>HG992010.1:0-2500000 GCA_905220435.1 Amphipyra tragopoginis | reverse complement strand
GCGTGAGGTCTATAGCTTGATTTTTTGGTCAAAAAAACTGTAATTGGGATGATCTCCAAAATCAGCGTATTTAATTGACCTCTCTGGTGTGTTTTATATATTGATATTAATTGTATTCCGTATTTTTATTTCGAAAACAAGGTTTCTAAATAAGCTTATTTTTATATTGGCTTCGATTTTAACCAATCAGTTTTGGAAATATTTAAGTTTGAAATAAAGACCAGAGCGATCAATTTTTATTTTGGTGATTGAGCCAATTGATGTTTTATCTTAGGCAAATCTCATTTACAGTTCCTGATTTGAAATTGTGCTCGATAAAAGACGATAGGCTCACCCATTATCACAGGATATTTAAAATTATCATCAATGATGTAATCTAGCTTACCCATCGGTGGTTATCAATTCCTATCATCGTCATTTGCAGCCTGAGTCTGACCGCCACTGAATAATTAAATGAATTCAAGTGTTTTTTTTTTTTTAAATGTGGGTAAAAATCGACGGTCCCTAGGTAAACTATCGAAAGCGAAAATTGTTTCCTATACAGGAAAGCGCTTTGTAGTTTATTTGATGGATAACTTTGTCATTAATGACTATATCTGTATAATACAATACTGTATAAATCTGTACAGTTAATCTTAGATACTTAATACATGGTCTCGTGTATTGCCGGACTTAAGGAATAGCACTACCCCATCTCTTCCCGTGGGTGTCGTAAAAGACCACTAAGGGATTCTCCAGAATGGGCAGCAGCGCTCTTTGACTACTTTAACAACCATACTGCTATCGCCAACCCGCCTGTCAAGCGTGGCGATAGTAGTATCCTCCAGCTCTCCTGTAAAGGAAGCAATTTTTGCTTTCGATAGTTTACCTAGGGACCATCGAATATGCTATTAAAATATAACTTCATCACATTTACCCCTTTGCATGGCATGCAAATATATTTTAAGATTAGCATATTATGGGATTGACATACGCATTGCGATTATAAATAAATGTCCCTAAATAAAGAATATTATCATATTCTTTTTCAAAATGATTTACTATCTTTATACAATTTGATATAATATGTACCTCTTCGCTTACGCTTTAACTACCAATTTCGCTAAAACCCCCGAAATTCCCCGTCTCCCAAACGCCGCTGTCCTCGCCAGTACATTTACATACAGTTGCCATATATCGCGTCGCTCGGACATACATTACGGACTATCGCGTATAATTTGACGATAAGTAACGCTGTCCCGAACATAATCTACCTTCGAATCTGAATAACTACCCAAGAGTTTTGGTAACCGTCGATTTATGTTATACTGTTTGTTTTTGTCATGATATTATGGGGAATTTTTCATGAATGTTTTTAGATCGAGAGCGTTTTTCAATATTTTTACGGTTTAAGACATTTATTTCTCAAAAAGAATACTATTCACTTATCATCTATATTACATTACATTACATCTATACATAAAAGGAGAAGCTGACTGACTGACTGACTGATCTATCAACGCACAGCCTAAACCGCTGGTGTTATAAACTTGAAAATTTGACAGTAGGTTCCTTTCATAACGTAGGCATCCACTAAGAAGGGATTTTTAGAAATTCAACCCCTAAGGGGGTGAAATAGGAGATTTAAGTTTGTATGTAAGTTGGTCATTTTTGAAGTAAGACGCATGAAATTAAATATTAAGGTTTCTAGTTAGGTACCTACCTATAAATATTATAAAATCGTAACGATGATAAAACTGGTGCTGGTAGGGATCTTGACCGTACTTCCGGGATTGTCCTGACAGCCGTGAAATACCTTTCCAGTCCACAAGCACCTCAAAATATGTTGCCCCCTTGTCGCTATGTCACTATGTGCTAGTGACCGTTTTCGGGGGCACATTTATTGAGTGTGCAAGTCACCCCCTCCCATTTATTATCTATGTAATACAAACATTGATCAGGCAGGGGCCGTAGTTCTTCAATAGTCCCAGGTAACCAGTCCACTATAACCACCCAAACCCATAGTCCCATACTTTGTTTCCATATCCTAGAATAGTCCTGCATCAACCGGGGGTTGTTCTTGGGTGTACTTGTATAGTGCACACAGGGATTATCGTCGGTTGGTGTCTCATCTCATCTAAAGCTACCTAAGGGGTCTCTGCGAGTTGGCTTCGGCCCCTCATACGCCTTACAAAAGCCTGCGGGACCTCAGGGTCCCGAGATATATAAACAGTATAAAATAAAACTGTACATTAAATTTTGTTTGTGAAAAGTAAGTGCAACGCATCCTAGGAACGATACTGATGTAAAAACATAGTTTTTTTTTTTGTCTGTTTGTGTGTTTGCTAATAGTCAAAGTCTCGTGTAGTGCCGAACTTAAAGAATAACACTACCCCATCTTTTCCTGTGAGTGACGTAAAAGGCGACTAAGGGATTCTCTAGAGGATGGGCAGCAGCGTTCTCTGAGTACTTTAACAACCATACTGCGATCGACAACCCGCCTACCAAGAGTGGCGATTAGGGCAAACCCCCCCTTTCGGGGGAGGCCTATGTCCAGCAGTGGACGTCTTTCGGCTGAATGATGATGATGATGATACTAGTCAAAGAAGCTCTGATGCTCGACAGAGAAGTATACCTCAAACCCGCTAGTTTAAGCCATTAAACGCCAGTTGTAATCTCGACGATGTTTATGATCGCTATGTACCGTCCTTGACCAACAAGAAAAGTAAACAAAAAACTGCGCAATTTTTTCATTTATTACCAAAATCTGTATGGCAACAGAAAGTACACGTCTTAATTAACCAAAAACAAATCTTTTGGAGCAATAAAGTTGATTCATTAAACAATTTTAATTTGCAGTAATTCATCGCTGCCGGTCGAGGTCGCCGGCGCAATGCATAAGCGATAGCGATGTTTCTATTATGGTGTAAGGATGACACATAGTAAGCAAAATCACTAGAAAATTCTGCTTTTACTTAAAATTTTTCCTGACGAATACTTTTCTGAAATCTAGAAAAGCTGGGTTTTAATCAAACCAGAGAATTGTGCCACATAATAAGTGCAAGGCTTGCTGTGAGTAATAAAAGGCTGTCAATGACAGTGAAAATAATTGAAAATGTGTAATCAAGAAGAGACTCGAGTCCTGGAATTTGCGCGGAATAAACGAAATAACATAACAACGCAAAATAATGATAGCAAATGACAGAGATATAAAGGAGTATTTCGAAGCTTCACGCAAATACGGGGGCCAATCACGGCACCGAAGACATGCTTAATCCAATAAATCTGAAAATCTGACAGCTGTCAAAAAGTATTTCGTCTAAACGTGTCGTATTGTAAGTGCGCTTTTTGTATTGGTTTATTTTTATACTATGTACGTATAGTGTAAGTAGTTTAGTTTTATATGTAAAGTGTTCGATGGGTATATAATTTAAACAAAATAATTATAACAGCGAGAACCCCTTACAAAAAAAAAAAACTAGTTTTCTGCAGGTTACAGACCCACTGTGTTGCGGGTTCAAACCCATGTGAAAATGCCACTTTTTCAATGTCATATGTACTTTCTTAGTTAATCTAAGACGCCACTGACATACGGTGAAGAAAGAAGAAAATATCGTGAGGAAACCTGGACTTTAATGGTCTCAAATCACCAATCCGCAGTGAGCAAGCGTAGTAATTACTAGTGATCAAAGCTCATTCCTTCTCTGTATAAGAAGAGGCATTTGCCCTTCAGTGGGTCAGTTACGTGATATTAGTTATTTTACTCCTTTAAACTTTTAGATATTCGCAACAGTTCGTAAAAGTTCGCCAAACATTTGTCTCTCTTCGCTTACATCTTGTCCCACAACAAACAATGCCCCGTTACATCATTGGAATATTAATTTTTGCCCTGGAAGCTTTCCATGATGAATTTTATTATCGGCACGGTCCCCCCTGAATCCAAATTGGACCATTAGTTTCAAATTGATAACACACTTGGACGGCAAACGATCATTTTTGTACTCCACGAAGATTTCACTTTGATTTACTTTGAAAACGTTTTTCATTTAAAACGGGAAATGTAACGAGAATTAGAGTATTTTGGAATGAATTTTCATTTATTTATGGATATCTAAAGCTTTTACAAAGTGGGGAATGAGCCTCTCCACTTATAATATTTGCTAGAATTATACAATATACAAGGTTAGTCGAAAAGGGGGAAGTAATTCGCGAGCCAATTAAAGTATCACTGATGACTGTTATATTATAGCAAGTGTTAAAAGGAGAATGCCCATTTTTGTATGGGGATCCGTACCAACTTGCGTCAAACCAAATTTACTCTCAAGAGTCTAGTTTGTATTTAACTTTACACTACCAACAAGATTTTGTCAATATTTAACCACATTTTCGAAATATTAAAAAAAGTTAGAAAACGCCTGATTATATTTTTAGCAATTTGTAGTAGTCGTGATTACGATTATTTATTTATTATACATATAGGTATGCGTTTTAGGCCGCACTGCAGCTGAGAAGTGCATTGCATAATATAAATATACTACACGTGCGCGATAAGTTGAGACCCGGACTACTTCGCCTGCGCCCGCACGTTTGCCGTTCTCGCCTATATTGTAACGTTACGCGCTCAGGTCTCAACTTATCGTGCACGGGCAGTATTTTCAATCGTATATTTCCATCCTTTTTTAACCATAATATAATATTTCCATCAATCGTTTGAAATAACGCACTCCTTCTATTCATATTTTCACGGTTGACAAAATCTGACAAATGATTCGGGAGTAAATGCCTAGCCTTTGCAAAACTGGTGCTTCTGGTGGGTCTTCAATGAGCTTGTGGTATTTATTTAATAGCGCACAAGCTATTTTAAAATCATCCATTAGATGTCTACCAGCTCTGTTATTATAAACTTCAGAGTCACTATCTCGATACGCCACGACACAAGAGTCACTATCTCAACACTGTCAACAGTTATTATAGACGTAGTGAATTAATTAAGTATGCAATAAAACTACCAGAACGACTTAAACGCAGGAAAAAGCATACCTACATCGATACAAATATCAAAACGCCATAACCAAATTGACATTGATACTGATGACAGTCATAGACTATACACTTTATGTGGAACTGACACTTCCATAATTCGGTGTTCCGAAACTCCTTGACTAGGTGTTTTGAATAATATCTGAAATACGCAATGTTTTTTTAATAAAATGGTGACATAAAATAAAACGATTAAATAGAATTAATTATTTTCTATTGTGCAATCTTGTAGATTTACTTACCTAAATAGCGAAAACAATTGACAAAAGTAATCGGAACGAAAACGTTTTCGGAAGTGAACTGTTACTATGATGGATATGCCATTTTTGCGGAAGTAGATAATTGTTAATAATTTATTATCTTTTATTCGATATTTTTTTAATGCGGTTAAAAAAGACTGTTAAAAATCAGTATATTTTACACATAAATAAAACATTATTTTCGGTGTTAATGTACTTGTGACGCTATGTGGTACGGGATATGGGCATTCTCCTTTCAAAATTCGATATTTTTTATTTAAATGCAAAATGATTTTCATGTTCTTTTTTTAACTCCTGCTTTAGTTACGAATTCAGAAAATGGAGCTTCTAATCCGTGGACCAAATATGACCTAAACCGTAAACGCTGACCATAGCTGAGGATAGATAGATTTTATCGTTTTTTTTTTGAAACTGAACAGTTTTGGGGAAAGTTGTAGAACACAAGTTATTCATAATTATGGGTACTCTAGCACCCTTTAGGATTGGTACCCCCTTTTCCGACTAACGTTCTAAAGACAAATGTTTTGGCAAGTTATTTTTTCAAAGAGAGACCTATTTTTCAACGAGTCCCCTAGAGGAAAGTTAAGTGAGATCTTTACTAACTAAAATCCACTTGATTACTGTCTTGAAGACATCTAGAAGATCTTCGGGATTTTCTGTGTAATGCACCTAGCCAATAACGTCACAATTGATGACATATTTCGTTCGATCCACCGAGCTTTCCCATCGTAGAGCCAGTCGGCTCTTTAGACTCCGCTGTCACACCGATGATCATCCGTCATCAAGCTGTTTCCCTCACAATCTCTGACCAGCAACGTCCACTAGGGGTCGGCCTTAGTGTTGTTGCTAGTAGTCATGATGTTACGTCGTTAGCTTAGGTTAAGTATTTTACTTCCCCCCCATTGGCTGGAGACCCTTCAAGTCTCGCCAATATCTGCTTGATTACATAAAAACGGACCGCAAAGACGACATACAAGAGTTCATTAGAAAAAAAAAGTCGGTAGTGTATCTAAACCACCTACCCCTTACGTTGTTGACAGTAGCAAATCACCACAACTTCCTACTCCACCTTTTAGTCGCCAACCGTCATCAAACCTAGCCCACGTCATCACCAACTTTAATGAACCATGTGACATTAAGCCCACTGTATGGTCATCAGGAAAAGTTGATTTTAAATATTAAAATTAATTAAAATTCACTTATCTGGCAATATCTATATAAATAAAAAGAAAAGTCCTGACTGACTGATTGACAGACTCATCAACGCCCAGCCCAAACCCTCGGATCTAGAAAGCTAAAATTATGCACAGGAATTCCCTTTATAATGTAAACAAGGAATAAGGAAGGATTTTTCGAAATTCAACCCCTAAGAGAGTTAAATAGGGGATGAAAGTTTGTATTGTAAATCGTCACTTAACGGGTTTAAAATTTCACGCAAGTGAAGCTGCGGGCAAAAACTAGTTAGTTAATAAAAATAATCGCATAATCAGTGTCATAACAGTCCCACCGCCGGATCTCTTTTCAGAATGAGAAGGGTTAAGGTCTCAGTCCCCGACGCTGGCATTGGGGGATTAAAAATACCACCGATAACATTTTTGGAGCCCTCTAAGTTGTGCAGGTTTTTTCACGAAGTTATCCTTTATCGGTAACGCGAGTGATAATCTAATTCTGATCCGCAAATGAATTCGAAAAGTCAAGAGGTGCGGGCCGGGATCGAACTCAACCGATCACATTTTTTTCACAAAAATCCTAACTATCCTAATTCTAACTAATATTATAAATGCGAAAGTAAGTTTGTTTGTTTGTTACCTTTTCACGCCTAAATCACTGAACCGATCATCCTGAAATGTTGCATATATACGTAGTCAGGAGTACAGAAAAGGACATAGGGTACCTTTCATCCCAAAAAAAGTACTGTTCCCGAGGAAAACAACCATAACGATAATAGATGGCGCCACGTGTCTTTCGAATCATGATTGAATTATATTATTATAGAAAATTTAGTAATGTGTTATGAGTTGATTGTCAATGCCGTGGTAGTCCGTAGGTTACAGATCCGCTTGTTCAGCACCAGATTGCGGGTTCAAACCCAGGCTTGTTACCAATGTGACTGTTTCATTGTACATTTGTAATGTGTACTTTCTTAGTTAATATAATATTAAGACGTCACTGACATACGGTGAAGGAAAACATAGCGAGGAAACCTGGACTTAATGGTCTGAAATCGCCAACATGCAGTTTGCTCACTGCATGTTGGCGATTTCAGACCATTAAATGTGGTGATCAATGCTCGTTCCTTCTCTGTATGAGAAGAGGCTTTTGCCTTGCAGTGAGAGAGTTGCAGACTAATATTTATATTTAATAATTAATAACTAGCTTTTGCCCGAGGCTTTGGTCGCGTTAATTAAGCTCAAAAAAAACTCGTAACACACAACTAAAGTTTCTAATAATTCAATCGTGATTCAAAAGACACGTGGCGCCATCTTTGAACGTTATTGTTGTTGTCCTCGGGAACAGTACTATTTTTTGGGATGAAAAGTACCATATGTCCGTTTCTGTACACCTGACAACGTATTTGCAAAATTTCAGGATGATCGGATCAGTGGTTTAGGCGTGAAAAGGTAACAAACAAACAAACTTACTTTATCGCATTTATAATATTAAGTTAGGATAGTCACTCTTTCATTTATAAAACAATTTTGAAACTTTGAATAATCATTACTTTTGGTGTTGACTGTACAATGAAGACAACCATGAACTAATCAGTTGTTATAGTGAAGGCTACATTACAGTATCAATTATCGTGGCCACGCGTTTAGCTGAATTATGAGCCATTACCGGAGGTAATTGGGAGTCGGCGGCATCGGATTACGTTACAACTATAATATACCTACGACTGCTAAGGGTAGTACACACATTCGACCATTATGGGGAATTATGGAAATTGAGATGAAGCTATAAATTGTGTATTCCTCGTTGATATCAACAAAAATAATGTTAAGGAATGCAAGAACTCAAATACATATAAAGGAATATGTGTGTGTTTGCGTGTGTCCGTGTGCGTGTATGGTTGCATGTATGTCTGTGATCAGAACATGTGTGTACGTGTACGGGTGTAACCGAGCCGGTATTATATAGACCCAGCGTGGCTGTCGCCGCAAGATCATGATCCACCAAGCTCTCCCATCGTAGAGCCTGTCGTTTCTTCAGACTCCGCCGTCACACCGATAATTCAGCCGTCATCAAGCTTTTTCTTTTTTTTATTTAGCGGTCGGCTCGCGTTTTACCACTAAGTATCTGGCCTGACGGTAAGCGATGATGTGGTCGACGGTGAAGCACGCTTGCCTAGAAGTAACCTATTCACTCTTGACTTAAAGACCCCAAGGTTGTAACTATCAGGAAACACAGACTCCAGCAGGGAATTCCACTCCTTAGCTGTGCCTACAATGAATGTGTTAGCAAAACGCTTTGTACATACGGGATGTCCACCATATACCGATGGCGCATTGCCGTACGTCTGGTAGTCCAGACGTACGGCACTACCAGACGCCTATTTAATATGGAAAGGGCCGGTATTACCTATATAGAACCGGCGTGGCTGTCACCACAAGATAACGATCTACCAAGCTCTCCCATCGTAGAGCCTGTCGTCTCTTCAGATTCCGCAGTCACACCGATAATGCAGCCCTCGTCACGCTATCTCCCACCTCCAAGCCCCTGTCAGCAACGCCCTAAGCTGAGGTCCGAGTCCCACTAGAGGTCGCCCTTAGTGCTGTTGTTGCAGGTAGTCATGATGTTAGTGTAGTACTTATACTACACTATATATGAAGTAAAATACTTAACATAAGCTAACTACTTCTAGTTAGCTTAGGTTAAGTATTTTACTTCACCACCATAGTCTGCAGACCCTTCAGGTCTCGCCAATAACTGCCTGGTTACATAGAAAGGGTTTGCAAGTACCATCTATAGCAGTCCAAAAGAAAAAAAAAAACATCTCCAGACTAATCCCATTGTCCTGCAATTAATTTTATTGAGTTTTTTTTATTAGCAGCTAAAGTTAAACTTAGCAGTCAGCAGTTGCCACGACAAAAAGCTACACAGATCATTTTAACAGGGTATTTGACGGAAAAAATCTAATTAGTCCGTCGGTTAGATTATCAAAAAATATTTGACCCGTATTTTTTTCTGTTACGTAAACCAAAATTGACGAAGTTACGACACTTTTAAAATTGGCAAAACGTCACAAGCAAGTAGGTACAATTTTTACTTGCTTCTGACATCACAAGCCCACTCTCGAGTTTTGATGCGTTTTATCTGTCCAAATATTGATAGATTTAACAAAAGAAAAAATACGTGTCCATTATTTTTCAAAACTCTATCTGGCGGACTAATTAGATTTGCAATTTATTGATGCTGTCAACATGCCTATTCTTTTATATTAAAACATACTTCACCCTACCGGTTAACTTACTCAATGTACACGCAGCCTAACTTGAATGCTATAGTATATTATTTATAGACTAATAGATACGTATCGCGCGTTATTGCCTCTACGTTTGAAGGGACATGATACAAACATTGTCGTGATAGACGAGCCATTAGGAATATAGGACAAATTCTAGGCTAGATGAGAGGGGCTCGTGGCTAGTTCCAGGCAAATAAAACTGGTAAATTAGTGTCTTCACAGTATAAGGTTCAAACAAAATCTAGACAAACTTCTACAGATCACAGTACTCATGAATATGAACAACTTTTATTATGGGACCAACTATGAAATATAAAAAAACAGCTTTTCCATACATTTTTATCGTGTAAGTATTGCACTTTTGTACGGATCAGCTGTTTTAAGGGTTCCATACCCAAAGGGAAAAACGGGACCCTATTACTAAGACGCCGCTGTCCGTCCGTCTGTCACCAGGCTGTATCTCATGAACCGTGATAGTTAGACAGTTGAAATTTTCACAGATCATGTATTTCTGGTGCCGCTACAACAAATACTAAAAAACAGAATAAAATAAATATTTAAGGGGGCTCCCATACAACAAACGTGATTTTTTTGCCGTTTTTATAGATAATGGTACGGGACCATTCGTGCGCGAGTCCTACTCGCACTTGGCCGGTTTTTTTTCATAATTCGGAGTTGGTCCCTTAGTTAAAGTTGTTCAGAGTTGGTCCCTTAGTTGAAGTTGTTCAGGGTTGGTCCCGTAGTTGAAGTTGTTCAGAGTTGGTCCCTTAGTTGAAGTTGTTCATATTCATGAATACTGTGATCTGTAGAAGTTCGTCCAGGTATTTTGTTTGGACCTTATATTTAGGGTGTATCTGAATTCGTGTAATTCCTTCTAACCTCATGATGTACTGGTGACACAGATTGACCTTGAACAGTCATTTAAAAGCTTCAAAAAATAAATTAAACACTTTCACAATTCTTAACATATTAGCGCCGGAAATTTTAGAATTAGAAACGGTAACGGTCGAGACTCAGTCAGCAGCAAAAAATAGGAGCATTGCTCCTACTGGTGGCACGCAAAATAGGTTAACTTGCGTTATTTCTTTAATTCTATATCTGTGGGTGTCACCCACGGGTGTCACCTAAGGTTCTCGAGTTTCTTTGAAGTTGAGAAAAAGTTCCTTACACACATAATGTATTTTTTGATATTTTACCTGTGGGTGTCACCTAAGGCTCTGATGTTGTCTCAGACGTTGATGTTGAGAAGAACACATAAATACAAAAAAAAAAAACGTACAAACAAAGCCGCGTGAAACCTTGTAAGTATGCAACAAATAATTAAACAGTGTATCCTTTAAACAGTTGGTTCGAGCACCTGAGTCGTGACAGTTGGCAATGTAGAGTAAATTAAATGTCCTTCTGCAGGCCGCGACTGAGCCATGCGGTGGTCAATTGATTTACTAGCTACTGTTAGTTTGTTTGTATGGTGTACTAGATAGAAATGAAATGAAATTTTATTTGCATTAATCATGGTATAAAACGCTGTTACATAGTAACTATGTGGCATTATAGGTGACACTAGGAATTGGCGTGTAAAAATTTAAAAACATAAAAACTCACGCCTGTATTCCCCGAAGGGTTGGCAGAGGTGTGTACACCCACATTTCGCCGTTAAGTTTATGTCCCATGTAATAGGGGGCGAGCCTATTGCCATCGACCGGGCACAAATCCAGACTCCGGGCTGCTAATGAAAAATGCCACACGGAAAAACCTATTGTCTTCTAAGTCATTGTTATTTATACAATTTAAATTAAATTTGATTCACTGGTTTTTGTACAAAAGTCTACCATTTCTTTAGCCACCGCTACACTTAAAGCCTGTCCACTGCCAAAAACGGGCCTCCCACAATAATTAATTTTAGATTAAGCACACGAAGTATTTACTAATCTCACAGCTGATATTATTGAAATAACAGGCAAATATTACAAACACTTAGATTTAATATCAGCACGAATTTCAGTTTCGCACGTACATAATTATTTCTGTGTTAAGAGAGATTATTAACATACTCGTAGAGAGGTTCGTTCGAATTATGGTATAGTTCCCGACAAAGGAAAAGGCAGCCACCCGTACATAACATGGTCTATTTCACTATGATCACCTGGATGATTATAGGTGACACTTA
Organism: Amphipyra tragopoginis; assembly: GCA_905220435.1. Taxonomy (NCBI): domain Eukaryota; kingdom Metazoa; phylum Arthropoda; class Insecta; order Lepidoptera; family Noctuidae; genus Amphipyra; species Amphipyra tragopoginis. Next base: position 2,488,089 of record HG992010.1, on the reverse strand, counting down.
AGTTTCGTTTGAACACCTGTGAATATAATCATCTAGGTGTTGACATACATACCCTACTAGAGATTTAAGATCATTCTAAGACTTTCGATGCCCTCGCATTCTACCAAATTCTATGACAAATCGTTCACAGTCCAGGCTGTACGTTTGTGGAATGCGTTGCCGATGCCAGTAAGACAAGCTCAGTCACTAGATTCTTTTAAAAAAATAGTCAAGATCATTTCTTCTCTCAACACATTTCTATTTCTTCATTATATTAATACCTCATCATCAACCTACCTTGTTTTTCCTTATCACATAATTATATAAATTTTTGTATGTAAGTAAGTCTATGTATTGTGTGTAGTATGTACTTTACAGCAGTACACCACGGACTACCCCCTCTATCTTATTCATTGTCTCCCTGTTCATCCAAAGGTTGTCTGGTAGATATCGCTATCAGCGATAAGACCGCCATTGTACCCTTCAATATATGATATTGTAGAAGAGCTGTGTTACAATTTTGGTGTACAATAAAGTATATTCTATTCTATACCATAATCAGGCCACTACTGTCCTTTGGCACGGGCCTCTTCTCAGAATCAGAAGGGCTTAGGCCTTACTTAGTCCATCAGGCCGGCCTGGTGTGGATTGGTTGATTACACACACCATCGATAACTTTTTGGAGCCCTCTCAAGTGTGCAGGTTTCCTCACAATGTGTTCCTTCACCGTTAATGCAAGTGATAATCGAACTGTAATCCACACATAAATTCGAAAAGTCAAAAAGAAGTCAAAATTGCATACCGGGATCAAACTCAAAACATCCGGAAAAACTTCAACTCCAACTTCAAAACCCATTCATTCAAAATAGACGAGAATTACTAATTTCTTTTTGAACGTCAATTTTACAAAAGGTAGTCCCCAAAAACGCCAGTCCTTCACCGCTTCCTAGTGTTGATGCTTCTTCTTCTTCTATCGTGTCGGCACGAGCTACACAAGAATAGTTCATGTCGTGGTGAAAAAATTTGCCAGTTAGCAAGGTTGGTATTGGGGCTGACTGCCCAGGGTGCGCCGGACGTACTTAAGTATCGTCACTCGTGGAGGCTCTTTTCATGCACCCCATGTGCATAGTGTTTATTAAATATTTTGAAGAAGAAACGGCCCAATAAACTCCCCAGCAACACAGTTCATAAATAATTTGAGTCTATGCACAAAAACTAAATAAAAATAATTTCAATAGTAAAATTATGCAAATTGAGGATGATAGAAAGAAAGTGTATAAAATAATTCTGGTAAGGCAAGGGTCAAATTTTTTTTTCTGTACCTTCAGGGCAATTGCGTAATTTAACCAACATCAATCATGACCGTTGATCTGTCGAAAACAATATTAATTGCGTGGTACATAGATGGAGAAGTTGGATTGTTAATACAAACGCTGCTATGTAAATTGTTGACCTGTTAAAATCAAAACCATAGTACACCGATTACGAGTGCGTTGCGCAATTAGAATGCAGCCCATTATTCATCTAAGTATGTTTAAAAGAACTGCTTACATATCTGCTTACCAAAGAACAGCATGAAGATAGTTTTATTTAAGGTAATACACTTCAAGGCACCGTATACAATTTCCAAGAACACTCTAGAAGTAAATGTGGGGTATTTCTAGGCGATTTAATTATTAACTGGATGTTAAGTTAATAATGTAGAGTGTGGAGCTTAGCTTAGAGATTTTCTCGTTGAAAACTTAAGTGAGTGTTAACACGATAAAAGGAATTCTTGTTGATGAGAGTAAAGAAAAATGCAAGTGGGAATTAGTTTTCATTACACTGTTTTTTTTCTGTTCTCATACAAAAAGCTGAGTTGTGTCTAGCGTTTTCCTAATATGATCGGGTCAGCTTCCAGTCTAACCAGATAAGGCTGAATACTGTTATTTAGAAAGAAAGAAAGAAAAATGCGTTTATTGGCATTACAGCAAAAATACACCGTAAAACTAAAAAAAAAATCAGATAATAATTATTGTAATGCCAAAAGGGCCTCAGCTCAGCATAATGTCAGATGATAACACTAGGTGTACCACCTGACGCTGATTTTCAGCTGCAACCCACGAGTGCCATACGCTGGAATAATAAACATAAGAAATTGTGTGTCATAACTGATAACGATAACATAAAATTTACATGGAGCGACTACCATCAGACCTCCGCAAGCCAGTTATTGGACAAAGCCAATATTCTAAGATTAGACCGGTAGTCAGACTTTCGGGCTTCTGACTACCCGTAGGTAAGCATTGTCGTAGGATTTGATATTTATTTATTTATATTTATTTCAGGTACATCAAATAACCCATAAATATGTTAGTATTACTCAAAACTATGTTAGTACAATTAGAACAAGAAACACGAACATAATTAAATTAATAACACTTATCACTAGGGGCCGATTTTTCAGTGGTCAGATAACTTTTATCTGAGGAATAAATATGGCAGATTGACATATTTTCTATACAAAAGTTGTCCAAACGTCAAAATTATTCCCCAGTTAAAAATTATCTGACGATTGAAAAATCAGCCCTAAATCAAATTATATTATTATTCCACCTTCTGGAGTCATTTGGTAACAATACATGCACTGCACACAGGTGCCCCATCAGGTGGCCTTCATTCTTATTTGCAACAATGCTCAGGAGACTGTTGTCGCTGTTTCGCAACCGACGCAACAGCGATGCAGCTCTCTTACGCATGATCGAAAAGAAGTCATCAGTACGGGCGATATGATCGAACTCGAACTCACGTTCGACTCGCGACTTCGCCGCGTGATCTGTACCCCAAGTGTGAGTTTTTTACGTTACTACTGTAGTACTGTAGCACGCTATTCGTCGCTAGAGGCGCTGCCTAAATTTTCATACGGTACAGCTCAAGATTAAGGGCTCCGTTTGGGTCCGAAACTAGTCGGGCAATCCCGAAAAATGCACGTGATTAAACCGTAAGTAATGATAAATATGAATGTGTCTCACGAAAGTTACAATACCTACAAAAAAAGTGTTATAATTTCAAAATTCGATAAAAAAAAAACCATGTAAAATTACATTTGTTTAGTTTTTTCAAAAATTCTCATCCCTGCCTTAGTTACGAATTCAGAAAATGGAAATACGATCTAAAATGTAAACAAAGTTGATCATGGCTAAGGATAGATAATTTTTGAACAGCTATTTCTCTTAAACTTACACTTTTGGGGAAAGTGGTAGAACAACAGTTGTTCATTATTATGGGTACTTTAACACCCTTTTGGATTAGTACCCCCTTTCTGACTAACTTTGTATAACAATTAGAGACACCTCTTTCACAAATCCCTTACAATGCTTCTGACAGTAGTTTCTTCCACTCATCCGCAAACAGATCACAATTCATGCATATTTTTTTATTTATGATATAATTTGACGACAAAATCATCTCGGCCTGCGCATTTTAAGATAGATGGAAACCCAAATATCTCTTTAAGTTTACACTCCACTCCTATATTCATCCCCCATACGCTTCAGCATTTGTCTCTCAATCCAGATGTGTTATTGTAGACCGATTAGAAGTTGCTGATACAGATTGAGCAGTTTAAATCAACTCGCTCTCAGATAAAGAAAGATATACTTTAAACCCGTAAAGTTATTAAGTCCAAAAAGTCGTGTTGTCGCAGTCGAGACACGTAGCGGTGTGTTTGGGAAACAGAGACTCTGTCCCAGCGAAGTATCAGAGCAGATGCGATTAAATTGGAAAACATTCACTCAATTTCCTGAGCGAGGGGATCGGCTACCGGTGGTACCGTTAGCAGAGAGGGAGAGAGATAATTTGTGTTTGTTTTTTTGTTTAAATGATAATGATAGACTAGTCTTTTAAATAATCTAATCGATGTACACAACTCGTTTCTAGAATTAATTTTAATTTTTCCCACAAATACCCGCAGAAACCTATTAAGTTATTTTACCCACCCCATCGGAAAACAGTAAGTATTAACCCCAGTTCCCAGAATGTGCAGGCTCTTCAATAAATCTGACAGTAAGCTAAATATTTTTGGCTTCACTCTTAACGTGGGGTTCGATCTCCAGGTCGGACGAAATGTTATTGGGTTTTTCCGTGTGGAATTTCTCAGTAGCAGCTCGGAGTCTGGATTTGTGCCCGGTTGATGGTAATAGGCTCGCCTCTTATTACATGGGACGTAAACATAACGGCGAAATGTGGGTGTATTATACACCTCTGCCAACACTTCGAGGGGGAATACAGGCGTGATGATGTGATAATGATAAATGATATTTTTTTCAGTAAATAATTCTGTTACAGACACTTTTACAAGTCAATGTAATGGTTTTTTTAATACTAGATGCCTCCGGCATTTCCTATCTGACTAGCTCTGAGAAGAAAAGCCGAAACAAACTCAGAGGTCAAGGTCTCTTTCAAAGTCCAGACATGTGTGGGCATAAAACTATGCGAGTGTAAAAATGTAGGCCAACGCCTGGTATAGCCTTTTGAGGAAAGAGCCATAGCAAGTTTGAGTTGATCGGTCCCAACTGACGGCACGCACGCATCAGCCATCGTGTAGCTCAACCTTATTTTAGGGAGCTCAACGACGTTGAAGTTTTGATTTAGATTAAAGTAACTACTGATGGATGTAGATTTGAGGGGGCTTGGGGGAGGAGTACGGGGCTGATCATACCATTTGCAAGGTTAAGCTGCGCTTGCCATGGTCAGACCGTGTCACATCGAGACCCCTACGTGCCTCGGAAAGCGTGTTAAGTTGTCGGTCCCGGGTGTTATACGAATACCTATGACAGTCGATACGGGTAGTCAGAAGCCCGAGAATCTGACAGCCATTCTAATCTTAGGATATCGGCATTGACTAGTAACTAGGTTGCGGAGATCTGATGGCAGTCACTCCGTGTAAAATAATGGTATTCAGCCGCTTCTGGTTAGACTAGAAGCTGACCTCACCAGACCAGCTGAAAAGGCTAGGTAGAACGAACCATGTAAGTTTAGAGTATTCATTTGATTCTACTCATTAACAATCAAATAAACAAAATTAGAATATTCTAGAAGAAACCAGTCACCTGCTACTAAATGACACTTCTTCCTTACCAGATGTGTAGTCTGAGGTAGCCTACTTCCAGCCAGCTACTGAACAGCTTCATGCCATATTTAATAATACAACAACATAACTTCACGCCTTATTCCCCGAAGGGTTGGCAGAGGTGTATAGTAACACCCACGTTTCGCCGTTATGTTTAAGTCCCATGTAATAGGTGGCGAGCCTATTGCCATCAACCGGACACAAATCCATCTATTTAATAATACTTTATGATAAAGACAACCCATATTACATTTTGATAGTAGACGACACTCTTTTTACACCGGTCATGATCCACCAAGCTCTCCCGTCGTAGAGTCGGTTATCTCTTCAGACTCCGCAGTCATACCGAAAATTCAGCCCTCATCAAGCGCCCAAACCCCCAAACCCCCAAATCCCCAAACCCCCGCCAGCAACGCCCTAAGCCGAGGACCAAGATCCACTAGTGTAGTATAAGTACTTAGCTTAGATTAAGTATTTCACTTTCCCGTCATTGGCTGGAGACCGTTCAGGTCTCGTCAATGACTGCCCGGTTAAGTAGAAATGGTCTACAAGGACCATCAACAAGCAGCCCAACAGAAAAAAATACCTCTTTTTGTATGTCCTTTGTTACAGAATCCATGTTTTTTACTGTATTTGTCTATTTTGTTAAAGCATCTGATATGGATTGTAATTCAGAGTATTTTTGAAGACCTGCGGGTCTAACCCCTCATTTGGTGAATCATATTTCGTGTCATATTACGAATACGACACGAAATATGATATAACTGCAAGTGGACTGCATAGTTCATATCCGGTCAGCAGTTGTAACGCAGTTGCACTGACTACATTCTAATTGCCTTCAAGTTGCATTAGACAGTTGTGACTGGATGTGCAGTTCACTTGATGCCCTATGGCCAAAAACGAATCGTTTTGCTTATTTAAGTAATGTTTTGCTTAGTAGTAGCATTTGTCATTGCTAAACTTGACATATAAATAGACTTGTAAGTTAATTTTAAGTGCGATAGCTAAGTACTAACAAATGGGAGGGTCTACTATGCAATGCTCCTTGCTTCGTTATGGGTAAAGATAATATAAGAGTTTTAATTTGAACCAATAACGCTGGGTAAATCATAGAAGTCGGCTATTTATGTGTTGTTATTAGCCCCCTTGATTTCCTAAATCTTTTCAACATTAGCCATTCACCAAGAGTTTTACAAGAATTAAGCCCAGACCAACCACAAAAAAAAACAATTAAAAGATGTCCTAATTTGCGTACCACTATTTTGCTGACGCTACATCAACGAGCACGTCGCAACGCTCGCCGGCTGCAGTCTGACAAATCCACGGCGCGGTGAGTAGCCGATAGTAAGTCGTATATATTTGCTGACGGTACTAGCCCGCAATCTAGAGGACCGTACGTTTTTAAATTACTAAGCGTTGCTGAGCAAGCAATCCTCTTAATATGTTTTTATCAGTTATGCTTGAACTGATTGATTGAAATGATTTATTCATTTTTGTCACATAGAAAAATCTTCTTCTATCGTATCGGCACGAGCTATACGAGAATAACTCACGCCGTGGTGAAAAGATTAGCCAGTCAGCAAGGTTGGTAGCGAGGCTGACTGTCCAGGGTGCGCCGGACGTACTGAAGTAACGTCACTTGTGGAGGCTCTTTTCATGCACCCCTATGATTTCGGTTATTAATAGACTAATTTTCTGTCAGTGTCTTTATTCTTCAGATAAAATACATACAACGTTGATGTACACAACATAACATCACGCCTGTATTCCCCGAAGGGTTAAGCAGAGGTGTATAGTACACTCTTATTTCGCCGTTATGTTTAAGTCCCATATAATAGGGAGCGATCCTATTGCCATCAACCGTGCACAGATCCAGACTCCGAGCTGCTACTGAGAAATTCCATACGGAAGAACCCAATACCTAATATTGTCCTATCTGGGGATCGAACGCAGGACCTCACGCCCAGCAGTCGTGCTAACGACCACTAGACCGTACGTTGGTAAAATTGGTCATTAATGGTTTGAAAAGATGGCTGGAATAGGCAGGATAAATATTGTTCGTTTCAAAACGCCTTCGGTTTAATAAAAGCAATTAAACCGAAGTTTGTCTTAGTATAAGTTTTATAGCAGGCGTACCTACATGGATATAATTATTTAATGTTGACGTAGGAATACTTATCCTATTCAAAACTGTTATAACGGTAGGCAGGTGATGAATATAATAAAACTAAATGAAACTAAGAAAAAATAAATACTTTCCACACAGCCAGCCCACAGGAACCGTGCAATGACCAAATGCATTCCCGAGGTTTTCACTTAGGCGACGATATAGCGCATCTATTAATCTCTCCAATAAGAAATTGCCTTTCAGAAAGGTCTACGAAAACGTTACGCGTTCATTCTATGAAAAAAAAAGAAATGTACAAGGAAAATTAAAGCTATAAACATTAAACTTCAAGTTTCATAGCGATAAGGTTTTATAATTTACAGCACAATAAAAAATAGCTCACATGAAATCCCATAAAACTATGGTTTAACACGATAAATATTCCATGAACCCTCCTAGTATGGCAATGATATGAATATATTTATGTCGCAGAGAAATGACGATGATAGGGATTTTGTGAAATGCCTAGAAATAACTAATTATATTAAAAACTATAGATTCGCTCACAGAACGGCGTTTTGAAGCCTTAAATGTACGGATGTATTGTTCGGTCACAACTGAGGCGATAACTGGCGCCTTTTGTACAGTCACCATCAAATATATCGGGACAAACAGACTGTTCAAAATGATCTGAACAACTAAGAAAATTAAACAATTATCTTAATGATACAAGGGGTATTTTAGAATGAACACAGTTCACGACAACTGTCATTCTGACAAGAATTTTATCCCATTGAGATAAAGTTTAATATCTTTAGTTGTTTAGGTAGTTGTGAACAGTCTTTTCGTCCTGATGTATTTGATGTTGACTGTATGTTTCATTTTCGGCATGCTAGTAATAAATATCTAGGCCTTTTATTATAAGACCATTAGAGATACCACGAAATCACGGATGATGTTGAATATCCTAAATGATTCTTTATACCTCATTTTACTAAAAAAATCTTGTGATTTTACAAAATTATAAACTATTTTCAGTGATGTTGTTTCACTAGACTAAGTAAAATAAAAGTCCAAATTATTTATTTTAACTTTTAAAACCTCAAAACTAGATGCACAGTTCCAAAAGGTAGGTCCAGTAGGAGCTGACCAGTCCCGACAGACGGCACTCGTTCACGAGCATGACGTGCACATCCGCATCGCTCAGCTCAGCCATATTGTAGGGAACCCAACGAACTGATATGACGCGACCATCAGCAGGACATATTAGTGAGCGTGACAGACTTATACTATCAGACAATAGGTAGTAATATTAGGTACATGAATATAGGTGTGTCATTAATTATATCTAATCCCAGGTGTCACACAAAAACATATGACAGTCGTTACTGGTAATTAGAAGCCCGAAAGTCTGACAACCGGTCTAACCTTAGAATATCGGCATTGTCCAATAACTGGATTGCGGGGCTCTGATGGCAGTCGCTCCGTGCAAAATACTAGTATTCATCTGGTCAGACTAGAAGCTGACTCCAATACAATTCGGAAAAGGGTAGGCAGAACAGCAGGGCAATTGCATAACATAACCAACATCATTCATGACATTATAAAAATACAGATTCGGGTCTAGTCGCGTAGAAACTTAAAAGGCACTAAATACCTTTTTTATCCTACCTTTTTTATCTTACCTAACCTTTTATGAGTGTAAAGACGTCGTTAGTGTAGTGTGTCGAAGTACCGACGATAACTTAATACAATAAAATAAAAATCGAGATCGAGTGAGGGTATATGAAAATACTTTTGCTTCACGAAGATGACAACTGCTCCGCAACTTCAGTCTACCCGTGACCACGGCCGGTGTAATTCGGCCGAAACTTCGGGATAAAAAGGTATTTAGTGCCTTTTAAGTTTAGTCTACGCGACTAGACCCGAATCTGTATTTTTATAATGTGTACAAATCGCGAAAGTTTAAAAACATTTATCATTCATGACAGTTGATGTGTCAAAAACAATATTCATTGTGTGGTACATAGTGTTGAGAAGTCGGATTGTTAATACAAACGTTGCTATGGAAATTGTTGACTTGTCAAAATCATAGTCATGACGGCATGTTTGCTGCCGCCGATTTCTACCGAATGGCTGTGTGGGCCATTGACGAACACCAAAACCACAAGAACGAATTCACTGACTACCCCAAGGGATGTAAAGCTATCCTGCCTCTTATTCTTAAAGCATTTTATTATTGTTATGTGTATGTGTTACGGCTAATAGCCGAAGTGTGGCTATACCTAGTTTTAGCCGGGTACAACTAGGTGCAGCCGGCCACATGCGGTTAAACTTAGATGTATCCTACTTATCCTCGGGTAGAACTAGGTTTACCCTTCATCATAGCGGGTAGAACTAGGTGCAGCCGCACACCGGTGGTTAAGGGGAACCCCGACACGGATAGGTTAGGTTCGAAGGGGATGACGGGGGCTAGAGTGAGCGAGCGAAGCGAGCGAACGAAGCCCCCGTCATCCCCTTCATGTTAGGTTACTTTAAACCCTGCAGACAGAAATAGGAGCCCCGCTCTGCGGGGCTCCGTCGACTTAAGCTACACCTAGTTCTAACCAACTGCTACTGGTTGCACCTAGTTGTACCCGGCTAAACCTAGGTGTAACCGCCATTCAGCTTTTACCCGTAACATATGCATTAGGTGTCGAATACTCTACACCATTCTATATAACTGGTGTAGCAGACGTGCTTAGGAGATCCTAGGGCCGTCCGTTACATTACAGTTTTAGCGATTACGATTGTGCTGCGCAATTAACATGCAGGTGTCTCATTAATTGTTGCATAATAGTGCAGTCAGGTGTCCTTAGTCTTGTTTTATGACGCCCACGGATGGACAAAGGGTGGCCTATTTGTCTCGGGAACTACGCAGAACAAAAGTGTTTTTCAAGCGTCAAAACATGTTATTAGTTCACTTCAAACTTTCATAAAATAATAGCAGTGTTGGACGTTTTTATTCCACTCATATTTTCTGTTTACAAAGTAATAGAAAGAATAACAGATGCAAACAATGTTCGTAATTGGTCATATTACGTCAATTGCTGCATAATGACCGCGTATTAGTGCAGCTAATGTTATGACCGGTGTTGGTTCAAAAATAGCTTCCGTTAGGTTACGATAAGCAAACGGGGCAACACTGGCCACCGGTCGTCAAAAAACGACTTCGTAGTTTAATTAGTTTTAAAAATTATTTTAAGTGCATAAATAGTGTTTAAATTCATATATTATCATCAAAACTAACTGAACTGTATAATAAGTGATGTATCCAGTGCATAAGCGGTGTCTTCGTTGCAAAATCTGCGTTTAACAAAGGAATCTTACACCGGCTGTCAACGAACGGATCACGGATTTGAAATCGTCAATCCGGGGGAGTATTTCTTTTAATTATCTAATTCTAGTACTTATTATTACATACTGTACAACACCCCATAACACTGCTCAGTCCTCTGAGCTACGTCAATTACATACATATCGGCTCGGTTTATGTCTCCTTTTGCTTGACAATTTGTGGAAGCAAAATCGACGACGAAAACATTCGCCCAGGCATAAAACACTGCAATACTTACTCCACCTTATCCTATGTACTAATACTAACTTCACTTTAACATAAACAGCTGGACCCAGATAGAATTATATTAACTTCAATTCAATGATAATTAATAAAATTATTACCCTCCCATTCCATTAATAGAAGTCAATTATTAATATTTTAAATTAATGACCTGTTTTGTCCCAATTAAGTTGTACTTACCTATCTAATGTTATTTCTCATTTTCATATCCTTATACTACTCTGTATACAAGCTCTTTTACAATTTTTAGTACAATAAAGTCTATTCTATTCTACCCTGTACTACTGTTATCTATTATTCTATCTTTTCTGTTTGTCTAACTTTCTGTGTCTCAACAACAGAAATCTGTTCTCAACCCACTTACTTTCCTTTCGTACACTTAGCTGTTTTCCTGTCACATTTCAGGTGATACGCGGGGCAAATTCTGAAGATGATGACCCGCAGAGCTGTATCTCGTGACATGGAGGACAAACTGAGGGCTACGCTTAAGGAATTGGAGTCCTCAAAAAATCTCTGCAATCAGCTGCTCCAAGAACGAGATGACAGCGAGGTTGAAGTGAAGGAAATAATCGACAAAAACACCGAGCTCAAACGTGAATTGGCAGAACTCCACATCCAACACGTGGATATACTCAACCAGCATCAACAACTCCGTGAAGTAGTGTCTGACTTTCAACAGTGCATGGGCACTCACGAGTTGGCATTGAGACGTATATCGGAACTGGAACACGAACTGAGTGAGGCCCACAACATCATATCTCACTCAGATGCACTCAAATGCAGCGAGCAGGATGCTATCACCCACAGCATGTACGAGGAGCTAGTTGTCGGTGAATCCGGTCTGGGGTCAGTGAAGCCATCGGTAACCATAGACTTAACTGGGGATGATACCATAACTAGACGTCCATTGCTATCTAGTCACAACAACATAAAGAGATACATTAAGATAAACAAATCTATTAGAAAATATAAGAAATTATTCCAAAAATATAATATGTACAAATGTAACATTAGTCTCAGGAAAGAACGTTTTAACTTGCTGAAACAATTAAAGTCCTGCAATAAGGAATTAGATCTAAGTAGGCAATTGTATGATGTTGACACTGTAAACCTGCAGGAAGAGCTATTGCGCAGGGAAAACTTTTTAAAGGAAGTATACAATAAGTATGAACTGAGCCAACAAATGTTAAGTGAGCGCTTGCAGGCGGCTGGTGAGCTGGTGGATTTAGTGAGGTACAATGCAGAAAGATATGAGTCTTTAACTAATAATCTCTCTTGTACTTGTGCCCGCTCCCCACCACCTCCCCAGCCCCAGTATGTTGCACCTTCAGCCTTACCCGTAGTACCTCAACCAGTAGAAAATGTAAACATCAAGCCAAGTAGGACGATATTATACTCAGATAGATTAGGAATAGGCTTTGGATCATTGTTAAATAATTGTCTGAACCACAACATAATTAACCATTGTTACCATGACCTACATTTTAATGAAATTGTAAACAAAATATTAAACTCAAAACTGGACGAGCATAGCACTGTGGTTCTGCTAATAGGTGACAGCCTAAACATTAGAAAAAAGGACATAGTTAATGGTATCGGTGCCCTTCTTAACCTAAAGATAGGTAAATTAATATTGTGTGCCTTGCCATATTCAGACTCTCTGTCTGAGCAAGAGAATAACTATATCTACAGTTTAAATAATTTAATGCACATGCTGACATGTCGTCATAGTGACTATTTATTGTATTTTGATACTAACAAGTTTGTTAGAGGTTTTGTTTTAACTCAGGAAGCTATGTTCCTGTCGAAGAAATGTCGACATTTATTAGCTACATTGATAGCTTATAATATACACGCAGTTATTGGTAATTTAACTGAGACTAGGTTAAGTGATGAATCAGTATTAACTAGTTATTCTAATAATACTGTCATAGACTGTTTAAACTTTTAGTGCCGACAAAAGAGAAGCATGGTGATAATATTTTACTTTATCACCAAAATATTAATCGCTTCTCTGGCAAAATATTAGATGTGGAAATGTTAATAGATAAGTACCATATGGATATTTTATGTTTTTGTGAAACTTGGTTGAAACCACATAAAATGTTGTTCAATGTTAATAACTTTGCGGTTGCCAGTGCGTTCAACAGATCCTCGCTAGGGGGCGGTACTTTAATTCTTTGTAATAGTTGTTTTAAACATAAGGAAAGAAAAGATATCACTGCCTGTTCTGTTGATCGCTTATGTGAGGTAGCATGTGCAGAGGTAGAGGGCCACACTATATTATGCGTTTATAGGCCACCCGCATCAAACTTGTCATCATTTTTGATCATAATGGAAGACATATTGAGAAAACTTTTTAGAAATAATAACTTAATTTTTGTTTGTGGTGACCTGAATATAGATTTTTTAATTGAGTCACCGGAAAAATGTAAACTTGTGTCATTGTTTAAATGTTTTAATTTAAAGTATATTTTTAATGAAGCAACTAGAATAACTGCTACCTCAGCTTCATGTATAGACAATATTTTTACAAACTGTCAAATAAAAGACTCTTCTTTAATTAGTGGCGTTAGGTCTGATCATACAGGCCAACTAGTGTCCTTTCAGTTAAATAAGCAGCTTCAATTAGACAAAATCATTGAATTACGCCCACTGACTAAAAATAATTTTCAAAAATTTAATAATAATATATTAAGTAATCTTCCTACATCCTGCTCTAGTTCAAGGGATCCCAACATAAATTATTGTACATTGTTCGCTACAGTCTGCCAAGAATTTAACAACACATGTCCAGTCAAGAAACGTAAAATTAATTGTAAATCAAAATTTAGTGAATGGGCCACCCTAGGTATAAGGAAAAGTAGAGAAACTTTGTATAGTCTATATCATGAAAAATCATTGACATCTGATCAAGCTTTTCATAATTATGTAAGAAATTATTCAAAGATATTTAAGAGAGTCTGTACTCTAGCTAAATCTAGATTAATTTGTAACAAAATAGGTGCCTCTAATAATAAGATAAAAACTGTGTGGCAGGTAATAAATAAAGAAACCGGAAACACAAAAAAACGGGATAACGAACTAATTTTAAAATCAGATAATAAATTAATTACAGATAAGTCTGAAGTCGCTCAGACACTCGAAAACTTTTTCACGAATATCCCGATAGAGGTCACGAAATCCCTTGCTTCGTCCTCTATACTAGCCGAATCCTTACTTAAACAGAATTTCTGTAAAGATATACCTATCTTTGAATTTAAGCACATTTCTGCTACCTCGATAATAAAAGCTTTTAAAAGTCTAAATATAAAAAATACTGAAGACTTATGGGGCATTTCTGTTAGGGTTCTTGGAGCTATCATTAACACCATTACCCCTTTACTTACAGACATATTTAATCAATGTATAGATAGCGGTACATTTCCTGATTTGATGAAGCATAGTAAGGTAATACCAATCTTCAAATCAGGTTGCAAGAATAACCCCTCAAATTACAGACCCATTTCGGTGCTTCCAGCACTTAGTAAAATCTTTGAGAAAATCATGCTTGATCAGATGATGTCTCATTTTGACCTGAACGGGATATTGCATAGTCGCCAGTATGGTTTCACGAAAGGTAGGTCGACTACTGACGCAGGAGTGAAACTAGTCACTCATATTTTGGAATCCTGGGAGAGCTCTCAGGATGCTATTGGCATCTTCTGTGATCTCTCCAAGGCTTTTGACTGCGTTGACCACAACACCCTCATATGTAAATTACACCATTACGGAATTCGTGGCCGAGCTGCTGACCTTGTTTTCTCCTATTTATCTAATAGACAGCAAAAAGTTGGTGCTAACGGTGCGATTTCTTCGGGGTCTCTAGTTAAGATGGGCGTGCCTCAAGGCTCAATTCTTGGACCTTTTCTGTTTCTAACCTATATAAATGATCTACCCTATATGATGACCGACTTATCAGACATAATTTTATTTGCCGATGACACTTCCCTTATTTTTAAAATAGATAGAAAAGATAGGGACGTTTTACATGTTAACGAGAGCCTTGCTGTTCTTTCTAAATGGTTTGCAGCCAATAATCTATTAATAAATGCAAATAAAACTAAATGCCTTAAGTTTTCACTACCAAATGTTCCCCAAGTAGGTTTAAATTTAATGCTTGAAGGCAATAATCTTAATACAATTAATGACACTGTATTTTTAGGTATAACTCTCGATTCAAAATTGCAGTGGGGTGCGCATATTACTGCCCTGTCGGCTAGGTTAAGTTCTGCTGCATACGCAGTTAGGAAAATTAGGCAGCTGACTGATGTAGCTACAGCTAGGTTAGTATACTTCGCATATTTCCACAGCATTATGTCCTACGGCATTCTGTTGTGGGGCTCAGCAGCTGACGTAGATTCTGTTTTTATTTTACAAAAGAGAGCAATCCGTGCAATCTACAATATGGGTTCCCGCGAATCCCTTAGAAACGTGTTCAAAGATATTAATATACTTACCTTGTCGTCACACTATATCTTTGAAAATATTATGTATGTTCGGAAAAATTTGCATACGTTTAATGTTAGAAGCGATTTTCATGATAAAAATACACGTAATAAACATAAAATTGTGATTCCAAAATTTAGATTGAGTAAAACTAATAAGTCATTTTTAGGAAATGGCGTGCGTTTTTATAATAAGCTACCGAAATCTGTAACTGATCTTACCGAGGGGAAGTTTAAAGCCCATATTAAACGTGTCCTTATTCAAAAAGCATATTACAAGACTAAGGACTACGTTGACGACAAAGGTGTTTGGAAATAACTCCTTCTGCACATGTGGCTTCCCTGGTACCTCATTAACGTCGTATGTGTAGGTATGTCTATTAACTAACCTCATTACGATTAGCTTTTTTTGTTTTTTTTTTTATATTACTTTCGTTACTCTCAAGATATCTTTATCTTACTATACAGTGATTTTCTTTGTAATGTGTTTTGATGACAATTAACAATGTCAGTTGTTTTATATAGTTTAGCGTCCTTTTACCTTTTGTAAATGTGAGAGCTTTGTAGACTTGCTAGATGCCTGGATACCTAGTTAATTTTTGACCATATTTTTCATTTTGTTTTTTTTGTGTGGTTCCTGCTCTTAAGTCTACTTTGCTCTCTCATATCTAAGTCATAACTGTACCCACTCAAATTGTTAAAGATATGGATTTTAAAAGAGTAACCATGGAGTTTCTTGCCGGCTCTTCTCCATAGGAAACGACTAATTGGAACCGTGCACCTAAATTCGACTTTTCATAAGCGCCTGTAATGGTTTATGTGAAATAAAAACTTTTGATTTTGATTTTGATTTTTTGATTTTGATATCGTAACAAAGTTAGTAAAGACTAATAAAATTACATTAATCATCATATTTTAGTAAAAATACTGGATATTTTAGATCAGGGATGCACAGACTTATTAGTAGTTAGGGCCACTCGAGCAGATTATGATCTAAAGGCAGGCCACCGCAATTAAAAAACAATAAAACAAGTTGAAATTAGAGATCTTAAAAAAATTAAGTATCGTAGTGTGGACTTTTGATAAAATTCCAAATCTTTATTCAGAAGCTAAAGCTGACCATTACTTATAGAATGCAGTATTTTCATACAAACGCATATAAGAGTTTAATTCGCTGGCGGGCCGCATGTACATCGACTGAGGGCCGCATGCGGCCCGCGGGCCGCGGTCTGTGCATCCCTGGTTTAGATAGATACACGTATCCGCTTCTCCTGTGAAATCGTGTGCTTTCAGTTCCAAAACCATGCTATAGAATGCATAAGCATGCTGAAGTTTGCAAAAGCTGTATTGATGCGAAAAGGTAAAAGAGTGTGTTCGCATGTTCATAAAAAACCGTAGGCTTAGGGCCCCAATGGCACCCATTGCGAACAGAACCCTAAAAATGAACATTTTTTAAGATTGAAATGAGAATTGATTATAATATGTGTGTTTTGATTAGTCCATGTAAGTCCTACATATTCTTATAAACGTGTTCTTTGGATCAATTCCAGATAGGTAATTTAATTGGTCACATCATCATCATCATCATTCAGCCGAAAGACGTCCACTGCTGGACATAGGCCTCCCCCAAGCATCGCCACATCGACCGGTCGTATGCTTCTCGCATCTAGCGGATTCCCGCGACCTTCACCACATCATCGGTCCATAATTGGTTCACATAATTTGTACAAATTCAGAATGTACAAAGTAAGGGATAGGTTTCTCTGTTTATATTTTCTAAGCAGGAATAGAGGTCCTTGTAAAAGACCGTGTCCGAGGAAGTTCTACCACCATATCGTCAGTGGAAAGGTAAAAAGACTAAAGCGCCAATATACCTACTTTACAGGAGAGCGTTTTAAAGTTTTTTTTTGACGAAAAAAAATCATTACAATGTTTCTGTATGAGGTATCTTAATGAAACTTACATACCAATGTTATGTGATTTTTTGCTATTTTTTGGTTTTTGAATGAAGCTTCTATCTTTACTGGTTCGTGAGAAAAATGTCGCTTTAGTCAATATCAACTAATCATTTCGAAAAACTCGGTAAGGTCAAAATACTAATCCACCCTAGATGATTTTGTACCCACAGTCGAAAATTACTAACAAGCCATCAAGTACAAAAATATAACCAAGTAAATACACTTATGGTTCTATGTGTTGCATAAAATGGAAAGCATAAGTCACTAACAAGAATATTTACATTTAATCTTGTTCAAGTAAAATTACTTACTACTAATTAAATACCATTCCGATTTACAGACACAGGAGAGTAAAATTACTAAAGCACAAAAAGTTTCATGTTAGTGGTACCATTCCTACTACTTACTGAAAATTATGTTTTTTTTTAATTTGAATGTTATTTAAATACTAGCATGTAATTTTACTTAGACATTAAATCTTTTTTGCGACGTTTCGAGATGTGAAAAACCTTTAAATACCAATGCAGAAATATTGTTAAAACCCAAACCACGGATTTAATGATTTTATGCAATACAGCCACGTCGGCTGCCCCATGCAGAAATCCTACCATTCAAATTTTTTATTCAGGATGTCGGCAGATTTAGTGTAGTGGAGAACCGATCAGGATCGAGTATGATATATTCTAGGGCTATTGTTCCTTGTGGTTTTGATTGACCTTAAGTCCCTCTAAGTACATTGCTGAAGAAATCACTGCTGGGCTACCAGGTGAGGAGAAAAGGTCAAGTAATATCCCAACTCCTTAACATGGTTGACCCAAAACTGTTTGCCCCCACCGATTTGCGTCTGATGGAGTTACTGAAGGTAACTGAAAACTTCAGTAATTCTTTCAGTATGGAATTTGATGTGGACAAATATGCAGTTATGCATGAAACGTGAGGGAAGATTGTGGGATCCTAGGGACTTAAAGTAACTTAGATCCCACTCCCCAAAACCTACACAGACTTGGGTGTATCTAGGTGATAGGCATTAGGGAGACCGACATGAAGCAATCGTTGTGGGAGAGCTTCAGGCCGCCTGAATATGTTCAGAAAAATGTGTTATTGGGCGGAAGCAAGGTCTTTAACGGTTGGGTCATGCCGGTCTTGATGTGAATCCTTTGGCATAGTCAAGTGCACTTCAACGGTTTTTGAAGCCTTGGATAAATGATCCATGCACTGCTGATTGTATATCGAATGCATCAGTTGCGCTTATCAGTGATGTGGCTGTATATTCCTCGGAAGTGATATACGCAACCGCGAAATGTACAGTTTCAGGGAGATGTGATCGCCGTGAACAAGGAACTGATCCCGCTCTCCTGGGCTTAAGAGACTGGCGCAAACCTACAATACATAGCACCAATGAATGACCGCAAAAAGTATGGCAAAGCAAGCGTTCGTATTTTTTTCTAGACGACGTCGGTGGTCTTGTATGTGCAATTGTGAACAAAGTTATGATGACGAACATGTACTGGAAATATATTGTGAAGGATGGAACGGTTGACATTGTCGAGCATGCCACCGGCCGGGAAAACTGCGAGTATTTGCACAGACATAACCTGGAGGCCAAAATTATTCACCAGCAACATGCTCTGAAATACAATCTTGTTCCTACATCGTGTACCACACTTCAAGTATGTCCGACTCAGTTCTTGAATCGATCTATCATCCATCACCCACAGGACTGTTGTTCTCAAAAAGCCTGATTAGTGATCGGCCGGAGTGTCGCACAATGATTGTATTGTTGATATTATTGTCCCTCATGACGAGAATTTCGTGAAACTTGAAAAAGCACGAAGCACACGAGGTTGTCAACATTTAGGACGTAGATTCAGCAGTCTGTGCCGATAGTCGTTACGGCTAATGGCTAATTAGGCCATTAGTCAAGATCCTCGATCAACACCGCAAAAGGCTCTCGGTAGGTGGCTAGATCAGGCTTGATACAGTATGCGGTACTCCCTGACACAGCACGCATTGTGCAAAGGTTTCTTTCTCTGAAAGCCATGACCACAGGTTGCACTCGCGCGCACGAGCCGTACGGTTTCTTTTTTGAAGGCTAATGGAAATCGGTTCAGCCGTTTCAAAATGATCAGCTCTGCAGTTCACAGTTGGAATAGAGATTTCAACCAAACAATAGATATCCATTTGACTTACATTGCAAAACTAGTGACAATAATAGTAGGGTACAATTTTTAGGGGAATTTGGGTTTGGAAGATTGTTAACACTTCTAACTTCGAAATAGCTAATAATCAGGCAGACTCAGTGATTTTGACAACAAGGATTTTGAAGGTGGCTCACGGAGGTTGTCCGCCCTCCGCAATGACTAGTTGTAGACCCATCGTATTTGAGCTCGTATGACTCGTTATGGAAAGCAGGTTCTCAGCGCAATAATAATTAATAATCGGTTACAAGGATCGACAACCACATTACAAAGAAGGGGGTATTTTTAAATTTTAAATATTGATTTAGTGGTGATAGATCGATCAGAGCGTCTCACAATGATTGTTGATACCACTGTTTCGCATGATGAGAACCTCCTGAAAACTGAGAAAAATAAAGAAATGAAATATCAAGACTTGGCACATGAGGTTGTCGACATGTGATATGTTGATTCAGCAGTAATTGTGCCGATAATAGTTACGGGGAATGGCTTAATAGACAAGAGCCTCGACCAACACCTAAAGAGTCTCTCGTTGGGTGGCTGGATCAACGGTCTGATATAGAAAGCGGTACTTCTCGAAACGGCGCGTATTGTAAGGAGGTTCCTCTCTCTGAAGCCCTGACCACCGGTAGCTTGGACCCTGTTTCCGATGCCGGTGGGATACATTTTTTTATATTCATGAATGTTTTTTTTAGAGAAATATTTAAAAATGAAAATTGTAAGTTAAATTTAAGTATAATTATTATGTTATATGAGACGTATAGCCTTTCACACTATAAATAAAATCTCATACTGACTACTAAATAGACTTCCTTATTGAATTTAGGGATATTTTTTTTACTTAACCGCCATTCATTACAAATATCTGTAAAACGATTTTTACTAAAACGCCAACAATACTACGACACAATAATGCAGATTTACTAACAAACCACTGAAAAGGATTTAGTCTGAAGGATTAATTACTAATAAACATTATTTAGCTTATATGAGAAATCGAATAATACTGATAAGCCATCGTTTCTCTTAAGTAATTAGATAAAAAGTATTTAAGCGACGTCAACCTATAAAACATCGAAAAAACGTCGCTTTAGTCACTCATCAATGTACTTACAGGCAAAATTTTGGAATGCTAAAGCGCCAAAAAAGTGCTCAGATCACCACGAGACCTAGACCAATCGACGCAGAAAAAAAATTGCAGTCGAACTGTATATATAACTCATTTTGACCAAAAGTGGCGCTTTAGTCTTTTTACCTTTCCACTGACGATATACTAATTTCTGCCGCCAAGCAGCACTAGGACTCTTGTTCACGGCAAGGTTTCTTGACCGTACGGCGTATAAGCCGTGCCGTAGAAAAATCCTGTGAGCTTGTACACACGGAAAACCACCAGCCGAAACTGATTTATATCCATTTTGTAACACAAAAGCGTTGGAAAGCTATCATGCAATAATTGCGCGTCGCGAAAACGTCCGGTGCCGTTAACTAACTCTCATAGACTGTCATACAACACTAATGTCAAACCGTGCGCAAAAGAGAAGTAGCCACGGTGCCTACGGCGGCGCAGGCGTGCCGTTGGGCCGCCGGGTCCGTCAACAAACTTCTATAGTAGTCCATACAACACTGATGACCGTGCCTACACACGGCTAATTAACCATAGGTTTTTACTGCGAGAAAACGTGTGTGAACAAGAGGCCTTACTATGTTCCGGGTACCGGTGAAATAATAGGCTCATGAGATTTCCCGACTTTGTGTCTGAGGTTGGCAATGCATCAGCAGTTGGTGGTCGATGTATATAGATGGCGGTAACTACTTCCTACTAGGAAGGCTGTCTGCTTATTTTCCAACCTATTCGGTCTAGCCTTTTCCCAACTATGTTGAGGTCAGCTTCCAGTCTAACCAAATGCGACTGAATACCAGTATTTTACACGAAGCGACAGCCATCAGATCTACGCAACCCAGTTGCTCGATAATGCCGATATCCTAAGGTTAGACCGTTTGTCATACTTTCGGGCTTCTGACTACCCGTAGCGACTGTCATAGATATTCGTATGACACACAGGATCGACAGCTTAACGTGCTTTCCGAGACACGGAGAGGTCTCGAACGATCACCCATCCACGGACTGACCGCGGTAAGCGCAGCTTAACCTTGCAAATCATTAATTAGCCACGAGCCCCTTCTACTACATGAAAACTATTTACCAATCTATTATACAACGTTATTTTTAGTTTATACAAAAACCGAGACACTCCAACAAGATTTTCATCCAAACTGGCTGAATATGTGTTTTTTTTAAATAAATCTTCAAGTTACACCGTAGTTTATGTCGTGTTAAGTTCCCTAGTAAAGTGTGAAATGCCTGAGATGTGCTATGCAGGGGTTGTCTAATACACGGAAACTGACCGAGAGGACCGTCTCAAGCCTCAAGGTGTCTATTCTCGTCAACTGTTATATGTAGAAACAAAATTGAAATTTATGAAAAAAATAATATAATGTGGTGTAAAAAATATGTCAATCGATTCTCCTAGTGATTCTGAACAAACTAGTCTCAGGTTTAGTATATACTAAAACTAAGCTTGTATAAAAAAAACCTTCACAACCTAACTGCGTTTCAAAACAAAATAATTAAGTCATTACCACATTAATTTTTAATAACACCGCCACCACGAACCTATCATCAAAAAATAGTTTTCCACCTAAAATAAACCTTTTCCATAATCAGATAAAAAATAAAACAAGCAGGATATTTATTCAGCAAGCCACGTACAGTCGACTGTATTTTTCAGCCAATTTATAAGTTTACATTGGACATGTCGGAACGGTGCGTTGCTTGTGAACTTATTTATTATTTATAGTTGGAACGTCACGCTAACTTTTTACACTAGGTTACTTATTTGCAGAGTATAAACACAATTATTTAGCTGACTGTATTAAATTGGTTCGCGCAAACATTGCTGTATGTTCACGCTATTAAAATTTTAGAGTAAGGTGACGTGTTGGCCCGGCCGCTAGCTTCTGAACCACCGGGCTTCAGGTTTAAACCCAGGCATGGATCTACGTGACTTTTTATTCAACTTCGAAAAGGAGGAGGTTATCATTCATTCATTCATTCAGCTGAAAGACGTCCACTGCTGGACGTAGGCCTCCCCAAGAATCGCCGCATCGACCGGTCCTGTGCTTCTCGCATCCAGCGGATTCTCGCGACCGTCACCATGTCATCGGTCCACCTTGTGGGAGGCCTACCCCCGCTGCGCCTACCGGTACGCGGTCGCCATTCCAGAACCTTTCGGCCCCATCGGCCATCCGTTCTGCGAGCAATCAGGGAGTCAGAAATCAGGAGGTTATCAATTCAATGTGTTTTTTGTATACACCGTTTTGTTACACCGGTTTCAGGCGACCCAAAGCGGATCCACTTATGTATCATTGTGGCATATCATATCACCGTAAGTATTGTGTCGCCATATTTTGCCGCACTATCGTATCACCGTATTGTATCACTATATCGTACCTATCACCGTATCGTATTGCTGTATCGTATCACCGTATAGTGTCACCGTGTCGTATCGAGTTCCGAATCTAGTTTAAGATGTCTTCGTTATCCCCGAATTGTATCGCCATATCGTATTGAACTCCGAAATAAAAGTCGATCGCGGAATGGAACGGGCCGTATTGTAGTGGCGTATCATGATCGCGTGTCACCATCCGTCCACACTATCGATCATGATACGCGTTGGCATATACGGTGATACGATACATCATAATGATAATGTGGACCTTAAGAGATTTTGACCAGAGGATGGGCAGCTACCTCCTGACTCTTGACAACTAACTGCGATCACCGAGCCGTACTTTCACATATACGGTGATACGATACATCACAATGATAATGTGGACCATAAGAGATTTTAACAAGAGGATGGGCAGCTATCTCCTTACTCTTGACAACTAACAGCGATCACCGAACCGTCTTTCAAGCGGGGTGATTATGGAAACGTTTATTCTGTTCTTAATAACTGACTGCCTTGTTGACCTCTGGTCGCAAGCGCGACTACTGAGCGTAATGTGCTGAGTTCGATCCTCAGATCGGGCAAAGTGTTATTGGGTTTTTCCGTGTGAAATTTCTCCGGAGTCTAGGTTTGTGCTCGTTTGATGGCAATAGGCTCGCCCCCTATAACATGGGAACAGCAAAATTAGGGTGTAACATATACCTCTACCCAACTCCTCGGGATATACAGGCGTGATATTTTATGTTCCAAATAAGACTGTTTTATAAATGTCTTCCCAACAAATAAAGCGAAAGCTAAAAGTTATTTAGCTATAAAACTTTCCTGGCAAGCTCTCTTACCTACAGCTATAGCGTACACGTATGTATGATGGTTTAATTTAAACGTATATAAAACGCGTTGAATTTACAGCGCCATGTCGCCGCAAATGTACAAACGATGGAAAAAATAAAATGTTACCACACACCGCTTGTCTGTGTTGCCAAGTTGCAGGCTCCCGGGAAATAGGGAGGTTAATTTTATGGGGTAATTTTTATTTTTTATATAATAGGCTGACAAACAAGCGGACGTCGCCTATATGCACCCACAATACCAAAGGGATTGCTGATGAATTGTCAATCTTAGAGACAAAGTCGGAAAGTCTTATGTGCCTGTAATTTAACCGGCACCGGCTTAGCAGCAGAAATAGGTATGGAGGTAGTATTATCCCGAACAAATTATTTCACAAGAACCTCTACTACTTTAAAATAATGATTATTCTCTTAATTAATCTAAGACACCACTGATTTACGCTGAAAGAAAACATCATAAGGAAACCTGACCTTAATGTTTGGAATTCACCAACACGCAGTGAGCAAGCGTGGCAATCAATGCCCGTTCCTTTTCTGCATGACAAAAAGGCTTTGCCCAACCCAGGACCAATAATAAGTTGGTATTAGGTATTATTACTAATAGTGCAATAATTATGTAAGAAATAGAATGACATAATATGCTACCCTACTATTTCTATGTTTATTTTATTGTGTTTTCCAAAGTAAGTAATAATCTGAGCATTCTTACTCTACGCATAGACAAGAACCTCAGGTAGATCGATACCACCCATCTATCTTTCAAGTTTATTGATCACCGAATTAAATAACTGTGCTTGATATTGAGATCTACAACTAATCTACGTTATTATATAAATATTTTATTCATTGTTGTACCAAGAGTTGTTACAAAACATGGTTAGGAATACAAGCAATGATCTGAGTTAAGTGAAAAAAAATGAAGCGGTAAACACAGCATACAAAACAACAATACACATAAAATAATATTTAAGAAAAAGCTATTGCAGAAAGACAATTCGTCAAAGACGAATCTTCATGCAAATGGGCCGTTAGACGGTTATTTGGTGAATTTGCGCTTGAACTGATGAAGTGAAGTGCAACAAATATCTATCCGATCAACGAACCTATTAAAAAGTTTGCAAAGTCTTAGAATTGGTAAATTGGAACCTGATAGTGTTATAAAATGGGGGAATATTCAAATCAAATCAAATAAAAAAAAAAAAAATCACATAAATCAATACAGGCGCTTATGAAAAGTCGAACTTAGGTGCACCGTTCCAATTAGTCGTTTCCTATGGAGAAGAGCCGGCAAGAAACTCCATGGTTACTCTTTTTAAAAAAGGATATCTTTAACAACTTCAGTAAATACAGTACTATGATTTAGAATAGTTCAGAGAGAACAATGTAGTCTTGACCACAGACCTGTTAGTAATGTAATAATACCAAGTCTTGAGTACAAAAATTAAGCAAAAAGAAAAAAAAAATAACACAATATGAATAATAGTAATTTACACAATTATATGTATCGGCAAGTTCACAAAGTTCTCACATTTACAAAATGTACAGGCAAGTTCATAAAGTTCTCACATTTACAAAGTTTATAGGCAAGTTCACAAAGTTCTCACATTTACAAAAATTCAACTCTAAACTACACATGGGGTATTTCAACTTCATCTCTAAGATTAGCAACGCATCAGCAATCCTCTCGCTGTTGTTTGTGTCTAAGCCGGCGATTTCCACTTCTCATCAGGTAGGTCGTCGGTCTATTTGCCAACCTAAAAAAAAAACATATATTAAAATCATTTTCCGGGGAGATTATTTTCCGAACCTGGCAACCCCGTCCCTTCAACCACGTTCGTTCAAATGAGTAATGCGGCGCGTGGTCTGCGTTTGAATTGATTCCCAGTGTTAATACCACACCTTTTGCCTGCTCTGTACACACGCTGCCTTTAAAGGGGTAGGCAGACAACTATTGTTTGGAACAGTAACTTAATTAATGTCGGTATGATTAAATCATTGAATGTACAAAAGGTTGACGATGACTTTTTCAGAGGTTTACATATTTTTTTACTCTCAGTAAATAATAATAACTTGATTCAGCAATCAAGCGCAGTTCAGACTACGCTATACTATTTCGCTATATAGTAAAGCATATTGCGTCATAAGCTATAACTATATAGCATGACGTACACACTTTATGCTTTAGCGCAAGCCGGTCTACTATGTGTAGCAAGTTATTTGACGGTGATCCGTCGGGCGTCGGACGGGGTAGAAGTGAGGCGAGGCGGGGACCGGAAAATCGTACGATATAGTTCTGAGAATCGCTCAAGTTTATCGCGTACAGCAAGATAATACTTTACAGTATAGCGTTGTGTGAACGTGTCCATATAAAATGTATACTAAGCGATATCGCCGTGCTATACAATACTTGCTATGTGCTGTAATTATAGCGTAGTCCGAACTGCGCTTCATTGTGCCGATAGTAGTTACGGTTAATGGCTTAATAGCCAAGAGCCTCGACCATCATTTTATGAGGCTCTCGTTGGGCGACTGGATAGAAGGTCTTTACAGGAAGCAGTACTTTTCGACACGGCGCGTATTATTACGAGGTTTCTCTCTCTGAGGCCCTGACCGCCGGTAGCTTGAACCCTGTTCCCGATACCGGTGGGCTACTATTTTTAAATGTTTTATTTTAAATGAGAATATTTGAAATATAATAAAATATGTAAAAAGATGAATAAACGACATAGTAATACCAGACTGTCACTGTCCCAATGCAGGGGAAAAACCTCTTCTCATACCAAGAAGGAACGAGCATTGATCACCACGCTTGCTCACTGCGGGTTGGCAATTTCAGACCTAATGGTCTGAAAACATCGTGAGGAAACCTGAACTTAATAGTTCAGGTTTCCTCACGATGTTTTCCTTCACCGTATATCAGTGTTTAGGATCGAATGCACCAAATAACCGATCGCGTCATCGGTCATCGTCAGCCAATACGAGTGCAACAAAATGACGCGATATACACGCTAATTGGCTAACAATTGTTCCCACGCCCCTCTTCCTTGATCGCTGTATAAAAAAATGTATTATTACATTCGCTTTTGAACTACGAAAACAAGAACATTGCATTTTTATTTATATTAATAACCCACGGTAGGCTGAGCAAAGTTGCAAAAGTACCAAAATACATGTAGCTATATCACGCCGCTACAATCAGTCATATCTTAGATTAATAAGAAAGTACTTATGACATTAAAAAAATCACATTTGCACATGCCTGGGTTTGAACCCGCAATCCGGTGCTTAACAAGCGAGTCCGTAACCTCCGGGCCACCACGACATTAAAATAACAGTCGTTTTAATCTTCAGCTATTTAAAGCTGTGGATTTGGCGAGCTAGAAACAACCACGACATAATATCACGTCTGTATTCCCCGAAGGGTTAGGCAGAGGTGTATAGTACACCCTACGTCCCATGTAATAGAGGGCGAGCCTATTGCCATTAACCAAAAATCCAGACTCCGGGCTGTTACTGAGGAATTCGACACGGAAAAACCTAATAACACTTTGCCCACCTGGGGATCGTAACCAGGACCTGCAGTGCTGTTTGCGATCACTAGACCACCGAGGATTACTTAGGACTATATTTATGTATATTTGTTCTTCTCTTGTGTCAGCACGAGCTATACGAAAATAGCTCATGCTGTGGTGAAAAGATTAGCCAGTCAGCAAGGTTGTTAGCGGGGCTGACTGCCCAGGGTGCCCCGGACGTACTGAAGTATCATCACTACAAAGTGGGGATGACGTTACAATATAATATAATACGTGATACCATCATAGAATACGTGGTATCATTTGATACCACGTATTCTGTGATGAGTTTTACGACCGAACATAAATAATCAATCAAATCACTTTTATTTGCAAATATAGGTAAGTACAAAATGTTGTTACAGAATGAGGTTAGTAGGTATCTCTATATTTTGCCACAACAAGGCGTGCAAATGTTTAATACGATGTTAAAATACCTATAATACAATTCAGTGGAAAATGTCAGTAAAATTATTCATATCGATCTTATCTATTAGGAAATCATTAATTGTATAATAAAAATTTTCAACCAAAAACTTATTCACACATTTTTTTAATTGCATTATTTATTTAATTTTTTAATGTCATCTGGTAATTTATTAAAGATTTTTTGTGCCATGCAAAGAAAACTATTACTCAGCAATGCTGTGTCGGTACCGTACGCAATCAAAAAAAAAACATGTACATTCAATAGTTTAGTCACAGGAATTTTCGTACGATTTAAGAATTGTAAGAATATCAAGATCTCTACGCGAAGTTATGTGAATCTATGACCCGTTTAAACCAAAATCATCTTCATTTACACGTGTAGAACAGATACAATTAACATAAGTTTCCACTTCAACGTCCCTTCAACTACATGAATGAGTGAAATTAAAAAATCATGCGACAAAAAATGTGCTTGGAAGTAACAGATTTTTTGTGTACGATACTAGAACACATCATAGAAGACGTGGTATCATTTATTGTGATAATATCAACCCCACCTTGTATATTTTAATCAAACACTTAGCGTGTCTTTCTAAATCCCATCAATACTCTATTAATAGATGATCTGATTCCCCATAAAATGTTCTCAACATAAAACCTTTTTGTACAGTAAATATTTATTAAATAATTTTGCATTAGCGCGACTTAGTTCGCGGTGGAGCACCGTAATCCTCTTATGTCTACGGTGTGCTGACATAGATCAAGTGACAAGTGTGCAGAAGTGACAGCAGGCAGATAGGTAGAAAATACCATGTTTTTTTTGCAAAAGCTTCTGCTACTAGATTAGCAGAAAATTCCATGGTGGCTTTTCCTCACAAACAAGCTAATCTCTCTCTCTTCCCAGCCTTACTTCCATATGTTGGTAGGGTCAGCTTTTCTTGTTTCTTTTTTCACTTCGCCCTGTTCTTTACTTCGGCTTCGGACATTTTGCACTCTACGAGGGTTTTCTTGACCATGTTCATTCGTCCATCTTCGATTTTCAAAACAACATCCATGGAACTCATCTGATTAAAGTTGAAAAAGACTGATCGCAGATAAATTAAGAACAAAAAAAAAAAAACTTCGGTCTTCCTCTGAAACTCCGCCCGGGAATAGGTTGACGGATAAAATGGACAGTTCCCGATGTAGTCACGTGGTCACTCTTAAGAGCGTGTACGCCGTACGGCATTTCATACAAATTTTCAAGTTTTCCGTAATGACTGAACCGATTTTGATGAAACTTCACACACATAAGCAGGATACTTAGGTCTAAAAAGTTAGTAGAAAACATTTTCAAAATGTCTTACTTAAAAAAAGATAGTTGGAAATTTCTGTTTGTATGGAAAATTTAAAATCGGTCTAATTTAACTGTAACACTATTTTTCGAAAATATTTTCTACTAACTTTTTAGTCCTATGTATCCTGCTGATGTGTATGAAGTTTCATTAAAATCGGTTCACTCATATCGAAAAATAAGGACTTGAAAATTTGTATGAAATGCCGAACGGCGTACACGCTCTTAACGCTCTTAACGTGCCCGAAAAATTTCAGCAGCGAAAGCGATGTCGCGCACTTCTAGGCTTGCAAGCTGATCTAATGTTAATGAGCATAGCCGCTGAATTGAGTAAGGCACGCTGGCAGTCTGGATATTTTGAGTATGATCTGCAAATACGATTTGCAAAGGAAATGAATTGGGCTAGCTTTTATACATATATCCTAACCTTTGCAAGTAAATCAAGGTCGGCTTCCTGTGTAGTTCGATTTCTTTTTTTTCTTTTTATCATTATAAAACAAAATTGTGTTTAACATAGAAGTGTCCAGTCTGTTAACAGTTGACTGATCTATGGAGAGGTTTACCAACAATGTGCAAGTTTGGTACAGCGCTGCACGTACCCGCTCCTCGCTACATATTGACATAATCAGATACACTTTCATATTTATATAAGATTTATGTTAAATTTAACATAATGTATGCACTTTCAGGCTTATAATAGTGGAGAGGCTCGTGGCTAAATTAAAACCGGATCGATCGATTTGAGGGTAAGCTGCGCTTGCCGAAGTCAGTTAGTGGACGGGTCATCATTCTTTACACATGAAGACATTACCGAGCGTCGGAGAATATGCTAAAAGACGTACGGCAATGCACCATCGGTACATGGTGGACATCCCACTCATACGTACAAAGCGTTTTGGGAACACTTTCATTGTTCGCACAACTCAGGAGTGGAATTCCCTGCCAGAGTCTGTGTTTCCTGATAGCTACAACCTTGGGGTCTTTAAGTCAAGCGTGCTTCACCATCGACCACATCATCGCTTACCATCAGGCGAGATAGTGGTCAAACGCGAGCCTAAGGCTAAATAAAAAAAATAATAAAACTGGGTTTCGGAGTTCTGGCAGCAGTCGCTTGTATAAAATACTGGTATACAGCCGCATCTGGTTGAATT
This sequence comes from Amphipyra tragopoginis, assembly GCA_905220435.1. Taxonomy (NCBI): domain Eukaryota; kingdom Metazoa; phylum Arthropoda; class Insecta; order Lepidoptera; family Noctuidae; genus Amphipyra; species Amphipyra tragopoginis. Next base: position 2,457,789 of record HG992010.1, on the reverse strand, counting down.
GGAAGCTGACCCCAACATCATTGGGAAAAGGTTAGGCAGTGATAATGATGATACTGCAGCCTTTAAGTTCCTTACTTTAGCTGGTATACGTTTTGGAATGATTTTGAGTCTCATCATCATCATTCAGCCGAAAAATCCAAATCCAATCCAGTCCAATGCTGGACATGGGCCTCTCCCAAAAGGGGGGGTTTGCCGTAATCACCACGCTTGGCAGACGGGTTGGCGATCGCACTACGGTTGTTGAAGTACTCAGAGAACACTGCTGCCCATCCTCTAGAGAATCCCTTAGTCGCCTTTTGCGACACCCACGGGAAGAGATGGGGTAGTGCTGTTCCTTAAATCCGGCACTACACGAGATTTTGAGTCTATTAAACGATTATTAACTTTAGGGATAAAGTTGGAAATTCTCATGTGCCTGTAACCGACGTTCATCGGCAACCGTACTCTTCGATCCGAAACAAAGCAATGCTGCTTGGCGGTAGAAACAGGTACAGTAGGTATGGGTAGTACGGCCTGTCCACATCTCCACGACACGACGTCGTCAACGTGGAACGGTGCGGTGACGTGGCACGGTGCGTTGACGTAACGTGCACATTTACGTTACCGTATCGTAAAAATGCACGTTAGGATCATTGTTAGATTTATCTTTGACCATGTAGATCCTGAATTTTAATAAGAGAAACAGTAAGGTATGGTTTTAAAGCATCGGAGCACATAGACGGCGACTAACGCGAGGGCGCGGAGCGCATATACGTGTGCGCGCTTGCGGCTAGAGGCGGAACGTGGTATGTACGGTAACGTAAATTTGCACGTTACGTCAACGCACCGTGCCACATTACCGCACCGTTTCACGTTGACGACGTCGTGACGTGGAGATGTGGACACGCTCGTAGTAGTTCCCCGGGCGAACTATTTCAAGGTTTCAACTATTACAACAAAAACAATTTGGGGTGCAAGGAGCCTCCCGAGTGACGTTAAAAATCCAACCCAATCCATCAAACGTTCGACGCACCCTGAACACCTAGCACTCTGTAACGCAGAGTCTATGTGACTAATCCTTTCACCACGATGGCACGAAATGGTCTTTCCCAAGATTTATCCCAAACAGCTCTTCTAAGGACCCCGGAACTTAACTTCACCAGCTCTATGATGTGTTATCTCAATCAACATTGAAGGATTCTCGAAAGAAAAGGCACACATCCTTTCAGAGCTCTGCCGCACTACCAACTGCGATATATTATGTTTACAGGAAACATATCGAAGCCAGGAACAACCAAGGCTAGAAATACCTACCCTAATACTTGCAGCCGAAGTAGTATACCCGAAATATGGGAGTGCAGTGTTCACGAAACCTAGCACTGCTATTGTGTCTGTCTCCACCAGCTTTGTTGACTCAATAGAAGCCGTGACTATCGACACTGGACACTACTACAAGGAGTCCTACTACAACAAAAAAATTGTTATGGTTTTTGGGGAAAGGTTCCATCTAGAATCGCAATCCATATTCATGTTATGGACTAAAAGCTAAACCTTTTTTATTGAAAGAAGAGGCCCGTACTCAAATGTGGAACTGTAATGGGCTGATATGCGGTTCATGTATAGCGGTAATTAAAAATAATACTCACTGAGCTTGATATTGTTACGCTTACATATGAATGAGGCTTTGTCCTAGCTGGGCAGTGCATGGCATTGCGTCGCGTCGGGCACTGCGTTAAAGCTTTGGTCTGTGGAGGAACTAGGTATAGTGTTCCTCCAACCAAAGGGAGGATCCTCCAACCAGGCGGAGTCTTATGCCTGGCGGGCTACTGCCCAATGATGGTTAATGTTGGCGGTTGTTGAATACTATCTGCGTGTTAAATCTTGATATCGCGATGTAGGCTTGAATAGTTCGCATGTGGCGTGGATAGATCCACGTCACTTCCCCCCTGATCGGAACGCACAACGCTGCGGTAGGTGGCTCCAACGCAGGATCATGATGCGGCGTTGCTGTCTGTGTGAAGAAGCGGTCAGTTGATTATGCCGCAGCTGTCAAAGTAGACGTGTCAACATTTTTCAAATCCATGTCGACCCGTGATGCGCACCGCAGCGAATGAAAAAGCACGACGTCGCGCTGTGCGGAGTATCCGCTCCCCACTTAGCCGTCTTTGCCCCTCACCGCTGACGCATATTGCAACAAAATACCATTCTAGACCTTTTTCATACGATTATGTGTCTGGTACCGCATATCGCAGAGTTGTGTGTTCCGATCAAGAGACCAAAGGTTAAGACGCAGTCGACATGCACTACCAGCTGCGTTGCGAGACTCATTTCTGCCGCAGTCAAACCGCTCAAAACGAACTATGCGCCATTCTGTTAGATGCTCACGTACGCCACGAGATAGAAGTCATATTGCTTGTTATTGTTGGCAGCACCAGCTGAAATATTATTTATTTATTTATTTTATGTTGTGGTTGTGACAATAATGTTTCTATCTTTGTCTGTTCTCTTTCTCGCAGCGGTAGTGTGAGCTGTTTATACCTATTAATTGTGATTCACTGCATTTAACAAATAATCATCAATAATCAAAATTTGGTCCCGTGTGGTGACAGGCTAGAATATAAGAAACCGCATGCTGGGAATGGATGCGTGTTATAAGATTCAACAATACCCAGTATGGTAGGTGATAGGATCTATACGGTCCACCATGTGAGCGTCAAGCAGTTTACTGTGTTCTATCGTGTGTATGTGAGAGCCAGAGAGGTATAGGGGAATCACTCTATATGTCTGGTGCTTAGATTCGTGTGTTCCATTTTAGACCCTGACTGCTCTTACCATCAGAAGCGAAGAGTCAAACGGGACCAAGTCAAACAATAAAATAATATGTCTCATTTACATTGAATTATAATAATAAGTACTCTGTGCAAACAAATAAATCCGTGCCTAGCTAGCGTCGAGACGTGAAATTGAAAAAAAAAATGTAATTCGATTTATGCACATGTTCTAGATTAATCTGTAGAACATAAGCATAAATGTTTTATTTTCCTATAAAACCACTAACTTTCGCCCGCAGCTTCGCTTGCGTGAAATTTTGAACCCGTTAAGTGACGATTTTCCATACAAACTTTCATCCTCCATTTAACTCCCTTAGGGGTTGAATTTTGAAAAACCCCTTCTTAGTGGATACCTACGTCACAAAAGGAATCCACTGTCAACATTTCAAATTTCTAACCCCAGCGGTTTAAGCTGTGCGTTGATAGATCAGTCAGTCAGTCAGCTTCTCCTTTTATATGTATAGATAGGCGTGGGAAGCATACAAACAAATAGAAAAAAAAAACATGTATATCGAGATGTCAACATATTTACGCCAGCCCCGGAAATACAGTCCACCTACAAAACCACATTCGCAAAGCTATCTTCGCGACGCAACGCAACGCAACGCGCAGCTAGGACGAAGGGTTTATAAAAGTGGAATGCAACATGAAATAAGTGTATTAATCATTCAGTGCGACAGAAACACGGAGCGACGTTTTAAACTGTACTTTATGAGTAACAATGAAGTTTTATGTTTTGCATGTTTCGTGAAAATGTTGGGACAAATGTCACGAGAGTGTTCTCGAAGGGTAGGTAGAGGCGTATTGTTTTAAACGGACATTTGCTGGAACAGCTGTAAAATTGAATTACATTTATAGTAGTATTAACCGCTAATATGTCCCAGCGCATAATATCTGTTGTGCCTCTAAAACTGGTTTTTAATGAGTTAATGTAGACATTAGGGTCTCCCCACACTCACAGGCGCGGAATCTGCTTAGGCCGGTCGGAAAAAGCTTTATATCCACGGGCATAATGGTGTAACCGACGTCGTTCGACTCGGTTCGGCCTCCTGACATCAAGCTTTTTCCGACCGGCCTAAGTTGATTCCATGTCAATAAGTGTGGAGAGACCTTTATTGTGTTTTTTTTTGTTTAATTTCTCTGTTGACAGGATTCAGTACCATTTAATAGACGTATATAACGACATATTTTACTGTAATGGCGTCAAACATGATAATTGAAATTTGGGCGAAATAAATACGCACGTCGAAACAATGCAATATTTGTCTGCCCTAATAACAAAATTACGTCTTCAAGATAATTTCAATTTTTACGTAAGTAAAATGAAAAAACACCAAAAAATACAATTTTGTGGTACTGTTATACCCTGCCTGACCTTTGTCTAATTTGCTGACATCCGCATCTTTATTTTATATAAAACTACATAGTTTACGCCACGCGGTAGTTCAGTTAGCTTTCATCTTCCCGCCGGTACAGTTAATTCAATTAACTCATAACTCTCAATTCTTCATTTAACGGGTGATTCATTTAGAGGTACTTTTTTCAAAACTTAAAAAAATATGAAAAATTAAATTTATCGGGTTATCTTTATTATCATACAAAAGAACCATTCTTGACATTAATTTTTTAAAAATTATTTCTGTCAAATGTTGCCCGTAACTGCGGCTAACATGATCCATTCTACAGTTCCAATTTTTGATGACGTATTTTTGTTTGATTATCGTGCTATGATAACGGACTATTTGTTTCCTGAATTTGAAGCCCGTGATCTCCTGGACATTTGGTACTAACAACACAGTACCACAGCACGTAAAACCATGGCTTTATTGCGAAAACAATTTGGTGAATAGTTAATTTCGTGCTTCAGATCGGTCAGTTGGCCGCCTAGATCCTGTGATATCACACCCCTAGACTTTTTCCTTTGGGGCTATGTAAAGTCCAAAGTCTATATTGATAAGCCGCGTACGATTGAGCAACTGGACGCCAACATTACTCGCGTTATTCATCAAATACCACTCGAAATGCTCGGACGCGTCATCGAAAATTAGAACTGCAGAAGGGACCATTCTAACCGCAGTTACATAACGCAGTTAGATAACATTTGAAAGAATTATTCTTTTAAAAATAAATGTCAAGAATGGTTCTTTTGTATGATAATAAAGATAACCCGATAAATGAATTTTTCATTATTTTATTAAGTTTTGAAAAAAGTACCTCCAAATGAATCACCCATTATTTTCATATCTCGAGTCGCCTGAGTTTAGAGATCAATAGGAAACAAATCTGTGTGTTCTTAATAATTCAATAAACATTCGTTAAGGTAAATAAATAGTTTTTTTAAAAAGACCTTCAGGAAAGGTCGTAAAACAGTACGAGTGATCTTAAAATGATGAAAACGCGCGTCAGCATCAATGCAATTGCCAACAATTTAACCTAATTAGCTAGGGTCACGACTCACGAATTGTGAAATACAAAAATTCGCCGAGAGTAAGGGGCTCTTAAACAAACTGTCACATGAAGACATCCACGTAAAAACACGGCCAAAAATACAGACATTGACGCATATACCCGCATAATACACATTTTATACTCTGAAGTTATTAATGATGCACGTTGAAACACTAAATCAGTTAGAAATGTAACAAAAAAAGTAGCTCTTTGATGTGTTTGAGAATTTGATGTACGATCAGTGTTCTTTCAGCTCGGAATGAAGGTGTTTCGTAATACTGTTTTTAAAGATATTTTTTTTGGGATAATGCCCGCGTAAATTATCGTCAATGACATTTTTGTTGGCTGTTTTTTGACTGCTGCACTTTCTTTGGATGGGTGAATTGATTGTTTTTTTTATTTCGTTTGTTCCTCGGTGACAGCCTAGCGGTTGTAATTTTACACGAACGTGTATGGTCGTGTCCTCGTAGAGGCGACCGGCGGCGGAGACCTCTCGCCTCCGGCCCTAGTTCAATCCATGGTCCGGAGCGAGGGGGCATGGGAAGCAGTCACCTTCGTCTGCGAAGCAGTAATACTAGCGAAGGAGGAGGCGGGCCGCGTGAGGCGACCCGGAGAAAAGGAGAAGAAGTGAAGGGTGAGAAGGAGACGCCCCGGGCGTCGGGAGTCGCAGGGTGATTCCTGGCCACCGCAGGCGCGGGCCTGCGGACGGCGAGCGGGAGCATTGGGTGACTCGCCGTCCGATCAGAACCAGGCCCGGGTCGACGGCGCGTTGAGTTAAGATGTCAGATTAGTCGATGGGGCCTTTGGGGAATTTGTTAGAAAGAGTTACCGCGGCCCTGGAACGCAAAAGGCATTAAGAGGAACACGGATGGGTTTTAGTCAGTAAGAGTCTGACACTCCCTTTCGCTCCACCCAGAGCGGAATATGCTATAGGAGTCATTTGATGATTTCCCATCCATAAAATAAAAGCTGTTGAAATTTTGTCTTTCATGTAGAAGGGTCTGAGTTTAGTCCCGGCCCGCACCACCGATTTTTCGAATTTATGTGCGAGTCAGAATTTGATTATGACTTGCGTTGATGGTGAAGGAAAACATCGTGAGGAAACCTGTACATCTGTGAGGGCTCCAAAGAGTTATCGATTATGTGTTGTCCACTTACCCGTACCAATCCAGCGGGTTGGAGTAAGGCCTAACCTTATCTTTCTGAGAAGAACTTGCTTGTTCTCGGCAATGAATAGTTCAGCCTCTCACTTCCAGAAGGTGTCGGAGTTTGAGTCAGCAGAATACATACATGATATGGTGGCAAAGTCTCGTGTAGTGCCGAACTTAAAGAATAGCACTACCCCATCTCTACCCGTGAGTGTCGTAAAAAGCGACTAAGGGATTCACTAGAGGATGGGCAGCAGCGTTCTTTGAGTACTTTAACAACCATACTGCGATCGCCAATTCGCCTGCCAAGCGTGGCGATTATGGCAAACCCCCCCAACATTGTTTGGGGGAGGCCTATGTCCAGCAGTGGACGTCATACGCCTGAATGATGATGATGATGTGGTGGCCCGAAGGTTACGGACCAGCTTGTTAAGCACTGGGTACTCTGGGTAGCGGGTTTAAACTCAGACCGTTATTCAAACCAATATCACTTTTTCCACGTCATAATATGTACTTTCTTAGTTCATATTGACACCACTGACATACGGCGAACCACCTGGCGAACTGGTGTCACCAGTAGATCACGCGGTTTGATGGGATTACACGAATTCGATTACACCCTGTATTCTATAATGAGGAATAAGTTTGACAGCTTTTGTGGTGAAAATAATTATGTCACAGTGTTTAATTTATTCTTCACATAACAGTTATCTGACTTGCAAAATCGCCTCTAAATTGAATAAAATTCCTTGCGCACAGACACAAAATATTTAACTAGGTGTTTATTTAAACTCAATGCTGATCCAAAACTTCGTAGAATCAATTATAATTAAACATAATATTCATATAAAAATTCTTCATGCATAAAATATAACTAAAATCAAGCCAAAATGTTAGTTGAAAGTCATTCTTCACGGTCAAATCAAAAGGGAACAAGCAGAGGTGTTTCTACGAATACGGGTTTAATTTCATGCTCAGTTGAATCAAGTAAATGCGAAAATTTGTTTAATACAATATAAAGTTTTTTGTATATTCTTAGAAATCATCAAAAAAGACGTTTGAGATTTTTGTTATAATGTATTTCAATCGTGGGAAATTAGCGGATACATCGTTTGCTAATTTGATGAATGGTTGCTATAGTTTATTCGTTTATTTTCAGAAACAACCTTTTGAATTACATTTTTTTATAAAATATCATTAACATTTCGCCTTTATCCTTCGAAAGATAAAGCAAAGGTGTATTGTAGATCCTCATTTCGCCGTTACGTTTAAGTCCCATGCAATAGGAGGCGAGCCTAGCCATCAACCGGACAGAAATCTAAACTCCGGGCTGCTACTGAGAAACTCCACACGGAAAAACCCAATAACACTTTGTCTGACCTGGGGATCGAAGCCAGAACCTCACGCTCAGCTGTTGCTCTTACGGCCACTAGACCAACGTGGCAGTTAGTAATAAAATGTGATATGGAAGCATGCTGACAGCCCACTTGATGGAAAGTGGTAATGGCCGCCTATATACAGGGTGTAAAAAGACCCATCACATAGCCGAAATCTACGCACTCTGTATATCATACTAAATTACATTGACCAAAAATAATTGCTGTGAAACGACTTTAATTTTTTTGGCATAATAAAAACGCTTCTTTTTGTAGCGCGCAACGTGTGGTTGTGGCGATGTCGCGCGTTTGCATGGGTGCAGCGGCCACACAGCTGAGCCAAGGCGGTCGTGTGCGTTTAATAGGTATTCGTTGCATTTTTGTAACTTCAAATGCGTAATTTGTGAGGAAAAATTGAAAATTTTGATAAGGTTGTTTGGAAGAAAGTTTAGTATTATCATTTAGAATACGATTTTGGAAAAAACTAAAAAAAATATGTATACTTTGACCTTCAATCTCCAAAACCAATGGTTTCCCAGGTATGGTCTGGTAGAAAAAATTTATCCCAATGATGGGTAGAATATGTGGTTTTCGTTATCGTGATGGGTCTTTTTACACCCGATATATCGCAGGATGATAGATAAAGCCGTAACATAGTCATATCCCTGGGGATATAATTATATACCGTAACATAGTTACTTATACGAAAGCAATTCATTACTATCTTACTAGGAATATAATTACAATACGGTTCAAGGTTAGTGATATAATTATAACACTTGATTAAGTTTAGTGAAATAGTTGAGTGTAGTGCGGGACTGTATTACTGAACTTCGAAGTTTAAAATACCGATGTACTGTATTCATAAAGTTTAAAAGTACGAATTGCGTGAGTTAGAATGTACGCTATTACGAATGACTTTATTCAGAATGTTCATCATTCCGATGTACGTTACTCCGAAAGTTCACTATTACGAATTACGTCATTGAGAATGTTCATCATTCCGATGTACGGGACTCCGAAAGTTTACTATTACGAATTACGTCATTAAGAATGTTCATCATCGCGATGTACGGAACTCCGAAAGCTTACTATTACAAATTACTAAATTTCGAATGTTCATCATGGACATTCTGAGAAAGTATTTAGGTACTTTGGCATATTTAAAATTTATTAAACTACTATTACCTATTTAGATTAAGATTTTTAATTTCTGTAGCCATACATTGTTATAGTTCATTTGTAATTATAAAATTGTATACTTATACAGCTTTACTTTTTTTTACGTTGTTAAATCATGAATTGACTTCTTACGGAAGGAGCGGAAGGGAGTGTCAGACTCTTACTGACTAAAACCCATCCGTGTTCCTCCTAATGCCCTTTGCGTTCCAAGGCCGCGGTAACTTTAGAACAAAGTCCGCAACCCTGGCAAGTTAGTACCTAGCTAGTTACACAAAATTAACATGAACTTAACATTTAATAAATTTAAATTAATTTATCCTTACCTATCTATCCTTATATATCTATATACTTACATAAAAGCAAAATACTATCTCAGAATCTCGATGTTGAACATTCGAAATTTAGTAATTTGTAATAGTAGGTAAGCTTTCGGAGTTCCGTACATCGCGATGATGAACATTCTCAATGACGTAATTCGTAATAGTAAACTTTCGGAGTCCCGTACATCGGAATGATGAACATTCTCAATGACGTAATTCGTAATAGTGAACTTTCGGAGTAACGTACATCGGAATGATGAACATTCTGAATAAAGTAATTCGTAATAGCGTACATTCTAACTCACGTAATTCGTACTTTTAAACTTTATGAATACAGTACATCGGTGTTTTAAACTTCGAAGTTCAGTAATACAGTCGTAGTGCGGGGGTGCGGCGGAGGCGGCGACCGGCTTTATCTATCATACTGCGACATATACACCGATAACACCAAGAGCTGATGACGCCAACCTTAGAGAGCAAGTTAGAAAATCTCATGTGCCTGTAATTTCACTAGCACCGATACCCTGCAAACTGGAAGACAGCAATGCTGCTTGGCAGTGGACATAGGTATTGTGGCAGACGAGCTCCCAGACGAGCTCTTTCACAAGGAGCACTACAACTACTAAAAAGCGTTGCTCACATTAGGATTTCTCCTATATCGTGGATGTATTTACAGTCACAAATCTTCACAGGCACAAACACTCAGACCCGACACAACTATTGTAGACCTCAGAACAAAATAAAAAACCAAGATAGAGCGTTGTCAACAATGACGTGAGGCCGGTTTCGTAAACAGGTGTGCACTTAGTGAGGTGTAGTTTGATTGTAGGTTGCTTGAAAAATGTAGTAAATGTGTGCGTGTGTGCGTGTATGCACAGAGCGGAGGTGTAGTTTTGGCATGCTTCACTGTAAAGGCTTCTACACACCAAAGCCGCCGACCCGGCGGCTTTACCCGCCGGGTTATGCCGGCGGCCAACTAACGCGAACTAAGCGAGCGAACATAACGCAAAACAAGCCCGGCGGCATAACCCGCCGGGTTAAGCCGCCGGGCCGGCGGCTTTGGTGTGTAGAGGCCTTAATGTTCGCAGCGTTCTGTCTTGGTTTGTTATTTGGTCTGAGTTGTATACATATAAATATTTGTATCGTGTAGGAATCAAACAACCGCAAACCGTAGTGCATCAATTGTTTCTAGGAATCGAGAACCTTAATCCCTTCTGGGGACGGGCTAGAATATAAAACTTATCCTCACCACACGCTGGGAATACACGCGTGTTGTAAGATTCAACAAAACCCAGCACGCTTGATGGTAGGATCTATACGGTCCGCCTGGCTAGCTACCACCACATTAAAGTCCAGCGCCAAGCAGTTTACTGTGTTCCGTCGTGTGTATGTGAGAGCCAGAGAGGTATAAGCAAGTCCCTCTATATCTTGTTACTTATATCCGTGTACTTCATCTTAGACCCTGTCTACCCTTACCACCAGGTGCAACTAGGGTCAAAAGCGGCGAACTCAAATTATGAAAAAAGAAAAAGAATGCTTAAAAAAGAATAGCATTAATTTAAAGAGTTTTCTCAGCGTGCTATGGAGAGAGTGATGATCGGAGTTTCTCTGGTGGATAGAATTCGCAATGAAGTCATTCGCCAGAGAACTAAAGTCACCGACATTGCGCGTAGAAATAGCACGCTGAAGTGGAAGTGGGCCGGCCATATCTGCAGACGAACAGATGGAGCAGACACGTGTTAGAGTAGAGACCGCGTTTGGGAAAACGTAGTGTTGGACGCCCTGCGGCATGTTGGACCGACGATTTGAAAAAGGTGGCTGGCAGCGGATGGATGCGGGCTGCCCAAGACCGGGATGGTTGGCGATCTCTGGGGGAGGCCTACGTTCAGCTGTGGACGGCAATAGGCTGATATGATGATGATGAGTATTGAGGGACGTATAGATCTTTACACAAGATTTTTTAGATGGTTTTTGCTCTTGACTCTGCTCAAGGTGACAGAGACAAAGTCTACGATGGAGCGAGTTACCCAGAAGAAGCCTGTTCACTCTAACTTTGAAGAGATTCAGGTTGGAAGCTTTCAGGAACACAGACGCAGGTAGTTCCACTCTTTTGCCGTGCGCATTATGAAGGATGTTTGGAAGCGCTTAGCGCGAATTGGTGGAATGGCAACTAGGTATGGATGGTAACTTGCAGTGTGTCTAAATGTCCGATGGTAGAAAGGGGGCGTTAGGATGAGGTTGTGGAGTTCTTAAGTACACTCATCGAAGTACAGTCTATAGAAGACCGACAAGCAGACAATCTTGCGGCGAAGATTCTTCGCAGAGGACTATTCAGTTCTAGAAGTGCAGCCAAATCAATTAAATTTTACAAGTAATCGAAACGAACCACGCATCTCTATATAATTTACCTAAAAGACCATACATCATCATCATCTGCTCATTACTGATACACGACTCATTACATTACATTACATAAAAAAAAAAACTATTCGTACAGTAGCCATTTAGCCAAAAGCCCCGTTTCTCACAACGTAATTAATGCACTATAATCTCCTCCTATGCCCACATAGCTACATACATTGTATACAAAAATATTTGTTTTAGTACACCGAAGAGCATAATTATCAGTAGAAACATGTTCTTTGTGATTATAAGCACATAATGATGAACTAATGACTCATTTCACGGATGCACCTGCTCTAATATACGGCACATCGATCATTCTTTATGCAAACCTGTCTATGGTACAGACAGCATAAAACATTTTATTTTATCAAAATATTTGTTTCTATCTTTTTTTTTTCATTATTTGAATTAGACGCCCTGATGGTAAGTGCAGACAGACAGACAATAGAAATGTAGTGTTAGGGGATCGAGTACCAATAAAAATCTATTTTAATTAACTTCTTTTAATCTGAATAATTATAAAATACTTTTTCCAATTCACTTCCTACGTCCTTATATTGTCGTCCGCCATTAATGATTCCTCTCTCCCTCTCATTCTCTTACTCATTCTCTACTTCATTCCCTTCTTACTCACTCTCACCTTCACTTACGTTTCGTTCCTCCCAGCATTAATTCCCACAGAAATATAGAGGGATTCCTCTATTATAATTATAATTTTCTATTGAAGTGCTGTAGATGGTCCTAGGGGAGACCGTTTCTACGTAACCGGGCAGTTATTGGCGAGACCTGAAGGGTCTCCAGCCAATGGGGGGGAAGTAAAATACTTAACCTAAGCTAACTACTTGTACTACACTAACATCATGACTACCTGCAACAACAGCACTAAGGGCGACCCCTAGTGGGACTCGGACCTCGGCTTAGGGCGTTGCTGGCGTGGTCTTAGGAGGGGAAGACAGCTTGATGAGGGCTGAATTATCGGTGTGACTGCGGAGTTTGAAGAGACGACCGGCTCTACGACGGGAGATCTCGGTGGATCGTGACCGGCGGCGGTGGGACGTCGCGACGGGCCTCGTCGGCGAGGACAGTATACTCGTACCTATATACACTTCTCATCAAAAAAATCGAAACACTTCCGAAATTATCTTTGTGGCGACAATAAAACAAAAAACAAGCATTAATTCATTATAGAAAAACATAATTTAGTAGCTGGAAGTTTGGCCTTTACAATGGTGTACGAAACTTCAAAAAATTGTTTTTTTTTTTCAATTTTTCTCCTATAAATGAATGGAACATTGTTTTGAGATAAACGTGTGTTTAGAGTTGGAGTACATTTGTCGTGCAAAAAACGCAAAATAACGCATTACTTTAAAATTTTCTGTTTGTAATTTTTTAATTAGGCTCTGTGACGTCTGTTAAAAAGTTTTTTTTCTAACACACATGCATACTTCACCCGCAGCAGCCGCCCAAGAAGTGGCATTGCTGGATTCTGGGACTAGTCAGCGTCTTGTGGCTGCAATCTTGCATCTAAGCCTCTTGTCTGTTCATAGAGTGTACCAACGCTGTCGGGAGACTGGTTTATTTACGCGCCATCCAGGATCTGGTAGGAATCGGGTCACTTCTGCGTGAGACGGCCGGTTTATTGCAACCGTTTGTTTGCGAAATCGACGCCTTCGCGCTTTTCAACTGCAGCAGCAGTTCCGTGTAGTTCGAAGGGTGACTGTAAGTGGCTCTACGATTTGAAGAAGATAGAAGGAACGTAGACTGGTACCACACAAGGCAGCTAATGGGCCGAAATTAACAACAGACCATCGAAGAGCTCACCAAAAAAAAATCGAAACATCTCGCAAGTTTTTGTTTTGAATGGATTATTAGAAAAACATGTTTTTTTTTTAAATAAACACTAGATGCCATTTAATAGTAGGTAGTATAAGGTTTAGAATTCCTTATGTTGATTTTCCATAATTTTACTCTCGTCAGAAAAGAGAACCTTGCTCATTTGTAGGTTTGAACAATTTAAGTGCCCAAGTGCAAAATTAAGGCGCGCTCTTCGATGGTCTGTTGTTAATTTTGACCCATTAGCTGGCTTGTGTGGTACCAGTCTACGTTCCTTCTATCTTCTTCAAATCGTAGAGCCACTTACAGTCACCCTTCGAACTACACGGAACTGCTGCTGCAGTTGAAAAGCGCGAAGGCGTCGATTTCGCAAACAAACGGTTGCAATAAACCGGCCGTCTCACGCAGAAGTGACCCGATTCCTACCAGATCCTGGATGGCGCGTAAATAAACCAGTCTCCCGACAGCGTTGGTACACTCTATGAACAGACAAGAGGCTTAGATGCAAGATTGCAGCCACAAGACGCTGACTAGTCCCAGAATCCAGCAATGCCACTTCTTGGGCGGCTGCTGCGGGTGAAGTATGCATGTGTGTTAGAAAAAAAACTTTTTAACAGACGTCATAGAGCCTAATTAAAAAATTACAAACAGAAAATTTTAAAGTAATGCGTTATTTTGCGTTTTTTGCACGACAAATGTACTCCAACTCTAAACACACGTTTATCTCAAAACAATGTTCCATTCATTTAAAGGATAAAAATTGAAAAAAAAACAAACAAATTTTTGGAAGTTTCGTACACCATTGTAAAGGCCAAACTTCCAGCTAGTAAATTATGTTTTTTCTATAGTGAATTAATGCTTGTTTTTTGTTTAATTGTCGCCACAAAGATAATTTCGGAAGTGTTTCGATTTTTTTGATGAGAAGTGTATATTGTGTATAATATTGTGCTGTGGATTCCTCTATACCCCTCTGGTTCTTACATACATACGACGGAACACAATAAACTGCTACGACTGTAATGTGAGGGTGGTAGCTAGCCAGGCGGATCGTATAGATCCTACCACCAAGCGTGCTGGGTTTTGTTAAATATTTACAACACGATTCTATTCCCCGAGTGCTGTGGAGAAGTTTTATACACACGGGATTAACACGGGCTTGTATGCCAACATCTATCTATCTATATAAATAAAAAGAAAGGTCCTAACTGACTGACTGATTGACTGACTCATAAACGCCCAGCCCAAATCCTTAAACCTAGAAAGCTGAAATTCTGCACAGAGGTTCCCTTTATAATATAGACAAGGAATAAGGATTTTTCGAAAATCAACCCCTCAGGGAGTTAAATAGGGGATGAAAGTTTGTCTGGAAAATCGTCACTTAACGGGTTCAAAATTTCACGCAAGCGAACCTGCGGGCAAAAGCTAGTCCTACATATTTAAAAAAAATAGAACTCATTCACAAGGAGCTCACTACTACGAACCCCGTATCCCCGTAAATAGGTCTGCTTTAAGTTTTGATGGTGAGATTAGGGCAGTGGCTGAGCGATTGGCTTCTGTGTTCCGGGTCGTGGATTCGATTCAACAACTAATACTTGTACAGTTTACAGTGCTACAGATAGTCGTCACATTAAAGCTGTTTACTGTGTTCCGTCGTGTGTATGTGAGAAGTAGAGGAGTATAGGTAACGTGACCATTAGTTTTTTCCCTCAGAGTGAGACGCCTGCAATAATATTTTTTTTAAGAATAAAACACACATCTGTTATGAAAATTTACGAAAAAAAAATTTTTTTGTCTATTCTTGTGTAGTCTCGTGGGCCGCTGTTCCGATATTTTGCGGAAGAGCAATTTGCTTTAAAATAAATATCACCTTTAGTTTATACAACAAATGTGTATATGTGATAATGTTGGCATGAATTGTTGATGTTACTTGGTTAGCAAAATGTTTTCCGATGCAATTAATAAATACGCGCCCGTTTTATAAAAAAATCATTTCCACGGATTGCCTTTTTAAAGCGGGACATTTACGTGTTTTTGGGGACAACGGGACTCATAGGTTCAAAGCGGGACTATCCCGCTTAAAGCGGAACACGTTACGTTTGGTCACGTTAGGTATAGGGGAATCCTTCTATATCTCTGATATTTGGATTCGTGTGCTCCATCTTCGACCATGTTTGCACTTACCATTAAGTACGACAAGAGTCAAACGCAAGCAAGAATAAAAAAAAAACTTTCACCAAAACCAATTTCATCCTTTTAAAAGAGAAATGAGTTTTTACTTACATTTTCACCTTTCAGGGCAGTCGATGTAACTAATCAACTCACCTTTCGAATGAAAAATAAAATCAAAAAAGTACTGGACTTTGCTAAAATCAATTTCTAAACTTAAAAGAGAAACGAAGCAATTCGAATTCGAAATATAATTCTGGAATAGAAACGAAATACAATAATAATAAAACCAAGACTGTTTGGCTGACCACACTGAACTAATTACTGCACCCCGATGCGTTTTGGTCCAAGCGATGAGAGTTTGCGAGTAGCTGTTAACATATCATTCCACAGTGGAACTCATGTCCTAATCTAGCACGCTTTTTGGACCATTAAACTACACGTGCATTTTTCTGTGCCTCGGAGAGCGTGGCTGATTAACAACCGCGTGGATCATACGATTTGCAAGTTTAAACTGCGCTTGCCGCGGTCAATTTGTGGATGGGTGCCTTGGAAAGCACGTTAAGCCATCGGTTTTGGCTGTCATACGAATACCTGTGACAGTCGTTATGGGTAGTCAGAAGGCCAAAAGTCTGACAAACGTTCTAACTTTAGGATATGGCTATTGCCCGGTAACTGGGTTGCGGAGGTCTAACGGCAGTCGCTCCATGTAAAATACTAGTATTTAGCCGTATCTGGTTAGACTGGAAGCTGACCCCATCATAGTTGGGAAAAGGCCAGGCATTTGCCATAATACTCATTAAATTACAGGACTATTTTTTTGCCTTGTTTTGTAAGATCGGTGATGTGGCACGTACCAGTGACATCTGAGCCAAGCGGACAAAGAGCATATTGTTCTATATCAGGCGGGTCCTGTATCTAGTAGTTGCCAATATACAATAGAATGAAATATGTTTTCCCTTTAGAATATTTCATTTCCAGATGGTGCTCGTAACATTTCGCCTCACGTCACGTGTAAACTACATCCAAAAACGTAACAATACGCTCATCGAAGTCTGGTATTGCACTCGAGTTAAGATAACACGTGCAAAAAATGGGCTATCATAGATATTATTTTATTGGAACTCTGGGCATATCAACGGAAAACTGATGACACCTCAAAATTAAAACGCATCAGCTTATCGCTTGTACCACCTCTCTAAAATCCATGACTCACAAAATTCTCCGTTATCAAAAAGGGCCTTTGTTAAACATTGCCAACTAAAATATAGTGCAACGAACTTGTGCAACGCTTTGTGTTGCAATATCAAATATTTGCACAATTGTTTATCCGATGTACTGTTCAGTACATACACGTCATAGACAAAGCCTTTTTGATGCGTTAATTGTTGGTTTCAGGGATCATTGAACTATGGACAGGCTTTTGTTTTTTTTTCATGTTTGAACGGCTCATGATTGAAGGTTATTGAGAGGGTACTAGGTATTACTTTTTCACTGGAGTGAGAGTATTTGAAAGTGAATTTGGAGGTAAAAGTTGGCAGAATACGCACTCCATCGACTGTTTATGGAGCCTTCTCAGGTGTGCAGGTTTCCTCACGATGTTTTCCTTCACAGTTAACGCAAGTGATAATTAAATTCTGATTCACACATGAACTTGAAAAGTCTGGTTCGGGCTTGGAGCGAGCTCAGATTCCTGCATGGAAGCCAAGTGTTCCATCGCTAGGTTTAGAATAGAATACAATATACTTTATTGTACACCAAAATTGTAACATAGCTCTTATACAATATCTTATTGAAGGGTACAATGGCGGTCTTATCATTTTTACTGATTTGCAGTTCAAACGTGGGCAAATGTAAAATTCTGTATATTTAAGTTCCCTACATCGCCGTACAGGATTGGAACAGGTTAGGTGAAAAGATTAGCCAGTCAGCAAGGTTGATAGCGAGGCTAGATGACTGCCCAGGGTGTTACGGACGTATAAGTATAATCACTCGTGGAGGCTCTTTTAATGTACTCCATGGCACTGATTTATAATCTTATCCAGAATTTCTAACTTTTTACTTTCAAAATTATTCAAAATATGTTCAGTGTTATTGAAGGACTTAATATATTTCGGATCATCACTATCATTCCGGCCATTAACAAGATGCAATCATCAGGACTCGACCATTTTGACATATAGGCACCTCTCAGAGTAAGGGTGCCTTTCCACCAGAGATGTGCTATGTAGCTATGCTGCGAGAATGTAAAAGCTAAGCTACGAAACTATGTGACCGTTTCCACTGATGCCCAGCTATTTAGCGGAGCGAGTAAGATGTGCTATGAAAATGCGCCGCCGCAAGGCAGCAGTGCGAGGAAGATGCGCAGCTCGAGCTATGCGACGTATCGATAATAGGGAAGGCATCTGCCCATAGCTACACCAGTCGCGACCATCCATAGCACGCATCCTTCCATATAAAAAACGTAGCATTTTTGAATCCGTTTCCACCAGTGCTATGCTATGTGGACCAATGAAAATGATTGGTGGATATCAAACGCATCCATAGCAACGTTGCACTGCTGCTTCCATCTCTGATGGAAAAGCAGCTTAACACATTTAATATAGCAATAGACAAAATTAAATAAAATCCATTTTAGCAAAGAAATGAACAGAATGAATGAATGAATGAATGATTTATTTACTTAAAATTTCTTAACGCTAAGTACATTGCCCCACAAAACTGCTTACGCAGTTTAACTGTGAGATCGTTGAGTCTCTCTTACATTAAAACATAATATCAGGTAAGTACATCAATAACCTATAAATACTTAATACCTATACTAACATAGAATCTAATAAATATTTTTTGAGTTTATGTGCGAATTTAACTTTATTATCTTCTTGTCTGATGTCAGCAGGCAATGTGTTTAATAAATAGGGAACGCGTTTTTTTAAAGTTCTGTCGCCATAGTAGTTACTAACTCTGGGTACATCATATTTAACTGCTGTCATCGACCTGGTAGTATACCTGTTAGAAACTAGTGAGTCACTATCTCGACTGCCATGATTATTAACCAATAATAGGTACTTATGCTTAAGGCTAACTGGTAGAATTTTACATATTTTGAATAACTTATAATAGTCTCGTTTACAACTGTTTTTAGTTTTCTTGTTTACTAATAATTTTAAAAATCTAATTTGAATTGATTCTAGTTTCTGTATATTAGTTTTAAACGTCAAACCATAACAATCAAGAGAATAACTCAGTATTGAGTCAACTAAGGATATACAGGGTGGAAAAAATCAATGGGCCCTGAAGGGAAACCACTTTAAATCCTTAATATAGATTATTTCACTTGAAGAAAACATTCCTTTATTTTTAAAAAGAAACCAAACTGCATTCACAGATTTCTCGAAAAGCTTACCTAAACCGGGAATCGAACCAACTAAAAATTCAAAAAATTAAACACTCGCTATTTTATTCTACTAATCGGTAGGATTATTGTCAAATGGAACGTTCTATTTTTAAACTTTTCGTCTGAACGCCTCGTCTAAAGCCTGGCGTCGACTACAGCCAAAACGCGTCGAATCGAGTCGAGTCGCATTTGTTCCGTGTGAGGCGAAACGGTCAGTAATCGCAAGTCGTTAAAACAGAAATCCGCGTGACAACCAATGCGCGCGAGTGATGCGACTCGGCGCGTCTCGGCTCGTCGCTGATCGACGCAGTTTTATAGTAAATGTATAGGAGGCGAATTATTGCGGTTCTATTCGACTCGACTCGGCGAGCCTAGTGGACGCCAGCTTTAAGAAGGAAATGTGCATAGAATTATTATTACCAATTAAACGATTTTCTTATCAAAGTCTTCAACAAAGTACTTAGAGATAAATTAGCAAGCTTGTACTTCATAGAATGTCTTTGGACGTTAGAGTTAAAAAAAAAGTGTCTTTCACTTGTTCAAAGTAAACAGTTCTAGTCTAGGTAATGTTGATTAAAGCCCTTGTGTACTAAATATTAGATTTATTGGATATCTTGTACGACAGACGAGTGTAAGACTTAATGTTTCTTGGAGAAATTTTATCTTTAACATTGACTGTATCGACTAGTGAAATAAAATAGCGAGTTTTTATTTTTTGAATTTTTAGCTGGTTCGATTCCCGGTTTAGGTAAACTTGTCGAGAAATCTGTGAATGCAGTTTTGTTTCTTTTTAAAAATAAAGGAATGTTTCCTTCAAGTAAAATAATCTATCTTAAGGATTTAAAGTGGTTTCCCTTCAGGGCCCATTGATTTTTTCCACCCTGTATATAAATATTTTAAGGTGCTGGGGGGAACTTTAAAGCTTAAGTGGTAGAATTTACATAGCAATACTACAAATAAGCAGTGCGTTTGTTTAGCAGGGATTTAACACAGTAGTATGCTTTTATAAACCTAATAGCAATTGAGACGAGCTGAAACTCTACTTTTAGAAATGGTTTAAAAGATATAGGTACCTGTTTTGATAGGAAACTTTTAATTAATGTTATAAAAAACGGAGAGTACTACGTGTAACATAATAAACCCTGAAAGTAAGTAAGTAATATTGTTAAGAATCGGCTATTGAAACGGTATCAGACATTTTTAAAGTGTAAAAAAGTGCGTTTATTTAAATCAGTCTTTTAAATGAGATAAAGAAAATAATACGACCTTATTTTTACTTTATACGAAACTGAGACACCCCAACAAGATTTTCATCAGAACTGCCTGAATATGTGTTTTTTTTAGTAAATCTTCAAGGTACACCTTAGTTTATGTCGCGTTAAGTTCCCTAAAAAAGTGTGAAATGCCTGAGATGTGCTATGCAGGGGTTGTCTAATACTCGGAAACTGACCGAGAGGACCGTCTCAAGCCTCAAAGTGTCTATTCCCGTCAACTGTTATGGGTTAGTATACACTAAAACTAAGCTTGTATAAAGGCCATAAGACAGAACTTTAAATGCTGTTAACAAAGACAAAGTAAGTAGTACTATTTCCTTAAATAAATAATTTTTAAGCACAATAATGTCAAATTTTAGTGTGTGTATTATGATTATAACTGAATATTCTAGGTACTGTTGATGTTTGAGGGTTTGCGTTATTCCTGTAACATGTAGATACACATCAGTTTTTCATCAATAACACCCAGTATATCAATGAATTATTTACATAACCATCGTATATCCAATATCGATATCTGTGTATGTTGGTCGCATAACATCAATTTTTCCCAACATAACATTTTCATAGCCCGCTCCTAAATCACGGTACACCAAGTTATTTTCAAGGAAAATGTCTTTTATAGCTTATTTAGAATATTCCTTTATGTCATAAAATTTGCAGACGGGCAGCCGAGACTGCCTACGTACATATATATTGATACATTATGTATATATCATTTTTATAAGTTGGATAGATGAAAATATAAAATATTCTAACGCTAGTGAAAGCTTGATTGGGTGTCTGGCAGTTAAAGTATGTCTTGCTCGCTGAGCAGTGATAGCCTAGCGGTTGAACGGTTGCCTTTCATGCAGGAGGGTCCAAGTTCGGATCCAGTCCGTACCTCTCAAACTTGAAACTTCAAAACTTATTTATTCAAAATAGACTAGAACTCAGATTATAAAACAGAAGGCAGATAGAGTGACAGGAACAACGTGAGTGCGGCCAAAAAAGCAAATACAAATTCAAAAGCGAATACAATCTCGAGTCAGTATGACACGAAGCGCCGCATTGTTAGGACGTCATCGATAATTTTAATATTTATGATAGTAATGCCATCTTGCGTTTATAAACATTGCAAAAACTGTTCCTAAAAACAAAATAAAGAAGATGGAGTATCTTTTCATAGGTTTTGTTGATTATTTATCTATTTGGATATTATTTTACGTGATTATTATTAGTGACATCTTGGAACACAGAACCTTAACAAAAATCATTCGGTGTTGCTTGTTTATATTGAAACCATTTACCCCCTAAGTTAGGAAATAAGTAAAGAATACAGGAATAACGATTTACAAAAATATTTATTTCGATTATAGTGTTTTATTTATCGCGTTTTTTGGTTGGTATGTTTGTAGGTATGTGTGTCCGTTTGTATGTGTCTTCGTAACTAGAACTACTTAATGTATTGTCTGTCTCTAATAATAATCATGTACGTCAGTCGATTTGCCTACATAAAGTAAATATAGCTATCAAAAACATAATTACAACCATTCACGACTATACTAAATGACTGCCATAAATCCACAAAATATTTCTATTTATCATCTTCTATTCTGTAATCTGAGATTAGTAAATTTCTAAAGTAGGTACTTGCATTAAAATACAATCTGACTCAACGGCAGAGATTCACTTTATATACATACGTATAACTCTGTATGTATCTGCATTTTTCGGAGACAGTAAATTGTTTATTTAATATAATGAAATATTATGGGAATTTTGTCATTATCATGGCAACCGTACACGCACAAAGAGGCAACGTGTTCTTATAGTGCTGTCACGCACACATGTCTACAAACGTGCCTCACATTATGGTTCAGTACAGTCTATCTGCCTTTTGTTTTATAATCTGAGGACTAGAATTACTCATATCTTTTTGAACGTCAATGTCAAATATAATGCCCGGACTCCACCAAAGCGGAGATGTGCGGAGATGTCTCGTAAACAACCAATAGGAATTCGTTTTGAGTTGAAGCTTAGCGGAGAGATTTGAAAATAACGCAATCCTATTGGTTGATCGAGACATCTCCGCACATCTCCGCTTTGGTGGAGTCCGGGCCTAAGACAGCTTCTAAAAGCGCCCGCCTCATATTGAGAAAAGGCCCGTGCCTTGTAGTGGGACAGAAATGGGCTGATAATACTTTAATGTGATTAATCCCAACTCATCAGCAACTAAGGTGGTGTTCACTAACATTATTTCTCTGGTTAAGCAACCTTTCTTCCTCCTAGAGCTGTTATCAACTACATATGTTGTGGTCATCTTCCAGTCTAACCAGATGTGGCTGAATACCAGTGTTTTACACGGAGCGACTGACATCAGACCTCCGCAACCCAGTTACTAGGTACTACCGATATCCTAAGGATAGACCGGTTGTCAGACTTTCGGGCTTCTGACTACCCGTAACGACTGTCATAGGTATTTGATGACACTAGGGACCGACGGTTTACCGTGCTGTTCGAGACACGGAGATTTCGATGTATAACAAATGGTCACTCATCCACGGACTGACCGCGGCAAGCGCAGCTTAGCCACGAGTCCCTCTGGTTGAATAACCATTAACTCGAAAAATGTACTAGAATTTTAGGTAAACAGTTGATTAATCAGAGAATTAATGTTGGTGAACACTAGCTAGCTTTTTTTCGGGGTGGAAATCCTCATGGATGTCCTCCGCCCTGGGTTGGGCGGAGGGGTCTGTCAGACTCTTACTGACTAAAATCACCCCGGTGTTCCATCTCACACCTGCGCCGAGGGTCGCGGGAACTTATGATACTACCGTAACCCCCGGCTGGTGCCGGCCCGCCATAGCGGGCCTCCTCGGGTTAGCGGGGGGAGTGAGGTGTTAGACTCCCCCCGCGCCGTCTAAGAGGGGCGCGCTTGGAACACTTCGCGCCGCCGCCTCGGCTCCTGATGTCCGCCTCGGGTCCTGATGTATCCTAACTTCCTAACTTAAGCTACAAGTCCGAGACGGGCTGCAAACTGCAGACTGCAACCGCAGACCGCAAGTCGCCATCGGAATAGCGCCTTTAAGGTGTGCACTTTAAAGGTGCTATTCCGACAGCGACTGCAAAAATGCAACCGCAGACCGCAGCCGCAGATCGTACCGCAAGCGATACTATTTTTGCAGTTTACGGTCTTCAGCCCGTCTCGGACTTGTACCTTTATCCTAACTTTTAATATTATAAATGTGAAAGTAAGTTTGTTTGTTACTTTTTCACGCCTAACCTAAACCACAGAACCAATCATCCCAAAATTTTGCATATACGTTGTCAGATATACAGAAACAGACATAGGATACCTTTCATCCCGAAAAAAAGTACTGTTCCCGAGGAAAACAACAATAACGATAATAGATGGCGCCACGTGTCTTTCGAATCATGATTGAATTATATTATTTTAGAAACTTTAGTAGTGTGTTAAGACTTTTTTTAACGCGAGCGAATCCGCGGTCATTCGCTAGTTAATGAATAAAATAATCTTACACGTGTTTTTTCATGTAATCTAATTAGTATGAAAATAATGTAATGCTATCAATAACACACATTGTATGATTGTCAAGCTCAATACGGCGATGTGAGTCATAAACGACAGTGAGTAACTAACTGATATATTGCTACCAAACTGTCTATTTTAAACTCTGGACGCATAACCGTGAATTTTGAACGGCAAAAAAATGTTTTTTTGTTACTGTCGTTTTGTTTGTATTTCTGTTTTGTATTATCGTTAAAATAATTCGTTATTCTTGTACAAAACCTAATGCTTTTATTATGTACGGGTTGTTACAAACAATCTTTGAATTTAAATCGAACATACCGGATTGTACGGCCAGGACAAAATAACGAATTACGTGAAACATTTAAGGCAAGTCACTAATTAAATAAGCAGTTCTTCTTCTATCGTGTCGGTACGAGTCATACGAGAAAATTTCATGCCGTGGTGAAAAGATTAGCTAATCAGCAAGGTTGGTAGCGGAGCTGACTGCCCAGGGTGCGCCGGACGTAGGTACATCATCGCAGTATCGTCACTCGTGGAGGCTATTTTCATGTACCCCGTAAGCAATAAACAGTCAAAAATATGAATTTCAAGAATATGAGTTCTAAAAATATGAATTTCAAAAATATTAATTACTAAACGAATTTCAAAAATATGAATTACTAAATGAATTTCAAAAATATGAATTTTATAAATATGAATTTCAAAAATATGAATTTAAATATTCTGAATTTTGGAATTATGAATTTCAATGACATAAATATGTAATGTGACGGCACGATTGGCACTGGTGTTCTTTTAATTCTTTTTAAAAAAAGAATACTAAATTGTTTTACATTTTTAATAGTAATCAAATACCTTATTATAATTCCATGAACAAAGCCTGGAGCTATCGTATAGTACTATAATCTATGACTAACAACACGTGTTTCAGCCAGGAAGACCTTGGTATATCTAATTAATGTGTTAGTGAGTCTGACTCACTGTTATAGTCAGTTAGCTTTTTTAAATTCATCACCTAACTGTTTGGTGTTTAACTAGCTATAATTTTTTTTTTTGATGTTTATTTTTTCGTCGTGCGTGAATCATAGGGTTATTGGACGTGGATTGAGTTTTCCATGTTTTCCGTTTGTGTTGACAGATAACCTAAAAGTTGATTGTTTTTTTCTTTGAGTGTTGTAGTGGGATACTAAATATCTTCTGATTAATAAAACTCTAAGGGTCAAAATACACGTCCAATAGTTGCTTCCGGGAGCCGGATCCGACTATCTGATCGGATTCATGAAATACACGTACGATTCTCGTGTCAGATTTTTTCTGGTGTACGACGACGCCCGGACGATGCTTACGATTCTGACATCTGATCCGATAGTCTGATCGTACATGTAATTCATGTTCAAACAAATGTATGACGCAGAGGCCTTCAGATAGTCTGATCAGACTATCGGAACCGACTATCGGACGTGGATTTGGTCTCTAACACTGACTGACAGATAATTCAGAACTTAATATAGCTCTAAGAATCGCTCAAGTTTATCGCGTACAGCAAGCCAATACTTTATAGCATAGCGTTGTGTGAACGTGTCCATATAAAATGTACGCTGAGCGATATCGTTTTGCTATGCATTAGCAAATATAGTATAGCATTATATATACATATTATAGCATAGTCTGAACTGCGCTTAAATGATAATGATTTTATTATACAAGTTGAAGTAAAAATATTCTACCTTGTTCTTTCAATATGTCTGTGAATGGGCGTGAATTGGCAGCTCGATGTCTGTGGCGGCTCCGACGAAGGCAGCTGCGATAGCTTCGTTTTGTTCGCTTTACATTGCTTTTTTAGTTAGGCTATGGTCTTTTAACAGTGATAGCCTAGCGGTTGAATGGTTACCTTCTAAGCAAGAGAGTCTGAGTTCGATCATCTGACTTTTGAAGTTCATGTGCGGATTATAATTTGATTGTCACTTGCGTTAACGGTGAAGGAAAACATTGTGAGGAAACCTGCACAACCTCCAAACAGTTCCATATGGTGTATACAGGGTTAATTGAAAAACACCGACAACCTCTTAAGGGGTCACTGTACTCATCATTATGAACAACTTTTACCATGGGACCAAATCTGAAATCGCGAAAAAAAAAACAGCTGTTCCCTGCATTTTGACGAGCTAAACGTACTTACATAAATGTAGGGAACAGCTGTTTTTTTTTCGCGATTTCAGATTTAGTCCCATAGTAAAAGTTGTTCATAATGATGAGTGCAGTGACCCTTTAATAGGTTGTCGGTGTTTTTCAATTAACCCTGTATAGTCTGCCAATCGGCACCAGGCCACCGTGGATGATTAAGGTCTAAATCCTTCTCATTCTGAGAAGAGGCCCGTGCCCAGCAGTGGGACAGTAATGGGCTGATGATGATGATGATGTATGGTCTTTAAAGTAAATGGTATAGAGATGTGTTCGTTTTGAATAGTTGTAGTATACATTTTGTTTGACTGTACTTCTAGAACTGAATAGTCCTCTGCCAAGAATCTTGTGTGAAGATTTATACGTCCCTTAATAGGGTCAAGTGTTGTACCTATGGACGGCTTTACCTATGGACACTACCAATATTTCAAAAACCAAACGGCGTAAATTCGTAGTTAGAACGCATTCGTAAACTTTTTTTGACGAATGGCAACACTGACTAACTGTCACTAAGCTGTCAGTGATAAATCTGTTGTTATGTGCTGTTAAACATTTTTATTTGAAAAAGTAAGATTTTTTGTACATTTTCAAGGTGTTTTTCTGTGAGATAACTTAAACTAGAAGTATAATTGTAGATGATTTACAGAACTTCGTTGTTTTTCATTGAAATAAGGACCATTCTGCGATTCTGTTAATGCTCTGTAGAAAGATTTAACCCTTTCTAGGTTATGTCTTAATATTTGTACCTGTGGACGGGGGAATGAATGTACCTGTGGACTGTCCATAGGTACATAATATCGGTTGCACCTGTGGACAGTAATTTACACAGACAAATTACTACATTTGTTTTGGTTTTTTTTTAGTGCCTAGTAGTAAAACCGGAGTGAAACGGGATAAAATATGTCCAGACACTCTCTCCGAAGCAGTTATAGAAGTCAAAAGTGGATGTTTAGATCGTAGGGTGTCTGAAAAATACCAAAAAAAAATCATTTTGAAATATTTTCAACTCAACAAATATTATCATGAGATCATTATCTCAATGAAAAAACTATAGATTAATTATTAGACAGATTTATCGTTATATTATTGAAGAATGACGTAAAAAAGGTGTTTCAAGAGCATGAAGAAATGATGTTACGTGAATATTTAGAAAAAGCAGCCTACATGCATATGGGTCTAGATTCCAAACCAGTCCGGGAACTTGTCTACCAGTTTTCTGTGCAAAAAATAAATAAAATACTCTTAAAAGCTGGCATCAATACAAAATGGCTGGTATAGGATGGTTTCGATGTTATCGACAACGTTTTCCAGAATTATCGCTACGAAAACCTGTTTTTTTTGCAATATTAAATGCTTGTCTACAGGTACATTACCGTCCATAAGTACATTTGTGCTGTCCATAGGTACATTTGTACGTTGTACCTAGGGACAAAATAAGGGTTTTTGAAAATCTTTAATTTTCTGAGCAATTATTTCCGCCATCGCATTGGAGACTGATAATTATTTAGAGTTGATTAGTTACTAAGCCGTACGATAAATAATTTCATGATAAAAGCATGAGGTTTTTTTTAAAAAAATACTTTTTTGTCAAATTCTGGAAATCGTCCACGGGTAGAGCACATGCCCCTACGTATAATAAAACTATCTATTAGGATTAATGTAAATCTTTCATAACCATGCATGTTTTTTAATTAGGCATAGTGTGATACAACTAAGAAGTTATATCTATGTACCTGATTGAACAACCAATGGCAGTTGCTCATTTTCGCGCCACTCACACTTATTGCGTCAGTTTAAGATCATTTATTACTGCAATACTAATAAATATTCGTGGTCGTAAAGTCGCACCAGTTCGGAAGTGATCGGTTTTACGAAGTTTGCCGAAGCGGTTTCCTATCTGTATTGTACTGTTACAGTATTTGTCAAGTATTTCAAAGCCGATTCTGAAACAAAAGCACACACAAAAAGAAGCATTGCTTTTCATATTATTACAAAGGATTTTAATTAAAACTATTTAAAGTACCTAAATACTTTAAAAAAAGAATATTTTGCGACAGTCAAAAAACAAAATGCTACATCAAAATATTCGCCCACTCTTCACCGTCACCACAATATCTACCAATTAGTTGTTAATTAACTCTAAAATATTCAACAATCATTTATTACTAATAACAGATTTGAACTGCTTCACAATAATAATATGTATTATTGTAATCAAACACAAAGCAATAATAGTTTTACTGACTAAATTGAAATTATTAAACGCAGCAATATTTTACATTAATTAATTAGTTTATTGATCAAAGCGTTCACTAACAAACATTGCGGATTTGTAATAGGTAATTATTTTAAACCATATGTTTTTGTTTGTTTAATCGAAATCCGGGATGCCCAAAACACTGCAACACGTAACAGAAATAATCAGGAATCTCAGCATTCCAAATAGAATAAATATGTAATTAAAAGCATAATCGTTAAAATTTAACTGTAATGATAAGTTCATCATTTAAAAAGCAGTATTGAATTACATTTGGGTAGCCAGAAACTATAAAACGCTACAGGCTACGATCCTTACACACTCCTTTCTCTTCGTCCACGTTCATACATCTTGTCATACACGCACGCCGGTTGAGAGAGTATTACGCACCTGTCCTTTTTGAAGAACATCACCAATAATATCGATGTATGTCCTTCTAGGGCGTCCTTTACCGGCATTTCTACTGGCACCCACCTTGCTTCTTCATTGCTAGCTGCGTATAAAATGTTGTCTAATTGATTGTCATGAGTAATTTTTTTACGTTTAGGACGACAATAATAAAGGTGTTATGAAAATCTTGTAACGGTTGGGTTGGTAAAGTTAGTGGACCACGAAGGCTGCATACCCGGTTGTCAGTAGTCCATGGTTGTTCATCTAAAGTCTTCCTCCTTTCTTTATTTTGCGTACTGGAAATCCTCGTGGGTGTCAATCACTCGTTCGCAATTCGAAAAGTGCAACTAACGTTTGCGCGTTCAATTTGCACTTAACTTGAATAAAAAATGTACAAGTGTTAGCGACACTACAATTTAATCGTTAAGGAGTGATTCTATCATTACAGTTATCGCTAATATTGGTATGTCAGGATTGTGAGCAAGGTAAATGTAGTAAATAAAACCAACATAGACTCTCCACCACTGAGAGTACTTGTATTTGGGTTAGTGTTAGTAACATGAACTAGATCACAATATAATACTTTAGATAATTATTACAAGTTATTACAAGATCATAAAATAAGGACAAGCTAGTCAGATATAAAAGGTCTTCTAAAGACTTCTTCAGCTGATCTACACAGAATACTCTAGACGAGTGTTCCGTCGTACGGTCCAAGAAGCAATCCTCCGGGCGCACCAAGCGAGCCGGTCTCCTCCCTCCAACGGGCAGTGGTGGTCCGATGTTAACGTCACGGTTAGTTAGGCAGCGGACAACAGATGGCGCTCACTCCACGAAGTTCCCGACACAAGTTCAAACTACCTCATAGGTACAAGTTGTAGCTTGAATGCAGGTTTGTTCAAGTTGTATGCAATTTGCAACTTGCATACAAGTAACTTGCCTAATGGAATTGCGCCTTTAAAGATTGCAAATTTTTCCAATTTGAATAAATTTATGAAAAACCTTACGGTTTCTATTACCTACCCATTTTATGTCGTTAATAAAAAATACCGTATGATTTCCACACAGTTTTTCACGTTAAAGAAACAGTCGGAAAACCCACAGAGCAATGTATAAAACCCAGTTGAAAATTATCATCTAGCCGGAGTTGAACACTACAAGTTTGAATGTGGACTGGCCAACTAAACAATTCTCGAGTGACCAGCTCCGTTGGCAGCCTTGCCAAGCTTGCAACTTTTTGCAAAACTACCCCACATCTGCATCTACTCAAAACATTTCCTATCAAAATTAAACTTTATGTCGTCTCCATAAGGTGGTACAATTAGAGTGTTAGGAGCAAAATTAAGTTGGTTTTTAAGTTATATACAAAAGTGGACAGTGTTAATAGTTAGTGTCCTTCGAATTGTTATTATATACTTTTTGTTTTGGAGCCAAATGGAGGGTAGTGTACATTTGGTACCAAAATTCCGGTGATCCTTATTTTTGTTCTGCAAAATTTTACGAAAGTTTTTGTTAATTTTAGCCAATGGGATACGTGCGTGCATTTTTAACAGCAGAAGCACTAAATGTTTGTACCCATTGCATGAAATTTTATTCACAAAATTTTGGACTAAAAATGCACTTTTAGTTAACAAGGAAAAACAACAATATAGACAGCAGTTGTCTTTACATTAAACAATCGAATACTTGGTTGAGAAAATAGTCAAGTAAAATAATCAGCCAAACAGCTTGGGTAGGTACTTCTTAACTCTTCTAAAAAGGAAGCTGTATGTTATCATGATCTTGAAAATAAAAACCTTTTTAAAAGTATATGCTTTTATTCGTAAAAGGATGTACACATTTATACGAACGTACAGATAAAAATATGGATGGCAAGAGAGAGCGACAGATAATTAATTACAGTAGCTGTCAATGACAAACATCAGTAATATTTTTAATCTGTGACAGAAGCTGTGCCCTTACTTACCCTTGCCCAGAAGTGTATCAAGAACGGATATTCACGACCAGTCCTATTACATATACGAGATGCTGCTGACGATGACTACTGTCTTAGTGTCTAAACACACTATGCCGAAGATACGCGACCGAAGTCCGGCATGATTATGCCTGCAATGATTTTTAAATTACCTGCGACACATCAGGCTGAAATTACGTCGTAATTTTCCCTATTTAAAAAACATAGACGCCGAAGTTCGGTCACCTAATTTAGGCTTGGTATGGCGCCACACTTAGCTATTTGCACTATGTAGGTACTAAGTATAAATCTTAATTATGTTGGTGTTAAGATGATGTTTAAATTTTGACAGCGTTTCTTGAGATTTTGCCAATAACTGTATTGTTCAAGACAGATATTTCAGATCGTGCCTGCACATGCTATAATTATGTAAATATAATCCCATCAAAAACATTCATGTAAAAAGCAAAGTCTCGCGACTCTTCTGCCGTAAAAAGTTTTGAAATTAATGTAAAGCCAAGTCTGGTATTTCATCTATAAATATATTTTTCAGATTCGCAATGACAAAAAGATCTGTCCCACGTAGTGCCGTGTCTGCCGTGGTACACAGACAACAGATTTGTTTAAAAATATAACAAGTAGTCTTGCATCACAGCAGTAAAAACAAAAAAAAAAACACATAAACCAAGATAGGCGCTTAAGAAAAATCGAATTTAGGTGCATGGTTCCAATTAGTCGTTTCCTATGGAGAAGAGCCGGCAAGAAACTCCATGGTTACTCTTTTAAAAAGGATATCTTTAACAAATTACGTGAATATAGTACTATGATTTAGGATAGTATTATGCGAGAACAAAGTACATCCTCATACTGCGAGATAATTAAATCTTGTTCTTCAATTATTAAAATAAAATAATATAATGGGAGCGGCGGAGGAATATTTTGATGCACTCCTTTAGTTTATATTCTTAGTTTAGTGTAGGATATAATTTTTCTTTGTTTTTACTTTAGATTTAGTTTAGTTTGTATTAGTTTAGGTTAAAAATGTTAAAATAAAATAAATAAAATAAAATTCTTTATTAAAATAAAATAAAGGATATCACCATAAATTCTACACTTCGGAGCAAATAAATCGAACCACTCCTCTTTTTCACGTGTCCTAGTTTTTAGTTTTGGTTTCATGAATTATATAATTCTATGAAATATTATGTCATTTGAAAATTTATTAAGTAAATAATCTTTAAAATCAGGGTAAATTTCTGATTCATAGCCGTTTTGAATGATAATTTATTGGTTCATAGAGAAAAACAGTAATTTTGATAGAAAATTGGGTAAGGTTAAGACAGTCCAGAAAAAACAGTTAAAAACAAAAAAATTGTGACAATCACACTACAATGTGAGTATAATTAACAAAAACCCCCAATTTAACCTTTTCTTGTTGGAGTGCAATCAAAATGTCATAAGCAAATTAAAGGCGATAATTTTATTCTACCCTTTAATTTTTTATTTAGAATGTTGAGTTGACAAAAAACTACCCTCATTGTAAAGGTTATTAAATAACCTTTTAGGTGATTTACGTTTAGAATTGATCTGTTCCATGATACCAAAAATAATAGCCATTATACGTGAAAAATAGAAGTGGCACGATTTATTTGCTCCTAAGTTTATTTAAATCTCCTCTAAGAACAAAACTATAAAACTACATAAATATATTTTCAGTATTTCAAAAATCAGATTCTTTAAAAGCCATTGGAGGTTATTCAGCCAATCCTTTATTCTTTTAGACCACAATTCTACCTAAATTTCTTTTGAACACCGTCCATACATCAACTTTAGTTCCACCTCGTAATCTGTACTAACCTCAAATACGTTTATAGTGTGCGGTACGACTCCGATACGATGCGATACGGTGATACCAATTACAACCAATCAGAATGAGTTAAATTGTCATCGTCAATAACGTAAAACAAATTTTAACCAATGAAATTGCTCTGGTACCAGCAATTGTGGCGCCATTAGTTCCCCAGTTTCCTACGCCATCATCAACTGCCTGATATGGACCAATGTTAAATGTTTCTCCGAAATCTAACAGTAGTCAATGTTCAATGTCCATATGTTGAAAGGGCTATTGCCTGTATTAGTCTCTTTCGAAAAGGGCTATTGCCTGTATTCACCACGCTGGCTAAGTTAGGAATGGTGGCCAAGTTAGGAACGGTGGCCAAGTTAGGAACGGTGGCCAAGTTAGGAACGGTGGCCAACTTAGGAATGGTGGCCTAGTAAGACTTGGTGACCACAGTCAGCTTTCGCACCGGTGATGATGTTGCTAACACCTAAGTATATAAGACCAAATACCTTTATTTCTACTCGGATTTAATTGAAGATTACACAAGTAAAATGAAATCTAAACTGTTTCGTACTCGATTTAAATTATTAATTTAAATCGCGCGCCGAATGCTGGGTTCATTGCTGGACGCCTGTGGCTGGTTGATGTGTGTTCACGTCACGGCGTCCTAAGCCAATCAGAACGTATTTCCTCTTGGAAATACGATGCGTTGTCTCGCTCCCACCTTCGGCTTCGTATACGGACGCCGGCGATCGTCTCGCTCGCTGGCGCCACTAGTCGGTTGCCTACTGTCACACGTTACTTTTTAAATTGTCACATTTGAATGTCACACATCGTC
This sequence comes from Amphipyra tragopoginis, assembly GCA_905220435.1. NCBI lineage: Eukaryota > Metazoa > Arthropoda > Insecta > Lepidoptera > Noctuidae > Amphipyra > Amphipyra tragopoginis. The sequence goes on along the minus strand of HG992010.1, from coordinate 2,424,434 downwards.
TCTACATCGTCTTCTCTTCCAAATCGAAAACAAACACCTAATCGGAGAAAACATAATTAGTGTAACGGCGGCAGTGACCAGTAACATCGTCGGCTCCTATCGGACCAAACGAGGGTAAGTGAGATCAGCGCATTATATTCCGATTGGTTTGGGGTGCTAAGCGAGTTCGTCCATCGGCCAGCTAATACGGCGATCGGCAATAACTCAGTACTCTAGCGGATTGAACCATATGTTGTGGACAGCACAACGTTTGAATCGGGTACGCAACATATTTTTGGAGGCCCCGACGAGATATCTTATTCATATTTCGTCACCATAAAATCGATTCATTTCGTTCCCTAAACCCATTCATCTCCTACCCTTCGTTATCGTAATAATCGTAGTAGTTGATTCCATCGTTCCCATTTATTTGGTTCTCATCAGCTATCTACAATTATTTATTCATCATCATAATCGTTCCGCCATTAGTTTTCGTCGCCATACGTCATACGTCATGTTTCAAAATCGATAAATATTATAACAATATTTAATTCACTCATATCCGTTTCCGCTCAAAACCTAGTGTTGGGCACGGTACTTGTATCATCAATAACAGTCATCGATAACGTTTTTCGCATAACGAAATAACAGTTTTCAAATAGCTGTTTTAAAGTAAATTATCATTTCATTCGCGACTTAATAAAGTTATGCCATACGGTACAAGGCGAAGATACAGCTCATCGAAAAAGTCGAAAGTCGGTTCTAGTGAAATGGAGGCACCTACTACTCAAGATTTGCCTGCTTTAAGGCGTAAACGGACCCTTGCCTTCAATCGCTTAAAGCGGATGTATGAGGTGGCTCAGGATGCCAGGGAAAACAGTGCGATGATGAATTCGTTCCTTGCTCATTTCTCAGAAATTGATAAATTACGTAATAATTTTGAGGAAGCTCATGAAGATATTTTGACAGTTGTAGACTTCTCGTCTGAAGAAGATGAAGACAAAATGCGTGTTAGTTTTGACGAGATGTATTTTGAAGTCAAGGCAATTCATCAAGATTTAACGTCACAACTGTCAAGCTCGCGCTACGAATCGTTCCAATCAACCAAAGGCTCGTCGCTTCAAGTGAAGCTTCCGAAAATAAATATCCCAACCTTTTCTGGCAATGTCAAGGCTTGGCCTGAGTTCTTCGATATCTTCAATTCGCTCATCCATGAAAATGGTAGTCTATCTGACACCGAACGAATGCATTATCTTGTGTCGAGTCTTAAGGGTGATGCACTGGGTCTTGTTAAAACGTTTCCCTTGCAAGGCTCTTTCTATCAAGAGGCCTTTAAAACATTAGTTTCACGCTATCGCGATAAACGTGATCTCGCTTTTACATGTTGGAAGGAGATGCTCAACGTTGTTATAAATACAAATTCTCCTATCGATTTTCGTAGGGTTTTAGACATGTTCTATGAAAACTTAACCATCCTGAAAGGAGTCGGGCTTCCAACCGATCAGTGGGACTTCATTTTGACTTATCTTCTTCTATCAAAGTTAGATTCTAAGACGCGATATGAGTATGAACAAGCCCATCCCTCCATTGAATTGCCTTGTTACTCAGAGTTAAAGAATTTCTTGTACTCCAAGTGCGAAGCATTATTGAGAGACTCTCACTTCGCTCACAAAGCTAATAATCGAGCTGCTGTGGATAAGCCTACTTCCTCTTCGCTTTTAAATACTCCAAAGAAAACTTCCTCTTTCGTGACTACGAAAAGTGACATTGTGAAGCGCGAGGATGTGAAGAAGCCTTTGGATGTTCAAAAACCTCCAATACCCGCGAATCCTGTTTACGCAACTCCGAAGTGTTCCTTTTGCGAACAGAGTCATTCGATAGCTCAATGTAAGGCTTTTATTGAAAAACCTGTCGATGATAGACTACAGCATGCTCGATCTCAGCATTGGTGTTTTAATTGCTTGCGACCATCGCACAGTCTCAAAGACTGTAAGTCCATTTTCAGGTGTCGAGAATGTAATCTACGTCATCATACATTACTTCATCGTTCGTTACCGACTGATGACGTGCCTAGTCATACTCAAAACACTTCACTCCATGGAACATCTACTATTCCTGATCGTGCTCTAACCACTCTTCGAGAATGCTCCATGGTTCTTCTTTCAACCGCGAAAATACACATCCGGGACTCATCTGGTCGATTCCAACCGTTTCGAGCCTTGATCGATTCCGGGAGCCAAGCTCATTTCATAACTGACCGCGCTGTGGAGCGCTTAGGTTATAATCGGACGCTAGTTACTCGTCAAATTCGTGGTCTCGGACAATCCGCGACATCCGTTTCAGGATCGGTAAAGATAGAGGTCGGTGTCAATGGGAAAACTCTTTTCAAGGTTGACGCTCTTTCCTTACCCAACATCTGTGGTGACATGCCTTCTGTTCGTCTTAACCCAAACTCGTGGCGTCATCTACAACATCTAACACTCGCAGATCCTGACTGTCATAAGCCAGGCCCAATAGACGTTCTGTTGGGCGCTGAAGTCTTTTCTTCTCTCCTTCTTCCTGGCAATCTCAATGGTGATTCACACGAACCTTCTGCTATGAATTCAGTTTTCGGTTGGCTGCTCCTCGGCAACGTTAACTGTGGTAGCGAATGCTTCACGAGCTCGTTCTTTTCGATGGAAGATGACGTTCTTCATCGAGAAGTTCAAAACTTCTGGGAGTTAGAAAACATTCCAAAATTTTCTCGGCTAACTCCTGAAGAAGAATATTGTGAGCAAATCTTTGTTCAAACCGTTTCTCGTGATGCTACTGGACGTTACGTTGTGGCTCTGCCTTTCAAAGAAGGAGAGAATAATTATTCGTTTCCCGGTTCAAAAGAGAAAGCCTTGCGTAGATTCTACTCTTTAGAAAGAAAGCTTCGCAAGAATCCTGTTATTCGTGAACAGTACATAGAATTCATGGACGACTACTTGAGAAGTGGCCACATGAGTCGTGTACCTTTCAAGGAACTTAGCAATGGGAGTTATTACATTCCTCATCACTGCGTTCTCCGACCAGAAAGCGTAACAACTAAGCTTCGAGTCGTTTTCGACGCTTCGGCCAAAGATGACAACAATGTTTCATTGAACGAGAAGTTATTAATTGGACCTAAGCTTCAAACTAATATTTCAGAATTACTTCTAAAGTTCCGCCTGCATTTCGTGGTTTTTACAGCAGATATGCGCCAAATGTACAGGCAATTGCTGATACGAGAACAAGATCGCGACCACCAGCGTATATTTTGGCGTTCAAACGAATCGGATCCTGTCCAGGAGTACCGTCTGAATACAGTTACGTACGGGGTTTCGTCTGCTCCATTCCTTGCTTGTCGGACCATCAAAAGGTTAATCGCTGATGAAGGTAGCGACTTGCCACGTGCGCGTCAAGCTCTTATGTCAGATATCTATATCGATGACATCGTGACAGGCGGTAGTAGTCTCGATGAAGTGCATAAAACGAAACAAGAAGTGATTGAACTTCTCAATCGCGGTCAGCTTGAACTTCGAAAATGGTCAAGTAACAAACCGAAACTGTTGTCAGACTTGCCACCAGATCACTGTCTCACAGACTTTCTTTCCATGGACATTGGGAGTACCATGGCAATTAAAGTTTTGGGATTAAAGTGGAATCCAGTTCGAGACGTTTTTACGTTTGAGGTTACTCCACGTGATGTTAAATGTAACAAACGTAACATGTTAAGAGAGCTGGCTCGAATTTTCGATCCATTAGGGTTTCTCGCTCCCTTGACATTTGTTGCTAAAGTTCTCATTCAGAAACTTTGGATTCTTGGGATTGACTGGGATGCTACTCCCCCTGAGGAAATTGTTTCTCGTTGGGAGAGTTACGTTAGGCAACTGCCTCACATAAAATTGCTTGAGATATCTCGTTGCGTTTCTGTTGCACATGCAAATCAGTTCCAACTTCATGGATTTTCAGATGCCTCTGAAGCAGGATATGGAGCGGTCGTCTATTTGCGTGTCGAAGATGACATTGGCAATGTGCAGGTTTTCTTCCTGTGCGCTAAATCACGCGTGGCTCCTGTCAAAAGAGTTTCACTGCCACGCCTCGAACTGTGTGCAGCAGTTTTATTATCAGATCTCATGCAATTCGTCAAACGGATATTCGTATCTTCACTTCCAGTTTCTGACATGTTTACATGGTCAGATTCTATGGTTGTTCTTTCGTGGCTTCGCTCGCATGCTTCTCGTTGGAAAACCTTTGTTTCTAATCGAGTTGGCCACATTCAAACCACCATTCCCGAAGCGCGTTGGAATCACGTTGCTTCTGCAGACAATCCGGCAGACATCGCTTCGCGTGGCATGGACCCTGAGGATCTTGTCAATAGCAAGCTATGGTGGGCGGGACCCTCTTGGCTCGTGCAGCCATCAGAGTGTTGGCTTTCAGTTACCATTCCCGAAAATTCAATTGAGATTCAATGCGAGGAGCGTGCTAAGACAGTACTTGTTACACAAGAGGACAATCACTTTATCAATGAACTTCTCGAAAAATTCTCATCTATTCGTAAAATTCAAAGAATCCTCGGCTATTGCCTTCGATTTATTCGTAACTCTCGTACTCGTGATTCACAATCTCGTAAAAAAGGTACATTCCTAAATAGATTAGAAATGTTTTCTGCGTTGATGAATATCGTCAAGCATGTTCAATCACAACATTTTCAAGAAGACATTAATCGGTTGGATAAGGGCTTGCCTCTTTCAAAGCCGTTCCGCAAGCTAAATCCATTCCTTGATAATCAGGGTATTATAAGGGTGGGCGGCCGCTTATCGCGTTTCGGTCTCGAGTTTGAACACAAACATCCTGCGTTCCTCCCACGCCAGTCAAAATTTACGAACATGATTATCGAGGCATTGCATCGGGAAAATTGTCATGCTGGTGTTAACACTATGCACTATCTTTTAAATCAGCAGTTCTGGATCCTGTCAGCAAAGCGTGCTATTCGGCATTGCTTATCGAAATGTGTTCAATGCTATCATTTGAATCCAACTCCTTTAGAACCTTTCATGAGCGATCTGCCAGCTGTTCGCGTCAACCAGGTTAAACCATTTTCAATCGTTGGTGTTGACTACGGTGGACCATTTTCGATCAAGTCAGGACGTCATCGAGGTGCTAAAACCACTAAGGCTTATCTCTGCTTGTTCGTTTGTTTTACCACGAAAGCTTTACACCTCGAAGTCGCTTCTGAGCTATCAACAGATGCATTCGTTGCAGCTGTCCGTCGTTTTGTTGGACGTCGTGGTCGAGTTAACATCATTTATTCCGATCGAGGAACTAACTTTGTTGGAGCTAAGTCGCTTTTCGATTCGTATATGGCCGACGCCTCCCATACTGAACAAATTGAGTTCCGCTTTAATCCACCATCGAGTCCGCATTTTGGTGGTGTATGGGAGATACAAATCAAGGTTGTTAAAACTCACTTATATCGTATCGTTGGCAATCAATGTCTTACTTTCGAGGAATTAACAACCTTGTTTGTCCAAATAGAGGCTATACTAAACTCGCGCCCTCTTTGTCCGATGAGTTCAGACCCTAACGACCTTTCCGTACTTTCGCCTGGCCATTTTTTAACTCTGGAACCAATGACGGCTACACCAGATCAAGATTTGTCTAATATCAATATTACTCGGTTAGGCCGATGGCAACTGATCCAACGTTTTCAACAAGATTTTTGGAAACGCTGGAAGTCGGAATATCTTCATACGTTAACTCAGCGTGCAAAGTGGACTAGACACTCTAAGCCACTACTTGAAGGTTCTATAGTTATAATTAAAAATGATAACACGATGCCTTTGCACTGGCCCATGGGTCGTGTGCTCAAATTGCATCCAGGTCCTGATGGAATAGTCCGTGTTGCTACTGTGCGTACTGCCCACGGTACACTTACCCGACCTCTGACAAAACTTTGTCCATTGCCTTTGCAATGCGACTAACATCATTATTTTACGTCTCACTACCTAATATAACGCTCAATCATCGTTAAATATATCGTCTTCGCTTCGTTATGTTAGGTGTGAATCTTAGTTTTATTTTTTAACTTACGTAATTTTGCATAAACTTCCACTTTACGTTCTTACATTTCGTTTCGTTATGCAAACTTAATATAACTATATCGTACTAATAACAGTTATTTCTTTACCGACTAATTAGCAATCGTTATTTTTTGCCCAACTCTAGCAAATCAAAGATGACTATATCATTTCCACAGATTAGTGATATATGTCACCGAATCATTTCGTTCATCATTCCATTCGTTCTTCATGTATCGGCCTTATCGTTTCGAAACTTTTCGTTTATTAATTCAATCGTTTTACACATGCAAAATTTTAGTCGGAAACACAAAATATTGTGTTTGGTGGCCGGCTATGTTTCGTACTCGATTTAAATTATTAATTTAAATCGCGCGCCGAATGCTGGGTTCATTGCTGGACGCCTGTGGCTGGTTGATGTGTGTTCACGTCACGGCGTCCTAAGCCAATCAGAACGTATTTCCTCTTGGAAATACGATGCGTTGTCTCGCTCCCACCTTCGGCTTCGTATACGGACGCCGGCGATCGTCTCGCTCGCTGGCGCCACTAGTCGGTTGCCTACTGTCACACGTTACTTTTTAAATTGTCACATTTGAATGTCACACATCGTCTCTACATCGTCTTCTCTTCCAAATCGAAAACAAACACCTAATCGGAGAAAACATAATTAGTGTAACGGCGGCAGTGACCAGTAACATCGTCGGCTCCTATCGGACCAAACGAGGGTAAGTGAGATCAGCGCATTATATTCCGATTGGTTTGGGGTGCTAAGCGAGTTCGTCCATCGGCCAGCTAATACGGCGATCGGCAATAACTCAGTACTCTAGCGGATTGAACCATATGTTGTGGACAGCACAACGTTTGAATCGGGTACGCAACATAAACTAATAAGTAAAAATCTTTATGCTCCGAAATTAACTGACCGAAAATGATGATCAGGGAAAATAATTTTCAGACAGAGAAAAAAGAAAGGTCACATGTCTGCTGGAAGAGATTTCTTTTAGAAATAATCAGTGCCTTTGTACGTTATGGTCCTGATTAATTCTCTTTTATTAAGTGTTGTGTGTACATAAATTAATAAATAGTAAAGGAAAAGAAAGAAAAAGACAGAAAGAAAAAGTAAAATAAAAGAAAGTTAGAAAAAGGGGTTATCTCGACATTTAGGGTACCTTTCCACCAGAGATGTGCTATGCAGCTATGCTGCGAGAATGTAAAATCCAAGCTACGAAACTATGTGACCGTTTCCACGGATGCCAAGCTATGTAGCTGTGCGAGGAAGATGCGCAGCTCGAGCTATGCGTCGTATCGACAATAGGGAAGGCATCTGCACATAGCTACACCATTCGCGACCATCCGTAGCAAGCATCCATAGCAAGCATCCACAGCACGCATCCTTCCATATAAAAAACGTAGCTTAGTTGAATCAGTTTCCACCAGTGGTATGTTATGTGGACCAATGAATATGATTGGTGGATATCAAACGCATCCATAGCAACGTTGCATAGCACATCTCTGGTGGAAAATCACCCATAAGATGGTAAGGATAGACTTTAGTTTGGCTAGGCGGGGAAATGATGACGAAAGATCAACACCGTACGATTAAAAAATCGTATACACTAACAGTCTTTCACTTGTGGGTAACTTAGCTTCGCCAACCACGCCCATCAATCTATGCTATCCACAACGAATGTACAGACTCCGTACGTTACTTCACATATTTGCCGATAGTTCACCCAATATCAGACCTTATGTCAACGAAATAGAGGTCTGACAAACTGCAAAGATAGCGCGGATAAGGCGGATCGCGGTTAGAAATTGATTGTGGAACTCTTTATAGTGGTTAATGAAAGAATTGAAACAGATAAAATGGAGTTGGACCGGACCGAGAGAGGTTCGATTTTACTTGGGTTTGCAATTTTTGGATTTCATTTGGCCATTTTTGCGTATTCTCGTGCCAAATAAGTGCAGTTTGCAATGATGGAGATTGAAGTACTTTGAAGTAGTTGCATCATTTTCGACAATGTCTTATTACGTAATTTTTAGGTAGTAATACTGGCTACGCTTATTTTATTATGTTGTCTTTTTCATTACAATTTAAGTTAATATTTCTAAATTTCAAAAGTTATTCATCAGGAATATGTATCCAAACTTAAATGTTTTTTTTTTTCTGGAGACAAAAATACAAGGTTAGTCAGAAAGAGGGTATTAATCTGAAGGTACCCATAACAATGAGTAACTTTTGTTCTACCACTTTCCCCAAAAGGCAATAGTTTAAGAGAAATTGCTGTTCAAAAATTACATAAATAAACTTTAAAAAAAGTAAAAACCGACTTCAAAGAAATACTAAAAGGAGTAAATAATTACCATGATATAAAATTAACGGTTTCAGAAGTCGGTGGCTCCTATTTGCTTCAGTGTAGAGTTGCACCGACTTCTGAAACCGTTAATTTTATATCATGGTAATTATTTACTCCTTTTAGTATTTCTTTGAAGTCGGTTTTTACTTTTTTTAAAGTTTATTTTTTATTAAATACGTTTTAGTGTCATAATTTTAATCCCCTCCTTCATAACCCTTCTTTTTGGCTTTGACGTAGTCGGGCATAAAAAGTCCTTTCAAATGATACCTTACACGATATAATGAAAACATTCCAAAGGGGGGGAGGGGGGGACACGTACCCCCTTCTCTTTTCCAGTGGTCAGTTCCCAACAACGAATATAAACAAAGCAATATTAGTAATTTGAGAATTTTGCTTTGATCCGATGAGGAGTTCCGTTCCATATCTCTGAAGTTCATGGTCTAATCATAACAAAATTTAAATGGGACCAATCGGGAAGTATACCCTTACGAACAAAAAAATAATTTTTCAAATCAGTTCATAAATGACGGAGATATGAGGTAACAAACATAAAAAAAAAAAAAAAAAAAAACATACAACCGAATTGAGAACCTCCTCCTTTTTGAAGTCGGTTAAAAATATGCTAAAATCTATCTATTCTCGGCTATGATAAGCTGTGTTTACATTTTAGGTTATATTTGGGGTCACGAATTAGAAACTACATTTTCTGAATTCATAGTTCTAAAGTAGGGATGAAGATTTTTGAAAAAACTAAAATTAAAAAATATTTTACATGGAAATAAATATTGTCGAATTTTGAAATTTTAACACTTGCTTTGAAACAGTCATCAGTGATACTTTAAATGGCCTGCGGATTAGTACCCCCTTTCCGACTAATCTTGTATAGCTTTATTTGTCCACACAGTAGAAAGTCTTACAAATTCATTCTCTATTTAGTTATTAATGCCCGGTTCCAACGGCCAAAAATGAATCGTTGTGCTTACATACCAATAGCAGCATTTTTATTGCTAAGCTAAGCACATAAAAAGACTCGTAGTTTAATTTTACCTACCTGTGAGACTTAATAACGTATGGGAGGGTTTACTATGCAAAGCTATAGGGCATTGGCTTCATTATTTGTAAAGATAGAAGTGTCCTAATTTTAATCTATGACGCTCGGTAAGTCATAGGAATCGGCCGTAAGTCAGTCAACTCGGACAGATCAAAGAAGAAACAAAACTAATGTCTCGACCTTAAAGGAACCTTAAACAAATAAGTTCTATCCCTCTATTGGAGCTGTAGCTGTACCGTTATTGTGTAGACAAACCTAAAAAAAAAATTACTGCCCCACTACTTTGCCTAACTTGAACTTTGAACTAAACCTCAAACTTCGTAGCCTCTAGCTACGACCAGACAAATAATGCCTACATCATGTAATAATCACTTTCACTGATCAATGTGTAAACAGGCAAGCTTGTTCGGCAATCAGTTAGTTAATAAGACAAATCGTACAAATCAGCTGGCTTTAAGTTGACGTCAGCGGAATCAAATAAGTACGGCGAATTTCAATACAGAGGTCATGTTGTAGAGTGATGAACAGAAGGTTCAACATCTTAGGGCTCTTACAGTTAAGCGGCACTTGCCGACGAGCAGGGGTAAGTGCTGCGACGACGCGCTGACGGCGGCTGATGTCGGCGCACCGGCGACGATCGTTAACGCAGCGGCGGCTACCGTCGACGCACTGGCGGCGGCCGTCGATGCAGTGGCGGCGGCCGGCGACGCACTGGTGTCGACCGTCAACGCATCGGCAACTGCCGACAACGCTACGGTTGCTGCCGTCGATACAGTACATCTTGAAAACGCGTTGGTCGCTGTTGGTCGGCGGCTGCAGTAACCCGTGTCGCCGGCAAAGTATCGCTCATCTGTCTAAGCGCTTAGGCTGACCACATAAAGGCCACTAGCTGACCGGGACACTTTGTATCAGACACAGTTTTGGGCCTCGAGCCCCGCTTCAGTACCTCGACCCATAGTTTCTCTAACTCTGTTTCCACAGCAACCGATGTCTTCGCACTCGCTCGAGCGCTCAAGACGGTATACCAAGCCAAGATAGTAGTAATATAACTGTTAAGATTGATGAGGACTTACAAATATAAGACTTGTATAGAGCTGAAGTCTTGATTTGCGGATAACTGACTTGTTAGAATACTTTAAGCTAAATTTTCCTCATATAATACAACTGTTTCTGTTGTGACTAAATTATGCATAGGACATAATTTTCATGTGAGCACTGCTGAGGCAGAGGGCAGGGCACATTGCTCGCAGAACGCAAGGCCGATGGGGTCGAAAGGGTCTGGAGTGGCGACCGTGTACCGGGAGGCGCAGCGTCGGTAGGCCCCCACAAGGTGGACCGATGACCTGGTGAAAGTCGCGGGAAGCCGCTGGTTGCGAGAGGCATAGGACCGGTCAATGTGGCGATGCTTAGGAGGCCTGTGTCCAGCAGTAGACGTTTTTCGGCTGAATGATGAACGCCGCTGCGGGCACAGCGTGTCTTGAAATAGTTTTAATGTAGATATAAAAAACGACGTTAAAATCGTGACTTAAAATAATAATAATTTTATTATTTCGATCCTTATTCTGTTACCCCTCCGTTCTCTAGAAGTTGCATACACTTAGACTTCTGCTTACCCACTTTACGTTCCTACATTTGTGATTCCCGTCACGCGCTCTTCACGTAGTCGATATGACAGCTACAGACTCCAAAATTGAATTGATTTTTATCAAGCGTCGAGCTAACGTAGCCATTTTTTCGGCTGACTCCCTTTTTTATTATTTGTCCTAGAAGGGTAATACTTATTGAGGTGTGAAGTGAATACTGATTTTATTATCGTAAATGTTTATTTATTTGTTTCAACTGTGATACGTTTTATATTTGAGCTAGCTGTTGCCCGCGGTTTCATTCGCATCCTAGGGAAACTGCTTAATGTTATCCTATCACTCAGTTGCAAGAAAGGTCCATTAAATTTTAATGCTCTCATTAGAATGTTAATGCTCCATTAACCTCTTCTGTCCATTGCAAGAAGCTAGATTTAATGGAATGATTAACTACCCATTAAAATTAATTTTTGATGTGTCAAACTCCCCATGATTTCAATGTATGATAATTAGTAAATGAAGAACGAACTACGACCTAATTAGTGTTCATGCAATAGCTATTAATTTAATGGAAACATTATTCTTAATGACGGATTAGTTAATGATCACCTAATGGTATCTTTCTTGCAACTCAGTGTTAGTCGTAATCCAGATTATGGTCTGCTTGTGCGCTAAATTTCATCCAAATCGGTACAGCTGTTAAGATGTGATTGATTAACAAATATCCAAATACACAAACTCACAAACATCCAAGCTTTCACATTACAATAAAAATATTAGATAGAAGTTAGATTAGCTTAGATTCCAATTAACCGACTCAAGTTAATTTTTCTACAGGCTATTTTTTCTATAGCTGGCTTGACTTACATGTATTGTTGAGTTTGAGTTCGACGACAGCCCGCACCACAGACTTTTCGGATTGGGAGTGCCTCCGCTGCCAGCGCCGGCTTTCAAACTGGCTGCCGGCGCCGCGCCGTCTTCTGACACTGTTTTTTTTTACCTTCAAGTCCTCTTCAAACTATTAAAGTGGAAGACGGGGGCTTCGCTCGCTCACTCTAGCCCCCGTCATCCCCTTCGAACCTAACCTATCCGTGTAGGGGTGCTCCGAATAATTGAGCTCGCCTCGCTCGCTTTTGAAATTAGTCAGTTGGAAGACAAGTTACAGTGCTTGACTGAAAATCTAACCTACTTTTCAACTAACATACTTACCAAACATGTTATTACCGCCGCCCGTGTCCATTTTGGCTGCCAGCACCCGATGTTTTTAATCTCGGCTGCCGGCAGTAATGTACTGCCGGTTCCCAATGGCGTTATTTTTGGGTGCCGGCGCCGGCAGCGGAGGCACTCCCTGTCGGATTTATGTGTGCATCACAATTTGATTATTACTTGTATTAACGGTGAAGAAACAGTGGCGGATTCACGTCTGTGGTCAGTATAGTCATGATCATAGCCTTTTCGGACGTCGTCGACGACCAAAAAATCGAGTGAATCCCTATTTTATTAAGTGCCAGTTTAGTAACAAAGTAAAATTTTTTAATCAAGCACATTTCACTCTAAAAAGAGCAGCGACTGCGGAGAGATCGTTTTAACTCTAAGCAGGGTGAAATCATGGCTTCGTGCCTCAATGCGACAAGAAAGGTTGTCTGAACTAGCGCTGCTGCATATTTACAATCCATACATAAATCCTGACGTTGACGAAATAGGTAATCAAGCAAAAAAGCATAAAACTTGAATTTGCCTTTTTTTTGTTATTGTCCTTATTCTTTTTAATTTACTTGCCACGTAATTATACCTATAGCTAAAATTTGGAAAGATCTTTTGGAAAGATTAGTCGCGTCATTTGCGTGGTTTTCTTCACTTTCCTATTAATTTCTTTTTTCTTTTCTGCTTTATGTTTTGTGTGCCTTTTAGTCTGTGCTAAATAAATGTATTTTCTTTCTTTCTTTCTTAAATGCTATAGAGAAAAGGGCCCCGGTAGAAGTCCAGGTTTCCTTGCGATATTTTCCTTCATTGACGAGTGATGACTTTGATTACCTTAGGAATTACATTATTATGAGATCAAGAATTCACTTTGGGTACGACAAACGAGGAAAAGATTTCCGTAAAGTAGCGATGGACCACTTATTGCTTTTAAAAACGTAAAGGCGCTTCCGTTAATGTTGCATGTTTTAACAACATTAAATTAATAATTTATAGACTAATAGATGCTTAACGAAGTAATTTTGCGACAAATTATATCTACTAATTGAGGAAAACAATATTTTTACTTTATCTACTGTTATTATCGAAATAACATAATGCTATAAAATAAGCTACAATATTATACAGGGTTAGTCGGAAAGGAGGTACCTACTAATCCACGGACCACTTAAAGTATCGCTAGTGCCTGATACAAAGAAAGTGTTAAAATTTCAAACTATCTGTCTATATGTATAAATAAAAAGAAAAGTCCTTACTCAACTGACTGCCTGACTGGCTCATCAACTCCCAGCCCAAACCATTGGACCTAAAAAGCTGAAATTTTGCACAAAGGTTCCCTTTATAATGTAGAGAAAGAATAAGGAAGATTTTTTTGAAATTCAACCCCTAAGAGAGTTAATTAAATAGGGGATGAAAGTTTGTATAGAAAATCGTCACTTAATAAGTTCAAAATTTCACGCAAGCGAAGCTGCGGGCAAAAGGCTAGTGTTCAATAAAAAACCAGGCAAAATGATTTTTTATTTAGTTTTTTCCAAAAATCTTCAATATTAGTTACGAATTCAGAAAATGGAGCTTCTAATCCCTTCAATTCCCTTTTTGACGAGTTATGCGAACATAAATGTAGGGAACAGCTGATTTTTTTTCGCGATTTCAGCTTTTGTCCCATAGTAAAAGTTGTTCATAATGATGAGTTCAGTGACCCCTTAAGAGGTTGTGCGTTATTTAAGTTGTGTAAGGATCGTAGCATGTGGCGTTCTACAGTTTCTGCCCACCCCATGGGAAAAAGGCGTGAGGTTATGTATGGAATATTATACCTACTGAGTTTCTGTAGGTACCATTGTTAGTTGTTCCAACCATTTCAAACTAAGTATGAAGCTGCAAATGACGACATTTCAAAAGCTGATTATGCCGAGAAGCCCTTTAAACTAAGATTTACTTACGTAACCCGATTCCAATCAAAATACCTTACAATTTCATATTATTCAAAGACACAAACACACTATTCGAAATTCAAAGTCAAGTGCCAGTATAATTTAGTAACAGAATGTTCTAAAATGTAACAATTGTAATTCAAAACGATTAAGTCATGTCACGTTCTGTCGCCGAGTGAGTTCGCAAGTTCGTCTGAACCGTGCCTTATCTCAAACTTGAAACTCTGATTGGTTGTTGCGCATTTGGAAGTATGATAATAATGGCGTGTTCAGATCTCACAAGTTTGTTAAAGATGTTAGTGATGAATCATTAGAGATCGTTGAATATCTTTTGAATGATTACGGGCCTTTTATTGAAACAAAAGTACAGAAATATTGATGCTAGTACACACGGCTACACTTCAAGCTATGCAAAACCAGTATAAGCTGACCGTTACTTGTGCGAAAAGATTATACAAAGCGACGCCAAGATAAACTGGTTTTGTATAGCTTGATGTGTAGCCGTGTGTACAAAGTTGATGAATCAAAAGAAGATGAGATTGCATTATTATAATCGAGTAACGCAGAAAAACTACTAAGTACTGCTTTTTTTTAAGTAGGTATGTGTAATCATCAAATGACTTCTTCCGCCCTGGGCGGAGCGGAAGGGAGTATCAGACTCTTATTGACTTAAACCCATCCGTGTTTCTCCTAATGTCCTTTGCGTTCCAGGGCCGCGGTAACTCTTACTAACAAATTTCCCAACCCTGGCAGAATTAAGTACCTACAACCTGTTTCTTTTCTAAAGACTGAAAACAACTTTTGTGACATACTTACATTCATATTTATGATTAATTACGGTTTACTCACGTGCATTTTTCGGAATTGCCCGACTAGCCACGTGTTCAGGTCATAATTAGGGCTCCGTTTTGGCCCGGAACTAGTCGGGCAACACCGAAAAATGCACGTGAGTGAACCGTAATTAATCATAAATATTAATAAAAATAAGTTCACTGTCTACCTGATGAATACTAGTAATACGTTGTTCGACCTATAGGCTAGGCTAGCTAGGTTGCGAGATCTCATCACTTTAAATTATCACTTGTGACAGAAGACAAGACGAGGTTTTAGTTAGTTTTTTTTCATATATTTTCGAGCTTACTCAAGGTTAGTCAGAAAGGGGGTAGGTACTAATCCGAAAGGTTGTTAAATACCGATAATAATGAATAACTTTTGTTCCATCACTTTCCCTAAAATTCAATAGTTAAAGAGAAATAGCTGTTCAAAAATTACAAAAAAAAAATACGCTGAAATCTATTTATCCTCAGCTATGATCAGCTGTGTTTACATTTTAGGTCATATTTTAAGGTCACAAATTAGAAGCTTCATCTTCTGAATTCGTTACTGTACGCAGGAATGAAGAATTAAAAAAAAAAATTACATGGAAATAAAAATTATCGAATTTTGAAATTTTAACACTTGCTTTAAAACCGTCATCAGTGATACTTTAAGTGGCCTGCAGATTAGTACCCCCTTTCCGACTAACCTTTTTTAACCAAATACCACTGAGGTTTGTCCGGAAAGCTGTGCATTTTGTTTGCTTATTAATTACACTAATTATAAACTACAACAATAGAATAATCTTATAGTTAACTTTTTAATTGCCCATCGGCAATAATCGCCCAACAAAGAACAGTTTTTACCCTATATTGCTTCATGTGACCGTGACGTCAAAAGAGCCGGGTGTAGCCCACAATTCGGCAATTTGAAACGCTTGTATAAGATCATCATTATAATAACCTGTAAAACAATAACATTTATTTATAGTTATCGACCTAAATATGTAAAATACAACGTAAGCGTGGCACAAATGGTCCATTAAGCGAGTTTCACGATAATTGTTCGGTACGGACAATTTTCTTATAAACGCCGTGTTGTAATCACGCTATCGCAAAAACAAGGTGACCCGTATGAGTGGCTAGGGTTGCCACGTCACGTGTGATAGTTTAATGATGCAGGGACCCTAACCACAGTAGATATATGTGTAAGCTAAAGCAGTACCTCAACTTACTACAATCGCCTGAATTGATATACTCACAAAGACACGCACTGTATACTGAGTATAATGCACTCTTTGTATGTGACTGTATTCCGATGATACCTTAGAGGTCTTGTTGCAGTGCGTGTCTGTGTGAGTGTCGGACGATTTTAAGTAGCTAAAGTACTGCTTTAGCTTACATATTTACTGTGCCCCCCCTTCTTATGACGCGGCGCCGCCATTGAAACGGTATATTTTCTGTATATTTGTCTCTGAAATTTAAAATGACTAAATGTGACGTGGTTCTGCCACGGAGCATGACACTTGTCATTACCATGGCAATTTCATTGGTTAAATTATTGGTAATGTCAATTTAACCTGTTTTGATTGGTTGTGATGAGTATCTTCGTAGGTGCTGCCATCTGCTTTAGTTTGTGTTCGCCTCACCATTCGTGCTTATTTAAGGCTAAAAGTATTTGAAAAAAAAATGTGGAATCAAATTTTGAGCAATAACACGCGTTGTTGATACGTACTTACAAACTTTAAATGTTATTATAGAAGCAAATGTAATTTTGATTAGATGCAACAATACATTTTCCAATAATTGCATGGAAGGCGTAAGAATGTTGCTGAAAAAATATTCCAACATGTACTTACTGCATGCATGTTTGCGCAATTAATTAAGATCTATTAGTTTCACACACTTGATCAACTCAGAAAAATTGCCGTACCTACCTCCGTTAAAGTGTGACATATTTTACATAATGCACTTTATAGTTACATCCAATCTCTGCTAATACATAATCGATATTACTTCCTAGACACAATATATTTTCAATTTCCTGTGCATTACAATACTATTATGACGCTTCCTTCAAATACAAAAAAGAAACGTGATTACGATACGTGGCAGCCCTATCCCGGTACGGTGACAAGCTAACGGCTTTACGGGTCGGGTATGCGTACGCGCAAGTTTGTAGCGAGGTGGACTGTGTACATTGACGGGTTATATCTTTATTTTATTTTTTTTGTTATAATTATCATCTCCACTCTGAGAAGTGGCTGGTGCCCAGCAATGGGATACTAATGGGCTGATTATGATTTTATTATGCTTGAAATATTTTTAAGTGTTGACCTGCTGTACATTCTTCTTCAGCGTCAGTTCCTCATTGTTGATGATCATGGCCCTTCAATTATGTCATTTTTTTCCTGATAGTGTCACACCAGGTATCCAGGCACCCATCCAGGCGCCAGGCACGGAGGGCTCGCTAGATAAATATAAAACTTATGTCCTGTGAAAGATTTCTATTCCATGTTAATACCTAGATTTTTAGAAATAGATTTAATTCGTCTTCTAAAAATAATTGATAGCATAATGGGCAAACACTCAAACGCTACTCAATTTTAAGTTGCCGTTAATTTCGTGCCGTTTCTGTCACTTCGCCTCAAAGTGATAGTGACAGCACGAGACTTAACGACAACTTAAAATTGATTCGAGTAGCGTTTGAGTATTTGGCCATCAGGTACTAAGATAAGCAAGTGAGCTTTTGCCCAAGGTAACCATTCAGTTACCTCGCTATCGCTTGCTAGTTAAAAAGTGCAGATGAAGTTGTCGTTTGGGTACCTAATAATATAGATCTCCCTAATGGGCCCAAAGTGGTGTAAGGCTTTAAATTATGTGTGAATGTAAACCACATTGATGTAAAGCCTTTCGGCGATAATGTGTCCTAAGTTGCTTTACTGTTTATTTATTTACTTATACTTCTATGCACTAATGTGGTACATAAGGCGGACTTAATGCCATAAAGCATTCTCTACTAGTACTTTTGGGTTAAAAAGAAAAGCATCAAAATAGGTAGGTACAACAAAAAAATAAATAAAAATGAGTTGACAATTTTGAACTGAATATTATTATACTACGAATTCATAAGATGAAATAAATAACATAAAATACATATTTATATACAAATAATAAAATATCATTATAGATATTACAACAGAGCATTATGAAAATCTAAATGCAATTATGAGGAAGAATAAATTCGATGATTAGGAGTGCAGCGATTTCAAGTAGTATTTACTTTATTACTATAAATAAACTACCAGAACAGCCCGCAATGTATTCCATCCAAAGTAAAACGGACCGCGGCGCCTGCGCAGACGACGTAATGATCGGCGGCGCCACCTAGCGGCGGATAACGGAGCGCCTTGATTAGTTAATGTATGTTTACACCTTTATTACAGCTATAATTTCTACTCTGATCTGCTTGTCATTGTGCAACTTTGATCATTTTTGTGGGTTAGATTGATCTTGTGTTTTAGAATGTAACACATGATGTGCATGAGAGGTCATTTGTGTTTGGGTAATTTAAAAATCACATTATTTAGCCTACCTACCGTGTTAGGTGGAGCTCGTGACTAAATACATAATTACAGCCGAATAGACCGATCTTCCGGGTTAAGCCACGCTTGCCGAGGTTGGTCTGCGGATGGGTGACCATTTACCATAGCGAGTTTCCTCCGTGCCTCGGAAAGCACGTAAAGCCGCTGGTCCCGGCTGTCATTTGTAGATCTTTGACAGTCGTTACTGTTGGTCAGAAGCCAGAAAGTCTGACAACCAGTCTTACCAAGAGTATCGTATTACCCAGTTACTAGGTTGTGGAGGTCTGATAGGCAGTCGCTCCATGTAAAATACTGATATTCAGCTGCATCTGGTTCGACTGGAAGCCGACCCCAACATAGTTGGGAAAAGGCTAGGCAGATGACCTACCGTGTTACCATACCCGTCACCCGACCAGTAACAGGGGGCCTACTCCCTAAGTCCGTCAACGAAGTTAGTCGCCCGTCCGAAAGTAGCCCGAATCATAGGAGTGAACAAAACAAGTGTCAAGTTCAACTTTTCGGACGGGCAAAAACACATCGGTAGTAGGGACAACTGTCAAATCATGTTGCCATTCATTCTTAGTTCGGGCCCCGAAATAATCGTATAGTCCGTAGGTGATAAGGAGTAGGAAACTCTTCGTAGGACTTCGTGCTTAGGGAGTAGACCCCAAGGGTCGAGAAAGCGGCGCGCAGCGTTCCGCGCGCGCCTCTCAGGAGGACGTGGGGCTAGGCCCCTCAGTAAGAGAGGTCCGCCAGGGGCTTACGGACTGAGGCTTGCCGGGGTCGCGGTGCAAGCAGCTGCGAATGCCGCAACCCCGGCCGAGGGTCAGGAGAAGGAACACTGTGGGATTTTTTAGCCGGTAAAAGTCCGGCGCGTAACCCTTCGCCTCCCCTGGGTGAAGGCTATCCACGAGGAACATCAAATGATAAAAGAAGGTACTGTGTATACCTTAAGCGTTTATAATACTACCCAATATTAGGGCTGGTTTAAAAAGTCCCGACGGAAGACCGAAGAGAACGGGCGCCCTAACTATTATTTCACTACATTGAATAAGAGTGAGGGACCCTAGAAATCGGGAAGTGTGCCTTTAAGTCCTTTGATGTCATATGAAAATTATGTGTCATCGGAATTGTATACAAAGTTAGTTTGAAAGGGGTCACTAATCTGCGCTCCATTTAATAAAATATAAAAGTGATAAAATTTCATTTTTTTATTTTCCCGCAATATGATTTTTATTTTAGATTTTTCAAATATTCTTTGTTATGAATGCAATGCTTTAGTTATGCATTCAGAAAATGGAGTTCCTACTCAGTGATCCCAAATATGACCTAAAATGTAAACACAGCTGATCATAGGTTAGGATAGACAAAATTTATCGTATTTTTGATGAGCTATTGTTTATACTTACAACTTTTAACTTTTAGGAAAGTTGTAGAATAAAAGTTATTCATTATTATGGATACTTTAACACTATTTCGGGTTAGTACCCCCTTTCCGACTAACCTCGTATACTTAGGTCGAAATAACCTACCTTATGATATGTACGCTTGTTTTGACTTCTGATTTCAGTCAGCAATTACTTTTAAAATAACGGACAATATGGATTCTTGATCGAGTATTCGGGTATACAAAGACTTGCACTGTCTTCACAATAGCCTGAACCAAATTGTTATTGTACGTATTTTCAGACACATCAAGCATCAATGTGCTATCATAACATTACACATTACCAACAAATTACACTATTTCATCCAAACCACAATGGAACATTACAATCCAAATCTTCACACCTCCACGTCGCGGCGTCGCAAATATTCCAAAATACAGCTTTTATTATGAAAAACAATGTACATTTAAAACTGTCATCGGCTCATACATTCTCATTAAAGTTCCCCCGAATAAGATGCCTGATGAAAGCATGCTCCGCGTAAAACAATATCATTCCTTATTTAAGACGGGGAGTTTTTAATTTATTGTCTGCGAATTTAGAGTTTACAAAGAGTTCTTGTTTCAAGTGTCGGTTTTTGAATTCGCGGATTATCACGTGAAGGGTTTGTGAGTCATGGTTTTTAATTTGCTGTTACAGGGAGGGTATGTGATGAAAGTTTTATAATATTACCGTTTTTAAATGAGTTACAGAGAAACGGCAATTGGAGAGTGTGTCAGGCTTGTATCTTTAATTCCAGCAGATTTTTTTCATCAAGACAAAACGATTATTCTAAATAAAGGCAAGCATGTTTATTATTAATGGCAATGTAACTCCATCGTCATTAATTTATAGGAACAGTTTATGAGTATTAAAACGGTCGCAGGAAACATTGCAGTATGATCCTATAGTAAAAACACGTTGTTGCCGCAGCGATGCGGCGCGGACTCGTTTATGAACGCAGCATTGCGGCGCGGACTTGTCTACAAACGCAGCGCTGCAGCGCGGACTCGTCAACGAAAGCAGCGTTGCCGCAGCGACGTATTTCTAGAAGAGAATCACATAGCTGGAAACAATCGGCGCAGATCAGAGGATTGGCTCAAGGGAGAGTCCAGGAGTGGGTCGATAAGGGCTGGAGATGAGATAAGCAGTTTATAAATAAGCCTTCATGTCATGATTCGCTTTCCATATTTATGAAAAGCTAATCATGACACGGTGACATTAGCTGATACTATTGCTATGCCAATTAGCCTACTGTTGAAAAACGCCTGTCTTAGAAAACTCGAACTGCTTCTAAGCCTCGTGTGATCTAAAACTCTGCTTACACCCATTTTGCGAGCTGTATTAATACAAACACGGCTCAGTGATTCACTAAAGCCCCACAACTACAAGTACAGTCGGTATAAAAAAAACATGCCACAAAAAATCAAAACCGCAGGAAGCGGTCAGTGGCGTCGACCGTCGAATTTATTTGCGAACGGTATCTGTCGCGAAGTATTATGTTACGAGGAAGTTAAAGCTGTTAAGATAAGGGTATCGGCACTATATCCGCTGTTCGGACACGTTTGAGAAATGCCACAGAGTAGAATGTTGCGGTGGTATAACTTTCCTTCCTTTGGAAACGATGAAAGTTTAAACATGATATTTGATACTTTATATATGTTGTTACTAAGTCTAAGTGGGTATTTTACCAACCTATCATTAACTGTTCATTAAGGTAATTCGGTCTTTAAACTTTGCAATAGCTAACATTTGTATATCACCACATATCAATAGTGATAATGACAAGATTATTGAACACATAAATATCATATTTTGTAGGTCACATTTAGCCTGGTCAATAGTTTCGAGCTACTTATTGATATGTAAGTGAATTAGACTAATACAGCATGTAAGGGTAAACACCGTTGTTACTCAAACCATGGGTAGTTGACTTAAACATAAGAAT
Organism: Amphipyra tragopoginis; assembly: GCA_905220435.1. Taxonomy (NCBI): domain Eukaryota; kingdom Metazoa; phylum Arthropoda; class Insecta; order Lepidoptera; family Noctuidae; genus Amphipyra; species Amphipyra tragopoginis. Next base: position 2,402,479 of record HG992010.1, on the reverse strand, counting down.
ATAGGACCGAGGAAAACAAAATAAAAAAAATGTACGCGCGAGAAATGAGCGGCGTGGCGGCGCTACGACGCGGCCTACACGTACTCGGTAGCGAGACAGCTGACTGACTGGGGTAGCGAACTGTGCGGGGCCGTGCGTCGGGCCATGCCGCGAGTTCCCCGCGCTTCGCGTTCTCGTAGCTTTTTGCCCCCGCGCGTAGGGTGAAATGCTTTTGTGGAAAAAAGAAAATTTTATAAAAGAAAAAAGTTTGTTATTTTTCATTGATTTTACGTTCTATGAATGAAACGAAACCACTGGTTTCAAGGATAACCGTGTTTACCCCTTACAGCCTGTATAATTGTTGATGGTTTTAACTGCCACACGAGTAGGCTTAGTGTTTATCCCGACTATACTGCCTAACTATCTAGTTTCTAAACGGAGACAATACAAAATCTACATTCAAACAAACATACCATTACTCATTTCTCGTCAAAAGCCCACTGTATAATTTACTCTGTGACATCACAATGCTTCTTTGCGAGTTTTTATTCGTCTAGACTGTACTTTTGGTAGAAAATTAATGAATTCGTACCCATGAAAGGTGTCTGGGTTATTTTGCAATGTTTTCATAAGCATATTTCATTTGAGGAGTGATAAATTATCGGGAGGTGTGAATAAAACAGCTATGTTGCAAACTAAATTAATATGGTATGAAGATTTTTCATTTTAGTGAATCATCAGTTTCAGATATGTCGTGGTGGCACTGAGATTTACGGACACGCTTCTGGTTCAAGACCTGGCATGTGACAATGTGACTTTTTCAATGTTATATTACAAGAATTGTATTTTTTTTGTATTATAACTTTCGTGGGAAACATTCATATTTATGATTAGTTACTGTTACCTCAGTTGCATTTTTCGGGATTGTCCGACTAGTTTCGGACCCAAATGGAGCCCTTAATCATGAGCTGATCACGCGGCGAGGTCGAGAGTCATACTAGTCGGGCAATCCCGAAAAATGCACATCATAAATGGTAGTATTATAACAAGAAATGTTTATGAGTTTAATTTTTCTCATGTTTTCAACATATATTTTATAAATAAAAAAAAAAAAAAAACATGTCATACATTTTTAATGATATTCGTAATAAATATTTGATACCACATCGCTCTGTATTCTCTATACACTACGGTCAATAATGGGGCCAATGAATTCATTTTTCCCATCTGCCACCACTGGAGTCAACTGGGAACGAAAAGAGTAGTCATCCCAATTGCCACCACAGCAACGCCACCACTGTTGGCAGATGGGACATGTTAAAATAAAAAATACCATTTGCCTTCATGTGAGGGCAACTGGGAATGACTGGTTGAACGCTTGAACACAACACGCGTCTATTATCTCATCATCATCATTCAGCCGAAAGATGTCCACTGCTGGACATAGGCCTCCCCCAAGCATCGCCACATCGACCGGTCCTGTGCTTCTCATATCCAGCGGTTTCCCGCGACCTTCACCAGATCATCGGTCCATCTTGTGGGAGGCCTACCCACGCTGCATCTTCCGGTACGTGGTCGCCACTCCAGAACCTTTCGGCCCCATCGGCCATCCGTTCTGCGAGCAATGTGCCCTGCCCACTGCCACTTAAATTTGGCAATTCTTCGAGCTATGTCAGTTACCTTGGTTCTCCTGCGGATCTCATCATTTCTGATATGATCACGCAGGGTAACTCCGAGCATAGCCCCTCCATTGGCCTTTGGGTGACCTTGAGCCTTCTTATGAGGCCCATTGTGAGCGACCACGTTTCAGTATCGTCTATCTTCTTATATATAAAGAGACTGGTACTGACTGACATTTGATTCATCAACGCAGAGCCTAAACCACTAAAGCTGGAAATATGAAATTTGAACAGTAGGTTTCTTACGTGACAAAAACATCCACTAAGAAGGGATTTTTCGAAATTCAAACCCTAAGGGAGTTAAATAGGGGATGAAAGTTTGTATGGAATATTGTCGCTTAACGGGTTCAAAATTTCACGCAAGCGAAGCTGCGGGCGAAAGCTAGTTATCTATAAAGAGGAAGTTTTATATTGTAGCTCGTCCCCACACGGGATATCGCAATATTGATTTGTTATTAATTTGTCATAACATCCCTATTGATACAGTATTAATTTTATCTCCATTCAAATTCATTAAACAGAATTAAATTCTCGTTGACAGCTTCAACTTGTACTTATCCCTAAACAGATATTTAATTCAATTCCCTCTCATTCATCAAACTATCTGTCACACAATAATTCCCAGCAGTGCCTTAATATAATAAGGAGTACATAAAACAAAAGTTCGCATCTGAATTAATGACTCAAATTATTGTACCTTTGGGGCTCATTGTAAATTCCAATATAACGGACCCCTATTACTGGTGTACGCAAGCGAACGCAAGTTTGAACACAAGCAGGGAAGTTACACGCAATTTTCGACCTTATCTTAAAGCTTTACAATTCAAAACTCCTTGAAGTTTTTTCCATGGGGTTCCAAAGGTGTGTTGCCGTATTCGTACCGCCATAAATGCCAATGCTATAAAGTGTATTTTGATGGGGATGAGTACCCCATAAAGTTATTGAGGATATTAATATGAAATTACATAATTATGTTAAGGATGGAGACATTCTATTGTGGGATTTAAATTAGATGACGGTGGCCCAAATGTTTACAAATTCACTTCTTAATCACGAAGTTGCGGGTTCAAAACTAGTCCTGTTACCAATGTGACTTGCAATGTCATGTACAGTTAACAGCAAAAGTCGATAAATGGTTTGGTATTTTGAAATAAAATATCGTTGAAATCAATCATTGTTCTTTTACAATTATAAGTATTTACTATCACGAAGTTGTCGCCATTAGGGATGTTGATTTATTTAATTTTTTTATTTTATTTTATTGGCTCACCAACAATTGTTAACACTCAAAAATTACAAAGGATCTTGCTTATATATAAAAGTCTAGTGTTACAATTTTTTACAGATAAGCACCACATGCGCTATAATTTTATGGTGTAATCTAAACATTACCAATATAAATATTTAATATCAATATAAATCTAAAGAGGTTGGCTACATTGCACTATACAGGGCGTCCCACGACTTTGCCACATGGAGGGAAAGTACCTGAAATACTGTAGATAGAAAAAATTACTGAATGAAGACTTCAGTTTTATTTTAAAAACAATACGAACTGCATTCAAAGAATTTTAAATAATCACCTGTCTGAACCGGGAATCGAACCGCTAAATGGGAAAACAAAAAAAAACTGTAATTTTATTGTACTAATGGAAAGGCTCAATCAGATACATTTATTTCTTCTAAATAACATAGCATCTAAAATGAAAGGAACACCATGAAATTTCACATTTAATTTAAAATTTTGTTCAGAATAATGAATAGTATTTTCTCTGACTATGTCGCTTACAACAACTGACTTTATGTACTACTTTCTGCTTTATTACTATTTCGAAGTATTATTTCAAATATTCACCATTAAAAATAAATAAATCTAATCTAAACAAGATATTACTCAAAAAGCTACAATTTGTATACAATAGGAAGATACACATTTTGAGCATTTAATAAATTAAATTGTTTGTAGTTGCACAGTTAAACGTGTCTTATTATTTCAAATAAATGTTAAATTTCATGGTGTTCCTTTTATTTTAGATGCTATGTTAATTGGAAGAAATAAATGTATCTGATCGAGCCTTTCGATTAGTACAATAAAATTACAGTTTTTTTTGTTTTCCCATTTAGCGGGTTCGATTCTCGGTTCAGACAGGTAATTATTTAAAATTCTTTGAATGCAGTTCGTATTGTTTTTAAAATAAAAATGAAGTCTTCATTCAGTAAATTTTTCTATCTAAAGTATTTAAGGTACTTCCCCTCCATGTGGCAAAGTTGTGGGACGCCCTGTATATTGTTATATGTGATTTTACGGAACTTGCCAAGTGAGTCTGCATATATGTCAACAAGATCGCTGCAACCATTCAACAGTTTGCATAGCCGGGGAATGGCAGAGTTGGCGCCGAGAACTGTTCTGCGAAGCGGAGGATGAAAGGGGGTAACAGGAGCGCGAGGGTATCTTGCTGGAACTCGGAATTTTATTTTGTTTAACAATTGAGGACAGTCTATTTTGTATCGCACTATCTTAAATAAGAAAAGAGAATCAATTATATTTCTGCGTTTCTCTAATGAGACCATCTTGAAGTGCGACAATCTAGCGTCATACGATGACTTCTTTTTGGCTATTCCAGAAGAATATGCCAAATGCCAAAGGAACCTTTTCTGAATTCGCTCCAGTCTTAACTTATGTGTGGCATAGTGCGGTCTCCAAACCGTGCTGCAGTATTCCAAAATGCTACGTACAAGACAGTTATACAGTAAAATTTTGGTTTTACTGCGTCGAAAGCCAACTACATTCCTAATGACGAATCCCAGCATTCTAGATGCTCTGTTAACCACGTTCTCCACGTGAGGCACAAATGTGAGTTTATTATCAAATAACACGCCTAAGTCCCTGATCTGTTCTACCTCTTGAATAACATCAGAACCAATGCAATACACAGATGACACCAATTTTTTTTTCTTGAGTACTTGACGTGATAACATTTTTTTATGTTTAAATTCATGTCATTGTCAACACACCAGTCAACCAGCCTATACAAATCACTCCGAAGCAACTCAACATCTTCCCTCGAATCGATTACTTTACAAAATTTTAGGTCATCGGCATACATGAAATATTCGGAGGAACGGAAACAATGAGGGATATCGTTAACAAAGACATTGAACAAAATTGGACCGATATGGGAGCCTTGTGGAACGCCCGACACGGCCCTGCAGATGCCTGATTGAAAACCATTCAATGCGACAAAGAAGAAGCGGTTTTCTAAGTAAGATTTTAACCAAACCAAGAGATTACCTGTGATACCATATGCCGATAGCTTATGTAAAAGGATATTATGCGAAACACGGTCAAAGGCTTTACTAAAGTCCGTATAAATTACGTCAACTTGTCTGCCAGAATCAATAGTATCTACCAATGTTTCAGTGAAAGTGACCAAGTTCGTATTCGTAGATCTGGAACCGACAAAACCATGCTGGGAGTTACTCAGATAAAGCTTTAAGTGTGACTGTATGTACGGACAAATCAATGACTCCAAAACCTTAGCAAGGGTGGATAAGATAGAAATAGGCCTAAAATTAGCTACATTATTACTATCACTACTTTTGTAAATAGGTACAACCTTAGCTTTTTTCCAAGCTTCAGGAAATATTCCCGAAGAAAGTGATTTATTAAAAATCAATAATAGTGGAGTCGTCAAAGGAACGGCGCACTTGGAAATAAATATAGGGGGTATCTCATCAGGCCCAGCTCCTTTTCGGCAATCTAAGGTCTTCAACTTCTTGATTAAACCATGACGTTCTATTATCGGTGCTGTGAGATGCAGGCTATTATTTTTCATGTTTTGAAGATAATCTGGGAGCAAGGAAGATTGAGTGGCTGTCCCACTGACAAAAACAGAAGAAAACTGCGCAGCAAACATTTCACAAATCTTTTGGCCGTCGGACGTAACTATGGTTCCATCAGTCATTGTGACCGGAAACAAGCTAGAACCACCCCTCTTATCCTTAATATATGCCCAAAATTGTTTTGGATTTTTTTTTATTTCAGTTTCAAGATTTGCAATATATTTACCTATTATAGCAAGTAGTTGCCAATCGCGAGCATCTCTTGCCCAATAACTGTAGCTCTATCTCGTCCATCGGATTTTTATATAATTTATAACGCTTCCTTTTTTTTTCCTTTTCTTTTATGGCTCTTATTAAGTTTCTATCAAACCAAGGAGGGAATTTACGTTTAGATATTCTCTTGGAGGGTACGTACATTTTAATAATATTTTGAATATTATTGTAAAAAATATCAAGCATTTCGTTCACATCATCGCATGTTGTTCAATATTAGGTTCCAGTCTACTTCATTAATATGTTTACAGATCTTTTCATAATCTGCTTTGTAAAAATTTGGTCTCAAACTATTAGGATTATATGGAAGTCTGGGATCTTTAATTGCTTTCAAAAAAAGTTCTAGTGGAGGGTGCAGGGGATCAACTTTACATAAAGGATTTTGTGCAGCACACACGCTGCCAGAAGGCAAGTTAGTTAGAGCAAGATCCAATATTCGTCCAGAACTATTGCAAATGTTGTTTTGTTGCACGAGTCCGTTTACATGAACGAAATCTGTCAATATTTGGCTGATACCAGGTGGCGTATACACATTGGTTGAATCACTTACCAAACTCCAATTTATAATACTTAAATTAAAATCGCCCACTATATATGTATGCAAACCTGATTGTTCGAAAACAGTACTACAACAATCCAAAAAATATTCCAAAGTTACACGGAGCACTGGTGGTGGCAAGTACACTGCGCACAGAGCTATTTGACGTATCGATTTCGTGATAGGTGCCTCAATGGTAATCCAGAGATCCTCGCATCGGCTTTCCCAATGATACATACGTTTTGAATTAATTTTCTTTAAGACTGCAATCAACACTCCTCCCCCGTTCTTTTTAGCATCTCTATCCCTTCTATAAACCACGTATCGATTGTCAAATAGCTCTGCGCTCGTGACAGAACTGTTCAACCATGTTTCCGTTAAAATTACAATGTCATAGGTTTCGCAAGACAATTGACGACAAAAGCTGTGGGTTTTTGTGCGTAATCCTCGAGTATTTTGGTAGTATATCTTTAATGCTGTGAATTTTATACAAGAATAACATGCCAAAACATCGCAATTAAGAATTACTATATAACTTATGCTAATTTATTTATAGTATCCATATTTCTGACCAAGATGTGTTCGGATTCCTGTGCCTTTCGCATAAATATCCGACCACCTCTGACCCACACGTATTGGTATCCAATTTCTTTGGCTTTGATTCTCGCAGCAGCATGCAAAGTTTCTTTTTTAGTTTTTTTTTAGTATTTAGTAATCATTGTACCGATAGTAGTTACGGCTAACGGCTTAAAAGCCAAGAGCTTCGACCAATATCTTATGAGGCTCTTGTTGGGCGGCTGGATAAATGGCCTGATACAGAAGGCGGTACTTCTCGACACGGTGCGTATTATTAGGAAGTTCTTCTCTCTGAAGCCCTGACCACCGGTAACTTGGACCCTGTTCCCGATGCCGATGGGCTACTAATTTTTGTAGTTTTCAATGTATTTTATTTTTCTTTTTATACCGCGTATTTTAAAACATAATGTATTATGTATTTAAAATGAATAAAAGGAGTACCTATTTACAGTCCTAGCTACGTTTACATTAAAAAAACACTTGAAATTTTGAACAATCACCACATACATTTGGAGTTGACTGTACTTTATAAGTTATTCTAAGATACCACTGAGATACGGTGAAGGAAATCATCGTGAGGAAACCTGGACTTAATGGTCTAATATCGCCAACCCGCAGTGAGCAAGCGTGGTGATCAATACTCGTTCCTTCTTTAAATGAGAAGAGGCCTTTGCCCCGCAGTGGGACAAGACTGGTGCTGTTATTATTTTAGTTTACCTACTTTGACTATAAGAGGTTATGGTTTAAAGTTTTCCCAGTTTCTTGGTTATATGGTTATTGTTTTTGTTAGCTCTCAGGGGATGGGTAAAAGTGAAGCAGAAAATCACTTGAAGTCGTTTAACTGAAAGTCGTTAACGACTTTGTCTTTGGGGATAAGTTGAAGTCTTAATAGTTGTACGTACGTACGTAGGTATACTCAACTGTACAGCTAATATTAAAATAGGCTTTGCGAAAGTGTTTTAAAAACTGGTTTCTAATAATGAAATCTTGGAGTTTAACGAGGAGATCGTGGGTAGTTAATAAGATTGGCAAGGTTAAGCTATACTTGGCGCACTTGGTCACTAGGCTGTATCTCATGAACCGTGATAGTAAGACAGTTGAAATTTTCACCGATGATGTATTTCTGTTGCCGCTATAACAAAAAATACTAAAAAATAGAATAAAATAAATATTTAAGGGGGCTCCCATACAACAAACGTGTTTTTTTTTTTGCCGTTTTTATAGATAATGGTACGGAACCCTTCGTGCACGAGTCTGACTCGCACTTGGCCGGTTTTTTTCTTAACTTGAGTCAGTTTTGCGCTCCGAGTTAAGCCTCGTATTCATGGTAAACATTTGTTTAGCAACACGGTTGCATAAACATGTTGCCGAGTTGCTGTCAACATATTGCGGGCAACACTTGTGTTGCGGAGTTGATCACGCCATGTTGCAGAGTTGACGCCCGGCGAGCGTCATAATTACAGCCGCATAGATCGATCTTCCGGGTTAAGCCACGCTTGCCGAGGTTGGTCTGTGGATGGGTGACCATTTACCATAGCGAGTTTCCTCCGTGCCTCGGAAAGCACGTAAAGCCGTTGGTCCCGGCTGTCATTTGTAGATCTTTGACAGTCGTTACTGTTGGTCAGAAGCCAGAAAGTCTGACAACCAGTCTTACCAAGAGTATCGTATTACCCAGTTACTGGGTTGTGGAGGTCTGATAGGCAGTCGCTCCATGTAAAATACTGATATTCAGCTGCATCCGGTTCGACTGGAAGCCAACCCCAACATAGTTGGGAAAAGGCTAGGCAGATGATGTGTGTGGACGTGTTTGTAAATAAGTTTTAAACAGGGCAGTAGTGTGGAGCAATGAATATGATGATGATGATGATTATTTTTAGAAAGATAGAATATTAAATACGCAGAACACAACAGCACTACTTCCTCGGGCAACATTTTGACGCAAACGATCGTGTGGACGGAAAGTATGGCTGTAAACATTGTTGCCAGAAACTTTGATGTTGAGAAACGTTAGTGTTGATCAACGGTTGTGCAACAAATGTTTACAATGAATACGGGGCTTTAATCGACTGCGCGGAGTGATATCTAACTAGTTGTGCCCGCCAGCTGTGTCGCCGGGCTTCCATTCGTTTATGCGTAGCATTGAAATTTTATATTCTATCTCTTTTTTTTTGCCAATTTATTATAAATTTTATTTTAATCATGTAAATCCTGTGCAATGTTAATCTATACCAGTAATAGATCATTAGTTTTAAGGAATTACACGAATTTGTTTACATCCTGTAGAAACGATCAACCTCATCCTATATTATACCTAATCTGTCGCCACCTTTTTCAACGATAACCAAATCCCGACCCAATAACTTCCACACCGATGACCTCCTCCAATTTCCCCTTATATTATCAGCATAAAAACATACACAACACAATAATAATACCTACACAGTGTACAAAGAAACACAATATTATTACCTACGCGGTGCTGTCGTGGTGCATTTGACAGGCTTTGATCGTCAATATTAAAATTTAACGGGTTTTATAGCTAGCCAGCCAGTTTGTAGCAGCCAGTAGTGTTTTTGATGCCTATTTAATATAATATTAATGATAGTTTGTGATATAAATATTATAAATGGTGATAGAATATTTAATTTAGTAGTTTTTTGTTTTATACAAGGTTAGTCAGAAAGGGTAATAACTAATCCGAAAGGGTGTTAAAGCACCCATAATAATGAGTAACTTTTGTTCTACCACTTTCCCCAAAAGTCAATAGTTTAAGAGAAACAGCTGTTCAAAAATTGCATTTTTTTTTTCTAAAATCTATCTATCCTCAGCTATGATCTGCTGTGTATACATTTTAGGTCACATTTGGGGTCACGAATTAGATGCTCCATTTTCTGAATTCGTAACTAAAGTAGGAACGAAGATTTTTTGAAAAAACTAAAATAAAATTATTTTACATGGAAATAAAATTATCGAATTTTGAAATTTTAACACTTGCTTTAAAACCGTCATCAGTGATACTTTAAGAGGCTGCGGATTAGAACTCCTTTCCGACTAACCTTGTATATTTTATTCTAGGCCTGCGTTTGACCGCCATCTTGCCTGATGTTAAGCGATGATGCGGTCTATGATGGAGCACGCTTGCCTAGAAGAAACCGATTCACTCGTGACTTGAAGACACCCAAACTTTAGCTGTTCGTACTTATTTTTCTTTTATTAAAACGTTGCCCTTCATAAGGTTTTCTCCAGTATAGTTGATGCGTTTACAGACACAAATCTTTACATGCACAAACGTCCAAAGCTGGAACAAGTATCTGTAGGCCATACAAATATTTGTTCCGTGCGGGAATCGAACCTCCGGCCCGTAGCGCAGAAGCCAAACTCAGCCACTACTTTTTTTTTTTCTTTTGTCCTGCTACTTTTGGTCTTGGTCCTAGGGGACCGTGTCTACGTAACCGAGCAGTTATTGGCGAGACCTGAAGGGTCTCCAGCCAATGGGGGGGAAGTAAAATACTTAACCTAAGCTAACTACTTGTACTACACTAACATCATGACTACCTGCAACAACAGCACTAAGGGCGACCCCTAGTGGGACTCGGACCTCGGCTTAGGGCGTTGCTGGCGTGGACATAGGGGGGGGGGGAGACAGCTTGATGAGGGCTGAATTATCGGTGTGACTGCGGAGTCTGAAGAGACGACCGGCTCTACGACGGGAGAGCTCGGTGGATCGTGACCGGCGGCGGTGGGACGTCGCGACGGGCCTCGTCGGCGAGGACGGTATGCCGGACGGCGGCGGACGTTGTGTATTGTGCTGGTCGATTTACTCGCCTCCTGGAGGAGGGTTATTTCGTCATCGGGTTCTAAAAGTGAGTGCCTGGGACGGCGAACTTTACTTATGAGAGAGGGACTGTAGTCGGCCACTGCGGTGACTAGGGGGTTCGGATGGAGGGGGGTAGTGACGAGTGTCAGCCACTACACTTGTTGTTTATATTACTTTGGCTTCTTTCATATTACAAGGTCTAGTCAGAAAGGGGCTACTAATCCGTTTTAAAGCAAGTTTTATAAGTTCCTGACTGTAAGGTTTGTTAAACTGTGGCTGAACTGTGTTGCCTGCGCGGCCTGCGCCGCTGTATACGCATAGACTTAGAGTTTTATAACACAACATAGTATCACGCCTTCATTCCCCGAACGGTCGGGCAGAGGTGTATAGTACCACCTTTTTTTTATCGGTTGTAAATCATCATGTGACTCCTTCCTCTTTGGGCGGAGCGAAAGTGTGTGTCAGACTCTTACTGACTAAAACCCATCCGTGTTCCTTCTAATGCCCTTTGCGTTCTCTGGGCGCGGTAACTCTTTCGAACAAATTCCGCAACTCTGGCAGGCACTGGCGGGTCTACATTGTTAACATCTCTTTAAGGCGCGCGTGGAACACAACGCGCCGTCGAACCGGGCCTGGTTTTGATCGGACGGCGAGCCACCCAACTCTCGCCGTCCAAAGGCCTGCGGTATAGTACACCCTGATTTTGCAGTTATGTTAAAGTCCCATATAATTGGGGGCGAGCCTATTGCCATCAACCAGGCACAAATACAGACTCCGGGCTGCTACTGAAAAATTCCACACAGAAAAACCCAATAACAGTTTGCCCGAACTGGGGATCGAACCCAGGACCCAGGTTTTATGACATTTGAAAAAGTCACATCAGTAGTATCATTCTGTAAGAAACCCACCTCAATATCGACGGTTAGCTCGATATCCATAATGTCACAGTATGGATAATAGAAGCAAATAACACACAGATAATCGACAGTATAATCAATAACGCGTAGTTTTGTTATCCACGCTGTGTCACGACAAGTCTCTAATTGACAGTCGCGATCGAGGTGAGATTCTTACAGAATTGCACTGCTATACATTTTTCAGTTTTGAATTCGCAACCTAGTTCTTAAAAAGTTGAGTCCTGCAACATCCAGGCCACCACGACAGTTATTTTTACCATAAAAAATGAACTAAAATTAAATAAAACCCTACTCTGACTCCCGGCCTAAAGTCCACGATGCGATATTCTAAGCGAATCATGCGCCGTCAGCTGCGGTATTAAAAGTTAATAACTTTAACTTACTTAACTTTAGCCGACTTTATTATATGCTTGACTGTACTTAGTAGCGAACAAGGAGATAACTTGTAACACGATTATGTGCGTCAAGTGTAACATTTTGGTATATTTTGTATTTTTTATGCTAGTATACAGGAGGTAAACGAATTCGCGTAATTCCTTGAAACCAATGATCTATTAATGGTATAGATTAACCCTGCGCGAGATTTATAATAGTTTGAATAAAAATAAATGATTAAAATGATTGTATCTAAAACACCTAAAAAAGATAAAAAACCAATTATTTTTTTACAAATAAAAATTTATGTGGTAGACCATTTCGATGCTACTCATAAATGATTGAAAACATATCGACACAGTTGGCGGGTACGACTAGTCTGATATCGCTCCGAGCAGTATTTTTTTTTTGTGAACCTGGAGCAATGCTATGCACCCTGCATTCTGGAAAGATCCAATGCTCCATCCATCCAATCTGTGCCACTAGTAAATCACGCGGTTTTAAAGAATTACACGAATTTGTTTGCACTATACAACCTTAGTTTTAGTATATACTAAACCTGAAACTAGTTTGCTCAGAATCACTAGGAGAATCGATTGATATATTTTTTTCACCACATTTTTTTTTGTTTTTTTTTTTTCATAAATTTCAATTTTGTTTCAGGAGGTTTCTACCCATAACCGTTGACGGGAATAGACACCTTGAGGCTTGAGACGGTCCTCTCGGTCAGTTTCCGTGTATTAGACAACCCCTGCATAGCACATCTCAGGCATTTCATACTTTTTTAGGGAACTTAACGCGACATAAACTAAGGTGTAACTTGGAGATTTACTAAAACAAAACACATATTCAGGCAGTTCTGATGAAAATCTTGTTGGGGTGTCTCGGTTTTCGTATAAAGTAAAAATAAGGTTGTATAGGATAGAGATTCAATAGAATAAGTGATGAGGTCTCTGGTATGTACTGAATGCGGAAAACGTGACCTGATCAGACCGATAATTCAGACCTCATCGAGCGTTCTCCCTCCCAGTCAATTCTAGCAACACTCTAAACCGAGATCCGAGTCTAGGGCCCGGACTCCACCAAAGCGGAGATGTGCATAGAATTGTGTCGATCAACCAATAGGATTGCGTTATTTTCAAATCTCTCCGCTTAGCTTCAACTCAAAACGAATTCCTATTGGTTGTTTACGAGACATCTCCGCACATCTCCGCTTGGGTGGAGTCCGGGCCTAGGGGTCGCCCTTAGTGCTATTGTTGCTAGTAGTTATGATGTTAGTGTAGTATAGTAAGAAGAAGAAGTTCTCGATGATGTGGGTTGGCGGACAACACAGGCCAGCGTAGTAGTCTAAGGCCTATGGATTAACCCTGTTCATTCTAAGACAAGACTCGTGCCAATCAGTGGGACATTATAGGCTGATTATCAGTGATCGGAAAAGGGTGAGCTAATTTACCTAAACTTCAAAGAACAGAGACAAAACCTGGAGACTTCCTTACGACAACATTTTTTTTCGGGAGAATTTTCTCGGAGATTGTCTTTCATTTGTTTTCAAAAAATAAAAGACAATCTCCTTTTTTGAAAACAATGAAAAACGTGTCATCTAGTTTTGTGACAATTTTGGGAAACAAAAATAGGAAACGAATTTAATTGTTTTCTGTACTACATATTATAATATTAAATGTGCTTTAGTGATGTCCCGAAATCCGGAATAATTTTCACGAAAAAAAATGTTGTAAGGAAGTCTCCAGTTTTTGTCTCTGTTCTTTGAAGTTTAGGTAAATTAGCTCACCTTTTTCCGATCACTGTTGATTATACAACAACTCCCGAAAAACTCAAAAAAAATCTTCTGAAATAGTTCTATTATGATAAGCAGAACTCCAAGCATCGATCACTGAACCCTTACCGTAACCCCAAAAGGCAGAAACTACTCAAAGTTACATTACTCAGTATTAATACTGAAGATAATGTTAGTCGAACTATTCCACTTACGGTTTGCCTGTATAGAGATCAATAGCAAGGAAATACGTTAAAATCTTACCGTAGTTCCGTAACTTTGTATCCTTTGAGAATCGCGGTATTGACTTGAACTGCTGGTTATGGTGAGGGACGATAATGAAACAATGTTTTGGTGGTACGAGCTATGTGAGTATAAATTATATCAAATCAAATAAAAAAAAAACATTTATACCAATACAGGCGCTTAAGAAAAGTCGAATTTAGGTGCACGGTTCCAATTAGTTGTTTCCTATGGAGAAGAGCCGGCAAGAAACTCCATGGTTACTCTCTTTTTAAAAAAGGATATTTTTTACTATTTCAGTGAATACAGAAGGTACATTTAGGATAGCTAAGAGAAAACAATGTAGTCTTGACCACAGACCTTGAAGTAATGTAGTACAAAAATAGAGTAAAATAAAAAAATAGAGTACAAAAATTAAAAAAAGGAAAGAAAAAAAACTATCCGACTACTACGATTAGTAATTCACACAATTATATGTATAGGAAAGGCCACAAAGTTCTCACATTTACAAAAATAAAATGAATCTAAACTATATAAAACAATTGACATAATTAAATGTCATCTTCACTTAAACAAAAAATCATTGTAAAATAAGATAAAAGATATCCTGAGAGTAATGATAGTAAAAAAATTATGTCGTGGTGAAAAGATTTGCCAGTCAGCAAAGTTGGTAACGGAGCTGACTGCTTAGGGTGCGATGGACAAACTTAACTATCGTCATTTGAAGTCTTCTACTCCTTTTAATGAAATACTATATTACTACTATTATGCTCTTTTGATGATTTTGGTGGTGCTGAAAGTGTTTATATTTTGGTTTTGCGAATTGTACGGAAAACGGAAATTGGTATTATTGTTACAAACTAGATTGGTAGTTTAAAAATGTTTGACGTTTTTAAATGTGATTTCGAGATTTTCTAATAAATGTTCGATTATAGCTATAGGAAAGGCTAGAACTATAAAATTAAACAACTGAATGTATTGAAAAAACAAATCAAATTGAAAAACAAAAATGTATTGCTGCCAATCATTATAGAACCTAAGTTAAAAATGGGAAAGAGTAGATTTATCTGTAATTTGATTATTCTTATTACTTTTGATTCCTTTAATAAAGTTTTAATGCTAACCTATTTCGCCTATTTGATACTTATTTAAAACTAGCTTTTGCCCGCAGCTTCACTTGCGTGAAATGTTGAACCGGATAAGTGACGATTTTCCGTACAAACTTTCATCCCCTATTTAACTCCCTTAGGAGTTGAATTTCAAAAAATTCTTCCTTATTCCTTGTCTACATTATAAAGGGAACCTCTGTGCAAAATTTCAGCATTCTAGGTCCAAGGGTTTGGGCTGGGCGTTGATGAGTCAGTCGATCAGTCAGTCAGGACATTTCTTTTTATTTGTATAGATTTACTCACGCAAAAAATAAAAACATAATGTTATTACAATTGCTTTTAACATCGTTTACATAATATCTACCGAAAACCGATATAACTTAATCGCCCCTCGGCATAGCAACCCAAATTTTACTCAAGCAAATTGTTAAACTAATATATAAATTTGTTGAAAGTCAGTGGTTTCCATTCAGCCTTACTTCGCTAACTTAGATTCAATTAAACTCAGTTACTATTAATTTGTTCCAATACCATGTTGGTGGGATTGGCATTAATTTATTAGGGGGACCCTTTGTAAGCCCAAATGTACGCAAATTTCATCAATAACGTTATTAATGTGGAGTGGTTTAATAATTATTTACTGTTTTGCGTGGTTTCTGATGGCATTGTAAGCTTGGTGAGAATTTGGGTGATGGTTGACTCCAATGTTGGTAGACTTCTTAAACAAGATTAGTCGGAAAGGGGGTACTAATCCGAATGGGTGTTAAAGTACCCATAATAATGAATAACTTTTGTTCTACAACTTTTTCCAAAAGTCAATAGTTTAAGAGAAATAGGTGATTAAAGATCTCAAAAAAAAAAAACGCTAAAATCTATCTATCCCCAGTTATGATCCGCTGTGTTTACAGTTTAGGTTATATTTGGGATCATGAATTAGAAGCACGATTTTCTGCATTTTTAATTAAGGCAGGGATGAAGAATTAAAAAAAAGAACTAAAATAAAAATAATTTTGCATGGAAATAAAAATTACCAAATTTAGAAATTTTAACACTTGCTTTAAGACAGTCACCAGTTATACTTTGAGTGGATTGGGGATTAGAACCCCTTTCCGACTAACCTTGTATTTGCAGGCCTAACATTGGGGCCAATAGTGGCGTATTGGCTCATAGTTTGTCGCAAAATTCTTGTTTTTGACCATTAGACAAAATAGCACTCTAATCGCGCAACACACTCGTAATCGCTATGGCTATGATTTTGACACGCCAACAATTTCCACGGTAACGTTTGTATTAACAATCCGACTTCGCCACAACTATTACCACGCAATGAATATTGTTTTTGACACATCTACTGTCATGATTGATGTTGGTTACGTTACGCAATTGCTCTGCTGTTGTTCAGCCAATCGCGTGATGCATTTATGATTGTAATAAGTTTAGAACCTCACGACCAATACCGATATGAATAAAAATAAAAGTCCTGACTGACTGACTGACTCATCAACGCCCAGCCAAAACCCTTGAACCTAGAAAGCTGAAATTTTGCACAAAGGTTCCCTTTATAATGTAGGCAAGGAATAAGGAAGAATTTTTTGAAGTCCAACCCCTAAGGGAGTTAAATAGGGGATGAAAGTTTGTATGGATAATCGTCACTGAACGGGTTCAAAATTTCACGCAAGCGAAGCTGCGAGCAAAAGCTAGGTTATAATAACTAAGTAGATCAATGAGGTAGGTATGTACCTACTAGATTAACAGTCAGGCCTTACTGTTGGCTTACTTTTAGTATCAAAACATGTTTCCAGGTAGACTCAAAAACATTTGATCTTCTCTCGTGTTGACACGAGCTATTTGAGATTAACTCATACCGTGGTGAAAAGATAAGCCCGTCAGCAAGGTTAGTAGTGAGGCTGACTGCCCAGGGTGCGCCGGACATACTTAAGTATCGTCAGTCGTGGAGGCTCACAGAAGCATTTGGTAATCATACCTGTAATAATATTAAGTAGGTATCTTTCCCTTTAGTACTTTGATGGTTTATTCTGCCATAATTAAGTACAAGATAAACAGTTCCTTCTTCAGCTTTACTAACATTTCATCATCATCATCATTCAGCCGAAAGACGTTCACTACTGGACATAGGCCTCCCCCAAGCTTCGCCACATCGACCGGTCCGCTGGATGCGAGAAGCACCGGACCATAAAGACACACCAGGACATAAAATCAAATACTAACATTTGGTTTTATGTTATAAGTTGGCAAATAAGTCACCTACAATACCAAGAGGATTGCTGATGCGTTACAAATCTTGGAGACAAAATTATAAAATATCATGTATCTGTAATTCACTGGAACTCATACCCTTCAAACTGGCACAGAGATAGGTATGGTGGTAATACTTCCCCGGAAGAACCGACGTGTCCCCACACGGGTTTTTCAGGATCTATACGGTCGCTCTGGCTAGCTACCACCCTCGCATTACAGTCTGGCGCCAAGCAGTTTACAGTATTCTGTCGTATAGGGGGATCCCTCTATATCTCTAGATTTTAATTGCAAGTTGTGCCGATTATTTGTTCCCAATAATTGCCGCCGGAGCAGAAAACATAAGCTGTTTGCTGTTCCGACATGTCGTACTGTGACTCGTTCACGATCACCCATACCGCGAAGTCTCACCGTGCTTAATGCCCTCCTGCACACTAGACTGAATTTTGATATGTTTGCGGATGCATGTAGGGTCATTTTGTCGGAATATCTGGAGTGCTGCGAGAGGAATGCATCATAAATGAGTGAAAGAATATACTGTCAGAAGCATTGTAAGGGATTCATGAAAGAGTTTATTAGAATTATTAGAATATTTAAAAAAAAAATATTTTCTTTCACTTGTATTGTATGTATCGTCTTCTTTTACTAACATTAATTATTGTAATTGGTCTAAGACCCTTTTAATAAAAGAAAATAAATCTCTGTTTCTTGGATTCATGTGCGCGTGTGTAGACCCTGTTTGCGCTTACCATCAGGTGCGACTAGGGTCAAATAGGGAAAAAATATATTTTAAAAATAACTTTCACAAGGAGTTCTACTACTTCTAATCTCACGGTTATAACATACTGTGGACCTATAAAGTTAACTAAAACGTTTTCAGTTTCAAGTTAAAGCGTGATACGGTTTACGGCTCCAGTTAGCATACTCTTGATATAGTGAACGTTGGACTGAAACTTGGACAGTAAAATTTTAACTGTTGAGACTTTAGAGTTATGGTTTGCGACGTTAAAATGAGTTTTATAACTTAACTGTTAAGATTATGGTTTTATGTGAGAAAATGTTTTTTTAATTTATTTTTTGTGATTTTTAGGTTTCCGTATCAAATTGGTAAAAAAGGAGCCCTTAGAGCGATTACGCACTGCATCCGATCCGAATCCGTGAAAATACGGATATAAAAACTCGGACCGAATTCGGATATTGCTTTACGCACTGCATCCGATCCGAATCCGTGAAAGTACCGATCTAGAGTAAAAATCTCGGACCGAATTCGGATGTTGCTTACGCACTATTCCGATCTCTGATTCAAATTCAAACAATTCAGTACTACGGCTACTTCGATCCGTCAATTGTTCTTCCGAACTCACGGATGACGGATAGAAATCGGATGACGGATGCCGGATGTAGTGCGTAAACTACTATACAAATAGTTCTATGGCTACTTCGGAACGTATTTTCACGGATTCGGATCGGATGCAGTGCGTAACCGCTGTTATGGTGCGACTTCGTTCGTCCATCTGTCTGTCATAGTTGCTTATTTCAGAAACTACTAATACTATCAACTTGAAATTTCGAATAGTTTTGTACAAGAAAAATAAAACGATGTCTGTTACTGGCACAGTTTTTAGAAATCAGCAAAAAACCTTTACATTTACCAAACAAACTTAGCTGTACGGTTCCAAAAAAAATTACAATCGAAATTTCCAAGGTACGGAACCCTAGTTTTTTTAACCGACTTCAAAAAGGAGAAGGTTTTCAATTCGGTTGTATTTTTTTAATGTTTTATGGTGATGTGGTAATTTTGTTAGGTTCCCGGATATGAATCCGAGACTTCTGTTTTTATTGCCATTGTAAAAGGCAACTGAGAATGAGGGACTAAACGCAGCTAAAACTTATCAAATCATATTCCGTATAGTTTTTTCTTTCATTTTGTATTATTATGCAGATTATGACGAAGAAAACATTATGAGTGTGTAGTACATACATAATCAGTCCATCACTGTCCCACTGCTGGGCACGGGTCTCTTCTCAGAATGAGAAGGGAAAGACCTTAATCCACCACGCTGGATCGACATCACATCGAGATTTTTTTTAGCCCTCTCCGATCTACATCTTCACGATGTTTTGCTTCAAAGTTTTTTGTTTCCAATAGACTAGATTTCAGGCACTTTTAAAACATCAAAACTAGGTGCACGGTTCCAAAAGGTAGGTTCAATGGAGAAGCCGGGATTGCGGTGCATGCAGCTACAAATCCAGCGACCCCGGCTCAGGCCAGGAGAAGGACACCGTTGGTTTTTAGCGGGTAAGAGTCCTGCATAATCTTCGCCTTCCCCGGGCGGGGGTATCAATGAATACTTTCTAGAAAAAAAACGGTTCTTTGGAGAACTCTGGTCTATGGACCAATAGCGATACGGTTTTGGTATTTAATGGTATCATAATATTTTTTCCTTGAAAACTGTCCTTTTTCCCGCGGACAGTACATTTTTCTTTCAATCTACAAATGTAGTGCAAAATATTTTCAAAAACTATGGACAGTCTCCTAAGAACGTTTTTCTGTAGCTACTACAGTTAAAGTAGCTACCCTCACTGCCCCATCTCAAATTACCACCTATTCTATTCAAAACTGCCGGGACAGATTTTGCTACCTCTTTGCGCAAGGGTGAGGTATCCCTACATAAATACCAGAACCGTATCGCTATTGGTTCATAGACCACTGCCCATACAAATTTGCCCAGTCTCCTTTCTATCTCCAGTAGGGCAAACCGCCGATAGATAGGTTAATGGTTTCCGCTATAATTAAATAATTATCTGCTATAGAAAGGAGGAGGTTTCTGCTCATAATCTTGACATAATCTCTTTCTTCTACGACACAGGAAAGGCATGTCCTGTTCTTTTCCGGGAAACAAGACGCCTGACCGTGTACTCTGCTTACCTCAAAAAGTAAAAGCTACACAATACAGGTTCTGCGAGTGCCGTGACCTTTCGGAACTCGTTGCTGACTCATATTTATCAATTTCGCCTCCACTTTCACTATAAACAAACATGGACGTAACCTGGTCTTGGTTAGGTTTGTAATCTGAAGTGGGAATTAAAGTATTTTGAGCATAATTAGCTCTATTGTCCCACTGCTGGGCATGGGCCTCTTGTCAAGATGATAAGGGTTGAGGCCTTAATCCACCTTGCTAGCTTTGTGCGGGTAGGGTGGAAGCATTGTAAACAATACCATCAATATCGTGGTGATTCGGACCTGGTTCTTTACACCAGGTTGTGATTTCAAAACCTTGCATAAATACAGTCCCCCTTATTACAAAAGATGGTTTAAACCAAGACTAAGGTAAACCCAGGTTTAAAATATACCCATCACTTTCTTATGTCATAAGTATAACAAAAACAGACGGGGCTACTCTAAAACCAGGGTTTTTCTTAGACCATCGTTTGTAATAAGGGTGAGTGTGTCCGGCCATGGACTAGCGATATTCAAGGTACTTATGTAGCAACTATTCTAGTACACAAATACATTACACACTAGGGTCCAATCCACTTCCCCGCTATTTGGCAGCCATTTTGCTTTTTTGTTGAGATATTGTCTACAACTGTATGTCTTTATGTAAACCCATTGTATCGTAATGTAAACGACAGACAATATTGTTGCCCTCCGAATAAGCCTACTTTTATCTCAGTAGAACCAAAACTTTGAGAGATACGACTTTTTTTGTACACTCGTACAAAAAATCTCAACAAAAAAATGGAAGTGGATTGGACCCTAGTGTATAGTGTATTTGTGCACTAGAATAGTTGTTATATAAGTAACTAGAATATCGCTAGTCCATGACTGGGACATATTGTATTAAAGTGACTTTGAAAACGTTCCTTAATTTACCTACGTTCCTAGTTAATTTAAGACACCACTGACATACGGTGAAGGAGAATATCGTTAGAAAACCTAAAGCATAATGGTCTAAAATCGCTAACCCGCAATGACTAAGTGTGGTGATCAATGTTCGTTCCTTCTCTGTATGAGAAGAGACCTTTGCCTTGCAGTGGGACTATTATGTACGATTTCCACCAACCGGGCCACGTAGGAGCGCACCGCAGAGCATCGCAGCGGATGCTCGAGAATGCGCGCGTAGCCGACCGCGTCCGCCCGACGGCTACAATCTGCTGGAACCCGGGCGCATGCGCGCGCGTGTTCGCGTATCCGCTATCGCAGTCAATTTCTACCTGCGGTGTGGCCGAGCGGAGCCGACCGGACGCGATGACAGCCGAGCGCCGCCGTTTACGTACGCGAGCAGCCGACCGGCTGCCGCGGCATACTCGAGGAGCCGACCGGCTGCAGTGGCATACGCGCGGATCTAACCGAGTTCCAAGCAGTGTAAATTCTATGCAAACATGAAACTTAACTATTGTATAGAAGCCTTAATTTCCTTTAGCACAGTGTGAAATGCGCTCCGGCGCGGCCCGTTTGGTGGAAATCGTACATTACTGGCTGGTGTTATTATGAACAATATTTTGAAAGAGAATTGCTACTCTCTCTTTTTTAAGGCTTCTTTAGCAACGCAAGGACAAGTAAAGTTGAGTATGCCAACTTTGCCAAACTCAACACAACAACAAACCGCCATTTTAGTCTAAAACTGCAGACGGTTGTAGCACGGAGGTCCGATTCCCTGAACACCGCAGTTCATCCCATTTAGTTCTGACAATCAAGCTCTCTCAGGGCAGTTCAAAACATTTCGCCAAACTGCTGCCCTCCCATCAACTAATACATAATATGGTACAAGTTATAGGAATAGCGATAATTCGGCCATAGGTCTTAGGAAGAACAGCGTGATGGTTTTAGCTGGTATAAGCCCCTTTGTCTTCCCCAGGGTGGAGGGTAACCTTAAGGATATCCCAAAAGATATGGACTGTATCAAAATCCCGCCAAACCATGCACACGCGCTACGCTAGCGAAAGAGTCAGCGACGCCGCCGCGTGCGGCGCTTCAGTCACAAATACGATATGAATACGCCATGCGCTCAGGTAAACAACGAAAAACTCTAACAAAACCACAGTAAGATCTCTAAAACTAGAAACTATAAAATCCATCCATAATCATGCATCCCATTCAACAACTCAACTTCAACCTTGGCGCAGAGCTGGTCGAAGAGGAGGGTAAGTGGAGAAGACCCAAGTTAGTATCTAGGGGATTATACTATTTCAATATTAGCCTGAGTTATCAGACACAACAGTGATAATTAAATCAGCCATTCCTTGAGAGTTTGTTGCGCCGTTCCTTTTTCACAAAGGAGGCGGTGAAGGGGGGGCGTTTTTGGTGGCTGTGTTTTGTAACACTGACATTTAAAACGAACTGAGTAATTCTAGTCTATTTTGAATTAATGTGTTTTAAAGTTGAAGCCTGACTATTATTGACTATGAGATAATTTGACGACAATTTTGTTCCGGATCTGAGTGTTGGTGGAAATAAGATGAAGGCATGTCTGTAGACTGTACTCACGATACATGAGAAATCCTAGAATAGGCCATCGTTTTAAAGATATCAGATAAAAGCAATCCACCACGGCAATTGCAAATTAAACAAAAAAAGGTTCACGCATAGCTTAAAAATAAGACCTAATCTATTATTTAAAATTGACATAATTATTGATATGAATGTTTTTAAACTTTCGCGATTCGTATAAAATTATAAAAATATTTATTTGGGTCTTAACGCGTAGAATATTTTAAAAGGCACAAAATTCCTTTTTTATTCCGACGTTTTGACCGAATTACACCGGCCGTGATCACGGGTAGACTGAGAGTATAATAATGATTGTTTAAAAATGAGTGTTTTATAAAAAAATGCGTAAGACGCGTCTCATAAATAATTTCACTTCAGCTCCAAAAGCGGTAGCGATTCGCTGTCACTTATAACTCACGCCACACAACCAGGGAATCCCTCTCACTAATGGTGCTCGGTTGAAAGCGCCCAGTGTTTACTTTTATTGTCGAGATAAATCTGTCTTAACTGTCCCGATAATCGCCGCTAACTGTTAGCTACGTAAATATCGCTAGTGTTATTGTTATCTGCCGAATTTATGCCGTTTATACCGAGGTAGACAAAATACACGTTTTGTCCTATATAAGACGATCCTTGTGTTGCTGGTGTTATGTCAACCACCCAGACTCGCGAGAAATAATAATTTATTATGCAAACAAAAGGAGAATGACCAAAAGTGGTACCAAAAAGTCTCGTGCATCAAGATCAAAATATTATAGTAATTATTTTCATAATTTTTTACGACATTATTGAACAGGGAATTTAATTTAAATTAAAAAAGTGTTGTATTGTTTTATTCCCTTCACATGACGTTCCGTTTCACATGATTTATGATTACTATAACCTTGAATTTTGAAAGTGTCAAAAAACATGTAAAACAAATTATTTTGCCGATTCTACATTAATTAAAAACAATTAGAATAGATTAGAATTTTTATTTAAAAGATTATAATTTTTTTATTTATGCTTAATCGGCCGTTCACAGCCGGTCATAGAGATGTAGAATGCAATAGATGCGGATTACTGTTTTTAGAGTAATAATAAATCGTGTATGACATGTCCATATTGTCAGGTTATTTAGATTATTTCTAAAATCTCCGAAACTCGCGTTTTGTTTACAAAAAGAACTTTTGTAGGAGTTAATATGATAAGTGTAGTCTATAAAAAACAAAGTTTGACTTTGATGCAGCATGGTACGGGACTCCATATATCCATGAGCATTGTCCTTTGGCAAAATAGGGCAATGTACAAGGTATAAAAGAATTCGTGTAATTCCTTCAAACCGCGTGATCTACTGGTGGCACAGATTAACCCTAAATGGGTATTTTTGAAAATCAAATAAAAAATAATTCCAAATAAAATCTTAGTTTTCTATACCTGAGTCATTTTAAAGCTGTTAAGTAACTGACTGCAAAGAGCGATATCGCGTTTGTTGTGCCCGCCAGCTGCGTCACCGTGCTTTCATTCATAATTATATGCATGGCATCGAAATGTTCACTCTCAAAAACATATAAAATAAGTAAAAAAAATCTTATTTTTTAGGTGGTATAAATACGATCACACAACAATAGGGCACGAAAAAAAATTTTTTTTCATGTTTTTTTTTTTAATCTCTCTAATTCCTGTGCGGGGCCATTAAACGAATTCGTTTACACCCTTTAGATCCTTCCGATACCCAGTGCGGATGCGGTGTTCCCGACCAAACCATTTCCCAATTGCTGGAGTGCTCAAAGTGTTCGTACACCTGCACAATAGGGTATTTGACTGAAAAAATCTAATTAGTCCGTCAGTTAGATTATCAAATAATATTTGACCCGTATTTTTTCTCCTGTTACGTAAACCAAAATTGACGAAGATACGACATTTTTAAAATTGGCAAAACGTCACAAGCAAGTACAATTTTTACTTGCTTCTGACGTCACAAACCTCCACTCTCGAGTTTTGATGTGTTTTATCTTTCCAAATATTCATAGATTGAAGAAAAGAAAAAATACGTGTCCATTATTTTTCAAAACTTTAACTGACGGACTAATTAGATTTGAAATTTATTGATCCTATCAACATGCCTATTGAGGACATTCATAATAATCGCACCCCGGTGCAACACTGTCACTTTTGCAAAAAAGTATTTTTTCAGGAGAAGCATTTAAAGACTGTAATATCGTATAAAATGATGACACTTCCTGATTTTCCACAACGACACTTACGCAAACCAGTGTACCAATCCATGTGACATGATCGCACCAAGTGCAGAGGTACTTTAGGCCACATAAAAATACTAAGCTCGTTTTTCGAAATATTGCAAAAGTGACAGTGTTGCACCGGGGGTGCGATTATGTTATGTTGTGTCTCTTTGTACTGTGCCCAAAAAAAACTTTCATTCATAAATTCATTCATAGCTTCCTTCCTCCTAACCCTTTCACAACTATGTTGGGATCGGTTTCCAGTCAAACCAAATCGAATATCAGTATTTTACACGGAACGACAGCCATCAGACGTCCGCAACAGTTACACAATGTTGTCGAACATCGACATTTGAAGGTTGGGTTAGCTTTCAAACTTTCCGGCTACTGACTACCAGTAACAACTGTCTTAGATATCGTCACCCTCCGCGCTAACTGTCATAACCAGTTATCGGAAAAAGGTGAGCTAATTTACCTTAACTTCAAAGAACAAAGACTAAAAATGGAGACTTCCTTACGACAATATTTTTTTTTCGGGAAGATTGTGCCGGGTTTCGGGACATCACTAAAGTACATTTAATATTAATGTTATTAATACAGAAAACAATTGAATTCGTTTCATGTTTTTGTTTCCCAAAATTGACACAAAACCAGTAGACACGCTTCTTATTGTTTTCAAAAAAAGAGATATAATCAAAAAAGGAGATCTTTTATTTTTGATATATCGAAAAAAAAATGCTGTTATTAGCTCACTTGTTTCCGATCACTGGTCATAACTAGCAATTGATAATTTTTCAGAGTAATTCTCACAGAGTGACGTATCTGCTTCAAAAGAATAGAAATAAATAAATAGATACCTTAGGGCTTTAGGGCATGGTGTAACCTCCACCCGTTTTATAGGCACCTAATAATTAGGACGGTGTCTACTAAATAAAAAACGAGTGTGTCCAATAATACAAACGTATAATAAAAATATAAAATTGACTATGCGGAGGCACACAAATTTGTAGGTCGTGGGTTTACGGCCGTCTGTTGTCACACCTGCAGTGAAAGGGACTTCCCTGCAGAAATTCGGCAGCAGTCCTCCCAGGCCGGAGATGGTGGGTGGCCGATGATGCACGATGGCGCGGCGAGATTGGCGGGAAGGTGCAGCGGGCGACTTGCTCAGCGCGCCACGGATGATGTATCTTCGCCGTATGCCGTAATCTTGTACGATGATGGTTAATTGGGCAGTATTAACCTGGCCGTAGTTCCCAAAATCGGGAATTTAAAACTTTCACTTTTAATTAAGTACTACTTATTAGGTACTAATTTAAACTTATTACGTCCGTCTCGGCTAGGGCGCTTCAACGGGACGCTATTTCGGAATGGTGATACGTGTACTCAGGTTCAGCTTAGTAGCGACTGCCCCGAGCTGCGCAAACGTATCACCTTATAAGGCTATGAAAAAACTCCCCACACGACTAGATGCGCCGCGCGTTCGGAAATGCATACCTACACTCATAGAACGAACATTAATCCGCCTGACGCAGGCACTCTCCGGACACGGTTGTTTCAGGAGCTACCTGTTTCGAATTCGGCGGGAGGATACGCCCTGGTGTTATCATTGTGAGGATCGCCCGGAGGACACGGTGGAGCATACGGTGGAGGTCTGCCCTGTTTGAGCGGAGCACCGCCGTGTCCTCGTAGAGGCGTCCGGCGGCGGCGACCTCTCACGTCCGGCCCTGGTTCAATCCATGGTCCGGTGCGAGGGGGCATGGGAAGCAGTCACCTCCTTCTGCGAAGCAGTAATGCTAGCAAAGGAGGACACGGAACGCGTGAGGGAGAGGCAAACCTCACGCCCCTGCCGCCGCAACAGAAGGAGACGCCCTGGGCGTCGGGAGTCGCAGGGCGATTCCCGGCCACCGTAGGCGCGGGCCTGCGGACGGCGAGCGTTGGGTGGTTCACCGTCCGATCAGAACCAGGCCCGGGTTGACGGCGCGTTGTGTTCCACGCGCGCCTCAAAGAGATGTCAGCATTGTAGACGGGGCCCGCTAGGGTCAGTGCCTGCCAGGGTTGCGGAATTTATTCGAAAGAGTTACCGCGGCCCTGGAACGCAAAGGGCATTAGAAGGAACACGGATGGGTTTTAGTCAGTAAGAGTAACACTCCCTTCCGCTCCGTCCAGAGCGGAAGGAGTCATATGATGATTTCCCATCCATAAAAAAAGTGCTTTAGGGCAACTACTAACTTAAAGAGTAAGCCAAGAGCGATATAGAAAAGTTATTAATTCATTAATAAAGCCACAGCTAACGCAACTACTGAAACATTATCAATTGCTAGATACGACAGATAGCGCGAAGGGTGACGATATGACAACCGGGACCGACGCGTCCCATCATCCGTATTTATCCAATTACGAATACAAAAGGCTTCAAACAAAAACAATTCTTTTCTACAAAACTACCCGCACATAAAATAACGCATTTAAAAACAATCTCACAGAACAATAGACTCGTAATTATCTTGTGCGAACTCGTAAAAACTTTAACATGACGCTATCAAATATTTTGCACCTAAGTTAACGAGCGGATCCTGGCTATAAAACCTTGTATATCTCTCATACGAGCGGTAATACTTTACTATACACTGACGACTTACTTGAGAGAAATGTTTGTGTATTTCTCAGTCAGCGTTCGATGTACGTTGTATATCATTAGTGATGTATGCATGCGTGTAAAGGGACTAGTTTTATTACGGCTACGTTTTATAGTTCCGCCAATAGTCGCGGTGGCTACAGGCTCTGGTTGCAAGGTTTAGGGAATTAGGTGGAGGGCTTGAAGTCTGCGGGTTTACGGAGGAGCGGGCAGCGGCAGGCAGTAGAACAAACAACAGAATAGAAGTAAAACAATTGGGATCCAAAGGTGCACGAAACACAGATCACTGACATCACCTAAAGCGCAGTTCAAACTATGCTTTAATATAAAAGGTGTAACGGACTGTCCACAGCTCCACGTCACGACGTCGTCAACGTGAAACGGTGCGGTGACGTGGCACGGTGCATTGAAATAACGTGCAAATTTACGTTACCGTATCGTAAAAATGCACATCAGGATCATTGTTAGATTTATCGTTGACCATGTAGATCCTGAATTTTAATAAGAAGAACAGTAAGGTATGGTTTTAAAGCATCGGAGCACATAGACGGCGACTAACACGCGGGCGTGGAGAGCGCGGGCGGAGCGCATATACGTGTGCGCTTGCGGCTAGAGGCGGAACGTGTTACGATACGGTAACGTAAATTTGCACGTTACGTCAACGCACCGTGCCACGTTACCGCACCGTTCCACGTTGACCACGTCGTGACGTGGAGATGTGGACAGGCCCTAACATAAATAAGTGTACAACCTCTTATGGTGTCACTGTACTCATCATTATAAACAACTTTTACTATGGGACCAAACCAGAAATCGCGAAAAAATAATCAGCTGTTCCCTACATTAATGCTCGCATAACTCGTCAAAATGTAGGGAATAGCTGATTTTCATTTCGCGACTTCAGGTTTGGTCCCATAGTAAAAGTTGTTCATAATGATGAGTACAGTGACCTCTTAAGAGGTTGTACACTTATTTATGTTACACCTTGTATATAGCATATAGCAAATATTGTATAGCGCAACGAAATCGCTCAGCACACATGTTATAAAGACACGTTCACACAACGCTATGCTATAAAGTAATGGCATGCTGTGCGCGATAAACTTGAGCGATTCTCAGAGCTATATCGTACGTTTCTCCGGTCCCCGCCCTGCCTCACTTCGACCTTGTCCGTTGCCCGACAGATCGCCGTCAAATAACTTACTATACATAGTGGACCGGTTTGCGATATAGCATATAGTGTGAACGTCATGCTTTATATGTTTTACTGTATAGTCTGAACTGCGTTTAAAAACTACCAAGCTTGTGCAACTGAGTTGAACACTTTTGCCTTATGCCAGTCAAGTTATGGGCGAAAGTCTCCACCAAACCCCGGCGAAAATTTATTTATTTATTTATTTTTTATTTATTTATTTAGTATCACAACACTTCTATCATTACAGGATATCCCAATGCGATAGGGTGGTAGGTACATATCTAAAATTGTTTTTTACAAATTATAGCACAAATAATTTAAAGTTGTTCTTGCGAATTCATTCAGTGAACAGGAAAAAATGTCAATCCTTTCGGCGACTTCATTAAGTGTCTGTAAGGCACGAGTAACCGGAGCTTTATTAAGCAAGTTAGTCCTACCGCGTGGCACAACCAGCAACTGCGGCCGTCTCCGTCTCTGCACGTAGTTGTCGGGCACACACAGACTCACTACCTTTAACACCCCCTGATTATTAATTTTGCGATTAATTATTTTAAAAATATAGATAGTGAGAGCTAAATCCCTTCTTAATTCTAACTTGTTGTACCCTACCATGCCTAGAACAAACAAGGTTGGGTACATCAACGGATAATAAGGATATACTCCGTACAGTCTCATGTACAGATACCTCATGAATTTATTTTGAATGCGTTCCAGCATGAGACTGTATTTAGTTTCATGTGGTGCCCATATGATTGCATTAAACTCCAACTGACTCCTTATCAGCGCGTTGTACAAAGTTTTTATAGCTTTAATGTGTTTGAAACCTTCAGCACGACGAAGTATGAACCCTAAGCTCCTATACGCTCTTTTACAGACTTTAACGATGTGATCGCGAAATATCAACTCAGTGTTAAACTGTACTCCTAGATCCCGTACTGTATCAATCCTTTTCATTTTCAGACTGTCCAGCTCATAGTCGTGGTGGAGAGGTTCTTTTTTGCGGCTGAACGTTATGATCGAGCACTTGGACATATTGAAATGTAGATTATTTTTCCTACTCCACTCGACCACCCTGGTCACGTCACTCTGAAAACGTTCACAGTCACCTTTATCTTTAATGGCCAAAAACAGTTTAAGATCGTCCGCGAATAAAACACATTTGGCATCCCTTACTACATCGGGTAGGTCATTAATCATAATAATAAACTGAAGAGGTCCCATGTTACTGCCCTGACTTACTCCGGATCTAGTATAATAGAGCTCCGATTTAAAACCCGCATATTCAACAAACTGCCGGCGGTCCCTCATGTACCCAGCAAAGAACTTCAACAATTTGGGAGTGCATCCGACTGTCGCCAGCTTTGTTAATAATATGTCGTTATCTACTAGATCAAACGCCTTTTTGAAATCAAAGTAGGCAACATCGACTTGCACTCCCGCATCAACATGTGGGACTACATAAGTCATAAAATTAAGCAAATTGCTAGTTGTGCTGCGAGCAGGTCGAAATCCATGCTGAGCGTCCGACAACGAAGCGGATATCTGTTGTGTTGTGTGCGGAAAATGGTGGGAGGAACTAGATACTGACCAACACATGCACAATCACGCAAAGAGTAGCAGAAGTAAACGGAAGCCTTCGTCTAGCAGGACAACGCTGGAATGTAAACTTCCTCACCGCACTCTGGGAGGAGACGCATGTTGTAAGATTCAACAAAACCCAGCACGCTTGGTGGTAGGATCTATACGGCCCGCTTGACTAGCTAACACCCTCACATCCGGCGCCAAGCAGTTTACTGTCTTCCGTTGTGTGTATGTGAGAGCCAGAGGGGTGTAGGGTAATTCCTCTATATCTCTGTTACTTGGATTCGTCTGCTACATCTTAGAAGGTTTTTTTTTTCGTCGGAAAATCATCATGTCCTTCACCCGGGGAAGGCAAAGGGGTATGACTCTTACCGGCTAAAAACCCACGGTGTTCCTTCTTCTGACCCTTGGCCGAGGTCGCGGGATTCGCAGCTGCATGCACCGCAACCCCGGCAGGTCTCGGTCCGCCAGCCCCTGGCGGACCTCTCCTTCTGTTGGGCCTTGCCCCACGTCCTCCTGAGAGGCGCGCACGGAACACTGCGCGCCGCCTTCTCGGGCCTGTTACTGATCGGGCGACGGGTCTCCATCTTAGACCGTGTTTGCACTTGCCATCAGGTGCGAATACCCTAGTCGGGGCGAAGTCGAAGTTTTTTTTTACTTTTGCAGCTTTTTTTGTTGTTTTCTCTCTCAGCTGACTTAATGGCCCTTCCCACTCGTATGTCCACCCCCTAATCCGGTTGTTTTACGACTCGCCTTTTGTAGCCGCCGGCACTGAACTCCCGACCATTTTCATTTATCGTACGTATTGTGTACGTACGTCCGTTTATACTTGCCGATTTAGTTTAGTGTGTCACGGATGCGATGCGTTTTTTTTTATGTCCTCACGATGGAAGATTTTATTGGTAGCTGTGTGTGTGTGTTCGTTTTTATGTGTGTGTTAATGTTACGATGTCTTCTCTTCAATATTTTTTTTATCCTTTGTTTTCGGTTGATACGTGCTATATGTTTTTTAGTCGGCTCTATTTTAAATTTCTATAAAGGTAAATAATTTTTTCAAGAATCTATGCAATATTTATTTTTTATCGATTAAATTAACATTTCTTGTGCTAAGATTTTAAAAAAATGTGTATGTTTATTGAATTCTTAAAGCAAAAAACGAATGTATCACAATTATATGCAAAATTTCAGCTTTCTAGGTCCAAGGGTTTGGGCTGGGCGTTGATAAGTCAGCCAGTCAGTCAGGACTTTTCTTTTTATTCATATAGATTAGATTGACACCAACTTGTACTTCAAGTTGTATTCATATACCTAGCAGTGAAAAATTAGAAAGTCTGAAGTTGGCAGCCCTTTGTCTCAAATTAAAGGAAACTTCTGCTAAGGAAACTTTTGCTGAGCAGCCCTGGATATCTAGCTGCTTTGTTAATGATGCATTGAAACAAGAAACCAATGCGTTTTTTTAATTTATTTTATCGATGATGAAAAGTACAAGGTCCTGGGTTTTGGCATTTTGGGGCCCCCATCAGGCCGGGTGCCCTGGACTCGTGCTCCGCGTGCCCTTATGGTAAAAACAGAACTGTCTGGACACCACAAATCGTTAACACTCAGTTAGGCGTGTGGCGGCATCTATCTCGCCACATGCGAACTATATCCTACATCGCGCAATCAAGATTTAACATGCAGATAGTATATATACAACCTCCCAACATCAACCGTTGGGCAGTAGCCCGCCAGGCACAAGACTCCGCCTGGTTGGAGGATCCTCCCTTTGGTTGGAGGAACACCATACCCTGGTTTCCTCCACAGGCGAAACACACACTGCCCCGCGCTACGCTGCGGGGTGCGTGGTCACGGAGAAACGCGTGCGTGTGCGGGAGTGCAGATCTGCATCATCATGCTTTCTCCGCACAAACGCGTGGAGCTGCAGTATAGTCATGCGGTGGCCTAGAGGCCTCATTTCACAGCAGCTTGCGGTTCTCTGTACTCTATCACTATAGTCTTTACATTTCATATTTCAAATTGCTTCACTGGTTTCGATTTCGAATATAAATCGATCGATATCGATATCCATTTCGAAAATCACGCACGATAGTGCAGCATTCGGTGTGCCATACCTTGCGTCTTGCCCCGCACCCACGCGCGGGTGTGCGTGTTTTTCCGCATGTAGGCGCGTGATCTGCAACACTGCGCGTGAATGCGTTTTCTGTGTGTTGCACTACGCATATTTTCAATACAAACATAGATACTTGAAAACAACGTAAGAACACGCACTTCCGCGCTACGCTGCGTGATGCAGTGCAGGGTGCGAATCGCCTTAGTAAACGTGAGAGGGACGATCAATGTTTGTTCGCTTTTTGAATAAGAGGAGGCATTTGCCCTGTAGAGGATACAGTAGAGCGATGCGAATGTACACGTCATGCTCGTGAACGAGTACCGTCTATCGAGACTGATCAGTTATTAACTGCTATGGCAATCCTAAAAGGCATATTTTTCTATTTGTTACTCATAAGAGAGTTTATTTCTTACAAAAACTTGCATTATTCTCATACTATTTCACACACTACTGTAATGGAATTGTCATGATCTTCTAATTTTTAAATAGTATACATGGAGCTTCTTGCCGACTTTTCTCCATAGAACTTACCTTTTGGAAACGAGCACCTCGTAAGCGCCAGAAATCTAGTCTATTTAAAATAAAAAACTTTGACTTTGACATTGAGGGATAGAATAATTACAGTCTATATTTATAATTCTTTGTATTTTGTGAATTTGTCTTGTGTAGTGCCGGACTTAAAGAATAGCACTACCCCATCTCTTCTCGTGGGTGTCGTAAAAGGCGACTAAGGGATTCTCTAGAGGATGGGCAGCAGCGTTCTCTGAGTACTTTAACAACCATACTGCGATCGCCAACCCGCCTGCCAAGCGTGGCGATTACGGCAAGCCCCCTCCCTTTTGGGGGAGGCCTATGTCCAGCAGTGGACGTCTTTCGGCTGAATGATGATGATGATATTATAATTTACTAGAGATCATCCGCAGCATCCGCGTGGATGTCGTTTATCGCGTAGAAATTTCGCGGTTTTCGGGATAAAAATAGCCTATGTCCTTCTTCGGGTTCCAGACTATCTCTGTACCAAGTTTCATGAAAGGAGAATGGGCAAATTTCATATATCGGAAACCCAGATCCAACAGAAACGGCTTGTATTGGTATTTGTCATACTTAATGTCCTAAACAATCCTACATATTTTTTTTTTCCTCGGTTCGGTCTGGACCCATGAAAACGAGGTCAAAGATTGAAAAAGTGTCTGGTCGTGTATTATTGAAATCATTAAATATGTATTCTAATCATTATATCGCAGTGCACTGCTGGATATAGGCAGCTCCTATTAATCGTCACCACACCAGGTGCTTGCTCAGATAATGGATTAAAACATTATCAAACTTGTAAAAGTGGTACAATGAAAAATGATAATTATTATGTACACATCTATTTATTCGAAATAACTACCTAATTAGACTGCCTCGTTGATCTAGCGGTCGCAAGTGCGCCTGCTGGGCGTCAGGTCCTGGGTTCGATCCCCAGGTCGGGCAAAGTGTCACTGGGTTTTTCCGTGTGGAATTTCTCAGTAGCAGCCCGGAGTCTGGATTTGTGCCCGGTCGATGGCAATAGGCTCGCCCCCTAATACATGGGACGTAAACATAAACGGCGAAATGTGGGTGTATTATACACCTCTGCCAACCCCTCGGGCAATACAGGCGTGAGTTTAAGTAACTACCTATTTATTCCATCTCAATAATGTGAGATATTTACATGGTCAGAGAACTGCGGATGGTTGTCCAGAGGACTTCTAGTGACTGCATAGTCAATCCTCTACCTTGATGATAATAATAGGCCGAAGGACCTATTGACAGCCTTGGGTGCTTCGGTTGACTAGTTCAATGGTTTAATTTTTCATTGTACTAACCACTTTTACAAGTTTGATAATGTTTTAATCCATTATCTGAGCAAGCACCTAGTGTGGTGACGATTAATAGGAGCTGCCTATATCCAACAGTGCACTGCGATTTAATGATTAGAATAAATATTTAATGATTTCAATAATACACGAACAGACACTTTTTCAATCTTTGACCTCGTTTTCATGGGTCCAGATGGAGCCGAGGAAAAAAAAAATTATGCAGGATTGTTTAGGACATTAAGTGTGATAAATACCAATACAAGCCGTTTCTGTTGGATCTGGGTTTTTTTTGCCCATTCTCCTTTGGTTCAGCGGTTTAGGCGTGAAAGCGAGACAGACAGACAGAGTTACTTTCGCATTTATATTCCATTTATCTTATATTCCCTACTAATATGGATCATTATCCGATATTCCATCCAAATGGAATTGGCACGACTTACACAACATTCAAATAACAAACAAACATACATTTCCACTTAGCAACAGTCATAACAACTACATAACTACATGTATAACAGCATAAAGCTTTGAATTAATATCCGCATATCATTTTACGTCCAAAAATAAATGAAATCGTTTCAATAGGGATGCCAATCCACAATTTGTAATACGCAACGCGAATCATTTTGTGAATGTATAAATTTTGATGGAGTTGCAATCGTACGAGAGTCCTTGAAATAAACTCATAAATTACAACATAATTTTATTCACAAGTGACACAAATGGCTTAAACATGATTAGTAATCGTTAATTTTGGTATTAATAACCCTAAATAAGACAAAGGCAATTATATTTCTCAGCAACTTTTTTGAAAGACGTCGCGAAATTCTCTTTCTTATATTTTTATATTTAAACCTGGCAATATATATATATTTTTAACCATTTTCTTGAATAGAAAATAAAAATGATAAATAAAAAAAAACTTTGGATAAAGTTAAAAAAAGTACTTTTGTTAAAACCGTAGGTATACCTACCTATTAAAGATTAAAACTATCCCGTGTGGGGAGGGGCTAGAATATAAAACTTCCTCACTGCACGCTGAGAATAGAGGCGTGTTGTAAGATTCAACAAAACCCAGCACGCTTAGTGGTAGGATCTTTACGGTCCGCCTGGCTAGCTACCACCCTCACATTAAAGTCCGGTGCCAAGCAGTTTACTGTTTTCCATCGTGTGTATGTGAGAGCCAAGGGGTATAGAAAAATCCCTCCATATCACTGTTCCTTGGATTTGTGTGCTCTACCTTCTCCGACCTATTCACACTTCTGAGAATGAATTCTTTCACTCATAAATAGTCAAACCTATCCTCTTACTGCTAAATAAAGTAACCTAAGGCCCGCTTGCATAACGACCCATTAAACACATCAAGTTCTGAACGTACATACTTAAAATATAATTCAATCAATTGTTTGAAGTTAAGCTAAATCTCTAAATATTAATATTATCACCTCCACCCCTTCGTAATTCATCGCTCTTCAGGCTCCACAAAAGCTATCGAGTTTCTTTGATAGGCACGTTAATTTGACAAGGGTATTGAATTGTAACCGAGTATATGCCTACAACGGCAGTACAGTACTGTGGGCCAAGTTCGCGTTAGTACACTTTGACAACAAAGTGCTTTTAACGGCTCTCGACATGTAAGTCCCGCCCACTTTTTACTTTCGCCAATAAAGACATTTCTAATATGTGAGAAGAGTTTCTTATGGTTCCCGACTATTGATTACCTAAGAATTTCACTTGAAGTTTATATATTTTTGGAATAATTTCTTTGTTATCCGTAGAGCGACTTTCGGTTACTTCAATGTCATTGTGAAAAAGAATATCAGTTTACGTTTTAAATATATTCTTATTTATTTAAAATTACTTATTGTAATACTGATCCGTTGTTAATAATCTACTACCGATGAATAAAAGGTCATCCCTTCCTTCCTGTGGGTGTCTCAAAATGCAACTGTGCACAAATTCAGTTTGAAATCACGCACTATGTGCAGGCGATATCTTCTTCTTCCTGCCCTTTCCCTAAGTTACTTGGTGCCGGCGCAATAAGTTTTTCTCTTCCATTCTTTTCTGTGAGCCGTCACCTCATCATTAGCTCTCTTTTCCTTCAGGCAATATAAACCTTATCAATAAGTGGTGGACCGCCAAGTTTGTTGATGTTACATATGTATCGATTGTGAGACGCTTTGACAGGTTCACTTTGAAACGTATAGGGTTCCTGGTTATATTTATGTGGCTGACTGAGAATATGGTTCCATACGACCTATCTTCGTCAGATGTTGAGAGCGTTTAGTGAGAATATGTTTTTTGTTCATTTGTTTTTTTAAACGTTGCCTGTAAGAGCGGTTATGCAATGCATCCGATCCGGATCCGAGAAAATACGGATATAAAAAACTCGGACCGAATTCGGACATTGCTTTACGCACTAATCCGATCTCTGACCTAAATCTAAGCAATTCAGATGCCATCTTTGGGATACGTCCGATTTGAATCCGAGGTAGTGCGAAAGCGTTCATGCATACAGAACTACGGCTACTTCGGTTCGTCAATATTTCTATCGAGTTTCAGACTCACGGATGACGGAGAGAAATCGGATGACGGAAGTCGGATCTAGTGCGTAAACTACCATACACATAATTCTATGAGTACTTCGGAACGTATTTTCACGGATTCGGATCGGATTCAGTGCGTAACTGCTCTACCCTACGATTTCTCCTATAGATAAAGTACAGATGCAATCTCACATGCACTTAGACATGGCGCAATAATTATTATCAGAGGGCCAGTTCTGCTAACAAAACCGTTGATCAATCGCAACTGAACTGAAGCCGAACCATTTGACAAACAAACGTTTTGATAGTTTTTTCGTCAATAAAAACTGACTGACAGTTGTGATTCGATTATGGTTAGACAACAATTCTGTTAGCAAAATTAGCCCTCTATAATTCTCTAAAAAAATTGCTTCGTACGGAAACGTGAAACAACTCTCCCAGTGAAGAGAAACGTCGTGTTTGTTTAAAAATGTCGTTGTTGTGTGTTGTTGTCCAACGGCACACCACGTTAAAGGGGATACATTTCTGATGTGCTGCCAGCCTTAAAGATAAAATTGAAGGGTTATTTACAAAAACAGCATAACTGGAATTTTCATCCTTTTTATCCTAAGTGTTCTTATAAATAGTTAACAGTAATGTGAAGCATTTAAGATTAAAATAATACATAATTTATTTCATAACATATTCAACATTAACATAAATTAAATTCAAATTTTTATCTTTAACATTGACAATGCTATGAAGCTTTTTATCTGTATTGAAAAATTTTACGAAAAAAAAGTTATGCTGTTTTTGTAAATAACCCTTCAATTGGAAAGTCTCATATGCCTGTAATTTCATCGGAACACAAATGCTGTTTGGCAGCAGAAACAGGTATGGTGGTAAAACTTCCGCAGATGAACCCTTTCACAAAGAGTTCTGCTTACTAACTGACAAAATACTTGTATTGATGGAAGACAGCCGTGTACTGAGATTGTAACTATGTTGGTGTACAGGAAGTTCTACAAAGCTACGTCAAGCCAGGAACAAAAGATCGCGGTAAAGGAAAGTTCCGTTTTTTTTTATTTTTCCAATTTCAAAGTTACCTTGAATAATTTTTTACCTTAAAACCTCAAGCACGGTAATTATAGACACAATAGATAAGACAATTAAGTGTCGGAGAGGGAGGAGCTGGTGGCTAAATAATTACAGCCGCATAGACCGATCTTCCGGGTTAAGCCACGCTTGCCGAGGTTGGTCTGTGGATGGGTGACCATTTACCTTAGCGAGTTTCCTCCGTGCCTCGGAAAGCACGTAAAGCCGTTGGTCCCGGCTGTCATTTGTAGATCTTTGACAGTCGTTACTGTTGGTCAGAAGCCAGAAAGTCTGACAACCAGTCTTACCAAGAGTATCGTATTACCCAGTTACTGGGTTGTGGAGGTCTGATAGGCAGTCGCTCCATGTAAAATACTGATATTCAGCTGCATCCGGTTCGACTGGAAGCCGACCCCAACATAGTTGGGAAAAGGCTAGGCAGATGAGATAAGACAATTAAGTGTCATTCTGGGACGACGGGCGGCACGCAACCGGTTAAATGTGTAAATATTAAGTGTTTTTAAAAAAAGTATGCATCTTGAATTTTTTCGGAGCCTTCGTAAACTGCCCTATCATTCATTAACCGCTAGTGGCCCGACCGACGATCCGGATCGTCAGTGCCATTGTTTATCTATTGTGTCTATAATTACAGTACTCGATAAATTAAGGGACATCTTGTATACAAACCTATCAAGTACCTACCTATTAGTATATTGACTAAATTGTAATTAAATACATGTTTACATAAACACGCTGTTTCAGACGGTATTGATTTCTGTACGCTAATTGACTGACATAGAGACCTCGGAGAGTACGTTAAACCGTCGATCCCGGGTGTCATACCAATACCCATGACAGTACTTACGGGTTGTCAGAAGCCAGAAAATCTGACAAGCGGTCTAACCTTAGGATATCGGCATTGCCCAGTAACTGGGTTGCGGAGATCTAACGCGTCATCCTACGTGAGCGATCTACAAACAACGCGAAGCGGCGCGGCGCGACGCGAAAACAACAAACAGTTGATACCTATTGAAGTGTCCTACGTGACCAAACGCACGTGGAGTGCGGTGGGGCGCGGCGCGGCGCGAAGCGAACGCTGTCAATTGGCTTGATATTTTCACGAGAACTGGATGCGGTGCCGTACAGTGCTACTGAATGATGGCGGCGCGCGGCGAGCAGTCCGCGAGCTCGTAGGACAAAGCCGCCGCTT
Organism: Amphipyra tragopoginis; assembly: GCA_905220435.1. Classification (NCBI taxonomy): domain Eukaryota; kingdom Metazoa; phylum Arthropoda; class Insecta; order Lepidoptera; family Noctuidae; genus Amphipyra; species Amphipyra tragopoginis. The sequence continues at coordinate 2,363,189 of HG992010.1, read as the reverse complement.
CGCACCGCATCGCATCGCTTCGCAATTCGCGTCGCTTTAAACCGCCTACGTAAGACGTTGCGTAATGGCAGTCGCTCTATGTAAAATGCTGATATTTAGCCGCATCTGGTTAGACAGGAAGCTGAACCCAACATAGTTGGGAAAAGGCTAGGCAGAACATTGAATGACATAGAACCGATTTGATTGGATAGGAACGCTGTTTTCGAATTTTGATGTTTTAAGCGTTGGCGTGCCGTCGCGACGACGGAGTCGGCGGGCCCACGTAAGGGCTCATTCACACGGGTTCCGTCATTGACGATTCGTCATAAAACACGATACGTCATGACGGATGGACTTTCACATTGCCTAGGAATCGTGTTTTATCATGATTCGGAAAAATATCCGAATTGATGCTCACATTCGTTTCGTGATTCTTAGTCTTGGTTGAACTATCGAACTCGATGGTACGGTCAGCATCAAAAGTAGCTGAACAGTAGAGTTTTTAAACTTGGCATTAATTAGAAAACCAATTGTTTTAAAACAAAAAGTTTAATAGATACCTAGAGCTGCTAGATATAGCTCTAAGTATGCCTTAAATTTTTTGCTTCATATCAATTAGTTATCTAATTAATGCAAAGTTTAAAAACTCTACTGTTCAGCTACTTTTGATGCTGACTGTACCGTCACAAAAAAATCACGATTCGTGTTTTTTGACGAAAGTGTTTTTTAAAAGACGATACGTGATTTAAGACGTGTCCGACATTTTTACGATTCGTAATGCGTGTGAAAACGGCCATTTAAAAAGAATAGCCGCCGTCAAATAAAAAAACAAATCGTGAAACAAGACGATACGTCAAAAAAATCAAATCATCTTCGTGTGAATGAGCACTAAGCTGTATTCTAGGGATTACTACGAAGCAAACTGCAATTAACAATCAATCCTGCAAGCGTGATGGTTATAGCAACTGATCCTATGACCGTCCATTGTTGCGGTCATTGGGACCCATGTTCAGCAGTGGACGTTAATGGGATGACATGATAAAGTTAGGCAATCGCCATTTATCGGACACCGTTCCAAAATTTGGAAAATGTCGTTAAGTGAACATAAAGACACATAGAACTTTTCCTAATGTGGAAATAGAACTTAGAACTTTATACTCGAGATATGCATTCAACCACTGCATCAATAAGCCGTCATTTGTTGCTGTATTTGCAAGGGAACAAGGCGTATTTTTGTTTAAAAATGCCAGCCCCTACTTCTACCCGCTTTTTTATGTAGCGGTTACCTGCGCGGACCAGTACCTACCGATAAGCGCTGGTAGGTTGGTGCTGGTTGCCTGCTTCCTTTATGTATACCTACGCCCATAGAATTAAAAACCTGAATCAGGTAGAAGCAGAGGCTGGCATTTTTAAACAAAAATACGCCTTGTTCCCTTGCAAATACAGCAACAAATGACGGCCTACCAGCATTGATCCGAGCAGGTCGGAACTTGTCCGCGAAGTTCGGAGCTTATCGGCGCTGGTTCGCATCACAGTATAGAGACTACATTATTTTCTGTAGCGGTTACCTGGACGGACCAGTACCGATAAGCGCTGGTAGGTTGGCGCTGGTTACCTGCTTCCTTTATGAATACGCCCATAAGGGCCTTAATCTACTATACTGGCCTAAAGACACAAAATTAAATAATCCCTATAGTGATAAGCCGTTATATCGATAAGTGATGCGCTGTTAAATCGATACATTATAATTTTCCCGTGTAATTAATTTCGATATCGCAGTAATTTCGGCGGCCATTAACGAAAGTTGCTATTAATATTCTGTGTAATAACGTCATTTTGAGGTTAAAATGAGCTTTGTTTGTGGTACTTACCTACGTGTTATTGAATGTTCAATGTAATGGTGCAGAATGTGTTAATTGCTTTTAATCCTTTAGGAAGAATATGAAAATGGCGGTGAAAAAAATACTTTCGCAATCACTACATAGTATAAAACAAAGTCGCTTCCCGCTGTCTGTCCCTATGTATGCTTAGATCTTTAAAACTACGCAACAGATTTTGATGCGGTTTTTTTAATAGATAGAGTGATTCAAGAGGAAGGTTTTAAGCTGTAAAACATACACGTGCAAAGCCGGGGTGGGTCGCTAGTCATTAATAAATTAAGACCATTCATTCATTCTGCTAAAAGACGTCCACTGCTGGACATAGGCCTTCTCCAAGCATCGCCACATCGATCGGTCCTGTGCTTCTCGCATCCAGCGGATTCCCGCGACCTTCACCAGGTCATCGGTCCACCTTGTGGGAGGCCTACCCACGCTGCGCCTTCCGGTACGCGGTTGCCACTCCAGAACCTTTCGGCCCCATCGGCCACCCGTACTGCGAGTAATGTGCCCCGCCCACTGCCACTTAAGTTTGGCAATTCTTCGAGCTATGTCGGTTACCTTGATTCTCATGCGGATCTCATCATTTCTGATATGATCATGTAGGCTTATTCCAATGCATGCTGAGGCGCATAGTGCGGCAATGTAGTTAGTGGAAAGATATAATAAGAAATGTCATTCTTAATTTGTATATGTATTAGTTATTAATTTTAATTCAATAATTAGAATAAGCGCTTTTTATGTTTTTTTACGACACGTTTGGTGCAGTGGCTGAGCGATTTGCTTTTGCGCTACGGGTCGTGGGTTCGATTCCCACATGGAACAAATATTTGTATGGCCTACAGATAGTTGTTGCGAGTCTGGGCGTTTGTGCTTGTGAAGAATTGTGTGTGTGCCAGGAACCACGCGGAACTAGTGTTTTTCAAGCATGAATTAATATTATTAGTTCATTTCATACTATGTTTGTTTTAATAAACCAAAACAAATCCTGTTACTGTCGATGTTATGTATATTGTATTGATTTAATTTGTTTTCATTGATACAATTTAATGGGTTCGATTGCGTTATAAAATGTTATGGTGTCATATTCAATTAATTATGCCTGAGCTATGAATAGCCTATTAATATGTGGACCTACCTTATAATGAAAACATATTTCAACTTTATTGTATGCATAATTGTAATTTTCACAGACCGGATTTTTTTCATATTCGGTGTTGCCCGCGGTTTCAGTTGTATCGTAGGAGAAATACTTGATGTACCTAGATAAAAAGTATTCTATGTCTTAATCCAGGTCTTGGTCTATCTGTTTGTTAAATTTTATCCAATTCCGTTCAGCAGTTTAGACGTGATTGAGTAACAAACATCGAGATTCACAAACTTTCAAACATCCACTACTTTCACATTTCTAATTCTTATTTAGAAGTTAGATGAAGAATAGAATAGTTTTTACATTTTATTACACTAACATTATATAGGCACTATACAGTTTTTTTTTCAGTGATACAAATCTACTTATTATCATGTAGGTATCGGGCACAACACTAGCAATAAAAATGAAAAAAAAGTTTTCTAAACCAGAATGAAACAAACAAAAAACAAATGCGCTTAATAATTATCGACGTATTGCGGTACAGTCACGTGTAATAATTTGTATAAATATAGCGAACTTAAAAAGCGAATTTCTTTTAGAGATTGTAATTAAGAAATATTCGAAACCATAACTCGTGTATATTTGTAGAAACTATGTGTGTATAATATTTTATTATTCTTATAGATGTTTTACAAGGAAATCGCTTTAGAATTTCGCTATGTGTATACGAGTATTAATACGTGTCTGTACATTGAGATGTCGCGTCATTTTAGGTGACTTGTAATGTAAAACACTGTAATTAGTGACTAATCAAGGCAATAAAGGTTTTCAATTAAAACAGCAATCTAATTTTACAGAATACGTTATTGTACACTAAGAGCTTATACCTACACAAGTAATTAAAAACAGTACAAATGGCGGTCTTATCGCTTAAAGCAATTTCCTCCAGACAGCCATTGTAACCAATTCAATACCTAATGTTATTCTCAATTGCAAACTACCCGCCTATTTTCCAATCGCTCGAACCAGAGACAACTTATTCACATCCTCTTAGAAATCACGTCTACTATTTTCCATTTCCTCGAGCGAGCGCTTAACAAAACGGCCATAAAATGTTCAAGACTCAAAATTTAAATATCGCAAGCCGTCTGGCCGTCCCCGTGCGCGGATTGATGTTTATACGTATATACAAAATGCCGAGACACCGTGCAGGATGTGGGAACGGATAGGATCATTATGGAGGTGACTAAAGCTTGGTTTAATTACCTCATTAAGGGACTGCCTTCGATCCCTAGGTCGGTCAATGTGTTGTTGGGTTCTTTCGCGTGAAATTTTTCAGTAGCAGCCCGGTCTCTGAATTTGTGCCCGGTTGATGGCAAAAGGCTGGCCCCCTAATACAAGAGACTTTAACATATCAGTGAAATGAGGAATACAGGCGTGATGTTATGTTATGTCATTAAGCCTGGGGGCACACTAGGCGACACGCGACAGCGACAGCTCGGCGACTAGACGCGACGACAGGCCGCGGCCGACAATTTTCATATATTTTGTTCAAAGCTCCGCACACTTGGTGTCAGAGTCGCGGAGTCGCGACGACAAGCTAGGGGAGTCGCGCGCGCTCGCTACTTGTCGCCGCGGCTAGTTGCGCTGTTCACGCGCACACACGACGACAGTCGCGCGACAGCGCAGCGTCAGTCTCGCTGTGAAACAACACGGCCGTCTCTCTCGAATACTCCACTGCTAATGATCGTTTCCTGCACGACGTCTGTCGTAACGACTAGTCGCCGACGCAAGCGGCAGCCCTGCGTCTAGTCGCGGCGACAAGACGCCAGATGCAAACGACAACGCCGCGTCCTGTCGCCGCGAGTAGACGCGGCGACAAGTCGCCCAGTTTGCAATGGCCCTAAGGGTTCGAGTCATTCGATGGTGCCGGCGGGCCCGCTCTCGCATTTGGTGTGACATGCTTCATAGTAATCCTTTGAATACAATTCATGCAGGCCAACCGACGACACGTTCCGCTCACGGCTCTCGTTTGGTGTAGTTGACAAAACATCCGGGCAACTAGAATTGGCACCTAAAACTCAATAATCACCGCATGAACTATAGTGGGTACTTTTGAAAAACCAATAACATGAGATTTGATATCTGGAAACCTAATGAACTGTTTCGAAACCAGCAATTTAATAATTAAATTCTTTTGCCTAGCCTTTCTCCAACTATGTTGGGGTCAGCTTCTGAATACCAGTATTTTAAACGGAGCAACTGCCATCAGACCTCCGCAACCGAATTACTGGGCAACGTATCCTAAGGTTGGACCGGTTGTCAGACTTTCGGGCTTCTGACTACCCGTAAAGACTGTCATAGGTAGGTATACGTATGATACCCGCAGCCGACGGCATAACGTGCACTCCGAATCACGGTGGGGTCTCGTATCCGTCAATTTAATAATTAATTAATCAATTTCCGGTAAGTATAGTCCACACCTTCCTTAAAATAAACTGTATTGTCAGTTATTAGCAGCTCATCCTACCCGATCCTCTTCGTAACTTCAAGTTTCCGAACACAGACTAGGTGTAAGGCGCCCAGACGCGGTGAGTGACCTGCGACCGTGATGTGCAATATACAACGAATATTAGCCGCGGTACATACCTACCTATTGTACTGTCGATGTGTTGCTAGATCTTTAGCTGCCTCATTAGACTGGGGATAGCTAGGGACGGTAAATTGTTCTGGATTTGGTCCTGAGGTGGAAACAGGTGATTGAAGTTTCTGTTAGATCGTTGTAGCATTAATTAGATGAAGCAGGCATAATTTTTAATATAATTAATTACATTTAGTCTTGGTCTAGTTGCTCGCTCAGTATTCGCAAGTGCAACTGCTGAGCGTATGGTCCTGGGTTCGATCCCCATGTCGGGCAAAGTGTTATTGGGTTTTTCCTTTTTCCGTGTGGAATTTCTCAGTAGCAGACCGGAGTCTGGATTTGTGGCCGGTTGATGGCAATAGCCTCGCCCTCTATTACATGTGACTTAAACATAACGACGAAATTAGGGTGTACTATACACCTCTGCTAACCCTTCGAGGTATACAGACGTGATGCAATGTTATTATGAATTATAATTCCGTGTAGTTTCCAGTAAAAACTAGGCCATCCTCTCTGCACTCGTGTGTGTCATAAAAGGCAACAAACAGTGACCTAATTCAGGTTTTGTTTTATTGAAGCAGGATGCGTGCTTGAATCTTTTTTTCTTCTTTAATCCAGCCGCATATTATCAGAAATTACTGTCAGAAAATTTCAAACGCGTGCGCGAAGTATCTCTGCGCATACATTGTGTACTAGACTCAGCAGGCTGCAGAAATTCTGACGGTGTGAGGTTTAATTTCTGATAATGTGCGGTCAGGCTTAATCGTACAATTTTCGTTTACAAAAACTGTCAAATTGTTTGACAACAAAAACAAAACCAATCATTTTGACATATTTGTACCTACAGTTTTCTCGTACGAAACTGTACTATTAAACCTGATGGGTGGAATTGCTTTATAAAAATGCCTATAGGTTGTCTGTGGAGAATTTCTTGCGATTTTCTTCCGTCTCACCTTATATCATTAGGAGGCGGTGATAGTACGTAATCAGCCTATTACAGTCCCACTGCTGGGCATAGGCCTCTTCTCTGATTACGAAGGGTTTAAGATCTCATTCCACCCCGCTAGCCTTATGCGGGTGGTTAGACACAACATCGAGAAAATTATTTTTTGGTATCTCTCAGGTATGCATCTATTCTCACGATGTTTTCCTTCACCGTTAACGCAATTGATAGTCAAATGTTGATCCGCACATATATGATCGAAAAGTCCGAGTTGCAGATTTCGTAAATTATAGCCGTAAGGAAACTGCTACCGAAAAAACGTAAACGACTTCATCAAAAACCGTAAAGCAGGTATATTACCCATGATTTGTTTTTTTTTTTTAATATTTGGTATTTTTTAATCGACTTCAAAAAGGAGGAAGTTCTCAATTCGGTTGTATTTTTTTTAATGTTTGTTACCTCAGATCTCCGTCATTTATGAACCGATTCGAAAAAATCTTGTTTTGTTTGAAAGGGTATACTTCCCGTTTGGTCCCATATCAATTTTATCGCAATTGATGCAGCGCTTTTTGAAAATAAACAACAAAAACTAAATAAATACACACAAATCGTATATAGACGACGTTCTAGTTATAGTATTGGTCCGAGAATTTTTACACTATTGTAATTGTAATTTGTGGCACTAAATGGTATTAAATAAAATAACTTAAGTAAAAACTGACTTCAAAAAAAAAACTAAAACGGAGTAAAATAATTATCATATTGTAATAAAATTATCAGTTTCAGAAGTCTGGGTAATTCCACGATGAAACAAATTAAATGCACCGACTTATGAAAATGATAATTTTTTTATATGATAATTATTTTACTCCGTTTTTTTTTGCACGGTAAAGTTTTGTTGGAAAACCTCTTACGTTGGAAAGGGTTTAATGCTTGGCGGTGATAGTAATTCACTCCATCTGTGACATACCAAAGTACTGGGTTTAGTCAAATCGTGTGTCTGGTCTCCGCAGTCACCCTCAGGGAAGCAAAATACTAATTCAGTGTCTCATAAAATTAAATCTGTCAACATAAACTGAACAAACGTCAAGTCTTCAATACAAACTTAGAAATGCATCCTTTCACCATTTTATTGCAAAGAAAATAAAGTCTATTTCTCTTTGATTTATTGCAAAAGTAATTTCAACCTCAAGGCCAAACGAAACTGAGCCAAAACGTGTCCATTACCACAATCAATCTTACATGCGGTTCTAAAACTGACATGGTATCCTTATTTCTTCAGATTAAGGTTTATTTTTGCTAAACATGGTGTAGTTTTAACAGTGAAATAGTAATGTATCTTCTTTTTGTACTACTATGTATGATAATGCTACCAGGAAAAATGGATTATAAACGACAAAACCGTTAAAATAACTGACAATGTTGCAGACAAATTATTCTAACATAAGCGCTTTTTCTGCGTGAGTTAATGAACTTTAAGTACTTTATAAACATTATTTAAATGACGCACTTGAAATTATTAATGGATTAAGCAGTTACAATTAATGTTAATGATTAATGCCGGCGCCATCTAGTCTTAAAAAACATAAAATTGAGTTGTGAAAGTGTCTGTAACAGATTTATTTACAGAAATAAGTATCATAATCCTGACATACGGTGAAGGAAAACATCGTGAGGAAACCTGGACTTTAATGCTCTGAAATCAGTGAGCAAGCATGGTGATCAATGCTCTTTCCTTCTCTGTATGAGAAGAGGCCTTTACCCAGCAGTGGGAGAGTCATAGGCTAATATTTATTTTATTTTATAAGCCCGGCCGCATACATTTTGTACTAGAGCCCGCTGCCGATGTCGGATCCGGCAAATGCAGTGTGCGGGGTCAAAAAAAACTGACAGATATTTCTGATAATATGCGGCCAGGCTAATGGTTCCGCTACATGTTGAATCTTAATTGCGCAAATTCTAATTTACAGTAAGCATGTACAGCCAAACCTATCTCTTCCCGTGGGTGTCGTAAAAGACGACTTATGGACTCTCTAGAGGATGGGCAGCAGCGTTCTCTGAGTACTTTAACAACCATACTGCGATCGCCAACCCGCCTGCCAAGCGTGGCGATTACGACAACGCCCCCTCCTTGGGGGAGGTCTATGTGCTACAGTGGACGTCTTTCGACTGAATGATGATGATGATGTACAGCCAACCAGAGTTAAGTATACAGGTAACTAATTACATTCGTATTTTAACTGAGTTATGCATGTTTTGAGTGGCCACGTCTTTGCCATCACTTGTCGGAGCATGTCTTGCGAATAAAATGGTATTATGCACACAGTTACAACGACAGTTGCCTGCGTAGTGCATTGATATCCTTTGTTTGCCTGTATACTTAACTCTTTTGGTGACTGTACCTGCGCGGCTGCGTTAAGGCCGTAGTCTGTTATAAACGCCGTAGGCCGCGTTCAGCGTGTTGCTGTAAGCGGCTGACGAATGCTTATTATGGAAATGCACTATTATAGTGGTCTGTCTGACAAGTCTGACGTGGTGTCAGGCGTTAAGCGTTTGAAAGAGACCATAACAGTGAATTTCCATAATAAGCATTCGTAGACCGCGTACAGCGTCACGCCGAACGTGGCCTACGGCGTTTATAACAGACTACGGCCTAAGACGACAAAACGTTTGCGATTGATTTATTATGATTATCTTTTATTTTTGTGTTATTATACATTTATACTTATTTATTTAGTTAATTCCCGATTTTTATTAGATTATACTATATTTGTACGCTGCAAACTGCCCTGTATATTTCCTTAACAATTCTTTCCAGCCAATGGTTGTCTGGAAGAAATTGCTTTAAGCGGTAAGACCGCCATTTATACTGGTGTTAATTATGTATTCCTTCTGTTTTATTTCTTTTAGTGCACAATAAAGTATATTTATGTTAATCTACACAGGACCAAAAGTACAAATCTACGATAACAATAGTTTTAAAAAGCATCAAACATGATAACACGGGGTTGCAAACTTACAATCTACTAAACAGTTATAAAAATACAGATTCGGGTCTAATCGCGTAAAAACTTAAAAGGCACTAAATACCTTTTCATCCCGACGTTTCGGCCGAATTACACCGGCCGTGGTCACGGGTAGACTCAGTACTAAACAGTTCCTCCGTAACAGCATAAAAACGAAATCCAAAAATCTCTACCAACTCTTCTAGCACTAAAGAAGTCTCCATGTCACTGATATAGATTAAAACAGTATAACTGTCTGTATTAAGACACAATCTCCTGTTTCCAGTCCGGTGGAGTCGTTAGACAAAGGACAAATACGCAACACTTTCTAGTACGGACAGAAAATAAAGAGAGATTAAAAGTAAAGACCGGGAACGACGGCGGGTAGGGTTGGCAAGAAAATTTCTAGGAAAAAAATAATTTAATTTCACAAAATCTTCATGATGCTTTTCTCAGAAAATTGGATTCACATCCAGTGGAGTATATTATTCCTTGAGAATACAAATAGTATTCAGTTATACAGGGTGTTAACAAATTCGTGTAATTCCTTTAAACCACATGATCTATTAATGGTATAGATTAACCCCGCACGGGATTTAGATTAATTAAAAATAAAAATAAACTTTTTTTCCCAATTAAAATTTTTATGTGATAGAAAATTTCGACGCCATGCTTAAATTAATGAAGGCACGGTGACATAGCTGACGGGCACGACTAGCGCGACATCGCTCCATGCAGTCAGTTAACTTGGGATGCTAAAATTACTCAGATACAGAATACCATGGGTCATTTTTTGGAAACTTTTTTTTGTTGATTCTGAAACAAACCTACGCAGGGTCAATCAGTGTCACCAGTAGATAATGCGGTTTGAAGGAATTACACGAATTCGTTAACATTCTGTATATGGGATGGGTGACCGTTTTTTCCACATAGAGACCCCTCCTTGCCTCGGAGAGCACGTAGGTTTTTTTTTTTGTTGTTCTTTATCCGTTCCGGGTTGTGGACCCCTTCTACGTAACCGGGCAGTTATTGGCGAGACCTGAAGGGTCTCCAGCCAATGGTGCGGAAGTAAAATACTTAACCTAATCTACACTAACATCATGACTACCTGCAACAACAGCACTAAGGGCGACCCCTAGTGGGACTCCAACCTCGGCTTAGGGCGTTGCTGACGGGGGCTTGGGGGGGAGAGATAGCTTGATGAGGGCTGAATTATCGGTGTGACTGCGGAGTCAGTTGACAGTCATTGCGGGTAGTTAGTAGCCCGAAAGTCTGACAACAGGTCTTAGCTTTAGATGTCGGTATTGCCCAGTAACTGGGTTGCGGAGGTCTGATGGTAGTCGCTCCGTGCAAAATACTGGTAGTCAGCCGCATCTGGTTAGACTTGAAACTGACCCCATCATATGAGTAAAGGGTTGGGAAGAAGATTTCTATGTGAAGTCATTTATTGTTCCTATCTTTTTGTGTAGGTTGTTTTTGAAGGGAGGAGTATGATACATCGGGGGCATTTTACTATAGTTTTGAAGCCCGGAATTCACTTCTTATAGTAGGGCTTATAGAGGATGCATAAAAAGAGCCTCTACGAGTGACGATACTTCAGTACGTCCGGCGCATCCTGGGCAGTCAGCCTCGCTACCAACCTTGCTGACTGGCTAATCTTTTCACCACGGCACGAGCTATTCTTGTATAGATCGTGCCGACACGATAGAAGAAGACTGCTTATAGTTCTGTCCATTTTGTACAGTAATGGTAAAAAAAAAATTGAGAAGCTGCGAAATGTCACTTAAAATAATGCTACTGGGGCTGGATCCTTATACTTTGTTCAACAAAGAAGAGTTTCTGACATAGCGGTTATTTCCTAAATTATAGCCGTAAGGAGACTACTATCGAAAAAACCTGAACGATGTCATCAAAAACCATAAAATAGCAATGCCATCTACGTTTTGTTGTTAAAAAAATATTTGATATTCTTTGATTGGTAACGTTTTGTATAGAAACGTCACGACTCTCCTTACGTTGATAAGAGTATAGTAACTTCAGCAGAAAGGCAATAGTTTAATGGCTGAAACTGAAGACCTATGATAACATTGAATTATTGCTGCAAGCATCGTCAATATGAGTTGAACACACACACGCACCAACATACACATACGCGCACACACACACACTCACTCACTCACACTTATTTAGGATATATCTCTAAAAAGATTCTTATCTTGTTTAATTTTATATTTTTCTTATGATTTCTTGTTTAAATTCTATCTTCTTTTGGCACATCACTTTTGCCATTTTATAATTTGACATTGAAGAGCGGGGTCTCCTAGCACAGGTATATAATATATCTTCTATTTAAAAGGAGGTCCCTATGTAAGATTTATAGTAAAAATTTGAACAAGTTTCTGCAATAAACCTTTTGTTTATTTATTTATTATTTATAACTACAGAAAAATAAAAAAGATTAATCTGTCACACATTGTTCATTATTCTTATGTGCCAACCCTAGTTAACAAGAGGCTTGAAGTAAACAGCCGCGTCTAGCTACACTGTAATTATCGAGACATATTTGTCACAAACTAACAGCTAATCTGTACTATTTAGTTAGTTCCCAGCTATGTACTGATGACATAATTATCTTGTAATATGACGTTGCCAGGTAAATAAAATATTTTAAATGTTTCGGTTGAACTGGAAATTCATATTATCAGCTGTGCCTGCAATTGCACTGCGTGAATTCTTCAGGAGCCCAATTCTAATAACAGAAACCGCCAAACAGTGGAATGCGCTGCCCGGGTGGGTGTTCCCCGACAGCTACAATCTGGGTGTCTTCAAGTCACGAGTGAATCGGTTTCTTCTGGGCAAGCGTGCTCCATCGTAGACCGCATCATTGCTTAACATCAGGCGAGATGGCGGCCAAACGCAGGCCTAGTAATAAATAAAAAAAAAAAAAACTTTTATCAATTGCAACTGAATCGTTTATTCAGACAGTTTTCGTTTACAAAAACTATCAAATTGTTTGACAATAAAAACAAAACTAAACACTTTGACTCTCTGTCTGAATGAACGATTCAATTGCAATTAATAAAAGTTTCTGTTATTCGTAGTAGAATTGGGCTCCAGGTACAATTTCAATATTGTAGCGATCTGCACTGCGATTCTTCTGGTACGATTTCAGTATTATAGTCGTCAAAGTGAGGCCTGTTTTTAGCTGTGAATATTGAAGGGCTGATAATATTACCATAATAATGTGTTGAGGTTAAAATTAAAGATTAAAAAAAAAACTATTTTAGATTAATTAATATTTTGTATAGCGGACGAGCTATACAAAAATGGCTCATGCTGTGGTGAAAATATGAGCCAAAAAGCAAGGTTGGTAGCGGGGCTGACTGGCCAGGGTACGCCCGGACGAACTGAAGTAAACCTGCGGCTATTTCAATACTGATGTAGCCGTTCAACTGCTAGGCTATCACTGTCCATTTTGAGATATTATGTAAATGTATTTGTGAATAAGTCGCAAGAGTGCCACCAATAAATAAATAAATGAAACTGTCATCACATTTTACCGCACGGAAACTAACAGTCCTTCTAAACCAGAAAATAAAAATGACACATACAAACTACGTTTTAAAATCTAAAATAAACTAGCAGCAATTATGATTTTGTTGTAATTTAAATATTGAAGTGGCTGAATCACTTTTATGACTAACAAGCGTTGAGCGACTGAAAATTTTACGCAGTATTGAAATGATAAAATTAGGTCACACTTTGAATACTTAATTAGTTTTGTACTGGTGGTTCCGTATATTATTATTTATTATATTTTAAAAGGTGCTGGTGGTTACTTCCTAACCACGCTGATCATGACTCGCAAGGTTAAGCTGCGGTTGCTGCGGTCAGTCCGTAGATGGGTGATTTATAACCAGAGATCGAAATAGGTACCGTATATCTACCTTAACTTCGAGAAAGGAAGTAACATAGAGTGGATAATACCTCCTCTAAAATCCCGAAATAATTAAACGACGTTTTAATCCCGAGATTAAAAAATCACGATTTTTTTTTCTTTAAAAGAAAACGTTGCCCCACACTAAGATTTCTCTTGTATCGTGGGTGCGTTTACAGACACAAATCTCACAAACAAACGCCCAGACCTGAAACAACCATCTGTAGGCCATACAAATTTTTGTTCCGAGTGGGAATCGAACCCACGACCCGTGGCGCAGAAGCCAATCGCTTAGCCACTGCACCAAACGTGTCGTCAAATTATTTATTGAAAAAATATATAAAGAGTTATTTATTGGACTTTATTTATGGTTACAAATTATTGATTTGAAAAATCATGTAACATTTTTTACTCGTAGTGTTCCGTACTACGTAAAATGTAAAACAAAGCTCTTTAATTTAATACTTTTAGTACGGAACCCTAAAATTGTTAGAAGATTCTTCAAATAAATAATTTTCTATGTTAAGGTTCAGTTTTCGGTATACTGTACCTGATACCCGGTATAAATAAAAACGTTTAATCATACCTCAAGCAATAAAACAAAGAAAACCAAACATCAATAAACCCAAATGTTTCACACTTACAAAATCAATTAACAAAATCATTTTCCTCACCGAACCCTAATTTGTCTGTCTGTCTGTCTGAACAATAACTTCGTAATTGCTGCGCCGTAATTAACCAGACGATGAGTCATTGCACTTTCATAGGTCTTTGTTTCAAAGTAGGTATGAGGGCATACGGAAGTAACCAACAAAGGGTTTTAGTACTAGAAATGTAGAAGACAATGAGACCTTGGACCTTTAGGTATTTGAATAAGTTTCTTTGTGCTGATAATGTAGGAAGTATAATTTATAAATGAGTCGTAATAAGTATGGAAATAATATTTAAGTACTTTCGTTTAGTTTGCTTTGCTAACCATCTGGTTAAATAGAGCTTTAAAGCGTAGTTTTTTTTTTCTTGGACTGCTGTAAGTGGTCCTAGGGGACCGTTTCTATGTAGCCGGGTAGTTATTGGCGAGACCTGAAGGTTCTCCAGCCAATGGGGGGGAAGTAAAATACTTAACCTAAGCTAACTGCTTGAACTACACTAGCATCATGACTACCTGCAAGCAACAACAGCACTAAGGGCGACCCCTAGTGGGACTCGGACCTCGGCTTAGGGCGTTGCTGGCGGGGACTCAGGGGGGGGGAGACAGCTTGATGAGGGCTAAATTATCGGTGTGAGTTAAAACGTAGTTTAGACTACGCTATAATATATACCCAATATTGTTTTTTTATTTTTTGTCGAGGGCACGCTTGACCCTAGTCACATCTGATGGTAAGCGCAGACAGGGTCTAAGATGGAGCACACGGATCCAAGTAACAGAGACATAGAGAAATTCCCCTATACCCCTCTGGCTCTCACATACACACGACGGAACACAGTAAACTGCTTGGCGCCGGACTTTAATGTGAGGGTGGTAGCTAGCCAGGCGGACCGTATAGATCCTACCACGTCGCGTGCTGGGTTTTGTTGAATCTTACAACACGCGTCTCTTCCCAGCCTGCGATGAAGAAGTTTTACATTCTAGCCTGTCTTGCTTTCTCTAACAAATTACAAAATGAAAACAAAATGGCTGATTACTCTAGTAATAGCAAATGTAGGACAAATATAAGTAGAATCTTACCTATAAATATCGGAGGGCATGCTAGTTTGGTGCTAACTATCGATTAAAAGTCACGACTAAGTAAAATCAATCCTTTAATATCCTTGACCTATAGCAGCTATATCTAAGACGTTTTTAGGAGTGCATGTCTTATAGTAGAATGAAAAAAGACGTTAACAAAAGCAAATAGTCATATTAAATACGTTTATAGGATCAAAAGCGACACTTTGCTAATTAGTTTTATAACTTGCGCTTGCAAGTTCTAGTAACAATCTTATAAAGTAATCCTCTAAACGTTTGTAAAACTAGTTATGGGATCGTATGTACTAAGATCACTGATCTTAGTCAAAGCGTCTATTAGATTCCTATAAGATGTTTAGTCCTATAAGTCGATTACTATAGGAGAATTTTGCTACTTGGGCAGTGCGAGGAAGATGCGCAGCTCGACCTATGCGACGTATCGACAATAGGGAAGGCACAGGGAGCGGCGCGCATAGCTACACACACTATAACATATTCTTCTATATTAAAAATGTAGCTTAGTTGAATCAGTTTCCACCTGTGCTTGCTATGTGGACCAATGAATATGATTGGTGGTTATCAAACGTATCCATAGCAACGTTGCATAGCACATCTCTGGTGGAAAGGCACCGTTAGGCTTGGATTTCTTAGGGGACAAAATGTTTCCCAATACGATGCGCAACATTGAGTCTATGTGACGCTGCAACGTTGTACAGTCCTGCAACATTGTGTGGCATTGTTGCAAGGCGCTGTTTCGAGAGGGAGCTCACGTTTTTATTTTATTTTCTATTGAACTGCTTCTAGACGGTCCTGCGGTGCCATTTATACGTAACCGGGAAGTTATTGGCGAGACTTAATCTAAGCTAACTACTTTTACTACACTAACATCATGACTACCAGCAACAACAGCTCTAAGAGCCGTAAGCTCTCCCGTCGTGGAGCCGATTGTCTCTTCAAACTCCGCAGTTACACCGATAATTCAACCCTCATCAAGCTGTTTCCCTTCCAATCTCCCGCCAACAATGCCCTAAGTCGAGGTCCGAGTCCTACCAGTTGGTGTGGTATACATAGTGTTATGGTGAAAATTGTACTCACTAAACATACAATAGAATATTAAAACTCAGATTACACAGTAATTAATACTTTTGCAAACATATACGCAGGAAGCGCTTACGTCAAGTCTAGTGCGTCACTATCGCTGTCGGTTGACGGCGACCAGTGTTGTCTCGCTAGGGATGAAACGCATTATAGAAAACCCGCTCATGAGTTGAGTGAGATCCCCATTGGGTATACACCGTTCAGGTCACTCTAATAACTGCCCCGTTACGTAGAAACGGACCGCAAGTTCCTTCTCTAAGCAGTCGTCAATAATCTTTTACGTTTGAAAGAAAGAAAAAGAAAGAAAAAGTATTTATTTTTCCGCCCCAAATGGACGCACACGCTTAAAATTAGAAATACCAAATTACAAATTAAAAACTTATTACTATATAATCTAACAAATAATAACCTGGTAACCCGGACACAAAAAAAAAAAAATAAGACGACGACAATCTTCTAAGTACCGGACACACCTACAACACGCCATGCCACGCGACGTCAATATAGCCTGCTCATAGGCCACATTTCATCTCGTAAAGCCACGTTTCGTCGTTTGACCAATGAACACTCATGGGGTGGCGTCGGGTGTCATAAGCGTGCCTTTAAATGGATAAACCAAAATGTTTGACCACGTTTCAATGATTTACTTACAAATATTATGTAACGTATGCAACGAGGTTTTGTTTATTTACACTGAGAAGGATAGGTCTTCCAATCGAGTCAGTGCCCAGTATGATTCCCTATTGGTATCCATGATTTTGTCATATTGTTACAGTTCTAGATAATTTAGAGAGAACACGAAACAAAGAACGCAATACAATCCTAAAAAAATGTTAATTACATTGACACTTAGTACATCGATGCCTCAACACGCCAACAAGTTATACGTACTCTATCAAACTCGATAAACAAACGATAAAAATGATATTAGGATGCAAATCACATAAAATACAACATGGTGTTCATAATGATGATGTGGCAAGTGAAGTGTGTAACAGGTCGTCTGGACAGCCGGGGTGAACGGCTAGTGTAGGCCCCGCCGGGTCACTCACACGTCTGAGGGACACACGGGCAGAGAGGATAGCGAGCTTGTTAGCTAACAAGTTGGTGAGTGAAGTGAGTTATAAGTCATCTGGATAGCCGGGGTGGGCGGCTAGTCCCCGCCGGGTCACTCATACGTCTGTGGGGTGGTATACGGGCCGAAAAGATGATACTGTCAGTCTGTGTGTCATCCCACTGACTGGCAAAGGCATTTCCTTTTAAACTCGAGTCGGTGGGAATAATATTTTTCTATTTATTCACGATTGACTTCGGTTTACTCACGTGGATTTTTTCGGGATTGTTAGACTAGTTTAGGGCTCAAACTAAGCCCTTAATTTAGCTGAACATTTTTTATTTTATTTGTTTCTATCGGGCGATTTCACAAATCTATCAATAAGTAGCCCGTAGCTAGTGACCAGATAAGCTAAATGTGACCTACGAATATGACATTAATGTGTCCAACAATCTTATCGACATCACTATAGATATGATGGTGAAATGCAAATGTTAGCCATTAAAAAGTTTAGAGACCGAATTAGTTTAATGAATGGTTAATCATCGGTTGGCGAACACCCCCTAAGTCTGCCACGATGCCGTTTTATCAGAAGTCCACACAATAGTAATTTTGATCCAAACCTTATAAAAAATACGGTAAATATGGATTGGGCACTATGCCATTTCAGGTTTGCGTCTTCTTTCTTTATTCAACTTTTACATTTGCACTGATATCCATTGGCATACCCAGCTTCTGGCCTAGGGGGGGGGGAAGTCTGATTTTTTAGGTCGGATCGTCCGTGGCTGGATTTGTCATACACATTACACAAACACACCTACATGAAACATTAGGTATATGTAGTGTAGTGTGTAGGGCAAACAGCCGCAAATGTCGCGCGCGGTTTTTTGTAATTGCACCGTGCATTTTGCCAGTGTCTACTCCGCGGTTTATTTAAAAGTTAGAGCATAAGGCCCCATTTACACTTTAATTGGTAATTAAGCGAGTTCATACGTGTTCTGCGAGATTTCCAGGGGGGGGGGGGGGCAGATGCCCTGCTGATATCCTAGTGGTGTTAACGTCAAGCCAGCCTGCTGGACTATTGAGATTGAAAAAAATAAGTTAGCATCGATAACTTTATTTTTTTGTCCGCCAACCTGCGCCACACCAGTGTGATGGACTGAGATCTAAACCCATTTCAGTCTGAAAAGAGGCCCGTGCCCAGCACTGAGACAGTCAGCCTGAATATGTTATTTGCAGACGTTTCAAAAACTTTTACTTGATTTTCGCACCCAACAAGCTCGCCCAACAAAATTGCTCGCCGTTCTCCAGACCACTACAACACAGCCTCCACCGAAACTGCCAGACAGCCAAATGAATTCACAAGTTCCCGAAACTTGGTACCAGAGTTTTCGTGATAGACTTAGATGTCTCCATACACTGAAAGTATCTACCCGAGTGTGTCACTACTCGAGATAACTTTACCAATCAGCTTTCGAGACAGATTTCGAGGTAGGTACTTTTGATCTGTCGAGTTTCGGGTATTCTTGCGGGTATTAGTTGTTGGGATAATAGTTATTGTTATGTTAGACGTGTAGTTATTTGGTTTATGTACGGATGTTTATTATTTTGTTTGTTTTGTTTTAAGGAGTTTTGTTGATCAACAGTCTATACATACCGGGTCGCAGAGAGAGTGGTCCAAAGGAAAATGTGGATTAGGAGGCTCAATTATCAATAAGTTTATTGCATTCCACAATGTAGATTTAGGTGGTAACTTAAACAAAATATGGGATCATAATGGACCCTGTTGGGCACAGCAAAAATAGTCGGAGAGAGGAAGCTAAATATACAAATGATTAATATCAATATATCTATCTAATTTAATTTCCTTACAAGGAAATTTAGCATTTTAAGAAGTTTGTATTAAAATTTATCATTTAAATATTAATTAAATTATATATTTATATTCTTTTGTTTTTTATTAATTCGGAATAACAATGAAACTTGCACTACGTATGAAGTTATATTACCTCTTTAGTAATAGGTATATTATAATTGGGCTATATGATATTGTATAAGAGCTGTGTTACAATTTTGGTGTACAATAAAGTATATTCTATTCTATTCTATCTTTAGTAATATAGAAATCATCACCATTTTTAGGATTTTTATGAAATTTTACGTATTTATTTAAATAAAAAAATGTAATGGCGGTTTTGTGTATATTAATGTAAAAAATCGTGTAATAAGTCCTAGCTTTATGGGAACATTTTCAAAATAAGATTATTCGTATCAAAATCGAAAATTGAACAAAAAATGTGAAAAAAAAAAAAAAATTGTTTACTTCTTTTTGAAGGTGTAATGACCCCATATTCCACATTATTTTTTAGACCACTTGGTCCAGGACACCCTGTATAAGGCACAAGAGACTTACAAAATCACTTTTTTCGAATTCACGTCATTTGTAGCTAAACTAAAGATGAAAAGCGGGTATTACCCCAGGTTAAGCACAGCCCATTGGTCTATTCTATAAGAAAAATGTCACAACACAGCTGACTACACAGTGGACACCGTTTTGTGCCTTGAAACATGCTTTTAAGGCAGAAAACTGTTTCTCTAGACCCAGTGACATGCTTGTGGAGATAAAGTGTTTAATGTGTAGTCAGACCACAGAACAGATAAAAGACGAGACTACAGCTCAGATTGAATGGTGATAGGCCTAGGTATATCTGGATACCAAACTCATTAGATCTACTTCACACCGATAATTCAGCCCTCATAAAGCTGTCTCCCCCCCTAAGCCCCCCCACCAGCAACGCCCTAAGCCGAGGTCCGAGTCCCACTGGGGGTCGCCCTTAGTGCTGTTGTTGCAGGTAGTCATGATGTAAGAGTGTAGTATAAGTAGTTAGCTTAGGTTAAGTATTTTACTCCCCCCCCCCCCCCCATTGGCTGGAGACCCTTCAGGTCTCGCCAATAACTGCCCGGTTACGTAGAAATGGTGCCGTAGGAAAACATGAAGAAGCAAAAAAAAAAAAATTGATCTACTACCTACACTACGATACGGTCAGTACTGAGTACGGTAGTACGGTAATTTGACAAATCATCAAGCAAAACACGTGCGGACGTTACTATAATAAAAATAAGTTCTTTTTATACAACGTCTATCATAATAAACGTATAGGTACTCCGAAAGTAGTTTGTTAAGAATTGGGTACTGAATCGATTTCAGCAATGATTTATGAGTATTTTTTTTAACGTGTTTTTGTCTTATCATTCTTTCAGTTGACATAAAGAAAACTTAGCCTTATGTCAAGTTCAAAAGATTGAATTTTAAATGAAGTTAATGTTGAAAACATACTATTTTCTTGAATAAACAATATTTAACCTTTAACTGTGGACGCGCGGTCTCACAGACCGCTCGCAGTTTCTAATTTTCGTGTTTACCCACTTCCCCGCCCCCATCACTACTGATGCGCTCAGTATCTTCGCTTTTAGTCATGAAACGATAGTTGAAACGGGAGGTTACGTCGTTGGCTGCAAATTGAATAAGTTATTGGGCTTCAAACTTCGTCCGCGGTCTGTGAGACCGCGCGTCCATATTTCCAATACAAAAAAATCACTGAGATTTTTTTTTTGTCTTAGTTTATTTTAGATTAAAATGTGACAAAATAACCAAAAAAATAGAGACAAATCAAAACGACCACAAAAATTACCACTGCAACAGCGTCCAAGTAAAATTTTGCGAGTTGGAGATCCTAACTTCGAAAAGCCCTTATGCAAAAGTTACCAAAAATGTACTATATTTTGGACCTTTGTCAGTTTTTTTTTGTTTTATTTTGAGAAGCAGATTTTTTGTTTTTTATTTTTGTTATACCTTAGATTTAAATATATTTTACTTGATTTCTCAAAATACTTTACAGTTAAATGTTTTTTGTTCGTTTATGTGGTGTCAAGTAAATTTAAGATCAAAAGTGCCTAGAAATGGTTAATTTGATTAAAATGTTTAAGAAAATAAATATGTTTGATTAAATACATAAAAAGTCTTTAAGTCTGATACCTATACATAATAAAAAAAAGTAATAATCATTTAATAAAATAGAATTTCGTTATTAATTTGACCTTCAAATACAGCGGTCCGTGAGACCGCGCGTCCATGTAAGTGTGACAAAAAACGAACGTCCACAGTTAAAGGTTAAGAACAAAAGTAAAATTTCCACATATAATTATGTGAATATTCTAATTGGGGAGTTTAAGTGTTTGTTTTATTTCTGTAACATGTTGTACCTATAAATACGTTAAAATGAAAAAAAAATTATAAGAAAATGAATAAGCGGAAAAAATATAATAAACATAAAGCAAAAATATTAACTCTCCAAGCAAAATCAGAACACATCGTTAGTTCAGACATAGGCATATAAAGTTCTCAAAACGGGAATATTAAATACAATTATAGTGGCATATAAAGCGCAATAATAACATTATATTAATGCAATAAAACCAAATAGCTCACAGAACTTGGCATTTCACATGAATGTAGAGCTACTAGAAGTGACACTTGCATTTTCTTCTGAAACAACCACGCTACTGTTGAATTGGGTTTAACCCATCATAATATCATATATAGCCCACAGATATTAAATGCTGAACATAGGCCTCCAAATGACAGCATTGATTCAAACGGTAATAGGGAATATGGCCATAATGACCACGCTTCGTTGACGGATGGATGATCACAGTATTATGTTGTTATGCGCAGATACAGGTCGCTGCAGTCCATTCTCGATCCATAATCCTGTAATTGAAAGGAGCTGGCCTATTTTTTGGCCTATTTATTACAAAAAGAGCTGGGTTCCAACTACTAAAGGTCTATAAAGGTTACAGCTCATTAGAAATTTGTGGGCCCCGCGATTTCCACTCGTTGACTACGTGAGGTCCACTGGTTGACCACGCGATATCTACTCGGTGACCGCGCGAGATCCTCTGGTTGACCACGCGACGTTTACTAGTGATAACGCGGCGTCCACCCGTGGACCACCTGCTGACAACGAGTGGACACCGAGCGATTAGGCGGTGCGGGTCGGGTGCTGGGTGGGTCTAATGAGCTGTAACCTTAACTGTAAAATATTGTTTAGTTTGAAAGTAATTGTTTCCTTAGTCCCCTAGAAGTTCCACTACTGAAAACACACACCTGTAAAGTACCTACTGCTGTAATGATCGGTCCTGAAGAGTAAGAGAGAGAAGAAGTCCATAAAATCAATCTACCAAAGTCGGATTTGGGACGCAACTTGAGAGGCCTATGTCCAGCAGCGGATAAACTGAGTTGATTGTTTGGAAGGCCGATTTTAGGCGATGCTTTATTTATTCCGTACGCCAATTATTCCATAATCAGAAGACAGTTAATGGTAAATGATTTTTCATAAACAGAAATAGCAAGAAAATGTTTTATTAAATAACTTTTAGTGCTATCCAAAAATGTCTCATCCATTTTCTGTACATCTTTGTAAGTTTAATTTTACGAGTCGAATAAACATGCGCGTGAGTTTCCGTATTTAATGCGAACATCCCAAGGTTGCGCTGACGCACGCCGCCGATGCGCTTGTTTTGATATTAAATGCAACACACATACATACAGAGTGTCTTGTGTTAAAGTGTTTCGGTTAAAATTATGTGACATTTTGAATTGGTCCGGAGTATTAACAGTAACAAATATTCCATTATGTTAGAATGTAATGTAAAAGTGTTAAGTGCGCGTTCGCACGCACAAGTATGCGCTCATTCCAATGTTTTTTAAGAGTCAGCTGCCGAATGTAAGCTAGGATTACGCAGTTTCCTGATTTTTGAAATCTACATTTTTAACTTTATGTTCACACCGAATTCACAATACGCCATTGCGCTATGCGTAATCGCCAACTTTCAGCAGCCATTTGCTGTACTACGCCAATACGCGCCTCAGAAGTTGATTGCCTACGCGGCTGAAGTGGGAACTTTCACAAACCGACTTTTCTTGTTCACACTAGTGGCGCATTGCACGCTACAGCGTATTGTCAGCGTAGTATGAACGGAAAATGTAGTCCGAATTCACGTTCATACTGAGGTTCACAGTGAGCCTGCTCACAGTAGGCGGCTGACTAAACGTTTGGTGTGAACCATTCCTAAAGAATTGAACAGACTTTAACATTAATTCGAATTTCACTCATAGAAAATGGGCCAAAAACAAAATTGCTTTGCTTTCCAATAGTAGTATTTTTATTGCCAAACTGGGTATAAATGGATTCAAACATACATAAACTCACGTCGGGGTAGGCAGAAACTGTAGAACGCCACATGCTACGATTCTTACATACTCCCTTCATTTTGTCTACGTTCATACATCTTGTCATACTCGCACGCCGGTTGAGAGTACTACGGACCTCTCTCCTTTTTGAAGAACATCACCAATAACGTCGATGTATGTCCTCCTAGGGCATCCTTTACTGGCTTCCACTGACATCCGCCTTATAAATTCCTTGTATTGATTAGGGCTCGTAAGCTAATTTTATACTTACTGTAATAGTTACTAACGTATAGCAGGGTCTTCTAGGCAAAGGTCTTTGCTTCATTATTGGTCTTCTTGCCTCGTATCGGCAAGACCTGTATGGAAATAGCTTATGCCGTGGTGAAAAGATTAGGCAGTCAGTAAGGTTGGTAGCGGGGCTGACTGCCCAGGACGTACTTAATTATCGTCATTCCTAGAGGCTCTGTTAATGCACCCATGCATTATTAGTACAGATACATGAGTCTTAATTTCAACAATTAACGCTTCATTAATAATTAATAGGTATTGGCTATAAGTAGATAGGTAGATAGTTACTATAAAGGTGCAACTAGATTGCGGTGGACGTCGATCGACGACATCGACCGTTCAGATCAAGGGTTCCTTCTATTTGGCAGAATCTTGATACTCCGATTTTTATTTGGCATAACTCACATGGCATAATCTTATTTAATCGAATATTTTTAAGGCATAAAAATTATTTAGCATAACTTTTGTTTGGCAGAATATTAACGTGTCCGAATTTACAATGGCATACTTTTATCTTGGCAGAATTTTGTTTCGCATAAATTACCTTTGCCATAATTAATATTATGCATAATTTTGTTTAGCATAACATTTATTTAGAGATACGATTATTTGGTATGGGTGCATATTTGAACATCAAAAATTAAAATAGATGTATCTTCTTGTAAAAAATAGTGTTCAAAACATCAAAAACTTATAATATATGGAATAAAACTGATAATTTAAATAAAGTAAATAATAATTTATGCTGTCGAATGGTTAGATAACCTACGTGCAATGTATTTAAAATCGAATGGTCTGCAAAAGTGACATAGAATGTTCTAAATATAGCATATAATGGTAGCATTTTCAATATTAAATTAAATTTGTGTCATAAAAAGTCAATACGTTGTGCTGCAAAATTTTGTGACAGAAACGAATCGCTGCGAAACCGACTTTACGCAGTCTTGTCTGCCCTACCCCTAGAGTGTAATTTAAACCCGCGTAGGCGCGGAGGGGTAGGGCGGCCCGCGAGCTGAGGAGCAGGTGGTGAGCGTTAAAACCATCTGTGACGATAAGCTCGCGTGGCGCCGCCCAAACCCCGCAGCGCCGGAGCCGTGACAGAAACAATGCTTGCTGCATGTTGCATGCCTGCTGCATGTTGCATGCCTGCTTGCATGCTGCATGCATGCTGCATGTTGCATGCCTGCTTGCATGTTGTATGCCAGTTCTGCCTTTTAATGACTATCGATATAAAATGTATGCCAAAAGACGATTCTGACTGTGAATTTTCTGCGATATGATGTTTCTGCTTTTTAATTATTATGGATATAAACATTATGCCTAAAGATGATTCTGACTAACAAAATTATGAGTTTTGAATGTATGACAACTGAGTGTATGCGAAATGATTTTCTGCGAAATGAAGTTTATGCTATCCGTTGTTATGCAAAACAATATTATGACGTAAAAAGTTCTGCTATAAAAGGTAGACCCTTCAGATCAAACCAGTGTGGTGCTTCGTAGCCGGATTATGGTCGATCAACTTGTACTGTTTTTATTTCATTTTATTTACATTTATTCATAGGACAATTTACATTGTATCTTACATAATATAATTGCGTAGAGTGTATTACATAAATCTATACTTAATATTATAAAGAGGTAGAATTTGTTTGTTTGTTTGTTTGTTTGTTTGTATGTAGGAGGTAATCTCCGAAATTACTCATCCGATTTCAAAAATTCTTTCACCAATAGGAAGCTACGTTATCCCTGAGTGCTATAGGCTACATTTTGGGATCAAAAAAATTAGGGATCCGAAAATTAACGGGAGCGAAGCCGCGAGCAAAAGCTAGTAATTAATAAAATAGAAAACATTTACATTACTATTCAATTAGTACAATTGACTAAATCCAGAGAAATAATTATTTTAATGTCTAATGATATAAGATTATTCGACATCAATCGATGGTGTAGGAATGAACAAATCAAGTTTTTTTATTTTTTTCTTCTATTCGTCTTGTAGGTTGTCCTTGAATACCATTTCTACGTAACTGGGCAGTTATTGGCGACACCTGAAGGGTCTCCAGCCAATGGAAGGGAAGTAAAATACTTAAGCTAACTAATTATACTACACTAATCATGACTACTAGCAACAAACAACACCACTAAGGGCGACCCCTAGTGGGACGCACTCGGCTTGTGGCGTTGCTGGCGGGGGAATGAATATCAAACCATGCAGACTGTTTCAAAATGTATAGGTACCAATAATGATGCAGAGATTAATTAATAAAACTATCGTCCATATCGATCGATGAACGACCAACCATCGATCGAAATGGTCGGTCGAATATGTTTTGTCGACGTTGATTGACCGCAATGTATTTGCACCTTTACTATCCATACCTGAACTTGCACTAGCATTATTGCAAGCCGGTCAGGGTCATCAGTCATCTTCATCGCTTATGAATATTGTCATAAACCCATAAGAGAAAACACCTACAGCAAATTTTGTCGCAAAAACCAGCAGTTATTTATAATGATCTGTCGTAATGATGACTGTATGAATGTTAAACATTTTTTATAAGTCATTATATTTATACAACGACTATAATGTTGGGCCGGTTAATAAATTAACTTTGCCGGCCGAACAAGTCAATGATCCATACTTACATGTACTATAGAGGGAAGACAGTAGTTTAAGTAAGAATCGTTTTTTGATTAGCAAAGGAGGATGGCCCTCAAGATCAATAACGACCACACTTTGTCAATAGAAAGCTCTTTCAATGTACTACAATAGTATTATGGCAGCTCGTTTCAAATCTCAGTGAGAAAAAAGATCTAGCAATTTTTTTTTTGTATTGGCCGCGCGTTAGCAACGTATCACTTTGCAGTGCCATAACTTTTTTTCAATGCGTATTGATATGAGCAACAATAGTAACGACATTAGTAAATTTAAAAATTAAAATTATTAAGATTATTACTCATAATGGCTTAGTTTAAACTCTCAATCACCGTAATTATAGACACAATAGATAAGACAATTAAGTGTCGTCCTGGGACGACGGGCGGTACGCAACCGGTTAAAATAATAATATCATAATTATGAATCTATAAAATGATAATAATAAAAATATAAATTTGCAGTACATTGAAATAGCTTTTTAATGGCATGTGTGGTCGTGGAGGAGCTCGTGGCTAAAATAATTACAGCCGCATAGACCGATCTTCCGGGTTAAGCCACGCTTGCCGAGGTTGGTCTGTGGATGGGTGACCATTTACCATAGCGAGTTTCCTCCGTGCCTCGGAAAGCACGTAAAGCCGTTGGTCCCGGCTGTCATTTGTAGATCTTTGACAGTCGTTACTGTTGGTCAGAAGCCAGAAAGTCTGACATCCAGTCTTACCAAGAGTATCGTATTCAAATCAAATCAAATCAAATCATTTATTTGCAATAAATAGGGTACATAGAATGGTGTTATATAAAATACAAAATTAGATCAAGCCCATTTAGCCATTATAAATAGCGTGCAAATTTTACTTAAAAACTATTAGAAGCTGATTACTGAATATTCAAATTAATCATTATGCTTACATTAACTATTACCCAGTTACTGGGTTGTGGAGGTCTGATAGGCAGTCGCTCCATGTAAAATACTGATATTCAGCTGCATCCGGTTCGACTGGAAGCCGACCCTAACATAGTTGGGAAAAGGCTAGGCAGATGGAGATGATGGTGTGGTCGTTATGGGTCTTGAGGGCCAGTTTCCATGTAATACACTCTTACCAATTCTCCTTTCGTCTATGTGAATTATACATTCAGCCTATTTTATCGGGCCTTGTTAATAACTAATGAGGCTGAGATGCTATGTGTTATTTTTGTTCCAGAATTTATAATCAATCCGTACAAAGTCTTGACGAGTTCAAATACGTTTTCTTTCGAGTTTCAATACACAAGGTTAGTCGGAAAGGGGGTACTAATCTGCGGGCCACTTAATGTATCACTGATGACTGTTTTTAAGAAAGAGTAAAATTTCAAAATTCGATTATTTTTATTTCCATTCAAAATGTTTTATAATTTAGTTTTTTAAAAAAGAACGTCCCTTCTTTATTTACAAATATTTAGAAAATGAAGCTTCAAATGCCCGACCCCAAATATGACCTAAAATGTAAACACAGCAGATCATATCTGAGGATAGATAGATTTAAGAGCGTGTACGCCGTTCGGCATTTCATACAAATTTTCAAGTCCTGATTTTTCGATATGAGTGAACCGATTTTAATGAAACTTCATACCCATCAGCAAGATACATAGGACTAAAAAGTTAGTAGAAAATATTTTCGAAAAATAGTGTTACAGTTAAATTAGACCGATTTAAAATTTTCCATACAAACAGAAATTTCCAACTATCTTTTTTTAAGTAAGACATTTCGAAAATGTTTTCTACTAACTTTTTAGACCTAAGTATCCTGCTTATGTGTGTGAAGTTTCATCAAAATCGGTTCAGTCATTACGAAAAACAAAGACTTGAAAATTTGTATGAAATGTCGTACGGCGTACACGCTCTTAAGCGTATTTATGAAATGTTTGAACAGCCATTTCTCTTAAACCATTATATTTTGGGGAAACTTGTAGAACTAACTTTTGTTCTTTCTTTTTATGGGTACCCTAACACCCTTTCGGATTAGTAGGGGGTACTAATCCGAAAGGGTGTTAAAGTACCCATAATTCCGACTAAGTTGTATAAAAAAACTCCACAAATTTCATCAGACTGCCTTCATTGAATTCAAGAAAACTTCAGGCAATATTAAACACATAATCTACAGAACTTGTCTTACTGCAACGTCACTGCCATACATCATCGTTGCGCGCAATCGCAGCACTAAAGATGCGCGTGGGCAGCATACAGACGCATCGCACTCTTCCGCATATGACTCCGCTTATTTGGCTTATTATAATAACAGTCGTAAAAGCCGTATAAACGATGACTCTCCCGTCTTTTTGTTTATATTTTATGTAGTTATGTTAATTTCTGGATTTGTGAAGTGTTAGTAGATGTTGTTGTAATAGTTAAATGAAAAGGATGGCTTTATTTAGATAGGAAAATAACCACAATGTTTGGTTTAGTGGTGTTGCGTCAATGCTAATAGATATAATCTCGTGGATTCAGCTCTGAATCTTTCGCCACACTAAACGCGAGACGCGAGCGGGGCGTATCGTCGGCGGGTCCGTGTGAGTTGTATTCAAGGGATAAGCGACGTATACGGAATCAAAAAAAAAAATACAGTGTGTTTGGGACAAAAAAAGGAAAGTTTTCTCTAAATATCGAGAAAAAAAGTTTTTTGTAGAAGATAAAAATAAAAAACCAAATTCTTGGGTATTTGAATTTTTCACATAAATTTTGAGGTTATGTGAAAAAAGTTGAAGATTTTTTTATTACTTACCTATAACTTTGCCATTTAACTTTTTTTCATAGGACTTGTAGTTTTGCCGGAAATCGAGACAAACCGTTTTTTACCCTTAAAAACGCACTCCCATCCACTTCCCGACCTCAGATCGCCCGTAAATTATTTTTCCTTCCATTTTTGTTATATTCTCTTCCTTTTCCAACAGGTTTCATCCTACTATTTTTTTTCACTTCTTACCATTTTCAAAGATTTTCAGTTGGAACCCTTGTATGTATATTGGTTTTTGTGATGTCCAATAAATGTGTTTTATTTATTTCCACTTTCTTTACGACTGCGCAACACAACAATCAGAGCAACAAAACAGTAGCAGAGAATAACAACCGTATTTTCTAAAATTTTGGAACAAAACATTAGTTCCAATGCATATGTAACAATGCAAACTCATATGCAAAATCAATATTACAAAACAGTCATATGCAAAATAAATATTGCAAAACAGTACAAAAATATTGCAACTGCGAGTGGCCCGTCACAGCCTAAAAACCTATATTTTGGGACTTCAAAATGACGGGTGTACACAATTCATGTCGACTGCATAAATGCATTTGAAATAACGTGACTCTTTTAGCATATTGATATCCAAAAATAATATTGTAGTTGTTCGTTTGAATGCGTTTCAAAAAGTCAAGAAACCAGTGGAAATGTTTTTTTTTAATATATTTGATTCTAGGCCTGCGTTTGACCGCCATCTCGCCTGATGTTAAGCGATGATGCGGTCTACGATGAAGCACGCTTGCCCAGAAGAAACCGATTCACTCGTGACTTGAAGACACCCAGATTATAGCTGTCGGGGAACACCCACTCGGGCAGCGCATTCCACTGTTTGGCGGTTTTCACAATGAAAGTGGAATCAAAGCGCTTCGTTCGGGTTTTTGGTATATCAACCATGAACCGATGGCGCTTTTTCGTGCTTCTGGCCGTTCGATAGAAAAAAGGGCAGGGGGGAATTAGATCATGCAGATCTGAAGCACACTCTCCGAAATGTATGGATTTACAAATAGAGGTAAATGCGCACGACAAAAAAGTGGAACTCACTACCTGCGTCTATGTTCCTGAACGCTTACAACCTGAATCTCTTCAAAGTTAGAGTGAACAGACTTCTTCTGTGTAAGCTCGCTCCATCGTAGACTTTGTCTCTGTCACCTTTGACCATGACCAGAGTAAAGAGCAAAGCCACCACAAAACAAAAGGTAAGCCAAAGAAAAGATGAATGGATTGTGTGAAAGAAGTGAGTACTGAGATGACGGCTGATAGAGGAGAATGGAAGAGGACTATATTCTGTGCCAACCCCACCTAGAACTGGTGTAAGGGCACGGTCATGATGATGTCGGGAGCGAGAGTGCGTAGGAAGCCGTCGCCTCCTTCTGCAAGGAGGTGATGGCGACCAAAGAATGAGCGGAGAGTGAGAGAGAGGCAGCTGCCACTCTCCCTTCCCGCGCCAGACGCACCGGGCGCCGGAGGGCGCGCGACTATCTCCGGCCACCGTAGTGTGTGGCCTGCAGGCGGCGGGTTAGGGGACCAGTCGCCCGACCAGTAACAGGACGTGAGGCTATGCCCCACAGTAGAAGAGTTCTGCCAGGGGCTGGCGGACCGAGGCCTATCGGGGTTGCGGTGCATGCAGTACAGTACTATTAGTAGTAGAGATTTTTGTGAAAAAGTTGGTCCAAGGAAGTACTACCACGATACCTATTTCCAGTGCCAAGGAGCATTGCTGTGTTCCGGTTCGGAGGGTATGGATGCCGATGAAATTACAGGCACACGAGACTTTCCAACTTTGTCTTAAGGTTGGCAACGCACCAGCAATCCTCTTGGTGTTGTAGGTGTATATAGAAGACGGTAACCACCTTCTATCAGGTGGTCCTTCAGCGTCTAATTGGCCAATTTAGAACCGTAAAAAACATCCACTAGGAAACAAAGGCATCAAAGAACCATTTTGTGAATGTCATAATCAGACCGAAAGGTAATCGCTAAATGTTATTGATACTCACATAAATGTCACCCATCCATCCGGCATTTGTATGACCATACAATGAACTAATATATTCCAAAGCATAGCCCGTACATGAACTTGATGTACTCATGCATATTCACAAAGTAATAGCTACGTAATAAAATTAGGCTTTCATTTTACAGGACGTTTGTCAATACAGCGGTATAACTGAAATTGCAAACCTTTCTGCGGATGTAGAATAACATAACTCTTGAAATTCAACCTTCTGTCGCCAGCAATAAGGTCTGATGTAACGTTTGGTAACAGTAACAAAGGTTTGTATGCATTATAAGGGCTATTCAAAGGGGAACAAAATGTGAAACCAATTTGATGCCAAAGGGTTTTTAGATCTATTCTGTGCTAATTTTCCGCAAATTTTAACGGGTTGCTTGTGGTCATGCTGTAGTTATAGACATTATACCTTTTCAAATTGTGTTATTAAATAGAAAAAGACGTGTATGCGTTCCAAATATTCGTATCATCAGATTCATAATGCTTAAATATTACTGGACTCCAACTTGTTGGCCCCGTGTAGTGAGTATATGAGTTAGGTACCTCGTTTTTAACAGCAGCAGTCACCGGCGCAAGAAGATTGGTTCTTTGGTTGGTTGTTACTTCACTACTTTGTGGTGATTTTTGGCATCATTTCTCTGTTTAGAAGAAGTATTTGTCCAATGCTAACTAGAGCTGTGTTGCTGGGGAGTCAATGGTCACCGAACCACTGTTGGTTTTGGGCATCGCTTCTTTGTTTAGGAGAGGTATTTGTCCAACGTTGACTGAGGTATGTTGCTGGGGAGTCAGTAGTCCCGCAACCAATAACGTGGTGATTTAGGGCATCACTTCTCTGTCTAGGAGAAGTGTTTATCCAACGTTAACAAAGATGTGTTGCTGGGGAGTCAGTGGTCACCAAACCACTTACGTGGTGCTTTTCGGCATCTTCTCCGCTTAGGAGAGGTGTTTGTTCAACGCTGAAAAAATTGTGTTCCTGGGAAATCAGTGGTCACCAAACTACCTACGTGGTGATTTTAGGCATAATTTCTCTTTTTACGAGATGCCTATTTGTCCAACGCTGACATCGCTGTGTTGCTGGGGAGTCAGTAGTTACTAAATTACTTACGTGGTGATTCTTGGCATCGCTTCTTTGTTTAGAAGAAGATTTGTTCAACGCTAACAGAGCTCTGTTGGGGAGTTTGTTGCGCCGTTTCATCTTCGCAGCATAAACACTAGAAAGCGGTGAAGGGTGAGCGTTTTTGGGAGCTGTGTTTTGTAACATTGACATTCAAATATAACTATGTTATTCTAGTCTACTTTAGGGCTGATTTTTCACTCGTCAGATAACTTTTATCTGGGGAATAAGTTTGACGTCATGACAGCTTCTCTATGGAAAATATGTCAAACCGTCATATTTATTCCTTGGATAACATTTATCTGACGATTGAAAAATCGGCCCTTAAACAAATGAATTTTGAAGTTTGAAAGGTTGAATAGCGTATTGCTTATGACTATGAGTATTAATTCCCTGCTTTGAAGGGTGAATATGGTAGACAAACTGAACCAATAGTGGTGAAAGCATGTCTTAAGTACCTATAAATACAATGTCCGAGTTCGAACTGACCATTAGTTCTTTATGCATGCTTTTAACCACTCTTTTGGTATTGTGGCTGAAGTGGCTACTTTGTGTATGCCTAATGTGACTCGTAGTACTCACATGTACTTACGTGTGCTTAAAATGGCCGTAGGCACCTGAAGTGCCAGTACTTTTTAAATTGCCAATAGGTTCTCTCTTTCACATTTAGAATCGGCTTTTATATTTTGATTGCCTCGTCGCCGTTGGTCTAGGTAGTGGTCGCAAGCGCGATAGGTCGAGCAATGTTAGAGGGTTTTTCCGTGTGAAATTTTTCAGTAGCAGCTTGGAGTATGGATTTGTGCCCGGTTGATGGCAATAGGTTCCCCTTATATCATATTACATAAACGTTGAGCCGAAATGAGGGTATACTATACATCTCTGTCCAACCCTTCGGAGAATACAGGCATGATATTATGTGTTATTTTTTAACGATCGACCGAGATGGTTTCAAGTACTAATCTGCTTACCTCGTTTGTGTACAATTGGTATTTGAACCTAACAGCATAAATTTTAAACGTTTGCCATTACAAACGCGGGACGCGAGCGGGTCGTATCGTCGGCGGGCATATGTCAGTTGTATTCAAGGGATTACTATGAAGCATGTCACATAAAATGCGAACGCGGAATGCTTAAATGAATCTGTGGCGATATCTATCACGCCACATGCGAACTATCCTCCATCGCGATATCAAGATTTGACACGCAGATAGTATATATGTAACCGCCCGATATTGATATTTGGGCAGTAGCCCGCTAGGCACAAGACTCCGCCTGGTTGGAGGATCCTCCCTTTGGTTGGAGGAACACCACACCTCGTTCCTCCACAAATCTGATGATAAATTGGCAATAGTATAAGAAAGTAAGCAAATATGTAATAATAGGTATACTTCATCCTACCGGCCCCCTTCTACCATCGGACATCTAGACGCACTGCAAGTTACCATCCATACCTAGTTGCCATTCCACCAATTCGCACTAAGCGCTTCCAAAAATCCTTCATGCGCATGGCAAAAGAGTGGTCACTACCTGCGTCTGAGTTCCCGAACGCTTACAACCCGAATCTCTTCAAAGTCAGAGTGAACAGGCTTCTTCTGGGTAAGCTCGCTCAATCCATAGACTTTGTCACCTCTGACCTAGAACAGAGTCAAGAGGAAATGCAACACAAAAAAAAAGACTTGCTTACAATCCATATAATAAGTATTTTTTTATAAACTCTCTATATTCTTACAAGACGGAGGCTGTTTCAACAATTGTTAGTCCTTTAGTAATTCCAGCAAAATATACTTCAACAAAATATTTTAACCAAAAATTCTCAAAAAAAACTATATTTATATACATAAACTAGCTATAACAACAACCACACAACATACAAATCTGAGCGAAGTTCAAAACGATTCGAACCCGTGACCTTTCGGTCCCTCGTCAAACCCCGTCGCTTCAATTTGCGAAATAATTTACAACTCGCGATGAAAAGCGAATACCTAATACCTAGTATGTTTTGTAGACGTACTAAGTATATCACATAGGTATCTTTAAAGAGCAGTTCAAACTACGCTATAATACACTTGGGAGCAAGTAAATCGAGCCACTCCTTCTTTCACGTATCCTGGTTATTAGTTAGTTTTGGTTTCATGAATTCTATAAAATATGTCATTTGAAAGTTTATTAAATAATCTTTAAAAACAGGGTAAATTGTTGAATGATAACCGTTTTGAATGATAATTTATTGGTTCAAAAAGAAAAACAGTAATTTTGTTAGAAAATTGGGTAAGGTTAAAACAGTCCGGAAAAAACAGATAAAAACAAAATCATTGTAATAATCACACTACAATATGGGTTTATTTAACAAAAACCCCCAATTTAATCTTTTCTTATTGGAGTGTAATCAAATGAAATGCGATACCTACTTAATTTTATTCTACACATTAATTTTTAATTTAAAATTAAAAATTTCTTTCACCGATTGGATTGGATCAATTTTTATTTGAAAGAGTATTTTTTCATTGTGGTCCTATATTAATTTGGTGAAGATCTGATGATGGGTTTTGGAGATAATTAATGGAACTCCTCAACGTTTAACAGCGAATCAATTACGTAAAAGTATTTTGCAAGTGTCTTGGGCTACTGTTGGTATTTGAATAAAACATAAATAATATCACGCTTGCCTATTCCCGAAGAGATTTTTGTAGTAGGTACAAAAAAATATTAAACTAAAAATAAAAAAAATTGGAAGACGTAACATAATCTGCATTTCAAACTCCAATAACTCGAACAGGCAACCAATGAACCAAAGAAACAATAACAAAATAAATTCTAGCCAAATTATTCACCGCTGAGATGTCCAGACATGTCAAAAACGCTTTCGTTTTCAAAACGTCTGGCCGGCTCCAGTCACCGGGGGAATTTTAAATGAGACTCGTTTCTGGGCTATTGTTTTAAATGTTAGTTCTTTTTGCTGCAAGTTTTTTTTGTGATAGCAATGACCTCAAGCGAAGGAAAAAGAAGATTTAATTAATTTATCATGTTTGTCTTCTATTCAATACTAGCTTTCGCCCGCAGCTTCGCTTGCGTGAAATTTTGAACCTGTTAAGTGACGATTTTCCATACAAACTTTCATCCCCTATTTAACTCCCTTAGGGGTTGAATTTCGAAAAATCCCTTCTTAGTGGATACCTACGTTACAAAAGGAATCTACTGTCAAAATTTCAAGTTTCTAACCCCAGCGGTTTAGACTGTGCGTTGATAGATCAGTCAGTCAGTCAGTCAGCTTCGCCTTTTACATGTATAGACTATCGGCCTATCTCCAAGTGTCTTTTGCTCAATGAGAATAAAATATAACTATGACATGACGGAAGAATTCTTAAAAATAGTCAATTAAATATTTTAAACTTACACAATACACTCCCACTCATTGTCTGGTCACAAATACATACTCACTAACACACACAAACACACACACCCACACAAACACACACACCCACACATATCATTCGTCATTCATAAAGGTACTTAAGAGAAATGAAACACTAAAGATGTACTTTCAATTTTTTATATTCCCTTTAGATTAAGAATTTTATTAGAAATGTACTTAATTACATTATTTCCGAAAATTTGTCGTTTTTAACACTATAATATTTGTAAACGGAACGAAAGAGCCTAGATCTCACGACACAGGGAATCCTAGTGTGAGGTATAGGACTTCAACTAAATTATATGTAATCTTTTTGAGACAATTTTATTCTTATTCTATTCTTATAACGTAACTCCTGTATTGCCCGAAGGGTTGGGCAGAGGTATATAGTAGGTACACCCATATTTCGCCGTTATTTATTTAAGTCCCATGTAATAGGGGGCGATGCTATTGTCATCAACCGGGCACAAATTCAGACTCCGCGCTACTTTTGAGAAATTCCACACGGAAAAACCCAATAACACTTTGTCCGACCTGTTGATGTATATGATTATGTTGTTACCACAAACACATCAAAATCCGTTGCGTAGTTTTAAAGATCTAAGCATACAGACAGCGGGAAGCAGTCATGTACCCTTTCAATTCAACGATGATGGTCCCAGGTGTTACGTAGATTTCAGTAGGTAGCTCCACTTCCACTGCAACTGAGAATTTCCGCATCGAAAAACACCAACTTGCTATACTTCTGACAAATCGGGCTTTGTAATCCGGTTAGGGCTTAAAGCTGTAGTGGTTACCAGTGACACATCACCCACAAACTTATATTACCAGTACATTTCCATACTAAATTAATAATACTTACAGCGTATTATATCCTCACGCTGACACAACAAAAGCTCATCAACAA
The DNA here is from genome assembly GCA_905220435.1 of Amphipyra tragopoginis. NCBI lineage: Eukaryota > Metazoa > Arthropoda > Insecta > Lepidoptera > Noctuidae > Amphipyra > Amphipyra tragopoginis. Next base: position 2,326,418 of record HG992010.1, on the reverse strand, counting down.
GAAAGTAGTCCACGAAGGTCGAATCCTTTAAAGGATGATCATCTTGACTGAGCACGTGATTTCTCAATTATTACGGTGCTCGAAAGTCAAAATTATACGGAACATGTTCAAAGGACAAGTTTAAAGGCGAGGTTTGAATACACCTTCTGTGGTCGCAGTGTAAAAAAATCAGTTGAACAAAGTGAATTAAACAATCATTTGTGTATTGTAAACGAATAAAAAATCTTCGAGGCTTTTAGTTAGCGGTGAAGGATAATAAGATTTCTTAAAAAAAAACGTTGGAAAAGCTGTAGTTTTGACAAGTATTTGGGAACCATATTGTAATTCAATCATTTGATTTCGCAACTGGACCTCAGTCGAAATAATAATTTTATTTTGCATGCAACGGAAAAATTTGATTGACAATCCATGTTTACTAAAGACTACAGACTATTTATTGAAAGTGGTTTTGGTTATCTAATCCTTTCTATTGGTCAGCTTAAGTATTATGAGTTCAACATAAATACGAAAGAATGTGAAGTGGCAATAAAATTTTGTGTCATAATAATACATACGCATACCTATACATAAACTCACGCCTTTTTCCCATGGGGGTAGGCAGAAACGGTAGAACGCCACATGCTACGATTATTACATACTCTTTTCGCTTCGTCCACGTTCATACATCTTGTCATACACGCACGCCGGTTGAGAGTACTAGGCAACTGTTCTTTTTGAAGAACATCACCAATAACATCGATGTATGTCCTTCTAGGTTGTCCTCTACTGGTGTTTTCACTGACATAATACATCGTTTGTAAAAAAAAAAAATCTTAACAACATTTTCTGCTCTGTGGCATTCAAAGGAGGTGAAAGTGAGATGCGGTGGAAAGAATTGCGACGTCCTCGTGTCCTGCTTATGTCCTGCTAATTTGTTTGTGTGATGTATTGGTTCATGTTTATTTCACGCCTTGTTATTAGGTACCGTTCATCAAATATTTGCTAGGACATGACTCCGTTTTGATGTTTCGATAAGGATGCGTAAATGAGGCCCTGGGGAAGTTCCATAATTTTGTTTAAACAAACGAATAATTCATTTCTAGGTTAGTTTTGTTTCTCGGATAGTATGGTTTCAAGTTGATTGAGTAGACTCGACAGGTTTATATTATAACTAGCTTTTGCCTGCAGTTTCACTTGCGTGAAATTTTGAACCCGTTAAGTGACGATTTTCCATACAAACTTTCATCTCCTATCTAACTCCCTTAGGAGTTGAATTTCAAAAAATCCTTCCTTATTCCTTGTCTACATTATAAAGGGAACCTCTGTGCAAAATTTTAGCTTTCTAGGTCCAAGGGTTTGGGCTGGGCGTTGATGAGTCAGTCAATCAGTCAGTCAGTCAGGACTTTTCTTTTTATTTATATAGATATGTAGATAGCTAAGTAGTATCTAAATGAGACTGGCCCAACAAAAAGCTACATATACAATACAATAGGCTTGGTGGCACGCTTGGTGGTAGGATCTACACGGTCCGCCTGGCTAGCTACCACCCTCACATTAAAGTCCGGCCCCAAGCAGTTTACTGTGTTCCGTCGTGTGTATGTGAGAGCCAGAGGGGTATAGGGGAATCCATCTATATCTCTGTTACTTGGATTCGAGTGCTCCTTCTTAGACCCTATCTGCGCTTACCATCATCTAGGATCAAATGCGACCAAGTCAAATAATAAAAAACTGGCCAAGTGCGAGTCAAGAGTTCGGTACCATTATCTGTAAAAACGGCAAAAAAATCACGTTTGTTGTATGGGAGCCCCCTTAAATATTTATTTCATTCTGTTTTTTAGTATCGGAGGAGTTCGTGGCTAAATAATTACCGCCGCATAGACCGATCTTCCGGGTTAAGCCACGCTTGCCGAGGTTGGTCTGTGGATGGGTGACCATTTACCATAGCGAGTTTCCTCCGTGCCTCGGAAAGTACGTAAAGCCGTTGGTCCTGGCTGTCGTTTGTAGATCTTTGACAGTCGTTACTGTTGGTCAGAAGCCAGAAAGTCTGACAACCAGTCTTGCCAAGAGTATCGTATTACCCAGTTACTGGGTTGTGGAGGTCTGATAGGCAGTCGCTCCATGTAAAATACTGATATTCAGCTGCATCCGGTTCGACTGGAAGCCGACCCCAACATAGTTGGGAAAAGGCTAGGCAGATGATGATGTTATAGCGGCAACAGAAATACATCATCTGTGAAAATTTCAACTGTCTAACTATCACGGTTCATGAGATACAGCCTGGTGACGGACGGACGGACAGCAGAGTTTTAGTAATAGGGCGTCGTTTTACCCTTTGGGTACGGAACCTTAAAAACGGTCAATTAAAATTGACTGGCGAAACTTCACAGGGTTTTTAGGTACACCAAGTAACCCTGTGAATTTCTGCCAGTTAATTTTCAAAGCAATCTTGTATACGTACTTCGTTCCGACATGAATATAGATTGCATACAAAATAACACAACTTTTCTCCCAATATTTTCTTCAACATCCTAAAAAAACATATTTTCCTACAATCATAAAGCCAAATTTCTAGTACATAAACATTTTTATTTATCAACATCGCCCCTTAATATAAAAGGTTTGATAAATAATACATACTACCATATTATTGGTGCGCGGTGGGTGAGTGTTGAATAATTCAGAATATAATCATCATGAAAAGATCAAAGTGGACTCGGCAATGCTTAATATAGTGTTTGTTGTACAATTTACTTGGTTAACGCAGTTTTACGGGGCAGTGTTTGAAGGGTTAAACTACGCGTCACACGATGGGCCCGACGTGTATACTAAGTTAGTCGGAAAGGGGGTACAAATCCGCGGGCCAATTAAACTATCACTGATGACTGTTTCAAAGCAAGTGTTAAAATTTCAAAATTCGATAATTTTTATTTGGGTTTTTTCAAAAATCCTTTATCCCTGCTTTAGTTACGAATTCAGAAAATGGATCATCTAATCTGTGACTTGAAATGACCTAAAATGTAAACACAGCTGAACATAGCAAAGGATAGATAGATTTTAGCGTATTTTTTATGAAATCTTTGATCAGCTATTGCTCTTAAACTTTTGACTTTTGGGGAAAGTTGTACAACAAAAGTTGTTCATTATCATAGGTACCTTAACAGCTTTGGATTCTTCTTCTCTCGTGTCAGCACGAGCTATACAGAAATAGCTCATGCTGTGGTGAAAAGATTAGCCAGTCAGCAAGGTTGGTAGCGGGGCTGACTTCCCAGGGTGCGCCGGACGTACCTACTGAACTATCGTCATTCGTGGAGGCTCTTTTAATGCACCCCAACACCCTTCGGATAAGTACATACCCCCTTTCCGACTAACCTTGTATAAACTTTGGCGTCAATCCTCCATTTTGGGAACCATATCCCTAGACTGCGGATTAGATGGCAAATTATAAAGTCTTTGAGCATTAAAATTAGAGATAGTACGATAATCGAAAGCAGATGGCTGCATTACCGTAAGATCCCACCACAACCAATCAGAACATGTTAAATTGTAATTAACACATTTTAACCAAAATCAAATTGCTGAGGGCTTGCGGTGATGACGCCGTTAGGTCCTAAACTATAGTTTTACGTCTCACTGCAGATTTTTTGTTACTTAGAAGTAATAACATACAAAATGCCTTGTTGTAAAACTCACATATAAAACTAGAGAAAGATAACTCACGTGTATCATGCATCTTTAAATGAATTATATTAGTCTGTAACTGTCCCACGGTAGGGCCAAGGCCTCTTCTCATACAAAGAAGGAACGAGCATTGATCACCACGCTTTCTCACTGCGAGTTGGCGATTTCAGACCATCAGGTGTCCTCACGATGTTTTCCTTCACCGTATTCAGTTGCGTCTTAGATTAAACCAAGAAAGTATGTACATATGAAAAACATTGAAAAAGTCACATTGGTAGAGTAGTTTTTTTTTATTTATCGCCTCTCACTAGGATTTTTCCTGCATCTTGCATGCGTTTACAAACACAAATCTTACATACACAAACACCCAGACCTGGAACAACTTTCTGTAGGCCATACATTTGTTCCATACGGTAATCGTACCTACGACCCGTAGAGCAGAAGCCAATGTCTTAGTCACTGCACCAAACGTGTCTTCTTTGTCAGATTCTTTATGTTTAAAAACCGGTTTATAACCTCCGGGCCACCACAACATTTATAGAAGCAACTATACTAGCCATACAAAAAACCAGATTTAACCCAAAAACGCGTCCGAAGCCACGTTACAAAAAGTCCGTCTCTCAAAACGCCATTCAATGAGACATGCTGTAAATTCCGCACTGCAATGATACAGGCTGTGCAAAAAATAACAATATCAATAACGAAACGTGCGGATTTCACCGGCGCGTCAAACGCGGCGCATGACATTCTCGAAAGCGCAGTATCATATCCTGATTGTCATGTAGTTATGTAGGGGTGCGTATTGTGAGCGTGGGCGCTGCGGTTGATGCGTGAAGCGCAGTTCAGACTACGCTATACTATTTCACCGGCGCGTCAAACGCGCGCATGACATTTTCGAAAGCGCAGCGTCATATCCTGATTGTCATACTGAGTTATGTAGGGGTGCGTATTGTGAGCGTGGACGCTGCGGTTGATGCGTGAATTGCAGTTCAGACTACGCTATACTATTTCACCAGCGCGTCAAACGCGCATGACATTCTCGAAAGCGCAGCGTCATATCCTGATTGTCATACTGATTTATGCATGCGTATTGTGAGCGTGGGCGCTGCGGTTGATGCGTGAAGCGCAGTTCAGACAACGCTATACTATTTCACCAGCGCGTCAAACGCGGCGCATGACATTCTCGAAAGCGCAGCGTCATATCCTGATTGTCACTGAGTTATGTAGGGGTGCGTATTGTGAGCGTGGGCGCTGCGGTTGATGCGTGAAGCGCAGTTCAGACTACGCTATACTATTTCACCAGCGCGTCAAACGCGCATGACATTCTCAAAAGCGCAGCGTCATATCCTGATTGTCATACTGATTTATGCATGCGTATTGTGAGCGTGGGCGCTGCGGTTGATGCGTGAAGCGCAGTTCAGACAACGCTATACTATTTCACCAGCGCGTCAAACGCGGCGCATGACATTCTCGAAAGCGCAGCGTCATATCCTGATTGTCAATGAGTTATGTAGGGGTGCGTATTGTGAGCGTGGGCGCTGCGGTTGATGCGTGAAACGCGGCGCATGACATTCTCGAAAGCGCAGCATCATATCCTGATAGTCATACTGAGTTATGTAGGGTTGCGTATTTTGAGCGTAGGCGCTGCGGTTGATCCATGAAACGCGGCACGTGACATTCTCGAAAGCGCAGCGTCATAATATGCTGATTGTCATACTGAGTTGTGTAGGGGTGCGTATTTCGAGCGTGGGCGCTGCGGTTGATGCGTGAAACGCGGCGCGTGACATTGTCGAAAGCGCACCGTCATATGCTGATTGTCATACTGAGTCGTGTAGGGTTGCGTATTGTGAGCGTGGGCGCTGCGGTTGATGCGTGAAACGCAGCGCATGGCATTCTCGAAAGCGCAGCGTCATATGCTGATTGTCATACTGAGTTGTGTAGGGGTGCGTATTTTGAGCGTGGGCGCTGCGGTTGATCCATGAAACGCGGCACGTGACATTCTCGAAAGCGCAGCGTCATATCTTGATTGTCATACTGAGTTATGTAGGGGTGCGTATTGTGAGCGTGGGCGCTGCGGTTGATGCGCGTAAAAACTTTAGTATTGTGTTAAGAGGTTTTTTGAGCTTAATTAACGCGAGCGAAGCCGCGGGCAAAAGCTAGTAGAAAATAAAAATGAGTTTTTTTTTTCGTCTTTTTCATTATTTATAAAAAATTGCCAAATTCTTTGTTATTTCCTTTTTTCTTTAAACCGTATGCCCAATTAAGGGTTAATACACCTCGATGATAGGCAGCAGTAAGCAACCTTTTTTGGCAACTTGGAACAACGGAAGAGTAAAAGCTTTTTTTTTTAAAAGTTAAAAATAAAATAAAAATAAACTACTATTAAAGAGCATAGATCCAAGCGCACACGCATACAACAAACCCCCGTACACACTCACCGCTAATTAGGCGCATTCGTTTCATCTCACATTGTCACTTTATTCGCGGAAAAATGCAGTTAAACAAAGGGGAAGTAAGTCAAAGAGACGCATTATACTTGCATCTCGATTAGCGGAGGAGGGTTGACTCATAATAATTAGCATAACTATACGTAAGTCGGCTTTGTTTGTTGAAGTATACGGGCAGATGATAAAAGCGAATGAACTAAAATGAGTGAATGAACTAAAATGAGCGAATGAACTAAAATGAGCGAATGAACTAAAATGAGTGTTTTTAGAGTTCCGTACCCAAAGGGAAAAACGGGACAATATTACTAAAACTCCGCTGTCCGTCCGTCTGTCCGTCTGTCACCAGGCTGTATCTCATGAACCGTGATATTTAGACAGTTGAAATTTTCACAGATGATGTATTTCTATTGCCGCTTTAACAGAATAATATAAATGTTTAAGAGGCTCCCATACAACAAACGTGATTTTTTTGCCGTTTTTATAGATAATGTTGCGGAACCCTTCTTGCGAGAGTAAGACTCGGACTCGCCGGTTTTTTTTAGTGTGGCCGATTGAACGTTGAATTGAATTAAACTGCTTACCTACTCGTACCTAAAAAATTTTGTTCATTCTTTGGATAATCTATTGTTTAACCAGAGAATTAGAGGTGGTAAACACCAACCTGAAATGGCATTATTACTTGCATTCAATAATTGCCTTTTTTAGGACAAAAAACATGTCTCGTGTGAATAGGGCGTTATTCTTTACATGTTTTTCTTCATTATTTCCAGACGTCTGTGTCGGTATACTTTCTCATTTGTACACTTTAACAAAATAATGATGCGTGAAAGTTACAAATGCATTTGAGTTTTCAGGAACACCGCTTGTCTTTTAAAGCACTTTGTTTACAGTTCAGAGAACCGAAACACCTGAAATTCTTTAGGGCGTTGTCTTTTTGTATTATTGAGATATTTTTTGCGAGAATTTAAAATATTTTAAGGAAGTATTTTTAGAATTTGTTGAAGATAGACTAAGAGTATTACCCGTCTGTTTAGTTTGCCGTTGCCTCCCCCCGCGCGTCCCGTACCGCGCCTGATACGATACCCGCTTAAGGCGCTTATAGTAACGAAAAAACGCCATTTTAGAAAAAAAAAAAAACATTATTTCTGTTAACACATCACATAAATAACATATTCGATATTTCGTATGTACAACATTTTAATCAAGTGTTGTAGTTTTAGAAGAACATGATGAGAGTGATCAATGGTGAGGAATTGGGTCTGACCTCAGCGTTGATGAGCAGAGACCCCTACTCTGGACACTACACATACATCCTAGGTATCGTATCAAATAAACAGAAGCATGATAATATTGTTCAATAACAAATGTCATACTGGGTGGAAATTTCATTTCCTACAAAATGTAAGTGTAGGTTTTGTTTTTTTGCGGTTTCTGACGTTTCTAGTACTTCAACCTCAGTTGGTCCGAAAGATTGTCTTGATCCTTATAACCACAGGATCGATTGGCATCATAAAAATGTTTTGTAAGAACTACCATTTTTCTTGATGACTGTATTTTATTTAGATCTGTAACTGCTGTGCTAAATATTTTTAATAATGGACTCCTAAGAACGTTTTCCTGTATCTAAAAAGGTTAAGGTAGCTGCCCTTGCTACCCCATCTCATATTTCCACCCTGTATAGTTAACACTGATATTTCCTGTAAAACGAAATCTGGAACATCCCTGCCTCGTTGGTCTAGTGGTCGTATGTACGACTGCTGAGTGTGAGGTCCCGGGTTCAATCCCCAGGTCGGGCAAAGTGTTATTGGGTTTTTCCGTGTGGAATTTCTCAGTAGCAACCCAGAATCTGAATTTGTTCCCGGTTGATGGCAATTGACTTGAAACATAACGGCGAAACGAGGGTGTACAATACACCTCTACCCAACCTTTCGGAGAATATAGGTAGGCGTGATAATTCTCTGTAAAACAAACCCAAAATTTTATAAACACGACGAATTGTGACGTAATAAACAAAACATCTTATTTCGATCACCGTTTTATTACAAAAAAATGCAACAATGACTTGCGTTGCAAAATAAGTATAATGTATGAGTAAATGCATTGGGAATTAGGGCACGGTGGCTATTGACACCAAGGCCAGTGACTTCAAGGGCCTATGAACTGTAAGATGATGTATCGTTTCAAAGAAACTGCTAATTATTTTTAGCAGTTATTGTTTTTCTTGTCACTTAAATATTATTTTGAGCTTTTGGCAGCGTGTTTTATGTGTTGTATCCTTTTCCTCTGTTTTAGCGAGAATTATTGTTTTGAACTTATTTGTTACGATTGAAGATACTTATGACATCGTAAATTTATATTTACATATTTACAAGGATACTCGAAAACGTGGTACTAATCCAAAAGAGTGTTTGCTGTATATAGACTAAATTAATTTATTCACTTGACAGACAGATGTGTATTGCTGGGGAGTTTGTTGCGCCGTTTCTTCTTCAGAGCAGAAACACTAGGAAGCGGTGAAGGGTGGGCGCTTTTGGGGCTGTTGTATATGTAACACTGACGCTCAAAAAGAACTTATAGTAATTCTAGTCCATTTTGAATAAATGATTTTTGAAGTTGAAGTTGAAAGTACCTTATAATGAATAACTTGTTCTACAACTTTCCTTAATATTTTAAGAGAAGTAGCTGTTCAAAGATTTCATAAAAAATTCGCTAAAATCGATCTATCCTCAGCTATGGTCAGCTGTGTTTACATTTTAACTAAACTGTAACTAAAGCAGGGATGAAGAATTACAAAAAATAAAAATCATTCACGGGATTTTTTTTTTGAAATTTTTGCTCTTTCTTTAAAACACACACACACACAACAGTGATGCTTTAAGTATCTGGTGGATTATTCCCTTTCTGACTAACCTTGTATAGGTAAATATAAATTATTTGCTGTACGAGTAGGTAAATCTTTTGCTTTGATGCATTTGATGTACTTGATGAATTCTGAATGAAAAATCGATTCACATCGTCTAGCCTGACCAGTCTATTACCTTAATAGTATTTTGACGTTATCATAGAATTATTGATAGTTTAAAGTGACCCATTAGGGGCGCTGGATTTAAATAAGTAAGTATAATAAATATTAGTTTAAGATTGTTTCCTTAACTTCTAAAAAAAGTTGAGGTTTATTATGGAACTAGCTGTTTGTCCAATGGGATTTCCCATCGGCAACATCTCAGGAACAACCCGTCTCTTCTCAAAACATACGTTTTACTACGTGGTATTTAATAACAAAAATACTTTTGTTATTAAATACCACGTTTCTAACTTCAAAAATGACGTACTTCTCATACAAATTATCGTCCTTTATTTAGTCCCCTTAAAGGAGATGAATTTCCAAAAACGCTGATACTTTTTTGATGACTTTTTTTATAAACAGAAGCCTAAACAACAATTTCCATATTTCTAACTTCAAAAATTACGAACTTCCATCATGCCAACTTTCACCACCTATTTAAACCAAAAAAGGGATGAATTTTCACAAATCCTTTCTTAGTGCTTATATTATAGTTTAGATTTGCAAGGTTAAGCTTCGCTTGCCGCGGTGCCCGATCAGATGGGTAACCATTCGTTAACATCGAGACCCCTCCGTGCCTTGTGGAGCACATTAAACCGCCGGTCTCGGATATCATAGGAATACCTCTGACAGTTTTTATGAGTAGTCAGAAGCCCGAAAGTCTGATAATCGGTCTAACATTAGGATATCGGTATTGCCCAGTAACTGGGTTGTGGAGTTCTGATGGCAGTCGCTCCGTGTAAAATACTGGTATTCAGTCGCATCTGGTTAGACTGGATGCGACCCCAACATGGTGTAGGATCACACCTTTTTCATCATCATTCACTTCACACATTTCACCTCCTTTTTACTTACTATAATTTACTATATATAGTCTGGTCAAATTAGACATTTCAAAGTGTAATAATTCGCATAGAGCTGAAAATTGGTACGAATGTTCGGAACACCATTATAAATCAAATGTAAAAAGTCCCCAGCGATCCCACACTTGCAAAAAAAAATATTCAAGGTCAAAGTTCGCAAATATGGGTTTTTTGCGTTTTTTAGCCAAACGGTAAGTTTTGTGATAAAAATAGGTCAGACAAAAATTATAGATTATGCAATTTTCTATAAGAATTGTCTACAATATTTCTCCTAAACGTCACCGTTTCTGAGATATAATGGTTGAAAAAGTTGTATTCTTTATCACTGATATCGTACGAATCCTCTTCTGATGGCGATTAACATGTACCAGTTGTCAAGGTCAGTCGTGCTCCAATGTTGAATCACCATCAGAAGAGGATTCGTACAATATCAGTGAGGAGACATCTGATACATCGCTGTTAGACCAATTTACTTACACCCAGCAGGAAGAAGAAGAACAAGCAGAAGAAGAAGTACAAGAAGACGAACAAGAAGAAGAGGAAGCAGAATTATCAGATGATTATGAATGAGACGGATAATTTTACCTAATTTTTTAGAATTCATACGGCTTTCATCATTTCCAATAGTACCAGTTTTTATATATTTTGAATTAGTATTGAATTAAACAGGATCACAATAGATTGTGGGATAGGCCTTTTGGAGAAACCACGTTAAAAAAACGCGCCAAGTACACTACCTTCCAGGTGGCGTGGAAACGCATATTATAAAGAATACAACTTTTTCAACCATTATATCTCAGAAACGGTGACGTTTAGGAGAAATATTGTAGACAATTCTTATGGAGAATTGCATAATCTATAATTTTTGTCTGACCTATTTTTATCATAAAACTTACCGTTTGGCTAAAAAACGCAAAAAACCCATATTTGCGAACTTTGACCTTGAATATATTTTTTTGCAAGTGTGGGATCGCTGGGGACTTTTTACATTTGATTTATAATGGTGTCCCGAACATTCGTACCAATTTTCAGCTCTATGCGAATTTCTGTTAACCTACCCCTATTTTTTGAGCTAACTTGACCGGACTATATAAACCTCTTTTTCTATCACAGGCCACATTATTTGGAACACATTCCATACTCAAATTCAAAGACTCGAAAAATAAAATGCAAAGTGTTTTTGCGAGGATTCTGAAAGCAACGACGAAAGGGTGCGGACTGCTGCACGGCTGAACTACCAGCACTCCGCAGAGTTAACCATTACTGGGCCTCCGGCACTGCTACGCTGCTGAACTACCAGCACTCCGCCGAGTTAACCATTACTGGGCCTCCGGCACTGCTACGCTGCTGAACTACCAGCACTCCGCTGAGTTAACCACTACTGGGCCTCCGGCACTGCTACGCTGCTGAACTACCAGCACTCCGCCGAGTTGACCATTACTGGGCCTCCGGCACTGCTACGCTGCTGAACTACCAGCACTCCGCCGAGTTAACCATTACTGGGCCTCCGGCACTGCTACGCTGCTGAACTACCAGCACTCCGCCGAGTTAACCATTACTGAGCCTTCGGCACTGCTACGCTGCTGACCTACCAGCACTCCGTCTGGTTGACGAGTTACTGAGTCACCGCACTGCTAACCTTCCAGCACTTCGCCTCATTTTGTGCTCGCATTACCAAGTTTCCGGGAGTTGTGTGTTCCATCAGTTACCATTTTATTTACGTGTGCCCTTCATGCAATTACTATTTTTCTTACGTGTGACTTTCATATTTATTGACTCAGTGTTTTTTATCATATTATAAAGTTGTCTTGTTTTAAGTGTTTTCCTTGTTTGTCCGACTAGGAATAGATAGGAGGATTCACTATTAACATCTACACCATTCTTTACAACTGGTGTAGCAGACGTGCTCTCAGGAGACCCTAGGGCCGTCTGTTACATTACAATGGTAAAGAAAAAGTTAGGCAGAAAGTAGACAGAAAAAAAAAACTTAATAATATTTCAAACGGAAATTCACGGATAAAGAAACAAATAATTCGCAACACTTTCAACCATTTCAAACAGAATCCTAGCTAAACAAACGTTACAAAAAAAACAAAATAATAGTCGTTTAACAACAATTTCCCGAAGCAATAAACAGCTCATAAATTCAATTAGTTAATGCAAAAATTGATTTACAGCGCCGACGCGGTGGGATGGTCGAAATAAAATCATATAACGCCGACCGAATTCGGCAGAGTGCCAGAAATACTACTGCGTAAAAAAAACGTGACCATTCGTATTATTAATGGTTGAAAATAATAAGCTCGCTCCATATATCAGTGGTAGCGGGCCGCTGCGTTTGATTTTTCATATGTTTTGGCTTTAAACCTGAACGCTATTGCCAAAAGTTTGTAAAAGATTTACTGGAGAATCGTGTGGATATTGAATTATGGCTTTATTATGGCATTTTTGGTTGGTGCGGAATTTTATTTTGTTGCGCCGTTTTTTTAGTTTTCAAACTGAACAATCATTACTTATTTTTGGAGTTGACTGTACTTTCTATCGAGCTACGCTGTACATTGACCTGTACGTATACATATTAACGTCATATTAACAGTGAAACGTTGCAATTTACGTCAACATTCATTGAATATTATTGCATTTCAATATGTAGCAATAAAAATATATATATACAATCAAAGCCTTATAATGTTTAATCACGACACGTAATAGGCGACGAAACACCACTTCTACTTCTCTCGTATCAGCACGAGCTATAAAAGAATAGCTGATGCCTGCGTATGCATGTATGGTGAAAAGATTAGCTAGTCAGCAAGCGTAGCGAGGGTGACTGCACACATTTGACGAGACTTGTGTACAGGAATGAGATTGCCTCCGCTGCCGGCGCCGGCATCCAAAAATAACGCCTTTGGGAACCGGCATTACATAAAAACATCGGCTGCCGGCACCCAAAATGGACACCGGCGGCGGTAATAAGTTGTTTTGTAGGTCTGTTAGTTAAAAGGTAGGTTAGATTTTGGGCTAAACACTGTAACTTGTCTTCAAAAACGAGCGAGCTAATTTGGGACACCCCGACACGGATAGGTTGGGTTCATCCCCTTCGTGTTAGGTTAATTTAAACCCTGCAGACAGAAATAGGAGACCCAGGTTCCGTCGACTCTGCTTTGGGAACCCAAACAACCTTACACACATCCCCTTAAGTTTTTCATTTGTTTTTATGGTGAAAATTATAGTGGATGACGAATAATCGTCTCATGAAGAGTTTGAAGAGGCCTCGAAGGTGTATAAAAACAGTGTATGTAGTCAGCGCGGCGCCGGCAGAGAGTTTGGTAACCGGCGCCGGCACTCGTAACGGCAACCGGCGCGGCGCCGGTATTTATAACGGCAACCGGCGCCGGCAGCGGAGACACTCCCGTACAGGAATCTTTGACAGGAAACAGCTTTACTTTTTTACGAGATATTGTCTTTACTTCAATGCATTATCTGCTTAGCCTCTTTCCTTTCACTTCGAAGTTGCACCACAACACCCGGTTTTCAAAATAGGTATACTCAATTTTAGTTTAACAATCTGTACTTCAACATAAACATAATATGTGCTAATTTTGGTGCGAAGTTTATAAAATATCCATCCAATTTTTTTGTGCTGAGCACTTTTTGGTATATCAATCTCCATCTTTCTCTATCCAAAGCCCATTTCTTCACTTCTCTGTGTGTCATCACTTCTGTTTTTCCTACTTGCCTAACCTAACTACTTGTACTACACCAACATCATGACTACTTGCAACAACAGCACTAAGGGCGATCCCTAGTGGGACTCGAATCTCGGCTTAGGGCGTTGCTGGCGTGGACTTAGGGGGGGGGGGGGGACAGCTTGATGAGAGCTGAATTATCGGTATGAAACCTCTAATTTACCTGTGATGTTGGTTATAAAGCTGTCGTGTCGCAGTAAGTGACCAATCATTTTCCCCCTTCCTATCCCTACTAATATTTTAAGTGCGAAAGTAACTCTGTCATGCCTAAACCTCTGAACCGATTTTGATAAAACTTGGTGAGAGAGAGAAAAAACTATTTAAAACGAGCGTAACCTACGCTGAACGCAATATTGTTTTTAATTATCATTACAAATAAACTCTTTGATGATTTAAACCTTTGAAAATCCTAATAATCTTTTTCATTTCACGTAAAATTGTGGCTTTCCCAGTGTTGTCTGTTTTTGTCACAAAATGACTTACGCACTGTTAGAACTTCATTGACGATAGGCTACTTTTATCCCCAAAAACACGGAATACGCGATTAACGACATCCACGCGGGCTAAGCCGCGGGCGTCCTCTAGTATTATATAAATTTAGGTGGCCATGATTGTCTGAATTTCCAGCACTACATCAAGTCGTAAAGTCTATTTACAATCGCAATACCCATTTGCAATGTAGATCTAAAACCTCAACTATAATTAAATCGATCAAAACTAAATCACAAAATAGTCAACGGTTCGTTTTCAGACGAATCAATCCGACAAAGCACGGATCCATTAGAGGCACAGCACAAAAGCCGCATAGTGGCCACAACCACAAAAAGTGGCAGACAAAACTCGAACACAGAAACCACAATGCACGGGAAAATCAATCAGTATAGCGTGCCCAATGTATTACCGAGGGTTTTTTTCCACCGGCGCGCATACCTACCCACTGTGTTTTTCGGAATTGAATAAAACAGCATTTTATTAGGTAGTGAATTCCACTGTGTTCAAATTAGGTTTGTTTGTGCAGCTCCGAATTGTTTAAGCGGTAGAACATGTAGAATTCAGGTTGTTTGTGTGTATGCAATTAAAATTGTAATATTATGTTTCAAAATGTTTGGGTTTGTAAATGAACAAAATTTACTGGCAGAGCATTTGAAAGTTGGTAAGGGCTTGGCCACATGATGCAGTGCGGCGACGGTGCGGCGCTCTTGCGGCGTCCTACATTAGAAATATTCATGGTATGCCACACGGTGCGCTTCGGCACACCGGACTTGCAACCAGCGTGACGAGGCGCCGATGTTGGAGCGGCACCGCTCAGTTGTTTGTGCGGTAAAAGGAAGGATACACGCTTGCTTGTTTGTCGTCGCCGTAGTAACAGTGCTACGCTGAAGCGTGTGTCCGCCAACGCAGCGAAATTAATGCGGTGCGGCGCCGCAATGCGACGTGTGGCCAAGCCCTAAGTTCGGCACGAAGGTAGACTGAAAGTGCTGAGAACGACTTGCATAGTGGAGTGTTTTGGGTAGACTGACGATTAGCAGAGCGCGATAACCATTCAACTTAGAATTATCAGCCCATTATTGGCACACTGCTGCGCACAGGTCTCTACTGAGAATTAAAAGTTTTCGCCTTATTTCACCACGTGGCCTAGTGCGGTTTGGCCAACCACAAACCCCATCGAGAAGTTTTTCGGAGTGCTCTCAGGTGTGCAGGTTTCCTCGCGATGATTTCCTTCAAATTCTGACCCGCACATGAATTTGAAAAGACAGAGGTGTGGGTTGGAATCGATCTCAGACTCACCTGCATTGTAGGCAAGTGTTCAACCGCTAGGCTATAACCGTTTTTTTGAGCACGTAGCCCGTGACAAATGTTTAAGAAAAAACTTAAAAAATATCTAATTAGTACACTGCCGTAACATGTTTACATACTTTCCTAATTATTCATTAATTATCATTATTTAATTTTCTGCATTAGTATATTAAAATAACCATGTGCTGTAACGTCTATGTTTAAACTGCGATATTAAGCATATTATAAACTACTAATAAATATAGTTCGCAAGATTTAATTCCACATATCATGATAATATCATAAATAAACTACTTAATATAATAACTACTATGTATTATAATGTAATATAAGTTACATTAAATTGTTAAATAAGTACTTACATTTTTTTTTTTTTTTTTAAAACGTTGCCCCACACTAAGATTTCTCTTGTATCGTGGGTGCGTTTACAAACACAAATCTCACAAACAAACGCCCAGACCCGGAACAACCATCTGTAGGCCATACAAATTTTTGTTCCGTGTGGGAATCGAACCCACGACCCGTAGCGCAGAAGCCAATCGCTTAGCCACTGCACCAAACGTGTAATTGTAACATTTAATATTAGTATCTGCGATCCAACAGATAAACCAGGTATATGGTTTTGTTGGACATTTTATTGTATTATAGACCTTAATATGTACCTTTTACTATATAATAAATAATAATAATTCTTACCTCCGGTTTCTGAATTGCGAATTCGGGATAAGCAATACTTAAGTAGTATTTGACTACGGAGTTGTCAAAAAAATGCTTTGAATCGTAATTTTTTTGACAACTCCGTACCCAAATGTTACATAAGTACTGCTTATCCTAGAATTCTTAATTCAGAAAATGGAGGTTAATCTTTCAGAATTAAAGGTATGTTATAATCAAACTGTCTGTACTAAAGTTTATCCAATGCATTTAGCCATACATTACGATTGAGACACACGTCCAAATACGTCCAAACACGTCCAAAAACTTTCGCATTTATAATATTACTGAACTACCAAGGTACAAATGTTTACCAGCTTTCGGGAGCACAACAAACGCTGACTAGAACCGCTTCGTCAGCTGGACGTAAAGCGCTGAATATCGATTGCAGCTGGAACGTTCCTAAAACGCTGTGTAAGGTAAACGTTGACGTCAACACAACTGATTTATGAGTATTAACTAAACATAAGTTTCATGTTGATGGGATATTTCCCTATTGTTGTAGTATAGTGATCTAAAATAGGCATTTTGCATATCGAATTCATGTTTGGATGATTATCACTTGCATTAACGGCGAAGGAAAACATCGTGAGAAAACCTGCACACCTGATAAGGTTCCAAAATGTCTTCGATGGTGTGTGTAGTCCGCCGACCCGCACCAGGCCAACGAGATGGACTCAGGCATAAACAACTTTCCTCATTTGAGAAGAGGCCTGTGCCCAGCAGTGGGACAGTACTGGGCTGATTATGATGATGATGATGAGTGTAGCCACACACGTGAATATAAGACACTAGCTTTTGCCCGCAGCTTCGCTTGCGTGAAATTTTGAACCCGTTAAGTGACGATTTTCCATACAAACTTTCATCTCCTATTTCACCCCCTTAGGAGTAGAATTTCCAAAAATCCTTTCTTAGCGGTCGTCTACTAACTATAAACTACCCTCCTGCCAAATTTCATCTTCATACGTCTAGCGGTTTTCGATATTTCGTGATGAGTGAGTGAGTGAGTGAGTGACCTTTCGCTTTTATATACTTAGATTTGTTTCTATCGCTTATGTTGCAGTTCGCATTGCGGCTAAGTGTACCCTCAGTCTTAGATAACCTGTTTGCGTTGCGGCTAAGTGTACCCTCAGTCTTAGATAACCTGTTTGCGTTGCGGCTAAGTGTACCCTCAGTCTTAGATAACCTGTTTGCGTTGCGGCTAAGTGTACCCTCAGTCTTACATAACCGGTTTGCGTTGCGGCTAAGTGTAGCCTGTCTTAGGTAACTTGTTTGCGTTGCGGCTAAGTGTACCCTCAGTCTTAGATAACCTGTTTGCGTTGCGGCTAAGTGTACCCTCAGTCTTAGATAACCTGTTTGCGTTGCGGCTAAGTGTACCCTCAGTCTTCGATAACCTGTTTGCGTTGCGGCTAAGTGTAGCCTCAGTCTTACATAACCTGTTTGCGTTGCGGATTAGTGTAGCCTGTCTTAGGTAACTTGTTTGCGTTGCGGCTAAGTGTAGCCTCTGTTTTAGATAATCTGTTTGGTTTGCGGATAAGTGTACCCTCCAAAGCAACGTATGTATTAACAATCTGAGTTCTTCACAACTATGTACCACGCAATGAATATTGTTGTTTAGTCAAAATCAAGGCCAAAGCGATTATAAGTGTTTTGCGCAATTACGCTGTTGTTTGCGTTGCGGCAAAGTGTAGCCGTAATCTTAGATAACCTATTTGCGTTGCGGCTAGGTGTAGCCTCAGTATTAGATAACCTGTTCCCACTTATGAAGAAATAAAAAAGATAATATAATTATGTTTTTATTCCTTTTCAAAATCACCACAGAAAAGTTATTAACAGTCCGAACCTACAATATGTTTGTCGAAAACAGTTTTTGATTTTCGCTCAAAAGCGATGCTGGATTAATATCTGTAGCTTTCCCTGAATTTCGTAAAAGCCCTTTGAGCATTGCACAGAGATTTAAATACACTATGTTTTCCCAGAATCCTTTTATGTTTTCCGTGCAATGTAATCTTTTATGAATAAAAGAGTACAGAGTAAAAATAAAAGGTATTGTGATGCACCTGTATAAATGAAAGAATTGCAACGGAACCTTTTTAGCTTTTTTCTTTTTCAAAGGGATAAAGGAAAACGATGTGGGATATTGGGGTGTTATTATTTACGTTATTTTTGATGGCTTTTTTAAATGATTTTGAAAAATATAATGGCTTAAGGAATTACCTCAACATTCATTGAAATGAAATTGTTTATTCTGCAAATTGGATATTTAAAAATCACTTTTACATGTCGGTTTCTTTGTTTAAAGCTAGATTTCGTCGGCGTTTCCTATCTGACTACCTCTGAGTAGAAAGGCCGAAACAAACTCAGGGGTCAAAGTCTCTTTTAAAGTCCAGACATATTTTCTGTAACAAAAATTTGTGTGAGGACAATGCAGAGCAACGCCTGGACTGGCCTTTTGAGGAAAATTCCAGAGCAGTTTGATGGAACTGGATTTTTAGACTTTTTTTTAGATTTTATTTTTTTATTCTACTAATTGTAATTGGTTTAAACTACAACTCGTGCAAGTGTTGCCAACAACAAAGCGACTATACTATTATGAAGCCTTGTGAACCCTACCGTTCCTTAATAGTAGTAAGAAAACCGGTCTTACCTTACCATATCGACATTGTCCAGCAACTGGATTACGAAGGTATGATGGCAGTTATTCAGTGTAAAATACTGGTATTTTACACTGGTCAGACTTCCGGGCTTCTGACTACTCGTAACGACTGTCATAGGTATTCGTATGACACCTGGGACCAACGGCTTAACGAGGTCTCCGAGGCACGGAGGGGTGTTGATGTGTAACGAACGGTCACCCATCCACGGACTGACAGCGGCAAGTGCAGCTTAACCTTGCAAATCATATGATCCAAGAGGTTGATAATTAGCCACGAGCCCTCGTATTAAAGGCTTTGATTAAACAAACATCGTTGACTGTTTCGTTGGTCTAGTGGTCCCAAGCGCGACTGCTGAGAAAGAAGAAGAAAGAAAGAAAGAAAATACGTTTATTTGCGGTAAACATGACGGAAAAAGAAAATAAACACGAAAACCAAAAAAAATACGCGGCATCCTACGTGAGCGATCTAGAAGCGACGTGAAGCGGCGCGGCGCGACACGAAAACAATAAACAGTCGATACCTATTGAAGTAGCCTACGTGACCAAACGCACGTGGAGTGCGGTGCGGCGCGGCGCGAAGCGAAGCGAACGCAATCAGTTGGTTTATTATTTTCGCGCGAACTGGATGCGGTGTCGTACAGTGCTACTGAATGATGGCCTCGCGCGGCGGGCGTTTCGCGAGCTCGTTGGACAAAGCCGCCGCTTCGCACCGCATCGCATTGAATTCGCGTCGCTTTGAACCGCCTACGTAAGACGCCGCGTAAGAAGGTTGAGAGAAACATGCGTCATATCCACGCAAAACGGCTATCGCTCAGCATTATGCTGCGACCCTATGCAAGACAGAGCCCCAGCGCTGGGTTTCAGCGACAGCCGGCGCCGACGTAATGACGTCGGTCACACGACGTTCTGAGCTCACGAATCCCCAGGATCCCCAAGTCAGGCAAAGTGTTAGTAGATTTTTCCGTGTGGAATTTCTTAGTAGCAGCCCGGAGTGTGGATTTGTGCCGGGTTGATGGCAATAGGCTCGCCCCCTATTAGATGAGACTTAAACATAACGGTGAAATGCACACCTGTAGATATTATTACACCTCTGCCTAACACTTCGTAAAATGCAGGCGTGATGTTATTAAACAAACATAGACAACAAATAAAACCTCTTGCTAATTAATGCATACGAGAATAGACAAGACTTTTCTTTCTACAACGTTATTTTTAGTATATACAAAAACCGAGACACCCCAACAAGATTTTCATCAGAACTGCCTGAATATGTATTTTTTTTAATAAATCTCCAAGTTACACCTTAGTTTATGTTGCGTTAAGTTCCCTAGTAAAGTGTGAAATGCCTGAGATATACCATGCAGGGGTTGTCTAATACACGGAAACTGACCGAGCGGACCGTCTCAAGCCTCAAGGTGTCTATTCCCGTCAACTGTTAAGGGTAGAAAACTAATGAAACAAAATTGAAATTTATGAAAATAAAAATAGAGATGTCATAAATATGTCAATCGATTCTCCTAGTGATTCTGAACAAACTAGTTTCAGGTTTAGTACATACTAAAACTAAGCTTGTATAACAAGTAACTACTAGACAGAATACTACAAGACAATCGTTCTTTGAAGCTTTCTAATTCTTTCTGGAAGTGCATTTGCTTGCAAGCTATAATTTTCTCATTCCCCCCATGTCGTATCATTACCGCCGAAGAAAAAAATATCTTTAATGGTGCCATGAAACTCAATTACTGTCGGCCATCGTGAACTAGAATTGTGTTAGATATTCCTTTTGGTTTTTATGCTAAAAAGGATAAAATTTTCCTTTACCGAGTTGGTATTGAAAGGTATGTTGGTTTTAAAGATAGAACATGACATTTCTTTGTTTGAAATTCATGTCGGCTGAAGCATAATTATAATCAATTTATTTATTTATCAATCCTAACTAATATTATAAAAGCGAAAGTAACTTTGTTTGTTTGTTACCTTTACACGCCTAAACCACTGAACCGGTCATTCTGAAATTTTGCATATACATTGTCAGGTGTACAGGAACGGACATAGGGTACCTTTCATCCCGAAAAATACTACTATTCCCGAGGAAAACAATAACGTTCATAGATGGAGCCACATGTCTTTTGAATTACGATTGAATTATATTATTACTAGCTTTTGCCTGCAGCTTCGCTTGCGTGAAATTTTGAACCCGTTAAGTGTCGATTTTCCATACAAACTTTCATCCCCTATTTAACTCTCTTAGGGGTTGAATTTCGAAAAATCCTTCCTTACTCCTTGTCTACATTATAAAGGGAACCCCAATGCAAAATTTCAGCTTTCTAGGTCCAAAGGTTTGGGCTGGGCGTTGATGAGTCAGTCAATCAGTCAGTCAGTCAGGACTTTTCTTTTTATTTATATAGGTATAGATTAATCAGTTTCTGGTTTGGGCTTGTTGAAAGAATGAGTGAACGGCGATTAATAAAAGTAAGTTATAAAGCGGATGTCAGTGGAAACGCCAGTAGAGGACGGCCTAGAAAGACATACGTCGATGTTATTAGTGATGTTCTTCAAAAAGAACAGGTGCATAGTACTCTCAGCGTGCGTGTATGATAAGACGTATGAACGTGGACGAAGCGAAAGGAGTATGTAAGGATCGTAGCATGTGGCGTTCTGCAGTTTCTGCCTAACCCCGTGGGAAAAGGCGTGAGTTTATGTATGTATGAATGTTATTTATTAGTCAACTACTCACTACACTTACAGTTGGACAACACGTGCAGCGTCATTTTATGAGACAATTTGTTAACATAGTTTACATATAAAAGTTTTTACAGATATTTAAACAGACATGACTGCCTCGTTGGTCTATGGTCGCAAGCGCGACTGCTAAGCGTGAGGTCCTAGGTTTGATTCCCAGGTCGGACAAAGTTCTATTGGGTTTTTCCGTGAGGAATTTCTCAGTGGCAGCCCGGAGTATGGATTTGAGCAGGGTTGATGGCAATAGACTCGTCCCCTATTACATGGGACTTAAACATAACGGTGAAATGAGGGTGTGCTATACGCGTCTGTCCAACCCTTCGGGGAAAATATGCATGATGTTATGTTATGGTAAAAATAAAAAAAAGTCTCGTGTTGTGCTGGACTTAAAGAATAGCACTACCCCATATCTTTCCGTGGGTGTCGTAAAAGGCGACACCCACGAGGATGGGCAGCAGCGTTCTCTGAGTACTTTAACAATCATACTGCGATTGCCAACCCGCCTGCCAAGCGTGGCGATTACGGCAAACACCCCGCTCTTGGGGGAGGCCTATATCCAGCAGTGGACGTTTTTCAGCTGAATGATGAAAAATAAAATAAAAGGTAAAATATGTCGGCATCTGGATATTGAGCAACCAGGGCATTAAGCAGTGCTACTGCCCGACTTGTGGGGGCGAATTGCGATCAAGGGCTGGTAAGCTGTGAATAATCTGTGTTCAGTATATCACAATCAGCGTATTAGTACCTACTGTCCCACTACTGGGCACAAGCCTAATCTCAGAATGAGAGGTGTTTCACCACGCTGGCCTGTAGCGGGTTGACGGACTATAGTCACCATCGAGAATTTTTTGTAGCCCTCTCAGGCGTGCTTTTCCTTACGATGTTTTCCTTCGCCATTTATTTGATTTATAATCAGTAAGAGTTAAATATATCACCCTTATTTGCAAGACGGTATCAACAGTATTACAGGTGCAAAGAAGCTGGCTCTATCTTGAAACTGTCAACACATTAATTTTAAAGGAATCGTCTTAAAATTAATGTATGTGAACATCTTCACAAGGCATTGGTAGAATCCTCTCAGCACTGATTTATCCTTATATCTATTTTTGTATGCATAAATGTTTATAATATCTAATATTCATTAGTTTCTTTAACATGTACGTAAATATCTTTATATTTGAACAATATTATTGCCAAAAATGTTTTCCAGATGTCTTTGCGTTTATTTTAATAGCGTACTCGTATTATCACACAACTATTTTTAGTGCATCTACCATGTTTTCTCTGCGTAAGCCTAGTCGACTGGTAGATAAAGTCTAAAACATTAAGGCCGCCTCTGAACAAATTTTTGTGCGAAAGTATAAATAAAATAATAAATACATTTGCTTGCCCATCTAACCCAGCAATACCTTTTGTCCTGAAGTATCTATACGAAAGTTCCACACAAAACACAGCGTCGCAGTCGGAAAATGCTTCAACAACCTGCAAGCATTCGCGTGACGGCTCGCTTCGTAGTTTAAATAATAAATTAGCGTCGGTATAAACCGCCTGATGGCACCCCTTTCTATGCAAACACATAAGCTTGTGCATTTCTAGAAAAAATCTGTCAAGTGCTTGTGGAAATTAAGTAGTGCGGGTTCCGTACATACCTTGTAGTATCACCTTCTTCATCGTCATTCACCTTCATGATATTTTTATTATACCTTTTTTATACCACTATGGTTTTGGATTCGAATTTTAATTTTGACTTATTTTACAATGGAGAGGAGTGATTTTTGATATAATTATTTTCTGTTTGATAAATATAAATTTAAAAACTACAAGTGGCTGTTTACATTTTATGTGGCATCACATCAACCATACCCTGTACACTGCTCGATGCAATACGTGCTTCTACGTGGGACTAGGAGGACTTATGTGAGCTGGACAACCTGAGCCTCCACATCTTATTGAAGAACCTGCGCTCCCCTGGTACAAAGTGAGACGCTTTCCGGTGCCCGATGGTAACCCCTTCTTTTACACTTCATCTCCTGCTACACTTACGAGATCGGCGATCGGACTGGCTATACTCTACCGTCATGACTAAATGTGCTACAGCCGGTCTGTTTGCTGCCGCCGGTTTCTATCAAATGGCTGTGTGGGCCATTGGCGAACGCCGTAACTACAAGAAGGAACTCGCTGACTATCCCAAGGGACGTAAAACTATCCTGCCTCTTATTCTATAAGCATTTTATTATGGTTATGTTTATGTATTGAATGCTCTACACCATTCTTTACAACTGGTGTAGCAGACGCGCTCAGGAGATCCTAGGGCCGTCTGTTACAATACAACCTATACTTGATCGTGCTAAGTAAAGGTAATGAAATTGATAGTTGAGTACCGTTAATGTTTCATAAAGTAGTTGATCTAATTTTAGTCATAAATGTATCTCAATCCATAGATGAACATTTCTTTCTTTAAAAAGTTTGAGTTGTTACCGTGGTCACCATGCTAGGCAACTGGCCATTGGCCCATTGTTGTGGCAAGTCTCTATCCATTTCTAAAGATATGGATTTGGATTTGTTGAATTATGTACCTTTGCTTTATCAACCAAAGTAACCAGTAGCAGGTACGGTCAGCATCAAAAGTAGCTGAACATTTAAGTTTTTAAACTTTGCATTAATTAGATAACTAATTGATAGGAAGCAAAAAATTTAAGGCATACTTAGAGCTATATCTAGCAGCTCTAGGTATCTATTAAACTTTTTGTTTTAAAACAATTCGTTTTCTAATTAATGCCAAGTTTAAAAACTCAAATGTTCAGCTACTTTTGATGCTGACCGTACATATATTTGGTAACTTGTCACTACATAGTATAAAACAAAGTCGCTTCCCGCTGTCTGTCCCTATGTATGCTTAGATCTTTAAAACTACGCAACGGATTTTGATGCGGTTTTTTTTTTAATAGATAGAGTGATTCAAGAGGAAGGTTTATATGTATAATACATTGCACCAGGCGAAGCCGGGGCGGGTCGCTAGTTTATTATAAAATTATTCACATTTACCTACTACAAGTTTTTTTTTTCGACGAGTATTTAATGTTTTGTTGTTTTCCTAATGTCGCTCGGCAAATATTGTGATTTCACATTATTCTCATTTATTTGAATATAATTCTTTATGAGAATAAAGTTTCTTACACCCGATGTATTTGTATTGGAGAAGATATGTGTGTAGACATCTATGCTGTGATTGACGGTCGAATGTGAACATTAATGTGAATGATACAGAAAGGTTTCGCTCTTTGCTTTTCAGATACGGAACCCTAGGAGTACCATTTATATAGGGTTTTATGCAGTATTGCGCGACTTTACAGACGTTAAGACGGTGTTTGTTAAAGAGTCTCGTTTACAGTTTACAGCCGGTCATTGTCGAGCGCTTGCGCAGAAATACAAGTAGTTTTCAAACTTTTATTGTTGTAGTGAACATTGTTATGAATTCAGACGAACATGAGCAGTTTAGTTGTGACTTTTAGTTCAATTGCGTACGTTAGGAATTTGGATTCAAAAACTCATTTATTCAAAATAGACTAGAATTACTTAGTTCATTTTTCTAAAAGACAGCACCTAAAAATGCCCGCTCTTCACCTGTTCCTAATGTTTATGCTGTGTAGAAGAAACGGCGCAATAAACTCCCCAGCAAATGACTGTCTAGATAGCCTAAAACACAGGGCGTAGGAAGAGCATTATTTATCATTTGAGTTATATCGAATTTCTAATTCTAGTTGCAGCAATGCGTTTAAAATTCTGGGTGGAGTTTTTGCAAGGTTTCTAGCCGGGTTAACAATCACAGCAAGAGATAATTTTGTTTATACATTATCTCGTGCCGAGACGAGATATAATTTGACGACTAAGTTATCCCTTTGTGTACATGTTAGGCTACCAGGGTTGTGTGGTGCTACTCATCAAACTATTGAAATCTATATAATACGGCTTCCACTGCATCCATGATAAAGATTGTATAACCGCTTTTAAGGAAGGGATTCTTAGAAGATCAGGAAAGTAATAATCATCATCCTAAAGGTACAAAAGTCCGAGACGGACTGCAGACCGCAAACTGCAAAAGTAGTATCGCTTGCGATCTGCGGCTGAGGTCTGCGGTTGCAGTTTTGCAGTCGCTATCGGAATAGCACCTTTAAAGTGCATACCTTAAAGGCGCTATTCCGATGGTGACTTGCGGTCTGCGGTTGCAGTCTGCAGTTTGCAGCCCGTCTCGGTCTTGTACTTTTACTTACCCTACCCCTATATAGCATGATTAGTTAGTCACTTTCCGTCCGAAAACAATGAATTCTGCAATTTTTTGTACAACTTTTACTACGGGACAAATTCGAAATTCGTGAAACAACATCAGTCGTTCCATGTATTTTAATAAGCAACATTGATTAGTTTGTATGGAACAGCTGTTTTTTTCATGCTGCAGTCATGCTGTATAACTTAATAAATAAAAATAAATAAATATTAGCCTGTAACTGTCCTACTGCTGGGCAAAGGCCTCTTCTCGTACAGAGAAGGAACGAGCATTGATCGCCACGCTTGCTCATTGCGGGTTGGCGATTTCAGACCATGAAAGTCTATGTTTCCTCACGATGTTTTCCTTCACCGTATGTCAGTGGCGTCTTAGAATGAAATTGAAAAAGTCACATTGGTACATGCTTGGGTTTGAACCCGCAATCCGCTGCTTAACAAGCGGGTCTGTAACCTCCGAGCCACCACGACAATTTATATATATAACTGCTGTATAACTTACTTTTTGAAAAAGTCCTATAGGCTAAGGTAACCTGTGGTCATCCTGTTACCCAGCCAGACGGTACGACGAGAGTGCTCTAGTCAGAGCGCCTGTTGCCCATCAACCTCGGGTATTAAAGCTTGCTAATTGGTTATCTCGCCATTAGTCGGTCAATTATAAATACAGTAATTGAGATCTTAAAATAGAACTAATTAAAACTATTAACTCGAGGCTAAAACGATACTAATTTGTCTCGTCGGAGCTTTACTAACACTTAATTAAAAAATCCTTTGTTTATTAATTTATAAAAAAAAGGATCCCCGCTTGTTCCTATCGCCTTAGGTGCAATTGTAAATATTTAAATCTGACATACAAAAACACTGTCATTCGAAAATACAAATTCAAGTTTTTTTATGTCGAATAGGCATAGAATATGCTCTTAGGAAACGTATCGACAATTTAGTTAGTTACATGGTTCCAAAAATTAGGTCCTATGGAGAAGAGCCGGCAAGAAACTCCATGAAAACTCTTTGAAAATAATAAAGAAACAAATATCTAAAAGTCAACAAAAACAGATAATTTAAAAAAAAACCAACTGCGTGTTAAAAGAACTGATTTGAAAAGAAGCACACAAGACGTATAGAGGCTTTAAAAAAATCATGCTATCAAATAATAGCATGCAGTCTGAACTTATCTCACTTCGGAGATGAAGACGAATCTAATGACACCTCGCACTTCAAAATCCGTCAAGCCGTTTAGGCTACAGGAAGTCACATAGAAACAAACATACATACAAAAAAACAAATACTACCCACCATCTAGGGCAGTTGCCGTTTAAGCTTCAAAGGGACATACACCTGAATAATATCGTTCTGGGGCAGACGGGTAAAAAAATTTTTTTCTAGTGCGAGGACCGTGCCTGCCATCCATACTGTAGTAAGCGTAGCAACCAAATTTACCTTCTTCCCAGTAGGGTCGTCATAACTTTAAAACTCATTTTTATCAATTTTCAATGTTTCAATAGACAGCCCACAAAAACGCTGCCCTTCACCGCTTCCTAGTGTTTATGCTGTGAAGAAGAAACGGCGCAACAAACTCCCCAGCAACACATTTCTGTCTGTCAGGTGAATATAATATATACAAAGTTAGTCGGGGTAGAAAAGGGGTAGGGAAAAATACAGCAGACAAAAAGAAAAAAAAGGCGGATCTATTCCGAAATGGTGTTAAAGTACCTATAATAATGATTAACTTTTGTTCTATAACTTTCGCCAAAAGTGAATAGTTTATGAGAAATAGCTGTTCAAAATATTCATAAAAAATACGCAAAAATCCTCAGCTGTGATCAGCGGCCTAGTAAATAAATAAAATAAAAAATTAATACAAGGTTAGTCGGAAAGGGGGTACTAATCCGAAAGGGTGTTAAAGTACCCATGATAATGAACAACTTTTGTTCTACAACTTTTTCCAAAAGTCAATAGTTTAAGAGAAATAGGTGACCAAACATCTCGAAAAAAAAAACCTAAAATCTATCTACCCCAAGTTATGATCAGCTGTGTTTACATTTTAGGTCATATTTGGGGTCTTAAATTAAAAGCACCATTTTCTGAATTTGTAACTAAAGAAGGAATGAAGAATTTTTGAAAAAACTAAAATAAAAATCATTTTACATGGAAAAAAAAATTAGCGAATTTTGAAATTTTAACACTTGCTTTAAGATCGTCATCAGTGATACTTTAAGTGGTTTGCGGATTAGTACCCCCTTTCTGACTAACCTTGTATATATAATAATAAAACTAATTCTCCTAAAATAAATCTTGATAAATCACAACCGAACCAAGGCCGAACCGTTCATTCAGACAGTTCTCAATTTCAAAAGCTATCAAATTGTTTGACACAAAAAACAAAATCAATCATTTTGAAAGTTTTCGAAAACAAAAACTGACTGACGGCTGTGGTTCGATTGCGTTTGGCAACAATTTATTTTAGGAGAATTAGGCCCCTGTACTGTTTACATTTTAGATCACATTAGGGGTAACGGATTAGAAGCTCCATTTCCCGAATCCGTAACTAAAGCAAGGACAAAGAATTTTTGAAAAAACTAAAAATAATACATTTTGGCTGGATATTAAAATAATCGAAACACTTGCTTCAAAACAGTCATCAGTTGTACTTTAAGTGACTTGCGGATTAGTATCCCCTTTCCGGCTATCCTTGTATAACATTTATTTCGATAATATCGTAGAGTAAACCTACTTAATTTTTCCTGTATTTGATCAGTACGAATGCCTTTATGCTTGCTCACAGCGAGCTGCAAATCGACACTAATATTTTTTTTATTGCCGCTTGCACGCGATGCAGCGCATTCGTGTACTATTCCTTTTGTAAATATATATTATTATTTTATTAATTTTAATTTGTCGGTTCATTGGTTTCAGTCAAGTGCTAGTAAGCACGATGGTGGCTGATATTGACGTTTTTAGCAGATATATTCGATTGTAGGCTCTCTGGAAGCGTAGCTTGTGGCAATACGCTAACGTGTGCTGCAGACGAATATATTGCTCTCGCAGCCCTCGACCTAAGTGCGCGAGGGAATACTAGGTTGGTTTTGGTCAGTAAGAGTCTGACAGACCCCTTCGCCCACCCCAGGGCGGAGGACATCAATGAAGATCGATCCTTGCATAATCAGCCCATTGTGTCCCACTGCTGGGCAAGGGCCTCTTTTCAGAATGAGAAGGGTTTAGGCCTCAGTCCACCACGCTGGCCTGGAGTAGACGAAACGGACTACATTCTCAATCGAGAACTTTTTGGAGCCCTCTCAATTATGCAGGTTTCCTCACGATGTTTTCCTTTACCGTTAACACAAGTGCCAATTGAATTCTGATCTGTACCCCAAGTGTGAGTTTTTTTCGTTAACTACTGTAGTTGCGTCACGACAAAAATGTAGGCTGCGCCTCTAGGCGCACCGTTCACTAACTAATATTCGCGCGTTAATTGAACGGTGCGCCTAGAGACGCAGCCAAAATTTTCATACATTTTTGGCGTGACGCAACTACAGTAGTTAACGAAAAAAACTCGCAGTTGGGGTACTGCTCAAGAATTCGAAAAGCCGAGCCGAGATCTGCGATTACCAATGAATTTGGCAATCGCGGTGATTATGGCAACATCACTTTAGACCTTTAATATAGCGCTTAAAAGTGTTTAACTACTGCCATTATAAGTATCTTAAACTACTTACTAACATAATATAACATAAGTGCGTATACACGTAGAAAGAGGGTTGCCGGCGCCGATCTGCCAGCGCTTGTTGGTGCTGGTCCACGCAGTTAGTCGCCGCAGGTAGTCTCTATACTGTGTGGCGAACCAGCGCCGACAAGCGCCGAAATTCGTCGACAAGTTCCGACCTGTTCCGATCAGCTCTGGTAGGATGTCATTTGTTACTGTATTTGCAAGGGAACAAGGCGTATTTTTGTTAAAAAATGCCAGCCCCTGCTTTTACCGGCTTCCATTATGTAGCGGTTACCTGCATGGACCAGTACCGATAAGCGCTGGTAGGTCGGCGCTGGTTACCTGCTTTCTTTATGTATACGCCCTAACATCAGGGGTAAAAAGGAACCCCTATATATCTCTGTTACTTGGATTCGTGTGCTCCATCTTAGACCCTGTCTGCACATAACATCAGGTGCGACTACGGTTAATAATAATTAAAAAATAAATAAAATCTTGCCTGTATTTCCTCGAGGTGTATTCGCCGTTACTTTTAAGTCCCATGTAATAGGGGGCGAGCCTATTGCCCGGGCACAAATCCAGACTTTAGGCTGCTACTGAGAAATTCCACACGGAAAAACCCAGTAACAATTTGCCCGACCTGGGGATCGAACTCAGGACCTCACGCTCAACAGTCGCGCTTGCGACCACTATACCAACGAGGCAGTCTGAAACTTAGTAGTTTGCATGCAAATTAAATACCTAACAACAATTATTCAAACAAACTTATCGCAAAACTTTTTATGGAGCTCGAGCACTAAACAGGTTCATACAGGCTTTTATTAGAGCAATAACGAACAATGTTACGTATTTTGTTAGAGCTGCCATCTCTACTGTGACCCTTGAGGTTGGTAGGCAACTCACACGGGCCGCTAGAATTCAGAAATTTTGAGGTAAATTAGAGGTATAGGTGAAAGGTAACTTACAGGTATAGGTAAAAAGTAACTTAAGTAACTTAGAGGTACTTATAGGAAAGAGGTAAGTTATAGGTATTAGGAAAAAAAGAGTAAAGGATAAGCGAACGGCACCTAACTATCGCAAACGCCAGCATCGCCTCCTGCATGAAGTGCAGCTTACGGTTGCCGAACGAGGCTCTGACATGAACGACAGATTGTGAGATTACAATCCATCTTCAGCCAATACGTCAGGCTGGTGACTAGTAACAGTGTCACTAGTACAAGATGGTTGGACCTGCTAGATGAAGACAATACCAAACCTATGTGTAGCAGTTGACTCAAAATACAACACATTAGATAGCTCTCAAAAGCGACTAACCTTCATCGTTTCGTGTCCTATTGTCCTAATGTTGCTGGGAAGAAGAAGCGCTGGAACAGACTCCCCAGCAACACATTTCTGTCTGTTGATTGAGAGTGGGCTAGAATATAAAACTTCTTCACCGCACGCTGGTTAGAGATGCGTGTTGTAAGATTCAACAAAACCCAGCACGCTTGGTGGTAGGATCTGTACGGTCCACCTGAGTAGCAAACACCCTCACATTAAAGTTCAGCGCCAAGCAGTTTACTGTGTTCCGTCGTGTTTATGTGAGAGCCAGAGGGGTATAGGGGAGTCCCTCTATATCTCTGTTACTTGGATTCGTCTTCTCCATCTTAGACCCTGTCTACGATTACCATCGTGGCTGTGGTCAAACGCGACCAAGATAAATATTTAAAAAAAAATGGGCATCTTTGGTGGGTTCCCGTTGGCTGGAGACCCTTCAAGTCTTGCCAATTACTTCCCGGTTAAGTAGAAACGGTCCATCTACAAGAAGTAAAACTGAAAAAAAAGTCTTTCGTAGGTAAGACAATCATCAATCAAACCCGTGGTAATAAACGCAGCGACACTATGTGAACTATACAGGGTGGTAATTTGAGATGGGGCATGAAGGGCAACTACCTTAACCATTGTAGCTACAGGAAAACGTCCTTAGAAGACCACCCTTAACTTTTGGGATAATTTAAATCGGCATTCACAGATTTTGAAAAAAAAGTACAGTCAGCGAGAAAAAGGGCTGTTTTCACAAAACTTTTTTATGATGCCAATCGATTCCATTTCCGATAAGGATTAAAAGACTCTTCCTGACTAACTGAGGTTGGAGTACTAGAAAAGTCAGAAATCGCAAAAAACTTATTTGAGATGGGGTAGTAATAGGGGCAGCTACCTTAATCGTTGTGGCTAGAGGAAAATGTTTTTAAGAGACTATCCATGTTTTTTGAAAATATTTCGAACTGCATTCACAGATTTTGAAAATAACATAATTTATTTTTTCAGCCATAACGTCACTTTTAACAAAATGTTGTTTTTCGTGATTTTTGACGTTTCTAGTACTTTTACCTCAGTAGGTCCGGAAGAGTATTTTGTTCCTTATGGGAAATAAGATCGATTGCCATCATAAAAGAGTTTTGTAAGAACTGACCATTTTTTTGGTGACTGTACCAAATTTTTTTTTTCAATATCTTTTTATGCAGTTCGAAATAATGTCAAAAACTATGGCCAGTCTCCTATCAAAATTTTCCTGCAGCGACAACGATTAAGGTAGCTGCCCTTATAACTAACCCATCTCAAATAGTTTTTTGTTATTTCTGACGTTTCTAGTACTCAAACCTCAGTTGGTCCGTAAGAGTTTTTTGATCCTTATGGGAAATTGGATCGATTGGCATCATAAAAAAGTTTTGTTAAAACAGCCATTTTTCTCGCTGACTGTACTTTTTTTTCAAAATCTGTGAATGCCGATTGAAATTATCCCAAAAGTTAGGGGTGGTCTTCTAAGAACGTTTTCCTGTAGCTACAATGGTTAAGGTAGTTGCCCTTCATGCCCCATTTCAAATTACCACCCTGTATAAATAAAAAGAAAAGTCCTGACTGACTGAATTACTGACTCATCAACGCCCAGCCCAAACCTTCGGATCTAGAAAGCTGAAATGTTGCACAAAGGTTCCCTTTATAATGTAGACAAGGAATAAGGAAGGATTTTTCGAAATCCAATCGCTAAGGGAGTTAAATAGGGGATGAAAGTTAGTGTGGAAAATCATCACTTAATGGGTTCAAAATTTCACGAAAGTGAAGCTACGGGCAAAAGCTAGTTTAGTTATATTTTCATACGATCAGATTTTGATCAAGTTAGCTACTTCTCTGCTTATCCTAACCGGGCAATATAGCACACAAACGTGGTCCGTCTGTGTTACCTCGCTCATAACCGTGGGTAAAGCGAGGTGCGACTGTTTTATGTTGGCGTTTTTATATTTAATTTATTACCTTAGTGTCAACTTGTACAGGCTGTTCACAAAATGTGTGAGGATTATGTAAATGTAAGCAATTTGGGATGAAAATGGAGTTGATTGACTATTTTTGTCATCGTGTCAGCATGAGCTATATGTGAATAGCTCATGTCGTAGTGAAAAGATTAGTCAGCTTTGGTCGATAGCGGGGCTGACTCGGACCCAGGAAGCGAGATTCGTAGAGACTCGTTGATTGATTGATTTAAACTTAAGGCGAGATTAATAAACTGATGCTCTCATGATTGGGAGAAGAACTCTACGTATTGCTACAATTTTAATTACATATCAGCGCTTAAAGAGTTGGTAAAACGAAAAATTTGTTGAATTGAAGTCAATAATGGATTAATGGTAACATTTTCTGACTATTGTTAGGGTATTTAAATACCTTTTATATCTTACTAGCGACCCGCCCCGGTTTCGCACGGGTGCAATGTATTATACATATAAACCTTCCTCTTGAATCACTCTATCTACTAAAAAAACCGCATCAAAATCCATTGCGTAGTTTTAAAGATTTAAGCACACATAGCGACAGACAGCGGGAAGCGACTCTGTTTTATACTATGTAGTGAAGAGAAATGTGCAAACTCTTCCTTATTATAAAAGTGCGTTAGCTCATTGGGTAAGGGTATATCTATTGTCGTTTAACTATGGTCTATGAACTGTGATAACGATTTTAATATTTGTCATAAACTTATGAATGCACCGTTTATGGTCAAGGAATTTTTAGGATAATGGTACAATTGGATTAATTCATAAAGCGGGATATTGATTATTTAATATACTCAAGTCTTCTTACTCTTAGCCTTTATCCAATTAAGTTAGGGTCAGCTTCCAGTTTAACTTTTTAGTTATTTTACGGAGCGAATGCCATCATTCCTCCGCAACCCAGTTACTGGGCAATGCCAATATCCTAAGGTCAGACCAGCTGTCAGACTTTCCGGCTTCTGACTAACCGTAACGACTGTCATAGGTATTTAATATACTAAAGTACCTATAACTCGTTTTCCTGGATTACCATTAATAAAAATATTTTTATATACTTACCCATTTTTAGAACATGCTGTAAGCTAAAACGCTAGAACGCTATTACCACTAAGGTTGTATTTTTTTTCATTTTTGGCCACAATATTGTTACTTCGTAGCACTGTGGGGAATTAATTATGACTTATTTTGTAATGTTGTATTTCTGCGAGTCACGAAATTATTGCTATCGTTAAAGAGAAATATTATTGTGTTAAACTTTGCAGGTATAATATAGAAAATAAAAAGCGTTTTAAAAGGGATAATATGACTGTTGTAGAGTATGTTTAAGTGGGTGTTTTACTGCATAGGGAGTGAGCAGAGGTAGTAAATTTAAGTTTAAGGGTACCTGTGAGTCTAAACTTCATTTCAGCCAGGAGATTCGTTTGAGGAAAATTAAAATCCTATCTAATAATACAAATGCAAAAGTAAGTTTGTTTGTTACGTTTTCATGCCTAAACCACCGATCATCCTGTTTGCATATACGATGTCAGATGTACAGAAATGTAGAGTACCTTTCATCCTGAAAAAAAGTATTAGTCCCGAGGAAAACAACAATAACGTTCTTATGATAATTAAATGGAATCACGTGTCTTTTGAACCATGATTATTATATTATTATAGAAACTTTAGTAGTGTGTTAAGAGTTGATTGTCAAATTCTAAATTAACGCGAGCGAAGCCGGGGCTAAAGGCTAGTCCAAATAAGTAATACAAAATCTATACTAATATTATAAAGAGGTAGAATTTGTTTGTTTGTTTGTATGTAGGAGGTAATCTCCGGAACTACACATCCGATTTAAAAAAATCTTTCACCAATAGGAAGCAACGTTATCCCTGAGTGCTATAGGCTATATTTTGGGATCAAAAAATTATAAATTAACGCGAGCGAAGCCGCGAGCAAAAGCTAGTATATAAATAAATAAATCAG
Source organism: Amphipyra tragopoginis (assembly GCA_905220435.1). NCBI lineage: Eukaryota > Metazoa > Arthropoda > Insecta > Lepidoptera > Noctuidae > Amphipyra > Amphipyra tragopoginis. The sequence goes on along the minus strand of HG992010.1, from coordinate 2,291,475 downwards.
CCTATAACTGTTCCACTGCAAAGACCTCTTCTCATACAGAGAAGGAACGAGCATTGATCACCACACTTGCTCCCTGCTGGTTGGCGATTTCAGACCATTAAGTCCAGGTTTTCTCACGATGTTTTCCTTCACCGTATGTCAGTGGTGTCTTAGATTAAATAATAAAGTACATATGACATTGAATAAGTCATATTGGTACATGCCTGAGTTTGAACCCGCAACCCGGTGCTTAACAAGCGGGTCTGTAATCTCCACGACATTCCTATTATAAAAATAAATATAGAAATATCAAATACTGACTATTACTCGTATACCTTTTTCACCGTAAAGTGTTTCTCTACAAAACGCTACCATACAAAGAATAGCAAATATTTAAGAAAAACAAAACATGTATAATATAATAAAGCTATTTTACGGTGTTTGATGATGTCGTTTACGTTTTTTCGACAGCAGTCTCTTTACGGCTACAATTCACGAAATGACTGCTATGTCAGGACTCATCTTTCGTTGAACAGAGTTCTTGTAATGTAACAGACGGCCCTAGGATCTCCTGAGCACGTCTGCTAAACCAGTTGTAGGGATATGAGATGTTATTAGTGATTCCTAATACCTACCCCTAGTCGGACAAACAAGGAAAACACTTAAAACAAGACTTTATAATATGGTAAAAAAACACTAAGTCAATAATACAGGATGAATAGCACACGTAAGTAAACTGGAAACTAATGGAACACAACTTCCGGAAGCTCAGTAATGTGAGCACGAAGTGAGGCGAAGTGCTGGAAGGTTAGCAGTGCGGCGACTCCCTCCAGTGGGTCGGAGCGCCAGAGACTCAGCAGTACAGCGTCTAGGCGGTGTGCTGGTAGGTCAGCAGTGCCGAAGGCTCAGTAATTCGTCAACTAGACGGAGTGCTGGTAGTTCAGCAGTGCAGCAGTGCCGGAGGCTCAGTAGTAGTTAACTCGGCGGAGTGCTGGTAGTTCAGCAGTGCAGCAGTCCGCACCCTTTCGTGGTTGCCTTTTTTCTTTCGAGTCTCTTTGAATTTTTGATTAAGGAGTGTGTTCCAAAACGATGTGGCCTGTGACAGAAAAAGAGGTTTATAGTAAATTAAAGTAAGTAAAAAGGAGGTGAAATGTGTGAAGTGAATGATGATGAAAAAGGTGTGATCCTACAAGGGTAAGGCAAAGGTGTATTGTACACCCTCATTTCGCCGTTAGGTTTAAGTCTCATGTAATAGGGGGCTAGCCTACTGCCATCAACTGGGTACAAATTCAGACTCCGGGCTGCTACTTAGAAATAGAGTATTTGACTGAAAAAATATTTGATCCGTATTTTTTATTTTGTTACGTAAACCAAAATTTACGAAGATACGACACTTTTAAAATTGCCAAAACGTCACTAGCAAGTACAGTTTTTACTTGCTTCTGTCGTCACAAGCCCCCGCTCTCGAGTTTTGGTGCGTTTTATCGTTCCAAATATTATTAGATTTAACATAAGAAAAAATACGTGTCCACTAGTTTTCTAAACTATAATTAATTAGATTTGCAATTTATTGATGCTGTCAACATGCCATTCCACATGGTAAAATCCAATAACACTTTGCCCGACCTGGAGATCGAATCCAGGCTCTCAGCTCAACAGTCGCCCTTGTGACCATTAGACCAACGAGGCAATCTCAATATCAACTTTTGTTGAGAATATAGTCATGTTACTGACATTACAGTAGGTACAATAAAAAATAAACTCCATCTCTTTGAAACACCAAAAAGACATTCAATTCTCAAACACCCTCTATAAAATCTTTTCACAAACATAACTAGCTCATTCCATTTCTTAAAACGTTCGAGTTAAGTGTTAATTAAAAAAATAAACGTACCCTAGGAAGGATTCCATTCAGCCAGAGACGTTAGTTTCTAGATTGAGGAAACGTTATTTCCGTTCGAAGGACGACAATCATCTGACGACTTTTTATTGTGATTGTGTTCAGTGGTGGGGGTAAACGAGTGCTGCAGGTTTGATTCCGGAAAAAAATGTGTAGTGTGTTTGATATAGGGAATATAAAAGATTGAGGGTGTATTAAAAGAGTATCCGTGATTGACGAAACGTTAGCGCGTCCGCCGCACATATACAAGCTTAGTTTTAGTATTTACTAAACCTGAAAATAGTTTGTTCAGAATCACTAGGAGAATCGATTGACATATTTTTATACCACTTTTTTTTTTCATATATTTCAATTTTGTTCCAGTAGGTTTCTACCCATAACAGTTGACGGGAATAGATACCTTGAGGCTTGAAATGGTCCACTCGGTCAGTTTCCGTGTATTAGACAACCCCTGCATAGCACATCTCAGGCATTTCACACTTTACTAGGGAACTTAACGCGACATAAACTACGGTGTAACTTGGAGATGTATAAAAAAACACGTATTCAGGCAGTTCTGATGAAAATCTTGTTGGAGTGTCTCGGTTTTTGTATATACTAAAAATAAAGTTGTATAGGGTGTCCCGAAACTCAACGTCAAGCCGAGAACAAATAATACGGGAGACTAGAGAAGTTCATTCAAAAAAAAAAACAGTATGTTTACTAACGAAAGGCGTTTCCGTTAACTAGCAATACTACAGGGTGTAAACGAATTCGTGTAATTCCTTCAAACCGCGTGATCTACTGGTGACACTGATTGACCCTGTATAGGTTTTTTTCAGAATCAACAAAAAAAAGTTTTCAAAAAATTAACCATGTTATTCTGTATCTAGGGGTGCATGAAAAGAGCCTCCACGAGTGACGATACTTAAGTACGTCCGGCGCACCCTGGGCAGTCAGCCCCGCTACCAACCTTGCTGACTGGCTAATCTTTTCACCACAGCATGAGCTATTTTCGTACAGCTCGTGCTGACACGAGAGAAGAGAAGAATTCTGTATCTAAGTAATTTTAGCGTCCCAAGTTAACTGACTGCGTGGAGCGATATCGCGCTAGTCGTGCCCGTCAGCTATGTCGCCATGCCTTCATTCATTTATGGATGGCATCGAAATTTTCTATCACATAAAAAGATTTGGGAAAATTACAGTTTTATTTTTAATCAATTTAAATCCCGTGCAGGGTTAATCTATACCATTAATAGAGCATGTGGTTTGAAGGAATTACACGAATTCGTTTACAACAAGTAAGTACAGCGTCAGAAAATACAAAAAAAAAAATGTATACCCATCCAAAACAAAAAAAACAACACACCACAAAAAATTATACGTAAAATCAACGCTTATTGTGCATAAGCACTTGTCTATCAATGTGGAAAACACGGCAACATCGCATTTAACCTATCTACGCTACTATTTTGGTTTTAAACAGGCTGTACGGAATTGTTTTTTTTTATTTTTATTTTAACCTTTTAATGATGTAGATCAGTGATGGGCAAAGCACGGCCCGCGGGCCATCTCCGGCCCTCGAAACGCTTTGATCCGGCCCGCCAACACCCGTAGTCATAGGAACCTTTCGAATAGTCTAGAATAAAAAGTAGATACCTACCTGCGTTGTGTTTGCGTCGACATAAATCAATGTTTAGAAATTTTGGGTCCCATAAGATTGACTCGGTTTTTTTGGCCCGTGATAAGAAAACTGCTCACCCCTGATGTAGATTAACAACGGGTTTAACGGAATGCCCTCTGTTATTTTACATACTGCATATTAATTGAATACCAACATTAGTAGGAAGCCAGCTCATCCCGCCACATAAAACTTGACATCAGCACAGCTCAACACAATTTCAAAAAAAAGATACCTATTTCACTACTTAATTCAACGAAATCTAAGTAAAGATACTTTTTACCGTTTTCCCGAGTCGAGGGTAGTCATGAAACAATAGAACTTTATGTGGGGTAATTAAAGTGGAATGCGAGGAAATTAGCTGCGTATCATTGGAGCTGACAGCACTCTTTTAACCGACTTCAAAAATGGAGTTTTTGTTCCTCTTTTGAATCTCTTTGGCTATGGATGTTTGAGAAAACGTTACTTGAATGGAAGTTTGGAGTTTGTTTAAGGGATCTAAATGAAGTGTTTTGAAGGACTTTTGTTATTTTTGAACGTTGTTCAATAGTTGAATTGTTGTGCTTAGTCCTATTTAATCAACATCCTGGCGACAACCTCGTGTGCTTAGTCCTATTTAATCAACATCCCACATGGCGCCAACCTCGTGTGCCTAGTCCTATTTAATCAACATCCCCAATGGCGACAACCTGTGTGCCTAGTCCTATTTAATCAACATCCCACATGTTGACAACCTCGTGTGCCTAGTCCTATTTAATCAACATCCCACATGGCGACAACCTCGTGTGCCTAGTCCTATTTAATCAACATCCCACATGGCGACAACCTCGTGTGCCTAGTCCTATTTAATCAACATCCCACACGGCGACAACCTCGTGTGCCTAGTCCTATTTAATCAATATCCCACATGGCGACAACCTCGTGTGCCTAGTCCTATTTAATCAACATCCCACATGGCGACAACCTCGTGTGCCTAGTCCTATTTAATCAACATCCTAGCGACTACCTCGTGTGCCTAGTCCTATTTAATCAACATCCTGGCGATAACTCGTGTGCCTAGTCCTATTTAATCAACATCCCACACGGCGACAACCTCGTGTGCCTAGTCCTATTTAATCAATATCCCACATGGCGACAACCTCGTATGCCTAGTCCTATTTAATCAACATCCCACATGGCGACATCCTCGTGTGCCTAGTCCTATTTAATCAACATCCTGGCGACTACCTCGTGTGCCTAGTCCTATTTAATCAACATCCTGGCGATAACCTCGTGTGCCTAGTCCTATTTAATCAACATCCCATATGGCGACAACCTCGTGTGCCTAGTCCTATTTAATCAACATCCTGGCGACTACCTCGTGTGCCTAGTCCTATTTAATCAACATCCTGGCGATAACCTCGTGTGCCTAGTCCTATTTAATCAACATCCCACATGGTGACAACCTCGTGTGCCTAGTTCTATTTAATCAACATCCCACATGGTGGCAACCTCGTGTGCCTAGTCCTATTTAATCAACATCCCACATGGCGACAACCTCGTGTGCCTAGTCCTATTTAATCAACATTTCACATGGCGACAACCTCGGTCCCCCCTTTGGCTGGAGACCCTTCAGGTCTCGCCAATAACTGCCCGGTTACGTAGAAACGGTCCCCTAGGACCATCTACAGCAGTCCAATAGAAAAAATAAATAAAAAAAGGCGACAACCTCGTGTGCCTAGTCCTATTTAATCAACATCCCACAAGGCGACAACCTCATGTGCCAAGTCCTATTTTATTTAACATTAACATAACATCACGCCTGTATTCTCCGAAGGGTTGGGCAGGGGTGTATAGTACATTCTCATTTTGCCGTTATGTTTTTAAATCCCGTGTAATAGTCGGCGAGCATAATTATTAACATCAATCGGGCATAAATCCAGACTCCAGTCCGCTACTGAGAAAGCAATAACACTTTGCTCGACCTGGGGATCGAACCCAGGACCTTATGCTCAGTAGTCGCGCTTGCGATGAGTAGACCAACGAGGCAGCTTTATTATAATACAAGCTTAGTTTTAGTATATACTAAACCTGAAACTAGTTTGTTCAGAATCACTAGGAGAATCGATTGACATATTTTTTACACCACATTTTTTTTTTTCATAAATTTCTATTTTGTTTCAGTAGGTTTCTACCCATAACCGTTGACGGGAATAGACACCTTGAGGCTTGAGATGGTCCGCTCGGTCAGTTTCCGTGTATTAGACAACCCCTGCATAGCACATCTCAGGCATTTCACACTTTACTAGGGAACTTAACGCGACATAAACTAAGATGTAGCTTGGAGATTTATTTAAAAAAACACATATTCAGGCAGTTCTGATGAAAATCTTGTTGGGGTGTCTCGGTTTTTGTATATACTAAAAATAACGTTGTATTTATTAAGAGTATAAATTAATAAGTTTATTAAGTGATTGTGATAATTGCAGGCAGTTATACTGACTACTTATTACTACTGTAGTGACTTTGTTTTTGTTAAGCCCTGGATTTACTACTACTAATATCTTGATAACCCATAACATATAAGATTTAACAACACAATAAGCATAAACGGTGACAGTTTAGTCACAATTGGCTCACGATGAAAAGCATTCCTGGATCAGGTATCAAGATACAACGAGTAAAACTTGGAGACCATTATGCTGTCTAAAGTTTAATTTTGAGAAAATGTATGACAACATGTGGAAATCCTTGCACAGTGAGTCAATGTTTTCATTTGAGGTTGTATACACAATGGGTATATTGTTAATTTTCAAGGATATGTGTTCTTCTCGCCACAGCCTTGTTAGCCAGTAGCAGAATCTACCGCAGTCTGTTAGTATACAATGTGGCACTAATCCGCAGGTCACTTACGGCCACTTTCAATAACCTATCTATCGGCGGTTTCGCCTACTAGAGATAGAAATTTGACATAAGCTCCATAGAAGTAATGTCAAATTTCTATCTGTAGTAAGGAAAACCGCCGATAGATAGGATATTGAAAATGGCGGTTAAGGTATCACCGATGACGGTTTTGAAGCAAGTGTTAAATTTTAAAAATTCGATCATTTTTGTTTCAATACAAAACGATTGTTATTTTAGTTTTATCAAAAATTCTTCGTCCCTTCTTTACTTAGTTACGAATTCAGAAAATAGAGCATCTAATCCGTGACCCTAAATATGAACTAAAATGTAAAAACAGCTGATCATAACTGACGATAGATAGATGTTAGAGTATTTTTAAAAAATCTTTGATGTGCTATTTCTCATAATTTATTGATTTTTGGGAAAAGTTGTAGAAGAAAAGTTATTCATTATTGTGGGTACTTTAGCACCCTTTCAGATTAGTACCCCCTTTCCGATTAACCTTGTGTACTCAGCTATGACCAGTTGTGTTTACATTTTAGATCATATTTGAGGTCACGGATGAGAAGCTCCAGTTTGCGATTTTGTTACTAAAACAGGAATAAAGAATAAATAAAAAAAAACATTTAACATGGAAATAAACACTAAAAAAAGCTTTAAAACAGTCATCACTGATACTTCAACTGGCCCACAGATTAGTACGTCCTTTTTGACAAACTTTGCAAATTCAAAACTTTCATATTTCACACCAAAAAAGAGTTAAAAGGACACGAAAATTCGCTGCCACACGTGAAAATCCTTCAGTGACTCAGTGTTTACTTTCGAGACAGAATTCTGAGGGCATCGTCAGTTCTCAAGGATGCTCGCTATCAACAAATTAACATACATTATCTTCAAAGTTAAAAGCAAAGCCCTTGACTGGTAAATGTGGACAAACCCTGTTATATATGGGTGTGACTTTGAAATAAGGAGTGAAACATTTACGCCGTTTTTGGCTAAGATTAAGACTTGCGAGTTTGTGTGTTGATTCTGTTGTAGATAGTGAATATTTTAGACGACAAGGCGTAGTTTTTAAGAAATAGAACAACCCCCATACAGGAGGAGCTCGTGGCTAAATAATTACAGCCGCATAGACCGATCTTCCGGGTTAAGCCACGCTTGCCGAGGTTGGTCTGTGGATGGGTGACCATTTACCATAGCGAGTTTCCTCCGTGCCTCGGAAAGCACGTAAAGCCGTTGGTCCCGGCTGTCATTTGTAGATCTTTGACAGTCGTTACTGTTGGTCAGAAGCCAGAAAGTCTGACAACCAGTCTTACCAAGAGTATCGTATTACCCAGTTACTGGGTTGTGGAGGTCTGATAGGCAGTCGCTCCATGTAAAATACTGATATTCAGCTGCATCCGGTTCGACTGGAAGCCGACCCCAACATAGTTGGGAAAAGGCTAGGCAGATGATGATGAGAACAACCCCCATACAATATTAGCCTATTACTATCCCACTGCTGGGCAGGTGTCTCTTTTCAGAATGAGTAGGATTAAGGCCTTTAGATCACCACGTTGGCCTTGTGAGGGCTATCGGAATAAACACACCACGGAAAAAAAATGAATTTTGAGCCCTCCGCCCTGGTATTGTGTGGGTTTCCTTCACGACTGTAGCACAGGATTGGATATATTTTCGACATTAGTTGGGAATGCTCTAGAATCTATAATTCAATCATGATTCGAAAGACACGTGGCGCCATCTTTATCATAATAACGTTATTGTTGTTTTCCTCGGGAACGGTACTTTTTTTCGGGATGAAAGGTGCCCTATGTCCATTTCTGTATACCTGACAACGTATATGCAAAATTTTAGGATAATCGGTTCAGTGGTTTAGGCGTGAAAAGGTAACAAACATACTTACTTCGCATTTATAATATTAGTAAGGATTCAATATGCTATTCAAGTCACGTCCGTCGGCTATTTAGAAGCAATTATTCGAAACCCACTCCACGATCGGGTTGTTAGACCCATTTGAAGTCATTGGTACACATATAAGTGTACAACCTTCGCTACTTCCCGTTTCCTGAGCATTTTAAATTATTTTTAGTTGACCTTCAGTTTTAGAGGTCTAGTACGTAAAGATGGGAGCACTTGTTTCAAAATTGTTTGGTTTGAAGAAAGTCTCCAGATTGATGAAAATATTGTAAGAAAGCATGCCAAGGTTATCTTTATAAAAGTAAAGTTCTATGACCAGCATTCTAATTACGCAACACACTCGTAATCGCTACGGCTTTAATTTTGTCAGATCAACAATTTCCATAGCAACGTATGTATTAACAATCCGACTTCTCCACAATTATGTACCACGCAATGAATATTGTTTTTGATACATCAACTGTCATGATTGATGTTGGTTACGTTACACAATTGCCCTGCAGGTCCATTTTTAGCAGTGAACTAATATCTTAACATTTGTCCCAGACGTCCATAGACTAGCCCGTAGACTCTTTGTAGAGCAAGGGTCAACAAAAGGAGGGTCCGTCCAAAAAAGATTGGTCCGCCAAGTGCTGACGGGCCTAGACCTTCGTGAACAGTTTTTCTTCTTCTTCTCTTGTGTCAGTACTAGCTAGCTATACGACAATAGCAGATGCCGTGGTGAAAAGATTAAATAGTCAGCAAGGTTTGCAGTGGGTCTGACTGCCCAGGGTGCGCTGGACGTTTTAAGTATCGTCACTTGTGAAGGCTCCTTTCATGCACCCCAATAAAAACAACCTAACAACCCTCGTCAACAGTAGAGCAGAAGGATGCATCAGACAGTTTGATAGCTTCTACTTCTAGAATCTTAATATATGCCCGAAATATTTAAGTAAAGTGGACGAGCAATGGGTCGAAGTAGGCACATTGAAAAAGGTATTTATTTCTGCCTGAACTCCTGCTAATCTCATTAGTAAAAAGGGGCGTGAAAACAAAAATACAAGAGCATCAGTACTTGCTAAGTATGTCGCTTAGTTTGTAAATGCGTAAGGCGAGTGGCCTCAGTACAGTCAGGGCCAAACATCTCAGTATGTAGCACTTTGGCCTTGGACTGAGGCATAAACTGAAGCGAGGTAGAGTAGTAGAAAAAACACACTTGGTGCATGAAAAGAAACTTCATGCGTGACGATACTTAAGTACGTCCGGCGCACCCTGGGCAGTCAGCCCCGCTACCAACCTTGTTGACTGGCTTATCTTTTCACCACGACATGAGCTATTCTTGTAAAGCTCGTGCTGGCACGAGAGAGGTAGAAAAAAACTAAGTTGCTTTCGGCCGCCAGTCTAACCACATGCGGCTAAATATCAGTATTTTGCACGGAGCGACTGCCATCAGACCTCCCCAACCCAGTTACTGGGCAATACAGATATCCTAAGTTAAGACTGTGCGTCAAACTTTTGGGTTTTTAACTACCCGTACCCGTGTCATAGATTTTTGTATGATATCCGGTACTACGGTCCGGTTTAACGTGTTTGTTAAGAATGGTCACTCCTCCGTAGACTAAGTGCAGCAGACGTAGTTGGAAATCAGTCGATACACGCGGTCGTTATTTAGCAGGAAAAGTGTCTAGAGATCAATTTAAAAATATACTACGAGTAAAATTGGCAATGCAACTGACCTTAGAACAGTCATGGCCAAACGCATCAGTATATTGCACTCTGGCGTTTGAACAAGACATACGCTGTAGCGGGGAGCAGGGTACTCCTAAAGAATATAATATCGCATAATTTATGAGCATTTCAGTAAAGAAGTGTGAGATATTAACTAAATATGTAATTTGTAAGTGTTTTAAGTGACCGGTCTGTACAGTCAAGGCCAAATGGCTCAGTGTGTCTCGTTTTGGCCTTGGAATGAGGCATAAGCTGGAGCGTGTGAAACTGCAAGTTTACTATCACCGCCAATGGACCTACGAAAAAGCAGTCGGGGTTGACTGAAGGTAGAAAGTGCTGGACTAAGTTTTTGTGGCGTGGGACAGACTTTTGTCCAGCAATAAATGGCAATACGATGAATTGATGACCAGCTTGATGACAACAATTCTCGACTGTCCTTCCACACATTTGGCATAGAAGTGAGAGTAAGCTGAAGTGTAAAGTTTAAGAATAATATTCTTAAACTACTTAGCATTTTTGCTATTCATAATTATTATGCAAAATTACTTCTTGAAAATGAAATTAAAAAACACTGTATTATATTTACAAATGCGTGTCAGACAACTGGCCTTAGTAGAGTCATGGCCATACACTTCAGAGTGTTGCACTCTGGCCTTGGAACATGACATAAGCTGAAGCGAGTGTAGCTTATAAAAATTAATGTTTGTTTTTAGTGGAGCTACCAGGGATGGAAGGCGCAGGTTATTTATTAGGCAAACTTTAAATAGAATTAAATAAATAATAAAATTCTGAATCTTGATCTCATTTATCAAATATATAGGCATGGAATATAATGATGAAGCGAAAACATGGTTCGTACTAATGCTTATTTAAACCATCAAACACGAACGTAGATCATCACATGTATGGCCCCTTCCTTAAGTCAAAAAACTTTAGTAGACGGGTATAATGCATTTATATGCTATAGGTACATTTCTTTTAACTACCTACTTAATTCTTTCGTATAAGCCGGGAAAAAGATTTAAAAAAATGTATTGTTGTAAGTTATTACGTGCATTATACCCGCTCTCGCTTCCTCTCATGGCGTGTACCCTACCAAAACAGCGTGATAATTTTGGCCACGAAGCGAAGGTGAGAGTGCGGTATTTATAAACAAGTCGCATTCGGCGCATGCGCAGATTTGTTCGCTTCCTGTTTCATGCTTATTTGTATGATTGCTATCATTTTATTATAGTTTTTTAAGTAGTTATATTCATGAAATTAAATAGATTTTCTTCACATTAGGTTTTGCCAGAAATATTGGCATGGTTTTATAGTTTCGCCACTAGTTGTAGTATATAGTGACTACTTTGAAATTTTAACCTGTAAAATATGTCGTATATGTATAAATTAAAAACAAGCGCGTTCTTTGGATGGACCATGACCTTTCTGGATGTGAATCTGATGAGCATCAAAGACTTCCTTCATGCTCTTGAACGGGTTGCCATCCTATGAAATATGTCTGAAGATGATGTAAAATTCAGTTGACATATTTTTTTAACATGTAGAAGGACCAGTGACATTATTAGGCACCTATCCTATGGCGCCATTTTTCAAAATGTGGCACCAAAAAAAACGATACTTTACTGCAATTAATTATTTATTGGACACATGTGGTTTCAAGGGGCTCATGGCAAATTATTAACCGCACGGTTCGTATGATTTGCAAGGTTAAGCTGCGCTTGCTACGGTCAGTCCGTGGATGGGTGACCGTTTGTTACAGGTCGAGACCCACCGTGCCTTTGAGAGCACGTTGAACCGTCGGCCCCGGGTGTCAGAATACCTGTGACAGTCGTTACGGTTAGTTAGAAGCCCGAAAGTTTGACAACCGGTTTAACTTTAGAATATCAGCATTACCCAGGAACTGGGTTGCCGAGGTCTGGCGGCAGTCGCTCCGTGGCTGAAAGCTGATCCCAACAAAGTTAGGAAAAGGCTATGCAGAACAATGTGGTTTTTGTTTTGTCCCAAACTTAACCAGATTCTGTCGATGTGGTGATGCTTGGGGGAGGACTATGTCCAGCAGTGGACGGCTTTTGGCAGTATGATGATGATAAATCCTGTTGGGCACTAATAAATGGTAATATCACAAAAGTTTATATTTTTACAATACAATTAGGGGATTCGATCCCGGGATCTGACATCCTAGGATCCCGGATGTATTTTAGTCCCGAAATTTTTGGGATTAAATTTTACTAATCTCGGGATTTTCGGGATTAGTGTTTTTTTTTTAAATAAGTCAGTAAAAAGTTACATGAGACGAAACTCGTAATTGCATTTAGTTAACATGACATTTTGTAAAATCATTAAACAGGAAATGAATCTATTTGAGGCTAATTCTACTCGAGGCAAAAAAAAAAAAAAATTATGACGATTCCTCCAACTTCCATCGAGCCTGAACGCGCTTTTTCAGCCTCTGCATTGTATGTGCAACAAATTGAGAATCATGCTTAGAGATGAAACATGAAGTAATTCATAAAGTGTCTGGGCAATTTAATTTAAAAATACGAGTTTAAACATTGATCTCTGTAGCATATAGTGTTAACCTAAATAAGTCTAACTAAGTTATTTTTTTGAAAGTTTAATTGTTAGTTTTATAGATCACTTAAGAAGTGCCAAGTTTGTTTATTTACGAAGTTCTAAGTATAATTTTGTTTAACCGGCTTTTTGAAGATTTAAAACTTAAATACATTGCCAAAAGATAAATAAAAAACTGATTTTGATATGGTTTACTGACTTTTTTTTACCACTTTTCAATTACCAATACAATCCCGGGACTATCTCGGGATCCCGGGATTAACTACAGATAAACCCGAAATCCCGGGATTAGAAAAAAGGGCCGGGATCGAATCCTCTAAATACAATACATAATTCTAGCATATTACACTATTTACATTAATATTTTCACATCCCTGATCCAAAACAGGCCCAACCCCACAAAATCGGATTTCCATAATTTACCCAAAGCACAAAAATCCCATGTGCACCATAAAATGTTTCGTAAGTGAATTAAGAAACCATAACTTATTTTAAGCTACGACGTGAATATTTGACGAAGATTATTCGATACTGTTGGGTTGTAAAACTGCGGAAAATATAGAGTTATGCCTTCTTTAGAAATATACGATGGGTATAGAGATGCGGCAGGAGTGTTGGGAATTATTTTGTTTAGGTCTTATACGGTCAATATTTTAGACAGGTCCCTAAAGGTCTGAGAACTGTTCTGGCTTAAAGCCTTTAGCATACTTACCCAACGCAGTAGATTTAATTCAGGTAGTTTTTTAACCGACTTCAAAAAGGAGGAGGTTCTCAATTCGGATGTTTATATTTTTTTTATTTAAGTTCGGGTATAACTCCGTCGTTTATAGACGGATTTGCAAAACTCTTTTTTTGTTTGAAAGAGTATTCTTTCGAAATGGTCCCATTTAAATTTGGTGAAGATCTGATGAAGAACCTCGGAAATTGACAATGGAACTCTTCAATGGATAACAGCCAATTACCCGAGATTACTATAATTGCATGTTTGTGTATTGTTAATGCCACAAAAAATTTAAAAATTAAATAACTTTAAAAAAAAGTAAAAACCGACTTCAAAAAAAAACTAAAAAGCGTAAAATAATTGCCATATTATAAAACTAACAGTTTCAGAAGTCGGTGCCTTCAATTATGTTCAATCTAAAATTGCACCGACTTCTAAAACTGTTAGTTTTATAATATGGCAATTATTTTACTCTTTTTACTTTTTTTCTAAAGTTATTTCATTGATGCACGAAACGTGCAGGAAGCACGCAACTTTCTGTAATAGTACAGTTTTCGTTTTGCAAAAACTGTCAAAATGTTTGGTTTTGTTTTTGTTGTCAAACAATTTGACAGTGTTTATAAACGGAGACTGTACTATTAAAGAAACGTATAAGCTACAAGCACGTTTTCTGATTCAAAAAAATACGTTAGCATAAAAGTCGTGAGGATTACGTTTCGGCCTGCGCCCGCATAGGGTCTACTCCCTAAGCACGAAGTCCTTGGTTTCGGCCTTAGTAACGAGCGTTTCCTACTCCCTATCACCTACGGACATACGATTATTTCAGGGCCCGAACTAAGAATGAATGACAACACGATTTAACAGTTGTCCCTACTACCGATGTGTTTTTGCCCGTCCGAAAAGTTGAACTTGACACTTGTTTTGTTCACTCCGACGTTTTGGGATACTTTCGGACGGGCAACTAACTTCGTTGACGGACTTGGGAGTAGGCCACATGATGCGAAAAATGATCTATAACAGTTACAACAAACGCATCGCTCACGATCCGCGTTTGGTCTACCGAAGGTCATCGAGTCATCTCTTGTGTCGACATGAGTTATTTGAGAATAGCTTATGCCGTGGTGAAAATAGTAGCTAGTCAGCGAGGTAGGTAGCGAGGCTGACTGCCCAGACTCCATCCAACGTACTTAACTATCTTCACTCGTGGAGGCTTTTATAATGCACCCTAAGATCTGCCGAAAACCTACAGTGTCGTGTCTGACGTCATGACTCCTTGCCATCACTTCAATATCTTGTTTTGTATGAAGTACTAGCTGTAACCGGCATGCGTTGCAATGCACTTTTTCCTACTTACTACTTACATACTACCTACCTTCAGAAACCAAATCATAATAGTAACAAAAATTGAAAACCGTTTTCATGCATGCGGTAAACAAATGAAGAATATGGACATACGCAGATAATTTCGTTTTTTTTAATACCAAAATACTTTCATAAGAACCTAGTCCTGACAATTACGAACACAACACAAAAAAAAAATTGCGAAATCGATCCAGCCGCTCACGCGTGATACCGTGACCAAGGGAAATAGGGATTCATTTTTATAATATAGATAGATTACAACCATGTGCGAATCTCTCTTCATTCCAAAATCTCTAACATTTTCCTGCTAAACTACAATCACTTTTGACTGACACACAAAATTTTCTTTATTTTCCTCTGACGCCACAACGTCGTGGCCATCACTAGGGCTACAGCTGCGTCCGGTTTATGTGCCATCAAAGCCGGCGCAGCGATAATGGCGGCCGCGAGTGCGCCCCTCGTAAAAATATAACGCTTTGAATTTCAGTATTGAGGAGGAAGTGTGACGTGTAAGAAATTATGGGTTAAGGAAACTACTGAGCTGTTTACTCTGAGTAATTCTGGTGTTTTTTACTAGAGAGCTTTTTTGATTATTATATATTTTTCCTTCACCGTAACCACTTGGTAACGGTGAAGGAAAAATATATAGTAATCAAAAAAAAAATGTATTGTAAAGGAAAAATTAAATATCATGAGGAAACTTGCAAAAATAAACGGGCTTGCAAAAATGGCTTCAAAAAACAGTTCTCGATGGTGCGTGTATTTCGTCAACCCCAATCTAACAAATTTTCAGAATACGTTACCGAACACCAAGGGAATATACATACGTTAATTAAGAATTGATTATCACTTACGGTAACGTTGAAGGAAAAACATCGTGAAGAAACATGAACACCTGAGAGGGCTCCATAAAGTTCTCGATGGTGTGTGTAGTCCGCCAACTTGGACGAGGCTAGCCTGGCGGACTTAGGCGTCAATTCTTCTCATTCTGAGAAGAGGCCAGTGCTCAGCAGAGGGAAAGTAAGTGCAGGATTACTTAAACAAAACAGTATAGTTCTTTCAAGTATAGAAGGCACTTCGTTTGAAAGACTATTTGCATTCGTTTTTTTATTGCTTACAATAAAAACTTAATAAAGTGAAACAATAAAGTCCACCAATCACATGCTACAAGCTACACTATTAAATATAGCAGATACCACATTTCATAAAATAATAAACAAATAATGTAATGTACATTTAAAATTACCTTCGTCCTTGTGTCACTGCAAGGGTACCATCTGAAAATCAGCGCTGGATATTTGACGCCCAGCACATGCTGAGTTAGTGACCCTTTCGGCATGGGCATGCTCGACAGCATAAAATATGTATGTTTGATTCTTTTATTTTTATTGTTATGCCGTTATTGTGTCCTTGGCTGAATATAATTTATTTTCTTTCTTTCTTTCATTTAAGAAATTCAGAAATTATTTCACAACGAATAGTTGAGGAAAAACAACTTCTGCAACTATGACAAATTTCAAGCTGATAGCAATAGTAGTCACTGAGAAAAATGGCCGTAACATAACAGACAGACAGACAACCAAAGAAACACCAAAGTCTCACCATAAGGGTGTCGTTTTGAACTTTTGGGTACGAAACCCTAAAAATCCGTTCATGCATGCCATTCATAGTTACGACAACTAGACAACGATGCATTTAAAAAGACATGGAAATCTAAATGACATTCCAATTTCATCTCCAACCTCGCTTAGCTTTGAGTAGGACTCCGTCTGTCTGGGTCACGTACAGTCGGACAACATTAACGGGTTGTGCATACAAATAGCTAATAATGTTCGCGAATGCTGTTTTTCGCACTTTGGCGTGTTGCCAGCGCATTGAAGATTAGTAATAATTGACAGCACATCATAAAGATGTATGAGAATAAGAAACGGTTGGATGTAAGAAAATTGGATATGAACATTTTGAACATTTATAGGTAACATAAAAAAGCAGTGATAGGGTAGTGGTTGAATGCTTGCCCTCCATGCAGTAGGGTCTATGTACGATCTCAGCTCGCAACTCTGACAGGAACCGTAAGAGCGATTACGCACTGCATCCGATCCGAATCCGTGAAAATACGGATATAAAAAACTTGGACCGAATTCGGATATTGCTTTACGCACTGCATCCGATCCGAATCCGTGAAAATACCGATCTAGAGTAAAAATCTCGGACCGAATTCGGATGTTGATTACGCACTACTCCGATCTCTGATCCAAATTCAAACAATTCAGGGGCCATCTTTGGCATATCCATTTGGCGTCCGATTTGAATCCGAGGTAGTGCGAAAGCGTTCATACAAACATTACTACGGCTACTTCGGTCCGTCAATATTTCTTCCGAATTGGAGACTCACGGATGACGGATAGAAATCGGATGACGGATGCCGGATGTAGTGCGTAAACTACCATACAAATAGTTCTATGGCTACTTCGGAACGTATTTTCACGGATTCGGATCAGATGCAGTGCGTAACCGCTGTAAAAACTTAGTTTTCTATGTTCAAAGGTGAACTAGCCATATCCTTATGAAAAAAAGTGGACGTTAATACTTTTATTTAATGGAATTAAATTTTAAAAATGCCAAGATGGAGGTAACTATTTTGAGGTGGCAGGAAAAGTAGTAGTTGAGCTCCTTGTGAACGAGCTCGTCATGGGAAGAACTACCACCATACCTATTTCTACCGCTAAGCAACATTGCTGTGATCCGATTTGAAAGATATGGGTGCCGATAAAAGAACAGGCACATGAGATTTTCTAACTTTGCCTCGTCTTTACCAAAATGTATATAAATAAAAAGAAAGGTCCTGACTGACTGACGCATCAACGCCCAGCCCAAACCCTTGGACCTAGAAAGCTGAAATTTTGCACATAGGTTCCCTTTATAATGTAGACAAGGAATAAGGAAGGATTTTTCGAAATTCAACCCATAAGGGAGTTCAATAGGGGATGAAAGTTTGTATGGAAAATCGTCACTTAACGGGTTCAAAATTTCACGCAAGCGAAGCTGCGGGCAAAAGCTAGTACTGTATAAAAAGAATGATAACTTTATTTAGGGTTTATTAGGGCTTTCGGTTCCAAAACTTTTCCGAACGAAAGGTCTCCATATCAAATAATATAATTAAGTCCAAAAATAATGCCTTCTCCAACACATTCGTTGTCCTTGCTCATGTGTTGTATGCAAAAGTCATCGGTTTTCACGTGTGCCGACCGCAGGCTTCCCTTATCGCCTATTGTCTGTTTGTCTGTCTGTCGCTCAAGGTCTGCCGTGTGCGGTCTGGGGGATCCGGGAACCATAGGCGGTATGGTGTGCTGTATATTTTTAATTCAAATGAAGACACGCGAAGCCTTTGAGGGAATTTTCAAGGTAAATGTTCGACTCAAATTCATTGGCCTTCCAACATGTTTGAATAAATTAGGTATATGTATAGGTATGTTTGATCTCTAAAGAGAAGTTAGGTGTAGCGTAAAACATACAAATACAAGGGTTCTTTCTCATCTAGCAGTAAGTAGGTTTTGATAAACAATTTCCAATCCAAGTTAGTGCGGTGACTAAGAGATTTGTCAAGTACATAAGCAGCATTTGGGGTACATTAAACGAGCCTTCACGATTGACGATACTTAAGTAGTCTACAGGCAGTCAGCCCTGCTACAAACCTTGCAGATTGGCTAATCTTTTCACCACAACAATTTCTTATACCTCCTGCTAACGCGAAGAGGAAAAAAAGAAGCATCCATGCTGGGGATTATCACATTACTTGCCCAAGATGTTTCGCAGTATCTCAACAGTCTGAAAAGTTCCATTTTACGTACCATCAAATATAAAGCATCGCTCCTAGTCAAGCCCCGCTACTGGTCAAGACCTTTCGCAACGCCAGCGGTAACGCTATTCCCAGAATTTCTATTAAAATGTTGGATGGTCGTCCTAACATTTATCGGGCATCAGAGCCTCATTGAATTAAAGCACCGGTTGGACGTGAGATGGCTGTTTGCGAATTTGGATTATGCAAGATTCTCCGTTAACATGATACTGAAAACCTGTTCATATATTTACATTTTAAGAAGGCTTACAGACTGATAACTTTGGAGAGGCTCGTGGCTAATTAACAACTACGTGGATCAGACGATTTGCAAGGTCTGCGCTTGCCACGGTCAGTCCGTCGATGGGTGACCGTTCCTTACACATCAAGACCCCTCTGTGCCTCGGAAAGCACGTTAAACCGTCGGTCCCGGGTATCATACGATTACCTATGACAGTCGTTCTGGGTAGTCAGAAGCCCAAAAGTCAACAGATAAACGGTCTAACCTTAGGATATCGGCATTGCCCAGTAACTGGGTTTCGGAGGTCTGATGGCAATACTGGTGTTTGCAAACTGGAAGCTGAACCCAACATAGTTGGGAAAAGGCTAGGCAGCAACACAACAAATAAATAACATTATAGTAACAATAATACTGACTGTCTCGTTGGTCTAGCGGTCGCAAGCGCGACTGCTGATCGTGAGGTCCTGGGTTCGATCCCCAGGTCGGGCAAAGTGTTATTGGGTTTTTCAGTGTAAAATTTCTCAGCAGCAGCCCGGAGTCTGGATTTGTGCCCGGTCGATGGCAATAGGCTCGCCCCGTATTTCATGGGATGTAAACATAAACGGCGAAATGTGGGTGTATTATACACCTCTGCTCACCCCTTCTGGGAATACAGGCGTGATTTTATGTTTATGTAACAATAATACTTCTAATTACAAGCCTCCATAGTACTACTATCGATTAAGCGATAGCAAAACAATTTTGAATATCTTAACTTTTAAGATGGGAGAAGAATATGCTTCAGGTAAGTCCAGACCAGACACGTGGAAAAGTACAGTTGAAGTGCCACCAGCAGAAGCTTCCTGGGCAAAAAATGCCCTTCTTGCTGTGCTTGCATTATCCTTCAGTTAATCTTGGAATTCCAAAAAACTTGCTGATACAAACATAATTCTTTTGACAGGTACAGCCGTTTTGGTCTGTACGTGTATAATTTAAGGTCCGCCTGGTCACGCATGGTGGAACAAATTGTATGGAGCCTTCGTATTTTTTGAAAGATACGAGTTTTTCTTTTATTTTTGTTGATTGCAGGCTGCATTGTTCTGTCCGAATGGTGTTAGAGTGAATTTACATTGGATTTTGGTGTAGAAATTTTTATTCGAAGCAGCCATCTTTGTTTTGAGAAACAAGAATACGTTATTTTCAAAAATTGTATTTAAAATTCGATAGACGAAGAAAAATATTTTTGGATACAATAATTAATTTAAACCGTAGTATGTATTTTTAGTATCATCATTTAGCCGAAAGAAGTCCACTGCTGGACATAGGCCTCCCCCAAGCATCGTCGCATCGATCAGCCCTGTGCTTCTCGCATCCAGCAGATTCCTGCGACCTTCACTAGGTCATCAGTACATCTTGTGGGAGGCCTACCCACGCTGCACCTTCCGGTACGCGGTCGCCACTCCAGAACCTTTGGCCCCATCGGCCATCCATTCTGCGAGCAATGCCATGCAATTCTTGATATAACACCATTAAAATAAGCCGTAGATGGTCACTGTTAAACATAGACCTTCTCTATAACTGCTAGTGCTACAATAGAGCGAATTAAAAGAGCTTCCACGGGTGATGATGCTTAAGTACGTCCGGCGCACCCTGGGCAGTCAACCCCGTTACCAACCTTGCTGACTGGCTAATTTTTTCAACACAACTTGAGCTATTTCCAAATAGATCGTGCAGACACGAGAGAACAAGAAGACTGCAACAATAAAATACTAACAGACATATCGATAATTGCAGCTGCTGTCAATGTAGATTTAGACTTCGTCTGATCATTATAGAGTCCTGTTTCTAACAAATTTCAAGAGAAAAAAGATCATAGTTTATTGTCAGCCGCTATAGGGTACTAATAGTTGTACGCACGAAAATTTATATTTTTTTAAAGGAACAAGAAATTAATGCATTAATACTCATACCACACTCTGACCCCGTATGCCTGTCACGGTGACAGGTCAACACAGTATGCAAAGAGCTTTATCCAAAGCGAAGATTGTACAAAAATCCTTACGCTTCGGCGCGTGTGCGGCGTGCGTGACGGACGAATTTAACCAACGCGTTTGATAGCGATGTACAACCGAGTGCCTAAATGTTAAGGCCTAACGCTTTAAACACTTTACATCTGTAATTATATCTAATCAAATCGTGATGCAGCTGAGACAGCTGCCAATTTGAAGTGGAAATGGGCGGAGCACATAGCTGGTTGGAAAACCTACATACATAATTGTACCTACTGACGCATGTTATCCCCGAAGGGGTAAGCAGAGGTGTTCTCCTATTACACGAATCTTTAATCCTACGTTTCAGTATGTGGTCTCATGTAATAGGTAGCGAGCCTAATGCCATCTCAGGCATAATTATGGTGTCAGGTTCATCGCTTCTTGCACTCGCTTGCCCGGCGACAGAAGGGAATTGTATTCTTAACCCATGGTTTACCCAAAATGCTTTAGCCAATTGCAATATGATTAGCAGACGTCCGATACTTGTCTGTGACAGTCGTTGATAGTCTGATCAGATTATCACAAGGCTTCTGCATCATTCATTTGTTTGAACAGTCTACATACCTCCAATCGCTTTCGATCCGACGATCGGATCGGACAACAGATTCGGAAGCATTGCCCTGAAACCAAAAACAGTCATACACTAGAATCGGGGTGCATGAAAAGAGCCTCCACGAGTGACGATACTTAAGTACCTCCGACGCACCCTGGGCAGTGAGCCCCGCAACCAACTTTGCTGACTGGCTAATCTTTTCACCACAGCATGAGCTATTTTCGTATAGCTCGTGCTGACACGAGAGAAGAAGAAGATCGGACGTGTCGGTTTGGACAATCGAAGACAAGTGTCGGACGTCTGCTACCGCGTTTATAATGAATTTTACTATTCTGTAGGAGGAGGAGGCTTCAATAGTATCTTTGTAGTTTATGGTGGCGCCGTTTGCAGAGGCCATTTGACAGTAAATGTCAAATTCAGAACAATAAATATCCTTTTACCTAGCCTTCTAGGTATAAACTGTTGAGGTCAGCTTCCAGTCTAATAAGATGCGGCTGAGTACCAGTATTTTACACGGAGCGACAACCATCAGACCTCCGCAACCCAGTTACTGGGCAATGCCGATATCGGACACTTCGGGACTTTCGGGCTTCTGACTACCCGTAACGACTGTTTTTCGTATGACACCCGGGACCGACGAATTAACGTGCTCTCCGAGGCACAGAGATATCTCGATGTGTAACGAATGGTCACCCATCCATGGACTGACCGCGACAAGTGTAGCTTAACTCTGCAAATCGTATTATCCGAGCAGTTGTTAATCAGTCACGAGCCCGTCAGTTCTGTACAGTCGGGGACTTGTGTTTACCATCCTAAGGTCTATAACTGCTTGCACATTACTTTTTCATAAGGTCGATATGACATAAGTTGATATGACCTCTTAAACCTTATTGCGCACAGTGTGATAAGGAATCGAATTTGTAATCTGATAAACATTTCGAGTCCGCGACCGTACATCTACATAAGGTCCAATCAAAATAGTTGGACAAACTTTTACAGATCACAGTACTCATGAATATGAACAACTTTTACTATGGGACCAACTCTGAAATATAAAAAAAATATCAGCTGTTCCATACATTTTGATCGTGTAGGTATTGCACTTTTGCACTCATAGAAATAAAAAGAAAGGTCCTGACTGACTGATTGACTGACTCATCAACGCCCAGCCCAAACCCTTGGACCTAGAACGCTGAAATTTTGCACAGAGGTTCCCTTTATAAAATAGACAAGGAACAAGGAAGAATTTTTCGAAATTCAACTCCTAAGGGAGTTAAATATGGGATGAAAGTTTGTATGGAAAACCGTCACTTAACGGGTTCAAAATTTCTCGCAAGCGAGACTGCGGGTTAAAGCTAGAACCGGTTCGTCAGTGCCATTGTTTATCTATTGTGTCTATAATTACAGTACTTGAGACTTTAATATAAACAACTTTATTTTACGGCCATGTTATATGCGTGCTACATTTTGATATGTCACAGTGAATAAGGCTCCTATTCATTTCAAAAGCTATATTGATATTATAAAATATAATATCTATTGATATTAATACTGTTATTTATATAAAACCAATGTCATATTAAAGTTATGTTGATTGAATTTGAAATTAATGTTCTATACATTTGCGCAGACTGAGTGGGCGTAAATAATTATGTTATTTTAATCCCATTTGCTATTGATACAAATATAATTGAAATTACTTGTTTGATGTGAATACGAACTGTATTAAATTCTATAATTTATTTTTTATTTATTCTTTTTCTGAATTTGATTATATTACTTGTATTGATAAAAGAAAAATAAGAGGACTAGCTCTAAATTGCATAGATATTTTTTGATACAAATACTATGCGAATATGTCATCTCACTCATATCAGCCTATTGCCGTCCATTGCTGAACGTAGGCCACCCCCACAGATCGCCAACCATCCCGCATCCATCCGCTGCCAGCCACCTTTTTCAAATCGTCGGTCCATCATGCCGCAGGGCGTCCCACACTACGTTTGCCCAAACGCGGTCTCCACTCTAACACGTGTCTGCTCCATCTACCATCTGTTCGTCTGCAGACATGGCCGGCCCACTTCCATTTCAGCGCGCTAATTCTACGCGCAATGTCGGTGACTTTAGTTCTCTGGCGAATGACTTCATTGCGAATTCTATCCACTAGAAAAACCCCGAGCATCGCTCTCTCCATAGAACGCTGAGCAACCTTTAATTTGTGGACCAGGCCCACGGTGAGTGTCCACGTTTCGGCTCCGTAAGTCATTACGGTAGGACGCACTGGTTAAAGACCCTGGTCTTAAGGGATTGTGGGATCGACGATTTAAAGATATCACGTAGCGAATGCGCGAATATGTATCGTTGTGAAAAAAATATATCCGTCGCATTCTTACACGTAATAATTTACAAATGTAAAGAAGTACACTATACGTCATAGATTTCAATTTACTGTTGTCATTTTTCATAATGTCACCAAGTTCCGCCTTGAGGTATATTTTTTGACATGACGCCATATTAATTACAGAATAAATAAATAAATAAATATTTTGGGACATTTTTCTACACAGCACCATCTAGTCCCAAACTAAGCAGAGCTTGTACTATGGGTACTAGACAATGGATATAATACTTATATACTTTTTTTTTTGTAAATACATACTTATAATACATAAGAAACACCCAGACCAAAACAAACACTTATGTTCATCACATAAATATTTGTGTCCTGTGGGAATCGAACCCACGACCTCGTGATCAGCAGTCCGACACTCGAACCACTAGACCACAGACGTCGTCGAATGATTTCAATGAGTAGTTCGTCTGACATCGAAGCATTGTTTTGAGTTTATTTTCAGTATTTATATTTTTATTATTTTCAAATTAGTATGGTGGTTTGACATATTTTCTATAGAAATACAAAAGCTGTTAAAACGTCAAATTTATTCCTCAAATAAAAGTTATAATCATCAGGATTGAAAAAATCGGCCCTTATTTATTTCTTTATTAAAAAACTGAAAATTATTTTCACAATATTTTAAACTGTAAACAAAAATAATACCACAATAAAAATTATAATTATTCCAAATAAAGAAATCCTAACCACCGTACATGCCAGTACTAAAAAATTTGGTCACAAGATACCATCTAAAAGATAGCTATGCAAATACGCAAACCGCATACTTATCGGAACAGCCGACCAGTGAGATTTTTATGTGCAATTAAATTTATTTTTATGACCACCCACCCCCACTGTTAAGAACTTTATTACACTTTAAGTAGTAAAAAGTTTTAACTTGTAACTTTTTTATTTTTATTCAATTGTACAGCATGTTTTTTGTTTTGTTGTTAAGAATGTATTGTTTAACGACTGAAGGCTTACAGACTAATAACAATCTTAAATATTACAAGTAGGGACACTTGCTAATTAAAAGCATACACATGTATACATAGCAGTCGGATTGCATAATTCGCCGTATTACATTACGGGTAGCCGTTATCAAAAACAGGGCCGTTTTGAAATGCGGTGGTTTAACGATTAGCCGGATTGAATGCAGCTGAATAAAAAACCGCCGAAATGTATTCGCCGCCATACGTTATTCAACATGGCTAGCTATAATGTAATACAGCGAGATATTAGCCGCCTCTTTGACAGGTTTTAGTTCCGATTCTTAACACTCGTGGCGCTGCTTGACATAACAACAACAATTCCGTCGAGTACCTACTGAGTGGGCGAAAATATACATTTCCTTACCCCGACACGGATAGGTTAGGTTCGAAGGGGATGACGGGGGCTAGAGTGAGCGAGCAAAGCGAGTGCACGAGTGAACGAAGCCCCCGTCATCCACTTCGTGTTAGGTTACTTTAAACCCTGCAGACAGAAATAGGAGCCCCGCGTGGCGGGGCTCCGTTGACACTCCTTTGGAAACCCAAACAACCCTACAATCTAAGTAGTAGTACGATGTGGCTAAACGTGGCCCGCCTTATTGAAGAACGTATCGCAATGACAATTCGGCTAATCGTTGAACCGCCGCATTTCAAAACGGCCCTGTTTTTGATAACGGCTAGCCGTAATGTAATATGGCGGATTATACAATCCGACTACGACATATACAAGTTTAGTTTTAGTGTACACTAAACCTGAAACTAGTTTGTTCAGAATCACAAAGTTGAAATTTTCAGAGATGATGTATTTATGTTGCCGCTATAATAACAAATACTAAAACAGAATAAAATACATATTTAAGTGGGGCTCTCATAAAACAGACTTGATTTTTTTGCTGTTTTTATAGATAGTACGGAATCCTTCGTGCGCGAATCCGACTCGCACCTGGCCGGTTTTATTATTGTAAGAAGAGTCTTGTGTCAGGTCCACACTACATGTATACTCAGACGAATACGATTTGATACTTGAAGCTCAAAACCTTTTGCCAAATAACTTATTATTAAAACAAGTTACTCAAGAACTGAACTCCGACCCTCACAAACACTACCCGTCTAATTAAGTGATGCAGGTTCGACTCCCGTTTGAATAGAACTTCACCGGTCAGTCCAACTTCAAGTTGAAGTTGAAGCCTGAAGTTTAAGTTACAAAACGTGCAAGTTTCTGTGTTTGATCTTGGAAATTAATTAATTTGTGTATTTCTTGGTACTTTGTCGGGATTCATGTGAACTGCTAATATGTTTAAGCCATGTTAATATTTAATTAAGTATCTACAAGCAATTTGTTTAAGATTACAGAGTGAGATAAACCTGTATTTCCCCGTGTACGCGCTAGAATATAAAACTTCCTCACCGCACACTGGAAATAGACACGTGTTGTAAGATTTAACAAAACCCAGCACGCTTGATGGTAGGATCTATACGGTTCGCCTGGTTAGCTACCACACTCACGTTAAAGTCCGGCGCCAAGCAGTTTACTGTGTTCCGTCGTGTGTATGTGAGATCCAGAGGGGTATAGGGGAGTCCCTCTATATTTCTGTTACTCGGATTCGTGTGTTCCATCTTGGACCCTGTCTGCGTTTATCATCAGGTTCGACTAGGGTCAAACGTGACCAAGTCAAAAGGCTGCTACCCGCTAAAAAGAGAGCACAGACCATACAAACTGTCATGAGATTATTATAAATAGTCTACGAATACTACATACTCTGTGGTGTTGTCTCCGACTAATAAAAAGATGGCGTTTTGCCTACTAGTAATGCCTAACAACGATTACGCACTGCATCCTATCCGGATCCGTGAAAATAAGAATATAAAAAACTCGGACCGAATTCGGATATTGCTTTGCGCACTGCATCCGATCCGAATACGTGAAAATACGCTTACGCACTTATCCGATCTCTGATCCAAATTCAAACAATTCAGGGGCCATCTTTGGCATATCTATTTGGCGTCCGATTTGAATCCGAGGTAATGCGCAAGCGTTCATACAAACAGTACTACGGCTACTTCGGTCCGTCAATATTTTTTCCGAATTGGAAACTCACGGATCACGGAGAGAAATCGGATGATGGAAGTCGGATCTAGTCCGTAAACTACCATACAAATAGTTCTATGACTACTTCGGAACGTATTTTCTCGGATTCGTATCGGATGCAGTGCGTAACCGCTCTAACTCATCTATTTTAAACGAGGTTGAGGGAGGATCTCCTTTTACCTCGTGAGGTACTCATGAGGCATCCTTCATTCGAGATGAGGGTAGATGAGAGAGATTGGTGAGCGGCGGGCTCGCTTGTTCGCTACCACAAACCGCTTGGCTAGTTGAGGGAAGCAGAGAGAAAGAGCGCCGAGTGAGCGTACAAACGAACGCTTCTCATCAAATATTTGTGTTCCTATCACTTACGCACTCACTTGCTCATCAGTCAGATGCACACTAATTGCTCTTATACGAATAATAAATTGAGGAATAAGATGCATGCAAAGAGGGGTGCATGAAAAGAGCCTCCACGAGTGACGATACTTAAGTACGTCCGGCGCACCCTGGGCAGTCAGCCCCGCTACCATCCTTGCTGACTGGCTAATCTTTTCACCACAGCATGAGCTATTTTCGTATAGCTCGTGCTGACACGAGAGAAGAAGAAGGAATAAGATGAGGTGGTTCAGAGTGAAAATACGAGTAACTTCCCCATTTTTAGAGTTCCGAACCCAAAGGGTAAAACGGGATCCGATTACTAAGACTCCGCTGTCCGTCCGTCTGCCTGTCTGTCACCAGGCTGTATCTCATGAACCGTGATAGTTAGACAGTTGAAATTTTCACAGATGATTTATTTCTGTTGCCGCTATAACAACAAATACAAAAAAAAAGATTAAAATAAATATTTAAGGGGGCTCCCATACAATAAACGTGTTTTTTTTGTTGTTTTTATAGATAATGGTAAGGAACCCTTCATGCGCGAGTCCGACTCGCATTTGGCCGGTTTTTCATTTTGAGGAACTCTAACGAGGTAACTCACGAGTGAGTGGTGCGTCCCTTGCCTATTAAGATTACTACACCGTCGCTCCTCGTCCTAGTTGTCAAAGATAGAACGAGCTTTAAAGGGGTTATTCCCTGAGTACCCCGATCTCCGAGGCCCCCGTCCCGGAAGACCCCGAATTATTTTTATCTTGATAAACTCAATTAAAAGTCAGTTTAGCTTAAAAGTACTGTCAGCCGATGATATGTTAAATAAGTCCTGTGCTTCCCGCTGGATGCGAGGAGCACAGGATCGGTCGATGTGGCGATGTTTGGGGGAGGCCTATGTCCAGCAGTGGACGTCTCATCAAAGAGTTTATTAACTGTATAGGAAATAATTTATCAACAGATTCTCTATGAACTATTTTGATATTCTTTCCAACCTTAGAGCATATATCTATTTCCAACAGAGATACAATCACAATTAAGTCGCAAGTGAAAAAAGACAGACATATTGTTCAGCCGGTAATATTGTTAAATTGATAATATTGTAACATTTATTATATATTTTTGATACATTTTATTCAAACTGTAATTACTTCTATTAAAACTATGATTCGACATTGTACAAAATTTCAAATAAACTACTTTCGTCTTATATATTTCAAACACATTTAAACACTTTTTATGTCGACCATACAAGTTGAAAACAATAGAAAAAAGAACAAAAAAGAAATTTAATAAAATATATCGTATTCGGGGTTCTCCGGGACGGGGGCCTCGGAGATCGGGGTACTCAGGGAATAAAGCCGGTTTAAAGTCACTTTTTTTATTGTCTTCTAATTTTTATATTAATTGAAATAAATAAGTACTTTTTCTATTAAATTTTATTTGAATGCTTGACGCACTGATATAGGTATTACACTGTGTTGGTTTTTGTGCGGTGTACATTGACTAATAAACATATGGGGGGTCTAGTACAGAATACACGAAAAAAGTGTCCTGAGTTTACATACACAACCAGAGCGCGCGCCAAAACACACCGCCATATTAACTTAGAAATACTAACAAACTAATTTAAATCCTATGTCGTCATCACAATGCCTAATTTATCTTTTCACCATACGATTGAACCCATTGACGTAAATTAGTCTTCTTTTTCGCATTTTAGTCGACATTCGTTTCGGTCATTTTTGAGTACTGACTCGAGGTCCATCTGTTTCTACGTCAATGGTTGTGTAGCTAAGCCGAGCCCATTCGAGCAGTCTTTAACGTGCCCTAGTGTTTAAAACTGCATCCTAAAATAAATTTTGAAAAAAAAAGATAAAAATTCATCACTTTTGCAGCTCGCGATAATTCAAAATGATTTTCCTTTATGAAGCGCAGTTCAGATTACACTATAATGTAACATAGCAAATATTGTATGGCACAACAATATCGCTCAGCATACATTTTATGTGGACATGTTCACACAACGCTATGCTATACCGCAAGTTTATCGCGTAAAGCAAGCCAATACTTTATGTATTGGTTTGCTGTACGCGATAAACTTTCCATATAGCGTATAGTGTGAACGTCATGCTATATAGCTAAATCTTATGACGCAATACGCTTTACTATATAGCGAAATAATAAACTGCGCTTTACATTTATCTCAATCTAAATAAATACAAAAACCTATCAATATTAAAGGCATTTTAATATTTATGCTTTATAAATTCCCGTTTAAAAGAAAATTGTAAGAAAAAAACCACAATACACACGACAACGCTCGTCGCGCAAAAACGCGTAACGTGTATAGATGCTATCTAAATATTACGTTTTTATCTATCCGAGTCACTGGGTTCACATTAACTCGTCGAGCTCCTGTGTATAGAGACTCCCAGAGGGCTAATGTTGGCTCTTTTTCATCGTACGTTTAAGGCATGTTTATTATTTAATAGCTAATAACATGATATTATTTTTATTGAAGTTTGATACTGAAGATATAATGAAGACAAAATAAACTTAAACTTAGTTTAGATGATGACGAAGAACGGTAGTCAAACATCTTGATTTAATTAAATACTTTGTTATGTGGGCTTTTTGTTTAAGAAGTGGCTACTGTACGACCCAAGTCGTGGAAGTCGTAAAAGTCGACTAACAAATTGTCGACAAACTGCGATCCCCATAAGTCAATTATGGTAATTTTCCATCTGACCGTTTATTCTTGCGGTCAATGGTCAACAGTGGACGCATACGGGTTCATTACAAGGTTAGTCGGAAAGGGGGTACTAATCCGAAAAAGTGTTCAAATACCAATAATAATGAATAACTTATGTTCTACCACTTTCCCCGAAAGTCAATAGTTTATGAGAAATAACTGTTAAAAATTACAAAAAAAAAAAATGCTGAAATCTATCTATCCTCAGCTATCGTCGGCTATGTTTACAGTTTAGGTCAATTTGGGGTCACGAATTAGAAGCTCCGTTTTCTGAATTCGTAACTACAGCAGGGATCTCGAATTTTTGAAAAATCGAAAATAAAAATTATTTGACATGGAAATAAAAATTAAGACTGTTTTGCATTAAAACAAAACAGTTATTATGTGTGTGGAAAAACACACAGCATTGGAGCAAGGTGCTTGCTGGTGATTGATAGAAGACTATGAGTTGACATTGACAGGTGCGGTCCAGTTTTAGGAAAACTGCCGCGCTCTGCTACGAGTGAAAGAGACAGGTAACATAGGAAAGAGGAGGTAAGCTATAAAAGTGCATGATCTAAGGCTAAATTTATTGGATGCTTCTTCAACAAATGCTGTGTGTTTTGGAAACACATATACTATCGAATTTTGAAATTTAAACATTTGCTTTAAAACCGTCATCAGTGATATTTTAAGTGGCCTGCGGATTCGTACCCCCTTTCCGACTAACCTTGTATATATTTTTTTCATTAAATAAACCATTGCCCCACACTAAGATTTCTCTTGTATCGTGGGTGCGTTTACAGACACAAATCTTCAACATGCACAAACGCCCAGACCCGAAACAAACATCCATACAAATATTTGTTCCGAGCGTGAATCGAAACCACGACTCGTAACGCAGAAGCAAATCGCTCAGCCACTGCACCAAACGTGTCGTCTTATATTATCGTACCTTTAGAATTAAAGAAACCTATTCGAAATTTTAAGATTTCAACTTTTACTCATAGACTGACCCATCTTCATCGACTCTTAATAAAACAGAGGCTTATTGTGGCGTAGAAATGTAATGCAACCGAATAATCTCCCGTTTCTACAAAATTTATAAATATAACGAGGGTAGTTCACCTATTGGGGGTACCTCGTCATCAGAGTCCACGTGCGACATGGTGTACGTAGGAAATAATAGTCTCAACACTGATTATAGTCCTCTATTTATTCACTCTCGATAACAAAATAATAAAATCTCAAATGATCAAACCGATGGAAACTGATTAAAGTACGGAAACGCGGTAAGTTCGGTGCAGGCTGGCAAAACGACCTCTCGCCCTCGTGTCTCACTCCAAAGTCACGTCTCTCCAATCAAATGCATCCAATGTCAAAAAGAATGACAGCTGACAGCCGACGGCTGACAGCTTGCTGACAACCGTCAAACAAGACATGCCACGCCCCGCACCGACCTCACCCAAGCACACTGCTTGACGTTTCCGACAAACGATAATAGATGGCGTCCTACTACATTAACAACAATCAATAGTCATTCTAATAGTTGTGCTTCTGTGTTGATTCTGCGACAAATATACGAAACTTTATTCAACGTTTCCCAAAACCTTAGTTTTTTAGATAGGTCTCTTTAATTCTAAAGGAGCGTTAAGTCTTAGTACAAAATACTGTGTCAGGAATGTACGTTAATTTTAATTCCTACATCCCTACATACCACATACTATTTACATATACGTCACTGAGTAAGCATTACCTCATCACCGTGTTTTATTCGTATTAGGGAAGAACAGACAGTCTTCAGGGAAATTAGTATATGGAGTTGCTAGCGATATGAAAAGTGCAGTTACGGGGTTTTGTTTCAGAGTTATGTGCAATAAGTGCGGCTTTAAAAGTTATGTTGTTGTGTGTACGATATGAATGTTTTTTTTTTTGTCTTTTGTGTGTTGTAAGGATAGTGTACTCAGTATTAAGCACATCAGCAGTAACGAAACTGGTGGAGATGTTATTGTCCTTATTGAGAGGCTTCTAAATAATTAAAAAACGCCCCGATCATACACTTTGTGAGGTTAAGCAGCGCTTGTCGCGGTTAGTTCGTGAATGGGTGCTTGATGACGCTTGGTGGTGAGATCTATACGGTCCATCTGGCTAGCTACCACCCTCACATTAAAGTCCGGCGGCGCCAAGCAGTTTACTGTGTTCCGTCGTGTGTATGTGAGAGCCAGAGGGGTATAGGGGAATCTCTCTATAATATCTCTGTTACTTGGATTCGTGTACTCCATCTTAGGCCCTGTCTACGCTTACCATCAGGTGCGACTAGGGTCAAGAGAGATCAAGATAAATAATAAAAAAATTAATGTGTAACGGTTGTGTAACGATTGTGTGTCCAATCGTTACACAATGAGACCCTTCCGTGACTCGGAGACCACATTAAACCGTCAGTCCCAGGTGTCATAAGAATGCTTATGTCAGTCATTAGGGGTAGTCAGAAGCCCGAAAGGGTGACAACCGGTCTAACCTTAGGATATCGGCATTACCCAGCAAGGGTTGCGGAGGTCTGATGACAGTCGCTCCGTGTAAAATGCTGGTATTCAGCCGCATAAAGCCCGGACTCCAACAAAGCGGAGACGAGACGAGCGGAGCGGAGAAGTGTTTTTAAAAACCAATAGAATTTCGTTATTCACACATCTCGTCTGCACTCAGCTTAAGTGGATACCACTGAGCGGAGATGTATTATATTTGTATGGCGCGATGGAAGCGGAGATGTGAGCTGTTTTTCGCTGAAATTGAGCTGGGCCGCGGTACAAGGCGGAGATGTGAGCTTTGCCTCGCAAGCTGACGACAGCGCGTAGCGGAGGCGAGATGTGTGCGGCGTGCAGTGAGCGGTGTCACACTTCCCATGTCAACTTGTATAGCGACATTGACTGAAACGTCTACCTTTCGTGTCAGATCGCACTAAACTGTGCGTTCACATCCAACGCTCGCTGCTCGCAGCTCAGTTCCGCTCTAGTCAGTGCACATCTCCACCCTAGCTAGCACACATCTCCACTACAGTCTAGCCAGTACGCATCTCCGCACAGTTTCGGTGGATACACCCTAACTGAAAAACGTTTCTTCTCGTCTCCACTTCGGACATCTCCGCACATCTCCGCTTCGGTGGAGTCCGGGCTTTAGACTGGAAGCTGACCCCAACGTAGTTGGAAAAAGGCTGTGAGGAAGAAAAGTAATTGTTTTTACCCTATAGCGTCCCAGAGCAGGGCAAAGGCTCTCTTTCCATTCATCCCGGTCTTTTGTATGAGGCCAATCCTTTAGATACGAGTCCAGTTCATCTTGCCAACTTCAACCGCCGTAACAAATAGTATTGCCATAATCTCCACGCCTAGGAGACGGACTGGTACTGGGGGTCTACTCCCTAAGCACGAAGTCCGTGGTTTCGGCCTTAGTTACGAGCGTTTCCTACTATATCACTTACGGACATGCGATTATTTCGGGGCCCGAACTAAGAATGAATGGCAACACGATTTTACAGTTGTCCCTACTACCGATGTGTTTTTGACCATCCGAAAAGTTGAACTTGACACTTGTTTTGTTCACTCCTACGTTTCGGGCTACTTTCGGTCGGACGATTAACTTCGTTGACGGACTTAGGGAGTAGGCCCCCTGGTCGCAGCCTGTTGTTAGGATTTGCTGATACGATGACGCTACTGTTCATCTTCTTGACGTATTCCCTGTCACCTCTTACGAAACTCATGGGTGAGAAAGGGGTGGCTATTAATTCTTTGCTAATATCGTGGTGCTGCCGCCAATCTTCCTGACATAATCCCTTAGTCGCCTCTATCCATGGATGGGAAAGGTGTGGCCTATTCTTTGCTGATAGGATGACGCTACCGTTCATAAATATTCTTGAAGTAATCCCTTAGTCGCCTCTAACAACACCCATAGATGGGAAAAAGCTAGGCCTATTCTATACTGATAGGGTGACGCTGCAGCCCATCTTCTGGCCGAAATCCCTTAGTTGCCTCTAACGACATCTATGAGTGGGGAAGGAGTGTCTTTTTCTTTGCTAATAAGATGACGCTGCCGCCAATCTTCCTCACGTCATCCCTAGTCGCCTCTTACTGGGGTAAGTGTTCTTTGCTAATAAGATGACGCTGCCGCCAATCTTCCTCACGTCATCCCTAGTCGCCTCTTACTGGGGTAAGTGTGGCCTTTTCTTTGTTAATACGATGGCGCTGCCGCCAATTTATTCTGACATAATCCCTAAATCGCCTCTAACGATACCCATGAGTGGGGAAGGGGTGGCCTATTCTTTGCTGATAGGATGACGCTACCGCCAATCTTCCTGACGCTATCCCTTAGTCGCCTCTTACGACACCCATTGAAGGGGTGGCCTATTCTTTGCTAATAGAATGACGCTGCTGCCACCTATCTTCTTGACGTAATCCCTTAGTTGCCTCTTACGACATCCATTGAAGGGGTGGCCTATTCTTTGCTAATAGAATGACGCTGCCACCTATCTTCTTGAAGTAATCCCTTAGTTGCCTGTTACGACACCCATTGGTGGGGAAAGGGTTGCCTATTTGCAGGAAACCACTCAGAACGTTGAAAAAACCTATGTTTCCTCAACAGCTACAATAAACTATTCTGGAGGATATTGCTATGATAACAACGCTTGGAAGAGCCTCATCTTGCTGATGTCATCTTAGACGCTTCTCACGGTAAAAGTTATAGCTCGTACTGATGGAATGGACCACGGCAGCGTGCTTTTACTAGATGCGAAAACTACGTATTCCATATAAAGTTTTCTGGGAAAAATTCTTATGACGTTGTGTAAAACTGCTGAACTTTTTATAAAAGAATGCGGCAGTGTTGTTAAATATAAATAAAGATACTGTGCTACCTACCTACTTACATTTGATGAGATTGCTACTCCTATACAGTGAGGGCGTTCCCTTAAACCCGTTAATCTACATCGTTAATACATTGAAATAAAAATACAAAAATAAGCAAAAAAAAGATTAAAATAAAAAATAAAAATGAACAACTATTTTGTACGGCCTGTTGAGGACCAAAATAGTAGCGTAGATAGTTTAAATGCGATGTAGCCGTGTTTTACAAATTGATAGACAAGAGCGCATGTACAGTAACGCGGCATCCTACGTGAGCGATCTAGAAGCGACGCGAAGCGGCGCGGCGCGACGCGAAAACAACAAACAGTCGACACCTATTGAAGTGGCCTACGTGACCAAACGCACGTGGAGTGCGGTGCGGCGCGGCACGAAGCGAACGCGATCAGTTGGCTTGAACGCGTACAGTGCTACTGAATGACGGCGGCGCGCGGCGCGCGGCGGGCGTTTCGCGAGCTTGTAGGACAAAGCCGCCGCTTCGCACCGCATCGCATGGAATTCGCGTGTCACCGCATCGAATCGCTTCGCAATTCGCGTCGCTTTGAACCGCCTACGTAAGACGTCGCGTAAGCGTTGCTTTTACAATACGGCCGATGTATCTTGGCGAGTCTGAAGTTAGTTATTTGGCTGCGCAATGAATCTTTTAGAAACGAAATTGTCTACTGCGCAGCTAATCAGCTAACTTCAGACGCGCCAAGATACGTCGGCCGTATTGTACGTATCAGTTTTTTATTTGATTGGGTTTTTTTTGTGTATTTTTAAACGCTATAGTATTGCTGGGAACGCCTTTCGTTAGTTAACATACCTACTCTATTTTAGAAAAATTCATCCTCGTATTTTTGTTGAATGAAAAACTGTTGCCGCTACATTCTATTTTCATTTTATTTTAGAACAAAACAATATACCTATTTCAGCTCCGAAAGATTTATTTCAATCCACGCCTATAAATTGTGTACAAAAATATTTAAAAGTAACACACACAGATATAGACAAAATTAAAATATACCGAAGAAAAATGTTCAGAAAACAGTGAATTAATCATCGTCCAACGTGTCCACAAAAAATCCTGACAAAGTAAAAATTTTCATCCGAATTAAATATTAATTATTGCGACCAGGACTTGGCAGACTGACCACGCCCCTCCGGACAAAGGGAAATGATTTATTTGTATTTTTTATTACAACTTGATTATAATTTAGCGGAAGACATTAGCAACAAAATCTCTAACAACTTTCAACCTTAACCAAACGAAGTTAGAACGAAATTTTGAATGACACAATTGAATTTATCGCTAAAACGAATGATAATTTCTGCCAAATTTTCGGACACAAAGCGATAAAGTTTAATTGTGTACTCGAGTTAAAAAGTACATTAATTAAATATGGCGAACGATGGGCGATGAAAAAGACGTTCTGAGGCTTTTTCTTAATGATTGTGATTTAATTATTTTGATCATTTAGATGGTTATCGGAGACGGACATTAATGAAACACCTCGCATGTTACAAGACAATAAAAGCAAACATTGACTTTGACATCCATTGCTTTTTTGTTATACAAGGGATTTAATATAAATGTTAGGGATAATGCGTTGGACCTTATTTTTTGGCATTGATGGGTAAATTCACGGGGTATGGACGACGGGATATTCTACTGACGGGATATTATCATAGCATAATCAACCTATTACAGTCCCACTGGTATGCATGACCATTTTCTCAGAATGAGAAGGGTTTAAGCTCTAGGCTACCACTCTGGCCTGCTGGGCTAACACGCGCAGCGCGAGATAATTTTGTCGTCGCATTATTCGCAATAAAAACGAAAATCAAAAAAAAAATCACATGCACCGATACAGGCACTGTCGAATTTAGGTGCACGGTTCCAATTAGTCGTTTCCTATGGAGAAGAGCCGGCAAGAAACTCCATGGTTATTCTTTTAAAATGTATATCTTTGACAATTTCAGTTAATACAGTACTAAGATTCCTAAATCATAGTTCTGTATTAACTCTGTTGTAAATGTAATAACTACATTATTCTCTCATAACTATCCTAATAGTTATAAAAGAATAATGTAGTCCTGACCACAGACTAGTGAGTAATCTAGTATCAAGTCTTGAGTACTCGAAATTAGCCATACATTATCTCGTCACGGCACGAGATAATACGACGACAAAATTATCTCGCGCTGCGCATGTTACGCTTGCTGGTGTGAGTTGTTGGACTACACGCACAATTGAGAAATTTCGAAGCACTCGTAGGTGCGCAGGTTATCGCAAGAGATAATCATATTATTCTGATCCGCATAATGAATTCGAAAATTCAAGAGGTGCAGAGTTCGAACTCGGACTCCTTCCGTATTATCATGTTCCTTATGAAAGTTTTTTTTGCGTGGCGAAATCCTCATGGACTATCCCCCGTCTGGAGAAGACGGGGGGGTGTGCCCGACTCTTACCGGCTAAAACCACCACGATGTTCCATCACTTGACCGTGGACCGGAGTCGCGGGATTCGCAAAGCATGCACCGCAACATGAAAGCGTCGCCTACCAATGCAGGTTACTGGGCACGATTATCTACTGTTACAGTGTTTTGTAGCCACAGAGAATATTCTTACAAAAAACCCAACACATGATTTAATCTAAGAATTGAACCCAGGGCCTCATGATCAGCAGCTGCTCTTGCGACCACTAAAACAAAGGAGCAAAATTTCATTAAGCTTTATTTTCTTAAAACTGCGTATAACCAAACAAAGACAGTCAGATTATCGTAGCCTTGATAGAGGAAGACCTTCGGCCAAGGTCTGCCAGACCTTCAAACTAACAGATATTCTAGATAAGGACATAGAAATTTATAGTTTCAGTAACCTTAGTAAACACAGCTCTCAGATCTCATGGACTTTTCCAACATTGTATGGAGTTAGATGCTAAAATCTTATTTATCTTTTAACACATTCGAGTCCTCCACACTTTTCATAAAGCTCATACGCCATCCCGCCATACATACTGCTAGTGGATCTTCCAGGAGGGTCCTCGGCATTACGTTTGCGTTAAGATTGAACCCTCAAGGAGGGTTCCTGGCATTAGGTCGAAAACCTTGCAAAATACGCCACTACGCCGTAAAATAGGTGTTTGCTTGTTTCATGACGGTGAATTTTCCAAGAGAAACCCGCATTTAAAATTAACCCTCCACGAGGGCACCCGGCATGGCGAATGCGACTACAGGGTGCACTCCTGGAGGGCACCCGGCACTGAATGTGTTAAGGATAGGAGTGAAAAGTTGAGGAGTAATAGGTTAGTGTAGTATGGACAGTTATGCGGAGGACTGAAAGTCATGTTACTAGAAGAGTGTTAAATATAATTGTGGATGGATATACAAGTAGCAGTAGGCTAAATAATAGATGGATGGATTGTGTGAAGGAATGGGGAACAAAGGAGTGAGTACTGAGATGACGGCTGATAGATGAAAATGGTAGGGGAACTGATAAGGGCTGGCCTGCGGGCGACGGGTTAGGGGACCCGTCGCCCGACCAGTAACAGGCCCGAGAAGGCGGCGTGCCAGTGTTACGTGCGCGCCTCTCAGGACGTGGGGCAAGGCCCCACAAAAGGAGAGGTCCGCCAGGGGCTGGCGGATTGAGGCCTGCCGGGGTCGCGGTGCATGCAGCTGCGAATCCCGCGACCCCAGCCAAGGGTCAGGAGAAGGAACACCGTAGGTTTTTAGCCGATAAGAGTCCGGCATAACCCTTCGCCTTTCCCGGGCGAAGGGTATCCATGAGGATTTTCCCACGATAAAAAAGGGTGTTATAAGGGCAGGGAGATGATGATGATGATTCATCTTCTAAGAACATTTAATGAATCTCAACATTTTGTCTATCACACTTTTTTTTTTCATATATTTGTCTTAAACTAAAGGTCGCCCGCATCTTCGCCCGCGTTGATATCGTTTATCGCGTTTTCCACGTTTTTCGAGATAAAAGTAGCCTATGTCCTTCTCCAAGGTCTAATCTGTCTTTGTAACAAATTTCATCAAAATCGGTTCAGCGGTTTAGGCGTGAAAGCGTAATAGATAGACAGACAGAGTTACTTTCGCATCACTACATAGTATAAAACAAAGTCGCTTCCCGATGTCTGTCCCTATGTATGCTTACATCTTTAAAACTACGCAACGGATTTTA
Organism: Amphipyra tragopoginis; assembly: GCA_905220435.1. Classification (NCBI taxonomy): domain Eukaryota; kingdom Metazoa; phylum Arthropoda; class Insecta; order Lepidoptera; family Noctuidae; genus Amphipyra; species Amphipyra tragopoginis. The sequence goes on along the minus strand of HG992010.1, from coordinate 2,252,465 downwards.
ATGCGGTTTTTTTTAATAGATAGAGTGTTTCAAGAAGAAGGTTTTAAGCTATAAAAAGTACCCGAGCGACGCCGCGGCGGGTCGCTAGTTTATAATATTAGTAAGGATTGAATGGTTTTGATTGCCATATTAGCTTGTAGTTGATAGTTTAACAAAGAGTTCTACATAGTAAAATGTTTAAAAATACCAAACAGTTGAAAGTAATCGTTGAATATTAATGAAATGTTTTAAGATATCATCCAGGTATATGAATACGTACGTCGAATTCAAGTTCACCCTTCATATGTATGTATAAAATACTGCCGTTTATAGTCATAATATAATATTTACCATCCTAGAATAACTTGGAACCTGCACTTAATAAATATAAAACTATTTATCAAAAGTATCAATCTATATTCTGATATCGTTTACCTGTATAATTACACATCCAAACATAATTATTATATTGTACATAAATATACATATTGGCCCTCGAAGATTTCCAGTATTACGCGTTTATTAGTTCTGTTAAAGAGAGTTAGAGATAGATAATTGTCTACTAAGATAATATCTAGCGATTACGCAATAAACATGGTATAGACATGATGTTCATTGACTGTTAACGCTCCTGTTCTTTTACAGGTTAAGTTAAGTTCAATTAACACTATCTTCTTATTATATCGCAGTCCACTGCTAGACACTGCTATGGGCAACCTTTAGAAAAAATCCCAGGCTATGTAGAATTTCTTCCCTTTTTGAAATAAGTCAATAAATGTCGATCGCCATGTCCTTAACCAGCTATTATGCCTTAAATAGTCTAGCCCTACAGTGTATTCACATAAATTAATTTAATAAAGTAAGGACTTAAACTTGAGGGTGCAGGATCGCGATCCGGAGTTTTGGTTCTCCTGAAGCGGTCAGCAAGATATGAACCGCTGGAGCTCCACAAACTCATCATCACGCCCGTATTCACCCTCATTTCGGCGTCATGTTTAAGATCCATGTAATAGGGGGCGAGCCTATTTCCATAAACCGAGAACACTGAGAAATTCCACACGGAAAAACCCAATAACACTTTGCCCGACCTTTGATCCCATGATCTCACGCCACAATCTATTTACAGAATAATTATTTGTTTTTTTGTTTCATTTTTAAGTCACAGGGGTATTCCTATCCCGCTTTACCTGAGGTATGTTGGATGGGTGTTTACAGGGGCGTACCAATGGAAAATGGCGTCTAGGGCAAGCTAATAATAATCTAAATTACCGCTCACACGTTGTTGCCCCCTTCGCCTATGTACTGGCGGCTTTTCAGTAGGGCCCATCTAGTGAGCTGGCGAGTCACCGTCTGCCAACACAATTCAACTTTAAATTTGAAAGGTAGACGCCGTTTTCTTCCGGCAATAGAAGTTAACCAGTCAACTTAACACCCCTTCCCATAGATTAGATATTTTTACCATATTTTACAATAGTCTTGCACCCACCTAGGATGGTTCATGACTGTACTCTAATAGTGCAGCCGTGGATAGTCCCCGGTTGGTGCCCCACCCCATTTTAGATTAAAGTTTTCAAAGGGGCCTTTGCGCGTTAGACCTGTGTCCTCCGTATGCTTTCCAAAGGACCGGACATCTATCGCACGGAAGATGATTCGTGAATGGATAAAGAGATATAAATATCTAAACTATATGGTAGGTTAATTTGCAAATTTTGGGTCCCCTTTTTGAAAGGCGCGCAGGACACGAGCCCTACTTGCCCCACCCTAGGTATGCCACTTGGTGTTAATTCTGCCATATTTCGGCCATCAGTCATCGAGTGAGCTTGACGTTTAGGGAATATAGATTTAATTCACTGCCCTTACTTTCAAATACCTCACTCATACCTCCGGTTTCTGGGGACCTACTCCCTAAGTCCGTCAACGAAGTCAGTCGCCCGTCCGAAAGTAGCCCGAAACGTAGGAGTGAACAAAACAAGTGTCAACTTCAACTTTTCGGACGGGCAAAACACATCGGTAGTAGGGACAACTGTCACATCGTGTTGTCATTCATTTTTAGTTCGGGCTCCGAAATAATCGTATGTCCGTAGGTGACAGAAAGTAGGAAACGCTCGTAACTAAGGCCAAAACCACAGACTTCGTGCTTAGGGAGTAGAACCCCTAAATTGAGAATTCGGGATAAGCAATACTTAAGTAGTATTTGAGTTTGAAGTTGTCAAAAAAATGCGTTAAAATCCGTCATTTTTTTGACAACTCCGTACTCAAATGTTACTTAAGTACTGCTTATCTTAGAATTCTCAATTCAGAAACCGGAGGATACTCAATTAATATCAACTTTTAGTTTATCAAATAACTTAATAGACGCTTCAATATTTACGTGTTAATATAAAAATTCAAACACTCATACATAAAATTGTTTATATCTTTATTTACGAGCATTTTTTATTAACATTACCTTAGCTCCAATCACGCTATCGCATTAAGTTCACTAAGCTGAAAATGCAATTTTAAATACTCGACTGCATTTGACTGATAATAAAACAATCATTTGTTTATCTGATCCCACAACCCAGTGGGTTGATGTCTTTATTGTAAAAATGCTTTTTACAACCTCAGATGTACAGATCCGATGTGAGTTTGATAAAATTGTTTTACATTTCTATTATATAGCATTATAACAAACCTCTTTCTTGTGAGATTTTGATTTGAACTACTTGGGAGTAATTAATTCGGGTTACCAATATAAACATTGATATCTCGAAAATTAAGAATGATAGCTTATTCAAATAAAAAGTATTTTATAGATTATTTAATACAAAATATGAACATTATAACATCACACCTATATTCCACAATGGGTTGTGCAGAGGTGTATAGTTATACCTTCATTCCACCGTCATGTTTAGGTACCATGTAATAGGGGGTGAATCTATTGCAATTAACCGGGTACAGATCTAGACTCCGGGCCGCACTGAGAAGTTCCACACGGAAAAACTCAATAACGCTTTGACCAACCTGGGGATCGCACCCAGGACCTCACGCTCAGAACTCGCTTGCGATCACTAGACAAACGAGGCAGTCATCGTTTGACATCTTTATTTACTTATTTCATCATCATCATCATTCACCTGAAAGAGGACTCCACTGCTGGACATAGGCCTCCCCCAAAAGGAGAAGGGGAGATTTGCCGTAATCGCCACGCTTGGCAGGCGGGTTAGTAATCGCAGTATAGTTGTTAAAGTACTCAGAGAATGCTGCTGCCTATCCTCTAGAGAATCCCTTAGTCGCCTTTTACGACACGGGAAGAGATGGGATAGTGTTATTCTTTAAGTCCGGCTCTACACGAGGCCTACTTACCCTTACTTATTTAATACTACTCAAATAAAATTAATAAAAACGTCTTATACAAGGTTAGCCGGAAAGGGGGTACTAATCCGAAGGCCCCTTATAGTATCACTGATGACTGTTATATAGCATGTGTTAAAATTTCAAAATTCGATAATTTTTGTTTCCATGAAAAATTAATTTTATTTTAGTTTTTTCAAAAATTCTTGATTCCTGCTTTAGTTACGAATTCAGAAAATGGAGCTTCTAATCCGTGACCCTAAATATGACCTAAAATGTAAACACAGCTGATCTTATCTGAGGATAGATAGATTTTAGCGTATTTTTTTTTAAATCTTTGAGCAGGTGTTTCTCTTAAACTATTGACTTTTGAGAAAAGTTGTAGAACAAAAGTTGTTCACTATTATAGGCATTTTAACACCCTTTCGGATTAGTACCCCCTTTCCGACTAACCTTGTATAGTCTATAAATTATTTTTTTATTTAAAAAAGCTAGCATAGCTTCCGAGATATTAAGGTTGTGTTGGTGACCCGGACACATTGCTTCCGAGTGTAGTAGTGATGTTATTAAAATTAGAATGACATTTAGAGTTTATACTGGTTCCGATTCTGTTGAGTACCGACTAATCTAAACTAAAAGTATCACTATCTCCACACTACTAACTCCACAGATGTGCAAAAAACTTTCCTTGCCCAAAAGAAATCCGTCAGGGCGATCGCTGGCATCCCACCATGGGAATCATGCAAGCCATTATTTAAAAAATACCGTATACTCACCATAGCCTGTATGTACATTTTCGAAGCAGCAAAGTTTGTTAAATTAAATGCTCACTTATTTAAAACAGCAAAAGATACGTTTCCAAGGAATACGAGAAACTCGGACAGAATTGTATTAGCAAAAATACCTAACACAACAATGTACTTAAAAAATTGTTATGCCATGTGTGGTCGGGTGTACAATAATATTCCCGACGAAATAAAAAAAATGCGTATTGGTAAGTTTCGTACCAGACTCAAACTTTGGCTTATAGAAAAGTCTTTTTATTCTATATCAGAATTTACAGGTAATACCTAAATGATAAATTGATAACTAATACCTATATAATGTAACTATTGATTTCTATTATTTTAACATTAATATTGTTTGTGTTAAATTTATTATAATGTATTGATTTGACATTTCACTCTAAATAATTAATTACTTTTAAATATTGCAATAATTGATATTAATTCTAATAATGTTGAATGTATTGTCAAGAATTTGCATGTCGCGTTGCGGCAAAATGTATTTGGGTCTATATTTTATATTTTACTCTATCTGTAATGTACTTACCTACATTTTACGCAAATAAAATTCTATTCTATTCTATCTCTCACTTGCAGATAAAACAGGAAAGAGATGGAAGAATATTAGAGCTGTCAATTTTTTTAGACTTCTTCCCTTTTCTCCCTTTTCGCATCTGATGGTAAGCGCAGACAGGGTCTAAGATGGAGCACACGAATCCAAGTAACAGAGATATAGAGGGATTCCCCTATACCCCTCTGGCTCTCACATACACATGACGGAACACAGTAAACTGCTCGACGCCAGACTTTAATGTAAGGGTGGAAGCTAGCCAGGCTAAATTAAATTGAACAAAACATTCACACAGTTTCAGAAGTCGGTGCAATTCTACACTGAAACAAATAAAAGCCACCGACTTCTGAAACTGTTAATTTTATATCATGCTAATTATTTCACTTTTTTTTTTAGTTCTTTTTTTGAAGTCGGTTTTTACTTTTATTTAAAGTTTTTTATTTATATTTATTTATGTTAAGCAACATTGATTATTTTGAATGGAACAGCAGACTTATTTTTCATGAATTCAGAGTTTGTCCCATATTAAAAGTTGTACAGACTACAGAATGATTAGCAGAATTCTTGGTTTTCGTGTGACAAACCCAAAAGTGACTAACCCGTCCGGTCATGCAGGAGCGCAGCGCAGCGCGTCGCAGCGGATGCTCGAGCACGCGCCAGTAGCCGACCACGTCCGCCCGACGGCTACAATCTGCTAGAACCCGGGCGCATGCGCGCGCGTGCTCGTGCATCCGCTATCGCAGTCAGTTTCTACCAGCGGTGTGGCCGAGCGGAGCCGACCGGATGCGACGACAGCTGAGCGCCGCCGTCCACGTACTCGAGCAGCCGACCGGCTGCCGCGGCATACGCGCGGATCTAACCGAGTTCCAAGCAGTGTAATTTCCATGCAAACATGAAACTTAACTATTGTATAGAAGCCTGAATTTCCTTTAGCACAGTGCGAAATACGCTCCGGCGCGCTCCGGCGTAGCCCGTTTGGTGGAAATTGTACATAAATATATTAAAGTGTATTCTGTGTGTCACAAGCTTTATTATAAAGTCGTGATTAGATCGTAGGAAAAATCTGACGAATGAAGGTCGTTGGCAATGTGCACACGCATGGTGAAATTAATTATACGATCGACTGCCTCACAAAATGGTGCTCATTAGGTACCTAGCAACCTAACGACTGGGTATTAGTATCTAATGACAGTTATAGATTAACTTTATACCTTTTTCTTAAGAAGTTATCAATAAATAAGTCTTCTATTTGTCAAATATATGTATTTAAAACAAAAAAACCGGCCAAGTGCGAGTCGGACTCGAGCACGAAGGGTTCCGTACCATCCTAAAACTGTGTAAATGTGAAAGTAAGTTTGTTTGTTTGTTACCTTTTCACGCCTAAACCACTGAAACGATCATGCTAAAATTTCTCGTATACGTTGTCAGGTGTACAGAAACGGACATAAGGGAGCTTTCATCCCGAAAAAAGCACTGTTCCCGAGGAAAACAACAATAACGATAATAGATGGCGCCACGTGTCTTTCGAATCATGTTTGAATTATATTATTAAAGAAACTTTAGTAGTGTGTTACGAGTTTTTTTTAATTATAAATTAACGTGAGCGAAGCCGCTGGCAAAAGCTAGTTAAGAAATAAATAAAATACCAATGTCAGAGTCTGAACGTCGTATAATTTCTGAAAAAGCAGGCGTGAACATAGAAAACTACCAAATTACATTCCACATTAAAATAAATTATTTAACTGCAACTAGGAAATAATATCTCTCATAATCGGGGGTGCATCCCTATGGCGCATTGGTTTGCCACTTTCCTTTTACACTCCGCACAAGCGAATTTAAGCCTTATATCTGCAGAAATAGAAATGTTCGTAGTTGCATGTAATATCGCAAGTGTTTAAAGGATCTGTTAGAGACGTGACGCGCGAGACGTTTACGCGGGAAACATATTTTATTAAAATTTTCCATCTTCGTAGTTGTGTTCAAATGTGGGCATAGACTAACAAGAGAATTTAGTCAGAAGGGTCGTTCTCAGTACCTATTACAGCGGTGCACCCTGGGCAGTCAGTCTTCACGACCAACTTAGCTGATTAACTAATCTTTTTACCACAGCATGTGCTTTATAGCGCACTTCAGATCACGCTATAATATATAGCATATAGTAAATATTGTGTAGCACAACGATATCGCTCAGCATACATTTTATATGGACACATTCATCCAACGCTATGCTTTTATAGCATAGCGTTGTATGGCTTGCTGTACGCAACAAACTTGAGCGATTCTCAGAGCTGTGTCGTACGATTCTCCAGTCCCTGCCCCGCCTCACTTCTATCCCGTCTGTTGCCAGACGGATCGCCGTCAAATAACTTGCTATACATAGTAGACCGGCTTGCAATGTAGATATTGTAACTTTTGATATTAAACTGCTTACCAACTCGTCTTTCATGACGAAGGCGGCCAATAAACGTAAAATAGTAGCGGTTTATCATACTTTTTTTTTACCTCCCAACTACGTCTTTATTTCCAGAAATCTTACCTGCAGTTTTAAGACAGGCCGGTGGCACTCCACGATTTATGTATGTGTCGCAGTCGGATTGTATAATCCGCCGTATTACATTACGGCTAGCCGTTATCAAAAAACAGGGCCATTTTGAAATGCGGCAGTTCAACGATTAGCCGGATTGTCATTGCGATACGTTCTTCAATAAGGCGGGCCACGTTTAGCCGCATCGTACTACTACTTAGAAACTACTAACTACTTTAGAAATCCTTTTATTGCACCTGAAAATCGTTCTTAAAGTCACTGTTCACGGACATATTTAACACGTTTTCATTATTTAATTTACTCATATAACTTCGCAATTTAGCAAGGCTTATGTTTAACTTACGGGCACCACCAGATATAGTAACATAATGAACACCAAATTGTCACTTATTTGGGTTTCCAAAGTAGTGTCAACGGAGCCCCGCTACGCGGGGCTCCTACTTCTGTCTGCAGGGTTTAAAGTAACCTAACACGAAGGGCATCACGGGGGCTTCGTTCGCTCGCTTCGCTCGCTCACTCTAGCCCCCGTGATGCCCTTCGAACCTAACCTATCCGTGTCGGGGTGCCACGGGGGTGCTAAGATTGTCAAAGAGGCGACTAATGTCTCGCTGTATGACATTATAGCTAGCCGTGTTGAATAACGTATGGCGGCGAATACATTCCGGCGGTTTTTTATTCAGCTGCATTCAATCCGGCTAATCGTTGAACCGCCGCATTTCATAACGGCCCTGTTTTTGATAACGGCTAGCCGTAATGTAATACGGCGGATTATACAATCCGACTGCGATATATGCACCGGTGCAACTCCGGAGTGAAACACAAAAGAAAACTGAACCGAATGCTACTTCTCTATTATTTCTTCAATTTCAGGAATCTTACTGGCAGTTTTAAGACATGCTTGTGTCACTCTATGATTTAGGTATGCACCAGTGCAGTTCCGGAGTGAAAAACACAAAAGAAAACCGAACCGAATATTAAGAACCGTACCCGAACGTAATAACAGCGCGAATGCACAACGGAATGGAAACTCTCTCGCCTGACACTAAAGCTCAATTTCGCAATCGTAGAGCACATTGTTCTATGTTTTTTACGCATTAATTAGGGAGTGATAATAATATTTCTGTATAACACTCTGCTAAAACCAAGAACTTCTGCCACCACACGATGCTTATAGGCAGAAAACTTCATACGACTCGCCCCTCTGTTTAATAGTCTACATCTCATAGCGGCGTCGTCAGTCGGCGGGGAGTTAATGAGCAAGCTTTGTTACCATCGCGCTGCGGCTTGCAGGCACCGGCAGACGAGTATGAGACACGTAATTTTGTCTGCTAATTACCTACTACGCTTTCAGCCTATATTCAGCCTACGCGTAAAGGCTTAGCATGGATCCACACAACGTAGTTGACATGTTGTCAATAGCTACGACATTTGTGTGCATGTGTTTGTGTGTGTATGCATGTGTGTGTGTTTGCCAAAATGACTTTATGTGCTTCGCCATCGCACTACGGCTTGCAGGCAGCAGGCGAGTATTAACCTAGATACTACACTTTCAGCCTAAACACAGCCTGTTTAATGGTTTTCCTGTGGATACACAAGTATATCGATAGCCAAGACGGTTGCGCGAGCGCTTGCGCGCTTTTGTGTGTGGGCGTGTGTGTTTGTGTGTGTCTCTGTGTGTGTATGTCTCTTTGTGCGTGTGTGTCTGTCTCTCTGTATTTAACACGTAGTTTTTTCAGCTAATTAACTAGCCTGTCATCCTTAAATAAAAGAGGTTTAAAACATGACTTTTCGTACACAATGTAGAGCTTATGTATTCGTATAAAACAGTTATTTTTAGAAACAACATTATTATCTAATCACGAGATACAATTTAATCAATTCACGTAAGATTTCTCATTTAAATTATTTTATATTTTACGGCATAGGTACGGGCAGATTTCAAAGTATATCAAAGAAACGCCATTTTTCTCATTATAAAATCATAACCTAAATTTTTAATAGACTTCTAAAAGAGTCTTCATAATTATGAATGACGGATGAAAATATTACCTATTGCAAAAAAGTGTCGGTTTCATAATGAAAATTGACGTTCTCAAATAACTTCGTCGGTATTATTCAAACCCTTAATATTTGATCAGGATCCTATTTTGTGACGTAATTGAGTGTGACGTAAATCATGACGTAATTTAGATTAATTCTATTGGAAAAGTTTCGTCTGAAAGTTCATTGGTCTTAGAATTAATGGTTTTATTTGTTCTGGTAAAGATTAGCTAACCTTAATTAGGAATTAGTTCAGTCCCTAACTGGAATTGGTATTTGAATGGGTTTATCTACCTTTTTATTGTGTTACTAACTTTTTCCCGCAGCTTCGCTTGCGTGAAATTTTGAACCCGTTAAGTGAAGATTTTCCATACAAACTTTCATCCCCTGTTTAACTTCCTTAGGAATAGAATTTCGAAAAATCCTTCCTTATTCCTTGTCTACATTACAAAGGGAACCTCTGTGCAAAATTTTAGCTTTCTAGGTCCAAGGGTATGGGCTGGACGTTGATGAGTCAGTCAATCAGTCAGTCAGTCAGGACTTTTCTTTTTATTTATATGGATTTACCTGGTATTTCGACCCAAAAATGGCAATTCCTGAACATTAACCTCAGAGATCGCCACAACAAATTTTAGGATAAGGTTAAAAACAGGCATTGATAGTCTAGCGATTGAACGGTTGCCTGCCTTCCGTTTAGGAGGGTCTCAGGTTGACTGCAGCTCAACCCTTTGACTTTTTGAATTCATGTGCGGATCAGAATTTGAAAAAGTTGCGGAATTTATCGGAAGAATTTTAAATGACTCATTTTGGGTCGTCACCAATCGAAATATTAAAGGAAAATAACCCTTTACGGGGCAAGAACGTTAATTGCGTAACTGAAATAATGCAGCTCACTTTATACGGCGTAAATTACTCTCGTCTGGCCCTGGCCTAATGGTGAAATCGTTTTTGGGACAAGCCAACGCTCAGTCATCAGTTCATTCTGATGAACGTTAAAATCAAAGCTTCAGTGCGATCAATAACTGAATATATGGACTGATGTTGCCAGTCTATATCTATAGCCCCTTCACGCAAATACACACAAAGCTACATGTAGCCTTTTCATAGCCCGAAGCCGAGCAACATTAAACTGTAGCACTGTATTCAATTCCGAGTAGCATCAAACCTCTTGCAAGCAAAGAGCATAATAACGCACACACACAAACCCATACACACACATATGAACACACACAGTGAACACACACGCACATGAAATTTACCTTGAATTTCGTACAAAGAACCTGCCACTAGCCCAAAGACAATACTCGCTAAAACATTCAAAGGTTTCCCTATAACTAACAAATGTGGCATTTAAAACCGTAGTTATGTTTGCTAGTGGAAATATGGATAATTTTATTCTTGAGACACTATGGCATGCTAATGCGAGCACCTAAGAACGAAACTGGGGAGTGTCCAGGTGTTGTAGGGATGTGGGACTGTCCTGGAATTTAGTTTCTTTAATCTTTATTATGGACTAGCTTTTGCCCGCAGCTCCGCTTGCCTGAAATTTTGAGCCCTCGTTAAGCCCCTTGTTAGGTGCAGTTAAAAAATCAAAAAAATCTTTCATCCCTTATTTCACCACTTATGGGTAGAATTTCCAAAAACCCTCAAACACGTGTACTTATATTTATTTCTCACCAAGAGCCTACATTTTTAATTCCATGCTTCTTACTTCAAAAGTAACAGATTTCTCATACAAACTTTCAGAACTTATTTCACCCCCTTAGGGGTTGAATTTTCAAAAACGCTCAAACACGTGTAGCTTTATTTCTAACCAGAAACCTAAATATTTAATTTCATGCGCCTTACTTCAAAAATGACGAACTTACATACAAACTTAAATCCCCTATTTCACCCCCTTAGGGGTTGAATTTCGAAAATCCCTTCTTGGTGGATGTCTACGTTACGAAAGGAACTTACTGTCAAATTTTCAAGTTTCTAACCCCAGCGGTTTAGGCTGTGCGTTGATAGATCAGTCAGTCAGTCAGTTTCTCCTTTTATGTGTTTGACGTTTAGATATGTATTGCCCGGACAGATGGGCAAAGAAAGGAGGACATCGTCGACGAGGTCGACCGCGGCGTAGATGACGTGACGATTTAGACGGGTTTGTGGGGTCAACATGGTCGGAAACGGCACAAAATGGAAGTTTGGAAGACAAAAGGGGAGGTCTTTGCTCAGCAGTGGGACAACAAAGAGGCAAGGAAAAAAAAAAAATATTATTCAAATAAATAAACTTACATTAAATTTGGTACTAGCTTTCTTACTACGATTCCGTGTGTCGTGAAAGCTAAACGAAACTACTACATAAATAAATAGATAAATAACTAAACCTAAACACAAACATAAAATGGTTGGTTTTGAGCCTCTGTAAATGGCAACATTTTTTTTTTACTTGAAGCAATCGTTACGTCTGTAGACAACTCCTGCCGGCCAGAAGTCGGCGCTCAGGAAGACTGACTTATGCACCGCAGGAATCTGGAGGATGTAGGACTTGAAACTTGTAATCCTGGTCGACTCCATTCGTGACAGCTTCAGTATCGCTCGACCATCGGCATCGATTTGAGTTAGGATCCTCTTGATGATGCTGCCAAAAATGGGAAACATTTATTGAGGACGTGAAATTAACCCCGATGTTATAGCTATGGATAGACTACTCCTTAATCTATTAAAGGTTGAGAAATTATTTAAAAATGGAGTGAGTTTTAGTATATTTTTTTTCCAATTACTCAGTTAGAAATAAATAGAAACAATATTATTAGCAGACATTTGAATATTATTTGAATTAAATAGCTACATAAAAAAATCGAAACAGACTCGAGTCGCTTGGCAACAGCAATACGTGGTCAAATAGATCGTTGCGCGGTCATAAAGAATAACCCAACCTTATTCATCTCGTGTAGGGACGGGCTAGAATATAAAACTTCCTTACTGTACGCTGAGAATAGACGCGTGTTGTAAGATTCAACAAAACCCAGCACGCTTCGTGGTAAGATCTATATGGTCCGCCTTACTATCTACTACCCTCACATTGAACATCTGTCAATCATCATGAAGGAGGAATTTTGGCCGAGAGGTGTTGCGTTCCGACGATTTCGAGGCCAGCTACCAGACACCGCGCGACACACGACGCCGACTCCTCGTGTGAATTAGTGTTTATATTTTATTGTTTATGTATAGTATTTTTGTATTAGTTGTAAGTTTTATATTGTATTATTATATTTTCTTAATATGTATATTTTATGTAGTGGTTTCGCCTAGCTTCCACGACACAAGGAATCCTAGTGTAGAAGCTAGTGCTTAATGTAAGTTTATTTATACAATCAAGATTATTATTATTTTTTACTCAAGTCCAGCGCCAAGCAGTTTACTGTGTTCCGTCGGGTGTATAGCGGAAACCCTATGGGCCTTAGTACAAAAATCGTTTAAACCAAGACTATGGTAAACCCAGGTTAAATATACAGCGTGACTTTTAATTCATTGGCAATATTTTAACCCCGTATTCTACCCATGATACTAATGTATTTAAGCCCATAATATCGTGTATTAAAATTGTCAAGATAATAATTTTAAAAACGTAACATATCTTGTCATTTACCTACATAAAGTCCAAAATTAATAAACACGATAAAAAAATAAATAGTAAAAATGATAATTAAAACTTTAATAAATTTAAAGTATCAAGATGCGTCCGCTAGTAATGCTAGTATACCAGTTTACTTACGCTACAGCGTAGGTACGAATACGAGCTCTCATTCAGTAGGCATGTCCTTGAAAAGAAATGCCGCCAAACAATATTCGGCATGAACAAAGTTTACCTACATCGGGCCTCTCGATCGATCCCCGCGCTCATCTGCGGGGCCGCGGGGTGCGGCCGCCCCCTCTCGAGCAAAGAAATGCATGCGCGTCGTCGCCTGCGCCGCTCCAGTCACGCGTTTAATAGGTCAAGTGCATGACGTGTAATTCGCGAAAGATTCTGTGAACCGTAAACAGTAAGTAACATGCCACGACCACGTAGAACAGTGTACACGAACCAGCAATACCTGGATATAGTCTTGTTTTACGACCGAACGCACAGTTTTCCGCGAACCCGTCTGATGTTCTATCCCGATGAATCAAGAGACCGAATCTTGAGGTCAACTCAAAACTTACTGGATTTTGCATCATTCCACGTAATAACGTATGCCCAAGTGCCAAGAGACCTCCGTGGAAGAGCAGCTGCTGAACGTGCCTGAAAGCTATCAGTCCGAGCTGTACTACCAACATGACACTACCAGCGGGATGTTCGCACGTTCCTCGACCGAAGCTTCGGCGAGCGTTGGATAGGACGCGGCGGGCCTGTACCTTGGCCTGCGCGGTCGCCTGACCTGACGCCCTTAGTTTTTTTTTTGTGGGGTTAATTTAAAAGACTAGTGCACGAGCAATAAAGTGAAAGTCGCGAACAGTTAAGCGAAAGGATTGTTACGGCATTCGAAATAATAATTGTTAAATCGCGTACATTTGTTTTGCAAAACGTGAAAAGAAGCCATAGGCGCCGTGCTGAGCTGTGTGTACAAAGAACAAGTGAACACTTCGAGCACCTCTTAAAGTACACGTAGGTAAGTACCTCCTAAGTACTAAACTAAAACGTAGTAGTTAAGGTACTGTACTAAATAATTACAAACACACGCGCACGCCGGCCACGTAGTCCCAATCAGCTGTTTCACCAAAGTTCACGCGCTGCAACGCTGTAGGTACTTTTCTAAATAACTCTAATCAGCTGTTTCATTCAATTCATTTTTAATGATATTACAGTCATTGCACATGTAATTTGAAACTTTTGCTAAGAATAAGTTTTACTTTGAACACCGAAGTAAAAGTTTAAATCACTTCCAATTTTCCAATTCTTCCTCTGTCTTTTTTTAAAACATTCCCAGCGCTTGTACTTAATTACTTTTGTAGGTAATGTGCTGGGTGCGTTTACAAACTCAACACGTACATCTTTCTATGCGGAAATCGAATTCGCGACACGTAACGCAGCAGCCACACACTCAGCCACTTTGCCAACAGTGCTGACAATTATTACGTAGCATAACTTATTATGATGTCATGTGCAAGCTGCCATATTTCATTGATTGGTGCGTAGAAGCCATTTTTAATTTGCTTTCTCGTGTTTGTGGCTTAGACAAACGGGCGCTATTGTGCTTCAGGGCTTTCTGTCATGATTTTAATTTCTTTCGGACCTAACTAAATAATTTAATTTAAGTACGAGTTACACGTTAGTTCCGTAGGAAAATCGAAGCTGCTACATCGCGATCCGCGAGTTCGCGACCGCAATCAAAGCGACGCCGGCGCGCCGCCCGCGCTCAGTCCCGCGCAAAAAATGAATGGCTCGCATCGACGGTGATGGCGCGTGTGTGCGTACGTGTCACACACACTCACACACGGCACCCGTACATTTTAAATAGCGCGCAATCACAATTTGACCCTTTTTATTTTTTTGTTCATTTTGGGAAAACTCTGGGTTATTATTTTTGAACACTTTACTAGCTTTAGTTATTATTTGTTCCTCAATTAGATTCTTGGACTAAAATATTGCCAACGAATTCAAAGTCTTCCTGTATATCCATCACTTTCTTATGTCATACAACAAAAATAGACGGGGCTATTTTAAAACCTAGGTTTTTCTTAGACCATATTTTGTAATATGGGGGACTATGTCTGTTACTTAGACTCGTGTGGTCCATCCTAGACCTTGTCTGCACTTATCACCAGGTGCGAGAGGTGAAAATCAAGTAACAAAAAATAAACAAAAGCTTAATTTAATAAACCCCCAAAACCCGTAACCTGGTAACCCTAGTCCCAGAGCCGTACAGTCGCAATTCAACTTGCATTACCTTTATTAAAGGATATTAGCGTGTCGAGAGCGAGCACACGGATTTACATGTAATATTATATATATAGAGAATGTTTCAGAGAATTTGAGAGAATTTGCGACAGTTTGTATGCGGTTTATACTTGTTTTACTTTGCTTGATTATGATTTCTTGCGCTTTATGCACTGTGAGTCTGGGGAAGTGGATTAAGGAGAGGTATAGAGAATAGTTTTGCTTTATGGAATTGTTTCTTAATTTTGTGCTGCGATTTATTTTCTCGTGCTATTCTTCTTCACATCGGAAAAAGCAGGACACTGCAGGGTCACGTTTGACCCGAGCACACGAATCCAAGTAACGGAGATATAGACGGATTTTCCTATACTCCTCTGGCTCTCACATACACACGACGGAGCACAATAAACTGCTTGGCGCCGGACTTTAATGTGAGGGTGGAAGCTAGCCAGGTGGACCATATAGATCCTACCACCAAGCGTGCTGGGTTTTGTTGAATCTTACAACACGCGTTTATTACCAGCGTACGGTGAGGAAGTTTTATATTCTAGCCTGTTCCCACACGAGATTTACATCCCCTCTTTTCATACAAACTGACTTGCTCATTGCGGGTTGGTGATTTCAAACTATTAGGTCCAGTTCTTCTCACTGAGGTATGGTGACAGTGAGAAGACACTACTAAGTGTCTTATACTAAGAAAATACAATGACACTGAAAAAATCATATAGGTATCAGTGGCGAAGGCTCCATACAACTCGATTCCTATCGGCTTCCCTTTAGAAACGAGTAGTTACTGGAATTCACGCATCATACTTGAGCAAGGTAAGCATTTTTTGGTCCGGCTTCCCTTTTAAGAAACTTCACCCTGATAGGTATCCCGGTATTTGAACTCTTAACCTGGGTCTTGAGAAGCATGGTAAATCATGGTACCATGGCTTTCACCAATTCATATATAATTTAAATAAATCCTAAATCCTATAAATCTGCAAAGGTCCTGGTATTCATAATACAAGTAAAATCTGACTATGGATACCAAAGCCTTAATTATATTTTCTGAACCGTTAACGTCTCTGTCGTATATAGGTAGTGCATAAATAATGCCAATATCAAATAAATAATTAAATAACTGTGTCTAAATACGCCCCTTATAACATCACGTCATCATGTCGTATCGTGTAGCATTTTAAAACCCATACCTTCCTTATAACAAAGCACATTATAGCTACTTATAAAATAAGACGTAGCACGTCACGTCGTAAGGGACGCGCTTAAGCGATTTACATGCGGAGTAATTGATTGCTTGTATTTTATCACATGAATTATGTATGGATGTGTGGAGTGAGTTATGAGCGATAGCGTTTTAATAAATGGATGGTTAATAACGTGTAAGCGGTGCATTTGACGAGGAGATACAAAAAGCATGTGACTTAGAGACCAGAGAAAAGATGGATGGATTGTATGAGAGATGATATGAATGAAAAGGTAGTAAAAAGTAGCGAAACGGCTAATAGGGAAGAATGGAAGAAGAAAACATTTTGCGCTGACCCCACGTAACTTGGGATAAGTACAGGCAGAAGAAGAAGTATACATATATGAGCTTCACTAGATGAGGATCTCATCAACGTGCAGTACATTTTACTACGTTAATCTGCTAAGCCGGTCTGATGTTGAAATACCTGCTTTTTGAATAAAGCCTATCTCCGGTAGTAGACTGTGATAGGATGTTCGTGATTATAACGAAAGATATCCTACAATCCCTATTCAGTACAATATGTAGAAGTGCGGGCGTTTGATGCGCAAAATTGGTTTAATCGGTAACGCCCCGCTAACGCCCCGCCGTCGTCCCAGGACGACACCCGTTTCAAGCGACTTTGAACTCTAATTATGACCCAAATTAGAGTTCAAAGTCGCTTGAAGCGGGTGTCGTCCTGGGACGACGGCGGGGCGTTACTGGTTAAGTCTATTTTGAATAGTGGATATTTGGATTTCAGTATTCTAAAAATATAGGAATTTGAAGCGACTTTAAAATACTTACCTAAAAACTATTCGGAGAAAAGAAAGCAACAGTGCTACGGCACATGTACTATTGCACCAAACTTGCATGCAACTACAGACTAGAGGATATTCATCAGCCATCAAATAAAGCCAACTCGCTACCGCTTGAATTCACACCACACCCGAAACCCTTAAAATACGCAAATGTATTTCAGATAGCACAAAGCACATATTATCTATAAGGAAGCGATTCCAATTACATCGGTAATCGATTTTTTAACGTTTCAGTAATGAATTGATTCTTTTTATCGATATTTTTGCTTATTGCAATTTGGAGGGCGTACGTGTCATGTCCTCTAGATTGTAGGGTACGTTCACAGGTCATCTTTAACCCGTCATTATGAAGTTAGTGATGCTTGTTATCGATTTTTATGCCTTTGTTTTATATGACTCACGAGATTTCGATATACAAGGTTAGTCGGAAAGGGGGTACTAATCCGAAGCCCACTTATAGTATCGCTGATGACTGTTTGAAAGCAAGTGTTAAAATTTCAAAATTCGATGTTTTTTTTTCATATAATATGAATTTCATTTTAGTTTTTACAAAAATTCTTTATCCCTGCTTTAGTTACAAATTCAGAAAATGGTGCTTCTAATTCATGACCCAAAATATGACCTAAAATGTAAACACAGCTGATCATAACTGGGGATAGATAGATTTTTTTTTGAGATTTTTGAACAACTTTTTCTCTTAAACTATTGAGTTTTGGGAAAAGTTGTAGAACAAAAGTTATTCATTATTATGTGTACTTTAAGACCCTTTCAGATTAGTACCCCCTGTCTGACTAACCTTGTATACGTGTGGTTATCAATATAGAGAGGCTCATGGCTAATTAACAATCGCGCGAATCATACGATATGCATGGTTAAGCTGCTCTTGCCGCGGTCAGTCCGTGGATGGGTGACCGTTCGTTAAATATCGAGAACACTCCGTGCTTTGGAGAGCGCGTTAAACCGTCGGCCCCAAATGTTATACGAATACCTATAGCAGTTGTTACGGGTAGTCAGAAGCCGGAAAGTCTGACAACCGGTATAACCTTAAGATATCGGCATTGCCCATATTACTGAGTTGCAGAGGTCTGATGGCAGTATCTCTGTGTAAAATACTGGTATGGTGCCGCATCTGATTGAACTGGAAGCTAAGCGCTATAAAGCAGAAACAACGGAAATACGAGATATTGATCCACATTTTCCAATAACAGGGTTTAAATAAATAGAAACAATATCATTAGTAAGCAGACTTATAAATATTATTTTAAATTAAAATAGTATAGAAAAAAAGCAGCAATATGCGGTCAAATAGATCGCTGCGCGGTCACAAAGATTTGGATTGTTCTAACTTAGACGTATAATCTGTGGGCTGTAGTATGATGACATACTTACATTAACTCACACCTTTTTTCCATGGGGGTAGGCAGAAACTGTAGAACGCCACATGCTACGATCCTTACATACTCCTTTCGCTTAACCCACGTTCATACATCTTGTCATACACGCACGCCGGTTGGAAGTACTACGCACCTGTCCTTTTTGAAGAACATCACCAATAACATCGATGCATACATCGACATATTCTTGTGGGGCGTCCTCTTCCGGCGTTTCCACTGGCATTCGCCTTATAAATTCCTTTTGTTAATTAATCGTCGTTCACTCATTATTTCAACATGACCAAACCACCTAAGTACACTCCTTTACATTTTTGTCACTACATCATCTTTTCAACCGCAACTTTGTCTTATCACAATACATCATTCCTCAGTCTATCATTCAAAGTTATGAGTAATATGACTTATACCTTACGCATTCCGCAAATGCGTCCATAAGTCTACAATAACCCAATCTTATTCATCAATGGGAATACACGCGTGTTGTAAGATTCAACAATACCCAGCACGCTTGGTGGTAGGATGTATACGGTCCGCCTGGCTAGCTACCACACTAACATTAAGTCCGGCGCCAAGCAGTTTACTGTGTTCCGTCGTGTGTATGTGAGAGCCAGAGGGGTATAAGGGAGAACCTATACAGGGCGTCCCACGACTTTGCCACATGGAGGGGAAGTACCTTAAATACTGTAAATAGAAAAAAATACTGAATGAAGACTTCATTTTTATTTTAAAAACAAATCGAACTGCATTCAAAGAATTTTAAATAATCACCTGTCTGAACCGGGAATCGAACCCGCTAAATATGAAAACAAAAAAAAAACTGTAATTTTATTGTACTAATCGAAAGGATCAATCAGATACATTTATTTCTTCTAATAACATAGCATCTAAAATAAAAGGAACACCATAAAATTTAACATTTCATTTAAAATTTTGTTCAGAATAAGTAATGAATAGGATTTTCTCTATGTCGTGCTTATAACAACTGGCTTTATCGACTACTTTCTGCTTTATTACTATTTCGAAGTATTATTTAAATATTCACCATGAAAAAATAAATAAATCAATGTTAAGCGAGATTATTAAAAGAGTTACAATTTGTATATAAGAGGAAGAGCCACATTTTAAGCATTTAATAAATTAAATTGATTGTAAGTTGCACAGTTAAACGTGTCTTATTATTTCAAATAAATGTTAAATTTCATGGTGTTCCTTTTATTTTAGATACTATGTTATTTAGAAGAAATAAATGTATCTGATCGAGCCTTTCGATTACTACAATAAAATTATAGTTTTTTTTGTTTTCATGTTTAGCGGGTTCGACTCCCGGTTCAGACAGGTGATTATTTAAAATTCTTTGAATGCAGTTCGTATTGTTTTTAAAATAAAAATGAAGTCTTCATTCAGTATTTTTTTCTATCTACAGTATTTAAGGTACTTCCCCTCCATGTGGCAAAGTCGTGGGACGCCCTGTATATCTCTGTTACTTGGATTCGTGTGCTCCATCTTAGACCCTGTCTGCGCTTACCATCAGGTGTGATGGTCAAACGCGACTAACGGCCGTTTTCAAGAACCTATCTATCGGCGGTTTCGCCTACTAGAGATAGAAATTTGACATAAGCTCCATAGAATGTTAAGTAATGTCAAATTTCTATCTATAGTAAGGCAAACCGCCGATAGATGGAATATTGAAAATGGCGGTAAGACAAATAAAAAAAACGATTTGGTATGTTTCTGGTATTAATAATATTTTATAGCTTTTTAATGAGCCAGAAAATAAAATTTTAGTTCATGTGATTTGTTTTATTACGTTCAATGTCACATAAAATGTTAATTTATTATCTTAAAATATTTCAAAATACCTTTGTTGTTTTGTGTTTAATTATTAATTTAAATGCTAAATTGTTTCTTAATACTTTTTTTAAATGTATCAGGAAATTAGGCTTAGGTTTTATAGTTCGTTTAATTATTTAAAAATGTTTCGTTGCTATCGAATGTCGTAAAAAGAATGTTAGCGGTCTGTGTATTACGATTTCTATGCCCGAGTGTGGGCATCCTATGCCCCCACACTCGGGCCACTCACCACAAACTGTGAACTAACTTTCCATCGCAGGGACTTGTCGTACACGTGTGTGGTGGACACTCGAAATGTAGGAAACAGTTTGTGGCCGACCACTTGAATGTGTGATAGGTGGCCTTAAAATGTCATCCTACTTCTTTGTGAGGATTTGGCTGTCATAGAAGGCGAACATGCCTAAACTAAAGGTTCAATGATTTGGGTACCGAACACCATGTTTTCTTTGTTTTATTAAAGCTGTAGGAATCCTGCATCGTCAATCTGTGTCACCAGTACATTTTTGGTATACATAGTATAAAACAAAGTCGCTTCCCGCTGTCTGTCCCTATGTATGCTTACATCTTTAAAACTACGCAACGGATCGGTCGTTAGTATCTTATAAACTCTTGCCGTGTTAATCTGTGCCACCGGTTTGAAAGGAATTACACGAATATAACCTATGTGTATGTGTCGGGCGACGATGCGAAGGGTTTGTTCAAATTCATGGCCCACGTCTTGTGAAAGTACAATTGTTTAGGATACGATGGGACTGACATACGCTATGCGTAAAAGTCCCTTTAAATAAACAAAGAAAAAAAAAAACCTATGTGTACCTATAGTAGGGACTATGGACACAAGTGAAAAAGATTTAGCCACATTATTGCTCAATCTATTGCTAGCAATGCCGTAATTTACTGGAAATTGCCGGCTACATATTGCCGTAAAATGTCAGCATACACAAATTGTTACCATGGCACATAAGCACGGCTATATATCAAGCTACACATTTCCAGTATAAGCTGACCTCTTACCGCAACAAAAGCTTATACAATGCGGGATCAGCACGTACCGTGCGTACTTTTAAAGTTACAAGTCCGAGACGGGCTGCAAACTGCAGACTGCAACCGCAGACCGCAAGTCGCCATCGGAATATCGCCTTTATGGTGTGCACTTTAAAGGTACTATTCCGACAGTGACTGCAAAACTGCAACCGCAGACCGCAGCCGCAGATCGCACCGCAAGCGATACTACTTTTGCAGTTTGTAGTCTGCAGCCCGTCTCAGACTTGTACCTTAAACATTCCTATTAGTAACATCAGCAAAATGAAAACTCGATAGTTATACCAAACTTAATGAAAATACCATTATTCGTTTATTATATTAGAGAATCTGTGTACCGAATTCCCAGTTAATATAGTTGGTATGTCATACATACTCGTGTAGTTAGTTGTCGGATGAACATCGATGGCTGTTGAACAGTAATTAGTGGATTCCGATGTGCTTTGATCGCGCCGCCCTTTGATCACGGCGCGGCGAAGATGTTCGATCGCTGGATGAGATATTTTATAATGGTTTTAACGTGTTTTTGTACGGAAGGAATGCGTTTGTGCGTTAGTTTACTTAGAAGTCTCCACATTCTATGTAACACATCATATTATTATCCAGCCCGTTACTGTCCCACTCCATGGCACGGGCTTTTTCCCCGAATGAGCAACTTGTAGGTCTTCGTCTAGCACGTTTGTGCGTATTTGCGGTTTATTCCCGTAGAGTTACATCCTGATGTATAGCAGTGTGACCCAACCGGAAAAATATTCCTCTTGAGTAACACTGTGACACAACACAACTATTTTTACCCAATGAGTCATGTTACCGTAACACCCAAATGTAACAGTGTGACTGAACTGGAAAAAGAAATCCGCTTGAGTGGAGAGAGAGATGTGATTGAAAAGAATTTTTTTTCGTTGGGTTACGCTGTAACACATAAGGGTGTGACTCAATGGGAATTAACCGTGTTTGCGTACTACAAAAACCATGGAGAAAATTTTATTTCTTAAAAAAAAGTTAAATTTATATCACTTCTGCAGGTTCCTCACGATGTTTTCCTTTACCGTTAACGCAAGTAATATTCAAATTCTGATCTGCAAATGAATTTGAAAAGTGGATGCGGGCTATGATAATACTCAGGCTCTCCTACATAGAAGGCAAGCGATCAACTGTCATTTAATCATTATACATCAATGATGACTTTACATATACTACAAAGAGAGTGAGACCCCGACCATTTTCTTTTTAACGAAATACAAATTTTAACCCATAAAGAGAAGAAACGCCAACATTTCTCATTCCTCATTTCTTCATAA
Organism: Amphipyra tragopoginis; assembly: GCA_905220435.1. Lineage (NCBI taxonomy): Eukaryota > Metazoa > Arthropoda > Insecta > Lepidoptera > Noctuidae > Amphipyra > Amphipyra tragopoginis. Next base: position 2,229,668 of record HG992010.1, on the reverse strand, counting down.
CAATAAAACCAAAAAAACCGACAACAGAGAACCTTAACACATTAATAATCACTAAAAAAATACAAACTGCGCTCCCTAAAAACTATTCCATGTCACATCCAGCAACCCAACATCTTTCCACATTGTCACATAAAAAACAGATTCATAGCATATATAATATATTAATGCGCTCTTGTATATTTATATTAATGTGATGTAATATATTATAGGAACACAGTGACCGCCAGACAAAGCACAAAAAATATTACGGTTGGTATATAAAATAGAGCTATGTATATATTAACTGTATAGTGTTGTATACAGGGTGTAAACAAATCCGTATAATTCCTACAAACCTCGTGGTTAGGTGACACAGATTGACCCAAAATGGAAATCTTTTGGATTCAGCTAAAAACTAATTTCAAAATGATAGCATAGTGTAAGCATGTAAGGTGAGGCATTTTAGCGCCCTGATTTAACTGACTGCGCGGAGAGATACCCCGTTAGTAATGCCCGCCTGTTGTCTCGCCAGGCTTTTCTATTCATTTATACGTGGCACTGAAATTTTCTATCACAATTAAATTATTGTTTTTGTTTTTTATTCTTGTTTTTTCTTTTGTTTATTTAATTTGTGGAGGAACTAGGTGTGGTGTTCCTCCAACCAAAGAGAGGATCCTCCAACCAGGCGGAGTCTTGTACCTGACAGGCTACTGCCCAACAGTTGATGTTGGGAGGTTGTATATTTATATACTATCTGTGTCAATAAAATATAAATCATGATAGCGCGATGTAGGAACTGTCATCTATGACAGTTGTCAATATTGTCGCTGTAGTCGTCTTCATCGCCGGCGTGTTGCGTACTTAGTTTGCATGTGGCGTGGATAGATGCCGCCACAAATTATTTAAACCTGGTCAGGTGATTTAGATGCTATTAATAACCATCATAGCAAGACACAAAAGCTTTATATTTTTAATCAAATAGGTATAATTCCGTGCAGCGTTAAACTATAGCAGTAATAAATAAAATAGAACTCTATTCGATAGAAATATGGTAACACAAATTGATCCATTTAAAAAAGTTTCCAACAAGAGGTTGGCATGCGAAAGTGATTTTAAGGAAACACACGATTTGTTTACACTCTGTATATTATCTGTATAGAGCTGTATATCATTATAACAGTGTGCTATATTTGGCGGTTTGTCCTTCTCAAGGTAACAAAAAATCTAGTCTGTTGCCATGGTGATAAAGAATGGAATAATAACTTCCTTTAACGACATTTTTTTTTTAAGAAACTGGTTATTGCCTTTTATTGTTTGGGAGTGCATTAAAAGGGCCACCACGAATGATGATACTTAAGTAGTAAGTACGTCCGGAGCACCCTGGGCAGTCAGCCCCGCTACCAAACTTGCTGACTGGCTAATCTTTCACCACGATATAAGCTATTCTTGTATAGCTCGTACTGAGAGAAGAAGAAGAGAAGAAGTTTGCTCTTGATATGAGTATCACTCGGTCGTGCACGAGAAAGATGTTTTATTTTAAAGGCCTTGTTTTTAAAGCAATCTTTTATAAAGCACGTAATCACGTTTACGCACGCTATAAAATGCTTTAGCAGCTAGAGCATTATAATTGAAAGATTTCACAGGTAGGTATGTCTAAAAACTATCTAGCACTAGCTGACCCAGGGAACTTCGTACCGCCATTTTTTTTCGTGACGATTTTTAAATATTTTCTTATAAACACAATCTTGTCCTGACAATAACGAATACACAAAAAAAAAACAATTTGGTGCAGTCGTTTGGAAGATATGCGCGTACATTTATTTCGGCGATTCATTTATAATTATACATTCTTATTTTTACTTTATGCGAAAACCGAGACACCAAAACTAGATTTTCATCAGAACTGCCTGAATACGTGTTTTTTTTTAGTATTATCTCCAAGTTACACCTTAGTTTATGTCGCGTTAAGTTCCCTAAAAAAGTGTGAAATACCTGAGATGTGCTATGCAGGGGTTGTCTAATACACGGAAACTGACCGAGAGGACCGTCTCGAGCCTCAAGGCGTCTATTCCCGTCAACTCAACAACGTTTGGTGCAGTGGCTAAGCAATTGGCTTCTGCGCTACGGGTCGTGGGTTCGATTCCCACACGGAACAAAAATTTGTATGGCCTACAAATGGTTGTTTCGGGTCTGGGCGTTTGTTTGTGAGATTTGTGTCTGTAAACGCACCCACGATACAAGAGAAATCTTAGTGAGGGGCAACGTTTTTTCTAAAAAAAAAAAAACTTTTATGGGTAGAAAACTACTGAAACAAAATTGAATATGATAAAAAAATTTAAAAAATATGTCAATCGACTCTCCTAGTGATTCTGAACAAACTACACTCCCCGGCATAATTAGCGGAACGTTTTCATTTTTCACATTTTTTTGTTATATGGTACCTACTGCTATTGCTATGACGATTTTTTTATTCAATAGAACCTTCAATTAGGACTTGCATGTTGAAGAAAAATTTGGTTTTCCTAAGCAATTAGAGGTAAATTAGGCCCAGTTTTGATTTTACAAAGATTTTGCCCTTTTGTGTTTTTGATCGGAACTTTGTTTTATTTAAGTACTGGTGGTTTGGCCTTAGTGTATTCATTGCATTTGGAGAATAAACATTGCGTAGAGGCTGAAAGAAGTTATTTACCTGTGACAAAAGCTACGAGGGATTTTACAGTGATCGATGAAAGTCAAACCTATCGTGCAGTAAGTTAAGCACTGGGTGTATCGATATTAGTCATTTCTCACAATGTCCATGGGTACAAGTAGACAGGATGTTTCGTTAGAAGATGAGAACAATTCAGAAATCAAGGAAAAAGCGCCGCTGATGACTGGTTTAAGACAGTTCAAACCGGTTAAGGCTCTGAAAAATTGGCGCAATGATGCTATTCGGACCTGTAACATCCTGAAGGTGGTCCGTATTTTGCTTGTGAGTATGCGGAAAGAAAGACGACGTGTCATTGAAGATAATTTGATGTCTAACGCGCCTGCTGAATGTCCAAAACGTGCTGTAGGTCATCGCGTATTGAAATTAAGTTTTGCTCAATAACACCGAGATCGGACTAAGGAGTTAGAAAGAGATTTTTTCTCAGAGGCAAGCTGTTTTTTTTATTTACATTTTTTGGATGGGAGGCATAGAATATGGATACGTCAAGGGAATCGCTTTGAACAGTAAAATTTTACAGGAATGTGTCTTATACTGGAGGCTCCAATAATGGTTTGGGATGTCATTTGTTTTGAAGCGCACACGGAGTTAGGCATTATTGAAGGAGGCTTACTGGCTGCTTATTTTTGCAGGATAGACATCCCAGAACCTCATGCGATGGCACTTGATGCATTATCAGACCAGAAAAAATAATTATGCACGATTATGTATGGCCAAACTGTGTATTCGTGGTCCGCAATTTCATATAAGATGTTGTAATAACCCACTAGGGTAGGTCAACGTAGACCCCGGACATGAATCCAATAGAATATGACTTGGCCTTGACGGGAAATAGGGTTAGAGAAAAAAATCCAGCCACCCAGAAACATTAGAGGATTAAAAATGATTTCGTGCGAGTATGGGGACAATTTGCTTTAAGAAAAGACAATGGATTAATAAATTGCATGGAAAAATATGTCATAATACTGATAAAGACCCTAGCAGTACAGAAACGGTGATAAAACAAACAAAAAAGTAAAATAAATAGCGAATTAATGATTCCAAAAAATATACGCCGAAAGTAAGAAAATGGATATTTTAGCAAATTAAAGATTTAAATTGCCAAATTCAATTAAATGATTATTGATTATTGGTCCTTATAATGCATTTAACCCTAATTAAAAAATATTTAAACAAAAACAATAATGTACAATACAAAATTATGGAAAAAACACGGTTTTTTGTTGCGTTCCGCTAATTATGCCGGTGAGTGTAGTTTCAGGTTTAGTAGTTAGTAGTTTAGTATAATATTAAAACTAAGCTTGTATAGATTTTGCAAATTGATACTAATTAATGATATCAGATGATGCTAAATTAATTAGTTTCAATAGTCACTAAAGCTACGATTTTTTTTAAACCTATTCAATCAATATACATTAGAGTGCATTAAAAGATCCTATACGAGTGACGATACTTAAACTGGCACTGGGCAGTCAGCCTCACTACCAAGTTAGCTGACTGGCAATTTTTTTTACTGCGGCATGACCTATTCTCGTATACCCGCGTCGACATTAGAGAATGATCTCACATACTATTTTAAACATTACTACGAGTATACATAATTTGATTATGAGTTAATAATTTTATGAATATTAATCCATCATTTTTTGCTCCCATTAAGTAGTAAGCTACCGATCTGTCGATACTCATGTCCGATTTGATCGTTAATGACGCGTGTTTAAGTGGGAGGGAGATAGAGGTATGAAGCTGTACCTACGTGTGTGAGTAGGATGGAGAATAGTATTTGCTGATTGTTTTTGCTGTATGTCTAGGAAACCAGACGGGATCGTGTGCTAGTAATTAGGGCAGGTTTATTGTATGGAATCATGTTTTGTGACGCTGCGCGTGTTAATTTTGTTATATTTTTAAGCTGCTTAGCGTTTTGGGGTTAAGCAGTACTTTAAATAATGATGAAGTTTCTACCACAAAAAATTTCAAACATCACGCCTATATTCCTCGATAGGTTGGGCAGTGGTGTACGTATAATACACTCTAATTTCGCATTATGATTAATTCCAATGTAATAGGTGGTGAGCCTATTACCACCCACCGGGCACAAATCCAGACTCCAGGGTGCTACTGTGAAATTCCAGACAGCAAAACCCAATAAAAATTTGTTCGACCTGGGTATCGAACCAAGGACCTCACGCTCAGCAGTAGCGCTAGCGACCTCTAGACTAACAAGGTAGTTAACTATAATATGCTAGCAACTTTATAATAAAACGAAATAGTCCCATTTGATCGTATACCTCACAATATTACTTACAGATTTCAGACTTATTATAACTATCTCTTAGTGAAATTGTAATTGTAAGGCTAGTGTAAAACAAAGACTAATATTTATACGCCATTTACCAGCCATGATTAAAAATTCGGCTCATAATATTATTTTTTATTCAATTTTTTTCGAGGCAACCATTCTCTTTACTATGCAAGCCTCCCTTGTTGTTTCTATGTTTTGTTTTATATCCTAAGAATGAGAATAATAAATATAAAAAATTAACATTCTAAACTACAAATAAAAATTATAATTTTCAAAGTTTGCACTTAAGGCACTTACAGACGGACGACACTTTGACGGTGCAACCCCGTGTCGAAACTTCGAGAGTCGGTGGTAGTTGACTGCCCGTCGGCGACACGACGGCTGATACTGACAGCATAGCACGGTAGCCTTTGTCGTCGTCAAAGTGCCGTTCGTCTGTAAGCGCACTTATTTATAGGATTAAACGGTTAATTAGCCTTTTATTTGTGCTATTTATTACAAAATAATTTTCATTTTATAATCTTTAAAAATAATCAGTCCATTTCTGTCCCACTGCTGAGCACAGGCACTCTTCTCAAAATGAGAAGGGTTAAGGACTTAGTCTACCAAGTGGGCCTGGTGCAGGTTGGTGGACTACATACACCATCGAGAACCTTTTGGAGCCCTCTCAGGTGCTCAGGTTTCCTCACGATGTCTTCCTTAACAGTTAACGCAAGTTATAATCAAATTCTGATCCGCACATGAATTCGAAAAGTCAGAGGTATGGGCCGATATCGAAGTCAAACTCTTCTGCATGGAAGGCACCGCTCAACTGATAGGCTACCACTGCTATTAAAAAATAATACATAATCATTAAAATAAAACAAGCACTACCTCGCTGATGGGGTACATGAAAAGAGCCTCCACGAGTGACGATACATAAGTATGTCCGGCGCACCCTGGGCAGTCAGCCCCGCTACCAACCTTGCTGACTGGCTAATCTTTTCACCACGGCATGAGCTATTCTCGTATAGCTCGTGCCGATACGATAGAAGAAGAAGACCTCGCTGATACAGGTTGTTAGGGCTTTAGAGAGAGGAGTATCCTATCAAAACATGCCAATTTCCAAAGTAGTGAACGCTTTTGTTCATCTAACCCTTAAACCAACCGCCCAACGTAATAATCGGTATTTTATGAGACTGTTGATTGGTTTTAAGGCCATTGGCCGTCATTAAACAACAACTGCTGAGTCCATATCCCATATTATGACATTGATAATTTCGTGTGCAACGATAAGAAACTTTTTTTTTATCTATCACGGTTTTTATGAGATGCTGTCTCAGTTCAAATTTAATGTTTTTGACTTAGCTTGAAGAAAAAGATACCTACGCTGCTTTCATAACATAACATAATCAGCCCAATACTGTCCCACTGCTGGGCACGGGTATCTTCTCAGAATGAGAAGGGTTTAGGCCTTAGTCTACTACGCTGGCCTGGTGTGAGTTGGCGTATCTTACTTATAGGTTGCTTGCTTGCTTCTAAAAGACTTATTGTAGATAGTATCAGCGAACCGCATCTGAGCAACTGGACAGTTATTGGCAAGACCTGAAGGGTCTCCAGCCGGTGGGGAACTAAAATACTTAACCTAAGCTAACTACTTATACTAAACTAACATCATAACTACTAGCAACATTAGCACTAGGGGCGACCCCTAGTGGGACTCGGACCTTGGCTTAGGGCGCTGCTGGTGGGAAATTGAGACGGTGACAGCTTGATGAGGGCTGAATTAATGGTGTGACTGCGGAGTCTGAAGAGTGTAGGTCTTCCGTTCCATTCTATTTTTCATAAGAATCTGCGCATTTTACAACGTAGTAACAACAGTCTTGTCAAGTCAAAAGTTCCTCCAGTCAGTGAGAGTGTCTCCAGCCAAAAAACAGATAGGTTTAAGCCACAGTCCCCTTTCCCTTTAGAGTAGGGACACACCATGCCGAAATTACGCCACCAAACTTCGGTGGCTATGTTTTTTATATTAGCAAGACGCGATGTAATTTCAGCCAGGTGTGTCGCGAGTAATTTAAAAAGCACTGCAGCCGTATTCACGCCAAAATTGCGTCGCATATTTCCAACATGGTGTGGCGGTGCTCTTAGAAATAATAACCAAAAACGAGGCACGACATTCAACTATAGAGCCAATGAACTTTTGATAGCCTCTCCTAATTTGAATTCTATTCAACAAACCTTACTAAATCGCCTCATTCAAGACGGCAGGAAGGTTTTTCAGCAAATTCCTGAAACACCTGAAGGTGTAACAATTCAAGCGGGGCATTTAATTAAACATCGTCGATACTTATACTGTTAATTTTAACATTCAATGAAACAGTAGCTGGGGGTGTATTACGTGTATTGTTTGTATTGCTATCGTCTATAGGTAATTGCAATAGCAATTTAGGGCACGTATTATGCTCAGTTCCTATAGCGAAAAACCGATCGTTTTGGTTACCGAATGGTAGTATTTTTTAGTGCCAAACTGGACATGTAAATACACTTGTAAGTTTATTTTACTGGTGATCTTCTTCTTCTTTCGTGTCAGAACGAGCTATACGAAAGTAGCTCATGCTGTGGTGAAAATATTAGCCAGTCAGCAAGGTTTGTAGCGGGGCTGACTGCCCAGGGTGCGCCGGACGTACTTAAGTATCTAGCTCGAAAGCTTTGTTTCGATTTAGGTGGGTGCTCAATGTAGGTACTCATCGAAATTTAAGGTTTTTTCAGTTATATCAAATAGGTAGATATCTCGGAAGTATTACAAAAATAATTAGCAACAGTGAAAAAAACCATAGAAATAATTAATAAAATGCACAATTTAGAAACAATTTAAAATTGTTTAGAAGACAGAGACAACACTACGATAATATTACGTCTTATATTAAAAACTTCAAAGTGAGTTTTTATCGATTTTATTTATTTTTTCGCATACCGAGTTCATTCTATACTTCCTACAAAATAATAAATTGTTGTACATTTTTAATAGTTTTGAGTACCCTATTGTGTGTTCATACACACAATGAGCTATTCGCATAGTAAATCACGCATAGTTCTAGGTACCTGGCATGCGTGATGGATGATATAAAAATAAAATATGGTACAGGAAAAATACCTAATGCACATAAATCTACCTAAATAATCAGCACAACAAGTTGATTCACATTAAAAAATTGTATATTAAGAACAGTTATTAAATTATGGCAGGCTTTATCAATAGATCAGGAAACACAACACATGCATGAAAATATGGTAGGTATGCTTTAAAACATCCATAAGCCACCACCTCGCTAATAAACAATTCCTATCGCTTATCGCATCGATAGCGACACGGTCTGTCACTCACTAGCACACGTAATTACGCCGCGCCGTATCGGTGTAAAACACGGGGGGTTCACTGCGAAGAAAATTTTTCGCCCGTCGTCTCTATGGCTCATATAATCACTCTGACAACTACCTCATCCCCTCTGACTCATACTTCGCCCCTTTGACGCCCAGTGACGCCATCTTGATGCTATGACGTCACTTTTATCTCTATTCTATGAAGTCTATGGACTGATCTGTCAAACTAACATTATCAAATTATCAATAAAATTTATTTATTTACGTATTTAGCGTATCCTCTAAATATTCTTACTGTAATATACTTTGAAAAGCTGCAATTGTGTGCAATAAGTGATGTGCTGTGGGTTGTCAGAGAAATGGAAAGGCCGTCATGTTTTTTGAAACATAGGACTCTTGTGCTTAAAGTGCATCAAGTTGGAACATTCACAGGGCTTGACTTTTCAATAACTGCAAGAACTTAATTTGTAATGCAGAACTCAAAAGTTTCCAATGCAGGAAGGACTACCAATAGCTCGGTGATCAAAGCTCTGTCTTTCAATCATCAATGAAAAGTTTGCTGGAAGACGGAGTGACTACACTGATGCTAGTGAAATAATTGGTGGTGAGTGCTACCTACTAATGTGTGTAAGAGTGAATAATAAACTACAACCAACCATTATTTGTATTTTTGACTAAAATGTCTTAGTAATTGAACTTATATTTAAATAAAGTTCAATATGCAATTATATGTGAATAAGAAGCATGTGCAGGAACATGATTATGTAAAATACTGTACATAATGGAATAAACATAATTGATTAATCTTTTTTCCTCTTCCAGATGATGTCATTGTAATGAATGGTGATTCATTAAATATAACCTACGCCCCACCTTACCGGATAAAAGGAATTAGAAATAATTTCCTCACAAAGAATATAAAACATAATAATCAAATTTCCAAATGGAGTAACATAGTGGATGTATACAAAGGACTGCAGTCACAATAATGTGAGATTGCTTCATAAATTAAATGATCAATACTTGGTTCCTGAAAAAAATCAAATAGATGAAGGTATGTATGTATTTAATTACTGCAGACTAAAACCAATAGGTCGAGTCACGAGAACCAATAGTTGTAGTCAGTTGCAATGATGATATTATTATAAAACTTTCAACATTCAATGCATAACAGCATTACTTTTCCTGGCAAGCAGTGCGAGCACGGTTCTTTGATCGATAAACTTCTCGACTCGATAAAAGTTTAAACATACCGAATTTTATCGAGAGTCGGTAGCACGGAACTTGCCTCGGTATCTTTATCGAGCCTTGTCGACGGCTGTCTTCTCGATAGCTTATCGACTTTTCAAAATGGCAACACCATATTTAAAAATATGATTCACTCATGTAGACTTTATTTTATTTACGAAATAATCTTTTCCTGGTTATTTCTCGCGACTGAAAACTATTTCGTTATATTATTTTGTTAGAAATATTGTAAACATTTTTTATAATCTTTGTAAGATTGTAAAAAATATTTAAAATATAATTTTAGTGGCATACAGTCTGTCAAAAAAGAGTAGAAAAATTGGGGGCACCACCAGTCATACATTACTGAATTAAACTTAAATTCACGTCTTTCTCCAAATTCCATTTGTTTTGCTAAAATAGTTTCAAAGAATCTTTATCTACCAACTTTTAACTGACGACAACAATTCGTGATAATTCGAGAAATTTACCAATAAGAACTGTCAAAACTCGACATAATCGATAAGATTTGTCGATTATATCGAGGCCTCGATAAAATACGTTCCGAGCTACCTTTGTCGTTTTATCAATATCTTATGTCAAATTTGACGTTTAGAATAGATAAATTTCTCGAATCGACTCGATAAAAAGAACCGTGCTCGCGCTGAAGTTCATGTAAATATTTGCATTAGGTGTCCAATAGCAATACAAATAAATCATCTAACAACCATGACATATAAGTCATGGTTGTTTAAATAATATTATGTATTTTTTTAACTGGTATTTGCACTTCTTTCCACTCGTCTATCTTTAAAGCTATTAATAATTTAATAACAGTGATTTACTTTGTTTTAGGTAAAGAACTGCATTGGAGTATACAGTAAAACGGTACCAGCCACTTTATCCTAGGCGGCTTGGTTTAGTAAGTTGTAAAATTAAAAAAATAAATATATTTTACAGTAACAAAATGCATTCTTTTCTTTTTTTATATAATATTCCTGTTTCTAAAATACAACAAGAACCAGTAAATTAGTAAGGAGCTACGTATAGCAAAAATATAGAGCTCAAAAGACCAGTATTCGAATCTAAAATACACGAAATTCAGCTTAAAAGACTTGTGTTCGTGTTAGTTTGACGAATACTGACACGCCCACAATTAAAAGGTAAAAAATTTGCGAGTGAAAATGTGAGGTCCACAGATAAGCAAAATGTCCATTTTTTTGTTAGGGAGTGCGCCGTCTGATTGTATCCCTATCTAGTCTGTGGTGTAAAATGACAAAAAGGCGGGAGAATCCGAATTAAAATGGACGCCCGTAAACAATGCTTTGACAGATAATAAAATACTCGTCTATGGCGCGAACGTAATTCAATACAGATTATATTTAATTTTACCTTGTTTTGTTCAACGGGCATGATTTAGAATTTTATTCCGGTCATAAATTGTAATTATGTGTGATGCGTTGTTTGTTATTTTGTGATGTATGGTGGAAACAACACACAAATAAACAAAATTATTGTTGTCACCACTTCCAAATTAATTGTTCAATCAAATCTGTCACCAATGTATTTTATGATGTATGCAATAGAAATAACAATGATACATAGACACCTATTCCAACGAAGGCAATTTACATTATATTTGTAGAATTACTTTTAAACGATTTATTAACGCCTGTAAATTAAGATTTAGTTGATGAAAAATCATAATATATGATAAATAAAAAAAACCGGCCAAGTGCGAGTCGGAATGGCGCCCGAAGGGTTCCGTACCAATATCTATAAAAACGGCAAAAAAATCATGTTTGTTGTATGAGAGCCCCCTTAAATATTTATTTTATTCAATTTTTTGTATTTGTTGTTATAGCGGCAATAGCAATATATCATCTGTGAAAATTTCAACTGTCTAACTGTCACGGTTCATGAAATACAGCCTGGTGACAGACGAACGGACGGACGGACGAACAGCGGAGTCTTAGTAATAGGGTCCCGTTTTACCCTTTGGGTATGGAGCCCTAAAAAAAGGTAGGTACTTATGCCGAAAATTTTGGTATTTTTGTCATCCGTTTAATCATTAAATAATATACTTATCAATTACATTTCTAAATATATAAAATAGTACCCCACCGGCATCGGGAACAGGGTTCAAGGTACCGGCGGTCAGGGCTCCATAGAGAAGAACTTCCTTACAATACACGCCGTGTCCTGAAGTACCGCTTTTTGAATCAAACTCTTGATCCAGCTGCCTAACGAGAGTCTCATCAGATGTTGGTCGAGGCTCTTGGCTATTATGCCATTGGCTGTAACGACTATAAAATATCGCCATTATCATTATAGCCTAATCATCTTCATTTACCATCAGCTGAGATAGAAGTCAAAGGTGAGACAACAATTAATAAAAAACAAAATTGGATACAATTATTTGATCGCGAAAAGTTAATAATGCATCAAGAATCCATTAAATCTTAACAATTATTCTTCAATAAAAAATACTTGTTTTATAAAAATGTGTACCTATTTTAAACTCTCAAGCACGGTAATTATAGACACAATAGATAAGACAGTTAAGTGTCGTCCTGAGACGACGGGGGCGGTACGCAACCGAAGCTACTTCCAAACTATTTAAAAAAAAGTCGTTTTGGCCCGGAGGTTACAGAGTCACTTATTAATAACCGAGTTGCGGGTTCAAACCCAGGCATGTACCAATGTGACTTTTTCAATGTCATAATAAGTACTTTCTTATTTAATCTAAGACGCCACTGACATACGGTGAAGGAAAATATCGTGAGGAAACCTGGACTTGATGGTCTGAAATCGCCAACCCGCAGTAAGCAAGCGTGGTGATCAATGCTCGTTTCTTCTCTGTATGAGAAGAGGCCTTTGACTGGCAGGGGGAAGTAACAGGCAATTTTTTTATTTCCCCCCTTTATTTTTGCTGCAAATGACCCCAACAAACACTCGCCCCCTTATTAAAAAAGATGTTTTAAACCAAGACTAAGGTAAACCCAGGTTTAAAATATACCCATCACTTACTTATGTCATATAAACAAAAAGAGACGGGGTTGTTTTAAAACCTAGGTTTTTCTTAGACCATCTTTTGTAATAAGGGGGCATACGTTTATTTATCACTTTAAATGATTCAAAAACACCATATTCTTCTCCTAACCCCGTAAAATACCAACCCATACCAAAAACCCTGAAGCGATATTTCCCTACCTACATAAATTAAGTTTTAACCATTAAGTAGAGAGGGCAATTATTTCTAAGACATGAACACGCCATAAACTTAAAGTAGTAAAATATGAATATTAGTTGAGAATCATCACGCTCACGTCGCTTGGGGCCTGGCAGTTAGTGGGTTGTCAGTCAATATGATTAATGTTACACTCCATATCTGTAAGGCCGGTAGCTCATGGCTTGTTATTGTACGTTATTCCCGATTCCTTTATCCTACCGTCTGTTACTTTTTAGGGTTCTGTACCCAAAAGGTAAAACGGAATCCTATCACCAGGTAGGTGACGATGATTGGGGGAGGCCCATGTCCAGCGGTGGTCTTTCGGCTAAATGATGATGATGATGGCCTGTTTGCCAACCTATTACACAAAAAAAGACATTCCATCCGTTCTGCCCGCTTACCTGAAAAACCTAACACTAAAGTCAACAGTTGCTGGCTGGAATCAGGCACATTTTCAGTCACGCCCTTGCTCATATTTGATGCCCATCGCCTATACTATAGCACCCTTACCTCTGACTTTCCGAATTCATGTGCAGATCAGAATTTGAATATCACTTACGAGGGAAACATCGTGAGGAAACTTGCGCACCTGAGAGAGCTCCAAAATGTTCTCGATGGTGTTTGCAGTCCGCCAATCCGTTCCAGGCCAGTGTGGTGAACTAGAGAGTAAACCCTTTAAAGTATGAGAAGAAGCCCGTGCTCAGCAATGGAACAGTATTGGGCTGATTATGCTCTGCTATGCCTATACCACAGTGTACCTCCTTCTTACTACATACAGTGGGTCAACGCCCATACATTTGACAGGTCCTATGAAATGTCAAAATTATGTAGGGGCGGAGGTTATGTCCCAAGTATGCAGTATGGCTACTCGGGACATAACCTCCGCCCCTTCACCCCGCAACCCCCCGCACGATTGCTCTGCGACAATGTTCTACGTTGACCGACTGTAAGGATTAAGATATAGGTGGACTGTGCTATTACCAAGACTCCGCTGTCCGTCCGTTTGTCCTTCTGTCACCAGGCTGTATCTCATGAACCGTGATAGTTAGACAGTTGAAATTTTCACAGATGATGTATTTCTGTTGCCGCTATAATAAGAAATACTACAAAACAGAATACAATAAATATTTAAGGGGGCTTCCATACAACATACGTGTTTTTTTTGCCGTTTTTATAGATGGTACGGAATCCTTCGTGCACGAGTCCGACTCGCACTTGGCGTTTTTTTTTTTGATTATTTGACTTGTTCAAGTTTGACCCCAGTTGCACCTGGTGGTAAGGGCAGACAGGGTCTGAGTAACAAAGATATAGAGGATAACCATATACCCCTCTGGCTCTCACATACACACGACAGAACATAGTAAACTGTTTGGCGCCGGACTTGAATGTGTGGGTGGCAGCTAGCCATGTGGACCGTATAGATCCTACAACCAAGCGTGTAGATAGATTATGTTGAATCTTACAAAATGCGTGTATTCCCAGCGTGCGGTGAGGAAGAAATTGTATGTCTAGCCCGTCCCCACACGAGGATTTGCTTTTTTAAACATTGCCACACTAGGATTTCTCCTGTAATATGACTGTGAATACAGACACAAGTCGCATATACTCAAATACAGACATGGAAAAACTATCTGAAAGCCATATAGATAGATAGATACAAGGTTAGTCGAAAAGAGGGTACTAATCCGCAGGCAATTTAAAGTATCACTGATGACTATTTCACAGCAAGTTTATGGGTACTGAAATACCCTTAATGATTAATGCTCCTTTCCAACTAATAGACATACAAATATATTTCATTTCATATTTAATTAGCGCCGAGCCCATATGGAACAAATAATTGCATTTGTTCCGTGCTAGTTATAGCTATACTTCTAGAAATAACAAAACCATACTTAGCAACATAAATATGTCACAGAATTATATTAGTCTAAACATAAGCCTGCAGGGACAGAAGGTTTAACTGTTAACTCATGCAACCTCGGTTAGCGACAAACGAGTGTTTGGTCAAGATTAGTCGGGATTTCAGCTAAATGGATCATCCCCTCTCTCGTATTATTAAAATTTAATATTCAATTAAAACATTTTGGCTCTTAATTATAATGCCCGTTTAATTGGGTACAGTTATTTTTGGGTTAGTTAGTTTTAATTGGGTTATATTAAAGGTTTAAACCAGACGTAAGTACCGTGTGATGCAGTACGTAAAGAACAGCACTACCTCATCTCTCCCTGTGGGTGTCGTAAAAGGCGACTAAGGGATTCACTAGAGGATGGGCAGCAGCGTTCTCTGAGTATTTTAACAACCGTACTGCGATCGCCAACCCGCCTGCCAAGCGTGGCGATTATGGTAAACCCTCCCAACATGGCTTGGGGGAGGCCTATGTCACAGTAGACATATATATAAGCTAAAGCAGTACCTCAACTTACTATAATCTTAAAAATTGAAACACTCACACAGACACGCTCTGTATACTAAGTCGTGTTTTGTTTTTGTATGGAACTGTATCTCGAAAATACCTTATTTGTCTTGTTGCAGTGCGTGTCTGTGTGAGTGTGTCAAATCGGACGATTGTAGGTAGTTGAAGTACTGCTTTAGCTTATATGTTTACTGTGCCTATGTCCAGCAGTGGATGTGTTTCGGCTGAATGATGAAAGGTTTAAGCTGATTTTAAAGTAAATACAGAATGGGTATCGTGCTTTCGTGTCAGTCGTAAAATTGACTAATTAAGAAGCCATTACTGAACTGCTTAGTCTAGCGGTCGCAAGCGCGACTGCTGAACATGTGGTCCCGGATTCGATCCCCAGGTCGGACAAAGTGATATTGGGTTTTTCCGTGAGGAATTTCTCAGTAGCAGTCCGGAGTTTGGATTTGTGCTCGGTTGATGACAATAGGCTCGCCCCTTATTATATGGGACTTAAACATAACGGCGAAATGTGGGTGTATTTTACACCTCTACCCAACCCTTCGGGGAATACATCGTAAAACTTGATATGTCAGAAAGTTTAGTGTAATGCCGGCTACATATTCTCGCAGAGACAGCCCGAGACTTAGATGCTGTCCTTTGCTATTTGATGTTAAAAGTAAAGGATAGAGATAGCGTCTCATGCTGTCTCGACGAGAATATGTAGCCGGCATAATGAGGTTCAAGAAGTAGTAGAGCTCTTTGTTAAAAGAGTTCGTCCGGAGAAGTACTACCTCCATACCCATGTCTGCCGCCAAGCAGCATTTCTGTGTTCCGGTTTGAAGAGTATGGTTGCTGACATTCCAGGCACATGAGACTTTCTGACTTCGTCCTTAGAGTAGGCAATGTATCGGCAATCTTCTCGATGTTGTAGTTGTTTATAGGGGCGGTAACCACTTTTCATTAGATGGGTAGTGCAGTCCTTTTATTTTTTTCTGGTTTCACGCGGAGCTAATGCCATCTGAACTTCTCAAAACTGTATGGAAACTAGGTTTAACATAACATAACATCACGCCTGTATTCTCTGAACGGATGGGCAGAGGTGTATAGTACACCTTTTTTTTTTTTTTTTTTTTTCGTGGGAAAATCCTCATGGATACCCATCGCCTGGGGAAGGCGAAGGGTTATGCCGGACTCTTACCGGCTAAAAACCCACGGTGTTCCTTCTCCTGACCCTTGGCCGGGGTCGCGGGATTCGCAGCTGCATGCACCGCAACCCCGGCAGGCCTCGGTCCGCCAGTCGCTGGCGGACCTCTCCTTCTGTGGGGCCTTGCCCCACGTCCTCCTGAGAGGTGCGCACGGAACACATGCGCGCCGCCTTCTCGGGGTGTATAGTACACCTATATTTCGCAGTTCTGTTTTTTAAGTCCCATGTAATAGGGGGCGAGCCTATTGCCATCAATCGGGCACAAATCCAAACTGCAGACTGCAACTGAGAAATTTCACACGGAAAAACCCAATAACACTTTGATCGAACCTAAGACCTGACGCTCAGCAGTCGCGCTTGCAAGCACTAGACCAACGAGGCAGTCCTAGGAAACTAGGTTTATTTTTTGTGAAATCCCTTACTCATAATTATTTACTACACTCACGGGTGATCAACAAGGGTGGCCTGTACTCTATCAAGTACTAAGAGAGGTTAAGTACCTACTCCCCGCTCGAGTTTTTTTTTCACTTTATAACATATTAAAAAAGCACATTAACCGATCGCCTCCCATTATCTAATAAGAACGCTTTCTTTGGGGTAGCATCATTAATCGCGACCAAGCTCATGCTAGCTTATCGGGTGGGGCTCCGAAGTCAGCGGTTTGTGATAAAAAACATTTTTAAAGGTTAAAGTGTACATTAGCGTGCTTTTAGTTAGGTAGTCTGGAACTACAGAGCGACATGGTTCTAAATGAACATGATGAATGAAGGTGATGATGAATGATAAATAAATAAAATAAATATTAGCCTGTAACTGTCCCACTGCTGGGCTAAGGCCTCTTCTTGTACAGAGAAGGAACGAGCATTGATCGCCACGCTTGCTCATTGTGGGTTGGCAATTTCACACCATTAAAGTCCAGGTTTCCTCACGATGTTTTCCTTCACCGTATGTCAGTGGTGTCTTAGATTAACTAAGAAAGTACATATTGTAACCTCCACCCGTTTTATCGTCTTTTAGGACGGTGTTTAAATAAATAAAAAAAAAACGAGTGAGTCCAATAATAAAAAAAACGTATAATAAAAATAAAATTGACTATGCGGAGGCACACAAATTTGTAAGGTCGTGGGTTTACGGCCGTCTGTTGTCACACCTGCAGTGAAAGGGACTTCCCTGCAGAAATTCGGCAGCAGTCCTCCCAGGCCGGAGATGGTGGGTGGCCGATGATGCACGATGGCGCGGCGAGATTGGCGGGAAAGTGCAGCGGGCGACTTGCTCAGCGCGCCACGGATGTTGTTTCTTCGCCGTATGCCGTGATCTTGTACGTTGATGGTTAATTGGGCAGTATTAACCTGGCCGTAGTTCCTGCAGTGAAAGGGACTTCCCTGCAGAAATTCGGCAGCAGTCCTCCCAGGCCGGAGATGGTGGGTGGCCGATGATGCACGATGGCGCGGCGAGATTGGCGGGAAAGTGCAGCGGGCGACTTGCTCAGCGCGCCACGGATGTTGTTTCTTCGCCGTATGCCGTGATCTTGTACGTTGATGGTTAATTGGGCAGTATTAACCTGGCCGTAGTTCCCAGAATCGGGAATTTAAAACTTTCACTTTTAATTAAGTACTACTTAATATGTACTAATTTAACTTATTACGTCCGTCTCGGCTAGGGCGCTTCAACGGGACGCGATTTAGTGATAATTGAGACGTGCACTCAGGTTCAGCTTAGTAGCGACTGCCCGAGCTTTTTTTTTTTTTTTTTTTTCTATTGGACTGCAGTAGGTCGTCCTAGGGGACGGTTTCTACGTAACCGGGCAGTTATTGGCGAGACCTGAAGGGTCTCCAGCCGCGCAACGTATGACCTTATAAGGCTATGAAAAAACTCCCCACACGACTAGAAGATGCGCCGCGCGTTCGGAAATGCATAAACCCAAAGAACGAACATTAATTTATTGTAAATGTGTTCCTTTATTTTTAAATATTGGTTTAGTTAAAACATTTATTATTTAGATTTAGTTTTAAGGATAGATTTTAATTAATTAATTTAGTTTTAAGGTTTTTGAACTACATCAATTAATAAAACATGATTAGTCATGTAACGTTTCGTTACATTACCCGCCGGTCCCTCATAAGGATTTTATTTCTAAGAATAAAATCCGCAACCTAATTTGTTACAATAATCTTTCACTCATTCTTCCACTTCATTCATACCTCATCACTCAAAAATCTAACGTACAATACGTCACATAATAATGAAAAATATGCGACGCGTCCTAATAAAAACTGAGAGTCAAATGACTAATATACGTCAATGACTCATGCAACAGTATTTGGGAAAATATAACGAAAGTCAAAATTTATTAAGAAGTAGATTTTCAAAAAAAAAAATTTTTTTCTTTAGTGGGTACCCTAATCTAGACTAGCGTTGATTTTATTTAAAAGTTTTAAAGAATTGCTCAAATCATCACGAGAACAAAGTTGCGAGCACAAAACATCCTAGAACGGATAAGCCTGACTAGCTTACATCTCTGTCACCTAATGGAGCAACAGTACTAGCAGGTGTTTCGCCTCTTAAAACAATCTCATTCTAACTCGGATTTTTACAAAGACAAAAATATGTAATAGGGTAGGCTATTACAAAAATATTTAAAACTTCTAAAGAATCGTTTAAATTATCAAGAGAACCAAGTTGAGAGCACAAAACATAATGCCTGACTAGCTTACATCTCTGTCACCTAATGCAGCAACAGTACTAGCAGGTGTTTCGCCTCTTAAAGCAACCTCATAATATTCAAACTCGAATTTTTGCAACGATAAATATTTGGTAGGGTAAGCCATTTCGAAAAACAAAATAAAATAATTACACTTAGCAATGAAAGTTGTAAATAGCACACTAAATAATCACACACAAAAATCACAGGCAAAAAAAATCCAAAAAAAAAAAAAAAAAAAAAATTTCCTGAAAAATAAATTTTTTTTCAAAGTAAAAAAAAATTTTTCCTCAAAAAAAAATTACTTGTTCGTGCTTGGCCCTAATCGCACCAGATGGTAAGCGCAGACAGGGTCTAAGATGGAACACACGAATACAAGTAACAGAGATATAGAGAGATTCCTCTATACCCCTCTGGCTCTCACGTACACGCGACGGTACACAGTAAACTGCTTGGCGTCGGACTTTATTGTGAGTGTGGTAGCTAGCCAGGACCGTAAAGATCTACCACTGTACTGGGTTTTGTTGAGTCTTACAACACGCGTTTATGCCCAGCGTGCGGTGAGGAAGTATTATATTCTAGCCCGTCCCCACACGGGATAATTAAAGAAGAAAGTACTCCGTTCTGTTACAATCAACTTAACAGAACGCTGAGTTTATAATTATGAAGGACAAAAGAAAGAAAAGAAGAAAAAAAATTTAACACAAAAAAAATTAACGTAACTGGTGTGAAGGTAGTTTGACAAAAAAAACTGTACTCAGTACAAGACCAACTAACAGTACAAGGTCCACAAACGAAAAAAAATTTTTTTTTTTTTTTTAGCACTATGTATAATGTTACGACACTAATCTTCACCCCAGTTACTGCAACCAAAAATAAAAAAAAACAAAGCGTTTTACACAAAACAAAAAACCACTCACCGTACAAAACTAACTACTTACTTACAGAAGCGACAACAGACATAACCACGTAATTGGGCGCCAGTGTAACCTCCACCCGTTTTATCGTCTTTTAGGACGGTGTTTAAATAAATAAAAAAAAAACGAGTGAGTCCAATAATAAAAAAAACGTATAATAAAAATAAAATTGACTATGCGGAGGCACACAAATTTGTAAGGTCGTGGGTTTACGGCCGTCTGTTGTCACACCTGCAGTGAAAGGGACTTCCCTGCAGAAATTCGGCAGCAGTCCTCCCAGGCCGGAGATGGTGGGTGGCCGATGATGCACGATGGCGCGGCGAGATTGGCGGGAAAGTGCAGCGGGCGACTTGCTCAGCGCGCCACGGATGTTGTTTCTTCGCCGTATGCCGTGATCTTGTACGTTGATGGTTAATTGGGCAGTATTAACCTGGCCGTAGTTCCTGCAGTGAAAGGGACTTCCCTGCAGAAATTCGGCAGCAGTCCTCCCAGGCCGGAGATGGTGGGTGGCCGATGATGCACGATGGCGCGGCGAGATTGGCGGGAAAGTGCAGCGGGCGACTTGCTCAGCGCGCCACGGATGTTGTTTCTTCGCCGTATGCCGTGATCTTGTACGTTGATGGTTAATTGGGCAGTATTAACCTGGCCGTAGTTCCCAGAATCGGGAATTTAAAACTTTCACTTTTAATTAAGTACTACTTAATATGTACTAATTTAACTTATTACGTCCGTCTCGGCTAGGGCGCTTCAACGGGACGCGATTTAGTGATAATTGAGACGTGCACTCAGGTTCAGCTTAGTAGCGACTGCCCGAGCTTTTTTTTTTTTTTTTTTTTTCTATTGGACTGCAGTAGGTCGTCCTAGGGGACGGTTTCTACGTAACCGGGCAGTTATTGGCGAGACCTGAAGGGTCTCCAGCCGCGCAACGTATGACCTTATAAGGCTATGAAAAAACTCCCCACACGACTAGATGCGCCGCGCGTTCGGAAATGCATAAACCCAAAGAACGAACATTAATTTATTGTAAATGTGTTCCTTTATTTTTAAATATTGGTTTAGTTAAAACATTTATTATTTAGATTTAGTTTTAAGGATAGATTTTAATTAATTAATTTAGTTTTAAGGTTTTTGAACTACATCAATTAATAAAACATGATTAGTCATGTAACGTTTCGTTACAATATGAAATTGAAAAAGTCACATTGGTACATACCTGGGTTTGAACCCGCAACCCGGTGCTTGACAAGCGGGTCTATAACCTACGGACCTCCACGACACCACTGTGATGATGTGATGATGAATGAAAATGTAAAAAACCTGTCAAAGCCAGTATATTTCATGTTAGTTCTCTATTTGCTGCCACTTTCATTTAGATCCATGTCATACCGTACTTGGTTGTTTTAAGAAACCAGCTTTTGGTCTAGAATCGATGATGGCTTTAGGTTATTTTATTATGGTCTTCATATGGTCTTAAGACTTCTCTTTTAGATCGCTGAAAAATAAGGGTGTAGAGAATATCGTCGTCATCACCATAGTAGGCAAATTAAGTTATTATTAACGTTTAACAAATGCTGCAGTGCATTCGCTGGGCTTAATAAACCCATAAACGCTTATTCGACAATCGCGTGAAGAGAGATGTAGGTTTATTCTTCGCCGGGAACCACCCAGTCTCTCATCATTTATATTCACAATAATGAAAATTTTCTGGACTTTAAAAGAGACCTTGACCCCTGAATATGTTTGCACGTTTCTACTCAGAGGTAGTCAGAGAAGAAATACCGGCACCAACTAGTTCATAAAACAATGCGTAAAAAAACACCTATTTGCTGAACAAACAATTTCATTTGATTTCATTATTATAACTCATCAATGATTTCTTACGTAACTCATTTAAAACAAATGCCTAAGTAACTTACCTACTTATTGCATCTATTTTTAAGCCTAAAGTATATTTTTTCGGCGTAAATGATCATAAAAACACAATAACCCGCTAAAACTACAACCACATACTTATAGCGATCATAAAATAAATCAAACGAGTTTATGGCCCAACTATCCCGGCATTAAAATATGGCGAAACGCTTAGCAGAGCTGCGGGGTGAATGGAAAAACTATAGGGGTGAAACGGTGAGGCTGAGTTAAACGACGAAGTGATGCAATGAGGCTGGTGGGTACAATGAGGCTGGATGAAGCCACATGGCTAGGTGAGGAGACGAGGCAGGACAAGGAAGCGACGAGACTGGGTGAAGCCACTAGGTTAAATGAAGCGACAAGATTGAGTGAAATAATAAGGCTGGCTTAAAATCACAAAGCTGGGTGATGCGACGAGGTTGGGTAAAACGACGAGGCTGAGTGAAGTGGGCTGGCTGCAATGACAAAGCTGGGTAAAGCAATGAGACTGGGTGATACGACGAGCCTAAGTGAAGTAACAAGGCTGGGTGAAATGACAAAGCTGGATGAAGTAATGAAGCTGGGTGAGGCGACGAGGCTGAGTGAAAGTATATTGGTTTTGAAGTGGTTGTTGTTATTATGATGCAAACGATACGATAATTAAATAGAAAATAATTAAATCGGGGAACAACCGTTTTGTTAGATAAAAGATCTAGACATGGTCAGGACCGAGTGCAGTGCGCTTTCCTCAAGTAAGTAATGCCCTCTTTGTCCCCTGATAACAGGTAAGAATATCTATTATTCTTCTTCTATCGTGTCGGCACGAGCTATACGGGAATAGCTCATGCCGTGGTGAAAAGATTAGCCAGTCAGCAAGGTTGGTAGCGGAGCTGACTGCTCAGGGTGCGCCGAACGTACTTAAGTATCGTCACTCGTGGAGGTTCTTTTCATGCGCCTCAAATCTATTATTATAAAGATATCACACACGGTGACTTTGGTATTGATAACAGGTAAGGATACCGCTATGATAAGGAAGATATCACACACGGTGCTTTTGGTGTTGAATTTTAAAAGGAAAAAGCGGTGGAAAAGTGGTAGTACTTCCCCGGACGAATTCATTCAAAAGAGGATCTACTACTACAAAAAGGTTAGTAATTTTTTTTTAGTTCACTTTTTTATGGCATTTACGAATCGTTAATACATTTATAAGTCTCCAGCCAAAGGAGGGAAAGTAAAATACTCAATCTAAGCTAACTACTTATACTACACTAACATCATGACTACTATCAATAAATGCACTAAGGGCGACCCTTAGTGGGACTCGGAGCTCGTCTTAGGGCGTTGCTGACGGAGGATTGGGAGGTAGACAGCTTGATAAGGGCTGAATTATCGGTGTCCCTGCAGAGTTTGAAGACCGGGTCTACGACTGGAGAGCTCAGTGGATCGTGACCAGCACCGGATAATTCTTAAGTTTGCAGTACCATAATCACATTTGGATCATCTTACAGAGTCGTCACGTAAAGTTTCACCAAGCAATTAAAAAGAATTACCTTAACGGTAAAACGCAGATCCAGCGATAAAAAAACAATTACATCTCAACAGGTCCTTCCATCAAAAAACAAGTTAAGATGTCACCTCCCGCATAATTCACAAAAAAATGAAATGCGAGTTCAAAAACCTGACAATAAACATTTAATGCAACTTGGAAAGCATTCAAAATGTTTAAATGTGTTCAAATACATCATAATGGGCTATAACGTTGGGCAGTTAGGGGATCAACAGGCGAATAAAAACTTCGCGATTTGACGTAGTGTTAAGGGGGTCTCGCGATAAATTTGTTGTTCACCCGAAATCGTAAAGCTTACGTGAATGTGTGAAATTTAAAGCACTAACCGCGGAAATTATTGACTCTTACCAAGTGTTATTTGAGAGGGTTTTTATGGACTTCGTTATGTTTGATCACTGTGCTTGTGATGCGGAGGAATGAGGAACATGTCGTAAGGAAAGTTTTGAGTATGAATGTTATAGGAGTAAAGGAAGACCTAAGGCCGTAGACACATGTCTACGGTGCGGCACTGGCCACCGTGTAACGGCACGGCGCCGTGTACGGTGCACCGCACGTTAGTTTATGTTTTGCTTAGTTCGCACGTGTTAATAAAAATAGCTGGTAATTTAGATGTCGACTTATTAATTTCACTAGTGGAAGCAGGTCCCGACGTATATTTGCTACCGTGTGTCGACGCGGTGCAAATGTCCAAATTTTTATCTTTATAATCCACGTTTGTCTTGTCCCAGAGAATTATTCTTATTCTTTATTGTACACAAGAAAATTACAGTAAAACATTACAATTCAGTGAAGTCATGTACAAAGGCGAGCTTAACTCAAAAATGAGTTTTCTACCAGCAAACCTTTGAGTGATAGAGAGAGATTGATAATGTGGCTGAGGGCAAACTCGAGTGTACAACTGTCCTATTTACATTACTTATTAAAATTTATGCTACAACATAAAATATAATATACCTAAATAAATATACAATATGAAAATATATATGAATAAATATATAATATAAAATATATACTATAATAAACCTACATAAATAATATAATATTATCAATCATTCAGAGAGGAAATGCTTCCTAATTCTACTCTTGAAGACGTTAAGAGAAGGGCTGTCGCGTAGTGAATGTGGGAGTGAGTTCCAAAGACGCACTGCACGAATAGTGAAAGAAACATCGTAACGGCTGGAAGTGTGTCGCGGAGTACGGAGCAGAAGAGAAGAAGCCGTGCGACAAGGTTTACCCCTGGGGACAAGGTACTCAAAGCGTTCTCGAAGATATAGAGGAGAGTTAGAATTGTGAAGAATAGAGAAAAGAAGAGTTAGAACATGAGTATCCCGACGCTGTCGAATTGGTAGCCACTTTAATCTGGTTCGAAATTCGGACACATGGTCATACTTTCGAAGACCAAAAATAAAACGGATACACAAGTTCTGCAGTCGTTCAAGTTTATTAAGAAGTTCCTCCGTTGCATCAAGAAAACAGACATCTGCATAGTCTAATAGTGGCAGAAGAAGAGACTGCGCAAGAGTAACCTTAGTTCGAAATGGTAAGAATTTCTGGAGACGTTTGAGAGACTGGAACGAGTAGTACACCCTCCTACTTACCTCCGCAATGTGAACATCCCAGGAGAGGTTACAATCTAAAAATACTCCTAAATTTTTTGCACTTTTGGAATATGCTATAGGCGCAGAGTTGTACACAACTGGAGGGAGAGACTGGTTATCTAACAGGTTAAACATGTATCTGCCACCAACAATGAGAGCTTGAGATTTAGCTGGGTTAACCAAAAGTCCAAAGGACTTAGCCCACTTGTTAATATTTTCAAGGTCATTATTAATGGCATCAACAGCTTCAGCGATGTCCCCTACCTTAAAGTGACGATATAGCTGCAAGTCGTCTGCATAGAGATGATAGCTAGAAGTCAGGACTTTAGTGATGGCGTTTATAAAAACGGAGAAGAGTAGAGGAGAGAGAACGCCACCCTGAGGGACACCCGCAGCCAGATCACACCACTCAGAGGAGACCTCATCTGAGCGAACGGACTGCGAGCGACCGTGAAGATATGAGTTGAACCACTCAATTACCTGTGCAGAGACATTAAGAGAGGATAGGATTCCTAAGAGGAGGTCAAAATTAACTGAGTTAAAAGCACTGCTAAAGTCCAATAAAACCAGTACCGTTAGAAACTTATTTTCCATAGCCAGTCGTATGTCATCGGTTACTTTGACGAGAGTGGTTACAGTACTATGACCAGCGCGGAAACCAGATTGGTAAGGACTTAGCAGGCTATTAGAGGAGAGGTAAGAAGACAGTTGATTCTGAACAACACTCTCAAGAACTTTGGATAGGATTGGGAGGATGGATATTGGACGAAACTGGGATAGCAAGGAGGGATTTGAGACTTTGGGTAGCGGCAAGACATGAGCCTTCTTCCAGGCAGAGGGAAAGGAGCTTGTGTATAATGAGTAATTTACCAAATGTGTAATGACAGGAACTATTTCAGTAAGGATAGGTAGGAGCATTTGAAGTTGAAGGCCATCATCGCCTACCGCTTTCGTGGTGATGGATTGCATGCATTTCTTAATGTCTAGTTCAGTAATTGGGTTGAAAGAGAATGAAGTATTTGCTGGCAAAGGAAGACTAGAAAGATAGTTTAGAGTAGAGGACTTAACATGATTATCAAGAATAATTGGTGCTGTAGAGAAATGCACATTAAGTGCATTAAAGTCGACATCAAGAGTGCTCCGGCTTGAAGCTTTGCCAATACCAAGAGACTTAAGAAATTGCCATACTTGTGCTGGGTTGAAGTTCTGAATTGAGTTGTGAATGTGGCGTCTTTTAGCGTTCCTACACAAACGACTGCAGCGATTTCGAATCCTTTTATATAGATCCCAGTTCTCCTCAGTAGGCTGCTTCCTGTACAAACGTTTTGCCTTATCCCTTTTAGCCATCAGGTTTTTAATTTCAGGAGATAGCCATGGCGCAGGAAGGTGTTTAACTCTCACCTTTTTGAGAGGAGCATGGATGTCATATAGATCCAACACAATCCTGTTGAAACCAGACACCATAGCATCCAAGTCCTCACAGTTGTAAATGGAAGACCAGTCAATACCACCCGCATCAGCTCTCAAACGCTCCAAATCAATGTTTTTAAAACTACGAAGTATAAGAAATTTGGTTTTGCGTTTAGGTGGACGAATTTTGTACGAGATAAATATGAGATCATGATAGGAAAAAGAGGCAGAGAGCTGTCCATGTGTGGCTACTTTGTTAGGGTCAGAAACAAGAATGAGATCTAATAGCGAAGGAGAACAGTGAGGAGCCCTGTGAGTAGCATTCAGCGGAAGTATATGCATATTGACAGAAGAGACAAGTGATTGGAGTTTACGGCTGCGTGAATCACCCTTAAGCAGACAAGTGTTGAAGTCTCCGAGGATAATTGTATGTTCGTAAAGTGAGGAAAGATTTTCTAATTTACATTCAAATGAGGAAAAATAATCGATGTGGCAAGAAGGGCTATAGTATACACCTAAAAGTAATTTAGTGTGTTGAACGTCTATTTCTATAAAAAGGTGCTCTGCAAATTTGGAGTAATCACTCGGAGACTGATCAACTATTTTGTATGTAATATCCCCACGGAGATAAATAGCAACCCCTCCATATCCCTTGCCTGTTCTGTCATTACGCACAATTTTATAACCGGGTAAAGAATATTGCGTAGAAGGAAGTGCAGGCTTAAGAAAAGTTTCAGACACAAGGACAGCGTGAACAAGATCAGAGTCAAAGGGTGACAGCAGATCGGAATAATGAGCGGGAATGCTTTGAGCATTAATGTGAACAGCGTTGAAGAATTTGCGGCAACAGGAAAATGTTGAGAAAAGCTGGTCGCGAAGGTGCAAAGAACTGTCATCGCTAAAAGCACTAGCAAAACTCTCATCCGACGTACAAGAAGAAGAACAGGAAGCAAAACTATCATCAAGATCATCAAACATAAAATAATATAATAAATATAGATAAAATAAAGTTATAAATTAATATTTAAGCTAAATAAGCTTAAGGCTAAATCAATACAATTTAACTACATTAATCCTCGATGCACTCGCCGGTTGCATGAACAAGTTGATAAAAAGGCTTTAAGCCAAACAATAAAATAAAAATAAATTACATGTTTCCGAACGAGACTTAAACGTCAAACGTCAAGTCAAGTAAAAATAAAAACACAAGTGACCGCCAACAAAAATAATCTCGGAAAAAGAGTGTAAAATAATAGTAGTAGGTACCATAATACCATTACTTCGCTGGCCTGCGAGATCTCTTATCCGGCACAGGCTTGATAATATGCTGCGATGTTGCATCAGCCCTCACTCCACCAGCAATATCATCAGGCGTCGACTGGACCACAGGGAATTGAGCTACGAGTTCACGAAATTCCGCTGCAGACTCAATTTTCCGTCGCGTCTTATCCGAAACCTGGATGATGATCCTGCCCTCTGACGTCCAACACTGCTTCATCCCGTAGTATTTCCGCGCGCTCATAAAAACCTCATGTCTAGGTTTAGTGAGGAATTCGGAAAGTGTCAGACCGGAACCTTTCAGCTTGGACTTATTCTGCCACACCTCACTCCGCAGGATACGGCTTTCAAAGCGAACTAAGAGGGGACGAGGCTTGCCTGTGTTGTTACCCAGTCGATGGCATGTTGTTATGGCACCTGGAGATACGTTTTTCATGTCCATTTTGTCCGACAAGAACTTGATGAGTACGGACACTTGATCATCAACTTTCTCTTCAACAAGACCATGCACAAGAAGCACCTTTATACGGGATGCCATCTCATGCCTGTCTAAGCCCACAACAAGCAACTCCATCTGAGTCTTTATTGCACTCATCGTTTTCCAGATGAGGCTCTTGAACTCGGTGAATTCCTTAGAGAGACTCGCTATGGTCTTGTGAGTTGTTTCACCGCTGGCATTCTTCAGATCCTCTTCGTATTGTGTCATCCTTGAATCAAAGGTCGATGACAGGTCCTCCATACAGCTGAGCATGACAGTTTGGAATATAGGTCCATAGTGAAGTGTAGTGTTGTTTGTGCAATTGAAGCGAAAAAGAAGAGAAGTTATTAACTGACTGAGTGCACCGAAGGTTAATATAAACTTTTACTATAGAATTGTCATTAAAAAATTGTATTTAGTATTTATTAAATTTAAAATTAAAAAGAGCTCAAATTTTTACTGCAGTATTTTAAAGTACCCTCAGGCCAAAAACTTAGAGAGAACGTGCTTCAATTAGGCGAACTAAGCAAAAACTAACGTGCGGTGCACCGTACACAGCACCGTGCGGCGGCACGACGCCGCGCCGTCTCCCGGTAGCGTTACACGGTGGCCGATGCCGCACCGTAGACATGTGTCCACGGCCTAAGAAACGACGGATGGATAATGTAAAAGATGATATGACTAGAAAGAGGGCGACTACTGAGATGATGGCTAATAGAGAATATGAAAGAAAAAAAATACATGCTGCTCGACCCTAAATAAGTTGGGATAAGGGCAGGAGGATGTTTGATTACTTATTTTTTGTCATTTTAAGCTGAACTGGCTCGTTGGTCTAGTGCTGCTGAACGTGAGGTTGTGGGGTCAATCCCTAGGTCGGGCCAAGTGTTATTAGGTTTTACCGAGTGGATTTTCTCAGTAGCAGCCCGGAATCTAGATTTGTGCCCGGTTGATGGCAATGGTCTCGCCTTCTATTACATGGGACTTACACATAACGGCGAAATGTGGGTGTACCTTGCCAATCGTATGACCTGCATGGTTGTTTATTAGCCACGAGCCTCTCCTCTGTAACGAACGGTCACCCATCCAAGGACCGACCGTGGCAAGCGCAGCTTAACCTTGCAAATGATATGATCCTTGCGGTTGTTAATTAGCGAGCCTCCTTCTTCTATGTATCGTTTTGATATGACTTCAGAGGCAGATCAAAAAATATGTAATTTTGATGGCAGCCTTTTGGGAGCCGTCATGTTGAGAGTTGTTTATTAATTGTGTTCAAGTATCGTCACTTCTGGAGGCTTTTTTAATGCACCGCGACCATGTCATCATCAGCCCACTACAGCCCCACTGCTGAGATTGGGTCTCTTCTCAGAATACGAAGAGCCTTAGTAAGAGCGTTTGTCCACCGCCGCCGTCACCGAGAAACGAGATTATTTCGGATCGAGTTCGGAACGACGTGACGGCGATCGTGTGTCCACCGCGACCGATCTCGGTGGTTCTCAACAGAAGATAAAAATCCGTGCACTAGCGCCGTCAATCTCGGATGTAGTGGACAAGTGCAGATGTGTTTTGTATTGCCGGCATTTCGGTCCGTCACGATCTCGGCCGAGTTCTAGCAGTAGCGCCGATTTACTGACAATCTCGGTGGCCGAGATGACGGCGCTCGGATGATGGACGGCAGCGAGACATCGGTGGGGCGTGGACGCGGCGTAGACGCGGCACAGTGATTCAACAATTATATTTCTGATCCTTAACCCTAAAATACGTATGTAGGCCACAGGTGACCTACTACGACGTTTTCTTCTACGCATGTCACGAACAACGAGTTATTAGATAAACAGACATAAATTTTTACGTTCAAGCCGCAGCTGCTGACTACCCGTGTAAACTATGACAGTGGGGTTATCTATAATGATTGATTGATTTCAACTAATTATCGTTTTTACTACGAGGGAGCCAATTTGTTAGTGTTTATGAGTCAACTTTGACCTTACAGCTGCTTATTTATTAGACGTATAATAGTTTTGACTTGATGAACGTGTGTGCCGGTCAAGGGGTTACTAAAAGAGACGATGATGTAACCCGATATCGATAACGTTTCAAAAAGATTGCTTCTATTTTTGAGGTAGAAAAAATGAGGTTTTGGATCATGAAAACACGCAGAACAGAATCTTTAGAAATTCTGACAACTGAGTTATTACACTGTCAGGATTCTGAATACCTAATATCTACAGGTATTTAAATGACAACCAGCATCCGAATGACGCATCTCATTCGTAGTTTCAATAGCTTTCGTTTTGACAATACAACAATAGTCATTGCGCGGTGGAAATTGTTGACCTGTCAAAATCAGAGCCATAGCGATTACGAGTGTTTTGCACAATTTGGATGCAGGTTAGTCATCGTCCCGATAGTCGTTACGGTAAATGATCTAATAGCCAAGAGCGTCGATCAACACCTTATGAAGCTCTCGTTAGACGGCTGGATCAAGGGCTTGAAACAAAAATTCGTACTCCTTGACACGGCATGCATAGTCAGGGGGTTTCTTTCTGTAGAGCCCTAACCACCGGCACCGGTACGCTTCGCGCGTTAACGTTAAACTCATAGTCTCCGTGTACAGAGGCCAGCACATCAAGCTACCCGAAACTGTCAAATTTTCCCAATTAACCTTGAACTTAATGTTGTTGAAATAAAGATGAAAATCTATTGAAAAAATTTGACAGATTGCAGTAGCTTGATGTGCTGGCGACTGTACATATGCTCTGGGTCCCATGAAATAGGTGGCAAGCCTTTTGCCATTTTCCTGTCACAATTATGAAGCCAGTTCTGCCACCTCTTACGACTCGCTTGCTCGGCGACGGAGGAAAATTATATTTTTAATATATTCGCCACGTTATTTTTTACCTTATTTAAAAAAGGTACCACGTGGGAATGCAATGCTAGAGGTTCTGAACGAAGATTTCTAAAAGTTATGCAAGTGAATGTTGAACGAATCTGAGTGCAAGGGAGAGTATGTAATCTGTGGCATGATGAGGTACGTGACGAAGACACGTTTGTATAGAATTGGTGGTTGACTGTTATAATCTATATATATGTATAAATGAATCCCTATTTCCCTAGGACACGGCATCACGCGTGAGCGGCTGGACCAATTTCGCTTATTTTTGTATTGTTGTGTTCGTAATTGTCAGGAGAAGATTCTTATGAAAGAAAATTTTGATATTAAAAAAAACTAAATTATGTCAGTATGTCCATATTCTTCATTTGTGATGCCGCGTGCATGAAAATGGTTTTAACTTTTTGTTACTATTTTGATTTTGTTTCTGAAGGTAGGTAGTAGGTAAGTAGTAGGCAAGTAGTAAGTAGGAAAAAGTGCATTGCAACGCATACAGGTACAGCTAGGTTTTAATGTAAATAAGTATTGACGAAATTGTCGTTTTTTGTCAATCCCACATCATATATCTTCTTCTTCAAGTCGTTTCCGAAAACTTGTTTAAACTTGTGCGCCCCGACACATTAAAATACAAGACCCCGATAAGGGGGTCCAATAAAGTTATCAATATTGGTATCGTAGGCGGCATGGCGTGACTGTGTATTTAAATTAATCAATCATTATGATTGAATATTTAGTTATGAACTTTAGACCTTACACGTTAGGGTTGCACGAGGTTCGAAAATATGCCGTAACCGTCCGTTACCGTTCGCTGCTAAACACAGGGCTCCCAATGACCGCTTGAATGAATGACCGCTCCAATGGACGGTTAAAGGTCAAATTGACATCATCACCACGCTTGTCAGACAGATTCATTATTCATTCAGCTGAAAGTCATCCACTGCTGGACATAAGCCACACCAAGCATCGCCACATCGACCGGTCCTATGCTTCATGCATCACCGCCAGATTGGTTATCGCAATTTATAGTTCTTAGCAAACAGGAGGACGCTGCTGCCCATCCTCTATACATAACATAATATCACGACTTTATTCCCCGAAGGGTTGGGCAGAGGTGTATAGTACACCTCATTTCGCCATTATGTTTAAGTCCCATGTAATAGGGGGCGAGCCTATTGCTATCAACCGGGCACTAATTCAGACTCCGGGCTGCTACAGAGAAATTCCACATGCAACAATTCAACAACACTTTGCCCGACTTGGTAATCGAACCTAGGACTTCACGCTCAGTAGTCTTATAACATGGAAGTTTTGATAACCTGTTCTGCCTAGCCTTTTCCCAAATATGTTGTGGTCAGCTTCCAGTCTAACCAAATGTGGCTGATACTAGTATTTTACACGGAGCAACTGCCATCGGACCTCTGCAACCCAGTTACTGGGCAATGCCAACATCCTAAGATTAGACCGTTTATCAGACTTTCGGGCTTTTGACTACCCGTAACGACTGTCAAAGGTATTCGTATGACACCCGGGACCGACGGTTTAACGTGCTCTTCGAGGCACAGAGGGGTCTCGATGTGTAACGAATGGTCACCCATCCACAAACTGACTGCGGCAAGCATAGCTTAACCTTGCAAATCGTATGATCTGCGCAGTTGTTAATTAGCTACGAATCCCTCCTACGATAAATGTTTAGATAGGTAATGTAGAAAAAAAGGTATCTAATACTAGAGATGTGCCGACGATGACTTTGGCCCGACTAGTCGACTAGCCGATTAGTCGGTTGTAAAGAGGCCGACTAATCGGCTAGTCGGCTTCTTGGCGACAGAAATAGGTATGGTGGCAGTACTTCCCTGGACGAACTCTTTAACAAGGAGCTGTACTGCTACTTATAGCGTCGAGCTCATTTGTCTTTACCGTAATATAGACGAAAATGTATCATAACCAATTACATTGTCCTGTGTATTATGGTACACACGGCTACACTTCAAGCTATGCAAAACCAGTATAAGCTGACCGTTACTTGTGCGAAAAAATTGTACAAAGCGACACCAAGATAAACTGGTTTTGTATAGCTTGATGTGTAGCCGTGTGTACAAGTTATTGAGCCTGATGTATGGGACACCTACGATCTCTTGTTATAGTACCTCTCAAGCTCATTGTGAATCTTGGCAAAGGAATAGACCGGACCACCCCTTCTCCACCCTTGGATGTCATAAAAGGTGACTAAGAGAACATGTATAGACGATAGACTAGCCGATTAGTCGGTTGTAAAGAGGCCAACTAGTCGGCCGACTATTCGGCCAAGCCGATCACGGATTCGGGGGTATTCGACAATTTCTGTGACGCTTCTTTTACAGCTTATTGGCGCGCAATTCGCAAATGCCGCCTGCGAGCATGTTGGAACATCATCTGCCTAGCCTTTTCCCAACTATGTTGGGGTCGGCTTCCAGTCGAACCGGATGCAGCTGAATATCAGTATTTTACATGAAGCGACTGCCTATCAGACCTCCACAACCCAGTAACTGGGTAATACGATACTCTTGGTAAGACTGGTTGTCAGACTTTCTGGCTTCTGACCAACAGTAACGACTGTCAAAGATCTACAAATGACAGCCGGGACCAACGGCTTTACGTGCTTTCCGAGGCACGGAGGAAACTCGCTATGGTAAATGGTCACCCATCCACAGACCAACCTCGGCAAGCGTGGCTTAACTCGGAAGATCGGTCTATGCGGCTGTAATTATTTAGCCACGAGCTCCTCAGCGAGCGTGTTGGAACATGTTTTGTTAAGTCGCATTGTTTTTTTTTATTTAATGTAATTCCTCCTTTATAAATTTTATTGAGAAATACATACAAAGTAAGAAGATGGATATTCGGCGCTCTTTGGCGAATAGTCGCCGACTAATCGCCGACTACGAAAGTGGCCGGATAGTCGGCTTCACCGAATAGTCGCCGACTAGTCGGAACATCGCTAATGCATACATTTAATAATGAGTCACACTTTATTTTAAGACCTGATTCTGTTACCACAAAAAATAACCTCTGCCACAAGACTTCCTGTTATATTATTTTAAGAAATTACAAACAGTATTTAATGGACATTATTAAACGTAAACAAAATTGCGATACTACAATTAATTAGTTTAAATAGTTATTAAAAGTGAAACGTTGATAAGTGTGTGCCGTTTGCGATGGTCTGTGTTATGCTAGAAGGAACTAATTTAATAATATGTTTATTTTTTCTTGTCTGATTTATACCAATGATAGCCTAGCAGTTGAACGCTTGCGTTATATGCTGGAGAGTCTATTCAAGATCCCGGCGCGCACCTCAGACTTTTCGAATTCATGTGCGGATCAGAATGGATTATCAATGCGTTAACGGTGAAGAAAAAACAACGTGAGGAAACCTGCACATCTACGAGGGCTCCAAAAAGTCCTCAATGGTGTGTGTAGTCTACCTAATAGTTTTTTTTTAAATAAAGGGTTTCCTTAGAATTATAAACAGTTAACTTTTTTTAAAATATTTGATGAAAATTAGTAACCATGGAGTTTGTTGCCCGTTTTTCTCCATAGAAATACGCTCTTTAGAACGCGGCAGTAACTGAATTTTGTTTCGACAGTTCAAAAGTGCCTGTAAAGGTCTAATTGAAAATGATCTCGCGTGGAGACGGGCTAGAATATAAATCTTTTTCACTGCACGCTGCGAATACACGCGTGTCATAAAATTCAACAAAACCCAGCACGGTTGGTGATGGGATCTATACGGTTCACCTGGTTAGCTACCACCCTCACATTACAGTCTGGCACCAAGCAGTTTACTGTGTTCCGTCGTGTGTATGTGAGAGAAAGAGGGGTATAGAGGAATCTCTCCTTATCTATGGGACTTAGATTCGTGTGCTCTATCTTAGACCGTGTCTGTTCTTATCACCATGTGCCGCTACAGTCAAACGCAAACAAGATAGATTTAAAAATAAATTTTGACTTTCAGTTACTTTATAAAAAGTAAAGTTCTCACCATCTCAATAAAATTAAATAAATACTGCATTACTGCATAACCTCGTCCATATTATCTGTCAACGTTAGAACGGACAGCTGATAATAACTGAGTACTGCGCAGTTGCGATAAGCAACGACTTAACCTATTTATTATTCATTATACTAAAACCAACTGATATTGATTAAAAAACTTGTGGTTTTTTAGCTGTGAGATTATTTTGAGTAAAATTACGTGGTTCTTGGCAAAAATAGGCCAGCCTCTTTCTATTCTTGGCTTATGTCTAGAATTTGGGCAGCAGCGTCCTCCTGTTTGCTAATAGCATAACATAACATTCCCGGAAGGGTTAGGCAGGGGTGTACGGTTACCCGTCACCCGACCAGTAACAGGCCCGAGAAGGCGGCGCGCTGTATTCCGTGCGCGCCTCTCAAGAGGACGTGTGGCGAGGCTCCACAGAAGAAGAGGTCCGCTAGGGGCTGGCGGACCGAGGTTTGTTGGGGTCGCGGTGCATGCAGCTGCGAATCTCGCGACCCCGACCAAGGGTCAGGAGAAGGAACACCGTGGGTTTTTAGCCAGTAAGAGTCCGACATACCCCTTTGCCTTTCCCGGGCGAAGGACATCAATGAGGATTATCCCACGACAAAAAAAAGTTTTGTACGGTTGTTACTTTTAAATATGGGTGTGAATATAAACTTAAGATTAACACAAAATAGTTTGATTTAAATCATAATTTAAATTATTATTTGATCATATCAACTCCGTTTATCCATGTCCAGAAGTGGACTTGTGGGTAAACAATACCTAGCCAATTAATTAATCCTAAAAATATCAATATCATTTAATTTAGTCTTCGTTAAAATTGCATTTAGATTTTCTTATTGTTTTGCATTTTATCCTCCTCCTCAAGTCGTACTCCTCATTACTGAGGGTCGTGATCCTCCCTTGAAAACATTTTTGCTCTTATGATGTTACGCCATCGCTGTCTATCCTTGGCCAAGTGAAACGCATCGTGAAATTTCGTGTCAAGAGAAGAGTTTATCTGGTCAGACCATCGCAAAGGGCTGCGACCTCTTGGTCGTTTACCGTCCACCTTGCCGGTAACCATCAGTTGTTCGAGGTTATTGCCATCTTTTCTCGCTATATGGCCGAAAAATTCCAAAACTCTGCGGAGACAAGTCGTAGAGAGTCTGGTCTTTATATTGAGCTCGCGTAGAATGGACTCGTTGGTGCGGAATGCAGTCCATGGTATCCGAAGCATCTTCCTCCAACACCACATCTCGAAGGCGTCTATACGAGCTCGGTCGGCCTTTCTCAATGTCCAAGTTTCTGCTCCGTATCCGAATATTGAGAAGACCAGCGTGTTGACCAATTTCACTT
This sequence comes from Amphipyra tragopoginis, assembly GCA_905220435.1. Taxonomy (NCBI): domain Eukaryota; kingdom Metazoa; phylum Arthropoda; class Insecta; order Lepidoptera; family Noctuidae; genus Amphipyra; species Amphipyra tragopoginis. The sequence continues at coordinate 2,193,152 of HG992010.1, read as the reverse complement.
TGGTATTTCGCGAAATGTTGCGATCTCTCCATATTTTTCCAAGCTGAGACATAACATTCTTGGCCATGCCGATGCGTCTACGGATTTCTTTTTCGCAAGACCCTGTGTTAGATATGTTGGAGCCCAAGTAAATGAAGTCATCGACCGTTTCGAGATTAAGAGCACCAGTAAACTCTAAATTATGTGCTCGGTCCACCACCATTAGTTTGGTCTTTGCGTGGTTGATTTGTAGGCCCAATTCCATGCTGATGCGTCCCATCCTTCCAAGAAGTTCTACCATTTCAGACTCTGAGGCTGCTAGGAGAGTAGTGTCATCAGCGTAGCGGAGATTTGTTAGCTTGGTTCCGCCTATCGTCACACCACCTTCCCAGTTTTCACAGGTACGTCTGATGATATATTCTCCATATGCGTTGAAAAGAATGGGAGATAAAATGCAGCCTTGCCTTACGCCTTTTCCGAAACTGAAGGGGTTGGAAGTGGTTTGGTCGACCTTCACTATGCCTTTATTTTGTGAGTAAAGGGCTTGAATTAGAGATACCAGATGATGCGGTACTCCAAACTCCAAAAGCACTTTCCACAGGCTTTGCCAGACTACGCAATCGAAAGCTTTACTGTAGTCTATGAAGCACATAACGAGAGGTGTGTTAAATTCATATGACTTCTCTATCAGGTGGCGAACGTTGAGGATCTGCTCGCGAGTTCCCTTGCCTTTTACAAAACCAGCCTGTTCCTGGGGGATCTGCCAATCTAGAAAGTGACGAAGTCTGTTGTTTATAATATGTAGCAGTACCTTGCTGGCATGAGATATTAAAGCCAGGGTTCGATAGTTATTACATTTCGAAGTGGAGCCTTTCTTATGTAATGGCAGGATGATTGATTTAGTCCAATCGCTTGGCCACTCACCAGTACGCCATACCTCATTACAAATTTTGTGTAGGGCATCTATGCCCGCCGGTCCGGAAGCTTTTAATATCTCCGCCGTGATCTGGTCCGGCCCCGGTGCTTTTTTTGTCTTAAGTGAGGCTATGGCAGCTTTAATTTCGGAATACAAAATAGAAGGTTCTTCTGAAGTCCTATTCCACTCGTTGGTTGGTGCATCGCCTGCCGCATTAGGATTTCTGTATAGTTCTTCACAGTATTTCCGCCATCTTTCTGAAATTGCGTTCAGATTTTGGAGTGGTGTGCCATCTTCGTCTTCGATTACCCATGTTTTGGGTTTGAATTGGTTGGTTAGAAGTCGCACTTTCTTAAAAAGGTCAGCACTTTGAATTTTGAGCGCGTGTGCTTCAATTTCTTGGCAGATGCGGTCAACGAAGTTGTTTTTATCGCGACGACATTCCAACTGAATGAGGCGGCTGAGCTCCGAGTATTTGTCTCTTTCCTTTTGGCTTAATATTCCCTGGGCTTTAAGGCCTTTCCTGCTCTTAATAATTTGCCAGGTATCCGCCGAGATCCACGACTGCTTGCAGATGTTCGGTGTATGGTTAATGGGGATGGAGTCAACTGCCTTCCATAATTTGTCCTTAAAATGCTCCCATTGTTCCTCTGCACTAGAGTTATTCGGTTCTGGATTTTCCGCTACAGCGGATTCTAAACCAGTTTGTAATTGTATCCTCTCTGCTGGGGATAGAATCCGTGTTCTTAGTGGTGGTCGTTTTTTGACTGATTTTAAACGGAGAGCAAAGTTAGCCACCAAAAGACAGTGATCAGAACCGCAGTCGGCACCCGGGTAAGTCTTAACATTGGTGACTGAAGTTCTCCATCGGCTATTTATTATGACATAGTCAATCTGATTGCGGAATCGATCGCCAGGAGAGATCCAGGTATAAAGCCGGCGGTGATGGTGTTGAAAGCAGGTGTTCATAATTGTGAGCTTCCTTCCAATGCAGAATTCAAGAAGTTTGGTTCCTCTGTCATTACGAACTCCTAATCCATATTTCCCAACTGTGCCTCTTATATGACCATCTTCCGTCGTTTTCCCTATTTTTGCGTTCCAATCACCGATGACAAGGGTGATCTCTCGATTTGGTATTTTGGATAGGGTTGTTTCAAGCTCCGAGTAGAATCCCTCAATAATGTCGTCCCTGGCGCAAGCTGTAGGGGCATATACTACAATGATATTCAGAGTACATGGCTTAGTGCTTAGTTTCAGTGTTAGTATTCGGTCGGAAACAGGGTTATATCCAAGCACATACACACATCAAAAGTGTCTAGGGATCAAGCATTTTTATGCGGATTTCTTGAGATTGAGATGTGGCTTTGTAATAAATTTATGATTTTATAAATTTATATGGATCCTTTTTGGTGCATTTCATAATTTGAATCAGGAACTGTGAATCAAATTCGAGTAAAAGATGAAAATCAGCTGTCAATATTTTCCCTATAAAAACATACAACGCATTGAAGACATTATTAGTGCTACTGTTTCCCTACTACTGATTAAAACCAACGTTATTATGGAGCGGCGACGTCATTTAAGCAGGGAAGAAATGCTCAGAGCCGTGGGAATGATAGAAGCTGGTTCCCGGCAACGTACTGTGGCTTTAGCTCTGAATACAAGTCAGAGTGTTATCAGTCGACTTTGGACACGTTACCGAAGCACTGGTACCGTGGCTGAGCGCCATGGAGGACGGTATCGCTGCACCACACGGAGACAAGACCGATACATTCAAATCTTAACTCGAAGAGCTCCAACAATAACCGCCATGATGTTAGCCGTGAGGCTTCATCACTCTTCAGGGAACTTAATTAGCGACCAAACAGTCAGAAACCGCTTGCATGAAGTGAACCTTCATTCCCGAAGACCGCTACGGGTACCACCTATAGCAATGCACAATCGTAGGATTCGATATCAATGGGCTCTTGGACACAGAAATTGGGCAGAAGAACAATGGCGTTTCGTGTGCTTTTCTGATGAGTCTCGTTTTGGTATGAGACCGGATACAAGACGTATACGACACTGGAGAACCCCTGGACGCCAACAGCGATTAAAATCCTGCCAGGAAGTCCATCCTTATAGTGGTGGAACCATCATGGTATGGGCGGGTATTTGGATCGGCGGAAGAACTGAGTTGATTTGGATCAGAGGCAACCTCAACGCTCAAATTTATGCTGAGACGATTGTATCAGACGTCATCGTTCCTCTACAAGCGCAAATCGGTCCCTTATTTCAGTTAATGCATGATAATGCACGACCGCACACCGCAAGAGTTGTAAGACAGACTCTCGCCGCAGCAATGTCCTGCCCTGGCCTGCTCAGTCGCCAGACTTGAACCCGATTGAGCATGCATGGGATATGCTACAGAGAAGAGCTCTGCCGAATATGGAGGGTATCCAGTCGCAAGAAGACCTTTTTTTGTTGTTGCAACGAACATGGGCGGCCATTCCACAGCGTGATTTGGATGAACTCATTTTGAGTATGCCAAACCGATGTTCTTGTGTTGTTAGTGTTCGTGGTAGAAACACGGATTATTAATTGTTTAAGTTACCCAATAAAATTTTAAAGAAAACTGTTATTTCAGTCTTTTTTTCGAACTTTTGTGTTAGTGGTTCAAATGTCAAAAATCCCTTTATTAGGAAAATGGCAAATTTCTTTATTAATGCAAAGGTGACTTGGTTCATCGTTACTGTGACAAACGAAAACACTTTATTTGATGAATCCTTAAAGAAAATTTTAATTAATATCAATCAGGAGAAAAGTTATTGCAAAAATATATGTTGATCCCTAGACACTTTTGATGTGTGTATTTATTTAAATGTTTGGCCAGCCAAATAGCGACTCCGTTACTGCTGGAGTTTGTAGGGCCTGAGAAATAAAGGGTGTTCCCATCAGGCGTCCTTTGATGACCTTGTCCACGCATATGAGTTTCGGTAATTCCCAGCAAGGTAAGATTATGACCTTCCGCTTCTTTTTCCACGATTTCGAGCTTTCCTGGAGCCAGTAATCCACGTACGTTCCAGGTTGCAATACGTCTGTGTTCTTGCAATGAGATCTTGCTGTTGCGTGAGTCACCAGTAGCATGACCGCTATTCAAGACCTGGCGATGCGTCTTGATAGAGGCTTCGGTATCCAATTTCACACCAATCAGCCCGGGAACTGACTGGCGCCGGGTGTTAGCCGGATCGTCCAACAAAATAGCTCTATCTGTTGTACTTTCCATGGGGGATTTTCTTGGGAAATACATCGTGGTGGGCTCCCACGTCCTTCCACGGCAGACTTTTAGAGATGATTTAGTTCTCAAGGCCACTGTAAGCCGCTTCACGCGTAGTTCGTGAAGATGTCGGGTTAGTTAACCGCCGCCCAATGCTCGGCGTTGGAATTTTTACAGCTGGTTTGTTCTTCTCCAAACAAACCCTCCTCCTTTCTCATCCGGGCTTGGGACCGGCAACGGCGGAGTTGCATTTTATACTCGTATCTATATTATATAAAAATGAATCCCTATTTCCCTTGGTCACGGCATCACGCGTGAGCGGCTGGACCGATTTCGCAATTTTTTTTTGTTGTGTTCGTAATTGTCAGGAGAAGGTTCTTACGAAAGAAAATTTTGACATTTAAAAAAAGAACAATATTTCCCTATTCTTCATTTGTTTACCGCATAAATGAATATGGTTTTAACTTTTTGTTACTATTTTATTTCTGAAGGTAGGTAGTAAGTAGGAAAAAGTGCATTGCAACGCATGCCGGGTAGGTACAGCTAGTATATTATAATATCTATATATTTCATTATTTGATATGTATTTTACGTAATTTATATTTTATGAATTTGTACTATATTCAGTTGAACATTCTCAACTCATTTTTTTTTTCTGTATCTATTTCGATGCTTTTCTTTTTAACCCAAAGGTTGACTGGTAGAGAATGCCTTATGGCATTAATTCCGCCTTATGTACCACCATAGTGCATAGAAGTATAAATAAATAAATAAATATCAACACATGCCGCCACCTCTAGAAAAAAAATAACACACTGCACACAACATTAGTTAATTAAATCATAAATGCCAAACTAGTTATCGAATAAGACCATAATGTTTCTACCGCATTCTACCAAACATGGTAGCTTACCCAAATGGCAATTACGGACTAGAGTTCCGTAATGAAATTATGAAACGTTTGTTATTGTTATATTAAGCGACTATAGCAAAATGGTGTTAGTGAAGGGAGAGGTCTAGAGTTCAAATAGGTACCATTGAACTATGGTGAATTGATCACTTTATTAAAATAACAAGCGACCTGCCCGGCGTCGCTCGGGTTGTTTTATAGCTGAAAACCCGTCGTAAGAAATTACCTAAATTAAGATGAAAACAGCATCAACATCTCGCGAAAACGCGAAAACGCGAAAAGCGACTTCAATTTATACTATGTATTTAGAGGTGTCTTTTGCAAGATCTAATCTGCGAAAACGACGCAGGGTTCCGCCTACTCCGAATAACGAACGTCGAAATTTCGGATTGCAACGAAAAAACAACGAACATTGAACTTATAAATATACGATCAAAGTATTGTCAAACAACGAACTACTAGATGTTAATTGATATTATATTATTTTCACGATAAGAAGATTAAAATGACACATGTCAATAGGAGTTGCTAGACATGTGACTGTAGTCGATTCAACTATCGATAAAATTTGTAAAATTTCAGCGAGAATTTGACAAATTATTGTAATGTAATTTTATGTACATTTCAAATACTTGTGATTTAAGTAATAAGGATTAAGTCAATTAGCATGCATATCTTCAACAATAGACGATTACGTGCTGATGTGATAATGAATCCAGCAGGTATGGGATGAGTGAAAATAAATGTTTATTTATCACCAATATTAAGCCCAGTAGCCGGGTCGCGAAAAAGAGGTTTATCTTGCGAAAGGTTCGTCGGTCCTGAATTTTGGATGTGTTGTGTTAGGTGTTTTTATGAAAAGCCAACAAACAGACACACAGACAGAGAGAGAAATAGACAGCCAAACAAAAAGACAGACATGGGCTTCAAACCTATAAAATACCTCTGATTTTGAGTCGGGAATGAAAAATAAGAATTTAATTTTCTACAAAATTGATGTGAATAATTTTTGGCATAAAACCCATAAGGAGTTATTTAATAAAAACTCATTTTTGGGTTCTTTAACCTAAGATGGCAGAGCGCGCCGAGGTCACTCAAGGTACAAAATTTGTAATTTTTATAAGAACACATATCCATAACACGTATCCAAAATTTCGGACTGACCAACCTTTTGCAAGGCAACTGGGCTATAATGAGCCTTATTTTAATTATTCAATCAACTGAACCTATCGTCTAATTATTACGATAGTCAAAATATTCATTCTGTTAATATAAATTTATCGAAATTATTTTATCGATACGCACGTCTCTGGCAACTGGTACCATCTGACGCAAGTTTGAAAACGCGTCGGGGTTTTTTCAAAATCATTCATGTAATATATAATTATGGCGTTAAACACATATAACTATATTGTTTCTATGTTTCTGATTTTAAAACAACCTTTTGGGTAACGCTTTATTAATATTTTAAATTGATTTAATACTTGTTGAATTAAATTGTCATACACAAGCGCCATTACAATTTATTTTCATGTCATGAACTGACATCTGCCAAATTAATCAAGTTACCGTGAAAGCATTATAGGGAGTAGGGTGAACGAAAGACAAAATGTCAAATCGCGAAAATCGAATCGAAAACCACTTTCGTGGTAGAAAAACGTGCGATCCTTCAGCTGAAACTTCGTAGTTCAATTTTCGAGGGCCCCTGGCACTGGCAGAGATGCATCCAGTCAATACCCATAAGGCCAAGACTTATAGTACTCGTATTGTTAAAAAATAATGAAAATGGCATACATAGTATTCCTGCGTACAGGTGATGTGGGTTAGGGAGCCGGATATTGTGCTTTCTCCCTTAAGCTGGGTACTCATTATGTGAGTTGTAACCGTAACCATAGCAGACAGAGTAACAAGGTTCTAGGCTGTACCTACTTAATATCCATGATCACTGTTATCGCAACAGCCGACGTCCACGTGTGCACTGCGAGCGGCCTTTTATTTAGCGGCTTAAGAGCTGACCACGCAGTTTCGAATCAGGGCCTTCCGTGAAAAACAGTGTCAATGAAAAATTAGCTTTATTCATATGTCATCAAAGTCGCTTTCCGATTTTATCAGGGTCAGCACTCTTCAGTGTTGTTCCGTGAATATTACAGCAATTAAATAATGGGATATCGACATTGACTACGTATGATTTAGGTTCATTTTTCAATATAACTATTTTGTCACGGAAGGGCCGGGCCCTGATGTGTGGACACAGAGCATCGTCAGCGCGCCGCGAGCGCGACAAGGCCGCTCGCGGTGCGCTCGCGAACCACGTACACACTACGATCAGTAAGAGTAGTGAGCTACAGTTACAGCTCGCACATGAATACCCAGCTTTACACGCACAATCTATACTAATATTATAAAGAGGTAGAATTTGTTTGTTTGTTTGTTTGTTTGTATGTAGGGGGTAATCTCCGAAACTACTCATCCGATTTCAAAAATTCTTTCACCAATAGGAAGCTACGTTATCTTTGAGTGCTATAGGCTATATTTTGGGATCAAAAAATTAGGGATCCTTAAATTAACGCGAGCGAAGCCGCGAGCAAAAGCTAGTATATTATATTTTTTGCAAAACCATTCATCAATTTGCTCAATGAACGTCTCAGTATAATAAATCCCTTCATAATTAACCCTGTCTCCACAAATGGTCATAGCTGACGTTACTAAACCAAGCATGCGGAACTCCCAACTATAAAATGCTCAATCTTGTTCACATTTTTTCCATAATGGTCGTTCTAATATGGCTACCTGCCTTTGACAGACACTCTGGCGGCCGTGAGATCTTATATGGTGATCTAATGAGTCGCGATGCTTGAGAAAAATAGCTGGTTTTATTTATTTACTTAGATGGTGTAAGATTATGATGATTTTAATGTCGTTGTAAGATATACGGCTTCTGGATTCGATTGCCGTATCGAGAAAATTATCTTAACTATACAGGTATAAACGAATTCGTGTTATTCTTTCGAACCGCATGACTGGTGACACAGATTGACCTAGCAGAAAATTGGGAAGATTCAACAAAAAAAACAATAACAAAACATGATGTTCTGTTTTTGAGTCATTTTTAACCGACTTCAAAAAGGAGGAGGTTCTCAATTCGGTTGTATTTTTTTTTTATTTTATTTTTTATGTTTGTTACCTCATATCTCCGTCATTTATGAACCGATTTGAAAAATTCTTTCTTTGTTCGAAAGGGTATACTTCCCGATTGGTCCCATATAAATATTGTTATGATTAGACCATGAGCTTCAGAGATATGGAACGGAACTCCTCATCGGATCAAAGCAAAATTCTCAAATTACTAATATTGCTTTGTTTATATTTGTTGTTGGGAACTGACTACTGGAAAAGAGGAGGTGCGTCCCCCCCCCCCCCCCCCTTTGGAATATTTTCATTATATCGTGTAAGGTATCATTTGAAAGGGCTTTTTATACCCGACTACGTCAAAGTCAAAAAGAAGGGTTATGAAGAGGAGGGAGTTAAATTTATGGCACTAAAACGTATTTAATAAAAAATTAACTTTAAAAAAAAAGTAAAAACCGACTTCAAAGAAAAACTAAAAGGAGTAAAATAATAACCATACTTTAAAATTAACAGTTTCAGAAGTCGGTGCAACTCTACACTGAAACAAATAGAAGCCACCGACTTCTGAAACTGTTAATTTTATATTATGGTAATTATTTTACTCCTTTTAGTTTTTCTTTGAAGTCGGTTTTTACTTTTTTTTTAACGTTTATAGCACTCCTTTTTTTTGTCTTGTGATAAACCTCTTGGATGCCCTACGCCTTGGGAAGGCGAAGGGTTATGCCGGACTCTTACCGGCTAAAAACCCACGGTGTTCCTTCTCCTGACCCTTGGCCGGGGTCGCGGGATTCGCAGCTGCATGCATCGCAACCCCGGCAGGCCTCGGTCGGCCAGCCCCTGACAGACCTCTTCTTCTGTGACCCACGTCCTCCTGAGAGGCGCGCACGGAACACCTGCGCGCCGCCTTCTCGGGCCTGTTACCGGTCGGGCGACGGGTATTTTAGCGCCCTGAGTTAACTCACTGCGGGGAGCGATACCGCGCTAGTCATGCCCGCCAGCTGTGTCACCGTGCTTTCATTAATTTATGCGTGGCATCAAAATGTTTTATTTTTTTGTTGAATCCTTATTTGGTGGTTTAGATACGATCACTTACCTATAGCTTAAGTTTTTTTTTCATCTTTCTTTGTATCTTTTGATTGGCCAATTTACACCAGTAGTTAGATCACGTGGTTTCAAGAAATAAAACTAAGTTGTATTTTTTTTTTATGAAAATGTGTTTATTCACAGAAATAATTATTTACAAGATGTATTTTTGATGTATTTACCTCTGCCAAACTGCAAAGCAGTTTGTTGGCAGACGTAGCTCCTTTTTTTTGTACTTTTTACCTAACATACTATATATAGGTACCTACTAATTTTTTATAGTGACACTTTTTCAATGAAAGGTTAAAACTATTCTATCGTTCCGTTTCGTTATGTTAAAAAAAGCAGACATTCTTATTTTTTTTTTTTTTTTTAATACTCTCTTCATTGGGACTTACAAAACATATCCAAGAGGTACTTATGTATTTTATTTTTAAAGGAGGTTTTTGTGATACAATAATTGTTTATATCGACTGGAAGGTTATTAAAAATAGTTGGGACTAAAAAATTTCTACACCGTTCACCATAATAATTATTACAAGTGGGCACTACAAATTTTCTCATATTATTGTTCCTTTCAGGTCTTGTGCGTATTATATTGTTTTTAAATTCATTGTTACTATAGTGTTCCAAAGCTACCGACAACACTACCCTCTCATGAACCGGCAGCATTTTACATTCCAAAAATAAGTCTTCGTAATCACTACTTTTACAACGGTTTTTTGTATTTTTATCTACTAATAGTTTCATGAATCTGATTTGTAACTTTTTTATTTTATCCAAATATGTTTTAAATGTGTTACCATAGCATGCCAGCCCATAAGAAAACAGTGAGTCAACCAGTGCATAGTAGACCATGTACAGCGTTGCCCTATCCAGCACAAAACTAAGGTGGTGGAATTTTACAAGCACATACCTGAGTTTGTCACATAATTGTATAATGTGTGTTTTCCAAGAGAAGCTGTTGTCTATGACTAAACCCCCTGTGTAGAGGTAATGTCAAATTTCTATCTCTAGTAGGGCAAACCGCCGATAGATAAGTTACTGAATGAAAAAGGCCGCTTGTCGAGAGGCTGTATAGTTCATATCTCATTACATGTAAAATAATTCTCAGCTATCATGTGAATTGCGATAAAGCCATAGATTATTTTTTCCCATCAAAGCAAGGCATGACGCAGACTGGTGACTAACTAAGATATCATTAACATTCACGCTTCTGCATAAGGGATGTTAGTCATGGTGCACACTGTAATTATTATCGCATTTGAAAATGACTGTATGTATGGATGTTGTAGTCGGGTACGCCCTAATGACTCGTTGGATGAAACACTTTCTTTTTTTAACTTTTCTGAGGAATATCGATATCTGCCAATATTTTTACAATGATAGCATCATACTATGTAATAAGATACGTTATAATTAAATAGTAAAAATGCATCTAATCAAAATTTACCCAGTGTGTCACTGGATAATGTGTACGGACAATCTCATTTTTTTATAACGAAACTTGTTTTTTACCTTGTTCATTGTTTTTTATTTGCTACGCATCGTACATTTTTAGCCATCATTATCGTTTTTATTTAAACGATATAGATAAATAGATAGATAGATATATATACTGTATTGTACACTAAGGGCTGATTTTTCAATCGTCAGATAACTTTTATCTGGAGAATAAGTTTGACGTTTTGACAACTTTTGTATAGAAAATATGTCAAACTGTCATATTTATTCCTTAGATAAAAGTTATCTGACGATTGAAAAATCGGCCCTAAAAGAAATAAAACAGTAGGAATACACGTAATTAAGAACAGTACAAATAGCGGTCTTATCGCTTAAAGCAATTACTTCCAGACAACCATTGGATGGAAAGAATTGTTAAGAAAAATATAAAGGGCAGTTTGCAGCGTACAAATATATAACCTAATAAAAATCAGGAATCAACTAAACAATTAGGTATGAATACATATTATAACATAACACGAACATATACATATTTTAAATATATAAAAACAAGTAATAAAAAAAAATGTATTCATCCGGGATTAACGGTGGGACTACTGATCTGCGGTCGGGCGACACGTCGTCTGCGGTCGTACGACGTGTCGCTAGCTGCGGAAGGTATTTCGTAGAAATACATAGAAACCAGTAGTGTCGTAGCGACACGTCATATGCTGCTGCTGTATGCAGTCGGCTACCAACTCATACCTTAAAAACTGCATGTACACACGGCTACACTTTAAGCTATGCAAAACCAATATAAGCTGACCGTTACTTGTGCGAAAAGATTATACAAAGCGACGCCAAGACAAACTGGTTTTTTATAGCTTGATGTGTAGCCGTGTGTACAACAGTTCTGCTTAGCCTTTCCCCAACTATGTTAGGGTCAGTTTCCAGTCCACCCAGATGCGACTGAATACCAGTATTTTACACGGAAACACTGCCATCAGACCTCCGCAACCCTTTTATTATTATATATTTAGTGTTTGGGTTGCCAGGCTATTGGGTGTTTAAATTTAATAAAATTTTGTTTTGTGTAAAGATTGTGTAAATTATTCACTAGTCTTTTTTGTTTTTGTTGCATTTTTTTTATTCAAATTCACGCTATCTACATATTGTTCATTCGTTATTATTTTTATTTAACACAATTTATTTTATTTTATCTAAGTTTATAGACACACGTTGCAGTACACTGACATCCGTCACCTCACACATCAGGTCCAGTTGAAAATCAGCGTCATGCACTAGTTGTCTGGCATTTTTTGCTGAACTGGACCTTTTTGGCGCAGCCGTGAGGCACACTTCCCTGCTAATTTCTTTTTTTGTTTTTTCTTATGTTTTGTTTTGTACTGTGTGCCTTTTGGTCTGTGTTAAATAAATGTATTTTCTTTCTTTCTTTTCTTTCTGTTACTGGGCAATGCCAATATCCTAAGGTTAGACCGGTTATCAGACTTTCGGGCTTCTAACTAACGACTGTCATAGGTATTAGTATGACACCCGGGATCGACGGCTAAGAGCCATTACGCACTGTCGACTGGTCGCCGGAGACTTGGTCTCTCGGCGACCAAAACAAGCATAGTCGCTCGGGCGACCGGTGACCAAGTGCGTAAACACCTATTTAAACTATACAGGATGTAAGAGTAAACAGCGTTATCTTTGAAACCAGTGGTTTGGTTTCATTTATAGAACGTTAAATCAATGAAAAATAAAAAATCTTTTTATTTTTAAATTTTCATTTTTCCTCTAAAACATTTCACCCTATGCGCGGGGGCAACAAGCTACGGGAGGAGGCGCGAGGAACTCGCCACGTAGCCCGACGCACGGCCCCGCACAGTTTGCTACCCCAGTCAGTCAGCTGTCTCGTTAGCGAGTGTGTGTACGCCGCGTCGTAGCGCCGCCGCGTATATGGAATCTATACCTTCACACAACGGTCATGACGTCAGAAACCGCGTTGCCTTCGGGTATATTTTCAAATCCAGTAAACAAAAATCATTTCAATAAAGTGTACCTTTACCTAACATTTGTGACGTCACTGGCGCGTGTTGATATCGGGTATACATTCAGATTTAGTGAGTGATTTTCAAAAAAAATGACCGTTGTAAAAGTATGTTGTCCACTAACTTCAGCAATTAATTACTCAGCAAAAAAAATCTATAGGTATAGGTGTCGTTTAAGTCATATTTATTTTAAAAAACTTATTATGATTATGTTTAAAAATAAAAAAGTACGTAATTATGGCACACATTTAAATACAATAGAATTAAACTTGGATGAAACACCTGATTTTAAATGTCCACCCTATAACCTGCCAACTGAAAAGTCCGATTACTACCACAGAATTACATTTAATATGTACAATTTGCCAATTATTGTAAATACATGTATTTAAAGGCACAAATATACGTTTAATTCAACGTTTAATAAAAGAAAACAAGTTAAATGAATCAATTTAATCTTGTCCTCTAAAATCACGAGTGGCGGAAATTCCAGCTAAGTAACGAGGATTACAGGCACTTGTAAAATAAAAACATACCATATTACTATATTTTTAGACTTCTGGTAACATTTTTACTGTAAACGTCAAAGAATTTGCGAGAACTCCAAACACATTTCTACGCTGTTCGTTACGAAACGTTCTCGAGGTTAGGTGTGTGAAAAATAATTCCACTTAAGCAACTGTATTTTCTCAGGTAAGAATGTTTATTATTATTATTTTAGGTTTCTAGATTTGTTCTTTATTAATCAAATATTAATTATTTGTGCAATATAAGTAAATATCTAATGTGTATCATACAAAAACGTTGGTTCGATTAGCCCAAGCTGGTAATTCGTAACGACCATTACGTAACGTTATGTATATACGGAACGTTTATTGTTACGTAATGGAATTGTAAGGCTGTGTCTAGCTTTGAATTTGACTAGTGGGTGCCTGCGGGTATGTTTGCATTAATTTTAAAGTATCACGGCGAGTCGGATGTACATAGATTTCTAAAAAAAAATTAGAGAAGTTGTCGTTATAATTATTGATCTTTGGTAGTTTGGTGCTTAAAGAATAACTTTGGACATTAAATTTAAAATATTTTCAAAACCCTGTAATAAAAATATAATTTATTTAATCATTCCTAACTTCTTGATTAGTATGACACTAGAAATTAACTGTACTTCAAATAATATAAAATTATAGGTATTTTAAATTCCGAAATTTGTTCTTTAGACCAAGGATCTATTTCAACTTCTCTAAAAATCTTTATTTTTAAGTACAAATCCTGTCATGATTCTTTGCTTCCAATGACTTGCTTTTTGCTTACGGTTATGTTTTTGCAATTTCTCAGATACGGTACTGAAAATGCCACAGGAGCAGAACGGGCAAAAAGGTTCAAAGAAAACCTAAAAAAAAACAGAAAAATATGAAGCTTATAAAAAACAGCAGTTAGAAAGAGTGAAAAAATGCGTGAAAAAGATTACAAAATGCGTGAGAAAATTACTTAAGGGTCTTGATGTGTAAAGGATGGTCACCCGATTCGCTGATTGCGGTAAGCGCACCTTAACCTTGCAAATCATAGGATTTGTCCGATTGCAAATCAGGCCCGAGCCCTCTCATAATGATTTTATTAATATAATATTTTATTTTAACTTAATTTATAATATAATTAGTGAGCGTTTTTACGTAGCAGCACAGTTCGCGTAATTTAAGTTGACCGGACTGAATTTGGCCATTTTGCTGCGCATTTATACAATTTTTAACCTAAACAATTCATTGTGTATTCAAAAGGCTGACTTTGGTCCGGCTATGTTAGATTGTGGGTCCTGTATTTAAGTTTTAACGAAAACATACTCTTCTTATTTGATTGTCTATTTTTTTTATTATACTTAATGAGAGGTATGGTAAGAATAAAAAGTGATTATAATTTTAAGTCATGTCACTAAAAATACTGGTTCTGTTATTATTAATTCATAATATGATAACTATATTAGACTGAATAAAGAGTAAGACTGTATTAAAACTTAGTTATTTTGATATTTAATTTAGTTATAGTAAACGCGCCCTAAGGAGTTCCTATTCGTAACGCTATGTTCCATTAACGTAACTGTCTTACGGTAAGCCAGATTCCTTTTTTCGATTATCTTAAAAATTGAGTAACTTAAAACGTTTTTAGTAGTAGATTTTAATGTCATATTTTTAACTTTATATTTCCTCAATAGATTATATTGTGAAATGTGGCACAGAAATTGCACAAAAAGATATTTTCTGGAGGTAAAACTTTGCAAAAGTTATGTAATGGAGCTCACTTGGGCAAATAATCGTAAACCGCTGTGAAATATCCATGTTAAGTTTTATTTTTAAGAAGATTTATGGTATATTGAATTAAGACAGTTAAAGAAATGCAAAAAAAAATATTTTTATTTAACCAAAATTAAGAACGAAAACGTTACTAAATGGATTAAAATTTCCAGCTCACAGACACAAAAAATACTTTTTTATTGATTTAATTCATATTTCCCTACATAAGTTATATGAAATGAGATCATTTATTTAACATACTACACGATCATCATTGTTTGAATGCAATTTGTTTATTATATAAATAAGGTATTCCGCCTGCGTAACGGTCATTTTATTTGAAATCCGCGGCGTATACGCCCCTGCAAGTATTTTAAAACATACCCGACCGCAACGAAGCAATTGTTCGGTACTCTTTTGGCACGTTACTATTTCAATTCAAGCGCCGCGCCGCTCATTTCTCGCACGTATGTTTTTTTTTTTTTCTCGGTCCCATATTTTTATGTTTAAGTCAACTACCCATGGTTTCAAGGATAACGGTGTTTACCCTTACAGCCTGTAGAAAGTCACAGTCGCCGTCGACCAAGTCGCCGGTGCGGCGACCAGTTGACAGTGCGTAATGGCTCTTAACCGTTTAACGTGCTCTCCCAGGCACAGAGGGGTCTCACGAATGGTCACCCATCCACGGACTGACCGCGGAAAGTGCAGATTAACTTTACAAATCAAAAGATCCGTGCAATTGTTAATTAGCCACGAGCCCCTCAAATACTGCATGTACAATACAATCAAATTACAATAACAACAAGCAAAGCCAAACTAAACTTGGCGCACAATACCATTGCCGTAAATAATTAAAATCGCAATTGTAATGTTTCAATATTGGGTATTTGAACTGAGTTTGACAATCAAGCGGGCAGTAGGCTTTGTGTAGAGCCCGCGGCCACGATACACCCCATACATATTAACTATTAGTCGCAAATGTGGTTGTGCATATCGCAAAACTGGTCCAGTAATTAATTCCGGATAATTTAGAAATTGATTGTACTGTCAGAAACTTGTTCAATTAAATTTATTTATTTCGCGTTATTATTCAATTCATTTTGTCGTAGGCAGACTTGTGAAATTTCTGTCTTTATAGGGTATTTGACTTCATAATTTTTTTATTAGAAATCTCGAAACTGATACAAAAAAAAAATAAGCATTCGTGAAAAAACCAATTAAATATTTAATAAATTGCCTAAGTTATAAACGATTTAATATTATTATTGTTTTCAAGACAGAGACAACACTACTACCACAATCTACCTATATCTTACTCCTTACAGTCGGTCAACGTAGAACATTGTCGCAGAGCAATCGTGCGGGGGGTTGCGGGGTGAAGGATCGGAGGTTATGTCCCGAGTAGCCATACAGCATACTTGGGACATAACCTCCACCCCTACATTATTTTGAAATTTTATAGGACCTGTCAAATGTATGGGCGTTGACCCACTGTATGTAGTAAGTAGGTACACTGTGCTACTTCCATATGACATCATACCTAAAAAACTTCATAGTGACTTGATATCACTCTGTACGATATCCGTTTCGCGTGACAAAGATAGAAAATGCCTCCTCAACAAACTTCGAATGCGTGTATCTCTTCTATTTTTTCATCGATTTATCTATGTTTTCATATACCGTGTTCTTTCTGTACTTTCTATAAAATAATACTAAATTGTTGTATATTTTTAGTAGTTGTCGAATACAGTTTTGTAACTGAAACACACAATGAAACATAAATATTATGTTTAATTACAAAGAATTTATGTCAGATCAATGCCAAATGTGAAATTGTATTAAACGGTAATAAATAATTCGTTTATTCATTGTAAACATACATATAAATTTTATACATATATACATATGTATAAAATTGTATGTATGTATGTATTGTAATATGTATTTACAAAAAAAAAAAAGTATATAAGTATTATATCCATTGTCTAGTACCCATAGTACAAGCTCTGCTTAGTTTGGGACTAGATGGTGCTGTGTAATAATGTCCCAAAAATATTTATTTATTTATTTATTACTAGCTGTACCCGCATGCGTTGCAATGCACTTTTTCCTACTTACTACCTACCTACTACCTACCTACTACCTACCTACTACCTACCTACTACCTACCTACTACCTACCTACTACCTACCTACTACCTACCTACTACCTACCTACTACCTACCTACTACCTACCTACTACCTACCTACTACCTACCTACTACCTACCTACTACCTACCTACTACCTACCTACTACCTACCTACTACCTACCTACTACCTACCTACTACCTACCTACTACCTACCTACTACCTACCTACTACCTACCTACTACCTACCTACTACCTACCTACTACCTACCTACTACCTACCTACTACCTACCTACTACCTACCTACTACCTACCTACTACCTACCTACTACCTACCTACTACCTACCTACTACCTACCTACTACCTACCTACTACCTACCTACTACCTACCTACTACCTACCTACTACCTACCTACTACCTACCTACTACCTACCTACTACCTACCTACTACCTACCTACTACCTACCTACTACCTACCTACTACCTACCTACTACCTACCTACTACCTACCTACTACCTACCTACTACCTACCTACTACCTACCTACTACCTACCTACTACCTACCTACTACCTACCTACGTTAGGAACACACCTACATTGCTTAGACAACAGTGAGTGCTTGTAATTTAATATGAACTTTATACCATAGCAATAAAGCTCAAATTGACTACGTTTTAGTTAGAAATCATTTGTATGGGAAAAAGAAAAGGGCTATTTTTAGGGTTTTTCCAGCAATAATTCTAATTTTTCTCGCCGTAAAAACCATCCTTGAACTTCAACGAACATTTAAAAAAAAGATTTGGCCAAATTGGTCCAGGCGTTGTTGAGTTATGCGCTTACCAACACATTTTGCGATTCATTTTTATATTATAGATTTATTATATTTTAAATATAACGAGGGTAGTTCACTCATTGGGGGTACCTCGTCATCAGAGTCCAAGTTCGACTTGGTGTAGGCAGGAAATAATAGTCACAACACTGATTATAGTCCTCTATTTATTCACTCTCGATAACAAAATAATAAAATCTGTAATGATCAAACCGATGGAAATAGATTAAAGTACAGAAACGCGGTAAGTTCGGTGCAGGCTGGCAAAACGACCTCTCGCCCTCGTGTCTCACTCCAAAGTGACTTCACTCAAATCAAATGCATCCAATGTCAAAAAGAATGACAGCTGACAGCCGTCAAACAATACATGCCACGCCCCGCACCGACCTTACCCAAGCACACTGCTTGACGTTTCCAACAATAGATGGCGTCCTACTACATTAACAATAATCAATAGTCATTCTAATAGTTGTGCTTCTGTGTTGATTCTGCGACACGGCCATCTTGACAATTCACACGTCCTCGTGTGAAGCATCTGAAACAAGAATCCATGGAAAGTAAAACGTTCTTTGCTCGGCCTTCCTGACCAACATGTCGGAAGATAAGGTTACACAGTTCAAACAACAATTTTATTTTGAACCACTTATTCCCATCAAATCTTATCTCAGCATTTAAATCTCTTCAATAACCATTAATTTTCAAATGAGTTCGTGAAACTTTCCGACCAAATCTAGTATGCAAAACTCTATTGGGACCTCCATCCGGTACCCAACCTCAACACATCACATTGCCTCCATCCGGCAACCTTGGGACCTCCATCCGGTACCCAACATCAACACATCACATTGCCTCTATCCGGCAACCTTGGGACCTCCATCCGGTACCCAACATCAACACATCGCCTCCATCCGGAGGTATCATCAGCGAGCACCTACATACCCAAGCCAAACGCACGCCACACACCATCGTGGCCGCACTGAGACGGGAAATGAGGCCCGATTTTACGCCTACGCCTACGAATGGCATGGACATGTATGCGATCTGAGCGACTTGCATACTACATTTCATCTTTTATTCTCACACTTAGGTCCAACAATTAACAGTCTTTTTAAAGTCAGAGTCAGATATAAGCGGTAATGGAAAACCGTCAGGTAAAACGTTTAAAAGAATTCCAAAAATAATTCCATCGATCTCAACAGTAGTCATAATTTGTACAGTCGACCTTACAGAAGTCTGTCCAATACCAGTCAATGTTACATTTTCATAAAGTCGTTTACGACTAAAACAGGACACAGATTCTTTAACAAGCGAACATCTCGCACCAGTCATAATAAAAATCGAATTGCTCACCAGAGTGCCGTAAGGATCCAGCAGGCGCGTCTACCAGGCGCACATCAACTCGCTTTTCCCTGGCGGGATCAACCGCCGTGCTGCTGCACGTCTCCTTGGCGTTCCTCTTAGGACAGTTGGATGCGTAATAGTGTCCTTGTTCACGACAATTGAAGCAAGTGATCCGGTCGGCTCTCCCTGTTGCCAGCTATGCACGCGAGTCCACATTCCGTTTTTCAGGGTCAAAATCCGGAAGGCGAACATCCACAATCGCAGGAGGTGTTTTCATTGCTTGCACGATGGCCATAAAATTGTGTTTTGCTGCTGTAGTAAAAAACGCTATTTTTCCATTTCAGTGTCACTTTCAAACACGCGCGCACTGTCTTTTCGGTTTTCTTGGCTAGCACTATCACTTACACAACGTGGGGCGTTCGAGTTGCATCCCACTTCTGATAACGAGGGTAGTTCACTCATTGGGGGTACCTCGTCATCAGAGTCCAAGTTCGACTTGGTGTAGGCAGGAAATAATAGTCACAACACTGATTATAGTCCTCTATTTATTCACTCTCGATAACAAAATAATAAAATCTCTAATGATCAAACCGATGGAAATAGATTAAAGTACAGAAACGCGGTAAGTTCGGTGCAGGCTGGCAAAACGACCTCTCGCCCTCGTGTCTCACTCCAAAGTGACTTCACTCAAATCAAATGCATCCAATGTCAAAAAAAATGACAGCTGACAGCCGTCAAACAATACATGCCATGCCCCGCACCGACCTTACCCAAGCACACTGCTTGACGTTTCCGACAATAGATGGCGTCCTACTACATTAACAATAATCAATAGTCATTCTAATAGTTGTGCTTCTGTGTTGATTCTGCGACAAATACATATCTTAAAAAAACAATATACTTACATTTAAAAATGTAAAAAAATTGTAGCCCACCGGCATCGGGAAAAGGGTCCAAGCTGCCGGCAGTCAGGGCTCCAGAGAAAGGAACCTCCTCACTATGCGTGCCGTGTTAAGGAGTACTGCTTTCTGTATGAGCCTCATGAGGTGTTTACCGAGGCTCTTGGCTATTAGGCCATTCGCCGTAATTAATAATATTATTATACAGGGCGTCCCACGACTTTGCCACATGGAGGGAAAGTACCTTAAATACTGTAGATAGAAAAAAAATCTGAATGAGGACTTCATTTTTATTTTAAAAACAATACGAACTGCATTCAAAGAATTTTAAATAATCATATGTCTGAACCGGGAATCGAACCCGCTAAATGTGAAAACAAAAAAAACTGTAATTTTATTGTACCAATTGAAAGGCTCGATCAGATACATTTATTTCTTCTAAATAACATAGCATCTGAAATAAAAGGAAGACCGTGAAATTTAACATTTAATTTAAAATTTTGATCAGAATAATTAATATCATTTTCTCTATGTCGCGTGTCGTGCTTATAACAAACAACTGACTTTATGTACTACTTTCTGCTTTATTACTGTTTCGAAGTATTATTTCAAATATTCACCATGAAAAAATTAAATAAATCAACGTTATGCGAGATTATTAAAAGAGTTACAATTTGTATACAATAGGAAGAGACACAGTTTGAGCATTTAATTAATTAACCCTATATTTGGCAAGATTTTTTTTTTCTAAAAATTTTGATAAATTTTACTTAAAATGTGTTTGTAGGTGCCCATTGAAGTGGGAAAAAATAAAATAAAAAATATGTTTTCATTAATTTGTGATTTATTGAACGTATCAGATAAGGCACATTGCCAGACTCACAAAAATCAACCTTAAAATGAATATGTATCATATTTGCAGCATTGCCAGGCTTTCAAAGAGTTTTAAATGTTATTAAAAAAAACAAAAAACACAAATATCATATTCTAACGTGAAATAACATAATTCTTAAGATAATTACTTTACTCATTTATAATAATATATTATAATATCATTAAAAATTTACAATAATAAAACATTATTTGAAGCTTAGAAATCTAAATTATTGGTAAATTGAGATCAATCACGAATATCTACTAAAATATCAGTCTTAGAATAGTTTTTTTTTTTTGTTATCATATAGGTAACTTTATTTTTTATATATTGTTTGCGGCTGCCTGCTCTGGTTCCTTTATGTGGAACCATCATTTCATCAATACTGAAACGCGACTCTTCTTCTACTTGTAGACAGTTCTCACGGATTATTTGAAGAAGTGGCCTCAGTAATTGGAACTTCTTCAGAGTCATTATGTCAGCTACTTTGTTGTATTGTAGACTTTTGGACCAATAATCCGTATAAGCGTGCCTTTTAACGACCTCCATGAATAAAAGAATTGCCAGAAAGTCTTTGACATCATCTTCGGTGATATTGATTGAGCTGCCATTTTTTTGTGTGCTATAAAGGTATATTTGTTTGTTGCACTATGACAGAGATGATGTCATCTGAAAAGAACAGCCTGAAGTATTCTATAGCGGTCTTCTCTTCACGTATCTCAAATGATGTATCATCTTCAACTTCAGCAGAACCAGTGAACTTAGAACAACGCCAAGTAGGTTCTAATATTTTGGCTTGTATTACTTTTCGTTTTATCGCGACAACTTTGGATTTTTTTGAGCAAGTAACTGCTGAGGGAGAAGTTGCATACAATGGAGACGGCACCTCGGTGAAGGTACTTATGAGGAAGATGCCAAAGGAGATAGTGGACTTACTTGATGTGATAATGGTAGTACCAGAGATAATGGATTGGTGGCAGCACAATGTAGTTGTCTCACTGTAGATAAACGGGGCGATTAAATTTATGGCAAACTGGCGTTAATTGAAGGCGATGACTGTGGGTATAGAACCAATGATGTTGAAGCAACCACTTGATTTACCTCATTATTGTCATCAGATAAAAGATTAAGGTTCTCTATTGAAGATGGCAGTGATGGAGGCGGTGAACTACTGTCGGAGTACGTTGGGCGGAAACAGTACCTACTGCAACTCATCCTCAGATGACTCACTTTTGTCGTGATCCGATTTTGCCCCCGATATCGGAACAAGGGCCACAAGCTGCCGAGCTCTTCTTTGTTGCTGCATACTAAGCTGATGAAGCACTTGTAATAGTAAAATACAAATATAATACAAGTAAATAAAATCTGCACAAATCAAGCAATGTCGCGAATTTGATACATATCAAAAAATATCTAGAATATCGACTATCTGGCAGTGTGGCATATTTGCTACACTTGAATAAAACAACGTATTACATACGATTAAAAATCAATTTTGATACACAAAAGTAGCTTTTTCGACGAGAAATATTATAAACTATTCGAATTAGACCACCATTGAACAAAAAATTACCAAAATATAATAAAAAATGTTTATTTTTACTTTGCGTTGCGCAGGCGCCTTCGATCGGTCCGCTATCTTGCGTTCTATAGCTTTTTGGGTGTTGCAAGCAGTAACAGAGTATTTTTAGGTAGAATTAGTATTATATTTTTTAACATGTTAAATAATAAAAGTGTTGAAAATACGTCTCGATACGTCTCTAGATTTTCGGAAAGTTCAACGTATCAAATTATCCACTGTGCCAAGAATAGGGTTAAGTTGTTTGTAAGTTGCAAAGTTGAACGTGTCTTTTTTTTCAAATAAATGTTTAATTTCATGGTGTTCCTTTTATTTTAGATGCTATGTTATTTAGAAGAAATAAATGTATCTGATCGAGCCTTTCAATTAGTACAATAAAATTACAGTTTTTTTGTTTTCATATTTAGCGGGTTCGATTCCCGGTTCAGACAGGAGATTATTTAAAATTCTTTGAATACAGTTCGTATTGTTTTTAAAATAAAAATGAAGTCTTCATTCAGTAAATTTTTCTATCTACAGTATTTAAGGTACTTCCCCTCCATGTGGCAAAGTCGTGGGACGCCCTGTATATATCGACTATTTTATATTATTCGTTAAAGTATATACTTGTATGATCCCAATTGAGACGAGACTAGACTCCGATAGAGTATAATAGTTGCGTAAATTGCTTAGGATAGTGACACTTTTCGTGGCCAAAGTCATCATTGGGAGAGACCCTATGACATGGCACTTAAAGCTGGGTGCAAGGTGTGCAACTGAACTTGTTACACATGTATGATCTTGATTAAGACGAGGGTAGACTCACATAGCGTATAATAGTCGCGTAAATTGCTCAGGATGGTGACACTTTTCGTGGCCATAGTCATCATTAGTAGTGACACTATGACATGGTATTTAAAGCGGGGTGCATTGTGTCCAACTGAACTTGTTACACATGCATGATCCCAATTGAGACTCGCATTAGAGTAAAATACTTAGGATGGTGACTCTTTTTGTGGTCATAGTCATCATTGGGGCTGGCCCTATAACATGGCTTAGAGATGGGCGCAAGGTATCCAACTGAACTTGTCACAAATGTATGATCCCGATTGGGACGAAATTTGACTCACTTGAGTATATTAATCGCTTTAATTGTTCAGGATGATGATAGTTTTCATGGCCACAGCCACCTTTGGAAGTGACTTTGTGACATGGCCTTTAAAACTAGGAGCATTGTGATTGTGGCCAACTGAACTTGTTACACCTTGAGACGAGGCTAGACTCACATTAGAGTATAATAGTTGCGTAAATTGCTCAGGATGGTGACACTTTCCTGGCCACAGCCATCAATAGGCGTGATCCTATGACATGGTACAAAGCTAGGTGCTGGGTGCACGGTGGCCAACTGAACCATCGTTTAATAGTTTTCTATGCTGGTTATAGTTGACAGACTCCAAACAAAATTAAATCGACCAACTATTGAGCAATAGTGACTTTGATATGCGGCCACTGTAATCCGCGGCCAGGCATTTATATTAAACCTTGTAGACATCAAAATCCATACTATTTGCTCCGCCAATGAGGTGATAAAATTTAAACATACCTTTCGATCATTGAATTGTTTTCGACATTCGAATAAAATTCCAATAATTATATAACATGCTGAAACTGGGGTTTAAATATTTTAAATACTGTAGAGCGGGCGCACATCGTCGACTTGTCGTGCGACATCGACTTACGATGCTGTCGCGACGACAATTTATGCTTTTAATTTAGCTGAGTTAACGTAGTGATACGTTAATGCTGCGCTTTAAAATTGGATGCATTATTTTGTAAGTCGGAACGTATCTAGGATTGAATTAAAAAAAAGTTCTGTCTAGAAATTGTTCTGGTAATACATACTGCACTAATTATACTGAAGGCTGAAGCCAAAATAGGAAGAAAGAAGCTAGGCTGATGATGATGTACCTAGTTCAATTACTCCGAAAATATATGCCTTGGAAGAACTAGGTTATGAGTTAAATCCTTCAGAATAAACAAGTGCCTAGTAGTACAAAGAAGAACCTGAACTGAACTGAAGAAGGTAAGTACCTTCTCGCAAGGAGCAGTACACGTACGCATGTTGGATAAGATTTGTTTAGTTTTGATTAGTTTTTGCCTATGTGCGTGTGTTATTTTTTCGCAAATGTTATTCGCAATTTAAAAGGAACCTAGAGAGAGCAAGACGTTGGAAGTGCACGGATCAAATCGGAAATTTTGGTGTCAAGCCGCCAAAAAATCGCGTGCCTCATAATCGCAAATGCGAACCGCCTCTTATTTTCGTATTGCACGAAAAATCTGCGACTAAATGTTTACGCAAAATACCTCCATGGTTATCGGGCGTTTGTTTTAATTAAAATTTTAGCTATATGAAAACTATTCGCTTTCATTACCTACAGTTTGTTATGACTGGAATGTTACCGTTCAATATTGACTTGCAATGGAAAATGGACGGTATTCGTAATATCACGTGTTTTAAAACTGGGGTAAGCAGTTAAAGTGGGCTGCAGGCCGGTGGACAGCGCACAATTACGTGCTTGTGCACGTATATTATTTTATTGCACGTTGACGCGTTAACTGTGCATGACCCTTCGATGGTGCATTTTGAGTCCCATATCGTACGTGAATGCCCCATCCATGGGGCACGAGTCCAAACATATTTATAGTCTTTTAAATTTATACACGTGGGAGCTTATTCGTTTTTATCGACATACACGTATGAAAATAGAACTTAACAAAAAAATATTTGAAAAATATCGGGAGAAAAATAAAACAAAAACTGTTTTGATTACACGTATGGGGTGGTACCCATAATCCTAGCTACACAGGAAACGTGTTAAGTTACTGCACGTAGGTATTTAATTTGAATTTAAAAAAATTAAAGGAATCGTGATTCCTTTTACATTATGTACCTAAAATTGTTTTGCATTAATGGATACGATTCGAGTAAATAGAAAATATTATGTTAAGGGTTTTTTTTTATTATTTGACATGGTAGCGTTTAATCCTAGTTGCACGTGATGATAAGCGCAGATAGGTTCTAAAATGGAGTACACGAATCCAACTAACTCTGGCCCTTACATAAACTTGACGGAACACAGTAGACTGCTTGGCATCGGACTTTAATGTGAGGGTTGTAGCTAGCCAGGTAGACCGTATAGATCCTACCACCAAGCGTGCTGGGTTTTGTTTAATTGTACAACACGCGTCCAATTCAAGTGTGCGGTGAGGAAGTTTCATATCCTAGACCGTCCCCATAAGGAATAAAAAAGTTTTGTTTAAATGTTTTTTTTAAATCAAGAATCATATTGAACGTGGCAAAATACACTTAGATTTTTTAAAGAAAGCTTTGCAATATCGATTATACTCACGACTGCAGACGAGAAAACAATGTCAAGTAAGATGCGAGATAACAAACTATTTTCAATAAAGAATCAATGGATACTTCAAACGGCGTGGGAAACGTTAGCTTCACTATAATATTGTATTAGTGGCGGTGGAGATAAAACCAGTGTAGGTATTGCGTCGTTGGGATGCGACGCTGACGTATTCTGGAAGACATTTAGGAATTCTGGGGAAATTTTGTTGTCTTAATCCTAATTTAAAGTAGAATGTATCACAGATTATGTAAGGTGAAAGCGTTCAGTCGGATTGCGAAATGCTTTTATTTTTGTTAAAGTAAGTATTATTCCTAATGGGAAATAACACCGCTGTAGACCTCGCAGAAGGTGACGAGATGAACTGGACGCCTTTGATAAATAATGTCGAGAAGCGGCCAGCAATGGAGAAGGGTGGAAGACTAAGAGAGGCCTTTGCTCAACAGCGGGACGATAACGGTTGAATATCATCACCATCATCATTCACCCGAAAGACTTTCACTGCTGGACATAGGCCTCCCCCAAGCATCAAAATAAATTATATCTTAAGACGTCATTTAAATGTTCCCTGCTAAACAGCTGTTCCCTACATTTATGTTCGCATACCTCGTCAAAATGTAGGGAACAGTAATTTTTTTTTTCGCGATTTCATATTTGGTCCCATAGTAAAAGTTGTTCATAATGATGAGTACCGACAGTGAGTCCTTAAGAGGTTGTGCGTTATTTAAGTTACACCTTTTATAGCACAATTTAAATGAGATATTGTGAGAAGATTTCGAGGCATGATGTTTTTTTTTATTTTCAGTTGAGCACTAATTTTGTTAGACCAGATAGCAGCTATCTACTGCTTTCTAGGTTTGCTCTAACAGGCCAATCCGTGTAAAGAAAGAAGTTTGATACCAATGTTATTTTCTCCGAAATGTATAGGTAACGGTCCATCTAGCTTCTACTTCGCACTTTAGTTACAGAATAGTGGCGGACGAAGACGCTCAAACTGGATGCAATGGCGCATACTCCTGGAAATTGTCTTAAGAGAGCAAAGACGTTCCCTGTTAGACGACGAGTTACTATTAACTACTAGTGATGGGAGTTCACGTGAGGATAATGTGATGTTGTCGATAAAAAAGCTTAGCTACCATAATATGGTACCTATGGTACCACTGGCGCTACTGCTTACCCATTCATTTATTACATATACTCACGCCAGTATTCCCCGAAGGGTAGGCAGAGGTGTATAGTACACCCACATTTCGCCATTATGTTTTATATCCTATGTAATATAGGGCGAGCCTATTGCCATCGATCAAGCACAAATCTAGATTCCGGGCTGCTATTGAGAAATTCCACACGGAAAAACTCAATAACACTTTGCCCGACCTGGGTATCGAATCCAGGACCTCACACGCTCAGCAGTCGCGCTTGCGACCGCTAGACCAACGAGGCAGTCGTTCTTTTATTAATGCTGACTACATTACCTACAGCTGTTTCTCTGGTTATGATATAGGTAAAGGTGTAACTGTAGCATCACTAAAGCGTGTAAAAACAGCAAAATGTAATTTGAATAACGTCGGCTGTATCCTAAATTTTTGGATGTAAAACTTTTGACTACTTATTATAACAGTATTGTAATGTGAAAAATCCAAGTCGTCATATCAGTCACGTTTATTAAACTTTGCGTATTACCAAAACTACATTTAGCAGAGGAGTTGTCAGTATCCTTATAATGTATCCTGCAAATTATTATTTTATATTATTGATTTTAAAACTATCGATATTACCACAACACTATCATATCATCGCGTCTCCCAAACTTTAAGCATTAACAAAACTGCATTCAGCAGGGAAGTTACTCGTAACCTTACAATTAACCTATAAATGATTGTTATATATTGTCGATATTATAGCTACCGACATCACCACATCACTAGCGTATCACCGCGTCTCTCAAACTTAACGCATTACCAGAACTGCATTCAGCAGAGAAGTTGTCCGTATCCTTACACTTAACCTGTACATAATTGCCGTTTGTAAATATATTAAATATATACACGTCACGCCCCGTACCCCAAACGGGTAGACAGATTTGTAAGGGTGTGTATATTTCACCGATGACGGTATACATTTAAGTGCAGTCGTTTTTTTTATAGTTTGCGCAGACAATTCCGGTGCCTACCTGATTGAAAGTGATAACCATTGCATATACAAGGTTGGTTGGAAAGGGGGTACTAATCTGCGGGCCACTTAAAATATCACTGATCCACTGATGAAGGTCGCGAGAACTCGCCGCGTGTTCAGCTCATGATTAACGGTTCCTTTTGGGTCCGAAACTAGTCGTGCAATCCCGAAAAATGCACGTGAGTAAACCGTAAACAATCATAAATATGAATGTGTCTCACGAAAGTTATGACTTCATCAAAAACAGTTAAATAGTTATATCATCCATGTTTTGGTTTTAAAAAATATTTGATATTCTGTGTATAGTAACATTTTTTAGAAAAACGTCAGGGCTTACCTTACGTTGAATAGCGTATTATTGAATGATTCATCATCATTCCGCCGAAAGATGTCCACTGCTGGACATAGGCCTCCCCAAGCATCGCCACATCAATGTTTGGAATAGGATACATAACATCACGCCTGTATTTCCCGAAGGGTTGGGAAGAGGTGTATAGTACACCCACATTTCGCCGTTATGTTTAAGTCCAATGTAATTGGGGGCGACCCTATTGCCATCAACCGGGCACAAATCCAGACTCCGGGCTGCTACTGAGAAATTCCACACGGAAAAACCCAATAACTCTTTGTCCGACCTGAGGATCGAACCCAAGACTTCAAGCTCAGCAGTCGCGCTTGCGACCGCTAGACCAACGAGGCAGTCTGAAATAGAAGGATCACGGTAAAAAAGCTTTTTTACGATAAACTTTTATTTAATTCTGGTATACAAATGCTAAGTTTCGTTAACAACTAACAACGATAGTAGAATACTGCGACACTCTTCAATTAAGGTTACTTTAATTAAAACCTTGATCATCTGAAGAGAGAGGGGTCTGGGTGGAAAGCAGCCGAATTTGTAACATGAGTGAGCCAGACTCGGCTTAATTATGCTGTACTTAACTATCGGATGCAGGTTGAGAATAGTCCACTTATCGTCTTTATGAGGCTTTTAAGAAGCCCAGAAGGTTACATAGGTTACAAAGTCTGGTTACACGCTCAATCTTAATTGCACAATCTCTAAGAGCGAAGCCACACTGCTCTGTTGCGCTGCGTTGCAACGTCGCAGCGTTGACGCTGCGTCATGTTACTTATAAATTTTAAAACATGCCACACTTCTTCGTTGCGTTGTCGAACGCATTGCGTCGTCGCCAAGACGAAGCGGGGGGTGATGATGCGGTGCGTCGACGTCGGTCGTCGTCTGTGACGTCGGAGAAAGCGGCGTCGCGTTGCGACGACACAGCGTGCAGTGTGGCATGCAGTGCGTCCAAATCTTGCGCTGCGACTTCGCAACGCAACGCACTGAGCAGTGTAGCTTCACTGTAATTTGCACAAGCAAGCATGGTTGTCAAGGCGGCAAAAAGGTTTATCGCACAGTACCGTTACTACTGTCAGTATCGTTTGCGCAAACTTTTGCACAAGCTGTTTGCCATGCCAGTCGTTGTATGTAGTAGTATGTTTAGGCATAGTGCAGTATCTATAGGAGAGATTCGGAATCAATTTTTTATACAATGATCAACTGTCACATTTATAGATGAATAAACATTTTATTGTTAATACTAGAATTTTTCGACTCGCAAAAACTTATTATTGAGTTACTTTTTTTTCGTCTAATTTGTTTGTTTTTAAAACCCACACTAAGATTTCTCTTGTATCGTGGGTGCGTTTACAGACACAAATCTCACATACACAAACGCCCAGACCCGAAACAACCATCTGTAGGCCATACAAATTTTTGTTCCGTGTGGGAATCGAACCCACGACCCGTAGCGCAGAAGCCAATCGCTTAGCCACTGCACCAAACGTGTCGTCACAATTATTTATCTTTATAAAACTTTCACAACGCCAAAAACATTCTTTAACTGTGTGAAAAGCATTATCAACTGAGATTTCAAGATAGGTATCGAATATACAATTATTATTTCTTTAATCAGCCTCCCGATTCAAAATCCTTTCGATAAGCCAGCTGTCGACAGATTCGGTTTCTTATCTCATTTTTCTCACACACAAAACGAGATTTGAACCGAATCGAGTAGAGAAATAATTATGACCGGCAGCCTAAGGTCAGGTGTGTACACACCTAGCCATCGAAGGCCAACGAAAGCCAACAAACGTAGGTATGTCATTTGTTAAATTTGAACAAACTTACAGCAGAAGAACCAAGGTAACCGACATAGCCCGAAGAATTGCCAAACTTACGTGGCAGTGGGCGGGGCACATTACCCGCAGAACGGGTGGCCGATGGGGCCGAAAGGTTCTGGAGTGGCCGCGTACCGGAAGGTGCCGCGTGGTTAGGCCTTCCAGAAGGTGGACTGAATGAGCTGGTGAAGGTCGCGGGAATCCAATGGATGCGAGAAGCACAGGACCGGTCGATGTGGCGATGCTTGGGGTAGGCCTATGTCTGGTAGTTTTTCGCCTAAATGATGATGATGATTGAATAGAACGAATCGGTTTCATTCGGTTCTTAGCAGTATCGAGTCCAGTTCGTTGGCTTTCGATGGCTAAATATCATCATTCAGCCGAAAGACGTCCACTGCTGGACAAAGGCCTCCCTCAAGCATCGCCACTTCAATCGGTCCTATGCTTCTTAGCACCCCAAGCCTCGCCGTTACCTAGGCCGCTACCGTCACCAGGACTAGCAGAGCCGCCGGGAACTGGGGGCCGTTTCTTCTTTGTGCTATCCATGTTGGAAGGGTTTGCTATAATCGCCACGCTTAGCAGGCGAGTTGGCAATCGCAGTATGGTTGTTAAAGTACTCAAAGAACGCTGCTGCCCATCCTCTAGTGAATCCTTTAGTCGCTTTTTACAACACTCATTGGAAGAGATGGAGTAGTGCTATTCTTTACGTACGGCACCACACGGAAGATGGCTAGATGTGTTCCCATTAACATATTCGCAATAGCTTTCATTTTAACTGTTAAACAATGTCCATACACTATCATAGAATATCGATTCATACATTACCTTCACTTTTATTAGTCTGGAAATCTAATATCGGAATACAGTTCATTCATCACACCGCTAATGCACGAAGCGTACGGGATGTACACGACAGGTATACGGGATGTACACGGGAGGTACACAAGATGTATAGGATAGGTATACGGGACGGATCACACTGCATTATGTGCACTCGATGTTCCGATATTCCATTAGTCTGGTGTGCAAATAAGGTGTTTTCTTGGTGGTTTAGATTATTGTATTGGTATTGTTTGGTAAGAAAGAGTATCTGTTTTTCGAATAATGATGCACCTAGTAGGATTATTTTGGTAAGAAAGAGTATTATTTGTTTTTAAACAATTATGTACGTAGTTAGGAGTCTTTATTTGATATCACCGGATAGCGGTGAAGGATGGGCATTTTTGGGGTTTGATTTTAATATTGACGTTCAAAACGAAATTGTAGTTTATTTTAAATACATCCATACAACTATACATACAGATTGCCTCGTTGTTCTAGTAGTCGACTGCTGAGCTTGAGGTACTGGGTTCGATCCCCAGGTCGGACAAAATGTTATTGGGTTTTTCCGTTGGAATTTCTCAGTAGCAGCCCGGAGTCCAGATTTGTGCTCGGTTGATGGCAATAGTCTCACCCCCTATTACATGGGACTTAAACATAACGGCGAAATGAGGGTGTACTTTACATCTCTGCCCAACCCTTCGGGGAATACAGGCGTGATGTTATGTTTTGTTTTAAATACAAGAGTTTTTGAGTTCTGAACCGTGATAATAATTTGTACACATTGTAATA
The DNA here is from genome assembly GCA_905220435.1 of Amphipyra tragopoginis. Lineage (NCBI taxonomy): Eukaryota > Metazoa > Arthropoda > Insecta > Lepidoptera > Noctuidae > Amphipyra > Amphipyra tragopoginis. The sequence continues at coordinate 2,161,086 of HG992010.1, read as the reverse complement.
ATATGTTGCGTATAACATAAATCATTCATATTGTATACCAGAAAATACAAATGTTTGTACAACATTGTACATTATTTAATAATTTATGTACACACAACACTTAATAAAAGATAAGTTAATTACAACCAGAGTGTACAAAGGCAGTGCTTATTTCTATAAAGCAGTCTACACACCAAACCCGCCGACCCGCCGACATGACTCGTCGTCTTTTTTGTCGGTGGGTTACGCGGCGCCTTACGTAGGCAGTTCAAAACGACGCGAATTGCGAAGCGATCCGATGCGGTGACACGCGAATTCAATGCGATGCGGTACGAAGCTGCAGCTTTTTCCTACGAGATCGCGAACGCCCGAAGCGCACCGCCGTCATTCAGTACCTACTACTGTACGGCACCGCATCCAGTTCGCGCGAAAATATCAAGCCAACTGATTGCGTTCGCTTCGCTTCGCGCCGCGACGCACCGCACTCCACGTGCGTTTGGTCACGTAGGACACTTCAATAGGTATCGACTGTTTATTGTTTTTGCGTCGCGCCGCTTCTAGATCGCTCACGTAGGATGCTGCGTTAGTCGGCGACTTCACATCTCGTTCAAGTAGTAAAACTTTGTCGGTGGCACGAAATCAATAACTTGTTTGGTAGTTAGAAAACACTAACACAACACTATAGCTCGAGTGTCGGCCGGCAAATGAGCGCGTACGCAAGTCGCAGATATGCCGCCGACATGTTGCCACAAGTCGCCGGGCGACACGCGCGGGTACAAGTCGCCGACATGATTCTTCACTACATAGTATAAAACAAAGTCGCTTCCCGCTGTCTGTTCCTATGTATGCTTAGATCTTTAAAACTACGCAACGGATTTTGATGCAGTTTTTATTAATAGATAGAGTGATTCAAGGGGAAGGTTTATGTGTATAATACATGCATATTATAGTAGAGAAAAACGCGGAATACGCGATAAACGATATCCACGCGGGCGAAGTCGCTGGCGATCTCTAGTTTGAAATAAAGCCATCGACATCAAACCTGTGTCGGCAGGTCGGCGGGTTTGGTGTGTAGACTCCTTAAGAGATCTTTTCGAGCAGACCTGCGAGAGGAGAATTTAGAACAAGAAATCTAGACAATAGCGTGTTAAAACAAAAGATACAGATGAATATATACAGACACAAAGATTATATCAAAGAATAATTAGTACCTACAATTGGCATTTTTATCGTAATGAAGCAATTTCTTCCAGACAACCATTTAATAGGAGTGGAGGATTTGTAATGCACAAGGGGCAACTCGCGGTGTGTGTATGAAGTATTACTATAGCATAGCATAACTAGCCCATTACTGTCTCACTACTGACGGGTCTCTTCTCAGAATGAGAACATGAGAATCAGAATGAGAGTCTTTAGTCCACCACGCTGGTGTGATGCAGGTTGGCGAACTACACACACCATCGAGAAAATTTTGTAGTCCTCTCAAGTTGGCAGGTTTCCTTAAACTCAAAACTCATTTATTCAAAATATATTAGAATTAGTTCTTTTTGAACGTCAGATTAACAATAGACAGCCCACAAAAACGACTACCCTTCACCGCTTCCTGGTGTTTATGCTGTGAAGAAGAAACGGCGCTACAAACTCACCAGCAACACAAATCTGTCTGTCAGGTGAATAAATTAATTGACTCTATATAAAGAAAATCATATTTTTTACATTAATAAAGTTATTCAAGGAAAAGTATTTTTTTTAAACTATATAAATCTATTCTGTATGAATGGAAATAAATCAAAATCGTATCTAAATAATATACATACATACATAAACCTACACATAAAAAATAATGTTTTCCAGGGAAGCCACATGCACAGAAAAGAACTAGCGCCACACATAAACAATAATCAAAGGAGACCCTACTGCGTTGGCAAGCGTTCAGCCGATAGGCTATCATTGCCATTGGCAAATACTACCATTGATAGGCAAATGATTTGTTTTAAACAGCTCAAAAGTAGAACCAAAACCTCAGCATATTTATCATTTTCTTGAACTGGGAGAAAAAAATCCAACAAGTCATAAACATAAACATTACGCCTGTATTCCCCGAAGAGTAGGGCAGAGGTGTATAGTAAACCTTCATTTCGCCATTATATTTAAGTCCCATGCCATAGGAGGCAACCCTATTGCAATTGCTATGCCCTATCAACCGACCACAAATCCAGACTCCGGGCTGCTACTGAGAAACACACGGAAAACCCAATACCACTTTACCCAACCTGGGGCTCGAAACCGCAGGGCTTCATGCTCAGCAGTCGCACTTGCTACCAGGCAGTAAATTTAAAACCATGGAGAACTAACTAAATATCATCATCATCATTCAGCCGAAAGACGTCCACTGCTGGATATAGGCCTCCCCCAAGCATCGCCACATCGACCGGTCCTGTGTTTCTCGCATCCAGCGGATTCCCGCGACCTTCACCAGATCATCGGTCCACCTTGTGGGAGGCCTACCCATGCTGCGTCTTCCGGTACGCGGTCACCACTCCAGAACCTTTCGGCCCCATCGGCCCCATCGGCCATCCGTTCTGCGAGCAATGTGCCCTACCCACTGCCACTTAAGTTTGGCAATTCTTCGAGCTGTGTCGGTTACCTTAGTTCTCCTGCGGATCTCATAATTTCTGATATGATCTCGCAGGGTAACTCCGAGCATAGCTCTCTCCACTAAATATAAACGAATTCAATTTCAATTCTTTAATGCAATCGATAATGTACAGTCATCCAGGCGGTAAGCATTAAATATAGAAATTATTATGGACCCTGTCTTATATCATAAATATAGAAACAATTAATTACAACACATTAATATTGAAACACCAATCACAATCTACACGAACTCATTAAAAAAGTAATTCACTGCAAAAATTAAAATTTCATTCTGCGGCCTGTTGAGTTCATTATACGGAAAAAAAAACACGAAAATTCGTTTTCCATGTCACATCGTTACGTCAAACGCAGTCGAAACAGAGAACCATTATTTTTTATGACGACGTTACGGGTCGGCACACGAATCTGCGTCGAAATATCTTTTAAACTGTATACATATATGTGTTTGTTTCTTTTTTGTAAAAGTCATTTGCAAAAGGATGTAAACGCTTATAAAAAAAACAGTGAAATTAAGAAGAATTCGTGAAAGGAGTCTCGTTTCAATTTTACGAAACAAGTATTCGAATGTGTTGGCAGATGATGTGTACAATAATAATAGATTTAATACATTTTTTTTTTTTGGTGAGTGTTGTGTGTACATAAATGATTAAATATACTTGGGAGCAAATAAATCGAGCCACTTCTATTTTTCACGTATAATAATAAGTAGGTAAGTCATGTAAGTTTAAGTTATCTTTCTCTCTGTATATTAATTTAATGTGTTTGATGTGATGCTTTCTCATTAATATTTTTGCATGCCGATTGGTAAAATATGGCTGAACTTTACTATGTGTAACTCCATTTTGTACCCAATTTTGCAAAATAAATCATCTTTATCTTTATCTATAGAACCGAGGCAGATGCAACAGCACCCTAAATGCGTTGTTATACTGGATCCGCAGAGCATTGTTGGCCTTTTGGGTGTAGCTGAACCACAGGCTTCCCGAGTACAGTGACATGCAATAATCCTGACATAGTCAACACTCTCACAGCTGGAGAAAGAGTCGCTTGGTCTTTGCCGGAAACATTAGGGAGTACATTTAGCTACAATAGCTAAAGCTTGGGCTTGGTTAAAACTAAAGGTTGGGCGCTTTTGGGGGCATGTAAAATTGACGTTCAAAAAGAACTAAGTAATTCTAGTCTATTTTGAATAAATGAGTTTTGAGTTTGAGTTTGAAAAAGATGTATATGTTACCGGCTAAACCCGATTTCAGGACAAACTAGTTTTGCCTAGGCTAAACTAGTTCCTCCTATACGCGGTAGGAGTAACTAGTATAGCCTAGTCTAAACTAATTTGGCCCGAGCCCGATAGGATAAACTAGTTTAGGCTAGTCCAAACTAATTTGTCCTAAGCCCGATGGGATAGACTAGTTTAGGCTAGGCCAAACTAGTAGATCCTGATATAAATACGCACACTCTAGGATAAACTGGTATGGCCTAGTCTAAACATTATAGTATATCTAGAAAGTCAAAATAAATAGATAAACTGATTGAAATACTCCGTAATTGGAAAAATAATATTTTTTATTAAAACCATACTGATTCGTCGTTAAAAGTTATGGATAATTGGTAATACAAACAATCATACCATAACAAATAATAAGTGTTTTTTTAATAGAAGCAATAATCATATCTCAATTATTAAAATTGTTTTTTATTTTTACAATTTTTACGGTTTTTTTGGTGGCACTTAGAATTGGCTTATTATTTTCCAGGTGACTAATAACTTAAAAGGCGACTAAGTGTTTGCAACTAGTAAAATGAGGCGAGGAGCTATAAATAATGACTTGGCGACTAATAATGTTAGCAGGGTGGTTAAGGGGAATCCCGACATGGATAGGTTAGGTTCGAAGGGGATGACGGGGGCTAGAATGAGCGAGCGAACGAAGCCCCCGTCATCCCCTTCGAACCTAACCTATCCATGTCGGGATTCCCCTGACTTGGCGACTAATAATGTTAGCAGGGTGGTTAAGGGGAATCCCGACATGGATAGGTTAGGTTCGAAGGGGATGACGGGGGCTAGAGTGAGCGAGCGAACGAAGCCCCCGTCATCCCCTTCGTGTTAGGTTACTTTAAACCCTGCAGACAGAAATAGGAGCCCCGCACAGCGGGGCTCCGTCGACTTAAACTCCACCTAGTTTGAGCGACTTAAGCTCCACCAATGATGTTTCTGAGATCACCTTTGCCTTCGTCAAATGACATGTTTGCTCAATTACTTTCGACTCTGCAATTTTTTTTTGTTTAGACTGTTTAGACTAGGCCATACCAGTTTATCCTAGAGTGTACGTATTTATATCAGGATCAACTGGTTTGGCCTAGGCTAAACTGGTCTATCCTATCGCGCTTAGGACAAATTAGTTAGGACTAGCCTAAACTAGTTTATCCTATCGGGCTTGGGCCAAATTAGTTTAGACTAGGCTATACTAGTTACTCCTATCACGTATAGGAAGAACTAGTTTAGCCTAGGCAAAACTAGTTTATCCTGAAATCGGGTTTGGCCGGTAACATATACACTTAGCGAAATTAAAAAGCGATTTGTAGAAGGATTATTTATTTATTGTTGTTGAAAGATTATTTAAATTTATTTATATACACTTGGGAGCAAATAAATCGAACCACGCCTTTTTTCACGTGTCCTGGTTATTAGTTTTGGTTTCATGGATTATATACTAAGTTGACAAAAAAAAACCCTCATTGTAAAGGTTCTCAAATAACCTTTTAGGCGATATATGTTTCGAATTGATATGTTCCACAATAGGTACCAAAAATAATAACAATTCTTAACTATATTAGCAGTCGGAAGAGAAAAGTCCTTTTCATTAAAAAAATCTAAAATATTATAATATACTTTATGAACTAAAAAAATCCGCAGCTTATTTTTTAAAAGTGACAAGGGCAGTTCTCTCCAACTTTTAGGCAATTTATTAAACGTGATAGGAGCCATACAGAAGACACTTTTGCGCATAAGGGTTGTTCCCGCAGTATGAAGGCATATCCTGATGTTGTCGCGCCTATTACGTGGGACTACTTCATCTAATCGTTTGAATCGATGGGGATTATATATCGCATAGCGTATGATAGCGCATTATCTATGTTTGCTGAGGCACGTACCGACTGCTTCAATGCTGTACGGCGTAAGAAAGCAGCCTCGCTGCTAAACAGACTCCGTGGCAGCCCCAGCAACATTCTAAGCGCCATAGTCGGGAGACATGACAGCCCGTTTGTGAGATCACTTGTCACCTGTACATTGTCTGTGTTATTAGTTAAGTACTAACATAGGTTAAGACTGTTGTTACTAACCCAATGGATCTTTTGTTATCTGAACGAATAAATGAATTGAATTATCTACGTCAAGACATGACAATACACAGAATGATCATATAATTCTCATCATTGGATCATCGCGATAATTTTGGAGCAGGATAATAACACGTGCACTCTGGCTGCGTTCCTGCATTTTGGAAACTGACGTTTGCGTACTGCGTTTTGGGATCAATAGAAATATGGAACGCATTTCATTAAACGCAATTTGTTTATGCGTGTCATTATAATTGTTCTGATAAATATTGGCCACTGTAACATACAGGGTGTTAACGAAATCGTGTAATTCCTTCAAACCGCGTGATCTACTGGTGACACAGATTAACCCTAAATGATAAGTTTCGAAAATCAACCAAATTTTTTTTTTTAATTTTCTTTTTCTGTTCTTTTTAGAACCTTGAGTTATCTGACTGCAAGGATATCGATATCGCGTTAGTCGTTCCTGCCAGCCGTGTCGTGTATGCGTGGCATCGAAATGTTCACACAAATAAAATTATATTTTTGCAAAAAAAAAAAACTTATTTTTTTACTGAATCCTTATTAGGTGGTTTAGATACGATCGGTAACAAAGCCGCATGAAAAAAAAAATATTTTTAATCATGCTAAATCCCGTGCCCCTGTCTACAGCAGTAGTAGATCATGTGGTTTTAAAGAATTAAACGAATTCGTTAACACCCTGTATAGTACCGGAAAGTTCTTAACACAATATCAAAAAATTAAGTAACGTGTATCACTCGTATACGTGTATCAGAAGTATACCAGTGTATCCTTACTTTATCGATCAACAAACAAATCAAATCAATTGTTAAATGTCGTTTCCTATGGAAAAAAGACGGCAAGAATCTCCATGGTTACTCTTTTAAAATCAATATCTATTTCAGTATATTATATACAGTAGGTACCTACTATGATTTAGAATAGTTATGAGAGAACAATGTAGTCTTGAGTATGAAGAGGATCAAACTATAACCTGTATCACAAATCAAGTCATTCAACAATATTGTTACATCAGAATAAGCTTCGAAGGTATCTTTAAACCGTGTACCCCATTCACATGCAGTCACAAATAAAATATGCAGTCAGGTATAATTAAAATGGCGCGGCGTTGGCTAATTTTTATTGCCTTTAGCCAAATTTGTATGTGCCAGAGGATTTCCGGGCCACCTGCGATGGTAGTCTTTGTTTTAATAAAATTATAAGTTTTGTACACGGGTTTTCTTGAGAACCTACGAATATTAAGTTAGTTCTGTAATAAGTGATTCATTGAGATTCTTGACGGATTGAAACTTGATTCTAATATAACTTGGTAAAAAATAGGAGAAGGGCTAACAAACAATGACCATACCAAATACCATCTTATGAAATGCAATCCGAACAGCACTTAGATGGGAGAGATGTTTAACACGCTTAGCGCCAAGGCGATTTTTGGAAAAGCGTGCTGGAACTGCGTTTTTTTATTGCAGAATCTAATTCTACTGGTACCACTTACTACAAAAAAATGTTTAAATAACGCTTTTGAACGCCCTACTAAAATGTATGAAACGGTATGTACTGTCATTAAGGATACACTGGCCTGTGACAACACCTTATGGTGTATCATTAAGGATACACCGGCGCTGAGCGTGTTAAGTAAATAAATTTTATTAAAAACGAAACCTTTTCAAGGAATGCTTTTAAAGCCAGCTAAAAGCACTCGCTTAGCTGAGCCCTGAGCCCAAGCTAGAAAAGTTTACTGAGTTCCTGTAACCATCTTCCGGCTCTATCATCAGACCAGTAGGCTAATTTACCCAACTAAAGAAGTTCAATTGCAGTATAGTTGCAGTTAAGTTTCGATCAAGACAACACTTCTAGTATTCTCTCAATAGGCGAGCGTTGTGAGATACGCTCGCGTAAATTTAACTACAGCGTCACTGCAACTTGATCGAAGCGTCATCAAATTAGGTATAAGCTTAGGTATGAGCTGAGCAACCTGAACATCCCACATTCTAATTAAAGAAGCTGCGTCCCATGGTACCAAAGTGAGATGTATTCCGGTGCCCGATGGTAACCCCTTCTCCCTTCTTTTCAACTTCGTCTCCTGCCCTAACTACACTTACGAGATCGGCGATCGGACTGGCTAATCTCTACCGGCATGACTAAATATGCTACAACCGGTCTGTTTGCTGCCGCCGGTTTCCATCAAATGGCTGTGTGGGCCATTGACGAACGCCGTAACTACAAGAAGGAATTCGCTGACTACCCCAAGGGACGTAAAGCTGACCTGCCTCTTATTCTACAACCATTTTATTATTGTTATGTACAGGTAATGAATGTTCTACACCATTCCCTACAACTGGTGTAGCAGACGTGCTCTCAAGAGATCCTAGGGCCGTCTGTTACATTACAGCTCATTGGTACAATCACATTGTATTTTAATTGGGACTAATATTACACAAAATATCAATCAGCCTGTTCGGATATCAGGAATTAGCTCGAAATTGATGTTGTTTGAATAGATGCAGAAGCTGAAAAGGTTTAAAAAAGCTTGATTTTGTAACAAAAATATTACTTAAGTTACCTACATCGATGTACCTGATAGAACAACCAGTGGCAGTCGCTCATTTTTGCGACACTCACACTTATTGCGTCAGCATAAAGGTCATTTCTTACTGCAGTACTAATAAAAATTCGTGGTCTTAAGTTTGCTGAAGCAACTTCTTAGTTGTGTCATACTATCCCAAGAAACAAACAGACAAAAACATCTTAAAACGATTAAAAACAAAGCCCTTTGTTACTAAACTTTCATGTTAATATAGTTTCCGTTACAATTCAAAATGATTTTATAACAATAATGCTCTGAACATGTTGTTAAAATTGAATTATTACGTTTTTACCGTTACTCAACATATCTAATTGCAGGCACGTCGTGTTTTCCTTAAGAATTATGTGTGTAAGCCCATTTGAACAACAAAGAAGACTAATTATAATGTTTTTAACATACAAATGCAAAAATAAGTAATAATTTTAATGTCTTTGTTTAAAGAAAATCGCCTTGTTTTACATTGTGTGGTGAATAACGCGGTTATTCTAAGGGTTCCTGTACATGACGCCGCATCTGCACCGTCGCCGCAACGCGCCGGATCGAAACCGCGTTTACACCGCATTGATGCCGAGTTAAATAGTAAAGCAACGATCACAGTTCAGTACAAGCATTGCCAACGAACTGTAAAGATATCTGCTCTTCATTTTAAAATTGAAATACCTTATAATGTTAACTTAGACCAAAAAAAATAAAGTGTTACTTATGTATTTAAGTTATAAATGCAGACAGAAACAAATTCAGTTTTGTTGGCAATGCTTTCACTGAGCTGTGATTGTTGCTTTACTATTTAACTCGGCATCAATGTGGTGTACACGCGGTTTCGGTCCGGCGGCGGTGCGGCGACGGCGCGGCTCATGTGCGATATTTGTTGTACTCTTGTACACTGTTTGTACTGGGTATGGTGGGGTATAATCAACTCGGGGTGCGACGGGAATTTGCACTAGTGTCGTACATGGTGAAACTGCTCCGAGGAATAAAGCACAACCCGAGTGTTGCAGCGGTTGCAATTGTCCGTACCCGACCGTTATGTGTGGAAGCGGCGGCCCCCGCCGCTGCCGGTCATACCTTCAGCTAGGACCAACTTGCTGGCCAAAACCCCTCTGACTCGAGCAATTCGCACCATCAATTACATTCATATCGAGAGAGTTGAAATTGATATATTTACCATATCACTGCGGTGAATTCGCAAAAGTACTATTGTTTACGTTGTGTTACAAACAATGATCTTGAGACGTATTTGGTGCTCTAATTTTAGTTTTGTGTGTGTGACTTGGCTATTGCATTAGGTTATAGACCTGTAATGATAGTTTAAGGCATTTAAATAAATAAATAAATTTATTCGTATACACAAATATGCGGTGCAGCGCCGGTGCGGATGCGGCGTCATGTACGCACGGCTACAGATCAAGCTATACATTTCCAGTATAAGCTGATCTCGCATTGTATAGGATTCCCTTACAATGAGAGGTCAGTGTAAACTGGAAATGTATAGCTTGATGTGTAGCCGTGTGTACAGGAAGCCGGCCTCGTTTATAGGGAGGCGGAAAACGCGAGATCTACTGCATTTTCCGCCGCGTACTGTCACACCTACAATTACTAAACAGCCAGGAATACACATGCTAGTAAAATAGGGCAGTAGCTTGCATGGCAAAAAATGGCATGTGCCAGTAAATGACACACTGAGGATACATTTGCAAGTGAAATGGCATGCCTTTTAAAGGCACAGTCTTTAATAGCCAACTGAAATGGCATGCCTGTAGGCGTAGCTATGTGACGCGTTCAGACGTGCCATTTGGTATGCAACTTCCACCCCCCGCGAAAATCGTCGCACATTGCATGCCAAAAAATCAAATTTTAATTGCATAGCATTTGATTTTTTGGATGTTTTGTTTTAAGGGTTCATTATTTTATACTTTTCAGTGTTTTATCTTTTGTGAGACACATTCATATTTATGATTAGTTACGGTTTACTCACGTGCATTTTTCGGGATTGCCCGACTAGTTTCGAACCCAGGCAGAGCCGCTTGTAAGGGCTATGATTGTGTCTCACAAAAGTTTTTATACAAAGACTTTGTTATTGACCAATCTTGTTTTTCTTTTTCAGTTTTTGTATTCGGTACTAAGCCAGAACCAAAAATCCTTGTTTAATTGCTGCCTTTTCTATATCATATGAACTAATACGCAACATAGTTCTGAGATGCAGGTTACTTGGCTTAGGACCTACTCCAAAAACTATTATATTTAATTATTGTACATGTATTTCTATGGTATCAAGAATTTTATAATTATGTTTTATTTTTTTTATAGGTGAGGAGCTCGTGACTAAATAATTACAGCCGCATAGACCGATCTTCCGGGTTAAGCCACGCTTGCCGAGGTTGGTCTGTGGATGGGTGACCATTTACCATAGCGAGTTTCCTCCGTGCCTCGGAAAGCACGTAAAGCCGTTGGTCCCGGCTGTCATTTGTAGATCTTTGACAGTCGTTACTGTTGGTCAGAAGCCCGAAAGTCTGACAAAACCAGTCTTACCAAGAGTATCGTATCGTATTACCCAGTTACTGGGTTGTGGAGGTCTGATAGGCAGTCGCTCCATGTAAAATACTGATATTCAGCTGCATAAGGTTCGACTGGAAGCCGACCCCAACATAGTTGGGAAAAGGCTAGGCAGATGATTGACCTCAAAAATCTGAACTAACGACTAGAAATACTGTATATGTATAATGATTGCGCATCAAAATATATACTAACTGCACATCAAAATATACCAATCTTTTAACAGATTTTCTTGGCGTTTCTTAAATTGCTCAGCAATTATTAATTTCTGATTTCTTTGATGTGCAGTTAGAATTTTTGATAGGAAACTATAACATTTTGTGTTTGTTATTTTGGTGCGCGGTTAAATAGGTACTACCCGTTAAAAAGTTTTATTCTTTATACAGTTGATTCATCTTCTTTAAAGTCCTTATCCTGTACTATTTCCTTGCTTACCTACCCACTTCGTATCAGACATATTTATTTCTAGTCAGCAACTCACATTACATAATATTTTCTAGAAAGCTCGGCTTTTGCCACAGGTTGAGTTGCGTTCAAAGGAGTAGTATCATGCACTTTGGAGGAGCATTAGTTATACATGACCAGCCACGTGTAACTAAAATGTTTCATATAGATAATGTTGCATTTTATAAATTGTCATGCCTGTAGAACGAGATAGGGTAAGCAGTATTCGAGGATGCTTCTTCTCCTTATTCTTTTTTTGTCTCAGACTTATATTATTTTCTATACGTCTCGTGTAGTGCCGGACTTAAAAGAATAGCACTACCCCATCTCTTCCCGTGGGTGTCGTAAAAGGCGACTAAGGGATTCTCTAGAGGATGGGCAGCAGCGTTCTCTTATTACTTTAACAACCATACTGCGATCGCCAACCCGCCTGCGAAGCGTGGTGATTACGGCAAACCCCCCCTTTTGGGGGAGGCCTATGTCCAGCAGTGGACGTCTTTCGGCTGAATGATGATGATGATATTATTTTGACTGTCTCGTTGATCTAATGGTCGCAAGCGCGACTGTTGAGCCGTGAGGTCCTGGATTCCATCTCGAGGTCGGATAAAGTGTTATCGGGTTTTTCTGTGTGGAATTTCTCAGTAGCAATTCGGAATCTGGATGTATGCCCGGTTGATGTCAATAGGCTTATCGCCTACTACATGGGACTTAAACGTAACTGCGAAATGAGGTGTACCATACACCTCTTTTATGTTATTCCATTTATTCATTGAAATATACATTACTAGCTGTTGCCCGCGGCTTCGCTCGCGTTAATTAAGCTCAAAAAACTCTAAATACCGTACACTACTAAATTTTCTATAATAATATAATTCAATCGTGATTCGAAAGTAGCGTGGCGCCATCTTTGAACGTTATCGTTGTTTTCCTCGAGAATAGTATTTTTTTTTTCGGGATAAAAGGTACCCTATGTCCGTTTTTGTACACCTGACAACGTGTACAAAAAATTTCAGGATGATCGGTTCAGTAGTTTAGGCGTGAAAAGGTAACAAACAAACAAACTTACTTTCGCAATTATAATAATAGTTACGATTCTACATTTGTAACTATTGTCATAAAAAACGTTTTAAAGTATAGAATAGCAGCCCATGTGCATCGGGAACTGGGTCCAAGCTACCGGTGGTCAGGGCCTCAGAGAGAGGAAGTTCCTTACAATACGCACCGTGTCGAGAAGTACCGCTTTCTGTATCAGCTCTTGATCCAGCTGCCCAACGAAACCCTCTTTACATTATGGTCGAGGCTCTATATTATTACTAGCTTTTGCCCGCAGCTTCGCTTGCGTGAAATTTTGAACTCGTTAAGTGACGATTTTCCATCCAAACTGTCATCAAAATCAAAAGTTTTTATTTCACATAAACCATTACAGGCGCTTATGAAAAGTCGAATTTAGGTGCACGGTTCCAATTAGTCGTTTCCTATGGAGAACAGCCGGCAAGAAAATCCATGGTTACTCTTTTAAAATCCATATCTTTAACAATTTGAGTGGGTACAGTTATGACTTAGAATAGTTATGAGAGAGCAAAGTAGACTTAAGAGCAGGAACCACACAAAAAAAAAAACAAAATGAAAAATATGGTCACAAATTAACTAGGTATCCAGGCATCTAGCAAGTCTACAAAGCTCTCACATTTACAAAAGGTAAAAGGACGCTAAACTATATAAAACAACTGACATGGTTAATTGTCATCAAAACACATTACAAAGAAAATCACTGTATAATAAGATAAAGATATCTTGAGAGCAACGTTAGTAATAAAAAAACTAATCGTAATGAGGTTAGTTAATAGACATAGGTACACATACGACGTTAATGAGGTACCAGGGAAGCCACATGTGCAGAAGGAGTTATTGCCAAGCATCTTTATCGTCAACGTAGTCCTTAGACTTGGACACGTTTAATAAGGGCTTTAAACTTTCCCTCGGTAAGATCAGTTACAGATTTCGGCAGCTTATTATAAAAACGCACGCCATTTCCTAGAAATGACTTATTAGTTTTACTCAATCTAAATTTGGGAATCACCCCCTCTCCCCCCTATTTAACTCCCCCAGGGATTGAATTTCGGAAAATCCTTCCTTATCACTTGTCTACATTATAAACGGAACCTCTATGCAAAATTTCAGCTTTCCAGGTCCAAGGGTTTAGGCTGGGCGTTGATGAGTCAGTCAGCCAGGACTTTTATTTTTATTTATGATTATAGCTCTATAAAAAAGCCTCCATGCCCGAGAAACGATACCTAAGAACACAAAGAAGAAGACAAAAGTAAGAAAATGAAGACAAGCTACGAAGACTTTATGAGAAGTGATGTGGTGCGTGCACCCATTGTAACTCTCACAGATTATAAGGGTGCCTTTCTACCAGAGATGTGTTATGCAGCTATGCTGCGAGAAAGTAAAAACTAAGCTACGAAACTATGTGAGCGCTTCCACTGATACTATAAGCTATGTAGCGGACCGAGTAAGATGTGCCATGAAAATACGCCGCCGCAAGGTAGCTGTGCGACGAAGATGTGCAGCTCGAGCTATGCGACGTATCGACAACAGGGAAGGCACGGGGATAGGCACATAGCTACGCCACTCGCGACCATCCATAGCACGCATCCATAGCACGCATCCACAGCACTCATCCTTCCATATAAAAAACGTAGCTTAGTTGAATCAGTTTCCACCATTGCTATGCTATGTGGACCAATGAATATGATTGGTGGATATCAAACGCATCCATAGCAACGTTGCATAGCATATCTCTGGTAAAAAATCACCCTAAAGGTGTGAAAATACTATCAAACTCATTACGCCACATCAAAATTGATTGCAAAGAAATATTAAATTAATTCCACAAAACTTTTTAAAAGCCCTTTGATCATTATCCCTTCATATTTTTCGGTGCCTTGGCTTAAAGAGGGAGATTTAATTAATTGGTCATTATAACCTTAAGGGCTGTTGCCATGGCAACGGTGGATTAGCCCGGAAAGGGTATAAACCCACCCTTTTAGAGTTTATGTTAAAGATAACAAATGTATTATAATGTGTGGGTTGGTGTAAAAATTAGAGCGCTGTTTGTATGAGGGAATGTAGCATACGTAGTATAATAAACTTTATGTGTGCTGTGGTGGGGATGTTCGGTGGAGGGGGTTATATACGCTCACTTGTTATCTGACTGCCGTCGCGACCGCACGACTATTAAACTAAGATTTTAAACTGGTGTTTTAATAATTAGACCAAAAGCCACCAACAAACATTTTTTTTTTATCTTGGTGATTTCCTCATGGATACCCTACCGGCTAAAAACCCACGGTGTTCCTTCTACTGACCCTTGGCCGGGTCGCTGGATTCGCAGCTGCATGCACCGCAACCCCGATAGGCCTCTGTCCGCCAGCCCCTGGAGGACCTCTCCTTCTGTGGGGCCTAGCCCCACGTCCTCCTGAGAGGCGCGCACGGAACACTGCGCGCCGCCTTCTCGGGCCTGTTACTGGTCGGGCGACGGGTCCCCTAACCCGTCGCTCGCAGGCCACACACTAGGGTGGCCGGAGATGGTCGCGCGCCCTCCGGCGGCGCCCGGTGCGTCTGATGCGGGAAGGAAGAGTGGCCGTCTCCTTTCTCTCCCGCTTGGTCACCATCACCACCTCGCAAAAGGAGGTGACGGCTCCTACGCACTCTCGCTCCCGACCATGAACAGAACCACGGCCGGAAGCGAGAGAGCACCAACCAACCTTAATATCTCGGAAACTATGAATGATAAGTATTTATGGACTATTTAACACCACTCTAATAAAATAAATAACACTTCTTGAATAGTCTACAAAATACTTTTTTTGTTAGTTTCTGAGATATTAAAGTTTATGTTGGTGACCCAGATTCATTGCTCCCATGTGTATTATAGTACCTGCACCGTGTGTGTAGTTTTACGTTTTAAATAAAATTTTATTAATTCAGAATTTCACAGTATTTTACTATACAGAATGTTAACGAATTCACGTAATTCCTTCAAACCACATGATCTATTAATGGTATAGATTCACCTGCACGGGATTTAGATTGATTAAAAATAAAATAAACTTTTTTTTTTCCAAATTTTTTTTTATGTGATATAAAATTTCGATGCCACGCATAAATTAATGAAGGCACTGCGACATAGCTGACGGGCACGACTAGCGCGATATCGCTCCTCACAGTCAGTTAACAAGGAGCGCTAAAATTACTCAGATACAAAATACCTGCGTTAATTTTTTGAAAACTTTTTTTTGTTTATTCTGAAAAAAAACCTATGCAGGGTCAATACCCTGAAAAATTAACCATGTATATACCTATATAAGTATTTACACTGGTGACACTGATTGCAGTGTCACCAGTAAATAACGCAGTTTGAAGAAATTTCACCCTGTACCTATAATGATGATGTACAGCTAAAAATCTAATAAATACATTAGGTAATCAAACTTGTCCGTATAAAAAATCATCAGTACAAAACACTCAAAGAAATCCCCATACACATCCCTTGCCAAAAAACTTGTAAATTATGCAAAAGAGATTCATCTTAGGGTAATAAATTTATAAAGACCAACGCTAAAATCTGGTAGTAGGAGCGTTATCAATTTCAAGGAAACTTTAATACTTTGCAGAGTCTTTGTGAACTTTATGCTAATAGTAGATAGCTAAAGTTTAAGTTAACCCTGGCTTAAGTAAAACAAAGTGCTTTTGAGTCGAGAAGTTTGGACGTTCGAAAAAATTGCAATGTATATGGTAGGTTGGTTAGTCCGTCTGGGTTTTTGTTAACTGCTCATGATTTAGAGCGTGATGATTATAATAAGCTGGTTTGTGATTTGTTAAGTTTTGGAATTCTTAATTTGAACTCATTAAACATACGTACAAATACTCAAGCCTGTACAGTCCGCGAGGCCTAAGCTGAGCTTTGCATTTGTGTGATGCTTGTTTCCCACGGTGCCTGATATCGCCCACCGCGACGCACATTCTCGCACCGGCGCACCATGGGAAGAGACTCGTCTGTGGTAACGCGGACGCGTGCGGAGCGGTGCGCCGATTTCACATCACACACCCTCATAATGTGGCTTCCCACGGTGCGTGATTTTACGGATGACGCACAGCAGGTGCGCGCTACCACGCACCGTGGGAAGCCAGCTTGAGAATAAATGCAGACGCGTCCTTTACTTGGTTTAAACCGGTTCATACTGCTTTTTGGCAATCGATTCTATGTGCACTCACAGTCCTCGAGGCGTAAACTGAGCTTTGCATTTGACAAAGCTCAGCTTACGCCTCGCGGACTGTAATCTCCGAAGGTGAAAACAGAGGTTTTCCCCTATTACAGGGGTTTGTACACCCACATTTCGCTTCTGGTGTTAAGTCTCATTTCATCATCATTCAGCCGAAAGACTTCCACTGCTGGACATAGGCCTCTCCCAAAAGAGGTTTTTGCCGTAATCGCCACGCTTGGCAGGCGGGTTGGCGATCGCAGTATGGTTGTTAAAGTACTCAGAGAACGCTGCTGCCCATCCTCTAGAGAACCCTTAGTCGCCTTTTACGACACCCGTGGGAATAGATGGGGCAATGCTATTCTTTACGTCCGGCACCTGGAAGTTGATCCCAACATAGTTGGGAAAAGGCTCAAAGATGATTGTTCATTCAAGTCGGTATTTATTCATTTTATTTATTTATTCTATTCTTTATGCACAAAAATAGTACAGAGGCGGACTTAATGCCTTAGGCATTTTCTACCAGTCGACTTTAGGGTGATGCAGAGAAAACATGGTAGGTGCACACATTATTATGATACGATAATATGATATCAAAAATAAGCATATGGGTATCAATAAAACTTTTGGAAATACTACATTAAAATACACAAATTTCAAATATTATAAATATATTCATACAATATACAACTTATAAATACATACATAAATATATAACAATACGTATATATATAACAATAAATAATAGGACAATTCAGCGTTGAGATGATTCTGCCAATTTATTGCGAAGGTGCTCACGTATTTTAACTTTAAAAGAGTACCGACTAGTGGCCATCCTGATTTCCGAGGGGAGCGCATTCCACAGAAGAATAGACTGGACGAAGAAAGAAGAGTGCATGAAGTCAGAACGGTGAGAGGGACGGTATCGAAGCCTTTTGAGAAATTAGTAATGTAAATTAGATCTAAGAGCTCCATTGCAATTTATTTGAGTAGAAATAACGCCTGTGAAAAATTACCAATGCATTTTAAAACTATTGGTAAGCAAGTACCTACGCAAGATTTTATATACCGTGGAACTGACGTACCCGAAAGATTTTAACCATCGATTCCGATGCCTAATTGGAGAAGAAAAGACACGATATAGTTTGTTAGACAAAGCTTAATTTTCGGAATATTCATTATTTACGGAAATTCACAAATCTAAAAATATCTATGGTAACAAGACGTTTGAACGCGGCGTTGCGACTTTTGTCATACCATACTCATCTCGCCGTACCTATGTCTTTTTTGTCGGGGAGGGTTGTGAAGTGAGAAGTTTCTTATCCACTCACACGATCATTTACAAATGTTGCCAGTTCAACCTAACGTATTGTTTACAAGGAAGTACTAAAGTTAATTGATTTATTAAGAAACGAAAAAAAAATTTTTTTTGAGGTCTCGAGTCGAACTGGCTCTGCACCGTGCCGCGTAACGTTGCGCTCGCGACGAGAGGGGCGCGCTCTTTTTCAGTATTGCTCGTTCGTCTTCGTCACTTGTCACACAGCCTACAATAGTCCCTGTTATATTCATAAAACTACAAGTACCAGGGTACATTTTAAGAGGCTCCAAAGTTACCGTTGGTGGTTCCCAATTAATGCAGCCATCTGAAACTAACTCAACTGGAGACAAATATAGTAAGGCTTAAAACGCACTAGCGGCTGGCCGCGATGCGGCGTACCGTTTGCGGCATGCCACACATCAATTTTTACATGAAACCGCATGATATCGACGCACTGATTTGCGGCCAGCCGTCAATCACTCCAGTTGTTCTGGGGTTGCGGTGCGGCATGCCGCATTGCGGCTGGCCGCTAGTGCGTTTTAAGCCTTAGGCAATTTTCGTCGCAGAATAATAAAAAACCTGACATGCAGGCGTTGCCGTGGGTACAACTAGTTATCCATAATATCTTCGTAAGCTTGCTAATGAACTAATGAGCAAACAACAAGTGCTTTTGCAATTAGCCAGGTAAACGCTACTATAACAAGTCAGAAGAACTCTGCGAAGGTATGAGGCAGCTTTTTTCATAGACAAGAATCACAAAGCTAACTTCTACGCTTCTTAACTCAAACGCTACTCAATTTTAAGTTGCTGTTAAGTCTCGTGCTGTCTCTCTCACTTTATGGCAAAGTGATAGTGACAGTACGAAATTGACAGCATCTTAAAATTGAGTGGCGTTTGAGTATTTGGAAAATAGTGCTTCATACGGGTTTTATTTGGGCAATGCCGATACCCCCTTTTTTTTGTCGTGGGAAAATCCTCATGGATACCCTTCGCCCCGGGATGGCGAAGGGTTATGCCGGACTCTTACTGGCTAAAAACCCACGGTGTTCCTACTCCTGACCCTTGGCCAGGGTCACGGGATTCGCAGCTGCATGCACCGCAACCCCGGCAGAATGCCGATACCCTAAGGTACTTTAATAAATGAGTAGCTGTACCCGGTATACTTACTACCTACCTACCTTCAAAAACAAAATCAAAACAGTTTTTTTTATTACTTGTCTTGGTCGCGTTTGACCCTCGTCGCACCTGATGGTAAGCGCAGACAGGGTCTAAGATGGAGCACACAAATTCAAGTAACAGAGATATAGAGGAATTCCCCTATACCCCTCTGGCTCTCACATACACACAACGGAACCCAGTAAACTGCTTGGCGCCGGAGTTTAATGTGAGGGTGGTAGCTAGCCAGGTGGACCGTATAGATCCTACCACCAAGCGTATCGTATATTAGTAAGCATATAATAGTAACAAAAAGTTAAAACCATTTTCATGCACGCGGTAAACAAATGAAGAATATGGACATACTGAGATAATTTAGTTTTTTTTTTAAATATCAAAATTTGCTTTCATAAGAACTTTCTCCGGACAATCACGAATTCAACAAAAAAAATATGCGAAATTGGTCCAGCCGCCCACGCGTGATGCCGTGGTCAAGGGAAATAAGCATTTATTTATGTAAATACAGATATTTATTTCTATAAAATACATCTGTCACAGACACTAATTTTACAAGTCCATGTTATGTTTTTTTTAAGACTAGATACCGCCGGCATTTCCTATCAGAATAGCTCTGAAAAGAAAAGCCGAAACAAACTCAGAGGTCAAGGTTTATTTTAAAGTCTAGACATTGTGGTTTTAATTGATGTGTTATGCGTTCTCCCCTCTATATAATTTCGGGACCTTGGACTTACTCAAGTGCTCGATATTGATAACTGCACCAGGTAGACCCTGGTGCCGTTATCAATATCGAGCAAAAACGAGCAAAAAATCACGTTTGTTGTATGGGAGCCCCCTTAAATATTTATTTTATTCTATTTTTTAGTAATTGTTGTCATATCGGCAACAGAAATACATCATCTGTGAAAATTTCAACTGTCTAACTATCACGGTTCATGAGATACAGCCTGGTGACAGAAGGATAGACAGACGGTCAGATAGACGGACAGACGGACGGACGGACAGCGGAGCCTTAGTAATAGGATCCCGTTTTACCCTTTGGGTACGGAACCCTAAAAAAGATTCCGATGAATTGATAACCTCCTCCGTTTTTTTACGTCGGTTAAAAACTGTAGAAGGAGATGGACCTCGGAGGAACAATCACATACTTTTGAAAGTCTCTTCAGCAAATTTAATATTTTCAAGATACATTTTGACGTGCTACACAATGCGGAAACGGAAATCAGCTGACTCAATACCTTTACAATTCCCGATCAATATGAAAGCGCCAGACAAGTGCCTCTATTTCTTTTCCGTTTAAAACAAAATAAAATCGACGTACAAA
Organism: Amphipyra tragopoginis; assembly: GCA_905220435.1. Taxonomy (NCBI): domain Eukaryota; kingdom Metazoa; phylum Arthropoda; class Insecta; order Lepidoptera; family Noctuidae; genus Amphipyra; species Amphipyra tragopoginis. Next base: position 2,140,426 of record HG992010.1, on the reverse strand, counting down.
AGTAAGAACGAGTAATGCCCTTGGGAGGTAAGAGTTCCGGGTTCGATTCCTGACCGAAGCAAGTCAGCTTTGGAGCTTAGTTCGCGTTGTTTCCTCGCCTCTGGGGAATGGTTTGTACGTCCGTATGTGTACATATAAAACTGACGGTTTTAACGTCTTGAAATCTTTTATTTTTGAATATTGTTTCACTGTATTCTGAATGGTGGAATATATTTTTAAGTTTTGTACGTACAGGGATTTATTGAAACTTTATCTTGCAATATTTATTACTTTTAAGTTCTTTAATATAATCAATTTACACGTTTCGAGTCTTCAGTAGAGTGCGGATACTATCACTTTAATTATCATCATTAAGGTACAAGTCCGAGACGGGCTTGTAATGTAACAGACGGCCCTAGGCTCTCCTGAGCACGTCTGCTACACCAGTTGTAAAGAATGTGTAGGGCATTCAATACCTAGTACATAAATAACAATAATAAAAATGGTTATAGAATAAGAGGCAGGACAGCATAACGTCCCTTGGGGTAGTCAGCGAGATTCCTTCCTGTAGTCACGGCGTTCGTCGATGGCCCACACAGCCATCTAATAGAAACCGGCGGCAGCAAACAGACCGGCTGTAGCATTTAGTCATGCCGGTAGAGATTAGCCGGTCCGATCGCCGATCTCGCAGGTGTAGGTAGGGCAGGAGACGAAGTGAAAAGAAGGGAGAAGGGGTTACCATCGGGGCGCAGCTTCTTTATCTGGCTTTCCAGTTGGATAACATGCCACAGCTGTTAATAACACCAAGGGAAACACGTAGAAATTCCACAAATGCTTTTTATTTAACTTGATACTCTTTATTTCAGTAAAATATCAAAAACTGTTCTGTAGAAATATTCCAAATTTCAGTTTATAACATTTATCAATATAAAATAAACAGACAATAATTGTCTCAAAAAAATCACCATGGTGTCCCCAAAAACATTCCAAAGTCCAGTTCCCGTTCAAATTCCTATCCGTCATAGTCAAAAAAATATAAAAATGGCCAGTAGGTGAAAGTGACGATGCAGCGATGAAGGTGATACTACAGGCTGAAGACCGTAAACTGCAACAGAAGTATCGCTTGCGGTGCGATCTGCGGCTGCGGTCTGCGGTTGCAGATTTGCAGTCGCTTTCGGAATAGCACCTTTAAAGTGCACACCTTAAAGGCGCTATTCCGATGGCGGCAGTTTGCAGCCCGTCTCGGACTTGTACCTTCATTCTGCCGAAAAACGTCCACTGCTGGACATAGGCCTACCCGAAGCATCGCCACTATCCATGTTGAGGATTTGCCATAAACGCCACGCTTGGCAGGCGGGTTGGCGATCGCAGTATGGTTGTTAAAATACTCAGAGAACGGTGCTACCCATCCTCTAGTGAATCCCTTAGTCGCCTTTTACGATGTTAGAGATGGGGTAGTGCTATACTTTACGTCTGGAACCACACGGATAACCACTAATATTTAGTGACAAGAACCTAAAAATTACTAGTTTAACCGTTTATAGGGTAGATTTTACATTAAGGCATTAGTTGCCGTCACTGGCAATCATTTTGGCAAAATTCATGTTGGCGGTGGCGTTTGTGCACTGTGCCCGTTTAAAGCTGGCTACCCACGGTGCGTGGTAGCGCGCACCGGCTGTGCGTGGTATCATCCGTAAAATCACGCACCGTGGGAAGCCAGCTTTAAAGCTTTGTCGTCCTAGGCGTGATGGAAGACTGATACACTATTATTTTACTTAAATCATAATTTAATTTAATTAAAAGCAAGCAGCGCTCGTTGTCGAGTGTGGGAAGAGGATTACGTTGCCACCCCTAGGCAATGGCGGGAATGGTCACCGTTGTATACTGCAAGTTGTCATTATTTACATTATGTACTAAAGGTGCTAGTGCAAATTTAATGCTACGTGCTACGAAAACGTGTTAATTAGAGTTTTTTTTAATTGGTGTCAGACCTCTTATCACAGTGCATGCTGGCAAATATGAACCAATTAACAGGTTAGGAAATTAACTAATCGTCTATGTTGTAAATATTTATTTTGACGACACGTTTGGTGCAGTGGCTGAGCGATTGACTTCTGCGCTACGGGTCGTGGGTTCGATTCCCGCTCGGAACAAATATTTGCATGGCCTACAAATAGTTGTTCCGGGTCTGACTGTTTGTGCATGTCAAGATTTGTGTCTGTAAATGCACACACAATACAAGAGAAATCTTAGTGTGGGATAAAGTTATTTAAAAATAAAAAATTAACTTTAAAAAAAAGTAAAAACCGACTTCAAAGAAAAACTAAAAGGAGTAAAATAATTACCATAATATAAAATTAACAGTTTCAGAAGTCGGTGGCTTCTATTTGTTTCAGTGTAGAGTTGCACCGACTTCTGAAACTGTTAATTTTATATTATGGTAATTATTTTACTCCTTTTAGTTTTTCTTTGAAGTCGGTTTTTACTTTTTTTTAAAGTTAATTTTTTATTAAATACGTTTTAGTGCCATAAATTTAACCCCCTCCTCTTCACAACCCTTCTTTTTGGCTTTGACGTAGTCGGGCATAGAAAGCCCTTTCAAATGATAGGTACCTTACACGATAAAATGAAAACATTCCAAAGGGGGAGGGGGGGGGGGACATGCACCCCCTCCTCTTTTCCAGTAGTCAGTTCCCAACAACAAATATAAACAAAGCTATATTAGTAATTTGAGAATTTTGCTTTGATCCGATGAGGAGTTCCGTTCCATATCTCTGAAGTTCATAGTCTAATCGTAACAAAATTTATATGGGACCAATCGGGAAGTATACCCTTTCGAACAAAGAAAGAATTTTTCAAATCGGTTCATAAATGACGGAGATATGAGGTAACAAACATAAAAAAAAAAAAAAAAAAAAAAATACAACCGAATTGAGAACCTTCTCCTTTTTGAAGTCGGTTAAAAAAACTGTCTTCACTCCGGTACATTCGATTAAATCCTATAATTTTAGGAAAACGAAAACGACGGTACCTCAGTAGGTACAATATGCAAAGTATTTCTTTTAGTTGCTCCATTTGTCATGTTGTATCAATAAGAGGAAACATAATTAAAAAAAAGTTGCGAGCGAGACAGACTTACGATGACAAATCACACGTGTTTGAACATGAACACTACTAATATTGGTTCAGTACCGTACGCGAATCGAACCGCAGCGCTGAAAGCCAAGCGCACAAAATTTAAAGTAATTGTTTGAGTTCAGCGTACCTATACGCCTTAAACAACCTGCACCCCACAGCCGAAAGTCGCGAACACAATAAATAAATAAAACAAGAACAATAAAAAAAGACGGAAGCTCCGTCTCGGAAGCTGGTATTGTACTGTACTCATATTCAAGAAAATATGACACCAGTTTCGCCCTGTCCATTGTAATGTTTGAAAGATACAACTGGCTCACTTTAAAATACAACACAGCAACGAAAACGTACACTAAAAACATGCACACAAAGAACAAAATCTGTTAAAACTACGCCCGACGCACACATTGAAACGATCGCTGCCGTCTAAGCGGCGAATACGCGTCTGTTTTTCCGTGTGTGCGTGTGTTGCAAGTAGTGGGTGTATAAGTGCGCGCAAAATTTCTGCGCAGAGAATTTCGCTTGTATCTGGTAATGTCCCGTGCACATTGAGAGAAAAACGTTTATTTTTATTACGCTTGGCTAGTGCCACAATAGATGTAACACCTAAACGTGACTTATACTTAACTTTTATAGTTTGAATTTGAATTGGAAAATGTAACTATTAAATGGGTTTGATGTTTTCTGTTATTATAATGGTTTTTCTTAACGGACATTTTAATAAAGGAAAAGTTTCAATAAGTCATTTTTATTTTGCGTTGGTTGTTACAGTAAAAGATGGTTTACTGTTATGTTAGCAGTCGATGATATTACATTAAAACTTAAGACGTCTTATTACGTTTTAGTCATTAGTCATTTATTCTGAACAAAAATACATTTGTGTTGAACAGGTACAGGAATAATACAATAATAATAATCAATAACAGTTACAATCAATAATATAGATTAAATGTCAAAAATAAAATAATTAATATCTTAGTAATAAAGTAACACAGTTTCAAAAAAAAAAAAAAATTTAAAAGAAAAAAAAAACACACAATTAGTCTAGTTAAAAAAAAACAAAATAACATGACAAGAATTAGACTTAAACTTAAATAAACAAGTTACACTGTGGCATTATTTTTGTCCCTGAAAAACTCTTCTATACTATAGTAGCACTTCGTCATTAAGAATGAGTTTAATTTGAATTTAAATATTCTTGGACAATTAATCATTTTTAGTTCTAATGGCAATTTATTAAAGATTTGTACAGACTGAACTTTAGAGCTATGTCTGACAACATTTAATTTTGGCTGCAGATAATTAGGCAAATCTTTCCTGCGCGTTTCTACCCTAGTTTCCCTTTCTTCCTTTGTCTCGTACTTATCTAGGTTTTTTTGAAAACTACTTAGTAGAACCAAAATGTAAAGACATGGTACAGGTAGAATTTTTAATTTCACAAAATGCTCTCTACTCTCTCTAATGTTTAGCTAGCTTGTTACCCAATATAAGGTTGCAGACACATTTAGCGTATTTTTCGCGGCTCATGTTTCGTCGCGTAACGTGTTCAATACGGCCGACGTATCTTGGCGAATCTGAAGTTAGGTGTTTGGCTGCGCAATGAATCTTTTAGATACGAAATTGTGTACTGCGCAGCTAATCAGCTAACTTCAGACTCGCCAAGATACGTCGGCCGTATTGTATGCATCGCGCTACAAACAAATTCTCTTGCGCGGCCTCACCACGCGTATTTTGCATCATTGTGTCGAGCGTAATAGGGCCTAGAACTGATTACGCAAGATACGCTAAATGTATTTTGGCCTGCTAGCAAGTTTAACTGTGCAAGTCGACTTCTGCAAGTTTTACGAATAAAGCGAACACTTGCGTGCAATAACTTACGCAATAAATTCGCTAGTGTAGTTGGCGCTTTAGGTAGGGTCAATTGTTGTACCTATGGACGGCTTTACCTATGGACACTACCAATATTTCAAAAACATAACGGCGTAAATTCGTAGTTAGAACGCATTCGTAAACTTTTTTTGACGAATGGCAACACTGACTAACTGTCACTAAGCTGTCAGTGATAAATCTGTTGTTATGTGCTGTTAAACATTTTTATTTGAAAAAGTAAGTTTTTTTGTACATTTTCAAAGTGTTTTACTATGAGATAACTTAAACTAGGAGTATAATAATTGTAGATGATTTACAGAACTTCGTTTCATTGAAATAAGGACTATTCTGCGATTCTGTTAATGCTCTGTAGAAAGATTTAACCTTTTCTAGGTTATGTCTTAATATTTGTACCTGTGGACGGGGGAATGAATGTACCTGTGGACTGTCCATAGGTACATAATATCGGTTGCACCTGTGGACAGTAATTTACACAGACAAATGACTACATTTGTTTTGGTTTTTTTTCAGTGCCTCGTAGTAAAACCAGAGTGAAACGGGATAAAATATGTCCAGACACTCTCTCCGAAGCAGTTATAGAAGTCAAAAGTGGATGTTTAGATCGTAGGGTGTCTGAAAAATACAAAATACCAAAATATACCATTTTGAAATATTTTCAACTCAACAAATATTATCATGAGATCATTATCTCAATGAAAAAACTATAGATTAATTATTAGATAGATTTGTCGTTATATTATTGAAGAATGACGTAAAAAAGGTGTTTCAAGAGCATGAAGAAATTATGTTTATATTTAGAAAATTACGTGAATATTTAGAAAAAGCAGCCTACATGCCTATGGGTCTAGATTCCAAACAAGTCCGGGAACTTGTCTACCAGTTTTCTGTGCAAAAAATAAATAAAATACTCTTAAAATCTGGCATCAATACAAAATGGCTGGTATAGGATGGTTTCGATGTTATCGACAACGTTTTCCAGAATTATCGCTACGAAAACCTGTTTTTTTTTTGCAATATTAAATGCTTGTCTACAGGTACATTACCGTCCATAAGTACATTTGTGCTGTCCATAGGTACATTTGTACGTTGTACCTAGGGACAAAATAAGGGTTTTTGAAAATCTTTAATTTTCTGAGCAATTATTTCCGCCATCGCATTGGAGACTGATAATTATTAAGAGTTGATTAGTTACGAAGCCGTACGATAAATAATTTCATGATAAAAGTATCAGTTTTAAAAAAAAAATACTTTTTTGTCAAATTCTGGAAATCGTCCACGGATAGAGCACATGCCCCTAAACATTTTGCTTAGGTACTTGCAAAAAGACACAATCCGTTGCATTTTGGTTGCATCTTTTTTCAGTGATAGTGTAGCCTTGAAAAGTGTTATGAGCAATATTGTGCATTTTCAGCTCGTTCAGTTCACATAATAGGCGTGATGTTACACCGCCGTACATAGGTTAAACTGGATTTACAGGCAAGACTGCATTTTTTTCCTGAATATATGAAGGTAATACACACATCTGTCTACAGATCAGTTCAGTTCACGAAGACACGGGCCACTATTTTGTGCGAGAGCTAGCCGCGGTGTGCGTATTATAAGTGTGCAAATGCACACATCTATAACTAGTGCATGACGATAAAACTAACACAATAGCAATTTATAATGCACATTTGTAGGTACTATAGCGATTTAGACAAAGAGTGAGGCGCCTTCATGGATCTCTATCTGTACTCGATTTTGTTACAATTATCACAAGCATAATACAACAAAAATTGTCTGCATTGAAGATAAAATCATACCAGTTTAAAGATGCACCAAAAATGATGGTATCACAGCAACGCAGAGCATGTGCGAGTCATTTGCGTATGCTAATCCGTGTCCCGACGTCCGCGATATAAATTGATTTATCGCTCGCATCGGACGAGTTGGATCGGGGGGACACAGACTTTTATATGACGTATGAAAATGTTGACGCTGTAACATGCATTTTTTGGCGGTGTAGTATTAATTGAAGTAAATTTTATCTAGAGTATTTTGGTTGTGAAGTAGTAGGATTTTGTAGTTGCAATACGAGCATTCTAATTGTGGAATAAACTCGTAATCGCTATGGCTTTGATTTTGACAATACAAAGTTCATATTTATGATTAGTTACGGTTTACTCACGTGCATTTTTCGGGATTGCCCGACTAGTTTCGGACCCAAACGGAGTCCTTAATCATGAGCTGATCACACGGCGAGGTCGCGAGTCGAACTAGCGCTGCACCGCGCCACGTAGCGTTGCGCCCGCGACGAGAGGGGCGCGCTCTGTGTCGGTATTGCTCGTGCATCTTCGTCACTTGTCGTGTCCGTGTTGTTGTGATACTGAGTGCCGGTGCATACCGCGCTTACTAATCATAAATATGAATGTGTCTCACGAAAGTTATAATAATTAAATACATAGTTCGTTTAAAAGTGTACCTAATTCAAGTTTTCTGCTCGAAAATTCTTAGTTATTTTATAGACGGCTGTAGTATCTTCTTTATAACAAAAGTTAATACCGATCTTCTGAATAAGCAGGACTTACTTTTCCAATGTACATGAGAAAAAGTTTTTAACTACGAGTACAGTAAGCATCAATTTTTTTTTATTGCTTCATTTGGTCGCGTTTGACCCTCGTCGCACCTGATGGTAAGCGCAGACAGGGTCTAAGATGGAGCACACGAATCTAAGTAACAGAGATATAGAGGGATTCCCCTATACCCCTCTGGCTCTCACATACACACGACGGAACACAGTAAACTGCTTGGGGCTGAACTTTAATGTGAGGGTGGTAGCTAGCCAGGCGGACCGTATAGATCCTACCACCAAGCAAAAATTGATGTTAGAAACCGAGTTAATCAAAAAGATCAGTACCCCAAGTGTGAGTTTTTTTCGTTAACTACTGTAGTTGCGTCACGACAAAAATGTATGAAAATTTAGGCTGCGCCTCTAGGCGCACCGTTCACTAACTAATATTCGCGCGTTAATTGAACGGTGCGCCTAGAGACGCAGCCTAAATTTTCATACATTTTTGTCGTGACGCAACTACAGTAGTTAACGAAAAAAACTCACACTTAGGGTACAGAAGGGCATAAATTCATTTATATGTACGCAGACCGAATACGTGGTCCATATATCTTAGCAACACAGTATCCAATATTATACACGGTTAGTCGGAAAGGGGGTACTAATCCGTAGACCACTTAAAATATCACTGATGACGGTTTTAAAGCAAGTGTTAAAATTTCAAAATTCGATAATTTTATTTCCATGTAAAGTAATTTTTATTTTAGTTTTTTTAAAAATTCTTCGCCCCTGCTTTAGTTACGAATTCCGAAAATGGAGCTACTAATTTGTGACCCCAAATATGACCTAAAATGTAAACACAGCTGATCATAGCTGAGGATAGACTGATTTTAGCACATTTTTTATGTAATTTTTTAACAGCTATTTCTCTTAAACTATTGACTTTTGGGGAAAGTGGTAGAACAAAACATACTCATTATTATGGGTATTTTAACACCCTTTCGGATTAGTACCCCCTTTCTGATTAACCTTGTAGAAATACAATACTCTTTATTGTGCAAGATGTCAAAAATTCATTATTATGTTTATGAATAAATCGATCAATGCTTTATAAGTATGTAGCTATAGTGGACAAAATCATCAAACAAAATAATTAATGAACTTTATTATGTACCCGTAATATAGTATATTAACATGGCTAGACTATTTTACCACTATTCACTATTTAACTATCATTCATTCTCGATTAAACAGCCGTTTATCTATAATTTTAAATTTCGATTGACATAGCTACACTATTTAGGTACCAACATTAATTCTCTAATATAACAGTCATATTATTTTCTATTAAAATATTCAATATTTATTTACCTAAATAAAAAAGACATTCCAAATTTAAATATCATCACATCACAGACTAGCACACAACCATAGCTAACATATAGCTCGATTACCCGCGCGGCTACACCGAGGTGTTAGTCTGTGGTCAATGATTAATTTTGCGGTCATGTATCGTGTTCGGTCAGTAAGGGAATGAAAATTAGATTAAAATGGCTTGATGGCCAGTATTAATGGCTCATATCTAGAGCTTGGGTTCTCTGGATATACAAACATAATTTAAGTACCGTATAGCGTTAGATCTTTTTTAGAATACCTAAGGAAAAACAATTTAGAGTTTAAACAACGTCGGATAAAATATGAACATGAATACAGACATTTTGACAGTTTTTGTACAAAAGGTCTGTCAAAATCAATTTCTCTGATAAAAATTACTTAAGACTGGTAAAATCGACCCTCAGTGATCCTTTATAAAATCAATCATAAACTGAGTACATTTTGGTGTTATTTAAAATCCTATTTGTTTTTTTTCATCGACACCTTCCTGTACCTACATAATATGCCCAATTTAATTGAAGATGTCGAATATTCTTTATGTACTATTGAATAGACGTTAAATTGAGTGATTATTATTTTTAGCGAGCGTAGGCATTTTTAAGGTCATTAATTTATTCAATGTTCAAAAAGTATACAATATTTTTAGTCTATTTTGAATAAATTATGTTATTTTTATTAATGCAGTATGACGTACCTACCTCACCTAATTATGGTGGCATAACAATCTGTATAGTTGTATACAAGGTTAGTCGGAAAGGGCGTACTAATCCGAAGCCCACTTAAAGTATCGCTGATGACTGTTTGAAAGCAAGTGTTAAAATTTCAAAATTCGATATTTTTTTTCCAAATAAAATGATTTTTATTTTAGTTTTTTCAAAAATTATTCATCCCTGCTTTAGTTACAAATTCAGAAAATGGTGCTTCTAATTCATGATCCCAAATATGACCTAAAATGTAAACACAGCTGATCATAACTGGGGATAGATTGATTTTAGAGTTTTTTTTTGAGATTTTTGACCAACTGTTTCTCTTAAACTATTGAGTTTTGGGAAAAGTTGTAGAACAAAAGTTATTCATTATTATGTGTACTTTAACACCCTTTCGGATTAGTACCCCCTTTCTGACTAACCTTGTATAAACATAATAATTATGAAACCCATGTACTACCATATATTTAGGGTGTTTTTCCACCAGAGATGTGCTATGCAACGTTGCTATGGATGCGTTTGATATCCACCAATCATATTCATTGGTCCACATAGCATAGCACTGGTGGAAATTGATTCAACTAAGCTACGTTTTTTATATGGAAGGATGCGTGCTGTGGATGCGTGCTATGGATGCGAGCTATGGATGCGTGTTATGGATGGTCATGAGTGGTGTAGCTATGTACAGAGTAGTGTACCTACAGTAGGCGCGCGTTTGTCACCAAAATTGTTTCTTAACACATCTTACTCGGTCCGCTACATAGCTTAGCATCAGTGAAAACGGTCTCATAGTTTCGTAGCTTAGCTTTTACATTCTCGCAGTATGCAGCTATGGCTGCATAGCACATCTCTGGTGGAAAGGCACCCTTAGACTCGCCGGACGTTAGACTAAAAATCTATTGGAATGTACCATTAAAAACATATTTAAGTAAGAACCTTAATAACAAAAAAAGCTGCTTTATTTATCTCTCAAAAGTATTCGCAGTACACCATACCCAGTTCAACAAAACCTCATACATGTACTACCATATATTTAGCCTCGCCGGACGTTTGGCTAAAAATCTAATGGAATTAGCATAGGAATTGAGTCGAGGTGTACTTTGTACGTATCATTGCTTAATCCATTTGCAGACTGCGTTTAAAGGGGCAGTTGTGGGCCATAGATTAAAATGGTTGGGGTTAATGCGATGAAGTTATAAAGGGTTGTAGATTTAGATATTTGAAATGTTAAGAGTCCCTGTGATTGAGAAGCGACGTACCGGAGTATAGGTAATGTTCAGTTCTAAATAATGGCCATTTATTTCCAAACAATGGGTAGATATTATAGCAATAATAATTTGCCTACTGATATAGTGTTATTAGATCGTTCAGACTGTTGCACAATGATTGTTGATATTACTGTCCCCCGTGACGACAACCAAGTGAAAGCTGAGAAAAATAAACGAGTAAAAAATATCTTGATCATGAGGTTGTTAGCATGTGGGATGTGGACTTAGCAGTCATTGTTCCGATAGTCGTTACGGCGAGTAGCGTTATAGCCAAGAGCCTCGATCAACATTATGACTATGACGCTCTCGGTAGGCGGCTGGGCTTGATACAGTATAGTACAGTACTCCTTGACACGGCACGCATAGTGAGGAGGTTCATTTCTCTGGAGTCCTGACCACCGGCATCTTGCACTCTGTTCCCGATGCCGGTGGACTACAATTTTTTACATTTTTAAATGTTATATTGTATGTTTTCACGATGTTTATTTAAAAATGTTATTCATATGTATGTACGATGAGTAAATTACTAATTTGCTTAAACCTATTTTTATGTAACCATAAGAATAAAAGAGAACCAAAATGTTTTTTTTTTTCATAATCTCTCTCAATTCGGCCTACCTTGTGGCATAGGCTTTCTCCAACTGTTTTCATTGGACTCCGTCTTCTGCAATTCTTGTTCAATATGGCCTAAAGACAGAAACATTTAAAAAATTGTAAAAACTTACTTGGCTGCTGGAAAACTTCACAGGGTTCACTAGGTATCATTAATAGAACGCAAGTAAAAAGTACTGAAGTTTTAGTAAATTAGATAACAAGAAGATAACAAGAGAAAAACAACGGACCTACTTTAATAAACCCGGTCGCAAATTATCAGACGTTTCTGCCCATACAAATTCTGACACGCGTGTCTGCTCATACATGTTGTACTATTTTCCCCACACTGTCAGAATTTGCTGGATCCGGCAGCCTGCTGGCTCTAGTACAAAATTTATGCGCAGAGGGTCTTAGCGCACGGTTGAGTAATTTTCTGACAGAAACTTATAATATCGGCCGGGCTACATATCTCAATTTTGCAGTCCAGCAGACCTTATCAGTTGTGATAAGGTCACATTCGATCATAATATCACTCCCAGTCATTGTACAAGAGGACACTTCTGACTACCCTTTTTGAGATTTCAGGCGTGACGGTTATTTTAGTATTAAACTCTTCAAAGTTATTTTAACGTCCCTCCAAATTTAGGTTCTCGAAACTTCGGGTCTATTTTAATTGAATTGTAAGTTAAACCCTTTTGGGGACTAATTCCCAGAACTTCAAAATCACTGTAATTTCATTGTCATCTTAATAAAATAACTGGACTAGATAATATCTAAAACTTTTAGTTTTGGGAAGATAAATATTGTTTTTGTAATCAGTCTTGTCTGGCAAAATAATTTATGAAGGGTAATGGAAAATTTGGCAATATGGAACATAACATAACTTCACGCCTGTATTTGCCGAAAGGCATAGGTATAGTACACCCTCATTTCACTGTTGCAAGAAAAGAGCCTCCACGAGTGACGATACTTAAGTACGTCTGGCACACCCTGGGCAGTCAGCCCCGCTACCAACCTTGCTGACTGGCTAATCTTTTCACCACAGCATGAGCTGTTTTCGTATAGCTCTTGCTGACACGAGAGAAGAAGAATTTCACCGTTATGTTTAAGTTCCATGTATTATGGGGCGAGTCTATTGCCATCAACCGGGCACAAATTCAGACTCCGGGCTGCTACAAAGAAATTCCACATGAAAAAGCCCAGTAACACTTTGCCCCATCTAGGGATCGAAACCAGAACCCAGGAGGATGAGCTCAGCAGTCGCGCTTGCGGCCACTAGACCAACGTGGCAGTCTATTTCTAAGTGCGTATACACGTAGAAAGCGGATTGCCGACGCCGATCTGTCAGCGCTTGTCGGTGCTGATCTGCGCAGATAGTTGGCGTAGGTACTCTCTATACTGTGTGGCGAACCAGCGCCAACAAGCTCCGAACGTCGCCGATAAGTTCCGACTTGCTCCGATTGGCCACTTTACACTTGTTAGATGGCTCATTTTGCCATCATGCAAGGAAGCATGCAAGTGTTTCTGGGTTTGCTCCGCCAGAAGACTCGGCCTCGTGCACTCGTTCCACTCAGGACCACCTTCGCGAACTTCTGGCTCCATGCTTTTAAATAACACTTTAGGGTTAGAACAGAGTCTGACCACGTGTAGTCGGAGTGCGCTGAGTTGGATTAACATTACATTCCTCTGTGTGAAAATAATGTTGCGCGAATACTTATTTGGCAAATTAAACAATAGCCAAATAAGTATTCGACTAAAACAACATTTCCGAATGATTTTTGGCCATATAATTATGGTGGCTAATAATCATTCGGCGAAATCAAATTAGGGTAAAAATTGCTTCGGCAAAGAAATGAAAATCGTAATGAAATTCGATATAAAATACCTACTTCAGCAAAAACACTGGCGCTCAAGTAACATCCATAGTAAAAAAGAACGAACAGGTAAAATGAGCTCCAACATTTATCAATTTGTGGAAACTGTGTATATTTATATTTCCGCCAAGTGTTTTATGCAGAAACTTTGGACTCAGAATGTAGACTGAGATGAAAGTTTGCCTGTACATCTTCAAAAACAATGGCTAATACATTAATTTTCTTTCTGCCTAGCCTTTTCCTAAACATGTTGGGGTCAGCTTCCAGTCTGAGGGACTACCATCAGACTTCCGCAACCCAGTTACAGGGTAATGCCGATATTCTAAGGTTAGACCGGTTGTTAGGCTATCAGGCTCCTGACTACCTGAATAGACTGTCATAGATATTCGTAACGGGAATGACGGTTTATCGTGCTGCCCGAGGCACGGAGGTGTCTCGATGTGTAAAGCCGAGTACTCACTATCGAACCGTAACTGTAAGAGCGATTACGCACTGCATCCGATCCGAATCCGTGAAAATACGGATATAAAAAGCTCGGACCGAATTCGGATATTGCTTTACGCACTGCATCCGATCCGAATCCGTGAAAATCTCGGACCGAATTCGGATGTTGCTTACGCACTATTCCGATCTCTGATCCAAATTCAAACAATTCAGGCTACTTCGGTCCTTCAATTGTTCTTCCGAATTAGAAACTCACGGATGACGGATAGAAATCGGATGACGGATGCCGGATGTAGTGCGTAAACTACCATACAAATAGTACTACGGCTACTTCGGTCCGTCAATTTTTCTTGCGAATTAGAAACTCACGGATGCTGGATGTAGTGCGTAATCTACCATACAAATAGTTCTATGGCTACTTCGGAACGTATTTTCACGGATTCGGATCGCATGCAGTGCGTAACCGCTGTAACCGTTGCACGTTACTGCAACCTAAAAACATAATGTGTACGTGTTTCGCGAACTTGTCGCGAGCTGAACATAGGTTCGCAGTGTAACCAACGCTGTGAGCTGACAATTGTCGGTTTTTGCCGCGAACCAAAGGGCGCTCGCGGTGCGCTCGTGGACGTTGGAACTGAAGGCCGCTGCATGCTGCGAACCTACAGATTCATGATTTGATTTGAAAGCAAGAAGTAGAGTACTTCTTTCTTGATACATAATGATGAATCCACCATCTTCATGGTCGTTTATAACTATCGAGTAATGAGTATATTAATATGTACGCTGCTGCAGTGATAGATAGTTCGTCTGACATCGTGGAGTTCCAAACGAATACTCTGGATAGGCCGGCTCGCTTTTACGGTTACAGTCAACGTAGACATCATGTACATACTAGAACCTCGTTATTGTAACTGCATGGTTACAGCTCGCTAGTGAGAACCCGGCTTTACGAACGCCACCCATCCATGGACTGAACGCGACTGGCGCAGCTTAACCTCGCAAATCGCATGACCTGTGCCGTTATTAATTAGCCATGAGCCCCTTGAGTACAGGTACACACCCATCAGTTCCAAAATCTTCCCTAGTTGAACCATTTCAACCAGCATTGAATTAATACGTACCCCGCCCATTTGAGCTCACCCAATATACTTACACAATTAAACCTTTTAAATTGAATTGGTAGCAATAAAGATTGATACAGTATAATAATATTATAAAGAGGTAGAATTTGTTTGTTTGTTTGTTTGTTTGTTTGTATGTAGGAGGTAATCTCCGAAACTACTCATCCGATTTCAAAAATTCTTTCACCAGTAGGAAGCTACGTTATCCCTGAGTGCTATAGGCTATATTTTGGGATCAAAAAATATATTTTTATTATAAATTAACGCGAGCGAAGCCGCAGGCAAAAGCTAGTACAGTATAAAGCAGTCCTTCCAAAACAAACATTGTAAATAGAGAAGTGACCGTTTTCACACCAAATGGTCTGTGAAAAAGAAGCATATGGTTTTAGGGTTCTGTAGGCGAGTTGACAGATGAAACCGTTTAGTTAGAGAAGCAGGAACATTCCCAGAAACTCATTGTTTAATTGTCATTGTAGAAGCTTTTGCTGACGCGGTAGCTTGCACCAGACGTGCGTAATTATATTACTATCAAAACAACATTCATTACAATTGATGAGTGAGTGCAATTACTGCTACGCGGTAGCTATAAGGGTTTTATCACAGTGGCGATTTGCAAGCGAGTTTGTAGCAAAGCGAGAGCGCAGCGGGCTCGCCGCGAGTTCGCAGCCAGCGCGATGCGAGTTCTTTATCACATTGGCGATTCGCGAGCGAATTCAAAGCGGAAGAGCAGCGATCGAGCGCATTTGGCTCGCAGCAAGTTCGTGGCGCACCCGCTGAGAACTCGCGGCGAGCTCGCTGCGCTCTCGCCTGGCTTTGAACTCGCTTGCAAATTGTCACTGTGATAAGGTCCTTACACTAGAGAAAAGAATCGTCAATTACAGTTCTACTTGTAATCTTAACTTACACGTTATCAATTTTACAAGAACCATGATATATTATTATGCTACGCCAGTTATTATTCTCTTCCGGAGCGAGGGGGCATGGGAAGCAGTCACCTCCTACTGCGAAACAGTAATGCTAGCGAAGGAGGAGGCGGAACGCGTGAGGGAGATGCAAACCTCACGGCCCAGCCGCCGCAACAGAAGGAGACGCCCTGGGCGTTGGGAGTCGCAGAGCCATTCCCGGCCACCGTAGGCACGGGCCTGCTGATGGCGAGCGTTAGGTGGCTCGCCGTCCGATCAGAACCAGGCCCGGGTCGATGGCGCGTTGTGTTCCATGCGCGCCTCAAAGAGATGCAGTCAGTCAGTCAGTCAGCATAGTAGACGAGGCCTGCTAGGGCCAGTGCCTGCCAAGGTTGCGGAATTTGTTCGAAAGAGTTACCGCGGCCCTGGAACGCAAAGGGCATTAGGAGGAATACGGATGGGTTTTAGTCAGTAAGAGTCTGACACTCCCTTCCGCTCCCCCCAGAGCGGAAAGAGTCATACGATGATTACCCATATATAAAAAAAAAGTTTTATGCTCTTCCCGTGACAACTAGATCACTGACTGACAAGACTGTCATTAGCTGTGGGTGCTGCTACTACACACGATCATAATGCATTTTTCTCTTACTTGCTTTTATAAGAAGCAATATTGTTTGTTAAAACTGGCGTCCACTAGGCTTGCCGAGTCGAGTCGAATAGAATCGCAATAATTCGCCTCCTATACATTTACTATAAAACTGCGTCGATCAGCGACGAGTCGAGACGCGCTGAGTCGCATAACTCGCGCGCATGGTTTTCACGCGAATTTCTGTTTTAACGACTTGCGAGTACTGACCGTTTTGCCTTGATTCGTCTTCACATGGAACAAATGCGACTCAACTAAATTCGACGCGTTTTGGCTGTAGTCGACGCCAGGCTTTATGAATAAAAAACTCCTTTAATTGAAGATGATAATCAATGGTGACACTGATCGTGACATTTATGACGTAGTCTTAGACCATCGTGAAAAGAGAATACCTGGGGGTCTACTCCCTAAGCACGAAGTCCGTGGTTTCGGCCTTCGTTACGAGCGTTTCCTACTCCCTATCACCTACTGATATACGATTATTTCGGGGTCCGAACTAAGAATGAATGACAACACGATTTGACAGTTGTCCCTAATACCGATGTGTTATATCTCGCCGTAGACTGCTACGTAGGCCACCAGCAGAGAATGCCATTGTTTTCATCGCGTTCTTCGTGTTCGCAGCATGGCGTCGCATCGCGTTTGTCGCTTATGCAGGACACCCCGTAACCCTTTGTCCGACCTGGGGATCCCAAGACCTCGTGCTCAGCAGTCGTGCTTGCGACCACTAGATTAATGAGTTAGGCCCGGACTCCACCAAAGCGGAGATGTGCGGAGATGTCTCGATCAACCAATAGGATTGCGTTATTTTCAAATCTCTCCGCTTAGCTTCAACTCAAAACGAATTCCTATTGGTTATTTACGAGACATCTCCGCACATCTCCGCTTTGGTGGAGTCTGGGCCTTAGTCGAAAAATAATAGTATGAAAAGTCTTCTATAAAAAACCCGGCCAGCTAACCCCGCTCGCGCTTGCCTCAATTTTTTTCAGCCGACCATTGCACCGCCTCCGTTGACTGAAATAATTTCGCATCGGGCTCATTTGTATGTAAATGTGCCCCGCCCGTTTATATCTCTGTTTGCCCCTCCATGTTTTTTTATAGTCTACGCTTTTAAAGTATTATCCGCTTGGCTGGGACGCTGTTCTAGTGGAGTGGCTTTGGGAAGTACCTATATAGAATTTTGCTTTAAGCTGTAAGACCTTTAAGTGGGAGGTATGTAGTTTGAACGTTGCCATGGCAACTTGAGTCCTTCCTATTTATTTGTAGAAAGGATTCAAGAGTGGACAGAGTGCTTGTAAATATTTGTTGAGATGAAAATAGTACCTTTTTTTATATTAAAAGGTTGGTAAACAGGCCGACGGCCTACCTGATGGAAGACAGTTCCCGCCGACCTGTATAGCCGTGTGACTGGTAACTCGACCTATTCCTTGAAAGGGGTTATACTATAACACAATTATAATAGAGATTATTGGAAATAAGTTAACTCCATCAACTATGAGTCGGAAATGAGCGGTTTTTGAGATATCGGGGCTTGAAATTTTTTGACATAAACAAAACATCACGCCTGTATTCCCCGAAGGGTTGCCGAAGGGCAGAGGTGTATAGGACACCCACATTTCGCCATTATGTGTCAAGTCCCATGTAATAGGGGGCGAGCTTATTGCCATCAACGGGGCACAGATCCAGACTCCGGGCTGTTACTGAAAAATTCCACAAAGAAAAATCCAATACCACTTAGCCCGACCTGGGGAAACCCAGGTCGGTCAGCAGTCGCGCTTGCGACCACTAGACTAATGAGGCAGTAAATTTTTGACTTCTTATCGAAAAAAATACTTGTAAAAAAACTCAATTGACACTTTTCTAAAAGTTCGTAAACTAGCAATCACTATAGATAAAAATGCCAGCCGAAAATTCTCAATGTCGCAGAAATAAAAGGTCTTAAGTGACAAGATTTTCTATTTGTACTTTTTTTTTTCAAACCACATTTTATGGGGGTTAATTTGTTGGCAATGATCTCTAGTATAACCCCTTTCAAGGAATAAATCGAATTTTCAGTCACCCTGTGTTCACCTACCACACCAAGAGGTCTGCGTTGCCAATCTTAGAGGAAAAGTGGGAAAGTCTTGTGTTTCTGTAACGCCACCACCACCCATATACCTCAAACTGGAATACAGCAATGCTAGTTAGCAGCGGAAATAGATAGGATAGTGGCAGTATTTCCCCGGACGAACTCTTTCACAAAGAACTGCATTTTGTTAACAGTTCTTTATGTATTCTTGTAGGAGATTTACACGGGTCAATTTTCGCCGCACGGCTAGGCCGCACAGCGACAATCGACCGTCTAAATGACAATTCGACTAGGCCGCAAGTGACTAAAATTGCAAGCCCCAAAGTTGGGTGGGATTCGACTTTTGCCGTGCGGCGACAAGTCGCATGCGGCGGGTGACTAAAATCGACCGTGTAAATGGTCAGTTGCAGGCGATCGCCCGCCGCATTAGATGTGTTTTGCGCTTTCTTGTTCCGCTGTAAATGAACAAGTCGCATACGATTTTTGTCGACCGGTGTAAATGGGGTGGCGATTCGATTTTTACAAGCGATGCGACTGGTGACTTGCCGCACGGCTAAAATCGACCCGTGTAAATCCCCCATTAAGGAGCCAGGCTCAGTAGTATGCTGATGTGCTTGCTCTCATCTCCTGAGACCTAAAAATGCTTCAGGAAAGTGTTGGTTTTTAAGAATACACCTGTCCAACTTTTCGGAATTACAAACATCATCATCTGCCTAGCCTTTTCCCAACTATGTTGGGGTCGGCTTCCAGTCGAACCGGATGCAGCTGAATATCAGTATTTTACATGGAGCGACTGCCTATCAGACCTCCACAACTCAGTAACTGGGTAATACGATACTCTTGGTAAGACTGGCTGTCAGACTTTCTGGATTCTGACCAACAGAAACGATTGTCAAAGATCTACAAATGACAGCCGGGACCAACGGCTTTACGTGCTTTTCGAGGCACGGAGGAAACCCGCGATGGTAAATGGTCACCCATCCACAGACCAACCTCGGCAAGCGTGGTTTAACCCGGAAGATCGGTCTATGCGGCTGTAATTATTTAGCCACGAGCTCCTCTATTTCGGAATTACAAACATAATTATAAATACACATTCTCACGCCTATAATTCCCGAACGAGAAATAGGGATGTTTTCCTATTACAGGAGTCTTTAAACCCACGTTGGGCTTCTTGTATTTAGGCCCCGGTGGCGAGTTTGCCATTTTTCGGATACGTGCAACTAGATCAAAAACGTTGTAACGGTACTGTGCCTGTAGACAAATGGCAATCGATTATCGCTAGAGAATAGAAACGACATTGAGATGTACTGATTGACATAAGCTTTCGACCGGTCAAGCGATCTGTTATGTCACTTTCATACATTTAATTGGCATATCTATTCTCTGGCGATCATCGATTGCCATTTGTCTAGAGGCACTGGGGCCTAATTCTCCTAAAATAAATCTTGATAAATCACAACCGAACCAAGGCCGAACCGTTCATTCCGACAGTTCTCAATTTCAAAAGCTATCAAATTGTTTGACACAAAAAACAAAATCAATCATTTTGAAAGTTTTCGAAAACAAAAACTGACTGACGGTTGTGGTTCGATTGCGTTTGGCAACAATTTATTTTAGGAGAATTGGGCTCCAGGTCATTGAATACAGGGAATGCCCATCATTTAATATGAAAGTACAAATGACAGCTGAATTTTCTACATTACTTGCAATGTCCTACCAACTCACTTCCCGATGCATGAATGCTAAAATAAGTCAGATTGAACTAAAAATCTCATCAATCTTAGAAAAAATGCATTTCGATTTCCGAGTCAATCTGGAAATCACAGAGAAGTATTATTATATTTTCTTCTATTTTTAGATTGGATTGGAATATCATACGTTTGATAATGTTGAATTGTGGTATTTTTAGATTGTGTAGTAGTACTGTGGTCACATTCTACTAACAAAATTGTTGCCAGATTGTTGCAAAATTGTTGACTGCCTCGTTCGTCGTGGTGCTGAGCTTGAGGTACTAGGCTCGATCCCGTCAGGCAGTGTTCTTGGGTGTTTCCGAGTGGAATCTCTCAGTAGCAGCCCGGAGTCCGGATTTGTGCCCGGTTGATGGCTATAGGCTCGCCTCCTATTACGTGGGACGTAAACATAACGACAAAATGAGCGTGTACAATAACAGCTCTGCTCTTCTCTTCTTCTCTAGATTTTCTAGTGTGCTTCCCGGCAAAAAATGGTCCATCTCGACAGTTAAATACAACCTTATTTTTACTTTATACAAAAACCGAGACACCCCAACAAGATTTTCATCAGAACTGCCTCAATATGTGTTTTTTTTTTAGTAAATCTCTAAGTATTAGTTTATGTCGCGTTAAGTTCCCTAAAAAAGTGTGAAATGCCTGAGATGTGCTATGCAGGGGTTGTCTAATATACGGAAACTGACCGAGCGGATTGTCTCAAGCCTCAAAGTGTCTATTCCCGTCAACTGTTATGGGTAGGTAACCTACTGAAACGAAATTGAAATTTGAGAAAAAAAAAAAAGTGGTGTAAAAAATATGTCAATCGATTCTCCTAGTGATTCTGAACAAACTAGTTTCAGGTTTAGTATATACTAAAACTAAGTTTGTATATTCTCCGAGGCACGCAGAGGTTTGGTTGTGTAAAGAATGGTCACCTACCAACAGATTGACCGTAGAACTTCAGCTCAACCTCGCAGATCGAACAATCCGCGCCGTTGATATTCAGCCACAATTCCCTCCTTTTAACGTATATGCTACTAATCAATTCACAAAAGCAAAACAGTTTACAAGTTCATTTACCCGACTGCGATAAAAGTGCGTAATGCTTCATCCTTTGTCTGTAAAGGCATTACATCGGTGTAACAATCAGGCATTATTAATGGCCTTTTGTTGGCTGTAACTGCGAATTAGTTTTTAATTATCAGCCGGAAACAGGGTGATGGCGATTGTTAAAAACAAAAATGGCGATGTTATGTGTATCCATTGTGGGTATTAATTTGAAAATGTTAAGTGCGGATATTGAATTAGTCAGTGTATATTTTATGTTTAAATAAATTAGTCCCTTCGTGAATGGTGTGGCGAGTACCTCCCTAGGCTCCTTAGGCCCTGTGGTCGCTGTAGACTTAACATGTGTAAATGGGGGTTCAGGGATCCCAAAGTTGCTCAATATGACTGCGGCGATCTAGAGCAATCCATGTTACACTAGCTAGTGTCTCCCTTCTGCCCGAACATCTGCACGGGGGACGACTTCTGCGCGGCCACTCCTAACGTTATCGAGGTGGCCACACACTCTTCAAGAATCATTTGATGAACTATTGACACGATAATTAAGAAAGAATGGCCAAAAATTATTCATTTTTCTTCCCGCGTGGGGACAGGCTAGAATATAAAACTTCCTCACTGCACGCTGGGAATAGACGCGTGTTGTAAGACACAAAACCCAGCACGTTTGGTGGTAGGATCCATACAGTCCACCTGGCTAGCTACCACCCTCACATTAAAGTCCGGCGCCAAGCAGTTTACTGTGTTCTGTCGTGTTTATGTGAGAGCCAAAGGGATATAGGGGAATCCCTCGATATCTCTGTTACTTGGATTCTTGTGTTCCATCTTAGACCCTAGATTGTCTGCGCTTATCATCAGGTGCGACTAAGGTCAAACGTGACCTAGTCTAATAAAAAAACCTTTACTGCTAAACTTTTTTAAATAACGTTTTATTCATCGGTCCAGTTTAAAAACTTCCGATCAACAAGTTTTCGGCATCTACCTATAGGAAAATATCAATGACTATTGATTATATTTATTTATACTCCTGTGCACTATAGTAATAGTACATAAGGCGGACTTATGCCATAATAAGGCATTCTTGATGATCACGAAACTACTTCTGCATAGCCTTTTCCCAACTATGTTAGAGTCACCTTCCACTCCAACCAGATGCAGCTGAATACCAGTATTTTACACGGAGCCGTCAGAACTCCGCAACCCAGTTACTGGGGAATGCTAATATCCTGAGGTTAGACCAGTTGTCAGACTTTCGGGCTTCTGTCTACTTTTTTTTTTCTATTTGACTGCTGTAGGTGGTCCTAGGGGACCCTTCCTACGTAACCGGGCAGTTATTGGCGAGACTTGAGGGGTCTCCAGCCAATGGGGGGGGGGGGGGGGGAAGTAAAATACTTAACCTAAGCTAACTACTTGTACTACACTAACATCATGACTACCTGCAACAACAGCACTAAGGGCGACCCCTAGTGGGACTCGGACCTCGGCTTAGGGCGTTGCTGACGTGGACTTAGGGGGGGAGACAGTTTGATGAGAGCTGAATTATCGGTGTGACTGCGGAGTCTGAAGAGACGACCGGCTCTACGACGGGAGAGCTTGGTAGATCGTGACCGGCGGCGGTGGGACGTCGCGACGGGCCTCGTCGGCGAGGACGGTATGCCGGACGGCGGCGGACGTTGTGTAGTGTGCTGGTCGATTTACTCGCCTCCTGGAGGAGGGTAATTTTGTCATCGGGTTCTAAAACTTCTGTCTACCCGTAACGACTGTTATAAGTACTCATAATTCACCCGGGACTGACGGTTTATCGTGTTCTCAGAGGCACGGAGGGTCTCAATGTGTAACGAACGGTCATCCATCCACGGGCTGACCGCGGTAAGCGTAGTTTAACCTTGCAAATAGCACATCAAGCTACCCGAAACTGTAAAAAATTCCTAATCAACCTTGAACCTAAAGATTTTACGATAAAGATGAAAATCTATTAAAGAAATTTGACGGATTGTAGTAGCTTTATGTGCTGACGTCTATACATAATACTTACTTAATTAGAAAATTTAAACTATTTAAATAAATTGTCTAATATGCATGAGATGTGTACACTTGTGGAGGAACTAGGTGTGGTGTTCCTCCAACCAAAGGGAGGATCTTCCAACCAGGCGCAGTCTTGTTCCTGGCGGGCTACTGTCCAACGGTTAATGTTGGACGGTCGTATATATGTTGTCTATCTGCGTGTTAAATCTTGACATCGCGATGTAGGATCGAATAGTTCGCATGTGGCGTGGTAGATGCCGCCATACACTTGTGAATGACATATTTACTCAGACCAATGTGCTAGTAAAACTAAGGTGAAATTTATTGTAAATATGTAGTTGGTGTGCCTAAAAAATATAATATTACGTCACCCAAGAACGTCACTGAAAATCAGCGTTGTGGGGTGTTGGATGTTGGGAAAATTAGTCAAAGCAGTCCCAATGCTGCCGCAACACAGCACTATGCTTAGTGATGACCCATTAACGTATGCGAATGCGACGCATTTTTGTATTTTTTTTTTTAGTCTAATAATATTTTAAGATGCTCACAAGACATACGGTCCTTGTTAAGTATTTCAATCTAGAGTACTGTTACACCTTTTGGCATTATAGTAGTAGATTGATATGCATGCTGAATAAATAGTTTTTTTCTCTTTGTAATTAAAATAAACTACAAAGATCATAAAAGATAACGCGGAAACACGTAATCACATCAAAATTTATGAAAAATTACGGAAATAAATAAGAAACCCATAAAACATAATAACCAATAAACTTTTACACCCAGCAACCGATGTAAAATAAACAAATAAAACAAATTGATAGGAAAGCTAGAGTATCGCTGGACAATAGTGCCATTTCCTAGCTATTAAGCAGTAAACCGAGGTGTAATTAAGGTAATTTAATAAAAACACCACGTTTGAGTGCGCACTGCCACCCGTGGCGCAAGCGCATGTGTACGGTGGTGGCTGCTAAAATGGCGCTGGTAGGCGGTTTGCAGTGCTGTCGTTGCTCCGAAAATAAATGAATAGTTAATTTTTAATGAGTAGTAAAAAGAACTTACACTTCTTACTAACATTAATGTGAACGTTTGCGAAGATGGATGAATGTTTGTTACTCAATTACGGATAAAAAGCTGAACTGATTTAAGAAAAAAAATGGAATCAGGCGTTTCTTTGTGAAAATCCATGACATACAAATATGCAACTACATTATATGTTAATTCTGCATATGTTGTCAAGATCTTCTGTGGATGTCTCGTGAAAAAGCGAAACACGTGTTGTATGGGTTTGGGTTGATATTGCATTTTATTAATCACACCTTCTGCATGTGCATGTATTTGCGGGCGGGAGGGCGATGCTACGGACTGCATCCAAACTAGCGAATAAGTTTGGCAGAATTAGTACTAGATGTTGTAACTACATAATTGTATGAACGGATTTAGATGAATTTAGGCACACAGATAGACCGTGTCCTTGTTCTTTTTATCCGAACACATGAAGTATTTTTCCTAAGATGCAAGTAAAACCGCAGGCAACAGCTAGTCTTCCAATAAATAAACTACTAACTAAAGGTTTCTAGTTGTGCATGGCATAACTGTATATTTCATTAATATTTTAAAAAAATCCCTGCAGAGGGCCTAAAATTTTGTATGTCAAAATCCACATTCATTAACACTTTCATATTAAACAAAGAGGCGACAGTTTACCTCAATTAACTCTTGTAATTTAGGCAGGATAATATATTATTAGAACTTCACATACCTACCGGAAAGTTCGTTTAATCATTAATTAATTATCAAACGTTCATTATCTAATAGATACAGTTGAGTTTCACATATCAAATCTCAGCTTAAATTTATGTAAATTATATTCCCGTATGCACTGTGTATCATTGAACAGAACGCCCTGCAGCTAGATGGAGCGATGACCTGTATGCTAACTGAATACACAAAGCTGAATATTGTGCAGCATCACTGCACAATATTCAGTTGCTATGATATGACGATATAATTGGGGCAGAAAAATACGACCTGACAACCTCATGTTGCATAAAAACGAAGTTCAAATAAATATTTGGTGATATCTCGCCCATATTATGTATTGAGTTTCTTGCCGACTCTTTTCTATGGGAACTCTACATATTGAAACCGTGCAACTAAATTGTCGAGACATTTCCTAAGTGCGTGTACTGTTCCTATTCGAAATAAAAAACTTTGAATTTGAATTGATGAGCCCCTTGTACAAACTAAAGTTTTGTGCATTTTATCAACCATTGATCTTTTCGTAGAGGTCCATCAAATCAGTTTTCATTTCATCAAACGCATTGTAAATCTGCCTTAATATAATTAAGCGATCGGCTAAAATGACGGGCTAGTAATCGAGTTGTCTTTAGTTTGAAACCTAACTGTTGCACTATTTGGGTACTGAACATTCATATTCTTCGTTGGCAGCACTAGCATTCCTACTAACCCTGTGGTCAGTATGTATAATTGTATACATACGGCCATATTCCTGTAAAAAACTTCAGAAAAAAAGAAAAGAAAGGAAACAAAATATGATTTGACACAGCTCACAAAATATGAAAAACAAAAAAAAAATGCAAAACATAAACAAAAAATATAAAACTAATCCTAAACAAAACACTGTGTGCCTCATGGTTGCGCCAAACAGGACCAGTACGTACACGTTACATCGCTTGTATTATTCAAGTTTTTTTTATCAAACCATCTCCGCCTTTCGTCAATACAGCACATTTTAGCGCTCCAGATTGCACTGAAGATAAAATCCTTCACGTATGCATTGTAACAATTTATACCGATGCTTTTAGCGTCTGCCGTGCTAATTGCATGCAGAGGATTTCACTCAGATCCAGTCCTTTGATAATTTACTGTTGTAATAACGTAAGGTAAGACGAAAAGGTCGTATCTGGCGGAAAATATTTTTATACTTATGTACGTTTCACTTCCTCGGTGGAATTCAACTCCTCAGTACTTTGCGTTAACGGTGAAGGAAAATATAGTGAGGAAATCTGCACACCTGAGCGGGTTCCTAAAATTTCTCGATGGTGTATCTATTCCGCCAACCCGCACCAACCCAGGGTTTAATTTTAAATTATTAATAATGTAAAATATTCAGTTTGTTTTATTTCTTTTATTTTTTTATTTATAATAAGAATAATTAATTTCTTTTTTGTAATTTATATATATACAGCGTGTCCCAGAAAGTAGTGTCAAGCGGATGTCCAGAGGTAGAACATCCTTTGAGGTACCCAAATCACCCCCATGTATGTTCCGCGATTTTTTGTAGTTTTCGAGTTAGAAATGTTTTTCATGTTTTTGAATCAAACTGACTATAACGACATTTTTGATCATAGTGACGTGAATAGTAGAGATACATGAGATTTTTTTTTTTCTAAAATAGCTGATTAGTGACCCTATCGAATGCATAAACATTTGTAACCATAGATGCAACGAATGCGTTACAAAAAAATATTGAATTGTCATAAAGTTAAAATCCTGCATGTTTCCTAAATCTTTGTGGGTGATTTAAAAATAAATCTCCCTAAACTTTTTTTGTCAGATGTATTTTAAAAACTTATCCAATTTATTAGCTATTTATCCTGTAAATTTCATCGAGCTATCTCTACGACATCACAATAAAAATTTCATTCAAAGCATACAATATCGAAAATTCCAGTTATAAAAGGGTGAATGAAAAATTGATTAAAACTAACTAATAACGTCTTTTTTAGTAACCCTCGACGCAAAAAGAGGGGTGTTATAAGTTTAACGTGTGTGTATGTGTGTCTGTCTGTGGCATCGTAGCTGCTAAACGGATTTTGATTTAGTTTTTTCTTTTGTTTGAAAGGTGACTTTATCGAGAGTGTTCTTAGCTATGATTCAAGAAAATCTGTTCAGCCGTTTGAAGATCATCAGCTCTTTTCTGGTTGTTGAAGGGATATGAGCAACTTCTACTAATCTGATCGTTTCGAAATTTACTATCCTGTGACTTCAATGATATGGATGACATGGGACAAGAAGGAGGTCATTACAACTTATCATAAACTCAAAGAATCAATAGGCACACAATACCTCTACTGTAAGTTGGGTATCATGCTGTTTCAGATGATGCTTGAGTATCAGGTCAAGGTTACCATGTTATTGTAATATCATTGAAGTTACAGGATAGTAAATTTCGAATCGATCAGATCGGTAGAAATTGCTCATATTCCTTCAACAACCAGAAAAGAGCTGATGATCTTCAAACGGCTGAACAGATTTTCTTGAATCATAGCTAAGAACACTCTCGATAAAATCACCTTTCAAACAAAAGAAAAAACGAAATCAAAATCCGTTTAGGAGCTACGATGCCACAGACAGACACACATACACACACGTTAAACTTATAACACCCCTCTTTTTGCGTCGAGGGTTACTAAAAAAGACGTTATTAGTTAGTTTTAATCAAGTTTTCATTCACCCTTTTATAACTGGAATTTTCGATATTGTATGCTTTGAATGAAATTTTTATTGTGATGTCGTAGAGATAGCTCAATAAAATTTACAGGGTAAATAGCTAATAAATTGGATAAGTTTTTAAAATACATCTGACAAAAAAAGTTTAGGGAGATTTATTTTTAAATCACCCACAAAGATTTAGGAAACATACAGGATTTTAACTTTATGACAATTCAATATTTTTTTGTAACGCATTCGTTGCATCTATGTTTACAAATGTTTATGCAATCGATAGGGTCACTAATCAGCTACTTTATAAAAAAAAATTGCTCATGTATCTCTACTATTCACGTCACTATGATCAAAAATGTCGTTATAGTCAGAGTTTGATTCAAAAACATGAAAAACATTCATAATTCGAAAACTACAAAAAATCGCGGAACATACATGGGGGTGATTTGGGTACCTCAAAGAATGTTCTACCTCTGACCATCCGCTTGACACTACTTTCTGGGACACGCTGTATATATATATATACGCTGGCCTGGTGATGGTTGGTGGACTACATACACTATCAAGAACTTTTTGGAGCCCTCGTAGCTGCTGTATGCAGATTTCTTCACGTTGTTTTTTTCTTTCACCTTTATCATGTCTTGGCTAAATCTAGTGATATTGATATCACTTTCTCTTTAACCAAGTTTAAAAAAAGGGTTTATGAGGCCCTAATGAAACTAATTAAATTTAATTTTTAATAGTTTACATAACGAAAACATATTGTTTACCTCTAATTTTATTGCTTGTTTGCCAGTAACATAATATTAGGTTTAATTGCTTTGTATAATTTTTGCATGCTGTGGTCTCTCATAATTGAAGGAGTACACTGGCTATATAATCTAAGCGAATTATTACCATTATCTTTTTGTATATGTCCTTTGTCAGAGATCCTTAAGTAAATAAATAAATCACTTGGATAATCAAATACTGATTTTTATTGATTCTTCCAGATTCATTTGTGAATGGAAATAGCTAGGTATTTATAAGTTTGTTAATTTAATAAATAATACGACTGCTCAAAAAATATTACGTGACTAAAAAATTAAACTTAAATTAAGTTGTATTGAAATTTTCAGCTAGGGGACCATTTTTTTGGAAAACATAATTCATAGGTTGGCTGCAAAGAATCCAGAATTCATAAACCCTGAAAACACAACACTCCTTTTTTTGGGCAGTCTTGTATAAAGTAAGAAGTTTAAGTATGTAGTAGTACAGTTCATTGTAAATGAGTTTGTCCGAGGTAGTATCCAAATCATCTGCCTAGCCTTTTCCCAACTATGTTGGGGTCGGCTTCCAGTCGAACCGGATGCAGCTAAATATCAGTATTTTACATGGAGCGACTGCCTATTAGACCTCCACAACCCAGTAACTGGGTAATACGATACTCTTGGTAAGACTGGTTGTCAGACTTTCTGGCTTCTGACCAACAGTAACGACTGTCAAAGATCTACAAATGACAGTCGGGACCAACGGCTTTACGTGCTTTCCGAGGCACGGAGGAAACTCGCTATGGTAAATGGTCACCCATCCTCAGACCAACCTCGGCAAGCGTGGCTTAACCCGGAAGATCGGTCTATGCGGCTGTAATTATTTAGTATCCATATCACCTATTTCTACAACCAAGCAGCATTGCTGTGTTCTGATTTGAAAGGTGGAAGTGCCGGTGAAATGACAGGTACATGAGACTTTTCAATTTTGTCTCTAAGGTTGGCAACGCATCAGCAATCCTTTGGAGGTTGCAGGGATTATAGGCGGCGGTAACCACCTACCATCAGGTGTGCCGTTGGCTTGTTTGCCAGCTGACAATATAAAAAACATAAAATAACTTTAAAAAAGTAAAAACGACTTCTGAAACTTTTAGTTTTATAATATGGTAATTATTTTATTGTTTTTAGTTTTTTTTTGAAGTCGGTTTTTACTTTTTTTAGGGTTATTTTATTTTTCTATTTTAATTGGCATAAACAATACACAAACATGCAATTACAGCAATACTGAGTAATTTGCTGTTATCCATTGAAGAGTTCCATTGTCAATCTCCGAGGGTCTTCATCAGATCTTCACCAAATTTAAATGGGACCACCTCGGGAAAAATATTCGTTCAAAAAAATAAAGAATTTTGCAAATCCGTCTATGTAATTGACGGAGTTATGCCCGAACATACATAATAAAATATAAACATCCGAATTAAGGACCTCCTCCTTTTTGAAGTCGGTTAAAAACTATTCCAACTTTCGTTGCATAAATAAGCGACTGAAATACACGCTAATATAACTTTTTAATTAAGTCCAAGAACTGCGTATTAGTGTTAAGTGCTAAAACGTAGAACAATAATTCATAGAATTATTTATTAATTAGCACGTAATTACCAATACTTTATTTGTTTTTGTAAAATAAACATTACTTTAATAACTCGTGTAGATACAACGCAATACCACCTTCCGCCAATAAACAATAAAAGTACAATTGACATTGTTTATTAGATTCTATTGTAATTATAAATAATGTATTAATTCTTTGATTATCTAGAGCACGTAGTGTAAATAAGGAAATAATATTATTATAATATAAATGAATATTAATGAAATGGTGTTATGGTAATATTGGGGTGCATTGAAAAAGCTTGCACACGTGACGATACTCAAGTACGTCCGGCGCACCCTGGGCAGTCAGCCCCGCTACCAACCTTGCTGACTGGCTAATCTTGTCACCACGACATGAACTATTCTTGTATAGCTCTCGCCAATAAGAAAGAAGTAGAATAAGAAAGGGTGTATGGTGAGATGATGGCATCTGTGCAGATCTAATGACTTACGAGACTGCAGGCTATAATTTGTGGGGGTAAAATAAGAAGTCTTCCTGCGGTTTCAAATCTCTCTCTCTCTGCCCAGGGTAACCGGACGTACTTGAATATCGTTACTCGTCGAGGCTCTTTTCAACCACCTGAAATAAAAATAGGTTACAAATTAAAGCTCAACAATGTGTGAATGCAAAAAAGGAAAATATAAAAAAAACGTTGCAACTATTTTGCCCCAGTTCATCCCTAAAATTATCGCTCAGAAAACTCTAAAATAACATGAACACTCAAAATTCTCATCAAAATCAGTCAGAGTTAATAATTTGTGAATCTCATTGTGTAATCGGCGCCGTAAAGTGCGGTAATCTGTGAGGACGGGACTATTCGAAATCGGTTTTGCTCCTGTTCGGATAAACGAAGCTTTGCCCACGTTCCATACTACACGGACGGAACGGTTCCAATTCAGTTGCAATCCGGACTCAAGAAAGTTTTGCCGTTATCTACAGAATCTCGATGTCAGTTATGGTGAAACGACGGTATCGTTCGCGGAGAAATCAGTTTATTTTATTAACAATAACTATAATATGCATCATATATTATATATGTTTAAATAACAGTTTACGTAGGGAGCCTAATTTGGATATAACGAGAAGATTTATGGAGAATAGACTCCAAGAACCTCTGAAAGAAGATAAAGGAACTGGATGCGAGATACCACGATTGGATCCATTCACTAATAGTCCGGTCAAGTTAGCTCAAAAAATAGGGGTAGGTTAACAGAAATTCGCATAGAGCTGAAAATTGGTACGAATGTTCGGAACACCATTATAAATCAAATGTAAAAAGTCCCCAGCGATCCCACACTTGCAAAAAAAAATATTCAAGGTCAAAGTTCGCAAATATGGGTTTTTTGCGTTTTTTAGCCAAACGGTAAGTTTTATGATAAAAATAGGTCAGACAAAAATTATATATTATGCAATTCTCTATAAGAATTGTCTACAATTTTTCTCCTAAACGTCACCGTTTCTGAGATATAATGGTTGAAAAAGTTGTATTCTTTATAATATGCGTTTCCACGCCACCTGGAAGGTAGAGTACTTAGCGCGTTTTTTTAACGTGGTTTCTCCAATAGGCCTATTCCACAATCTATTGTGATCCTGTTTAATTCAATACTAATTCAAAATATATAAAAACTGGTACTATTGGAAATGATGAAAGCCGTATGAATTCTAAAAAATTAGGTCAAATTATCCGTCTCATTCATAATCATCTGATAATTCTGCTTCCTCTTCTTCTTCTTCGTCTTCTTGTACTTCTTCTTCTGCTTGTTCTTCTTCTTCCTGCTGGGTGTAAGTAAATTGGTCTAACAGCGATGTATCAGATGTCTCCTCACTGATATTGTACGAATCCTCTTCTGATAGTGATTCAACATTGGAGCACGACTGACCTTGACAACTGGTACATGTTAATCGCAATCAGAAGAGGATTCGTACGATATCAGTGATAAAGAATACAACTTTTTCAACCATTATATCTCAGAATCGGTGACGTTTAGGAGAAAAATTGTAGACAATTCTTATAGAGAATTGCATAATATATAATTTTTGTCTGACCTATTTTTATCATAAAACTTACCGTTTGGCTAAAAAACGCAAAAAACCCATATTTGCGAACTTTGACCTTGAATATTTTTTTTTGCAAGTGTGGGATCGCTGGGGACTTTTTACATTTGATTTATAATGGTGTTCCGAACATTCGTACCAATTTTCAGCTCTATGCGAATTATTGCACTTTGAAATGTCTAATTTGACCGGACTATAAGGAAGTTATGCAATTTGATAGAGTGCTCCCTAAAGTCAATTGCAAAGGTCAAGATTTGGTTAGATGCTATCACAGCGAATGTAGGGTAGTGGACGAAATATTACTCCATCGATTTGGCCAGTCATACTAACACCCAATAGTTCACACATTATTAGATATCATTTGACATACGTTTAATTTTGATTGATTAAGATCAGTTGTCCGAGTTTTTTTTGGGCATTGTCCTTTGGCAGCCACATCCGTTCAAGAGCGAGTTGGGTTATAGTGTACAAATTATCACGCAAATGAGTGTGGGTGATGAATAGTAACTTTATGTTTCTGCAGGCAAAGCCACGGGTACAGCTATTTAGAAATAAGGCGGGAATTGAAGGATAATTATCTTGAAGGTTTGCATTACCTTGAGTATGATAGATATGACAGATGTGTTGCTGGGTAGTGTGTTGCGCCATTTCTTCTTCACAGCAAAAACACTAGGAAGCGGTGAAGAGAGAGCGCTTTTGGGGACTGTCTTGTACACGCTGTCTTGTGTCTTGAACGTAACATTGACGTTTAAAAATAACTAAGTAATTCTAATCTATTTTGAATAAATGAGTTTTGAACTTATATTTGTTTTGATAAACCTTGTTTACTTGTAAAATCACCTGTTAACACGGAACCCACATTTTTTTCATTTGTAGAAGTCACGTTGTTGCCAAGCGTGCTAAGTTGCATAAGAAACAATAACTATTGTTTATCTATTTATAGGCTAATTATGATGTTTCCATGTCGACGTTAGCATGTAAACAAATTAATTCAATACGTTAGTAAACACAGTGTAAAAAATCTACACAGACAGCTGTCAGATGTTCAGATTTATTGGACTACGCATGTCTTCGGTGCCGTGATTGGCCGTCGAATTTGACTACTAGCCAACCAGATCGCTCGGCGACTTTCCGTTCGGACACCGCTGGTCGAATAAGTACGCGTTCACATTTGCGCGATTTTTTTCGGCGCGAAAGCGCGCGCTCGGCGCTCACTCGTCGCTCCCTCCTCAGAAACTTTGGAATTTAATAGTTAGTCCCTTGTCTAAACGTACATTTTTCATCGATGTAAAGTACACGCGCACGCTTTAGCGCCCGAAAAGCTATTGCGTAGTACAAGCGTCGCAATAACGCAGCGCCCGCGCCGTCTCCACCCTCCCGGCTAGGATGGCAAATGCAATTTGAGATCTATTGATGTGCCATAAGACTCGAATTATATACAACAAATTTCACTGCGAGCTAGACGCGGGTGCAGACGCGCGTGGCTTGCGCTTAGCGGGCGCGTATTGTCTGAACGCGCCCTCAAACGTCAAAAGGTATTTCTTAGGTTTGTTCTTTGTTAACACATTCAGTGCCGTGCCTGTAGTCGCATTTGCCATATCAGGTGGCTCATTTTAAATGCAGGTTTTTCTTGGAAAATACACTCATGAAACAAGCAAACATCTATTTCACGACGTAGTAGCGGATTTTTCACGGTTTTTAACCTAATGCCCGGAACCCTCCTCGAGGGTTCACTCTTAGTGCAAACGTAATGCCGAGGACCCTTCTGGAAGGCTCACAAGCAATATGTTTAGCGGCATGGCGTATGAACTCTATGAAAAGTGTGGTGTACTCGAATGTGTTAATTGTGTTCCCTAGCAAGTTTGAGCTGGCTTTTAATTAACACCTGGAATTTATATGTCATATATACGAGTAGCATAATCAGTCTATTATTGTCCCACTGCTGGACACGGGCCTCTCCTCAGAGTGACAAGGGTCAGAGAGTGGTAAGGGTGTCCCTTAGTCTACTGTGCTGGCAGATGCGGGGTCAAAGTCAAAATCCAAGTTCGTTATCACAAACAGACCAGAATTAAGGCATTTTTAAAACGTCAAATTAGGTGCACGGTTCCAAAAAGTAGGTTCAATGGAGAAGAGGCGGCAAGAAACTCCATGAATGCTCTTTTTAAAATAGCAGATCATGATAATTCTTTTATAGTAGTGTGAGAAATAGTATGAGAATAATGTATGTTAATGAGAGAAGTATTGTGGCGGACTACATGGATTACACCATGGATTTTTTTTTCGGGCCTCTCATTGTTGCAGGTCTCCTCAGGATGTTTTCCTTTATCGTAGACGCGGGTTCGTGGCAAACAACCGCGTAAACCGTACGATCTGCGAGATTGTCTAAAGATCGAATGCTACAGTGAAGCTCCTTATTACCTTCGTAAACACTGGGCGTGACGGCAATAGACGGAGATTTAATAAACTCCTCAATAAAAACTAGATAATTTTTATTTTCAAAGTTTTCCTTGTTTCTATCTCACGTAACCTGAGATCTACTATTAACTAGATTATAACTCGCGTCCAACGGAACGTAAAGGTTTCCATTCACTGACAGACTTTAAGAGTTAGACTTTGATTTATTGATTTATACTTCTAGTGCGAGTTAAGGAACAGTCCAAATGGATTCGATATATACATGGTTCTGCCTTTTTTTTCTTGAGAAAATCTTCATGGATGCCCTTCGCCCGGGGAAGGCGAAAGGGGATTGCCAGGCTCTTACCGGCTAAAAACCCACGGTGTTCCTTCTCCTGACCCTTGGCCGGGGTTGCGGGATTCGCAGCTGCATGCACCGCAACCCCTGCAGGCCTCAGTCCGCCAGCCCCTGGCGGACCTCTTCTTCTGTGGGGCCTAGCTCCACGGAAAGGCGCGCACGGAACAATCCGCGCCGCCTTCTCGGGCCTACATGTTTCTGCTTAGCTTTTTCCCAACTATGTTGGGGTCAGATTTCAGTCTAACCAGATGCAGCTGAATACCAATATTTTACACGAAGCGACTGCCATCACACTTCCGCAACCCAGTTACTGGGCAATACCGATATCCTTAAGGTTAGACCGGTTGTCAGAGCTTCGGACTTTCGACTACCCTTAACGACTGTCATAGGTGAATCTGCCGTCAAGGACCGTCGGCTTCACGTGCTCTCTGAGGCACGGAGAGGTTTCGATGTGTAACGGGCGGTCACCCATCTATGGACTGACCGCGGCAAACGCAGCTCAACTTTGTAAATTTTATGTTCCGCGCGGTTATCAATAACCACGGGCCCCTCCTACAATATACATAATATGTATTCTCTTCTGTAATTCCCAAAGGGAAAAGCAGAGGTGTTCTTCTATTATGGGAGTTAAGTCCCATGCAATAGATGGCGAGCCTATAACCATTTTTCGGGCACATTTATGGAGTCAGGTTTGTTGCCTCTTACGAATCGCTTGCCCGACGAGGAAGGGGAATTGGATTTTCCCCTACGGACTGCGCTGATGTTAAGGTCAAAACACACTTAGCGTATCTTGCGTCACGTATCTTCAGTCGCGTATCTTGCGTCGCGTATCTTGCGTCGCGTATCTTGCGTCGCGTATCTTGCGTCGCATATCTTGCGTCGCGTATCTTGTGTCGCGTATCTTGCGTCGCGTATCTTTCGAAATAATAAGCGTGCACGAATCTTCTAGCCCCTATTACACTCGGCGTAGCGACGTAAAATATGCGTGGTTAGGCCACGCAGGAGAATTTGTATGTAGCGCGATCTATACGCGTAACGTGACGAAACATGAGCCACGCAAGATACGCTCAATGTGTGTGCAGGCTTAGAGTTTTTAATGTAACACAGAGCGACTGCAATCTTAGTTTATAATACTGATATCCTTAACACGTTATTTAAACACCAATTAACTCGCACCGTATTTCGTTTAACTGCAATTAAAATGATTAACAACGGTTTAATGACACACTCATGAATGTTAATATCGAAGGCGTGTACTCAGGTGCGGTTATTGCACCAATTATTTCGCTCCTTCCTCTTGACCTTGCCATGGTAGATGTCAATACCATGGCATTTAATAATAAAGACTGTGTTAAAAAAGAAATATGGAAACAGATGTTGTGATGTAATTTATCTTGTGTGACGGGTTGAAATATAAAACTTCTTCACCGCACGCTGAGAAAAGAAACGTCGTAAGATGCATCAAAACCCAGCACGCTTAGTGGTAGGATCTATAAGGTCCGCCTGGCTAGCTACCACCCTCACATGAAAGTCTGGCGCCAAGCAGTTTACTGTATTCCGTCATGTGTAAGTAAGAACCAGGGAGAGGGTTGTTTAGATTTCTTCATCTCTATTTGTGCTTATCACCAGGTGCGGCAAGGGTCAAACGCAACCAAGTAAAACAGTAAAAAAATATCGTGGCCTGCAATTTAAGATCTCTGCTCACATTACTATGGACTTAAATGTTAACAAATTTTAATCCAAAAGAAGAAGGGTCACGGCCCATAGGAAATTTACCCAGGCCCGACACAAAAGGAACTTATCTCAGTTATTTTGTTATATTAAATATAACAGAAATAAATTAACACTATTCTGAATATCAGTGACTAACTCCTAAATATTGCCATTTGATTTTGTTCAGACAAAATATTTTAAAATTCTTTTTATTAACGAATAGCAATAACGGTTTTATTTTTGTTTAACAAACGGCACTGAAATAGAGTTATTATTGATAAGCTGAAACTCGGTGTGTTTAGTACCTAACTACCAAAATATTCCACTATCTAGCCAGCTTCTTAAATATACCGTAATCTCTAATCTGCAATTAATGAACCTTAACTCGATTGTTATAATTTTTAAACTTCTAGTATAAATACTAGAAGTTTAAAAATTACATATTCCAGCTCCATCACCAGGTCACCTGGATAATTCCATAATTATTGTATTGTCATTAAGTTTTTGTAGGTAAATAGGTATTAAAAAATGTATATTGCCTGAACAAAAACATAGGCAATATTTTGGTGTAAGCCATTGATTTCGAATATAAAAAATATATATTTTAGCTATGCATAAAATAACATAAAAATTGAGATATGTCTCTTTCGTGTCGGGTCTGGGTCACAAATGACCGTTCTTCTTTTAATCCAAAATTTGTAAAAAACATTGATGGCTAGATTAGCTCACTGACTGAGCTATTGCCTTCTGCGATTTCCGCACGTACGAGTAACACAATCTTTGTATGACCTACAGACAATTGCTACGGGTCTGGGTGTCTGTGCATGTAAAAAGTGTGCAGTGGCTAAGCGATTGGCTTCTGCGCTACGGGTCGTAGGTTCGATTCCCACACGGAACAAAAATTTGTATGGCCTACAGATAGTTGTTTCGGGTCTGGGCGTTTGTTTGTGAGATTTGTGTCTGTAAACGCACCCACGATACAAGAGAAATCTTAGTGTGGGGCAATGTTTTTTTTAACAAAAAAAAAAAAGTAACCAACGATACAGTATTAATCGTAGTATAGAGAATCGTTTTAAAACAAAACAAATTTAGGACCTAACGGCGCTGTTTTTCTTCACATGGATTTGTGTGTAGGTACATGAGTGTGTGTGAATGTGTGTGTGTGCAAGACTTCTAATGCAGCGTACACACCTAACAAACCAAGATCAACGAACGCCGACAAACGTTCGTCGTTTGAAATTTTGTACAGAACGAACCCAGTTTCATTTGGTTTTTATTGGTATCAAGTCCCGTTCGCTGGTTAGGTGTGTACGCATCAAACAAGGAATCGACGGGACTTTGACTGTAATTAATGTAAACATAACAAGTACAGTTTAATGACATATTCATGTATGTAAATATTGAAGGCGTGTACTCAGGTGCGGTTATTGCACCAATTACCTCGCGGTTCTTCCTCGTAACCTTGCATGGTAATTTCAACGCTCCTGTACAAATACGGAAAATTCTTCTTTTTTTTTACTTATTCGCGTTTTTGTCTAGTGGCACCTGATGGTACGTGCAGAACGGGTCTAAGATGGAGCACACAAAATAAAGTACCAGAGATGGGTAGTTCTTCAAAAAGTATTCTCCGCGTAACTTTCGTGGCGAAATTTTTTTTAGAGGAATCGTTTTGTAAATGGCATATATTTATGACGCTGCAAAAATAATACGTACAATTTTTATTACATGTCAATCGGTGCATAAACGACAGAGATATTATATTTTGAAATTTCGGTGCCCACGAAAGTTACGAAAGATGCTGAGAAAGTTACAGGCGTATTTTCTACAAGCAAAATATGGTT
Organism: Amphipyra tragopoginis; assembly: GCA_905220435.1. NCBI lineage: Eukaryota > Metazoa > Arthropoda > Insecta > Lepidoptera > Noctuidae > Amphipyra > Amphipyra tragopoginis. Next base: position 2,101,804 of record HG992010.1, on the reverse strand, counting down.
TAAAATCTCTATTTTTTCTCAAATTTGAGAAAATATACAAATAGAAACACACTTAATACGAGTGGTTACAAGAAATAAACTGAAACACATACATGAATAAATACTTATACAAATACATAACCTTTCTTTTGAGCTTCGCGACAATCGAGTAAATGCATCATGAAAAATCTAAAATTATTATTTAACGGAGATAAATAAGTTTCTACGTTAAATAATAACTTTCGTGGACAAATGACCATGAAAGTTATGCCACGAAAGTGATGAAAATTTCACATTTTTGAGAATAACGATTAAAGTAATAGGTAAATTAACAAACGAAATACTTGGGAATAATTTCGAAGATCTATCTTATTCCTTAATTCAAAATGAGTTAGAAAATTATAAACATTATTCTTCAAAATATGCGCATAAAAGTTTCTTGACAGAGGCTACTTGAAAATATTCGAAGAATAACTTGCCTGTATTTTTTTGTGTAAAAGCGATGAACATGTGTGTCTCCCCCACTGACACCGGGACACTAAGGAGCTACCGTGCAGCTAAAACTTGTAGCGATAAGTTGGCTCTCTTGGCAGATATGTGAAGTTTTGTTGCGCGCTCGCGAAACTAGCAAAATCGTGTGACCGAGACATAATGCCTATTAACTATTGTAACTTAAGAGCTACAATTAATGTTTATTGGTAATTATGATGCATAGTTAAACACGATTAATTTGATGTATTACACTATATGCTTATGTACTTAATACTCAAAGTTTGCCGTGAGCGCCAACAGAGTGTGACGCGCGAAGAACACCGATTTTGCTCCCGTTTTCGACATTCGATATTTTTTTATTTAAACCTTATAAATAATGTTAAATGTTTAATGTTGAAATTATACACATATATAAATAGAGAATAATCTGTATTTGGTCCTAAGACTGAATGTTTAATAGGTTAGGAATTAAGACCGTGTGACCGCGTTTTAAGGGTCCTCGAAGAACTACCCAGATATGGATTCTACTCTGGCTCTCACATGCACACTAAAAAGTGCACTATTAAAGCATCATGTACAGTCGCGGACTTGAAATATTTACCACCCTAAGGTCTATAATTGCTTGCACATTACTTTCTCATAAGGTCGATATGACATAAGTTGATATGACATCTTAAACCTTATTGCGCACAGTGTGAGAAGGAATCGAATTTGAAATCTGATAAACATTTCGAGTCCGCGGCTGTACAAGCGTACAGGATTTTAAAGCCAAAGATCTGCCGCGTTAAGTTAAACACATTAATTAACATTAATTTGGTTAAACACTCATCACGATAGGTTTACCTAATTTGGGGTACTCCGACACGGATAGGTTAGGTTCGAAGGGGGTGACGGGGGCTTCGTCCGCTCGCTTTGCTCGCTCACTTTAGCCCCCGTCATCCCCTTCGTGTTAGGTTACTTTATACCCGAGTGTCGAAGTTCCATAATTGTCGGAGTAGCGTACTGTCGGAGTTCCATAGTGTCGAAGTAAAATCTTGTCGTAGAACGATTTGTCGAAATTCACAGTTTGGTAGTCCATGGCGGAATTCATACACACCATCAAGTAAGTATTTTTGGAGTCCTCTAAGGTGTTCAGGTTTCCTCACGAGCTGATAATCCATCTGCCATCTGCCTAGCCTTTTCCCAACTTTGTTGGGGTCGGCTTCCAGTCGAACCGGATGCAGCTGAATATCAGTATTTTACATGGAGCGACTGCCTATCAGACCTCCACAACCCAGTAACTGGGTAATACGATACTCTTGGTAAGACTGGTTGTCAGACTTTCTGGCTTCTGACCAACAGTAACGACTGACAAATATCTACAAATGACAGCCGGGACCAACGGCTTTACGTGCTTTCCGAGGAACGGAGGAAACTCGCTATGGTAAATGGTCACCCATCCACAGACCAACCTCGGCAAACGTGGCTTAACCCGGAAGATCGGTCTATGCGGCTGTAATTATTTAGCCACGAGCTCCTCACGAGCTGATAATATTATGGCTGAATTATTTTGAAACTCATCTTAAACTCGACTCAAAGGGCATACCCAATCTAATAAACCGGCTGCCCACGGTGCGTGATATCGCGCACCGCGACGCACGAGCTCGCACCGACGCACCATGGTAAGAGACTCGTCCGTGGTAACGCGGACGCGTGCGGAGTGGTGCGCCGTATACACATCACACACCCCTATAATGTGGCTTTCCACGGTGCGTGATTTTACCGATGATACCACGCACAGCCGGTGCGCGCTACCACGCACCGTGGGAAGCCAGCATTAGACGTGATTTTGATGTGTGTGTGTGTATGTTGAGTACAAAAGCCATGAGTCAAGAAATCAACATTATTTTGTAAACAGACTGCTCATTAACGATGATACACTCATGTATGTAAATATTAAAGGCGCACTCACGTGGTTATTGCACCAATTACCTCGCGCCTCTTCCTCGTAACCTTGTCATGGGCAGTGAACCTCAACACGAACCGACCTCTAAACGAGAAACGAATACCAATCGAGAATCGTTTTGAATTAGATTTAATCGATTCGAGGTCAAGTTTTACTTTAGATTGGTTAATTGTATCAAGGTTTACATGCATCGTTTACTTTAGGTTCTGATTGTTTTTTTTTATTGAGGTTAGTGTTAATTAGGTGTCTAGGTACGTATTATGTACTATTCCTTGTAACTCTTCCAATAGTCGATTGAAGGAAAGTAGGTAGTTACTGACGCGTTATAATGTTCATACAACAGTATCTAACTTGTGATTAAAAAAATATTTTAATGACCTAAGTACCTACTTATCATAGAGTTAAAATCAAAACCATTAGGAAAACTTTTAACCAGTTTTTTTTAAGTAAAACTTTAGTTTTAATCTTAAAATTTGATTCAGTTTTCTTCGAAAAGTAATTGTATACCAACCAAAAAGGATTCAATAAAAAAAACCTTTTTTTTGAGTGATCATTTTTGTTGTGCTACTAATAAATGATTGAAAGCACGGCGACACAGCTGACGGGCACGCCTAGCGCGATATCGCTCTCTGCAGTCAATTAACTTGGGGCTCTATAAAATGACTCAGAAATAGAAAACAAAGTTTTTTTTTTTGAGGATTTAAAAAAAAACGGTTTATCTGTATCACCAGTGGATCACGCGGTTTGAAGGAATTCCACAAATTCGTTAACACCAAAAAAAAAATTTTAATTAACTACGTACTTTTGATTGATTGGTAATCATATTAAACCTCTATCTTTCGTGACTGGAATCAAAATTATAAATTATTTATTGCGCAATTTTTTCAAAATATTTTTTTTTTGCAACAAATCGCTCCATGCATGTCTAACTTTACAATTGCATACGTGACAACAGACAGCGAGACGCCCGCACAATCGATACACTCGATAATTATATTGTACGATATTCTTACGTCATAACTTGTCGATCGATACAAATCTTAGCTGCGATTAGAAATTAATGAGAGGAAAACTACGTAGTCCATAAAGATTCTATTATTGCTCGATTATTCATTAGTTGACCTGCAGATATCGTCCATATGTCTATAACTGCAACGCCATCTGAAACACTGACCTGTAGTTAGAAGTCTTTTCCGGAGTCGGTGGGCTAGTTTTTTTTTAAATAATTTATTTATTTATTAACGGAAAATCTACAGCTAAGCATACAGTTGTAGCGATAGTACGGAAGCAGAAAGCCAGTTACAGATTTTCATACATAGGTAATTGAATACATAACTGTTGATGTTTACACTAGTCTCAACAAGTTAACTACTTATATACTACTCCATAATAATAGATGCGCACTATTTTACCTACTAATTATAAGTTGAAAAGGGTTTTGATACCTGTAAAAACAATTAAAAGTGGTTGGTTCTTACAAAAAAAAAAACAAGGGTTAAGCACTGCTTTGCTGCTGTAATACTGGTTGTAAATGGATCTATACTTGGGAGCAAATAAATCGAGCCACTTCTATTTTTCACGTAGGTATAATTGTTATTATTTTTGGTATTACGGAACAGATCAATTCTAAACATATATCGCCTAAAAGGTTATTTGATGACCTTTACAATGAGGGTAGCTTTTTGTATTTGTATTATATAATTCATGAAACCAAAACTAATAACCAGGACACGTGAAAAAAGAAGTGGCTCGATTTCTTTGCTCCCAAACGTATCTCATATTTTTTGCATATTTTGTAAAAGTTAAATAACAATCAACGTAAGAATACTTAATCATTATTATCCCGGGATTCTGCTGGATGCGAGAAGCACAGGACCGGTCGATGTAGCGAGGCATTGGTCCAGCCGAGGACGTCTTTTGTCTGAATGGTGATGATGATGATGCAGGGTGCCTTTGAAATCCACATCAAGCGATAGGGATGTTAAAAAAGCCCATGGTACTTTGGGAATATTCCCGACGGTTATTTAAAATGTAATTATATTTGTAAAAAATGAATAAACAAAATGTATTTAAAAAACCGGCCAAGTGCGAGTCGGACTCGCGCATCTCTCTTGTGTTCACTCGCGTTGTCTCTCGTGTTCACTCGCGTTCCGTACCAATATCTATAAAAACGGCAAAAAAAAGCACATTTGTTGTATGGGAGCCCCCTTAAATATTTATTTTATTCTGTTTTTTAGTATTTGTTGTTATAGCGGCAACAGAAATACATTATCTGTGAAAATTTCAACTGTCTAACTATCACGGTTCGTGAGATACAGCCTGGTGACAGACGGACAGCGAAGCCTTAGTAATAGGATCCCGTTTTACCCTTTGGGTACGGAACCCTAAAAAGAATCCTTGTTGAAAAGTTTTTTTTTTCTCTTTTTTTTATATTTAGGGCGCCCACACAAAACTGCGATGCGATGCGATACGACGCCGCATAGCAGCAAAATGTGGTGGTATGGTTCTATGTAGCTCGCAGATTTTTGCGATGCGATGCGAATTCGCAGTTTTGTGTTGGAGCCCTTACCCCGCCGTGTCGTTTTAAAAAACATGTGTGGCTTTTCTGTGTTATAAATTAATATGACAGTAAAAGACAAACTCCGGTAATAGAAATAAAAATTAAGCGGTTCATCATCACAATGATATCCCTAAACGATTAAAGATAATAAAAGTGTCAGTCATCAATGTAAGTGCTTGTTACTCGAGGTTTCCGCGTGGCATCGTAATTGCACCACCCATCATTATTCTTGGGGAATTTTAAATAATAAATAATATTAGTCACATACCACATAGGACTTTTAAAATAATAAATACCTATTTATGAGTAGTTACGGTTTACTCACGTGCATTTTTCGGGATTGCCCGACTCGCGACCTCGGCGCGTGATCGGCTCATGAATAAGGGCTCTATGTGGGTCCGAAACTAGTCGGGCAATCCCCAAAAATGCACGTGAGAAAACCGTAACTAATGATAAATATGAATGTGTCTCACGAAAGTTATAATAATAATAAATACCTATTTAAAAAAAACACGGAAGCAGAACACTTCGAAAAGGACAGGTGCGTAGTATTCTCAACCGGGCGTGCGTGTATGACAAGATGCATGATCCGAACGTGTACGAAGCGAAAGGAGTCTGTAAGGATCGTAATAAGTGGCGTTCTACAGTTTCTGCCTACCCCCATGGGATAAAGGCGTGAGTTTATATATGTTATGTTAAAAAAATCTCTGCCTCGTTGGTCTACTGGTCGCAAGCGCGACTGCTGAGCGTGACCGTCAATCCCCAGGTCGGGTAAAGTGTTATTGGGCTTTTCCGTGTGAAATTTCTCAGTAGCAGCCCGGAGTCTGGATTTGTTCCCGATTAATGGCAATAGGCTTGCCCTATTACATGGGACTTAAAGATAATCGTGAAATGAGGGTGTACTATACACCTCTGCCCACCCTTTCGGGGAATAAAGGCGTAATGTTACAGTAGCCTAGCTGTTGAACGCTTGCCTTCCATGCATAAGGGTCCAAGTCAAATATCAGCCCGCACCTTTAACTTTTCGAATTTATGTGCGGATCAGAATTTGATTATTACTTGCGTTAACGGCGAAGGAAAACATCGAGAGCAAACCAGAAAAAGAGGGCTTCTACGAAAAAATGTTTTTGATGATCAAGTTGTTACATAAAAAATAGACCAAGACATATTTCACCAGTAATATAGGCATGCAAAATATTAAATTAAGCTACACATACAGGGTGTAAACGATTTCGTGTAATTCCTTCAAACCGCGTGATCTACTGGTGACACTGATTGACCCTGCATAGGTTTTTTTCAGAATCAACAATTTTTTTTTAAATAACCCTTTTTATTCTGTATTTGAGTTATTTTAGCGTCCCAAGTTAACTGACTGCGTGGAGCGATATCGCGCTAGTCGTGCCCATCAGCTGTGTCGCCGTGCCTTCATTCATTTATTCACGGCATCGAAATTTTCTATCACATAAAATTTTTATTTGGAAAAAAAAAGTTTACTTTTATATTTAAGCAGCCTAAATCCCGTGCGGGGTTAATCTATACCATTAATGGATCATTGTGGTTTGAAGGAATTACACGAATTCGTTTAAACCCTGAATCATGTCATATGAATTATAATAAAAAAAAAAAAGAATTAATCGTTATAATACATAATTTATCTAACAGCATGATACAATGTCTCTTAATAAGCGCAAAAGCGGCAAAAACTGTCTTTTAAAAAATCTTTAGTGGAGTAAAAGGTTTCTTGTATTAACCACTTCCGCAGTGCACAACAATTTTTTTTTTTAAGTTAAGTCTGCCATCCCCTTTGGCAAAGAGTTAAAAATAATATAAAAATAATAGAAAAAAAAACGACTGCATAGAATATTTAATTTATAAAAATAGATTTAAGTGGATAAATAGTGTAATTAACGTGTAACTTTATTAAAACTAATTGAAAAGTCATATATCCAGTGTTATTGCGGTGTTATTGTCGGAATATCATAATAAATTAGCGAAAACTTGTACCAGCTGTCAACGAACGGACTTCGGATTTGAAATCGTCAATCCTGGGGAGTATTTTGTTTTATTTATATGATTGTAGGGATACCTGTACTCCATACAACACACCAAATACTGCTCATTCATATGAGCTACGTCCATTATACACTGGCACGGTTTATGTCTCCTCTTGCTTGACAACTTGTGGAAGCAAGATCGATGACGAAAACACTCGCCCCAGCCATAAAACACTACAATCTTACTTCACATAACTACTATTTATGTACCATAACACAATTGTAAAACTCCATAGATACTGAATGTAAAAACAAATAGCTGAACTTTGTTTAAACTTTGAGACTTAGACGCCTCTTATTTTATTTTATTTAATAACATTTTAGTAGCAGTAGTTACCTCAGTCCTAATTAGGATATCAGTCATTATTTAAATACCTGGATTAACTAGTATAAAAGTGTAAAATCAATCCAATAATACTTAAAAAATTGTTTCAATCTTACCTTCATTCCATAATAATTATCATTATCATAACTTCTCAGTAACTTTCTATCTTTTGTTCTCCCCTTTTGCTAACTATCTGTTGCTCAACTATTTCCTTTTCATATTCTTAGCTATCCCTTGTCACTTTCCAGGTGCCTGTGTGGTTAAATTTGTGAAAATGATGACCCGCAGAGCTACGTCTCGTGAGATGGAGGACAAACTAAGAGCTACACTTAAAGAGCTTGAGTCATCAAAGAACCTATGCAATCAGCTGCTACAGGAACGGGATGACAGTGAGGTTGAAGTCAAGTCAATAGTCGACAAAAACACTGAGCTCAAGAACCAGTTGGCAGAATTACATATCCAGCACTTGGATATACTTGAACAACATCAGGATCTCCGTCAAGTAGTGTCCGACTTTCAACAGTGCAGAGACACCCACGACTTGGCGTTGAGACGCATCTCTCAACTTGAAGTTGAATTGTGCAAGGCCCACAAGGCTTTATCTGACATTAACTCACTCAAAGTTAGCGAGCAGGCTGCCAACACCAATAGCCTGTTCAATGAGTTGGTCGGAGGTGTATCCGGTCTGGTGTGTGAGAAGCCAACTGTAACTGTAGATTTAACCGGGGATGATACCTTAACTAGACGCCCTTTCCTACGTAGTCACAACAAAGTTAAGAAATATGTTAAGATTTCAAAAATCATTAAAAAATATCAGAAAGTTTTGAAAAAGCAAAATCTTTATAAAAGTAATATTAACCTAAGAAAGGAACGTTTTAACTTGATTAGTGAGTTAAGTGATTGTAAAAATAAGTTAGATATAAGTAGGAAATTGTATAATGTCGACACTCTGAACCTTCAGGATGAGTTACTGTGCAGGGAAAACACCCTAAAGGAAATCTTTAGCAGGTATGAAACTAGCCAACAACTGTTAAGTGAGCGTTTACAGCAGGCCAGTGAGCTGGTGGATTTAGTGAGACTCAGTGCGGAGAGATACGAGTCCCTGACTAATAATCTCTCTTGTAGCTGTGCTTGCTCCCTACCACCTCCCAAGCCCCAGTATGTTCCACCTTCAGCTTCACCCACAGTGACTCACCGAATGGAAATTATCGACGACAAGAAAAGTAGGTCATTAATATTTTCAGACAAACTAGGATCAGGTTTTGGATCTTTATTAAATAACTGTCTGAACCATAATGTTATAAACCATTGTTACCATAATTTACATTATAGTGAGATTATAGGAAAAATTGTACACACTCAAATGGATGAGCAAACCAATGTGGTTCTGCTTATAGGTAGCAGCCTAGACATCAGAAAAAGGGACATAGTTAATGGTATCAGTGCCCTACTAAAATTAAAGATAGGTAAAATAATATTGTGTGCCTTGCCATACTCGAACTCTTTGTCTGAGCAAGAGAACCACCATATTTATAATCTAAATAATTTAATGCACATGTTGACATGTCGTCATAGTGACTCTTTACTGTTTTTTGATACTAACAATTTTGTTAGAGATTTTGTATTAACTCAGGAACATATGTTCTTGTCGAAGAAATATCGACACTTATTAGCTACATTGATAGCTTATAATTTACACGCAGTTATTGATAATTTAACTGAGACTAGGTTAAGTGATGAATCAGTATTATCTTGTTATTCAAATAATACTGTCATAGATTGTTTAAACTTTTAGTGCCGACAAAAGAGAAGCATGGTGATACTATTTTACTTTATCACCAAAATATAAATCGCTTCTCTGGCAAAATCCTAGATGTGGAAATGTTAATAGATAAATACCATATGGATATATTATGTTTTTGTGAGACTTGGTTGAAACCAGATAAGATGTTGTTTAATATTAATAATTTTGCAGTTGCCAGTGCGTACAACAGATCTTCAGTAGGTGGTGGTACTTTGATTCTATGTAATGATTCTTTCAGACATAAGGAAAGAAAAGACATCACTGCTTGTTCTGTTGACCGCTTATGTGAGGTAGCATGTGCAGAGATAGAAGGCCATACTATTCTATGTGTTTATAGACCACCGGCATCAAATTTATCATCATTTTTAATTACTTTAGAAGACATATTGAGCAAACTTTTTAGAAATAATAATTTAATTTTTGTTTGTGGCGACCTGAATATTGACCTTTTAATTGATTCACTAGATAAATGTAAACTTGTTTCATTATTCAAATCTTTTAATTTAAAATATATATTTAATGAAGCGACTAGAATAACTGCAACATCAGCTTCATGCATAGACAATATTTTTACTAACTGTAGAATTAAAAATTCTTCTTTAATTAGTGGCGTTAGGTCTGATCATACAGGCCAACTAGTATACTTTGAGTTAAATAATAAGATACAATTAGATACAATCATTGAAATAAGATCGCTTACTAAAAATAACTTGCACAGATTTAATAATAATGTTTTAAGTCACCTTTCAGTATCCCGCTTCAGTTCAAGGAACCCCAACATAAATTATTGTACACTGTTTTCTACAGTCTGCCAAGAATTTAAAAACACGTGTCCAGTTAAGAAATGTAAAATTAGTAGTAAATCGAAATTTAGTGAATGGGCCACCTTAGGCATAAGAAACAGTAGAGAAACTTTATATAATCTATATCACGAAAAATCATTGACCTCTGATCAAGCTTTTCATAGTTATGTTAGAAATTATTCAAAGATATTTAAGAGTGTTTGTATTCAAGCTAAATCTAGATTAATTAGTAAAAAAATAGATGCCTCTAAAAACAAGATAAAGGCTGTGTGGCAGGTAATAAACAAAGAAACCGGAAACACAAAACAACGGGATAACGAACTAGCTTTAAAATATAATAACAAGTCTATTACAGATAAATTTGAAGTCGCTCAGACACTCGAAAACTTTTTCACGAACATCCCGGTAGAGGTTACGAAATCCCTTGCTTCGTCCTCTATACTAGCTGAATCACTGCTTAAACAAAATTTCTGTAAAGATATACCTATCTTTGAATTTGAGCATATTTCTACTGCTTCGATTAAAAAAGCATTTAAAAGTCTTAACATAAAAAATACTGAAGACTTGTGGGGCATTTCTGTAAGGGTTCTAGGAGTTATAATTGACACCATTGCCCCTATACTTGCAGGCATATTCAACCAATGTTTAGATAGCGGTACATTTCCCGATTTGATGAAACATAGTAAGATAATACCAATCTTCAAATCGGGCTGCAAGAATAACCCCTCTAATTATAGACCCATTTCTGTGCTTCCAGCACTAAGTAAAATTTTTGAAAAAATTATGCTTGATCAGATGATGTTTCATTTCAACCTAAACGGGATATTGCACAGTCGCCAGTATGGATTCACGAAAGGTAGGTCGACCACAGACGCAGGAGTGAAACTAGTCACTCAAATTTTGGAATCCTGGGAGAGCTCTCAGGATGCTGTTGGCATCTTCTGTGATCTCTCCAAGGCTTTCGACTGCGTTGACCACAACACACTTATTTGTAAATTACACCATTACGGAATTCGTGGACGAGCTGCTGACCTCGTTTTTTCTTATTTATCAAATAGACAGCAAAAAGTGGGTGTCAATGGTGCTATATCGTCGGGGTCTCTGGTTAAGATGGGCGTGCCTCAGGGCTCAATTCTTGGGCCTTTTCTATTTCTAGTTTATATAAATGATCTCCCTTTTATGATGTCCAATTTATCGGATATAATTTTATTTGCTGATGATACTTCCCTAATTTTTAAAATAGATAGGAAAGATAGGGACGTTTTACATGTCAATGAGAGCCTAACTGTTCTTTCTAAATGGTTTACAGCCAATAATCTATTACTTAATGCAAATAAAACAAAATGCCTTAGATTTTCTCTACCAAATGTACCCCAAGTAGGTTTAAATTTAATGCTTGATGGCAAAAAACTTGATACAGTTAATGAAACCGTATTCCTAGGTATAACTATTGACTCAAAATTGCAGTGGGGTGCTCACATTACTGCCCTGTCGGCGAGGTTAAGTTCTGCTGCATATGCTGTTAGGAAAATTAGGCAGCTGACTGATGTGGCTACAGCTAGGCTAGTATACTTCGCTTATTTCCACAACATTATGTCCTACGGCATTCTGTTGTGGGGCTCAGCTGCTGACGTAGATTCGGTTTTTATTTTACAAAAGAGAGCAATCCGTGCCATTTACAACCTGGGTTCCCGCGAGTCCCTTAGAAACGTGTTTAACGATATTAAAATACTCACTTTGCCATCACTTTATATCTTAGAAAATATTTTATATGTACGCAAAAATTTGCATTTGTTTAATGTTAGGAGTGATTTTCATGATAAAAATACACGAGATAAACATAAAATTGTGATACCTAAATTTAGACTAAGCAAAACTAGTAAGTCATTTCTAGGAAATGGCGTACGTTTTTATAACAAACTACCGAAATCTGTAACAGATCTTACCGAGGGAAAATTCAAAACCCATATTAAACGTGTCCTCACTCAAAAAGCATACTACAAGATTAAGGACTACGTCGAGGACAAGGACGTTTGGCTCTAGTTCCTGCACATGTGGCTTCCCTGGTACCTCATTAACGACGTATGTGTATGTCTATTAACTATCCTCAATTATGATTATTTATTTTTTATTTTTATTGCTATCATTACTCTCAAGATATCTTTTATCTTACTCTATAATGATTTTTTGTCTAAGTTATGCTGACATTTAAGTATGTCAATTGTTTTATATAGTTTAGCTTCATTTTATTTTTTGTAAATGTGAGAACTTTGTGGACTTGCCTATACATATAATTGTGTAAATTACTATTATTCATGTTGTATTTTTTTTTCTTCTTTTTTTTGTTTTTCTTCCCCTTTGTGGTTAATTTTTGTACTCAAGACTTGGTACTATACTCCAAGGTCTGTGGTCAAGACTACATTGTTCTCTCTCATAGTACCTACTGTATTCACTGAAATTGTAAAAGATATCCTTTTTTAAAAAGAGTAACCATGGAGTTTCTTGCCGGCTCTTCTCCATAGGAAACGACTAATTGGAACCGTGCACCTAAATTCGACTTTTCATAAGCGCCTGTATTGGTTTATGTGAAATAAAAAATTTTGATTTTGATTTTTTTGATTTTGATTTTGAATAAGTGGTGCCATATAGACACAACTTCATCTAAAAAGTGTAGTCCACTAAACCATATCAGCCCAGCGTAGTCCACCAACCTGCACCAGGCCAGCGTGATGAAATAAGGTCTAAACGCTTCTCATTTTGAGAAGAGGTCAGTGCCCAGCAGTGCGACAGTATCGAGCTGAATAAGTATACAGGTGTGCTATTTGTACTGTGTTCTTCATCACTACTGTAGGACCAATTTAATAGATCACATACGACACTTCATCAAAATTTAAGAACGTAACCTTGTAACGGCGGGCATAAAAAAAAAAAAATATTTTTTCGAAGTTAGAACTGAACAATTGCAAATTTTTTTCAATTACTACTAAATGTAATAAACAATTTCTGTTCTAAAGAGAACTGAACGTCGTTACAATGTTGCGTCAGTGAACCCTTTTTCTTTTTAAACACTAGAGATGTTACCCAAAAAAATCGAATGTTGAAAAGTAGATTCGAATGCAATGATTATGTACTGAATTCGATTTACATAAGTTTGAAGTCCGTATCGATTTATTCACTGTATCGATGTTTTTAAGCAGGTCACCTCTTCATATGAAGCTAAAACTGACACATGTCAAATACGATCTATTAACCGCCATTTTCAATATCCTATCTATCGGCGGTTTGCCTTACTACAGATAGAAATTTGACATTACTTCTATGGAGCTTATGTCAAATTTCTATCTCTAGTAGGCGAAACCGCCGATAGATAGGTTATTGAAAACGGCCGTAAATTGGCCCTACATTAATAAAGATTTTCTCTATTTTGTTCCATCTTCTGTAGCGCGTATAGCCATTGTTAGCTCTGTAGTCGATTTTCGAGCAAATCTGATTGGATCAGGAGGCCTACATGCATATAAAGGTATATAGATAGGCATATCAATCAAGCCGCGAGTATTGGAGATAATAGAATTACATTGTACGTAATCACAGTGTTAAGTAGTGTACCTACATAATACCACTCCAATTTAGATTTTGAAGATAGCTGTAACATTCGACATGATTTTGACTTTTACTTTGTAATCGGTACTGATTTTTACAAGTATAGTAGTCGTATAATGACGTGTTGGCCCGGAAGCTAAAGACCCGCTTGTTAAGTACCGAGTTGCAGGTTTAAACCAAGTTAAAAAAAAAACAACAATCTATGGTTAATCACTATTGGTTAAGATTTCTAGTCTATGGTGCATGGGTTACCTAGGCATCTAAATCTATAGTAAAAATAGAAACATTTATACATTTTTATAATGCTAAATTTGCGCGTCGCATGGTGCGTAAAAATTTAGGTCGTTGCTCAGCATTCGTGTAATGTATGCATTCTTAATGAATGTATTCTTAATCCCCCATTTCAGTTCTTAAATAACATGTAAATAAGTTCACTATGTGTTAAAGCACCTTAATTCTTTACCTCCCCAAGTTTACCCATATCCAACAAAACACAAATGCTTTTAAAATTCATTTTTTAACGTTCAAACCTAATTTTTCCTGCACTTTATGATCAAAAGTTTCCAACGTTCGTGCTCGCGTGCAAACCGTACTTACAGTGTAGCTTGATTAATATTTATAAATTTAATTACACGTTTCATTAGTGTCGGCGGTTGATAGCACTGGGGTTCAGTTCTTGGGTTGACAATTTTAAAAGTGAATTGTTTAGTTGATGGGAATGTTGGAGTTAGATTGTGGTGCACGAATTGTTGCTAGTATTTTTGTTTAAATGTTATTGTCATTTGCGTTATCATGAGGAAACCTATACATCTGAGAGGGCTCCAAATTTTCTCGATGGTGGTGGTCTAATGCTTAGGACATTCTAATTCTGAGAAGAGACCCTTGTCGAGTAATGGAACAGAAATGGGTTGGTTATCCTATTTTTGTTTTACTCTTTGATGGGCATAAATTCCTTACCTTCTTTGAGATTTGTTCTGTCAAAAAAAAAAACATTACTCTTTTTAAATTTTTTATTGGACTTCATTATGGTTGTGGCTACATTATTTTCCATCAAATCGTTAGAAAGCACCGACAACTTATAAAAAAGTTGAAATAAGAAAATAGCTCGTCTTTCGTGCGAGACACTAGCTTTTGCCCGCAGCTTCGCTTGTGTGAGATTTTGAACCCGTTAAGTGACGATTTTCTATACAAACTTTCATTTTTCATGCATACAGCAGCAGCATACGACGTGTCGTTACAACTCTACTGGTATCTATGTATTTCTACGAAACACCTTCCGCAGCTAGCGACACGTCGGTCGCCTACACTTCGTACGACCGCAGATCAGTAGTGCCACCGACGCTGGAGCGACGACACGTTGAATCTTTCTCAAAAAATTCAATCCAATTCCGAGGAAGAAAAACTGATAAACCAGGTGGCCCAATATTCTGCACTGTGCGATGCATCTAACAAAAACAAAGATACGAAAGTAAATCGTGATCGCTAATCCTAAACAGGTCAGACATCTTGTCTCACGGAATATTCAGAACTAAGTGGAATACGAAGTGTTGTCTGCTGCAGCCATCTGCTGTTGGGTTTGAAATCATGACTGCAGCGACATGACGCTGCGACGTGTCGTAACCACACGTCGTCTGCTGCTGCTGTATGCGGTCGGCTACGAACTTGTACCTTTATCGTAGTTGATCTTTAACACTCGTTAGCCCCAAGATTATACAAGGTTACTCGGATAGGGGGTACTAACCCGCGGGCCACTTAAAGTATCACTAAAGACTGTTTTAAAGCACGTGTTAAAATATCAAAATTCGATAAGTTTTTCCATGAAAAATGAATTAAATTTTAGTTTTTTCAAAAATTCTTCGGCACTGCTTTAGTTACAAATTCAGAAAATGGTGCTTTTAATTCATGACCCCAAATATGACCTAAAATGTAAACACAGCTGATCATAACTGGGTATAGATGTATTTTAGAGCTTTTTTTTTGAGATCTTTGATCACCTATTTCTCTTAAACTATTGACTTTTGGAAAAAGTTGTAGAACAAAAGTTATTCATTATCATGGGTACTTCAACCCCCTTTTGGATTAGTACCCCCTTTCTGACTAACCTTGTATACCCAATCAACAATTTCTTAAGTAGCAAGCATAATCACTATTAAACATTCTATCATACAAGTTAAAATAACACTTAAGTACACACAAAGCCAGACAAAATCATGCCATCTGTGGACAGTTAATGAAATCCAATGATACAATAATGCAGTAAATATTTTGGATTCAATATTATCTAATAAATACAACTACTTAAAAAAGTAGATATCAACAATTATAATTTTAGTGATATCCACACTAACACGGATATATAAGTATAAAATAAGCGTATTATCGGACACATCCGTCAGGCAGCCTAGTGCCAATGATCCGTTTCAGACTTATAACGTTGACATCCAAACCTGGTCCACCCGCGCGTGCATCATCGGGCAAACTCCAGAGTTCCCGATCTCGCCTTCGAAATTCAAAATTCAAACTCGTCAAACGACAGCGGCGGGTGGTTCTTCTCGATTCCTTATTTAAAATCGTCCGTCACTAGTCTCCCTCCATCCGTTCCTGTCACCCGTAAGTTCCGTTCCTTCGTGCTCTGTACTGTGTACTGTACTGTATAAACAACTAATACCGTTCCTAAATTGCACACAAAACAAAAACACTCATTAAAAACAATTCCTAAAACCTCGTACGTCATTTGCACCAAGTCATTCGCACCAAGTAATTTACACAATACCAATATTCCTGCTCAAACATGGCAGCAAGACAATAAACCTTGACAGGTAATTAATCATGGCCTTTAAATCACAAAATCAATATTTGCACAGCGGTTTACGAATGCAGCGAACTTGCTGCTAACTGCATTTCCCTGCCACAGAGTAGTGTGGAAACAGATGCTACTGTAATTTATTTTAAGAATTTTTACTAATTATGTGATTATTTTGTTAGTGTCTTAATCATACACGTTTTTTGTATACAGGGTGTTTGGCAGAACGTTGAACATACGAAAATGGTGGATAGGTGGTGTCAAATGCTACTTACTCAGCCCTAATTTATGTGGCCCTGGACGCATGGATATTTAAAACATTTTTTTTTTGCTTTCTTCTGTTTTCACCACTTTCTTAACTTTCCAATCTTTAAGGTTGGCAGGTTCTTATAAAATTATTGCTTTATTCAGATGTTAGCTAGAAAAAAAGTTATGAGTCCTCAAACTCATAGAAAGACGTAAAAAAATACTTAAATCTTAATTTCAACTTGCATAAAAAAAAATATCCAGGGGGCCAGGGCCAAATAAATTAGGGCTGAGTAAGTAGCAGATGACCCCACCTATCCACCATTTTCGTATGTTCAACGTTCTGCCAAACACCCTGTATATTTTGACACGTGACTGCCTCGTTGGTCTAGACTGCGTCGTTGGTCTAGTGGTCGCAAGCGCGACTGCTGAGCGTGAGGTCTTGGGTTCGATCCCCAGGTCGGGCAGTGTTATTGGGTTTTTTCGTGTGGAATTTTCTCAGTAGCAGCTCGGAGTCTGGATTTGTGCCCGGTTGATGGCAATAGGCTCGCACCCTATTACATGGGACTTAAACATAACGGCAAAACGTGGGTGGTACTATACACATCTGCCAACCCTTCGGGGAATAAGGCGTCAATTTATGTATTTTGACACGTTTGGTGCAGTGGCTAAGCGATTGGCTTCTGCGCGACTGGTCGTGGGTTCGATTCCCACACGAAATAAAAATTTGTATGGCCTACAGATGGTTGTTACGGGTCTGGGCGTTTGTGTATGTGAGATTTCTGTCTTTAAACGCATCCACGATATAAGAGAAATCTTAGTGTGGGGCAATTTCTTTGAAAAAAAATGAAATCTTAATGACTGCACCACGGTCGTTGGGTCGTCATCAATATCAATTGATATTGATGACTGCAATGCCGGCTATGCCAGATTTTGGCTTTGTGTAAACTGTTGGTATACATGGTATTAAAAAATAACTCTCAATTTTATGGGATATTTTTTTTAATTGGTATTGGAATTTGAACAACATTCGTTAAACCACTTTTCGAAATTCGGGTATTTTTTTTTCACTTTCCATACAAATCAAATAAAATTACTTTTTTTTGTATGGATAGTAAAGTCAAAACTTTTAGAGTAAATTTTTTAATAAGCTATATCAAAGTACCTACCTACATATGTTATAAGCTAAAATATATAGCATATGTACAATGATATACAAAAGTAAGCAAAATAATTTAAAAAAAAATTGTACCTATTTGCGGCGCCTCTCTCCATCCACCGAAAGGGTGACTAGTAGAGAGTGCCGCATGGCATTAAGCCTGCCTAGTGTATCATAATTGTGCATATAGTATAAATTAATAAATACGAATGTATTAAAATAAACTTAAAAATAACTAGGTCAACGTTATTGCAAAACAGTTGCGGTAAATAAATAGACCTATTTTATATTTACAAATTATTGTAAAATTACAACAAAAATACTATTTTATTCATCTGAATAATAAATATTGTTATAGCAAATTGAATAGAGTATTTTAATACACAATAGTATCAATCGATCAAGGAAAACGTAAAAAGGAACCCCATCATTTCATAATAAATTCTACGCGCGTGTAATCGCTAGAGAATGGGTAAAGTAACGCCGACTGTGGGGTACATAATGCGTTATACGTCTACTATTATAAATTATTAACCATTTGATATTTCAGGGATAGCTTCCTATTCTTCTAATAACTTAACTATACGGGAAAATGCGTAAAATTGTAAACCTGCAAGTAAGTAATGAGTTTTCCAAGCTTATTGAGTCTTGTAAAAAATATATCGTTCCAAAATTTGTTGTTTCAAAATTAGTCGTTTTAAATATGCGGTTTTAAAATATTTCGTTGCAACATGTCGTTCCAAAACTCGCTTGCCCAGCGTTATGACGTGGGTCCGACTCTTTTTAGGGAGACGCATATTTATTTTATGTTTATCATCAAACAAACACAATAAATGTAAGAAATTTTACATAAGTCCAGTGTGCACTATTAACAGGCATTTTTTTTGTAAAATAAAACGGTAACGTACAAGGCGACATGCAAGTTCTGGTGGACTACAGAACTTTCTGTACGCCATTACACAAGATATAGCAAAGTAAACAAGAAATGGGAATCAGACATAGGCCACAAACGCTAGATAATAAAAATAAAAGAAAAATCGCATGCCTAGTAATTTTTTTTTTTCATGTTTTAAGTAACCAAACTCTGACTTTAGTGACATTTTTGATCGTAATGCCGTGAATATTATTTTTTTTCTAAATGAGACGATAAAAATTTAATTTAAAAAAAAAGACGCATTTGTCTCAACTGTTCATAAAATTGTAATCAAAAATGTCATGACATGAAAATAAAATAACTCCAAAACTATAAAATTCGCGGAACATACATGGGGGTGATTAGGGTACCTCTAAGGATGCTCCACCTCTGGACTTTCGTTTGACACTATTACTTGGGACACTTTGGATATGAACAAGAATCGTGATCCGTCCATATATTATACAGGGTTAATTGCAAAACACCAACAACCTCTTAAGGGGTCATTGTTACTCATCATAATGAACAACTTTTACCATGGTACCAAATTTGAAATCGCGAAAAAAAAACAGCTGTTCCCTACATTTTGACGAGCTAAGCGAACATAAATGTAGGGTCGTTGAGCTCCCTAAGATAGGGTTGAGCTACGCGATGGCTGATGCATGCGTGCCATCTGTTGGGACAGGTCCTCTCAAACTGCTCTGGAAGATTCCTTTAAAGGCCAGTCCAGGCATTGCACTACATTTTGTCCTCACACAAATATTTGCTGCAGAAAATATGTCTGGACTTTAAAAGAGACCCCTGAGTTTGTTTCAGCCTTTCTTCTCAGAGGTAGTCAGATAAGAAACGCCGACGACATCTAGCTTTAAAAAAACAAACCGACATGTAAAAGTGGTTTTTGAATATCCAATTTGCAGAATAAACGACTTCATTTCATTTCATATACAGGGTGGATAAAAAATCGTGGATCAAACGAAACAGGGCGATAGTTGGGGTTATTTGCAGTAAAAATATCCGTGTGGCAGAGCCCAACTTGATCTCCGTAAAAGTTATGACATTATGAGTGTTTTTAAGAAAATACCAAAATTTGTCATAAATAGCAATTAGGCGAAATAAATAAATAAATAGAGTAAAATGGGTACCTATTCTAAAAACAACAAATGGCGTTTAGTTGCTTGAAAGTGCTTTTATGACAATGGGTACCATGATTTATGAGTATTGGCATTTTTTTCAATATCTTTTAAGTCTCACGAAAAAATATTTGTAACTTTAGAAACTTACTGTAAAACAAATGTGCTACCATAGAATGCTGCAAATAACCCCAACTAACGCCGTGTTTCGTTTGATCCACGATTTTTGACCCACTCTGTATTACACCGATGAAAAGACAAACTCATATTTTAACCGTCTCTAACATTTAACTAATCTATGCACCTATACTTTTGCGTAAGGTCCATCAACTCCTTTTGAGAATATATTTAATGTTTGTCACGGAGACGATAAAAGTCTATAAAAAGACTGTCCCTTCGACCTTCGTGAGCTATTGAACCTGAGATTGTTGTTCAGTTGATGAGGCGCAGGCGCAACCAGGTATCGGAAGGTTATCAGGTGGATAGATCTTGTTTTGCAATTTTATTGCAATTTAACAGATAACAGTAAAAATGAGTTTTTTTTTTGTAAATAAGTGGGGTATTTAGGTATTGTTTGAAGTATAAAGATTGAGCCGTCATTATCGCAATTATTACATAATTATACAGGGTGTCACAAAAGGTAGTGTCAAGCGAAAGTCTAGAGGTAGAGCATCCTTTGAGGCACCCAAATCACCCCCTTTTATACAAAAAGTATAGATCGGGTCTACTCGCGTAATGTATGTTGTATGTTCTGCGATTTTTTGTAGTTTTCGAGATAGTGATTTCTTTTCATGTTTCAACCAAAGTCTGGCTTTAATGAAATTTTTCAAATAGATGCGTTTTTTTTTTAAATCAGACGTTCTATTCATCTTATAAAAAATAACTATTTACGTCACAATGATCAAAAATGTACTAATGACTGAATTTCGGAAAATCACAAAAAACATAATTTATTACTTCCAACAAAAGATAAGAAAAAAATTATCTGTCGGACCACGCAGTAAATTTCTCCTCTGCAAACTTTAAGCCTATATTGTTTTCACGATAAGAAGATTAAAATGACACATGTCAATAGGAGTTGCTAGACATGTGACTGTAGTCGATTCAACTATCGATAAAATTTGTAAAATTTCAGCGAGAATTTGACAAATTATTGTAATGTGATTTTATGTACATTTCAAATACTTGTGATTTAAGTAATTAGGATTAAGTCAATTAGCATGCATATCTTCAACAATAGACGATTACGTGCTGATGTGCTAATGAATCCAGCAGGTATGGGATGAGTGAAAATAAATGTTTATTTATCACCAATAATAAGCCCAGTAGCCGGGTCGCGAAAAAGAGGTTTATCTTGCGAAAGGTTCGTCGGTCCTGAATTTTGGATGTGTTATGTTAGATGTTTTTATGAAAAGCCCACAAACAGACACACAGACAGAGAGAGAAATAGACAGCCAAACAGAAAGACAGACATGGGCTTCAAACCTATAAAAATACCTCTGATTTTGAGTCGGGAATGAAAAATAAGAACTTAATTTTCTACAAAATAGATGTGAATAATTTTTGGCATAAAACCCATAAGGAGTTATTTAATAAAAACTCATTTTTGGGTTCTTTAACCCAAGATAGCAGAGCGCCCCGAGGTCACTCAAGGTACAAAATTTGTAATTTTTATAAGAACACATAACCAAAACACGTATCCAAAATTTAGGACTGACCGACCTTTTGCAAGGCAACTGGGCTATAATGAGCCTTATTTTAATTATTCAATCAACTGAGCCTATCGTCTATAATTATTACGATAGTCAAAATATTCATTCTGTTAATATAAATTTATCGAAATTATTTTATCGATACGCACGTCTCTGGCAACGGGTACCATCTGACGCAAGTTTGAAAACGCGTCGGGGTTTTTTCAAAATCATTTATGTAATATATAATTATGGCGTTAAACACATAAAACTGTATTGTTTCTATGTTTCTGATTTTAAAACAACCTTCTGGGTAACGCTTTACTAATCTTTTAAATTGATTTAATACATATTGAATTAAATTGTCATCAACAATCGCCATTACAATTTATTTTCATGTCATCATCATCTGCCAAATTAATCAACTTATCGTGAAAACAATATAGTTACGACCCTTTTTAAAGGTTCTTATAAAAACCATACAGCCCTTCTTTTTTTATTTACTATGTTAGTGCCAAATTTCAAGTTTATAAGCCCATGAAGTAAGGATTTTCATACCAACGTTAACACTCCAATTCACACCCATAGGGGTTGTATTTCCAAAAATCCTTTCTTTGTCTATCCTTCTATGTTTCAAAAGGAACCTACTGTCCAAATTTCATATTTCTAGCTTCAGTAATTTAGCCTCTGCGTTGATGAATCAGTCTGTCAGTCAGGTCATGTCTCTTTATAAGCATGGAAAATCATCGTACAATATGTAATAATGACGACAAACTATTTCTCAGACAATACGGAAACAGTTAACTCCATACATACCTATAAAATAAAGATAAACCACTAAGATAACTACCAACTACGCAGCCTTACACGCGTTTCCATAATTTAACTTAACCAGCAATTAAATCTACACAAGAAGAAAATTACACCCTCATCTGAGGAACAATTAATAATATTCCAGCAATTTTCTCTACAAAACAGGAATAAGTTAACTACAAATTAATGCGACAGCTTGTCAGACCGGAAAAACTCGAACACTCACGATCTCTTCCGATGAAAATATAAACAATGGAAAAAAACGACGCGTAGTATACGCGCGGTTTGCACATAAAAGAACAATGACTATTAAATCAATTTATAGTTGTCATTAGGATTGTTATGATATGTTAATGGATAATAAGATGAATTTATGTGTGCATAATTGTGATTTCAGGCTGTTTAGTGAGAATTAATTGATTGGGAACTTCCTAGCTATTTTATGATGTGATAAACAGATAGAGTCCACTTTGGATGCCTTAGTGACGACTGAAATATCATCATCTGACTAACCTTTTCCCAACTACACACATCAAAAGTGTCTAGGGATCAAGCATTTTTATGCGGATTTCTTGAGATTGAGATGTGGCTTTGTAATAAATTTATGATTTTATAAATTTATATGGATCCTTTTTGGTGCATTTCATAATTTGAATCAGGAACTGTGAATCAAATTCGAGTAAAAGATGAAAATCAGCTGTCAATATTTTCCCTATAAAAACATACAACGCATTGAAGACATTATTAGTGCTACTGTTTCCCTACTACTGATTAAAACCAACGTTATTATGGAGCGGCGACGTCATTTAAGCAGGGAAGAAATGCTCAGAGCCGTGGGAATGATAGAAGCTGGTTCCCGGCAACGTACTGTGGCTTTAGCTCTGAATACAAGTCAGAGTGTTATCAGTCGACTTTGGACACGTTACCGAAGCACTGGTACCGTGGCTGAGCGCCATGGAGGACGGTATCGCTGCACCACACGGAGACAAGACCGATACATTCAAATCTTAACTCGAAGAGCTCCAACAATAACCGCCATGATGTTAGCCGTGAGGCTTCATCACTCTTCAGGGAACTTAATTAGCGACCAAACAGTCAGAAACCGCTTGCATGAAGTGAACCTTCATTCCCGAAGACCGCTACGTGTACCACCTATAGCAATGCACAATCGTAGGATTCGATATCAATGGGCTCTTGGACACAGAAATTGGGCAGAAGAACAATGGCGTTTCGTGTGCTTTTCTGATGAGTCTCGTTTTGGTATGAGACCGGATACAAGACGTATACGACACTGGAGAACCCCTGGACGCCAACAGCGATTAAAATCCTGCCAGGAAGTCCATCCTTATAGTGGTGGAACCATCATGGTATGGGCGGGTATTTGGATCGGCGGAAGAACTGAGTTGATTTGGATCAGAGGCAACCTCAACGCTCAAATTTATGCTGAGACGATTGTATCAGACGTCATCGTTCCTCTACAAGCGCAAATCGGTCCCTTATTTCAGTTAATGCATGATAATGCACGACCGCACACCGCAAGAGTTGTAAGACAGACTCTCGCCGCAGCTAACATCAATGTCCTGCCCTGGCCTGCTCAGTCGCCAGACTTGAACCCGATTGAGCATGCATGGGATATGCTACAGAGAAGAGCTCTGCCGAATATGGAGGGTATCCAGTCGCAAGAAGACCTTTTTTTGTTGTTGCAACGAACATGGGCGGCCATTCCACAGCGTGATTTGGATGAACTCATTTTGAGTATGCCAAACCGATGTTCTTGTGTTGTTAGTGTTCGCGGTAGAAACACGGATTATTAATTGTTTAAGTTACCCAATAAAATTTTAAAGAAAACTGTTATTTCAGTCTTTTTTTCGAACTTTTGTGTTAGTGGTTCAAATGTCAAAAATCCCTTTATTAGGAAAATGGCAAATTTCTTTATTAATGCAAAGGTGACTTGGTTTATCGTTACTGTGACAAACGAAAACACTTTATTTGATGAATCCTTAAAGAAAATTTTAATTAATATCAATCAGGAGAAAAGTTATTGCAAAAATATATGTTGATCCCTAGACACTTTTGATGTGTGTATGTTGGGGTCGGCTTCCAGTCGAACCAGATGCAGCTGAATATCAATATTTTACATGGAGCGACTGCCTATCAGACCTCCACAACCCAGTAACTGGGTAATACGATACTCTTGGTAAGACTGGTTGTCAGACTTTCTGGCTTCTGACCAACAGTAGCGACTGTCAAAGATCTACAAATGACAGCCGGGACCAACGGCTTTACGTGCTTTCCGAGGCACGGAGGAAACTCGCTATGGTAAATGGTCACCCATCCACAGACCAACCTCGGCAAGCGTGGCTTAACCCGGAAGATCGGTCTATGCGACTGTAATTATTTAGCCACGAGCTCTCTAGTGACGACTGAAATAATTTATAACAAAATTTAAAATAAAACAAAGATTTATTCAGTTTCTAGATAAGTACTGTGCTTATACATATTTAATTTTGACGACACGTTTGATGCAGTGGCGAAGCGATTGGCTTCTGCGCTACGGGTCGTGGGTTCGATTCCCACACGGAACAAAAATTTGTATGGCCTACATATGGTTGTTTCGGGTCTGGGCGTTTGTGTATGTGAGATTTGTGTCTGTAAACGCATCCACTACTCAAGAGAAATCATAGAGTGAGGAAAAGCTTTTAAAAAAAAAGAGTTACGTTGCAAAGTCCAATTGAATCACAGTTAATAAAAATTACGTATATGATAATGATTTCGTACTAAATCGGGCAATATGGTTTCAATTCTAGAATTGTATCTTTTTCCAGAAAAAACCCAATAATATTCTGTCCGTTTTGAAAATTGAACCCAGATTCTAACTTTCAACTGTCATGCTTACAAAAACTAGAGCAATAACGACCACAATTTTTCTTTTTCAGACTTAAAGGATCTGTTAACTTAGCGTATACTACAACCCGTGCCTATTTTCAGGGTCACTAAATTTGAATATAATACAGATGGGTATTTTTGCTTCCACCATTAAATATTATGGGAAATAGAACAAGTACTGGTCTTAGTACTTCTATTGTAATTTAAAATTAACAATTATATATTATTGTCGTGGAAAATTGTAGGTTCGTTGAAAGTACTGGTTTTGTGACCTAAGTGGTGGTTACGATTATATAAGTATGATCTAGAAATAATAAAAGATACGGAGTTTCCGCTGATAATTATCTCGTGGGAATCGTTAAAGCTGCTGAAAACGTAAGAGTTAAGTTTACTGCGACTAAACAATGTATTCTGAAATTATAATGTAAAATGCCTGCCTCGTTGGTCTAGGTTATTAGTCTCAAAATAGACATTTCACTTCGGAGTAATTCGCATACAGATGAAAATGCGAGAATCTTACATTACGACTCGTTCTTTATTTAGATGATTTTTCCAATTTTTAAATCACTATCTCATGAATTCGTAGAACAAAAAAATTATACTGTTTTGTACAAAATTGCATAACCTATAACTTTGTTCATACTATTATGACGATAACACTTACCGTTTAAGAGATATTTACGAATAACAGATTTTTTTGACGTATGACATTGAATAACTTTTTTTGCAGAAGTGGAATCAATGGGGACTCTTGACGTTTCATTTTTAATGATTTATTCAAAGTTTCTACCAATTTTCAGCTCCATGCGAATTCTTCCGAAATTTTCCGATTTTTTTGGCAATTTTGATTGAACTACTCATCATCTGCCTAGCCTTTTCCCAACTATGTTGGGGTCGGCTTCCAGTCGAACCGGATGCAGCTGAATATCAGTATTTTACATGGAGCGACTGCCTATCAGACCTCCACAACCCAGTAACTGGGTAATACGATACTCTTGGTAAGACTGGTTGTCAGACTTTCTGGCTTCTGACCAACAGTAACGACTGTCAAAGATCTACAAATGACAGCCGGGACCAACGGCTTTACGTGCTTTCCGAGGCACGGAGGAAACTCGCTATGGTAAATGGTCACCCATCCACAGACCAATCTCGGCAAGCGTGGCCTAACCCGGAAGATCGGTCTACGCGGCTGTAATTATTTAGCCACGAGCTCCTTGATTGAACTACTCGTATATTGAAATTTCCCAGTAGCAACCGGGAGCCTGGAATTGTGCCTGGTTGATGGCAATAGGCTCACGCCCTATTACATAGGACTTATCGTCAAAATGAGGGTGTTTTATACACCTCTGCTTTTCGGGGAATACAGGCATGATATTTTTTATAATAACAGTTAGCACGCCCGGTCTTCGATCAATTCTTTTAATTGGGCCCTAAAAATCGGGTAATGTTAAAACGTTTAGACTAGGCCTAAAAATGAAAAGAACTACCTCCTTTTCTGAAGTCGGTTAATACCAAGCGACTGATACTGTTTCCCTTTCATCCCTGGATTAGCATGAAACTTTAGCATAAAATTATGAGATCAACTCAAAGGAATTTATATTATCATAACTGCCTGCCCATTGCATTGTTAAAGAGTATTAATTTGCATCTAAATGTACAGCGGAGGTCAAGTAAAGTATTCGCTAGGTCACCCATCTGATTATTGGCCGCAAAAACGTTGCCCAACTTTTGTTTTCGGATTTATGCAGTAAGAGTTGAAATAAAGTTGGACGACACGTTTGGTGCAGTGGCTAAGCGATTGGCTTCTGCGCCACGGGTCGTGGGTTCGATTCCCACACGGAACAAAAATTTGTATGGCCTACAGATGGTTGTTTCGGGTCTGGGCGTTTGTTTGTGAGATTTGTGTCTGTAAACGCACCCACGATATAAGAGAAATCTTAGTGTGGGGCAACGTTTTTTTACAAAAAAAAAAGTAATGAAATACTATATTGACTTACTTATCTCGTCTCGCTACTTGTCTCGTGTAGTGCCGGACTTAAAGAATAACACTATCTCTTTCCGTGGGTGTCGTAAAAGGCGACTAAGGGATTTTCTAGAGGATGGGCAGGAGCGTTCTCTGAGTACTTTAACAACCATACTGCGATTGCCAACCCGCCTGCTAAGCGTGGTGATTACGGCAAAAAACTCCATAGACTCTCTTTTAACAAGGGAACAGATAAACATACATACATACATACCCACATACATACCGGTCAAAATCATATACCCTCCTTTGAGAAGACAAGCCGAAGCAAACTCAGAGGTCAAGGTCTTTTTTAAAGTCCAGACATTGTGGTAAACAACTCTGCGAGTGTAACAACGTAGGGCAACGTCTGGAATGGCATTTTGAGGAAAAAGCCATGGCAGGTTTGAGTTGACCCGTCCCAACTGACACACGCATGCATCAGCCCGCATTATGTCTACTATAAAAGTCGTAGAACATATGCCTCTCTCAAACCACCAACGAACAAATCTTGGTATAACATTACACTACCATAAACAAAACATAACTTATGCTTCTTTTCCGTCAGTACCATATCTAGTGGTAACGCGGAACTAAATGTCAAAACATGCCATTTTAACACCATGTACGATATAACTAATGTACCTACATGACCTTTACAATTGTTTCCTCAAGTTGTAGTTTTTAGACTAACAAGCATTATCTAGCTACTTCTTGTAGTAGTTTACTGGAGTAATGGCTTCCACGTTGCTAAATTAGCACGAATAGTTCCTTCTTCCATGATGTTAAGCTGCGTTTGCCATGGTAAGAGCTGGTTAAACCGTCGGTCCCGGGTGTCATCTGCGAGGAGGTGACGGCGACCAAGGAGGGAGCGGAGAGGGAGAGAGAGGCAGCTGCCACTCTCCCTTCCCACGCAAGACGCACTGGGCGTCGGAGAGCGCGCGACGATCTCCGGCCACCGTAGTGTGTGGCCTGCGGGCGGCGAGTTGGGGGACCCGTCGCCCGACCAGTAACAGGCCCGAGAAGGCGGCGCGCTGTGTTCCGTGCGCGCCTCTCAGGAGGACGTGGGGCAAGGCCCCACGGAGGAAGAGGTCTGCCAGGGGCTGGCGGACTGAGGCCTGCCGGGGTCGCGGTGCATGCAGCTGCGAATCCCGTGACCTCGGCCGAGGGTCAGGAGAAAGAACACCGTGGGTTTTTAGCCGGTAAGAGTCCGGCATACCCCTTCGCCTTCCCCGGGCCAAGGGCACGAATGAGGATTTTACCACGAAAAAAAAAAAACAGTGTCATACGAATACCTATGATAGTCGTTACGGGTAGTCAGAAGCCCGAAAGTCTGACCACCTGTCTAATCTTAGGATATCGGCATTGCCTAGTAACTAGGTTGTGGAGGTCTGATGGCGGTCGCTTCATGTAAAATACTGGTATTCAGCCGCATCTGGGTAGCCTGGAAGCTGACCCCGACATAGTTCAGAAAAGGCTTTGAGGAAGAGTTCCTTCTTCCAAAATAGATTCATTCTGCCAAAAGCTGTCACTGGCCATGGGTCTTTTAATAGACATCTCTTTGTTACAGGAGTTATAAAAAAGAGCCTCCACGAGTGACGATACTTAATTACGTCTGGCGCACCCTGGGCAGTCAACCCCGCTACTAACCTTGCTGACTGGCTAGACTTTTCACCACAGCATGAGCTATTTTTGTATAGCTCGTGCTGACACGAGAAAAGAAGAAGAAGAAGGAGTTATAGATAGCCTTAGAGCGATTACGCACTGCATCCGATCCGAATCCGTGAAAATACATTCCGAAGTAGCCATAGAACTATTTGTATGGTATTTTACGTACTAAATCCGGCATCCGTCATCCGATTTCTATCTGTCATCCGTGAGTCTCCAATTCGAAAGAAATATTGACGGACCGAATCAGACGTAGTAATGTTTGTATGAACGCTTTCGCACTACCTTGGATTCAAATCGGACGCTAAATGGATATGCCAAAGATGGCCCCTGAATTGTTTGAATTTGGATCAGAGATCGGAATAGTGCGTAAGCAACATCCGAATTCGGTCCGAGATTTTTACTCTAGATCGGTATTTTCACGGATTCGGATCGGATGCAGTGCGTAATCGCTCTTAGAGTCTGTATGGAGGAGGACGAAACGACAGCCCATCAGATAAACTGATGGAAACCACCAGTTGTTCTTCATCATTTTTTTTTTTTAATTATACATAAACATAACATCATGCCTGTATTCCCCGAAGGGTTGACAGAGGTGTATAGTTCTCACCCTCATTTCGCCATTATGTTTAAGTCCCATGTAATAGGGGGCGAGCCTATTGCCATCAACCGGGCACAAGTCTAGACTCTAGGCTGCTAGTGAGAAACTCTACACGGAAAAACCCAATAACACTTTTTCCGACCTGGGGATCGAACCAAGGACCTCACGCGTAGCAGTCACGCTTGCGACCGCTAGACCAACGAAATAGTCTTTTTTTTTTTTAAAAAAAAACGTTGCACCCCACTAAGATTTCTCTTGTATCGTGGGTGCGTTTACAGACACAAATCTCACAAACAAAGGCCCAGACCCGAAACAACCATCTGTAGGCCATACAAATTTTTGTTCCGTGTGGGAATCGAACCCACGACCCGTGGCGCAGAAGCCAATCGCTTAGCCACTGCACTAAACGTGTCGTCAAAACTATAAATATAAATTGTACATTATTATTTACTGTACAACTGCTGGGCAAATGCGCAAGTTGTTCTAGGTACTATCTTTCGCTACCACAAACCAACCCTTGTGGTACGCGTCCAAGTTATCTCGCTACCTCTTTCTGTGCTGGTCACGGCGGCGCCGTCCATCGTCAGGTACCCATAGTGTGGAAACATTATTATACCGCAAAATTACCAAATCTTATACATTTTTAAATAATGTTAAACAATGCTCAGTAACGCCCCTCACTATGCCAAACTATTTACTATTCTAAGAGCCCTTTAATTGAATCAAAACAAAACACGCGTCGAATATTTTAGTTTTCATCCGTTATATCGAGGACGAGTGTAGCCCCACTGCCCCACCCATTGCTAATGAAGGCGTGAATATTCACGGCCTTCTCTTTTCCGTGTATGTTCTACCATATAGCATAGCATAGCGTAGCGTATGTATGACCTTTTCAATTGTTTCCTCGTGTGCAGAATTTTAATTGGCAAGGGCTTCCGCGTGGCGTTAGACACGAGGTAGATGTTGCATGTCTGTTTGTTTTGGTTTGCATGTTATTGATTGTAGGTCAATGTTTGTAGATGGTTCATTATTTTGGAACTTTATTTGGTTTTAATTATTGTGAGCGGCTGCTGAACGTGAATTCCGGTTCGGGGAAAGTGTTAAAGAAAACGTAGTGTAACTGAAAATCAGTGAATGCTGAGTTGGTGACCTTTTTAGTATGGGAATGTCCTTTAAAACAATAGTGCTGTTTCCATTGTTTTTATTTTTGTCTTGTTTTTTTTTGTCACTTCCGATACTTGCCTCCGATAGTCGGTTCCGACAGTCTGATCAGACTATCTGAAGGCCTCCGCGTCATACATTTGTTTGAATATGAATTACACGTACGATCAGACTATCGGATCGGATGTCAGAATCGTAAGCATCGTCCGGGCGTCGTCGTCGTCCAGAAAAAAATCGGACACGAGAATCGTACGTGTATTTCATGAATCCGATCAGATAGTCGGATCCGGCTCCCGTAAGCAACTATTGGACGTGTATTTTGACCCTGTTAAGTAACGTAAGGCGTTCCTGTTAACCAGCAATACTATAGCGTATGTACATACTAAAAAAATATTCCCAACCAAAACAAACACTAAAAAAAATTCAAATAATAACAAAAACTCAAAAATTGGTACAGAAAAGCAACGCTTTTTGTACATGCGCACTTGTCTATCAATGTGGAAAACACGGCAACATCGCATTTAACGTATCTACGCCACAATTTTGTTTTAATCAGGCCGTTCCGAATTGCTTTTCGTGATGTTTTTGCTGATTTTTTCATTTTGATATTTTTATCTATCTATACATATAAAAGGAGAAGCTGACTGACTGACTGACTGATCTATTAACGCACAGCCTAAACCGCTGGGGTTAGAAACTTGAAATTTTGACAGTAGGTTCCTTTTGTAACGTAGACATCCACTAAGAAGGGATTTTTCGAAATTCAACCCCTAAGGGATTTAAATAGGGGATGAAAGTTTGTATGGAAAATCGTCACTTTAACGAGTTCAAAATTTCATGCAAGCGAAGCTGCGGGCGAAAGCTAGTTAATGATAAAGATTAACGGGTTTAAGGGTTCACTCTGTTATTTTACTTACTGTATATGTCCTTAAACTGAATAATTATTCTATTTTATTTATTCTAACAACAACCGACTCGCACCCTATCATACAGTCATCGGCAAATTGACAGCAAAAATACACGTCAATACCCGATGTCAGTGAACATATTGCAATGTCAGTGTAAATATTATAATACACTATCTCAACTAAAATCTAACTCGGTGCATTTAAAATCGATTAATATTTAATTCACGCAACATTTACCTCGCGTCGATCTATGTTCACTCCATCTTAGTCACAGTGTAAAAAATATCCAAAAAACGAAATTCAGGAATGGTGGGAGAGAATTAAAAACGCGGAAGATCCTTTGGAAGAAGCTTTAAAAGATAGGCGTTATGAGATAGAAATTATACAAAAAGCATACCCAACTGTACCCCAAGTGTGAGTTGTGTAGTTCACTACACGTTTCCGTAATGGTGATATTACACGGTTCACTTCTGTCTTTCAATTTGGATGAAGCAACCAAATTGAACCATGTAAACATAAAGGTGAATCATTCAATATCATTGATCAATAGCATACACACATCAAAAAAAGTTTGCAATCACTTTGAAAAATTATATAGCCTTTTTGAAGCCGAATTTTCTAATCGGGATTCAAAGCGATAATTATCATGATAAATATAGATTGATAGTTATCTAGATAAATATAAATCAGATTTCAGTTGGGCTTTGAATTCGGAATCTTCACTTACATACTTATGCTAGTGATCGCAAACTTTTTTTGATGTATGCTTTCATTTTTGCACCTTTCAACCAAAGTGAATCAATTTGGTTGAACCGTGTAATATCGCCATAACAAATAGTTTACCACGATAAGTGTGAAACAAATTTTTAGTCACGCTATTCGCCGCTAGAGGCTCTGCTTAAATTTGCATAAATTTTTGGCGTGAAGCAACTACAGTAGTAACGTAAAAAACTGACATTTGGGTTATTGAAAATCAGCTTGGTTGCGATACGGGAAATAAGAGGAAACAAACAACCAACATCTACCAGCTATGAACATAATTTAGTACTTATTTAACAGAGTTCCACTTCCTAAGGAAACATGAATACGGAAAGAAGTATTTACTTCCTCTTAATTTGGAGGAAGTACATAGATACGTATACATACATGTACGCCTGCAATCCCCGAAGGGGTAAGTAGTATTGTTCAGGAGAACAACTCTGCGAAATGTGGGTGTATAGATTGATGTTATAGGAATAACAGGACTTTCGGCCTGTCCACATCCACATCACGGTGTGGTAACGCGGCACGGTGCGTTGAAATAACGTGCAAACGTTATCGTATCATAACACGTTCCGCCGGGATACCTTCTTTTCGCATAATGTTCTTTGTCCTAATATACTTCGGCATAACGATTTTGGCACAATTTGTTTTGGCATAAATTTGATTCGCATAACGTTAGTAGGCCTAATGACTATTAGCATAACGTTAGTTATGATAATCAGAAATGTTTTTACCATTGTCTAATAATCTAGTCGCAGGCGCACCCCGACACGGATAGGTTAGGTTCGAAGGGGATGATGGGGGCTAGAGTGAGCGAGCGAAGCGAGCGAACGAAGCCCCCTTCATCCCCTTCGTGTTAGGTTACTTTAAACCCTGCAGACAGAAATAGGAGCCCCGCGCAGCGGGGCTCCGTCGACTCTGCTTTGGAGCCTCAACCTTACAAACATCCCCTTAAGTTTTTATTGTGAAAATGAAAGTAGGTGACGAATAATCGTCTACCGTATACCTATAAAAATATGTTTTAATATCATTATGCGTAAATAAATTTATGCTTTAGGATATTATGCTTAAAAAAGTTATGCTTTAGAACTTTATGCTTAATCATTATTATGGTTAGAGAAATTATGCTTAAAAAAATTATGCGTAAGCTGTTATGCGTAATTATATTATGCGACGATATAATTATGCCAAACAAAATTATGCTAAGTTATATTAGGTCTTAACATTTTATGCAAATGGATAGGGAACCGTTCCGCCTCTAGCCGCAAGCGCAAACATATTTCCGCTCCGCTTGCGCTCTCCACGCCCGCGAGTTAGTTGCCGTCTATGTGCTCCGATGCTTTAAAACCATACCTTACTGTTTCTCTTATTAAAATTCAGGATCTACATAGTCAACGATAAATACGGTAGATACGGTAACGTAAATTCGTACGTTACGTCAACGCACTGTGCCACGTTACCGCACCGTTCCACGTTGACGACGCCGGATACTAAATGAAAGAAAGAAGAAAAGAAGCAAGAAAAAATATTTATTGTGGACTCACACAGGCAGATATAGAACAAAAACAATAGGTATACAAAAAGAAAAAAATTAAAACTACCTGCACGAGGCCAAAAAAGGCTCCTATCTCAGCATAATGCTGCGACATTTAAAAAAAACAAAATGTCGCAACGCTGGTTTTCTGATAGGACCTTAATAGTGATGCCACGGGCAATAACGACACAAATAGATAAATAGATAAATTATTTATGTACAATATTAAAATACTACTAAATAAAAACAATAAATAGTTTATCATAAACATATTATTATGTGTTCCGTGTGTGTGTGTAGTAATAAAAAAGTGTAGTAATATTCAATAATAATAAACAAAATAAATAAACGTTAGCCAGAAAAACAATCAATAAGCAGGTTTATGCATAATTCAAATTTCCGGACGAATCCATCGCTCGGTGCATCCACATCAATTATTATTGTCTATTGGTTGTCTATGAAACCATAGACAAATGACAACCGGCGCAGGCACCGACCGCTTGTCACGTGATTAGGTGTATAAAAATATCAAAATGGCCGAAAACAACAACAGAACTAAAAGTTTTTAAGAAATGCTAAATTATAGTAGTTATAGGAAATGCCATTGTGCCTGTATGTACTAGTGTGTGCAAAAGTGTATTCAAGTGTTATCTTGTGTTATATGACTATACTAATTGTGTAGTGTAGAGGATTTTGGACAAAATTAACAACCTCCCGAGTTGAACATAAATTTCAACAAGCTGCTGCATCGAATGTTAGAGAATCCGCTGCCATACTCTGCTCAGGTACCCATTACCGAATGCGTGCAGACTCTGGGTAAGTTTATACCTTTGTTTTTTGTGTGTGTAGTAAATATTGTTTAAACTTGACTCTAAAACTATTAACTAATTTTATAGCACGAAGAGGAGGCGGCAGGTCGTTCCAGCAGCGAGTGGCAGCGAATTTAAAACTCCCACGAAACGCAGCAGTTCTATGCCTCGGGGTTGTCAAGAGGTAAGCAGATGCTCTTGTATTGTTTTTGTTGAAATCACGCGCCCAGGACAATTTACTGTACAGATAGTCTGGTTTTTTAGTCAGTATAGTGTCGAACAGTAAGGTAGCCAGATGAAGTTTTCTGCGGGCTGACATCTTCATCAAATTTCCTTTGTTAAGGAATGGAGTGATGTGAGATCGCGGAGGGACGTGAAAACAGAATCTCGCACAAGCATTTTGTACCCGTTGAATGAGTTTTTCGGTTCTCCCGAGAATGCAGGTCCCGTACACAGTGTCAGCGTAATTCAGCTTGGATAGAACAAGTGACTCACATAGCATGACACGCATATCCACACTTATGTAGGGACGGACTTGGTACAAAAGCTTGAGACGGTAAAAGCAGTTGCGCACAGCCTCCAAAACATGGGACTCAAAATGCAACTGCCCGTCAAACACCACACCAAGATTATTTTAAATGTTACAAAGACAAAAAATCAATGGGCAGCATAGTCCTAGTGTCAAAATGTACAAATTGCCTAGTGCCAAAATGTAATTTTGCCCAAATGCTGCTATGGTAGAATACAATAAAGCTGTAATGTTCACTTGTACAAATTGCCTAGTGCCAAAATGTAATTTTGCCCAAATGCTGCTATGGTAGAATACAATAAAGCTGTAATGTTCACTTGTACAAATTGCCTAGTGCCAAAATGTAATTTTGCCCAAATGCTGCTATGGTAGAATACAATAAAGCTGTAATGTTCACTTGTACAAATTGCCTAGTGCCAAAATGTAATTTTGCCCAAATGCTGCTATGGTAGAATACAATAAAGCTGTAATGTTCACTTGTACAAATTGCCTAGTGCCAAAATGTAATTTTGCCCAAATGCTGCTATGGTAGAATACAATAAAGCTGTAATGTTCACTTGTACAAATTGCCTAGTGCCAAAATGTAATTTTGCCCAAATGCTGCTATGGTAGAATACAATAAAGCTGTAATGTTCACTTGTACAAATTGCCTAGTGCCAAAATGTCATTTTGTCCAAATGCCACAGAACAGAACAAATGAAATGACATTTCAATCATCTTTTTCAAGGATATCGAACTTTCAAGGAGTATTTATACTCAAAGAGATTAGGTAGAGAAGAGATTTTAATTAGATATCCAGTGCAGAGAAGTATGTTGATTGATATCAAGTAAGTAGCAGATATGTGTATGTAGGCTCAGTCTTTAGTGATCCTACCTTCGAAGTCCAGGTTTGTGGGTTCGAATCCTGACTGTGTGACAATTGGACCACGATGCATTTTGGCACAATTATGTTTTATCTTTTGTACATTTTGGCAATCTAACAATTAGACCCTCATGCATTATATCACAATTATTTTTTGTCATTTGCACATTCATATACATTAAGACTTTTGTACATTTTGACACTAGGACTATGTTGCCCATTGATTTTTTGTCTTTGTAACATTTAGTATCCGGCGTCACGTTGACGACGTCGTGACGTGGAGATGTGGACAGGTCCTTAGTGTACCCACGTTTCGCCTCTAGTATAAGTCCCGTGTAATAGGTGACGAGCCTATTGCCATTTTTCGGGCACAATTATGGTGCCAGGTTATCACTTCTTACGACTCACTTGCCCGGCGACGGAGGGGAAATATGTATATTCTTAATTCGTGTCCCCACGGATGTTTGGAGGTAGTAATACAATTTAATGGTACTCTAGGCAACATGCATGCAATGCCTTAAATAGGGACAGTTGAGCTGCCTAGTAAACATTGAGAGGACAGTTTCTGAACAGTTTATAATCAACCCTGCTGACTAGCTAATCCTTTAAATACAGCAGGAGCTGTTCTGTACCCCAAGTGTGAGTTTTTTACGTTACTACTGTATTGCGTGACGTCAAAAATGTCAAACAAATTTTTAGTCACGCTATTCGCCGCTAGAGGCGCTGCCTACATTTTCATACATTTTTGGCGTGACGCAACTACAGTAGTAACGTAAAAAAACTCACACTTGAGTTACTGGTATAGCTCGTGCCGATACGAAAGAAGAAAAAGAAGCTTCTTAAAACTTCTTAAAAGTTCCCCGGACGAGCTCACTCTCTGTAAAAGAGTTCATCGGTTCTCTAAGCAGCACTGCTGTGTACTGGTTTGTAGGGTGCTGGTGAAATTACAGACACATGAGGCTTTCCAACTTTGTGTCTAACGTTGGCAACGCATCAGCAATCCTCTTGGCGTTGTAGGTGTACACAAGGTTAGTCGGAAAGGGGGTACTAATCCGCAGGCCATTTAAAGTATCACTGATGACTGTTATAATAGCGATTTCGTTTTGGCGATTTGTTTGGTGCAGTAGCTAAGCGATTGGCTTCTGCGCTGCGGGTCGTGGGTTCGATTCCCACACGGAACAAAAATTTGTGTGGCCTACAGATGGTTGTTCCGGGTCTGGGCAAAAAAAAAAAAAAAACTTGGAACCACCGCCGAACA
Organism: Amphipyra tragopoginis; assembly: GCA_905220435.1. NCBI lineage: Eukaryota > Metazoa > Arthropoda > Insecta > Lepidoptera > Noctuidae > Amphipyra > Amphipyra tragopoginis. The sequence goes on along the minus strand of HG992010.1, from coordinate 2,064,507 downwards.
CATACGCGACAGTTTTGCCTATCTACTTCAATAAACCAGCACTTATAGTTATTAATACAGTCCGCTTTTTATCTACGACCAGTTACGACCATCAGTAACCCTAACAATCTTAGTTTTAGTTTTTTCAAAAATTCTTCGTCCCTACTGTAGTTACGAATTTAGAAAACGGAGCTTCTGATTCGTGCCCCCAAATATGACTTAAAATGTAAGCACAGCTGATCATAGCTGAGGATGGATAAATTTTAGCATATTTTTTATGAAATTTTTGAACAGCTATTTCTCTTAAACTATTGACTTTTGGGGATAGTGGTAGAACAAAAGTTACTCATTATTATGGGTAATTTAACACCCTTTCAGATTAGTACCCCCTTTCTGACTAATCTTGTATAGTCGGCGGTAACCACTTACCATCAGGGGGGTTACCATGATCTCTTAGAGCAGGAATGTTTTAACATTATTACGAGAATGGGTAAGAGATGGCGCTAGAGAGCTGTCTAGCGCTGTCACTTTCCCACTTTCGGAATAATATTAGCACATTCCTGCTCTAACAGATCATGGTAACCCCCCAGGTTTGCCGTCGGCTTGTTTGCCAACCAATTACATAAAAAAAGGGTACTGCAAAACTATATAATTGAAGTAAGTATTTTCCCGATCGAGTTTAGATTTGAATGTGCTATTAAATACAATGATTGAGGAAAACCGTATAGTTTATTAGTCAGACCGATTTATTTAACTGCCTGCAAAAACTGGGTTGGTTACAAAAAATTATAATTTAATATTGCAGTATCTTTCCATAATTTTATTGTGTTACTTCATCCTAATGTTATTCGAACCATTTCCGAACGCTTATTAACAAGGTCACGACTTTTCAAAAACGAATCCTTTTTGCAATCAACTGTTAAAGTGTTCCAATAAAGATGCCAATTTTACCTGTGAATGTAGTAACATTCACAGGTAAAATTGGCATCTTTATTGGAACACTTTAACAGTATCTTTTAGTAAAAAGATGAAAGGTTCATCTACGCTAAACAGAGGAGAATATAATATATAACAGGGGTGCATGAAAAGAGCCTCCACGAGTGACGATACTTAAGTACGCCCGGCGCACCCTGTGCAGGCAGCCCCGCTACCAACCTTGCTGACTGGCTAATCCTTTCACCACAGCATTGAGCTATTTTCTTACAGCTCATACTAACACGAGCGAAGAAGAAGGATGGAGCTCATATTTATGCAACAGTGGACGATTACCGACTTATATGATCATGATGATAATGTTATCCTTCAGTTTCTGAAAGGCAATTCAAATCTCATCTCAACGAATGTAATCATTTGACCAAAATACTGACAATCAATCACAGCACTTCACATGGGATTTGATAAATAAATAATTAGTTAATTTTTGCGTTGCTCAGCCGAGGCATTCCATATAGTGCACCAATTTGAAGAGCATCAATAGTAATAGGAACTTCTATTGTCGCCAATAAAACTGAAATAGTGGTGATAGATCGATCAGAACACCGCATAATGATTGTTGATGTTACCATCCCGCATGATGAGAACCTCGTGAAAGCTTAGAAAGATAAACAAATCAAATATCTTGATTTAGCACACGAGGCTAAATGTGGAATGTGGATTCGGCAACTATTATGCCGATAGTCGTAACGGCCAATAGCCTAATGGCCAAGAGCCTCGACCAACACCTCATGAGGCTCTCGTTAGGTGGCTGGATCAAGGGCCTGATACCGAATGCAGTCCTCCTCGACACGGCGCGTATTGTGAGGAGGTGTCTTTCTCTGGAGCCCTAACCACCGGTAGCTTGGACCTTGCTCCCGATGCCGGTGGACCCCTATTTTTTATATGTTTAAATGTTTTATTTTTATAATGAAATATTAAAAAATATAACTTATAAGTTTAAAAGAGTAATAGGAATACTATTAATGTGATTCGAATTGGTGCGGTAAATAGAATGCCTCGATAAACATTGCAGAAATCCGTAAGTGAAACCAAATAAAAAGCCTTGGCAGTGTTTTATAGAAGCAGAGAAATACTTTGTACTGGAGGACGCAGCGTGGGTAAGCCCTCCACAAGGTGGACCGATAACCTGGTGAAGATTGCGGGAATCTGTTAGATGCTAGCAGTACAGGGCCTGTTGATGTAGTGATGCTTGGGGGAGGCCTATGTCCGGCAGTGGACGTCTTTAGGCTGAATGATGCTGATGATGGTAGAAAAGATGCAATACTTAATTATAATTCAAACTCAAAACTCACTTATTCAAAATAGACTAGAATTACTTAGTTCTTTTTGAACGTCAGGTTTACAATATTATAGACAGACATCCCACAAAAAAGCCGTCCCTTAACCGCTTCCTAGTGTTTTTGCTGTGAAGAAGAAACGGCGCAACAAACTCCCCAGCAACACAGATATGTCTGTCAAGTGAATAAATTAATTGACTCTATACAACGAAAATCCTAATATTTTTACAATAATAAAATTATGCGATTACGGGAAAATTATTCCTTAGGAATAGCTATCCACGACACAAAAATAGTACTACGCTTTGAGTACCAAGCGTTATTATTAATAAACAGCAGTACAGTAAACCCGATTTCTCAATAAACTCCTACTAACAACAGCTACTGATACCATTACCCCAGAAAATAATATCAAAGCGCCCTTAATCAAATCACAATTTCGACATTCACTATTCAATTACATCGTAATAAGTTCAATCACAGAGCCAATCTGTTGTTATTTACTAGTTACGTAGACACGCGCATAAACGTACAAATAAACCCTGCGCACGCGCGGGTGCCACGACCTGGCTCAATGCTACGCGTCCATGTGAGGCGCACACATGGGTAGGTGAGCGTGTGTGTGTGCGCGCGTTTCGACGGCTTGTTTACATCAACACAAATGTAGGTGTAGCGCGATTTATAGTTTTGATCGTTTTGCAGTTGTTGTTTTTTTTAATCATTTTGTTCATCCTTGACCTTCTTTGGATAGTAGATTGAGGGTTTATTCATAGTTATATCACCGTGACACAGGTGCTTTCTGCATTAAGTCAAAAAGTTCAATTCCTGCGTCCAACAAAATACAAAAGTATGTATTAATGATGCAGGATTCGGACACGGGCAATATACACATACCTTTTTTTTTGAACAGGAAACCTTCATATGATTGCTATCCTAGGGGAAGGCGGGGCGAGTGGGATTTTTACCACTCTCAAACCCCCCAGTGAGCCATTTTCAGCACAGTAGGGGGTAGCGGGGCTCAGGGGACTAAGTTTATACTTTTTTTTTCTAAATTTGGGTATACCACCTATCGTCCAGGCAATCTTTCATCTCCAATATTGTCTTTTTTATGTCTGGCGTTAATAATCCAAGCTATTGCTATCCGCCTCCTAAGAATATTGGCGCTATCATTAATCAAAGTTAAACAAAAACAATTTCTCGAGTACCTAAATATTTTTAGAGGAGAACAATTTGCCGAACTGAAATTACTATTTTCATTATTAAACTTTTTCCATCTTCAATGTTTAACTTTAATTTCGTATGAAAATTACAAGAAAACTTTTAATTTACTACAATTACAGTAGTTTATTAAAATATAAATTGGTTGGTTGATTCACTAATAATAACATGATAACGTCACTTATTAACAATGATAATGCTTATTTGTTCGTATTGCGCGGTTTGGTTTTTGTGGTTATTATTACGTGTTTACTTGGCTTTTTCCTTAGCTGATGAGTAATCGATCACCTTATGACCAACTCCCCTACTAACTTACATTGTCACTACATTCGTGGCACTGAGCTGTCAGTTCCGTTTTAAAAACGCTTTCCGTCCTCTATTGAACTTTTCATACTGACACAATGACTTATCACGAAGAAAAAAAAAATAATCACACTAATTGGTAACCGAGTTGGTGAACTCAGTATATTGATATTAACCCACAGAATGACTTTTTCTTACATATTCCCTTGGCTATCGACAGGATGACATTTTTGACGAGATCCACACTGCAAATCCCGTCAACTACGTATATTAATAAACAACCGACCAAGACTACTCGGTCCTACGATACGCGCGCGTGTGTGAATGTTTACAGATAATAAAATATTCTCGAGTATTCAACTCTTGCGCACTATATTTGTTTGGTAGAGTCTTTGCCCTGTTCCCTTGCATTTAGGACCGCTTAGGGTCGCACTCTGATTTAATTATCGTAATATGGGCCCCGATGCGTCATTTGGTCCTTATGTTATAATATTTCCTGGTATGAATATGGATTAGCCATCGATCTGTTACTCATTGGAAAGGCAAATGATTATGCTAAAATGTTATTTAATATGTATGTTTTCACACTTTACTATTGTGGTAGGTAGAGAATCATGTTTTATTACGAAACGAAACTACTAAAAAAGGACCAGGAAATATGACGTCTGTTTTTTTATCGTCATTATCATCATCATTCAGCCGAAAGACGTCCAATGCTGGACATAGGCTTCCCCCAAGCATCGCTACATCGACCGGTCCAGTGCTTCTCGCGTCTCTGTTTATTTTTTATGCTCGTCTGTAATGGCTAGCTGAAAATGGGTTCCTACCAAAATATACCATTAAAATGATCATTGGAGCTAGTGCTTTTGTTGTTGTTGGTTTTACTCGCATCCTAAGGGAACTACTTCATGTACCCGGATAAAAAGTATCCTAAGTGTTAATCTAGGGCATGGTTTATCTGTGTGCTAAATTTTATCAATTCCGTTCAGCTGTGTATGCGTGATTGAGTAACAAACATCCAATCATCCAAACATCTTCACAACGTTTTACGTTTGTATTATTAGTTGGATTAGTGAGATTAGCTAGCAAATTAGAGACCTTAGTGGAATGTTATTTAGTGTAGTGAGCTAATTCAGGTATTTTTTGAAACAGGAAACTTGCAGGTTTCTTTTAATTTACAAAAACTGTCAAGTTGTTTGACAACAAAAATTAAACTGTCAAAAATATTTTGACAGTTTTCGTAAACGAGGACTGTACAGAAGACACCTGAAGGCATGCAGCAGGTTTTCTGCTTCAAAAAAATACTGATTTAGCTTAAAGAAATGTAAGCTGCTTTTGAGCCTAGGTATACATTATTCAAAAACTAGGTTTGTTGCTTACTTGCGGAGAACGCAAATATTCATGAGGAATGGAGAATATGTTGTGGCTGTTTCAATAACCTAATTAAAAATCCGTAATATGCCTCGAAGGTTTTGAAATTCAGGTAGGTATAATTTCTTAAGTGTGTTAAATATCATAATTTCCTTGGAAAAAACAGTTTTTGTTACACTTGCAACGAGTGAAATATTTCCCAACAAGAGAAACTGCATTGTCGAAAAAAATATGATTTACATATGAAAGACTTCGGCCAAGAAAAACAAAATATTTTAGGTACAGAATTTATGTGTGGCCTGTTTTAAATTTATTTTCCGCGTATATTGTTCAGAGAAGATGGACAAGGATTTAAGTATCTACATAAATATTTTATCTATATTATCTCACCCTCCGCGCTAACTGTCGTAACTAGCAATTGATAATTTTTCAGAGAAATTCTCACAGAGTGACGTATCTGCTTCAAATGAATAGAAATAAATAAATAGATACCTTAGGGCTTTAGGGCAACTACTAAACAAGCCAAGAGTAAGCCAAGAGCAATATAAAAAAAGTTATTAATTCATTAATAAAGCCACAGCTAACGAACTACTGAAAAATTATCAATTGCTAGATACGACAGTTAGCGCGGAGGGTAACGTTATTTGACCGGAACAATATCGATACTCAGGGGGTATTTCACCAACCTATCATTAACAGTACCCCAAGTGTGAGTTTTTTTCGTTAACTACTGTAGTTGCGTCACGACAAAAATGTATGAAAATTTAGGCTGTGTCTCTAGGCGCACCGTTCGCTAACTACAATTGGCGCGTTAATTGAACGGTGCGCCTAGAGACACAGCCTAAATTTTCATACATTTTTGGCGTGATGCAACTACAGTAGTTAACGAAAAAAACTCACACTTGGGGTACTGTTCATTAAGATAATTCGGTCTCTAAACTTTACAATAGCTAACATTTGCATTTCAGAACATATCAATGGTGATAATGACAAGATTATTGAACACATAAATGTCATATTTGCAGGGCCAATTTAATAAATCAGATTTGACACTTCATCAAAATTTGGTTCGTCACAAGGTTATGTAGTTACATAACCTTGTAACGGCGGGCTAAAATATTATTTATTTTTTCGAAGTTAGAACTGCAATTTTGCTGTTGAGTATACCAAATTATTGGGCTACTTTAAGCTCATTGTATAACTTTTAATGAGTTACAGGATTAGTACAGTTTTTAAAATTAAAGTTTTTGTTTTATGTAATTTTTTTTTTGTACTGAAATTTGACCATCTACAATATGCTATGGTATGTTATTATATGGTAGTCTCAGTAAAAGTCTCTGGATCTCGTAATTGACAAATGATAGAAAAATACGGACTAGACTGGTAGATAGAGAAAATGTTGCGCTTTTACGTAGTTTATAAAACTCAAATTTGACAAAATGTCACATTACGGTCTTTTAGACATATGACGGCAGTATTGGAAACAAATTTAAAACAGTCCACCAAAAGTCCAAACTCGCACACAGTCTAACCTTTCATGTTAATGTTATTACTATAACTAAACAACATCAAATCTTCATCGGTACACTCTGGTCCTTTACTGGTCCTTTTGTCGCATTCTCTCGTGTCTGAGTAATCCATTAAATTGTTGCCAACTTATTTATGGACTTAATCCTTCTTTATGACGTTAACATGTCGGTTTAATTCCCAATTGTTTTGATGCTCATCCCGCTGACGGAACACAGATCTTGTCAGCTGGTCATAAAACTGCGCAATTTGTATGGCCATGTACGTTGGCTTCAATTAAATAAACACCGATGTGTTTATGTGTAAGATAACTTTGAAGGGATATTAAAATTGGTAGGATTGCGATAGAGGACCGTAGCGAAGAATCACGACATCCTTCCTCAGCCATGAAAGATGACTGAAGGGTGAGCAAGAACAGAAGCGACGTCGTCCGATTCGAAAAAATATACAGTGATCACCAAAGTGTTCTGCAAGCGTGGTGATTTTGGTAATATTTAAAGTAAAGTAGACTTTATTGTTTCTAATTGAGTACTTAGTTATAGTTGTTATGCATTGATAATGTTAGACACATCAATCAATCCATTCTGAAAATACAATAGTTTTAAGATAATATATGACCAAATCTAGGAACGCAACAATAAATTAAATTATTTTTAAAATCAAAAAATTCCTTAAATTTGTAGAAATATTATTCTATTAACAATTTTTCAATTGTACAGGAAATCATCTTATGGGTAGTTTTCTTAGAGCCTGGGGTATTTTATTATAAATTTTAACACAAAATTTCATGACGATCGTTCCTTTGTAGGTACAACGAAGCTCATGTTCACTGAACTACTATAATTGTGTAATAGTAGACACTAACGTACTATTAATATTCATATGACTTCAATAGACTAATATAATCATCTAACAATATTCCTTTCTACCATTCTCGGCGTGGAAAATAACAACAAGGTTACAAGAACAACTCGGTAGCAAGTTAAATCAAGTTCTTAGAAAACTAAACACCTGGTACTAATTATTTTACTCTGCTACCTTCCTGACATACAAATGGTCAAATCCGAGAATTTTACCAACACATCCTAGCAGACGTATTTAATTGTCCTTGGCTAAAAATAAGTCTCCCCTCTCCTCAGATGGGAGTTGCTTCTAGGGCACTATACTGATTGGATGGAAACATCTCGTTTAAGTCGACGTCTCTCCCGTTACAAAGTTGCTTGAAAAATAAATGGTCCTTTATAAATGATTGCTCCAAAAACCGATTATTTCAACATTCAATTAAATTATCCAATATGTAACAGACAACTTAAAAATAAATAAATACCTTACTTCAAAATAAATAATTATGTAACAAGTAACTAAAACTAGCTTTTCAAAGTTCTTTTTCAAAGTTTGGTTGGTATAAATTGCTCAAGATCTCATTTATATACCACTAACTTTTGCCCGCTACTTTGCTCGCGTTAATTTATAATTTGACAATCAACTCTTAACACACTACTAAAGTGTCTATAAATAATTTAATCATGATTCGAAAGACACGTGGCGCCATCTACTTTCGTTATTGTTGTTTTCCTCGGGAGCAGTACTTTCTTTCGGGATGAAATGTACTTTATGTCCGTTTCTGTACACCTGAAAACGTATATGCAAAATTTCAGAATGATTGGTTCAGTGGTTTAGGCGTAAAAAGGTAACAAACTTACTTTCGCATTAATAATATTAGTTAGGATTATGATAATAATTTTACGCCAAACTTCTGTAATAAATGACTCAATTAGCCACCTATATTTACACCACCATACCGGCCTTACTCACAAACAATAATATCCACGAATTTCTGCGCGCATCCTTGCGCCATTAATACCGAAACGGTCTTTTGGTCCTAAGTTCCCGTTTGGTCCTTTTGGAACAACAAAACCGTAATGTCCATGAGTAATCCACGCTGCAATGGACTGACCGAGTTTAGATTTCATTTGCTAAATTAGCACAGTGGCTTGGGTACGCGGTTGAACAATTTGAGGTGAGCAGAAAGCCAAGTTTGGCGTTTTATGGTGGCATTTTAAGCTAATTAATTAATTATCTTGATCAAAACAGCCCGTAAATGTCTTATGCTAAACTAGAGCTCGCCAGCGGCTTCGCCCGCGTGGTTATCGTTTATCGCGTATTCCGCGTTTTTCTCTACTATATTTTACGTGTATTATACATACAAACCTTCCTCTTGAATCACTCTATCTATTAAAAAAACCGCATCAAAATCCGTTGCGTAGTTTTAAAGATCTAAGCATGTACAGGGTGTTAACGAATTCGTGTAATTCCTTCAAGCCACGTGATCTACTGGTGACACAGATTAACCCTAAATGGGAATTTCTGAAAAACAAATGAATTTAAAAAAAAAAAAAACTTTATTTTCTAGTTCTGAGTAATTTTAGAGCCTTGAGTTATCTGACTGCAAAGAGCGATATCGCGTTAGTCGTGCCTGCCAGCCGTGTCGCCGTGCTTTCATTAATTTATGCGTGGCATCGAAATGTTGACACAAATAAAACTTTTTTTTTGCAAAAAAATAAATTCTTATTTTTTTACTGAATCCTTATTAGATGGTTTAGATACGATCGGTAACAAAGCCGCATGAAAAAATAATAATTTTATTTTTTATTTTTAATGTAGCTACATCCCGTGCGGGGCCTGTCTACATCAGTAGTAGATCATGTGGTTTTAAGGAATTACACGAATTCGTTAACACCCTGTATAGGGACAGACAGACAGCGGCAAGCGACTTTGTCTTATACTATGTATGTAGTGATATGGTCGTCCTGATGATCGTTACTTTAATAGCTCATAGGAAATTTCCATAATCACCGCGCGTAGCAGATAGGTCGGTGATTGTTATTATTACAGACAAGAGGATACTGTTGCCAACCCTCTGAATATAAATTCTCAGATACCTTTTAATACACTCACTGAGTGACCTATTTGTCAACCTACACGATACTTTGGCGATATTTTGAAACAACTGTGACGGCTACCCAAAATGATTGGCACATAATTATACAAGGTTAGTCGGAAAGGGGGTACTAATTCAAAAGAGTGTTAAAGTACTCATAATAATGAATAAAGTTGTTCTACCGCTAGTTAGTTCTACCGCTCTCATCAAAAGTCAATAGTTTAGGAAAAATAACGAAAGATTTCATAAAAATACGCTAAAATCTATATATACTATATAACCAGCTTTGATCAACTGTGTTTACGTTTTAGGTCTTATTTGGGGTCACGGATAAGAAGTTTCATTTTCTGAATTCTTATCTAAAGCAGGGATGAAGATTTTTTGAAAAAAACTCAAATGAAAATAATTTAACATGGAAATAAAAACTATCGAATTTTGAAGTTTAACAATTGCTTTAAAACAGTCATCAGTGATACTTTAAGTGACCTGCGGATTAGTACCCCCTTTACGACTAACCTTGTATACTTATGGCAATAATTAAAGTATTTTAAATACATAAATTAGATACTCTTTAAAATTAAATAAACTATCACACTTAAAGCCTACTGGAGTTCGCTCGCGGCCTCGCCCGGGTGTACTCGTATGTCGTTTATCGCATATTCCGTATTTTTTGGGATAAAAGTAGCCCATGTATTTCTCCGTGTTCCAGACTATCTCTGTACCAAGTTTCATCAAAATCGGTTCAGCGGTTTAGGCGTGAAAGCGTCACAGACAGACAGACTGAGTTACTTTCGCATTTATATAATATTATGTAGGCATAGAATAGAATATACTTTATTGTATAACAAAATTGTAACACAGCTCTTATACAATATCATATAATGAAGGGTACAATGGCGGTGTTATCGATGATGGCGATATCTACCAGACAACCTTTGGATGAACAGGAAGACAATGAATAAGATAGAGGGGGTAGTCTGTCCTGGAGGAATATACTTTGGTTCAAAAAACATTATCATCATTCAGCCGAAAGACGTCCACTACTGGATACATGCCTCCCCCAAGCACCGCCACTCCATATTGAGGGGGTTTGCCATAATCGCCACGCTTGGCAGGCGGGTTGGCGATCGCAGTCTTAGAATACAGAAAGAACTAGAATCCGTGTTGAACAGTAATTGCAAGCCGTACGCTGTGTCCAAAATCAAAGCATGCGTCCCGCGCCCGTCTCACTTCCCACCCGCGTAATGTTGCTAGCTCAGACATTGTTTACCCGTTTTTGGGGAAAACGTTGAGTATTGGAGGTAAGATAATAATAAAATCAAAATTGTGCTTTTCTATATAGGCAATATTTTATATCTGAGTAGGTACAGTGAGCGTCAAATATATAGGGACGAACAGACTGTTCAAAATGACCCGAACAAAACTACAGGGTGTTAACGAATTCATGTAATTCCTTCAAACCGCGTGATCTGACACTGATTGACCCTGCATGGGATATTTTCAGAATAAAAAAAAAAGTTTTCAAAAAATGAACCATGGTATTCGGTATCTGAGTAATTTTAGCGTTCCAAGTTAACTGACTGCGTGGAGCGATATCAGGCTAGTCGTGCCCGTCAGCTGTGTTGCCGTTCCTTCATTAATTTATGCATGGCATCGAAATTTTCAATGAAATAAAAAAAGGGTTTTTTTTTTGAAATTTTTATTCAATCTAAAGGTTACAGCTCATTAGAACCACCCGGCACCCGACCCGCACTACCTCGCCTCGTGCGGTTCGTATTCTTTATATGAATTTGTATGGATGTGCACTCACTACATCAACTCCGTAACGTGGCGGCTATGAAATTCTACAAAATTTGCGTCATGGGTGTCGTTTCCGTGGTTTTCAGGGGCGCTGGTGACGAAAATGAGGTCGAAGTCAATATCCAAGATGACGGCTGTAAGATTTTGCCCATGACGCATACTTATTTTGTAAAATTTCGCAGCCGCCATCTTGGATTTTGATTTTGAGCTCATTTTCGTCATCAGCACCGCCGGAAACTATGGAACCGACACCCATGACGCTTATTTTGTAAAATTTCACAGCCGCCATCTTGGATTTTGACTTCGACCTCATTTTCGTCATCAGCGCCCCCGAAAACCACGGACTCGAAACCCATGACGCTTATTTTGTAAAATTTCACAGCCGCCATCTTGGATTTTGACTTCGACCTCATTTTCGTCATCAGCGCCCCTGAAAACCACGGACTCGAAACCCATGACGCATATTTTGTAAAATTTCGCAACCACCATCTTGGATTTTTACTTCGACCTCATTTTCGTCATCAGCGCCCCCGAAAACCACGGACACGACATACATGGCGCATATTTTGTAAAATTTCACAACCGCCATCTTGGATTTCTACTTTGACTTGATTTTCATCTTCAGCGCTCCCGAAAACCGCGGAAACGACACCCATAACGCATATTTTGTAACATTTCACAGTCGCCATCTTGGATTTTGATTTTGACCTCCCCCACCCTCTGGAGGGGAAACTTGTGAGATAATATAACTTTAACCAACTTAAACTAGCCTTTATGAACGTAGTGATTAATGAGTTTATAATATGCATACTTAGTATACACCTCTGTCCTACCCTTCGAAGAATACAGGCGTGATGGTATGGAATCTAAATAAATAAATATCGCGCAAATGTCCTTTTGCGGAAGTGTATACGCGCAATGTCTTTCGCGGCAAATTCAGTCGCGCAAGTATCGGTCGCGCAACTGGGTTTGCGTAACAGTCTATTCGCGCATAATGTGTAGTCGCGCAAATGGAATCGCGCAAGTGTCTTTCGCGTAAATGTATCAGATCCCTGGCAGACTACTCGGAAATTCGTGGACCCCGCGATTTCCACTCGTTGACTACGTGAGGTCCACTGGTTGACCACGCGATGTCCACTCGATGACCACGCGAGGTCCTCTGGTTGACCACGCGACGTTTACTAGTGATAACGCGGCGTCCACCCGTGGACCACCTGCTGACAACGAGTGGACGCCGAGCGATGAGGCGGTGCGGGTCGGGTGCCGCGTGGTTCTAATGAGCTGTAACCTTAAATCCCGTGCGGGGTTAATCTATACCATTAATAGATTATGTGGTTTGAAGGAATTACGCGAATTCGTTTACATCCTGTATAATTATGTCAATGAAACAAGGGGCGTTTCAGAATGAACGTAGGACAGGTCAACTGGCATTCTGACAAGAATCCCATTTAGATAAAGTTTAATTTCTTTAGCTGTTTAAAAAATGATGAACAGTCTGTTCGTCGCGATATACCTATTTGACGCTGACTGTACCTGATTATCTCAAGAAATAGAGAAGGTCTAATAGGAATAAAACACGTTTTAGATAAAAAACGTTTAATTTAAGCCCTCAGTAGGTAATAAAAAGAAGGGAAAATCAAAACTCTTATACTGACAACACTAACAATATGGACGCAACATTCCCTATGACAATTACAAACTGAACAATTTATTGATTAATTAAATAAGACGATATCTGAATGTGCTACTTAAACGTGAAATGTGATCCCATCCTGTTTTGTTTTTAGCCCCGCTGCATTTTTATAGGTTCGAACGACACAAAACTGCATAATTTAATTTAATTTGACACCGGTAAATACATGTAGTTGTTATGACGTCCCCATAGTAACTGATCGACTGCGCGTCAAACTACTCCGTTTAAGAGTAGTTTTTGATGCTTCAGTATTAGGCGCGATCACGGCTTCTGTACTTTCTGTATTCTGAGATCGCAGTGTGGTTGTTAAAGTACTCAGAGAACGCTGCTGCCCATCCTATAGTGAATCGCTTAGTCGCCTTTTACTACACCCATCGGAAGAGATGGCTAGTGCTAAAAAAATATAAGGAAAACATATTCAGGAAACTAGTACTCGCTAGTTATCCAGACATGTGCACCTTTTACGATTACGATGCACAACGATCTATTCGTAGTAAAATAGTACGGGACAATAAGGTCACAAAGATAAGTAAAGAACGTTGTAATGTAAACAATTACAACATACAATACAGTTTTCCAATAATTGCGTGTAGAGATTTAAATTAAAATTACTTATCTGTTAATGTGGCTCGACCGCAGCTGTGCAGTGTGACTCAGTTGTAGAGTAGTGAATACAATGTAGAGTAGACTGGTCAACAGTGTTATCGTTTTATACCTACTACTAACGACCCGGCCCGGCTTCGCACGGGTGCAATGTAGATTTGAAATTCTCGCTTTTTCTCTACTATAATATGCATGTATGAAAAGTCCTGACTGACTTATCAACGCCCAGCCCAAACCCTTGGACCTAGAAAGCTTAAATTTTGCACATAGGTTCCCTTTATAATGTAAACAAGGAATAAGGAAGGATTTTTCGAAATTCAACTTCTAAGGGAGTTAAATAAGGGATGAAAGTTTGTATGGAAAATCGTCACTTAACGGGTTCAAAATTTCATGCAAGCGAAGCTGCGGGCAAAAACTAGTTATACATATAAACCTTTCTCTTGAATCATTCTGTCTATTGATGAAAACCGCATAAAAATCCGTTGTGATGTTTAAAAGGTCTAAGTGTACAGATGGCGGGAACCTACTTTGTTTTATACTAATAGAGATATTACTAGTAGAGTGTACTGTACAATGTAGAGAGGATAACCGAACACACAGGAGAGTTAGACAGAACTGTGTTGTTGGAGAGTTTGTTGCGTCGTTTCTTCTTCACAGCACAAACACTAGGAAGCGGTGAAGTGCGGGCGGTTTTGGTGGCGCTGCCTTTTGTAACAATGATGTTCAAAAACATCTAAGTAGTTCTAGTCTATTTTGAATTTATTCAAAATAGACTGGAATCGCAGGACGGTTGTTAAAGTACTCAGAAAACCCTGCTGCCCATCCTCTAGTGAATCCCTTAGTCGCCTTTTACGACACCCCTAGGAAGAGATGGAGTAGTGCTATTCTTTACGTCCGGCACCAAACTGAAGACTTAATTTAAAAAAAAAAAACTGCTTTAATATATTTTCAAAGAATGTCTTTCCTGCTCCCTGATTCAGAACGATTCGCTTAGTTGTCGAACGATTCCGTCGATTTCTTTTTCTCTCATTACGAGAATCATAGACGAACGACATAACAAACCGAATCCGTGGACAACTGCTTATCGAAAAGGTTTTGAATCGGTTGGCTGAGCCGGGAATAGAACTGACGGAACTGCGAAAAAGTACCATTCTGTATTTTAATTCCTAATGGTTTAATATATTGAGTACTAGCTTTTGCCCGCAGCTTCGCTTGCGTGAAATTTTAAACCCGATAAGTGACGATTTTCCATAGAAACTTTCATCCCCTATTTAACTCCCTTACAGGTTGAATTTCAAAAAAAATCCTTCCTTATTCCTAGTCTACATTATAAAGGAAACCTCTATGCAAAATTTCAGCGTTCTAGGTCCAATGGTTTGCGCTGGGCGTTGATGAGTCAGTCAGTCAGGACTTTTCTTTTTATTTATATAGATAGATAGGTCACACAAATATTTGTTCCGAGCAGGGATCTAACCTGTGACCCTTGACGAAGATTGCCGAGCAAAAAACCTCTACGTCAAGTGAGTCAAAGTCAAAGTTTTTTTATTTCAAGTAGACCAAATTACAGGTACTTTCAAAACGTCAAAACTAGGTGTACGGTTCCAAAAGATAGGTCTTATGGAGAATAACCGGCAAGAAACTCCAAGGGTTGTCCTAGTATTCTGTTTATTCAGATACGTTTCTAGAACAGGAAAAATAAGGTAATTTTCCTTATCTGAGACCTAACTCCAAGATCAAAGTAAACGCAATAATTCGCTATGCTCTTAAAAATTAAATTATTTCTAAAAAAAGATGCCGTCTCCGAATAATTTATAGTCATTTAAATTATCTTTTCCAATGAAACATTTAAATATTCATTTAAATGTAAATTTCCAAAACATTCCAGATATTCAAATCTATTTCGTTACATACTCTTTGTCGGTGCGCCTCTTTGATCACGCCGGTGGCCCATATAATACCTATCCAGCAAGAATGCTGCTAACCACAGTTATTGATAGCTGTAAAAACAAAATAAGTTCCAGTTATTAATTAAAAACAACTCGTAGTTATTGTTTATGTACCTATAATAGAACGTGGAAATAATTGTATCAATATGAGGTGGTTTATTTACAAGCTACACATACTGCTATACCTACCGTTATCGATATACTCATACTTCGTACAAGGCTGGATATTGGCCTCTTCTGAAAAAGGTTTGGTGTAGTCTACAGTCATCATCATCTGCCTAGCCTTTTCCCAACTATGTTGGGGTCGGCTTCCAGTCGAACCGGATGCAGCTGAATATCAGTATTTTACATGGAGCGACTGCCTATCAGACCTCCACAACCCAGTAACTGGGTAATACGATACTCTTGGTAAGACTGGTTGTCAGACTTTCTGGCTTCTGACCAACAGTAACGACTGTCAAAGATCTACAAATGACAGCCGGGACCAACGGCTGGTGTAGTCTACAGTGTGTTAACGAATTCGTGCAATTCCTTCATACCACGTAATCTGGTGACACAGATTAACCCTAAATGGGAATTTTATTTATTTATTTTACTTTAATAACAACGGTCTTGGACCAATTACAGTAATTAAAGATAGAGAAATGAAACGTAAAAACATAGTAAAATCTTTCATGAATCTCTCTCGCAATGCTTCAGACATACCAATAAAATCTTCTTCCAATCATCCGCAAACAGATCACAGTACGTATTATAATCCAAGAGTTCGTTGAGTGCGGTGAGAGTACGAGGTATTGGAGATTTAGCTCGCGCTACAGTGCGACATGAAGGCACAGCAAAAAGTTTGTGCTTCCTGCTGCGGTTGTAATTGTCCGGTACAAAGAATCGAGCCAGCTCATTATGCAGATCTGGTGCATCAATGGACCCGCGAAAAGTTTTACAAACGGTTGTAAGCTGATCACATGCTCTCCTTACCTCAAGTGAGTTGTAACCGAGGTTTTTTTTGAAAGTAAACTAAAAAAAAAATCTAAATAAAATCTTGGTTTTCTATTTCTGAGTAATTTTAGAGCACCGAGTTAACTGACTGCAAAGAGCGATATCGGGTTAGTCGTGCCCGCCAGCCGCGACGCCGTGCTTTCACTTATTTATGCGTGGCATCGAAACGACAAAAAAAAAACAAAAAAAAATTACAACAATTTTTTTTCTCCTGAATCCTTATTACATGGTTTAGATAAGAACACCTAGATGGACCGCATGAAAAAAAGTAATTATTTTTATTTTTAACTAAGCTACATCCCGTGCGGGGCCAGTCTACATTAGTAGTAGATTATTTATGTGGTTTTAAGGAATTACACTAATTCGTTTACATCCTGTACCTATGTACTATAACTAACCTTGGTCCTAGGCTTTTCCCAACTATGTTGGGGTCGGTTCCCAGTCTAACCAGATGCGGCTGTATTCAGCATCGCCACCATAAACTAAAACACATTGTAACACGGTTGAATTATTTGCGTGTTATTCTTATATCGTCACCCTCCGCGCTAACTGTCATAACTAGCAATTGATAATTTTTCAGTAGTTACATTAGCTGTGGCTTTATTAATGAATTAATAACTTTTTTATATTGCTCTTGGCTTACTCTTTATAAAATGTTTTTAAACTTTCGCGATTTGTAGGTACATATTGTAAAAATACAGATTCGGGTCTAGTCGCAAAACGTCGGAAAAAAAAGGTATTTGGTGCCTTTTAAGCTTCTACGCGACTAGACCCGAATCTGTATTTTTACTCTTTATTGTATTAGTTGCCCTAAAGCCTTAAGGTATCTATTTATTTATTTCTATTAATTTGAAGCAGATACGTCACTACGTCACTCTGTGGTCCGCCGCCGTCCGGCATACCGTCCTCGCCGACGAGGCCCGTCGCGACGTCCTACCGCCGCCGGTCTCGATCCACCGAGCTCTCCCGTAGTAGAGCCGGTCGTCTCTTCAGACTCCGCAGTCACACCAATAATTCAGCTCTCATCAAGCTGTCTTCCCCCCCTAAGTCCCCGCCAGCAACGCCCTAAGCCGAGGTCCAAGTCCCACTAAGGGTCGCCCTTAGTGCTGTTGTTGCAGGTATTCATGATGTTAGTGTAGTACAAGTAGTTAGCTTAGGTTAAGTAATCTACTTCCCCTCCCCCCCCCCCCATTGGCTGGAGACCCTTCAGGTCTCGCCAATAACTGCCCGGTTACGTAGGAAGGGTCCCCTAGGACCAACTACAGCAGTCCAACAGGAAAAAAAAACACAGATTTTCTCTGAAAAATTATCAATTGCTAGTTGTGACAGTAGCGCGGAGGTCTGAAAGAAAGTCCAAACGAATAACGGCCCCGAACATTCATGATAACATACGAATACCAAACGAAATATCATTCACCAAACATAACGTTATTAGCCCCCTTGGTCAGTTTAAAAACACAATGGATATAACATGTAGATACTTTAACCTCCTTATAATTATGACTCCTTCCGTCGACTCAAGTCCTTAAACTTAAAAAAAAGTCAAGAAACACGACAAAACAGTCTACAAAAAAATATCGCACAAAACCAGTACTGAAAATGTCTTCTGAAATTCTACTTTCAGCGGCTGAATTTCAAGAATGTACCTGAACACGCCAGCTTTGAGCTGAATGGCAAGACAGATTATAGCGTAAGTCGTCGCTAGAGACCGAGAGCACAGTGCGCCATGCAACACCTGCTTAGAAAAAGCGACGAATTTTTTTAAATTTTATTTTTCATCCTTTAAAAGAGGTTTTGTTCTGCTTGTAAGAAGTGAAAAAGTTTAGTTTCTTGTTTTGTTATAACAAGAACTGTGTTATGCTTGGAGTTCTGAATGTGTAAGGCTTGCTGCAGACGCTGTCTAGGTTCAGAATGGGTGTTTTTATTTATTTATTTAGGTAACGTTGCGCAAATTCAAAGAAATAATTATTAAGACTTAGTATGCACTTGCTTTGATAATTTGTTTCCGTGTTACTTTGATCATTTAACTGCTTTTAACTAACTTATGACTTGCTTGAGTTCTAATAATAAAGCCATGCATTGTTACATGAAGAAATAAGTAACTACTACTCACCGTTTAAACTAAAAGTAGAACGTATAAATCGATAAATAATTTCACGATTTGCAGTTGGTTCAGCTAGAACGCTATATTCTTTTAAATTAAGCTAAGGATGATAATGGACGTTAGTAATTAGGATAAGGTACGATGGGATTGTCATCGTCACTTTTATGTACAAAGCCCTGGTAATTTAAGAATAAATAAAGAATTATTTCTTTAAAAAAATGATTTGCCGTAAATCGCCCATATCAATAGATCGTCGTCTCATCAACTCGAGGTTGTCCACAATAATATTGCCAAGCCACTGCTCATCTTTCTGACATCCTAAACACTCCTTATGACACCCGAGAAAGTACATATATCAGGGACAATTTTTTTGCAGAGAACAAGTTGTAACAAACCAAAGAAAACTTCGAATTTAAAAAAAAAAACTGTTGTACTTTTCTCTCTAGTTCTACTACCAAGCAAAGAATAAAATCTAAAATAACTTTTACAATTATTAGTCTCAAGAAAAAAATTAAAAGTTTTGTCCACCCCGTTTCCTATTCAGGCCACAGTGCACTGCGCCCGACACTACAAGTGTCACGTTACGTGTAGAGCGTCTGCAAGCGCGATGACACTTGCAACTGCTATTTGCTCTAATTGCAAGTATTATTACACGGTACACTACGAGTCTACGATATGTTGGTGTCGGCTGTGTCTACACTCTCGAGAGTTTGACACTAGTTGAGGGAACTCTCGTTAGGTTGAGAGTTTGAGTTGTGTTCGAATTTATTTTACGATGTAGCCGACGTATTACGACTCCTGTTTGCCAAAGGCCTATTTTAGTATAATATATTGGTAAATATAATAATGTAGGCAAATAAAACTGTTCTATTGCGTCAATACTGAAATGAGGAGAAAATGTAACAAAGATAAACCGTTTTTTAAGCGAATTTCAAAAAAAGGAGGTTCTCTATTCGGCGTGTTTTTTCATGTTTAATAAGCTATCGCCGCCGATTGTGAACAGGTTTTAATGATTCTTTTTTTGTTTGAAAAAGTAGGTATTCTATAAAAATAAATTAGTTTTTTTAAAGTTTAAAGCTAATATATTTACTTTCATTATTGAAATGAGGAGAAAATCTAACAAAAATAATACGTATTTTCAAATAAGTTACGATTGCATTTTTTTTAAAAACGTTTCCCCACACTAATATTTCTCTTGTATCGTGGGTGCGTTTACAGACACAAATCAATCTCACATACACAAACGCCCAGACCCGAAACAACTATCTGTAGGTCATACAAATTTTTGTTTTGTTAACTGAATTATCCAATGGATGGCATTCAGCAGATATTCCTTGTAAAACACAGACTCAGCTTAGTGCATTATTTAAAATAAGCATAGGGAGGGATCATGAGCAATATGTCCTACCCACACCTAAAAACAATGCATTCTCATAACTATCATTTTGCGCAGAATTGTAAAAATAAACACAGAATGCGTACTTCCGCATTGAATACATTTTACTATCTTCCATTTAAATGCAGATGACCAAAACATTACTAATAACAAAACTTTTGGAAAACAACAAGTCAATAATTCTAGTTTTACAATGTTTACCTACAATCGACATCACGAATATTATTCATGGTTAAAACCGCAACAAAACGTACTATGTAACTTTAGATAGCGAAGTTTTTTATTTTACATTGAAAAACATGTTGTTTTCAATTAGTACAGTTAGGATCAAAGGTTAGATTATTGTAGAAATAATGCGTTTTAGAGATACAGGGACGGATTTCAATGTTTGAAGGCCCTAGAGAAACGAGGAATGTGAACTTTTTTCTCTTCGTCAGTACGGCAGCTGACGACACGTTTGGTACAGTGGCTGAGTGGCTTCTGCGCTACGGGTCGTGGGTTCGATTCCCACACGGAACAAATATTAGTATGGCCTACAGATAGTTGTTTCGGGTCTGGGCGTTTGTGTATTTGAGATTTGTGTCTGTAAACGCACCCACGATACAGGAGAAATCTTAGTGTGGGGAGCAACGTTTATTTAACAAAAAATAAATAAATAATAATTGTGTAACGTAACCAACATCAATCATGACAGTTGATGTGTCAAAAACATGGTACATAGTTGTGCAGAAGTCGAATTATTAATACATACGTTGCTATGGAAATTGTTGACCTGTCAAAATCAAAGCCATAGCAATTACGAGTGTGTTGCGCAATTAAAATGCCGGTCTATTTTTTTTTCTTACGTAACAAAAATTCAACAACTGATATTATTGAGGCCCCTCTCTTGTAGAGGCCCCGAGACTAAGGCCCTCTAGCCCTTCCCTAAATCCGGCCCTGTACGGATACTTTAAAAAATAGGTGAAAAAACAATACCAGTGACAGTTAATTATATCAAAACTCCAAAATAATAATATGCTGCTTATTTATGTAGACCTATGTCACTCTACGATTAAGATATGAAAACATGCTTACGCGTAGCTACAACTCCGGAGTGAAACTAAAAATAAAACCGAACCGAATATTAGTGAGTGATCGAACCGAAATGTAATAAGAACCCGAACGCACAGCGGAATGGGAACTCTTTTGCTTAACACTTCTTCTTTCTATCTAGCCTTTTCACAACTATGTTCGGGACAGTTTCCAGTCTAACCAGGTGCAGCTGAATACCAGTATTTTACACGGAGCGACGGCTATCAGACCTCCGCAACCCAGTTACAGGGCAATGCCGATATCATAAGGTTAGACCGGTTGTCAGAGTTTCAGGGTTCCGACTACCCGTAACGACTGTCTTAGGTATTCGTATGACACCTGGGAGCGACGGTTTAACGTGCTCTCCGAGGCATGGAGAGGTCTTGATGTGTAACGAATGGTCACCCATCCACAGACTGACCGCGGCTAGCGCAGCTTAACCTTGCAAATCATATGAGTCCCTGTTGCTTAATACCAAAGCTCTAATTTTGCATGCGCAGTGCTTAATTTGGCTATTTGACGCATTCTTCAGGAAGTGAGGTTCCTACTATTCATTACTATTAATTAAACAACTTAACATTTTATTGGTTTGTAATAAATTATAGTAGAGTAGATAATACTTTAAAATGGTAACACGCTATGTTTAGAACAATAATTAGCTCATGCGATAATTAATTCCAGAAATATTAATTAAGTTATGATGCTGGCTGTACTACGTACACGTGGAGTAAAGCTGAGGGCACTCTGGACACGTTTCTGTACGATATTGGACGAATGCTTCCGAACATTTCCGATCTGTACAATGGGGCTCGCAAAATGCGTAGGAGCTAGGATCTACTTAGATCTAGCCCATACTTCTACGCAAAATTTAATCCAATCTTGATGTGTTGCGGATAAAAAAATGGGACGGGCTAATTCTACTATAAAATTGTTACCAAACTGTAAACGAACCACAACTGTCAATCTGTTTTCGTTTACGAAATCTGTCAAAGTTTTTGGTTTTGTTTTTATTGTCAAACAATTTGACAATTTTTATAAACAAACATTGTCTGAATGAACGGATCGGCTTCGAGTCAGTTGAGATTGATCATCGTTTCTATTTGTAGAATTGACTCTGTTAACCAAATCAAGTCAGACGATAAATCAGTAGTTTCATAACTTTAAAACATAAAATAATAACACGCCTGTATTCCTCGAAGGATTGGACAGAGGTGTATACTACACCCTCATTTCGCCGTTATGTTTATTAGGTCCCATGTTATAGGGGGCTAGCCTATTGCCATTAAAATAAAAAATAAAAAAGCCTTTTATTCCTTGCAATAAATACAGGGCTAATCTTATAAAATATCTAGTACGTATGTTGTTTGGTTAGTAAAATAAATTTATTGTTGTTTTTTTTATGTTTCTTCTTTTTAGGTTTCTTCTTTTTTAGGTTTCTTCTTTTTTTTAGATTTCTTTTTTTTTTTACTTATTCTTTTCCTGCCAGAACCCCAGATTGGGTGAAGGCCTCCTCCAAAGATGCCCATTTGTCTCTTTCTTGTGCTATTTGCCCCCAGTTTGGGCCGGCTGTTTTTTTAATCTCGTCTTCCCATCGTGTCAGTGGTCTCCTTACAGCAAGCTAGCGCAAAGGTAGGACTGGAAATGAATCTTACTAAGACTATGGCAATGACAAACAGTTGTAAAATACCAATAATAGTAAATGGAAACCCACTGGAATACACAGAAAAATACATTTACTTAGGAAAAACAATTAGTTTTGACAGAAAAAACAACGACATAGAAATAGAAAGAAGAGTACAGCAAACTTGGAACAAATACTGGAGTCTAAAAGAAATCTTTAAAAGTAACATGCCAGTACGTATTAAAACCCGGATAATGAACTCTAGCCTCCTACCGGCTTTGACATACGGTTGCCAGACGTGGAAATTTACGGCCAGAGCAAAACACAAAATCAACACCTGCCAGCGAGGAATAGAGCGTAGCATGCTCAAAATAAAAAAAATAGACAAAATAAGACACACAAAAATAAGAACAATAACAAATGCAACAAATGCTTTGACATATGCACAAAAACTGAAGTGGAAATGGGCAGGCCACGTAGCGAGGTGTACAGATGAGAGATGGACCGTAAAAACAACCATGTGGAGAGGCCCACAAGGCAAAAGAGACAGAGGGAGACCTATTGCCATTAACCGAGCATAAATCCAGACTCCGGACTGCTACTGAGAAATTCCACACGGAAAAATCCAATAACACTTTCCCAGACCTGGGGATCAAACCCAGGACCTCACGCTCAGCAGTAGCAATTGCAAACACTTGACCAACGAGACAGTTATAGTGCGGGCAGCTTAAAAATGGCATACGCGTCGAATGCGCGTGCGCATGAGACCGGTGTGATAGTCAGGTGATAAACACGAGGCGTTGGTATTGTTATAGGAAAACTATATTTACTATCGGTTGTGAAAGTAAATAATTATGACATGTGTAGTCACTTGTTTGTAAAAAATATATTCATGAATTTTGACGACACGTTTCGTGCAGTGGCTGAGCGATTGGCTTCTGCGCTACGGGTCGTGGGTTGGATTCCCACAAGGAACAAAAATTTGTATGGCCTACAGATGATTGGTTTGGGGCTGGGCGTTTGTTTTTTGTGAGATTTGTGTCTGTAAACGCACCCACGATACAGGAGAAATCCTAGTGTGGGGAAGTGTATTTCTTTAAAAAAAATTAAGCCTTTTCTTAAGCACGTATGTAGTTAATGGTCTGCTAATATAATAGGCGTGGTATTATGACAACTTTCTCTTAGGGCATTCATTGCAGTGTTTATTGAGCGGCGATCAATAACCACTGCAATGAATGATCGATGTACTGTAGATGATGTTCATAGGCTAATTATATGAGACAAAATGGATTATCGGTTACAGACATAATCCACCTTATTACAAAAGATGGTCTAAGAAAAACCTAGGTTTTAAAATAGCCCCGTCTCTTTTTGTTATATGACATAAGAAAGTGATGGGTACATTTTAAACCTGGGTTTACCTTAGTCTTGGTTTAAACCATCTTTTGTAATAAGGCCCAATAAGTCTTATTTTATAGGCCATCTCAACTCAGCCTATCGTAGCCCACCGCTGGATAGAGCATTTAATACATCTATCTATATAAATAAAAAGAAAGGTCCTGACTAACTGATTGACTGACTCATCAACGCCCAGCCCAAACCCTTGGACTTAGAAAGCTGAAATTTTTCACAGAGGTTTCCTTTATAATGTAGACAAGGAATAAGGAAGGATTTTTCGAAAATCAACCCCTAAGGGTGTTAAACAGGGGATGACAATTTGTATGGAAAATCGTCACTTAACAGGTTCAAAATTACACGCAAGCGAAGCTGCGGGAAAAAGCTAGTTAGCCATATTTCTTGCACAGGGATTGAACGACTCATCATTGGTCAGGAAATTTAGACGCTGCGTCAATTATAGTTGTCACAATCTAATAGGTCCGATTTGACATCTGTCAAAATACTAGAAGTAATGTCAACACTAGTAATAATTACTACAATGCGTGGTGTTTAGTTTCATTTTATCATGAGTGCGCTATTCAGAATATAAAGGTGACTTTCTTTAAAATCGAAGGCGTGCAACTTCTGTACACATTTATTTTGTGCTTTTAAGCAAATGTCAAATCGGACCTATTTATTACGTTGTTCGAACTGTAGTCATAACATCTTTACGATGCTCGGTGTATTCTTAACAATCTGGAACCGTAATCAGTAATCACCTTTATTGAAAGCCTTGAACCTAATCAAACAACTCAACAACATTTAAACTGCGTGCAAATCTCAATTTTTCGCAGTTGTCGATGACGCATCTTTTATTATCTTGTATGTAGTATTGTACCTGTTCGTTTCCCTGATTCGGAACTCTAGTGTCAGTAGTTCGGTTGTTTTGTTCGAGCCCGAAATACTGAGACTAATTTTGTCTCACTAGTTCGGTTATGACGTCAAACCGAACTCACACAAATCAGAATTTATAGAATACAGTTACCTAAAAAAAATTATGCGAGAATTTATTTTAATGTTTACATCGTAAGATCTTATCTAATTAATGTTGACTTCTTGGTTTTTTTATTTGAAGTTTTGGATACGGAACGTATCAATTTTATTCTGCACTAAGTACCTTCAGATTATTCTAGGAACAGCTAGGCATAGTCTTAAATATTTTTTTTTCAAGGTGGGCACTTTTTATGTGGTACCCGACTACTTGGTCTCCATGGAGGTGGCCTGTCAGATTTTTGCTTACTAAGAAGTAGGGTTGATAGAAGAGAAGAGAAGAGACTAGAGAAGTAAGGTTGGACAGGTCCCAATTACCAATCAGTCACGCTGGAAGGTACCTGTCTTCCAGGAGGGAGGCCGAGGTATGTGAGATTTTTACTCACTAAGATAAAGTTCCAATTCACCACTCGGTTACACGGGTTTGCAGCAGCCATACTGGATTTATTTACTTCATCGGTTTAATGTCAAAAAAATTAAGTTAAAAAACTATAACCCGACTACTTAAAAAAGGGGTCTAAAAAGAACGAAACAAGAAAACAATTCAAATAGAAATCCAGAAATGCATAGGTACAAAAATGGTCAAGGTAGAGCCGTGGTCGCACACACTGTATATTATACATACCATGTCTGTTTAATGGAGGTGTTCCTGGCACTCACATAATCATAGCAGGTATCAGTAAGTGCGACCACGGCTCTACCTTGACCATTTTTGTTTGTATTTGAATTGTTTTCTTGTTTCGTCCTTTTTAGACCCCTTTTTTTAAGCAGTCGGGTTATAGTTTTTTAATTTAATTTTTTATTTAATACATTTCCGTTTCCCGATCGGGCATATATACCTACTAGCCGTGCAATATCTACATCGTCACCGTCATTGTGTATAAGAAACGTAACGTAAACGTAAATTCTAACGTTATGTTGGTTTATTATTTAGGTATTTAAACGAGTAAATAACTGAAACGACTGGAACGCGCGAACTGTACTACCGCATTTTAAATATATTTTGACTTAAACAATATAATATCTATACATATTTGTAATGTGCTCGCTAAGACCTTTATTTTAATACCAAACACGTGATGATTATCTCAGTTTAATTTTTTTCGAGGTTAGAATCTTAGGTTTAAATTCCGTCATATAAAATTTTGATAAAATGTATATAGCCTATGTTACCCGGGCCATTATTACGAATCTATTGACACCTCGGTCATTAAAATTGGTTCTGTAGTTTAGGCGCTACGGTGGAACATACAGACATACATACATACAAACATACATACATACATACATAGACTGCCAAAATCATTACCCTTCCTTTTGGCTTCGCCGTAGTCGGGTAAAAAATAAAGTAACAAACCTAACGAATAATAATATTTATGTTACGTGAGTAGGTATAAGCACAATAGGTATCTGTAGTACTACGAGTTCGATAACCCGAGGTCATACGAATGTTTACTTTCCGTGCTCGTTATTATGTTTTAATCGCAATTATGTGCATAGAGCTGGTCCTTAGAGTCGCTCGGTAGGTGGCGTTAGTTGTATTTGTTTTTTGGTTCTTGTGTCCGGATATTTTAATAATTCTATTTATGCAACTTTTAACTGTCACAATATTCAAAGTTGCACAAAATTTATGGATTTTGCAATAAATACCTATCTTATCATAATATACAATATCAGCCAATGGTCTTTTCAGTCGCAAACTAGAACAAGCGGTAAGACTGACTTTGGAATTAGGTTGTCTATATTTTTCTAAACATGAATACAATACCTATTTACGTGAACGTCAATTATTTTTGCACGCTTATCCAAAAAGCCGAAGGATCTCTCTTTCATACAAATAAATATTACGAGTATATCAAAAGTTAATAGGCTTATTTCATCAACTAAGGTGAAACTAAAAGATTTAATTTTCAAACACAATTCTATTTCATTTCATTAATTTGTCACATCATCAACTTAATGTGACGCATAATATACCAGCCTAGTGATGCACGCATCATATAATTATCGTATTGTTTTAACTAATACTTATAATTGTTTATTTATGCAAAACAATGGCTATAACCAACCCACTGGGGTAATTGTTAATAATTAAACTGCGGAATTAATAACTGGCTTGTAAACAATCTCCTATCTAATTACCGGGTTAAGTAATTAAATAAAAACCGTTGGTTATAGCGTTTAGCTCATGCATTCTTGATACTAGTTTTTACGATCGCTGCAAGTGTCAAGGTTCATAGGTTAAAGATAGTGTTTTGTTATCACTTCTATTATTGCCGTAATTTGTTTAACTTTTCGAATGCACATCGATAGTGGTATGTTATCATTATGAACTATTTAAATGCATTTCAATTCGCTCCAATATTAACCGACTTTAAAAAAAGGAGGTTTAGAGGACCTCCTTTTTCTGTGTTTTTTTTATTCCATATCTCCCGACTCCATCTTCATAGGGGTAGCTCAGGGGTATATGTGAGTTTTTTTTCTCACTATAACACCACTTTCTTTCTTTTTTTGTCGTGGAAAGTCCTCATGAATACCTTTTACTCTGGGAATGTGCGGGGTTATCCGGAGTCTTACTGGCTAAAAACCCACGGTGTTCCTTCTCTTGACCTTCGGGGTCGTGAGATTCGCAGCTGAATCAACCGTAACACCGCCAGAAGGAGAGGTACCCCAGCCCCTGGCGGACCTCTCCTTCTGTGCGGCTTTGCCCAACGTCCTCCTGAGAGGCGCGCGCGGAACACGGTGCGCCACCTTCTCGGGTTTGTTACTGGTCGGGTGACGGGTCCCCTAACCCGCCACCCGCAGGTTACTGTAACTCCCCTGATAACCGTGTTCAGTACACATGAAAGAGCTTCTGAATCTCAGGTGGTACGGACTGATGGTGTTTAGTTAACCCTATTAAAACGATGACACAATACCAATTAGCAGCACAGGAGGCCAATTATTCTACTACTTTTATTAGTAGCTTAATCATGGCCATTTGAACATTGTCTTTATAAGGAAAAAAGTCAAACAGTCGTGGTTGAGCTGCAGTTTGATTGCGATTTTAAACGGTAGTAGTATTGTTAGTAGTATTGCCTTCCTGGTCAATGACACCGCTTAGGTTGATTATAGCAATAGGACTTCTTGGTAAGTCTTCTGGTGGTAAGGAAAATGTGCTTATCGTTATCATATTTCGAAAATCGTTAGATAAGAGGCTACTAAGTAACTCTATTGGATAGTTTTAGAACCACGGGTCGTGGGTTCGATTCCCACACGGAACAAAAATTTGTATGGCCTACAGATAGTTGTTTCGGGTCTGGGCGTTTGTGTATATTGTGACATTTGTTTATAAAAGTAAAGACGATACAGGAGAAATACTAAAACAAAAAACTTGATGGGCATGCAATTTCATCGTAGTTCATCTCTACAGGAAAATGTTACGTATCACTTTCGATTCGCGGAAGCTGGTCAACACAGAATTTATCATTACTTAAACGAGTATGATCCGTTTCATGCAACCATTTGTTAACGTAGAGAGATAACACGCGATTTTTTTCTCAGAATTTTTTGCCTCTCATTTCAGTTTTCCTCATTCTGAAAACTGTGGGGAATTCCGATGATGAGTCTAATCACATGTGATAGTGAATAACTGGAGGCAGCCATGCGTTTAATTGCTGTGATGAGAGGTTTAATTTAATATGTATGTTTATTTATTACGCTTTTTCCTTGTTCAAAGTGTAAAAACCTAATGTGAAATGGAATATTATCGCTTTTTCATCATCGTCATTGAAGATACTTTTTTTATTATCTACCTATTCCTGAACAAAGCGCCTTTTTCTGCCACATTGCGTACTTTCAAGCTTTATTTTAAACCCAATGTGCACTACGTTCATATTGCTTAATACGTGGTATGGCAGTCAATCCGAAGCCCTTTTTGATAATCCTAGTATCCTTCCCGGCACCATCCAATCTCCAGTTACTTTTCCATAAAGTAGTGGGTATCCTACACTACGATCGTCAACTCTTTCACTCAGTCAAAATAAATATCCCCTCCGTTTCTGGGCAAACTAGTCAGCAAACGGGCATTGTGCCCAGAAAAAGCAATAGGCTCGCCACCTTCGATTGACATGGGACTTAATACCAGAAGTAAAACGTGGGTTTACTGACTTCTGTAATAGGAGAACACGTCTACATACCTCTTCGCCAAAATTGTCAAAATGTATGTCAACGAGACAATTTACGTGCCCTTTTGAATTGACAAGACTGTCGTTGCTACAATGCAAATGTGTAGATTCCTATAAAAAGAACAGAGGAACAGAAGAGCCCGTTATTAGTCCGTGTGATGACGGGCTAGAATATAAAACTTCCTCACCGCATGCTAGGAATAATGCTTGGCTGGAGACCCTTCAGGTCTCGTCAATAACTGCCCAATTACGTAGAAGGGGTCGGCAAAGACCATCTATAGCAGTACAAAAGAAAAAAAGATAAAAAAAGAAATTACTACAAACAATAAAAAAAGAATATACTAGGAATAGACGCGTGTTGTAAGATTCAACAAAACCCAGCACGCTTGATGGCAGGATCTTCACGGTCCATCTGGCTAACTACCACCCTCACATTAAAGTCCGGCGCCAAACAGTTCATTGTATTCCATCGTATATAGGTGAGAGCTAGAGCGGTATAGGGAACCCCTCTATTCCTCTTTTATTTGAATTCGTGTGCTTCATCTCAGACCGTGTCTCTTTCCGTTTCTTACCATCAAGTGCGATTAGGGTGAAACGGGAAAAAGTAAAAAAAAAAGTACTGACAACGGTAGTTCTGTAGTTAGTGATATGTAGTTAGCACGAAACATAATATTAGTTCCGCTTGAAGTTCTGCTAACCACAATAAAGGTTAGAAGTGAAACACATGATTCAGATACGTGAGTCAAAAGGAAATTTCCCCGCTGATGTGTGCCAGATAACGTAAAATTGTAAACGTCGCGTGCAAGTTGTAAGCGTCAATTGAAGATGAATTATTGTGTGAGTAGGATCATGATGAGACTGTTCCTGTCTATAAATCAGGTATGATTCAATAGCTACTAGATACTATTTGTGTTCTGCAACCCAAACAAATTGATGATTTGATTTATGGAGTGGTAGTTTAGCTTTCTGCACTATGGGTTGCGGGTTCCATCTACACGGAACAAAGTTTGAAGTAAGCTTACAAAGAATTGATCAGGGTCTCTGGTTGTTTATATCTAATGCGATTTATGTGTCAATAAACACACCTATGATACAGATGAAACCTTATTGGGAAATCAAAAAAGCTGTGGCTTTTGCCACACTGCAAAGTTGTTGATGGAATTATTGATAATCTAACTTAATCATTCTTATGGCCCAGCTACACGCTCCGTGTGGCCTGTGAGCATGCCTGCACAAACCAGATTGCGCAGGTAAGATCGCACGTGTGGACGGCAAGACGGTAGCTCGTGCAGGCCCAAAAGCGCGGCTTGCGCAATCGTTGACATGCTGAAGATTGAACTGTGCAGCAGTGGCGTAGGGTGAAGTTTCTTAAAAGGGAAGCCGGACCAAAAAATGCTTACCTTGCTCAAGTGTGATACGTGATTCCCAGTAACTACTCGTTTCGAAAGGGAAGCTGATAGGAATCGTGTTGTATGGAGCCTTCGCCACTGCTGTGCAGTCTTAGACTGCGCAGTTTTGGCTTGCAGCGTGTGTTTGGACATTCAAGCCGCGCTTCAGTCCATCAAAATAATTTTGGATGACACAATGAGTGATGTAAGAAGTCGCACATCGTGACGTGACGAGCTCTTAAACACTATGAGGTTTGCACAGTCCAGTTTGCACGATCTTACCTGCACGTGTGGCCATTATACGGTATTCCGTCTTTTTGTACAGTCATGACTGCGCAGTTTTGGACTGCGCAGGCAAGACGGAGCGTGTAGCCGGGCCATTAGATAACTTTTACATTATTAGGAATTAATTCACGTTTGGTATATTTCCTATACACATCTGACGTTAGTTAAATAGATTGCTTTCTGGAAGACATTATTATGTTTGCTTAGCTCGTCAAAATGTAGGGAACAGCTGTTTTTTTTTTTCGCGATTTCAGATTTGGTCCCATTGTAAAAGTTGTTAATAATGATGAGTACAATGACCCCTTATGAGGTTGTTGGCGTTTTTCAATTAACCCTGTACTTTGTATAACACTAGCTTTTGCTCGCGGCTTCGCTCCCGTTAATTTACGGATCCCTAATTTTTTGATCCCAAAATATAGCCTATAGCACTCCGGGATAACGTAGCTTCCTATTATTGAAAGAATTTTTAAAATCGGATGATTAATTTCGGAGATTACCTCCTACATACAAACAAACAAACAAATTCTACCTCTTTATAATATTAGTATAGATAACATTTTATAATCTTATGTTACTTGGTGTAATGCACCTCCAGTGCCTAAAGAGATAAATAAATTTAGCACATTCTTCATAAAAATACCGTCCAGTATCTCCTCTCAATTTAAAATACCACCAACCATTACCTTATCTTCACTAATTTCGTAATCTCAACGCGTTTTATTACCGACTTCTGCAGGAGTCAAAAACAGTTACTCAATTTACTGACACAAACTAATAAAGTCAGGAAGGCTGCGATAACCAACAAGTAACAACCGTTTACGGGTAATAAACCAAAAATAATAATTTAAACATCAAAAGCGCCGCGTTAGTTAAATTTTTGAGCGTTTTGCAATTCGTCACGATGTAGAGTTTACATTGCACCGGTTGATTTTGGGTTCCGTGCGTTTAGCTGCGCTATGTCGTTTTTGGGGAAAAGAGACCACCTTATCTTTCTAGCTTTAACAGCATGTTTTTGTCTGGTGCTCTTATTATCATCACTTAAACCAATAGAGGTACATATTGACTAGTACTAGACTAGTCGCTGCACTCCTAATTATCTAATTTAGTCTTCGTTATGATTGCATTTAGATTATTTTATATTTTATATATATTATTAAAGATTTTATGATTTAATGATGTCATGTGGGTAGCCGCACATATTTACTTCACGACCTGTCAAAACTGTCTATATAAGAGTATGCGGCGCGGTACTCGGGGCCTTGTTGGCTAGAGACCCTTCAGGTCTCGCCAATAACTGCCCGGTTACGTAGAAACCGTCCCCTAGGAAGACCTTCTGCAGTCCAACAGAAAAAAAAAAAAAAAAAAGTACTCGGGGCCTCACTTTTGCTGCGACCTTTGGGTCGGACGGACGTTCACAATTGTTATAATTGTTGTTTTGTTTTATTTTTACACTGTAATTATGACTGTGTTTGATATTCCTTCAGTGGAATGATAACTGATCGTAATAAAGTATTCAGTTCATATGTACCATCCTGTTTTTAATCAATAACGCCCCTGAAAGCTAAAAGGCTATTAATCCTAATAGTAAATTCTGTTATTTTATTAGCGTATCCTCCAGGGTACGCTCATAATATTATAATATCTATATATTTTATTACTTGTTTATGTAATTTATACTGATGAATTCCTACTATATTCAGTTCAACATTGTCAACTCATTTTTTTTTTGCTGTAATTATTTCGATGCTTTTCTTTCTAACCCAAAAGTTGACTGGTAGAGAATGCCACGAGGCATTAATTCCGCCTTATGTACCACCATAGTGCATAAAAGTATAAATAAATAAA
The DNA here is from genome assembly GCA_905220435.1 of Amphipyra tragopoginis. Taxonomy (NCBI): domain Eukaryota; kingdom Metazoa; phylum Arthropoda; class Insecta; order Lepidoptera; family Noctuidae; genus Amphipyra; species Amphipyra tragopoginis. Next base: position 2,031,554 of record HG992010.1, on the reverse strand, counting down.
CAAATATTTGTAATTTAATACAGTATACAAACAAATTCGTGTAGTTCCTTGAAACCGCGTGATCTACCGGTGACACAGATTAACTCTAAATGAGATTTTCTTAAATTCTTTTTTATCAAAAACTAGACTTGGTGTTCTTTTTCTAAGTCATTTTAGCGCTCCGAGTTAACTGACTGTAAAGAATGATATCGCGGTAGTCATGCCCGCCAGCTGTGACGCCATGCTGTCATTAATTTACGTGTGGCATCGAAAAGTTCTATTACAACTTAGAACTACAGCAAGATTTTTATTATTTTTCGTTTTACTAAATCCCTTGCGGGATCAATCTACACCAGAAGTAGATCATTTGGTTTAAGAATCACACGAATTCGTTTACACCCTGGATGTGTCTAATGTAGTGTATTAGTCATTCTAAAAACTTTTATTATAAATAACCTTATGCATATTTTTGATATCATAATATCGTATCACAAAAATGCTGTTCAGTGCACCTAACATTTTTTGTCTCAACATCACACTAAGATCGAATGGTAGAAAATGCCTTATGGGGTATTTACACGGGTCGATTTTAGCCGTGCGGCAAGTCACCAGTCGCATCGCTTGTAAAAATCGAATCGCCACCCAATTTACACCGGTCGACAAAAATCGCATGCGACTTGTTCATTTCTAGCGGAACAACATAGCGCAAAACACACCTCATGCGGTGGGCGATCGCCTGCAACTGACCATTTACACGGTCGATTTTAGTCACCCGGCGCATGCGGCTTGTATCCGCACGGCAAAAGTCGGATAGCACCCAACTTTGGGGCTTGCGACTTTAGTTACTTGCGGCCTAGTCGAATTGTCATTTAGACGGTCGATTTCCGATCGACCCATGTAAATCCCATTATTAGGCATTAAGTCCGCCTCTGTACTAATTTTGTGCCTCAATAATAAGATTTTTCAATTATCAGATATCTTTTATCTGAGGAATAATTTTAACTTTTCAAAAGCTTTTACATAGAAAATAACATGTCAAACCGCTTTATTCATTTCTCAGATAAATGTTATCTGACGAGTGAAAAATTATCTGTGAAATAAATAATTGGCAATCATTATGATTACTTCAATATCCATGTTTTTTTTTTTCTAATGGTCTTTTGTTGGTCCTAGGGGACCCTTCCTACGTAACCGGGCAGTTATTGGCGAAACCTGAAGGGTCTCCAGCCAATGGGGGGGAAGTAAAATACTTAACCTAAGCTACGTCCTAAACGTTGCTGGCGGGGACTTAGGGGGGGGAGACAGCTTGATGAGAGCTGAATTATCGGTGTGATCAATATCCGTGCGTAGTTATTAGAAAGTTCGTGTTCAGCATTTTATGTTTACGGGCTGTTGATGAAGTTTGAAACCAAAACGGGACTTTATTAGTACCTTTAAGTACGTAAAGAAGTTCAACTCAAAGAACAGCAAACAGCTTGAGGTTGTTTACAATACAAATTTTATGTTTCGTCATCATTTGCATTTGTTAAGTATGAAATTTGAATGGTAAGGTATGTTTTCTTAGGCCCTGAGACTTTTGTGGGGTTGCAATGTGGCTAAAAGTACAACCTCGGAAGTTCGAGTACCTACATGATAAAGTTGGTATACAGCTGTTAACGAATTCGTGCAATTCCTTCAAATCACGTGATCTACTGGTGACACAGATTAACTCTAAATGGGAATTTTTGAAAAACAAACTAAAAAAAAATGAAAATAAAATCTTGGTTTTCTATTTTTGAGTCATTTTAGAGCCTTGGGTTATCTGACTGCAAAGAGCGATATCGCGTTAGTCGTGCCTGCCAGCCGTGCTTTCATTAATTTATGCGTGGCATCGAAATGTTCATACAAATAAAAAAAAAATTTTGCCCAAAAATGATTTCATATTTTTTCACTAAATCCTTATTAGGTGGTTTAGATACGATCGGTAACAAAGCCGCATGAAAAAATAATAATTTTATTTTTAATCAAGCTAAATCCCATGCGGGGCCCATCTACATCAGTATTAGATCATGTGGTTTTAAGGAATTACACGAATTCGTTAACACCCTGTATTGTAGGTACATATTTATATCCGGTATGTATAAGCCGTATGTACAACCGGTATAAGTATGTGCGGAGTAACTTTGAATGATAGATTGAAGAATGATGAGATAAGACAAAGTTGCGGTTTAAAAGATGATGTAGTGACAAAAATTTTAAGGAGTATGCTTCGGTGGTTTGGGCATGTTGAAAGATTGAGTGAACGGCGATTAACAAAAGAAAGGAGAATGCCCATATCCCGTACCACATGGCGTCACAAGTACATTAACACCGAAAATAATGTTTTATTTATGTGTAAAATGTACTGATTTTTAACCGTCTTTTTTAACCGCATTAAAAAAATATCAAATAAAAGATAATAAATAATTAACAATTACCTACTTCCGCAAAAATGGCATATCCATCTTAGTAAAAGTTAATTTCCGAAAACGTTTTCGTTCCGATTACGGTTGTCAATTATTTTCGCTATCAAGGTAAGTAAATCTACAAGATTATATAATAGAAAATAATTAATTCTATTTAATCGTTTTATTTTATCTCACCATTTAAAAAAAAAAAAACATTGCGTATTTCAGATATTATTCTAAACACCTACAGTCAAGGAGTTTCGGAATATTATAGTGTATAGTCTATGTTTCGGAACACCGAATTATGGAACTGTCAGTATCAATGTCAATTTGGTTATGGCGTTTTGATATTTGTATGAACCAATGTTTTTTTGCTGCGTTTAAGTCGTTCTGGTAGTTTCATTGAATACTTAATTAATTCACTACGTCTGTAATAACTATTGATAGTGTTGAGATAGTGACTCTTGTTTCGTGGCGTATCGAGATAGTGTGCTCTGAAGTTTATAATGACAGAGCTGCTAGACATCTAATGGATGATTTTAAAATAGCTTGTGCGCTATTAAATAAATACCACAAGCTCATTGAAGACCCACCAGAAGCAGCACTTTATGTGACTATTGCAAAGGCCAGGCATTTACTCCCGAATCATTGGTCAGATTTTGTCGACCGTGAAAATATGAACAGAAGGAGTGCGTTATTTCAAACGATTGATGGAAATCACGGACTAGAAAAAAAAGAAGGACTCCGCGCCACGTGTATCGAAAGTGAAGCACTATAAGTATGCCGGACCGTTTGTACAAACATGCCTCACGCACACATTTACATCATAAGGTGCCGACTGGCCGCCATTACGCGGCACCGCGCCGTCATTGTAGGTACTGTTTACGTCAAGTAATAAAATAAAATAATGCCTTCTTGTATTGTGAAATGATTTAAAAATAATTCTACATCCCAGAAAAAGTGTCAAGGAATAACATTCACAAGTAAGACACTTATTTAACCTGTTGATTTATTGTATTTTTGGCATTTTAAAATCATTACTATTGGAACACAAAACCTCAAAAGACATGGAAGTGCTGTCGGAAAATAAATGGGTAATTTTCCCGAGAGATTGGGTAATCCATTTTTTTGTGTTCTTTGTGAATTTTTTGCAAGTATTGAATATGATTATTTTTATAGATTTCCTACAGCAAATCAACCATGGAATAATGATTGGATTAAAATAATAAGAGCCTGCAGAGATGAAGAACATTGAATTCCGTCGAAAACGTTTTTCTTGTCACTCATACAAAATAAGTACTTAGTTTTAAGTTTTAACTAAGTATATGTTTGTAATTTCAATTAAATAATGTAAGCGGACTTCTTATATGGCTTCATTTAAAGAAATGAAACTTTCAAAATATAAAAAAAAATGGGGAAATTTTAATTTATCTGGTATCCCTCAAATCACGCACACATAGATCGGTACGGTGCTTCACTTTTGATATGCGTGGCGCGGAGTCCTTCTTTTTTTTCTAGTCCGTGATGGAAATATTATATTATGAATAAAAAAGGATGGAAATATACGATTGAAGATAGCCCGTGCACGATAAGTTGAAACCTGAGCGCGTAACGTCACAATATAGGCGAGAACGGCAAGCGTGCGGGCACAGGCGAAGTAGTCCGGGTCTCAACTTATCGCGCACGTGTAGTATATCTATATTATACATTGCATTTCTCAGCAATGCGGCCTAAAACGCATACCTATAAGTATAATAAATAAATAATAGTAATCACGACTATTACAATTTGCTAAAAAATGTAATCAGGCGTTTTATAACTTTTTTGAATATTTCGAAAATGTGGTTAAATATTGACAAAATCTTGTTGGTAGTGAAACGTAAAATAAAAACTAGACTCTTGAGAGTACATTTGGTTTGACGCAAGTTGGTACGGATCCCCATACAAAAATGGGCATTCTCCTTTATGAGGCGAATGTCAGAAGAAACGCCAGTAGAGGACGCCCTAGAAGGACATACATTGATGTTATTGGTGATGTTCTTCAAAAAGGACAGGTGCGTAGTACTTTCAACCGGCGTGCGTGTATGACAAGATGTATGACCGTGGACGAAGCGAAAGGAGTATGTAAGGATCGTAGCATGTGGCGTTCTACTGTTTCTGCCTACCCCTATGGAAAAAAGGCGTGAGTTTATGTATGTATGTATGTGTATTTATATCCATTTAATTCCAAAAATTAAATTGACATTGCAAAAAACAAATAATATGCTTATAAAAACCGTAACTTTAATTAATGTACTTTTTTATTTTGTAACCTTCAAAATTACCTAGCATGCGGAACCTCAAAATTATAGTTGAAAAATAAAGCATATTTCAGCTAAAATAACACGTTAGAAACACGAAAAATGACTTCGTTATAATATTTTTACTTCCTAATACAAAATTCGTTTCGTAAAGTTACATTTGGAAGCATGACGGACGGTCGCTTTTAATTTGTGTCGACTGCCCAAATATTTCAAACTCCGTATTATTTTTAAGAAGTTTTGAAAATGTGTGTGTTTCTTGTAGTGACTTTTAATTGGTTTTAAAACACCACAAATGCCGGAAGATTCGTTTGGGTGCAGTAGAACGAGGATCAACTGTTTTAGCGCAACTTTGAATGGACATACGGCTACCAGTGAATTGCCTAGGCTAGTAAGCCCAGGATAACTAATACTCGTAACGTCCTTGCTAATGACGTTTGAGTCTAAGAGATCACCTCTTAACCAAAACCAGTATTAATTTTAATCAGTTTAATCTCACACATCACATTTCTTATAACGTGGGGACGAAGAATATAATTATTCCCATTCCAGGCGAGTCACAAGAAGCGTCGAAGCTGACACCATAATTGTGCCCGAAAAATGACAACAGGCTCTCCACCTATTCCATGGGACTAAATGTTAGTTAGGCCAACAACTTAAAATGTTAGAACTGGGCTAGTAAAGTTCTTACAGCCGTTCCAGGGATTTATTTGGTTAAAAATGGGCTATCGCTAAGCCACCCGTCACCCGGCACGCCTTTCTGGAGGACGTGGGGCAAGGCCCCACAGAAGGAGAGGTCCGCCAGGTGCTTGCGGGCCGAGACCTGCTGGGGTTGCGGTGCATGCAGCTCCGAATCCCATGACCCTGGCCATAGGTCAGGAGAAGTAACACCGTGGGTTTTTTACCCCGTAAGAGTCCGGCATAACCCTTCGACTTCCCCGGGCGGAGGGTAACCATGAGGATTTATCGAAGATAAAAAAGAAAAAAGAATGGCATGTGATGGAAAGTGGGCCTCAGTCGCTGTTTACTACACCCACGGACGCAAGAGCCTATTCTTTCCCAAAAAAAGACACAAAAAACTCGATGAACCTCAGAAAAAAACATAAAACATAATTACTTTTTTTATGACGTCATTTTCGTGACGTAAAAGTACAGTTAGTCCAATTCGTTTTAAGCTACATAATAACTAAAGCCCCACAATTATTTTTAATTCTTCAGCGACTTCGCAATTTCGGCTCGCATATAATTTATCGTCCATAAAACCGAATTCGGCACAAAGTGACAATCCCTTTGTCGTGTTACGTTTCCGAGAAATTGTTTGATGACTGACAGACAGACACTTATTATGTGTACAAGTTGAGTTTACATCCAACGCTTTGAAACGTATTATTAAAAATGGTATTTTTGTAAAAATGTCATTTTGATTATTTTTTATTGGTGTCGTGTTAGTAACCTTTTATGGGTGCGAATGATTTTATTTTTTGGTGTTTTAGGCGGTGGAATAAGTAGCTGATTTATGAGAATTTGATTGTATAGACGGTATATTAATAATGCAATTACTACAGGTACGTAAAATAACTGTAGAATATTACACGTACATTAGGGTATGCAGAGAAGTAAGAGCGAGCTTGTGTAGGTGTCTATGTTTTTTTACCCGACTACGGCAGGGAGGAAGGTTTATGAATCTTACTGGCTGTGTATGTATGTCAGTTTGTGTTCTCGCACAGCCTAAACTACTCAATACTTTATTGCATACCATAATGTAATTTTAAGACTATGGTTCAATTATGGACCCTGTTGGGCACAGCATTATTTTAGTGGGAGAGAGGAAGAGCGCCTACATGTTTGCTTGATTGATTGATTAAAATATTGTTGATAGATATTTTGTTATTAGTAATTGTCATTTTAATATTATAAATTATCTTCATAGTAAATTCTTTTTTAGTCTATTATTTCTTCTTGGTTCTGTATAGTAGAAAGAATTTTAACTTATTAATATAACTATTAAAATAATGTTTTCTGGTAAGAAATGAGGTGTCTTTGGCAATCCAAGACCAATGTCTTGATTCAGAGAGTGTCCTAGAATACATCACGTCACAAGAAAACCATTATTTAGTACTACTAGCGCCATCTCGCTGTCGTCATGTTTTTTAAACTGTTAATGTCCTGCCTACCTCCAGCCCAAAACACAGCGTACATAAATACACTTAATTGCATAAATACGAAACAATACCATCACTTATTGTGCCAATAAAAAAACTCAGTAAATGCCACGTGCGCTGCGCGTCGTAAATTTTGTGCGAGCGTTTATTTGCGTCGATCTCAACCGTAGCATCTGCGATTGTTGGGCGTTTTTGTTTTTATTTGCGCACGTATGAAAGTTATGTGGTGAAATGTTGGTTTGTGGAAAATAGTTTATTGTGATGTTATTATGGAGTTTGAGTTCTATTGATAGGTTGAGTTAATTAAAGATTTCGCCATACCTAGAAATTTAAATTCCATCATTTTCAACGTCATTGTTTTTCATAATATTTCACAACGTATTATTTATTAAGATGACTAGCTTTTGCCTGCGGCTTCGTTCGCATTAATTAAGCTCAAAAAACTCTTAACACACTACTAAAGTTTCTTTAATAATATAATTCAATCGTGATTCGAAAGACACGTGGCGCCATCTATGAACGTTATTGTTGTTTTCCTTAAGAACAGTACTTTTTTTCAGGATGAAAGGTACCCTTTGTCCGTTTCTGTACACCTGACAACGATCGGCAAAATTTCAAAATGATTGGTTCTGTGGTTTAGGTGTGAAAAGGTAACAAACAAACAAACTTACTTTCGCATTTAGGTAGAATATTAGTAAGGATAAAGAAGTAAGGATATGGAGGGGTTAGTGGCTAATTAACAACCGCGCGTTAAGCTGGGCTTACCACGGTTAGTTCCTAGATGGGTGGCCATACTGACCATTCGTTGCACAATGAGACACCTCTATGCCTCGAAAAGCACGTTAAACAGTCGGTTTCAAGTGAATCCCGAAAGTCTGACGACCGATCTAACCTTAGGATATCGGCATTGATAACTGGGTTGCGGAGGTATGATAGCAGTCGCTCCGTGTAAAATACTGGTATTCAACCACATCTGATTAGACTGAGCTGACCTCAACATAGTTGGAAAAGGCTAGGCAGAACATGCTGATGTGGTAATTAATTTTTGAAATTCAGATGAAGATTACATTTGGACAGCTGCACTTGGAATGCTGCTTCCAGGCCACCATTTTTGTACTATAACTTTCGTGAAACACTCTCAAATATTTGTGATTAATTACGGTTTACTCACGTGCATTTTTCGGGATTGCCCGACTAGTTTCAGACCCAAACGGAGCCCTTAATCATGAGCTGATCACGCGGCGACGTCGCGAGTCGAAGTACAGGAGTTCGACTGGCGACCTCGCCGCGTGATCATAACCTAGGCCACCATGTTGAGATTGTTTTATTAATGGGAGTGCTTTCGCTGCCGGCGCCGGTTGCCATTACGAGTGTCGGCGCCGGTTGCCAAATAGGCTGCGGCGCCGCGCCGGCTACATACACTGTTTTTATACACCTTCAAATCCTCTTCAAACTCTTCATGAGACGATTATTCGTCACAAACTTTCGTTTTCACAATAAAAACAAATGAAATGTTGATGTGATGTTTTTAAGATTGATTGGAACCTAACCTATCCGTGTCGGGGTGCCCCAAATTATAGAGGTCGCTTCGCTCGCTCTTTAAATTTGTCAGTTGGAAGACAAGTTACAGTGTTTGGCCCAAAATATTGTTTACCTTTCAACTAACATACCTAGCGAACAACTTATTACCGCCGCTGGTATCCATTTTGGGTGCCGGCAGCTGATGTTTTTAATCTCAGCTGCCGGCAGTAATGTACCGCTGGTTCTCGATGGTGTTATTTTTGGGTGCCGGCGCCCCGGCAGCGAAGGCACTCTCATTATTAATACGGGTCTTTTCCGCCTCTTGCAGCTCCCACAAGAATAGACCTAGGGCTCATTTGATGAAACTACTCTGCAATTCTGCACTCAATAGGTACATTGGTACGTAATATCCAGCTGAACTCAATAGTTCCAAAATGTGGAGTGGTGAGTGCGCAGCCAAATAATCTTTACGTATAAACATTAACAGCACACACACACGTACAAATTATTCTATTAGACACAAACACACACATACACACGACATTTAAGAGAATACTCATTTAAATCCGCAATAAATAATCGCGAATGACCAGAACAAACGGGGCGTAACCAGTAACGTAAACACGTGAAATGTAAGCGGATTTGTATTGCCGTCAAACGTAAACGTAAACTTGCGCGCAAATTGCAGTTGTGAGTAAGTGTTGCGCGTTTTATGTTGTGTCATTATTGTTTTAGAAAATGTATTTATTTTATTACTTTTTTGTGTTATGAAGAATCAAAACCAAAATAAATAAAAAATAACACGTGATCCATTACAGACGCTTATGAAAAGACGAATTTAGGTGCAAGGTTCCAATAGTCGTTTCCTATAGCGAAGTGCCGGCAAAAAACTCCATGGTTACTCTTTTAAAAAAAGGATATCTTTAACAACTTCAGTGAATACAGTACTATGATTTAGGATAGTTATTAAAGAACAATGTAGTCTTGACCACAGACCTGTGAGTAATGTAATACCAAATCTTGAGTACAAAAATTAACCAAAAAGAAAAAAATAACACAATATGAATAATAGTAATTTATACAATTATATGTATAGGCAAGTCCACGAAGTTCTCACATTTACAAAAGATAAAATGAAGCTAAACTATAAAAAACAATTGACATGATTAAATGTCATCAAAACTTAGAGAAAAAATCATCTATAGTCCGGTCAAGTTAGCTCAAAAAATAGGGGTAGGTTAACAGAAATTCGCATAGAGCTGAAAATTGGTACGAATGTTCGGAACACCATTATAAATCAAATGTAAAAAGTCCCCAGCGATCCCACACTTGCAAAAAAAGATATTCAAGGTCAAAGTTCGCAAATATGGGTTTTTTGCGTTTTTAGCCAAACGGTAAGTTTTATGATAAAAATAGGTCAGACAAAAATTATGGATTATGCAATTCTCTATAAGAATTGTCTACAATTTTTCTCCTAAACGTCACCGTTTCTGAGATATAATGGTTGAAAAAGTTGTATTCTTTATAATATGCGTTTCCACGCCACCTGGAAGGTAGTGTACTTGGCGCGTTTCTTTAACGTGGTTTCTCCAATAGGCCTGTCCCACAATCTATTGTGATCCTGTTTAATTCAATACTAATTCAAAATATATAAAAATTGGTACTATTGGAAATGATGAAAACCGTATGAATTCTAAAAAATTAGGTCAAATTATCCGTCTCATTCATAATCATCTGATAATACTGCTTCCTCTTCTTCTTGTTCGTCTTCTTGTACTTCTTCTTCTGCTTGTTCTTCTTCTTCCTGCTGGGTGTAAGTAAATTGGTCTAACAGCGATGTATCAGATGTCTCCTCACTGATATTGTACAAATCCTCTTCTGATGGTGATTCAACATTGGAGCACGACTGACCTTGACAACTGGTACATGTTAATCGCCATCAGAAGAGGATTCGTGCGATATCAGTGATAAAGAATACAACTTTTTCAACCATTATATCTCAGAATCGGTGACGTTTAGGAGAAAAATTGTAGACAATTCTTATAGAGAATTGCATAATCTATAATTTTTGGCTGACCTATTTTTATCATAAAACTTACCGTTTGGCTAAAACACGCAAAAAACCCATATTTGCGAACTTTGAGCTTGAATATTTTTTTTTGCAAGTGCGGGATCACTGGGGACTTTTTACATTTGATTTATAATGGTGATCCGAACATTCGTACCAATTTTCAGCTCTATGCGAATTATTGCACTTTGAAATGTCTAATTTGACCGGACTACTATACATATAATAAATCTGTAGACATGACGTGTCTGTACATAGCAAATATTTTGAAAAAACCTGGTTGGGATGTTAAACTATAACCAATAGAACCCATTTTTAACATTTTTGGATTTTTTGTCTGTTTATCTGTTTGTCCGTTTATCTGTTTGTTTGTTCAAGCATCACGTAAAAACAACTGATCCAATGTTGTTGACTTTTATAAATAAATATTGTACTTATCTCCAAGTAACATTTATGTTTTTTGTTTCATCGCAATCGGTTCACGCAATCAAAAGTTATGCGAATTTTAAGTTTTCTAGAAGAACTTAGCATGTATTTGTGTATACTTACCATTTCTTTTCAATAGATGGCGTTACGTGTATCAAATCACGTTGTGAGGAAATATAATCAACGAATATAATTATTACTATTCTCAGTCTACGGAAAGTCTATTGAAATGCTATCCGAAGAAGGTACTAACTAAGCTTTTATAAAAAAAACGAAGATAATGTTATTTAAAATTTATAAGGTAGAGGTACCTACCTATCTATCTGAATGGCAGTGGAAGAGAAATACATTCAATTTCATAAGCAAGTGTAGGTATTCCAAATTTTTAATTGTGCAAGGCAATACGATAGATTAATTTGAAATAATCATATATTTTTTTATGAATACTTAAATATGTATTTATAAATCTATTTACTATTAATAAAATTCAAAGTGCACTTTGTCTGTAATTAAATATTTTTTCCAAAATTTCGATTCGGTGGTACTATACTATCGATACAGAAACCATAACATTTTTTTTTTAGAATTATTGTGTCTGTCTTTCCGTCCGGACATCGCGTAAAATCCCGTGGATGGATTTTGATGGGACTTTCGCTGATGTGTGACAATTTTGCTGCTATATATATCATCACGCTATTGTTCATAGGAGCCGAGCAGCGGAACATTATTTCCACATACTGCGAAGTATAAGCTTAATATTCGGATCGTAAAATCGCGTGAATCGATTTTGATGGGCCTGCGCTTATGCTGGTATATAAACTATCACGCTATTGCTCATAGATGCCGAGCAACGGAACATTATTTTCATATACTGCGTAGTATAAGCTGTAGACAGAAGTAAGTGCTGCAGTGAACGGTCGCTGGCTCAGTGTCCTGCGTTAAAACCTCACTTTAAAAAAATACATTTTTTGTAATTTTTTTGCAATGTTTTTATATCTTATTTTGTTCATTGTTGTCAGAACTATTCAAAGCCTGTCGTCGCCGTTTTATTAAGTTTATTTAAGCCTTAGGTAATGTCCCAAAACACATAGTCATGAAGAGAAAGTACTATAAATATTAAAAATTGCAAATTTCACTCAAAGGTGACTTCATTTTATTTTTAAAAGTAAGAAATATTGCCTTTACTGATTTTTTTGCCTGAACCGGGAATCAAACTGACAAAGCTATACCATCTGCAAAGGCACCTGTTGATAATATCTTTATGGTCAATAATCAGGATCAAAACTCTCCAACAAACAATATTCAAGTATTATCCATTTTAGCAAGGAAATGTATGGAAATAAGCAACGCGTTTTTAGTATTATGGTTATATGAACCTTTACGGTCAATCAAGAAGAGCTGAAACTCTACCTAAAGAAATGGTTTAAAAGATATAAGTGCCTGGGTGGGACACCTTTGTTGTTGTTATTATTATAATAAATGGAATACATATACACTAGGTATTTAGTTGCTGCGACACAATGTTGTTTTCCGAGTTCCACGCGGACGGAGTCGCGGGCACAGCTAGTTGTAAAATAAGATAAAAGATATCTTGAGAGTAATGATAGCAATAAAAATAAAAAAATAATCATAACAGACCGACTCACTTTATTACCAGTTATTTCGCAGCACATCACTACGTTACTCTGTTATTTTTGGCGGCGCAGTGCAGCGCTCAGTGGAATTTTCATTTTGGCTCCCACTTCGAATCCGGGGTAGTACAAAGAAAACCCTTTGTTTTTCTCTGTTAATTTGGGCAATTAAAAAATATCAGTTACCGGAAAAATGCAGCCGTAGATCTGAAAACCAATACAGGCAATTATCCTGACTACGTGAGCTCCCATTAATTCGTAGGGCTTTTGTATTTACGAAATGTATGCAGCAGCTATGTACCTACGCAAGGTTAGTCAGAAAGGGGGCACTAATTTGAAAGGGTGTCAAAGTACCTATAATAATGAATAACTTTTGTTCTACAACTTTTCTCAAAACTCAATAATTTACGAGAAATAAGTAGCTGTTGTTCAAAATTCTCAAAAAAAAAACTATCTGTTCTCAGCTATGATCAGCTGTGTTTACATTGAAGGTTGAATTCAAGGATTAAAAGCTACATTTTCTGAATTCAGATCTAAAGCAGAGATGTTTTTTTGAAAAAAACTAAAATAAGTTATCTTGTACGGAAATAAGAATTATCGAATATTTAACACTAGCTTTAAAGTGTGATACTTAAAGTAGCCTACGGATTAGTACCCCCTCTCCGACTAATCTTGTATAGTTGAGAGCCCTAGAGTACCTATGGTACGTTGATGACTCATGTAATAACATAATACATAACATAATCAACCCATTACTGTCCCTTTGGCATCTTTTCAGAATGAGGAAGATTTAGGCCTTAGGGCATATATACATAAAGCGCCGACCTACCAGCGCTTATCAGTACTGGTCCGTGTAGGTAACCTCTACATAAAGGAAGCGGGTAGAAGCAGAGGCTGGCATTTTTTATCAAAAATACGCTTTGTTCCAAATACAAATTCGCGCAAATACAGCAACAAATGACGGCTTACCAGCGCTGATCGGAGCAGGTCGGCTCTGGTTCGCCACACAGTATAGAGACTACCTGCGCCGACTACCTGCGCGGACCAGCACCGACAAGCGCTGGCAGATCGGCGCCGGCAACCCGATTTCTACGTGTATACGCACTTAGTCCACCACGCTGACCTGATGCGGGTTGACGGAATACACACACCATCGAGAACTTCATGGAGCCCTCTCAGGTGTACAGGTTTCCTCACGATGTTTTCCTTCAACGTTAACGCAAGTGATTATCAAATTCTAAAAAGTCAGAGGTGCGGGCCGGTTTTGTACTCGGACGCTCTTGCATGGAAGGCAACCGTTCAACAACCGCTAGGCTACTGCTCTTTATTTCATTTATTTTACTTATTAGATCTTATTATTTTATGTTATAGATGGCAATTAAGCCGACGATCTAACTGATGGAACGTGGTTACCGCCGCCTATATACGCTAACAGAACTAAAAAGATTGGTGATACGTAGCCAACATTAGAGATAAAGTTTTAAGATTAATCCCTTAGTCGCCTTTTACGATGCCTATTTATTTCTGGGAATCACGGAATTCCCTGTTTAAATAGCAAAGTGCAATGGTTTCTGGTGTATCCTCTGGTGCACTGATGACCCTTGTTTTAAACTATAGGTCTATGAAAAATACGATATGGGGCGAGCTCTAGTTTTTCCGGGAGCCAATTTCCCGAACCGTGTCCGACAAAATGGCTCGAAGTAACTGAAACTTTCCTTACAAAAAAAACGAACTAGGTACACTTTCCAATCTAATGCTCTGAACCAGCCCAGCCGCTTGCAACACTAGGCCAGTGACGTAATCTAATTTAAAATATTCCAAAATCCTGGCTAAAACAAATACATGGAAGCCATCTTAATTTTCCTAAGAATTCACAAGATTTACGCTTGAACTAACAAACAACAAGTTTACAACACTAACTGCCTATAAACATGAAGCCATTAAACTAACAAGTTGACCAATTTATTAGCAGTTCAGCGAACCCCACACCTATTGGAGCGCACGCGCAGATTAACTCGAATTATCTAATAATGAGTGCAACGAGGGAACGCCCGCGCACTGCACTCTCGCTAGCGATACCAGGGTAGGCAGAAGGACAAGTTTGGGATTGCTTAATTGTTTTGAAAGACATGACACTGGAAAGCTTCATACACTCAGCTTCTCCAGACGCACCTCATTAGGTACCAACCAATACAAAGCTCTGACAACCGACAAATTACGAATTGATTTTATTGGCCGGTAAAATACCAATTAATAAATTACTTAAAGTGGTTTAATAATACAAATATAAAATACTAGCTTTTGCCCGCAGCTTCGCTTGCGTGAAATTTTGAACTCGTTAAGTGACGATTTTCCATACAAACTTTCATCCCCTATTTAACTCCCTTAGGGGTTGAATTTCGAAAAATCCTTCCTTATTCCTTGTCTATAAAGGTCATATAGAGGGAACCTCTGCGCAAAATTTCAGTTTTCTAGGTCCAATGGTTTGGGCTGGGCGTTGATGAGTCAGTCAATCAGGACTTTTTTTTATGTATTTATGTAGATAGAAGAGCTTTGTTTTTCTTCTGCTTCTCTCGTGGCAGCACAAGCTATAATATGAGTACTTAAGTATCGTCACTCGTGGAGGCTCTGTGCATGCGGGTTGCTTTGATAAACGACCGAAGGTTTAAAGTACAAACAAAACTGATTTAGTTATCATCAAATACTAGGTATCAATATTTTAATAGATTTTTTGGATTTATCCGTGTCAGGCTAGAGTTGGGAATAAAAACGGAAAGAGACAAAGATACAAGAAAATAGCGAAACTATTATGCTTCCGTTTTTGCCAATTTGCCAAATAATACTTTGGGTGAATATTCGAAGAACTTTAAATTTTTTTAACAAATCTTTTCATGCTCTTATGGTTTGTTAACGTTATAATAGTTTCGGTTAGAGGAATTCCATTTTCGCAGAAATAGTTTTTCTATTTCTATTACTATTTGTGTGTCTAATACATGGAATGTCTCTGTTTTTGTTCTTGTCTCATTGTTCGATGGCAGTGATATAATTTGGATTTTCATTTACATCATTGAAGTTTTAAACATCTACATACCTACTTAACTTTGGTATGACGGTAATGATGTTTTTAATTTTTGAGACGGTTTTTATCGATTCATGATAGCGGAACCAATTTGACTTACTGCACAATCCTGTATAGCGTACACACTGCGCAGTAACTTACATGGGTGACAATACTGCGTAGTGAGTGACTTACAAACTATAACTTGATCCCTCACTCCTTACATTTTATTCCAAACTAGAGGTCAACATGATGACGTTTGTGTAGTAAATTACTAACCAAATGTAACTTGACCCCTCACTCGCAACATTTGGTAGCAAACGGTGGGTCAACATAATGATTACTAAGTGAGTGACTTATTACGATAATACGGCTAGTACAAGCTTTGCTTTGTCTGCTTTGCCTATTAATTGGTGTAGGTTTCGCTTGATCAACGTAATGGAAGCCATTGTTCCTGACTTTCGTGTTTGTTGTAGTATTTCTTGCAGCCTATTAAGCCGGGTATCCACTTAGGTTCGCCGTGGTTTGCGAACACTGTGTGCTCCGCGAACGTGAATGTGTACAGTGTACACACAGGCTGCAACATCAGTGCTCCTGTACGAACAAACTGCGCTCCCCTTTGAGATCGCGCAAAAAACCGCTTCCCGAGCGCTCCGCCGTGCTCCGATCGTGCTCCAGTCGCGCTCCGCGATCACGACGTATCCATTATGTTTGGTTTGCGGAGCGGGCGCGTTCGCAAACCACGGCGAACCTAAGTGGATACCCGGCTTTATAGTGTATCTGAATATTTGCAGGGGAGAGTAAGAATTTGCGATAAAATTTACTAATATTGTGATCATTTGATCACTATAAAATACATTTTATTATTTATTAATTTAATTATAATTAACCAATAAAATTTTAATTTAATTATAATGTGTATGAATTTGCAATTAATTTTACTAACATTGTCCTAAATTAGTCTCTATAAAATACATTGTAATAAGTACTTATTAATTTAACTTTATTAAAGGTTAAATTTTAATTAATTTTCTATGTGGGTGTACTAAACATCTTTGTCTAACCCGTTTGGGAAAACAGGCATGATGTTTTGTTGTGTCACTTTGTAATTTATCCTTGTGTAATTTGTTTAAATTTTACTATTTGAATTTAAATTTAATAGTTCCGTATCAATCAAGGACCGTCTCCGTTTGAATTTAAATTTTCCTGCGTCCATTAATTTTAATTAAATGTCGTAAGTTTTAGTCTGATATTAAGTATATGGGGGGACGGATTAGGAATCAAATTACCCTCTTTCGCTAATTCCCCTCTTTCGCAAGTCGTAAGAGGTGGCGAACATGTCACCATAAAACTGTGCCCGAAAAATGGCAATAGGCTCGCCACCTATTGCATGCGTCTTAATATCGAGACGAAATTTCGGTGTACAGACTCAGGTAATAGGAGAACAGCTTACTCCTTCAGGAATCACAGGTCTAAGCAAAATAAGAGTGGGATAATCCCATTCTCTTAGCCCAATTGATGATGATGATGTGATCCGACCGATTTCGGCCATGGCGATTGCTTCAGCTCCGCTGTACTTGTAAATAGATATACATTCCATGTAAATAAAAGAGATGCATAATATTAATAGTTAATCGCTGACTGTTCACACTGCCGGCGAGGAATCGCTCCACTAGTTTGTGGCTGAGCGACATGAGCTATCAAAGATAATACTCGCTCAGCGATACTTGCTTAGTGATACTCGCTTGGCCGTCAGACCTCACGCCGAGACACCAACCAGCGGTCATTTGCGAGTGGTGCGAGTAATCGCCCGTTGCACTCGCATACTCGCTTATAGCCCAGCGACAAAACTATCGGAACTACACACTCGCTTCTAGCTGCTCGCCAACTCGTTTCTAGTTTCTAGCTCTACTCGCTTTTCGCTCATCGTCGGCGGTGGGACAAGTGCCTAACAGAGGGCCTGTTTACACGGTATGTAATCATACAATTTTAAAAACTACAAACCATCTCTCTAATAAAATGGAGACGGATACATCAACCAGAGTAAATACTAATTATGTTAAATTTTATATAGATAATACCTACATACTAAGTCAGGAGTAGTAGATGTTCATTCTAATCCGAAACTACAGACACTATCTCGAAAATATTACCCCTAAATTGGTACTTCTAACCATATCTCCCCCATAAAGACGCTGGCAGCCGACCCATACACTTACCAGGAAAAGGCTAGAACAATGACAGTAATAAAGTAAGTACTAACTGCTCATCCAATGAAGCTAAACAGAGCATAAGCGCCAGGAAAATTACTGATATGACTTTTTAACAGAGTAACTGGCAATTATTTCTAATATAGCACTGCGCAAGGGTGAACGCGCAGTAGTAACATGATATCGTACTAATTGTGTGTTTTAGTCTAGGTCAAGCTCAAGGCTAGCTTTTGTTTGTTTTTATCTAAAATTAAAACTGTTCTATTTTTGTATTGCGTTGACTAATCGGTCTGTTGAGGCTATTTTTTGTTAGAAATAGTACTAACATATTTTTCTAACAAAACTAAGGCGTGGCCTAACTGTTTGGTCAAACAAAAACACGCATCTTATCCGAAACGAATGGAAAACATTTCCACGTACGCCTGCGGGGGGAGCGGAGTCAACTATCATAATAACGATTACATTTTTTTTTGACATTTGAATTTTTTTTGGCGTCTATCCTTTTAATCAAAAGCCATATAACATTGACTTTTGTTTATAAAATTGTAGCAGATCGCAATGTTTCGCTAACATGTTCACTAACATGTTTTGTTAGTTTGTTTTGCTAGATTTTTGCCGCAGCAAGCCTGTTTTTAGGCTGATGTTCCACCAGAGATGTGTGCAAAAACCACCAATAGCATCGCTTGATTTTCAAATAAGTGTCAAGTTTAGTAAAATAAAGCCATCCTATTGGCTGGTTAGACACATATCAGTGGGACATAACTCTGGTAGAATATATTTAGTTGTTATATTAGTATAGTCAGACTTAGGTATAGATTGAGGCCGAAATTATCATCATCAAAACATTGACGCCTATTCAGAAATCGCACATAGGTATAACCATTTCATTCTTAAGTAAAATTATCTTTTAATCTATCTCTCTATTTAATAAAAGGTAACTCTGTGTTACCGTTTATCTTCCAGTAATAAGCGCAGCTCTATGAATAGGTACTTAGGTAGGTAACTTGGCGGCGAGACAGGCTCTATGTCTAAGCATGTATAGAAGATAATACCATACTGCGGTGTTGCTTGTCAAATTATCGTTTGACGTCGACTCGCCGAAGCGGACGCTCTGCTCGCCACACGAATAGACAATGTTCACGTAGATTTTATATACAGGGTGTCCAGTAAATAGCACGACATACTGCAGGGGGTGATAGCTTGGGTCAATACCTACCAAAACAACACAATATATGTTCAGCAAAATCTTACGGATTTACAGTTTTACAAAATTTTCCGAAATGTCGAAAAATCTCTACCTTGAAACAGATTTTTGAGCATCTCGTAATGAAAAATTCCTTTTCTAGTTTTTTCTTTCACATCAAATTATTCGTGAATAAATACTTTACTCATTGATAAGTTTTTTTTCTATCAAAAACAAGAATGTTTTCAAGAAATACAAATTTTTGTATAAATTTTTACAGAACAATTTTATTATTGCTTAACTTTAACCTACAGTGGTGAAAAAAAAAAGTATGTGGCAGTTTTGTACAACAAACTTAAAAGATAGCCTGTTTAATGGTGATTTTGGTAAGATACAATACTAGTGCATTTTCATTAAAAAAAATCAAAAAAATGCTATTTTAGTTCCAGAGAAGCTGATTTTGTTGAAAATGTAATTAACGTAATTTTGACAAAAACCACTACGAGAATAAGTTATAGCTGCTCATTTACGCGAATCATTATAAAACAAGTTGTGGCATGTAAAATGCGACATGCACGCGTAATGGATAAGGGCGTTCGCTATGTTACGCGGCGGGTACCCGCCTCGCGTGTGTGTATTGAAAGATAGTATGTACAAACCCGTCGCATGCGTCCGCGCCAGTTAGCGCTGCTCATACTATCTTTCAGTACACACTCGCTAGGCGGGTACCCGCCGCGTGCGCACCTTTAACGTAGCGAACGCCCTAAAGGTTTTTACCTGAGGTTTTTAAGTGAGCTATTTGCCCATATCTAACAGAGATTTTTTTCTTATTGGACTGCTGTAGGTGGTCCTAGGGGACCCTCCCTACTACGTAATCGGGCAGTTAATGGCGAGACCTGAAGGGTCTCCAGCCAATGGGGGGGGGGAAGTAAAATACATAACCTAAGCTAACTACTTGTACTACACTAACATCATGACTACCTGCAACAACAGCACTAAGGGCGACCCCTAGTGAGACTCGGACCTCGGCTTAGGACGTTGCTGGCGGGGACTAAGGGGGGGGGAGACAGCCTGATGAGAGCTGAATTATCGGTGTGACTGCGGAGTCTGAAGAGACGACCGGCTCTACGACGGGAGAGCTCGGTGGATCGTGACCGGCGGCGGTGGGACGTCGCGACGGGCCTTGTCGGCGAGGACGGTATGCCGGACGGCGGCGTTTGTTGTGTAGTGTGCTGGTCGATTTATTCGCCTCCTGGAGGAGGGTTATTTCGTCATCGGGTTCTAAAAGTGTGTGCCTGGGACGGCGAACTTTACTTATGAGAGAGGGACTGTAGTCGGCCGCTGCGGCAACTAGGGGGTTCGGATGGAGGGGGGCAGTGTTGAAGTAACGCTTGGAAATGCGTTTGAGGTTTTTTTTTTTTTCTTTTTTTTTTTTTTTAAAAACGTTGCCCCACACTAAGATTTCTCTTGTATCGTGGGTGCGTTTACAGACACAAATCTCACAAACAAACGCCCAGACCCGAAACAACCATCTGTAGGCCATACAAATTTTTGTTCCGTGTGGGAATCGAACCCACGACCCGCAGCGCAGAAGCCAATCGCTTAGCCACTGCACCAAACGTGTCGTCAAATTATTTATTTTTTATTTATTATTTATTGCCTGATGGTTGGCATTTTAAGATCGAGATGGAGTTGGACTTTACGCATGAACCACGGGGTAGCCGCGGTTCTGCGCAACACTCGATTCTGGAGGGTTTGGAAGGATTTGAAGCGAAAAGGCTTAACGTGTGCGAACGAATGGGGTGAGGGGACGAGAGGGTGCGTTCTAGGCAATCCGACGGAAAGTCTCGAATGATGAGCACGAGACGTCTAACAGAGATGCGTTGCGCACGGCTTAAGGTAGCGTACTGGCAAGCGTCGCAAAAAAGGTTGAGAGAGTAAGACACAAAATCACAATACAAGAAATAGCGGGATAGCACATGCGCAATTTTTTTTTTTCGTCTGAAAACGTTGTCCCTCACTAGGATTTCTCCTGTATCGTGGGTGCGTTTACAAACACAAATCTCACACACAAACACCCAGACCCGAAACAACTATCTGTAGGCCATACAAATTTTTGTTCCGTGTGGGAATCGAACCCACGACCCGTAGCGCAGCAGCTAATCACTCAACCACTGCACTAAACGTCAACGTGTGTGTGCTTCTTTTGTTAGACAATAACCATTCGGGTCGGGTCGGTCGGCGAGCAGGTAAAAACCTTTAGGGCGTTCGCTACGTTAAAGGTGCGCACGCGGCGGGTACCCGCCTAGCGAGTGTGTACTGAAAGATAGTATGAGCAGCGCTAACTGGCGCGGACGCATGCGACGGGTTTGTACATACTATCTTTCAATACACACACGCGAGGCGGGTACCCGCCGCGTAACATAGCGAACGCCCTTATCCATTACGCGTGCATGTCGCATTTTACATGTCACAACTTGTTTTATAATGATTCGCGTAAATGAGCAGCTATAACTTATTCTCGTAGTGGTTTTTGTCAAAATTACGTTAATTACATTTTCAACAAAATCAGCTTCTCTGGAACTAAAATAGCATTTTTTTTATTTTTTTTTAATGAAAATGCACTAGTATTGTATCTTAACAAAATCACCATTAAACAGGCTATCTTTTAAGTTTGTTGTACAAAACTGCCACATACATTTTTTTTTCCCCACTGTAGGTTAAAGTTAGGCGATAATAAAATTGTTCTGTAAAGATTTATACAAAAAATTGTATTTCTTGAAAACATTCTTGTTTTTGATAGAAAAAAAACTTATCAATGAGTAAAGTATTTATTCACGAATAATTTGATGTGAAAGAAAAAACTAGAAAAGGAATTTTTCATTACGAGATGCTCAAAAATCTGTTTCAAGGTAGAGATTTTTCGACATTTCGGAAAATTTTGTAAAACTGTAAATCCGTAAGATTTTGCTGAACATATATTGTGTTGTTTTGGTAGGTATTGACCCAAGCTATCACCCCCTGCAGTATGTCGTGCTATTTACTGGACACCCTGTATATTATGCATTTGTTATGCATGGCTTTTCTGATAAATTCGAAAACCGAGCGTTTTTAAAGTCAAATCCATATCATATTCTCTAGCTGTCAAATGGTTTTGAATATTTTTATACGAGAGCATTTTTTTCTTGGTGAGATTTTTATTTAGTAAAAAATCTACTGAATCTTGTAGCGTTGACATTGTTTATATTTCTAAATCTGCTGCACTGATAGATTGCCTGGTTTATTAAAATATTTAGTGGTTTTTTTAGAATAGAATAGAATTTTATTTGCGTAATATGTAGGTACATTACAGTACATTTTATAAGTAAATGTTTTTTGAGAAATATAATTGACGTTTTGACTTGACAGCTTTCGTATGGACAATACTTATGTCAAAATGTCAAAATTCCTGTGATTCTTATTCTCTCGTGTCAGCACGAGCTATACGAAAATAGCTCATGCTGTGGTGAAAAGATTAGCCAGTCAGCAAGGTTGGTAACGGGGCTGACTGTCCAGGGTGCACCGGACGTACTGAAGTATCGTCACTCGTGGAGGCTCTTTTCATGCACCCCAATTTTATTCCTGTGATAAAAGTTATTTAGCTGTTGAAAAATTGGTCCATAAACATTTATTTTAATTAACAATCACAACACAAAAACTCACATTCCAATTTTAAAATCTTAATTACTATTAAAATTATAAACGATCACAGTAACTTCATCAAAAAAGATACACACACAACTACAATCAGTAAGCAAAGAACTACAACACTAGGGTTGTCAAATGTTTACCAAGAACTACTCCCTCGCGTTCTGTTTACCTTATTATGCGACAGACAATTACAGACTAAATTACTAATAGTATTGGCTCAGCATAGTTCGCTGTTTGCACAGCGGGAATTAATTCTCGACAACGCGGATTTACTTTGACTGAAGATTATGTGTAAGAATACATCACTAGGTAGGTATGGGATTTAGATTTTAATTATTACAAACATAGCTCACGCCTGTTTCCCGCTGGGGTAGGTAGAGACAATTGAACGCCACCTGCTACAATCCTGATATACATTCCTTCTGCATCTATTATCCTTTTCATAAACACTACAGTCGTTGATTTTAATTATTATTGTGTTTAATAAATACGTTGTGTGTGTGCATGAGTGTATATATGGGTGTGTGTGTATGTGTGTTTGGGTGTGTGTGTATGTGTATGTGAATGCGTGTGTTCATTGAAGTGATTATTCGAAGGCCTATGATCAGCAGTGAACATTTAAGAACTGAAATGATGCGACGTTTTCATTTCATAGTGTCCTCATCGCTAAACATCACGACTACATATGACGAGTCTTCAAGCTAAATGGTCTTCCGTGGTATGGACCGTTTGCTTCATGCTGCCTCAGACTTTAGGCTTCAAAAAACTTAGAGTATAGGTACCTACCCACATACCGCTGGTCAGATTTCTAATTTATAAATAGTAGAAGTTATCATGTTTTAGACGGAGTGACAGAATTTTTTCATTTAAAAAATCTGCCTTAGAAATATATTCTTTAGTCATATTTTACGATATCTATGAAGACTATCTATGGAGCCGAAAGGTTCTGGAGTGGCGACTGCGTACCGGAAGACGCAACGTGGGTAGACCTCCCACAAGGTGGACTGATGATCTGGTGAAGGTCGCGGGAATCCGCTGGATGCGAGAGGCACAGGACCGGTCGATGTGGCGATGCTTGGGGGAGGCCTATGTCCAGCAGTGGATGTCTTTCGGTTGAATGATGATGAAGACTATGACTTTTCCTAGTTTTCCAAGGATTGATAGGGAAGAGTGCTTTAAATACTTATAAACCTACCCTCAACACATCTTCGACCGCGGGGATATGCGGTAGACTGAAATATACAAGTGTACCTTAAATAACGCACAACCTCTTAAGGGGATCACTGTACTAATCATTATGAACAACTTTTACTATGGGACAAAACCTGAAATCGTGAAAAAAAATCAGCTGTTCCCTACATTTATGTTCGCATAACTCGTCAAAATGTAGGGAACAGCAGTTTTTTTTCGCGATTTCATTTTTGGTCCCATAGTAAAAGTTGTTCATAGGAGGAGCTCGTGGCTAAATAATTACAGCCGCATAGACTGATCTTCCGGGTTAAGCCACGCTTGCCGAGGTTGGTCTGTGGATGGGTGACCATTTACCATAGCGAGTTTCCTCCGTGCCTCGGCAAGCACGTAAGTCGTTGGTCCCGGCTGTCATTTGTAGATCTTTGACAGACGTTACTGTTGGTCAGAAGCCAGAAAGTCTGACAACCAGTCTTACCAAGAGTATCGTATTACCCAGTTACTGGGTTGTGGAGGTCTGATAGGCAGTCGCTCCATGTAAAATACTGATATTCAGCTGCATCCGGTTCGACTGGAAGCCGACCCCAACATAGTTGAGAAAAGGCTAGGCAGATGATGAGTAAAAGTTGTTCATAATGATGAGTACAGTGACCCCTTAAGAGGTTGTGCGTAATTTAAGTTACACCTTGTTTATAAAATAACTGATGGGCGATATTTAGCCATCGACGACCACCCTCTTTGGTCAATATTGCCCAGCGCTACCCGCTACCGATAACAAATTTTACTCAATTAAATTTATACAATTCCATATCAATTCATATTTATTTGATTTAATGAATTGTCAATAAAATTAGATTACTAACTTTATTAAACTAACTACAATGATTTGAATAATCAACTTGCAATCCAATATAATTAAAATATTACTTGTTATTAGTTAAGTAGATTGTTATAATTTGTAACTATTATTACTATTACCATTCAACATAATTATATTATAAACATTAATATTATAATTACTGGCTTTCATGTTGAAACCATAAAACCTACAGGACTTCTAATTTTAAATGTAACAACTTTTTTTTTTCTTTTGAAAATCCTCGTGGATGCCCTTCGCCCGAGGAAAGCGAAGGGGTATTCCGGCCTCTTACTGGTTAAAAACCCACGGTGTTCCTTCTCCTGACCCTTGGCCGGGGTCGCGGGATTCGCAGCTGCATGCAGCGCGACCCCGGCAGGCCTCGGTCCGTCAACTCCTGGCGGACATCTCCTTCTGAGGGGCCTTGACCCACGTCCTCCTGAGAGGCGCGCTCGGAACACTGCGCGCCGCCTTTTCCGGCCTGTTACTGGTCGGGCTACGGGTCCCCTAACCCGCTGCCCGCAGGCCACACACTACGGTGGCCGGAGATCGTGGCGCGCCCTCCGGTGCCCGGTGCGCCTGGCGCGGAAAGGGAGAGTGGCAGCCTGGCAGCTGCCTCTCTATCTCTCCGCTCCCTCCTTGGTCGCCATCACCTCCTCGCAGAAGGAGAATGCAATATAAAGTTTGAGTTTCAGTTTGAGATGCCCGAATCCATCCGATACAGCAGTGGGGAAAAATGGGGGGCTGATTATGCTATTCGATTTTCGTACCTCAAAACATATGTACATAAATATCTCAAAAAAAAACAGTTATTCGACAAATCCATTTAACAATCCGCGATCCTAATTCTCGGAAGCATTTATCGCACGCACATTGCTCCAACTCTTTTGTGTCGACAAAAAAAGTGCGAAAGAGACAAAAACATCTGCAATCATTTGTCCATCAGGTACAATGGACCAACGGTTACCCGTTATAATGCAGGATGTTAAATAATTACACATTCATACACAAATGTACTGTACTGTATTGAAAATGGCACACTTTCTGGTGTTTTGAAGAGCGTTGCACTGTGATTTGAGCGTTTGTAAATGGTGGAAAAATTCTGTTTTTATTTTTTTGTTGTTCGGTGCAACGGTATCCGATGTGGGTTAAGATACAATGATGTCTCGTTGTGTGATTGATATTGGCTCTTTTTGGAGATTTTTTAAAGTTAACAACTTATTAGTTCGACAAATTGGGAAGTATTTTTTAGTTTGTCACACATGATTGACTTTACTTCAAGGCGTTCATTAGATTCATCATCATCATCACAACAGCCAAAGAATGTATAGGGTAAAACTCGGTAAAACGCCCCACTTTTTTTAAAATTGTAATAAATAAAATATCTTACAAGATATAATCAAACTTTTTATTTTGGAATAATATTTAGTATTTTAACAACAATACCACAAGTAATAATGATAATAGGAACTAAGGATACAATAATATTTATTATTTAAAAAAACCTTAGGTGGGGCGTTTTGTAGTGTGATCGTTGGCTAATACGACTCACTCTTATTATAAAATGCCCCAGTGTATTAATCACATATTTTTGCATATTTTAAACTATAACAACAATTGTTTTGACAAAAATTAACTCTCAATCTTAACTTAGGATAATAAGAGGCAGTTACTCAGTCTCTTTATCAAATCGGACTTTTTAAATAAACATGGTACAAAACTCATGTAACCACGCTAAACAAGACAGGCATTGAATCCAATCTTCTGTGGATTTTGTATTATAGTAATCTTCCGTGCATTCCACGCATCTGATAATGTCGTCTTGTTCGTCTGAGATTTCTTCTTCAGAAGTATCTACCCTGCCCTCATTTTCATCATTGCTTTCAGAAGAGGATGAATAGCTTACTTTTTTCTTCTTCTTATTTTTGACAGACACATTCTTTGGCTTCTTTTTACCTCCTTTTTCTTGTTTCTTTTTATCACCATCTTTTTCTTCGATAGGTTAAGTTATTTTTGTGGTCTTAGTCTGCTTTAATTTTCCAGCTGCTGGCTTCTTTTTGTCCGCAATTACCTTCCTTTTCTCAGAGAAAATCAGAAGGCTTGTCACTTGACAAGCCTTTTGATTTTCTCTGACTTAATTCTGAGTTGCGAGCCATGAATCCCGAAAACCAGACATTTACAGCTGATACTGAACTTGATGAAAATGGATTTTTAATATTGAGTTTCCTAGCAAGTTGAAATGCCATTTCTTTAACATCTTTTCTATCAGGGGCAAATCCACCTTTCTCCAATTTCTTTATATGGGCAACCAGTTTTTTTTTCGTGTTCTACAGAAAATACTGGTTTGCGTCCAAGAGGGCCCTTTGATTTTCCCGATAAAATGTGTTTTCTTAGGGTTCGAGATGGTATGCCGAAGCTTCTGGATGCCTCATTAACACCCATTTCTTTGCTAAGTACACTGCGCATGGCTTTGTCTAAGTCGTCTGCACTCCATGATGCTCGTAGTGTTGTTCTTTGATACTTCCGAGACATAATCTGAAATAATAACACGCGATAAAAAATACTTTAACACAGTTCAAATATTGGGGCATTTTGTAAATTGACTTCGGGGCATATTGTCAAATTTGATTTTCAATACGCCCCACCGAGGTCAAAGCAGTAGATTCAAGGTTATAACGTTCGACAAAATAAAAGTATAAAGGTAATTTCATCTATTTTACGATAGTGTGGGTCATTATAACACAAAATCTAAAAGTATCAATAAATATGAATTTCTTAGAAACTTACCGCAAATTATTTCACTCCAATAAATACAGATTTTGCAATATTTTTTAAACGGACATTACAAACTACGTGCACACGTCGGCCATGTTGTTCGCCTACTAGTGGGTCTCCGCGCGTCTAGTTGTGAGCGGCGCAGCTTTGATAGTGTGAGTGCTGGAGTGGTGGGGCGTTTTGTCACTTGGGGCGTATTACCGAGTTTTACCCTACTGCTGAACGGGCGATTATTCTTGATTGTTATTTATTTATTTATACTTCTATGCACTATGGTGGTACATAAGGCGGACTTAATGCCATAAGGCATTCTCTATCAGTCAACCTTTGGGTTAAAAAGAAAAGCATCAAAATAGGTACAGCAAAAAATAAATAAAAATCAGTTGACAATTTTGAACTGAATATATTACGAATTCATAAGATATAAATTACACACACATTTATTATTTTATTGTTATTCGCACACAGGTGGATGCTTCGGTCATCATCTTGACACAATCCTTAAAAGCGGGTCCACATACGTACCATCGTGGCACCCCCGTATCATATCCCTGTATCGTATTCCCGCATTGCATCCCCGTATTGTATCACCGCACACAGGGGTATTTGAGCGATTTGGCTGGCCAAAACTTTTTCTTTGTTATAATCAATGCTAATGGTGCTCATAGGTGGATTTTTATTATTTCAATAGATTTTTATGGATTTACATGAAAAAAAACATTTTTAGTGTTGCAATACTTATTTTATTAATGAATTAATACATTATAATTACAATGTCTTAGAGAAAAACACGATAAATTACTTAACTGGAAGAAGACCACGGTTCTTCATCTGAAGAACCATAGCCTGACATTGTATCTGATGATGACTCATCATCATCATGTATGATGTCAGGCTCAGCCTCAGCGGGAAGTAAGAAACCTATCGTTTCCTCCATAAAAGGTTTTTTTTTTTTTGGAATGTGTCGTATTCCAGTTGATAACGGATCGGAACTAAGGAGTAGCCTGTTAATTACATCCATGTTGCAGGCTACTCGAGAGAATTTTCTTACGAAATTCTGGCGATACAAACGTATATGTTTGTTACGTGCTTCCGCAGCTTCTTCTGATAATTGATCAATCGGAAGCAATGCTTTATCTATAATTTCAGATCCATACATCTGAATTTTGTGCAATGCTGGCGTCATGGGATGACATGGGTAAAGCGCAACATACTGCTCTGCTGTTTCCTTGGCATAAATAGAAAAAAAAAGCTATGTCGATCTTGTGTCTACTCGATAATGCTTCTAAAATTAATTTATGACGGCATAGAAAATTTCCATCAATTCCCGTTCGTTCTTCGTTTAGGTACTCCTTTCACTTAACCCTGAAAAATATTTATGTGGTCGTCCTGTTCGGTTTGTAACTTTTGGTATAACAAATGTGCCTTCTAGCCATGTGTCATTGTTTTTCAAAAAAGAATCTTCTTTATAGTGAGAATCAGTCCATCTCCTTTTAATTTCCGACTTAAAACGTGATAAATCTTGCTTAATTTTTTCCATATCCTCGTCAGAAAATTGGCCAAATTTTAGTACGTATCTTTCCAAAAACTCTAACTTTGCATTAAAATTATTTAAATTTTCTGCCGTCATAATAGTAAACAAGTGTTTTCGAGTCAAAACTCGGACGTTTGACGACCCTAGAACAAACAAGTGGCAATTTATAGCAATAAATAAGAAATCGATATTTTTTGTGTTTATTTTCCAGTCGGCTACATTAAGCTATATTTTCAAATATCGGATAAAACCGGATAAATTTTTACATTTACTGTCAAGACTAAAACACAGGATATTCGAAATGAGTAGAATCAATATCGGGAAATGCCGGGAAATATAACAAAATTGCTAAAACATAAAAAAATAAGAAAAAATAATGCCTTTAAAACAGCACTTGCTAGAAAAATTGTATTAAATAGATTTCTGAGCTATTTTTACTGGAAACATATAAAAAGTATACACATTTACTTGCTTTATCACAATCCGTAGCTTTCACTTTATTTTATTTGCTAACAAATATAGAAATATAATCAAAACTTTCGTTTACGCAGCGAACACCAAACATTGATACATGCACTCAAATGAACGATCAAGTTTGGACTGACCGTCTCGCACGGTAGTTCCGAAAAAGAAACAGTGAAGTATTGTTTTCGTTTCTCATAACTATTAGCTACCTGAGTACCCTTCTTTTATCTGCCTGCTTTGAAGTTTAGGAAACTGAATTTTGGCCGGCCAAATCACTCAAATACCCCTGTGTGCACCGTATTGTATCCCCGTACCTTATCTCCGTTTAGTATCCCCGTATTGTATCTCCGTGTTGTGTCTCCGTGTCGTAT
This sequence comes from Amphipyra tragopoginis, assembly GCA_905220435.1. Classification (NCBI taxonomy): domain Eukaryota; kingdom Metazoa; phylum Arthropoda; class Insecta; order Lepidoptera; family Noctuidae; genus Amphipyra; species Amphipyra tragopoginis. Next base: position 2,001,711 of record HG992010.1, on the reverse strand, counting down.
CGCGGTATCGTATAGAGCTCCATAGCAACAACAACTGGCAGCATCAGAGCGCATCATCATCAGTCGACACTACCGATCATGATACGCGTCGGCGATATGGATACGACGATAGAATCGGCCAAATGATACAACATGGACCCGCCTCAAGTCATCTTAAGGTATGTCTACATTTATAGCATTTTGCCGTATTGTATCTCCATCGCGTGGCACTGACGTGTATCATAATCGCTGGTTAAGGTACGTCCACATTTGTATGTGTGTTTGTCCTAACCAGCGATCATGATACACATCGGTGCCACGCGACGGAGATACGATACGCCAAAATGCTACAAATGTGGACGTAGCTCAACAAAAGCCGACCGCGAAATGGAACCGGCCATATCATCACCACGAGTTAAGCTCACCTTTGTACATGACTTCACTATAATGTCATTTTATTATTATAATTTTCTTGTTCGGCGTAGGTGGCGTGACGATCTAGACGTGTTTGCGGGGCTAGCATGGTCAGAAACGGCACAAAATAGAGATGTTTGGAAGACAAAAGGGGAGGCCTTTGCTCAGCAGTGGGACAGTCAATAGGCTAGTAAAAAAAAAACTTGTTTATGTACAATAAAGATAAGAATCACCTGCCTACACTACCGATCATGAATCGCGTCGCAATACGGATACGATGATAGGATCAGCCAAATGATACAATATGTATGGAACCACCTTTAACAGTCACAGAAAGAGAAAACAATATAGATAAGTACCTACTCCAAACTAAACTAAAATATTCTCCCCAAATACTGACTCCCAAAAATTCCTTCCACAAATTTAATTACCCCTTTCTCCCCAAGTAATAAAAGTTCCCTGATACTTAAAACACCATAACTTTGGTTTAAAATCGACTCTTGACCTCAGTTCCGCGCTATCGCCTCCATGATTCACATTACTATGAATTCTGCTTATCATCGTATTGTTTTATTATTTCAGAGAATCGGTAAAGAGGTAATATGATAATTTTGTAGTCAACAACGTTTGTGGCTTTTCTAATAATGTATTTTTTATGGCTTTTGGCTTCGAGCTTGTCTGGTGACCTGTCTTAGCTGTAATGCGAAATATTTTTTTAATAAACTGACTTACAAAATTCTTCTATGTGATAAATTTTACCTAATTTTTGGTCAATGTAGTTTAGTTTGATATACAGAGTGCGTAGATTTCGGCTATGTGATGGGTCTTTTTACACCCTGTATACCACGCATTGAATACGTATTGTGTAAGTATTGTCAAAATCAAAGCCATAGCGATTACGAGTGTTTTCCGCAATTAGAATGTAGTTTTCACTAAGCGGGCCGTCGGACAGTTATCCAACATCTTATCAAAAAAGAAAGCCAAGTTTCAGGTACCTGCACTTATAATAGCGTATTTGACTGAAAAAATCGAATTAGTCCGTCAGTTAGATTATCAAAAAATATTTGACCCGTATTTTTTCTTTTGTTACGTAAACCAAAATTGACGAAGATACGACACTTTTAAAATTGGCAAAACGTCACAAGCAAGTACAATTTTTACTTGCTTCTGACGTCACAAGCCCCATTCTCGAGTCTTGATGCGTTTTATCTTTCCAAATATTCATAGATTTAACAATAGAAAAAATACATGTCCATTATTTTTCAAAACTCTAACTGGCGGACTAATTAGATTTGCAATTTATTGATACTGTCAACATGCCTATTGCGTCGTCAAATAAAGATTACTATACCTACTTCATAATTATTCCAACAGAAATGCAGTCCAAAATCGCATGTTACTAAGATTAAAAACAAAACGAGTCGCACCAGGAAACAGATTAAAATTAGCCGTGCGTGCGCAATGGGAAACTATTGGGCACGCTAGCCTGTCACTCATGGCTCGGCACGGTCCCATGGTTGTGGCTTTACCTCCTTCCAAGCTTTAGATGTGGGTAGAACTAGGAAACCGAAATTGGATACGAAAGGTCGGAACAATTGTGGTTAGAAAAAATTGCCTTCGGATTTTGCGTTTGGGAAATAATTGCTGTAATTTTTTTGATTTAGTATCGTGTTTTGTTTGTTGATTAAACCTAAAGGGGGATTTTAAACTATGATATTAATTATTTTGGAAAGAAAAGGGAGATCCGTGGTTTACTAATTAACATAAGCCACAATGAGCAGTCGTAACGAAATATTGCTATAATTTAGACACACGGCAGTGTGACAAGCCAAGTTCGGGAAAGAAATCTATTTTAATAATACACTCACGCCTGTATTCCCCGAAGGGTTGGCAGAGGTGTTAGTACACCCACATTTCGCCGTAATGTTTTACGTCCCATGTAATAGGGGGCGAGCCTATTGCCATCGACCGCACACAAATCTAGACTCCGGGCTGCTACTGAGAAATTCCACACGGAAAAACCCAATAACACTTTGCCCAACCTGGGGATCGAACCCAAGACCTCACGCTCAGCAGTCGTGCTTGCGACCTCTACACCAACGAGGCAGTATATATCAATTAATTAGTTTTTATTGTTTTTTTTAAACATGCCATCTTCATACTTGGCAAGCATAATCGTGATCACAGTACGGTGTCATTATCGCATACAAATATGCTCGTATTAATTCGCTTCACAAAGAAAAAATACAAAAAACTCGCAAATTAAAAAAGTGCAAAAAAAGTCTCAGTACACTCTCGAAATGTTCATCATAACAGTCGAGTATTACAAACTTATAACTACAGTGCAGTAAGCCAAAATCACGTCACATGACGTATTAATTAAAACAGAACAATTTCAACTATTAGCAGCTACGTTTGGCAATAACGGGGAGTCTAGCGCGGAAATGTGAAAGAGATTAATATGACCCGCGCGGAATAGGAATTCCTTTGCAACGCGTTTTAGGGTGCGAGTGTACTGCGAGATATGAAGCGATATAGTTAAATAGTTATAGTGCAATATATGACGCCGACTCCTCGTGTGAATTAGTGTTTAAATTTTATTTTTATTATTATAACTTTCGTGAGACACATTCATTTACGATTAGTTACGGTTTACTCACGTGCATTTTTCGGGATTGCCCGACTAGTTTCGGACCCAAACGGAGTCCTTAATCATGAGCTGATCACGCGGCGAGGTCGCGAGTCGAACTAGCGCCGCACCGCGCCGCGTAGCGTTGCGCCCGCGACGATTATTATATTTTATTGTTTGTGTATATTATTTTTATGTTAGTTGTAAGTTTTATATTGTATTGTATTTTGTTAATATGTATTTTTATGTAGTGGTTTCGCTTAGCTTTCACGACACAGGGAACAAAAAAACGTATGACGACAAGTTTGGTGCAGTGGCTAAGCGATTGACTGCTGTGCTGCGTGTCGCGGGTTCGATTCCCGCACGGAACAAAAATTTGTATTGCCTACAGATGGTTGTTTCGGGTCTGGGCGTTTTGTACGTGAGATTTGTGTCTGTAAACGCACCCACGATATAAGAGAAATCTTAGTGTGGGGTACCGTTTTATTTAAAACAAAACAACAAACAAAACAAAATCCTAGTGTGGAAGATGGTGCCAAATGTAAGTTTATTTGTTCAATAAAGATTAATAAAGACTAGCTTTTGCCCGCGGCTTCGCTTGCGTTAATTAAGCTCTTAAAATCTCTTAACACACTACTAAAGTTTCTATAATAATATTATTCAATCATGATTCGAAAGACACGTGGCGCCATCTATTATCATTATTGTCGTTTTCCTCGGGAACAGTACTTTTTTCGAGATAAAAGGTACGCTATGTCCGTCTCTGTACACCTGAAAACGTATATGCAAAATTTCAGGATGATCGGTTCAGTGGTTTAGGCGTGAAAAGGTAACAAACAAACAAACTTACTTTCGCATTTTAATATTAGTTAGGATTGTTTATGTATAGTATTTTTATATTAGTTGTAAGTTTTATATTGTATTGTATTATTATATTTTGTTAATATCTATTTTTATATAGTGGTTTCGCCTAGCTTGTTGAACCTAGTGCCAAATGTAAGTTTATTTGTTCAATAAAGATTAATAAACAGTTATTTATATAATAACTTTCGTGAGACACATACATATTTATGATTAGTTACGGTTTACTCACGTGAATTTTTCGGGATTGCCCGACTAGTTTCGGACCCAAACGAAGAAGGGCTTCGTGATCGGATTCATGAGATTATCACGCGGCGAGGTCGCGAGTCGGGAAATCCCGAAAAATGCACGTGATTAAATCGTAACTAATCATAAATATGACGTAGTTTTAGTTTCGGCCATACTTTTTTTATAAACGCTTAACAAACCTTTGATCGAGAAATATTCATTTTGCTTTAAACATTTTAAACACTTTTTTCTCACATGAATAATTAAAGAATGATTGTTAAGGTTTTGCAAAAATATGTGTGTTGCATCAACTAACTGTAGCCGTATTCATACCAATTTGCAAATCTGTTTTGATTTATCAAAAATGTTGGTGTGCATACCAACACACGGATCACCTTGTCTCCGCGACACTATTATGGAGGCACAGTTTTCTGCTTTGAGTTTTTTTTTCGGTTTTTTTCTCAAAGCTAAATCTAGTCTTAAAAAAACATAAAATTAACTTGTAAAAGTGTCTGTAACAGATTAATTTCCAGAAATAAAAATCATTTACCATAAATAACGTATGTTTCAAATCACAAAACTGTGTCTCCACAGATGAAGTATCGCGTGTGCGGTAAACTTAAACGATCAGCTAATTTCAAAATCCTCAATAAACACACAAACTATGAATACAATGTGTGTGGAACGGTTTAAGAAACTTCAAAGAATATCACACCTAAGATATCACCGCTTTTGTTTACATTGAGAATCTCCCTTTTTGAAGTCGATCGAAAATAAAGACGAACTGTTTGTTGGTTTATAGACATTTGAGTGATTTTTGGTTTATTATTCTGTTTTTTGTTATGTACCTATTTTAAGTAAGCTACAGAAATAGAAGTCAAACTACAAGTTACAAACTACAGTCAAACAACTATTAGTAACAACAAAAAAAAAACTCTTGACCAAAATGGTAGTCCTTGGCATTATTCTTGATGTTTTTTTTTTTTATATAACATCTAAATCAGTTTGGCCAATCCAAAAAAATACATAATGATTGTCTTTATAACTAAGTAAGTGTCATTATATTATTGATTTGTGACTCCAATTTTTAGTAAGAAATATAATTTTACTAGCTTTTGCTGTTACTTGACAACGTATATGCAAAATTTCAGGATAATTGGTTTAGTGGTTTAGGCGTGAAAAGGTAACAAACAAACAAACACCTTCGCATTTATAATATTAGTTAGGAAGTTAGGATTAGGATAGTTAGGATTAGGACTAGGTAGTTAGGATTTATTATGCGCGGCATATTTTTTTTTGTTCTTTTTTTTTGTTACATTCCTACGTTTACAATTACAGTCTCCCCATTCGGTAGTGCAGTAACTCGCATTAGCTACGTAGGTAGTCAACGGGCTGTTGTTTTCTATCTATATATTTGTACGTCCTAATGGCAAGACAGCGCACTACCTAACATAATACGCACTATGTACATGTATCGCCTGTTTGACAAATAAAAATTATGATTCTGATCAAAATATTACTTATCTTCGCAGGCAACTAACATCTGTTTTTAACAGGTGTTGCTTTTTCATCACGTGTCGCCTGTTTGACAAATAAAAATTATGATTCTGATCAAAATATTACTTATCTTCGCAGGCAACTAACATCTGTTTTTAACAGGTGTTGCTTTTTCATCACGTGTACATGTGCATTAGGTTATTGCATTATCGCTCTGTCACGGTCTTTGTGTGACGCATGCTTCATGCCACAAGTTATTTAACACATTTTAATTTAAAAAGCCTATAGATCTAGCACATAGATCGGCTGTAAAAACATTTACTTACTATCTTTTTAGATATTAGTGTTTATTTCAGTGGCGAAGGCTCCATACAACTCGATTCCTATCGGCTTCCCTTTCGAAACGAGTAGTTCTTATTCTTATTCTTATTCTTTATTGTACACAAGAAAATTACAGTAACAAAATTACAATTTAGTGAAGTCATGTACAAAGGCGAGCTTAACTCAAAAATGAGTTTTCTACCAGCAAACCTTTGAGTGATAGAGAGAGATTGATAGTGTGGCTGAGGGCAAACTCCAGTGTACAACTGTCTATTTAAATCTACTTATTTATGCTATAAATTAAAATATACCTAAATAAATATATAACAAGAATAAATATATATATATAAACTATATAATATACCTACATAAATATAATATTATCGATCATTCAGAGAGGAAATGCTCCCTAATTCTACTCTTGAAAACGTTAAGAGAATAATAATAGTTACTGGAAATCACGCATCACACTTGAGCAAGGTAAGCATTTTTTGGTCCGGCTTCCCTTTTAAGAAACTTCACCCTACGCCACTGGTTTATTTTCCGTTTTTTTTTTTCAAAATACTGTTCAGTTTTTTTTTTATTTTGTTTTGTAAAAATTATGACATAAATAAATATCTTTGTATATTATGCATCTTTCAGTACAGGACGTGTTTAAACCGACTCGGCATGTACGATGCGTGTGACAGTTGAGAGTTTGCCAAAAACGTCGCGCGAACAACTCGACGGCGCATTAGCCAGCGCCGGATTCCGCCCGGCCCGGACATTGGGACTTGGGACCCCTTTAGTTTTACACCGAATTAATTTTGTGCATTTATGCTGTTTAACTGTCATGGTTGAAGGGATTGACCCTTTAAAGGTATGTCTGGGGTGATTAGATAGTTTGAAACTATGCGGATAGAGAATTCCCTTCCCATGTGGATCTTTTTCCTTAAAAGTTTATTCTTTACAAAAAGTTTTTTTTTGTTTTGGTAATGTTTTCGAGGTTTTCCTTACAAATGTTTTTAAGTTTCTTTCACAAATATTTATTTAAACTAGCATTGCCCGCGATTCCGTCCACGTGGAGGTCGGAGACCAATATTTTACGGCAAGCTAAACTTTCTTCTCGATAACTTTAAATTTCAATACTTTTTGATTGAGCGAACCGATTACGATGAAACAAAAACTAAATATTACTCCGAGATAGGCACAATATTTATCTATAGAAGTCAACCTCTTTAACTAAGTACTTTTTGTGTGATGCGTGCACAGATAAACCGACAAACAGTTATACAGACAAGAAATCCAAAAAAACCGGCCAAGTGCGAGTCGGACTCGCGCACGGCAATAAAATCACGTTTGTTGTAAGGGAGCCCCCTTAAATATTTATTTTATTCCGTTTTTTTTATTATAGCGGCAACAGAAATAAATCATCTGTGAAAATATCAACTGTCTAACTATCACGGTTCATGAGATACAGCGTGGTGACTGACGGACATACAGACGGACAGACGGACAGCGGAGCCTTAGTAATAGGGCCCCGTTTTACCCTTTGGGTGCGGAACCCTAAAAATGATCGATATGGATTCTTTTGGGTATCCTTTAACTCCCCTCAGCGATATTTATATTTCTAATATACAGACACGCCAAGTTTACACATTTATTATACGCATAGATAATAATAAAATGTATAATTACCGCTCACACTTTTGTTGCCCCCTTCGTCTATGTACTGGAGGCTTTCAGGATTTCCCGGCTAGTGAGCTGCCGAGTCACCGTCTGCCAACACATTTCAAATTTAAACTTGAAAGACAGACGCCGTTTTCTTTCGGCAATAGAGGTTAACCGATCCACTAAACACCCCTTTCCATAGATCAGATATTTTTATTACCATATTCAACAATAGTTTTGCACCCACCTGAGACGGTCCATGACTGTACTCCAATAGTGCAGCCGTGGATAGTCCCCGGTTGGTGCCCCATCCCATGTTAGATTAAAGTTCTCAAAGGGGCCTCTGGGCGTTAGACCTGTGTCCCCCGTATGCCTGCCAAAGAGCCGTGAAAATAGAGATACATGTATAATTAAATCTGATAACTATCATAAGTAATTTCAAACGCCTCTTCCGGCAGATTTTGGTGAAAAAAATGTAAAAAAAAATCTATGATCAAAAAATATATATGAGTTCAACCCAAAATGTATTGAATTAATAAATGATTTGATTGGAAGGTAATTTTTAATAAGGTTAAAGACCGATAGATATTAATAGTGTAAGGATTAAAAAGTCAAAAACCTCTACTTAACCTTTATTAACCTTTATATTTTTCTTAACAATTCTTTTCATCCAATGGTTGTCGGGAAGAAATTGTTTTAAGCGATAAGACCGCCATTTTATTCCTTTTGTTTTATTTCTGTTCGTGTACAATAAGTATATCTATATATTAACCTAAAAACATTACTTTTCTGATAACGATTAAACTAAATAAAATACTGAGGCAAGTACTACGAACAAAGTTAAAATTACCATACAATTCAGTTTTCCCTGTGAAGTAAGCAGAAATATTAAATCGACTGTTACAGAACTTGGCACTTGATTTTCAACTGAGTTCATGACCAGCGGTGACAGGTGGCACTGTCCATCAACACCATTGATAAAAATGTACAGAAAACCAACTACGCACAATGTGCAATAAGAAAATAATGCAGTATCACTACGTACCTATATTTATTATTTTTACGTATATACGTAGATTTCCAGTGAAGGTCGCGGGAATCCATTGGATGCGAGAAGCACAGGACCAGTCCATGTGGCGATGCTTGGGGAAGGCATATGATGTCCAGCAGTGGAAGTCTTTCGGCTGAATGATGATGATGATAGAAGATAAAACAAAAATGTCTAAAACCATTGCATTGCTAGATTGCTCAAATATTACTAAACAATTAAATTAAGTACCTAATTCAACTTTTTTAGAAAAGATTTTCCAACTAAATCTTCTTCCGTTATTGTTGTTATGTTTACCGCATAATCTCATGGTTCCGCTCTTCTCAATTCCAAAAGGTATAATCTAACAATGTAGTCAAAGAGGACAATGCTTGATAGGATCTTTACGATCCAACTGGCTAGCTACAACCCTCACATTAAAGTCGCCAAGCAGTTTACTGTGTCCCGTCGTGTGTATGTGAGAGCCAGAGATGTACCTATAGGGGAATCCCTCTAAATCTTTGCTACTTTGATTCGTGTGGGTCCATCTAAGATCTTGTCTGCGTTTACCATCAGGTGCGACTAGGATCAAACGCGATCAAATTCAAGAATAAAAAAACCACGTTATTTCAATTTCGTTCGTTCAGTTACAACATGTTATGGAGTGCACCTTCTGTATACACCTGTCCATTGCGTGACATTGTCAAGCCAATTTCTTGTTAGACGAGTTTCCTGAACATGTTTTCCTTAAGTTTTTTAGTGGGTAGGTACCGCTTGTAGGTAACGGCTGTATGTTTCATAGTTTATTTCAGTTACAGTATCATAGGTATCTAATTTTTCCTCTAAGTTGTCAGCGCAATAGTATTCAATGTCTAAGTTAAATAAATTATGATTTTGGAAATAAGGCAGGATTCGAATTAATGGAATCTTCTGTTTTCCATGGCAAAATTAAACATAACAGACATTTTGATTCTTGGCATAAGTCTGGTTCACTTTTCAGGTCAACAAACCTTTCCTCAAAAATATTAACTGACATAGGCACTTCATAATCCCATTACTGTCCCACTGTTTCTTCTCAAAATGAGATAGGTTTGGAATTTAGTCCACTACGCTGGCTTGATGCAGGTTGGCGGTGAACACACACTATCGAAATCTTTTTTAGAGTATTCTCAGGTGTGCAGGTTACCTTACTATGTGTTCCTTCATCGTTAACGCAAGTGATACCTGATCCATAGACACTTACTACTCTAGGGTAATTATGAGTCACAATAAACACATTTGACATTTTATTACAAACTAAAACTTTACCCTACTCCAAAATTTTGTTATTTTGTATGACAATAAACATATTTGCTTTATTTCCAAACCAATTAACCGTCCAACTCATTGCACTACATTTATCTTCAACCCAACCTACTTTTAGCACCCATCATTACGAACACCTAAACCGTACAAACAGACAAGTCGCAAATTGACGGATAGCTCGCACAGGATACACGGCAGACGAAACAAAAAAACTTTAGCTTATTAACGTTTACAACGTAAACGATCGCAAGTGAAATGACCTCGGAGTGATTATTATTGGATAAGGGTGGGTGACCCCTCAGGGTTGGAGAGTAGGTGGCTCTCGATCTGGATTTAGCGAAGTTCCAGAATTTTCCAGAACAAACATGTCGACCGTACACCTAGATGGATGGATGGAATATGTTTTATTGTACACCATAAAGATAGGAAGGAGACTTCCATAGTCACAATAAGTGAGCTAATGACTCAAAAACAAAAATTGAATAAAAAGAAAGCAGAAAAAAAACCAGAAACAATTTAAAACAAGGGTACAATGGCGGTCTTATCGCTAATAGCCAGTAATCGTCCCGATAATATTTGAATGAACTAGGAAGACGTGAAAGATAGACTATGGGGGCAGTCCGTGGTGTACTGTATGTATATAGGGTGACTGGTAATTAGTGACCGATACTTTAACACATGATTGTACTCATGATAACAAACAACTTTCCCAAAGAAACACTATTTTTTTTTTTTTTCATTTTAAATTTATTAGTAACCCGTTACGGAATGGATGCAGCTCGTAATATGGATTTTTTTTTTGTTTTATAAATAATGTTTCTTTGGGAAAGTTGTTTGTATTATGAGTATAATCATGTGATAAAGTATCGGTACTAATTACCAGTCACCCTATATGTATTAAAAATAAATACATACTAAAATAAATACTACTCATTATTAATTATCTGTACAGCATGACTGATTAGTCGCTTTATATCTGAAAACCATGAATTTCTGCTTATAATTTTCTGTACAACTTAAATTACGGGAAAAATTGTAAATTCATGAAAAACAAATCTGCTGTTTCATACAAGATAATTAATGTTTCCTAGCAAAATGTACGGAACAGCTGTTTTTTCACCCGAATTTATAATCTGTCCCATAGTAAAAGTTGTACAAAATGACGAGCAGTGTTCGTAGTTTTCGTATGTAAATTTACTAACCAGTCATGCTGTATTATTATCTGGTCTACTTGAAATAAATATCTTCGACTTTGACCTTAAGTATTTTTGTGTGAAACACAATGAGGAGTTCTGATGTCACTAAATTGCAATCGATGAACAGTTTATGTAGAAAATTCCGGTACGGTTGATGGTAAAAAAATACAATAGTACATACACGATTAACTCAACTAAATTACTGTATTTTTGCCTAAAACGATGAAGTCATTGACACGATGACGCCGGATACTAAATGTTACAAAGACAAAAAGTCAATGGGCAACATAGTCCTAGTGTCAAAATGTACAAATGTCTTAATGTATATGAATGTGCAAATGACAAAAAATAATTGTGATATAATGCGTAAGGGTCTAATTGTTAGATTGTCAAAATGTACAAAAGATAAAACACAATTGTGCCAAAATGCATCGTGGTCCAATTGTCACACAGTCAGGATTCGAACCCGCAAACCTGGGCTTCGAAGGTACGATCACTAACGACTGAGCCTACATACACCTATCTGCTACTTGATATCAACATAATTCTCTGCACTGGATATCTAATTAAAATCTCTTCTCTATCTAATCTTTGAGTATAAATACTTCTTGAAAGTCCGGTATCCTTGAAAAAGATGATTGAAATGTTATTTCATTTCTTCTATCATAGCGGCATTTGGGCAAAATGACATTTTGGCACTGGGCAATTTGTACAATTGAACATTACAGCTTTAATGTATTCTATCATAGCGGCATTTGGGCAAAATGACATTTTGGCACTAGGCAATTTGTACATTTTGACACTAGGACTATGTTGTCCATTGACTTTTTGTCTTTGTAACATTTAGTATCCGGCGTCGACACGATCAAGCGGTTAGCTCGATTGTTGGTGCGGGATTTTGATGCAATTTTTTTTGTATATTGTGCATTTAAAAATGGACAAAAGTAAGATTATGTTATTTTTTGATCTCTGGGTTCTTTTTTTTAACACGTTTCCCCACACTAAGATTTCTCTTGTATCGTGGGTGCGTTTACAGACACAAATCTCACATACATGAAAGCCCAGACCAAAAACAACCATCTGTAGGCCATACAAGTTTTTGTTCCGTGTGGGAATCGAACCCACGACCCGTAGCGCAGAAGGCAATCGCTTAGCCACTGCACCAAACGTGTCGTCAAAACAAGTCTTCGTTTTGAAACATTTCTAGTATTAATAAAGAAGTATCCAGAAACTGATCTAATACTATCCCAGATTGTGCAATGAGCAGCTTATTAGCAGACTTTCCATCAGTTCCTAATAGGTCTATATATCTATCTATTTGTGATATTGTTGTGATGAGTTTCTGTTACGCAAGGCAACTGCTGTCTCCAATTATCAACATTGTAGCAGTATCGATAGTCTCAACTCTATCATTTCCTATTCCAAGAACTAAGCATAACGTATCGAGAGCAATATCGGCATATTTCGAAATGAACACGAGCGCACTAAAACGCCAGTTTAAAGCTACGGACACATATATCCAGTGCATGTCTCACTGAGATCAAAAGGAAGTGTGTACGTTTATTTCTGGATCATAATGTACACTGCGCTCACCAAGGTTGTGTGCACTCCTCCTTTTTGACGTTTGTCAAATTAGCGATCGTTATTTTGCTGGCGATGCGGTTGGAGATGAATTTGTGTTATTTATATGTTTGAAGTTATATTTTCTTGAGTGTGATTGACCGAATGACGAATATTATTACGGTGATGCTCTGCGGCGACGAGGAGATTCTTTTTATGTTTGCAATGTTGTTTAAAAAGCTGCAATTTCTTATTTTTGTATCGCTTTTAACTGATAGTGAGATCATTTGTAACTGTACTGTTAGTCACTTTTAGTAAGACATCGAGTGTTTTTAATCAGTATATACATTATGATAGGTACATGACATCAGATAAATTGCGGGGGAAATTGGATGAAACAAGTACACGACAGAGACGGTTGGCATCCCCGAAAGGAAGGTTATGCCCAATAGGGGGTAACTTCAAGCTGTTTAAATGATGATGATGATGATGACGATCTACATAATTGCAAAAGACTTTCTGGCAAGTAATATCTGGTATTCCAGACAACTATGGACTGTGACTGTTCTGGTTACATTAAGTGTTCATCTGATATACCTGAATTCTTCATCATATTTCAGGATACCATGATTGCTATTATCAATTATGGACTCTTACGTTCAGTACGTTCCTTGGATTACTATTTCCATAAAACAAATAATCATACCAAAACCCGGAAGGAGGCAAACTGCCAAAGTTACAAAGATCTTACTAAAAAGCTGCTTCTCGTTCATCATTATTTTCAGCATCTTTTGCCCAATACTAATAAGGCCTCCTCTCTTAACGGTCACACTATCCTGTTTAGAGCTAATCAGATTTGGTTCATCCCAAGATTTTGACCTGCATCCTAATTTTGCAACACTATCATGAGTTGAACTGCATCAAGAGTTATTTTTCTTAGTATCAACGCATGCTTGAAGCACTTCCGATTATGCCAAATTTACGCAATTAATTAAAAAAATTAATTAAAAAAAAATTAATTAAAAAATTACCACGTCATTTCTTAATTCGATATCGTAATTAATAGTTTAACCTCCGATTTCTGATTTGAGAATTCTAGGATAAGCAGCTTAAGTAACATTTGAGTACGGAGTTGCCAAAAATGACGGATTTTAAAGCATTTTTTTGACAAATATGTACTCAAATGTTACTTAAGTTAATTGCATATCTCGAATTCTCAAATCAGAAACCGGAGGTTAGATTCCTTAGCATAATCAGCCGGGACTCTTCCCAATATGAGAAGAGTTTAGGCCTTATTCTTCAATGCTGATTTAGTGCGGGTTGGCGAACTACTGCACCCACCATCGAAAACATTTTGGAGCCCTCTCAGATGTGCAGGTTACCTTGCTTCATTATTATTTTCTTCCACACTAACAACAGCAATCATTTTAATCTGTTAAATAAACCCGGAACGCGGCAATCTGCCAACGTCACCACTCAAGGATGTAACATAGAAATGCTTTCTGTCATAGTTATGTGTTGATTAGCATAAAACATGCTCCTGCGCATTGAAGCCGCGCTCTTCCGGATTTTTTCAACGTTACACCACAGACGGAATTCCAGCCCGCATGACATTGAATGTTCATTGCCAATGTTTTGCATCTAGTAATAAAATTGTACTTATGTGAAGTAGTCTTAACTATGGGAAGATTTTTAAAAAGATGGGAATTGAATTTGTTGATATTGTTTAATCAGATACAGTTACTGCTAAAGCGTTACTTGAAATAACAAGCAAGGTAATAAAGATAACGGTCTCTTAGAATAGAATAATAATTTATTTGCATAGACAGTAGGGTACATAAAATAACGATGGTGACAAAAGAGTGTGCCTTGTACAATCTACCTTGAATTAGACATGCAAGCCAGCGACTGCTCATTGATTAGTATTTGAGGAAGACCATGTTAGCAGTGATCGTTTATGGTCCTACCTATAGCCATTTTGTTCCCAGTCCAGACATACAATTAAAGAGCCTTCACGAGCGATGGAACTTAAGTACGTCCAGCGCACCAGTCAGCCCCGCTGCTAACCTTGGTGACTGGATAATCTTATCATCACAGCATAAGCTATCGTCGTAGCTCGTGCCGATATGTGAGAAGAAGGATGGCAGTTCAGATGCTATACGTGTCAATAAGTGATTATTTACATCGATCTCTTAATATAGCCTTATATACCTTAACCATCCTAGGACAGTGTGCTTTCAGAACTGTTTTCATACCAGCCATAACTTATTCCACAGTATAAGTTAATTCAAAGTTCTTATATACCTTAACCATCCTAGGACAGTATACCTTCAGAACTGTTTTCATACCAGCCCTAACTTATTCCACAGTATAAGTTAATTCAAAGTTCAAATACTTCAACAATAAACAAAGTTCAAACAAACCCGCCGTACCCACTAGTATGTGCAACAAACCGAACAATGTGGCTATTTGTCACGCCATGGACTTAGTATGTGCATAATTATGTCCCAGTGAGGGTTTGTACGACTGTGACATGGCACCTGTCTTGTACGTCAGGTGGGCTGATGATCTTGGACTGGAAATGTGAGGTTATAACAAACTTCTATGATTCCTAGGAAGAAATAGATGAAGAAGTTAAAGGACATGATGTCATGGAGGATAAGACTGATTTATCCTATTTGGATGATAGACCCTAAATAGACAGAGAAAACAAACAGAGAAAGAGGTGACTAGAAGATTGGACCGAATCCATGAGCAGCGGATGAACGCTTGCCTTTCATGTAGAAGAGTCTGACCTTTAAACCCGGCCCGCACTTGACATTTTTAATTTATGTTTTTATTAGAATTTAGCTATCGAAAACATCGTGAAGAAATCTGCACACCTGAAAGAGCTCGATAGTGTGTGGAGTACATCAGCCCGTACCAGTCTAGAATACAATATACTTTATTGTACACCAAAATTGTAACACAGCTCTTATACAATATCATATATTGAAGGGTACAATGGCAGTCTTATCGCTGATAGCGATATCTATCAGACAACCTTTGGATGAATAGGAAGACAGTGAATAAGATAGAGAGGACAGTCCGTGGTGTACTGCTGCAAAATATAAACTACACTCAATACATAGACATAATACTCACACACACATACACGGTCTAGTGTGGTGGACTAAGGCCAAAAATCCTTCCAATCTGAGTAGAAGACCGTGCCCAGAAGTAAGACCGATATGAGCTGACTATGAAACCATTTGATTAGCTAAGCGAGAACTTTACCTCTAAAAAAATGTTAGTTGTCTTTGGAACAGGCTCATGATAATTAACGTCTACTAACTGATATGGTCCACAAAGTATACGCTCTTCATCTGCCTAGCCTTTTCCCAACTATGTTGGGGTCGGCTTCCAGTCGAACCGGATGCAGCTGAATATCAGTATTTTACATGGAGCGACTGCCTATCAGATCTCCACAACCCGGTAACTGGGTAATACGATACTCTTGGTAAGACTGGTTGTCAGACTTTCTGGCTTCTGACCAACAGTAACGACTGTCAAAGATCTACAAATGACAGCCGGGACCAACGGCTTTTACGTGCTTTCCGAGGCACGGAGGAAACTCGCTATCGTAAATGGTCATCCATCCACAGACCAACCTCGGCAAGCGTGGCTTAACCCGGAAGATCGGTCTATGCGGCTGTAATTATTTAGCCACGAGCTCCTCATGATAATTAACGTCTACTAGCTGATATGGTCCACAAAGTATACGCTCTTATTGTCCATAATTACAATCATCATTAGTACTTGCAGTATCGTAAAATCCTCTTTGAATTCTATCAATACAAAACTTTTTGCATACCCATATCAAGCTCTTCCTTAAAGGGCCCACAATGAGCAAATTTATTGGCTAACAAATCAACAAAACCAAAAGGAAAGCAAATTAGAATGAAAAAGATAATACTATCAATTGCTACCATAAACTTGCTGACCGATAGCGCGATAACAATATTTTATTAGGCCATTGTTCTTCAAAAGGATTCTCTGCTTTAGTGGTAAATAAATTATCGCCTGTGCATTGAACTTGTGACCTGAAACCATTAAAGGAACGATTCTGTTATCGCGACATTTATGTCACACGGTTTTTATCTAAGCATTGGCCACCCAATTGTGTTTATGAAGGCAAATAAAAGATATGTAGGTGAGCAGCAACCGCCTACACAGACCAGTCCAGTGGGTAAACTAAGGCCTAGTGAGTAGCAGTTGGACTATAGGCTCAATATGCTTATGCTTATGAACAGCAGTTTTACCTATAGTAAATAAATAAAAATAAAATAAATATTAGCCGAATATTGTCCCATAAGGCCTCTTCTCATACAGAGAAGGAACGAGAATTGATCACCACGCTTGCTCACTGCAGGTTGGCGATTTCAGACCATTAAGTCCAGGTTTCCACAAGATGTTTTCCTTTATCGTCTGTCAGTGCCATTTTAGATTACCCAAAAAGTACATAGGACATGCCTGAGTTTAACCCGCAACCAGGTGCTTAACTAGCGGGTTTTTAGCTGTTATTATATTTATGTTTTGCCTGTAAACTCATTATCATAATTTTATCTACCTGGGGCCTAATTCTCCTAAAATAAATCTTGATAAATCATAACCGAACCAAGGCCGAACCGTTCATTCAGACAGTTCTCAATTTCAAAAGCTACCAATATGTTTGACACAAAAAACAAAATCAATCATTTTGAAAGTTTTCGAAAACAAAAACTGACTGACGGTTGTGGTTCGATTGCGTTTGGCAACAATTTATTTTAGGAGAATTGGGCCTCTGTTAGTGTCTATTCTTCCTGAACATAAGTGTTTTTACATTATCTATCTAATAAACAATCGTAGTAGACATTGTCATCACCACCATACCCACAGATTGTTGATCGATGTTGTTGTTGGAGCTATGGAGATAGCTGCTTCTCATCTTCATGACATAATCATTGAGGCGCCTTTTGTGACACCCATGTAAGAGTTGTGATGACGTATTCACTATCAGGAACCAAATGGCTCTCAAAAGAATATTGACGACATTTACCTAAAGTAGCATCATACTCCAAAAATATGACTTCCCCAATGTTTAGCAAAGCGGACCCTGGCGCCAAGCCAAGAATACACTAGGATGAAGATGAAGATATATTATGACATTGTACATTTACGAACTGGGGAAGGACTTATGACAAACTCTGAAACGACGTCACCACTCAAATCCACAGGCTGGTGTCAGATGCAGAATATAAATAGAGAAATATAATGAAACAACTCGTGCTTAGATTTTAATATTCAGACAAAAAGAAAATTTAAATGAAATAAAACGCAACGAAATTTAATATTAATGAAAACTTATTTCTACTTTATATAAATCTAAAACTGAATACGAATGATCTTATAAGAATAATTAATATTAAAAGTTATTTGACAAGTGAAGATAATTTCTAATCAGACTACTGCGTACCTACATAATCAGCCACCCAACAATTTCTCATAGATGTCGTTAGTGGATCAAATCGTAATTGCCTATCATCTTAATAAATTGGCCCTTGATTCGAACTTAGGTCAACAATCACATATTTCAAATCTCGATTCTCCACGTGCTACAATAAAATGCATAATTTATCTAATGTATAAAACGTAATAATCAATTTAATAGCCCAATCAAAGGCCCGTATCAATAAATAAGTTCGAAACTGCATTGCCAGCCTTGGAAATTACTTATCATTAATCGCTGCGTCTTGGTGTGGTACAAGTTATAAAAGACATTTTGCATTAACGCTATAACAGAAGTCAAACATTTCTTGTCTTACCGAAGTTTGAAGTAGTAGTGATACTTGATACACAATAATAAATCGAATAATCAATCCGGAATCGATATTATGGTGATCGATGTAAAGGTATTACAAACAATAGAAAAAAGAAGAAAAACCCTGTCACAGGTATTAGTAAAAAATGGCGTACTTTATAGCCAGAAACTTAAAAGTATTAATTATTGTTCAAAAACTCTACTATGAATAATAATATTTTTTTCTGATTTTAGATTTTTCATACTGATCAACTTTTTGAGACACACAACATTTCTAAAGAATACTAGCAATCGGCATTATCTTTTGCCGTGGAAGTCTATAGGACAGGCTTTCATCTAGCAATGGATACAATTTTATCTACAAACTAAAATACTTTACTTCTTCTTTATATTCATTTTCGTTGAAAATTTGGGCATTTGGATGACCGCTCGACGTTTTTTTTTATTAAACTCAAGAAGTGTTTGGTTGTACGCGAAACATTTTTATTGGCACTATATTGTTCATATATTTTATTTAATACCTGAGTCGTCTCATAATCATAATCTCTATCAATACTACCATAATATAACAGGGTGACCATTCACTTCCTTGAGGCAATATCGCATTATAATACACCTCTAAAAGTTCATAACTTAGACTAAAGCCTTAGGTCACAATTAAGTTGTTAGGCTCATCAAAAACGCTCGCCTCTAATAAAGACTGCCGGTCGTTTCCTATTAAATATTCACTAACTGTCCCCGATCTATTTTCAATTGTTGGAAAGAAAGAAATGCGAAGAAATCTTTCTTGAAATTGAATGAATGTAATGTCATTCAGGGTTGTCGCTGCTGTTTTTGTTAGGACGAACAGCATTCTAATAACGCAACACACTCGTAATAGTTATAAGTTTGATTTCGACAAGCCAACAATTTCCATATCATAATCCGACTTCTTCATAACTATGTATCACGCAATGAATATTGTTGTGGTGTCAAAATCAAACCTATTGCGATTACGAATATTTGTGCAATTAGGATGCAAGTCTTGTAGTACACCATGTGTGTTTTATTCAACCCTTTCAGATTGTTATCAAATTATATTAAATTGTCACACAAGATGTGTACAATGTTGGTACATAATATCCGTTTAGAAGATCTCAACCTGAAAATCTCGAAGATCTTGCTTAATTATACATTTAAAAGACACATTTTGCTCTAACGCAGAAATTTACTACTACGACTCTATACTTAAATAAACTTTTCGTGAAAGAAACAAAGAAATATATTCAAGAACCACCCCACCATTTATCAATCAAGGAAATAGGTAATTCCCAACTCCCGAAATAATAAAACATCGTCGTCGCTTCTACTAACTCCGCAAACATCAAACTGGCATACACAAACCCAAAAGTTAACAAAACTAAAATCAAGACACAAATGAAATATGCAAGGGCGAAAATTCTGTCCATTATAGAGGACTCCATAAATACATGTCTTGGCGCAGCAAGCGAGGGAAAACGCACACTTGATGTGCCTCCGTCGCAATTATCGGCGGAAATAGACGGTTATTAGAGCCCCGACGACGGCAAAGTCGAAATTGAACCTTACACCATCGACATAGAGGTTTTTAGGCTAGATGGGGTTGGTAAAATCGGTTTGCAAATGTTATAAAGAAGGGGTAAATAAAGCATACAGCATGGTTTCGTGTCCGTTGCCATGCGAAATGGCGATGAATAAGTTATATGACACGATGGATTGAATAACACTATTATTGAGGCATCGTTAGCTGTGTTGCGGTAGAACGATGTTTTGTGAGGGTTATTTTCTGATTGAAGAAATGAAAATTGAAGAGTGGCGTTTTGTTAAGTAAATGGAATTAAGTATTTGGTGCAGAAAATTATTGGCCCGTTCCTTGTCAATTATTAACTAGAGGGGATATCGCAATAAGGATTTTAGGGGTTTATAAGGATGGCAACAATAATGCATTGATACAGAATTATATTGATTCGATGGCAATGGCTCTGAATAGAAATGGAATAAAGTGGTTGTACACATGTGTTATTAATGAGCGCGTCAATACCCCTTTGATAACTGTGTTCTCGCCTACCCAGTTGCTGCAGTACAGGCATACAATTTTCTTTTGAGAGATGTTTTTACATAAATAGTAATAAGAATAGAATAGAATAGAATATACTTTATTGTACACCCAAAAGCTGAACAGATGGATATTAAGTCTAACGAAAGTAGCGAGACTGACACCAAGGAATGGTTCCTATCCTTTTATTTATCTCTTTTGTTTAATTTTTCTTTTATAAGTTTTATTCAGCGTTACCTAAACATCCCTTCTACAAATTCCGTATTGTGTTTAAAACAATGAATTGTATAGGTAATTGATAAAATCAGGATGGAAGACGCTGTCGACTGTGATACAGTTTATACTAGTACAGTCGCCAACGTACTCTCTTATTAATAAGTATATTCGTTGCTATTGTTACACTTAGATTAAGAGAAATTTGTAAAATGAAGAGTGCTCAATAAACTATTCTATTCTATCCCAGTAGAATCATTCAGAAGAGAAAACTAAATATAGATAATATAAGGTAATGTACTTATAAGGAACACGCCAAAACCATTCGCAT
Organism: Amphipyra tragopoginis; assembly: GCA_905220435.1. NCBI lineage: Eukaryota > Metazoa > Arthropoda > Insecta > Lepidoptera > Noctuidae > Amphipyra > Amphipyra tragopoginis. The sequence goes on along the minus strand of HG992010.1, from coordinate 1,980,587 downwards.
TTCCAACCCATTGCGAGAATCCTTAAAGGATCTGCTCGCGTAACCAGCATTGACCTTAGCAAAAATGTTCCGAATTCATATCACGCGTCCGCTACGGCCAACCGCGATATACTGAGACAGTTTAATCTCTTATGTACATACGTTATTCTACGCTCAAGGTTACAAATACTAGCGCACGACGAAATTTGTATTCAAAATAAACTTGGTAAATTAGGTGATGGCCTTGAATGGGGACAGAATTGCGATAGTAATTTCGATGTTGCCCATAAAAGTTTATGTTTTTTCGATTTCATTATGGCTTTCAAACATGATGGTGGGAATGTCTCTTCGAAAAAAGTTCGTTTAGCAGTATCTGGAGAGACTTATGCTGAACAGGTACTGATTGTTTTTTTATGAATTGCTTCAAGGAGTAGTAAGTTTGAAGGTTTATTGCCAGACTAGCTGGTGATTCCACTGTGAATTTGTTGTTCGTCAAAAGTATGTCACTGCCCAGTCCCCGTTTACGACACCCACGGGGAGAGATGAGGCAGCTTATTTTTAGATTATCAAAAATCTTTATATAGTCTACGAATGAATATAAGTAATTTACCAAAAATATATTTGCTGTAAATGTTTTACGCACTTGGAGTGCCACAGGGTGCCAGATTCAGCCCACTGTGTCAATGTCGATATGAACTGGGTCAGCGAAATTGTTCCAATAGTACATACATTCAGTGTTGATGTCGTTCTGAGAAATCCAGATCAATTGTCAGGACCAATTTCAAGCAACTATTATCAGGGTCTGTTATGCTGAAATAAACTGTTCATAGCCAGCTTTCATTTATGAACTGCACAACTAGAATCTATTAAACTCTGTGATTCGCCCTTTGGGATTACACCTACTTTTACTTGTGCTGCCATGATGCACTATTTTATAGCAAATAATAAAATATTGACTAGTATTCCATACATGTTTTGTGTAGCGCTCATTTTACACGTTCATATTTGAAAATCCAGTGGAAAATAATAGGAAACATTAAGAAGATCATATTAGACGCAAAGTTAAAAAGCTGGAAAGGAGTATGGCTGGAATACAACGCGACTCGGATTCCACATCGTCAGAATATGCTGATCAACATCCAGGTTCTTCCATTGACGCCACAGTTCTCAACGAGGACTGTCCGCCTATGGAGGGTAATAATTTAGTCACTCACAGGTAAGTTCGTTTGATTTCCATATCTAATGTGAGTCTTATGTTAGCATTAAGGTATTTTTTTGGCATAATTTAATGGCATATTATATCAGACTTCACGTCAGTGATATTGTCCACCATTTAATGATTTATCATCATCGTTGCGATTTCAAAATATATTTTATCTTCCAGCCTCGTCAAAGCTTGAAATATTTGTATTAGTGGATTTCTTTCTCACCAGTTATTATTCTTCCTTATTTTTCATTAGAGGAAATCCTCATGGCGTACCTTTCACTCAGGTACAGGAAGACGGGTATGTTGGACTTTTCTCCGAGGACCAATTTACAGCAACCACGGCGATTCCACCATTACCTACTCTTATACCCATGGAAGAAGATTACATATTCTGAGCTGAAGACAAAAACGAAATACTAATACCATCGCCTTTTAAAAAGTTAATAATAAGTACAACAAGCGAAATTTTATTTTCATTTATCGTTGTTTATAGCACATAATTCGTTTATGTAAATCAGGTCAGATTGTGTATCAAACGAAAGACGCTTTTATTAATTTAAAATGCTTTAATGGCTGACTTTTGCATTCGGGGAAATAAAAATAGGACGCGATATATCTGTAAGTGGTTTAAAAAGTATTATCATACATATTCCATACTGGATTTAAATACTCATATTATGTTTATTCATCCTACAAACGTGTAAATTATATATCATAAAAAAACAATATACATTTAAAATATAAATTTGTAGCCCACCGGCATCTACAGTGTCCAAGCTACCGGCAGTCAGGGCTCTAGAGAGATGAACTTCTTATCAATACGCGCCGTGTCCAGAAGTACCGCATTCTGAATCAAACCCAGGTACCTAACTAGAGCCTTATCAGATGTTGTTCGAGGCTCTTGACTAAGCCAATGACTGCTGAGTCAACATCCCACATGTCGACAACCTCGTGTGCCAAATCAAGTTATTTTTTATCATTTTCTGTTTTCACGAGATTCTCGTCATGCGGGATAGTGATATCAACAATCATCGTTCAATTTTGTTATTTTTAACATCCTCAATTACTAGTTAATAGGCTTTTATATCTTCTCAACGTCCAGTCAGTTATTTTACCTATAACTTACTACATGGATGATTGATTAAATTAGTATCGAAATATGTTCATGTGGGAACGTGAGATGAGTAAAGTGGAACCACATGAGATATGGTAATGTAAGAAGAATAGTGTAAGAGATGAAGAGCAAGAGAGAGAAGATGAAAGACGCGTAAATAACGTGCGGTTGGAGTGAGTGTTCAAAGAAATTAAATTAAATAAGTTAACCAGAATATTCACTGTTCTCATTTACTACGATCCCACATTTATATTCTTGTTTTAAAATAATACTCCCTAAACCTTTGCCAAAAAAGTTATCTACAAATACCCAGGCCACATAAGCTTCCTATATCAATCTCTAAATCCAAACAAAATCAGAAAGCTGAAACCTAATCGAATGAAAAACAAAACAGCATCACAGCAAGTAGACCCCGACCTTTATCCATTAAGAAAATTTTAATCTCAATTATGCATTACAATGATACATTTATAAGGCCGTGGTGCGCTCCAAAAATGCTTTTTTCTCTCATTTTAGTATAGTAATGAAAATTTACGAGGCCGCGAAGGAAACTTTTGGGAAATTTGCCATGTTCGCTAAAAACATACTCATCTGATGAACCGAGTAGTGCCAAGGATGTTTACTCAAGAATTTTATATGAAAGTGAATTTCGACTTTTATTTTGAGTGAATAATTTTTCTTTTTATTGATGCAATTTTGATGTGGCGATGACAAAATGTTTGTCGTTGGCAAAATTAAAGCAAAAACCTCGTTAGCTTTGATTTGTTTTTTGTTGTTAAAATAATTGTTTACATATTTTTGTCTTTTTAACGCGGTGTCGAGTTTTTGTGATGGGATTAATGAATCTTGCACACAATTTATATAGGTACTTCCTACTTAATATCTAGTAGGTATACCACCTACCTATAGGCATCGAACTATCTGAAAAGTATAGTTCTAGTTATTAGAAAATATTTTCCGTTAATCCGACTGCCTCGTCGGTGTAGTAGTCGCAAGCGCGACTGCTGAACGTGGGCAAAGGGCTATTGTGTTTTACCGTGTGGAATTTTTCAGTAGCAACCCGGAGTCTGGATTTGTGCCCGGTTGATGGCAATAGACGATACGTTTGGTGCAGTGGCTAAGCGATTGGCTTCTGCGCTACGGGTCGTGGGTTCGATTCCCACACGGAACAAAAATTTGTATGGCCTACAGATGGTTGTTTCGGGTCTGGGCGTTTGTTTGTGAGATTTGTGTCTGTAAACGCACCCACGATACAAGAGAAATCTTAGTGTGGGGCAACGTTTTTTAAAAAGAAAAAAAAAAAAGAAAAGAATAAGCTTGCCCCCTATTACATAGGACTTAAACTTAACGGCAAAATGAGGGTGTACTATAAGGGTTATGCTGGTCTCTTACCGGCTAAAAACCCACGGTGTTCCTTCTCCTGACCTATGGCCGGGGTCGCGAGATTCGTAGCTGCATTCACCGCAACCCATATACACCTCTGCCCTGCCCTTCGGGAAAAACGGGCTTGATGGTTTGCGTTATTTTCCGTTAGTTCCACTTTTTTCAACCCCTTTTCAGAGCTTATTTTGATTACACCAATTTATACCGTATTTAAAATCAAAGCAATTCCATACATCTTCAAAAACACTAACATAAATCTCAAAGATCAAGATTGATTCAAATCTCACATTTGCCGCAGTCAATGTCACAGCAAACTACCCCATATTCGGCGCGTGATCAGAATAATCGTCAGCATTTCACGAGCGACGCAAAGTACGTGCAAAATCCACTCATTTCATGCCTTTTTACGATCCCGACGTAAATTCTTCGCCGTGCCAGAATATAGCTGACATAAAAAGACCTAGGAATTGTACGAGCTTAAATGCTGATGCTGTAGCTTAGGTTTTTGCAGAATATTCTGGGCATAATGGTTTTATTGTAATCAAAACACGTTTAGTTCGTAATGATCGTAATTGTTTTAGCTTGTACTTTTCTACTGCAAAATCTGTCTTGCTAAATTCACACTGCTTTAGAAAAATAACATAACATCACGGCTGTATTCTCCGAAGGGTTAGGCAGAGGTGCATAGTACCTACACCCTCATAATTTCGCCGTTATATTTAAGTCCCATGTACCGGGCACAAACTCCACACGGAAAAACCCAACAACACTTTCCCTGACCTGGGGATCGAACCCAGGTCCTCACGCTCAGCACTTGCGACCACCATACCAACTGAGCAGTCTAGAAAAATACAATGAAGAAATCATTTATGTAAAAACTGTTATAATTAGATAATGCAATAAATGATAATTACCTATATTTGACATTTGCTTATCTCATTAAGAACTAGTTTCAGAGACACAATAGATAAACAACAGATGCCGCCGCTCATCCGTGCCGCTGGGACATTAGCGCAGGCATTAAATCAGCTTCTCTACAATTTTGTGCATATAGAATGAATAAATTAATTAAGTACCGAAGAAGGAAGCTGAACGTACCTACACATAACACCTTCTCATTAACATAAACATAATCAGCCTATTACCGTCCACTGGGCACAGGCCTCTTCTCAGAATGCTGGTTAGGCCTTTTCCACTGCGCTGGCCTGATGCGGGTTGGCGGACAACACACGCCGTAGTGTTTTTTATCCTTTCTGGTCTGCCTGCTTTCTCACGCAGTTTTCCTTCACTGTTAACGCAAGTGATGATTAAATAGGAAATGCCGGCGTCATCTAGTCTTAAAAAAACATTACATTGGCTTTTAAAAGTGTCTGTAATAGATTTATTCACAAAAATAAATATCATTTAAATTACCTCTTCATTTTTATAATTTATTTACGACTCAACAGTTCAAATTTTTTAAATCCATCGTAATATTTAAACCCTGTAAGATGTCTGCTTACTGCAAAAGCAGCATATAACCATGAAGAGACCCCCATATAATATGTATACATCGTAAAAACGCTATCAAAATACACCGCGCAGACGTATTGGCATTATATCGATATACATTTTACATTTGAATTTCAAAGTTCAAAGCAAAGCTTAGTTTTTATGCAGCGCTCTAACTGAGCTTACGGTGGTCGGTCGGCGGGCCTACGTGATCGGACTTGTTGACAAATTGACAAAGATTATGTGACAGGGCGACAGAAGCGATGTGGAGGTGCGAGTTTTGTGCCTACGTTTCGGTCGGAATAAGAAGAGCTTTTATGTGAATGTTTTTTTCCACACAATTTATTTCAGACAGAGGTTCTGGTCTTCCGAAAGGTTTCATAATTATGATTAGTTACGGTTTACTCACGTGCAGTTTTCGGGATTGCCCGACTAGTTTCGGACCCAAAAGGAGCCCTCAATCATGAGTTGAACACGCGGCGAGGTTGATAGTCGAACTGGCGCTGCACCGTGCCGCGTAGTGTTGCGCTCGCGACGAGGGAGGCGCGCTCTGTGTCGGTATTGCTCGTGCATCTTTGTCACTTGTCGTGTCCGGGTTTCATAATTATTTTCTGTATTCGTTATCTTTTTAGACAATACAATATTAACCTAAGCCAAACTAAGAAGACAATACATGAATAATTCAATTACTAAACCTGTATCAGTTGCCTGTGTTATAAGTGTCTAAGACTAATTTAAAACATTTGCACTTTGTCAAACATTTTTAAAGTTGTGTTTAAAGATTATGATTGTATGTTAGTTGCTACCCTATCGCCTAAATGCATCGCAATTAACTGTTGAAGAATGTAATAGGTATTTGGCAAAACGAACGTGGGTGCAATAATGTATAACAAAAAAAATAACACCCATTTTTTAAAGCTCTACCTGCAAATGCTGACTGATTAAAAATAATACATAGAAAATGGCTGCAGTTACCAACTTGGGTACAAAATTATGTTAAAAATTAATTACCGAAATCATACATACGTAAATAGCTGATGCTTGTTTCCTGCTGAAAATTACACGCCACATGCTACAATTCTGACACACCATTCCTCGCTTCATTTACTTCCACTATCTACACTCGTCATTTTCATACACTGTCGTCAATTTTTAGTAAAGGTAACACCCCCTTTTTTAAAAAATTGCTTATTTATTTTATGTATGTACTACGGGATCGTCCTTTTCCAACTTTTTCATTACCAGACCCCTTTTTCCACGGCTTTCGTAATACTACTTTCATTTATTCGATCTAGATGAAAGAACCACCGAAGCATTCATTTCTCTATTTTACCTACATCTCACAAAATCACTTCTATCCAAATTATGATTCTTAATCTATGCCCATCGGACCCATATCGACTACAAATTGGGCGGACTCCGTTGCCGTTGCGAAAGAAAATAATATTGTTTCTTAGCAAATATTTACCCTTCCCTTATTCCGTGTGTCTTTACAGCGTACGATATACGGTGCCCGAATATTGATCGGTCGGAATTAGCCAACTTTTAATGTTTACGTTGAACGGTTCGTTGTTTGGTTGAAGGGGTGAGCTGTGTTTGTGGTCGGGAGTTCGTACGACAGTAACTTTTGATTGTTTCGACAGTGTTGAACACAGTGCAATTTTGCATGAGCAAAGAGATGACGGTAAAGAAAGAAAGAAAGAGAAAGAAAGGAAGCAGGAAATGTTTATTTAACACTCCCAAAATACAATAAAAAGAGATAGACCATAATTATAAATGAGAAAGTTTAGTTAATGAAAATACAATATTGAAAGGTTTTTTTTTGTTGCAACAATTTTGCAACATGCTAAAGAAAAGTAGTAAAAAACTGTTTTTGACATTCTCAGCATGTACTCAGCAGTTGATAGACTAACCTCTGGTTTCTGAATTGAGAATTCGAGATAAGCAATACTTAAGTTGTAATTGAGTACGGAGTTGTCAAAAAATTGCTTTAAAATCCGTCATTTTTTTGACAACTCCATACTCAAATGTTACTTAAGCATTTGCTTATCAAATCAGAAACCGGAGGTAACCTCTGGTTCCTGAATTGAGAATTCTAGGATAAGCAGTACAACGAGTTGTCAAAAAAATTACGGATTTTAAAGCATTATTTGACAACACTGCACTTAAACACAACGGCATTGCTTATCTCGAATTCTCAATTCAGAAACCGGAGGTCAGGCTGTGGATGATGATGATGACGTTTCACTTATTCTTCTTCTTTAGTGTCGACATAAGGTATACAAAAATAGGCCATTGGTGTTAGCCAGTCAGCAAGGTTGGTAGCGGGGTTGACTAGTCAGGGTACGCTGGACGTACTAAGGAAACTATTTCAGTGCATCAGCTGCTGTCAGAAAAAGACTTGGGAAAACTTTGAAGCCTTTTTCGGGGTTATTGCAAGCGTTCGTTTTTTTTATTTTGCTATTTACTGTTCTGTCCTGCCCGTTCCTTAATTCCTGATACAGCAAATTTTATGCGAAGCCTCAGTCATCGTCAGGACTCCGTAACAATTTAAATATCTAGTATTTCTATTATGTACGATTGGCGCAGTAGCTGAACGATTGGCAGAAGCCATACATGTACAGATAGTTGTTCTGGGTCTGCATGTTTGTGCATGTGAGATACATGTTATTAAACGCACGAAAGAGGAGAAAACCTAGAGTGATGCAAACGCCAAAAAAAACAGCATTTTGAATTTTGGGTGCATGAAAAGAGCCTCCACGAGTGACGATACTTAAGTACGTCCGGCGCACCCAGGGCAGTCAGCCTTACTACCAATCTTGCTGACTGGCTCATCTTTTCATCACGGCATGAGCTGTTCTCCTATAGCTTGTGTTGACACGAAAGAAGAGCCTAAAAAAACTAGGTATTTTGGCATTATTAATATGTTGAAGCAAGGCTGCGCAATAATAGCAATAAACGTAATAAGTGCAATTTTAGAACATAGAAAATTAAACCTTATTTAGTGAGGCTTATTGAAAAAATCACGTACTGCATTTATTGCTCGTACGGCAGAAGGATGCTGCTGCTAGGATATTGCTGGTAAAACAGCACTACCGATCTTACTAAAACAAAATGCGAAGGGCATTGTAAGTGAGTATTGAACCAATATCGACAGAGTAAAAGCTTACATCATTTGTGTCCAAATAGCATTATAACCAAGCCGTATATTGAAGCAAAATTGGCACTACATTACGACTCGAGCCTTCGTATTCCACTTACAACAATCTAAGATACGCAACTCTTTCAATATAATACGAGAACAATTTATTTCGTCATTTAACTATCCAAAGTGGTTTCATACAAATTGTATGTAATGCGATTGTCGAATGATGTAAACGAGGAACGAAGAGGTTGATAACTATCATTATGCCTAATTTATATATTCTGTCAGAGGAACGGACGATTCTTTGGAATGGTGGGCGCAAAAGTGTTACAGAAAAATCCTAAATAATATTATAAATGCGAAAGTAAGTTTGTTTGTTTGTTTGTTACCTTTTCACGCCTAAACCACTGAACTGATCATCCTGAAATTTTCCATGTACGTTGTCATGTGTACAGAAACGGACATAGGGTACCTTTCATCCCGAAAAAAAGTACTGTTCCCGAGGAAAACAACAATAACGTTAATAAATGGTACCATGTGTCTTTCTAATCGTGATTGAATGATGTTATTATAGAAAGATTAGTAGTGTGTTAAAAGTTGATCGTAAAATTCTGTGTCTAAATGTAATTATTATATTCCTGGAAAAGAATAGGGTGGCCTATTATTATACCCCCTTTCTCTCTGTGGGTGTCATAACAGCACCCTTATTTGCACAACAAGGCAATTGGGTATCGATAAAGAAAGATTACTTTATTCAAGGTAAGGCTACCGCAAGCACGACTTATTAAATTGGAGATCAATTTATCTGCATAGTAGTCACGAACCCCTCAATTTGTTGGCACGACCACCCTACAGAGTCTGTGAAATGCTTACAATAATATCAAACTGATTCGCTGTATCTTCATCAACGACTCCAACTACCATGGTTAGCTGGTGGATATAAGGCTAATGTGTGCCAAAAGCGCCACAACACTGAACTGAATTGATTTATTCTGCAAATTTGATATTTAAAAATCACTTTTACAAATCGGTGTCTTCTTTTTAAAGCTGGCGTCAGCGTTTCCTGTCTGACTACGTCTGAGAAGAAAAGCCAAAACAAACTCAGGGGTCAAGGTCTCTTTTGAAGTTCAGACATATTTTCGGTGGCAAAAATGTATGTGAGGACAACGTAGAGCAACATCTGTACTGGCCTTTTGAGGAAAGTTCCAGAGCAGTTTGAGAGGACCTGTACCAACAGATGGCACGCATGAATCAGCCGTCGTGTAGCTCAACCCTATCTTAGGGTTCTCCGCTTCGGTTCTCAACCTTCCGCATCCAGTCTACATCAGCTATATGACTACAATAAACACGAATGCCATCTTCCTTCCTCAAACCCAATTAAAATCCTACTTCCGCGCGGAAGAACGTTCATGAAGTTCTAATAAATTAAAATACATGTTAATTCCGGCTCTGCATCCGGTTGGCGGCCAAAATAAGGCCATTTTGTTTTAAAATAAGAAGAGCAATTGAATACATGGTGCCTGCTGATCATTATGCTAGTGATTCGATACAGTGCTAGTTTTTGTAATTGCATTTTTAATGCAATTTAGTCTAGAAGACTGGGCAGACGATTGGCTCTAATGTTTTGTGTTGAGTACTCACGTTTGTGAAACTACCTTATTATCTTGTTTGACCATACTTAAGTACGTCCGGCGTACCCTGGGCAGTCAGCACTGCTATCAACGTTGCTGACTGGCTAATCTTTTCACCGCGCCATGAGCTATTATCATATAGCTCGTGCCGACACCAAAGAAGGAAATTATCATGTCGTTGATTCGACCCAAAAAAGCGAAGAGCATCTTCCAGGAGCGGTAATAGCACCACACTGCGATCACTCATCTGTTTGCGGAGCTCAGTGATTATGGAAATATTACTTTATGATCATTTACTGCAGCGGTCAGTAATCCTATTATTCTGTTTTGGACATTTACTTTTATGCCAACTAAATTAGACATGAGGTTAAGGAATAAATCATAATCAGTACGTTTGGATAGCAATTTGGTGATAGCAAGGTGCATTAAAAGAGTATCCACGAGTGGCGATACTCAAATACGTCCGGCACACCCTGGACAGTCAGCCCCGCTACCAACCTTGCTGACTGGCTAATCTTGTCACCATGGCATGAGTTGTTCTCGTATAGCTCGTGCCGACACGAGAGGAGAAGCGATAAATGCTGCTTCTACACCTAAATCTACTTGCAAATCCTATTCCAAGAATCACTAAAACAACCCATGTATTACTAATTTTATAGCATAAATAAGTAGATATAAATAAGACACCTCGTTGGTCACCAGACTGCCTCGTTGGTCTAGTGGTCGCAAGTGCGACTGCTGAGCGTGAGGTCTTGGGTTCGATCCCCACGTCGGGCAAAGTGTTATTGGGTTTTTCCGTGTGGAATTTCTCAGTAGCAGCTCGGAGTCTGGATTTGTGCCCGGTTGATGGCAATAGGCTCGCCCCCTATTACATGGGACTTAAACATAACGGCGAAACATGGGTGTATACTATACACCTCTGCCAACCCTTCGGGGAATAAGGCGTGAAGTTATGTTATGTGTATAAATAAGACAGTTGTACACTGGAGTTTGCCCTCAACCAAATATCATCAATCTCTCTCTATCACTGAAAGGATTCGGAGAAAATTCAATTTTGAGTTAAGCTCGCCTCTGTACATGACTTCACTAAATTTTACAGACACCAGCAGGTCAAGCTAGGTACCCGAAACTATCAAATTTTCCCAATCAACCTTGAACCTAATGCTTTGGCGATAAAGATGAAAATCTATTAAAGAAATTTGACAGATTGTAGTAGCTTGATGTGCTGGCGTTTGTACTTTTATAATGTACCTAGAAGTCACCCGCATAGATGGCGTTTATCGCGTATTCCGTATTTTTCGGGATAAAAGTAGCCTATATTCATCTCTAGGCTTCCAGACTATCTCTGTACCAAGTTTCATCAAAATCAGATGAGCGGTTTAGGCGTGAAAGCGTAACAGATAGACTGACAGAATTCATCATCATCTGCCTAGCCTTTTCCCAACTATGTTGGGGTCGGCTTCCAGTCGAACCGGATGCAGCTGAATATCAGTATTTTACATGGAGCGACTGCCTATCAGACCTCCACAACCCAGTAACTGGGTAATACGATACTCTTGGTAAGACTGGTTGTCAGGCTTTCTGGCTTCTGACCAACAGTAACGACTGTCAAAGATCTACAAATGACAGCCGGGACCAACGGCTTTACGTGCTTTCCGAGGCACGGAGGAAACTCACTATGGTAAATGGTCACCTATCCACAGACCAACCTCGGCAAGCGTGGATTAACCCGGAAGATCGGTCTATGCGGCTGTAATTATTTAGCCACGAGCTCCTCCAGAGAGACTGACAGAATTACTTTCGCATTTATAATATTACATTATTAGGGATTTTCTTGTGAGTAATAATGAAAAAAAAACACCAAACACTTCCGCCCTCGCCTGTACAAGTTGCCTAAGAATAATTTCCTTGTAATTACGATAGGCCTATCCGACTCCGTATAGTTTGACTCAATATGAATTGACACAAACAGACGAATTTAACTCATCATGTTGATTGAATGATTTTGCTTATTTTATGTCATTATGTCGAATAAGTAGTCTTATGCTGAGTGTAACTAGGTATCTTATTAGCTACTTTATTTGTGCAAGTTGGTACTGATAATTGGAGAAGTGGAGAGTGGTGTTCTGGCGAATCATGGCGATATGAAACAGTCGTCACTAAATTAAATAGAGGGAATTAAATAATTTACAGATAAGTTGGAGAAATTCTGCAAGGAAGAGAAAATAAAGCTTTTCATAGAGGATTCTTATACTATGCTTGTGAGCTGGGGGTCTACTCCCTAAGCACGAAGTCCGTGGTTTCGGACTTAGTTACGAGCGTTTCCTACTCATAAGATTATTTCAGGGCCCGAACTAAGACTGAATGACAACACGATTTGACAGTTGTCCCTACTACCGACGATGTGTTTTTGGCCGTCCGAAAAGTTAAACTTGATACTTGTTTTGTTCACTCCTACGTTTCGGGCTACTTACGGACGGGCAACTAATTTCGTTGACGGACTTAGGGAGTAGGCCCCCAGGAAAGTGCAGAAATAAAAAAGTTTAAATAATGACGTATATCTTAAAAAGATTATAATCAATGACTACTACTGATACAGCCTCGTTGGTCTAGTGGTCGCAAGCGCAACTGCTGAACGTGAGGTCCTGGGTTCGATCCCCAGGTCGTGCAATGTGTTTTTGGGTTTTTCCATGTGAATTTTCTCAGTAGCAGCCCGGAGTCTGGATATGTGTTTGATTGTAATAAGCTTGCCTCCTATTACATGGGACTGTAACATGACGGCGAAATGAGGGTGTACTAAATATAGTTTTTCTGGTTCATCTTGCAGTATAACACTTGAACGTTTATCTTTCAAAGTCAATGTAAAAAGTTTAGTCGATTTACGATTTTCCCCCACTTTTTCTATAATAAACTATTAATACGCAAGTTATAAACTAAGGAAGTCGTTTTGCAATAATAGGTAGGTATCTATTTACTTGTCATCTCGTGCCAACAAGAATAACTAATGTTGTAAACAACTAATGAATATAAATTCAATACAATAATATCGACAAGTATTCATCTAGTAAAAATGCCGACTAGAAGAAGAAATTCCGAGATTCCCTTCTAACACTGTGTTAGACTGACGTGTAATGTTTTATGTAGGTATTCGTATGTACGTATTCGTGTAATTCCTTAAAACCACATGAACTATTACTGGTATAGATTAAACCAGCACGGTATTTAGATTGATTCAAATAAAAAAAAATAAAAAAAACTTTTTTTTCTTGCGGTAGAGGTATAATTATGATCGAATCTAAACCACGGAGTAAGGTTATTTTTTTTTTAAGTTTTTTTGTCCTTTCCATGCTTTTCATAAATTAATGAATGTATGGCGTACAGCTTGCAGGCACAACTAATGCGATATCGCTCCGCGCAATCAGTTAACTCGGCGCTAAAATGGGACAAAAAAAAAACGTTGCTCCACACTAAGATTTCTCTTGTATCGTAGGTGCGTTTACAGACACAAATCTCACAAACAAACGCCCAGACCCGAAACCACCATCTGCAGGCCATACAAATTTTTGTTCCGTGTGGGAATCGAACCCACGAGCGCCACCCACCCCGTAGCGCCACAGCCAATCGCTTAGCCACTGCACCAAACGTGTCGTCAATATTTTGTGTCTTAATAAATGCCGTGCAGTGTAAATCTATACCAGGACTAGACCCCGTGGTTTTAAGGAATTACACTAATTCATTTAAACCCTATAGAGATATCAAAGATATAGCAAACCAGTCGAGGATGATTTAAAGTGAACTCAATGGTTAAAGGTACTGGCAACCAAGAGGTTTTAGTAATAGTTCGCTCGGGGAAGTACTACTTGCCACCATACCTATTTCTGCCACCAGGTGGCATTGTTGTATTCCAATGGGCAGGGAAATGGTGCCGATGAAATTACTGGCACAAGAGACGTTCAAACTTTGTCTATAGGGTTCGGAACGCATCAGCAATATTTTACATCTGTTCTGCTTATTATCCCTAAGCTCTACTATGACCATAGCTTAGTTGAAGGGCGTAACGGGAATACCCGACGTATCTAAAGTACGACTTACTTTCCTATTATAAAATATCGGATAGGCTGCCAGAAGAAAAAAAAGATAGGTAATGTAGAGATAATTAATGTCGTAATATAATTATATGAATTATTTACATCGATATTATTATCACTAACCTAATTACTATTTCACAACAAAAATAATATTTACAAAACTATGATTAACACGACCGCAAACAATTATTTTTATAGCCAAAACATTCAATAGCAGACTCCTGCGCACTTTTCAGGTTATTGCGTCATCGTGTCACACAGGTTAACGACCTCTCCACTCGGTCAAGGTTCGTTGTAGTATCGGACAAAATAGATAGATGGCACTGTTATCAATATTTAATACTGCAGTGTTTTGATTGGCTTCTTGTACGTAAAGAATATAATCACGCTGTTTATTCTGGTTGGATAAGCAGTTACAGTGATCGAAATAATACTTGAAATTACATTTAATAAGTACACAGTCATAATCGATGTGTGTCGGTCCCGGTGTCATACGAATACCTATGACAGTCGTTACGAGTCGTCTATAGCACGAAAATCTGACAGCCGGTCTAACCTTAAGCTGCGTCTACGCTAGGCGAGCAGAGCACGAGCGGAGCATGAATTTGCGTAGCGTAGACGGGCTCAGAAGTCTCGAGTGTTTGACTGCGCTCCGCCAACTATCGGGTTTTTGACGAACAAGAAGAAATTTGCGCCGCGCACAAGAATTTGTTTGTTGTAACCTCGTTTTACATCCACAATAATAATTGAGGCCGTGAACAGAACGGCTCCGCTCGTGCTCGGCTCGTCTAGCGTTTATGCAGCTTTAGGATATCGGCATTGCCCAGTAAGTGAGTTGCAGCGGTCTTTTGGCAGTCGCTCCGTGTAATGTTCTGGTATTCAGGCGCATCTGATTAAGTGAACAAAACAAGTGTCAAGTTCAACTTTTCGGACGGGCAAAAACACATCGGGAGTAGGGACAACTGTCAAATCATGTTGTCATTCATTCTTAGTTCGGGCTCGGAAATAATGGTGTGTCCGTAGGTGATAGGGAGCAGGAAACGCTCGTAACTAAGGCCGAAACTACAGACTTCGTGCTTAGGGAGTAGACCCCCAGAACCTTTCGGCCCCATCGACCATCAGTTCTGCGAGCAATGTTCTTCACGCGTCTTGCGTCATTACCTACTCCTTATCACTGTAGCTATCCCATCACACTCCTACTAATGTAACAGACAGACAGACAGATCAGTCAACACTCAAGCAACAAAAGGAAATACATAAACTTTATGACATCGAGTTCCGGTGTCCTGTTTTGTAATATGATTTATTTTACGACTGAGAAAGTAGATATACAAGGTTAGTCGGAAAGGGGGTACTAATCCGAAGCCCACTTATAGTATCGTTGATGACTGTTTAAAAGCAAGTGTTAAAATTTCAAAATTGGATATATTTTTTTTCCAGATAAAATGATTTTTATTTTAGTTTTTTCGAAAATTCTTCATCCCTGCTTTAGTTACAAATTCAGAAAATGGTGCTTCTAATTCATGACCCCAAATATGACCTAAAATGTAAACACAGCTGATCATAACTGGGGATAGATAGATTTTACAGATTATTTTTGAGATTTTTGAACAACTATTTCTCTTAAACTATTGACTTTTGGGAAAAGTTGTAGAACAAAAGTTATTCATTATTATGTGTACTTTAACCCCCTTTCGGATTAGTACCCCCTTTCTGACTAACCTTGTATTGGGTTCGGATGAAATAGATTTAGCCGACGTGGTATACGAGGATAATGCTCTGATTTTTATTTTTTTGTCGTAATATTCGTATCGTAATTGGACGACACGTTTGGTGCAGTGGCTGAGCAATTGGCTGCGGTGCTGCGGGTCGCGGTGTTGATTCCCATTTGGATCAAGTATTTGTAATGATCCACAGATATTTTGTTCCGGGTCTGGGTGTTTGAGCATAACGTGAGCTTTGTATCTTCAAACATGCCTACGATACGGTTTTTATTTGAAAAACGGAAAAAGGCTAGGAGGAAAATTCATACTGAAATACACGGGAAGATACTAGGATTCGAAGTTAAGATCACAGTAAGAAATATAGGATTTCTACTACAAACTATTAATTCAAGACGAAAAGAAGACAATATGTTTAAAAAAAGCTAAATTGTTATTCGTAACATAGCAGTTAGTTATAGGAATAAATAAATTTGAAAAAAATACGTCATTTTTGAGACAGCGTGATGATTCCAGTTTCGATTTTTTTGCGCAAGTAGCATGCTGGTCGTGACCATAATTCTCAAATCTGCTCAAAGTATTCTAGACCATATTGTGCCCGAAAAATAATAATGGATTCGTCACCTATTACATGGGACTAAAACGTGTGCGTACAGACTTCTGTAAAAGGAGAACAACTCTGCTCACTCCTTCGTAATTACAGGCGTGAATATACAGGGTGTAAAAAGACCCATCACATAGCCGAAATCTATGCACTCTGTACATCAAACTAAATCACATTGACCAAAAATAATTGCTGGGAAACGACTTTTATTTTTTGGCATAAAAAAAAACGCTTTTTTGTCTAGCGCGCTAATTATGGTTGTGGTGATGCCGCGCGTTTGCATGCGTGCAGCGGCCACACAGCCGAGCCAATTCGGTCGTCTGCGTTTGATATTCATTGCGTTTTTGTAACTTCAAATGCGTAATTTCTAAGGAAAAATTGAAAATTTTGATAATGTTTTTATGGAAGAAAGTTTAGTATTATCACTTAGAATACGTTTTTGGAAAAAACAAAAAAAAATGTGTACTTTGACCTTCAATATCTCCAAAACCAATGATTTCCCAGGTATGGTCTCGTAGAAAAAAATGATCCCAATGATTGATAGAATATTTGTGGTTTTCGTTATCGTTAAGGGTCTTTTTACACCCGTTATGTACGTAATTATATCATACAATGGGTGCTTAATTTTTTCTACAATTTCACAATACTATTTACAATGTAAGTAGGTACATATTCTGAACAGGTATTTTCCTCATTTATAAACGGGCACCCATCCAACTATCGCTGGCAAGTATTTAAGTATTCTGATCGAATGAATTACTACTGCCTACTAGGTATTAATCAGTAGATAATAAAGTAGTTGATGTTAGTGCTCATTCACACGAAGACGATTCGTTTTTTTTGACGAATCGTCTTTTTTCACGATTCGTTATTTTTTTTGACGGCGGCTAATCTTTTTAAATGCCCGTGTTCACACGCATAATGAATCGTGAAAAATGTCGAACACGCCTTAAATTTAAAAAACACGTTCGTCAAAAAACACGAATCGTGATATTTTTGTGACGGATCCATCGTGTTCGATAGTTCATCTAAGACTAAGAATCACGAAGCGAATGTGAACATCAATTCGGATATTTTTTCGAATCTTGATAAAACACGATTCCGTATGCAATGTGTACGTCCATCCGTCATGACGTATCGTGTTTTATGACGAATCGTCAATGATGGAACCCGTGTGAATGAGTCCTTACAGTAATTGTAATAAGGAAGCTGGCTGTCGTTGGATTTACATGGTTGATGATTGTGTACACAGTGGTCAATGATGGCATAATATTGTTCACATTGATGTTAATTTGGATAAAAATTGAGCTTTTGATTGGATGGTTAAGGCTGGTGCATTGGCCCCGGGCATCGGGAGTCGAAGGCGCGGGCCTGCGAACGGCGAGCGTTGGGTGGCTCGCCGTCCGATCAGTATCAGGCCCGGATCGACCGCGCGTCGTGTTCCACACTCGTCTCAAAGAGATTTCAGCATAGTAGACGGGGCCCGCTAGGGCCAATGCCTGCCAGGGTTGCGGATTTTTTTCGAAAGAGTTACCGCGGCCCTAGAACGCAAACGGCATTAGGAGGAACACGGATGGGTTTCAGTCAGTAAGAGTCTGACACTCCCTTCCTCTCCGCCCAGAGCGGAAGGAGTCATATAATGATTTCCCATCCATAAAAAAAAAGGCTGGGGCGTTGACCAATATTAAATGCTCCGGTTAATCATCCGTTTATTCAACAATTTATCGCAATTTTATTTAACATAACGTAACATAAATAACATTACGCCTGTATTCCCCGAATGGTTGGGCAGAAGTGTATAATACACCCTATCTCGCCGTTATTTTTAAGTCCTCTACAATAGGGGGCTAGCCTATTGCCATCAACCTGGCACAAAATCAGACTCCAAGCTGCTACTGAAAAATTTCACACGGTAAAACCCAATAACACTTTTCCCGATCTGGGGATCCAACCCAGGACCTCACGCTCAGCAGTCTCGTTTACGACCGCTAGACCAACGAGGATGACTTTTATTTATAATGGTTGTTTAACCAACAGGGTAATTGTGTAACGTAACCAACATCAATCATGACAGTTGGTGTGTCAAATTAATATTCAATGCGTGGTACCTATGTACTTGTGGAGAGGTCGGATTGATAATACATATACGTTGCTATGAAAATTTTATTGTTGACCTGTCAAAATCAAAGCTAAAGCGATTACTAGTGCGTTTCGCAATAAGAATGCAGTTCTATGTCCTATGGGTAGCATGTCTATGCATTAAACTATAATAAACAAATAAATTCTGAGTGAATTCGCAAGAGTTTTGTTGAATTTTGTTAGTTATATTTAAATATTAATATTCTGTATAGAGTTTGATTTTATATTTTAGGTTAAGATTTTATAGACATTTTGTTTGTTTTAAAGATATTTTGTAGATTTAAAGATAATAATTACGTAGGTTGTTATATGATCATGTTTTTAATAGAGTTTATTGTTGATTTGTATTTTTAAAGTATAGATTTTTAAGTAGTAGCCGTAAGTAGATTTTTAAATTTATTTGGTGTGTGTTTGCAAACCACTATTGTATTGGGGTCATCCTGTAAAGATAGTGTGTGTAAGTTTAATAAATAAATAAATAAAACATCGAAACCATCATTGAACACGATCATCAAAACACGCTAGACGAATTTCTTAAAACTCCGCCAAAAAAATCAAGTGCATAGTTTTTTTAGAAATTACGTGGATAGCCGTGAACTTGGCTCCGTACCAGAGAACAAGAATCCGTCCGATAATGACGAACTTCCGGTCGGACGGACGGACAGATTTCGGCTCGCTGGAAATGATAAATACTTTGACATTTTTTATTTGTTATATTGTGTTAATTCACGCGATTTTAGATGTGGGATTACGAGGAAAACTGTGTTGTGTGATTTTCTGGGAATTAGATTATTTTGATTCTATTGAAAGTTGGGTTTAATTTAATGATCCTTGTCTATGTATATAAAAATGAATCCCTATTTCCCTTGGTCACGGCATCACGCGTGAGCGGCTGGACCGATTTCGGAAATATTTTTTTTGTTGTGTTCTTATTTGTCGGGAGAAGGTTCTTATGAAAGAAAATTTTGACATTTAAAAATGAAAACTAAATTATCTCATTAGTCCATAATTATTCTTCATTTGTTTGCCGCATGCATGAAAATGGTTTTAACTTTTTGTTACTATTACGATTTTGTTTCTGAAGGTAGGTAGTAGGTAATTAGGAAAAAGTGCATTGCAACGCATACCGGGTACAGCTATTATTTTATAAAAGCAATGATAACCTAGCGATTGAACGGTTGCCTTCTATGCAAGAGAGCTCGAGTTTGAATCCGATCTGCATCTCTGACTTTTCGAATTCATGTGCTGATCAGAATTTGATTGTCACTTGCATTAACGGTGAAGGAAAACATCGTGAGGATACCTGCACATCTGAGAGGGCTCTGAACAGTTCTCGATGGTGTGTGTAGTCCGCCAACCCGCATCAGGCCAGCATGGTGGACTAAAGCCTTCTCATTCTGAGAAGAGATCCGTGCCCAGCAGTCGGACGGTAATGGACTGATGATGATGATTTTGATTCTGTTGAAAGTTGGTCTAAATTTAATCACTCTTATGTTTCATAAAGGATTATAGCAACTGTATATGTTTATTACTACTTGTAAACTGTCTATCGTAGACCACTGCGTGGGCCTATATTTATTTATTTATTTATTCATATAACAATTCGCATTGTGTTTGAATGATCTCATAAATTAATTATTACAGCTAAAAAAAAAAAAAATTATTACAGGTATGTTTCAAACAGTAAAATTCACTAAAAATAATTAATAGGTAACACATGTCAACAGGTTTTAAAAATTTACAATATGTTTAAATGATAAATATTATTATGTCAAATGATTGCAAATACTAATAGGTCAAATGATTTAAAATATTCTATGTCAAATGTTTGAAATACATATTACTATGTCAACTGATTTAATCTATTCTGTAAAATTCAAAAAATCTAATAATATGTTGAATATATATGTCATAAGTAAATGGTAGGTACAAAAAGGTAAATCACTAAACATAAAAACTATTTACCATCATTTGTCACCAATTCAGACAGAGAATATAAACATTTGTCCAACAGGAATGCTTTAAGTTTAGCTTTGAATAGAGTACCTTTGTAAATCAACGATCTTAAGTGAGTAGGCAACCTATTAAACAATTCCACTGATTGATATTTAGAACAATGTTTAGTTATATTAAGTTTAGGTGCAATTTTATTTATTATAACGTTTCTTCTGGTCTTCTCTCTAAGTTCACGTTCTTCTTGTGTTTCATGCTCTTGTATGTATTTTGCAAAGTGGCTGAGTAGTACTAAAACATATAAACTTGGTACTGTTAATATCCCTAATTTTTTAAAATATTCTTTACATGACTCCCTTTGTGAGATTCTAACAATCGTTCTTAATGCACGTTTCTGTAGTATGAATGCTCTTCGGCAATTATACCCGTAACTGCTCCCCCAAAACATAATGCTGTATCTTAATCTAGATTCTACCAATGCATAATACACTGCTTTTAGTTGCTTTAAATCAATATCGTCCCTGAGGCTTTTTAGTGCGTAACAGGCTGAAGATATTGAGGAATCAATGGTGGTGAGCTCTTTTTTCCAATTTAATAGGGAATCTATATAAACTCCTAAAAATTTTACTTCATTTACTAGTCCAATATTATCCCTATTGAGCATGACATCTATGCTGTCTTTGTTACGTGACGTTGTTTTAAACAATATAACATTAGTTTTATTTGAGTTTATCATTAAGTTATTAGCTGTAAACCAAACTGAAAGATTCCCTAAGCACATATTTACATTTTCCGTCAATTCATTTAAGTTTGGCGATCCGAGTATGGCATTCGTATCATCTGCAAACATTACAAGTCCTGCGTCGGGTTGAGTTTTATTCATAAAATTTAATAAATCATTTGTAAAAATTAAATATAATATGGGTCCCAAGATTGAGCCTTGAGGCACACCGCGGCTTATTTTGGTCATTTTTGACTTGTATATTTCTTCACTCACACCCTTAACGTCGCAATTATTTGCATTAATGTCTTTTATTTCTACATACATTCTACGGTTTTTTAAATAAGATGTCAAAAGTTTTAACGCTTTACCTCTAATGCCATAATGCTCTAGTTTAGCCAGAAGTAGCTCGTGATCTACTGTGTCAAATGCAGAACTTAGATCAATAAATAAGCCAGCTACCTTCATCTTGTCATTTAATTTACTAATAATGTCATTAGTAAGATTATTTATCGCATCTGAAGTGCCTATCCCCTTTTGGTATCCAAATTGTCGAAAGTTAATTATCCTGTTTAAATTTAAGTGGGCCATTAACCTAGTCTTCATTATTTTTTCAAAATTTTTTGATGAAATTGGTAATAAGGATATTGGCCGGTAGTTTTTGGGATCCGTTCTTGTACCCTTTTTATGTAGCGGAACCACCTTTGCCAATTTAAGTTGTTCAGGAAAAACAGACTCTTCAATACATTTATTAATAAATTCAGACAGGGGATGCGCTAATATTTCTATGTTATCCTTGATCACCGATATCGGCACTTCATCGTGTCCACAAGACTTTTTGTTTGTCATTTTACATACAATTTTTGATATTTCCTGTGGTGTCGTCATACTGAAAGTTATCTCACTTTCTACTCTCAATGTTGAGTTTCTTAGGAAGGACATAGCTCTTTCTTCTTCTGTTTTTAAAAGTGATGATTTATAAACTAATTTATCAACAAAAGTATCTGCTATTTCTTGTGGATCTGTAACCACCTTGTTGTTAATGTTTAGAACAAGTTTTCTTCTAACTTTGTTTTGCTTTCTCTTTGTCTGATCATTTACAATTTTCCATGTCTCCTTTACTATATTTTTGGCTTTGTTGAGATGACATGATATGGCTAACTTTCGTGCGTACTTTAAAACTCTTCTGTAGATTCTTATGTAATTATTTTTGTAGTTATGAACACTAGTATTATTAGTGGTGCCCGAACATAATATTCTTTTCATTTTGCTTGAAACCTTAATTCCCTTGGTAATCCACTTTATCTGATTATTTTTCATCAGTTTTACTTTACTAGTTTTTTTTGGAAAACACTCACGAAATTTTTTATTAAAATGATTAAGGAAAGTATTGATGCCTACGATGTTATTATTCTTATTTTGAAAGCTCTTTTTAAATGCAGCATTATTTTTTGAGTTAAATATTCTTTTATTAATCAATAGGGTATGTTCAGAATCATTTGTCTTTTTATTAATCTTATCTAGAATTATATTACAAAGAAGGCCGCCATGGCCATCTGCTAAACCATTATGATCTACCAAACACTGCTCTATATCATCGTCGGAAAGATTAGTCAATACATTGTCAATGCAAGAGTATGATTTGTTTCGAATAAAAGTAGGAGTATTTATAAGGTGCCTAAAATTGTAAGACGTTAATATACTTATAAATTCAAAAGATTTTTTACTTTCCACAAGTATGTCAACATTAAAATCGCCACATATAACGCACTTCCTATCAATAAAATGTTCTAACAATTTTTCTAGGCTCCCTAAGAAACTATCAAAATTTTTGTCATTTGGACTTCTGTAACAGCAACAAATATTTAATCCAGTCTCAAGATTCTTTACACCACAAACCTCAAAACTTTCAGATCTGTATAACTTGTGTATTGCATCAATATTTTCACATTTTTTATTCATGTACGCTAAAATAAGACTACCGCCTCTTTTCTTGTTTGTCCTTGTGTTATATGATACTAAGTTATAATTGCTCAATTGAAATAAATTAATAGACTTATCATTCAAAAAATGTTCTGTAATACAGACATAGTCCAAGCCTTTACAAAAATATATATAAATATATTAAAATGTGAGGAGATTATCATCGTCACAACGTCGAAAGCTAATGATCTTTAAATTGTTTGTGATGACACATTCGGTGCAATGGATGTGTGATTGGCTTCTGCGCTACAAGACGCGAGTTCGATCCTCGCCCGGAACAATATTTGTATGGCCGACAAATAGTTGTTCCGGGTCTGGGTGTTTGTGCAGGCGAGATAATATGTGTCGTATGATATAACGCACCCAAGATACAGGAGAAATCCTAGAGAGAGGAAATATTGTACAACGAAATTTTATTTTTCAAAATTGTTTATTCACATATTTCCCTTGAAACTTTTTGGTTTTGTCTAAATTCACAGGCACAACGAGACACTTCAAAGCATGTTCTGTCACGCAGTATGCTTTTTTGGTGTGTGGCCTATCGAAGTAGGGAGATGAAGCTGCTGGCTGTTGCTGGCCTGGAGTATTTGGACTGGTAACATGTATGGTAACCCATCCCGGCGCGCTGTGTCCCGCGCGCACCTCTCAGGAGGACGTGGGGCAAGGCCCCACAGACGGAGAGGTCCGACAGTGGCTAGCGGATAGAGGCTTGCCGGGGTTGTGGTGCATGCAGCTGTGAATCCCGCGACACCGGCCATAGATACGGAGAAGGAACACCGTGGGTTTTTAGCCGGTAAGAGTCCGACATAACCCTTAAGCCTTCCCGGGACAAGGTGTACCCATGAGGTAACAAGACTCCGTCTGTCGGTCGTTTGCCCATCGTAAATCAGAAAAACGGTGCGTGCAGATGACGTTGACGTTTCGGCGCCAACCATATTTAATGATTCTGATTTACGAACAATTCTCAGTGCATTCCTCTGCATTTTTCAAGTGCCTATAAAAGTATAAATATTCGGCATCACCGTACGTAAATTGGGGAATATTTTAATAATAACAGCGTGTGTAAAACAGTACGGCTTTTGACCCAGACGTCCTTACATATAAACAACACATTTTCGCGCAAATGTAAGGCGAAAATAACTTTTATAGCTATCTGTGCTGATACGAATCGATTGCTACGTATGTTTGCGGATGGATCCTTGCAGGGTTACTAGGGAACTCCAACGTGTCTTTATTTTTCCTTAGGTCGTGATCTGTTACAAACGCCGTGGCCTACTACAAACGCAGTAGGCTCCGTTTGATGTGACGCTGTACGCGAATGACGAATGCTTATTATGGAAATGCACTACAGTGATCTCTCTCAAATGCCTGAGGCCTGACGCCGCGTCAGGTGTGCGAGAGAGGCCACTATTTCTATAATAAGCATTCGTAGGCCACGTGCAGCGTTTTTATCAGGCCACGGCGTTTATAACAGGCCACGGCGTTTGTAACAGGACACGGCCTTAGCTACGTGCTAGGTAATTGAAAATACGCCCACCTCCTCACTGCCAATAGGCTTGTTTCAACAAACTGCTTCGATTTTACAAATTGTGGGCATCGTGCCATAAATCCAATCTATTGCAATCCACTGCTGGATAAACACTTTATTTCTCGTCTTCTAAACTCAAGGCTAGTCAGGTCAAGGATGCATCTTTTCCTTTTTCAGATCTTCAATGCATCTGGCTATGTGAGTCCACAGTACATCCTCCTCCATCGGCTATTTGTCTTTTGACAGAGACTCGGCCAACCCACTGTTTCTTCTGCTTGCATTATACCATAATAACTTGATTAGCAGGCGGATATGTCATTGTAGTTATTAGTGTATAAATGATGCTACTTCATTTCTCGACAAATCGCTATGTACTTTATTGAAATCATTAGGAAAGAGGGAATCGCTTAATCAACGGTCGGGATATCGTATCCCACGTCCTGTACCGAATAAGTTTAAGTAATTTGATTTAAAAAATTCTGTACCACAAGATTATAGTTATGTGGAGTACATCCTAGGTACATCCGTTTAATATCATAATAAAAGACCAATAATCATTAAATCATATGATTTGTACAGAATGGTTCTTTCTGTACGCGCCAAACTCAATTGATATTTTTGTAAAAGTGGTAAGAGGTACGCTTTCAAATGAAGGAGCAAGAAGGTACACACTTCTTCTTTTGCCTAGCCTTTCCCCAACTATGTAGGGGTCTGCTGAATATCAATAGTTTGCACGGAGCGACTGCCATCAGACCTCTGAAACCCAGTTACTTGGCAATGCCGATATCCTAATGTAGGAAGGTACACACTCCATACACATATTTCATTTTTTTCAAATTGAAGTACTAAATTTGGTCGGTACAGGACGTGGGACATGGCGATATCTCTAGTCTGATTTAAGCATTATGATGAGCCATTTATGAACAGTTTCGTTGCTCTAGTGATTGCAAGCGCGACTGTTGTGCCTGAGATTTTGGGTTCGATCTCCAGATCGGGCAAAGTGTTATTGGGTTTTCCCGTGTAAAATTTCTCAGTAGCAGCCCGGAGTCTGGATATGTGTCCGGTTGATGGCAATAGGCTCGCCCTCTATTACATGGGACTTAAACATAACGGCGAAATGAGGGTGTTATTATAACTCTGGTAACTCTTCTGGGAATACATGCGTGATGTTATTAAGAAATGTACTTATTCTCATCCAGAAACCACGACCCAGATCACCTCTATACTTTAACCAAACAATTCTTGAACACGCTCTGCTCACATCTCGTTGCATCCAAGGTGATTTTGAAATCACATGCACTGCTAATGTAAACCATTGCTAAATAAAATAAACACCGTATGTTTACGTGCATCAGCCAATATAAATTACGACTGCACATATTATATGAGAGTCGATATAGATGGGTTTCGAAACATGACGTCGGCATCGGGAAATAATTTTCTCTTTAGGGAAATTTCCAGAATGGTAGAAGAAACAGTTAGCGTAGTAACACCGGGTAGATGACCGTTTTTAGTCAGTGATGTTTTAGGGGTTCCCTACGTGACATCGAAACTCAATACATCGAATGTCGCAGCATCGAAAACGGTACACGAAGGGTCACATAATCGATGGTACGCCACATCGAATGTCGTGAAATCGAATGGTTACAGTATCGAATGGTCACATAATCGATGGTACGCTACATCGAATGTCGTGAAATCTAATGTTTACAGTATTGTATGGTTAGTGACAACATGGACTGGTTGCAACATTGACTGGTTGCACAATCGTTGAGTTATTGCATCTAAAGAATGTTGTATCCAGTAGTTACTACACCGAGTAAAAATAAATTAAACACACTAGATTTTTTTTTTATAAAAACATATTTTTAACTGATATGCAATTCGCTGTGATGAGAAATCGATACTGTAACCATTCGATTTCACGACATTCGATGTAGCGTAGCATCGATATCGTAACCTTTCGATGTCGAGATTTCGATGTGGCGTACCAGCGATGCAGAGTACCATCGATTATGTGACCCTTCGATGTACCGTTTTCGATGCTGCGACATTCGATGTATTGAGTTTCGATGTCACGTAGGGAACCCCAATTTAATAGATCACATTTGACATCTGTCAGTTTTAGCTTCATAGTGAGGTGACCTGCTTAAAAACATCGATTAGAGTCAATGAATCGAATTCAGTACATAATCATTGCATTCGAATCTACTTATCAACTTTAGATTTTTTTGAGTAACATTCCTAGTGTTATAAAGAAAAAGGGTTCACTGAAGCAACATTTTGTAACGACGCCGACGTTTAGAACAGAAATTGTTTATTATAATTAGAATGGTTTATTAGTGATAGTAAATCTTAAAATTACCTTCTTTTAACATTATTACAATAAATATGTAATCGTAATTGAAAAAAGTTAAGTAATTGTGCAGTTTTAACTTCGAAAAAATAAATAATATTTTATGCCCGCCGTTACAAGGTTACGTTGTTTTTAGATGAAGTGTCGAATGTGGTCTATTAAATTGGCCCTACATTGGCTTGTAATTGTCCCACTGTATGGCAAAGGCCTCTTCTCATACAGAGAAGGAACGAACACACGCTTGCTCACTGCAGGTTGGCGATTTCAGCCCATTACATTAAGGTTAAGTCCAGGTTGCCCCACGAAGTTTTCCTGTAACGTATATCAATGTATTTACACGTCATAATTGGCAGAATATGCTGCTGTATGATTTTACACCTGTAAAATAACTATATTCTTGTAAATAAAGATATTGATTGATTGTTAATTGAATGGTGACTTGGAGTAACTAAGAAAATCTTGATGATCCTGCATCTTCAGCTGAACGTCCCTAGTTCAGAACAGTTGAAACGTCAACATGCAGAAGTATTATTGTAGATGTAGTGATTTTCATTTTATAGAACTTGTATAACAGTTGAACGAACAGGCGTCTTAAAAGACGGGTTAATGACCTCACCGATCATCGGATAATCTTCTGACCCTGTAACTCAAATCCGGTGAGATTTACTTAAAATAAACTACTGAATAACAACGTCTTCAAGATTTCCTCCTATCAAATTCTTGTATTAATAATTAGCTCCTTTTTGAGATGTTGGTTTGATGTCTGTTGAGATACTGATTTCATCATCATTCCATGTTAGCATAAAGTAATTTTTACTTTTAACAACTATAAAATTGACAGTTGCTCTATGCTCTCAATCTGTCACTTCCTCTTCCGAATTCTCCTGTACCGACAAGCAACGTGTGTTATCTGTTAATTTTAATATAAAAGTAATATGTAAATAAAAACTGTCGTCATATTGTCGTGTTTTCCATTACCTAAAAACCTGGGCAAGTTCACAACATTCCATACTCTTAATCTGCTCTGGAACTTTCCTCAAAAGGTCAGTCCAGACGTTACTCTGTAATCCTCACACAAATCTTTGCTTCACGAAATATATCTGGACTTTAAAAAAGACCTTGACCCCTGAGTTTGTTTCGGCTTTTCTTCTCAGAGGTAGTCAAATAGAAACGCTGACGACATCTAGTTTTAAAAAAACAAATAAATTGATTGATGTTTAAATATCCAATTTGCAGAAAAAAATATTCAATTTTCACTGCTGGGTCACCTCTTTTGCATGCATATCCATCCCGGTCCTGTGCCAATCGCTTCCTCAAATAGTAAAAAAAAAAAGTTGGCAAGTGTATGACATTCAGATGACGTTTAAATTTTGTTAGAATCTCTCGGGAGTCTTCTCCAAGCTCGCCATTTTATTAGTGGTTTATTAATATACTTATTAAGCCTAAAAGTCAAACAAATGACAGCATCACATATTTTTTTCCAACTTCCGAGCGAAATAATCTTAGATATAAAATTCACATTAGCATACAGATTTTACATACAAACACCGTCTTTTATTACTCACTATAGATAATCTTGAACATTAAACACCCATATATTTATTATAACCATAAATCAGTCTGTGCTCTGAGGTGCATCACTGAACCGCAGGCAAAGTGCACTGCACTTGTATCTCATGAAAACGACCTGAAAACATACCTTGACACTACAACATAAAGTTTAAAATCACTCAGCAAGGTTAACCGTTATACATCATTTTGGATTAGCAAAGATTTTTACGATCCTTCCAACCCAAAATGAACTTTAGCAATCTAAATTTAAAATTCGATTTCGTAGATTATATTGCACCCGTCTTCAATTTTACGACTCTCGTTGCGTCAATCAAATTTAAACTCAAATGTTGCTGTCAAAAAGGTGATTTTCGATTAACATTGTCGTAGATGTTAGGATGTTTTAGCTGCGGGTAGTAGGAAAATTGACCTCAGCTGGGTCGTCCCTGTAAATATTTGTACATCGGACGCGGTTGGTGCGAACTAGTAAGAGATTAGTGAGCAAAACTCCTGAATTTTAAACGCTTGTAATTTGGTAAGTCCAAAGTTAGGAGAGACTTACCGGCTCGTAATAACTGTGGCTATTTACGGGTAGAACCAGAAGGGTGTTAGCAAAGTATAAATATGTACGAGATTATAACAATTTTAGGCAGTGGAAATCTAATGTGCAATTTGAGGCAGTTTTAATCTGGTCTGCAGTACAAGGTATAGGAAATCTAGTGTACAATTTGAGACAGTGAGGATTTAGTGTGCAATTTGAAGCAGTTTTAATCTGATCTGCAATATAAGGCATAGGAAATTTAGTGTACAATTTGAGACGGTGGGAATTTAGTGTGCAATTTGAGGCAGTTGTAATCTGGTCTGCAATTCAAGGCAGTGGGAATCTAGTGTGCAATTGGAGACAGTAGGAATCTAGTGTGCAATTTGAGGTAGCAGGCATCTAGTGTGCAATTTCAGGTATTGGGAATCTAGTATGCAATTTGAGGTAGTGGAAATTTAGTGTACAATTTGAGGCAGTTGTAATCTGGTCTGCAATTTAAGGCAGTGGGAATCTAGTATGCGAATTGAGGCAGTAGGAATCTAGTATGCAATTTGAGGTAGCAGGCATCTAGTGTGCAATTTCAGGTATTGGGAATCTAGTATGCAATTTAAGGTAGTGGAAATCTAGTGTACAATTTGAGGCAGTTATAATCTGGTCTGCAATTAAGGGAAAGTTGGAATCTGATCTGCATTTCAAGGCAGTGGGAATCTGGTGTGCAATACAATGCAGTGAAAATCTAGTGTACAATTTGAGACAGTGGGAATTTAGTGTGCATTTTGCGGTAGCGGGAATCTAGTGTGCATTTTGAGGCAGAGGCAATTGGGTGTCCAATTTATGAACCATTGTCAGCTATACTCATAATAATCGAATAGCAATACGCAGATGAAAATTCTGAAGATATCCAACTTCAACTAAAATATTCTGGTGTCAGATTAATAAAAGCTATATCTAGATGAAGACCTAAAATAATTATACCAATCTGGGCAACCCTTTCTTTTAGCCCACATCAAAAGACTTTCCTTTCTTATATTAACGCACAAAAAATATACCAGTTTCGCAATCAATAATCAAAAATGTTTACCTTCCCGTTTCTCCACGATTCAGTAAAGAAATATTAGTGACGTCTTATCAAGATTTTACCCCAAAAATATGTGAGCGTTCCTACCTAACTCAACCGAAAAAGGCGAATGCGTTCGTCAAACGAATACACATTTTTTTATAAATATCTTTACATAAAAATCTCAATTTCCCGTTTCTCCGTGGGAAATAAATTGCTCGATATACTACAGTGGGGTACAAAAATGACGGTTACCGTAGATGCGTCGTAAACATCACGTTTTTAGTAAGCCGTGTCGTTTTCAGGACTTTTTGGCATGTTACCATCGACAGGTTAATTGAGCGAGTTTTTTTATGTACACGGAAAAACATGTATTTGGGAATGAAGGAAAATGTTGAGTGCGTCTGCTTGTCACGGAAATTGTCAGAGACGTTTTAAGAATGGTAAGCTGTAGACTTACTGACTACGTGTTATCTTCGCCTAACAGTAATAGACAAGGACTAAAGGCCAATTCTACTACACACTACACAATCGTCAGTCAGTTTTCATTTACGATAATTGTCAAAATATTAGGGCTGGCTTTAGTTATCAAATTTTTTTATAAACTAAAACTGTCCGAATGAACGTCTGCTTCAGTTCGGTTGTGATATATTAACGTTTCTGTTACCATTAACACAAAAAGTGCAACAGGCCCACTTTTTGTTACAAAAGCCAAAAACAAATCCTTGTACATCTTTTTTCAAGTATTCTTACTGACATCATAACTCCACGCTATCCATTTTTTCAATATTTCTGATCTCTTGTATCGTGAATGTGTTTACAGACACTAATTTGACTGGACAAATACCGAAACCCGGAAGCTGTAGGCCATACAAATTTTGTTCCGTGCGGGAAACGAATTCGTCATCCGTAAGCGCAGAAAGTCAATCGCTGAGCCACTGCGCCAAACGTGTCATCAAGAACATACACCCTCATTTTGCTTCTATGTTTGAGTTCCACGTAATCCCCTATTACCATCAACCGGTCACAAATCCAGATTCTAGGCTGCTACTGAGAAATTCAACATGGAAAATCATTTTGCCCGACCTAGAGATCAAACCCAGAGCCTAACGCTCAGCAGTCGTGCTTGCGACTACCTGAGGCAGTCACTCTTATTTCTTTTTCCAATAATGAAGCAAAGACTCCATAGCTTTGTTTAGTAGACCTGAGGCGGATGCCAATGTGGAGAAAACTTGGTGTGGTGTTCCTCCAACCAAAGGGAGGATCCTCCAACCAGGCGGAGTCTTGTGCCTGGCGGGCTACTGCTCAACGGTTGATGTTGGGAGGTTGTATGTAGACTATCTGCGTGTTAAATCTTGATTGCGCGATGTAGGATAGTTCGCATGTAGCGAGATAGATGCCGCCACAGACCCTTCCCATACGCATGTAAGTAGCAATTATAGAAACTTACAAGTATAGTTATATGCCTAGTTTGGCAATTAAAAATGATATCATTGGTAGGCAGACTGCCTCGTTGGTATAATGGTCGCAAGCGCGACTGCTGAGCGTCAGATCCTGAGTTCGATCTCCAGGTCGAGCAAAGTGTTATTGGGTTTTTCCGTGTGGAATTTCTCAGTAGCAGCCTGGAGTCTGGATTTGTGCCCGGTTGATTTCAATAGGCCCCATAACATGGGACTTGAAAACATAACGGTGAAATGTGGGTGTACTATACACCTCTGCCTAACTCCTCGGGGAATACAGGCGTGAATTATGTTATGTTATCATTGGTAAGTTTATCAGTGGTGTAGTTTTTGATTCTAGGAACCGAGCAGGTAGATACATTTACATGAAATTCCATTATTTAGGTTCACTTGGTCCTTAGTGTCGCAATAATAGAACCATCAATTTCTCCTATTATAAACTTAAACTTCAAAAGACGATGACGTCACAAACAATGATACCTAATTTGCTTATTGTTAATTAACGTTTGTTTAGCCAAGTAGAAATAGACTATTATTATACTAACAATGCCAAGTCTCGGTCAGAAGGTCGCGAGTTCAAATCCCGGTTGAACTTTAGCGAACCCCAGTACATTAATCTTGGTCGGATGCGCTAATAGAAATGTTACTGATGCATCAAATGCTACAAGTATTCAATATGGAACTTCACGCTTACGTAGACGGGGTAAGCAGGATTGAAAGTTAGTCAATTCAGTCTACGTTGAACGTGAACTGAAATGACCTGAACGGAAAGCGATCATATGTGATGTAGCATTATGTACGATTTCCATAAAACGGGCCGTGCCGGAGCGCGCTGGAGCGCATTTCATACTGTGCTAAAGGAAATTCAGACTTCTACACAATAGTTTCATGTTTGCATGGAATTTACACTGCTTGGAACTCGGTTAGATCCGCGCGTATGCCGCGCCAGCCGATCGGCTGCGATCGGACGCCGCGGCAGCCAGTCGGCTCCTCGCGTACGTGGACAGCGGCGCTCGGCTGTCATCGCGTTCGGACGGCTCCGCTCAGCCACACCGCAGGTAGAAACTGACTGCGACACGAAAGCATCACTAGTCGCTAGAGCATGCAAGCGAATACGCGAGCACGCGCGCGCATGCGCCCGAGTACCAGCAGATTGTAGCCGTCGGGCGGACGCGGTCGGCTACGGGCGCATGCGCATCCGCTGGGACGCTCTGCGCTGCGCTCCTGCGTAGCCCGGTTGGTGGAAATCGTACATTAATCACCATGTTGGTAGACGACGGATTAGTGATAATATAATATGACGGCGCGTCGAGAGAATTGGCTTGACGACGCCAAACTTAATTGATTCCTGGACGAATGACATCTACCAGATGACAGCGGTCAATGTCGACTTGACGTAATACCGGGGACTGGGAAGGCGGCCCGCAAAAAGCTAGACATATAACGTCAGAGCTATCGATCAAAATCCCGGTGTTGATTATTAATGGAGATCATTATTAAGATAACTTAAGTGATTGGAATTGGATGCATGTGCGCTCGCGCCCCACGTAGGTACTCGGTGGAACGTCGTCTATCTTTGTGCATCACTTTATTTGTGTTTGTCAAAGTATGACTTGTAATTGATATCAAAGACTTTAATTTGCTTCTCCTCGCCCGCAAACCCACGCATAGTACGATGGCTGCTTCTGATAAGGACAACCAAATGCCTTTATATACATATATACTTAACTAATGGTAATTCGCTGATCCATTGCTGAACTCACAACAAGACGAATTCTTCAATGCTTTTTTTAAAATAATTATTCTTCACCGATAACACTAAGGAAGGGTGAACATTTAATTTCTTTAACGGCCACAGTTGATGTTAATGGTTTTATAATAATGATAAGGTATCATTAAAACAAACAAATTAGGTGATAATAAAGTCGTTAAAAGTTGTATGTTGACATGTGAAATAAAAACACTGGAACTATCAGCTGCTTATCATTGGTTGAAGTCGTTAAAGAGGTCTCAGGGAATAGTTTATTGCTTTACTAGTAGATAAGCAATGGGCTCGCAACTTTTCATTAAATCTTCCTAAGAAGCTATGCATAATAGCCTAATAGCTAATGCTTTGGCTTGACGATCGAGAGATCAACGGATCACAAGATTTCTGTGAAACAACTACCATTAGCATAAAAATTACCAATTATAGAGGGATTATCGCGATAAGAGTCATGGAACAAGCTGCTAGGAAGCACTTAATCCCTAAATAAAGTTTCCGATACAACGTGTTACACAATTCCCCATGAAAAAGAAAATATTCATCAAGTAGTCTTTTATGGTTGTTGTCATTTACCTCTCAGAGGAAATTAGGTAACAATGTAAATAACTTTATGGGTAGTCTACTCTTAGTTTTATGTTTTCGAGTTGCGTTTAAGTGATGATTATTTGATGTTTTATCCAAATTGCCAATAGACTCTTTACAAGGTACCTTTTAACCTCTTTTCGGCTTTAGGGATATTTTTGTAACACGTTGTATAAAATAAAGTATTCCTAGAAACGAGTGAAAATATACTAAACATATTTATATGTTTATATACTCTTTATTGTACATTACACCAGGTTAACACAACAAGGAAAAACAATTTAAATACAAAAATGCACAATGGGCGGTCTTATCGCGCAAGGCGATCTCTTCCAGACAACCTTTGGATGGACTGGAAGAATGGAAAGAGAAAAACGGGCAGTCGGTGTACATGTACATTACGTACATATTATTACTTTGATTTAATAATATAAAATACATAACAATATAATTACATAAATATGAAAAAAACATAAATATAATAATAAACTAATAAATATATAAAATAGATATATAAAAACGGACGAGAGGAATGAAATAAATAGCAGACTAAGCATTCCACAGGCGAGCAGCTTGAATGGGGATGTTTCCAATTTTTGGAAAAGTGTTTAAAATTATTTGTATGTGCCTACTGTAGCTCGAAATATTTATTATATATTTTTAAATGCATCTAATTCTTCGAAATTCGCGTTTTAGATGTTGTGTTTAAATGTACGCGCCAAAACGCTCATACCTGTCATTTGACATCGCGTTACGTCACAGTGTGCCAAACTCGTGTAAACAAACAAGCTTTTATCAAGTATTTTGTATATTTGTTAAGTTTTAAGATGAATCCTAATTATATAAGTGTTGTGCAGTGCCTCAATGTAAAAGTACTACAATAAAAACACCTGAAAAGTGGTTTATTCACCTTCCACTTACAAAAAATGTTAGGAAAAAGTGGCTTCAGCTCGCGCGCCGGGATCCTGCTGCACTTTCTTCTACGAATACCAGGGTGTATTTTTGTGAAGATCATTTTGATATAAGTTTATATTGTAATAACTTGAATATTCCTCTAAATTTCATCGTTTTTTTCCTGTATCCGAGGAATGTATAATTAGAAAGAGGTTATATTAAGTAATAAGCAACTGAAATAATACACAAATCATCAATATGTAATACAAACCATATTTAATTTTTACTTAATATAACCTCAAACCTCTTTCTAATTATACATTCCTCGGATACAGGAAAAAAACGATGAAATTTAGAGGAATATTCAAGTTATTACAATATAAACTTATATCAAAATGATCTTCACAAAAATACACCCTGGTATTCGTAGAAGAAAGTGCAGCAGGATCCCGGCGCGCGAGCTGAAGCCACTTTTTCCTAACATTTTTTGTAAGTGGAAGGTGAATAAACCACTTTTCAGGTGTTTTTATTGTAGTACTTTTACATTGAGGCACTGCACAACACTTATATAATTAGGATTCATCTTAAAACTTAACAAATATACAAAATACTTAATAAAAGCTTGTTTGTTTACACGAGTTTGGCACACTGTGACGTAACGCGATGTCAAATGACAGGTATGAGCGTTTTGGCGCGTACATTTAAACACAACAGCTAAAACGCGAATTTCGAAGAATTAGATGCATTTAAAAATATATAATAAATATTTCGAGCTACAGTAGGCACATACAAATAATTTTAAACACTTTCCCAAAAATTGGAAACATCCCTATTGTGAAGGACTTATCATAAAAAGAGGTGGAGTGCTGTTGTATTTTTAATTATTACTTAGTAATTATTACACCTTATTAGACTGCCTCGTTGGTCCAGTTGTCACAAGCGTGACTGCGAGGCCCTGGGTATGATCCCCACGTCAGGCAGAGTGTTATTAGAGTTTTCCGTGTAGAGTTTCTTAGTAGCAGCCCGGAGTCTGGATTTGTGCCCGGTTGATGGCAACAGGCTCGCCCTCTATTACATGGTAAAACCTAACGACGAAATGAGGGTGTACTCTGCCGAACTCTTTGGGGAATACAGACGTGATGTTATGTTATTATACCTTTTAAAAATCAATGAAATATACTATCTCTCTATTTCTTTCGGAAAACAAACAATTCATTACATAATTGTGACAAATATTGTTGAAGCAACGACAAATGTATCACGTTACATTCTCTTTCTGCCTACCCCAATACAGACTTATTACAACATATACGTACTAAACCAACTTTTCAATTGGTACACACACTGTTAATCCCATTAAGGTAAGCAGACGTCTCGCCCACAGAGTATCATTGACCACGAGCGTCGACCTCCAACCTTCAACCGTTAACTCGACGAGGCCCAACGTAAACACTCGATGCACGAATGGAGAAAAATATTGCGATGTTTTTGTGTTTTATGGATAATTACGTATTTGGTGAAAAGGAGAAGTTCGTGTCGAAAGAGGAATTTCTTGCATTGGAGTAAATTAAATGCAAATGGGTAATGTAAGCACTCAATACATAAATGGGGAAGAAATATTTTGGTCCTAAATAGACGTTTACGGATAACAAGAAGAATAAAAGGCTTCTGTAAGCTTGTCTATGTCTGCCTAGCGTTTTCCCATATTGAGGTCAGCTGCCAGTTTTTTTATTCTTTTGGACTGCTGTAGCTGGTCCTAGGGGACCATTTCTACGTAACCGGGCAGTCATTGGCGAGACCTGAAGGGACTCCAGCTAATGGGGGGAAGTAAAATACTTAACCTAAGCTAACTACTTGTACTACACTAACATCATGACTACTTGCAACAAAAGCACTAAGGGCGATCCCTAGTGTGACTCGGACCTCGGCTTAGGGCGTTGCTGGCGGGGACTTAGGGCGGAAACAGCTTGATGAGGGCTGAATTATCGGTGGTGTCTAATCAGATGCGGCTAAATACTTTTATATGGAGCGACTGCCATCCTGCCAAAATCCTCACAACCGGTCTAACCTTAGGGTATCGGCATTGCCCAGTAACTGAGTTTGTACTTGACTCAACACCGTACTAGCATGGAAGGTGCGTGAAATTAATGATCTTAGACCAATCATTAAGAATAATGTATGCTTTTGTGATTAAAATCTTTCAAACTATCAGTTGCAGAGGTCTACAGATGGCAGTCGCTCCGTGTAAAATACTGGTATTCAGCCACATCTGGTTAAACTAGGAGCTGACCCTAACATATCTGGGGAAAGGCTGCCAGGAAGATATTTAAAAGAAGAGGGAAAAGGGCCGTAGCCAACTCCATATAATCACAGAATAACTTAGAAAACAAATAAACAGAAAGCAATTGATAGCTACTTTCTGATACAAGAAACAATAGCATATCTTATGAAGAAATGTGAGAAAAGAATTAAAAAGTGTCAAAACACTCGAGCTCATTTTAGTATAAGAAGCTTCTCTAAATCTAATGTAAGAATTGCTACCAGAATTACTGTAAATTAATATTCCAAATAACCACAGGTTACCACTCCCTTAAATCATGTATTAACAGAAGCACTTTAAATATAGAAACTTATTTAATAAAACAATAATATAAAAATGATAAGGAAAAACTACATGTAGGTATAATAATTATGAATATCTTGAAAGCCGAGAAGTATGATGAAATTAAATATCTTGACTTGGCACACGAGGTTGTCGACATGTGGGATGTTGATTCAGTAGTTATTGTGCTGATAGCCATTACGGCTAGTGATCTCATAGCCAAGAGCCTCAACCAACATTTAAAGAAGCTATAGTAAGGTGGATCAAGAGCTTGATACGGAAAGCAGTACTCCAGGACATGGCGCGTATTAGGAGGTACCTCTCTCCAAAGCTGCCATCAGTAGCTGAGACTCTATTCCCAATGCTAGTACTGGTGGGCTACAAAATATCATTTTTATGGTTATCTTTAAGAATGTAAAATATGTAAAGAAAATGAATAAAGGAAATGTAAATTTAACACTAATTACTAGCAATCAAAAAACTAGCAACAAATTGTAAAAACCTAATCCCAGCAATAGGTCACACAAAGCAACAAAACCCATAGTTCGAATAAGAACTTTAGGTAGATACACAGGTAGGAACAGGTATAATAACATAGGTATTGATGCTCTAAATTAAGTGAACCAAACCGTGCCCAAAGAATTAAAATTAATCTTCAGTCATGGACCCGTTTTTGCGCCAACCCGCTATTATGCCATAATCTTTTCGACCCATACCCACAATTAGCTAAAAATAATTGGAACCAATAAAAGCAGATCCTAAAAAAACTCGGAACGAATATCCTAACATTTGTTTTTGGGTGTAACCGATTCTCGTACGATTATGATGACCATACGATTCGATAGAGCTATTGATTAACAATCGGATACTGCTAAACTGATTGGTGGAAAAAAATATAAAAATACGAATGTTAAATAAATTCTATATTTGTGTATAGAAATTGTAAACGATGAGGTTGGAATGGGGTAGCGGAAGTATCGTAAGTTCCCGCGACCCCCGGCGCAGGTGTGAGATGGAACACCGGGGTGGTTTTAGTCAGTAAGAGTCTGACAGACCCCTCCGCCCACCTCAGGGCGGAGGACATCCATGAGGATTTCAACCACGAAAAAAAAAGGACATGAAATAGTAACTGTTATACAAATACAGATTTGAGTTTAATCGCGTAGAATATTTATAGGCACAGTACCTTTACATCCCGACGTAACAACGACGTAAAGTATTTGGTCATCTAAGGAATGAAGAAGCAAGAAGAGAACTTTTTCTTTCGTGGTTTTGGTTTTCAGTACAATGTAATAGGAGGCGAGCCAATTACCATCAATCGAGCACAAATTCAGACTCCGGGCTGCTACTGAGGAATTCTATACAGAAAAACCTATAACACTTTGCCTGACCTAGAGACACATTGTTCCTTCTGCGAAGCAGCAATGCTAGTGAAGGAGGAGGCGGAATGAGTGAGAGAGAGGCAAACTTCACGCCCCAGCCGCCGCAGTAGAAGGAGACGCGCCGGGCGTCGGGAGTCGCAGAGCGATTCCCCGCCACCGTAGGTGCGGGCCTGCGGACGGCGATTGTTGGGTGGCTCGCCGTCCGATCAGAACCAGGCCCTGGTCGACAGCGCGTTGACAGCCACGCGCGCCTCAAAGAGATGTCAGCTTAGTAGATGCCCCTGGGGCCAGTGCCTGCCAGGGTTGCGAAATTTGTTCGAAAGAGTTACCGCGGTCCTGGAACGCAAAGGGCATTAGGAGGAACACGGATGGGTTTTAGTCAGCAAGAGTTTGACACTCCCTTCCACTCCCCCCAGAGCGGAAGGAGTCATATGATGAATTCCCATCCATAATAAAAAGGGACTCATTGTTACATGTCATGTTTTGGACTCACTAAAGAAACGGTTCCGTATACCTTGCAGTTGTACAACGACTCTTCGAAACGAGCATGTTTAACACTAAATATTAAACGCAAATAAATTATTATTCTTCTTCCATATAGCGCCTTTTCCCAACCATGTTGGGGTCAGCTTCCAGTCTAACCAGATGCAGCTGAAAATCAGTATTTTACACGAAGCGACTGCCATCAGACCTCCGCAACCCAGTTACTGTGCAATGCCGATATCCTAAAGTGAGACCAGTTGTCAGACTTTCGGGCTTCTGACTACCCGTAACGACTGTCATAAGTATTCGTATACACTCAGGACCGACGGCTTAACTTGCTCTCTGAGGCATGATGGGGCCCCGATGTTTAAGGGCCCTATCTCACTAGGACATCATGGTGGTGGCTACCGGTCGCGCCACCAACAAAATGTATGAACCAGGGGGTGATTCGGTTGCCGGCAACAAATTTCTTGCACAACCGAGCTGATACGAAGGAAACATCAAATTTTGCATGTTCCTTCTGTACGAGGTACTTATCGACAAAATTCGTATATCGTAAGAGCTAGTAGAACATAGGTACAACTCGGTGTGTCAAAGTGTCGATATAGATATATTTTCCACGAGGTCCCTAAAGTAAAGCAAATATTAAGTGATCAGTTCTTTAATGTTGAGTGAAGTCTATGGAAATTCTTCCTGAATGCTTTTCCTATCCTTCTTGTCTGTCTACTGTCTATTTATTCTACTGTCTTACTTACCTGTGAAAACTTGTAATTGGCCTTCTTTCACTAATCTATTTACTATATATATGTTACCTGTAAGTTTTCTGAAGAAATAAAATAAAAATAAAATACCAGGTGAGGTACCCTTTATACAACTGCATACATTTTGCCGGTGGCGCGAACGGTGGCCGCCATCATGGTGTCCTAGTGAAATAGAGCCCTAACGATCGGTTACCCATCGGCAAGCGCAGCATAACCTAAATCATATAACGGCGCGTGACATTATGAAGTCATGAAAATCAGTTAGATTTGAGTGTTATAATTTATTTTGTTAACGATTAATTGTTTTGTGTTCGACTAAATGGTAATTAAGAGCGGGTAACACCGAATGGAGTTGCGTCTGTCACAGCGGGCGAACGTCATGTCATTTTTGATAAAAAAATATATATATATATTTAAGTGTCTGTGTGATTAAAATAGTGAACAGTCTACGCCACTGTGTACTTATTTAACATTTCCTGGAGTCTAACGCCCACCATGGATTCCCGTACTGACGAGTTCACATACCAGCAATCGGATGCAACAGCCCGGCCTCCCGACACTCCGTTACATATAATCAACGCGGTCGTTAATTATCCACGAGCCATAAATTATAACTATCAGATAAAATTATCAATCCTTAAAGGATCAGTTCATTAACCTTCAGTGGTGATTTCCTAAACACTCCTGCGTCATATCAGACAGTCGATCTTTGTTTATTCGCTTTAGATATTCAAGCCACCAGACCGAATAATCATCAGGTTTATTATAATGAAAAAATCTATTACAGATTGTCTGAGGTAGATTTGCGCCCCGCATGCAAAATTTTCTTTTTACCAGCGTAATCTAAACAATGCTGCGTTTCAAATACAATTATGATTATCATAAAATTGCCTAAAACTTATTTCCTGGCGTAAATGGAGAAAGATTAGGAATTACAGTTAGTTATTATCTGGCGGTAATTGTAAATTTAAATGCAGAAATCTCGCTTTTTCGCGATATCTGAAATGCAATTAGATTCACATCAGATCCGACCACTTAGTGAAACACACGGTGTTCCAGAAATATTGTTATCAAGGACTCTAAAAAGGTGGTATATTATTTCTAAATTATCGCAAAACTACCCAAATTTTGCTTCAAAAGGTAAACGCCAGACATTCGAAATTGTTTTCAGAGATTATCGCATTGGATAAAGCTTTTCATTAAAAAAAAAAGCATTTTTATTTACCTACATGTATACAGGGAGTAAACGAATTCCTGTAATTCCTTAAAACTACTTGACTTATTATCTAACCCACCTAATAATGAAAAAATAAGAAAAAAGTAAAAAAAAAATTGTTAAAAAATGTGATAGAACTTTTTGATGTCACGCACATGCAACTGAAAGCAAGGCGACAATGCTGGCGGACACGACTAGGGTGATATCGCTCCGCGTAGTCGTTAACTCGGGTGCTAAACTGACTCAGAAATACATAAAACATAGAATAGAATAGAATACACTTTATTGTACATCAAAAATGTAACACA
Source organism: Amphipyra tragopoginis (assembly GCA_905220435.1). Lineage (NCBI taxonomy): Eukaryota > Metazoa > Arthropoda > Insecta > Lepidoptera > Noctuidae > Amphipyra > Amphipyra tragopoginis. Next base: position 1,938,942 of record HG992010.1, on the reverse strand, counting down.
GCTCTTATACAATATCATACATTGAAGGGTACAATGGCGGTCTTATCGCTGATAGCGATATCTACCAGACAACCATGTTTTTTTTTCTAAATATTTTTTTTTGATTCTGAAAAAAAAACATGCTTTGTCAATCGACGTCACCCGTAAAATCACGCGGTTTGAAGGAATTACACAAATTCGGACACACCTTGTATAGTGCCAAAAAATAATCAAAATTGACATTTCAGAATTACGAATGTCATTCAACAAGACATTACCACAATTCTTAATTTAAAGAAAAAATATCATGTTTGAGCCAACAAGACAGTACTAACTCCAAAGTTCACCATCCAAAATAAACTAGTTTTTAAACAAAATGGCGCAACTAATCCAATTAGTTACCATTGTTTTAAACTGCGCAATATTTGGCACTTGATTTGGTATAAAAAATTTACGGTTTTAGCGATTACGTAAAACGTATTTAGTGTAGTTCCTAGGCAATTACGATAGATGCAAATAATAATGTTGTTTTTTTTTACTTTTAGGACGCCATATTGTTTAATTTTTACACCACACTTTGATCGTTCCTTGTTTAAATTCATAGTGTCAAGCTCTTTCTTTTTTTTATTCAATTTTATTTTCTTTTTTGTCTGTTTTTTTTTCTTAAATTTTATTTTATAACTAACTGCGCTATGGTGTTTTGTGTTTTTTGTTGCACTAGATAAAGGTTTTATCTATCTGATTGATAATAATAGAACCAAACATTATGGACACACTGAAAATAAGGGAAAATTATAAAACGCAAGATAAAAATAGTTTCGAAGCAAGGTCATCGAGTGTTTTCATGTGTGTGTGGTAGTGTGTATGAGAGATCCAGAGGGGTATAGTATAGGGGTGTCCCTCTTTATCTTTGCTTCTTCGATTCTGCACTCACCATCAAGTGCAACTAGAGTCAAACACGACCAAGTAAGACGATTAAAACAAGATTTACTGAAAAAAAAAACAAGCTACAAATAAAATCTTTCGTAACACAGCAAAAAATAACAATGTAAGATTATAAATCAACAACGAAAAATTATAACGCTTAAATCTGCCAAAAATAACACGACTACAATGAAACACCCGTAAAATATTCTACAGGTATTCGTACAACAGATTATGATCCACCTCGATAATTGATTTTTAGAACAGATTAAAACATCAAAAGAAACTTCAGAGAGATTTGTCAAGGTAATTTGTCAACAAGTACGGACTGCATAAAAACGAAACGTTCATAATTCTTCCGAGAAAATGATGTGTGGCCATCTTTTTTAGAAAGTACGAAATGAATGACAATTATGCGTCCTTCACGGTAATTTCTTTTGTGAGGTAGACAGAACTTTAACGCAGCTTTAAAACAGTAATGATATAGCACGCTATCATTAATTTATTTATAACTAGCTGACGCCCGTGACTTTTTCTGCGTGGCCTTCAGATTTTAAGTTAACGCCATCTATTGTCAAAGTTTAGTACTAAATGAATAATTATCCTAAGGGAACGTCCTACCGGGATTAAAAGTATTCTATTTCCTAATCCAGGACATCGTCTACACATTTGGGTATAAGAGTGCCTCCGCTGCCGGCGCCGGTTGCCATTACGAGTGCCGGCGCCGGCTTCTAAACTGTTTTTTTACAACTTCAAGTCCTCTTCAAACTCTTCATGACGCGATTATTCGTCACCCACTTTCAACTAACATACCTACTAAACAACTTATTACCGCCGCCGCACAGTGGATCGAAACTATGATTTTAGTGACTTAGGGATCAACTTCGTTTTTTTACTTTTTTCTTTATGCGGATGGATAGAGCTCATTAACCTCAATAATAAATTCCCTTGGTGTTTTTTCCTAAACTTTATACTTTGGGCAGAAAAATGTGTTTTGTTATTTTTTTGTATGGAGCGGATCAAATTAAATTAAATTCCTGCTAATTAGCGTGTGATCCCGCTTTTAAACTTTATTTTTCTTATACCTTGTCTAGTCTACTATCATTTGATGCTATGAACATGTGCATAAAGTTGCAACTCTGCCAAATAAATGGATCGGAAAAAACGAAAAAATACATAGAATAAAAGCTTCATTTTGTATTTTCTTAAGTTCTTTTAAGTTAAATTTGATATGGAATAGTAAGTAAAAGCACGTAATAATGCACATAATTACTTAACAACTAACAACAATACATTTAAAAGTTCCCTAATTAGCTTAAATTTACTAATATGTGTATTGTATTATTTAAAAATGTGGGTATTTATCTATGAATTTCTATTTGTGTGTTTAATGACCGTAATCAGCTTAACTTTTACTTTATAAAAAACAATGTTTCTTCACTTTTAGCCATTACTGTTATGTTAATGCTGAGGCTCCATCAAAGCCCCATTTCCTTGTAAGCAGTAACTCTGTTGCCAAATCTAAATCCAAAGCAATCACATCTAAAAGCCTAGATACCGTCAAGTTGAGTGAAGCTTGCAGTTTAATAGCAGCTCCTTCTTCAGTTACAGTTATGTCTTCTTTCCCTGGATAACATTTTGACTTCTCTTGTTTAATTTTATAACAAGAAGGGTATAAATCAGACCCATTTTCATTTGCTGCTTCTCTTAGGCTTATATACTGCCACTCACTTCATTTAAGTGAAACTAATAAAGACAGTATAATAAAGACAGGTGAATATGTAGGTACTACTGTTCGCTTTACTTGTACATAAACACCCCTTAACTTTTTCTAGATCTTCAGGGTGATTTAGCAAATGGTTCATTATTTTTCCTACATCCTCATTTCCAGTGTTTCTTAAACTAGCAATTGTAGTAGCTTTCAGTTCATCCGGGCATAACGAAAGAGATTGGTTAATTTGTTCAACGCGTCTTCGTTTTTGCCTGGAGCCCAATTCTTAGAAAGGGTTTGGAGGTGTAAATTTAGATGTCGAAGCTTCTGTAGTAAATGAAGGTAGATTTTCAACATATTCAGTATCACAAATCTCGAGCCTTTCCTGCTCAGTGTTCACAGCGTCAGGTATCATTCCTTCGGGCCAGTTTATTGCACGTTCTAACCAATCACCATTTTTTCTTATAAACTGAGCTAACGTGCGACTACTTTGTTCCCATCTTGCACTTATATTTGAACAAAAGCGCGTACAGAATTTTTAGAGCTCAACACTGTTCTCCTCGGTCACATTTATTTTATGTTGTAGGAATTGAAAGAGTTTTTTACTATAGATCTTTTAAAATCACAAATAAATCTAAATTGTTAACTAAACTCTCCATTTTAACGAAAAAGGGACGATCACAATCACGAGATGTTAGTAGTAGTACGAATAAACGAACACTAGTTAGTATATATAATAAATATGGTCATTTTATACTTCCAGTGACAAACAAATGTTTACTTATTTTTCTACTACCCTCGTTAACTAATTATCCTCATTAACATGACAGTAATGGCTAAAAGTGAAGAAACATTGTTTTTTATAAAGTAAAAGTTAAGCTGATTACGGTCATTAAACACACAAATAGAAATTCATAGATAAATACCCACATTTTTAAATAATACAATGCACATATTAGTAAATTTAAGCTAATTAGGGAACTTTTAAATGTATTGTTGTTAGTTGATAAGTAATTATGTGCATTATTGCGTGCTTTTACTTACTATTCCATATCAAATTTAACTTAAAAGAACTTAAGAAAATACAAAATGAAGCTTTTATTCTATGTATTTTTTCATTTTTTCCGATCCATTTATTTGGCAGAGTTGCAACTTTATGCACATGTTCATAGCATCAAATGATAGTAGACTAGACAAGGTATAAGAAAAATAAAGTTTAAAAGCGGGATCACACGCTACTTAGCAGGAATTTAATTTAATTTGATCCGCTCCATACAAAAAATAACAAAACACATTTTTCTGCCCAAAGTATAAAGTTTAGGAAAAAACACCAAGGGAATTTATTATTGAGGTTAATGAGCTCTATCCATCCACATAAAGAAAAAAGTAAAAAAACGAAGTTGATCCCTAAGTCACTAAAATCATAGTTTCGATCCACTGTGCGCCGGTGTCCATTTTGGGTGCCGGCAGCCGATGTTATTAATCTCGGCTGCCGGCAGTAAAGTTCCGCCGGTTCCCAAAGGCGTTATTTTCGGGTGCCGGTGAAGCGCCGGCAGCGGAGGCACTCCCTTTAGGTATAATATTAGAAGGAAGTACGATTGCAACATCATTCATCTATAAATCACGGAGAAATAGGTGTAAATACATTTAAAAACAAAATATAAATATCGATTGACAACCTCTTCCATTTCGAACTTGGTTAACGAAATGCAACTATACCCCGTCCAACCATTTATATGACGTTTATACGCTTATTAAGTTCCGTATGTTTTTTAAATATTACCTAGCCTTGATTTCCAAAATCAGCACGAAAAACAAGAAGCATTCGTCAAATATCAAAATTACTTAGCAACAGGTCGTTAAACAATTTTATACACAAGATCATTGAACTCCAATTCGTGGATTAAGCGTACTTGAAAAGCTTATCAGTTAAAGATAAATCCGTTGATAATAAGAATAAATTACCACTAATTAGACCCGAGACGGATTCTTGGAATGTTTCAGAAACTAAATCTAGTGTTTGCCGTTTTAAGAACCGAGTTAGCTCACAATACATAAAGAAGTAACATTAATGTCATAAAAAAAATGGCCAAGTACGAGTCGGAATCGCAAATGTCTATAAAAACGGCAAAAAAAACACGTTTGTTGTATTGGAGCCCCCTTAAATATTTATTTTATTCTGTTTTTTTTTAATTTTTGATGTTATAGCGGCGATAGAAATACATCAACTGTGAAAATGTCAACTGTCTAACTATCACGGTTCATGAGATACAGCCTGGTGACAGACGGACGGACGGACGGACAGCGGAGTCTTAGTAATAGCACAGTTTACCTATATCTTACTCCATAAAGTCGGTCAACGTAGAACATTGTCACAGAGCAATCGTGCGGGGGTTGCGGGGTGAAGGAGCGGAGGTTATGTCCCGAGTAGCCATACTGCATACTTGGGACATAACCTCCGCCCCTACATAATTTTGACATTTCATAGGACCTGTCAAATGTATGGGCGTTGACCCACTGTATGTAGTAAGTAGGTACACTATGGTAATAGGGTCCCGTTTTACCCTTTGGGTACGTAACCCAAAGAAACATTGTAATGTAAAACAAATACCAAAGACATTTGCATGAGGGATGCGGCGACGAGTTTTTTTTTAAATGAACTCTAACCGTCCTTATTTTCAGAAAACCCGCCATTTGTAAGATTTTATTAGAAAGAATATTGGTAGTACTAATTTTTGGAAGCCACTCTTCTTTTAGGTACTCTAGCTGATCGGTTCAAAAGATTAGGTGAAAAACTGAGACTGCTAAAACCGCTCTTAAAAAGTAATTTTCTAGAAATTTCTTTTAAAATATTCCACCATAAAAAACTAAGTCGACTGCGAAACTTCTTTTCCCGCAATTTTCCACAGAATCTAACCCATTAACATGAACTGTAACTTAAGTCAAGATTAGCATAGCTTAACGACACGAGGCAAGCACGATAGTCAAGCTAAAGTTAAATTATCTTCTGTCGCTTAGAATTTAAGTGTATTTTCAAGCGAGGCTTCCTACCTGGCCATATATCCAGCGGTTGCCAAGTGACAATGACCTTGCGATCACCGGCCAGGTCAAGGTGAGTGGTCTAGGGACCTGCCAAGGTCATTCGCTGTGCCAACTGTTGCCAATCATGGCATAATGATACGCAGTATCTATGGAGTTGCCGATTGTTCGTGATTTTATGCCGACTTTTAGGCTGTGACTACAAGTAACTAAAGTGGAGAATTTAGTGCACTGAGTAAGCCGCTAAATTTAGAGTAATATGAAGAGACTTTGGCTCGTATAATATAGATAATATTTTTTATTTGAGCGATCAACATAATTGTTGTTTTAGATGAAGATTTAGTCGTAATTTTTTTGTCAAAATCTGATATAAATGTCTTGGTGGCCCGGTTACAGATCGGCTTGTTAAGCACCGGGTTGCGGGTTTAACTCAGGCATGTATAAATATGACTTTTTCAATGTCATATGTACTTTCTTAGTTAATCTAAGACGCCCCGTTGACCTACGGTGAAGGAAAACATCGTGAGGAAACCTGGCTTCAATGGTCTCAAATCACCAACCCGTAGTAAGCAAGCGTGGCGATCAATGCTCGTTCCTTCTCTGTATGATAAGAGGCCTTTGCCCAGCAGTGGGACAGTTACAGACATTTTTTTCCCTATTTCTCTTTTCATACCTTTTCACTTTTTGATTTTTTGATTTTGACAGCTCTTGAGAAGGCACTCCTAGGCCGCCATGTTTAGACGGTTTTAATAATACTTGTCTAAATTCTGTTAAGTGCTTGCTCTCTTTATAGTCGAAATTAATCCTAGTGAGTATTAAGCTTAATTCAACTTTACTATTTAAATTACAAATAAGAAATGTAATGCAAAATTATTTATTTAGAATTGCCAAGGCCGCTAAAAATATAAATAGCTGTTACAATATTTTAGTAAATTTTAGATTTAGTAGTAATGCAGTATATTTTAATTTCAGATTCAGTATTAATGCTGAGTTGCTACTTATGTTTGAGATTGAAATCAAATATGTTTAGTCGTGTGTGTTTACGAAGTTTGTGTTAGTTTTGGCACGGCGTGTTAATAGTCTAGTGTAAGCAGTTGCTTCTGACTTTGAGGCTTCGGGGTCGATTGCAGATCCGAGAGAAGGAAATTAAAAGAGTAAAGGCCGATTTACATGGGAATAGTTTGTCGAAGTGAGATTCTTTCTGTCTTTGTCTTTCTCTACGATTAAAACAGAGATAGCACGAAACAAGCTTCGAGAAACTATCTCCGTATAAATGAGCCTTAAAAGAGCAAAAGAACATTACCTCTCCTCTTAATTGTTGGTATTTATATTTATACAGCATGGCTGGTAAGACACTGTACATCCGAAAACAATGAACTCTACTTATCAATCTGTACAACTTTTACAATGGGACAAACTATAAATTCAAGAAAAAACATCTGCTGTTCCATATTTTGTTAAGCAACATTGATATTTTTTATGGAAAAGCAGTTTCTTTTTCACCAATCCTGTGGTTTTCTCGACATACATTTGGCTTTTTTTTAAAATCTGCTTTTTTATTATGTATTATTGGCTCAGGTTTAACCACTATCTCACCCGATGCGGTCAATGATGATGCACGCTTGCCTAGAAGTAACCTATTCACTTGAGATTTGAAACCTCGATGGTTATAGCTATCGGGAAAAACATACTCTGGCAGGGTCCGACCAACCTAGTGTGTGGCCTGCGGGCGACGGGTTAGGGGACCCGTTGCCCGACCAGAAATAGGCCCGAGAATTCGGCGCGCATGTGCCGCCTCTCAGGAGGACGTGGGGCAAGGCCCCACAAAAGGAGGGGTCCGCCAGGGGCTGGCGGACCGAAGCCTGCCGGGGTTGCGGTGCATGCAGCTGCGAATCTCGCAACCCCGGCCAAAGGTCAGGAGAAGGAACACCGTCAGTTTTTAGCCGGTAAAAGTCCGGCATAATCCTTCGCCTTCCCCGGGCGAAGAGTATCCAAGAGGACAGTAAAAGGACAAAAAAAAATGGAGTACCCCTCCTCAGCTGTACGCACAATGAACGTGTTGCCAAAACGTTTTGTGCGTATGAATGGAATGTCCAGCATTTGGAGTATTGCTGTGCGTCTGGTCGGATGGATAGATGGAGATTCATATCGAAACGAAAAATTATCCCAGCTGAACATTATCAGAAATATGACGCGTGCGCGAAGACCCTCTTCGCATAAATTTTGTTCTAGAGCCAGCAGGCTACCACATCTGGCAAATTCTAACAGTGTGCGAGGTCTAGCACAAAATGTATCAACAGAGTCGTGCGTCAGATATTTTCTGACAGAAATTTCTGAATATATGCGATAGGGCTGCTTATTCAAAAACCATTGTGGTACCCAGAAAGTCTGAACGAAGTCTATTACAAAATTTTAAACACGTAGATACTACAGTCGTAGGCTACATAACCACAAAGTGGTTCTTAAGTACCTATAACTTTATAGCGTCGACCTGTACTCCGCAATGGTTTTTGGCTAAATTATCGACGATTTCAGCTAGAAAACAATTGTGCAATACAGAAGTGCCAGAGCTCTGCACCACGCAATAGTTTCGGGATGAATTAAATTATAAAGCAATGCATGGTGCAAAACACCACGGTTCTGGGTACGACAATGGTTTCTGAATACGCGACCGGGCTTAAGACGGAGCTCTGAAATGAGAGTTATTTATTGATGTGGACCTAACAGTTAGACAATATGGTACGGTAACAGTAAGTCGTCTCTAAAGAGGTGATGAACTAACCTATTTTGAGCAAGGTCACACTCACACCACCACTTTATAGCAAAAAAACAGAAAACAAAACCACAACATAACATCATTAATTATTTTTATTTATTTTCCTTCTACGCAACATTAAAACTGTTGCTCACCCAATCCCGCAAGATTCTATGAAACGCAAATTCTGGAAAATCTGAAACATTACAAAACCGTCCAAATGGAGATCATGACGATGATTAATCATCGGTGTCTGTTCCGGGAAGGGACCTTGGGACCGAGGTGAAGGCCATCGGTGCGTCGCCCGGCCGACGAACCGCGCGGATAAATAAATAAATATGGCGGCTGAAAATGGCGGGAGAATGCCGCTGGATGCGGCGCGAGCGCAGTTGCAGTTTATTACCGTGTTTTATTTGATTTTCGTGTTGTAGTTATTGGTTTGGGTTGGATGTTAAACTATTTTTACGCATAGAATGGGTAACACGGGATTTGCGAACACATACATAGGTATAATATAAGAAAAGAGAACAATATTTATATATCGTAACATCACGCCTGTATTCCCCGAAGGGTTAGGCAGAGGTGTATAATACACCCTTATTTCGCCGTTATGTTTAAGTCCCATGTAATAGGGGGCTAGCCTATTGCCATCAACACAAAAACGTCAAAAATCCAGACTCCGGGCTGCTACTGAGATATTCCACACGGAAACACCCAATAACACTTTGACCGACCTGAGGATCGAACCCAGGACCTCAAGCAGGCAGTCACAAAATATTTATTTTTACACAAATAAAGACGTATAATCGTACAAAACAAATAAAAATAAAACTAGACAGACACACATTAACTTCACTAATAAAAAGTAATTTACAAAAGAAGAACAAATAGCAGAATAACATTTCACGTCTATCAAAAACAGTTTTCACATTTTTCGATTACAATAGTAAAATTTTCACGTTTGTTAGTCATGAATAAATTAAATTATAGTGAGAAATTTTTGGTTGCTGTTAAACAGATATTGTATTAAAATTGAATAAAAATATTGGTATTAAACGCATGAGTTCTTCAAGGTAAAATGCAATCCTAAATAAACACGACCGCTGAAAATAGCGGACGGTATGCATCGCTGGATGTGCTTAGAGCGTAGTTATAGTCAATAAGGTACTTATTAAGCATAGCATTTTCTTAGTTATTACAGTGCAATAAATCTAATAAGTACCTTTTGACAGCTGTCAGTTTTATTGGACTAGGCATGTCGTGATTGGCCGCCTAATTTGACCACTTGCCAATCGGATTGCTCGGCGAGTTTCCATTTGGACACCAGTGGTCGAATGTGTAAAGTCAAAAGGCATTTTTTACATTTGTTTCACCGTAGATCGTATCTTTTTGTTATTTTAACAAGGAAAAAACTTATTTAAATACATAGATATAATAATTATACTTTATTATGCGCCAAAAAAAAAGCAAAAACAGATGTGCGTAAGGATTGAGGGCCATAACCTTGAATCGAAAAACTATTGTTGTCAAGATTTTGTAGAAGTTGTAAAACAATTGTAGAACCGATTTAAAAAATTGTAAATTAAAATTTAAAAAAGTTATAGCACTTCAAAGGGTGTCCCTCAATCCTTACTCAAGGGTACCTATATCTCGGTAAATGGATGCAAGGAGATGCTGAATCTAATAACAATATTTTGTAGAAGTATAGCTAAGTATCTCCGCAAAAATTCAGCACGATCAACGAACATACAAAACTTTTATAGAGGTTTTGAACATGTCCCTCAATTCTCAATTCTTCTAGACATCCTTATAGATATAGTTTTGGCAAAGTGGCTATGTCTACAAAATTATTTTTTTCGTAAACATTTAGTAGAAGTTGTGTAGTAAGCTGTTAAAAAATAATAATTGTAAAATACTTCTCGGTTTAAAAGTTATTACGCTAGAAACCATGTCCCTCAATCCAAAAAACATTTGCTCATAGCTCACTAGCAATTTTAAATATGTAGTTATGTATGAGTATAAATTTTTGTAGAAACTTTTACTTTATGAAGAAAAAGTAAAAAAAGTTGCATTTCCTAATATTACCATCTGTCTGAACTTACTCTTATTTAACTTGAAACTTGAGATTTAAGTATGAATTGTTTTGCTTTCGAATAATCGTTTATTGTATTTATCTGTGGAGGCTTATTATTGGCAATTTAGTTATAAATTAATGTTACCACAATATTATTAGTCCTTAAGCCTTCGTAAAAAGTATTAAAAAAAAAGAAATTGAGACTCAAATTCTTCTTCTCTCGTGTCAGCACGAGCTATACGTAAATAGCTCATGCTGTGGTGAAAAGATTAGCCAGTCAGCAAGGTTGGTAGCGGGGCTGACTGCCCAGGGTGCGCTGGACGTACTTACGTATCGTCACTCGTGGAGACTCTTTTCATGCATCCCAAATAAAATTGACGAATATTGAAGAGACTCAAATAAAATTATTTATTAAATTATTTTATGATGGCAATTCTTAAGGAATTTGACAGTTTTGTCAATTTACCTCACTCCAAAGTGGCGCCGCCTGGTGGATTTTCAGCTCGCAATTAGCCATCATCAGGCTGATTTTAGGATTACAAATGAGTTCCCGACTTCCATAAACTTCAAAAGTCGTCAACATCCATACATCTCCATTTCTTTAAAGGCAACACTAGCTCACAATCCAGAAAATCGTTACGATTAGCTACTGCACTTAACTCATAAAGCGACTGAACATTTTAATGAGACGTATTACAAGATAAATAGCTGATTACAAACATAAATGCCCCCTTGTTTCATGCGCGGTATAAATTAAGTTCTCACTAATATCATTATCATAATTATGGGCTTTTAGCTAACTCGTTATGAGCACACGTGTTTCGGAACGGTGCTAATATACTTATGATACACGAGGTTCGCGGGAATAAGCGAAATGAAAAAAAAAAGTATTCTTCTGCTTGTCGATTGACAAAAATGGATCAAGTAAAATGCAAGCCTGACGAGGTGGCGTTCACAGTGATAATTCAGCCCTCATCAGGCTGTCTTCCCCTCAATCCCCCGCCAGCAATGCTCTAGGCCGAGGTCTGAGTCCTACTAGGGGTCGCCCTTAGTGCTGTTGTTGCTACTAGGCATTTTTTTCTATTGTTATGCTTGAAGATGGTCTTTGTGGACAGTTTTAGGATATTCCGGTATGTCCCCCTGTGATCTGTTACTTTCGGGGGACAATCAGGAATAAAAAAATCGATCTGTTCCCCTGTGACCAAGACGACCGGACAGATCGAACGAATTATTTCTGGTTTATCCGATGCTGTTCTTTAGGGAGACAAATAGAAATAATTCGTGCGATCTGTTCCCCTGTCACCAAGACGAACGGACAGATCGAACGAATTATTTCTGGTCTATCCCCTGCTGTTCTTTAGGGGGACAATAAGAAATAAAAAGTTTCGATCTGTCCCCCTGTTACAGACGAGGGGACAGATCAGGGGGACAAATCGGAATATTCCACAGTTTCTACGTAACCGGGCAGTTATTGGCGAGAACTGAAGGGTCTCCAGCCAATGGGAGGGAAGTATAGCTAACTACTTAACTCACACTAACATCATGACTATTAGTTTGGCTAAAGACACTTCAGGTAACGACAATAATTGTCCGGTTACGTTGGTCTGCAAAGACCATCTATAAGCAGAGTAATAGAAAATAAATGGCTACTAGCAACAACAGCACATGGACTGCTTGAAGATTGGTCTTTGCAGACCAATATGTAACTGGGCAGTTATTGGCGAGACCTGAAAGGTCTCCAGCCAATGAGGGGAAGTAAAATACTTGACCTAAGCTAACTACTTAATACTACACTATCATCATGACTCCTAGCAACAACAGCACTAAGGGCGACCTCTAGTGGGACTCATACCTCGGCTAAGGGTGTTGCTGGCGGGACATTGAGGGGAGACAGCTTGATGAGGGCTCTTCCCAGCGTGCGGTAAGGAAGTTTTATATTCTACCCCGTCCCCATACGGGATGAATGTTTTGTAGCCCGTATTGCCCCCCTGCTGGACGAAGGCTTACTTTTCTGCCACTCTTTGCGTGTTTGTGCATGTGTTGGCTAATACCTAGCTCGACCCACCATTTTCACAAAGGTTTGGTCTTGGCAAAAACTAACTTAACTGATACCGGGAAGGAGTGTTCAGCTCAGTCCCACCAGCTTGGTAGTTTCTGAAACTTACAACACGCGTCTATTCCGAGCGTGTGATGAAGAAGTTTTGGGAGAAGAGGGGTGTAGGTTTTCCACGATGTTTCCCTTCACCGTTAACGCAAGTGATAATAAAAATATGATCCTTATACGTCGTTCAAATAAACTAAAACTTTACAGATTCTTAAAACAACAACTTTAAAACATCGATAAACCCATAGTTATGTAATTAGTTAAACAATCGTATCCTTAGTTCTGTTAAAGCAGTTTATGAGACATGCAGTTAAAGTTTAACGTGTGTTCGTAGTTCAGTTTGAACGTTAGTTAATTGCGGCGCTTACATCTAAATAGAGCAAGACGTAGTTTCTGTATGTAGAGTTGAGAGGGTTACAGAGAGCAAAGATGAACAGATGTAATGTAATTGTAGGGTAAATATGTATATGTAGATAATGCAAGTACGCAAAGCATTATGCCTGTATTCCAAAATAGCATAAGGCTAGGATTTGATTGTTTCTGTTGCTTTAACCGACTTCTAAAAAAGGAGGAGATTCTTAATTCGAATTCTTTCTTTTTTGGATGTTTGGTCAGCTATGTCGTCGCCAATGCTGTAACACACTGGGGAACTAATGGCGCTACCATCGCTGGTACCATAGCAATTTCATTGGTTAAAGTTTGTTTGACATTATTGCTAATAACAATTTAACTCATTCTGATTGGTTGTAATTGGTACCAACAGCGGTGCTGCCATCTACTTTCGTTTTGCGTTTGTCTCCCCATTATGAATCGATTTTAATGATTATTTTTTCGTTTAAACTCCCCCTGGTGGACAAACGTTCGTAAATTAATGGTAAGGATTCCTGTTCTAGCGGCAGAATACCTTAAGCGTTGCAGCCTTTGATCAATCCGGTGGCTGCCCCATAAATGAAGTTGTTCCCAACAAATCACGAGGTCCGTTACTAGTTGCATCGGATCACGCAAAAGCTTTCCATCTGATCACTTGATGGGATGCAACTACAAAATAATACTATTATATTCTCAACGGATCACGTGTTTGAAGACACGTCTGGTGCAGTGCCTGGGCTTCTGCGTTATGGGACGTCGGTTCAATTACCGCAAAAAAAAAATAATTGTATCGTCTACAGATAGATGTACCGGGTAACCGGGTATATCTGTAAACGCACCCACGATACATGAGAAACCATAGAGGGGCAAAGACACTTAAAAAACAATATCAACAATACCATGGACATGGACCATAGCTTTATTTTATAGTTAGAAGCAAAACTAATTAAAACTTAAATTTAAATTAATCACGAGTTATAACGTGATGTGATTCGTTGGGAATATAATTTTATTGTAGATAATATTTTGTAGTTGCATTCTACCACGTGATCAGGTAGGAAACTTTTGCGTGATCCGATGCAGCTAGCAACTAATCATTCCATAAATGTTGGAAATAACTCCATAAATGTGCGGTGCACAATCTTCGCGCACACGAAGAAGGACATTACTTATTAAGACTGGCTTGCAACATTACAACACAACTTGTATTTAAGTGTTAAATAAATATTTTAATTTAATTAAAATTAATAATTTAAGTACATCCGGCGCACCCTGGGCAGTCAGGCCCGCTACCAACGTCACTGACTGGCTAATATTTTCTCCACTCCACGAGATATACGAGCGAAGCCGCAGGCGTCAGCTAGTTACTATAATATAACTACTTATATTACTAACTATAGTAAATAAACCGCAGTTAATGCAAATCATTAGCCGACAATCGTAGAGGCGTGTCTCGTCCTAATGGATACAACCTTATTGTTTACCTCCGATTCTATCTACCCTTGACACATAAACGGGTTGAAACTAATATTTGCGTCGCTTTAATTGTGGTACGATAATGTCGGCGTGTGTCGTTTTATTAAGTAGTAAAATATCGTCCTGCTTAACCTTTTCCAACTATGTTAGGGTCAGCTTCAGTCTAACCAAGGAGCCTACTCCCTAAGTCCGTCAACGAAGTTAGTCGCCCGTCCGAAAGTAGCACGAAACGTAGGAGTGAACAAAACAGGTGTCAAGTTCAACTTTTCGGACGGGCAAAACACATCGGTAGTAGAGACTGGTGTGACGGTGCAGCGGTGGTGACTAGCGGGGTGCAGCGGTGGCGACTAGAGGGGTGCGCCTATAAAAGGGCCGGCTCGCTGCACTTCGTCCTCTCCTCCAGGAGGCGAGTAAATCGACCAGCACACTACACAACAAACGCCGCCGCCCGGCATACCGTCCTCGCCGACGAGGCCCGTCGCGACGCCCCACCGCCGCCGGTCACGATCCACCGAGCTCTCCCGTCGTAGAGCCGGTCGTCTCTTCAGACTCCACAGTCACCCCGATAATTCAGCCCTCATCAAGCTGTCTCCCCCCCCCTATGTCCACGCCAGCAACGCCCTAAGCCGAGGTCCGAGTCCCACTAGGGGTCGCCCTTAGTGCTGTTGTTGCAGGTAGTCATGATGTTAGTGTAGTACAAGTAGTTAGCTTAGGTTAAGTATTTTACTTCCCCCCATTGGCTGGAGACCCTTCAGGTCTCGCCAATAACTGCCCGGTTACGTAGAAACCGTCCCCTAGGACGACCTACTGCAGTCCAATAGAAAAAAAAAAAAAAAAAAACTTCGTCCTCTCTCGCGCCTCAGCAGCCACTAGTTAAGTACTACCTACTACACCTGAAGACCCTGGACTCCTCGTATCGTATTGTCTAAGAACCACGCCCTGTAAAACTAGTCTAATTTTGTAACTCTTATAAAATATATTATAATATTGTATGGTTAAAAGTGTTTTCCTTAATATTCTTATGTAAGTACACTCCTGCTAAACTGCTTCTGCTTCTTGCTAGATTCTGATTTTATGTGCACATGCTCCTTAAGGGTTGACTCCTTAAGCCACCCCTAACCCGCTAAGCGTGACACTGGGAACTGTCAAATCGTGTTGTCATTCATTCCTAGTTTGGGCCCCGAAATCATGGTATGTCCGTAGGTGATAGGGAGTAGGAAACATTCGTAACTAAGGCCGAAACCACGGACTTCGTGCTTCGTGCTCCTGATGCGGCTGAATACCAGTATTTTACACGGAGCGACTGCCATCAGACCTCCGTAACCCAGTTATTGGTCAATGCCGATATCCTAAGATTAGAACGATTGTCAGACTTTCGGGCTTCTGACTACCCGTAACGACTGTTATAGGTATTCGTATGACACCCGGGACTGACGGTTTAAAGTGCTCTCCAAACCACGGGTCTGGATGTGTAATGAACGGTCACCCCTCCTCGGACTGACCGCGGTAAGCGCAGCTTAACCTCATAAATCGTATGATCTGCGCTGTTGATAACCAGCCACAAGCCTCTGGCTACTTCTTCCCTATCCTTCTGTAAAGAAAGTAGTGTAGTAGGGATCATGTAATCTAATGTCCGGTACAGCTCAAGCCAACGAAAGCAAGCGAAGGCTTACAAGGACCTTTGCTTGCAAAATTGAAGACCCCTGGATAACATTCGCTCTGGGGAAGGCAGGGGTTATGTTAGAACGGCCACTCTCCCTTCCCGCGCCAGACACGCCGGGCGCCGCCGGAGGGCGTGCGACGATCTCCGGCCACCCGGTCGCCTGCGGGCGACGGGACGTTAGGGGACCCGTCGCCCGATCAGTAATAGGTCCGAGAAGGCGGCATGCATGTGTTCCGTGCGCGCCTCTAAGGAGGACGTGGGCAAGGCCCCACAGAAGGAGAGATCCGCCAGGGGCTGGCGGACGTAGGCCTGCTGGGGTTGCGGTGCATGTAGCTGCGAATCCCGCGACTCCAGCCAAGGGCTAGGAGAAGGAACACCGTGGGTTTTTAGACGGTAAGAGTCCGGCATAAAACTTCACTTTCCCCGGGCGAAGGGTATCCATGAGGATTTTCCGAAGATTCTATATTCTATTCTATCAGAGTCTAAGATGGAGCACACGAAACCAAGTAGCAGAGATATAGATGCATTCTTCTATACTCCTCTGGCTCTCACTTAAACACGACGGAACACAGTAAATTGCTTGGCAAACTTTAATGTGAGGGTTGTAGGTAAGGTACTTACTGTTTTACTCAGTGTACGGTTTCTATTAACAAAATAAAAGTGAAACAAGGAAAATACGTGCATATATCTTTTTGAAGGTAACTGAAAAAGGGGTAAAATCCCCAAATGCAATATGTTCGTCGTACGTGACGTTTATCGTGTATTTCTCGGAAATATTGAAATCATAAAATACATACAATACATACATATGTAAATTTAAATACATAAGTTGGTGTATCTTCTACGAAATATTATTACTTGTACAATTTTTTGTATCGTTTACATTTTTGCAAATTTTGCATTAAAACAAAATAATAATTTTGAGGTTTTCCTCTTGACCGTCGTGACCTGTACGAAGGCTTAGTAATATTTAAAGATACTTTATTAATTACACTTTCTATTTGTATTATAGTCTGTGTGGAAATACCATCAACAATCTCTTTCGATAGAGGAAGTCTGAAAGTGGCGCCGGTGACTGAGAAATTGCGAAGAAATTGGTTGTCATGGGATATGATGCACGAAAGGGTTGCGGAATTTGTTCGAAAGAGTTACCGCGGCCCTGGAAAGCAAATGACATTAGGAGGAACACGGATGGGTTTTAGTCAGTAAGAGTCTGAAACGCCCTTCCGCTCCGCCCAGAGCGGAAGAATGATATATATCACATCACAAAAAAAAAGGCTATTTGATGCGGAGTAATGAAGAACATGTTGTGAGGAAAGTTTTGACTATAAATATGGATAGCTCTAAGAGTAGAGGAAGACCAAACAAACGATGGATTGGTAGAGTAAAATATGATATAACTAGAAATCGAGTGACTGCTGACATGACGGCTGAAGGTATGCGTAGAAGAAAAATACATGTTGCGCCGACCACAAATATGTTGGAATTAGGGGTTTCGAATACCGGATTTTTTCAATACCGTTATTAATACCGTATAGAAAATTTCCTCTCTATTCTCTCGGACTTTATTTTTTTTCTTAATATAGTTTTTTATTCAACAACTAATAAGTTTCACTACCAAATAATAAAACACTGTTTTTTAAATACACGGTTATTCAGAAAGAGGGTACTAATCCGAAGGGGTGTTAAGTACCCAAAATGACAAAAAATGTACCGGATGTATTGAAATCCCTAGTTGGGTTAAAGGCACGGGGTTGATGATAAATCTCTTTTGATTGCGGTCAACTTTTACCTGTTTAAAATCTGCAAAAAAGCGATTATGAAAAAGAGAAAACTGTTGCATATTTTCCTAAACAACCAGCCCAAACCAATTTGCTATTGAGAACATTTTGGAGCCCTCTCAGGTTTACAGGTTTTCTTACGATGTTTTCCTTTACCGTTAACGCAAGTCATAATTAAATTCTGACTCGCGAATATGGAAAGTCAGGGTGCATGCCGAGAACGACATCAGACCCTTATGAATGGCAAGCGTTTAACCATTGGGCTACCATCATTGCTATTTTTCTTAGCCCTTACATAAACAAATATTAACATAGGTTATATTTAAGTCAGTATTTATGAAATATGTGTGTACAAAATATTTCATAAGATCTTACAAAACCACAGCATAAGCACAGGTTAACTATCTGTTCCATACAGTGTGGTTTGGCGCTACGCTATGAGACAACACACGATTATTAAGTCTGTAACAGAACAACGAGTCGTAGTTTTAACTAATAACTGTTAGTGAGATATAGAAACCATACAAAACTGTGTTGTTGGGGAGTTGTTGCGCTGTTTTTTCTTCACTGCACTAGGAAATGGTGCAGGGCGGGCGTTTTTGGGGGCACTCTTTTGTAACATTGACTCGCAAAAAGAACGAAGTAATTCTAGTCTATTTTGAATAAATTAATTTTGAACTTGTCTAAAAATACGTATATATGTCACCCAGTATTCAAGCCATTTTAAGATTAGAATTAATATGCTTCAGAATGAGAAACCTTAATCCCAGTATACATAATTCAATTTCAATTACAAGTTAAATTATTTTATGACCTTTTACATAGTTTTTGTCATCTTGAATCGAACTCAAAACCCATTTATTCAAAATAGACTAAAATTAGGAATATCAACGTTACAATAGACAGCCCCCCAAAAAGCCCGCCCTTCACCGCTTCCTAGTGTTTATGCTGTGAAGAAGAAACGGCGCAACAAACTCCCCAGCAACACAGTTCTATCTATCAGGTGAATAAATTGAGTCTATATAAAGAAAAACGTAATATGAATTAGATTAGTAAAAGTTATGCAAATTAAGGATAAGTAATAAAAAAGTATATAAAACAATTCTGTATGAATTGAGACACCACAACTTATTTCACTTGTACTTAAAGTTGATATTTGTGAAGATAGAATAATATTTCATTTACATTTTCATATTGGCTTACGTATATTTTTCACTTGACAGACAGATATATATAATGTGTTGCTGGGGAGTTTGTTGCGCCGTTTCTTCTTCATAGCAATAACACAAGGAAGCGGTGAAGGGAGGGCGCTTTTAGGGGCTGTCATTTATGTACCTAATATTGACGTTCAAAAAGAACTACGTAATTCTAGTTTATTTTGAATAAATGAGTTTTGAAGTTTGAAGTATACCAATCCTGCTTTATCTATCTAGTCGTTCAAAGCCAAGCAAATCATAAATAAAGTCCTTTTGCTCCACATTCCTAGGTTCAATGATTCGGGCTCGGCTGATCACCCGAGATATCACTAATTTGAATGAAGATCAGATCATCTTAAGACTAACCATCCCATGTATTGTGTTATGAGTTAATACGTTATTAGAACCAAGTTTTGTATCTTCACGACTTTTAGCTTTGTAGGTTGATTTGTTTGGTGAAGCGGAAAAGTTATCAATTAATCAAGCTATCAATCAACTCAGTGTATTGCAGTCTATGCACAATCTAAAAAGCTGTATGCAGAGCTGGAAAAAAATAGATTTTGAATTTCAAGAGTTTGATGCTGTAACTCAATGAAAGTAAGGGATTTTTCAAAAGTTGAAAGAAAGACTGAAACAAGAAAAACGTAAAATAATTAAACATACACGTTTTATGCTGTCAAGTATGCCCATGCCGAAAGGGTCACCAACTCAGCATATGCTAGGCGAAACACACCCAGCGCTGATTTTCAGTTGGTACCCTTGCAGTGACACACAGACGGAGGTAATTTTATACATAATTATATTTTATTATTTATGTGCGTTGTTTAGTTTGTTAGTAAAAGTATTGAACCTTTTCTGAAAATGTTTGAAATATCTTTTAAGAATCCGTCATTAGTAGTCTTAAAATAAGTCCCAGAATTCTTATCAAAAACAAACCATGCAACATGAAAAGTATCACTTTTTTAATCTGTAATACTTTTTTGAATAAATCATAAAATAGTATCACAGAAACGTTAAGTTCTTCTTTTATTTAAATAACAAGAATTATTAAAGTTAAATTTTGTGATGAACCAAATCAATTAACTGGCAAATGATTTGAACTCTTCACAATCGAAAATCAGCAAAATAACTGCCGAACTTGCACATTATGAATCAAATTCTAAATCAAATGTTTGCACTAACTGCTGGAAAATTTAAAAGCCTTGTACTTAAAACAATCAATAATTTCAATAAACACTCTTAAACCGGCTTACGTAGTATTCCTTATTCGATGTTGATGTGTCGGATTCGTTTGGTAAGTTGTGAGATGGTTCTGTCTAACACTTGCTGGGCGCGTTTGGGTCGCTTGCACTTGCATGCCCTAAAAAGATGTTTGCTGTATCGTTAAATTTAATAAACAACCATATTTTAATCTCATAGTTTTTAGGTTCTAACTGTTATAATAGAACAATATAGCATGATATTTTTAAGTTCTAATTTAAATGTAGTCAGTGGAAAATGCTGTTGGTGGCATATTTTTTCATATTTTGTTACCATTATATTATTATAAAATGTAATGTGTTACTGATTATTTTTCCCAATAAATAAAAATCCATCCAACATTTTAGTGCTGGTCACTTGTCGGTGTATCAATCTCAATCTTTCTCTATCCAGAGCCAATTCCTTTATTTCTCTGCATGTTATCACTTCTGTCTTTTCCTTCAATAGGTCTGTGTACTTTCTTCTAGGTCTACCTGGCTTTCTCTTTGCCACTAATTTGCCTTCTATGATGTTGGTTATAAAGTTGTCCTTTCGCAGTAAGTGATCAATCATTTTCCTCCTTCTTCTTTCTAAATTTTCTAGAATTTGCTTTTTCTCTTTTATTCTACTTAATTCAAATTCATCATCATCTGCCTAGCCTTTTCCCAACTATGTTGGGGTCGGCTTTCAGTCGAACCGGATGCAGCTGAATATCAGTATTTTACATGGAGCGACTGCCTATCAGACCTCCACAACCCAGTAACTGGGTAATACAATACTCTTGGTAAGACTGGTTGTCAGACTTTCTGGCTTCTGAGCAACAGTAACGACTGTCAAAGATCTACAAATGACAGCCGGGACCAACGGCTTTACGTGCTTTCCGAGGCACGGAGGAAACTCGCTATGGTAAATGGTCACCCATCCACAGACCAACCTCGGCAAGCGTGGCTTAACCCGGAAGATCGGTCTATGCGGCTGTAATTATTTAGCCACGAGCTCCTCCTACTTGATTCAAATTATGAATCAAATATTATTATGAATCACTATGAATCAAATACATTAGTAATTCTACGTAAAGATAATAAAATTTAATTAGGTACTAGATCAGAAAATGCAGGTTCAATTATTGTTAAGACTCAGATTACAGAAAATTACATTATTTTACATAACCACAGATTTTAAATTATGACTACAAGATTGAAGTCACGTATCTGGTTTGGGATGACGCATAATTGGTGATTTGACCTGACTTGGAAATTTATCTTAATAGGGTTAGAGAACCAGTTGTTGGCGTCAGTGACTGCATCGTTGACTGACGTCAAATTGTTACGTCTTTAATTGCATCCTTGACTGATAAAAAATAGGTAGGTGTACATATGTAGTTTTTATAAATATTATGTGCTAATGTAGGTACATAATAAATGTAAGTACCTATGTCTTGATATTGTACTCGATTTGTCCGTTAATTGTTTTTAATATTTTATAGGTGGTGTGCAATCAAAATACTATACCGTTTTCAACGTAAGGTGAATCTTGACACGACTATTAAATGTTTTTTTAAACAATACATGTTAAATATAGTTATTTGACGGTTTTGATGATGTCGTTTACGTTTCTTCGATAGCAGTCTCCTTACGGTTACAATTTACGAAATAACAGTTATTCCAGAACTCATCTTGTACCTGTTCCATGAAACCGGAGAAAGCTCGACCCCTGACATACAGGATGTCCTAGTTCAGGGGTCGAGACAACACTGTTGTAATGTTTTACAATTTTTGAAATAAACGCATTATTATATTATTATTATATTTTTCGTTGAGAGAGTATAATTAACAATATAAAAAAAACTTGTATTTATTTTTCATAAAAACACGTGAAACGACAATATACAAAATATAACCAACAACTAATTGTTTACCCTGCAGTAGGATTTCAAAAAGATTACGTCCAGAAATCAATCAAAACAAAACCATGTGTGCAATGCCGCTAGCGTCACGTAGGCATTTTAGTTATCTTCGTTTAAAAATAAAACAGACCTGAAATTTATATAATGTCAGATTTGATAAGTTCCCATTTTGATATGTCTTTGAAGAAGGAGATTCCGTAGGTATAGATCTTATCATTCTGATAGCAAACACAAACTTTCTACAACATAATATAGTTACCCTGATTTGAGAAAAAGTCAAAAAGACATGAAATTATTAATAAGAAGAAGACAGGACGTGATGACTAAGGCCAGGCTAATCTGGTAGCTATAGGCTAAATAGAAATACCGGGCAAGTGCGTGTCGGGTCACGCGCAGTAATAGGGTTCCGTAGTTGCACAATAATGCGGACTAAGAAGAGGGCTTAGTAATGTTTCAATGGAATTTGTACGAAATTTTTACTTTTCCGGTTGGTCGACTATTACTCGTAAACATGTAAAGCCTACTTAGCTGTGATAGTTTTCCTTTTAACTTCGTTGTGTATACTACTACCGTGATTTTTTTCACATACCCAAAACTAGCTGTTTAGCTGGCAGGGGGGGGGGGGGGGGACACATGACCCTAACAAAAATTAGCACTTTAAAGTTTAATATTTCAAAAACGGATCACTTAATCGAAAAATTGTTTAACAAACTTACAATATTTTTGAAAGACCTATCTAACAACACCCCACACGATGGGGTAGACGAGAAAAAAAAAACATCCCCACTTTAGATGTACAGGAGGCACCCTCAAAAAAAATATTTTTCATGATTTTATTTTACCACTTTGTCGGCGTGATTTATATGTACACTCGTAGTACTAAGAGTCTCTGAGCTAAGCTGCGGACGGACATGGCGAAACTATAAGGGTTCCTTGTTGACTACGGAACCATAAAAAACAAACAGATATTTTTTTAACGGACCAAATCAAATAGAAATTTAATTTATAATTTATTTATTTTACAACATTACAATTAAAATTAAGCATTGTATAGTTCCAAATTAAATATAGAAAATAATTAAAACAGAATGACCTCTATTAGCTATTATGAAAAATAAAACATTTTTGGTACTTTCACACTCAACAGAAAATACCGAAAGTGATTTTTTTTGAGTACCTACACTAATTAATCGAGGTAATGAAGGAAGTGACTTAATAGCTAATAATATGACAGCTTAGATAATAATACAGTTAGAAAAACATGATAATCAGGTGACTAATTACAAATCACGCGATGTAATTAGGTTCAAAAGTTCAATTAAAACTAAAACATGCAACGCCGGTATCATCACGTAGGCTTTTTTATTACTTATCTAAGTTTATAGCAATTAAAGTTGCTGCAGATAAATTAATGTTTATTCTATATTATCCTCATCTTTGTTTGCTTTCTTAGTAATGTGATTACTTACGAATTACGATTTTCCTGACATGTTCAGGTTTAATAGGTTTACGAAGAATTTGGACGTTTGAACCACACGTATCAGTAACCTTATGAATCCTTGCTTGATGCCTATGCTCATTATCTTCATGAAATATTTTAGGTTCTTCATGCTACATCTAAAGGAAGAGATGAAGTATATTTTCTAGCCTGTGTTGAAACTGACCCAAAACACTAAAACATGAACGAAATAGAAAGTTGAATCCAGATGCTTCAATAATGAACATAAATGCCAGTTTAATTTAGGTTAAATAAAAGATTAATGAACAGCCATGACAGTTGCATGAAAGAAATAAGAAGTCACTACAGGCACTGTTGAGAACCGTGTCCCATGAATGACGATAATTGAGTACGTTCGGCGCACCCTGGACAGTGAGCCCTGCTACAAACCTTGCTCACTGACTAATATTTCCATCACGGCATGAGCTATTCTCATATACATAGTTCTCGAGAATATAAGATAAGGAATCCTATAGCTTTAGAGGGACATAATTATGCTGCAGTGAATTATTCTCTCTAATACCAAGATTACGATGATGACGCTGCGAAAAATAAAATAGAAATTAGTGTAATTTTTGCTTCATCATTCTTCCTATCCTACGAGAAACTACGCCTTAAGATACTGATTAAACCATCGCCATAATGTCTACCAATCCCACTTACAATTGCCCCGCGAACGAGATAAGATAGAGCATATCAAATGACGTCATTCCGTCCATTTCTGCATCATTACTTTTGCCGATCGACAGTAGTGCTGTACTTATCTTATCGACCGCATTGTCCGTTAATTAGTCAGTCGGAATGTCTCCTCGAGGATGTAATAAGTTGTAATCGGTTTGCAATTTTGATGTCCTCAATGTTTTGAGAAGTATGGTGCAATGATTTCAATTATTTTGGGACTGGAGAAGAGATACATGTGGGAATTATAATCAGGGGTTTGATTTCCTTTAAATACGATTAAGAATTTAATGTTCTTTTAAATAAGGTATAAAAAGAAAACAACAATAAAAATAACGATGAAAAAATTAAGGAGGTACATGCTTTCGAAGATATTGCACGGGGCATAATTTGCTTTACTAGTCGCGTTGTGTTAGTATTTTTTTCAAAATTTTCAATGTTTTACTAACACATGCGTGACCCATGTCTTGATAATCATATGGCTAGATTTGATTTTAGGTAGAATTACTACTCCCTGATACAAAAAAAAAAACAATTCAGTAGCAGCTGACTTCAATCAATTTTTCAACAAATCAAACAAATGGAGGAAGACTAAAGAAGAACCTATAACTTTATGGAATGTTATAATCAGTGTCTCTACTGTTAAATGATGCTGACAATTCACATTATTGTAATACTTTAATTCCTACAAAAATCGCCATTTCATACCCAGAGTAATGAAATAAGACGGAATAAGTACAATAAAAACATAATTTTTGGGCATTTTAAATCGTGAGCGTGACCATACAAAAATTACCTTTGACAAAAAACCTTTCAAAATTAATTTCTTTTACATAAACACAGGTTTTAGGCCCGGCTATCGAACCCGGGACCTCATCAAAATAATTTAAAACCACAGTTACAACTAAAACAAAATCCTAAATTGGCGCGATTTCCTCCGATCCCTCGCGAGATGTTAACGGTACATCATCATCATTCAATTGTGAATCTTCTTCTCTTGTATTTATGGATGATTTTCTCTTGAGTAGTGCTGTGTTATCGGTTCCTGCAGATTTAATTAATTCTTAGTCATCGGTAACGGGCATCGGTGACTCAATACCAATGACGTTGGATATTTGTTAAGATGAAAGGTTAATTTATTATTTCTGTCATTCTGTGTATCATTAGGCATCGTTTCCGCAATAAGGTAGTTAAATTACATATGTAATGACAGTATGTAGGTATAATTTGCTATGACAGTAGTAATGAGGTGTTGGTCTATAATTTACTCATACATCTCATCTCATTTCATATAGCATATCCGCTTGTTTACTTCATTTGAAACCAATGTCCCGTTTAAAATAATAAAAACAATAATGCAAGATAAAACATGTATTACAAGATAATATAATTAATTAAGACTTATTTTATTATGCCCCCGTTGGGCGTAATGAAGTGAGTTTGCATAGATATTATCAATTTTTTTTATGGTTATCTTATTTTTGATGGTTATCTAAATGTTTATAGACCCAATTACAACAAAGTCACACGCATTTGTAATTATTAATAAAAAATAATTGCACGTGTATGATGGCGAACAATTTTAGAGGAGCTCGTGGCTAAATAATTACAGCCGCATAGACCGATCTTCCGGGTTAAGCCACGCTTGCCGAGGTTGGTCTATGGATGGGTGACCATTTACCATAGCGAGTTTCCTCCGTGCCTCGGAAAGCACGTAAAGCCGTTGGTCCCGGCTGTCATTTGTAGATCTTTGACAGTCGTTACTGTTGGTCAGAAGTCAGAAAGTCTGACAAACAGTCTTACCAAGAGTATCGTATTACCCAGTTACTGGGTTGTGGAGGTCTGATAGGCAGTCGCTCCATGTAAAATACTGATATTCAGCTGCATCCGGTTCGACTGGAAGCCGACCCCAACATAGTTGGGAAAAGGCTAGGCAGATGATGATGATGATGGCGAACAATTTTAAAAATGTATTGTGAAGGACGGCACAGTTGACATTTGTCGGGCATGCTACTGTCACGGTGAATCTATCCAACATATTATCTCTGGTCGTTCTTGTCTTGTTAACGGTGAGTATTTGCACTGGCACAACCTCGTAGCTAAGATTATCCACCAGCAACTTGCTATCAAATACAACCTTGTGGACGCAGAAGTACCATACTACAAGTATGTGACAACCCAGTTCTCGAGAATGGTCATGTCACATTATACTGGGATCAATCTACCATCACCGACAGGACTATTGTTGCCAATAAGCCTGACATAGTGGTGATAGATCAATCAGAGCGTCTCACAATAATTGCTGTTCCGCATGACGAGAACCTTGTCAAAGCCGAGAAGGATAAAGATATTAAATATCAAAACTTGGCACGCGAGGTTGTCGCCATGTGGGATGTTGATTCAGCAGAAAGCAGTGCTTTAGGAAACGGCGCGTATTCTTAAGAATTCCCTCTCTTTGAAGCCCTGACCATCGGTAGCTTGGACCCTGTTCGCGATGTTGGTGGGCTGGATATTATTAAATGATTTTAAAAAAAAAAAACAGATTTATAAAAAATAATTTTATAAGTAAGCTGAATAAATGGAATAATAATTGGTTAATATAAATGATGGAATCAGGCGTTACTTTGCGGAAATCCATGACTATAATGCAAATAGAATTTATTTATGCTTTAATTCCGCTGAACAAGACAACTTGGTTAATATCATAAATCTCTTAATGATCAAAAATCTGCAAATGATGACTATGTGAGAATGTAAAACAAATAAATTACATGTTGTATTCAAATTAAAACCTTTAAGTATAAATATTATGGTCGATTCTTTTTATTTGACCTTTAAATCAAGTAATAATAAGTAAAAACACTTGACATTCGTAATTTAACTTCAACTTGTATCAAATTACGCAAAACAACACTTACCGCAGAATATTTTGCGGCCAAATCGTAAATTAATGTGGAAATAAAATTAGCATAACAATGATTCACACTTAACGTTTTAAAACATTTAAGTGGACACACCTCTTAGTAATGCGAGGTCATTGGCTATGCGTGAGTTGTCCCGGCTCGACAAGTCAGGACAGGTACACTACGCGCTATATTGCGATATTGCAACAAGTTTTCATAGTTTTGTGTTTATTGCGTATTTTATTTTAAAATGTATACAGTTTTTGAGAATTTGACGAGCAATATTTTGTGTTATGGTGATATTACACGGTTCACTTCTGCCTGTCATTTTGGATGAAGCAACCAAATTGAACCATGTAAACATAAGGGTGAATCATTCAATATCATCGATCAATAGCATCTGCTTTCATTTTGCACCTTTCAACCAAAGTGAATCAATTTGGTTGAACCGTGTAATATCACCATTAACAAAAAATAGGCCAGACCCTCACCGTGTCCTAAAGGCGACTAAGGGTTTATATCATGAGGATGATCCATACCATCCTCCTATCATGGATATGGCCATGTTTACTGTCCAGTTAACGGGCTAATATGATTGGCAAGCAATTGTTGTATTTTAATATTTTGGTTAGGTATGAATTATTTAAAATTAGTAGCTCAAATGACAAGAAGTAAAATTATATTTTCTAGTTATTAAAACCGGATGTTACGCTTATATTACAATAGAATTAAGAGTACTTAAAATGATAACAGTAGAAAGTAAAGTGGTGGCCATTTTGACCTGATCGGCTCTCAGTTCTTTTCCAGTCGTTGAATGTTCAACATTACAATTACTTATTAGTTGCATTACCTATATGTGATAATTATAAATGGCGAAAATATCTACTTATTAAAAATATCCTGTGGTTTAATTCTTCTACCTATCTTCTGAACTTTTCACAATGAATTAAAAGAACTTTTGAAATCATCGTTAAGGTTAAACGGCAAAAATGACAACCAAACTTTACAAACTGACGAAGCAACAGTCTGTAATCATCATTTCCCTGTTCTTATCCTACTCTAGGTGACATCGTCACAACATGTATTCCTCTTCCATTCTCCTCTATCTCTCTAGCCGTCATCTCACTACTCACTTCTTTCTTACTCATATCATCCTTCACACAATCCATCCATCTTTTCTTTGGCCTATCTCAACTTCTATATCGTCATATTTAACACTCTTCTGGTGACATGAATTTCTTCCCTCCGTATAACATTTCCATACCACGATAACCTATTACTGCTCAACTTTTCAGTCACTGGCTACTTTCGAACTTCCTCTGAAAGCTGTCTGTGATATAATTGCTTGTAAATAAAAAAATATCAAATTCTCATCAAATACAGTCCCCAAGGAAATCCACATTCGCACACTAAATTCTAAATTTACTTGATTATTTCAAATGATTATACCTTCATAATCATCATCATCTCCGTGCCCATATGCCACTCTAGATGGGTTCGACACAACATTTATTGCTCTTATTGCTCTATCAGCTATCTCAGTCCTCATTTCTTTCTTACTCATACCATCTTTCATACAATCTATCCATCTTTCAAATGATTATATCTTATAGTGTGATATTACTATGAATTTGTACTCTACATATATTCAAAAATCCCTTATTTTTATGTAAAATTAATAATAACACTAACAGCGTACTATCATCAACTCTAATTTATTGATGTTTAACCTTATTGATGACATCTCGTATCTACGTGTATTTACATTTACACGTATACCAAATTGTATTGTCATTTTTAGTACAATTGCATCATCTAACGCATATTTGAAATATTTTTTAAATTAGAAATGTATGACGTTTGATAGTAAAAGAATTTGGCTTATCCTTACTGATAACATTTTTTTTCTGTAATCAAATTCCAATTGCACAATTGTTCGAAACTATTGCACGAAAAAAGTAACAAGGTTAATCAGGACGTTAGTTGTGTATTGCGACATTCATAAATTGAAATAGGCAAATCATTGTTTGTAAGTACGAGTATTATTGACGACTTTAACAACTTCACGGATTAATTCGCATCCTTCCTGTTCTTTATTTTACATGTTAACGTGCATTTTCTAATATTCTTAGTACCTAATTATTCAGTTTTCGTTTACGAAAACTATCAAATATTTAACAACAGAAACAAATACAAACATTTTGATAAAATAAACCTGCAAGAAACCAACACGTTTCCTGCTTCAAGAAATACCTGAATTAGCAGCATCCTTCTCAGCAAACTTTGATCCCATAAACAATTACCTACATTCACTTACATGAGAACACAATTAAAACGCAGTAGGGTAATTACAAAGTTTGCCGAGCGGCGTAATAGGAAAACAACAATAATTCCAATCGAACAAAAAAAATCCTAAATTTAATAATCTTAAAAGAAATACCAGGGAATATGTTACATAGTTAACCTAAGCAAAAATTAAAAGCCATGATGATGTAATCCATTAAGCTGAACCATCGATGGAATAAGAAGAAACATACATTAAAAAGTTTAGTAAAGAAGAATCTATTCCAATCCTGCTAAAAGCGAACAGTAAGTAGTTTCCAATGGAATGAAATAATTCTATTAAACAAACACTATAGATTTCTTTCTGATTAACAAATCAAATAATTATCTTGATTTAGGAAACATCGTTTACTAGCTAATACGGGCCTACTTATTTTACACTAGACTAGAAAAAAAGAGCTTTTTTTAAACGTACACACTGTGCAAAGATAGAAAAAAAGAAAAAGAAAAGGGGGTACTAATCCGAAAGGGTGTTAAAGTACCTACAAGAATGAATAACTTTTGTTTCACAACATTCCCCAAAACTCAATAGGTTATGAGAAATAGCTGTTCAAAGATTTCATAAAAATACGCTAAAATCTATTATTTATCGTTAGCAGTATTTCCTTTTCAGATCATATTTGTGGTCACGGATTAGAAGCTTTTCTGATGTCGTAACTAAAGCAGGGATGAATAAATTTTGAAAAAACTCAAATAGTAATAATTTTGCATCGAAATAAAAATGATCGAATTTTGAAATTTTGTCACTTGCTTTTAAACAGTCATCAGCAGTGATCGGAAGAGGGTGAGCTAATTTACCTAAACTTCAAAGAACACAGACATAAACTGGAGACTTCCTAACGACAACATTTTTTTTTCGGGAGAATTTTCTCGGAGATTGTCTTTCATTTGTTTTCAAAAAATAAAAGACAATCTCCTTTTTTGAAAACAATAAACAATCTCTTTTTTAAAAACAATGACAAACGTGTCATCTGATTTTGTGTCAATTTTGGGAAACAAAAATAGGAAACGAATTTAATTGTTTTCTGTACTATTAACACTAATATTAAATGTACTTTAGTGATGTCCCGAAACCCGGAATAATTTTCACGAAAAAAAATGTTGTAGTAAGGAAGTCTCCAGATTTTCAAAGTCAAAGTCAAATAGTTTTTATTTCAAGTAGACCAGATCCCTGGTGCTTTCAAAAGGTCAACACTAGGGGCTCGGTTCCAAGTAGTAGGTCCTTTGGAGAAGAACCGGCAAGAAACTCCATAGACACTCTTTTAAAAAAGTAAATGTTTTGACAATTTTATTATTTTGTCTGTGTTCTTTGAAGTTTAGGTAAATAAGCTCACCTTTTTCCGATCACTGGTCATCAGTGATATTATAAGTGGCCCGCGGAATTGTAGGTACCCCCTTTCCGACTAACCTTGTATAATCTCCTGTATCGTGTATGTATTTATAGATAAAAATGTTCACATGAACAATTTTTTTTTTTTTCTCTTGGACTATTGTAGATGGTCCTTGCAGACAATGTCTATGTAACCGGGTAGTTATTGGCGAGACCTAAAGGGTCTCCAGCTAATGGTGGGGAAGTAACATTCTTAACCTAAGCTATCTACTTATACTACACTAACATCATGACTACTAGCAACAACAGCACTAAGGGCGACCCCTAGTGGGACTCTGACCTCGGCTTAGGGCGTTGCTGGCTGGATTGAGGGGAGATGGCTGGATTGGGGGGAGATAGCTTGATGAGGGCTGAATTATCGGTGTGATAAACACGTACATGTCATACAAATACTTGTTCCATGCGGTAATTGAACCCACGACTCGGTGCGCAGCAGCCAAGTCCTCAGCCACTGCACCAGTCGTGTTGTCTTTAATTTAATTTGATTCAGTACATGAGACACGATTAACAGTATACAGCTAATCATATCAATAGCATTATATAGTTATTATGTATCTCACGGCTTCGTCAATAGGTGTCCAGTTCAGCATGTGCCAGGAAATTGTGCCTGGCGTTGATTTTCAATTGGAACCCATATTTTTATGTGATACACGGACATTGAACAGTGCGTACATCCTATCAATACAAATAAACGAATGCTGAGTTGTGAGTGTATGTGTTGTGTACTATTTACATAATGGTGTTTAGTCAGTTATGTACACACATAAATACATAACATCACCTGTTTTCCCGAAGGATTGTGCAGAGGTGTATAGTACAACCTTATTTCGCCGTTATGTTTAATTTCCATGTAATAGGAGGCGAGCCTATTGCCTTCAACCGGGCACAAATCCAGACTCCGGACTGCTACTGAGAAAATCCACACGGAAGAACCCAATAACACTGCCCGACCTGGGGATCGAACCTAGGACCTCTCTCTCAGCTTTCGCGCTCACGACCACTAGACCAACGAGGCAGTCAGTTGTGTACTTTAATTAAATATAAAAATTAATTAATAATAAAGAAAATACATACGAAGGTGTCGTCGGAAACAAGTTAACAAGCTTTTCTAGCAATAGAGCAACTAACAATACATCGAGTATAAACAAAACACAACAACATAAAAAAATCATTCGACAGAATCCCTCTTTCAAAACATGACACGTTTACCAAACAGGCTAGGTTAAGTACCCCATACTCTACAAGGAATCGACCACACATTAAAAAACACTCTTTACGAAACACGCCATCATAACCATCAATACAAAATTTTACGACGCACCATAAAAAATCACACCATAAAACAACCATTGCCTAGTTTAAAACAGATCGTTTGGCATAAAACCTTGGCTGCCTCAAAAATGAGTCAGTCGCTCGAGATTGTATACAAAATTATGAAGATAATAAGCGGATACGTATATTTTGATCACGAACCCATTGACAATGATCGGTACCGTGCGATTTTAGTGATGGGGTAACGTCGATTGTCTAATCTTATCGATGAAGGGCGGCTGTTTTTGGGGGCTGTGTTTTGTGACGTTGACGTACAAAAAGAACTAAGTAATTGTAGTATATTTTGAATAAATGAGTTTTGAAGTTGAAGATGGAACGTAATATTTTAATTTGTGAAGTGACAAAAGGTAATTGATGAGTTGATGACATACTAATTGAATCTAAAGTAAAAGTATTTTAGAAGAATGCTGGTTTTGAATTTGGATTTTAAAATTAAGTAGAAATATTAATAGACTTTTGGAGACTTAGATTAAGTAAAGTTAACTTAAACAACTTTGTATATGTTATTTAAACGTAACTTTAAAATGAAACTCGCCGTAAAATAAACTTTTCAGTCTCAAACTTTTATTGCAATTAATCTTGACAAGTTGTAAATAAGTCTACTTAAAATATCTGATAAACATGAAACATTCCAACTTCATCACAAATTGAAACTCTACATACCTAACTACTCTGGGAAAATAAGCACGATTTTACGAACGCAAATTCTAATTCCATTAATTTCATCGACATCGCATCCCACCACTAACCGCCAACTAACCTTTACTCGGCTGTATTTTGCTTTTGCAAGTTTAATCATGCTTCTCGGTCGGTTCGTGACGCAACGTTTCGCAACCCGAAACATTATTTTATCTTACAAATTGTATTCGTGTTGCTGTCGGCTGTCGATACGTTGTCCCCGAGCGTGCGGAGTATCGATAACGATAATTTATTGGAGTGTGTGTCATCACTAATTCTTGTTATAATTGGCGTTGATTTTCGGACCTCTTTTTGAAAAAAGGGTTTTAGGATAAAATAAATTGAATGTTGAGGTTGTAACAAATTTCTTAAAAGCTTCAGCCCCAAGATTAAGGAGGTCGTTCATTTCAAAACCAGACCAAGTGGCTTGTTTAGATTTACAATTTACTCATTAACTGAGCATATTTGAGTCAGTATTGGATGGCTTTTTAGGGTTCCGTAGTCAGCAAGGAACCCTTATATATATTTTTTTTTTATTTATTATATAAGTAGTAAAAGGTACATATTAAGGTCTATAATACAATAAAATGTCCAACAAAACCATATACCTGGTTTGTCTGTTGGATTGCAGATACTAATATTAAATGTAAGTACTTATTTAACAATTTAATGTAACTTTTATTACATTATAATACATAGTAGTTATTATATTAAGTAGTTTATTTATGACATTATCATGATATGTAGAATTTAATCTTGCGAACTATAGGTATTTATTAGTAGTTTATAATATGCTTAATATCGCAGTTTAAATATAGACGTTACACAGCACATGGTTATTTTAATATACTAATGCAGAAAATTTAATAATGATAATTAATTAATAATTAGGAAAGTATGTAGACATGTTACGGCAGTGTACTAATTAGATATTTTTTAAGTTTTTTCTTGAACAAATTTTTTGTTTTTTCTTCCTTGATTCCGTCGGGTAAATTTTTAAGTAAATATGGGATACGCTTTTGTAATGTACGGTCTCCATAGACATTATTAACCCTCGGCACTACATATTTACCAGACGACATCGCTCGGGTGTTGTACTTGTTACACACACTTATTAATGGTGAATTATGCTCCTGACTGCCATGGTTATTGGTTGCTAGAATGTATTTATGCTTCAGTCTGACCGGTAATACTTTACAAATTTTGTATAGTTTATTATAATCATTTTTATATTTATTTTTAGTTTTTTTATCCACTATTAGTTTTAGGAACCTAACTTGTATATTTTCCAATTTATCAATGTAAGATTTGAATGTAAGCCCATAGCAATCAAGAGCATAATCCATTACAGATTCCACCATACATGTGTAAAGTATTTTTAAAGTACTACTAGGAACTCGATAACTTAGGTGGTAGAATTTACTTAGTATAGTTCTTAGCTTATTGCACAAGAAATTTATATGTTCTATCCATGAAAAATGCTCATCAACTTTAACCCCTAGATAAGTATATAGTTTCGCCATGTCCGTCCGTCTGTCCGTCCGTAGCTTAGCTCAGAGACTCTTAGTACTAGAAAGCTATAATTTGGCATGGACATACATATTAATCACGCCGACGACGAAAGTGGTACAATAAAATCACGAAAATGATTTTTTTCATGGTGCCTCCTGTACACTTAAAGTGGGGATCGTTTTTTTTTCTCGTCTATCTCATGATGTGGGGTGTTGTTGGATAGGTCTTTCAAAAATATTTGGGTTTGTGAAAATAATTTTACGATTATGGGATCCGTTTCTGAAATATTAAGCTATAAAGTGCAAATTTTTGTTGCAGTCAAGTTTCCCCCCCCCCCCCCCCCCCCCTCTGCCAGCAAAACGGTTAGTAGTAGTCAGTGGCGTAGGGTGAAGTTTCTTAAAAGGGAAGCCGGACCAAAAAATGCTTACCTTGCTCAAGTGTGATGCGTGATTTCCAGTAACTACTCATTTCGAAAGGGAAGCCGATAGGAATCGAGTTGTACGGAGCCTTCGCCACTGGTAGTAGTATATACAACTAAGTTAAAAGGAAAACTATCACAGCTAAGTAAGCTTTTACAAGTTTACAAGTAATAGTCGACCAACCGGAAAAGTAAAAGTTTCGGACAAATGCCATTGACAAATTACTAAGCCCTCTTCTTAGTCGACATTATTGTGCAACTACGGAACCCTATTACTGCGCGTGGTCCAACACGCACTTGGTCAATTTTTCATAGACATAGTCCACAGTCTCAGTCATCAGTCATCACCATCAATAAAATTAAGGCATGTATTTAACGCGGCGACAAACTAATCTGATTTAGGGTTTTAAAAATAATTAAAATGATTAGCAAAAATAATAGGTTAGCAGCTACAGTGAAGTAGCATTTTATGCAGGCAGGGGTTTTTAAAAATAATTAAAATGGGTAGCAAAAATAATAGGTTGGCAGCTACAGTGAAGGAGCTGAAGTCGACGGAGCCCCGCTGTGCGGGGCTCCTATTTCTGTCTGCAGGGTTTAAAGTAACCTAACACGAAGGGGATGACCTATCCATGTCGGGATTCCCCTTAACCACCCTGCTAACATTATTAGTCGCCAAGTCATTATTTATAGCTCCTCGCCTCATTTTATTAGTTGCAAACACTTAGTCGCCTTTTAAGTTATTAGTCACCTGGAAAATAATAAGCCTAAAATTAACAGAGCATATCTCTGATTTTATTACACCCAGTGCTTTAACATTTTAAAGGCTAGACATTAAACATTTTTAACATTAACACAATACATGCCATGAGTAATCTTAAGTTTATACCTATTCCTTCGCAATAGTTAATTGCTATGATCTTTATGAGTACTTACACACCCAGTCTCGATCTACAGGGTCGATCTGTTAGTGACTGTATACGGTCTAATTTGTATGTACTGTGGTGTAGAATGGGAAGATGACTCTATTGGAGGTATGAGTCGGATCCGCTAAGGTGTCTCTAACTATCCTTAATTATGATTATTTTGCATTTTATGTTTATTTGTATCGTTATTCTCAATATCTTTATCTTATTTTACAATGTTTTTGTTTTTAATGTTTACCGAGTAAGTGCTCCAAAGTTTGATAAGGAATATTTCTCCTTTTTTTCTCGAAAACAATGCTCTGTTACTTTTTTTATTTAGCCTATTCGGTTTTATTCGGAGGAGCTCGTGGCTAAATAATTACAGCCGCATAGACCGATCTTCCGGGTTAAGCCACGCTTGCCGAGGTTGGTCTGTGGATGGGTGACCATTTACCATAGCGAGCTTCCTCCGTGCCTCGGAAAGCACGTAAAGCCGTTGGTCCCGGCTGTCATTTGTAGATCTTTGACAGTCGTTACTGTTGGTCAGAAGCCAGAAAAGTCTGACAACCAGTCTTACCAAGAGTATCGTATTACCCAGTTACTGGGTTGTGGAGGTCTGATAGGCAGTCGCTCCATGTAAAATACTGATATTCAGCTGCATCCGGTTCGACTGGAAGCCGACCCCAACATAGTTGGGAAAAGGCTAGGCAGATGATGATGGTTTTATACAAGGTTAGTCAGAAAGGGGGTACTAATCCGAAAGGGTGTTAAAGTACACATAATAATGAATAACTTTTGTTCTACAACTTTTCCCAAAAGTCAATAGTTTAAGAGAAACAGTTGTTCAAAAATCTCAAAAAAAAAACTCGAAAATCTATCTATCCCCAGTTATGATCAGCTGTGTTTACATTTTAGGTCATATTTGGGGTCATGAATTAGAAGCACCATTTTCTGAATTTGTAACTAAAGCAGGGATGAAGAATTTTTGAAAAAACTAAAATAAAAATCATTTTATTTGGAAAAAAAAAAATCGCATTTTGAAATTTTAACACTTGCTTTCAAACAGTCATCAGCGATACTATAAGTGGGCTTCGGATTAGTACCCCCTTTCCGACTAACCTTGTATATCGGGTGTAAAAAGACCCTTAACGATAACGAAAACCACATATTCTACCCAACATTGGGATCATTTTTTTCTACCAGATCATACCTGGGAAACCATTGGTTTTGGAGATGTTGAAGGTCAAAGTACACTTTTTTTTTTAGTTTTTTCCAAAAACCTATTCTAAGTGACAATACTAAACTTTCTTCCAAACAACCTTATCAAAATTTTCAATTTTTCCTCACAAATTACGCATTTGAAGTTACAAAAACGCAACGAATATCAAACGCACACGACCGCCTTGGCTCAGCTGTGTGGCCACTGCACGCATGCAAACGCGCGGCATCGCCACAATCACACATTGCGCGTTACAAAAAAAAAGCGTTTTTTTTAATGCCAAAAAATAAAAGTCGTTTCCCAGCAATTATTTTTGGTCTATGTAGTTTAGTTTGATGTACAGAGTGCGTAGATTGCGGCTATGTGATGGGTCTTTTTACACCCTGTATATCTGTTAATTCAGTGTACATAAAAGATTTTTACTGTAGCATCTAAAATCAAAAATAAATAAGATATAAGTACATGAAGATCAAAAACTAATCAAAATATCCTCGATTTACGGTATCGAACCAGCTCGATGATTTCTAAGCACTTTTTAAATGGTCCATATACACATGAAAAGATCTAACTATTAGATTAACTTAGGCTTAGTATTATGATTTAGGCTTTAATGTCTAGACCACGTCGATTGCAGCTGCCATGCGCGTGCAGTACGTGTGCAGTAGTAATGTAAATTGTATACGAGATTTGATATTGAATTCAGTGCGTTTGTAACGCTAATAGCTCACGCGTGTGTAGCGTGCACCGCGCGTGTAACTCTACGTAACGAGTTGCTGAAATCGGTATGACCAAGCGATAGTAAAACTGGTTACTAGAAATGAGTATCATAACATCACGCCAGTATTCCCCGAAGGGTTGGCAGAGGTGTGTAGTACACCCTCATTTCGCCGTTATATTTAAGTCCCATGTAATAAGTGGTGAGCCTATGGCCATCAACTGGGCACAAATCCAGACATCGCACTTCTTCTAAGAAATTTCACACGGAAAAATCCAATAGCACTCTGCCGTTCATTGTTAATGACACCACCAAATGATACCACCAGTGGTGTGGTTGCCAAAAAAGACACCACTAATGAATAGTGTTGTTGCCCTTCAGAGTAACAACGAGTATGTGTAAACCAACTCTCATATCATCTAATTTAGTCTTCGTCATAATTGTATTTAGATTTTCATAATGTTTTGTATTTGATATTTATTATAATATTTTAGTATTTGTATTTATGTATTTTATGTAACTTATATTTATCTTATGAATTCGTACTATACTCAGTTCGAAATTGTCAACTCTTCTTTATTTTTTGCTGTACCTATTTCGATGCTTTTCTTTTGAACCCAAAGGTTGACTGGTAGAGAATGCCTTATGGCATTAAGTCCGCCTTATGTACCACCATAGTGCAGAGAAGTATAAATAAATAAATATTATATTATTACTAATTGTGGCATCCCAACATGACGGTGGTGGCATTAACAAATCATTTTTGGCAACCACACCCCTGGAGGTATCATTTGGTAGTGTCATTAACAATGAACGCACTCTGTCTGACCGCATGCACCACCCGGTATCGAGCACAGCACCTCACTCTCAGCATTCGCGCTTGCGACCACTGGACCAACGAGGCAATGTTAGATAATAATTTTTATTTCTGTGAGTTGATCTTTAAAAGACAATGGATATTTTAGATTTTGTGGTTCTAGATGGTACCAGGATTATCTCTGAGGAGATACCCTAAAAAAACCCAGATATTAGGTCTCTTCTAAAATTAACGGCAACGTCTGTAATGGTCAATGGGGGGGAAGTAAAATACTTAACCTAAGCTAACTACTTATACTACACTAACATCATGACTACCTGCAACAATAGCACTAAAGGCGACCCCTAGTGGGACTCGGAGCTCGGCTTAGGGCGTTGCTTAGGGAGGGAGACAGCTTGATGAGAGCTGAATTATCGGTGTGACTGCGGAGTCTGAAGAGACGTCCGGCTCTACGACGGGAGATAGGTATTCGTATGACACCCGGGCCGACGGTTTAACCTGCTCTCCCTGCTCTCCAAGGTACGGAGGGATTTCGATATGTAAAGAACGGTCTTACCTTGCAGATCCTATGATCCACGCATTTGTTAACTAGCCACGAGCCCCTCTCCGGAAAACCTCTATTATTAAATGTTTAATAGGAGTATTAACCCCACATACCAAAACTTCCTTATCCACCATCTGTGTAGGTATGAAACAAACAATATCAAACACATACTCATAACCGCATTATATTGAAGCGCGTATTATAATCAAATAGAAAACAATAGAGTTATTACGAGGTTTTTTATTACACAGTTCGTTGACCCGGGTCGTCTGCCAGTGACCTTTGTGACTATTTGTGACGTCAGCAGTCGTTGGTGTAAAAGTTTGCCGTAAATGTGGATGCGTTTTGCATATTTTTAGGTTTATGAGATCGGTAGAAGTGAACTAGTGGTTGAATGCTTGACTTCCATGGGTCAGAGGTTGATCCTGGCCTGCATCCCTTGAGTTTTTGAATTCATGTGCGGATCAGATTTTGATTGTCACTCGCGTTAAGGGTGAAGGAAAACATCGGTAGGAAACCTGCACACCTGAGAGGGCTCCATAAAGTTCTCGATGGTGTGCGTGGTAGACTAAGGTCCCTAATACAGAAGGTAACCCAAGCGTTGATCTCTATTTACAACTAGTTTCGAGTCGAGTTTAAATTTTAGAACGTGCCTCAAGTATAGCTTCATTGATCATAGTTCAACTGAGTTTGATTTTTCGAACCCAAGTAGAGATTTGAACTTTAATCACACAAGCGTGGTCGAGGCCACGCTTCAGCACAGAGCACTTTGTCAATTTACGTCAAACAGTTTGACTTTTGACAGATCGTAACTCTGCTTGAGGCTCGATATGAGTCTCAATTCAGCTGAGTATAGTTCAATTACCGTTCTGGAATAAGGCCGATGCTCAAGTACGGATTCTATACATAAACAATGATCAAGTGATTAGAGTTCAAACTGGATTTGATGAATATTCTGTGAAACGGACCTAAGATCCGGACTCCACCATAGCGGAGATGTGCGGAGATGTCCGAAGCGGAGACGAGAAGAGATGATTTTCAGCTAGGGTGTATCTACCGAAACTGTGCGGAGATGCGTACTGGCTAGACTGTAGCGGAGATGTGTGCTGGCTAGGGTGGAGATGTGCGCTGACTAGAGCGGAACTAGGGTTTTCGCATTCCCGGCCTATTTGAATTCCCGGGAATCGGGAATTTTTTCTCTTAATTCCCGGGAATTCCCGGGTACCCGGGAATTTCATGTTTTTTGTATTAATATAGTTTTTCTCGTATATTTCAACATTAAACTTGTGTAAGTACTGTAAACATGATAAATTGTCTAACATACCAATCGACTTTTCTTATTAAAATAAAAAATCTTACACTTATTTAAAAAAATTAACTAGGAACAGTTAGTCATTTCATTTATTGTGCGACGTCGCGAGTTTCTTTAATGAAATAAAAGTCTTCTCTTCATATACCTATGGCAAAATATTACGGAATAACAATAGAGTGAATGACTAAAAAGGATGTTACCAAATTCGTGTAATACCTTAAAACCACATGATCTACTACTGGTGTAGAATGACCGATCACGGGTTTTAGCTTGATTAAAAATAAAATAAAGTTTTTTTTTTCTTGCTGCTGCGATATGTGATCGAAACATAACCAGCTAATAAAGAACAAAAAAAAAATTGCTAATTAAAATTATTTTATTCGTTGGAATATTTCGACGCCACTCACCAATGAATGAAAGCACGGTAACACAGCTGGCTAGCACGACTAGCACGAAATCGTTTTTTGCAGTCGGTAAACTCGGGGTGCAAAAATGGCTCGAAAACAGAACTTTTTTTTTTAAATAAACTGTTTTGCATTTAAAATAAAAACCATTTCGGATTAGTCTGTGACCAGTAGATCACGCTGTTTGAAGGAATTACACGAATTCGTTTACACCCTGTACTTATATTTTCATTATAAATCTCGAAACTATTACACAAAAGTTAGAAGAGACTATAGCAACGAAAATGTTGAAAAATTTATTAAAAGTTTGAAAGCCCTCACTTTTAATGATTGCTACGGGAAAAGTGACTCAAATGCTGCTTTTGAAGAATTCCATAAACTATTTAAACTTTTTTATGACCTCTGCTTTCCTAACATAAAAATTAAGGTTCCAATCATACGAAATACTAAATGGCTCAGTAAAGGATTAAAAATATGCTCCCTCCGTAAAAGAATGCTACTTAAAACATATCGATTAACAGGTAATAATAAAGATAGGAGTGATTTTAAGGAATATGCAAAAAAGTTTAAAAGGATCATAAAACTCACTCAAAGATCGCAAAACAACTATCATATCCAAACAGCCACAAATAAATCTAAAGCAGTGTGGCAAATAATCAATAAATACAAAAACAATAACCCCCCTGAAAAAATTAATAGAATAAAATATAAAAACCAAATAATAACAGCTCCTGATATTATAGCACAAACATTCAACAACTTTTTCATTGATGGCATTTCTAAAATAACAAATAACACAATAAACTACGCTAATATTCTAACCTATAACAAACCGAACTCCTGTTTCTTAACACCAGTTACCCATTACGATGTTGTCAAAATAATCATGACATTAAAAAACACAAACAGTACAGGTTGTGATGGAATTTCCACAAAAATAATAAAACGGGTAGTGTACGAAATTGCACCTATCATCACCTACATAATAAATCAGTGTATTGAAGAGGGAATTTTCCCGACATATTTGAAAACTACTATAGTTACACCTATATTTAAAAAAGAAAACACGGAAGATGTACGATGTTATAGACCTATCGCTCTCATTCCAGTAATGGCTAAAATATTTGAAAGAGTGCTACATAATAGTCTTAGTGAATATTTTGAAAAAAATGAAATAATAATAGATAATCAAGTTGGATTCAGAAAAGGGAAATCGATTAATACAGCAATGCATCAGTTTTTACAAAAAATTATAACGGAATTGGATAAAAAAAATCAGATTACAGCTCTATACATGGACATGACAAAAGCTTTCGATTATGTTGACCATGAACTACTACTACGTAAACTAGAAATATACGGAGTTCGAGGTAAAGCACTAGAAATAATCAAATCCTATCTCAGTAATAGAATACAGTTCACTGAAATAACACAATTATGTCCATTCACAAAAACAGAAATTAAATACACATCGAGCCCAAGATCTATTAAATTTCGTGTACCTCAAGGGTCGATACTAGGTCCACTACTATTTCTCATTTATATAAATGATTTACCTAAAGCTATTCGGCACCCTATGGTTTTATTTGCAGATGATAGTACGGCTTTTTTCACAAATAATAAAAATAAAAATCATGAACTAGAAATAAATGATTCCCTGTCTAAATTAATAAACTGGCTTACAATGAATAATCTAAAAATAAATCTTACAAAAACCCATTACATGAATTTCAAGAATAAAAACGCAAAATCAATTCCATTATCTATTGAGTACAATAATACAACTGTATCTGAGGTTACAAGTACAAAATTTCTAGGTATCTATATAGATTCTGATATGTCATGGAAAACACATGTTAATAGTGTATGTAGCAAATTAAACCAATTCTCTTATGCCCTCTATATGCTCAAAAAAGTATCTAACCAAACCACACTACTTAGTGCTTATCATGCCTATGTGGGATCCACTCTATCTTATGGGATACTGTACTGGGGATATTCAACTAATAAAGAAATTGCATTCAAGGCACAAAAAAAGTGTATTAGATCAATATGTGGGATACACCAAACAGATTCGTGTAAACCTCATTTCATAAACCTCAAGATATTAACCCTCCCTGCTCTATATATCTACGCGGCCTCAATTTTAGTTAAAACAAACATCAGTGGATATGACACATTAACAAGCAGTAGACTTAAAAATACTTTACGCAATAAAACATCCCACACTGCAGTATATAGCAATAGTATTTTTTGTATGGACATAAAAATATATAATAAGTTACCCATAGACATTAAGAACATACATTCAATTAGTATTTTTAAAAGGAAGCTAAAAGACTTCCTGATTAAAAAGGCGTATTACTCGGTAAAAGAATTCCTTGAAGAAAAATAATTATTTAATATTAAAATGATTGTGACATGTACCTACATAATATAATGTGATATGA
This sequence comes from Amphipyra tragopoginis, assembly GCA_905220435.1. NCBI lineage: Eukaryota > Metazoa > Arthropoda > Insecta > Lepidoptera > Noctuidae > Amphipyra > Amphipyra tragopoginis. The sequence goes on along the minus strand of HG992010.1, from coordinate 1,895,611 downwards.
ATTATAAGATTAGTATGATATAATATGAAATGTATGAATAATGATAATTAATATAATATAATGTAAACTGTATTATAATATTGAGTATGCATATACTATTATGCATAATTGTATTATTTAATTATTTAAATTGCAATGCCTTAACAGGCAACTAAGTTCTAAGAACCTACCTATTTGTTAACATCCTAAAAAATTCTGTACACTTAGTTCGCAATAAAGAATTTGAATTTGAATTTGAAACATTGTGAATAGATTCTGTAAATGAAAATTTACAAAAAAAAAACAAGCGTTTAAAATTTGTTTACTAAACAGAGACAACAGTACTGTGTGCTGACATCACGATACATTTTTACCCCATTCTAACTTCACACCACGCAGTACAACGTCCGTTTCACGCGAGAGAGATAGAAAGTGCTCTAAAATCTTCGGAAGCGTGCAGAACCCTTCATTTTTCATCATCATTTCATCATTTCAAATAATTCCCGGGTACCCGGGATTCCCGCCAAATAATTCCCGGGTCCTAAAATCTCCAAATTCCCGGGAATTCCCGGTTCCGGGTACCCGGGGCGAAAACCCTAAGCGGAACTGAGCTTCGTGCGGCGAGCGTTGGATGTGAACGCACAGTTTAGTGCACCGCACACATCTCATCATCACATCTCCGCCAGTTCGATTTCAGTGAGAAACGGCTCACATTTCTGCTTCTATCGCGCCATACAAATATGATACATTTCCGCTCAGTGGTATCCATTTAAGTTGAGTGGAGACGAGATGTGTGAATAACGAAAATCTATTGGTTTTTTAAAACACATCTCCGCTCCGCTCGTCTCGTCTCCGCTTTGGTAAGGCCTAGACCCTTCTCATTCTAAGAAGAGGCTCATGTCTAGCAGTGGGATACTTTTAGGCTGGTTATGCTACGCTTAGTTAATAGTTTCAGTTTTTGGTTAATAGTTTCAGTTTGGACTTGGGATCAACTATCCTTACAGTGATCCTGTCCCTAAGGACAGGATCACTGTAAGGATAGTTGATCCCAAGTCAGATGTTGAAAAGGATTACCTTGCGGAGGTAGACCAATATTAGCTGGCGCGTGACGTCACCGGGTAACCTTGAGCATGTCCCGGAAGACAATCTGTGAGATCAAAAACGTTTCTAACAAAAATATAAGCGCACTATCTGAAGAGGCTCTCGTTAGGCAGCTGGATAAAGGACTTGATTCAGAAGACTGTCATCTAAGACACGATGCGTATTGTTAAGAAGTTCCTCTCTCTGAAGTCCTGAGTTCCTGACCACCGGTAGCTGTTCCTATGTATATGTATAGGTATACCTATTTTAAATGTTTTTTTTTTTTATATTTAAAAATGTAATTATACAGGATGGTTCGAAAATGAACGTCAGGCCAGGAACAAATTTTATGGCAGTTAATGACAAATCGGAAAAAAATATAAAATTATTAAAGTTTTCTCACTTTCGTGTTTCAATGTTAAGATGAATAAAATGTTACCTCATAAATCGATCAATTAATTTTTTTTTTTTTTAAAATTACCAAAATAACTTTAATTTAGAAACAAAAAGTATACAACTTTTTTCTTCTGAACCTTCTAAACTGATCTATTTTATTCTCAGCTTGACAAAAATATATAAACAACATAATTACAACTCTTACACAAATTCTCACGATTTAACCCTAAAACGACGAAGACACAAACCGTAACCCGTAACCCTAAAAAATAACCACCTAATTCAATATGAATAAATCATACAAGTTTTCTAATACATTTTTAAACCACCCCGAGTTGCATCCCCCGGAATATTGGTCGCATAAATCTCTCCGCTGCTCTGTTTTTTATTTCATATACGATGATATTCGTTTGTCGGCGAACTTTCGAATTTTAATGTTAAAAATATGGGTAATTTTTGTTGGGAATCTTTGCTTACCATTTGGAAGGGTAAATGTTAAGTTATTTTCGCACGTAGATGGTGTTTTATTTGGACAACGTGGACTACTAAGGCTTAAATCCTTCTTATTTTGAGAAGAATTTGCCCAGCTTTAGGACAGTAGGTAATGGGCTGATGATGATGATGTTGAGCTGCATGGTGCGTATGCTCACATCTCTTATTATTATCTTATATTAGTGAGGTAGGTAGGCATCTACAATCTACATCTAACTATTGTGTGCCGGTAGTTTTTTTTTTTCTATTGGGCTGCTGTAGGTGGTCCTTCGAGACCCCTTCTACGTAACCGGGAAGTTAATGGCGAGACCTGAAGGGTCTCCAGCCAACGCGGGGGAAGTAAAATACTTAACCTACACTAACATCATACTAACATCATGACTACCTGCAACAACAGCTCTAAGGGCGACCCCTAGTGGGACTTGGACCTCGGCTTAGGGCGTTGCTGGCGTGGACATAGGGGGGGGGGGGGGGGACAGCTTGATGAGGGCTGAATTATCGGTGAGTGGCGATAGAACTAAAATAATACCGATATAAAATGCACATTTTTGCACTGTAGCGATTTTGACAAAGAGTGGGGCGCTTCTTCGTGGATTGAACTATTATACATTGTAGTATATTTTTTATATACTGTGGTTATTTTTGATGGAAATTACATAAGAATAAAATTGGATATTTGTATCAATATTATCTAAAAATTAACAAAGATTGCATGAAAAGAGCGTCCACGAGTGATGATACTCTAGTCCATAGAATAAAGAGTTCGACTCGCGACCTCGCCGCGTGATCAGCTCGGCTCCGTTTGTATCCGAAACTAGTCGGGCTATCCCAAAAAATGAACGTAAGTAAACCGTAACTAATCATAAATATGAATGTGTCTTACGAAAGTTGTAATACAAAAAAAGATACTTAAGTACGTCCGGCGCACCACGGACAGTCAGCCTCAGTTATGGTGCCATTGTCCAAATGAAAATAATGATTGGACAACTGCCCCTACCATTTGGCATTTTCGTGCTTTAGACAAATTACGTTAAATATTTCTTTACACGTTACATAATTAGTGTTGATTTGGTTGTTAATGATTTTTCTAAAATGTATGAAAATTATAACTCAATAAGTCGGTCAGGGCCTCGTCTCCAATTTGCCTTTATTGGCTGGATAAAGTGGAACCCCAAGAGTGCCCGCAGGATTCTCAAGTCTGGCTTGCTTTTATCGGCCGGCCAGAGGGGGGCCGCCAGAGCTATATTGCTCGGGGGTGGAAATGTCTAATGGCGTAATAGCGGGGAAACCTACTCCGGATCTTTTAGACCCGCAAAGGTGAAACCGGGGCCACACCTCTCTACACCTCTAGCCGCTCACACGTTGTTGCCCCCTATGTACTGGCGGCTTTTCAGGGGGCCCAGCTAGTGAGTTAGCGATTCACCGTCTGCCAATGAATTTCAATTTTAAGCTTGAAAGGTAGACACCGTTTTCTTCCGGCAATAGAAGTTATCCAGTCCACTTAACACCCTCTCCCATAGACCAGATATTTTTCACCACATTTTTACAATAGTCTTGCACCCACCTGGGATGGTCCATGACTGTACTCCAATACTGCAGCCGTGGATAGTCCCCGGTTGGTGCCCCACCCCATTTTATATTAAAGTTCTCAAAGGGGCCTCTGCGCGTTGGACCTGTGTCCCCCGTATGCCTTCCACAGGACCGGACATCTTCCACACGAAAGATGAGCCGTGATTCAAAAGAGATACAAATATAATTCAATAATAAATATAAATAATTAAAATAAATCAGTTGGACCACGAGTCTAGTTATGGTGTCATTGTCCAACTAAAAACAATGATTGGACAACTGCTCCTACCGAAGACCCGTAGTCCAACTGGTTGGACATTATAGTTGGACCATGACCCCTAAATGGTGCCGACACAAGAAAAGAAGATTACAAATCGATTTTAAGGATTATGACAGCATTTTATGATAACAATTTATTATTTGTTAATAAATAATAACATTATCATTTATAGCCAATGATTAATTAAGTGCATCATCAATTGATTTACGAGAGGCACGTGGCTAATGTACAATCACGCGGATCATACCATTTAATAGTTGACTTCTACTATAGCAGGTCTCTTAAAAGCGATTATGGCGTGAAATTACTTTTATCTGACTCCAGAATTATAACCAGGTCTACCAGCTATGCTAGCATGTAAGTATTTTTTTTAATGTAATTAATTGGCGAAAATTCCTACGGTCCACCTGATATAACTAACAAAAAACTTTTCGAACTACATATTATTATTCCTAAGTAACATGAATTGTTAAGTCATGAGATGCGAAACAAGATGCAAATTCTTGTTCTAATTTCAAAGAATAATAATAATAACTTCAAGGTGCCCAGCCGTTATAAGGAATGAAGAGACAATAATTATGCAAGGTATATATTTAAGATATTCATACTCGATCAGCAAAGGTAATGATCAGTCTAATACAGCCTCAAAGTGGTAGACCTTTAATAATTTATAATGAGAGCGTGGGTTTAAAAGGTAAAGGTATTGAGTCACTGGGGCGTAAGCTCGCAACTTGCGCGACTGTATTTTGCTGACATTCCAATGTCAGCGTGTTCCATTGTTCGATTGGCGAGCAGATCAGTCATATTTAACGATTGCATGGCAATTCAAAATCAATAATAGATTTTGGTTTTAGTAATGCCCGATTAGCAACCCATAGCTTAGCATTAGCTAGCTACCGACATTGCTCACTTATATCATCATCACCATTAACATAACAGTCTTTTTTTTCAACTATTATGGGATAGGCTTCCAGTTTAACCAGATACGACTAAACATCAGAATTTATACAAAACGGCTGTCATCAGATTAACGCAGCTCAATTACTGGGGAATATTCTAAGTTTAGACCTGTTGTTAGACTTCCAGGCCGACTATCCGAGAAAATTGTCATTGATATTTGTCTGATGACCAACCAACTATTATGGGATAGGCTTCCAGTTTAACCAGATACGACTAAACATCAGAATTTATACAAAACGGCTGTCATCAGATTAACGCAGCTCAATTACTGGGGAATATTCTAAGTTTAGACCTGTTGTTAGACTTCCAGGCCGACTATCCGAGAAAATTGTCATTGATATTTGTCTGATGACCAAGACTGACAGAGGGATTTAACTGTGTGAGGAACGATTATGAATCCAGGTATGACGGAAGCGAGTATGGCAATCAATTGATTTTTCCACGAGGCCATCTCATGTTACACCCTAGTGCATCACGTGCTCAAAACCAAGTGAACCCAGTCATCATTATCTGCCGTTAGCTTTAATACATTTATAAATATACAACATAAATCTATACTGTTAAGTAATATAAGTGTGTGGGTGTACAATATAAAGATGTTTTGAGTATCGTTGAAAGTAACTTATTGGTGACTTATTGAACCCCTCTTTTCGCGTGGGTGTCATATAAGACGTGGATATTAATCATGTAAATAAGAGAACCATATATAGAGATATACTATGAAAACTTGCAGATCTATTACCTATTACGCATGACAATGACAAGAGATAATATGTCATGGATTTTTTATAAGATATTTGACAGAGGCCTCCTTATTAGGGTTCCGTACCCAAAGGGTAAAACGGGACCACTAAGACTCTGCTGTCCGTCCGTCCGTCCGTCTGTCACCAGGCTGTATTTCATGAACCGTGATAGTTAGACAGTCGAAATCTTCACAGATGATGTATTTCTGTTGCCGCTATAACAACAAATACTAAAAAACAGAATAAAATAAATATTTAAGGGGGCTCCCATACAATAAACGTGATTTTTTTGCTGTTTTTATAGATAATGGTACGGAACCCTTCGTGCGCGAGTCCGACTTGCACTTGGCCGGTTTTTTATTTCAGTAAGTGTAGGTCATATGCAAACACATTTTGTATTTGTATTGTTTGGCGGTTTTGAGTATATTTCTTGGGACCTACGCAAATGTCCTGCTGATTGGTGGCATCGTGCGTCGAGTCTTTAAACTCCCTAAAATAAGGTTGAGCTACACGATGGCTGATGCATTTGTACCGTCTGTTGGGACAGGTCAACTCAAACCTGTTAAGGCCCTAACGAGACGTTGCCCAACATTGTTACATAGTTGCATAGTTTTTATACCACATTGTCTGGACTTAAAAAGAGACCTGTGAGTTTGTTTCAGATTTTTTTCTGATAGTCAGATATTAATCGCGGTGCCATCTAGTCTTAAAAAAAACATTAAATTGCCTTGTAAAACAGAAATATTTCCAGAAAAAAAAACTGTTTTGTGACGCCCAAGTTCGGCTACGCAATTTCCACATGGTGTGTTGCTACACTAAAAGTTTGGAGGACAGACGGGAGTCTCGCATAACTAGTATGTTGATAATCATGGATGAAATGGAAATCACACAATTGTATTTTAAGGCATAATTGCACATAACTATGATGATATCATTGGAGAACTGTGTGTGTACAGCCGCGGACTCGAAATGTTTATCAGATTTCAAATTCGATTCCTTCTCACACTGTGCGCAATAAGGTTTAAGATGTCAGACTCGTATCACCTTAGATAAGTATTTGTTTTTACATTTGTGAAGCGTCGATTCTAGAAAAAAGGCTGTTAACCACTTTTTGATGCTATGAACTCCTTTTTAGGTATGTGTGTCTAGTCAAAATATGTATAGAGCGAACTTGATTGAATTTACGAAATAGGTTGATTTCTCTTTCTATGCTGCCTAGTATACAGCGTGGAAGGGACATCGTAACACAAACTTCGTGAAAAGGTTCCTCATAAAGCCTTAAATTAATTTACGTAAGTCATTAATATCACAAATGATAGGTTACAGATGTTGTCATTTTTAAGCGCGCAATGTACTGCGAATGCAAACAACGAGTCACAATCACAACCGCAAGCCATTACTCCGCTAACGCGGTACCGGTGCGCGGCGCGGCGCGGCGGCCGTGCAGTAAGTACAGTGCCTACACGCATACGCACGCACACATCACAAGTCTGAGTTCGGCACGGAGTCGCGTTGCCGCACAACGCTTTTGTAAACGTGAAAAGTAGCATACCTACGTTTACACTACTGATAAAGAAATCACCTAACAAACACATTGATAAACCGAACTTGAAATTTAGTTCAATTGACTGATTGCTTACAACAAAAAACAAAACATTGCTCGTTCGCTCATAAAATAACATAAGTAGGTACCTACCTAATGATTCCGATGAGGTACCTACCTACCTACATGGCAATTAGTTGCAAACAAATTAACACTCACCTTAATCTCTCTTATTAGGAGTGAGGGACTCCTAATAAGATAGGGTTCAAAGTGGCCGCCACCAACTTGCTCACAAATCCTAGCGCGGCGCAGAGTTTCAGCGTGGACACGGGGCAATAAGGTGGGGTCTCGGACATACTCCGCACGGAGCGTCGCAAGCGATCTCGCATTTCTGCTGCCGTATTGCACTCCGTAACAAAGTCCCTATCTTGACCCCACAGACAAAAATCTAGTGGGGTCAAGTCTGGTGATCGCGCTGGCCAGGGTTGTGGATCGAACCTCCCAATCTACTGGTCACCAAAAGTCGCTGTAAGGTGTAAGGCTGTCGCACTGGAAGAGTCACGTGTGGGGGAGCGCCATCGTGTTGGTACCACGCATCCCGGAAGTGGGCCACCGGCATCTCTCTAGTTACGGGCACTAAACGTATGGTTACGACTGTTACGTATCCGAGGCATTTTCGTTCAAAACACACACAGTACAACACAGACAAAAAAACAACTCTACTGATAATAACTAATACGCTCAAATCCAAAATCACGAAAAACAACACAACCGTTTACAATGAACGCAAATCGGAAACTGAACTGATCAAAAATCGGCGAAATTCAAAATTTTACTTCCTTTACAATTTCGCCGACAAGCCGTCATAGACTCGTAGGCACCTAGATCATGCACAGACCAATAAAATGATAGACTGTGCCAACGCATTAAGTTGTACTGACAAAATAAATTGCGAAAATGGATAGGGTTAAAATTTACTAAAGATCAGATTACATCGGTTAAACAAAGGTGTTAATGCAAAAACAAATGTTTATAACAAAAATTGCCTAAAAAAAGGTTAATTACTAAAAAAACTTATTTTTTTACATTCAATTTATTAAAATTGATAACAGTATTGGACATACTATCAGAGATCATTAATAATCCCAGATAAAAAGTCTAAATAAAAGTAGTCAATCTGATATTAATTTACGTAATAACGCATCTGTTAGATTCATAGGCACTGGCCGCTATAGCTTTGTCGATACCGCGCGTCGGCGCAGCGGCATGTCGGCTTCTTTGAGTGAGCGCGCGCTCAGTGACTAGTGCCTACACTGCCTACTTTGTTGCACTCACTTACTTTGTTGCGATAACCTCGGTTCGTGAACTTTACCAAAACAGCTGATCGGGAGCACTTTTTAAGTTTGATTTTCGTTGCTGTTTTACGTGAAAATTGTGAAATAATTGTTTTTTTCTTTTTTATCGCATTGGGATGGAAAACAATAATGATTTTATACACCATAAATTAAAAAAAACTGCAAAAAAAATCGTAAAAATTAAGAAAAAAGCGACGAAAAATTCCAACGCTGGGGGGTTCAGAATCATGTACTGGATCCATGGTACACGTATACGTTACGATGTCCCTTCCACCCGGTATAGGCACTTTGAATTAACGTTTTTAGGAAAAATAAGAAAAAAAATCTTTACCCTGTGGAGAAACTAGGTATGGTGTTCCTCCAACCAAAGGGAGGATCCTCTAACCAAAGGGAGGATCCTCCAACCAGGCGGAGTCTTGTGCCTGGCGGGCTACTGCCCAACGGTTGATGTTGGGAGGTTGTATATATACTATCTGCGTGTTAAATCTTGATTGCGCGATGTAGGATAGTTCGCATGTGGCGAGATAGATGCCGCCACAACCCTGTCAATTCTTTGCGAGCGACAGAGCGACATTATGAAAAAGTAATGTGCAAGCAATTATTGACCTTAGGGTGGTAAACATTTCAAGTCCCCGGCTGTAAAATCAGCCTATAGACAGCAACCTAATTGATTTAGGATTTAAGGCAAATAAAGACAAAAATGTCATGCTGACGAAATAAAGACGTTAACTTCACTTAGCAGCCTCGCGTTTGTCCATCGCCGAAACGATATTATTTTGGACTAAATTCAGAACGACGTGATGGCGATCGTGTGTCCACCGTGACCGATCTCGATGGTTCAGTCAAGATAAAAATCAGTGAAGCCGGCAATCTCGGGTATAGTGGACGAGATCAAACGTTATATTGTTGGCTGTTTGGCCGGTCACAATCTCGGGCCGAGTTCTAGCGGTAGCACTTACAATCTCGGGTCGGAAATGACGACTCTCGGATGACAAACGTGCTACGGACACCCAGCCAGAGTTATGTATGAATTCGCTCCCGGCCGTGGTTCTGTCCATGGTCGGGAGCGAGAGTGCGTGGGAAGCCGCCGCCTCCTTCTGGGAGGAGGTGATGGCGACTAAAGAGGGAGCGGAGAGGGAGAGAGGGGCAGCTGCCACTCTACCTTCCCGCGCCAGACGCACCGGGCGCCGGAGGGCGCGCGACGATATCCGGCCACCGTAGTGTGTGACCTGCGGGCGGCGGGTTAGGGGACCCGTCGCCCGACCAGTAACAGGCACGAGAATGCAGCGTCATCTCGTTTTCGGTGATAGCGGCGGTGGACAAACACCCTTACCTGTAAAAGACTGCTCGATTGTGTGATTCAGCTGAGAAAGCATTGTATGCAAAAGGGTGAAAGTATAGGTACCAAAGTTCATAAAAAATACTCATTTTCTTTGAGTGAAATGCGAATATTGATAAGTGTGTTGAAAACGCCCTAGAAGGACATACATCGATGTTATTGGTGATGTTCTTTAAAAAGGACAGGTGCGTAGTACTTTCAACCGGCGTGCGTGTATGACAAGATGTATGAACGTGGACGAAGCGAAAGGAGTAAGTAAGGATCGTAGCCTCGTTTCTGCCTACCCCCATGAGAAAGAGGCGTGAGAATATGTATGTGTTTAAACTCCAAGTACACTTCTTAGTACGTAATTGTATCAAAACAACACAATAATGAATTGGATAATTTTTTACTGCCGTTCATAATTTAATTTATTCATCATTAAACTAACTTGACGCAAGTATGAAATCAATCGATGAAATCAACCTCCAATAATAAATCAACTGATCACAATCATTACAATCGTGTAGCTAATTGAGTACGACATAAGGCTTAGTACACAATAAAGACATTAATGTGTACAGTACGTAGTGTATGTAGTGTCTATTACTGCGCATGAGACGGCTCTACATATCACTACACTGATCTTGGGAGGATAATCTAACTTTCTTCTTCTCTCTAGTTCTATAGTTTATGGCGTGGTCAGTGCCGGATTATGGTGCGGGCGCCCCGGCAGCCATCCGGGGTACCAGGGAAAAGGGGCACCTCGCGCAAGTGCGGCGGCTTTAACCCACCAATGAATCGATTGAAAATGAACAATTTCACCGGAATAGATGCGAACAATATTAAGAAAATTAAAGAAACTTGATCAAAAACAGTCATTTTGACTGTTAGTTGCGGCAGAATACTGAGGAATATTAAAAACTAAAAGACACTAAAAAATATCTCACCCGGGGCGCCTGCTAAAGTTGGCACTGGCCTTGGTGATAACACTAGCCAGTCTGATAGGTTGCTAGCGGGGTTGACTGCCCAGGGTGCGCCGGACGTATTTAAGTATTGTCATTCGAAAGGGTTAAAAAGGCTCAGGGGCGGGGAGGGTCAGGAGTCTAGAAGAGAAGAGGTGCCAACCACTCAGGTGATACCACGACACACTCATTTGACTTCCGTATCGAAACCGTCAATTTACCGCGTCATCGACGTAAAAAAAAGCAGTTTACGCAGCCTTAGTATGACCAACACGCGTCATTCATGATGGCATATCTATTTATTACATGAAACTGCTACTAATATTACTTATGACGTAATTACTACTAGTTCAACATCCTGTAGCATTTTATATTACTAGATATGGTTCAGTTCCTCTTAACCATAAGGAAACGTTTAAAGTTAATTATAAAATAAGTGGCGCTTTGCTGTAATTTGCAAATTAGCAGGCCTGTTTTTATAATATGCAATGCTACTGTACTGTTGACAACGGCACTGACTACTATACTATGTACACTTGGGGTCAAATACATCGAGCCACTTCTATTTTTCACGTAGGTATAATTGTTATTATTTTTGGTATTATGGAACAGATCAATTCTAAACATAATCGCCTAAAAGGTTATTTGATAACCTTTACAATGAGGGTAGTTTTTTGTATTTTGAATTATATAATTCATAAAACCAAAACTAATAACCAGGACACGTGAAAAAAGGAGTGGCTCGATTTATTTGCTCCCAAGTGTATACAAGGTTAGTCAGAAAGGGGGTACTAATCCGAAAGGGTGTTAAAGTACACATAATAATCAATAACTTTTGTTCCACAACTTTTCCCAAAAGTCAATAGTTTAAGAGCAACAGTTTTTCAAAAATCTCAAAAAAAAAATCGCTAAAATCTATCTATCCCCAGTTATGATCAGCTGTGTTTACATTTTAGGTCATATTTGGGGTCATGAATTAGAAGCACCATTTTCTGAATTTGTAACTAAAGCAGGAATGAAGAATTTTTGAAAAAACTATAATAAAAATTATTTTATTTGGAAAAAAAATATCGAATTTTGTAATTTTAACACTTGCTTTCAAACAGTCATCAGTGATACTATAAGTGGGCTTCGGATTAGTACCCCCTTTCCGAATAACCTTGTATACAGCATGACTGGCTTTACGTCCGAAGTCAGCTCATCACTCTGTATAACTTTTACTATGGGAAAACTATGAACTATTATTAGGACTTCGTGAAAAAACAGCTGTTCCATACATTTTGGTAAACAACATTAATTTGTATGCAACAGCAAACTACAAACTTTAAAACTCATTTATTCAAAATAGACTAGAATTAATTAGTTCTTTTAGAACGCCAATGTAACAAAAGACAACCCCCAAAAGCGCCCTGCCTTCACCGCTTCCTAGTATTTTTGCTGTGAAGAAGAAACGGCGCAACAAACTACCCAGCAATACAGTCCTGTCTGTGAGTCTATACATAGCAAAAGGTAATAATTTTGAAAGCAGATATTTTTCCACGAATTTAGAGTTTGTCCTATAGTAAAAGTTGTACAAAATTATGAGCAGGGTTCATGGTTTTTGGATGTAAAGCAAATAACCAGTTATGCTGCACAGCGTCATAGACTTTGTGGTTGCAAAGGCGACTGCCAAGCTTGTGGTCCCTGGATCGCTTCACACATCTGGCAGTTTTTCACTTAAGAAACTCGCAGGCAGCCCTGGGTTGGAATTCTGCCAGATTTTTTCATTCCATCTTTACTACTACGATGACTAGGCTTATTTAATTGTAAACCTGGAATTTAGTTCTCTTCCATTATAAATCCTTATAAGCATAATCAGCCCATGACTGTCCCTATGCTGGGCATGGGCCTCTTCTCAGAATGAGACGAGTTTAGACCTTAGTCTTCGTGCGTATGCACGTAGAAAGTGGGTTGCTATCTGCCTGCGCTTGTCGGTGCTGGTACGCGCAGTTAGTCGGCGCAGGTAGCCAATATAATGTGTGGCAAACCAGTGTCGAGAAGCTCCGAACATCGCCGACAAGTTTGCTCCGATCAGCGCTGGTAAGCCGTCGTTTGTTGCTGTATTTGCGCGAATTTGTATTTGGAACAAGGCGTGTTTTTGTTAAAAAATGCCAGCCCCTGCTTCTACCCGCTTCCTTTACGTAGCGGTTACCTGCACGAACCAGTACCGATAAGCACTGGTAGGTCGGCGCTGGTTACCTGCTCCCTTTATGTATACGCCCTTCCACGCTAGCCTGGTGCTGGGACTACACACACCATCAAAAAGTTTTTGGAACCCTCTGAGGTTGCCATATTTCCTCACCATATTGTTTATTTACCGTAAACGCATAACAAATCTTTATAACTAATTTATTATGTTTTTCAGGCGGACGGAGTTCCAGAGCTAACTAGGAGTACAAGCCTTCACGCCGAATGCACTATGACACCAACTTCGGGAGCCGAAGTTACCCGAACTTGAACGAACGTTTCGATTTTGGTCGTTTAGGAGCAGACGTGCAACCCAGACACAGCGTGGGACGCCCTCGATAGGCGGTGCGACGACCCGGTGCACCCGTAAATTAGTGCGTGAAGCTTATAGCACTGGAATCGCTCGGATTTTCGAGTAGTATAGGAATAGTGGAGAGAAATACCCTATCTTTTAGAGGGAATCCGATAACCGGGGATGGTTCTTCCTATATTAGTTGATTAGGAGATTTATTTACTTGATTCTGTTCGACAAAAGATGAGTCAAGACATAGAAATCATTTTGAAAATTGTAGCCGTAAGGCGACTGCTATCGTAAAAATGTAAACGACATCATCAAAAACCGTAAAATTGCAATATTATCCACGTTGTTTTTTTTAATATTTGATCTTCTTTGTATCCTAACGTTTTGTATTGAAACAACAGAACTCACTTTACACAAACAATATTTACATAATTAGATTTACGAATATGAACCAATAAAAAAAACTATAAAGAAAAAGAGGACATCAAAATATTCCTCCGCATCGCTGTCGACTGGTAACGTGCCCAGAAGACGGGCTGCATTGCCACGTTGTATGGCAATGTTAATCCTTTGACCAAAGTAAAGGCAAGCCTTCGTGTCACGTGAAGTGTCGACCGGCCGCCTTGCAATGCCTCTGAATATAAGTTCCCGGATGTGTTTAAAGGGTTACGTTACTTGAAGTTGAGCGAAGAAGAAAAAAAGGACACAAATAAAATCAGCCGTGGAAGTCCCTTGTGCGATTGAACAAGAATGACAGCGCGAGATGGCGAGATATCGTGAGACGAGCCACATTATCTGCAGTAACTCATTGTGCCAATGAGCCAAAAATAACTACTAACTCATCATCATCATCATTCAGCCGAAAGACGTCCACTGCTGGACATGGGCCTCTCCAAGCTATGTTGGGGGGGTATGCCATAATCACCCACGCTTGGCAAGTGGGTTGGCGATCGCAGTATGGTTGTTAAAGTACTCAGAGAACGCTGCTGCCCATCCTCTAGCTAGTGAATCACTTAGTCGCCTTTTACGACACCCACGGGAAGAGATGGACTAGTGCTATTCTTTACGTCCGGCTCCACACGGAACTATTAACTCAATTTCATCATAAATTTTACTTGGATCAGTTGGCTTCTAAGGTATCCATATGTATGACGTCACAAATCTCTGATTTCATACATTTTGATGCACTTCTTATACAAGTAACGGACGATACGGCTAAGTCTTTGACCGTTCGAAAGGTCAAAATCCGATCCTTTGAAATCTGTAGACCCAATACTAATACAGGTATATAAAGGTATATTTAGCTTACCCGAGGAGATTAATACAAATAAAATAGTACTGTCAACATCAAACGTGTAGGATGATTGTATAAATTTACAAAAATGTTTTTAGGAATGAAATTGTTGCGAATTTTTATTTTGTTTTAAATAAAATAGGGTAGATCATTCTTTAAAGACATTTATAAAATTTTATTGTAAATTAAGAAACTATTTGTGTTTAAGATTAAAATTAAATAAAAAAATATAGTTGACCAAAATCGTCGGTTCAAATTTTTTTTTTAATAGACTGCCTTCGTTGGAATTGTTGGTTTCAAAATTGCAAAATATTAATTGACTTTTTCTATTGACTTTAGCTACCTTACGCGAACGTATTAATTTATTATACATAGAATCATTTGTATTTTAGTTTTTAGGACTAAAATCTTCCTATTATTCGTTTTAGTCGCTGTCTGAAATTGAACTGAAACAACACCATTCTGAAACTCGACCTAGCAGTATCCTTCTACATAATGATGACGAAGCTGAAATCATAAACCATCATCACCAATTTTCATCCAACCATCACCAAACAGGCTGTAATACAAAAAAAACCTTAACAATATTAAAATAAAACCTTTTCAGTGCTGTAAACAATCCGAGTGATTTTTCAATGCATCACCGTTCGCTGGGTGCAGTGTACATGATGTTATTCATCGAGCATCGAACTCGTGTCCTTGGCCTCAGGTCTTTGCGCCGCTCGAGCCTACGTGGCCGCGAGTCGCACGGAATTAGGTTTGCTGGATGAGCCGTTTGATCGTTTAGTAATGTTATATGTATTTAAACTGTAAGAGGTTTTCATTCGTTGGTATGAAAACATGTGTCCATAACGGACAGCCCTCTGTGCAGAGCATGTATGGGGGCCGAAGAGACGGTCGCACACGTGCTCCTGGAATGCACAGGGGTCACCCGAATACGAGAAACAACCCTTGGCGCACCGAAATCACTCGCAAATGTTCTGAGCGGACTGAGAGCCCTAATCTGCTTCTGGAAGGAGGTGGGCTTGTTGGAATGATGGCCGCCGTGGCCCACGTACAATGGTCCACTTAAAGGACTAAGTGCGGAAACCACATCTCCTAACATAGACAATGGTGTACACGCTGATTTCGAAGCGGACGCGCCTCCGGAATGGAAAAAATAACAAAACCAAACCGAATATTGGGGAATGATAGAACCAAAATGCAATAAGACCGTGAACGTGCAGAGAAACGGAAGCGCTCTCGGCTAATATTAACACTTAATTTTGCAAGGCAGAGCACATTTTTCTAAGTATTTAAAGCTTCTGGGTAAAGTTTCTGTACGTAGTACTAATTTATTATTCTGTGCTGTAAATTGGAGATTAATTAGATGATAAGGTGTATTATTTCCTGGGGATTTCAATCAGCTATCATTTTCTTTCCATTTAATGACTTGAGTCAAAATAACATATTTTTTTTTTAAAAACCCCTAACGCAAAGAATAAAACAACTGATGACCATGAAACGGCTCAACCGATTTTGATAACACATAACAAAGAACCACCGCTAGAAAAACAGCTTTAAAATAAAAAAAACCGCACCTAAATCGATTCACCCGTTTAAGAGCTATGGTGCCACAGACAAACACACAGACAGACAGACACACATAGCGGTCAAACTTATAACACCCCTTTTTTGCGTCGGGGGTTAATAAACTCACCATGGATTTAGTTCAAAATTAAGAATTAATCAAAAAGTCATACCCACTTCAAACTCACACACACATCAAAAAAAGTTTGCGATCATTAGCATAATTATGTATGTGAAGATTCCGAATTCAAAGTCCAACTGAAATCTGATTTATATTTATCTAGATAACTATCAGTCTATATTTATCATGATAATTATCGCTTTGAATCCCGATTAGAAAATTCGGCTTCAAAAAGGCTACATAATTTTTCAAAGTGATCGCAAACATTTTTTGATGTGTGTACCTCCTAACTAGAATTGCTATTTTATGAAAGCACGCCAAACTACGACTTGAAAAAAAAACTCCACAATTTTTTCTTGTATTTGTTTTGGTTTTATTTGCGGTCTGTTTCTACGTAACCCGGCAGTTATTGTCAGGACCTGAACGGTCTCCAGTCAATCTCCACTTGTTTTGGTGCGATAGGAATACATACTAATTGAGCTACACGATATCTGATGCATGCGTGCCGTCAGTTGGGACGGGTCAACTCAAACCCGCCATGGCTCTTTCCTCAAAAGGCCATTCCAGACGTTGTACTATATTGTTACACTCGCATAGTTTTATACCACAATGTCTGGACTTTAAAAGAGACCTTGACCTCTGAGTTTGTTTCGGCTTTTCTTCTCAGAGCTAGTCAGATAAGAAATGCCGGCGCCATCTAGTCTTAAAAAAAAACATTACATTGACTTGTAAAAGTATCTGTAACAGATTTATTTACAAAAGTTAATATCATTTAGTTTCGACCGATAATAGAATCCGTCACCAAAACACTAGACATCCTAACTAATATTATAAATGCGAAAGTAAGTTTGTTTGTTTTTTTTACTATTTCACGCCTAAACCACTGAACCGATCATCCTGAAATTATGCATATACGTTGTCAGGTGTACAGAAACGGATATAGGGTACCTTTTATCCCGAAAAAAAGTACTGTTCCTGAGGAAAACAACAATAACGTCCATAGATGGCGCCACGTGTCTTTCGAATCACGATTGAATTATGTTATTATAGAAACTTTAGGAGTGTGTTAAGAGGTTTTTTTAGCTTAATTAACGCGAGCGAAGTCGCGGGAAAAAGCTAGTTTCATTATATTTAGGTACATCCAGTCATACTTTACAATCGCTCAACGTTTTTCTGTCTGTCAGTCAGTCCAACATAATGTTAATTGGTGCCGCTTCTAGTACTCTTATTGTGCTGTACCTGTTAGGGTACCTAGGTGGACGCACAATAACCAGGCTTGTGTTAAATATTTTTAATGCAATGTTTTTTTCATGCTAATGCATCGATGTAAGGAAATTATAATGTTAAGAATTATAATGCATTATGGAGTTAGAAGCGTGGAAAATTTATTAATAATTAATGAGTTGGTGATTGGTCGTTTTTAATTTTTTTATAAATCATTATGATGCCCATACAGCATGACTGGTTAGATAAATAAATAAACAAAAAACTTTAAAAAAGTAAAAACCGACTTCAAAAAAAACTAAACGGAGTAAAATAATTATCATTTAATAAAACTACCAGTTTCAGAAGTCGGTGCATTCAATTTGATTCAGCGTAGAACACCGACTTCTGAAACTGGTAGTTTAATTAAATGATAATTATTTTACTCCGTTTATTTTTTTTTGAAGTCGGTTTTTACTTTTTTAAAGTTTTTTTATTTTATACTTTTTAGTGCCACAAATTACAATTACAATAGTGTACAAATTCTCGGACCAGCACTACAACTAGAACGTCGTCTACATACGATTTGTGTTTTTTTTTTTGTTTTTGTTGATTTTTTCAAAAAGTGCTGAATCCATTTCAATAAAATTTATATGGGACCACCTCTGAAGTATGGCCTACTAAACAAAAAAAGAATCATCAAAATCCATTCATAATTGGCGGAGATATCGCGTAACAAACATACAAAAAAAAAAAAAAACATTCAGACGAATTAAGAACCTCCTCCTTTTTGAAGTCGGTTAAAAATAATAAATATTTTTGGGACATTTTTTACACAGCACCATCTAGTCCCAAACTAAGCAGAGCTTGTACTATGGGTACTAGACAATGGATATAATACTAATATACTTTTTTTTTGTAAATACATACTTATAATACCTACATAAGAAATACCCTAAGATGCTTTATATCTGAAAATTATGAGCTCTGCTCATCATTCCGTACAAATTTTAGTATGGGACTAACTATGAATTCGTAAAAATATTCAGCTGGTCCATAATTTTGTGAGGAGCTCGTGGCTAAAATAATTACAGCCGCATAGACCGATCGTCCGGGTTAAGCCACGCTTGCCGAGGTTGGTCTGTGGATGGGTGACCATTTACCATAGCGAGTTTCCTCCGTGCCTCGGAAAGCACGTAAAGCCGTTGGTCCCGGCTGTCATTTGTAGATCTTTGACAGTCGTTACTGTTGGTCAGAAGCCAGAAAGTCTGACAACCAGTCTTACCAAGAGTATCGTATTACCCAGTTACTGGGTTGTGGAGGTCTGATAGGCAGTCGCTCCATGTAAAATACTGATATTCAGCTGCATCCGGTTCGACTGGAAGCCGACCCCAACATATGTAGTTGGTAAAAGGCTAGGCAGATGATACTTATAATACATACGAAATACCCTAAGATGCTTTATGTCTGAAAATTATGATCCCTGCTCATCATTCTATACAAATTTTACTATGGGACAAACTACGAATTCGTAAAAATATTCAGCTGGTCCATACATTTTGTTAACACATTCGAGTCCACCACACTTGTTATAGAGCTCATACGCCATCCCGTCATACATATTGCTAGTGGACCTTCCAGGAGGGTCCTCGGCATTAGGTTTGCGCTAAGAGTGAACCCCCCTTGACGGTTCTTGGCAGTAGGTTAAAAACCGCGAAAAATACGCTACTACGTCGTAAAATAGGTATTTGCTTGTTTCATGACGGTTTGAGCTGTTTGTGCGGTACAACCCATACAATGGCCCATCTCACATCATGCCGTGTGTACCTTAACAGCTGCATGCAGGAAGACTTAATGGCTGCCAATGACAACGCAGTCCATGTGGCTAAATTCTGGGCCGCAATAATATATTTAAGTTTTAATTAGTTTGTCATCGAAAGGCTAAGAAGAAGATGACGGTGTATTTTCCAAGAAAAACCTATATTTTAAAATAAGCCCTCCACGAGGACACCCGGCATCGCGAATGCGACTACAGAGTGCCTTCCTGGAGGGCACTAAACGTGTTAAGTCCCATGTAATAGAGGGCGAGCCTATTGCCATCAACCGGGCACAAATCCAGTCTCAGAGCTGCTACTGAGAAATTCCACACGGAAAAACCCAATAACACTTTGCCTGGCCTGGGGATGGAACCCAGGTCCTCGCGCTCAAAAATCGCGCTAACGACCACTAGATCAACGAGTCATTCCAGATGTTTATGATTTCAAACTATAATTAGACCGAAACAAAATTCGTGAATTCGTTTTAAAACGATCAATCGTTTACACGACTCGTTTCCCCGAATGCCAAGCATACCGTATATCGACCGTAACTAACATAATGAGCCATTACTGATGCATGTGCCTTTAAAAAGACACAAATGCATCGTACGATGTTGGAATTTTACTTCCAACGAAGTCTATAAGGAAAAACGGCTATGTAAAAATTGTTTGAATATTTTATTCACTTATTTAAAATATGTAGGTATCAATACCCAGCCCAATCCATTGGACCTAGAAAGCTGAAATTTTGCACAGAGGTTCCCTTTATAACGTAGACAAGGAATTATAAGGAAGGATTTTTCGAAATTCAACCCCTAAGGTAGTTAAATAGGGTAAGAAAGTTTGAATGGAAAATCGTCACTTAACGGGTTCAAAATTTCACGCAAGCGAAGCTGCGGGCAAAAGCTAGTTCAATATAATATTATACAAATAAGACCCATTTTATTAAGGAAATGTTAAAAACATAAGAAGTGGTCGCAAGCGCGACCTCTGACCGTGAGGTCCTGGCTTCGATCCCCAGGTCGGGCAGTATTATTGGGTTTTGCCGTGTGGAATTTCTCAGCAACATGGATTTGTGTCCGGTTGATGGCAATAGGCTCGCCCTCTGTTACATGGGATTTAAACATAACGGCGAAATCAGTGTATACTAATATTTCTGCCCAACCCTTGGAGAAATACAGGCGTGATATGATGTTATGTGTTTGTACTTTATTCTTTCATTTCTATGATTTGTTCATTATTTTTCTCTTAAGTTTCAAGAATTCAATAACAAAGTATCTTTAAAAAAATGCCTAGTAGGCGGCAGCAGGGGGACAGATGTGACCCTGGTGATTTAAATCAGGTACCCAGGTACCATTTGTACCCCCTCTCGCTTATTAGATCAGTGCCTGTAGATGGTAATCGATGATCGCTAGAGAATAGAAAGATGTACTGGATTGAAATAAGCTTTCGACCGGTCAAGCGATCTGTTGTGTCATTTCTATACATTTAATTGGCGTTTCTATTCTCTAGCGAGCATCGTTTGCCATTTGTCTACAGGCACAGGTGTCACACCTCTTATTTTTACATCAGTAGCCGTGTCCAGGCAGGCTAAATAACTTTTGCACATTTGGCTAACGAGCTAAAACAGAACTAAACGAGCATATATCGCGCGGCTGCCGGACGAATGCGACTCTGTTCGGCTATTCAGAGCATGGCAATTTTCTTATGAGGCGCTAAGCATTATTAAAAGTTATCAATTTTCCTCATCGGATGCTGGAAATAGAAGCGTGTTGTAAGATTCAAAACTCAGCACACTTGGTGGTAGGATCTTAAAAGTACGAGTTCGTAGCCGACCGCATACAGCAGCAGCAGACGACATGTCGTTACGACACGTCGTAGAGACACGTCGCAGCGTCATATCACTGCAGTCATGATTCCGAACCCAACTGCAGATGGCTGCAGCAGACGACACGTCGTATTCCTGTTAGTTCTGAATATTCGGTGAGACAAAGATATGTGACCTGTTTAGGATTAGCGGTCGCGATTTACTTTTGTATCTTTTGTTTTTGTTAGATGCATCGTACAGTGCAGGATATTGGGCCACCTGGTTTATCAGTTTTTCTTCCTCGGAATTGGAAACTCATTTTTTGAGAAAGATTCAACGTGTCGCTTGTGTGTACGCTTCAGAGTCGGTGGCGCTACTTATCTGCGGTCGGGCGATACGTCGTCTGCGGTCGTACGACATGTAGTCGGGCGACGTGTCGCTAGCTGCAAAAGGTATTTCATAGAAATACATAGAAACCAGGGGGGTTACCATGATCTGTTAGAGCAGGAATGTTTTAATATTATTACGAGAGTGGGAAAGTGACAGCGCTAGACAGCTCTCTAACGCCATCTCTTACCCACTCTCGTAATAATATTAAAACATTCCTGCCCTAAGAGATCATGGTAGCCCCCAGTAGTGTCGGAGCTACACGTCGTGAGCTGCTGCTGTATGCAGTCGCCTTACCTTTACGGTCCGACTAGCTAGCTACCACCCAAAGTCAAGTGAGCAGTTAACTGTGTTCCGTCGTGTGTTTATGAGAACCAGAGGGGTATTAGGGATAGGGGAGTCCCTCTATATCTTTACTATTTGGATTCGTGTGCTCCATCTTAGACCTGGCTGTAACTCGGGACAAACCAAATTAAAGAATAAAAAAACTATACTAAAAACACCAATATGAATAATATTAATTGACAACACCTACACAAAGCCACAAGCAAAAGCTAGTTACATAAGAACCGAACGTTCTCCTCAATTCAAGGTTACGGAGATTGGGCGGGACATACAGATAGTCAGGCAGGAGCGTGTCCAGAGCAAGTCACGACCTGTTTGAGATGTTGAACCGTTTGCACTTGTCGATAAACGTGTTATAATAAGGTTATATGCTAATTTTATATGAGGATATATGCCTAATTGGTTTAATGCCGTGTCCTTATATGGAGAAATGAGACGCAATGTAAACGGGCTTTATTATCTTCTTCACTTAATTGCCCGCCTATAAGTGGCAGGGTTCGTTTTGCGCCAGATTTTACAATCTGGGGGGCTAATAACGTTAGATTATATTTGATGGTGGCGGACTGCATCCCGACCGCAACTGCAACTGCCAAAACAAATCCGGTTTGTGACATTATTAGCCCCCCTGGTCAGCTAACCAGCACACCGTCAATTTTAAAACCATGAGGACGAGGTTCTGGATTCGTGGAATGATTATCGGGCTGCTTCTGTAACTAATAATAACCAGTTTTCGGCAGTTTAATGATAGAGGTGCTTAGAATGCAACACCCACGAAAAGAGCTGATATTAACTGGAATGACCTAGAATGTCCTGGAATGAACTGGAAAGTCCTGAAATGAATCGAGATATCCTGGTATGATCGGGGGTGAGTTGGAATGATCTAGATCGAATTGGATATTCTTAAAATGATTTAAAGGAACAGGTTAGTCCTAAAATGACCTGGAGTGAACTGGAATGGCCTAAAAGTAACTAGAATGTCGTGAAATGATCTGGAATGCACTACGGAATATCTTGGAATGACTTGGAATATCTTGGAATTACCTGGAATGCACAGGAATATCTTGGAATAACTTTGAATATCCTGGAATGAATGGAGTACCCTAGACTGTCCTATTCTCATTCGGAAACCATAGCAGTAAAGGCACAAAATGTTATCTAATCTCTTAAATAAATCTCAAATGTTTTTCCTTATTCCAATTCCATAAATAAGTCGCTAAAAGGTACAAAACCAAAACGATTTTTTGCTTACCCAAAATCCGGTAACCCTAAATGTATCATCTTATACTAAGGTCCATCGACACCGCACGGGCATACTAACAGAGCGTTTAGCAATCTGCGATTACTGAACTGATATTATCTTAGTACGATTAATGGCTGGCCCTTTATCCAATGTCGATAACCGTGGTTAAACGAAACGGTGCAACCCACCCATCAAAACGAAGAAACTGGACTTTATTTCTATTTCCATAAGGTTGAATTTTGTCTACAGCATTAAAAGCTTCCGAAAGAATTTTTCGTAATTTCAATTTTGAGTTGTGCGGGTTTCGAAATAAGGTCGAGTTTTGATTGTGTGCTAAATTCTAAATAATAGCTTATGTGCATGGCCAGTTGTATGTCCTCGGGGTACAATAGGTAGGTCTGCAACAGATATATCTTGAAAACGAGACAATTTAAGGTATAAGTGGAATATTAAACATGTCAGGAAGAACTTAGGTCTTTATTGTAAGGGACTAAGCTGACAGCTTGTATTTATTTCAAATTGATTTAGAGAGGTATAATAATTTGTTTGATGCCTTCGCCCAGGGCCGGATTCAAAGTGGAGGCCCTGGGGCAACGAAGAAGTACAGGTCCGATGAAATGTTTTTAAAAATGACCACCTGTGAACATTTTTCTCTTTGTCAGAAAGGGTGTCATTTATTTTTTTACATTGAAAAAAATGGACGGCATAATTAGTTTAGTAATTTCAGAGCAAACAAAGTTTGATTATAATTAGCAAACCGCTTGTTTACTGGTAGTTTATTAATTTGGTTACTAGTAGCACAAGTTATGTACCTAGTCACTTTTTTGATGTAACTAATATTGTAATGTTGTGTTACTATGCTGGTAAAAAAACGCAAAAAACAGGACAAGAACAAACAAATAAGTACAGAAACCTCAAAAAATATAGAAACAGATGCTACTGTCCATAACATATACAAAGAAAAACCAGAAACCACCTCAAAAACATCCGAAACAGCAAATAAAATATAAAAACGTATGTATTTTGAGTGCTAATAAGAAAAAATAAGTACCTACTACCTATAGCAGAAACAACCTTTTCTGAAGGGTTTGATCTTTGCCACTACTTTAAACCCAGCAACGGTAATAAGCCGCTTTTAGAAAGAATAAATAAAACAAATTGTGTATCTACAAGTCATTGTGGAGGCCCCGGGACTAAAGCCCTAAATCACCTCCCCTGAATTCGGCCCTGCTTTTGCCGATAGCTCTTCTGCATTATTCTGCATTGCCACATTTTTTTAATACAAACAGACCATTTTTAGGGTTCTGTAGTCCGCCTCCTTTTGCAAGGTGGTGA
This sequence comes from Amphipyra tragopoginis, assembly GCA_905220435.1. Taxonomy (NCBI): domain Eukaryota; kingdom Metazoa; phylum Arthropoda; class Insecta; order Lepidoptera; family Noctuidae; genus Amphipyra; species Amphipyra tragopoginis. Next base: position 1,871,286 of record HG992010.1, on the reverse strand, counting down.
TGGCGACGAAAGAGGGAGCGGAGAGGGAGAGAGAGGCGATGGCCACTCTCCCTTCCCGCGTCAGACGCACCGGGCGCCGCCGGAGGGCGCGCGATGGTCTCCGACCACCTTAGTGTGTGGCCTGCGGGCAACGGGTTAGGGGACCCGCCGCCCGACCAGTAACAAGCCCGAGAAGGCGGCGCGCATGTGTTCCGTGCGCGCCTCTCAGGAGGACGTGTGGCAAGTACCCACAGAAGGAGAGGTCCGCCAGGGGCTGGCGGACCGAAGCCTGCCCGGGTTGCGGTGCATGCAGCTGCGAATCCCGCGACCACGGCCAAGGGTCAGTAGAAGGAACACCGTGGGTTTTTAGCCGGTAAGAGTCTGGCATAACCCTCCGCCTTCCCCAGGCGAAGGGTACCCATTCCTACGAAACAAAAAATAAAAGGGTTCTGTAGTCAATCTAAGAACTTACCCCCTCTTATTACAAAAGATGGTCTAAGAAAAACTCAGCTTTTGAAAAAACCCTGTCTCTTTTCGCTATATGACATTAGACAGTGAGGGGTATATTTTAATATGTCTACTTTATCTGTCTACTTTAGTTTTGGTTTAAACAATCTTTTGTTATGGGCTTATAGTTTCGCATTTTCCGTTCGTCTGTCCATCTCGATCAATCGATTAATCAAATATTTTTTTCTTGTTTCAATCTCCGCTTCATGTAAAGATGGGATGATGTTTTTGTTATATTACTAAACTAGTTTAGTAACTTCACGAGAACTCACACTAGACTCAGTTTCAGATTTCGCGAAATTACTAGATCAGTTCAGTAAGGTCACGTAATGAGACTACATCTATGTACACACGGTTACATAAAAGCTAAAGGTACATTTCCAGTGTAAGCTGACCTCTTATTGTACGTTTAGCCTATATAAGGCGAGATCAACTCATATTGGAAATGTAGAACTTGATATGTAGTGCATACGTCATATTCCGAATTTTAGCAAAAATACGCGCGTGTACGCAAAGATGCGGATTAGACGATCCTCCGCCAATAGAACCACCAATCTTCTAAGTATTATCAACTCTGTAATATTTTATATACATAAAATAACTTTAAATAAAAGTAAAAACCGACTTCAAAAAAAAAAATTGTAAAATAATTACCATAATATAAAATTAGCAGTTTCAGAAGTGTGGTGGCGTTTATTTGTTTCAGTGTAGAATTACACCGACTTCTGAAACTGTTAATTTTAAACTTATATAATGGTAATTATTTTTACTTTTTTGAAGTCGGTTTTTACTTTTATTGAAAGTTATTTTATTTAATACTTTTTAGTACCTACCACAAATTACAATTACAATAGTGTACAAATTCTCGGATCACTACTACAACTAGAACGTCGTTTGTATTCGACTTGTGTATATTTTTTTAGTTTTTGTTGATTATTTCAAAAAGCACTGAATCAATTTCAATAAAATTGATATGGGACCAAACGGGAAGTATAAACAAAACAAGACAATCTTAAACAAAACAAGAATATTTCGAATCAGTTCATAAATGACGGAGATATGAGTTAAAAAACAAAAATCCAACCGAATTGAGAACCTTCTCTTTTTAGAGTCGGTTTAAAATAATATTATCTATCAATTTTTAATTCTTTGAACTCTATTGAAAATTTGTACAATCATCATTTAGTTTTCCCTAGATTGACAATTGATTAAAAAGTTCCATAAAAATCTATTACCTACCCACAAAAATCACTAAGCCTAGCTCTCTAGGTACGTCTACCCGAATCGATACTAAGCGACTGCGTTCAAGAACTCGCTGCTAAGCCCCTTAAAACTTCGCCGTGATGAAACTTCGCAATCAAATTTCATAAGCTAATTGAACTTTGGGCTAAAAGTTCTCAACTTTAATGCTAGTTAATAATTTTTATAATAGCTCACGTTTATGGATAGTGGATAGTATATTGGAGGTAATTTAAACTTTTCGCTGCGGCCGACGTGATAGAAATTTTGGAAATTATAAATACTTTAATAAAACTTCACGCTACTCCTTAGCTTATTGAAGTCTAGCCTGAGAGAGGTATCCCGAAACCACTTAGGTGAATTTTAGCTTTCGGTAACCACTGCATAGACTTGTCTGTTCTGCCAAATGCGGCTAAATACCAGTATTTTACACGGAGCGACTCCCACCAGACTTCCGCAACCTAGTTACTGGGCAATGTCGATATTATAAGATTAGAGCGGTTATCAGACTTTCGGGCTTCTGGCTACCCGTAACGACTGTCATAGGTATTTGTATGACACCTGGGTTCGACTGTTTAACATGTTCTTTCTCAACCATTGTATAGACTGCAGTGCGTTAAATCTCCACGAGTGATGACCACTGATCGGAAAAGGGTGAGCTAATTTACCGAAACTTCAAAGAACAGAGACAAAAACTGGAAACTTCCTTACGACAACATTTTTTTTCGGGAGAATTTTCTCGGAGATTGTCTTTCATTTGTTTTCAAAAAATAAAAGGCCTTTTTTGAAAACAATAAACAATCTCTTTTTAAAAACAATGAAAAACGTGTCATTTGGTTTTGTGACAATTTCGGGAAACAAAAATAGGAAACGAATTTAATTGTTTTCTGTACTATTAACATTAATATTAAATGTACTTTAGTGATGTTCCGAAACCCGGAATAATTTACACGAAAAAAAATGTTGTCATAAGGAAGTCTCCAGTTTTTGTCTCTGTTCTTTGAAGTTTAGGTAAATTAGCTCACCTTTTTCCGATCACTGGTGATGACACTTAAAAACATCCGGCGCACCCTGGGCAGTCAGCCTCACTACCAACCTTGCTGACTGGCTAATCTTTTAACCCCGCTATGAGCTGTTTTCAAATTGCTCGTGGCGAAACAACACGAAGACAACTATTTCTACGAAGAACAAAGAAGAATACTATCAAAATCACAATACAATAGCTTGTTAATATTCCTAATATTACTAACAAGCTATAGATAGATAAATAGTAGAAACATAATCAGCGCATTACTGTCCCACTGTTGGGCATGGACCTCTTCTCAGAATAAGAAGAGTTTAGGGTTTAATTCTAAATAGTCTTACATTTATATATGACGGCGCGTCGAGAGAATTGGCTTGACGACGCCAAACTTAATTGATTCCTGGACGAATGACATCTACCAGATGACAGCTGCCAATGTCAACTTGACGTAACACCGGGGACTGGGGAGGCGGCCCGCAAAAAGCTAGACGGATAACGTCAGCGCTATCGATTAAAAACCCCGTTGTTGATTATTAATGGTGATCATTATTAAGATAACTAAAGTGATTGGGATTGGATGCATGTGCGCTCGCGCCCCACGTACTCGGTGGAACATCGTCTATCTTTGTGCATCACTTTATTTGTGTTTGTCAAAGTATGACTTGTAATTGATATCAAAGACTTTAATTTGCTTCTCCTCGCCCGCAAACCCACGCATAGTACGATGGCTGCTTCTGATAAGGACAACCAAATGCCTTTATATAAAATATTTTTTATTGTACACACTCGATACATACAAAATTAATAAATTGTAGTTAGAAACAGTTGTGGGTGGTCTTATCGCTAAAAGTGACTTCTACCTAACCTTTGCATGACTAAAGTGCCTATTTAGATTTCTGCAACCCTTAAAACCGTAAAACCTTGAAGATATGACGAACCATCAGGTGTTCTGACTTCAAACTTTAAAGTTTTTCGAACTAAAACCCCTACTTAGTTCCTTTCTTTACAAAAAAACATCTACAGGTTGATCCTTTTCGCGCGACGTCCAATAATGCGATTTCAATGTACCTGCTAATTGCGTCCAGCGTTGGTTTGGTGCCCGCTCTAGTAATGTTTGTATACAGGCTGATCCTGTTTTATGTTGATTATGTTTTATGCTGAAAGGTATGACTGATGCTCCTGACATACATAATGAGCTGATTCGACTCTACATACTGAATAATTATCTCCGTAGCAGAAAACATCGACTGCTAGACGTGCCTTCGTGTCTGACTGCAGCCCGTGCTGCGTCTCCCGTACCGCGCGTTGACCGCACTAAATAAGCTCGTGGAAGCCAACCCGGACTGCGATCTATTCGGTATCAAATTCGTCAATTTAATGGTTATGTGCCTACATTTTTGTGAGAATAATAGTTTTGAATTGTTGTTATAAGTTTATGTTTTATGTTTGTACTTAATATAAACTTTGATTTATGTAATTGGTTTCTGAAGCCGTGTAAATATATTAATAAAAAATATATTTTATTATTTATTTAGGACCGATTTATCAACGCCAGATAACTTTATCTAAGGAATAAACTTAACGTTTTGACAGATAGAAGACGACACGTTTGGTGCAGTGGCTAAGTGATTGGCTTCTGCGCCACGGGTCGTGGGTTCGATTCCCACACGGAACAAAAATTTGTATGGCCTACAGATGGTTGTTTCGGGTCTGGGCGTTTGTTTGTGAGATTTGTGTCTGTAAAAGCACCCACGATACAAGAGAAATCTTAGTGTGGGGCAACGTTTTTTAAAAAAAAAAAAAACAAGATTTCCTATATAAAAGTTACAAATATGCAAATACAATATCTAGCTTTAATTCCGCTAAACCAGATCGCTAGTTTGGATGAAGTATGCAGCACCACTCACTCAGCCCACAAATATATGTATATGCACATGCAGAAGGAGTGAAAAAATAATGCAACATGCAACCAAATCAATATGACACGTGTTTCGGCCCTTCACGGGGCATCCCGTTTTCAACAATACAAAGCACAGGTTCGTTCGTGCATGGAGTACTGCTCGCACCTTTGGGATGGCTCAGCCAAATACCAGCTTGAGGCGTTGGAGTCCATTGAGAAGCGTGCCAAGAAGCTCATCGCAACGACTCCCTTGTTCAGACCAAGCTCCAAAGTCTTGAGCATCGGCGCAAAGTTGCTAGTGTATCGGTTTTTTATCGGACACATTTCGGAGAGTGTGCTTCAGATCTGAATGATCTAATACCCCTCCCGCCCTTTTTTCTATCGGACGGCCAGAAGCACGAAAAAGCACCATCGGTTCATAGTTGATATACCAAAAACCCGAACCCGCTTTTATTCCACTTTCATTGTGAAAACCGCCAAACAGTGGATTACGCTGCCCGAGTGGGTATTGCCCGACAGTTACAATCTGGGTGTCTTCAAGTCACGAGTGAATCGGTTTCTTCTGGGCAAGTGTGCTCCATCGTAGACCGCATCATCGCTTAACATCAGGCGAGATGGCGGCCAAACGCAGGCATAGTAATAAACAAAAAAAAAAGCAGATGTTGACTCTTCGATCGCTTGGACGCAAATCGCGAAAGCTTTATTCCTCAAATAAAATTATCTGACGTTGGTAAAATCAGCTCAAAGTTGGATTACGGGCTTAATAAGAGAAGTGAGCTGATTAACGCGATGTTAGCTTTATTTAAAGGCTCTATAAAGAAGGTCGAAACATGCATATTCCCCAAATCCCAAAGTCAGCTGGACGCAATCTCGGAATGCAAAACAGTCAAATTTTGTCAGGCACAAGGGACATACAGTTTGCGGGAGACATCCAACTAGCTAGTGCAAATATTTCACATACAGGCTGCTGTGTCTCGCAGCAGTACCGTAGTTATAGATATCAGCAGGCTCTTTGCTTCAATCGAAGTACACGCATGTGACTTCCATCTTAGTCATATATGCTGCAGTGAATAAGCTAACCAAATTGCCACCAGCGACATCATTAATTTCTTTCAAATTTTGTGTTGGAAATCCCAAACTCTGATTATATTTTGAGTTAAACTTCAAAACTCATTTAGTCGAAACAGACTGGAATTTGTTAGTTTTTTTTTAATGTCAATTTTACATAAGGCAGCCCTCAAAAATGTTCGGCCTTTACCGCTTTCTAGTATTTATGCTGTGAAGAAGAAACGGCGTAACAAACTCCCTAGCAACACAGATCTGTCTGTCAAGTGAATAATTTAAGAAATATTCATTGAAGATTATAAGCAAAGTATAAATCTAGAACTATTTTTATAAACTATAGGCTGAATTTACAATTGCTTGAGAACTTTTACTAAAGGTTGACGCATTCAAAAGCTTCAAAGTCAAATGTGGTCCCTCAATGGGAACACGCATGAACAAAACAGGAAGAATCGAAAAAAAATGAATTGACAAAATTCTTCATCCATAAAATTATTTTATAAATAAAATATGAAAAGTTTTTCTATCACCCTGTAGACTACGGGTATCGCCACCTGCGACAATGGACTCGAGAGAAGAAAAACAAACGAAAGTCAGTGGCGATGGCGGGGTGGAACTAGCTCTTATAGACTTTGTATTGATATACCTATTAGGTGTTTATTCTGTTAAAGATCTTGATTCAGGCTATACAGAAGCTTTTTTCTTTATTTTAGCCTTTTCTCCGCCTACAACAAACTTGACAGATGGTAAGCTCAGTGGATAATGGTGATTACCAGTGATCGGAAAAAGGTGAGCTAATTTACCTAAACTTCAAAGAACAGAGACAAAAACTGGAGACTTCCTTACGACAACATTTTTTTTCGTTAAAATTATTCCGGATTTCAGGACATTACTAAAGAACATTTAATATTAATGTTAATAGTATAGAAAACAATTAAATTCGTTTACTATTTTTGTTTCCCAAAATTGTCACAAAAACAGATGACACGTTTTTCATTGTTTTTAAAAAAAGAGATTGTTTATTGTTTTCAAAAAAGGAGATTGTCTTTAATTTTTTGAAAACAAATGAAAGATAATCTCCGCGAAAATTCTAGCCAAAAAAAAACATGTTGTCGTAAGGAAGTCTCCAGTTTTTGTCTCTGTTCTTTGAAGTTTAGGTAAATTAGCTCACCCTTTTCCGATCACTGGTGATTCCTATTAGAAAGACATCCTGTCGAACTAATATTAGCAGGTACCTAATTATAGTACTTTTACAGGGAGTAAACGAATTCGTGTAATTCCTTCAAGTCGCGTGATCTACTGGTGACATAGATTGAGGCAGCACAGCATTTTACAGATTCAACAAAAAAAAACATGGCGAAAGCATTTTAGCACCCCGAGTTAACTGAATGTGCGGAGCGATATCGCGCTAGTCTAGCCTGCCAGCTGTGTCGCCGTGCTTTCATTCGTTTATGTGTGGCACCAAAATGTTCTATCACACAATTTGTTTCTTTTGCAAAAATTTATTTGCTTATTTTTTTATTGAATCCTTGTTAAGTAGTTAAGATACGCTCACTTACAACTGCCGCAAGAAAATTAAGTTTTTTTTTTCATTTTTAATCAAGCTAAATCCCGTGTCATTCCACACTAGTGGTAGACCACGCGGTTTGAAGGAATTACACGAATTTATTTACACCCTGTATTAATAAACCAGATGTAATGATATAGTTATTAACATACGCGACGAGAGTGGTTCCATTCTTAGATTGACAACCACATGATTAAGATCTTCACTTAATTCCATACAATCACTGAAACATTAAACTATAATAGATTTTACAAGAAACCATAATCTTATAATAATATCATTAAAACATCAACGGAATATGGAAAATCTTTCTTAGAAAGCGTTAGTTTTTTACATCCACTTTTGTTTATAGAACCGAAAATTAACTGTAAAGCTTAGGGAATAAAGTTTGAAATCGAATACAACTGAAGGAGGAAGTAATATGTCGTGTGATTATCCGTTTTCAGTTGTTCTATGAAACGGTGATTTGAGAAGATTTGTAATATAATTCTTAGAAAAGATTCAGATACGCTTGTTATGACTTTTCTGTATTATATTTCTACGTTGACAGGTGGCATGTTTTGATATTTCTGATAGACTGTGATGATTCTGAAATAAAACAGGAAATTATTTATGATAATTTCTTTTATGTAACATTTTCTATGTCTGTGCTTTCTTACTCAGGGCTTTATGATTAGTTAACTCACGTGATTTTTTTGGTTTAGCCTGACTAGTTTCGGACCGAACGGAGCCCAAAGTGTCCAAACACACTATGCCGAAGGTACGCGACCGAAATTCCGCGGCTGATTTTACGTTTCGGCGTATTCGGCTGATATGACACGCCATAAGTGCCGAACTTACGTGACTGAAATTTAGTTGCGCAAACTTGTGGGCGGACAAGCGGGGCGCGAGCATGCCTGCCTCCCGCTGCTACTCTCCCTGGATATTCGTCAGCAATCTAACGTCGCGTATAATGTCTGCTCTACAGAATACGTTGCCGCCGAATTGTCGCTGAACTTACACCCGACCGAAGTTCGGCTGTACGCTATAACGCGACGTAATTTCGGCATAATTTGTCGTCAGTAATTCAAATAGCATTACAGGCGTAATCATGCCGAACTTCGGTCGCGTATCTTCGGCATAGTATGTTTAGAAACTAAGTCGTTTGAGGTGGAAACGACGTTACGGCCTACGAAATTCAAATGTTTTTTAAGTTTTTTTATATTTTACATAAAATATGAACATCTGCAAAACGTAATTTTATTGACAAGTCATACCAAATTTTACATCATATTTATGTGTGTATTTTTTACCTTTTAAAACGACACATTTTACTGTATATCTATATTTAGCTGGCTGGAACACCTGTCTATGAAGAATACCTTCATTCAAGGAATGAAGCATAATATTGGATCCGTCAATTAGTAATAAACTGAAATTGGATCCGACCTATTTACGGAGTTACAGGCCGTCAAGTAGCTATCCAGGTTGCCCCGGCAACCTTTTTATGTATTAAACTGATCGAGTAACATCATTTCTATATAATTAGAGCTACTTAAACTATACTTAAAATAGCCAAAAAAATATTATAGGTTGCATTTCAATAAACCAATGTATCAGCTAATGGCCCTTTTCCTGTCATGCGTATTTTGGTCCGCGTGCAGGCTGCCCGCATCCTATCATTTCATACATGTTTTTTCTATCATGCGGACAGCACGCGCGCGGAACGCGGATTGGTTGCGGGCGGCGTTCTTCTGCCTTCAGTGTTGTTTTTACTGTGACACGGGTCGCACGCATGGTCATAGTACGCATGACTACTTTTTAATTTTCATCTTTGTCCACGAGTTTAGTCACTGGTGACACGCACGATACTGCAGCGGTAAATGAAATATTTGTCCTGCGTGTGGCCAGGAGCGTGCTATCACCCGCATGTGGACCAGATCCGCGCGCGGGCGAAAATATGCATGACAGGAAAAGGGCCCTAAAGAATATAACCTATAACCAACGGGAACCTTTTTATACATATATAGGTAGCCAGATAGGGATTCAAAAGTCACTGATTAATTTCCGTATTGTATTCCACTTTTCAATGTACTTTGCCATGAGCAATATTATTCTTTTTGCTACATACTAAATTAATGTTGTGTCCTTGTGGTGTCGGATACAAAGAATAGCACTACCCCATCTCTTCCCATGGGCGTCGTAAAATGCGACTAAGGGATTCACTGAAGAATGGGCAGCAGCGTTCTCTGAGTACTTTAACAACCATACTGTGATCGCCAACCCGCCTGCCAAGCGTGGCAATTAAGGCAAACAGCCCCCAACATGGAATGTGGCGAAGCTTGGGGGAGGTGGACGTCTTTCTACTGAACGATGACGCTGATGATAATATGTTATCAAAAACATGAGGGCAAATTTTACCTATACCAAGCTACTTTTACTAATTATTACGTGTATTCTCAGTAGTTGGATTGACAATTCCTACCATCAAACAAGTGAGACTTTATTTTCTCACTAGTTCAAAGGTAGACCGAATAGAATAGAAAGAATAATAACTTAAAAGAAAAGATAATCTATCAGATTATTGCAAAATAAATGTGTTAAAATTTCAAAGTTCTTCTTAAGGCTGCTTTTCATCACAGATGTGTGCTACGGATGTGTTAAAACCACCAATAAGATCAACTTGATTTTCAAACATTTATCAGGATTCGTTAAAAACAAAGCGATCCGATTGGCTGGTTTAAAATTCATCTGTAAGACACATCTCTGGTGGAAAAGAAACCTTAGGCAGTTAGATGAAGCATCTATCATAAAATTCACAATTAGATTCCTCAGTTTCTTTTTACGACACCCACTTAGCCTAATCCACATGATAAAAATATTGATATCATAATTATTGCTATAAAAATGAACAAATATTGACAAACCGATCAAACTTAATCAATAGTTAAGGTTATAGAACTAATAAATAAAAGTACACATGAATGTCAAACTTTTAATCTGGACACCAGACAAACAATAATTATTGAACTGATATTGTTTCGATAAGATAATGATGCTAATATTTTTTATTGCATTTTACCATGTATGGGGTGTACAAGAAATTAAGCGATAATAATACTGAGAATTATAATGCGACAGAAGGCATTAGAGATGACTATTTTATTTTTGTTTTAGGTTCCAAAATGCAGGAGCAGTCACACCTGGAAAATCTAAAATTATCACAACAATATAGTAGGTTAAAACCTGCTTTCTGACAATTCTCTGAGCAAAGTAAACCTTAGTAATAATCTCTCTCCGCTAAAGAAGAGACAATAAAACTCAACATGAAGATACGAAGAAAAAAGCAAAAGAATACATGAATATTTATATTCTTATTAGAGAACTCTAATTTTCTGTTTTCGTGCAACGAATAAAAATAAGATCGTATCAGCTGCTTGTAATACAATGAAAGTTATTACTAAACTGGACATAAATGTCTAAATTACACCAATAATCTAACCTAATGGGATATTAATAATTTTAAGTGACAATAACCCAGCGGCTACGGCATTGACTGAAAGGTCGTGAGTTTAATTTCAATCCCGCTGAACTATTGGGTTGAACCCACTCCTTGTATGAGCATAATATTTAGTGTAGTTGGAGACGTGAACATGACAGTAAGTAGTATGTTCTTAAAACATTGTAATTGAATTGGATAAATACCGATGGCTGACAGATCGATTGGCGTAGTAGCTTAGCCATTGGCTTTCGCTCTACGAGTCGCGAGTTGGATTTTCGCTTGGAAAATATTTGTATGGCATATAGATAGTTCTGCTTTTAGGTATTTCTGTGATACAGGAGGAACGGTTCTGTTCTGTCTTTCCCAACAATATTGATGTACGATGCGGCTGAATACCAGTATTTTATTCCGATCTCCGCAATCCAGTTACTGGGCGATGCCGATATACTAAGGTAACATTATACAGGATAGACAGGAGTAACGATAGCACGGGGCAAATAAAAAAAACGAACAAAATAAGACTAATAGATTTGCTGCACCCTTTTCACTATCAGGCTTGACTGAGGACTATACTTTGCCACACAATTGATTGGTATCTTTCTGTTCTCTTATATTGATGAGATAGTAGCATTCGAATATAGCTATAGCTTATCTCTAATGTGAACTACAATCAAGACACTTAATCAAATCCTATTGAAGACTCGCGTAAGATAAAGACAATTCAATCCACTTTCCCATCACCATTTAAAATTAAACATTCAATTATCAAGAAACGTTGCGGTTCAAACAATTGTGGTTCAATTCTCGAGCACAATTAATAGAACTTAGTCAATCAGGCATCTTGCAAAGCTCAACAAATGTTCTCCATTATGCTGATAACATCGGTAGAAGGGGTTCTTACAATTACTGTACAATCTAGAGACAAATCAACGGGTACCGCACAAATAGATTTTATATCTCCATGTTTGGTGCAAGATAGAAGCTTAAGTATTGCTGTTTCGGTTATACTGCCTCGATTCAAAACTAGTGTAGTCTAAGGTTCTATTATTTGACCTGTAGTTAAAAATGAGCTTCTCCCAATTTCTCATTGATATCGTAAAAACAGTCAGATAAATAGAAGCCATCTTTTATTTAGATCTACTGCATAAATCTGACTTTCGCAAGGTTATGGAATCTAAACGGTGCAATAGATTTGTATATTATAAGTCTAGAAACCTGCCATATGATGTACGATAAAATTGCCGAATTTTGACCTAGTGCCAAGACAAAACTCTTTGTCGGGAAACAAAATTTTAAACAGCCAAGCCATCTATGACAAGCACTGCTTGCTCATCAACTATTCAAACATGAACACGAAACGAAACGTTCGAAAAAGAAGAACTATTTATCATTGTCAATATATTTTTAGTTGATAAGTCCATCAGTTTTTGTAGATCAATTTCAAAATTATATAACTCGATTACTTGAAGAGTAGGATTAGAAATGGTGGAACCACTATTTGCCTTTCACTCACAGACAACGTGCGTGAGCGAGAGGCAAGAAGCAACAACCACAATAGCGCCACCATTTTCAATCCCATCCTTTAAGTTGTAGTACCTAAGCATCTGACCTCTGCCTTTACACCCGCTAACGCTCTCGCTGCCGCTTCTACTTCAAGCCTTTCACGTTTAGTGGCAATAAATATTTATGGTTCACGTCAGACCCAGGGATTAAGACGAAACTACACAAATATTGTTCCGATACACTTCAGCGTGGTCACTTTGTAGTATCTTGTTTTAGGCCAGTTATTTACGAGTGGTCCGTGTATTTTTTTTCTTGTGCAATGTTTTTAATGAACGATAAAATTCTTTTGATGGTGAGAATTGAAGGTTTTATAGCGAAGTTGTGTTTGAATTGATGTTCCAATAGAATTGTAATCTTGTAATTTTTAACAATATAGATAAGCTTCGGTGTAATCACAGGTATTATTAATATGTAAACTGACAGCATTATACTGTTTCAATTTTGTTTTAAATACTAAAAGTTTCGAAGTTAAATCAAGAAATTCACCTATTACTTTACCAATAAGCGTAAGGCCAACTCCACAGTTAAAAGAAGTAGCCCCAATGCTGAAAATACTATCAAAAACACTTTTATTAAAAGATCTGGGGACTTTTTATGAGGATGATTGTGGAAAACCCCAGTCTAATATTGGATTAAAAATAGAAGCATTCACCACATCGCATCATAATGACCTTTCAGGCATATTCTGTGAGTCAATTGAGGGAAAACACTAAACGTCACTTGATAACGTCTAAAACGGTTTGAAGTTACTGTAAGTCATATCATAGTACAGAAATGAATTAATGATAACAGAATACATAAGATTTCTACATTAATGTTGAATTGTAGACCTAAACGAACTAGAGTTACATTGTAGCTTAATAAAATTATAGTTCCAAAATTGTTACTAGATGGCGTTGTATTATTATGTCGATTTCTTGCCTTGTGGTGCTAAGATTCTAAGAAAATTAAAAAAAGAAGAGGCACATATTGTTAAAAAAATACATCAAAGAGTTTACTATACCAAGAAGTTTTATTTTACCTCGTAGATTGGGCAAAAGTACGTCAGACCATCTCACGTGACGTCAGTAGTCAATAAGATTAATACTGAGTCTTAAACGGTCATATACTAGATATTAAGATTGCTTTTCTGCTTCTTTTTTTCTATTCTATTGTTCTGAATGAAGATGTCAAGTGTCAACATTTTGATCCATCAATTAATCTTTTGTAATTTAAAGTACAATACAAAAACTTTAGATTTTGGTGGTGGTATCCAATCCAGGTAGTTTTTCTAGGTCACCTGTATATCTTATATACTGTGCAAAGCAAACCAGGTTCGATTCCTACATTCAACATTGTTTTAAGTTGATATAAAGAGTATCATACTAATTACAAATATAAAAGTTTGTAAAGATAGATGTATGTTTGTTACTCATGTACGCATAAACAGATAAACAGATTTACATGAAATATGGTACACAGATAGACCATATCCCGGACTAACACATAAGATATTTTTATCTGAATATATGAACTATTGCTTTTAAAAAGGAAGCAAAACCGCGGGCAACAATTTGTAAATCCTATCTTAACTAATATTTCCTAACTATATCTTAACTAATATTATAAATGCGAAAGTAAGTTTGTTTGTTTGTTACCTTTTCACGCCTAAATCACTGAACCGATCATACTGAAATTTTGCATATACGTTGTCAGGTGTACAGAAACTGACATAGCGTACCTTTCATCCCGAAAAAAAGTACTGTTCCCGAGGAAAACAACCACGTGTCTTTCGAATCATGATTGAATTATATTATTATAGAAACTTTAGTAGTGCGCTAAGAGTTTTTAACACAAGTGAAGCCGCGGGCATAAGCTAGTGAATAAATAAACTTCACTCATGCAATTTCGAGTACAAAGCCCTAGCTTCTGTGTACATTATATCCCACGTCAATGTCCCTTCACTACTAATTCCAGTTACACTATTCAATTTATTTATCGAACCAGGTGTTCCTGCAGAAATCTATTGTCCAGTAATTGTGTGAGGGTACGACCCTTCAGTTTGAACGTGGTCACTTTGTCAATTAACTGACCCAGATTCCGAAACACCATTGAATTATTTAATTTGCGCAGATGAGTCTGTAAATTGGGACTTTGAGGAAGCCGACACAAACATACATGTACTTGGGGAAAGACGAAGAGGATAATTAAGAGGAATTAAGGTATACCTAAACTAGTCAATAATGCAGTTTAGGTTAGGCATTATCACATCATGAATTCCTGTAGGCTTAAAGTTTTATTTTTGGTTGTAATTGGCCTGACGTACATGTGAAGTAGTAGGAAAGGATACTACAAAGTAAAACAAAGGCTGTGAACGGGCAATAGATGCCCGTTTCCACTAGTAACCAAGCATATTTGCAATAGAAGGAAAGCACGCTACAAATAAACAACGGCCGTAAACGGGCAAGGAATGCCCGTCTTCATTAGCAACCAAAAATACTTGTAGTAGCAGGACAGCATGCTACAAGTAAAACAATGACTGTAAACGGGCAGAGAATGCCCGTTTCCACTAGCAACCACGCATACGTGTAGACGCAGAAAAGCATGCTACGAGTACAATTAAACGAACTACTGTAAACGGGCAATGAATTCCCATTTCTACTAGCAACCAAGCAAATTTCTTTTATGGCTTGTATTCCAAGCCATCAAATAGATAAGTAGCACTTTTTTAATCCTGCCAATCGCAATCCAGGCTCTGAAGGGATACCGAGGTTAAATCAGCATTTCAATAATACCCTAGAGGAAGGATATAGTCATGCTTGCAAATGAGCTGAATCAGGTCCTATAATCAAAGCGGAACCCGGCACGTTGTTTGAAAAACAACAAGCAAACGTAGGATAAAAGGAACTATTTAATTCAAGCTACAAAACAAATGATGCAATGTCTACAACTAACACCTGTGCAAATACTAATTATAAATTGTTATTCACTAACGTACAATTTTTCGCATCTATACATTTGAATAAACAAAACTGGTTTGAAGCAGTTTGTGATACATAGGGGCCAGATTGAACCGGTTAGATATAATTTTTCCATTTGTTTCCACATTAATAATTTTCAAGTAAACATAGGAAAAGGCTAGTAGAAGCCGTATGGGAAATGTTACTAATATTATAAATGTGAAAGTTTGTGAAAATGGATGTATAGATGTTTGTTATTCAATCACGCATAAACGGCTGAACGGATTTGGATGAAAGGACCATGCTGCATCAAAGTTAAACTTTGTTTTTTATAGACTACACTTATCATATTAACTCCTACAAAAGTACTTTTTGTAAACAAAACGCGAGTTTCGGAGATTTTAGAAATAATCTAAATAACCTAACAATGTGGACATGTCTTACGATTTATTATTGCTCTAAAAAACAGTAATCCGAATCTATTGCATTCTGCATCTATATGACCGGTTGTGAACGGTCAATTAATCATAGATAAAAAAAATGATAATGACGTTTTAATAAAAATTCTAATCTATTCTAATTGTTTTTAATTAGGTATGTAATGTAGAATCGGCAAAATATATTTCTTTTACATGTTTTTGAAAAATGTGATCATGAAACTTTCAAAATTCAAGGTTAGAGTAATCATAAATCATGTGAACCAGAACGTCATGTAAAGGGAATAAAACAATATCAACACTTTTTTAGTTTAAATTAAATTCCCTGTTCAAAAATCATATCCCCGACGCGTAATGACGTAAAAAATTATGAAAATAATTACTATAATAGTTTGATCTTGATGCATGAGACTTTTTGGTACCACTTTTGGTCATTCTACTTTGGCAGATAGACCACTTCCTGGATTAACACATGCTTTTTATTCGGGTAAGTACATGAAGTCGTTCTGATATGCGAGTGAAACTTTTCTCGTGTCAGCACAAACTATATAAAAATATCTCATGCCGCGGTGAAAAGATTAGCCAGTCAGCATGGTTGGTAGCGGAGCTGACTGCCCAGGGTGTGCCGGACGTAGTTTAAGATCGTCACTCATGGAACTCTTTTCATGCATCCCAACAACAGCTAGCACAAAATAAGTTTTATACCACAAAGCAAAACTTGCAAGTCTGTATGCACTTTGATACTATCGGGGCAAACGAATTAGCGACAACACGAACTCTTGAAATTGAGAAATGCCGTATCGTACGGAGACTCGAATTAAACTGTTTTATTTTGGTTAGTTTTAATTCGGAACTCAGCACAATCGTGCGCTTTTGTCAATTCCAAGAGAGTAAAATTCGAATTGACACTAATTCAAATCAAAATCGATTGATTTAGAACTAGAAGCTGTTGGGAGTAAGGCCCAGGTTAGTATTATGGTTCAAATCATGGAAAAAGGGTTGAAACACGGTACACACAAATTTTATTACTTCAATAATTTAAGCAAATCTGAAACTACAGTTTATCTTAGAAATAAAGAAACTAACAATACAAATATTTTAAGTACCAAAGTTTTAAGTAAATCAAAAGTAATAAGCAATCAGATTAACGTTAAAAACAAAATACATAAATTATAATCGAATAGGCTTACTTCGAAAGAGAAATATCTCTACAAACATTGAACATGAAAAAAGAAATACAAAGATCTGAGATACAAATATCCAATTGATGCTATACAACCCAAAGGCTTTCTATAAATAATATATCGCAATGCACTATCTAAGACCGAATTTCAGCAAGAATATATTTCTAAAGAATATTATATTCAATTTTCTCGTCTCAAAGAATCGGCTTAGAGGCAATTATAGTCTGACACCAAAAGATGTAGAGAACAGAATATTATATAGGTAAGTAAGGATTATCCTTAGATCTGTTAATATTCAACGGGAATTATTCTTTCTGAGAAAGAATGAATTACGATTGTTGAAACGGAGATTGGATGGAAATAGATATTTGAGATAAAAGAAAGTTATGGATTTGAAGGTAAATCATATTTTTGTAAGAAAAGGGCTAGTTAGAAGTAAAACGTTGTGATCAGATATGTATGGAACAGGTTTGTTTCTTTCCTGTGGTTGTTAGAGATTGCTAAATGATTTAGGGTTTTTTATTTTTATTTATGTAGACCAGGGAACCATTTGATGAACCTGCTCTGAAAGTCTGTACTCCATATTTTGGAACTATTCAGCTGAATTTATGTACCAAAGTATGGAGCGCAGACTTGCCGAGTACTTTCATCAAATGGGCCGCTGATTACAATTGCTTAATATTATAATTAGGTGCACGGTTCCAAATAGTAATTTCCGCAGAAAAACCGACAAGAAACTCAATGAATACTCTTTTCAGAACAATGTAAAAGGTAAACTTCACGATATCAATGTGAACATTTAGTCTTTTAGGAAAATTAACATAGCACGCGACCTATACCGTTGCGTTTGACAAATCATATTTCATTTCATATTCAGTTGCACTACATCTTAACTGCCTTCAAGTTGCATTCATTAGCAGTTACGTATTTTTCTGTTGCTACTGGATGTGCAGTCTAGTTGCAGTTATCACTACGAATTTGAAACGAAATATCAGGTTATTAGCTTCCTAGGTTGACGCCGTATATCATCTGATCACCAAATTCTTCTTAAGATGTAGATTTGCCTGACCACACGCATAAGACAAAATCTAGTGGCTTATAAACCAAGAATAACACTACTGACATTATTTATATCTATTTTATTTGTCGCCGCTTTGCTGTTCAGACACGCGTGAACCCCGTGTCAATGTTTAGTTCCCGAAATAAAAACAGTGTTATCGTGCGTCGTCGACTAGTCTGGTAGTGCGCACCTTGGCAGCCGATCGAGATAACTCGTATCGCTGCAGCTATCTCTGCGCTTGGGACAAGGCAGAAGCTGAGGCTGGAGGAAAAAACAATGAAGAAATACTGTGTGAACAGGATTAAAGGAAACGTAACAAAAAGTACTAGATGAAAATAGATTTAGGGCTGGATGATCAAAAATAAAAAAAGCTGTAAACAGACATAATGAAATTAGGTGTAACTTGGCGGAAATCCACGCCATACAAATATGCAATTAGAATAAATAGCTTTAATTCTGCCAAAATATACATACTAAAATAGTATCGGTTTGGGTTGCATGTTGCATTTTAATCACACCTTCTGCATGTTGCATACTCGTATATTTGCGGATGGGGTAGTGCTGCATACTGCATTCAAGCTAGAGATCTAGTTTGGCAGAATAAAAGCTATTTATTGTAATTGCATATATTTAAACGCATTCATCAACGGCATTTAAACGCAGCGCTCTTGAACAATGAGGCTTTGACAACTGTAGGATGGCAATACAACTCTTTTAACTCACTGGCTTAACAGAAGCCTCCATCTTTCTCTACAGTTATTTCTTCAGCATCATCCTGAGATCCTTTTAGTCTATCAGTAGATTCTCAGCTTTTATCTTGGTCTCGGTTTCTGAATCTAACTTTCGGTAAAGCTATTCAAAAGCTGAGCCAGTGCTGGTGCTATCCAAGGAAGTACAAATTTTGTGATGGACATGGCGTTAAGCGGTTTCCTTTATCACCATTTAGAAGATCATTTAGACTCCGATTAAGACCAGAAATGTTAACTAAAGCCAACAATACCACAGTCGATACACTGGTAATACTAGTAGGTATAGCATATTAAGCAAAATCAGAACATTACTATGCTACGCTGGCCTGTCCCCTGAATCAGAACGATTTGATCAGTCAGTCGTCGAACGATTCAGTAAGCTGTTCTTTTTCTGTCGTTCCTAGAATTGTAGACGGAAGGAGATAACAAACCGAATCGGTCGACAACAGTCCCCCGATTCAGAACCTTTTCGATAAGCAGCTGGTGAGGGTTTGCGGACTACACTTTTTGTAGCCCTCTCGGGAGTGCAGGTTTCTTCACGATGTTTCCCTTCACGGTTAATACTGGTGAAAAGAGTATTTAAAAAAATAAAAAGTGTACTTATTTCCTTTAACACCCCGCTTCATCTCCTACCTTGCGCCTCGCGGTAGCAAGCCAGTATCGTGCATTGAACCACTATGAAGGACAACGAGAAAGTATATTTGTATGTGTACCACTATTGTAATCTGTTTACATTGCTGCAAGTTTATTGTGCTGTCATACTGTTTAACGTCTTCTCATATTTAAATCTTGGTGTACATTATGTGACAGATCTGATGTGAGCTCTTGACAGTCGCGATGAAAGTTGAAGGAAAAATACATAAAATATTGTGCAAACTGACCTAGTCATGAATTTCTTTTGAGTTTTCTTCTCAGAACTTGTCATGTTTGATATGTATGATGTCGATAGTCGAGATCAACCTATACAAGGTTAGTCGGAAAGGGGGTACTAATCCGCAGGTCACTTAAAGTATCACTAATGATGGTTTTAAAGCATGTGTCAAAATTTCAAAATTCGATAATTTTTATTTCCATGTAAAATAATTTTGATTTTAGTTTTTTCAAAAATTCTTCGGCCCTGCTTCAGTTACGAATTCAGAAAATTAAGCAACGAATTCAGAAAATGAAGCTTCTAATTCGTGACCCCAAATATGACCTAAAATGACAAACACAGCTGATTGTAGCTGAGGATAGATAGATTTTAGAATATTTTTAATGTAATTTTTGAACAGCTATTTCTCGTAAAGTATTGACTTTTGGGGAAAGTGGTAGAGAAAAGTTACTCATTATAATGGGTACTTTAACACCGTTTCGGATTAGTACCTCCTTTCTGACTAACTTTGTATAAGTAGGTACTAAATAAATGATTGTCCTTTGTACCTGAGATCAGTCAATTGATTCACGCGTTGAATGGTTCTTATCGCTAAGTCATGATGATTTAACAGGCAGACTTGAATGGAATCGAGCACTAAACGCTCGTCAATAAGTGATCATTAGAGTACTTATTAAAATACCTAAAATCATTATGTATCGAAACCTATAAAGTCGTTTGCCATAACTTTTAAAGATCTAAACTAAAATCCATTGTGGTTAGAATATATATTTATGATTTAAGTTCAAAATACATAATTGTCGATTAGCCTTCCATCTAATTATTAAAAAGATCAAATGCATCACTGTAGGTATATAATTTTGATAAACTAAAGAATAGTCTAAAAACTGAGCACCCCGACACGGTTAGGTAAGGTTAAAAATGGAACTTTATGTCAAATTGAACTCAAACTGACTTAAACTAAAACCTAACATTGTAAATGTAGATATTTTGATACGTACCCGATCTTCATGTTTGCCGTGTGACAACAACAGCTGTTTTAAATCCTTCATCATAGACCATACCAAAAGAGGTAAATACTGTTTCAAAATCCACAAAATGATAACCAAAATAGATAATAAAAACAAAAATATAAACAGATCTCAAAAATAATCACCACTTATCACCACATAAAAATAGAGAATTATTAATCTCACGTAACATTACCTACATTACGCGAACTCGAGACTGATTCGCACAAACGACGCGTAAAATTCGCAGCGGGATTACGCGAAATGACGTCATAAAGCAAAATTACGCGACGAACGGTCCCCTGAACGATCGCTTGTTTCGTGGCCCGAATATATTTGCGATGCTATTCTATTTGAGTGTCTTAGAGCTATTTGATTTAGAGGCGAGCTGTTTCGCTTACTAAGCGTACGGAGATGCCCCAACGCTGCATATTACAGCGGAAACTGAAACGTACGCTTTGTGGAAGTAATGCTTTACCAATTTCGATTGTCCGCTAAACGTGACTATTATCTATTCTCTTAAAGATTTTCATGAAGCTGTTTTTTATGCCTAAATGAGTGGTGGACAGGTCCGTATGGTGCCGAACGTAAAGAATAACACTACTCCATCTCTTCCCATGGGTGTCGTGTATGCGACTAAGAGGGATTACTTATTGAATTGAGTATATACAAAGAAAAAGGTAATAGGTGTTAATTGTAATAGTGAATTTATGCAAATTGTGGATGATAAATAAAGTTTCAGAATAGAACAATTCTGGATGAATTCAATCATTATCATCGTCATCATATCAGCCGCTGATTTGATGACGATTAATGCAACGCTTAGCAGTTAGATAAACATCCCTATTTATTTCATTAATGTGCATTTAAATGTTGCTGTTAATCCACATTATAAACCGTTATTGACTCCAACGACTCAACAAGAAAGATAATTTTTAAGCAAGACTCAACGTTTTTTTTTTTAATTCGAATAGGCACAGTAGTACATGCACTTAAGAAAAGTTGACAATTTAGTTGCACGGTGTTGAAAATTATGTGTGTACGTACGGCTACAGATCCAGCTATACATTTCCAGTATAAGCTGATCTCACATTGTATTTAGGATTTCCTTATAATGAGAGGTCAGTGTAAACTGGAAATCTATAGCTTGATGTGTAGCCGTGTGTACAATACAGGTTAGTGTAAGAAATATAATACACAAATAATAATTTACTGCCTCGTTGGTTTAGTGGTCGAAAGCGCGATTGCTGAGCGTGAGGTCCTGGGTTCGACCCTCAAGTCGAGCAAACAGAATTTTTCCGTATGTATTTTCTCAATAGCAGCCCGAAGTCTGGATTTGTGCCCAGTTGATGGCGATAGGCTTGCTCCTCATTACATGTGACGCAAAATCAGGTTGTACTTCTGCCCAACCCTTCGGGGAATTCAGGCGTAATGTTATCTATATTAATAATAGTTTACATTTTGATAGAGATACGCAAGCGTTTAAAAAATATTTTACCAACTTTACAAGCAAAATTTTCAGGCGAATTGGCACAATTAAATAACCGCATATTATGTACCAACCTTCACGAACTTCGCAAACCCCTTACACACTGAAATCAATAGAAATCTAATCGATACAACCTCGAGAGTTTCTCAGAAGGAATCTAATAACAACCTTTGATACGAAGACAATATTGTTTAAAGAAAATTATCTAAATTGTTAGCTTCAAGTTATCGCGGAGGTATCTCGGCTCACGACGGTTATTTTAGGCATTTTCAATTATGTACCGGACCATTTTTTAGAGGCCCGTAAGGTGGAGGTGGAGGTTTTTAATATTTCGATTTTTTGTTGAGTGAATAAAATAATTATGAAATAGGTACAGCTTTTTTTCTGAAGATCCACTCTTTAACTCTATAACTTAGTTTAGACCCATCCGTGTAAATAGTATAGTCTCCATGATATTTTTCACGTAATTCCTGTCACACTACGACTTTTAAAGAATGGTTCAGGTATTGCGATTTTACCCCTTTTATGTAATTTAAAGCTAAAAAATAACTCTAATTGCAGACTTCTATTATCTTTGTCCGAATAAAAATATGTTCATTTTTTCATTTTATTCTTATATTTCTAGAATATTCTTTGTTTCTACGACTTAATATCCTAAAATATCAACTAGACCCATATTATAACCAAAAAAAATAATTTCGTTCATTACCCTAAAAATCGATATAAATAAAATTAAATACTGTTCGTTGGTAAGTGCATCACTATTGAGAACAGCTGGAAAGATTATGAAAAGAAAAATTGCGCGGAAAATTGGCAAATTCGGGAGAAACTGAACGTTCTTTTTTCAAAGATTTGTTTGTATGTCAAGACAACGTTTGTCGGGTCAGCTAGTCTGTAATAAAAGCACTACAAAAATCAGACAAATTAATTACAAATCATACAAGAAAAAGAAGCTGCAGAACCCGAAACAAAATTTCAACCTGTTTATTTTTTTTCATCTTCCGTCTGCTTCGACGGGGTTCAACTATGCGATCCTACACTGCGCCGAGCCACTTGATTTTTGTCCTATTGCAGCTAAGCCAGTATTTGCCGAGAAACGACACTGTCGAGTATTCGCGAAAAATGAAACAATGCAAGATGGAGGTAGAAATTCTGGAAACGTCTGGAAAGGGATGTACTTAGATTATTTGACCGCAGATTTTAATATTTCAAACGTTTTTGCTCGCTGAACGATTTTCTTTGAGAATGCTTTAATGCTTGCGACCTCAATTTAACTTCTAAACTCATTTATTCAAAATAGACTAGAATAACTTAGTTCTTTTTGAACGTTAATGTTAGAAAGCCCCCAAAAATGCCCGAACTTCACCGCTTCCTAGTGTTTATGCTGTGAAGAGGAAACGGCGCAACAAACTCCCCAGCAACACAGATCTGTATGTCAAGTGAATCACTACATAGTATAAAACAAAGTCGCTTCCCGCTGTCTGTCTGTCCCTATGTATGCTTAGATCTTTAAAACTACGCAACGGATTTTGATGCGGTTTTTTAATAGATAGAGTGATTCAAGAGGAAGGTTTATATGTACCTATAAATTGCACTCGTGCAAAGCTGGAGCGGGTCGCTAGTAAATTATATTAGTCTAGGAACAGAAATAGGTAATATTAATTACAATGAAATTATGCAAATTGTGGATGATAAAAAAAGTAGAACAATTCTGGATGAATTGAATCAGTTAGTTGCCATTCGCAAGTCTAATGTTTAAATAAAATTAATGGCTTGGGATTGGTAACTGATTAGATATTATAATAGTCTCCGCATGTTACTTTTAACTACATCAATCAACTTTCACCCACCGGCTGAAAAACCCATGTTCTGCCTAGCCTTTACCAACTATGTTGGAATCAGCTTGCAGTCTGACCAGATGCCGCTGAATCCCAGCATTTTACACGACGCAAATGCCATAAGACCTCCGCAACCCAGTTACTAGGCAATGCTCATATCCTAAGATTAGATCGGTCTCCAGACTTTCGGGCTTCTGACTATCCGTAACGACTGTCATAGGTATTCTTATGACACGGGACCGACGGCTTAACGGTCATCCATCCAAAAACTGACCGTCGCAAGCGCAGCTTAACCTTGCAAATCGTTAGTTAATTAGCCACGAGTCCTTTTAAAGCTGAAAAAGCCATCCACACTCTATTACTAAACCCACAAAATAACTTTCAAAACCAAACATTAACTTGAAATATTAGGTAGGTACCTACTGAAAAGAGGCCGAAAAACCGACTTTAAAATTACAAAGGCTACCAATAACAAGTTTCAGTTAGTTTGAATTTTAATAAAGTCGCTTCCGAGTTGGCCCGCAACTTGTTCCGAGAGGGTTAAGTCTTCAAGTATTAAGTCACGGTAAATTGGCTGCTGCGTCGATGCTCATTTTTAGTCTAGACGTGTTTTGAAATATGAACTTTTTAGTTAAAGAGGCAGGCGAATGACTGATGTCTACATCTACGATGCAACAAGGTAGATGTAATTTGATCGCTTGTGTTAACGGTGAAGGGAAACATCGTGAGGAAATCTGCGCACCGGAGAGGGTAGAAAAAAAAGTTTCTGATGATGTTGAGTCCGCCAACCCGCACTAGCCGGGCAAACATGCGCAGCGTGAGATAATTTTGTCGATGCATTATCTGGTGCCGAGACGAGACGAGCCATACATTATCTCTCTCACGAGATAAGTAGACGACAAAATTATCTCACGCTGCGCATGTTAGGCTATTAGACCTTGGGTCTTAGGCCTTAGGTCTTAGGCCTTGGGCCTTAGGCCTTAGGCCTTAGGTCTTAGGTCTTAGGCCTTAGGTCTTGGCCCAAACCCTTATCATTCTGAGAATAGGGTTGTGCTCAGCAGTGGGATATTAATGGGCTGATTATCCTTAACTCAGATGTCACTCGTTGAAACGTTCTTTTATGATTGTGATGTATTAATAAGAACATAAACTTACGCCTGTATATCCCGAAGGGTTGACAGAGGTGTATAATACACCCACATTTCGCCGTTATGTTATAGGGAGCGAGCCTATTGACATCAACCGGGCACAAATCCAGACTCGGGGCTGCTACTGAGAAATTCCACACGGAAAAACCCAATAATACTTTGCCTGACCTGGGGATCAAACCCAGGATCTCACGCTCAGCAGTCGCGCTTGTGACCGCTAGGAAGCAGTCAATAAGAAGTGCCTTAATTAAAGTAAAAGTTTCCACAGATCGCCCCCTATCTGTACAGCTGAGCCATCATTTTTGGCTTTGTCAAAACAGTTGAAACTTCGCAAATACTAAATAATTGAATTAATTAGCGGGCTAATTAAATAGCTAGGGATATCGGGGCATCTAAAGAAACTCGACAAACAACCTCTCATTTCAAAATGCGAATTATTGTTTCTTAATGTTTTCTAGAGCCGCATTTAGGAGAAGACTAAGGGCTTTCTTCGGCAATAATTCGGCATAATAAATTCGGCGATTCGTCTTGGGGCCTCCACAAGAAAGGCCTCTACAATATAGGTTTTGAATTTTGTTAGAAAAGAATAAAAACCGGCCAAGTACGAGTCGGACTCGCGCACCGCGCACCTTGGAAAGTTTAATTTTCATTTGTTTGGAAAGGCAAAACAAAGTAGGTACGTTTGTAAAATTGTTTTGCTGATTTCTAAAAAATCGTGCTAGCATGCTGTAATATTTTACATCAACTCCCATCAACCTCGATTTATTTAGATTTTTTGCTTTACAACCTTCGGAGATAAGGAATGGGTACCTATGTATTTTTACAGTCTTTATTATTAGAAGTGGAGGCCCACCTCTTCGTAGCTCCAGGGCCTCCAAAACTTCAAATCCGGCCCTGATGTCCTCTCGCCCACATCAAAATAGATACATTCTAAATTTGAATAATGAGCCCTATTACCTAAGGCCTCATCTACCTCAGACATATTACGAATAAAACGCTTCACCGCTCCAAAATTTCCCCAAAACACAACCTCAAGGCGCCAATCTTCACCCAAATAAACGCGATTGCGTCAAATCCCAGGTTTATCACTTTTCTTTACAAATTCCACCACTAGGAACAACAAAAGGCAAGGATAAAGCAAAAAGGTTTAATAACGCCGTACGCCGGGTAATTCTCTCTATTTTAGCCGGTCATAACTTAAGGAGAAAAATAAGGCAGCCTCAGTCGTTGTGCGAAACAATAATAAAAATAATAAATCCCCTTCAAACGCGGCTGACAGACGCGAAACTATTCGCCAGCGATTCTAGGGGGACCATGAATGTAGGATTTCTTGGGATATGTCCTGAGTTGAGAAATTTTGATGCTTGTATTTTTTGTTAGATTACGAGAGTACCTTTTAAAAAGAAAGAAACGTCATTTATTCAAAGTGGGCTAAAATAGAAAACCACTCTTCAAACTTCAAAAAACCGTCAAAGTTCATTTATTCAAAATAGACTAGAATTACTCTTTGAACATAAAAATTTCAAGAGACAGCTCCCAAAAACGCACGCTGTGAAGAAGAAACGTTTTTGAAAATCAGATTCAAAACAAAAAAAAAAAAATAACACCCATACGAGTATTCGCCCATCCTTGTGAAAATACACATTTTAAGAAACTGACAAAACCATGTCCACAATATCAAGATAATAAAATATACGTCATAGATCAAAACAAACAAATTCGAACACAAATATCCTATCAACACAAGCATCTTAGTAATTAGCTTAATGTGCTCGTTGATTTATGCAAGCTACTTTAATTATTCAAATGCCAACTATAAAGAAAGCACTAAAACCAGTAACGATTTACCATTGCAATACAGTAAAAATAGAACCCAATTTTCGAGCTATCACCCACAAAATTTATGTCCATCATTTGCCTCCGAAAGCACGAAAAAACAACATCTCAGACACGCCACGTTTCTTTTATTCCCGAAGAAGTGGGATAACACTTAATTTGAGCAATAAAAACAGAAATCTCGCAAATTCATTAAGCTTTTAACGGAACGACCCATAATTATAGAGTCGTTTCACCATTATTAATAACTCATAAAACAATACGAGAAGAAAATAAATTGTTCGGACTGCCTAGTGAAAATTCTTGGCGTCGAGCCTAA
This sequence comes from Amphipyra tragopoginis, assembly GCA_905220435.1. Taxonomy (NCBI): domain Eukaryota; kingdom Metazoa; phylum Arthropoda; class Insecta; order Lepidoptera; family Noctuidae; genus Amphipyra; species Amphipyra tragopoginis. The sequence goes on along the minus strand of HG992010.1, from coordinate 1,844,084 downwards.
TAGTGGCATTTCGAATCAGTTTGTTGTGTTTCGTGTAAAACATTTTAACAATTATGTCGTTTCTCTAATCGCTTGTGCGTAATAGATGACATAGTTTAAACTTTTTTTTGAAGTAAATTGTTTTGTGTATTTGTATTTTAATTGCGAAAATGTTTTTTTTTCGCTTGATTGCCTATGGTTATAAAGAATTAAATTATGTGACCGTAATTACTAATTTAAGCTTTCTAAATTCTTTAAATTTTTGGGATGGTGTGTCACTCAGGTTAAAATTCAGAGTAGCTTACTCAACGTAGGTAATAATTGTTTCCACAGTTTTAGCTTTTAGTGGTGGCCTATACCTACTTCAAATTGTCTAGCGAAACTTCCCAGAGTTACTAGGCATCAAAGGAGGCATGAAGGGCGAGTGTTTTTGGGGGTTGTCTTTAGTAATATTGGCATTCCAAAAGAACTAAGTAATTCTAATCTATTTTGAATTACTTTGAGTTTTCAATTTGAATCATTAACAGAACATTTCAAACAAAAATACTTAAACTTTGGTTAATATTAATTATACCTACTTAGTAACCCTGTAAAGTTTCGCCAGCTAGTTTTACGTAACTCTGTTTAACTAGCAATGTTCTGTTATAGGCTGTTGATGATGTTCTACCTAACCTTTTCCAACTATGTTGGAGTCAGCTCCAGTTGAACCAGAAGCGGCGGAATACCAATATTTTACACGGAGCGACTTCACTGCCATCAGACCTTCGCAACTAAAGGTACAATTCCGTACATCGCGGCCGATAGTAGCCGCGCGCGATCTATCGCATGCGGCTGACGTGCGCGGCTAATGCGTCAATAGTCTTGTTATATAATATACTGACTAATCTGTCGTTAGCCGCACGCGTCTGTCGCAGACTTCGGAAGTGGTTCCGTACATTTTCATACTCTGACTATTGACGCATTAGCCGCGCGCGTCAGCCGCACGCAATCGATCGGCCGCGATGCCCGGAATTGTACCTTTAGTTACTGGGCAACGCTGATATTCTAAGGTTAGACCGGTTGTCAGACTTTCGGGCTTTTTACTATGGGTAACGACTGTCATAGGTATTCGATGTCACTAGGGACCGACGCGGCGACATTTCAGCATGCTTTTTGAGGCACGGAGGTTTCTCGATGTGTAACAAATGGTCACCCGTCCACGGACTGACCGCGGCAAGTGCAGCGTATCCTGGCAATTTGTATGATCCACGTGGTTGTTAATTAGCCACGAGCCCCTCCATGCTTACTACGAACTATAGCAAAATATTCTCCCCAAACACTGACTCACTAAAATCCTCTCCACCAGTTTAAATAGCGCTTTCTCCCCAAGTAATAAAAGTTCTGATACTTCAAATGGATGTTGATAATGATGTTTGTCGAATTCCTATACTGATTTTTGACATTTTTCGCCATAAATAATTATCAATACCGCTAATTATCACTTTGCTTTAGGTTTGAACTTAAACAACACTAACTTTCCTACAAATTTTTGTATCATGGTCACCCTATCGAAATCCCGTCACCGCCAGCAACTCGGTGCGAATCCAAACGAAAATGCGGGAAATTTTTGTTTTACATGCGAAAATGGAGAAATACGCCTTCAAGAAGCTAACATCGTGAAAAACCGTGGAACAATTGAACTGGAGTGTTTCAGTCCGCGTCGGGAATGACAGCTTTCCAATTCAATAGAATGGGGTTTGATTCTGTTTGTGGCAGCCGTTATAAGGAATTTATAATTTGGCGCTTTGGTCTCGATATGGAGTGAATGAAAAATGTAGTTCGAAGTGGCTTCCGGGGTATACAATCATGTTTTTAAAATAACCTTAAAGTTTATTTATTTTTTCAATTCCATTTATTTATTTTCTCAATTCCATTTATTTATTTTTTCAATTCCATTTCTTTGTTGCATTCCATAATGTAATTTTAAAACAGGTGGTAGGCTTAAGTCCATGTTATCAATTATGGACCTTATCGGACACAGCATAGTTTAGTAGAAGAGAGGAAGAGCGGTTATTTGTTTAATTGCAATTCAATATTTTATTTATTCTTGCTTAATATTTTAGTTGTAATAGGGTATTGGACTGAAAAAATCTAATTATTCCATCAGTCAGATTATCAAAAAATATTTGACCTGTATTTTTTCTTTTTTACGTAAACCAAAATTGACGAAGATACTACATTTTTAAAATTGGAAAAACGTCACAAACAAGTAACAATATTTTTACTTGCTTCTGACGTCACAAGCCCCTACTCTCGAGTTTTGATGCGTTTTATCTTTCCAAATATTCACAGATAAACAAAAGAAAAAATACGTGACCATTATTTTTCAAAACTAACTGGCGGACTAATTAGGTTTGCAATTTATTGAAGCTGTCAACATGCCTATTCGATATTTTATTTATTTATTTTATTGAGAGATAAGAGCACTCTTTATCATACTAATTAAATATTTTGTTTATAATAATTAAATGATTGTAATGTATTGTGTACTCTTACTAATATTTGTTAGTTGTACCTACCTAATTATTGAATGTTTTTACGTATTTATCAATTTCGTTAATGCCGTAGTCGCCCCGAGGTTACAGATCCGCTTGTTGAACCGGTTTGGGGGTTCAAACCTAGGCATATTATACCAATGTGACTTTTCAATATCAAATATACTTTTTAATCTAAGACGCCACTGACATAAGGTGAAGGAAAACATCGTGAGGAAATCTGGACTTAATGGTCTGAAATCGCCAAACCGCAGTGAGCCAGCGTGGTGATCAATGCTCGTTCCTTCTGTGTATGAGAAGAAACCCCAGCATTGGGACAGTTTACAGTCATTTTTTTATTTTGTTTCAGTCTTTGGTCTATGGTTACCATCGGGTGACTATTATAGTCGTCTTGTGGTTATGGACCCGGTTTTGGAGCACCAGATAGCGGGTTCAAAACCAAAGCATTATTTTTTATTCTGTTTACTTTTCCTGGCTATGAGAGCCTCGTAGGTACCCCCCCTAATATATCGACATCAGGGAACTATTATACAATTCCACCAGCACGGACACCCAATGTGATTTAAAAACCCATAATTATGTACTTTCTATGTTAATCTAAGACACCACTGACGTACGCAGATACACAAGTGTATTTTATGTATGGTATATTGATAAATATGTAACACTTTTTGTCAGTACGAGTTGAGGAAAATGTTGCAAGAAAACCCACAAGTTTTATAATAAATTCTGAATAGGTAATGCCTTGGAATAGAGGTATCACCTGTCACTTTTGTTTTTGCTTTTGGTATTGATTAAACGTAGACCTAGTTTCTTTTGAAACTTTTTGTAAAGCGTAAAGGTTGTATAGGTAGAACTTAAAATTAAAGTTTGGCAACACGGTTGGTTGTCAAACATGACTTGTGTAGAACGACAGTTATTTTTGATACTTTGATAGGTGCATGCTCAATATTTATCACCATCTTGTATCTTAATATTTATTGTGCGTTTAAACTTTAAAAATTATTATTAATATTGTATTTTTTTTTCTTCTATTTTTTTTTTTCCTTTTTGGTTAATTTTTATACTCAAGACTTGGTACTACATTACTCCAAGGTCTGTGGTCAAGACTACATTGTTCTCTCTCATAGTACCTACTGTATTCACTGAAATTGTAAAAGATATCCTTTTTTTAAAAAGAGTATCCATGGAGTTTCTTGCCGGCTCTTCTCCATAGGAAACGACTAATTGGAACCGTGCATCTAAATTCGACTTTTCATAAGCGCCTGTATTGGTTTATGTGAAATGTTTTTTTTTTTGATTTGATTTGAAAAAAAACAATCATATCCTCACCCATCATCTGCCTAGCCTTTTCCCAACTATGTTGGGGTCGGCTTCCAGTCGAACCGGATGCAGCTGAATATCAGTATTTTACATGGAGCGACTGCCTATCAGACCTCCACAACCCAGTAACTGGGTAATACGATACTCTTGGTAAGACTGGTTGTCAGACTTTCTGGCTTCTGACCAACAGTAACGACTGTCAAAGATCTACAAATGACAGCCGGGACTAACGGCTTTACGTGCTTTCCGAGGCACGGAGGAAACTCGCTATGGTAAATGGTCACCCATCCACAGACCAACCTCGGCAAGCGTGGCTTAACCCGGAAGATCGGTCTATGCGGCTGTAATTATTTAGCCACGAGCTCCTCTAATCATATCCTCACCCAAATATTCTAAAATTATAGGATACTAGAGGTATTTATGATTAGTTACGGTTTACTCACGTGCATTTTTCGGGATTGCCCGACTAGTTACGGACCCAATCGGAGTCCTTAATCATGAGTCGAACTAGCGCTGCACCGCGCCGCATAGCGTTGCGCCCGCGACGAGAGGGGCGCGCTCTGTGTCGGTATTGCTCGTGCTTTTTCGTCACTTGTCGTGTCCGTGTTGTTGTAATACTGAGTGCCGGTGCATACCGCGCTTACTGTGTCGCACTCTACTAGAGGTCACTCGCAGCTTCGCCCGCGTGAATGTAGTATCACGTAGATATTTCGCGGTTTTCGGGATAAAAGTAGCCTATGTCCTTCTTCGAGTTCCAGACTATCTCTGTACCAAGTTTCAACAAAATCGGTTCAGCGGTTTAGGCATGACAGCGTAACAAACAGACAGAAAGAGTTACTTTCGCATTTATAATAAAAGTAGGGATGTAGACGAGTTTACGATAGAGTACCAAGAAAATCTTTTTAAAATGACTTTTGAACCGGAAGCGAAGTTTTCTCGATTCAAACAAACTTTTTTCCGGTTCACATGACTGAAAAAGTTTTAAGTTCGAGTTCGTTCCGCTTTGCTTGAAATGCGCTAATTAGCAAACGTGCCAGTTACTTCATCCATGATTTGAAGAGTTTTATAAAGGTAATACCGCACTAGATAGAACTGGGGGCCAAGTCACGAACGAAATTGTCCACAACGCCAGTCAGTTTTTGTTTACAAAAACTGTCAAAATGATTGGTTTTGTGTCAAACATTTTGACAGCTTTTGAAATTGGAAAATATCTGGGGCCTAATTCTTCTAAAATAAATCTTGATAAATCACAACCGAACCAAGGCCGAACCGTCCATTCAGACAGTTCTCAATTTCAAAAGCTATCAAATTGTTTGACACAAAAAACATAATCAATCATTTCGAAAGTTTTCGAAAACAAAAACTGACAGACGGTTGTTGTTCGATTGCGTTTGGCAACAATTTATTTTAGGAGAATTAGGCCCCTGGGACCCCGTTTTGCAGCGAAGCAATCTGATTAGCGTCTCAGACACGGCAATAAGCATAGCCACTGGGTCCAAGTGGTATAATTTATCATAAGATGTATCAAAGATACGAGAAGAAGAAGTAGACGCGGCTGCAGCGGCGCGGGTATCAAAACGCAGTGCCGCGCCGCGCAGTTCCACTGCCACGTAGTGCAGTCTGTTCTGTTTAACCTTTTCCCAACTGTGTTGGGGACAGCTTTCAGTCTAAACAGATGCGACTAAATACCAGTATTTTACACGAAGCTTTTGCCATCGGACCTCCACAATCCAGTTACTGGGCAATGCCTATATCCTAAGGTTTGTGAAAGGCAGACTTTCGGGCTTCTACCTGTAGTAACACCATCATGTCATGACACCTGGAACCGACGATTTAACATGCTCTCCGCGGCACGAAGGTATCTTCATGTGTAACGAATCCACCCATCCATGATTAGTTTTTAATTAGCCACGAGACCCTCCTCTTCTCAACCCGCCCCCTCCTCTCGAGCACCTAGTGCATTCTGTCTCATATAAACAACATTTAGCCGCGCCGTGCCGCGCCGGTCCGCTCGCTGCTGTGCAGTTCCGTCCAGTGTGGTTTTACCTTTAACTGCTCTAAATACGACCAATTATGAAGTATAAAAAAGTATGACTTGCTACGTGCCAGTATTATGCCAAAACTTGAGACAGGCCTATTTCCAAATGTTGGCTACAATAAACGGATTTGATTACTTTGATGACACCAAATTGAAACAACATCAACATTGATTGCGTCGTTGGCCTAGTGCTCGCAAGCGCGACTGCTGAGCGTGAATAGGTTCACTACCTAGATCGGCCAAAATCTTATTGTGTCTTCCGAGTGTTAGGTATATCTCAGTAACAGTCCGGAGTCTGGATCTCGCCCTTGCATCGCCTTACATGGGACTTGAACATGACGGCGAAATGAGGATGTACTATGCAACTCTACTTAACCCTTCAGGGAATATTGTCGTGATGTTATTATTCACAACATTTGTTGTACATTGAAAGAGCTTCTACGAGTGACGATACTCTGTGACGATACGCTACAAACCTTGCTGACTGGCTAAACTTTTTACTATGGCAAGGGCTATTTGCTGTTGTCTGTGACGAGAATCTAACATAAATAATCCAGATAATAAAAGGAAATTCGTCCAAAATTGTTGTTCTCAATGTCATCCTAGATAATCACTATCATAATTATCAACATCAGTAAACATACCTGATACCATTGTTTATAATATTCGACATGATTACCCAACGTTTATGAGAATTGTGCAATTTTTATGTTACTTTGCCAAATATTTTAACAATGCGAACATTGATAGTATACTAAAAATACTTTAACACGGATGATCCCGGTTTTCCAACACTGATATTTAATTACTGGGAAATCCTAATTATAAAATAAAACCATCATCTGTTTTAAATCAGACTATTCACAGAAAATAAATTAATAAGAACTGGACCAAACCAAACACACCAAAAAGGCTGGTTCGATAAAAATGAGACTTTAACACTATGATAAATCATAATTCACTGTTCTCCTTTGTTAAAACATCTAAATATCTATTTCTTGTGACCTACGCAAATGTCCTGCTGATTGGTGTCGTCGTGCGTTGGGTCGTTGAGCTCCCTAAAATAAGGTTGAGCTACGCGATGGGTGATACATGCGTACCGTCAGTTGTGACAGTTCCTCAAAAGGCCATTCCAGACATTACCCTACATTGTTACATTCACATAGTTTTATACCACAATATCTGGACTTCAAAAGAGACCTTGACCTCCGAGTTTATTTCGGCATTTCTTCTCAGAGATAGATAGGAAATGCCGGCGGCAGCTAGTCTTAAAAAAAACACAAAAATTTTACTTGTAAAAGCATTTGTAGCAGATTTATTTACAGAAATAAAAATCATTTATCCGGCTTTAAATCATCATCACAAAATATGTTGATTAAAGGAACCAGGGAAACCGACACACCAACTAGAAAAATGCCCGAATTTGATCCAAAAATAAGGTAACCTGTAGTATCGTTGGACATTAATATTAGATACGTAAGTACCTATATCAAAATAAATTAATCAAAATACAAAAAAAAAACATATTTGTCACTCGATTACACCAAAAAGGCTGGACCGGTCACAATGAAATATGAAACCACAATCAATCACAGGCAACGATTTCTCATATTACAAAATCTTAATTAGCATTTGTATCATCATCTCCAAATAGATTCGTAGCTGGAAGGAATCAAAAAAACAAAAACCGATTACAACGAAATGCCCGAATATATATATTTTAGCCGAAACTCCGAAAAGGTAATCTGTAGAACTGTTGGACTATACTCTTTTCACCCAAAGATGATTCCTGACAGCTCGGTCATTCCGTAAATTGTAGCTGTAAGGAGACTGCTATCGAAAAAAACGTAAACGACATCATCAAAAGCCGTAGAATAGCTATATTATACATGATTTGTTTTTTAAAAATATTTGATATTCTTTGTATGGTAACGATTTGTAGAGAAACGTCAGGAATCAACTTATAGTGAAAAGGGTATAATATCAGGTGCGTAAACAGGTAAGTTATATCAAAGTATAATAAGCCACTAATTTAAAAATATTTAGTTTGCGTTTGTCACTAAGAAGAAAGAAAGAAACAAATAATTTGCGACTATATTTATTTCTGTATCTGCCTCTGCGAGTCTAAAATTAATAATTATTATTAATTTTAGACTAGAAGAGATCTTTTTCCTAATCTAGTAGCCAAAAAAGGCAACTAGATTAGGAAAAAAGATGCGAAATGTAAAAAAAAAACCGGACAGGTGCGAGTCGGAATTGCGCAGGAAGGGTTCCGTACCATTATCTATAAAAACGACAAAAAATCACGTTTGTTGTATGGAAGCCCCCTTAAATATTTATTTTATTCTGTTTTTTAGTATTTGTTGTTATAGCGGCAACAGAAATACATCATCTGTGAAAATATCAACTGTCTAACTATCACGGTTCATGAGATACAGCCTGGTGACAGATGGACGAACTGACAGCGGAGTATTAGTAATAGAGTCCCGTTTTACCCTTTGGGTACGGAACCCTAAAAACTGCCTCTTCGCTGGTTTTCAGATAATATCAAAACAGCTAGATAGATTATAATTAAACTCATCACATTACGAATGATTTCTCTAATCACAACATACAAATTACGTTTCCCATCGTCATCCTGATTCATAGCCAGAAGGAATCATAAAACAAACACCGACTAGAACAATTTGCCCGAATATATTTTAAACAAAAGTCTCAAAAGGTAACTTGTTCAATTGTTGGACTAATATCAGGTGCGTAGATAATGTACATCATAGAAACAAAAAGAAAAGGCAAATAATCAAAAAAAAAAGATTTTGTCACCGGATAATATCAAAAACAGTTGGACCGGTTTCAATAGTATGTAGGTATACCTAATATTATTTAATTGTGTTCGTCGTGATTAGTTTTTAAGCAGAATGCACAGCATTTCGGATAAACCTCGGTGGTTTTTGGCTTGCTGTTTTGTGTATTACCCTTTTTTATGTGAGAAAATAAATAAATAATAAAAAAATTAAAGTCTTCACAATTTATCAATGATTTCTCAACATCCAAATTACGTTTCCCATCATCATCTATGTGTATAAAATTAATCCCTATTTCCCTTGGTCACGGCATCACGCGTGAGCGGCTGGACCGACTTCGATATTTTTTTTGTTGTGTTCCTAATTTGTCAGGGCTTCTTATGAAAGAAAATTATGATATTTAAAAAAAAAACTAAATTATCTGAGTGTTTCTATATTCTTCATTTGTTTACCGCATGCATAAAAATGGTTTTAAATTTTTGTTACTATTTTGATTTTGTTTCTGAAGGTAGGTAGTAAGTAAGTAGTAGGTAGTATGTAGGAAAAAGTGCATTGCAACGGTACAGCTAGCCACTAAATAGAAATCAAGAAACAAAAACCAACTAGAACAATATACCCGAATACATTTTAGCCGAAAGTCCGAAGTAACCTGTAGAATTGCAACTGAGCTCGGCTCGGCTCGGAGATCGGCACAGCCCTCCTGCACAACCGCATCGATTTAAGCCCGTATCATCCAAACGTGTGGGGGGAGGGTTTTATAACCCTTATTTTAGATAATACGTTGCTGAATAACTACGAGTTCAATACATTCGGTTTTGAATTCAGTTTTCCACCAAAGAGGAATATTCCGCAAAACTTGTATTGTTCATATTTTTCACTGACCGTTCTCACGATACGGAAAAAATGTTAAAACAAGAATATTTTTTTTGCGAATCAAATATTTTTTTTAATAATAAAAAATATTATCAATCTAATTGTCTGCGATGAACTCAATTAGAAATAATGTCAAGATAGACATAGAAAATAAACACTTAACTATTTGCAACAAAACACTTTTTTTTAAAGTACTTAATCAAATACTCGTAAACCATTTGCCATAAGGTGTCACAAACGTTTGTCAACATTTAAAAACGTCAGCTGTGGGAGAAGTTGAAAGAAATGTATTGAAACATTTTTAAACGTTTCGATACAGTCATCTAAAAATATTTCAGATGCAATCCCTAACATTTTCCTTGCAGTTTCAAATAGTAACATAAACAGCTTAAAACTGTTACCGAATGATTGTGAAAATTTCTCAACAAAACATTTAGTAGCCTTTTGCTACAAAACAAAACTGTTTAAAACGGTTCCCAACTTTTGTAAACACCGGTGTGGGAGCACCTATAGAAGACATTTTAGAAAACAATAAATCAACTTCAAACTACAGTCAGAATTTTTGCATCACCTATCTTGATTCTATACATGTCCATTTACACAGAAAAAACCTAAAAATGATTTTTAGTTTCCAATAAAATCCCTAAAATCAAACCATCTTATTCATAAAAGATCGGCATTTTTAAACACTGATTAAATGATTCCTGTCCTTATAATTTGTATGCCAATAAATAGAGATGGCAATATACTTCAGAGCCATTTGAGTTCAACAACCTTTAACCATCGTTTATGAAAAAGGAAGTAACAATTATTATTGCGGGTTCAAACTAAAGTAAAAATCCTTCAAAGTTAAGCAAAAATCTTTCTAGCTACATCCCTGCTTACCCCAAAGTCCACTTCAGTCCACCTGATTTCTGCAACACCGCATCCTAATCCCGTATCAGCGGACCGCCATTTTACGTCTCCTAGTTTCGATGGCGACTTCACAGTTTACGAGCGTCATAAAATGAGATTGATGTTTTTTGATTAGATTTAATTTGTAGAAGCACCGGTGGGGAATGGTGTCTGCTGTTTAATTTATTTAGTTTGTTTAAGTAGAGTAGTATAAAAGGGGTACAGCTTGGAGTTGGACAGGGTTAAACAGAGCTTATGTATTTATCACAGAATGCATTTAAAGGTAGGTCCATATTATAATGTATCTGAGGAGCGTAAACAAGCGTTTGTAAGTAATTTTAACACTCGTTTACCACATTCTCAAAGATTGGACATTTTGGGAGTTGGACATTTTGGGAATTGGACATTTTGAGAATTGGTCATTTTGAGAATTGGACATTTTGAGAATTGGAGGTTTTGAGAATTGGACATTTTGGGATTTGGACATTTTGACACCGTTGGAATTTTTTTTGAGAATTGGACATTTTGACCCTGAACGGCTCGATGGCCACTGGCAAATTCATTGTACCCAGAATATTTACTTAAGTACTATGGTGACAGATGGTTGAAAAAAGGCTTGCCTTATCTATTGAATAGTCTGCCGGAAGTCATAACACATGAAAGTAACAAACGCATCCTAAAGAGAAAGTTAATAATATATTACCTAGATAAGTGTTAGATTAAAGGTTTTTTTTTTAGATTTAAATGTACGGTATATTTATGTATAATTATTAATATTTCGACTATTGTCCAGAGATTCGATCCCACAGTCAAAGCGACAACACGGTTTTGTGGGGTAAAGCCATATTTGTTTGTGCTAATGTATTAATAAATAACATGGCAACACTAAGTGTCAAAAAAAGGAAAAAAAATATATCATTTAAGCCGTTTTAAAATCCTAACACCGAAAAGTTTAACTTCTAGCCCACTGAAAAACGAACACCAACGCATGCACCAACGAAACTATTTGATTGTAATAGATAATTTGATATAATGGCAAAAACACCGAAAACAGAAAAATATTTTAAACGCAGATGACAATATCATAATCAGAAAACGGAACCACGATGAAAAAAATTATAAGATTATGTTGACAAGGGCACAAGCCAGAAAGAACGTACGTCCACCACCTCCGGACTCGTTGCCGAGCTCCGTCTCGTAGCAGCAGGAATTGGATCCAGCCTCAGCCACTGCTGCAGTAGCGTCGAGCTCCAGGGACGAGTACTACTCCCGTCGTCGTAGCAACCACCTGCACGTCGACGGGGAGGCACCTGGCCGCCGGTTGGCTTAGGACCCCGAGGTCCATTGGCCTCTGACAAGGTCTCTCCCGGTGGTAAAGTGCCGCGCATGAAATGGACGCAGAAGATTAACAATATTATGGGATGTTTTTTGTTGGGGTGCATGAAAAGAGCCTCCATGAGTGACGATAATTAAGTACCTACGTCCGGCTCACCCTGAGCAGTTAGCCCCGCTACCAACCTTGCTGACTGGCCAATCTTTTCACCACAGCATGAGCTATTTTCGTAGCTCGTGCTGACACTAGAGAAGAAGATGGGATGTTTTATTGACATCCTCGTTGGTGTAGTGATCGCAAGCGCGACTGCTGAGCACGAGGACCTGGTCGATCCCCAGGTCGGGCAAAGTGTTATTGGGTTTTTCATTGTGGAATTTGTCAGTAGCAACCCGGAGTCTGGATTTGTGCCCAGTTGATGGCAATAGACTCGCCCCCTATTACATGGGACTGAAACATAACTGCGAAAGGGGCTGTACTGTACACCTCTGCTCAACCCTTCGGGTAAAACAAGCGTGATGTTACGTTAGTTGAAAAAAATACTACTTAATTTTTTTTAATATTAGCATAACAATTATATAACCCCTAGAATCGTATTTTTATATCTATTCCATCTGTAAACTTGTACGTTCTTCGAAATAGGAATTACCACTAATGGCCAAACCATTAAATACTCACACAACGTTAATACTCTTCAGATAGCATAACAATATTCCTAGTATTGCACAATTATCATATCAAACAATCCGGAACTGATGTGAGTTTCCAGGAACATATACGATGTTGATTAAGATATCGATACTGTAGTACGCTCTACGGTAGGTTTCGCATCCAGAGTTGAGTCGAAACAGTATCGATGACATAATTAATTCAGTCTGAGAACAGCGTTTTGTGACGTCATTTGGATGAATCCTCGTAAAGACTGAGCTGTCAATCATTCTCGAAACAAAAACAAAACAAAGCAATTACTAATTGTGCGTTAAAATACAACATCTACAAGGTTAGTCGGAAAGGGGGTCCTAATCCGATGTCCACTTATAGTATCGCTGATGACTGTTTGAAAGCAAGTGTTAAAATTTAAAAATTCAACAATTTTTGTTTCTAAATAAAATGATTTTTATTTTAGTTTTTTCAAAAATTCTTCATCCCTTCTTTAGTTACAAATTCAGAAAATGGTGCTTCTAATTCATGACCCCAAATAGGACCTAAAATGTAAACACAGCTGATCATAACTGGGGATAGATAGATTTTAGAGTTTTTTTTTGAGATTTTTGAGCAACTGTTTCTCTTAAATTTTTGAGTTTTGGGAAAAGTTGTAGAATAAAAGTTATTCGTTATTATGTGAACTTTAATAACCTTTTGGATTAGTACCCCCTTTCTGACTAACCTTGTAGAGAGGATGCGTGAGATGGCTCAAAAAAAGTTCTCACTTGTGTGTTGGTGGTTTAACAACCCGCAATAGGCCAGCATGGTGGACTAAGGGTACCTTTCTTATTCCGAAAAAAGGCTCGTGCCCAATAGTCGGATAATAATGGGCTCATTATAAAACAAAACCAAATTAAATTATTTATTCTGCAAATTGGATATTTAAAAATTACTTTTACAAGTTGGGTTGGTTTTTTAAAACTAGATGACGTCGGCGTTTCCTATCTGACTACTTCTAAGACGAAAGGACGAAACAAACTCAGGGGTCAAGGTCTCTTTTAAAGTCTAGATATATTTCCTGTAGCAAAAATGTATGTGAGGACAATGCAGAGGAACACCTGGACTGGCCTTTTGAGGAAGTTCCAGAGTAGTGTGAGTGGACCTGTCCCTAGATAGATGTCACGCGTGCATCAGCCATCGTGTAGCTTAACGTACTACGTTTTAAGTATGATAGCCAGTAGACTTGACTGTCTGTATATGAATCGATGTATTAATGCTCACATAAGTATTGATACCTCGATTCATGGGTCAGGCAGGGGGAGAGTAGATTAATTTTGTATTATTAACACTAGTTACAAGTTATTGTACTACTAACAAATTGAATCCTAGTTATCTTAAATAAAGGTTATTAACCCTATCTTAGGGTATGTTATGCTTTTTGTAGAACTATGCCCTCTCTCATTTTGATTTTCATCTCTGTATCATTAATAGTTTTGATAGAAGAAAACTCAACTTCATTTAACGCCGCTTTCTAAAGTTTTCTACACACGACAGTTTATTTAAACCTATGAATTAATAGAATATAACTGTAACTTCCAATAAAAAGTATTCATCGTCTAAAACAAAGTGCAATAGAGAATAAAATAAATAAAAACCGCCATCACAAAGCCAGCATGTAACGCAACAAACTGAATCCCAATCCACCGTCCTCGAACGCTGATCTCTAAAACCTACCCGGACATTCTAATATCGGCCACAAGACGTTACATTCGCACGGATATATCCCGGTTAAATACCGGGTAAAAGTGCCCGGGTAGGGGTGCCCGGGTACGGCGACGAGAAGGAATTCTATTGTTTCAAGAATTTGAATTTTAGACCGTCGAGTTTGAATTTTGGGTGTGTCGCCCTTTTTGTTTGGGTATCAGTGATGCCCGTGTCTCCTCGTTTATTTTGTGAGGATTATTGTAAGGACATAATTATTGATATTTTGGGCAAACGGTGAGAGTCGCCGCGTATATAATATTGAATTCAGCTGCAACTGGTTGGACTGGAAGCCGAACCTACCAGTTGGGAGAAGACTGATGAATAATATTATGGGCAGCAATATTGTTTTTGTGCTTATAACACAGACAAAATTAAATTACGTGAACATCTACACAAGGGATTGGCAGAATCATCTCAGCAAAGATCCTTTTCTATATTTTTGTAGGTATTATAATATTATGTATATTAATTAATATATTAATATATATGTAGTTTATGATTATTGATATACATTTATGTATGCATGTGAATATGATATCTAGTATTTATTGGTTTATTTAATTTGTATTTTTATATATATAAGCGTAAATATAATTGCCAAAAATGCCATCGCATCAAATACACAACATTATTTAGTGCACCTACCATGTTTTCTCTGCATCACACTCAGGTTGACTGGTAGAAAATGCCTGAGGCATTAAGTCCGCCTCTGTACTAATTTTGTGCGAAAGAATCAATAAATAAATACATATATACACAAACAAACATAAATTAATATAATATGCAGACAAATTAATATTTTACAGATATGTTTCGATATCATCGAAGTGTGATTCAATCGAACAATCAAATCACTTGTTCGCATTCCACTGCTAGGCCCATTTTGCACTACTGAATATTGTTGCAATATTAATATTTCGGTATAATTAGGTATTTTTTATGCGTGAGTGCTACTGATCTGTTCCATCTGGCAAAAGACAATGAGAAATATTCGGTGTTGATGAGACCTTTATTAATGGGAGAAGCACCAGAACAAGAAGATTTTTTTATGCAATAAATTGTTATTTATGTCGATAGTCCACCTGATGGAAAGTGGTTACCACCGCCTATACAAGGTTAGTCAGAAAGGGGGTACTAATCCGAAAGGGGGTTAAAGTACACATAATAATGAATAACTTTTGTTCTACAACTTTTTCCAAAAGTCAATAGTTTAAGAGAAATAGGTGATCAAAGATCTCAAAAAAAAATCTCTAAAATCTACCTATCCCCAGATATGATCAGCTGTGTTTACATTTTAGGTCCTATTTGGGGTCAGGAATTAGAAGCACCATTTTCTAAATTTGTAACTAAAGCAGGGAAGAAGAATTTTTGAAAAAACTAAAATTAAAATCATATTGCATTGAAAAAAAAAATCTCGAATTTTGAAATTTTAACACTTGCTTTAAGACAGTCATCAGTGATACTATAAGTGGCCTGCGGATTAGTACCCCCTTTCCGACTAACCTTGTATACACTAACAACACCACAAAGATTGCTGATGCGTAGCCAACCTTAGAGACAAAGTTGAAAAGTCTCATGTGCCTGTAATATCACCGGCACCCATACCCTTCAAACCAGAACACAGCAATGCTGATTGGTAGCAGAAATAGGTATGGTGGTAGAACTTCCCCGGACGAGAGCTCTTTCATTAGGAGCTTAGTACTACCACAATATACACCGTGGGCCCGAGGTACCCGAAAGATTTTAAGCACGCCTTTCTGATGCTATTGTGATTCAAAAGTTATATAAAAAAAAAAGGGTTTTTTTTTTGTTTTTTTTTTCCTTCTGAATAAATTAACTTTAGTGCTTCCTTGTAAACAATACCTTAGGTTGAATTGACAACGTATATAAATTATCGTGTGAGTGGATAAGAAACTTCTCACTTCACAACCCTCCCCGACAAATAAGACATACGGCGAGAGGGGGTGGTATGACAAAAGTCGCAACACCGCGTTCATAGGAGTTGTTACCATAGATATTTTTTTGATTTGTAAATTTCCGTGAATAATGAATATTTCGAAAATTATGCTTTATTCAACAAACTAGGTATATCCTAGCTTTTCTTCTCCAATTAGGCATCGGAATCGAAGGTTAAAATCTTTCGGGTACCTTGGGTCCCCGAGGTATATACAAGGTTAGTTGGAAAGGGGGTACTAATCCGAAGCCCACTTATAGTATCGCTGATGACTGTTTGAAAGCAAGTGTTAAACTTTTTAAATTCGATATTTTTTTTTTCCAAATAAAATGATTTTTATTTTAGTTTTTTCAAAAATTCTTCATCCCTGCTTTAGTTACAAATTCAGAAAATGGTGCATCTAATTCATGACCCCAAATATGACCTAAAATGTAAACACAGCTGATCATAACTGGGGACAGATAGATTTTAGAGTTTTTTTTTTGAGATTTTTGAACAACTGTTTCTCTTAAACTATTGAGTTTTGGGAAAAGTTGCAGAACAAAAGTTATTCATTATTATGTATACTTTAACACCCTTTCGGATTAGTACCCCCTTTCTGACCAACCTTGTATATAAGCTAAAGCAGTACTTCAACTACCTAAAATCGTCCGAATTGACACACTCACACAGACACGCACTGCAACAAGACTTCTAAGTTATCATCGGAATACAGTCCCATACAAAGAGTGCATTATACTCAGTATACAGTGCGTGTCTATGTGAGTGTGTCTATTCAGGCGATTATAGTAGGTTAAGGTACTGCTTTAGCATATATACCTATACAGGATGTTAACGAAATCGTGTAATTCCTTTAAACCGCGTGATCTACTGGTGACACAGATTAACCCTAAATGGGAATTCTAGAAAAAAAAAACAAAAAAAATTTTTGGTTTTCAATTTCTGAGTCTTTTTAAGAGCCTTGAGTTATCTGACTGCAAAGAGCGATATCGCGTTAGTCGTTCCTGCCAGCCGTGTCACCGTACTTTTATTAATTTATGCGTGGCATCGAAATGTTCACACAAATTAAATTATTTTTTTGCAAAAAAAAAACGTATTTTTTTACTGAATCTTTATTTTATGGTTTAGATATCACCGGTAACAAAGCCGCATGAAAAAAAAAAAAAAAATATTTTTAATCCAGCTAATTCCCATGCGGGGCCAGTCTACACCAGTAGTAGATCATGTGATTTTAAGGAATTACACGAATTCGTTAACACCGTGTATATATCGACTGTGCTACTACTCAAAGTACCTACTGATTGTTGCAATATTAATATTACGGTTCCTCGTATCTATCTATTGGTAGGTAAGCTAGGTACATGTTCAACTGTTCAACAGAGCGCAGCTACGGGTTTATATGAAGAGGTACTATGTCAATCATAATGAATTCTCTGAACTGGGATGTTTTGCTTTACATCAATATATTGTATGAATTCGTTGCTAGTATGATTAATTGTAAATTCAATAGAAAGCTCTATGGTATTATTGTTTTCATAACAAAAGCTCGGTTTTGCTGGAATTTGTTAGTAAGTTTATAATCATTTTATGTTATTTATTATTTTAACTGGCTTATATAATATATATGTAAAGAAATAAATACTTTTTCTTTATTTGAATTAATTTGACGCGCTCTGCGTGACAGCTCAACTGTCAAAAAAGAAAATTTTGGAGATGAGATTTGATGGTTGAATTAATAACGTAATGGCGAACATTATTATTAAAATAGATTATTAAAGAGAGGAAAGGACATTAAATGTCGTTTCTTTCGTAGCAGAGAAACATATGTTTTATTTCCTAAAAGAGATACGTTCACATTATATACAGCGTGACATTTAATTCATTGGCAATATTTTAACCACGTATTCTACCCATGATACTAATTTATTTAAGCTCATAATATCGTGTATTAAAATTGACAAATTATTTATTTTAAAAACGTGGTATATCTTGCCATTTACCTACATAAAGTCCAAAATTAATAAACACGATGAAAAAATAAATAATAAAAATGATAATTAAAACTTTAATAAATTTAAAGTATCAAAATGCGTCCGCTAGTAATGCTAGTATACCAGTTTACTACGCGTTATTATTACTGACGCTACAATGTAGGTGTACGAGTACGAGCTATCTCATTCAAAAGAAATGCCGCCAAACATTATTCGGCAGCTAGCTAGCGCGCGTGTGCGGGGGATACGGGGTGCGCCCACCCCCTCCCCTGGCGCGCCGCCGCCTGCGCCGGAGTGCGTCGCTCCAGTTACGCGTGTAATAATAGGTCAAGAGCATAACGTGTAATTCGCGAAGGATTCTGTGACCCGTAAACCGTTAATAACATGCCTCGACCACGTAGTGCAGTGTACACAGGAACCAGCAATACCTGGAAATGGTCCTGTTTTACGACCGAACGCACAGTTTGATGTTCCACCGCGATCCCGTCTGATGTTACACCGCCGCTATCCCGATGTACCGATTCCATCAAGAGACCGAATCTTAAGGTCAATTCAAAACTTACTGGATTTTGCATCATTCCACGTACACCAACGCTTGCCCAAGCGCCAAGAGACCTCCGTGGAAGCGCAGCTGTAAAACGTGCCTGATTATCAGTCTGAGCTGTACTACCAACATGACGGGGCCCCGGCACACTACCAGCGGGATGTTCGCGCTTTCCTCGACCGCAGATTCGGCGAGCGTTGGATAGGATGCGGCGGCAGCGGCGGGCCTGTACCTTGGCCGGCGCGGTCGCCTGCCCTGACGCTCTTACACTTTTTTGTGTGGTGAGGTTAAAAGACGAGTGAGACGAGTGCGAGCAAGAAAGTGAAAGCCGCGAACAGTTAAGAGAGAGGATTGTTACGTAACGGCATTCGAAATAATAATAGTTAAATCGCGTACATTTGTTTTGCAAAACGTGAAAAGTAACCATAGGCACCGTGTTGAGCTTTGTGTACAAAGAGCAGGTGAACACTTCGAGCACCTCTTAAAGTACCTACACGTAGGTAAGTACCTAAGTACTAAGTTTTCATTTTTTTTCTTTAAAAAAACCTTGCTCTAAATAAACGCTAATTTTATCTCACACACAGACAGACCCACAACAATAAATTAATCATCCGGTTGTTATTAATCAGCTTTTAAATACCTACGCCAAAATTATGAATGTGATTAAAATTAAAAACCACAAAGTTATTTATTTTAACATGAAACTGCCACCTATGTGAAATTAAATTTAATTATTCAAAAGTGCTCCCTATCAGCTGTTTCTCCAAAGTCCACGCGCGGTCAACGCAGTAGGTACTTTACTAAATAACAGTAAATAATTAGAAATTCACACGCGCACGCCAGCCGCGTTTTTATTCATGTGCGCGTACTCCCAATCAGCTGTTTCACCAAAGTTCACGCGAGGTCAACGCAGTAGGTACTTTACTAAATAAAATACAATCAGCTGTTTCAGTCAAGTAATTTTTAATGATATTACAGTCATTGCATGTAATTTGAAACTTTAATTAACAATAACTTTTACTTTGAACACCGATGTAAAAGTTTAAATCATTTCCAATTTTCCAATTCTTCTTGTTTCTTTTTTCAAAACATTCCCAACGCTAGTACTTAATTACTTTTGTAGGTAACGTGCTGGGTGCGCTTACAAACTCAACACCTACATCTTTCTGTGCGGAAATCGAATTCGCGACACGTAACACAGCAGCCACACACTCAACCACTGTGCCAACAGTGCTGACAATTATTACGTAGCACAACTTATTATTATGTTATTATGTGCTAGCTGCCATATTTCATTGATTTATGCGCAGAAGTAGCCCTTATTTTTAATTTGCTTTCTCATCAAAGTATGAATGCGGCTTAGATAAACGGGCGTTACTGTGCTTCAGGATTTTCTGTCATGATTTTTGTTATTTTCGGAATTACTTTCTGTCATGATTTTGATTACTTTCGGATCTAACTGAACAATTTAACTTAAGTACGAGTTACACGTTAGTTAGGAAAATCGAAGCTGCTACATCGCGATTCGCGAGTTCGCGACCGCAACCAAAGCGCCGCCGGCGCCCCGCTCGCGCCGCCCGCGCTCTGTCCCACTCAAAAATGAACGGTGCGCGTCGACGGTGACGGCGCCGCGTGTGTGCGTGCGTATCACACACACTCACACACGGCACCCGTACATTTTAAATAGCGCGCAATCACAATTTGATCCTTTTTATTTTTTTGTTCATTTTGGGAAAACTCTTGGTTATTATTTTTGAACACTTTACTAGCTTTAGTTATTATTTGTTCCTCAATTAGATTCTTGGACTAAAATATTGCCAACGAATTCAAAGTCTTCCTGTATATTTACCTCGTGAACACTGTAATTAATAAAATACGCATGGAAGAAGGTAATAACAATAAAAAAACTTTAAAAAAGTAAAAACCGACTTCAAAAAAACTAAACGGAGTAAAATAATTATCATTTAATAAAACTACCAGTTTCAGAAGTCGGTGCATTCAATTTGTTTCAGCGTAGAACACCGACTTCTGAAACTGGTAGTTTTATTAAATGATAGGTAATTATTTTACTCCGTTTAGTTTTTTTTTAAAGTCGGTTTTTACTTTTTTAAAGTTTTTTATTTTATACTTTTTAGTGCCACAAATTACAATTAAAATAGTGTACAAGTTCTCGGACCAGCACTACAACTAGAACGTCGTCTACATACGATTTGTGTTTTTTTTTTTTTTTGTTGATTTTTCCAAAAAGTGCTGCACCAATTTCAATAAAATTTATATGGGACCACCTCTGGAGTATGAACTACCAAACAAAAAAATAATCATCAAAATCCATTCGTAATTGGGAGAGATATCGCGTAACAAACATACAACAAAAAAAAACAAAAAAATAAAAACATTCTGACGAATTGAGAACCTCCTCCTTTTTGAAGTCGGTTAAAAATCAAAGACAAGAAGACGGTGAAATCAGAAACAACGCAAAGGGCTGTGCAGGGGAATCCCTCTATATAATTATATCTGTTATTTAGATTCGTGTATTCTATCTTAGCCCCTGTCTGCTACCATCAGGTGCGACTAGGACCAAATGCGACCAAGTCAAATAAAAATAAATAAAAAAACAACACAGGCAACTCCATTTTAATACACAAAATACCAATTACATAGACTACATATTTTTATTGTTTTATAAAAATATTGTCATTACTTCACACTTTAAATATTATTTACAATTCAGTGTAATTATTAGCAACTATCGACTAAAGCTCCGTACTCACATGATGAGATTTACCTACTATCAAGTGAAACGAGAGAGTTGAACCCAAAAAGCCAGAATATTGATTTTTAAATTGTGCTTTGATTCAATATTGAAATTATGTATTCTGCAAAATAGATACCTATTTAAAAATCACTTTTACATGTCGGTTTGTTTTTTTAAAGCTAGAAGTCGCCGGCGTTTCCTATCTGAATACCTCTAAAGAAAGGCCGAAACAAACTCAGAGGTCAAGGTCTGTTTTAAAGTCCCGACATATATTCTATTGAAGCCATCGAGGAACGGAAGAAAGGTATCAGTTTCTTAAAAGCCATTCCCACCTACCACAAAATAATTCAATCTATTCAATTCGCCAAACAGATAAATCAAAGAAACAATTCGTTGCATCTCTTTGCATCCCTGAGACGATACGTCCAAACCTACAGTGGGGAAATTGAACTGTTGTTCTCCAAATGTATTAGTACATTTATTCGAGCTGGATGCATCCCGCCTCGATACCGTACGATAATATTTTAACTTTATCTCGAATACTGTAACGAGAATTCTTCTGGTGTTACAGAGTAAAAAATATTGGGGGAATGCAGCAGGATAATAGGACGATCGACTTGTTTCATATAACAATGGTTTGGTATTTTGTTAAAAAAATACATATTTTTTTAGACTGCATTTTTAGCAAGGTTTTCATACCAAAATTGGTAGCATAACTTTAAGTCAAGTCAAAGTCAAGTCAAAGTTTTTTTATTTCAAGTAGACCAAATTACAGGTGCTTTTAAAACGTCAAACCTAGGTGCACTTAGACACTGAGACACTTAGAAACTGTTGTCTTATCAAAAACCATTCAACAAAAGCCAATAGATACAACAAAAACTGCAAAACAATAAATATAAACGTCGAATTCTGCCACAAAAAGTTTTTTTATCATTTTGAATCTAAAAAGCAAGATATACAAACGAAACGACCTACAGAAACTCTAAAATCACCTGAACTAATCCAAAAATAACAATTATTCCCAAAACTTTTGCACAAACATACAAAATATTTACACAACAAGTAAACAACGATTTGTTTTCAGTACGGTACCACAAACTGCTACCATGAATATAAATTATCAAAATAAATATTCGTGTCGACGCAAATAATTATAATAGGAGAAGAGCACACGGCTGATTTATTAATTCAAAATTGATTGCACAACACATTTCTACAACAAAATTATTGCTGAGAAAACAAAACTGAATTTCAAGCTAGCAAGCCTAGAATCGGGATATAGCCAGCGGATTGCGATAGTCCAAGTTGATTGATTGAAGACTTAAAGCTAAAGTTCAATCAAGCAAGGCTGGAACTTTCTAGCTCAAGTGTTCCATAAGGCGCTTCTCCCACCGAAGTGGCGCCACTTCAGGAAAAAAGCATTATTTTTGTCAACAGACAACATATTGAAATTTCGTACGTACAACATTTTAGTCAAGTGTTGTAGAAATTTTCGAACACCAAATACCTATCAACACTAAAGCTTCTGGATTCGAAGTTTTAGCGATAAGTACCAAAAACGGCCGTTTTTAGCATTAATCACTAAAACTTCTAACCTAGGATGTCAAGTGTTGTTTTTTGGTGTTCGAAAATTTCTACAACACTTGACTAAAATGTTGTACGTACGAAATTTCAAGATGTTGTCTGTTGACAGAAATAATGCTTTTTTTCTGAAGTGGCGCCACCAAGCCACTTTCGGTGGGGGCCTTAACATTCAAGAAGTAATGCGACACAAACGTTAACAAAAAAAAAACACAATAATTGACCAACTGCAACCTTTTACAACAATTTTTACTCTGTGTCATCCACAAAGGACGATGCAAAAGCGACACGGCATGTTTATATCCGAGCGGGGGGCGCAAAAAGTGCAGCGTTCTGGCTACCTCTTTAACATAATAATAGATTTCGGCTTGCTGCAATTTATTTCTAACCAGCTTGGCTGGCGACTCGTGAATGCCCTGATATTTGTGTAGTTGGGTATTGATTTTAGGTGTGAAAGGGCTTTTTAGGGATTATTAGCTGTGTAATGCACTATTTGATGTAAATGGCTGAGAATGGTTCGTTGTGTAAGCTTTTGGAGGGCCTGTATCCAGTTGTATGTGTGATATATTTTGTGTAACTGATGTTGATAAGCTGTGGTGAGAAAGGAAGAAAAATAAATAAAAATACATTTATTAGCACACTGTACAATTATAAGTGATAAGTATATGAAAATTATAAAAAACATGTCACAAGGACCATCAGCTCAGTATAATGGTCAGGTAGAACCTAACGCTGATTTTCAGCTGCGACTCACAGTGACATACGCTCGAAACTAGGTATCCAATAAATTGAACTAATGGTGATATTAAAGATAGAAATATTCATAATAGAATTAAAATGTAAATATAGAGAAGGTATAGTAGTACTATTTACTTTCGAAAGAGCAAAAAATATTACAATAGATGAAAACGCTGAAAATCTAAGATCATCGATGACTACACATTTGTCAAGATATCAAAATGAATGCATAAAAAACAGTTTAAAAAAATTAGGAGAATTGGTCAATACAGAAAAATAATAAATAGGTCTCATTTGAGAGCATTCTCTGAAGTATTATTTTGATACCACTTGAGAGGCTGATTACAGATAAATTAAAAAAAAAATGAAATTGAAATGAGGTTACGACAACTTTTTTCGTTAAATGTGGTTTATTTATTGAACTCCTTATACTTTCACTTGAACATTCTTATACTTGAAAAATCCATATCGCACCTTTTCGATAGGAAGACATTCGCTTTTGTCGACCAATCGATATAGTAACCTATCGGTGTTGAGACTTTTGATGTGGCGTTCATACCATCGATTATCTGACTCATCGATGCACCGATTACATGATGAGAAATTAACGAATTAGATGAATGACTGGATTACTATTAAATGCTATATGTGACTTACCTGGAACCCTCACTATAATATTGATTTAGTCTTTATGGCATTCAGTTAATGAAAGCTCAAATACTTCAATCATATCTACATAAAAAATAATATCAGAATAATGAAGCGACATCACAGATTCTTTGTCAAAAACGATATAAGTCAACTATTGATAAAAGAAAACTGCCAATATACTGTCAATCACTAAAAAAGAAAAATAATGAATCAGAATTTTAACTGCCAGCATTTTATATAAATGTTACGCACTCTTTAATAAAAGAATATTTAATAGCAATACTTAAATGAAGGAGTTTTACTATCAAAAAAGTTTTTATGCCAAGTCTATTTCAAACTAAGCTTTCTTCGGCTATATTTTATTATTATTTACTATCAATATTTGTAAATACTCTTTCAACCAATATTATATTTTCTAAAAGCTCATAACACTTAAAGAATTTCGAATTTCTATGCTATTCCTCAAAATACGTAGAAACTTCTCCCAAAACAGCGCTACAAATATTATTATTAAACCGAAAACCGAGTTACAGGGAAACCCACTTCAATTCCTTTGAAGACCTCCCAAAAACAGTACAAGGTAGTTCCATTACAAACTCGAATTTTGCTAAGCCTTACTCGACGTGAAATATGTAAAAAGTAATGAGAATACTGAACACCATAACGAAATCAAGACACAAAACATTTTATCATTATTTAGACCAAGTATTAAGCTTATTACTTCAAGAGCTTGCAATATTAATTCAAATTTAAAACAAGCAACAGTAAGCCTTATTTTTTAAGCACTAAGAGTTGGTTGAACAGCAAAAAAGTGATGAGCAATCTCAGTCTTATGGTTCTGTGTTTCAAGAAAAAGTTTGTCAATCCCTACGAGGTGTATAAACCGGATAATAAAGACGTAAGTAGGTTGCAACTTAATTTGGGAACTCAAACTTTAGATCTTTGGAATAGGTGTTTGTTTAAAAAACCTCAAGAGTTAAGTGTGAGTTATTTTTGGAAGGTTCTGTAGTCTTTGCATAAATTTATTTTTACATTTTCTAACAGTCTTGTACCAAGTAATGATTTGACTAGTCATTCAATGGCTGCTACGTTGAAAGGACACAGAAAGATGCTACCTACTTCTTCAAATAGTTCTTCAAGGCGCAATTACATTTGGTCGTTTCCCCAATACGGGTATACAAATTACTTTGACTTTACCCGAATCCGGGTAATACCATAGGCAACCGAATTCGGGTAAAAGACCAACTGTAATTGTGCCATTAGTCATTTGGTGACGTGATCATCGATGGTCGATTCTTATGATTTACCAAACCATGGCTTTGCATAATTAGTAGACGCACGATAGTAGCTATCACAGGTAAAATGAACTTACCGAGTCTATTTATATGCAGTTTGGCAATACATTTTGCATTGGAAAGCAAACTATTCGTTTTTGGCCATAGAAATCGAGCGTAAGAGATCCCTTAAAGGCTAGGTTTAGTTCGTAAAGAGGAGAAGTCTTCTACACTGCTCGGCTGTCCCATTTCAAAATCTAGTAAGGGATAATTTAAAAAAAAATCGTTTTATTGCATAATCTTGCTAACCTAGAAAGTCTCTACCAAATACAAAAACACCAGCGTTGAAAACTCACATGATAAGCAGATATATTTAAGCATCGATACCTAGTAAGTGCCATTCACTGCCTCTGATCATTTTAAAACCTAGTAAGTTACTTTAACCACATGGTTTTACCTAACATAAATACTTTTCAAAGGCTGACCGATTTAACGTTTATGTGCTTTCCTGTAAAATTTCGTTTGAGCCCTTACTAATTTTGAAATGGGATAGCCGTGCTGGGCAAGCGAATAGCAATTGCAAAGCCAGTCTTTTTAGTCCGCGCTTTTACTGTTTGCCCCCAGCCTTCCTACATGGTTAAGTAGAGGTCTATTTACCCATACCTTACCGATATTTGAGATCCTCAATAAATTAATAAAAGCTACAGTCACTATGAAAACAAACCAAAGTTATCCAACCTAACCAATACCAAAATAAAACTCCCCAAACAAGGGTCTCTAATTCAGGAACCCAACTGTAAAAAAATAGGTGATGAGCTCTAGTGGAACCCCAAGTTCCTCATTTAAAAACGTCGTAAAACGTCAAGAAAATGTTTTGACACTGTTCCAAATATAAATTTAGGGAGTGTACACACTTGATAAGGTAACTCGGCTCGTAAAAGCCAACGAATCAAGGAGACACGATAACGGTACGGGGGTTTTTCTTATCCGTGTCTAAAGGCACCTTATTTCTCTTCTGGTTATTTTTGAGGAAATGATAAATGACATTTTAAGAAATTGGCGAGTTAAAAAAATTGTGCTGTGTTGTGAAAAGAAAGCTAAATAGACTTGTGCATCTTTTCACAGTAGTTTATTAAAAATAAATGAACAATCTTCCGGTGATTTCTACTAGCTATTGCTACATTTTTCTGTAGGATTGGTGATTTTTTTTATTTTCCGTATTTAGGTGGATTAGTTTTCCTATTCAAAAGATGAACTTGTGACTTTTATAGAATGAGAGGGTTTCATCCATAAAACAGCCTTAGACTAAATAGAATAAATATTCTAAATATTAAAAATACCAACTGCCTCATTGGCATAGTGGTTACAAGCGCGATTACTGAGCGTGAAGTCCTGGGTTCGATTCCCAGATCGGGAAAAGTGTTATTGGGTTTATTCGTGTGGAATTTTTCAGTAGCAGCCCGTAGTCTGGATTTGTACCCGGTCGATGGCAATATGCTCGCTCTATATTTCATGGGACTGTACTATACCTACACCTTTGCCCAACCCCTCAGGGAATACAAGCGTAATGTTATAATGTAAAATACCAAACGAATGTTTAGAGATAAAACAGTGCCATACTTACCTATTCTTTTACAATTTTATTTTACTTTAATTCCTGCCCAGTCTGTCTGCCTCCTTATACCCCCGATGCGTTCGTCATTTCCCCCGAGTTTTTTACGAGCCCCGCCGAAACGTCAAGTTAATCAAGTAGTACCCTAACATGGCGGAAAACGTTTTTAATTAAAGTTCATTACGTAATTCTTTCGTCTGTTAAGAGTTTTATTAACGTATAATATACGGTTTATGTGTTGACGTTTCGTTGAGAAGTTAATTTTGATTAAACGTGACAGTTCTAAGTCTGGGGGTTCATATCCTGGTTTAATTATAGGAATATTATAAAGGAGGCGCGGTTTGGACTACTTGCTGTTGCTGAGAAGAGGTGGGTGTTTATAGGTGAGGTATCGTCTGTTCATGGATCGTTAGAGGCAACCGTGGACAAGGTTGTGTCACTCCGCGGTTGGTTATGAAACATGCCACTTCGCCTCGAGAATGAAAAACAAAAGAATACCGAACCGAATGTCAAGGAGTGACCGAACCGTTTTTCTATAAAAACTCTGTCAATCTGCTATATTATGCAAAAGACTGGATAGAAGTTATCAGACGATAGTGACAAAGGGTGTACGGCCATGCCTGATCGACTTTGATTGCCTTGCCCCGTGATAAACCCTAAATGCAATCTTTTGATCTAACCTAAAAATATTGATAAGTGGGTAGTTTAGTTACATTTAGTTAAATAAATCGTATGGGGGACGATTATTTTAGTATTGATCTTATACCTATTTTTTTTAATTTTTCTTAAAATATTTTTGTAGCTGATAGCGTTTGACTTGCATGCGTAAACAATTTGTGCAAAAATTTGCAGAAACAACACGTTGCACTGTTCGGCGACCACACGACAGCGATTTGCAACACTTGTCTAAACGGTATTGCAGATATTAATATCACTGCGCGGTATACCGTTTTGACGTCTTAATGTAGACACTTAATTGTGCAAATTAGAATTTGCGCAAATAAGATTGAGCTTCCTAGGTAATCGTTGATTCTCGCAGAGATAATCATTCGCAAAAATCATTCCATCTCAGTTCACGGTAACTTAACATTAACATCGCACATGAAACGTTATTCGAAAACCAATTGTCGCAAAGTGCTGTTACTACAGACTCGGCGAACGTGAGAGCCCCGAAAATCTATTTTACAAATGAATAAACAAAATAACCACCGCTTCCCTTTCAAGAAAATTACTTAGAAATATGACGAGTGTACAGCGGGATTCATTTGTGTGTTGTGATATTTTGATGTTTTTTTTTAATTTAAAAACAACAAAAAACTTAAAAAAAAGAAAAGGTTCTCTATGGAGTGTGTAATTCGCCAACCTGTACTAGCCGGATTAATGTTTGGCTAATCTCGCCTTAGCACGACATAATACGACGACAAATTATGTTGCGCGTCGCGTACTAGACTTGCAGGCCAGCGTGTTCGACTAAGGCCTAAACCCTTCTCATTTCGAGAAGAGCAGTAGACTAATTATGTTATGTTGTGTCATTTCATTTTTTAGGGTACCTTTCTTGGTTACTCGTACTAATAAAATATTTTTGTTAAGTTTTTTGCGATACGTACGTTCTTGTTTCAAAATGTGTAAAGACAAGAAACAGCAACTAGGTATTCTATTACGATACAGATCTTAAAAAAATGTTAAAACAAGCTTAAATAGGTTACATAATTTAATTAAACCTGAAGTAACGTAACAGTTATTAAAAGCAAAATATAAATAGGAAACAACAAACTTATAAATATATTTAAATCAATCAACATCCCCTAGGCTATATTAAATTATTACAAAATAGCAATTTCATATAAATAACACACAATAAATCTAGCTGCTAAGTTATAAAACACAAACTAGCGTGCAAATGAAACACTAATGAAATGCAAATCATGCTATTAAAATAACACGCACAGCTTCCTTATATATTATTATTTAAAAATATGGTAAACATCTCCATTAGTATATAAAAATGGTAAAAACTTTATAATATGTATCATAGAGTGGTCGTGCAGCGTGCATTGAATTTTATTAGTTTCCTTACTTGACTAAAAGCCACGGATTGAAGGAGTGTCCGATATTTGATGTTGTCTTGTTATACGTTGCGATTGACGTATGATAGAAACAGTAAAATTAAAATAAGGTTTTTAATATAATTACTTACAACATAATGAAAAAAGAAAATGGAAATTGTTTTATTTTTAATATGTTTACTACAATGGCACAAATAAGGAAGTAATAATAGTATGTATATAGTGTATGTTTATCTCCTTTTGGATAAAATAATAAGTAGGTAACAAAAACAAAATTGTTGCATGTACTGAAACTGAATTCAAAATTACAAAAAATATGAGAGTCTTAGTCGGTTAATTTTAACCGACATCTACATATAGCCAGTAGGTATACGATACCTAAGTAACATAAAAACGAAGTTGTTGCATAAATACTGAAACTGAATCTGAAATTACAAAAAAGATGAGAGTTAGTTAGTCAATATTAAACGATATTTTGGTGCCATGTTATGATACTGTTAAGTAAATAAGCTTGATCGAAAATTCTACTCCAATAAGTTGCACCTTATTTTTCTAAATTGCAATTTTTTGTGAATCAATAAATCATCATATTTACAAAAATACACTACTAAAAAATAATTTATGTTTCTTGCAAGTAAAAATAAAACAGCCTGTACACAAAATAAGGCGGGCGTCACACCGCGCGCGCTAGGGCGAACGCGTAACGCGTCATCAAACACCACGGGGCAGCCATTGTTCTAAATATTCCATCGAAAACCCGTCTAAGTGATTGTTGGTTTTAATTTTATCAATGGGATGTGTGCAACGTGCATGTTTTGTAGTTTTAAAATAATTTTGTAGTGCAGTCAATTATACGACCCTTTCCGCTACAAAGGGCGTAAACACCAGTTTGGGTAAATTTACTTTTTGTTGCAGTCTTACTTAGTTATTCACGCTCTTTCGATCTGTGTTTTTAAAATTGCGCAACGGCCAAAAAAATGGTTTTTAATACCACACATTTTCTTAAAGCTAAACATAGGTAACTTTTCTGCAAAACAGAGTTTTTTTTGCCTCTTGGTCTGCTGTAGATGGTCCTGGGGGACCGTTTCTACGTAACCGGGTAGTTATTGGCGAGACCTGAAGGGTCTCCAGCCAATGGGGGGAAGTAAAATACTTAACCTAAGCTAACTACTTGTACTACACTAACATCATGACTACCTGCAACAACAGCACTAAGGGCGCCAAAAAATGGTTTTTAATACCACACATTTTCTTAAAGCTAAACATAGGTAACTTTTCTGCAAACAGAGTTTTTTTTTTACTCTTGGACTGCTGTAGATGGTCCTAGGGGACCGTTCCTACGTAGCCGGGCAGTTATTGGCGAGACCTGAAGGGTCTCCAGCCAATGGGGGGGACTAAAATACTTAACCTAAGCTAAGTACTTGTACTACACTAACATCATGACTACCTGCAACAACAGCACTAAGGGCGGCCCCGGACCTTGGCTTAGGGCGTTGCTGGCTGGGATTTAGGGGGGGAGACAGCTGGATGAGGGCTGAATTATCGGTGTGAGCAAAACCGAGTCGTAAAACACTATTTTTTATATTACCAGAGTAATATTTTTTTCTACTTTTTTGGTCATTGCCAAAAGTATGTGATTTGGATTTACGACATTTGTAGCGGAAAGGGTCGATATTATGGAGTTCAAATAGATCTATTTCACGGGAACCACAACAAGCGGCCTACATATTCTTTATGCTAAAATTCTAATTAAATTACCTATTTATTAGCCTTTGCTGTATTTGCAATGTAAGTAGGAAGTATTTAAAACAGCTATGGAGTAATAGATAAGCTATAAATGGCTAATTGTTGCAAACTAGTTTTTTTAATCTAGCCTAATGATTTATTAGCCCTGACCTTGTCTTTTATTAAGTAAGTACAAGGCTAGAGCTCATCAAACTTTGGACGAGATTTCAAAACCAGTTTGCAGCAATTAGTAGATAATTTGCGAGATATCTGAGACAGACTTCCTCAACTTACTGTCTTTTTCTTATTCTTTAACTAGGTCACGTTTGACCCTAGTTTCACCTGATAGTAACCGCAAACAGGGTCTAAGATGGCGCCAACAGGGTCTAAGATGGCGCTACAGGGTCTAATCTGGCGCAAACAGGGTCTAAGTTGGCGCAGACAGAGTCTAAAATGGCGCACAGAGATCCACGTAGCATAAATATAGAGGGACTCCTCTCAATCCCTCTGGCTCTCACATACACACGATTTAATGTGAGTGTGATAGCTAGCCAGTCAGACTAAAGATCCTACTACCAAGCGTGCTGTGTTTTATTGAATCTTTCAACGCGATGAAGTTTGTTATATTGTAACCCGCCCCACGCGATATAAAAAGTAATTAGGAGATAACGGTATTAGGGGGATCCCACCATCACCAAGTTCAGTAGTCGATTAGGTGAACTTACTATCAATCCGTGTGCATTTTGACGACGATGGATCTGATATACTTAGGACAATACCCATGGACTCGCTCACCGACTCGGACTCGCACCACCCCTATTTCCATTATGCAAACACCCTAAGGCCCCATTTCATTTGCAGGTACTATTTCCTACTATAAAATTCGATTGAAAGTTATCCATCACTGATAGTCGGTTTTAATTTTGTATAATGGTATGCGTGTAGCCAATCGCTTTATTATCCATTCAAAACAGTGGATTAATTTCATAATAACCAGTAAACGAACACTGTTCAATATCGGTCTTCGACCCACATCGAATAGGGTTGGCCTATTAGACCTGTAAATTAAGTATAAGATCCTGAAAATCCGAAAAATTGCTTGCTACTTAAGAGCAAGGACATAATACTTAACGTAAAAGCCGCGTTGACGCGATCAGAGTACACATTAACAGAGTGCACTCGGATACCTACTCGGACGCTAACTATATCGTGGCAACCGGTAATACAAATACACTCTAATGATGGCGTCCTGTCAAAGTCAAGTTCCACGACATGAGTAGCGTCCGAATAGGTAAATGAGTGTGCTCTGTCAGAGCGCACTCCACTCAGACGCCTACTTGGACGCTAATCGTATCGAGGCAACCGGTAATCCGCGCACATTGTGATGACTGCATCCTATCAGAGTTAGTTGCCACGATACTAGTAGCGACCGAATAGGTAACCGAGTGTGTTCTGTCAGACTGCACTCCACTCAGACGCCTACATGGACGCTACTCGTATCGTGGCAACCGGTAATCCGTCCACATTGTGATGACTGCATCTTATCAGGGTCAGTTGCCATGATACGAGTAGCGGCTGAGTTAGGTAAACGAGTGCGCTCTAACAAAATGCACTCCGAGTACAGTCTGATGACCGCATCCTATCATAGTAGATTGCCACGATATAAACAGCGTCCGAGTAGGTAACCGAGTGTTTTCTCTCAGAGTGCACTCAGAAACTTACTCAGCTGCTATTCGTATCAGTGCACACTATGATGACGGCATCCTATCAAAGTCGATTACCACGATATAGGTAGCGTCCGAGTAGGTATCCGAGTGCGCCGTCAGTGTGTACCTACTCTGATCATGCCAATGCGGTTTTCCTGATAACAGCGTGATGTTATCAGCATACAGCATAATTATCTTGATTCTTCATTATAAATACGGAATTCCCAATTTGTTTCGTATGGGGTATTTCTCAGTGAGATGACAAGAAATGGACAAAGATCATTGAAGAATTAGAATTACGTATTAAATGCGATATAGTCTGAGGGATAGGGGCGCGGACGTTACGCAGACGTGTTTGTTGGTAGATCGTGGCATGTCTGTGTCATATCTACGTCTTGTCATCTTGTGTCTAACAAGATACAATTCACACAGAGTGGACAAAAAATTCTTTGGCGGACTATTCAATGATTTGATGAGTCCTTAAAAGCAACTAATTAGCTTAATGTTACTGCCGAATTTTCAACAAAAATATTTCGATCAAAGTCAATGCATTTATTTCAATTAGACCATTTACAGACACTTTTGAAATGTCGAAAAAATAAGACGTTATTGCCGCGTTCCAAAGTGAAGATTCCTATGGAGAAGAACGGGCAATAAAGTCCATGGTTACTTCTTTTTCATCAAATACACTGGACCGCAAAGAAAAAGGGTCGGTTAGAAAATCTTCAATATCTTCAAAAGTACCTGCCCTAGCCTAATGAAATAAAGACTAAATTAAAGAATATTTAATGCCACATAAAATAATATATGAAACCTTTTTATTTATTTTTGATAATTGTATAAAAACTAAAAATGTAAAATAATGGTCGTTTTTGAATTTAGTACCAAAAAATTCAAATCAAAATTGTTTTACGTTTCTGTTAGTTTTGCAATAAAAAAGTTATAAATATGGTGTCTCTGCCTTATAAATTTTATTATTCTGAAGTCATCATGTCGGTAACCCCTGAAGAATTTACCAGGATTCTGACAATGCTTGAAGATGGGCACAGTCAGCGAAATACAGCGAGAACTTGTTGTTGTTGGTGTGACTCTTTCTACAGTTCAGCGAGTACTCCAGCGTTTCCATTAAACTGGATCCAATCTTCGAAGATCAGGAACAGGCCAAACAAGGAGCACAACGGTGCGCGATGATCGCTATATGGTGTCAACAATTTTGAGAAATCGCTTTCTTACGGCTGTTGAAGTAGAGAATCGTCATTTACGAGCTGGAGGAAACAATCTGAGTACGGATATAGTAAGGCGGCGTCTGGCTGAAGCAAATTTAAAGCCATTAAGACCTGTAAATGGCCCAAAACTAGAAAGACACCACAGAAACTCGAGGTTGAGTTATGGTAACGAACACGAGAATTGAACTCTGAGTCTGGTCAAGAGTTATATTTTCAGACGAGTCTAGATTCTGTTTACACAAGCGCGACGGGGGGAAAAGAGTGTTCAGAAGACCGGAAGAGCGCTATAACCAAGCCTATTTAGAAGAAAAAGTACCTTACGTCAGAGGCTCTGTTCACGTGTGGGCTGGGATTTCTTCGGAAAGCCGCACTGAGCTAGTGGTGATAGAAAATTTAACTTTAACTGCAGAAAGATATGTCACTGAAATTCTGAATGACTACGTTGGTCCATTTTTAGCGGACAATGCCGTTTTTGTGCAAAACAATGCCCGCTCGTATACAGCTCAGATAGTGTTTGCGTATTTTCAAGAAGTCGGTATCACACACATGGAGTGGCCAGCACGCAGCCCCGACTTAAACCCCATTGAGCATGCATGGGACGAACTGGGACGACGTGTACGTCAGCGTAATACGCCGCCAATCACGCTACGTGAAATGAAAGAAGCTCTAATAGAGGAATGGCAGAATATTCTGCAGCATCGCCTCAAAAACCTAGTAGAAAGTATGCCAAATCGCATAACAGCAGTATTGCGAGCTCGCGGAGGCAACACAAAGTACTAAAATGCGTGAAAACGGCATATCTGTAACCAATCTACATTTACGAAAATACTGGAAAAACTATGAATTTTTATTTATTTTAGGGCCGATTTTTCAATCGTCAGATAAATATCCACGGAATAAATATGACGGTTTGACATATTTTCTATTGAGAAGCTGTCATGACGTCAAACTTATTCCCCAGATAAAAGTTATCTGACGATTGAAAAATCAGCCCTTAAACATTTATTAAAAATTAAAAGCTTGAATTCATTTTATTTTTATTTAAGCACATTAAAATATTCTATAATTTAGTCTTTATTTTATAAAGCTAGGTCAGGTACTTTTGAAGATATTGAAGATTTTCTAACCGACCCTTTTTCTTTGCGGTCCAGTGTATTTACAAGAATTTGGTTTTGATCTGACTAGGCGTCAAACCTAGATGATAAGCATCATCCAAAATGCAAATCCAACCAACTAACGGGATCCCACTGTGAATTTTTGAATCCTTCTAATTCCTCGGCACCATTCCCTCACATTCACACCCGTAGGTGGTCTAAAGTCACTAAAGTTTTATCTTTTCCTTATCAAATGTCATTGGTGGGCCGAACGTGACATGATTGCAACACAAACGGTCGGTGTTATTGCTTCTCGACACGGAAGGCACCGAAGGGCGAAGGGACATCGGTGGCTTGATTGACATTACTTATTTATTCATTCCTATGTCCTTCGGAAGGGTTGGGTCAGTTTTGGATCTTACTAGGGATATTCGAAGATGTTTAAGAAATACTGCTGACCTGAATAAGAAGGTCTATGAAAAAAGTGTGAAGTTTGGAACCTAGTCGCGAATCTCATTTGTTTTTTTTTTGTTGATGGCCTTATGGAAAGTAGTTACCACCGCCAATACAAGATGTAACATAAATAAGAGTACAACCTCTTAAGGGGTCACTTTAATCATCATTATGAACAACTTTTACTATGTGACCAAACTTGAAATCGCGAAAAAAAAACAGCTGTTCCCTACATCAATGTTCGCATAACTCGTCAAAATGTAGGGAACAGCTGATTTTTTTTGGCGATTTCACATTTTGGTCCCATAGTAAAAGTTGTTCATAATGATGAGTACAATGACCCCTTATGGGGTTGTACACTTATTTATGTTACATCCTGTATAGACCCACAACATCAAGACGATTGCTGATGCGTTGCCAACCTTAGAAACAAAGTTGGGAAATTATATGTGCCTGTAATGTCACCTTTCAAACCGGAACACAACAATGCAGGTTGGCGGCAGAAATAGGTGGTGGTGGTACTTCCCGAATGAGTTGTTTCCTAGTTGTTTATTCGGCCTAGCCTTTTCCCAACTATGTTGGGGTCAGCTTCCAGTCTAACCAGATACGGCTGAATACCAGTTCTTTACACAGAGCGACTGCAATCAGACCTCCGCAACCCAGTTATTGGGTAATGCCAATATCTTAAGGTTAGACTGGTTGTCAGACTTTCGGGCTTTTGAATACCCGTAACGACTGTTATAAGGTCACAGGTCATTAGAACCACTTATATGCCGTCTTGTATGTACTTATATGCCGTCCACGCACGGACGACGAGTTGACCACTCGGTGACAACTCGCTGCTCGTATGCTTGCCTTGCGTTGCTGCAATATGAAAATGCGTTGCGCATTGCCAACGCACAAGTCCCCAGTGAACCGCGCGCAAACATCGAGTGGACTCCTCCAACGACTCCTCTGGTTGACCACGCGACGTTTACTGGTGATAACGCGGCGTCCACCCGTGAACCACCTGCAGACAACGAGTGGATGCCGAGCGACGAGGCGATGCGGTTCGGGTGCCGAGTGGCTCTAATGAGCTTGTGACCTGTAGATATTCGTATGACACTCGGGACCGACGGCTTAATGTGCTCTCCGAGGCACGGAGGGGTCTCGATGTGAAGCGAACGGTCACCCATCCACGGACTGACCGGGGCAAGCGCAGCTTAACCTTGCATATCATAATGATCCGCGTGGTTGTTAATTAGCCACGAGCCCTTCCTCTCTTACTGCTAGACATATGGCTGGTTCTGATGGCATAAAACGAATCATTTTTCGTACCAATGGTAGCATTTTTATTGCCAAACTGGACTTAGAAGTAGATTTGTAAGCTAATTTTACCTGTAATAGCTACTAACGCTCTACTAGCCAATGCTAGTATTTGCTTCATTATTGGTAAAGACACAAAAGTCTGAATTTTAACCGATAACGCTCGGTTAATTAAAGGAATCGGCCAATATGAATTGCTGTTCGTTAGTCTCGCTAAAACTCGAGAACGACTGGACCGATTGGCTAATTTTGGTTTTGAAATATTTGTGGAAGTCCACGTAAAGTTTAAATGGTGAGTAAATATGGAAAAGTTGCGAGGAAAACAGTGAAAACAACAATTTTATTTTCCCATACAAACTGTTCCTACCTGTCAAATATTTGATGTTCGTCCCGTCGGTACAATAAACTCGGGTCCCCTCAAATTAAAGAACGTATTAATTATGGGTTTCGAATCGACAACATGTATCCACAATATTCGGATTATCGCGTATTTCGATATTAAAAATGTAAAATAGCGTCACTATGACAAAGAATCGACTTAGTTGTTGTCAGAAATTTATTTACGTGGCATTGCAACGCAGCCGGGTACAGCTAATCATCATCTTCCTGCCCTTATCCCATGGTACTTGGGGTCGGCGCAACATGTTTTCTTCTTCCATTCCGTCCTGTCACCCGTCATGGTATCACTGACTCCCTTCTCTTTCATATCATTCTTCACACAATCCATCCATCTTTTCTTTGGCCTCCCTCTTCCTCTCCATCCATCCACATTTATATTCATAACTCTTTTGGTCACATGCGTTTCATCCCTCCTCTTCACATGTCCATACCAAGACAAACGGATCCCTTTAAACAATAATAAATTAGTAGGTACCTAATCTACATTTTGAACTTCCACAATCTTCAATCAATATCCTAATACATCTTACAAACTATTCGACTTCCAAGCGTAAGGGTCATTTTTGTTTGCGGTACCCCTTGGACCCTTTAAATACAAATAACGTTACCTTCCGGGAACAATGTTTATGAGTTTTTCATTGAACGGAGGTCGCTAGGAGGGGGGGGGGGGGGGGGGGAGGATGTTTGACGTAAGTAGTGTAAAGTCTGCCTTGGGACGCGTTCCTTATTTGTCGGGTCATTAACTTGTGACATGTTCCCGGGGCCAGATATTTGTCTTCGTGTGTTTGTTGGTAAATATTATTATGATGTGTGTGTGTGTGTGTGCTCGTAATTAGGGAATAAATGGTATTATGAGTCGTGTTTAAGGGCTTCCGTATATGGGCCACTTGCTACAGCCACGTGTGGCCGGCCACAAGTTTCGGACTAACTTTTCCATACATTTCGCAGGGACTCGTGTGGCCGGCCACTTCCTACAACAGCTTTTGTATGGAAAACTTAGTCCGCAGCTTGTGGCCGGCCAATTGTGGCTGTGGCGAGTGGCCCTCGTACTAATTGTTGTGTTATGAGCTCAGGTTTCTGTAGGCCTATTTATATTTCTTTATGGGTACAAATAGGTCAGGTCTCTTTCTGCGAATGTAGTTAAGTCTCGGGATTCATTGCAAAAATGATGAGAACAATTCAGAATATTCTTGAAAGTTAATTAAAACATACTGCGTATCATCAATCCATCTACCAAGTGTAATGCATATCATCATCATTCAGCCGAAAGATGTTCATTGTTTGACATAGGCCTCTCCTAAGCATCGCCACATCGACTGGTCCTGTGCTTCTCGCATCCAGCGGATTCCCGTGTCATTCACCAGGTCACTTGTCCACCTTAGGGGAGGCCTACCCACGCTGCGCCTTCCGGTATGCGGTCGCCATTCTAGACCCTTTCGGCCGCATAGGCCACCCGTTCTGCGAGCAATCATATCATCATCATATCAGCCTATTACCGTCTACTGCTGAACGTAGGACTACCCTAGAAATCGCCAACCATCCCGGTCTTGGGCAGCCCGCATCCATCCGCTACCAGCCACCTTCTTTAAATCGTCGGTCCATCGTGCCGCAGGGCGTCTCACACTACGTTTGCCCAAACGCGGTCTCCACTCTAACACGCGTCTGCTCCATCTACCATCTGTCCGTCTGCAAAGATGGCCGGCCCACTTCCACTTCAGCGTGCTAATTCTACGCGCAATGTCGGTCACTTTAGTTCTCTGGCGAATGACTTCATTGCGAATTTTATTCACCAGAGGAACCCCAAGCATCGCTCTCTCCATAGCGCGCTGAGCAACCTTAAATTTGTAGACCAGGCCCACGGTAAGTGCCCACGTTGCGGCTCCGTAAGACATTACGGGTAGGACGCACTGGTTAAAGACCTTGGTCTTAAGAGACTGCGAGCAATGTGTGAGCGTAATGCATAGGAATATCATAAACATTCCATTACTGTGCCACTGCAGGCCACGGGCCTCTTTTAAGGATGAGAAGGGGCCTTAAGTGTGGGTTGACGGACTACACACACCATAGAGAACTTTTAAGAGTCAGGTGTGCAAGGTTTCCTCTCGATATTTTCCTTCACAGTTAACGCAAGTGATAACCAGATTCTGATTCGCACATGAATTCTAAAAGTCAGAGATACGCGTCGAGCACTAGTCAACATTGTAATCCTAGGTTTTATAGCTTTGTTTATTTAGATTAATAGGTATACGAAATAGAAAAAAAAATAAAAAAAATATGTCAATGCGCAAAAAAATATTTCTTGTTCATTCTATTATCAAAACAAAAAGTCTTAGGGAAGTCGTTGACCTCAACTGACATGCGAACTAAGTTGCCATCTAAATTCATTTAAATACAGATAATATTGATAACTGCCTAGACGCGGTCAACGACCCCTTATCAATGACCTTCCCCACGTCCGATATTATATTTTTTCTTTTCAATATTCCTGCATCGACACGTTGTATAGAATTTGTATGACAATGCATTCTTTTAATGCCAATCATAAATTTTTGCAAATAGGAAATTTTGAGTTTATCTACTGCTATAAATTCTTGCCTATCTATATCGATTGTCAAAATTTGTTTTTTAAAGATAAATTCAACACCACTTGACAAATTTTGAAAATTCATCTTGATTCACAATATTCATCATTCGTCATCTTCTCTCGTGACGTCACGCGCTATTTGAGGTTGGAACTTGCTATAGTAAAAAGATAAGCTAGCCAGCAAGACTAGTAGCGGGGCTGATTGTCTCATCTAGTGGTGGGTCGTTATCGATATTTTTGAGAACGAAACACAGCCATTTTCCTGAGGAAGAAAACTTGTCGCCAAAACGGTTGTCGTTGCAACTGCTTTGAAGACGACCGAAAAGACGAAACGTATCAAACGGAACAGAACAAGTACTAATGGAAACGGATACTACGTCAACGACAACGTCCATAACAAGATCGATATCTGGTTTTACTGGTAAAATTATAGACTGTATTTCGTTGGTAAAAGTTTAATTTTCAATAAATTATTAGAGTACTGTTTTGCGAAAGAACGGAACGAAGATTTGCGACGAGTGCTTCGACTGAATCATTGCGACTGTGTTTTTTTAGTCGTAAGTACAAAATCGTATCGCACAATTCGAAGACTGGTTGTCGAAGACTGTTTGACTCAGGACGTAAAACAGTTCTATCGTCGCAAAACACGAAACGTTCTTTGAAAACGGTTCGTCTTTGCAACGCCCACCACTAGTCTCATCCCAGGAGGATAAGCATTAGAGGCTATCGTATGAGTAACACTATTTATTACACAGTTATTTTGATCAAATGATCTCCTCCAAAGCTTTTAATTTCCGGATGTATCAAATATATTTTTTACATTTTAATACATTTAGGACGCTCACACAACGACTCGCTAAAAACATTTAGCACAAAACGTATTTAATAAAAAAAATATAAAGTGACAGTCGAAAGTCTGACACCCGGTCTATCCTTACAATATCGGCATTGCCCAGCAACTAGGTTGCAGAAGTCTGATGGCAGTCGCTCCGTGTAAAATATTGGTACTCAACCGCATCAGGTTAGACTGGAAGCTGACCCCAACATAGTTGGGAAAAGGCTAGACAGAACAGTAAACACAACATCCCATTTCAAAGATTTTTGATGCTGAATAAAAATGCTGCCTGAAAAGATGTATCATAATGCTATGTTTAGAAATGATATTAAGTTGAGCCTATTCTATTGTTATAGTACATTTTTAAAATGAAAAGATTTTCTTTTTTTATGTAATTAATTAAGGGTGCTAATTAAACAGACTTCTTTTTAATAGCATTATTCGCCTCTAAAAATCTACATTGGCTTCTAAATCGTTAATTGTGGCTGACTTAGTAAGTCAGCCACAATTAACGAGCGTCTGAATGATACTATCTTAGCCACTTGTTATCTTCTATATAAGCCACTGTTCGTCACCCACTTTCATTTTCACAATAAAAACAAATGAAAAACAAAAAGAGTCGACGGAGCCCCGCTGCGCGCGGCTCCTATTTCTGTCTGCAGGGTTTAAAGTAACCTAACACGAAGGGGATGACGGGGGCTTCGTTCGCTCGCTTTGCTTGCTCACTCTACCCCCCGTCATCCCCTTCGAACCTAACCTATCCGTGTCGGGGTGCCCAAAAATTTAGTTGGCGTTGTAAAAAACTCGAATTAGTTTATTAGAGGTTATCTCATTTTCCCGTTGCTTAGTTATAAAATGAGAAGTTTGGTCACGTGGCCCATAAATAAATTTGTGGCTTGATTTATTAATTCTCATTAATTAATAGTTGGATCATACAATCACATAGATTGTTTTTTGCATTTTGTTTGTAAACTCGTCTATGTTACTTGTAGGCAATCTTATCTAAAACTTAACCCTTGCACAATATTGCAACATTTTAATCAATACCTAACAATATTGCTGATACTGCTACCGGCAGGAATTTATTTGTTTCCTGTATTTTAGAACATGTTTAAACTTGATCGGCTTAGTAATAATGATGCAATGTTAATGATGATTAACTTCTCATAGAGATGCGTTTTAAACCCTGTTTCAATCAGCAAAGCTTGAAGTCCACCACTAGGTATATGAATCTCAAAATATGTGATAATATGACATCCTTGACAGGGAGAAACGTATAGTATAGAAAAATACAGCTGTTCCATATTATTTTGAACAACATTATTTTGTTGTGAAACATCAGTTTAATTTAATGTAAGTATTTAGAATTTGTCCCTTAGTAAAAAAATTACACAATGATATGAGCAGCGTTCATGGTTTTCGGATGTACATCGACTAAGCAGTCATGCATCATACATTTTTTAGCATAGAAACAACATTTTAATTCACATATTTTTACGTGTAGCTACTCCTAAACGTATATAATTTCGCACTTGTACAGCCGTCACCCAAAATGAGTGGCAGTTACCCACGTCACATTAACATGACGGCTATTTTCAGTTTTATAACTTTTATAAAACAAAAGCAGCCTTTTCTGCTTGTTTATGCGTGTATTTTTGTAAAACCACTTATAGGCACTTATATTTACTTAAAGGTATATATGTAGAGGTATTTGAGGAGATGTATGTTTAGCGATGGATAATTTTAGGCCGATATGCATGATGTGAGACTCTATGAAATATTGATGTGTTTTGTAGTGGCCTGGTGGTTTACAGTCCCGATTCTTGTGCACCAGGTTGGAGGTTTAAAACCTGGTTTGTGACTTTTTCAAATTTTATGTACTTTCTAAGTTAATCTCAAGATAACATCAATGAATACAAAAGTAAACTTAAGAAATATATATGTAAATTGTAACGTTTTCAATGCCCTAAAGGTATAGTGTTTTATGTTATTTTAATTATATTCTGTAATTAATTTTATGTCGTGGTGGCCCGGAGGTTACAGACCCGCTTGTTAAGCATCGGGTTGCGGGTTCAAACCCAGGCATGTACCAATGTGACTTTTTCAATTTCATATGTACTTTCTTAGTTAATCTAAGACGCCATTGACATACGGTGAAGGAAAACATCGTGAGGAAACCTGGACTTAATGGTCTGAAATCGCCAACCCGCAATGAGCAAGCGTGGCGATCAATGCTCATTCCTTCTCTATACGAGAAGAGGCCTTTGCCCAGCAGTGGGACAGTTACAGGCTAATATTTATATTTAATTAATTTTAAGCGAACTATTTTGTAAGTTCTCATGAGATATAAAATTCTTTGAACCTATCTAAATACCAGTGACTTATGGTGAAGAAAAACATCGTGAGGAATCCAGGAGTTAATGATCTCAGATCGCCAACACGCAGTGAGCAAGCGTGGTGATTAATGCTCCTTCCTTCTCTGTATGAGAAGAGGCATTTACCCCGTAGTAGAAAAGTTACAGGCTGGTATTATTTTGTATGAAGAACATAGCGTAGGTTCTTAAAACTCAAAGAGAACCTTGAACCTAATGCTTTCGCGATAAAGATGAAATCTATTAAATAAAGAAATTTGACAGATTGTTTTAGGTTGATGTGCAGCTGGCGTCTGTACAGTAAGCGTTGCTTTTACGTTTCAAATTTTATTTTTTGACATGTTTTTATTTTTTGTTTTGGTTGTGAATATTTTTTTAGTATGTACAGACGCTACAATATTGCTGGTTAACGGAAACGGCTTGTTAGTTAACATACTGTATAACTAACAACATAAACAGAAACAAACGTGACGATTATGTATGTAATAACTAAACATTACACCTAACAAAATAAACAGCTGATTAAAAAAACGTTTTCGCCGAATCAGGATGGAAAGTTAATTCAAACATTCAAGGTCGTCGACCTATCATATGATTGTGACGTCACGGCATCACGATCAAAATATTAGATAATAAACATAGCAAGGTGACACTATGATAACAATAATCGGGGTTCATTGACCAGCGTTATCAGAACGACCTCAGAATCACCGATATCTTATCACGATTACTTACATACAGTGTTTTGGAATATTTTTTTGGGTATTTTATTTCCTTTACCCAATTCCTCGTAAGTTTAATGTTTAATACAACTTTAGTAAGTAGTAAAAAACAGCAAAATGAATACCATAACGGTTTCTGATGATGTTGATGGAATCACTTATCGTTCTTTTTGCCTAACCTTTTCCCAAATATGTAGGGGTAAGCTTCCGGCCTAGCAAGGAGCAGCTGAATACCAGTGTTTTATCAACATCAGCCATAAAACCTCCGCAATCCAGTTTCTGGGTAATGCCGATCATGTACTACAACTTCAGGAATCTAATGTTGTTAACAGCTCCCTTTGTTGATGGCATTATTATTTGACTTTTTAAAAATTTCAACTCATCATGTCG
Organism: Amphipyra tragopoginis; assembly: GCA_905220435.1. Classification (NCBI taxonomy): domain Eukaryota; kingdom Metazoa; phylum Arthropoda; class Insecta; order Lepidoptera; family Noctuidae; genus Amphipyra; species Amphipyra tragopoginis. Next base: position 1,799,923 of record HG992010.1, on the reverse strand, counting down.
CTATGAAATACCAATGAAATGAAATAGATCTGTCGAGATTAGACATTTCAAATCTAACATAATGCTTACTTATTGAAAGTGAACTTATCATCTGTGATGATGGTGATGAATTTCCAGACATTCGTTCACAACGACGGCTTCCGGGATGACTCAGGTTTACAGTAGCACGTCAGGTCAAGAGTGTACTTACTGGTGACGGATATATCCGATGTTTATCAATCATTCATGACCTAAAAGAGATATATGGCTGAGGTAGCCAATGTTTCCTGCAATTTTTTTATATTTATCATCTCTACAAGGAAAAACTGCTTGAAATCGTACACTTAACGTTTTATCTATTTCACTGCACACTGTAAAAAGGGTAAGAATATAAAATAAAATCCCTTGAGTAACGAACCCTCCTAATAAAACCTAACCAAATAAGCGTTCCTGCAGAAAAATAAATAAAACAAATCCACCCCACTAAAACGAATTAAAAACTAATGATAAACAAACACACGATTAAAAAACCAAAATGACGTCCATGAATCATTGTACGAAACAATTAACCCAGATATTGCGATCGAGGCATAAGCTCCATGAAATTATAAATTATGTAGGAAGTAACGCTGGTGAATCAACTGGTTGCGTGTTGCACTGCGCTGGTACTACTGGGCTAAGTTTGGAGTTAATCAAAATGCATCATCGGTTTATACGTGAAAATAATAATTTAACAATTTTCACCGCCTATCTGTTGCTCAGTTCCGATTTGAAAGGTACGGAAGCCGGTGAAAATAATAGGCAACCCACACTTTTCATTTTGTCTCTAGAGTTGGCAATACAACAGCAATCCCCTTGGGGTTGCAGGTGCTGCCGGGGTTGCGATGCATGCATCTGGGAATCCCGTAACCCAGGTCATAGGTCAGGGGAAGGAACACCGTGGGCTTTTAGCAGGTATGAGTCACCCTCCGTTAGATAACCCTCCGTTTTCCCCGGGAGGAGGGAAAAAGTTTAGACGGAAGAAATTTTCCATGAAAAAAAATCTGCCGTCGTCTTATTTGCCAACGTATAATATAAAAATATGCCAATAATGTGCTTTCTAAACCAAACACTGAATAACTGATCATTGATCAGCACGCTTCATAAAACGATAGGTGATCGGGAATATTCCTATTGTAAAGAAGAAGCTGCTGCCCATTGATATAATACCTTAGTCGCATTCTACGTCAACTGCTTCAGTGTCAAGCGATGCGAGAGTTGGTAGACCTTTTTCTTCACAGAGAACCAAAAAAAAATGGAAACATTATTGAACATAAACCTTATCCGTAAAAACCTTAGGAATAGCTGATTTTTGTAAGCAGACAGCAGCTGCTCCTAATAAAACTAAGGACCCTTGCCATATTGGGAATCGAAAAATAAACAGAAAAACTAGATGATGAAGAAGAAAATTGAAAGGCACCTCGTAACCAAAAAAGGTGTGCACATTATCTTGCTTGTCATATATTACATTCTAGCAATAAAGTTTTATCAGTATTACGGTTCACTGATACAAGAACAACAAGTGAATGAACTACAATGTTAGAAAGAACATCGAGTATCAGTCGCTGTCATTCAAGTTAGAACAGATAGTTCAGCTAGTGGGTTACTAAGAGGATTAATAAGCCAATGCACTAATGTCCTTTATATTCAACCTGGTAATCCAAAATACTGATGAGCCTCACCTACAAATTTCCACAACTTTATCAGCTTGGATTGAGATCGAAGTTGATTTTGTTTTGGGAAGTAAGAAAGATATGAATATCTATCTCTCTAATTTTCCTGACAGTCTGATTGGTGGCCTTTCACGAAAAAAATATTTCCTGTCATCACCATGATGTACAGACCCTGTCTTACTATTTATTTTTTGGCGTATGCAATGTTTTTTCATTCTTGGACTAGACTAGACTATTTGCCGTTCTGTTTTAAATCCCGTTTGATTTCTTTAAATCAGTTACATCATCGGGTAAGTGGTGTACCTCGCCGTCATCATTAACATTTCGGCTACCATTTACAGTCTTACCTTGATTCACCTTTCTGTATTTTGCTTTACCAATTTTCCATTGTTTCTTTTTTCTCCTCTCCACCTTTAACCTTGTGATCCATCGTGTCATTGCTTCAGATCACCATCGAAATCAAAGTTTGGCTGCATGATTCCAATTCCTTTATTGGAATATTAAAGATACTTGCTTTACCTACTCTACTATTTTACCAAGAATACAAATATACTACTAAATTCTTCTATTTGAATCACAAACAATTATCAAATACAAAACTAAATTCACCCAAGTCCACACGCTAAGCGGTGGCATATAACCTTGTACTTTATCTAAAAGTGAGTCAATACATACGTAGTACTGCAGCTGTTTTCTGGGTAGCTCGCCCTTCGTATATCGTGCGTTTCAATGTTACTTAAATACTTAATAACTATATACTGGGTCAGTGTTGCCTTGCATGATTTTTTAGAACTAATTTGTATTAGAATAATTGCTTTGGTATATTATAACTGGGTATTACAGAAGCTTAAGTGTATAATTATTTTTCTGAGTGGTCTTTTTAATGAATATGACACATCATCTGTTCCTGTAGATGTCCTAATACAATAGGAAATGTAGATAGATGGAACTTTAAATCATAGCTACAGATGGCAATAGTAGATACAGTAGATTTGATTTATATAAGTGTAAATGTAGTATATATGGCTCTATCTCCAAAATAAAAATTGACCTCTCTGTTACTTAAAATTTTAAACCTAAACATTTTTGTAAGAACAATGTTACTAACAATTGGGCCTAGTTGCCACAAATAAACAAATATTTAATTTAATTTACAAAACTGCTTGGTTTAATTCAAGGCCAACATAAAAATAGGCTTATTTAGACATTCTTTTTGAAATAAAAATACCGAACACAATAATTAATATCGTTATGTGAAATGTACCAGAGAGGTCAATCAAATACGCTGATTTTGGAAATCATCCCAAATATACAACAAGTCAATAATAATGATCACTGTTGATGCAAATAAGAAAGAAATGAAAAAATGGAGAAGCAGACCTCGGCTAAAGACCGATGAATAATACTAAAAAGGAAACATTTCATAAGAATATACAATCAATCAACTGAGCCATCATCGACCTCTGCTGAATTTAGATGTCACTCAATTTGCGCAATAATATTGAAACGATGATGAAATAACAACAAAAATGTATGTACTTAGGTAAAGACGTAGGATCTACAAGAGTAATCTTGTGAAACAGGTTTTAAAATGACGTAAAATTTCAGAATTTAGGGTCCTAGGCACTTTTAGCAAAAAATTATTAAATCCCAAAGCTGTATAGTTACTTTTATTAAAAAGCCTATAGGTACGCACGGCTACAGATCAAGCTATACTATTCCAGTATAAGCTGATCTCGCATTGTATAGGATTTCCTTACAATGACAGGTCAGTGTAAACTGGAAATGTATAACTTGATGTGTAGCCGTATGTACCTCTGTTCTGCCTAGTCTTTTCCACAATTTTGTTGGGGTCGGCTTCCAGTTTAACCAGATGCGGCTGAATACCAGTATTTTACACGAAGCGACTGCCATCAGATCCCCGCAACCTTCTGGTTAATGCCGCGGTATCCTAATGCAAGATCAGTTGTCAGATTTCAAGCTTCTGACTTCCCGTAACGATTGTCACAGATATTCTTATGACACATCTTCCAAATTATCCAAACCTATACTCTATTCAGCGCAAGATGAGTCCGGAGACTGCTATCGAAAAACGTAAACGACATCATCAAAAACCGTAAAATAGCTATTATCCATGTTTTGTGTTTTAAAAATGTTTGATCTTCTTTGTATGGTAACGTTTTGTAGAGAATTCGTCAGGACTGAACAGGTAGACAGAAAAAGGTATAGTGCTAAATGGCATTAAACCCAAAGCTATAGTTACCTAAGTTAAAAACCTACCTAGAAGGTAGATAGTAAATCATAATATTCAGGTGCATAGAAACCACAGGTGTCGACGCTCCGCGAAGGAGCTGACGAAATAATACACACAAATTATAACACGTAACTACTAGTATTACTAGATATGACTACAAGTCTATAGTCACGTAGGTATCTGGATCCAATTACTCATAATTACTGCACGGGATACAGAGATAAGTACCTATAAATAGCGAAATTAATAATAGTCTGTCTATCGTTCATTGATGGCGTGATGTTGGTAACTAAAAATAGGACTTTCCTCTTCCCGTGGGTATCTGATGAGTACTTCTGTAGTTTGATTTTTCTAAGAGCTGCAGAATTCAGGAAAACTTGTCTTTAGCATATATGCAGTCTGACCCACTGCTGGGCGCCGGCTTCCTGTCAGAATGGGAAGGGTCTTAATCCTCCACGCTAGCCTTTTTGGAGCTATCTCAGGTATGCAGGTTTCCTTACGATGTTTTCCTTCACCGTTAATACAAGTGATAATCAAATTTGCCTCGGCTTAGCACTATTAACACTATAATATCCTGGATTAAGGAACTTACCTTGGAAACATCTGGAAATTATGCAGATTTTTTTTAAAGGTAGATTTGGAAATGTCTTACAGTTTGACAGGGTTTTAGTTACTAAACCAATAGGATGCCGTAAATAACAGCCTTGCTTTAGATTACCGAAGGCATACCTCCTGTACCCACAACTTGCCAATGTCAGTCAGGTCCTGGAAGGTACACTATGGGAGTTTTAATTGATAGAAGCCTGACATTAACCTCCGCTTTCCCCAGGGCGGAGGGCAATCATGAGGATTACCTCCAGTAATAAAAAAAGTGTCCACCGACAGAGGTCAAGCCTATCATCATCATCCTCCTGCCCTTATCCCAACTTATTTGGGGTTGGCGCAAAATGTTTCTTCTGTAATTACTTCTTGTTTCACTTGCATGACAAGTGCAAATGTTTTGGCTAAGTTTTATGACCGGCCGCCTGCCTGATGTCAACCGTCCTTGGGAATGCTTTGAGGCCAAGCCTATCATCTCCTTTTATTGGATGCAAATCCAACCGTGGGCAGACTTCGGCCAAGGTCTGGCCTAAACTCTGGAATATTCCTACCAGAAATGCAGTCAGGAAATATATGCTTTCAACCTTTTCTGAGCGTCATTTTACCTTGCATCATGCCAAGATCATGTCCCCACGAGTTCATCGCCACGCTTCCTCCCTCCAAGGTCAGATGGTGATAATTGATAACGAGTTGTTTGTGTATCTTAGCTGTTATCAGGTTGTTTCGTCACCATTGTTTGTCTGCGTTAGTTTAGAGAAAGTTATTCTGTTGTCTGCAAAAATGTTTTAGACGCACTTCTGTAATCGTACTGATAAGCAAAATGAGAGTTATCAGCAATTGCCATCCTGTGCTGTTAAGTCAAGTAGGGTTTTAAAGTGACGGTCATATGCTATAAGTGCACGTCATTTAATAAATGCCCGGTCACAAACGGACATTTATTTTCACGAATGGCAACGTCAATAATGACAGTGCATATATTGACGTTGTCGCGGCAATGATCAAAGAAACATACCTGTCAAATATTACTTACTTCCACTAATTATACAAAGTATTTTATTTAACAGTCACATCTTACTATTTTATTGGTACCTATAAAATGAATTACAATACATAATATTCAGAAATACGAAACATTCACCGCTTGCAGTTTTGTTTTACATCTTCTTCTCTTGTGTCAAGAACAGCTCATGCTGTACCTACTGAAAAGATTAGCCAGTCAGCAAGGTTGGTAGCGAGGCTGACTGCCCAGGGTGCGCCGGACGTACTTGAGTATCGTCATTCGTTGAGGCTCTTTTAACGCACCCCATTTCTCAGCAAACTAGAATATAAACTGTCTCAAATCATTATAATTATGATATTAAGGAATGGAATATACGGTTACTTTAAAATTCAACATGACAATCCGGACGGAGTGACTGAAAATCTTTGATCACATTCGAGAAATTTTGGTCACGTTTGAGAAACTGTTTGGTCACATTCGAGAAAATGTGGTTGACAGCACTTCACATCTTAGATTATTCAATTTACGCAGTAGACATTTAGTCAGCACATCAACTACGCATAATCACAAGTACCTATGCATGTTTATACCCGGATCATGACGATATTAGTCCATAATCGGTCAAGTAGTGACGTGAAGTATTGATATTATAAGGTCACATTGTGCGTTAAAACAAGTGCAAACGATGACGGTAATAATGTGCGACGTGTGACGTGACGTCAAATTGACGAAAGATCGTAATGGCACTAAAGTTTTAGAATACTGTTTCCCTTCATCAGCAAACGAGCCGTAAGAGACAAACCTGGCACTATAATTTTATTGTGCGAATAATGGCAATAGGCTCATGACATGAGGCAAAACGTGAACGTGAGGCAAAGAACTCCCTGATTAAACCTTCTGGATATACAGGCGTGAGTATAAATTCAACCCCTAAGGGGGTGAAATTAATTTTGAAAGTTTATATGAAAAATCTGGTACTTTTGAAGTAATAATAAGCATGGAATTAAAAAGGTAGGCTCTTGGTGAGAAATAAACACACACATGTTTGAGGGTTTTTGGAAATTCTACCTTTAAGGGTCGAATAGGGGATGAAAAGTATTTTTTGAAGTTAAAAGCATGAGATTAAATAAACGGGTTTCTGGTTAGAAATAAATGTACACGTGTTTGAAAGTTTTTGTTAATTCAACCCACGCCATAGGATCTGTTGCAGCATGCGTTGGCTTTCGATCACCTTCACCATTCTATACATTTTTTCTAAATCTGCAGTGACAACATATTTAAACTGTCGGAATCTGATAAGGGGGTGAAATAATAAGGATTGAATTTGTATGAGAAATCTGGTACTTTTAAAGTAAGAAGCATTTAGCCGTTATGTTTATAGTTTTTTGTAATAGGAGGCGAAATTATTGCCCTCGACCGGGCACAAGTCCAAACTCCGGGATGCTACTGAGAAATTCCTCGCGGCAAAACCCAATAACACTTTGACCGACCTAGGGTTCGAAGCAAGGACCTCAGCAACTCATCCATCTCTAAGTTCATTCTTAATCCTGTCTCTAGCTTTATTTACTTTTCATGCAACCACACTTGTTGCTTGAATTCTAAAATAAAAAATAAATCTTTGCAAAATGCCTGGCTCTTTATAGCCAGTCTTTAGCTAAGGTCATTTGATTTTAATCTCTTGAAATCTACTTGATCGTGCAACAAAATTGCAAAATAAATACTAAAATGCTTTAAACACTGTTACTGCAAGATTACTTTAAATTGATGAGATAATTATCAAAACAAGGACAAAATCCTTTTGAAGTTATAGCAATAATAAGTAAGGAATGTATAAGGCAGTGGAAACGCCAGTAGAGGATGCTCTAGGACATACATCGATATTATTGGGGATGTTTTTCAAATAGGACAGGCACGTAGTACTCTCAACCGGCGTGCGTGTGTGACAAGATGTATGAACGTGGATGAAGCGAAAGGAGTATGTAAGGATCGTAGCATGTGGCGTTCTACAGTTTCTGCCTACTCCCATGGGAAAAAGGCGTGAGTTTATGTACGTATGTATGCTTTCATATAACTATGTTACGGTATATAATTATATCCTTAGGGATATAACTATGTATACATATTACGGCTTTATCTACTGCGACAATGCACTTGTAAGAACATAAACAGCTTCTCCTTTTCTTACGTGTGGAAATCCTCATGAGTATCCACCCTGGGGAATATGGAGGGTTATGCCAGACTCGAACCGGTTGAAACCACCACGGTGTTCGTCCGAGAACCCTTGGTTGAGATCGTGGGATTCGGTATAGTCTTTCGATCTCACGAAAGCGAGTGTTGTGACTTTTATGTCTTTGATATATCCAAGGTTCAAATTGTAATTATTCACTTTTCTTCTTTCACCTTCGTCAGATAGAACATCTGTAGTTTATTCATCGCAATCAAAAACGTCGAAGATAATGGAGGGTCCGTTCCCGCTGACCGATGATTGGTGATGAGGCTTTGACTGCCAACAGATGGCAGTATGGCCAAAATAGCCATCCAATTTCCTAAGCTAAGTACTCACTGGTTTTTAGGGATACTCAACGGCGTTTCACAACGAATTAATATTTTTACTTGTTCTTTGGCGGATTCGAGAGGGTGACACTTAAATATTTGTCATCTGTATGGCTAAATTGTTGTATTGGGTAGAAGCCTGTAATAACAATTGTAAGTAGTGAAATAAATAAATAATTAATTAAAATAAACCAGGCCACTGACGAGTAGCAGCCTCGCTGGTGTGAAAGCACTAACTAACTTCGTGGTCAACAACTATTTCTTCATCAACATTTCTTCCATCAACACTTCTTCAGAATAGCTCTTCTATTCTTCTTCTTGGCGTTTCGACGGTAGAACCTAGTATTTTGAACCAGTAAGTACCTAGTCACATTGATCGCTACATCATTGGCCTTTTTGAGGTCTTCCAGGGTTTACGTGCACCTGGGACACCAGCAAGTAAGATGTGGTCAGGAATACCGTAGTCGCACTGGAAGAGGGTAAGGTTGTAGGTAGGATCACCTTTGTCATCATCATCCACTTCACACATTTCACCTTCTTTTTATTTACTATAGACCTTTTTTTATCACAGGCCACATAGGTTTGGAACACAATCTATGTATATTCAAAAAATTGAAAAGCACTCGTAAAAAAAGAAGCAAAGTTGCTTTGGTAAGGGATTCAAAAGGCGACGACGAAAGGAAGCGGACTGGTTTCAATTGGAAAGGGACTACTACTGAGCCTCCGGTACTGCTGAACTCCGACTTACTAGAGGGAGTCGCCGCACTGCACTGCTGACCTACCAGCACTCCGCCTAGTCGCTGGTACTGCTGAGCCTCCAGCACTCCAACTTACTGGAGGGAATCGCCTCACTGCTGACCTTCCAGCACTTCGCCTAGACGCCACACTACTGAGCTTCCGGTCACCAAAATACCACAGAGAAGATTTGTGTATCCAATTATTTTTTACGTCCTTATTACTCACAATAAGCATTCCAAATCTTAACGTGCTATTAGGGACTCCTAAGTGTTTTTATCCATAATATAAAGTTGTCTACTCTTTAAGTGTTTGTGCGGCTAGGGGTAGGTAGGAATCCTTAATTTTAACTCTTCCTTTCAACTGATGTGGCAGACGTGACCTTAGGTTCTCAGGAAATCCTGGGGCCGTCTGCTACATTACAAGGTCTACGTTGCCCCATTTTTCCCAATTTACAGCAGCCTACTTAGATACATGATTGTAGGAGAAGTTGTGGATTGTGTTAGGTCACTGAAGTCACATTTTGTTGCATTTTTTGTTAATACATTAGTTCTTACATCAAGATATTTGACATTCTAATGTATTGATGAACCGTAAATATTTAAAGGTGACAAAAACAATATTTGTTTTCTCAATATTTACAAGAGATGCAAAGATTAAAGTACCTAATTATGTTGTCTTCTCAGTAAGAATAAATAAATAATAATAAAAGAACGACTAGCATTCTAGATGATACTAATGTAGAGACTTTTTCTTTTTGTTTAGCCTCTTAAAATCTAGATATCTTTTTGTCAAAAACCGTATCAATAAAAATGTCATATGATTATAAACAAGAAAATAAATCAAACAAAATACAGTAACATATTACATATGTATACATAGATATTATGGTAATAATATTACGATTATAAAATCCAAGTTTTTAGGTATAGTCATATGTAATAAAACTATGTATTTTCTATGATCGAGGGGTATAGGGGAATCCCTCTATATCTCTGTTACTTAGATTCGTGTGCTTCATCTTAGACCTAGGGTCAAATGCGAGAAAGTCAAGTAATAAAAAAGAAAATCATGGGGTGTTTAAACACAACGACAAAAAAATATAAATCCTTCGACTACTTCTCTATGCTTGTTAGCAAAATGCAATTATTAGCAAGGACGTAACTAGTTCTTCAATCTTTTTTCCCATGCGGGTATACAGAAAATGTAGAATCCCACATGCTACGGTCCTTACGTACTCCTTTTGCTTCGTCCGCGTTCACACATCTTGTCATACACGCACGCCCCGGTTTAGAGTACTACGCACCTGTCCTTTTTGAAGAACATCACTAACAACACCGATGTACGTTCTTCTAGGGCGTCCTCTACTGGCGTTTCCACTGACAGCCGCCATATAAATTCCTTTTGTTAGTTGCCGTTCACTCAATATTATGATTAGAAGTGATGTCAATAATAAGAAGTACCTAACGACGAAACTTATCTTTTTGTCTTCGCCAATCTTCGTATTTCCGAATTACTACGATATATTTCTTTGCACTTTGATCTCTACCTATCTTGGCACCCAAGGATCAATACAATTTTGTGTACATTCTATACCTTCCTATCCTCAAAAGGTCAGACTTTATCACTGCTCACCCCCTCAAGGAAACGTCGAGTATGTGACACTAAAATAGCTCAGATAAGCCTTCTTATCACAGCGACAGATTGTCTGCCGTTCCGATTGGCGCATGAAACACACGCTTGTTGAACGAACGATAAAGTTGATACGGGGAATGTTTTAGGTATACAGGACGAGATATAAAAGGTGTAACAGAATCCTATTCTACTAATATTGTAAATGTGAAAGTTTGGATATTTGTTAATCAATTGTGCCTTAACGTCTGAACGGATTTTGATGAAATTTAGCTCACGGGTAGACCGTAACTTCGATTAGGACATACAATACTTTTCATCCGGGTAAATCTGCATCTACTACTACACTAACTACTCATAGTTCCCCTAGGAGGCGAGTGTCTCCGCGAGCAACAGCTAGCTACCAGAAGTTCCTTGGGAGAATCGACTACTTAATCGATTTCAGCAATATTAAATGGGGAGTTGAAAAAATGGTGCTTTTTAAAAATCGATCAGTCAATCGGGATAAAAAAAATTAAGACTTTTTTCAAGGCAATTAAACTGAATTTTAAATGCGAGAAAAAGCTATGACAATTTCTTAAAAAATATGGTAAAGTGCAATAAACGTAAATTCTAAGTAATGTATTACGCTTTAAACTTGATAGGTGTTCTAAGTTGAATGTCGGAGTTTTAGATTTTTTTCTGTTACGTATAGACAGATTAGTTGGTAGTTTGGTTACCGATTGGTGAATAAATAGAGCAATGTACACTGAACCGTTACAAAATAATTTTCAATTTAGATTTTTCAAAATTCTTCTTCCTCGCTTTAGTTACGTATTCTGAAAATGGAGCTTCTAATCCGTGATCCCAAATATGACTTAAAATGCACACATCTGTACCCCAAGTGTGAGTTTTTTACGTTACTACTGAACTACAGTAGTAACGTAAAAAACTCACAGTAACGTACGCGAAAAATATCAAACAAATTTTTAGTCACGCTATTCGCCGCTAGAGGCGCTGCCAAAATTTCCATTCATTTTTCGCGTGACGCAACTATAGTAGTAACGTAAAAAAACTCACACTTGGGATACTGATCATAGTTGAGGATAGATAGATTTTAAGAAATTTTTAAACAGCTTCTCTTAAACTATTGACTTTTGGAGAAAGTAGAACAAAAGTTATTCATTATTGTTGGTACTTAACACCCTTTTGGATTAGTATCCCCTTTCCGACAAACCTTTTATAGCAGTCGTAAATGAGGGATGTTTTTTACTGTGTGGTCAATGTTATTTTCTTCTTTTTGCTCTTGCCCTGGTAAAAAGATTAGCTTGCCAGCGAGGTTGGTAGCAGAACGGGCCCAGGGTGCGCAGAATTTACTTCAAAGTGTATTCGTGGAGGCTCTTTTCATACACCCACTATTATTTTGTGCAGTTACTGTTATCTAATAACAATTCAAAGTCTAAGTGGGTAGTGTGCGCAATTGTGGATAATTGAAAACTACTTCAAACACTTGGGAAATTTTTAGAAACGTGGCCCTTACCTTCATAATAAATAGGTGACTAACAAAAGAGTACGTATAATAGTACGACACAACAGTCGTATGTCGCATCGGAAAACTTCGTAAAACCAATCACTTTCCAAACTGAGTGCGACTTCAAGACCACGAATGTTTGTTAGTACTGCAGTAAAAAATGATCTTTACGCTGACGCATTAAGTGTGTGGCGCGAAAATTAGCGACTGTCATTGGTTACAGGTACATCGATGTAATTTATTTATCCTTCTATGCACTATGGTGGTACATAAGGCGGACTTATCTCTGGTTTCTGATTTGCGAATTCGAGATAAGCAATACTAAGTCATATTTGAGTACGGAGTTGTCAAAAAAACGCTTTAAAATCCGTAATTTTTTGACAACTCCGTACTCAAATGATACTTCAGTACTGCTCATCCTAGAATTCTCAATTTAGAAACCGGAGGATAATGCCATAAGGCATTCTCTACTAGTCAACCTTTAGGTTAAAAAGAAAAGCATCGAAATGGGTACAGGAAAAAATAAAATAAAAATGAATTGCCAATTTTGAACTGAATATACTACGAATTTATAAGATATTTGATTAGTTGTGTTATACTGTACGTTTTTTTTTTCTTACGAACTATTCATAGTTCTCGTCATGGAAGACAGATTGACTTATGTCTGCTAAATACCAATCGTTTATGAAAGATTCTAGAAAATAAAATCTTTATCCCAAAAGTACCTACACTTCTACTTCCTTCCACCCGTGGAAGGAAGTAGAAGTGTAGGTGAAGATTCTTAAGTACGTCCGGCCCACTCTTGGCAGACAGTTCTGCGACCACCCTTGCTGATTGGTTCTGAAATGTTTTACCACGACACGAGCACGCTTGACGTATTCTCGATACATATCGGTATCTATTTAAATACGGAGCGAATATCTCCCCTTACATCCATCTTCTTTCTTCCCTTCTTTCAATTACCCACAACTCCCCAATTACCAGTACCCACCACTAAATCTAAATCCAAGTCCAGCCACTAAATATGGGAAATCGAATGTTCAATTTGTTTATGTTTATTCATGAGAACAAGGACTCTGAATACCGCCCTCTACAAGAACATACCAAATTAATTTGGACCCACCTACTTAGCATTCATTCCGTACAAACCGATCCCATGTTGCATTAATACGACTGAATTAATCAACAGTTGTTGTTGATAAGTCTTTCAGTTGATTAAGAGCTGAGAAAATTTTGTTTCGGCGCTCGGTTTCTTAGTACATGTTTAAGGGTGTGTTTTACATACTGATTGGGTGATATAAGGAATTGGTTTGGTAGATTTTCTGGAGGGTGGGTGTTGAGAATTGCGTGTAGGTAGAATAGAATAGGTTTTGCAAAACTAAACATATACAGTCCAAGTCTTCATAATGTGTACTTATGAAATTGGGTGAAACAAGATATCATTTTATGGACGGGAAAAATAATGACAAAATCCAAAAAAAAAACTTGATTTCTAATATCGAAAAACAGACTAAAACAATCTGATTTTCCGTAAATTCTTCCTTATTTTTATGTGACTGTATTTTTTTGGGGTAAATTGTATTTCGTCGTTATTGCCTGTTATTAACAATCATTACTGTTTTTGTTTTAAGATGAAGACATGGTCTAAAAATTACAATAAAAGAAAGAAGAAAGTCAATGTCTAACAGTATTTTTTGCCCTTCGTCAAAATTATGAATAGTTTCACCCAATTTCATATGTGCACTTAACTCACACTGTATACTGGGTATGTTTTTGAGGTAGGGCTGCAAGGCCTAATCCGAAACTATCAGGAATAGCAAAAAGACCTCATATTCGTGACCTCAATTTTAGAGAAAACTGCTGATTTTGCCAGTAATAGAAACCAAATTTGTTGCAAAAAAATACCAGCCTGTATTGCATCAATTGACAATGTTGCTGATAGGGTACAAATCCTGCAAAGGAATATTATATGGCAAATCAGACTCACTATATTATTCTCGTGTAGTCTACTAATGTCATTTTGAGGTCTACTGGTTACAATCAATTTACCAAGATTTTGAGTAAGACTGAAACGATAATAGCTCAAGAGACCATTAATTGACGATAAAAAGGTCATGAGTTCAAAGTAGCTTCGTTCAGCTATTGCGGTGAATTAATTTCCAGTGCTAGAATTAGATTGCTTTAACAAGAACATTTGTAAGATGAACAATATAAATTAATAGAAAAGCTAATCTTGAGATTAGATTGTCTTTTTCATGTATGGTACTCGTATCTAATATATTCTTTAGTAGGTAGATAAAATAAAAAAGCATAATTATGTTTATGATATGAAACCATGTCATCGTTAAGATTAATAATTATTTTCTACAGTTACATTTTCAATAAATGAAATGATAAAATGAAATGACTTAAATTAGCAAATGAACGAAATGAATGAATCTATAAAATAAAATGTAAAAATATTTTTACAGCCTCCAGTCCAGTCTTTATTCTTCATTAAACCCGAGTTCAAGAAAAAGCTCTAAACAACAAATTATTTAAATTAATTCCTACCTTCAAAAAGCAAGCGAAGATCAACACCCCACTTCTCTTCCAACTTTAGAGCCGAAAAGTACATCGTATCGTAAAACGGGAGCTTCATCAATCAACTTAATTAATATGTAGGTAGGAGGAAAATATTTAGCTCTGTAATGTAACAGATAAGAAGATCGCGCTGGGCCCTGAATATCAAACAGCGTTTAGCATTCACGGCGAACACTCCTAGATATTGAACGTGATGAAAAAATACGTTGCGGCCGAAGTATGGTTGAGCCGATTTCAATTTGTATTTACCAGACAATCGGCGCTCGTTGTTTTAGTGGCTTTAATGGGGTGGGGAGCAGGACTTTTTCTGTTTGGCACGTTTTGGGGTAGTTGGAATGTGATTTTTGGTTTTAGGGATGCCTTTGATGTGATGTGGCGTGGTTTGAGAAGCATTGGGTTGCTGGGTGATTGATTGATTAGATTTGGATTGGGTATTTGGGTCTTGTGTTTCTTTTATTTGGTTAAAGGCATTCAAAATGCTTTTGTGCTTTCAATAGTTTAAGTAACGGATATTTTTGTGATTCTCTAACACAATTCTGTTAATACGTCGATTTAAAATAAATGGGTTGAGATAGATGCGTGTGTACTGATTTTTTATGGTCGACGATAAAATGTATTTTCTTCTTATTATTATATCTCGTAAGTCAGAAATGGATTGTGATTGTATTTATTTATTACATTTGTTTTCCTACGTCAGAAGTCAAATTGGCGCCAACAATAATTGCGTTGTCTTCATTCAAATAAATTATCTCTTCCTGAATAAATTGTACCTTCGCAAACATATTAACTTACCGTTTACCTTGTTTAAAAGATAACAATATTCTTTGTATATGGATAGCAGCTTCCTTGTAAGCAATAAATAATGCTACTTTGTTTCGTCTTCCTGTATTTAATTTTAGCCCTTCTTTACCAAGACAAGTAACCTCATTAATAACAGATATTCATTGATTTTGTCATTGTTGATTTTTTAGTATACAAGTTTAGTCGGAAGGGGGGTACTAATCCGCAGGCCACTTAAAGTATCACTGATGACCGTTTTAATGCAAGTGTTAAAATTTAAATAATTCGATAGTTTTGATTTCCTAAGATGATTTCATTTTAGCTTTTTCAAAAATTCTTCATCCCTGCTTTATAAGTCGCGCGGAGAAGGTTTGCCGATAGCCTCATGACGTCACGCGTCGATGGTCGGTACGATTAGTAGGTAGGCCAGACGAGCGCGGGTAGCGGTCGGTGAAGTGGGAGGGGCAGTCATCGGCAAACCTTCTGCGCGCGACTAGTAGTTACAAATTCAGAAAATGGAGCTTCTAATTTATGACCCCAAATATGACCTAAAATATAAACACAGCTGATCATAGCTAAGAATAGATAGATTTTAGCGTATTTTTATGAAATCTATGAACAGCTATTTCTCTTAAACTATTGACTTTTGCGGAAAATTGTAGAACAAAAGTTATTCAATATTATGGGTTCTTTAACACCCTTTCGGATTAGTACCCCCTTTCCGAGTAACCTTGTAAATACGATAGAATGTCACAACATTTCACAATATATCACTCAAGGAACAGAGCCTCATTGCCGGCAGTGATAAGAACCACAGTATTATTATTATCAGGTCAGTGGGTAGCATTCTTCTCCATTGACAATGATACCGCGATAACCAATCCGTCTAACAATCTCAAAATTACAACCATCAACTCTTTAAAGTCATTAATAGTAACAGCTGTGGGAGAGGCCCATGTTTCATTTGAAGCCTATTATATAATACCATCTCCTTCATTTGCCTATTAAATTTACAACTCACCATCAACCATATTTGTTTACCGCCCATTCCATACGGATACATCTCGGGTCATTCCTATACCCATTACGTGAAACCATTAAGTCAAAATTAAATCCATCTGCGTACATTTCAACATTATAATTTTGAGGGCATTGCAAAATTGCTCCAAATATGATGACGTCATCAAAAATGAGTAATGATCCATCTAATGCGCTGTGGCATACGAAATTAAAGCTATAAATTTGAATAATACGATGCTTGGGCCTTCGGCCGGGGCCTTATTTGTGGAGGCCCTTAATGAAATTGCATAAGGGAGAATTTAATATGCCCTAGTATTGATAATCTCTCAACATTATCATTTAGCTAAGTGGATCTGAGAGTAGGTCGTCCTATCTTTGCTAGCGACGTGAAAGGTGCCCCAAGGGATTATATTGGGGCCTAACATGTAAGAGGTGGTATAAATTTAATTCAGCCTATTGCTTTTTAGTGCTAGACATTCACTGCCTTACTTTAGTTGCCTTGTTTAGACTAAACAGGGCTAAAACACCTTTTTCAGATATGGAGATTGACTTAACATTTTAGGCACTCATTAAAGCCGTAAGGGCAGTAAGGGCTTCTCAAAACTGGTTTTGCCTGTAGTCATTACTGATAACATTAAATAGTATTCATAATAAATATTTCAATTCATCCATCGACTTTCACCGTGTACAGAATTCATTAGCTCTTTATTTTCCTCGAAGTCTTAAGATTACTTGGATTCTCTATTTATTTTATTTTTAATAATTCATCGGTACCTTGTAGGCAAATGATTTTTCATGTCCTATTTGTTCATATATATTATCGTTTCTCGTTTATTTTAGCATACTTACTCTTATTGCTTTTTATACTTATGTTTTAAGGTCATCATGGTCCACTGCATCGTCTGCTGCCTTCGAGTTGTATGACATCACCGGTTCTCCGTCTGGATTCAGTTTATTGTGTCCACCATCTTGTGGTCAACCGTATTTTTTATTTGTGTAATATGTTTTTGTTATTGATTTACTAATTGCATTTTTATGTATTTTTCTAATACTGAATTGATCTTGTTTTTAATATTACTTTTGCTTTCTTTATACTATGTCTTTTTGCTTGAATAGCTTTGAAAATATAGTAGTACAGTCTAGATTATCAGTAGTACCTATTTCTAAAAATGTGTATCTGTGTTGTGTATGTTTGTGTCATGTGTTTTGTTCGTTTCATTTCTTAATTTTTGTATACGTTTGTCGATATTATTCTTAGAGGTGTTTGAGGGGAAACTTTCAATAAAATTCGGGTTATTTTTTAAAAACTGGATGTTTTACTTTACGATATATAATAATTATATGTTCATTGAAACAAATTACAAATACAAAATTTACACAGTTTGTCTTATGTATTAATCAATAACTACATTATTATTTAATCGTACCTATCATTTTAAAAGACTACTCATACATTTTATGTATATACCTAAAGATACAGTGACAATAATTTATACAACGGACGAGGGGAAAACGATGTTTAAAAATATGTCTTGTATGAAAACTTAAACATAATAGAACTCCTAAATTATTGGACAAAGATGAATAAATGTACCCGTCTAGGGTTGATTACTTAAAGATAAACCAAACTGATCTAATATGTACAATCTTTAAAACCAATGTTACAAAAAAAAGTTGAAAACAACAGTTTCCAATTTTTGGTAAGCCGAATGTTTTATCGCTACATACAAAGAGATCCATCGGTAACAGTGTTGAAAGAGCTTCGTATTTTTTTGGTATAAATTGAATAACACAAACTAATAATCAGGTATCAGGGGCCATTGATGATGAAGGTTCGTCTTATCAGACTAGAATGTCTCGGAAAAATGATGCAGCTTCCGACGTGGCCAAAAATATTTACAAGTCCAATGACAAAAGCTGGAAAATGAAAACATCAGTCCAATCCTTAGCGATATTTGTTAAAGCCATGCTTTCTAGCATCGTATTAAGTTTGGCATTGTACACCAAAGCATATATTCCAAATGTATACATGCATCTACCTTAATATTATTTGTTAAAATTTAATGGACCATTTTTTGTTCCTAATTTGTTCAAAGTAATTATATACAGTAAATTAACTTGAAACTTTCAATTCAACAATTAAGGACAGAGTCAATCGCAAGAGCAGCTTTCGTTGCGATTGTTTGGACAATACATATAATATAATATAATATAGCAGGCGTATCCCCCTGGATAAAGAACGCTTTAACACAAAAAAATCGCATCTTACAGTAACATTTGCTTAATCATTATGCTTTATAACTATCAACTTTATTCTTATGTTAGTTCCTTGACTCAGGTTGTGCGAAAATTTTCGTTATTTTTTATTATTCTTGTTTAATTATTAATAATTATTATAGATACCAATAATTATGACACACTCTACTATAACAACGAATATATGCGTACTACTGTCTGGTGATAATACAATATCGTTTATATTGAGTTACAGACACCAATTATTTACTATTTAATATTAATGAAGTGCGTGAGGACATGAGAAGGGAACAGAAGATTCGTTGTGTCTTGAAATATTTCGAAGCAAATAGGTTTAGGGACATGCTACTCTAGATCGCGACCATTGGTTGTAGTTTAAACTGCGACCAAATAAATAACATCGTTGTAAAGTTGGTCGCATTCTATAGTTTCAAATGTGGACGCAACATTAAAGCAGAATAATCATTTTTTTTCTCCACCAAAGTGGCTGGAGCTGCGACCAAATTTGTCGCCATGTATAAGTTATATTTACAAATGCCTGGTTATGTTCTAGAGAAAGTCCTAATTTAAAACTTGAAACTTTCCCATTTGTTTCGAAACCGAAGGAGAGGAGTACTAAGATAGAATATGCTTATAATAAATCAACAATAGCGTAGATACATATGATACAGAGATATAATTACGATCAATTATTTTTTTAAACAACGTAACGAGAATATCAACTTTTCAGTTCTGTGAATGATTTCACTAACATTTTAATCGCATTTATAGTATTATAACCAATTCTTATCATACAAATGGATTACTTCTCCGCAATGTCCGCCTGCCAGGAAATATACATCTAGTTGGGTTCAAAGCGAGATTGTAAGCTTAATTTCATGCGATGTCGATAAATTGATACACAACAATATTTTTTACTTATGCCACGGTCAAACTACGTGGTTATTTCTACTACTAACCAGACAACACGCGAAATATACCAATCATTTCTGCACAATACCCAGTCACTTCGTAAAATTTTCGCATTAACCGTGGCATACATAAGTAATATAATAAGTATATAATTACATATATATAACCTACAACAACTACGTCCTTTATGATATTTTTACTTAAGACGTTTTATATACCCTCTAATTTTTTGTCACAGTGTCGCTTTATTTTGACTTCATTATTATAAACATTTTTTTTTCAATACTTACTTACATACCTGAGATTAAAATATACTTCCATGGTATTCATAAAAGAATTTTAAGGCTACGAAGAGAGGAAGCCTTAAGCAAAGAATTTAGAAGAACATTGTCCAAGGAAGGCAATGATAATCTTAGGGACATTTATACATCTAAAATACATAAATGAAAACTATTAAACCCTGATAATTCCAATAATTATTGAAAGAGAAGCGCTAATTTACAACATTTTAAATTCGATGTTGCATTTATAAAATACTCTTGGGGTTTTGACAACTCCCCACTAATAAAAATCATATTTACAAGTTTGTACAGCGGCTTTGCAAATGAAAATTGGTAAAAAATGTTTGGTAATCCCATCGTTGAATTAAAATTGTGATCGTACTTTAATTTGATAACAGACAAGCATAAAATGCCTAAATTATTTTTTGTTAAAAGCAAAGCGATTTTGTATCGGATAAATTTGAATATTTAAATTGAAAATGGTAGTTGAATTTCTTATTCTATGTCTATTGTTTGAAAACGCCAGTATGACTTACAATTTTTATTAGCAGAAGAGAATTATACTAATTTGAGCTTGATGTCACTAATCGTAGACATATATATATATTGCTTTCAATCGTTGATTATTGGTTATTAACCCCATCATACACATGAGAAGTTGCAAAAAGAGGAAAAAAATACAGCGACTTTGTAAACAAATGTTATAAGGAAGTCCGGAGAAAACTTACGAAAGATAAAGCAGAAAAAAATGACACTTTATTGTCAAAGTTGAAAATACGGAGGGACCGGGTGTACAGTCAAAATATATACCTAATGAAATTCCTCATTCTAATGCGATATTTATATTTGATGACGACTTCTTTGTCATCAATGAATTTGAAAATAACAGTAACGAAAGTCTTTAAACAAAACTATAATTTGATGCTGCTTTGTTAGATTACAAACAATAATTTAAGATTACCGACTTTAAAGAAAAGTATCAGAAATTGAATCCTATAGTTGTCCTGTAAAATTCTAACGCGTAACTATTTTATTGACTGCATGACATAAAATGACCTACAACTATCTAGCGAAAACAACATTGATGTTGTAAAAAGCAAGCTATGCAATAGTCACGTTAAATTAATGTTGCTATCATTCAAAATGATAGTGCAGAATTAAATTGATAAAAGACTAAAACACCTTACAAAAAGAAATGCTCCAGAAAAACATGAATTTCAGTAAAACTCAAAGATTCTAGAAGAAGGAATGATTTTAACGAAACCATGAAAGGCTACATCAGAAATCGTTTACTGGTAATGCAAATAAAAATAAGGAATTCCATTAGATCACACACGAACGAAGCAAAATGATAAAACAAAATGCAGATCTGGCATCGAATAATATAATCTTACAATATCTTTTATACAAGTTTTGTCCATTAACAGCGTCTAAACACTACGCGCTTAACATACTTGTTTGAGCATCACTAAAATAAGTATTACAAGAATTTTCAAGTTTTTTTTTTCATTAGGCACAAATTTATTTTTTTCGTCTTTTCTTACATTATCGCCCTACAACACACAAGATAGATATAATATGTAGATAACGCTTTTTTATGCATTTTTTCCTTATTTAAATGGGTTTTCATAGACACTTACTAATTAATACATGAACTTTTTTACATATATAATATATTATATAAAGAATATAATATAGGTAAAGCATTTTCTTTCTTACCTATTAGAGCACAACGGACCCCTTATATTTTGTGGGACACAGAAATATCTACAAATATTGTTACAATTTGAAAACAGGTATATTATGTAGAAGGGTTATCTATCTTAATAATGAATGAGGTAACATTCCTTTAAACGTTACCTCCTAACTGACACGATTTTCAATGAATTGACAGATTTTTTAGCAAAAATTTTTCTTTTTTTTTCTTTAAATACAATTTGTTTAGCTTATGCTTTGCTGTGGAACTCGGAATCGAAATGGATTTAAATTTTATTTACCTAAAATATCATGATTTGGTTGTTATCTTTTGCTATCTAATCCTGAAATACTCTGACTATCTATTTATAATATTGACAAATTTGTAAAAGTCCGAAGTCCGTATTCCACAGCAACGCAAAATATCAAAAATATGTACGTATTTAATTATTTTTTTCACAATATAAAATGTTATGCCCAGTATTAAAAATTAACAAAAAATAAAAGAGTTAGAGAAGCTAGCGCTGCTAAAACTAATCTATGCGATATCAGTCTCCACTAGAACCTTATAATTTAGAAAATCCATAAAGTAAATCACAGAGTTTGAATTAGCAAAACATTTTGTGTTGAAAACTAACAATTTGTTGACCCATCCAATATAATATTTCTTTATAACCCACCGTCCCGCGGTACAACGCGTTCCAATTATTGATATGTATCTTCTATAGACATTATTGTTTTGTCAATGTAGCGAGAAGAGTAACGAAACGAAAATTGAAAGTGTCCCTTCACATCGATCCATAGGTGCCATCATGCTATACAATATAATTTCATACCTTACCATTGAACGAATATTAACCTTACTTTACGAATCCTAACTTACAAGACCGACTCGAAACATTTATTATAAATCAAACAGTGGACCCCTACCACCCTACTCCAACTCGAAAGGGAGCGAGAAACGCGTAACGGAAGAGACTTGTTATACATACAGCAGCGACAGAATTCAATAAGTACGCGCGACTCGTTCCGACAGCAAACAAACTTGGTAGGGGCCTACCGCATCCAACCGAGACAAACACTTACTCCCGCACACCGAAATTCTTCCAATGACATACCGATCAGCTTCCAATAGTAAAATAATAATGTTTAACTATCATCTACGTGTGCATCAAAGTATAAAGTGAACTTACGTACAGTATATATACGAACGCAAGACAAACGACTATAACTAGTCTTATTTTTCTATTACTCGAAGAATGATACATATTTCGATCTAAGACGTTTCAATAATAAAAAAGACGACCCTTAAAAGTACAAATGTTAATAAAATAAAAAAGAAGGTGTGACGTAGAATGCAAACTCACGATTTTAGAATGCACTAGAAGCCAAGTCGTGTAATGTACACGTACAAAGAATACGGCGCGACAACGCGATGCGAGCGTAGGGCGGGTGACCTGACTGGCCCATGGCCCATGGCTAACTAACCAGGCGACGGAGAGCAGACGGATTTATTTACTGAGATGCGTCTGAGACGTGTCGTTTGGAAATTACCTCCATTATGTGTCGAAACCATAAATTTAATAACGAAAGCAAAACGACAAAACAAGAACCAACTCACAGCCTACGTTTATAAAACCCGATGCCACTTCCTAGACGAAGCGTCGCCGTTATCAAAAATGAAACTTTAAAACTAAACGATTAAAGTAATCGTACGAACCGAAGAGGAACGCGACCATGAGGTCGGTTGTCAAAACAATTTTCACCCTCGATCCTTATTAAATAACTTTGTACATTAAATCCAAATGTCGACACGTCATTTTGGATAGGCACTCTCTAGGCGGAGCGGCGAGCGGTCGCCGCGTCGTCGGCCTCCGTGGGGACGGCCCGTTGGCCGACCGCATGAGATCAGTGGAACCGGCCGGCAGCGGCCGTGGCGACCCGAACACCGCTCTAAGACGACGTCAGATACGACGAGAACGTGTGGTCGACCCAGTCGCCCGCCACGCCGATCTCGCTCAGCATGTCCGACACATCGGGCGTGCACGAGAACTCGAAGTGTGATCCCGACGATGAGGACGCTGTCTCGAACGAGTCTATGTCCGTCGTAAGGGCCTCCAGGTCTACCTCGCAGTCCGCTGGAAGCGGCAGCAGGTCCGTGATGGAGTAGAGATCTGTTAAGTCCGCCTGTTCACGACGATTATGATCTTCGTAGAAGCAGGCTGATTCAGGGGAGTCAGGTGAGCCAGCCGGACTCGCCGGCAGCGGCGGAGGTGCAGGAGTCTCCACTGGTACACTAGGCACGGATGGAGCTGGTCTCCTTCGCCTGGTAACGCCCCTGTTGTTGTTGGAGTCCGCGCGCTGCTTGCGTTTAGGCTTCGTCACGCCTCCGGACTTTGGTCCAGACCTATCTGACTTGGCAGTTTTCTTGCGCGGCCTGTACTTGTAGTCAGGGTATTCCCTCATATGTAGCTGCCTCAACCTCTCCGCTTCATCGATGAACGGTTGGCGTTCCTCGTCGTTGAGCGTCTTCCAAACGCGGCCGAGGTTTTTGGATATTTCCGCGTTGTGCATGTCTGGTGTCTGCTCGCATATTTTCCTGCGTTCTATCTGCGACCAGACCATGAACGCGTTCATCGGCCTCTTTATGTGGTTTGGGTTGTTCTTCTTTGTCTGTGAACAAGAGAAAATCCTGTTAGTCGAGATCACGTTTTCAAATTTTACAGGCAATTTGTGCCCAACTATAATGTAAATTCGCGTTCGAGGTGGAAAATCAACGTTATCTGTTTAATTGTGGGAGCACTATTATTATTTCAGGCATGTCCGATTCGCGGAGCCGGGCCACGTCCAATTAGTATGCAAGGTGGTGCAATATTAACTCAGTGTCCTTACTATTAATGATATTGTTATCATAGGAATTATTATTATTACAAACAAGTCGAAATCTCTACTGTACACAACATAGTTATTGCGTTGTAATGCCGGCTCGTGTATGTTTTGTTCAAGTTAGTGGAACATAATTATTGAGTTTACCCTGATCAAGATTGCCTCAGTAACTTAATATAATATTGTAGAACTAAATTAGCATTCGCACAGATTTGGTAGCTATTAGTTTACTTTCTCACGCGACTATACTTCTGTTGATAAGGCACCAAAACCTACACACCAAACACGGCCAAAATTCAGCGCAATTAGACCAAAACAGTCCGCGATAACGTCTGCCACGAGTGACCCCATTTGAAATTCTATTTGAAACGATAGCTCCAACTGGAACTATAAAACGTTCAAGTGCAATATACATTTCCGTAATTTGTTTATACAAAACATTGACTAACGAGGATGTATAAGGACGCAGGAAGTTATTATCAAATCATGTAGGAAGCGATCTGAGGACAGAAGCCGGCAGTTCCTTCTTGGAGATAAGCGTTCAAGTTTAGGGAAAGTGTCATATGTCCGGATTAGAAATCCGATGTCACTTTTTGACCTACTGATATTTGGAATGACCCTGAAGATGTAAAGACAATTTTGACAGTAGAAATGAACTCAGTTCGTCTTATTAAGGAAGTAAGTATGATACATCCAGGAAGTGAAGCGGTCTCTTCAAATAGAAAAGTGACAACGTTGAATGAGTCAAACATTGTGAAGGTTAACAAAAGAAAACTACGCCATCAAGGCTAACTCCAAGATATCAACAAATTAACAATGCAAATAGCGAGAACTCTTCCTCAATATCATTATAATCAGATCTTTGCTAAATCACGCCATCACACGACCTCGGATCCGACCCTAAGCCAAACCACTTTCGCTGAACGCAACTCGACAAAAAGTTTTTTTCCAAACTTATTTATATTCAAGACAAAAAAAGGGTTTGTACGATAGCAACTAAATCAAGTTCAGAACACCCACGCTGTTTCAAGGTTAACGGAGGAGGCAGTTTTTGCGGTCCGCTATCCAGGTTGAAAACGCATTATTGTCGAGGCGAGTTTTTTGGGCTCCTACAATTTGTTTTAGGCCAGAATTGCAACGGCTATGACTCGATTAATCACGTGTTTGGTGTTCGTGACTGGTTTGTTGCTAGCTAGTTTTTTATTTGTTTCCGTACGGTTTTCAGTTTGGCTAGTGTTGGTTTTAGAATTTTTGGTTGTTTTAAATGAAACTTCTTTATCGATTATTTTTAGGCTTGGGAACTTTTTATATTTTGCGACTTTTGCACGGTCACGAGTGAGTTACGTGACCCAAAGATTTCATTATATTTTTTTCTATATTGTTTGCAGTGGTATTATTGATTAAATGGTTCTCCTTAAACATTGGTAACAGATACACGATTTAACTTCAAAGTTAAGTGTAGTAGAACCTAACATTCAATGACATTGATGAATCATGTCTCTGCCTCAGTAAAACACGTAATGACAGCGACCGTACCCACTTTTTATAGATGCACGTTTAAAATACGATAAATGTCGCATGTGTTTTTGTAGTTCTTACATGTCTGGGCTTGCATGCATATCTACTCTTTAAAATAAGGCGGTGAGCAATCTGGTTGCAGTAGACGACCAATTTGATTGGTTGCCGCATTTTGTTTGACTAGTGCATTCATTATCTTCATCATTTATACCAATAAAGTCTTAATTATTATGTATGAGTTCTTAAGACATTGTAACGTATTAAGTCCTAGTCGGTTCATTATCTACTATCAATCTCAGACATATAATTTCTCAGTACTCAATAAGACTATTACAGCAGTAAGTATTGAAACAGTTTTCAGTAAACAATTGAAAGCCTACAATAAAGTTAGTCGAGAAAGGACAGCTGAACGATTAGGCTTCAGTAAATTGTACCTTCTTTCATTGTACGTAGAAAAAGAATCATTTAATGGATACACTGTTCGAGGTAATTGAGTAAACTAATAGGCCTGCTTGCAAGGTATAGTCTGCAATTCTTGATTGATTGGTGCGTCAGGCTTTTTATAAACGGTTGCAGTAGTTTTTTTGTTCGGATCTTGTTAGAAAACATGTTTGCAAAGTAAATGATAAATAAAGCAATAAATATTAAGTAATATTTTTTTGTTGTTTACGATTTGATTTGTAAGTAGGTATGAAAATATTAATTTAGTAAAGGATGTAGAAGAACATCCTGAACTAATTAATGATCGTTAGACTAATCTGAATCTAAAATAAATCTCTAGAAATAAGGTAGTTATAATTTCGAATGAAATCTAGTCAATTCCAATTCTATCCCAATTATTAGATTTCGCAGCCAAGAGTGATTTCTTGTTTCTAGATCATGTTTAGATAAATATTTAAAGAAAAAATCTCCTAAGCAACAATATTCACACATAATAAATTATTATGTATCTGATAAGTATCAGATTACCTTAGATACAAATATAAACTTCCTGATATATTATTTACCATCGACTTGCCCGGAAAAGGTGTGCCTAGTCCTTGTGTCTTTCCCTTTTTGTATTTTATCTGTGTTTGCACGATCTAGGCTTTAAACAACACGTGTCGGGCACGTGGACGTTGCAAAATTATAGTGTTTTGCTAGCCTTCCTTTTATGGTAACTGTGTTGCCATAGCAATTACCCATAAAATAGGAGAATTGAAAGTATGATTCAGTATCCTAATAAAATATAAGTTATTGTCTGCTAAGTTTTGGTTGAGTTTTGTAGGTCTTAAATTCATCTGATTATGCTATGAATTACTTTCCATAATAAATTGTTATGTTAAGTGTTAAACTTTATGTTATATATTTAAAACTAAATGTTGTTAAAGAGTCTTTAGTTAAGGGTAGGTGGGTAGGTCACTTTATTTCTTCCTGGTAGTGTCATAAACCTAGGATATAGATTTTATATACTATCAACCAACAGAGAAAACAAACTCCAGAATATATTGTGACGTATATATATTACGTTACTATACGGAACATCCTGTATTAGTTGGCAACACCATATGTTTATAAGTCGCTTATTATTGTGAGCGCGTAGAGCCGACTCTACAAGGGCAGCCGGTTAGTTTCCTGGATAAATAGAGATTGCTCTACCACAGCTCTATATATCAATGTCTCGCAAATCGAGAGTTTAGTGTGACCTTTGCTTAGACAATCTGTTTTTATGTTATTTTTAGATGTAGAGTAACTGTTATCCTTTCTCTTGTTCAAGTTAAACCACTCTACAATCTAGTTAATTTACTGTTTTATTGCATTAGTTACTTTATATTTTATTGTAGGGTCCGTAAGTCCAATTAAAAGTTAATGACTTCTCAAGTCCTTCCGAGATTATTCTTGGTCTTTACCCTAGCTTTTCAAACGGCATTCAACAATATATATACCGATGAGGACTTGATGATAAGCATAATCAGCCTATTACTGTCCCACTGCTGTGCTTGGGCCTCTTCTCAGAATGAAAAGGGTTTAGGCCTTAGTCCTTCACGCTGGGTGGGAGTTGGCGGACTATCCACTTCATCGAGATTTTTTTAGCCCTCATGTATTCAGATTTTCTCACAATGATTTCCTTCACCGTTAACGCAATTGATAATCAAATTCTAATCCGCATCAAGAATACGAAAACTCTGTAGTGCAGGTTGAAGAAGAACTCTTCAGCCTGCTTCAGTCTTCCATGTAGGAGAGACTCTCCTACATGGAAGGCAAGTTTTCAACCGCTACGCACTGTGACTTGATGATAATAATTAATAATGATCTGATCTGATGAGGTTCTCGTTAGGCAGCTGGATCAAGGGTTTGATTCAGAAAGCGGTACTTCTGGACACGGCGCGTATCGTTAGGAAGTTCCTCTCTCTGGAGCCCTGACCGCCGGCAGCTTGGACCCTGTTCCCGATGCCGGTGGGCTACTATTTTTATATTTTTAAATGTTTTTTTTATTTTTTATAATGAAATATTTAAAAATGTAAGTTAAATGTATTTAGATGAATAAACGGAATAATATCTATTCGCACATTAAAATCAAATGATTAATTACACGAGTTCCCCACCGCACAGTGGTACAGCGTGACCGCTATATACGGCCAATCATGAACCAAACCGCCGACGTCCGCATGTGTCATTACACGTAACTAATGTTATAGGCTGTATCGGTTTGAACCAAGGTTAACTCACTTCCTAGTCAGTTTACGAGTTGAATTATTTCGGAATTTTCGCGAGCCTTCGACTCAGAAGGTCATCGGGTAAAGTTTCTGAAGATGATTAATAATGACTTCCTCCGAGGAAACGATTTTATTTATATGTGACCGGTTTTTTTCTACGACTTTTCGATAGTGTAACACTGTGCTTGATGTTTGAAGGATTTTGAATCTTGGCGTAGTTGTGTTAAGGTTGCGTGTTGATTGCATGGAAATTGGGTTAAATCTTTTGATTGATAATAAATAAATCTTGATTATAAGTAAATACTAATCGGATTGAATTAGTTTTGAATACAGATTGGTTTAAAACTTTTAAAAATAGAATTTATTTTATTAGCATTATTTTAAAGCTTTACATCAATATTTAACCTCTATAGTTAAACCCCTGCTTATTCTCTTAAGTAAATGTATGGAAAAGCGTAGAACACATAAGTCGAATGTATTTTAATACCATCAGTAATGAAATAATGAAAGCCAACCAAGATAAGGTACTTATTGTCATTTATATTTGGTCCAAAGAAGCCTCTTCAGTTTAAACCTACTATTATGCACAAACCGCCGTTTTAACTGTCACTAAAACTACAAAACTACCATTGCTGATCGTCTTACTACCATCAAGTTTAAGCTTAAAAGGAATTAACGGCCAATCAGATAAAAGCTACTTAAGATAATGTCTCCAAACGCTTACAATATTTAAATAAAGCTATATACGTAAACGCTTATCTATTTTAAGCGAAAACTGGCATTTGTTCCGCACAAAAGTCGTATTGGCATTTCCTCTGGCTGAACGGCTTTCGAAATGCCAAAATTAATGTTCGATCCTCGTTCGTAAGCTGTTTATGCCATATAAAGTTTGTTTTGAGTATAATACGCATTTTTATGGATCTATTAGTTTTAACGATCGGTTTATTTGTATTATTGCATATCAGCATTGGTATTATTATATTATTTGTACGCAGATCATTCTTTAATCTACCTATACAGGGTGGAATCGTTAAGTGTCAACAGGCGATTATTCCGTCAGTTTAGAAAATATTTCAAATCTTATGGCTAATATCAAAACTAGGCCGCCTAGTAATTAAAATACAATAAATATTTTTGGAAAAATAACCGCCTTATATCGAGAATTTTGATTTTACCTACTTCCGTACATAGTATGACATTTTTGTTCATGAGATATTCAAGGAGCTTATAATTTTATTGCATTTTATTTTTGAGCTAAATTCTTTACAAACAATATAAAAAAATGTAAAAAATGGATAATATTTCTTTCTTGGTACCTACCTATTGACAAAGTTCGCAACATTTTTTTTAACCTTTTATTCAACTGAACTGGCTGAAAACGAAAAATAACAAGTTACTAAAAAAAAACTACAGAGTAAGCTTTGAGTTCCGAATTCAAAAAAAAAAGTTGTTCTATGGATTTTTTATTTAATTAATAAAAAATACACCTAATGCCTATTCCCTTAAAGCGCAGGCAGAGGAGTTCTGTTATACAGCCACAAGTTCGTCATGACGATATTCAGCGCCATGTAATATGGAACATTGTCATTCAACTATTAGTATTTTAATTAGTTGAAAAAAGTGATTGCAATATTATCGTTATTTATTAGACATGAAAATAATAGGCTATTGCATTATGTAGGCAATCTGGAACTACAAAATCTGTCTGTTTTCTGTTCGAAATCCTGGTTTAGATTTAGGTAGTGCTCAGGAATGTGGTGATATGAAAATTTATTACAGAGATGACTAGATAGACCGAAATCGAGTAAGGCTAACTCCGCCGCCATATTTACAGTAAGGAAGATTACGTAGACCGTATGATTGGTATGATCAGTTGAAAGAAATTCTCATACTAAATGTATGGAGGGAGCGAAAAACAAAATATTCAATATCTGGCTTTTCTTTTTCCTAAAATAATTTATATTATTTTACTCTCCATGTAGTCTAGTTTTGATAATAGCCTTAACTTTTTAAATATCTCTTAAATTGACGAAAAAATCGTCTGTTGACACTTAACGATTCCACCCTGTATATATTGCTAGAGGTCGGTCGCGACTTCACCCGCGTGGATGTCGTTTCTCGCGTATTCTGTATTTTTCGGGATAATGTAGCCTATGTCCTTCTCCGGGTTCCAGACTATCTCCGTACGAAGTTTGATCAAAATCGGTTCAGCGGTTTAGGCGTGAAAGTATAACAGACAGACAGACTTACTTTCGCGTTAATATTAGTAGGGATTACGAGTATACCGACAATTAGATCGATTTTATTTAAAATTAAACCGGGTTTTTTTTCCACTTTTTGATATTGTAACACTGTGACATTATAACATCTATTATTATTGCATTAAAATGTTCAGGTAAATTTTAATAGGTAAATAATCATGAGAATTTAATATGCATCAAAGAGATTAGCAAGCAATTAATATATAATTTTGTTCATTAATTTAATGTAATTATGTGCGATTCTTCCTTAATTAATTTTAATATGCTAATTTGATACATGAAAATTAGCTCACAGAGATTAATTCAGTGTCAGTGATAATATAATTATTAAAACAGAGTATATCAGATATATATACAGTATACTATAGTAACTAATTCATACTTGTTTATTTATTTTTATACTATGTAGGTATATTACCATTTTTTATTATTTCTAGAAAAGTAATACATGTACAGGGAACAGGGTCCAAGCTGCCTGAGAAGGAGCGAGCTGAGAAAGGAACCATCTCACAATGCGCGCTGTGTCATGGAAATGAATTTATGTTAAAGAATAATAAATGCACTTAATTAAAACAATTAATTAAATGCGCCAGTCTAAAAAGATTACGTCGATGTCGTCCAAGTACACTGCGCACAAAGCCGTAGTCCGAATTCCTGGGAAATATTAATAGAGATGTTCGACACTTTCGGGGCTTTTAACGCGGAACAAAGAAGGCCCCGATTATGGGGTCCCCATTGTCGAGAGGACCCAGATGATGTCCTCACTTTGTTTGTGGATA
Source organism: Amphipyra tragopoginis (assembly GCA_905220435.1). Taxonomy (NCBI): domain Eukaryota; kingdom Metazoa; phylum Arthropoda; class Insecta; order Lepidoptera; family Noctuidae; genus Amphipyra; species Amphipyra tragopoginis. The sequence goes on along the minus strand of HG992010.1, from coordinate 1,768,281 downwards.
ATAGTCAAAATGAAAGTTCCTTTTTTATTAAAATCGGACCCTTATTACTGAAGCAATTTGACTGGTTCAAAGAATACAGATTGGAATTTGGCGCCATATTGGAAGTTATTAAGTTTAATTTTATTTCGCGAGGAATTTTTGTGTTCATATTAATTTCTGATTTATTTTTTATTTGGTAATTGAAAACGCGTTTCGCTGTCTATTTGGCTGATAGATTATTTGAATTAATTTGGTCCATTTTCATGGGAACTTAGATAATTGTTTGGTGGTAGAACCTATTGGTTCGCCTGGCAGGCTACGTGTACGGCACTACGTGTGTATGCGAGGTGTGTGTGCATGTGCGCGAGTGTGTGCATGTGAGTGTATATGTGTGTGTGTCTGTATGTGTGTGTGTATGGGTAGGGGAATTCTTCTATATCTTTGTTACTTTGATTCGTGTGCTGCATCTTAGACGTCTGGGCTTGCCATCAGATGTGACTATGGTCAAACACGACCAAATTAAAAGAATACAACATTAAAAATAGTATTCCAGTCATTTCTACTTTACAATAACTTAGTTCTTAAAGCTACATCACCCAGAATCCATTGTCCTTTGTTGACTTTAAGAAATGCTTGAGAAAATTTGCTGAAACTTTCCTTTTTTCTTTATTCTTGAATTAATGACTTCATTATGTGCGACAGTCACTATTATTAATTATCTTTACAAAAGTTTTAAAGATTTTTCTGATGACACGGCTTAAGATGACGCTTATCTTTAAATAATGATAATTTTGATTAGTTATTTTTAGCTAAATTTAAATTAGGAAGTGCATATTTTTTGTAAAAAAATGAGATGCAAATATTAGCAATTCAAATAACTGAGGAATAGTATTTTTTGAGGTTATTGTCAAAATAAATAAACCAATTTTGGAATCAATCCTTCTCAAATAAAAAATAAATAAAAAATGAATTCCAATGAAGAATAAAATCCAATCTATTTTGTTCCCTACGGACTAAGCTAAAGCTAAAAGTTCAATAAAACAAAATAACATTTACAAACACAGCTACAACATTAATATTAATAGTGTTGCACCAAGCTTACGCCTTTAAATCAGTAAAACAAAACAAAATCATCTTTAACGCTGCAAAATCCGGAAAAAAATGTATCAGAATATAGGTTTTAAATTTAAATGTAGCCATGGAGTGCCGGCGTTGACTCGATATATGTTAAACAGCCTGCAGAGAAAAGGCTGGATTATGCTGGCTCTAGGAAGCGAATATAAATTGCGTATAAGTGAAGGATTGTCGCCCAACGCAACAGGGATGCATTTTATTTACTTTATGGCGACACTATTTTATACTGCCGGCTTTAGCGCGGCGTAAAAGAATTTTGGGCTTTATTTTTATATTTTGAACCTTAGTGACCGGTCGTGAATTCGGTTTTTCTATTCATATGAAAAGTCATGTCGTAAAAATTTCAAGTGCTTACCAATAGAAAATATAAAAAAGAAATTTTCATCACGAAAAAGTTGTAAATTTTTTGATATAAAATACTAAAAAGAAAGTTGAAATCTTTAAGTGTTTTTGCATATTATTCAGTGTAAAACTTCGTAATTGTTATGAATAAAATACTTTTATCTACAATTTAATTCTTTCATCCCACTGGGGACAGACAATTCTCGAATTTCGAGTATCTCTCTTAACTAGTGATATTTCAAGCACTATTATAATTCTAGAAAATAATTTAATCAAAATTCAGTTCTTTGTATAAATGTTCGTTATTTTTTCTTTTGAACTTAAAGTAAGCAAATCTCCAAGTGATACTTTGTCGATGTCATTAGAAAGAATACTTGTAAAATTTTAAATAACAAAATGATGATACCAATGCACTTATAAAATCAACTTTACAACTCTGGTGTAATTTCTTAGTTGATTTTCGACAATATCGATGATTAGCAAGGTTAAGCTAAGCTTACCGCGGTCAGTCCGCAGATTGGTGACCATTCTTTACATATCGAGACTCCTCCGAGCTTCAGAGAGGACGTAAGTCTAACACACGGTCGCTCCGTGTAAAATACGTTTTACACTTTACAGTATTTTACTTTGTAACTGCAGCTTCTGCTCACCCCCCCAGAAACAAGTATAAAGGTACAGAAGTAATGACTTTTAAATCGTATGTAGCCAAAGATTAATAACCAGACGCGCGAGTTGTTCCGTGTTACGAGTAGGTACGTATATGTAAAATTGATTCGCTACACTGTATCAATTTGCTTTACGATTGCAACCAGGAAATCATTTCCTATAAGGATTCTGCTGGCTCACCTTACTGAAGCTTTACAATATTCATGTTGTATTTGATATTAGTATGAGCATAATCTGTAAACAGTGTCGGTACCGGGTGTCAGAGAAATACCTATGACTATCGTTACGGGTAGTCAGAAGCGTGAAAGTTTGACAACCGGTCTAACCTTAGGATATCGGCATTGCCTAGTAACTGGGTTGCGGATGTCTGATGGCGATCGCTCCGTGTAAAATACAAGTATTCAGCCGCATCTGGGGCCCAATTCTCCTAAAATAAATTGTTGCCAAACGCAATTGAACCACAACCGTCAGTCAGTTTTTGTTTTCGAAAACTTTCAAAATGATTGATTTTGTTTTTTGTGTCAAACAATTTGATAGTTTTTGAAATTGAGAACTGTCTGAATGAGCGGTTCGGCCTTAGTTTGGTTGTGATTTATCAAGATTTATTTTAGGAGAATTAGGCCCCTGGTTAGACTGGAAGTCAAACAACTCAACACAACATCCCAGTTCAAAGATTTTTGATGCTTAAAGGTATCTGAAAATATTTATCATTAATGCTACGTATAGAAATTTTGATAGCATTGATAGCTAAGCGGTTGAACACTTGTTTTTCTTTCAGGTCTGAGTTCAATCCCGGTTAGTATTTGTCCTTATTAATTCATGTGCGGTTTAGCTTTATTTTATCTTTTGTAAATGTGAGAACTTCGTGGACATCCCTATAGAATTATGATTGTAATTTACTATTATTCATATTGTTTTTTTTTGTTTTTTATTAATTTTGTACTCAAGACATGGTACTTCATTACTTACAGGTCTGTCTGCTACATTGTTCTCGCATAACTATCCTAAATCATAGTACTGTATTCACGTAAATTGTTAAAGATATCCTTTTTAAAAGAGTGACCATGGAGTTTCTTGCCGGCTCTTCTCCATAGGAAACGACTAATTGGAACCGTGCACCTAAATTCGACTTTTCATAAGCGCCTGTATTGGTTTATGTGAAATAAAAAAAAAATGATTTTGGATAAGAATTTGATTATCACGTGCGTTGGTTAACCTGCAGATCTGAGATCAGATGACTCGAAAAAGTTATCGATGGTTTGTATAGTTCACCAACCCGCAGCGGACCAGCATGGTGGTCTAAGGCTTATGACTGCGAGAAGAATTACGTGCTCAACAGTGGGATAATAATGCGCTGAATATACTATAACAATTTTGATGTAATAGTAAAAAAATATTGATGACAACAAATTATATGGACAGAAAAGGCTATAAAAGTCCAAAAACTCATGAAGCTTTCTCCGTCCAACCCATAAGTTTTATTGACACTCCTACGTAAAGTCACGATGGCCGGTCAAAACCGACCGTTCAAAGATATGTCTATTCTGACCCACTTTTCGCCATAATCGTCTATTCATATGTGTACACGATGTGAATTTTAACAAACTTTGACCTATAAAGTGCTAACATGTCTCAAAAGTGTATGTAGATGTGGCACATTATCATATATTAAGGATTTGTAGAGCTGACATGTTTTTATTTATGCCTATTTTGTTTTTTGGATCTGAGAGTTCGTGCTCTGCGTACAATTCGGATCTGAGAAAATACGATCTGAACAAGCTGCAGTACAATTTGTATGAACGGTTGTAGCAAATTAATACACTACTTAAGTTTGCCGTATTATACCCATTCCATACGACTGATAACGAATGGTAGTTGTGATTTTATTATCCGGATAATTTAAGTTGGCAGTCAATTTGCTAAACAATCCATTTCCGTGACTATACATACGATCAGAATTTCATAGATTTGCAGCAGAGTTTCTTCGAAACGAATTTTCTTGGATTCGAATCTGATGCAGTGCACGAGCTTGAGGGCCAAAATAAATGGTCGAATACATTTCGTAGCAATTTATATCGTATACTACTCTAATTGCATCCTTTTTGTAGTATGTAATGACATAATTATAATAACAAGCAAATCCGACTTAAATTATTATTATGTAGACTTAGTACCAGTCATTTCCTAAATGGGTTAAAACCAAGGATAAGTACATTTATTGCTACTATCATTAAATTGGTTTAGTTATAACAAGAAACTTGAAACAGTTCTATATACCTTTTGGTATTATGGTATGTAGTATGTCGATTTGCATGCTGAATAAATAGATTTTCCCTCTTTCTTTCTATATAGTTAGGTATGTATCCGTTTCCAAAACGCCAAATCTACAAGTTTTTGCAGCAAGTGCTCGCTTCTCGCAAGTGTATTCACAGTTTTAGTCAATTGTAGGGGTCAACTTGCACAATAAATCTTGCTATTGGATTTTGCGTTTAGGTTACAAACTGAGCCAAAAATTCAACTGTTGCCTCTGCGCGGATGGTGCCTACTCTTTGCCCTAGTATACACAAACACAAGTATACAAATAGGTTGGTCGCCATATATGTTTGTCTACTAATTTGGCATGACCAAGTACAGAGGATTATTGTCTTGTTCTACAATGCTTACTAACCTGATGAATGATCAATAAATTATATACTAACGATTTCTGTTTGGCTACTTATTTGTTTGTTTTCACTGTTTGACAGTAGAAAAATTAATGGCGTTATATTTTTTACTTTTTTTTAAATATTTTTTTTGGAAAGATAATGTCTATTGAAATGGATGATGTCAATAATGTGAGACTAATAATATGAGGTGACAAAATAAGGAGAAAAAAAAATTTTTTTTTTACTTATTTTTTATCTTTATTTTACCTTGTCATTTTTAACCAACAAGCCACTTCGCGTTTATTCAAAAACCTCGTCACGTCATAAATAAAGAAAACAATCGATCTATTGTCAACAAAAATCAAAGTTCTTTTTACCAAAACTCGAAAAACGAGGTAAAAAAAAGATCGTGAACTTGCGAGCTTTACCCACATCATAAATAATAGAATAAGTACTCATAAAGGTAAGTTTTTACACACATACATTATGGATAGATCATTTGAATACACATAAAAAAGATTTATTATTGAAAGTTTCTGTGACTCACAGGTACCTACTTTAAATGTTGATGTCAGTTTGAAATGTAGTAAGAAAAAAAGGTATCAGTTGAACATACATGTTGTATGTTTGTTCGACATTTGTACTGTAAATTAGGTATAGGTTTAAATTAGAAACTGGTTTTATTTGGTTGTTGTAACCTGCCTCAATGTTAACGTCGAATTATTGTCGATATTAGTAATTAGTACCTTTTGAATGTGTCATAATTATGTCTACTTTTTTGAGAATGTCCCTACTGTTGACCATATAAGTAGGTAAGTAAACTATAGTAAATCTGATTACAAGTTTACACCTAAGATCAAATTGTTTAGAGGTTTTTTTAAAGGTAGTACGGTTCGCGAGGCCTAAGCTAAGCTTTGCATTTGAGTGAGTGCACATAGAATCGATTACCAAAAAGCAGTATAAACCGGCAAAGGACGCGTCTGCATTCATTCTCACACAAATGCAAAGCTCAGCTTAGGCCTCGCGGACTGTAACATGTGTGAAATATTTATTATAATTCTTTTAATTTGCTTTTGCGTGTAGTATTCATGTTTTATTCCAAGATGTGAACAAGGGTTTGTTCCTTGTGCTATAATTAACAATGATCGCAAAACTTGAGTTTCTTTTGGGTTGATTGTACCAGAACCTAGTTTTAAAGCTTTTCTCTACAGTTGTACAAACTTCTGTTCAAACAAATATCAATCACATTAATATAGGTACCTATCCGAATCCGAGACAATTTCATTTCAGACCTTAATTTACTACACAATTCACAATCAACTGAATGATCATCTCTTTGACAGAATAAAAGAAAAACGTTAGTCTTCAAATCTGTCCTCACACTTCATATAACTTCAAAGGGCCTAAAGGTCTACGGTAAAGACACGTTTAAGTACAAGTTAGATAAAAAAAGTCCTTTACAAGGGCAGTAAATGATAAAGTTAATACGTACTCTCGTACGTGATCCGATCGCGTTTTGTAACAATAACAATGAACATTTTTTTTATCGTTCTGTGGCTAAATAAATGATAAATGTATGGGTGTCTGTCCTTCTGTGTGACATTTTCTTTTTTTCTCGAATAATTTGTCTACGTAAAAAAAATCGTTTCTGTTAGGTTTTTCATTGTTTTAAACCCATCATCAGGTATCTTTAATCAATCAATTCAGGCTATCGCAGACCTGCGGTGAATGCAACAGCGAATCCCCGATCCCGAGCGTAGCTCTTTGGAGGAACACCACCGTGGTTTAAGTCTGTAAGAGTCCAACAAAACCCTCCCCAGGGTGAATGCCTAAGGATTTCACCACGTTAAAAAAAAGAGAAAAAAATATAGGTACACATTTCCAGTATAAGCTGACCCTTTCATTGTACAGAAAGCCTATACAATGCCAGATCAGCTTATAATGGAAAATTATAACTTCATAATGTATGTCGCTATGCGTACTATCACAGTCTTCAACCGATTGCGAGCTTCTTCCATATTGTGCCACAGCCGACCGCATTCATTCTACTCCATCTAACTTTTCATTCGCTTAAGTCTTACAAATGGTATCAAATCAAAGGTTGTTATACTGCTATTCAGCATGCTAGATAAATTGTCCTTATGCGTTCCTCTAGACAAGCGGTTGGCAACTAGCGGCCCGCGGGCTGCATGCGGCCTGTGAAGCGTCTTGGTGCGGCCCGCATGATTCTCGCCTCAACGCACGTGACAGACGACATCATACACAACAAAGTGAAAGGGAGCGAGGACTACTACTGCAAATAGTTCAAGTGCGGCCCGCACTAGTCTCCACGTAAAATATTTTGTCCTCTTACAACAAAAGGTTGCCGACCCATGCTCTAGAGTCTAAAGCACGGGTCGGCAACCTTTTCTAGTCTAGAGTCTAGACTAATAATCAGGGCTGTCCTAAAACAAACTGGCTCTAAATACATAAGACATAATGTATGCGGAACCATCGGCACCCAACACCAATCAGCACCATTTTTTCCACATTGTTCTCGGAAACCGTATACCGTGAACCAAGCACAACTTGTAGGCCAAGGTTGATCTGAGCATCACGTACGATTTTTTTTATGTTTTAACAATAAATTCACGGTTTTTAAAGTGGGGCAACGAAACACGCGATCTGTCAGGAGATGATGTATGTATGTGTGTGGCGTGATTGTTTATTTTCCGGGTGAGGTACCCTTATATGTGGGTCTTTATGTTTCCGTGTGAAGGCTTTTGAAGTCTACTTCACTGATTTTGGGTGTAAACAGTTATGGTAAAATCGTTGCCCTAAAAATTTGCATTAAAAGTTTAAATCCAGACTAAGTAATAAACAGTAACCATCAATTATTCAAAAAAAACTTTGGTTACAGCTCCTTTATGGGAAAGGGTCTTAAACAACTTCCATGGAAATGACGCAGTGAGAAAATCAAACAAGTGTGAATAAGTTCAGCGTTCAACGTACAGCCGCTGTGCTATCGGTGATGCCTCAAAAATTTAAGGCTCTCACTTTAAACTCGCGTATTCAAAGGCTCCAATTTCAGACACGGATTGAAATTCTACATCGATTTATATGCAAATGCTCACTGAGTTATTTTTAGATTGCTTCTTGTAACATCATGATATATAGTTCTAAATCAATTGTTTAACATAAGTATTGGATATTAAAAAACGATAGAATTAAAATTTAGCTAACTTATTTACGTATCTGTTTGCCGTATGCGAAAGTAACATAGAATTGACAGTAGACATGGAATTGACAAAAAAGAAAAAATTGATACATATATTATGTGTATTCACGTCTGTTATCCCCGTAGGGGAAAGCAGGGGTGTTCTACTATACCAGGGGTCTGTACACCCACATTAATTTCACCTTTTGTGTCAAGTCCCATGGTATAGGTGGCAAGCCTATTGCCATTTTGCGAGCACAGTTATGGAGGCAGAAATCTTGAAAATGGTTCTTAATAAGAACACCTATGGTTTTTTTTTACATTTTTTATTTATTTATCAAAAGTCGCTTCTTGTATTTTATCATACACATTGTACTTGTGGAGTATAGATTTTTCATTCACTATATGGTGAACATGTTAGAAGTCAAATTTTTACTTCAACATTCTCCTTGATTTATATTTTAAAATGTCATAAACCGATGTCGTGGCATTTTATACTGTGTGTAACCTTTGTCTAACCTTGAGTAAAAGTCAAGCGTTAAAGCGAACAATGCAGAGCGCAGATTGATATAACACAATACTGTAATATAAAGATTTGTTACGAAACTTGATGGATGGGTGGTACAGCAAAATGGAATATTTGAGAACGTATTTCGTATCATTATTCATTGCTACTATTACGCAAGATAGATTTGATTTGGTCCGTTGTGGACCTTCAATTGAATCTGCTTGATTATACTTAAGTACCCATGTAGATTAAACCATTTAAACTAAGATAATGATTCTTTAATGAAATCTATCAGTAAGTAATTCTTGTAATCTCATTTTGAGCAACTTATCTTTTAATATTCTATGGCCCCCTAGCACGATAACTCCCTAATTATGATCAACGTTAAACATTGAAATAACATTTTATCTCTATCAACGTCAAACAATTGACTGAAATACAATGAGAGTTCCTTCCGAAGATCTCCCACCTGGGCATGAGTTGCCTTGGCTGACCTGGAAGTATCTAAACAGACTTCGGACTCAGGTTGGTCGAAGCAAGGAAAACCTGCTCAGGTGGAGATTTGCGGATAACTCAAACCTGGAGTGTAAATGTGGTGCTGTTCTGCAAACTATGGCGCATTTAATATCATGCCCCGCCTGCCCTGTTACCTGTACAACAGAAGAACTAATTGACGCTACGGATAGTGCTAAACTCATTGCTGGGTTCTGGGCCGACACGGTGTAGATTGTCATCGACACGCTAAGAAGAAGAATGAGAGTTCAAATAATGTGTAACTAAAAGATCATACATTAAATTAATTTGTAATTATAACATAATCAACCCATTACTGTCCCACTGTTGGGCATGAGCCTCTTCTTAGAATAAGAAGAGTGTAGGCCTTAGTCCATCACGCTGGCCCTATACGGGTTGGCGGACTACACACACCATCCAGAACATTATGGAACCCTCTCACGTGAGCAGGTTTCCTCACGATGTTTTCCTTCACCGCTAACGCAAATGATAATCAAATTATGATCGACACATGAATTCTAAAAGTCATAGGTGCGGGCCGGGTTCGATATCGGACCCTTCTGCATGAAAGGCAAACGTTAAACCACTAGGCTATCACTGCTACCTGATAATTATAAACAAGTTAATCTTTGGTTAAACATATATATATAAGGTCCATCTATTCATACACGAAATATTTTAAGGGATACATCTATAGATACATATAGTAAAGAACCTATAGAAAAGCGAAAAAATTTTTTTTGTGTAATTATATTATTTTGCGTAAATTAATTGCAATAATGCTTGAGACATTTTGCATTTTGAAAAAAAATTGCCCGCTTCAATGACAATAAATACTACGCAGAAACTAGCGTAATGGATGTTGAAAATAGTAATGAGCCAGTATTTTTTATGTGTATCAAGTAATTTTAAATTATTTAATTTAAAAAAAAAAACCTTAATTTTTTATCGTCTTATTTATATGACTTCTTTACCACCTATAGATGTATCCCTTAAAATATTTCGTGTATGAATAGATGGACCTTATACAAGGTTAGTCGGAAAGGGGGTACTAATCCGTAGACCACTTAAAGGATCACTGATAACGGTTTCAAAGCAAGTGTTAAAATTTCAAAATTCGATCATTTTTATTTCCATGTAAAATAATTTTTATTTTAGTTTTTTCAAAAATTCTTCGTCCCTACTTCAGTTATGAATTCAGAAAATGGAGCTTCTAATTTGTGACCCCAAATATGACCTAAAATGTAAACACAGCTGATCATAACTGAGGGTAGATAGGTTTTAGCATTTTTTTTTTGTAATTTTTGAGCAGCTATTTCTCTTAAACTATTGACTTTTGGGGAAAGTTGTAGAACAAAAGTTACTCATTATTATGGGTACTTTAACACCCTTTCGGATTAGTACCCCCTTTCCGACTAACCTTGTATACATTTCCATAAAGTGCTCATCGACTTAGTTAACTAACGATTTGCCTTCAAATGACAAACGCACGATTAACAGAACAAGCTTAACTGATCGTCACTTCAAGCCTAACAGATTATTAGCCTGTCACTCATGCGCATAGAAACCCGTTCGCTGCAGCTGACTCACTAAAAGCAGCTGTTATTTATTATAATCCCCGATCACCTTGAAACTAGACAATACCTAGTTTTAATAGGCAAACTAAAAATATAGTTTAAAAACGTAAAAAACGCAGCAAAAAGCTCAATAACGACAGAATGACTTAGAGTCACGTCAAATAGGTCAAAAGAACGAATTGTTACTGTCATTACAATAACACGACGTATTTTGTAATGTGTCGTACTTAGATAACTATGTAGACAAACATGGTAATTGACAATATACTAAGTATGGTCTTCACTACTATTTACTAACATTAAAAGTAAATAACAACATTTAAAAAAACCCATACGTAGTTAACGGTAAGTTTATATCAGAAGATTAATTTTTAATACTTCCAAAAGTTATAAAATATTTTTTTATTTATTTATCTTATTGGCGCTTTTATTAGGTCCTTGCAAACTGTTTCTACGTAACCGTGCAGTCATTGGCAAGCCCTGAAAGGTCTCTAGCCAATAATAATTTTAATGATAGTAAATTCAATTTAGTGTATTATAAATAACCCTGTATAAAAGGCGTTATACCAAAAGCCAATGTTTTTTTTTTTTGTTTTATTCTAAAACGCATTAACTCATAGACGATCACTATTGAACATGGACACTTATTACTGGTCTATTAGAAGCCTATTTTCAACACTCAATAACGGCAAGACCGTTATTGAGTGTTTTTTTAGGATAATATACAGTTTTACTCACGCGCATTTTACCGCATTTCCCTGGTTTCGGACACAACCGGAGCCCTTAATGAGCTGCGCACGCGGCGAGATCGCGGACCGAACTAAAGAATATCACTCACGAAAGTTATTATACGTAAAAAAAAGTCCGCATCTAACTGTCGTTGGTAAAATCACCACGCTTGGGAATTGATGGTCACAGTGTTCTTTCTTATTAGCGCACACGCGTGCTTCTGCCTTGATAAACTCAGTCCATATATCGATAGATCCTGTTCGTTTCAGATTAGATATGAAAGTAGGACGTTTCAAGTCACTCTCAAAAAACATATTATGATTCATATTTTTCCGATTTGTACACGAACATGATATTAGCAGGCATTCTCTTCCACGATCCTTATGTTACATTATAAACAATTATTTGCTTGCTTGTAAAAAAACATAATCCGAGTGATTATCCGCGGACGTGATTAGAATAAGGTACAGTTAGAGAAACAAGCAAGTGGGTTTTATGCAAAATTATACGAAAACAAAAAGTGTTTTAAAAATCGTGTGGAGAATTAAATATTAATTACTCCTTTCATAAAACCAAAAAGTCACAGCAATCAATTAAAATGTATTTTTTAACAAGATGTTAATTATAACGAATCAGTTATGGAATTTTAATGGATAATAAATAAAAATGTTGTTTTTTACCTTTTTAGGTGTTTTCGAATAATTATGCGAAAACGCAGTTTTGCTGACTATACAAAACATATCTCCACGGTGTAATAGGACCGGTTTAAATGATTATAACTATGATAGTTATAAATTTTATACTATTAAACACGGTACACGACCTTGTCGGTTTGTATGTTACGATTCAACTACGAAACTCGCCCACAGGCGCAAATGTAATTTATATCTCTTCTACTTGTTTAATAATGGGTGTAATTATTTTTGGTGTAAATAACAAGCGAGCTACTGTAAAAAAAAACCTACTAATGATAAAAAAAATTGGTCGTATTTGCTAGACGAAGTTTTTAGGCACGGAGGAGCTCGTGGCTAAATAAATTACAGCCGCATAGACTGATCTTACGGGTTAGGCCACGCTTGCCGAGGTTGGTCTGTGGATGGGTGACCATTTAACATAGCGAGTTTCCTCCGTGCCTCGGAAAGCACGTAAAGCCGTTGATCCCGGCTGTCATTTGTAGATCTTTGACAGTCGTTACTGTTGGTCAGAAGCCAGAAAGTCTGACAACCAGTCTTACCAAGAGTATCGTATTACCCAGTTACTGGGTTGTGGAGGTCTGATAGGCAGTCGCTCCATGTAAAATACTGATATTCAGCTGCATCCGGTTCGACTGGAAGCCGACCCCAACATAGTTGGGAAAAGGCTAGACAGATGATGATGATTTGCTAGACGAAGTTTTTAATAAGTACCTATACGATATACAAATAAGAACCATTTTATAAAGGAAATGTACTGAAGTAAACAAAAACGTGTTTTCTTCCAGCATAGATTCAATACAGTATGATACTTTTATGAACATTAAAGGTCAATCAAGATGAGTTGATACTCCATTTGAAGAAATATTTTGTGCCTTGGTGGACCACTAGGTCATAGCATGTTTTTTCATGATAGTACCTAATTATAATTATTTGAAATAAATAAACATTAGCCTGTAACTGTCCCACTGCAGGACGAAAGCCTCTGCTTATACAGAGAAGGAACGAGCATTGATCACCACGCTTGCTCACTGCAGGTTGGTGATTTCAGACCATTAAGACCAGGTTTCCTCACGATATTTTCCTTCACCGTATGTCAGTGGGATCTTAGATTAACTAAGAAAGTACATATGACATTGAAAAAGTCACACTAGTACTTGGGTTTGAACCCACTGTCTGGCATTTTGGCTTGGCAAAAAAAGGCCTACTTCTAACTGTAAACTATGTAAAATAGATATCATAAATGTAATTTATGCAATGTATATAATGTAATGTAACTATGTAGTAACTACTTGTTATATTTTAATTCTCAATGCGTTTATACCAAATCGCTTACGCTTTTATTTTATACCAAATTCAATACGGAAGGACAGAATTTTGTGTTAAATGATTTTTTCGATAGAGCCCTTTGATACCGCTGTATTAATGGCCCGACAGCTTTATTACACGTAGAGTGGCGCCTCAGGCTCTATGTAGAGTCGAAAAAATAGTAATATAAGATATTATTAATGTCTTACAAACGCTTTGGGCTATGTTTTGCATCTGTATATTTTGTTTTTGTATAATCTATAGTTGATAGTGTGTTGTTTTATTTTTAAGACGATCTTTTAAATACGGGTTTGGCTACATTATAAGTAGTATCATAGTGATTAATGTTAGAACTAATTAAAGAAGTTTTTGCAATATTTATAATAATACATACAGTTGATATGGCTGCGCTCTTGGTAATGTCGTTTTAATCGAATTACGTATTAATTAGCGGTTGAACTAGAACCTTCCATATTGGAGGGTCTGAGTTTGATCCCGACCTTTGACATTTCGAATTCATGCGCGGATCAGAATTAGATTATTCTAGTGAAGGGAAAACATTGTGGAGATCATTTAATACACGGAAACTGACCGAACGGACCATCTCAAGCCTCAAGATGTCTATTCCCGTCAACTGTTATGGGTAGAAACCTACTGAAAAAAAAAGAAATTTAGGAAAAAAAAAATGTGGTGTAAAAAATATGTCCATCGATTCTCCTAGTGATTCTGAACAAACTAGTTTCAGGTTTAGTATATACTAAAATTAAGCTTCTATAGAGTTCGAATACGTTAGTAGCTATCACAAGTGAAATTAGCTAGCGAGTGTATTTAGATGCCTAGTTTGGCAATAAGTAATGCCATCATTGATAAGCAAAACGATTCGTTTTTGACTATAAGAACCAAGTATTAACAGTCGAGAAATTAACCACCCTACAGTATACTAAGGTAATGTAACATTAAACACATTAATTTAATAATCCCTCCATCTTCAACTCGTGAGCGAGCCTCTCTCAAAACCAGTTCATTTATAATAAAGTTTCACATCAGCTAAGTGGTTAATAATCGATAATTGTCATGTTCGGGTTCGATTCCTGTTCCAAGCCCGTTTCTAATTTGACCTAGTATTAACTGGAGTAACAGTTCTAACTTTATAGTTTAATAGTGAGAATAAAGATAATTTTAAAAGCTTTTCTTTTATGGGGTGGGGTGCATTCTTTTGAGCTAGTAAAATAATATTGTTATTAGTTCTTTAATGTTAAAGTAATAAGGGATATTAGTTTTGAAACTTGTCATACAACTTCAGTGAATTCACTCCGATAATTGATGTCATTATTCCGATATTTGACACTATCACTCCGATAAAAATTAATACAAAAAATAAAATCAGAACATTCACACGATCATGCTGCTCATGACAGCGATACAATTATAATTTAATCGGAGCAAAAAATATCGGCGCGATAATAATATCTTGACGACACGTTTGGTGCAGTGGCTAAGCGATTGGCTTCTGCGCTACGGGTCGTGGGTTCGATTCCCACACGGAACAAAAATTTGTATGGCCTACAGATGGTTGTTTCGGGTCTGGGCGTTTGTGTATGTGAGATTTGTGTCTGTAAACACACCCACGATAGTAAACACACCCACGATACAAGAGAAATCTTAGGCAACGTTTTTATAAAAAAAAAAAATGTCATTTTTGTCCGCAGATAAAATAAACAATGCATTTGTACGATCATGCTATTCTGACAGCGATAAAATACTAATTTAATCGGAGCAAAAAAAAAACGAAGCGATAATACTTATGCTAGAATCTAGGATATGTAAAATCTTTGTCTGTAACTAACTGTACCATCATTTTACAAAAAATAGGTACCTACTTCACAGTCGGCTTGGAACCCAGCTTACCCCACAATCGAAAGTAACAAATAATCCTTAAACACCAAAATGGCGGATGCGAAATATCATTACATACAAAATTTATGATTTTGGAAAATAAATTGGATCCTAGTATGGGTCGTGATTTCCTGAGTATAATGTATTCTGAAGAGCGAACGACTGCTTGTTGGCTTTAAAGGGTGACACAGAGTATTAACTCTACGTAGATACGACAGTTCGATTATACTTAGTCGGTATTCTACCTATTAAACTTTTGGAATACATCGAAGATGTCCCGTGATTTCGTATTATGCTGTCAACTTCTGTTATTGTTGATAGATGCATTTGTATTCGAAATCGAAATACCGCATCCAATGAATTTACAAATACATTATAAGTTCGGAACTACGTTTGTGTAAATATAAATCAATCGCAATATTTAACATAATCACGGATTATATCGAGTTACGTTCCACATTAACGAGCTGCAATTGCAATTGAATAATGATTTTATTGCTATAGAAATTATTGCGTAGCAATAAAATTATTATTTAATATATTCATTTGCACACAGCTTGTTAATGCACATTATCATAAACCACAATTAACAATAAAGTAAATTATTTCCTATCAAAACAATGTCATACAGCTGGCAACAGAATTGAATACATAAAAAATTACTTTCTGCAATTATTCTTCATCAAGCCACAAAAAAATACATTTAACGCAGCTCACGTTACTCACAGCGCTACACAGCACATAGGCATAATACATGCGTAATTACGACCATCTGTATGTCATCCGTATATCATTAGCGTACACGTCACGTTTTACTCGGCAACGTTTACCGAATGTCAATAGGCCGCTTTTTATGCTCTACCACGTAATGTTTATTGAATCTTGCATTGACTTGCGTAGATCAAAACTGTGGCTATGAATGACCTTACGGCCAAATAGGCTTGTTAAGACCAAACGTGAAGTCATTATGTTTATTTGATTTAAATTATGATTATAAATAAGGCCGCGTAGGCTTTCGATGTTCGAAAACTTTTGGGTTGTCCAAATTTAATTTTGGGAAATTATAACTTTTGTAATATTTTATTTAAATATTTATTATTCTTTTTGAATTTATTTTTGAAGGATTTTAAAATTATTTATTTGGTTTTAATAACGAAAACATGTGTAAACGACACAGTTTTTGGAAATTTTAATCAAATATCTATTATTCAGATATTTTTTAGAGCCTTAGGTACTACAAATGCAATCTAAGGTCATAACATTATTTTAAAAACCCAATCACGATTTGTTGACAGTTGCAGAACAATGCATATGCATATTATATTGAAATCTTCCGTCATATAAATCATTATAAAGTTTTGACGAGTTGCTCAACACAAGGTGACTTTAAAGTACCGATAAACGGACATGAAAATATTTGAGGACTACTAAATGATGATTTATTGACCAATATAGTTGGATAAAATTGAAATGCAGTGATAGCCTAGCGGTTGAATGCTTGCCTTCCATGCTGGAAGATCTGAGTTCGATCTCCACCTGCACCTCTGACTTTTTGAATTTATGTGCGGATTAGAATTTAATTATCACTTACGTTAACGACGGAAAATATCGTGAGAAAATCTATACTTCTGAGAGGGCCCCAATTTTTTTTATTCAATTTTTTTTCGAGACGTTTGTTCACTTTGGTCGCTATGGAAGCATCATTGGTACCTCCTAATATGTCAAAATCAGGGAATCGCTAGTCAGTTCCATTGGCACGGACTCCCACAACAGGGAAATCAATGTTGCTTTCAACTCGATGATGTGTGTAGTAGGCCAACCAGCACCAAGCCACCGTGGTAGACTAAGGTCTAAGCCCTACTCATTCTGAGGAGAGACGCGTGGTCAGCAGTAAGACAGCAATGCATGATGATGCACGTACCCAACAATGTTAGACTTCGCTTCCAGTCTACTCAGACACGGCTAAATGTAAGTATAGGACTGACAATGTCCTCATTAAAACCGATCGTAATAATAAAGGACCTCTCATATCCTCTATCAGAGATATAAGCCTCTTTCCTCTCCTAACTTATCACTTTAATAACCATTTTTGTATGATATAGGTAGGAGTAATATTCACGCAGATGTAGGTTACGAAAGTCGTTAATACGAGACTATGAGGATAGTATCAGCTGATTTATTTTATAGCTCAGATGGAGGGGAAAATCTTTCGTAGATATAGGTTATTTTCTTGTTACCACGAAACTGGTTTCATGTTGAGGCGGTTTCTTCTGTTTCCTGTCACTTTTGTCTTTTTTTTAATCACCCTCATTATACACTACCTATCCTTCTTTCTGGAAAAAATTGCTAATTTAATATGCTACTGTGGTCGTGAGTTATCTTGGACGGGTAGTTTAGCAAACGTAGTAATTAAGGTCCTTATTAATAAATAGCTCTTGACAGCTGCTTTTAATATGTCAGTTTGATGTCAATTGAGATACTGAATAGGTAAACTAAAAAAATATTTATGTCAAATGTGTGAAGTTCCTATGACGTATACATTTTGAAAACTCTAGTTGGGATGCTGCTGTCAAGCCGCCATGTTGGGAGGGTTTAATTAACACGGGCTATAGGCTTTTATAAGAATAAGCTGACCGTACAACATTCAACATATTTGACCTTTCACGGTATGATCCAAATAAGGATCAAATTTTATCCCTAGATCTTAAAATTAGACCCGACAAATTCTGTTTCAAAACTAATACACAATACGAAAATAATACAGGTGTCATACAACAAAAACATTTTCCAAGCTCAACAAACGAGACTCGCAAAGACTTTAACAAGTGAAACTTAAATCATCCCGACTCCGTTATGAATGTTAAATAAAACAGTTGTAATGCAATTTGTTTTCATGGTGGTCTGGACTCTGGAGATGAAAGAAAGGATGTATCAGTTAATTATTGTCCTTAAAGTTTAAGTCATCTCAGAATACCAGTTGGTTATGATGTTCAGAGGCGATCAGTCAAAAATGATGGATAACATTCAGTTGACCAGACAATTAGACTTGAAAACTCAGGGCCAGTTTCACAATCTTCGGATAGTTCTTATATGAGAAATAAATATGGTTATAAGACAGAATTTCTATACACAAACTCATAACCACCATTTTTGTTTCTTAGTTAATTGACCATGGTAAACTAACCCTAAATTTTGACGATAGGAATAGTCATTGTTGAGCAGTTTACTAATTCTACACTACTGAACTAGATTTTTTTGATTGATAGCAAAATTACAGTGCCTTAGAGCATGTTAAACCGTCGTCTCGGGTGTGATACAAATACCTATGATAGTCATTATAAATAGTCAAAATTCAAAAAGTCTGACAACTGTCTATCCTTGGGATATCGGCATTGCTCAGTACCTAACTGGGTTGCAGAGGTCTGATGGCAGTCGCTCCGCGTAAATATTGGTACTCAGCTGCACATGATTAGACTGTAAGCTGACCCCAACATAGTTGAGAAAAGGCTAGGCAGGGAGAACAAAATTACAGTATGTTTTCAGACAGAAATCTGTAAGAGCAACACAAATAACGCAAGATTGAACAAAGTGGAAAACAAGTTCTAGAATTACCTTTTAACAAACGCAAGAAAAGAATGATTCAGACTTCTGTGTCACCTCAGAGGAAATTGCGAAGTTATAAAACACCAAGACTTATAAGACAGAGAACAGCTGTGAAATTTAAATCTTCTCGCGATATGAATGCAAAGTAAACAGTAGTAATGCAATTTGCAATATCATTTACAACTGGGGGCGGTTCAGAACTAATGTCGTCTTGTTTTGTGGAATTCTGGAGTCAGTGCAGTGGTGTTTGGAATTTCGAGGAATATTTGCAAAAGAGAGGAATTTTAAGTAGCGTCAGTGATTGAAAAGTTGAGGAGTAATAGGTTAGCGTTTATGCGGAGGAAAGAAAGTCATGTTACCAGAATAGTGTTAAATACAAATGTGGTTGGATATACAAGAAGAGGTGGGCCAAAAAAAAGATAGATGGATTGTGGGAAGGATGATATCGATAGCGAGATTTGTAGCGGGGCTACGCACTTAAGTATTTTAAGTATTGTCACTCGTAAAGGCTTCTTTGCATGCATTTTTTGGCTAATTATGATTGATAATTCTTTAATAAGACACATAAATATTCTATGAACTTGTTTTCCGTTTCAAAGACAAAATCTCTAAAAGTTTCATTGTTTTAAAACTTCTATTATCATTCTAAACATCGCTGAAACAACTTATCAAACAGCTTAAACTAACTACGTATCAAAACACCAAAAATCTTTAATACGAATGAAAGAATCACATCAAAAGATAACATCACCAATATCTCAATATTTCATAGTTGAGTTTGGCATAGATGAAGAAAATTCGTGACCGCTAAAAACAACATGCAGTGAAGTGCATTTAAACTTGCTGTTTACTTTAATATGCGAGCATCTTCTTTGGAATAACACCTCGGCGCTTACCAACTTTGGTGCACTTTAGGCTTCGTCTTATAGGAAGGGGCTACATGGAAAATGGAGACAGAGCGTTGACCTTCAAAAATACGACAAACGACTCGTAAAAAATTGTTCTTAAAATATAGTGTCAACGTTTGTTTCTGAATATGTTACGTAGAATCTTAATAGTAATTTAAACAAGGAAATAAGTATTCCATAAGTGTTTATCAAAAATGAAATTATTATTATGTTTTGATGTGTATAGGCTCAATTAATTTATTCACCTGACAGACAGAGCTGTATTGCTGGGGAGTTTGTTGCGCCGTTTCTTCTTCACAGCATAAACACTAGGAAGCAGTGAAGTCTATTTTGAATAAATGACTTTTGTAGTTGGAGTTGAAATTAGGTGTTCCGCTATCTCGTAAATGTATTGAAGTTTCATGTTAATAATTTACTTGAAATTTTGGATACTTTTCAGTAGATAGTACTCTATAATGGAATGGTTGGTGCTGGACGACTGATTTCAGAGCTACGGGTTAAGGGTTCGATTCTCGGACAACAAATATTTGTAGAACCTACACATTTTCGGGTCTAGGTGTTTATGCACGTGAGATGTGTCTGAAAACTCATCCACGATAGCATAAGAGTGAACAACGTTTTAAAAATAAATTTTTTACGTCAACTAACTCAAACATTCACAAGATAACCAAAAAAACATTCCATACCTACCCTTCCTCACAAAAGCCATTAAAATCTTAATGTCATACAATAAAACTCAGTTCCATACCTGTAAACAGTACTTTCAGTAACTGCATGCGTAATAAATGCAGTTATTTACATAACAAGTATAGGACAAGGAGTTGGAAATTTTCTACCTCATAAAGCTACGACTTTGTAACATCTACGCTCTCGGAAAATACTTGCTCTTTGGCGAAGTTATAAGTAGCAAATGACGAGTCTGCGAGTTTTATTACTTGTGTTTAATCTTTGGTGCTTACGTTGTAGAGAAGAGTGTACTTAATAATATAGTTTATAAGGTGCTTATTATTTTGTGCAAGTTTTTTGATTTGAGGTGGCCGTAAATGGGCTAGTCGCCACAACCTGCAGACTAACATTTCGCAGGGACTCGTTGCACACGTGTGGATTGTGATGGCCACGCAAAATGTGTGGTAGCAGCTGCTCGTGGCCAGCCACTTGTGGCCAGCCATTTGTAGCTGTGGAAAGTGTCACGTGTGCAGGTGGCCTTCAAAAAATGCTTTAAATAATATGACAGTTAATCACTGTATCTGGGGGTCTTTGTCACAATGGTCAGATAATTCCTATTTGGGAAATAAATATGGCGGCACCCGCACTTGGCCAGCGTGGGTGGACTAAGGCCCATTCTGAGAAGAGGCCCATGCCCAGCAGTGGGACTATACATAATAGGCTGATTATGCATATACTTGTCTCAAAATACAGATCCAAATTCTAATTTTAAATTGTCTCAGATGACTTTAGCAGATAAATCTGAAACTTAACAACAAACACGTAAGTCGTATGAACAAAGTTTGTTAATTACAATCATATGAAACTTTCTTGTGTCTACCCTCGCGTTAACTTTTGACACACTGATGTAATTACGAATTTTTGTACAGAGAATGTATTACAATTGTGGAATATTAAACATGATTTGAATTCTTTAGTAGGTATTACTTGACGGAAATAAATAAATAAACATTTAGAGGCTTATGAATCTTATGATACATGTACAGTTCAGCTCATGACAGCCTCGTAGAAGTCTTAAGAAATGATTGGATGAATACAATTAGTATGAAATTTAATTATGTGGACACTTTGATTTATAACTTGAAGAAAATTTTGTCTGGAACACAGGTATCATTCCAATTTTTGATATTATTGTAAAACGTAATCATATGAGCCCAATACTGTTCCATTGCTGGGCTCGTGTAGGCCTTAGTCTATCAAGCTAACTTGGTGCGGGTTGATGGACTATAATTAAAAATCCCAACAAAAGCTTGACACGCTTTTCACGCACGGCTAAGACTGCGACAGCTAAAAGTACGCACAAACTTCACGCTATTAAAACGCAGCGCGATAAGATTGAGATAGTCGTGACAAATGACTATGATGTGAAATGTCACGGAGACCATTAAACCACAATGGACGTAAACGTTAAATTCGACCAAGAAAAGATGGAATAGCTTCTTCGTGATCACTGTGCTTTTGAAGTATCAAGTACTGTCGTAATGCTGACTTATTAAGATCACCGTTTCGTTGGCCTGCAGGCTTGAAATTATAGAGCTGTCGTGGACGCTAAGAGTGATGACTCGAGGCATCCATCTAGTGACCCTGAGGAAGACACCAACTCGTAGTGGCATGAGCAACAAAGGCATTGGGAAAACAAAGTTGTTTCCCCGAGACATGCAAAAGACGTCGTACAAGAGGGGCACCGCTACGATGCACTGGAGATTCTGGAGATCTTATTTGTTGAAAAAGGCCACTGGGTGGAGAAACCAAGAAAGGCTTGTAATTATGAAAATGTTATCTTTCTTTAATAATAGGAGCCTATTTGGAAGCCAATGTTTATCGTTGGATGTTAACAGGCTAATAATAATGTATCTTAGACCTTCGAAGTATCAATTTCACGCGATTCTTCTTTCAAATTGAGATATAGTATCGTAGCTGGAAACTGCAAAAGCTGCAAAAAGGATGCAATGCAAGACGATAAGATCTTGTATTTTAATATTGAAATACTTCACTTCTTCATAAAGATATTTCTGGGTTTTTGAGGCATTCGAATTGAAAATTCCTCTAAAATTACGGAATACTAGAATGATCAAAATATTTGAGTTAATTGAGGAGCATAGCTTAATGCTAGGCCTTTTTTTTTTACATCTAATTACTCATGCACTTGTGTATAAATATATAAAAGAGGATTTAGGCTATTTACATATGCGGTGCTAAGTGTATGAATTAATTAATAGTCAAGGATTACACGATATTGCTTGCTTAGTGTCTAAGCTTGAGAAATATGACTTCATAAATGTATAACATGCAAAATTTTTATATTATGATTTATAATTTTGTCACCATGATTAGTATCGTAAAGAAAGTTTTCATTTTAATCATATTTAAAATGATTAGCCGACATCCACTTTAAAGCAAGCACACGACCATTCTCTTCCTCTAAGATCGACGCTATCTCAAGTTTCTGGAATATTCCATTACGAAAACCCTCCAACAGAGCGCCATAAAAACAAGAAGCAACAAAATATTTACAAGGAATTCCTCAGCTCATCTCGGTTATCGTCGAAAAGCGGGAACTCTCGTAAATCCACCCTGTCAATGTTTCAAGTTGCCAAAGTAAAAACTCCAAGTTCCAGCGAAACCACTGCACCTCTTAATATGGAACTTTAATAAAGTTACTTTGCAACGAATTGCATAGTTTATGATCGTGAATTAAACTTCAAGCGAATAGTTTGACTTTCAATTGATGTTTTAATTGAGTTTGTTGCTGTACTTATTTTTTTTAGATCGAAAAACTTTGAACATTTTAAACTTATTTTAGGTAGGCTCTGAAATTTTAATAAACTTTGCTAGATATAAGAACTTATTGAACTTGAATCTGTAATAAGTATTAATATAGCAAAAAAGGTATGAGAATACAGAGGTAGCAAGGGGCGTGAACAGTCGATAGCCGTTGGCATTTCGGAATGTGATCGAAAAACTCTTCTGAATACAGGTACCTATTATTATGTTATCCTTTGAGAAATCCAGCAGGTGCAATACAACCGGAATATTCTCATACACATAAATACAGACTCCAAAATACACGGTAAGCAAAACGAAATTACATTTGCAACCGACAAATACTAAATAGAACATACTACATAGCTACGACCGGTTCTATTCAAAAACGCTAGCGTCGCAAATATGCTAGACTCCGAATGTCTGCGTTTCGGTCTGCCATCTGAATAAACAGGTAACAGTCTTATTCAGGTAAGATGTGTGTTTCAACGGGTGCATTCAGATTTTGTTAATTAAAATCAGATTCAAATTTCAGATATGCAGGCTGCAGTTTCTAAAGCATATTCAGGTAATACTAACGCAATGGATAACAATATATCAAATTAATTAAATGACACGGCTGAAGTTTCACAACATTTAGGAGATTCCTATCTTGAAATACTGACTTAATTTTCCATTCGCAGCTTCAAAGATGAACAAACACGCGCAGGTCAAAAACCCTCAGCTAAATTAAATGAGAATTAAAATAAAAAAGAATTTGATGTAATAAAACATCAGAAAATTTTAGCAACGAACAAAATAAATGGTAATACTAAAACTGCATTCGAAATTCACTGCGTTAATTACTGCGTCAAGGTAACGTATAAATGAGGTGAACTAAAAAAATGCTTCATGTGCACGCTACGAGATTCAATCTCCTAATAATGGGCGAGTAATGTTGGCAAGAAAAAATAACACCACAGCATGATATGATCGCGAACATGCGAAAGAATATATTAGCCTGTAAACAGTTTTAATTATGCAAAACATTTTTAATTGTACCTTGAACTTATTCAGACACGTTGCACGCATTGAGTGCATGAAAAATATTTGATTAATTGATAATTACAATTAAAGATTACGCGATGAAGATTGAATCATTTGGATCATTTAAGTTGCATACTAAATCCTTTTTTTACACATCACTGACTTATTACCTGCGGCTGCATATTAATATGGCATTATCAGATTTCATTAAAATTGTAATAATGAATGGTGGCAAAATCAATTTCTGGCCTCTACCTATTGAATTTTGATCAAGTTCCAAAATTTTCTGTAATTAATGAAACTGGAGCAAACATTTTAAATTTGACGTGCTACCGCCTCAGCGTGTACCAAAAGGATTTGGAGTTTCATTAAAACATTCAAAATTAAGCGGGACTTTTGATATATTTTAAGATATAGTCAAAGAGAACTCACAACATCTTAAGAAGTTATAATCATACTTAAATCAAGACTAATTGAACTCTTAATTAAGTTAAGTGTAACTCAGTGAAATGTCCCAATTTCAACGGCTGACGCAAAAGTTATCGGGGGTTTCAATGAAAATTTATTAGTCCAACTATTTGTCAAAATTGTCCCCGAAGGGTCGGGGTCCGTTGGAATTCTGGCAAATATCAAGTTGAATAGCCAATTTGTTTTGAGGGCCTTAGGACTGTGTTCCATTGAAATATGTTAGGATTTTAGATTAGTATAAGTTTTGAATTGTAATTCATTTTCAAGGAGTATAGGAAATGACCTTCGTATTATACTCGCCGGAAGTTATGTGTATTATTACTTTAACCTAATGATATACATAATAGATTCCGGTTATTCCGTTGTGTTGAATTTTAATACCAGGGTTATTGTGCTAAAATTGGCAGAGGTCAATTCTATTAAAACTGAACTACACAGATGCTACATGCACACCCTTTTCTGCAAAGAGAAATTGTAGACCCTGATTCTTGTGAAGATGTAGACATTCTTTCCAACTGACCTCGAAGTGAAGCTTTACTTGACATAACGTTCAACAAAACAAAAATTAAAGTTCATCAGCCCCAAAAAAATCAAAGAGCCAAGATAAAACATGTGGATGTACACAAAGTTATCCGTGTTAAAACAACGTGAGCGTCGCTTGGATATTGTGAAATATGAACGGGGATCACCGTGTCATTCCCTCGCCTGCTCAACGAATTTATCACGTTTCTGTCTGTCCATACGTATGGTGTGCTCCAGTTATTGAACGTTTCACGAAACGAATTGGACGATCCTAAAATATTTGTTATGTTTTCTGACTGTGTTTTGAGTTTTTGGGCGAGAATTTTTGGCATCGGTTGAGGTCTGGCGGTTTATTGGAAATGATGGAGTGTTTGTTTCAATTCTGTGGAAGCTTGAAAATTATTGGCATCTAAAACGTATAAAATTCGGACATGGATAAGAACGAAAAATATGTTTCCTACACTTCAGAAACCAAAATGTCTAGTAGCCATTTTTTGGCGACGAGAATAACAGTTTTATGTGTCTGAGTATTCATATTTCATCCGAGCTGTCATCCGTGATAGGTTTAAATAAAACCCCCGAAATATCCATTTTTAAACGTGAACGCGGTTTACTTTTTACATGAAAACATATGAAGTGTGCAAAAAAACAATGGTTGGACTAAGTCCTTACTTTTAATTTATTCTCTTTCCGTTTGTTCACTGGACATCATTTCATTTTATGTTAAAGCAACAAACACGCTTATGCTTTTATTTCCCCGTTGGGATGTTTCAGCTTTAAGCCATTTATTCACCGTTCTCTCGTAAGACGTAAATTTGTTTGTCTTTCTTGTTTGCCTAAACTTGCGAAGTTTCGGATCTCTGAGATAAGACACTAGACTACTAAAATATCTCGTTAGCACCAAATTTAAGTGAATCTGGACTAGTTTAAGATTATATCTCGACTAGGTGATATATATCGTTATAATACACCGTCACTTTTAATTAAGGCGGAGACTTCAAAACTTTGAAATTTAATACGATATTGCGGCGGAGCAATAAACCGTATCTGTTGTTTATGTGAGCCATCAAACCAAGATAACACCCGTCTTTACATCCAGAGTTTAAGTTAGTGTCATTGTTTCGTAACTTACAAATATAAACGATGTTTGGGAACAACGCGACGCTTTAACATTCATGAATAACATTAAGCCCCCTTGTCCTGTTTTGAATATCGCGAAGCTCTTTTCAAACCAACTTTACAGAGTTGTGTTTATGCTTATTGCCTTTTAGGGAGGCTATTTTTCGTGTGAGTTTACGACCATTACAATATTCACAACTAAACAATGGGCAGGGATGAAATCCCCGCGGGCCGGACGTTAAAAGAACAATCCGACGTTCGGAGGCAATAAGCCTCTATTTGAAAACATCCCAAAAGGTTTGCTCTTAAAACACGGTCCGTCTACGATGGTAACCGACATGCAAAGCGTCGCATTTAAAAGAGGAAAGAATAAAATACGTACGGTTGAAAGCAAACAGGAAAGTTAGCCGGGAGCGGTGTACCCCCGCAACTTGTACGAAACAAGTTTTCTATGGGCATTATTTAAGTTTTGCCTGCAGTAGACACTATATTAAACGTATCAGAGTTGAGTTTTAAAAGTCCCGCCGATACGGCTGAGTTGGCGGGCCGCGAAACAGCCACAACTTGGAACACTTGGCAAGGAGCGCCTATAGGAAAAATAAAAGGCAGGCAACAGTTTGCTGTCAACTTGTACTTGCTTGTACGACTGCAAAGAATTATTGTGTTTGAAAAAGTGCTGCTTTTAAATGTTGACTTTCTTTCTTTTTTTTTGGTATGTGAGTCAACTTTTTCCAAAGGATGTATAAAACCGTCCTGATGATGAAGAAGCAGTATTGTTATAGGTGCAAACACAATCGAACTAAGTAATAGGTAGGAGGAAGATGATGAATATACAAATACAAACTGTGAACAATCATTTGGAATTAGAAGCATTCATCAAAAATTCTAAATACTTAGATAAAACTAAAAGCCACTTAGCCATGATGAAGACGCTTTTTTCAAGGTAGCGATAACTAATACCATAAATACAATATGAGTTGTCTAGACATGCATTATTCTGAAGTTGCAGTCTATATGTCCTTGCCATTAAAGTAGCCGAGAGCAAACAGAATTTTAGAACAGGAATTAAAAATGTAATGTACAAAGTAGTAGACTTTTCCCTTTTGTTTCACTCTGAAAGCTTATTAGCTGCTAGATTTTCTAGGAACTGCTGCAATAATCTCTTTTACAGGTATAATTGTATTTTGTGTTGAACAAGCAGCTTTGCTTTATGAGAGCTTAGAGAGATTCATGTTAGGACCTTTGCGAATTAAAGAAGAATAATTCATTCTGAGAAATTGCTGCTTTGTTTTTGAACAACCGAGAAACAGGACAAAGCTAAAAGTTAAAGTTAATCGGAAAGAGGATCCTAGCAATATTTAGATAGAAAACGAAACGAGAAAATATCATGGTTCGAAATTGGAGAGACGTATGTTCAGTTGTGATATAGACTCAGTTGATAATACTTAAGAACAAGTCAACACACCAAGAAGGCCTGACAATATTAAGTCTCTCTGCTAATTTCCAAAGCAAACGAACCAAATAGAAACCGTACCTAACCCAAAAAAACGCAAGCCAAACCGCACAGCAACATAAACACATTCATCTGAATTAAGAGCACAGTCCACAAACAACGAATGGAAACAATTTTCTATTTCGAAATGTCTTACTTGGCCCACTATAATTTAATATTACACGAACAGCCCGCTTTGGGCGGAGACTGCCGGCTTTACTAGGATTGCGAGAGTGAATAATTTGACTATGGAGGGCTTGGTACCGCGGACGCCTCGCTTGCAATTTATTTGCAACTAACGAATTGGGGTGAATGATGTATGGCTGGAATTTAATTCGGGAGTTTACTGGTCTTGGGTACTAGATGGCATTAGTAGGATCGCGCTAATTGATTTTTCTAGTAGATAGGTAGTATTGGAATATTTTGAATAAGGAGAAGTAAATAACGAGAAGCACAGGACCCGGTCAATGTGGCGGTGCTTCCTCTAGTTGCTGCAGTAGTGGCCGTCTTTCGACTGAATGATAATGGTGATGATTAGGAGCCTATGTAGGTATCAATATTAAAGTATTTTGTGATCTCAATTTCTGATCAAGTCCTAAAAATTTGTTTGTCTCACAAAAACTCAAATCACATTCTAAAAGTTCTTCAACCAAACTTCTGCTGTACAAAACTAATCTTATCTGCAACAAATCCTACAAATGTTTTACTCAAGGTAGTATCTGGTACAGGAACAAGATCTCTAATAGGCTGTTACTATTAGATATCGAGACTGTAACACGAGACTATTATTCTTGCGGTATCTCAAAGATTGAATGCTATCCTTCAACCAATTACCCAGACCGGTGTTTCGTTACCAGCGCTGTTTTGACGTAATATGCGTAACTCAATTGTCTTGCGGTTAGCTTGGTATTCTCTGGTTAAACGTAATGTATTTTTTGAGATGATCGTCTGTAATGGTACTAAGAATATTATTGAAGATTATTGTCGAAATAGAACTGTATTTATTTTTATTCGATAGCTTTTATAGGTCTTGTATGAACTGAGAAGATGATAATATTATCTTTTGATATTGTACTTGGGTCAGGTTTATGTTTATGAGAATGAAAGTCAAGTAGTGACTGTTTTAGTAAGTACAGGCAATTTAGAAGAAAAACCGCAAAGTCTTAGGTAAAATGGTGAGCAATCAATTTTAATTAAAGGAAATGGCAGTCATTAGGGTAAGTCAGAAGACGTTAAAACCCACTGACTCGGAGGTGAAAGGTGGCGTGATTAGATAACCGGTTATCGTGACCGATAGGCAACGTAGGAAAACACGCGAAAGAAAATACTTTTAAATATTTTAGCTAAGAATATTTGAGATGCAAATGTTTTTTTTTTATTTTGAGTTGGTTTTTAAATACAATATATTTTTGCATCCAAAAGTGAATGTGCTGTTACATACATTTTGTTAATCGACATTGATTATTTTGTATTTTGTTTTCACGAATCCAGAGTTTGTCCCATACTAAAAGATGTACAGAATGATGAGCAGACTTCTTAGTTTTCGGATTTAGAGTGACTAACCAGTCATGTTGTAGGTAGTATTATTTGTGTCAAACGGATTTTATTGCTTGAACAATCGGAAAGGATGTCTTTGTCATTAATTAGAACTTTACTCCAGTCGTCATTCAAGTACCACCAATGTCAAATGATGATAAATCACATTACACATGGTATCGTAAACCCACATTTTAATTAACACATTCTTATTTACACATTTGTGTCAAATTTGTGATAAAAATACGTTAAACATAAAATCAAAACAGTAAACACACACATTTCTATTTTATCAATTATTTTAATGTGTGCGTTTGCTAGTTCATTTTCAGTATTATCTATGAGTTGTATATACAGGTGTATATGTGTGTGTAAACAATTATATACATATATACTCACATCGAAGTTCGTTCAACCAACCTTGCGATATCACTTGAACGTTAATCGTAAAAATTTTACGACTATTTATTTTTAGTATTGATGAAAAAAATAAACAAACAATAAGTTCGGTGTGTCAACGATCGATCGGGAGATTGACGGTCGAACTGAGTTCCGAAGTTATAATTGGATTTATTTGCAGCCGTCACGATTTTGACGTTACAGAGTAAGTAACGAAGCAATGGACCGATGAAATGAAGATGGTAGCTGCAGTCTAATGGAGTTAGGTTAAGGCTGAGAGCCAGTTGTTGATGTATAACTTGGGACAAGGAGAGGTTTTGGTAAGTGCAGACAAGGTCTAAAATGGAGCACACGAATACAAGTAACAGAGATATAGAGGGATTCCTCCCCTCTGGCTCTCACATACACACGACGAAATACAGTAAAATGCTTGGTGCTAGATTTTAATGTGAGGGTGGTAGCTAGCCAGGTGGACTGTATAGCTCCTACCACCAAGCGTGGTGAGTTTTGTTGGATCTAACAACACGTGCCTATTCCCAGTGTGCAGTGAGGAAGTTTTATATTCTAGCCCTTCCCCACAAGTCCAACTGTACAATAGGTTGAATTTTGATCTTAAGCTAGTACTCTGAAAATATCAAGCTTCAGTCTGGAAGATCTAACCCCATTTTTTGTTATTTATTGTGAACAATAAATTATTTTAACTCAGCACAAAAACTTATATTTTCAAAACTTTAATCACCAACGCTAAAAGGGTTTATTCTCAAACGTTTCGCGAACTAATCTATTCATAGTTAGTTAGCATTAATCATAACAAGTTAACTATAAAGTTACGAAGTTCAACCCTCTTGAAACTTGAAGACGCCAGTCAGAAAAACAATCTCGCCAGAATTTAATAAAGCGCAGTGTACTGAGTGTCTGCGACGTGTTGGCTGCCGACACTGGTTCAAATGTTTGGTCAATATTTGTGACTAGTTTTATTACTGTCACGAAAAGTTACAAAAAAAATTGACAACGCCTATTTCTAAATCTAAGGAGTATAATATAATATTAAGAAAATAACTCATGTTCCATCATCTTGGAATTTCAATTAACTTGCTTTTTCAGGATTCCCAATTTAATTAAGTAGATAGATATCGATATATTGTAGGAGTCCAATAATATTGAGAGGGAAAGTTTCCTTTCGAGATATCAATTATGAAAATAATTTGAACCAGAAATCGAAAACATTGAAAAAAATGCCCATTTATATTTATCTCAAACCACTGAAATAACCTTTTTCTGATTCAAAACCAATTAATTAGTACCTAGTCATTAAAAATTCTCTCAAAAGACCAACATTGGCCCCAAACTCCCCAAACATTGGCCCCACGTCTAGTCTAGTCCCCAGGAATATTACGAACTACGACAGCTGTCTAGCCACCCTTTCAAAGTTACTTTGTAAAATGAAATCGGCCTAGAGGCGACGTCAAAAAGGCTATGTGTGGCTTAACAATGCTTTTGTATTGCTCCTTTGGACGATAGCGTGGTGATATTAAGAAAAGTGTATTGGAGTAATTGTTGGGCAACTTTTAGAGGAAATTGTGGAGCTTTTTAGTGGTAATCACTTTGTTGGCGGTAGTACAAAGGTGGAACAAAGATGGTATGACTTAGTAGACGAAGGCTCTTGACTATTTGATAGTGCTCTAGTTGAAGATGTTTAAAAATATACTGTAGCTAGTAAACATTTGTTTAGAAACAATGTTTCACAAACAAGAATCTACATGTTTCAGAAAAGTTGATACATGTTTATGAGGTGTTTCATCTAGTTTCATGATACGGTGTTCCCGCACGCAAGCCAAAACAATAGTTTTGCAACAGATGTTTATGAGTATGGATGTCTGTTTCTTTTATTTATTAATATGGAGATAGCATGAGACAACGATTCGATTTTTAAATTAATTAAATTCTATGTGACACATCAAGTTTCAGTTACTTGTGTCATCAAAAATGTAGACGGCAAAAGCTCAGAAATATTTACAGAAACGTTTAAGTGATGTTTGAGAAACTGTTGGCAACTTGTATCCGAAACAATGTTTACAACAGTTGCAAACACTTATCGTGCAACAGTTTAAGCTTTGGTATTTGTTTTGTTACAAGAAGTAGGTACAAAAAAAACGCTATTAACTAAAAAGCCAACTTCGTTGCACAAAGTCCTAGAATTACAAACAACATAATTAACCACCACTACATTTTACTAAAAGTAAACTAAACACACTACCAAATCAATTAACATATTTTCTTAAACACAACCCAAAATTAAATCGCGCAACAAAATTTTAATTCCCCGCAGCGTGTAAACATGTAAAACGGCGGGGTAGTCGGCTCGGATTGCAGAAATAACAGGCTAATAAAAAACCTATACCTCGCAACAGATGTGCAACGTTCGATTCTGCAAATAAATAAACAACTTTGTGGTTCCGTCAGTTTTTCTGTAGGAAACATTTTTTACTTTACAATTTCTTTGGAAAATGAAACGAAGAGAGCAAGATTGAAGAGTTTTGAAACACTTTAACGTTATACAGAATTGTTCTACCTATCCTTTTTCCCAACTATGACAGGATCAGCTTTCAGTCTAACCAGATACAGATGAATACCAGTATTTTACACGGAGCGACTGCCATCAGACCGCAACCCAGTTATTGGGCAATACCGATATCCTAAGGTTAGACCGGTTGTTATACTTTCGGGCTTCTGACTACCCGTAACGACTATCATAGGTATTTGTATGACATCCGGTACCGACGATTTAGAGAATTAGGGTGCATTAAAAGAGCTTATACATGCTTAAGTACGTCCGACGCACCGTGGGCAGTCAGCCCTGCTACTAACCTTGCTATCATATCGATACCTCTGGGCTCAAAGGGCGTATAGCACATTTTTGGCATAATGACATTTTCACATAATTATAACGAAAATTCGTTTTTTTTTGTTATTTTTTGCTTCTCCTGAAAACCCATGTTTTGTGCTATAGTCCCTTTGAGCCTAGAGGTATCGATATGGCATGAGCTATTCTTGTAGAACTCATGCCAACACGAGAGAAGAGAAGCGAAGAAGTTATAAAGAATATGGTAAGTTCTCCAGTTGTTATGTTGACTGCGAAGGATTCGGTTAATTGACAGATCAGCAAAGCTGCTACTGTACTTGTCAAAACGTTTTTGACAATAATGTAGTAAATATGTAAATCAAGTTTTAAAGTAAGCAACTGTATTCAGACTTGTGATTTTGTTTGCGTGGGTGATTCTTCAAGACAGCCTGAAGATTAAAATAATAATCTATGTGATAAATAATGTTTCAAACAAAGTATAATAATACTTTGATATTGAGTTTAAAATGGAAATTATATGCATTGCTTTTAAAGATCTGTCAAATTAGACCATCACACAATTTGTAATAATATACATAAACCTTTTTAATATGCGCTTAAATTACTTTTGAATTTTAGTGATGTGAAATTCGAAATAAATTATATCGACAAAAACCTATTGCTATTCTCTATCGACCCGGGTCAGCACAATGACTACAGTCTCTGCCTCGCTTTTTGGAACGGGTTTGTTTTAGAAGTACAAAACGCTGAGGAGTAGAAAGAAACACACGTAATTTGGAGATCCCGAATCTCATCTTCATTTATGAGCCAAACAGTAAGCAAAAACGAAAATGTCCTTTTCCAATTTCGTACAGAACCCTAAAACTTTCCTCTGTTACCTGCGAACGTAAATACGGGTTTTGGAGATCGAGATATGCACTACGATATATTCCGTGCCAATTTTTGCTACCGTTTCGATATATCGGAGCAAAATGTTTTCAACCCCACTCGGTAGCGGGCTGCAATTTCTCGTGGATTTCTTTCGGTATGATAAACTAAAGTTATGATAGTGAACAAGCTATTGCTGTTTTTAAGAAGTTTTCCTACAAGTAGCTTTGGTAGCTAATATCTATCTGTGTTTTTGAAATGGTTATATGTTGTTGCAATTGAACAGGTTGTTAAAAATTTTAGACATTATATTTTATGAATTATTATCTTGTTATCTTATTACCATTATCTTAACCGTAGCGATGAAAAACAATCAAAGGTGTATCATACACTTTTAATTGTTTGAATGATTATGCAGAATACATTTTACACTACCATCAAAACATCGACAAATTCACACCAAGCATCGACTTTTCCCAACAGTACCCCGCCGTGTTTACTAAAATCTTTTCTATACCCGACACTTAATTTTAGTCTAGACATCTAAAACTAAAATTATATACGTCTGGCAATATTTCAAGACGACACTTAAGATTATTGACACACAGAGAGAACGAGAGATGAAGACGCAGCAGAATATTATAATAAATACATTTTCGAATAAGCGTTTTGAATTATATCAAAGTTTATAAGTGAAATTTGATGGCTACGTTAATGGGTTTTTGTTTTATGGTAAAAGGGTTATTTTATGGGGATGGGCAGGAGTCCAAGCGGCATTAAAGATCGATACTACAGTATGGCCGGATTTATGCTGTGTTACCCAGTTAAGAACGAGCTACCTCATTTCTCTGCGTGGTTGACTAAAATATGTTTCAGGAAATATCAGGTATTGGAGAACCAAATATTTGATGGTGTTGAACATTGGCTGTGATAGGCTGAGATAATAGAAACATATTGATTGAAGAAAACATCCTGAATAGTAAGAGATACAGTGCGGAAACTGATTGAGATACAAAAGGAACGCTTTGAAAACGAGACGAGGATATCGATGTCCGTATAAGTGGCGTTGACCAAGACACTTGACTAGATGTGGTGACGGCAGGTGGAGTATATTCTTAACGGAATGCTGGCAAACGTAGCGTAGGAACACCGATGGCAAGATGGGTCGATGATACAGTCCAACTTGTCAGAAAAGTCTGGAGACTAGATTGGCCGAAAACTGGGAAAAATAGCGTAAAAGGGATATTGATAAAAGCTGTGAATGACGGTGATTTAAAAGCAGTATAGAAAGAAAAAGTTTCCATTGAAGTTAACGCTTATATTACTTCTACATCTACAATATTAAATCTGTCCGCTTCAAGCACTTTTTCTATTATTTCCGTGTCATTAGTAATAACTTTTTTTAACAAAAGCCTTACAAATGGATTGTCCGTGTTAAGACAATTTAGTAGAGCGCTCAACACAAGATTGATCGTCGTTTCAACTGTTACTTATAATAAATATCGTAAAAAGCTAAGTGAATGACTGTATATCGTTTATCTAAGTATTGAATAGGGGGAACAAATTGTTGGTGATTGCTTTATCGTACGCGTTACATAGGAGGCAGTCATCAGCCGATTACTGTCCCACTGCTGGGCATGGATCTCTTCTCAAAATGAGAAGGGTTTAGGCCTTAGTCTACCACGCTACCTGATCTAGTATGGATTAGCGTACTACACATATCATCGACAATTTCTTGTAGCACTTTCAGGTATGCAGGTTTCCTCATTATGTTTTCCTTCACCGTTATCGCAAGTGATAGTCAAAT
The DNA here is from genome assembly GCA_905220435.1 of Amphipyra tragopoginis. Taxonomy (NCBI): domain Eukaryota; kingdom Metazoa; phylum Arthropoda; class Insecta; order Lepidoptera; family Noctuidae; genus Amphipyra; species Amphipyra tragopoginis. The sequence goes on along the minus strand of HG992010.1, from coordinate 1,732,997 downwards.
TTTAATCTGCACATTCATATCCTCAAAATTCTTTCCCTCCTTCTTAATCTTTGATACTCGTTAAAAGTTAATGACATAAAACGCATTCAAACATTTTGTCGACTGTCGAAATAAATTTTTGCTTCGTGATTGTCGGTCACGATCTTAGGCGACAATATCCGAAGCAAGCCGAACGATTTCGCCGTATTAATATTTAAGAGCTTTTAAAAAGATGCTTTTATTTATTATCTCTTAAGATTATATTAAGGAGATTTAGGTGTGTACAAGATTAAGATTTTTATGATTATTTAGTGTTATAATTTATGTAAGTTTGATTTACGTTCGAGTTTTTTTAACGTGTTTAATATATACATTTTTAAACTCTTATGATTATAAATAGATATAGATTAATTGATATTTTAATTTGCGACTTAAGTCAATATATTATCGTGTTAGAATTGCGAACTTCTTGCGATCAAATAGCGACGAAATCACGTCAGCAACTTATCAAGGCAAATGCACTAAGACCCTCGAACTTTATAATTATCTATGCCCTTTACCTTATAATTAAAGTTAATGATACACTTACCATCATGATTTCGATTTGCTACCAATAAGCCTTCAAAGAAAAGACACTAGAACAATAGATATTTATCACAAAAGAGGATCAACCCGTCAATCTATTGTGTCCCCAATACTAGCATACAAAGCTACACTTGCATCTACAACATGCAAAATCCGACTCTGTGGCAGAAGAAATAGAGGTGGCACTGATAGCAAATAATCTTGGTAGAAGGATATTATCGAACAGCGAGTGTGTCTAATGATAACGTGGGATTAAGCTGCTTGTACGTTATCTACAAAATTTAGGGTCAGTTGTATTAATAGTTCGGGTAAGTAGGTACCAGTGTTTCGACATTTTGTTTGGGATTATTTTCAGACTGAACTTTGGTGGGTAAATTAAAGTTATGGTTGGTTTAACTTTATATCACAATTTAAGGAGGATAATTATGTTACTATTTTGTTACGATTACTTGCTAAGGGTTGCGAAGGTCAGATGGAGGACATCAGAGCAAAAATATGAAAAAATAAAATACAGTCGCTTTCTTTGAATTGATCAAATATTAATTAATAGTAGTCAAACGCCGGGTATTTATCTCAAAAACTAGCCACTCCTCATATACTTATCCCTATATCTTATATACACTTCTATGCTTATAGCTCTAACAGAAAAATGCTAAGTGGAAAAATATCTATTGCTACCATATCCTTTTAAATATTACTCAGCCCAGTTCCGTACTAACGATAAAAAAATCACATCCTATTTTGTAACCAACTTTGTTATTTCCTAACCAAAAAAAAATCTTCGCCCCATCATCTCCGGTACATTTGCTAAACCCATTACATCCCACGTGCTTACCCAACAGTTAGAAAGATAAATAATATATATAGGAGGAAAACCCATCGGTGCTCAGATTCACCCCCTACCCCATTTGTAACGACGGTCATTAACCTTTACAACACCACCGTAGATTACAGTGCGTTAGCGAGTGATGTAATATTGAGCTTTTTTTTGTTGATAGTAAACAAGGCTGTAGCTAGTTCAAATATAATCAGTATTTCTAAATAGATCGACTCTTCTCTATAGGACCATCTTTTTGGAACCATGTAACTAAATTCTGGACGTTTATTAGGAGCATGTATTGTGCTTATATGGAATAAACATCTTTTATCTTGAAAAAATTATGAGAAGCCCATATTGGCGAACCTACAAAGCGAGTGACTGGATTCTTCGGCCTAGGCTTTTTCGTGAAGTTTTTTTTTGGCTTTGAGTCTGTTTGAATTTGTGTGCCTACTTTTGAGCGAATTAACCCGTCTATCTAATGATAGATGCGTTAATTACCCTATACCCTAATAATATTATTTTTGCTAAAAATATTACCACGCTCCAAACAATTCCTAAAATAAAAACACAAGACTTTAAGAAGAAAAGTTGTTAAATTCCCAACTTTTGCCGAGTCTGTCCAAACCTTAAGTCTGTTTGCCAAAACACTCGCGAACCCATAGGCGAGTTGTGTACACAAATAATTTACAGATATTTTTCTTTGCCAAACTGAAATAATGCCTTGAATCAACTTTTATTTTTGTTTCATGAAGCGGAATACTGAGTTGACATACTTATTGAAATTATTTTGACAGATTTAGGAGATAAGTAGATTGGAAGGTGGGGAAACTGATTTTTCTTTTCAATTTTTTTTTCGATGCTTTTCCTCTCTTTTTGTCGCTTTGGAAGAGGTATCTCCCAATATGTCAACATCAGGGAAAAGCTATACAATTCCATCGGCACGGACTCGTGGGGCAATTCGAGAGGGGCCAATGTAGCTAGTTTTATTGATAATATAGGGAGCTACTGTTTGCGATTGGTGATGATTACATTTAATTTATAAGATAGGCCCATCGTCAATATCGAGCAAATTGAAGGTTATTTTTATAAAAAACTAAACAAAAAGACCAACAAAAATAGAGAAATTCTAATGCTCTAAAAAATAAAAAAAGTAGATTTTTTTAAGTAAATCCCTCGCTATATCCGCAAAAAGCACCACACCAAAAAACCCAAACATTTCACCACCATTCACCCCAAAAAACCTCAAAAGGCATAAATTCACAAGTTATTAAAACAATATAACAGGCAGGACGGACGGATTAACCCGTCGATCGGTATTGACTGTGCCCGCCTGCCCGTCGCCGATAAACGTAGATTAAACCTGGATGTACATCACCCTTAATCCTGCAAAGTCCTGCCATGTTTTTAATATGGCATTCTGATTTTGAATATTTTCGCGCCGATTTTTGTGTTGGTGAGATTTTTACGGTTAGCTTAAATATTTTGTGCTTATACGAGACTGAAAAACTGTGTTTATGCTAGTACCCTGGGTAAGACTAGGTCTCTCATTTTTTGTCAAGGTGAGTAAGAGGAGCCACTAAAATTATTTTTGAACCCGGTTTGAATTAATCTCCTTCGAAAAGAGATTTTACCGAATACTAGTCTGGCTTGTCGATATATGTGTGTGTGTGTGTTTGTGTGTGAGTCAGTGTGTGACTGTGGGTGCGTGTGTGTGTGTGTGAGAAAATTTTGACAAATCAAAACAAAGTCTTTGCAATATCGTAATTGAATTGTTAATACAATAATTAATAATCTCTTAAAGAAAACGTACATTCAAGACAGTGACACAGACTAAACACAGGAAAGTGATAGACATGTCGTATCAAGATAAAGTCTGGGACCATGTTAGGTTATCTGCAAATGTTCCAAAGTGGGTCACTTCGGAATAAACTATTAATAACTAAACATGTCTACTCGCTTTCGGCTTAGTAACTGGAAATTAGAATTTGGTTTTGCAGATAAGATTAAATATAATATTATGTCTGTATTATTATTAGGTCTGTGATTATGAAAATAATAAACGTCCCAATGAAAAAATATAAGGCTACTGACAAAAACAAAAAAACTTCCGACGCGCATATTCTGAGTATTAGTGCTCAAAATCTCAAAGCGATCAATCGGTATTAATTAATAATGCATGGGGTAATTCGGAAATAATACGACTCATTGAATATTATAAGACTGTGGACATGGATTAGATACTGAAAGTATTGCTCATGTTTTGAAGATCAGAAAAAAAATTGCCAACTTTAAATAAACCTGAAAGCTTTCTACAAAGTATGAACATGATATATTCCTTACATTTGAAACCATTTGCAACTTCATATAAAAAACTGCAGCACCATTTTATACGCACTTAAAGTATTTACTCCGAGATAAGAAACACATTTGCAACATTACAGACTTGCAAACATCTCGTTTTATTAAAGAACATAAATAAACAATATGGTCACGTAAAAGGGAATAACATTTTTAATAAAGCTCTTGCAAATAACAGAGATTTAATATAGAAATGTAAAAAAAACATTCAAAAAGATGTTGACATTGAAGAGAAAAATATTATATACAAAACTAGACGAGAAATATACGTAGAAGAAACCATAAAACATGGGTAATTTATCCTATTCAAATGGGTTCAAGACCTCAAAAATACGACCCATAATAAATCCATAAAATATACAGACGTCTAAAAAATCAGGGACTACTAACGATGCAGTAATTACGAAACGATAGCTCGCAAATGACTTGGCCTGTTTAATTTTGTGAGCTAATAGGTTTTAAATGGTAAAGGTATTAAATAACAAATAATTAATTAATTTTGAGTTGAACGTAGTTATTTTTTAACAAAAAATGTTTTTGTTTGTCACGGATGGACCACCCGCAAAGGGCAACATGTCGTTAAATATATAATTATTTAATTACACTGCAAAATGACCCATAAACAACTTTTATTTATTTTTAAATGGTTTCATTTCATTGTAAATTCACGTTGATGTTTCTTCGAAACCCTTTTATTAAGTTATTGTATGCAATACAAAGTATTTTCGCCTTAACAAATACAACTGAATATTCAATGGAGTTTATTACCACAATTCAAATAATTATGGACTTCATTTAATAATATTTTGGCATCAAACACATCCACGTGTTACCACCATGCTACACGTGGCGCCATCTATCGTCCAGATTAACATAGTTCAATTCAGACTATGTAACATCAATAAATCTTCAAAACATGAGGTAAATGTTGCCAAGTTATCAATACCACACCGCATGGCTAGTTAGAAAACAAACATTATTAAATCGGCTAATAGTACTACAGAGGATTTTCATTAAATTTATCAAAATTGTAAACAAACATTGTCAATTTAATCAATCACGGGCATTATATCTCAGGTTAATATGGTCATCATTCAAATAACAAAAATGTACCACAAAAAAATACATTAGACTACGTTTGATTGAAAATAGTGAATCACAAACGTCATTTTTACAATATTCATTTTGTTTACATTGTTGTAAATTTCATTAAAAATGTACTTCAACAAGATTAACGACATCACGGCATTTGCAATGAGTAACAGCTGGGAAACGTTAGCGTCGATACATTTACGAAGATAATGAGTTCAATGAACTTGATTCTAGTGTTTACGTGTACACCTACACAATACTTGTACTACTAAATTAAAATACGTTCAGATTTTTTCGTTTTTATGATGCGTAGACTGTAATTCAGACGATTTTTTGTTAAAACATATAATGACTTACATTCCATACATCAATTTAATTAAATGTAGAGCTCAGAATTAAATTAAAATTATCGAAATTAGGAAAAATATTTTTAATATTTTTTTTAGTTTGATATTGTCTGATAATCTTATGCATGACTTCATTAACAGTGCCATCAAATCGAACATCTAACATACTAGTGTGGCCAGGTAACCAATGAAATCTTTTTTTATCAAGCATAATCACAATCTATTTCTAAATCTTGATAAACACCATTATGAGGTTAATGATCCTATTAACAGCTTCGATAATAAACTAATGAGGGCACAAAGTTTAACTTTTGAGAAAACGATCATATAGTATATTGACTTAGAAAAAAATCTGCGATACCCGAGGGATCGATACTGTCATCAAACAGTTCGCTAGTTAAGGCTTTAACTCCTATGTCCCAAAATATTGTAGTAGGTACACACGGCTACACATCAAGCTATACAAAACCAGTTTATCTTGGCGTCGCTTTGTATAATCTTTTCGCACAAGTAACGGTCAGCTTATACTGGTTTTGCATAGCTTGAAGTGTAGCCGTGTGTACAACACATTATCCTATCTAATATTATAAATGCGAAAGTAAGTTTGTTTCTTTGTTACCTTTTCACGCCTAAACTACTGAACCGATCATCCTGAAATTTTGCATATACGTTGTCAAGTGTATAGAAACGAATATAGGGTACCTTTCATCCCGAAAAAAAATACTGTTCCCGAGGAAAACAACAATAACGATGATAGATGGCGCCACGTGTCTTTCGAATCATGATTGAATTATATTATTAAAGAAACTTTAGTAGCGTGTTAAGTTTTTTTTAAACTATAAATTAACGCGAACGCAGCCGCAGGCAAAAGCTATTTTTCTATATTTGTGTGAATTTTGGGAATCATATTAAATTTGGGTATCATATTAAATAATTGGGAACCAAATTAAATAACGGCCGAATCTTTTTGGACAAACGATGTCATCGTTATCTTAATCGCTAAAGTTTTATACTTAAAGATTGCAGTGGTTACTGAACTCTGAGATTAGATACCAATATGTAATTAAACAAACAAGATACTCATAGTAAAATGCCTTGGGATAGGACTGAAATTGTATACCTACGTACCCAATTATATTGAGGCGCGTCTGCCCCCCGTTTCAAAACGTTTCGATAAATAAATTGTCGACCGATTCATTTTGTTATCTCGTTTCGTCTACGATTCTCGTAATGAGAGAAAAAGAGATAAAAAATCGGATCGATAGACAATGTCTTATTGAAAAGTTTTGAATTAGAAGGCTGGTTAGTTGGCTAGGCCAACGGTGAGGATCAAAACAATGTATACTAATACTAAATAACACTTTTATAGTTTTAGATGATAGATATTTGATTCTAGATGTCTCCCTGTATTTTGATCATTTAATTACACGAACATTTTGATGAGCATAAAGGATGCGGGAATCAAAAACGTGACCCTGAGTAAAAACATAGATCAATCTCGTATTATATTTGTTGACCCATTACCTCTAAGATAACCAGTTTAACTTGTCAAAACAGCCTGTGACACACTTATTTTTTTAATTAAATTAACTACATACAATAGATTTATATTTAAATCAGTCTATAAATACAAAACCAACATAATTCCAGTTAAAATCAACCCATAGTTAAATTAGCAATAAAAACTCATGATTAACTGCTTAAAGGCTAAAATTTAAGAAGTAACGAAAAAAGCCAAGGCATTGAACTGACCCCAGGTTATTCGCCTTTGACCCCGCATTGACAAGAACGCTTGACTTTGCAAGTTATTCATCAACTAAACAAAAATTCTACACTGATTTAAATTGGGTATTTAACAATTAATCACCCTATGATTTGAGGGTTAAGAATTTGGTGATAAAATTTTTGGTGTATACCTATACTGGTGATTTGCTCTACGTGAGTTCTTTGGTTTAGGGTAAATCACCTCTCAAATTAGTAAGAACCCTGAGACTAGTTTCGAAAATTTAAGTGATTGTATCAGGTGGTATTATATTATTATTCTGTAAAATTGAATTTAAAAAAGGCTATCACCAAACTGCCAAAGATTGGTGATTCCAGCATCGATTTGACAAGATTTTTGGTCATAAGGGTAAAAAATTGTACGTCTAAACTATTCAATATGTTATTTTTATAGTAAGAGATTTTTCGAGTTGTTTTCTTTACCCCAATGACATAAACCGTGTCAATATACACATAAAACATATGCATGGAATATTAATTTTAAAAAGGTTCGTGTTAAAAATAACTTTTGCAAAACAAACGTTCGATGCATTCAAATGTAATATTATATTTCTTTATATTCAATACGCGGTCTCGTTTAGGTTTATAAACTTTGAATTTCTAAACCGATCGGGGTATAATAGAAAACGTATTACATTGCCCCTACATATTGGCCGTTCAACGCGTAGAAATTGTGCATTCATTGCTTCTTTAGTAGGCAAAAGATTCAACAGATTACTTAGTAAAACAGCAACGGAAAAGTGTCAGCTGTTTGTTATTCTTTGCGAGTTGCGATAGTCAATATAAAACGAGTTGTTGTCATCGAAACAAGTCACTACTTGTTCGAAATTATGATTAGAACTGTCACTCCATTGGCTAGAAACTGCTAACCAGCAAACACTTTATGGCCCAGGAAATAATTATGACCTGTATATATATAATTCTCAGTTCAATTATGACACTACACACACATAGGTATGATCCCGTATTGTAATCAGAGTAACAATGACGCAACGATGACGACAGTCATCGGCGGAATCGCGAAATTCGTCCCATATATTATTCACGAGAGGCCGATAATGAGGCCGTTCACCCCACCGCTTTAGACACAATTCGATGCGACTGATTGCCGATGTTTAGGTTTTTTTTGTAGGTGTATTAGTAGTAGTGTAATCTGGGAGTGAGAAAAATATATATCACAGATGTTTAAATAGATGAAATGGATTATTTACCAGTTGATTTCTCGGGTGATGACGCATAAAAAAATACTATTAAACGATCTATCACCACTGAGTTGATAAACTTTATATTGGATTTTTAAACTGATAATTTTAGGTAAATTATTTTGATAGTAATCTCATACCGGTCTTGAATGTCTTAATCACCACCTCGCACGCTTGACCAACATTTTACAACAGCAAAAATCACTGAGCCACTTACGGACGTCAAAAAAGATCTCCTCACCTGAAAACAAAAAAAGAAACACCATTAAAATCATCATTAACGGTTCATTTTTTACCGAAAAATTCCGAATTTTGAAAACGAGCCATTGTCTAACAGAATTCTCCCACAATACAGTTGAACGACCAGCCGGATTTTTAAAACACCACCTAGATTTTGTGAAAAAAATTACAATACGATTTAAAAGTTGAATAATACATGGCTGTCCGTGCGTGTGTATTTATGAAATTCGTAATTGATATACCCATACCGGTCACGTTTTCTGTTTGTTTTTTTAAAAGAATCGAATTACTTTTATCGTAACAATCGATGACTGAGGGTAAATTCAAAATATATTCTCGAAAGATTTTTCTAGAATCAACCACGCATGGTGTGTGTATATGTATCAGTGACAACCCTGCCCTTTATGTAGTTATCTCTCAGACCCCTTCAGTAGGGTCAACTAGTAAAATACTTCTCCAAGAAAAAATAATTTTTTTTTGCTCTACATTTATTTAATTTTGTTCTAAGTCTGTATTTTTTAGCACACATTTTCGCGAAGTAAGAATACCCGCGCTTAACCCCAAGTCACCGATCTCCTCGGAATATTTCCGATCTAGATATTTAAATCACCATAACGCCATCGTGTGTTGTATAATCAACAATGTTTATTAAAGCTATGCTAAAATATACGCTTCCTATGTCGTATGCATGTTTACACGCCCTGATGTCTGTGGCTGCGTTTTGATTAGTGTTGTCACGTGTCAGATTTATCTTTCATTGTAAGCTGACCAGGAAAGGAATTGATTATGTTCATGCTGTTTTTCTGTGGGGCAAACAGAGGTATATATTTTGGCAGTTCAAATCGCGGTTAGAAATAGGCGGTATATTACTTTCCACAGGTGATAAAAGAGGAGGCTCTATCAGGAAAATTCACAGTATTCAATTATAACTGTACACGGATAAAATAATATTTTTTATCAGTCATTTAAATAATGCATTTCGTAAAGTTGGGATTGTTAAAATAATTAAATTGCAATTTGCAATTATAATTGGACTTTTTGTTGAAAATGTTATCAGCCTCTGCATATTAAACAGATTTAAAGGTGTGGTGTAATCACCAGTTAATGTCTGACCGAAAATATTATTTATTCACGTATGCATCACTTTTAGTAACGTATAAGCGGAAAGATTAAAATATTAATGTACCTCTATATGTTATCTCCAGTTTTACGGTAACCCAAAAACACGCTAATTTAATCCAATTTCAGCCTACACATCAACAATACACTTAATAACATCATCCCTTAAATATCCGTTTCATAATTTCGAGTTTTTGTTCCAACAAGCCCACCCCAATACCTTCTTCCAGTCCAGTAACCCCAAATTACAGTAATACCCCAATGTGTATAAGCGTTATTATAAAATGGCGCTCCGCTGAGCCCACCTTTAGTCCGTATATTGAATGTCCCCCAACTCGTAAAGAAGTTCAGATTATGAGGATTCTGTTCAAAATTATCGCTATATTTTTTTTTTGGTAACAAAATGTGTTTTTTTTTCTATAATTCTAATGACATTTGACAGTAAAGTGATTTAATTGTATAAAAACTCTTAATAGGTTGCCCGGGTCTGGCAAAAAGTACGGTTGGAACTATATACATAGTAATCCTACCAGAAGTAGGTGAACAACCTTTCACCTAGGACATAAACTTCATTACCATAGGCGAGATGGTTTAATATTTTAATTAAGCCTTCAATTACGAGAAAAGCATTATTTTAAATGGTACTAAATCTAGGTATATCGACACAGCGTGAACCTGCACAATTACGTGCATAAGTGCAGTAATAATCTGTCGAGTTTAACGTACTCAGAACCATGTAAGTACCTTTTTACGTGAAGCATAATTATATACTTTATCTTGATGCTGATCAGGAAGACATAAGCTTTCCATTTATGTAAAAATCACTTAAACCGGTCTTGCAATTTCCGAGATAACCTCATCAAAGTTTATACCAAAATATAAATATAACTACGTAGATCTGTTAACACCCCAAACGGACTACTTAAAGATAAATATAACGAGGAAGATTATAGAGATAATGTTATTTAAACAACACTTCAAAAAGTTTCCGAGATAGAACATTTGAAAGATGGGCATTAAATAACGGATAACTCATATGGTGCACCATAAAATTAAAAAGCAATGGTAGTAAATTTTACATTAAACTTTCCATCAAAAAGTTGTGTAAAACTATTTTAGAAACTTTTACGTGCCATTTTAATGTTTAGGATTTTTTTTACTCATAAAATGTGGCGTATACTTTTTTTACGGCTTAGATATTTTCTATAAGCTTCTTTAAGTCCATAATCATAATACTACGTGTATTTTTAATTTTATAATCTATGTAGATTGTATCAACAAAATGATAATTTAAGAAAACCTTCATTTTTTGTTCAAAGATCAACTTGATAATAATATGTAAATGTTACATACAAAAATGTGCAAAAAAACGCAAAATAACAAAATCAGTACATTTACGTGACGTAACATTTACGGAATTTACGAGAATATCACTTAAAATATACACATAAAACGTTAAGGGCGTAACATTTGCAAGTTTTAAGAGCCAAAGCCTTCAGACGGTGCGTGATAAAAGTATATGGCCTTAAATATATTTTTACGAAGTCACTCTTCTGGTTTCATTATGAGTTTTATTTAGATTTTAAGCGAACGGACGAGAAAACGTGTTTTCACCCTACATTAGTGGAAAATAGGATCGTGGCTCTACCGTAATCTCTGTCATTGTTGTTTGAATAAAAAATTACTAATTTTAATATTATATTATTTTCTTAAAATAATTTTTTACACCTCTCCGTTTTTTATAAAAAAAAACTTCAGCTAAACTTGTTGTCTAAGATTTATGCAAGTTTTTAAAAAACGTAAAAATATTCATACGAAAAGAATAAAAAAAATATTAGCTTAATCTTTTTAGAAAAAATCTTTTCCACATTCAAATGAACTAAAAGAATAAACTGGTATTTAAAGTAGAAGACTTCGTAAAAATAAAACTAGACTGCAACAAAACACTCGCCTTTTTCAACAAAAAATGACCTTAATACTTAAAGAGGTACATAAATCACAATCAAGAGGTTTTCTATTAATGCCAACATAATACCTCCATTAACTTTTGGTCTTTGGAAGACCGTTACAAAGTAAAATAATGGATATTATTAATACTTCCCACGTTTACCCTAATATGGTAACAAGTCTTATGCTCAAAGAGCTAACTTTTAATCGGCTTACAGTTATTAACAGTATTATTTTATTTTTGTCAACATTTAATCTGTTTTTATTTATACTTTTCTTTTTTTATCGTTTGTTTGTGTTCAAGTGATAGCCACACGAAAACAGTACAAATAAGAGACTTAACTGTTTTTTTTTCTATTTTTACTTATTCAAAACCTGATAAAGCAACGTAAACAATAAACAGGTTTCAAACAAGTTTCGTTAAAAATAAAACGCACATTCGAAAATCATTTTGCAATCCATTCCAAAATGTTACACATGACACGGGCAAAAATCAATCTAAAATGAATCTCAAACCGAATCTCCATATTTTACACATACATAAACATCTCACGACCGACATCGGGCGTTTTCACCCCACAAAGACCCCGTAATATGCCCCAGGCAATAAATTTATTATGATAAAGTCGATTTACGTCAATAGCCCCAACTTTTTTGTTGAATTGAAAACTTTTATTCCGTTCAAACTCTTTGAAAAAGTATTTTGGATATTGAACGACGATAATAATATGTAGGTACACAATTTTCATGTGAAATCATTTTGCTCGATGTTTTCAATCTTTGTGTTTTTTGAGTTGAACGTTCGATTCTGAAGTTAATTTCGTCTTTAGAAGTATTTTTGATGAAATATAAAAAAGTTTATGAAAAAGGGAGAAATTGAGAGAACTCATTGAGTTGAGATAAGGTTTTCTGTTCCTAAAATAGTGTTTGAAAAGAGACGCTTGGGAGAGTAGAACACAATACAAGTAGACGGTGCCTTAACGCTCGAATTCTTAATCGATCGTGAGTTCAAATCTGATTCTATTCAACCTAAAACATTCAGCCCAGTGGCAGGAATCTCTTTGGATTTTTTTAAAATATGGTTGACGTCATTTTAAAGAAGAATTCAGTAAATATTGCAATTGAAATAGAATCTCTAAGATACATCCTTCCCGTGCATCCCAAAAAACGCACGTGAGTAAACCGTAACTAATCATAAATATGAACGTGTATCACGAAAGAAATAATACAAAAAAAATGGAATCTGTTCATCAAGGGTTTTCTTTCTTATAGTATTTCAACACAAGCAGTGCCTTCGATTCAACGATAGATTTTTGTGGGAGGCAATATTTCTTCTTGTATTGCGACAATTAATTTAATAATCATACGAGTATAATTAAAAAGTGACACTCTCATTTTAAACGCAATAAAACACATGAGTCCAGTCGTACTCAAAAACCTCAAAGTACCACAATTAATCTCCACCGTGAAAGTCAAGATTACCAAGATATCGAGCAATCCCGGCCGATCTCCAGCCAAGGTCTTCGTAACACGACGGAATATACAGGTACTAACAGAAGTTCCACTTGGTACAGTAAGTGTTAGATAGCTCTGAGGTATTATAGTATCTGAGGTACTGAGCTTTCATACATGGAACTAGAGATATCAGCATGACTGAAATAAGACAGAGTACAGGAACTCAAATCAACTAATAAAATTGTTTTAAATCGTAATCGCAGCTGAACCACAGCCGTTTGCCCGTCATAAAGCCGACAAAAGTCACACGTTCTTGTTACAGCTGCGGTTTGATTGCAAGATTACAATTCTAAACAATTCGGCTCCTGTATCGAAGACGAACGATTTGTACCCCAAATGGGACTTACTAATGTTTATCTTTCTCTTTCAAAATAAAGCATTTATTAAGGGATGTATCATTAGTGCCAGAGAGATGATGTTGGTTATAATAGTATTAGAACATAAGGGCCTGATAACCTACATGTTGGAAACTATACCTTTTATGCTGAAACATCTATTTTAGGTGCCTTATTGCCTTGACGGAGCGTGAGGTCCTAGGTTCGATCCCCAGGTTGGACAACGTGTAATTAGGTTTTTCCGTGTGGAACTTTTCAGTAGCAACTCGGAATCTAGATTTGTGCCCGGTTGATGGCAATATGCTCGCCCCCTATTACATGGGACTTAAACATACCAGTGAATTGAGAGTGTACTATACACCTCTGCCCAACCCTTTAGGGAATATAGTCGTGATGTTATGTTATGTCCAGACTAAATCATTTTTCTTTCTTTCTTTCTTATGTTATCTATTTTAGTGTGAGTTTTAAAACGCCATGTTAGAAATGGACCTTCTGTACGTATCTATCTATTTTGTGGTAACATGATCTCGTTCGTTCACTAATCGTTCATTCCGACCGAACGAGTCGAGTTTTACGTATCGCTTGGCAATGGTCGGTGTACGTTTTATAATTTATTGTAGCTATTGGCTGGGTATTGTGAGAAATGCCTGTTCTTTTAGGAATAGAATTTCATATAAATGGAAGGTTGTTTAATATTGATAATTTTGAAAATGATATCTAGGGTTCTGGCACTACTGTACCTATACATTAAGTTATGTAGCCTTCCTTCAATTTTCGGACTACAACTACAAAATGAAGCAGTAAATGAAAGTTTTGACTATTAAGATTCTTTTGTCAATACTCAATACTTTATTGCATTCCATAATGTATTTTTAACAGGTGGTAGGTAGGACTAGGGATCAATGATGGGTCCTGTTGGGCACAGCAAATTTTAGTAGGAGAGAGGAAGAGCGTTTAGATTTTTACTTGATTGCAATTTCTTTTTTTAAATATTGTCACAAATCTCATAAATTTTTCCACGCTGGAAATCTAGATCTCATATCTTTCTTCAGTTGCTTTAGTGAATGCGTTAGGTGACTTTCATCACGAAAATAAACCTAAAACAACCAAACGAATTTACCCGTATCGGCTACATAATAGTATCAAGCTATAAATGCCCAGTATTTGAAGATCCCGCATTTCATAAACTTTGCGTTCAATTAGGGGTCTTCCAAAAGTCTTTTCGAAAAAACTTCTCACAATAAGAATTAAAGTAGGTACGAGTAAGTACTTAATGACATTGCACCTTAATGAACTTAAATATCGTATTCACCATGGCTTAAAGGTTAGGCTTTCACCCGCCAAGGCCGGATCGCAGGTTCGCTTCCTCGTCGAATCACCTTGATACGTTTTTTTAGTTAGAAGAAGGAAGTTAGTTTAACTGCTTGGATTATGTTACGTTCAGTAAAAAGATTAATTGTTTTCATGTTGAGTTCAATGTGAGATAAATAGAGCATGTTTTTTTTGTGGAGGGGTTCGTGGCTAATTGATGAAGGTTAAGCTGCGTTTGCCGCGGTCAGTCCGCAGATGAGTGACCGTTCGATACACATTTGGCTATGTGTGCCGGACGATTACGTGGGGCGGCGGCGGCGGCCACAGCTGCTGATGGTACCCAGCGCGCGTACCAACTTGCTCCAGCGGGCGCCGCTGACGCGAGCCATACGCACGCTCAACGGGGTAGCTGAGCAAATTGATTTGATGTCTTGTACATTGAGCGATTTCACAAGGGCAACTTACTGGTTTACATGTTATGGTGTAATTTAGTTGTAATTAGTTGTATATCGGGTGTAAAAAGACCCTTAACGATAACGAAAACCACGTATTCTACCCATCATTGGGATCATTTTTTTCGAACAAACCATACCTGGGAAATCATTGGTTTTGGAGATATTGAAGGTCAAAGTACACTTTTTTTTTGTTTTTTCCAAAAACGATTTCCAAGTCATAAAACTAAACTTTCTTCCAAACAACCTTACCAAAATTTTCAATTTTTCCTCACAAATTATGCATTTGTAGTTACAAAAACGCAATGAATATCAAACGCACACAACCGCCTTGGCTCGGCTGTGTGGCCGCTGCACGCATGTAAACGCGCGGCATCGCCACAACCATAATTTGCGCGCTACAAAAAAAGCGTTTTTTTTCATGCCAAAAAATAAAAGTCGTTTCCCAGCAACTATTTTATGTCAAAGTAGTTTAGTTTGATGTACAGAGTGCGTAGCTTTCGGCTATGTGATGGGTCTTTTTACACCCTGTATATCATATTGTTTAATTTAGCTTATCTATCGCATTAGGTTTACCTACTACCTGTAATGATAGAGTTAAGTTTGGATGTAAATAAATAAATAAATAAACATCAAGACTTCTACGTGCCTCGGAGAGCACGCTAAACCGTCGGTCCCGGGTGTCATACGAATACCTACGACAGCCGTTACGAGTAGTCAGAAACCCGAAAGTCTGACAACCGGTCTAACCTTAGTATATCGGCATTGCCCAGTAACTTGGTTGCGAAGGTCTGATAGCAGTCGCTCCGTGTGAAATACTGGTATTCAGCCGCATCTAAATTGTTAAAGACATGGATTTTAAAAGAGTAACCATGGAGTTTCTTGCCGGCTCTTCTCCATAGGAAACGACTAATTCTGCCGTCGTAACAGAGAACACAGTAACTTCAAAAAAGTCGTTTCGAGAAAAACGCGCGTAAAGTTTTTTGGAAACTATGTTAGATTGTGACAAATTTATGAAAGTTAGCAACCTAAGTAGAATGTAGAGTGATGAAAAAAACTTTGCGCTATTAAATGGGTACTTTTATTTTTTATGTATCTTTAAATATTTCGTGTTAAATACATAACTGTGTTCTTATTGGTAAAAAAATAAGTAAAAATTGTTGTACTAGACTAAATGACAGCAACTGACATAGTTACTGTGTACTAGCTAAGATTTACGAAATACTGTGATTAAGCTATGTAAAGATGTTGTTTAATTCTTTACTTCATCACAGTAACAAAGTCGAATTTAGGTGCATGGTTCCAATAATAATTGGAACCGTGTACCTAAGTTCGACTTTTCACAAGCGCCTGTAATGGTTTATGTGAAATAAAAACTTGTTTCTTGCAAATAAATCTTTCTTTCTTTCTTTGATTTTGATTTTGATCTAGACTGGAAGGTGATCCCCACATAATTGAGAAAAAAGGCTGAGAAGTTTTTTTAAGGCGTAAAAGTCCATTTGAGTTATTATAGATACATCGTTTTTAAATGTCTTTAAAACAAAACCTTTTTCCTTTTATGTTTCAATTAACCTCATTGCTAAGAACCTCAAAGAAAGTGGCCGTGAGTGTATAGAGTGTGCGTTTACGCAGAGCGAGTGCCGTCTGACCTCTGTTGACCCTTGAGTATGTTCTTATCAACGTAAACTCATCCACCTGATAATATAATTCCTTACTCGCTTCTAGGAACACAAGAATGATGAAGAATAGCTTATGTATAGACTACACAAATTCTTACTAAGGAATTTTTAATCCAGCCTTTTGAAGGCACTTCTAATATGTGCCTTAAAAAAGACTGGACCAATTAATTGAATGAATTATTTTTTGTTCATGATTATTACCCAAAAATGATCATTTTTGGCATTATTTTCTATAACTTCGAATGCAAAAGCTCTAGTGTTTATATTTTGTGTTCTAAACCTTTTAGAATACTTGACTAACATGTTGAACATACGAAATTTCAATAGGTATGTTGTGTGTTAACAGAAATAAGTAATGTTTTCTTCTAAATGGGGCGCCACTTTTGTAAGCGCCTTAAGACATGGGCCACACGAAATACTACCGAACACTTATAATCTTTAGTCCAGCCTATGTTACGACACGGACTCTACGAAACACTACCGAATACTTGTAATCCGTAGTACAGTCTCTGCTAGGACACAGACCATCATTACATAGTATAAAACAAAGTCGCTTCCCACTGTCTATCCCTATGTATGCTTAGATCTTTAAAACTACGCAACGGATTTTGATGCGATTTTTTTTAATAGATAGAGTGATTCATGAGGAAGGTTTTAAGCTATGCAACGTACCCGTGCGAAGCCGGGGCGGGTCGCTAGTACGAAATAATTGTAATCATTAGTCCAGCGTTTGTTAATACTTTGTAATCATTAGTCCAGCCTTTTTTCTATGTTGCTAGCTGGTTCTAGTGTAACTCGCGGATCTACATAGGTACGTTTTTACACGATGTGTCGGCCATCTGACTCAATTACTGGGAAAACCGATATCCTTAGATTGCTATCATCTTCCGGGTTTCTGTCTACCTGTAATGACTGTTATACATATTTTGAAAATATTGTGAACCAATAATTGTAATATAAGTACACACCTCTTGCTAAATATAGGTTTAAACACCAACGCGCGCTTAAAACCTCCTAACTTTATAAAGTAAAGAATGAAGATATAAAAAATTGCTTACCACACAATTTCTAACACCTTAATCGTTCACTGTCAGATTGAGATTTCCAAAATAACATACTACCTGCTATAATAACAGAAATAATTAGATTTTACACACTAGTTAGATGTTATTTTACCAAATACAACGTTTTTCGAACGATCTTCATTAACAAAATCACGCACTGTACTACGCTAAGGGTGGGGTTTTGTTAGTTATGATTTAGCGGGATCATAAGCTGACGCGATGTTTAGTAGTGTTGCATAGTGACTAAAATTGGTTTTGTAGAAAAATGTTATTCTGTTTGCGGTTTTGATAAAGATTGGAGTTATTTTTAAATAAATATTAACCGCAAACACACAGTTGTATGTTAGTTGATGTTTGAATCAATATTAGGTATTGAAAGTTTTGTAACCTTTGCAAAATAATGTAAAATGGTTGGTATTAAACATTTTTTTTTTTCACATCAGACATCTAATAAAACCGTATTATTAAATGCCAAACCAAACATGACTTTATTACTACAAAATAAATAAGTCAACCCTCTACCGCTTGGCTACTAAGTCCACACCCCAACACCACAGTATCGTATTTTTTAAGCTCATTTCGTAACTATATAACCATCAATTGAACAGATAAAAATCTCAAATAGAATTACATCGCGTGTTTCGACCGCCATGGTCTAATTTTGGTAACTTCACCCTACCGAATTACAAAGCTACCTTTACGCTTCAGGTGTATGCAAATCGAGCGTATTTTTAGTACAGTCGGCTAACGTTTTTATAGAACAATAGGTGCGTGAATTGTAATTACAATGTCAAGTATTTACTTGTCAGGCAGTGGGGTTTGAGTGTTGAAGAACGGGTACATTTAGATTTTTATAATGATACACTTATTGTGTTGTGGGCTCATGACACGATGAAATGTATGAATTAGCTGCGTTGTTATTTAGGGCGTTTTTGTTCCTAACTAAGTGTTCATGTTTTATTTTGTAGTTTGAAAATGAATATAACGTTTTGAACGAAATTTGTGTAAGGAAGTGATAAATGATGATTGAATCAAACATTCAGATAATCAGCCAGCAAAATATGTTTTCCATTAATGTTGAGATTAGACGAACAGTTTTTAAAGTCAGAAACTTTGGTCAAAGGATTAGCATTACCATATAGAACGTGGCAATGCTGCCAGCCTTCTGGGCGCGTTACCACTCGACAGCGATGCGGAGGAATATTTTGATGCCCTATTTTAGTTAATAGTTTTATTTCAATATATTTTCTATATTTGTGTATACTCTTATTTGTAATTATTTAAATATTTTTTTGTATAAATTGATTGTTAATCAGAAACTAGCTATATTTTGAATGAAGTAAACCAAACTGTAGAAATAGTTCTACACTAGCTAATATATAATAATAGTTCTAGAACTGTAGTAGTAGTTGGGAAATCACAAGATCGCAAGAAAAATGAGACTGCAAAGAAAGCCTACAGGTACAATACACGTGTAAGCAAATCTTAGACCTACATTTCTTACAAGTTTATTTCAGTAGCACCAATACCTACATTTTTTATTACTTAGAAAATTAAAGGTTCGAGTTTGTTTTGTATTCACAAAAACATTTCTATTTTAGTGTTCAACCAATTTACTAGGCATTAGGTTACGAATTTATTATTATTTTTTATAAAAAAAAGTACAGTAAACGCCATTTTTTTCTGAATCAAACACAGTTACTTTAAAAATCACGCGCTAAACCAGTCACTTGAAAAAACCAATTTATTTTTAAGCACTTACTTACTCACGTAGTTACCAATTTGTGTAGCGAATGTACTTGAGTTTTATTGGCCGTTACCCTGATATTGGGAGCCGTGAGAAGGCTTTCCGTTGTCATGGCAACCACCTATTATGAACACCATGGAAGGTAATGATAAAGTAGTGCGATAGAACCATTCATTTGTTTGTTGGTTTTCTTATACTCTGTTATTTGATTCGGTAGTAAAGAAACTGTTTTTATAGATACTCTGTGAAGGCCAGAACCGTTGTGGGTTCTTATTTTTTATTACCAAAATAATGTTATTGGAGATGAAGGGTTAACGAATGTTGATAGCATAACATTAATAAAATCTGTATAAATTCTCATATTTACATTTGAACACAATTGAAATTCAAATAACGTGTCAACATATTTATGGGTGTGACTGTACTTTTACAACTTTATTCGCTTAACATAAATGATAGAGTAGATTCTAACGTTCAAAAATAACGTTTAAAACTTTAGCTTTGAGAGAATTTCAAGAAATTACGCGGTTTTACGTGCAATAACTATTCAACATTGTGAAAAAAAAAACTTAAATTGTGTAGGTATGACAGATATTATATGAAACACTTCACAATAAACCGCTTTGGCTGCTATAAAAAGACGAATTTTGTACACTAATAAACCTAAGAAATAAGACGCTTGAGAAAGCGCTGTATTGCCACTGTGTGGCGTCTGTGGCGCCCCTTTTATTTTTATTCATCCAATTTTTATAGGTAAGCTCAGTCGCATCACAGTCTTGCTATTGAAGCACTACTGTGGCGCTTCTAGAAATTGCATGAGTATTTGTAGTGGCGCCACAGACGCATCACAGACGCGATTGTTGCTGAGGAGTTTGTTGCGAGGTATCTTCTTGCGCGGTGAAGCGGTGAAGGGTGGGCGCTTTTGGGGACAGTCTTTTGTATCTAAATCTGACGTTCAAAAAGAACTAAGTAATACTAGTCTACTTTGAATAAACGAATTTAGGGTTTGAAATTGATTCAGACGCTCCACAGACGCGCCATCCACGCGCCATAGACGCGCCACAAACGCGCCACAGACGCGCCCACCATGCGCCACAGCGTCACCACTGCAGTGCTTCCTAAGCGTCTAATTTGAAGTCACCCTAACAGAAAATCAATATCGGAGAGAAGATATAGTGTTTAATCCCCTTGAATGAGAAGAGATAATAAGGAATGACAAATCCCTCGACTGAGTCCCGTGAGAGGGATTTCCTTGCAATTTGCGGCGATGCACTTAACTTTATATTGGCAGTAAAACTGTGTATCATTTTATTTTTGGTTGTGACTTTCTTGCTTAGTGCAGCTATAATTTTGGTATAGCTGTCTATGCTTAGAATCGCGGGTTTGACTCAAAAATCGGGACTAATAATTGGTAAAATGTACATTAATAAACATAGTGGGAATTGAGCTACTAAATGTTTTTAAATTTTCGCGATTTGTACACATTGCAAAAATTCAGATTCGGGTCTGGGGGTCTACTCCCTAAGCACGAAGTCCGTGCTTTCGGCCTTAGTTACGAGCGTTTCTTACTCCCTACCACCTACGGACCTACAATTATTTCGGGGCCCGAACTTAGAATAAATAACAACACGATTTGACAGTTGTCCCTACTACCGATGTGTTTTTACCCGTTCGAAAAGTTGGACTTGACACTTATTTTGTTCACTCCTACGTTTCGGGCTACTTTTGGATGGGCGACTAACTTCGTTGACGGACTTAGGGAGTAAGGATCGCGTAGAAAATTTACGGAGTCAACCCGTGACCACGGCCAGTGTAATTCGGTTGAAACATCGGGATAATAAAAGGCATTGCGCCTTTTAGACCAAATCATACCCGAATCCTAATTTTTATAAGGGAATTGAGATTATTAACGTTTTTAAACTCGGTTTAGCAGTGGCTGTTTACGGAGCTAATTATGATAATAATGAAAGTCTCGTTGCCAAACACTACAATATTCCACCCTAAACCACAGTATAATAAATAGTACTGGGTATAGAAACATCCCTCTAAAACGAATACGTCAAATAGCTAGAAAAATGTACTCCATGCATGTGAAATTGAGCTTTAATGTAAGGCCACAGCGCTCCAATTTCGCTGTACATTCGCGTTCACTAACATTCGGATCGGTTTCTCTTCTGTTCCACTCCAGAGGTGAAGTGACAGGGGTCTACCCAAAACTGTATACATACAACGAAGCTCTTCTGCTGACTGTATTCTATATTTTAGCGTGAATATATCTCCAGTTCAGACCAGATAGCTGCTGACACGTCCCATTTCCTCAATCGGGGTAAGCCTAGTAGCCGTCTTACATAGGAATTAACATTAATTAATTATTTTGTATGTATTCAGTTCAGCTAACACTAATGCAATATAGTTAACTCTATTATAATTAATTAGACAATTAGTTAATCTAATTTTGATTGCTAATGCACGTGTATTGTTATTATTTTTGGTAGATGTGGTTTTGGTAATAGCCACTGTATTATCACCTCTCCGCTGGATAAATATTAATGGTAACGTGATTATTACAAGACTTTTATTATAACTATTAGTCTATAAATTCACGGCTCGTCTTCCGTGTGGAAGATGTCCGGTCCTTTGGAAGGCATACGGGGGACACAGGTCCAACGCGCAGAGGCCCCTTTGAGAACTTTAATCTAAAATGGGGTGGGGCACCAACCGGGGACTATCCATGGCTGCACTATTGGAGTACAGTCATGGACCGTCCCAGGTGGGTGCAAGACTATTGTAAAATATGGTGAAAATTATCCGGTCTATGGGAAGAGGTGTTAAGTGGACTGGATCACTTCTACCTATTGCCGGAAGAAAACGGAGTCTGCCTTTCATTACCATTACTATTATTACTTGAAGGAGAATAAGGAAGTTGGTGTTTCCCAAATCATCACAGTAAGCAAGCCTAGCGTCAATTATGTCTGTATTATTATGTCAATCCAGACAGTTCACTGTCGTTTCTATTCTACCGATCATCGATTGCCATTTGTCTATAGACGCTGGACAGACACATTTTACGGATGAAATAAAAAAGACATGACATACATAACCTCTCAGAACCAGTACTGTTACAGCTACAAAATACGCAAAAATATAATTTTAAAATAAAGACAACATAACAAAGCCTTATCACTCATTATAGTAACCTCGCGCTTATTACGAAACCGATACACTAGTACATTTGCGTGCTACGATTACGTGTTACGAACAGTCATTAGTAGGATCTAAGAAACTTGACCTTCTGACGTTTTTTACTTCGCCTCGCAAGTAAAGGGAATTGTAGCAGTCCGATTTTGATCTAAATACGTGTATGGAATTAGTTTCTACGTGTGTTTTGTTACTTCTGGGAATGAGTTTATCATAGATTTGAATTGGTCTTTTTTTGTCCTAAGTTTATCCCAATATGGTATACTATCTGCAAGACCAATCTGCGGGTAGTGTGCTGTGAAATTATTTTTTTAGTTTTTCAATCTTTCAAGAGTACCTTCTTCTGTTATTAAGAATATTTCTAGACTATCTTTTAAATACTAATCATGACCTAATAAACGAATAAAAATTCTCTAGCATCCACAAAAATGAAATTACACATAAGAAATGGAGAAAAAACAAAAAAAATATTAGCTAAAGAGCCAGCAGTCACGTCCATAAAACTGTTTTTGTATGTCATTTTATTAATACAATTATTATAAAAGTGTTGCAGGTATCCGTGCATAAATAGCACCTTGGATTGTTTCACTTAACCGCTTAAAGCACTAATAGTAACCTTGGAGAGTGCTATGATAAAAATATAGGAGAACCATTTATACTTTGTAAAAAGTTATTCGATTTTGGGAAGAATTGTGATCGAATCGACGTACAGTCACGAGCACCAACATGTTTACATATAGCGAAAAGTAAATTAACGAAGGAGTTATAATGGGAATCTCAAAATTTATTTTTAAATTAGTATTTGGAATCTCATACAAACAACTGGCATGTAAATTCACACTTATACTTACTATAGATGTAACAGTTTGTGGAGATGGGTGGATGTTTGTTACTCGACCGCGCACCGCCTCAACCAATTTGAGTGATTTTTACACCATATACCATATATTTTATACCATGGTCTTGAATTAATAGATAGGATAATTTTTATCTGGGTACATGAAGTCTGTAGTTCCCCTAGGATGTGAGTGAAATCGCGGGCAACAGCTAGTATTTAATAAATTTCTTTACATGTATACATGTTGGTGCTCATGGTTGTACATTTAAATCCTGTCCTATTATGACACGTACTGAAAGAGATGGAGTAGAACCTATTGACAAAGAACTACCGACCACTAATGATTTCAGTTCTAAATCACAATTTTATTACATAATCACTGTAATAAAAGATCTAAATCGCCAATATATTTAAATTAATTGAAACTATAATACAATTAAAATTATACAAGAATCCAATTAGCTAGATACAATGTTACTGGCGCCGTAATAAAAATTACCCTTCATAAGAGCGTAATAAATTATTGACAGCTGGTTTAAAATATGCAAAGGAGTTTTAGTCTTGATGCTTTTGAAATAAAGGTTAGTCTTGTTTAAAATGAAATATCTCCTTGATACTCTCAATCCCGCGTGGGTGCTTAAAAGCCTCATACAGTGACATATTTTGCAATAGAATACGCAATCTGTGGAATAATGAACGTTACACAATTCAGATATCGTTGGTAACTTTATAATTTGAATTATGTTTACCAAGTTTAAGTTACTGCTTCACAACATTCGAGCTTTTCTCAGACAAAACAAAATACACTGTAAGTAAGGATAAGACATCCATGAAAATTGATTGTACAAAAAACTGTAATCTAAGATATCGACTAGATAGATGTCTTAACATTTTCCAAGAGAAGTAGCAACTACACATTACAATTTAAACTACTCTAATACTCGTTAGCTCTTGCACGAGTTAACAAACATACAAGTGTAGTTAGAACCCTAGAAATACGAAAGCTCATGTAAACTCATTGACCTATAAAACCACCCAGCTAACTCAACCACTCTGAAACTCCAAATTAAATATCATCACACATCACTGATTGATTTCTACTGAAGCCTCAAATAAAACCGAATCCTTCAAATCTCCCAGAATCTCTCTCAATCTTTACGAGAACAAAATCCTTCTTTAATATCCAATCTATACACAGTTTAATAAACGATAAACCGAACTGCAGAATCATAAAACGGTTGGAACGTAAAAAAGGAGAAAAAGGAGCAACAAAAGTTTTCTACAGGCATCGGGAGTTAATAAAAATCGTGCCCAAATGACTACGGTAAAGTTTGACGTAAACATACCCAGAGTATTCTGGGCGAAATTGGCGAAATTCTGCAATGATTTAAGGTTACGTTGCTATGACTTCGTTTTTGTTAGTATTACAATTTTTCGTATGTTTCTGACGACTTTAATAAAATGAATAACATTATATTTAGAAATATCGCTTCTGAAGAAGCTACTAATATCGATTTTGTATTCGATGATACCAAAAAGAATTCCAATGAAACTGAAAATTAAGACAAATTATAAAAGAACATAATTTTACTGTACCAAAATGACTTTACAATCAGCAGAAAGAAAGTTTGAGAATTTTACAACATAATTAGAAAAAAATACCCTTCCTTCTAAACTTTAAAACGATTCCGCCCTTCCTAAACAAGTAAAGGGAAAAGTAATTTGTCAAGTAAATCCTCAGTTAGAATGAGCGAGAAAGGATATCAAGCTGATATCTGATTAATGACTCCATAAATGATTAATAGATGATTTCGACCAAATTAAATTTGACAGCCAAATACTAGGCTTAAAGAAATTGACAATTCCGTTTTTAGATACCATTTTGGGCCCTTTTTTATTTTGCATTTTTTAAATGAATGTTTCTATTGATTGTTAGAGATCAGTATTATTCTATCCCGAATCAACTGCATGAATAGGTTCAATTTTTATTATTTTCTATTTTGCAATCTTAACTTGCTAAACAGTTTGCCTTGTCTAACCTAGCAACGCTAAAATTAACTTATCCTAGCCAAGCACATATCTTTTCGACTCGTCCTTGGCAGGGCAAATAGAAACCAAAGGCCATGTTACTTCCTCTATTTTTGCTAATCTGTTCACATCTAGCCTCTATTTATTCGACCTTAAAATAGACTTATGCAGGATATCCTTTATGTTAAAAAAGTTTCCTTAATTCCTTTTTATATTTCGTTGTACAAGATAATTCGTTGTTCGAACACAATCGGGCAATCAAATCGTTATCGTTGAGCAACATTAAACAGGGTTCCCATCGTTGTTTCCATTTTATTTCCGTGAATTAGGTTGTCTACTCCTTTCGATAATAATGATCTTAATAATCTGATGTTCACCGTAATGGCTTGGAGAAGTAGATAGAGATAGGTTTTGTGTTTTGATGAAGGTGATTTTATTTAAGTACTTTTTCTTATCGTTACGTATAACCAAAGCTATAGGCAATTTCAACGCCAAAGAATCAGATAATTCAAACTTAATATGCATAGCTGCTGTAATAGCTTTCGTAGTAACGATTTTATGAAATGTTATTTCTTTTCTTTCAACAGTAACATTAATTCAACCTTATCAATCAAATTCATTAATTAAAATTACAAGTGCCAAACCATTGTGCCCAACCTCCAAAATTAACACTCACTAAACCACCCAAATTACATAACCCTTTACAAAATCAAAGTTAACAACAGAAAATGACGCCCCTCCAAAAATTATAACAATTTTTTTACCATTATCACAAAACAAAAGCACAACCACAGCTGAAAGGGGGGATAAGGGGGCGGACACCGTCCAAGTCCCCTTCCTGTCAATTACCGTGATTAATGAAGCCCTCGAATATTGAAACGTTTATTCGACCGACGCCAAAAGTGTTATATTACTTTTAGAAACACTGTATCAACTTTTAATAAAGTCGCTCCCAGGAGTTATTCATTTTTGAGTTACGAATACTGCGTTAATTAAACAATTTTTCAATACTTCAAGTTTGTATCTCACGGTAAACGAAAGGGCTGTTTTAGTTTAGACGATACGCCAGAAATTAAGCTTACTGCTTTGTTGTGACCTTTTAATTCAATGAACTACAAATTATGCAAAATAACCTAAACGCCATACCGTGTTTTGAATCATGAAAAGCAACAATTTATAGTCATTTAATTCTTACAGATTGAGAATAAATTACTCAAACGTTTACTGTTAGAAAACTCAATTTTTGATTAAGCTCTCCTTTTTGGCTATACATATTAAAAAATGTATTATAATTATTAACTGTATATTATGTATCTATGCAAAAGAATAACTCTAAACACTACTAGGAACCACAATTATTGTTGCAAAGTATAAAGGTCACAACAGTCCACACGTTATCAATCACTATCCTTAAGCGACGTTTAATTTTATTTATTACAGAGTCCAACAAATAATTTTATTTAAAATCTGCATAGAAACACTGTTAAAATATTGGCAGTGACAAAGTCAACGAAATACCAGCATGTTCCCTTGTATTGAGAGAACAAATTAAACATTTTCCGAGCTACGCGACCGCCACCAGATTAAATTATGAATTCAAAATCGATTCACTGGCTCACCCGCTGCGAGCTATTTCCAAAGATTCGGATGTTTCACGCTAAAATGTACAAAAAATAACAGCAGATTCTGATTAATTTGAAGAACATTGAGATGTTTCACACACCGGTGATGTAGATGTTACTGTACAAATAAATACAACCATAATATTAGGTGGTCTAAAATATACCAATTCGAATTCAAAATAAAGAAATTATATTCATCAAACTTTTCCTTAGCACCGCACTAACTTCCCAGTATTTTGATCGCCAAACTGCAATGTTCGTGTTCATTACCATAGAAAGCAACATCCGTGTTTAAAAGAAAATTACTCATCAAATTCGTCCAATCTACCTGGATTTCCCCAAGCCAGTCGGATTTTCATCAAAATAAAGATCACGTACTTGGCACGGTAACTGCTTGTCATATAATAGCAACAGATTCATGATTGATGGCGAGTTTCCGAGAAACAGAACCGTTGGCGGAAGAATAATTCAATCAAGACATTCGATTTCATGATGATTTCATAGTAAATTTTCCACTTATACAAGTTATTTTCCAATCTTTGATGTATTATTGTCGGATATAACTTGAGTTGTTCAACTTTGTACGAAGCCTTTTTCAGAACTCAATTTAGGTTCTGGGAAACTTTGGGAAGGACATATTTTTATGGTTTCAGCTTGTTGTATAATGTTTTTAGCAACAGACATTTCTCTTAGAAAATTTTAGTGAAATATGGCTGTGATTTTTTAACAGAATATACTTTTACCTGTTATAAAAGAGATAACTTTGAATACATTTTCGCTCTTATCCTAAGTAAAGCTTCATTTTGCAAAGAAACATTTTCTATCAAAATTGACACGAGACACTACGAGAAGTGCCTGTAAGAAATAAAGAAAGTTTTTCAGAGCACAACAAAATTAAGTTAGTGTAAGCGAAGTGGGAAAACATCAATTGTCGTCCACTTAAAGTGTTCGCAAAGGCAATTGTCTCATGATATCGGGAGCCTGCCAGGAAAAATAGTCACTTTAGAGGAGCAACTGTTTTTTTCCCCTAGTTGGCAACATCCAGACATTTTTATAGCGACACTTAACCGCAATCAAGTGGATCATTAGCCTGTAAAGGCCTGCCAAATATCTTTGCTTCGCCTCCGCTGTTTTCTCACCCTTTTGCGTGAAAGATGCTGTAACACACACCTTTTTTGGACGAATCCCGCTCGGCCATTGCCAAGTTCTGGCAGATTTTTTGTAGGACATTACGTCGGCAATTCCCTGCGGTCGGGCTACAGCTGTTTTTCGTACGAAACTACGCGGTTTGGAAGCCGAATTTAAAAGCCCGTATCATTTTTGGAGGAAAACAAATTGAATTATGTAAAAAGACCCGTACCCGAAAAGTCAAATGCAAAACTGGAAGGGAATCACTCTGGAAAGAGAGACGGGCGGAGCGAAACGAAAAAAAAAAAACAAAACATCAATTTTAATGAGTCGAAAACCCAAGAATTTTCTCTTACATTTAGAGAGCAATATTTTTTCTACAACATTTAATCAGAGTAAGAAGTGAAATGGTAATTTGTGTGGACCGCTCGATGTAAATTTTATGCAAGAATTCGCTCGGCGCTCCCCTCTCCGTAAAAGGGGAAGGATTTTTGCAGCGGACAGAAAATTTTGCTTAGCCAAGTGAAATTTTAACTGCTAGGACAGAGACAGCTATGGAAATGCGAATACTTAATGCTAACTTACTTCCCGCTGGTTCATTATACTTCATAATTTTTGAAGGAAAAAATGTGATCTAAAGGGTTCCGATCGTTGTGTTTTTTGCTCGCGTTGTTTTGAATATTGAAGTATTGATTTGCGTATCTGGTACTGAAGATTTATGATATAGAATAAATAATAGAAGTTTCATTTACGGCAGTACTAGAAGTTTTGTAACAAGCTTAGAAGTAGACCAAGTTAAAATATGATATTAATTCAGTATGAAAAAGTTGACTGAAAGTATTTCCTAGGTTGCGTCTAATTTTGTTTACATCGATTTCGCCAAAACAACAAAACGTTCTGTTTGTAGACACAATGTTTTAATATTTATTGAGACTGAGCGTTGTAAATATACTTGCAAGCATTAAAAGTTTTTCAGTAACAAATCTCAAAGAGCTCAAAGTTGTTTCAGAGATCAAAAACATTCAAAAACCTATTTAAAATTTGTAAGCAGGCTTGAGCACCAGATAACTACACAAGTAAAACACTCTAAACTTTAACAATAATTTCAATGATGCTCCAATACAACGACCCTTCAAGTTTACACTCAATTCCATCAAATTATAACTTGTATAAGACAATCCAACTCTTTGAAGTAACGAAATCCACTTTTTGTTTTCGAATCGTAACAAATTAATAACTGAACAATTTCATTTAAGGGTAGTGTCCAAAAATTCTTGAGTTAAAGGTTCGAATGATTTAATTCAACTTCTTACACAGAATTAATGAATCCTGTCCCAATTTGAAGGCAGTTCCTCCGACTTTGGAAGTCGACTTTTCAGTTTGTTTCAATTTGTTAGCCTCGATGGAAATTCAATGGGTATTACAATGGGGTTCCATAATAATAAACAAAAGATGGCTTATTCCATTTTCAAAGTTTCTCCAGTTGTTTTTGGTTCAATTGCTTTGGTGACAATTGTTATCATGACTTGTGAAATGTGTTAATGAAATAATTTGACGAGTTTTAGTTTAACAAAGTTTTGGTCTGCTTTCGTATTATTAATCTTGGCTTAAATTATTCGTGTATAATCAGTGTGTTTTACTAAAGTGCTTATATTTACATAAGCAACTGTATCCCTGTTATTCTCATCATGATTATTTAATTTATTAATTAACAGCGTTTTAATATTATGATCCTGATTATAAGCTACCGGTTTCGAATCATTAACCGAACAGGCTTTCAAATGCATAATTAAATTTAGAAATTCAACTATTGTCAAACAGCATCATTATTACGAATTCACTATAATCCCTCGCTGGCTAAACAGAGCTTATTAAGACCATGATTCAAACACAGGAATTGAACCGGCTAAAATTAAATCAACTCCATAGCACTAGTTGAGTACGTACACTAATTAGTACCGCAATTTATACATCAAACGGCCAACGGTGATACGCATCATCAAAACGTATCTAGCACAAAAGGAACTCTGTCTGTATGAGTAATACGATCTGCAAAATTGTTGGACCGATTTTGATTCTGTTTGTATTAATTTCAATGGGAAAGTTGACAAGAGAAATGTGGAGGAGGATGCAAAGGATGTGTATTGATTGTTCGGTGTCGAATTCCTCATTATTTTGTGGGTTGGTGCTACGATATTTTAGTAACTTTTGTTTTAGCTGATTAAGTAAGCGATATCTTAAGACTGATATCAAATACAAAATGTTGCAATAATGCCTAAAAGTCACTACCATATCGTGGTATGAGGTTTGATTTCTTCCTTATTTTTATCTACATACCAGAAAGTTAATAGTCTAATAAACCAACATAATACTGTATCCTCTTCTTAGTTTAAAATAACACTGTTACATTATATTCTTACTTTACAAAAATCATTCATAAAAACTTTAAACAAAATCAGAATACTGAGGCTCACAAAACCGGGTCACACTACTAGTATATGTATAAACAGACCATATAATAGAGACAAACGAACTAATACAGCTGATCAGCCAAACCCGAACGTGCAACTAACGGTTAATGAGGAAGTGGCTACTTGCAGACAAATTAACATGTCACTTTAAAAGATAGGAGCAGGAAACCATAATATTTAATGTTAGACTGGATTAGTACTCGTTAGGTGAGCGTGAACTCTTGCCCTTTGAATTGAGTTCTGGGAAATGTGTTGATGGCGAATATAATTGTACGTTTCAGTGATGTGGAAGCATTCGCTACTATATGTGGATATTTAATGTTAGTAGCAGTTCTAAATGGAGATTTATAAAATCTGCTATTGAAGTAATGTTTAAATATTTGTTATTTTATTTGCAAAAATGACAATTTAACAATATTTGGAAAGGTTATACACCTAGTTTTATCGAATCTATTTTTACTTTTCATTAGAACAAATAACAGATACGAGTAGGCAGAACAAATACTAGGAAAACAAAATCCACCAAAATCAAATCAATAACACGTATTTGGATTGTCACAGACAAAAATAAACACAGAGAAACATATCACGCGAGGTTATATATAGAACATGGGCATGCATTTTTGATACAAAATTCAACTATGAGCCATAAATAATATGAAATAGTTGAAATAAAACCAGCTAGCACACGCGATACTCGTATTAATCTGGTAGCATTGAAGTGCTTTCTAACTACAGAGGGAACTTTTTAATTACTTTGTTCCCGACGTCTGGTAGAAAAAAAGGGGGTTTAAAGAATGAGTTGGTGAAGAGGCAGGTTTTGGAAAGTGTTTTGGAAGGGAGGTATCGTTTAACTTTATTTTTGCGAGATGAAATAGAAACAGAAGAACATGGTGGAATTCTTTGAAATGAAAACTGAATGCTTGATAAAAATTTCACTCTATAGCTTCGCACTGGGATTTTCTGATGTCACATTAAATATGCAAAACACGTCCACAAACATGATGTTATACACACAAATCACGTCCACAAACTTCCAGGCTCAGAATAAATAAATCTAGGCCTTAAAAAACATATACTCTATGTAAGAATCAAACTTTAGCAAAGAAGACGGACGATTCGCAACTGCGTCATTCAAATTGTCAGATATAAAGTACCAGACTCAATATGAATATCATAGTAACAGACGTGTTAATTTAACACAACTGTAACTTGTGAGTATTTAAGATAACAACTTTCATAGCAATATTAATGTAAACAATCTAAAATGAAACAAATCAGCACATGTATTACGTACTAGCCTATTAATTCAGATCTCACGCAAAATTTCGTGCAAGTGCCTTACATGTAAATAGCAACAAACATTTGCAAAACTAATTACTAAATCCACTATAAACTGAAAACGTATCTAAACGTAATTGTAAATCAAGCTAATGAAGTATATATCAGAGTAAACGTAAACGGTGAGCTGTTAAACGTTCCACGTTGTACCGGAACGGAGTTCAGCTAAATTTATTGTTATAGTTTTGTTAAGAAACGCAATAGCTTCTTCAGGTAAAGGCTGAGTGGCCGTAAAGGAGTCGATATAAAATACTGCATTACCCTCCTTATGTATTGCCCCGTCTTACCGTAATGCTCACGCCAATGTTGTTATTTACCTGAAAATAGAAAATATATTGTTAGTACCGTACATGTTGGCCATAAAGAAGCAAGTTAAAAGATATTGGAAGTTGTATTCTTTATGAAACTTTGGGAATGAAAACATGATGTAAATCCAATAACACTTTAATAAAATTAAGGATGTCAAATGATTCACAATTTTTTGCCCTGTGATTCAGACCCAAAACCGCAGCGGGGTCAACCCTCAACCCAATCATTTACCTTTTCATAAGATCCGGAAATACCAAAACCTAAAACTGTCAGAACAGATAAACCGATAAAGAAGATGAATAATATTTTTATTCTGAATTGTAAATGAGAGGAATATGTAAAGTATTATCCGTCTATTGTCTTATGGAAGATGTAACTTATATTACAGCTGGAGAAAAAGTTTTTTGTATTCATTAAATGAGGGCTTTTAAATGACCACTTGTAGAATATTATGATTATCTGGAGCAAATTACAATTGAATCACTTCATCGATTTAGTGCTTGCAAGCGCTTGAGGTTCTCAATTTAATCCCCAGGCGAACAAGAATAATTGGATTTTCTGTCCACCTTCTATCACGTCGAAACGAACACCGTCATCAACAAATTTTGGGCGAACAAAGATAAATCTTTGCAACTCTTTAGGGATTACAGACCTAACGGTTATATTTTTAGCCTTACCACTTATATTTTTATTCACCCCAGTAACACAAAAGAAACATCCCAGCGACCGAAACCGCATTACCAAATATACATTTACATGAAACATGTCAAATAAACGAATGTTTTAAGCACCCAGTTAAGTTATGCTGGCTCACGTACCGCTAACCAGACGAGAAGAAATGTAACGATATAAAACCGAGTGCCTCCCCGAAAATTTCCTTCAGTCTTGTACGATAAATCTTTTAATCCTCTTATACAATTTGATCGAGATTGCCCGGACGGCGCGTTTTTTCTTTTTGTTCATGAACGAATGTTTCCGATCTTAGTTTTTGTTTTGACGATAAATGTGCTTTTAATGTGCATTCTGCTTGTTTGCTGGATTTGTGGATGTGCAGTTTTAAGGAGTGGCTGAATTTTGGCGAGAATAATATGGTCGTAAATTATGTGATTACTTTGGTTTTGTTTGCAGTTTTAAGCTCGATAAATTTATTGGAAAGGTCAGCGTTGTATGCTTGATTAAGCTTTAATTAAATCATTTCATTAGTTTTGGATTACAGATTTAAAGATATTTAAACATTTGCCCATTAAGTTAAGTACCTTCAATCCAGACGTTTATTAAAACGCTTACTAATCGAACGTTTACTGATTAAATTTCGCAAAATGTACCTTTAGATCAACTGCAAACACGGTATTTATGAATTCTACTATGGTAATTACTCCTCCGCAATGTCACCCAAAACTCCTAAACATTTTGGAAACTTACTTATCTCGAACATTCTAAACAAAAAAGAAAGAACGATAGGATAATTCCTCCCCAGTCGATTATAAAAGTCAATGCAACGGAATAAGGCGCTGTCAGCTTTACTGAGAGTCTATCAGTACGAAACTTTGGGGTAATGTTGCCATGTATCGTATTTAGACGATGCGAATTCAAATACATAAAATGATAACGTTTTCTTTACAAAAAACATTGACAAATAATAAATGGCAAGCCTATACGCCTTTTAAGGCTTTAGGTAAAAAGGCAGTTAAAGCTACGAAATCTAGGCTACAGTACTAAGCTAAGACCCTCAACTTACAGACTAAAACGTTGAAGCTTAATTGCCATTACATCGCGTATATTTCAGAAAATCATCAACGATTTCCGTCAACCAAAAACTCCCTGAAATCAAGAGTACCTGGCAACACCGCTGGTATTTAAATCGCATCGATCACGCCGTGACGCAGATGTTAGACAATGTTAGAAGATACTCAGCCGATAAAAAAATATAATTGATGAGGACAGGTAGTGGATTTAGGGTTGTCTGATTGAAGGGACGCTTGGACGAGATAGCTACCAAACTGGGATTGGTAAGGGGTGCGCACAAAAAATAAATATTCGAAGTTAACCGAAAAAAGAAAATTAAAATAAACTTTGATGTTGCTGTCAAGGATATTAATTAGACTGCATAGCTTTTTACATAACCTGAAATATCTGATTTGAAACTGATAGATATTATTATGCAGAAAGCCAATGTTAACAAATTCATGTCTGCTTTAAAAAAACACAGCTTAAAAGTCCGTCTAAATCATGATCCAAAAAGGTATGACACAATAAACACAGGAAAGACAACATTTTTATTCATAACTCATATCTGGACAGATAGATCTACATACAAAAATTTGTCTTCAAACGTAACTAAGTAGATATATTTGATGCAACCCTATCCCATCTGATATACAGGACGTTTTGATGTATCGTTCTATTTGATACGTATCACTTGTTTTACATGTCTGAGTATTACACAGATAATAGTAATGTGCTGTATTTATTATGGTATGATTTACATTGAAATACAGGTTCAGTTTTGTATAAAAAAAGTCTGGGAAATAATTTGCGAGACGTCAAATCTTGATTTATATCTGAAAGCTAAGTATAATGTATCGGTTTTTTCTTGGACTTGCGCGAGACTTCACCCAGTGGATAGTCTGGGGTAATATTTTTTGTAGTCGGATTAACATAAAATATTGTCTGTATAGACTTTTAATGTTCTAGCGTTATTTTTTCGTTTTTTATTTAACTTCAAATGCTTCTTTCTAAAGTTTTCTAATTAAGGATTTTCTTTAGTTAAAAATATATTACTGACACACCTTGCCTTGTAACATACTCTTCTAAATCATAAATATTTCTATAATAACTAAACCTTACACATTGTAGACAGCTATTATGCAAAGGAAACTTCTTTTTTCGAACACAAACAGCCTGTATCATACGTTTTTTTCGTCGCCCCCATGTTTCGGGACAATAAAACGCGTCCTTATCTACTCCACTATGTTTTCGTTTTAAAAACATTTTTCGTTCTTTCATGATTATTTTTTAAGCTACCGCACTACGCTTTGCCCACATCTTATTTGTTCTCACTATTATGATCTTTATTTTCTAAAGCTTTAGATTTAAAATCATGTGAAGTTTGGTCTTTAAATTCTTTTGTCTTTAAACTATTGATTCTTTTTCATTTTATAGTGATTTCGAAATGAATAGATATTCAGGTTTTATTGACGACTTTTTATGGTGTGGGTCGGGATTCGAATCTTGGTTGAATTACGGTTTTATGTGCGATCATTGTCTACGTATTTATGTATTCCTTGTAAGGAGGAAATAAAAGAGGCTCATGTGATTTGCGGGATAAGCAGAACGATCTCTTTGTATCCTGATTCATCATCCACATACTTGGGTAGGTTAACTTCTAAATTTTTAATACGATGTGCTATGGTCTCTTTTTCAAATACAATAAAAAAAAATCTATTCAAAAACTAACTATCGCACTGAAAATTGACTGATACTCACTTCTTGCTCCGTTCTAGAAAAATGATTCAACGCATTCCAAAATCATAATGGCCACACAAAAACAATTCGCAAAATTTGGTCCTCATTAAGCCGATATTTGTCCAAGTGTTCAACCAAAAAACATCGCGCATTGACAACTGTTCGTTTCCGTGTGCAACAGATGGTGACAACGACAGTTGCAAAAATGAGGAGACAGGTGGCATCGCGACCTACAATTTGTTCCTTCAATGATTAATAACTGAAGCATTCTTAAGTATAGAATTAACATATTAAATTGAAATAGAAAATGACAGTTCTAGAATAGAATAGAAGTTAATTGAAGTTTTTGTTACGGGTTATTTCTGTTGAAATTTTTTGTTCACATGGCTAGCGTGTCACTTATCCACTGACTCGAACATATCTCCTAGTCGACCCTTATCGCATTTTTCTTTAAGACGTTGCCCAAACTGCAGGCCAATATCTCTAAAATAATATCCATCAATCCCAAGAGGACCATCATAATAATAATGTAGAGATAGTCGTAATCCTTTGATAGTCTGGCCCACATGGTGAAACTTGCGTAGGATGCAAAATATCTGACCCACATTTCGATTCAGAGAGCAAAGAAACAAACCATCCTATTATTATGAAACCTCATGTAGACTGAGATAAAGCAGAGCTAATACAAATTGGGAGGCCCAAAGAAATCCTATTACTTAACGTTATCAAAGAAAACCAGCACTTAACTTTATTATGAGTCTCATAAACTTTATCTGGATTTATGTTTTTGAAGCTGTGGTTCTGTGGTTGAGGGAACGGAAATTGTTGGGAGTTCGAATCTAAGTTCGTGTGCTAATGTGTGGTACTTATGTAATTAGAATTTCGTCCAGAAGGAGTATGTCAAAATTAAAGCCAACGTAAGTAACGTTGATGATGTATTAATATCCAAACACCATAAACCGATGGTTTACGAAGCGAAATTCGATTTCAAGAATTGTGCTGGTAAAATTGATTGTTACCAAGATTACATATTACGAGTACATCATTAGAGTGGTTTTACAAATATTCTATTCCTCAGTAAGCTAAGCATGTAGTAGCTTCAACTTTAATGTGAAGACAAACAGCTAATACACTGTACATTTTCTCAAACACTCAGATAAGCTTGGAAAACAATATAAAAAACTTAATACAATAAAAGAGAATCTTGTTTATTTTGATGTCGACACCGAGTGGCTAGAAAATATTGT
Organism: Amphipyra tragopoginis; assembly: GCA_905220435.1. Lineage (NCBI taxonomy): Eukaryota > Metazoa > Arthropoda > Insecta > Lepidoptera > Noctuidae > Amphipyra > Amphipyra tragopoginis. The sequence goes on along the minus strand of HG992010.1, from coordinate 1,695,776 downwards.
TAAAACAAACATTTGCTTTGGTCTTGCAACCTTGCAGTTATCAACGTACAAATACTCTTGGTGTGTGTTTATGCCTCTTATCCCTTAAGGAGTCAGTTAAAGACCTAACAATGTTGCTATCAAGACTATGAATAGATTGTATTGCTGTTGAAGATCCAACCTTTACAATTTGTCGTTTCAAAATTTTACTAGATGCACTTAATGTACCCAACATTATTTCAGGACCAGGCAGATAACATCTTAGTGGTGTAATAACTAGTCTTAGATTTAGATAGAAACCGTAAAGACTAGTAGCCTAAATGTACGGTTAAGTTTCCAAAAAACAAGATCCGAGATCAAAAAACAGCGATGACTTTATGTCTAAATATGAAACGTTATGAAGAAATATACTCATGAGAAATCTCAATTGCTATCTCTTTGAGAATATAAGACTTCCAAAAAAGTAGACGTAATATATTTTTGCTTATGTAAGTTGGTTTTTGCTGCATAGATCTGTTTAGTAGATTGGTGAGATCAAACGGACCGAGAGTCGCCTGAAAATATATGACCAAATGTTGGCAGATCTTCATGATTTATGTTGCAATAATGGTGACCATATGTGGCCTTAAATATTCTTTCTTCGGCTGGGAAGTATAATTCCAAATGTGCCAGTTTCAAGTGCCACTAAACCACTTCGAAAACGATCTGTTCGCAATTTTTTCTGCAAGCTGTTGGTCGGAAATGCTGACAATTGTGTGTTTCATCTTCAGGTACAATTGAGTAATCCAATCCCTCAGTACGACGGTAACTACTTAAAAGTAAGAACCTGACACGCTCTACATATCTTTTCCATTACAAAGTAGACACATTTTGTTTTAAATTCAACTAACGATCCACGTGATTCGAAGGTCACGTTGCAACGCACGCAGTCAGTCAACGTTTATGTTTTACATCACCGCAGTAATCACATAGTTAGCCGTCGATCTATATCAACCACTTGATTTAATCACTAGAGCTAATGTCTTGATAGGAGCAGCCAATATTAACTCAAGGATAATCTTATTTATTTAGGATATTGCATTCTGAATTTGACTTTGATTGAAAGCAAACTGCTCAATTTTAGTTTGAGCGCAAATTATTGTAACCTCTAAATGATGCATCGTATGTAATTTGCTAGTATCCGTCGTTACTGTGAACGTTTGTATGAAGGATTTTACGTTTATGCGCAAATTGAACTTGTATATATAAATGTATATTGCTACATAAATAGCTACTAGGTACTAAACACAAGATCTCTAACGCAATGTACAGTTTATGGGTTACGTTACAGACATAAGTCTGTATGGGTTTGAGCAGTCGTTCTAGCGTTGATATTACATATGTTATAGCTCTGCTATATCCCTACTTAACTGAAGATATGTATTCAGCATAAAAAGTAAATAAAATAACTGTGCCATTTGTCAGCCTCTTAACTTAAAAACTCCTTCAATTTCAATTACTAATTCTCGAAAGATCCGAACCTCGGCCGTTTTAACTATCTGATCCTATAATACTGGCTCAACGAAAACTTTATCTTCAAGCCCACCTTGATATTACAAGTAAAACCTTCGGGAGAAGCACCTTGTCCCAACGTCTTGAGATTTAAGAACTTTCTGAAGACTTTTTAAGTTTCTTAATTTCGAAAGTCCCCATATTTCGTGGGAATAAATTGAAATTGTTTTGTTAGGGACTGTACGGCTTGTAAATAAGGGTACTTTAGTGATATATCACTGGGAATAGAGATACAAAAAGAAATAAAAGTAATTTTATTTGTTTCTTTTAGTCTTCTAAACGTTTTTTATTTATATGGAACAAAAAACACAATTCTAAAGCAAAGTAATGAAAATATTAACTTAGCTTTAACCAACTTTGCACCAAATAAAATTTCCAACGATACTGAACATTAAAATCATTCAACAATCAACCTAAAGAATGAAATGCCCACACCTACACTCGAAATTACTCACTTATCTCCACCTAAATCAGCTAAACACGGCTTATTATCATAACGAACTATACTTAGTAGGAATTTACTAAATATACAGCGTTATTACTCAATTAAAACATGAATTTACGATTCATAAAAGTTCACAAACTTTCTACCTTCGTGTCGCGAATGCATATATTGTGGTAGTAATGTCAGCAATAATTTCAATATGTAGGTGCAGTACGAGGAGCGACGGGAATGGCGAATTTGCTGTTTTTTCTTTTAATTTTTTTAATGGTTTTGTGGGAGGACAAAATATATTATGATACTGTATTGTGGGGAGTTTTTGGGGTGGGATATCGTTTGGAGTAGATTGTGGCGAGTGTGGTGAGTGTGGTGACTGTGGTGATATTACCAATGTTATCAATACCTGTTCAAAGTAAATTTTTAATTTATGTTTATATGTTGTAAACATATTTTAAATAATTGAAGTATTTAAAACACACCTAATAATTTGTCGCACGCTATTATTTCTCTGAAATTGCAATCTATGGTTACAATTTACAATGTATGATTACTTTTTTTGTTTCCAAGTCACGACAAACGTTACATAATAACACAAATTAATCAGCCGTCCACACATAATCATTAAGTCATTATTTACTACTTTCTCTGTTTTTTTTCCAACTCAAAATCGATACAAAAGTACCTAACCGCCCCGCACATACATGCACCATAAGTGTATACTTTAATTTATTCGTTGGCAACACGAATACTTTTATGATGGTGCAGTTGACACATGACATAATGGCGGCGGTAAAAAAGCGGTAAAAAGTGGTAAAACGGCCACCACTCGCAGGTTTTATGCGGTAAAATTAAACTTTTTTTTTACATTTGAAAGCCATTATAAAAACGTAATAGTGTTTGCAAATGTACGGCTAAGAAAGGAATGGTATTAAAAAATAGTAAAACTCGTTATCGAAAGTAATGTTTCAATGAAATAAAACGTAATTCAGTACGGCATGAAATAAATCATACCTAATGAATTAAACGAAAAATTGATTTTATCGCTTCGTTTCAAATATTACAAACTTAATTTGGGAAAAAAACTAAAAGGCATACCCACGTTATATCCTTGTCTATAATTTTTTATCGTCTTTCCACATACCAACATTCAACCCCATAAAATATTCTACATACTTTTTCCCTCCGCAAGTTGTGGGTACGCTAACAAGTCAACAGAAAAAACATCCAACACGTGTGCTTGTATGCTCAGTACCAGTCCAGTTATATCTATTCCCATAGGAGTTATCGCGTGCAGCGATACAAATCACTAATAATAACATTGTTTACGTCCGTCAGTACGTTAATGCGTCGATCTTAAACGTGCCGGATACGTAGTTAATGGCGAAAGTGTACTATAAAAAGAAATGGCTGTGATTTTAATTTTCGTCTCGTCATATTAGAAGGCGTTTCGTTCGAGAAGAATAGACCACAGCGTCACGTCCCGTGGGTGCCAGAGAAGGTGAATAAATAATTATATCTGGAGGATGAGGTGCTAGATTCTTCTTTTTGCAAATGACAGCATATTGCGATCACCAATCCGTTCATCAAGCATGGTGATTATTGCATGGCGTGGTGATTATTCCCTCACCACCGTTGATTTGAATTGTGACGCTTACTTAGCAGCGGTCCTGTACGAACTAATTTGATGATGGTGATAATATCACAAGACCCTGGTGAAAGTATTTGTGGTTAAGTCAATTGGTCACTACAGCTAATCGGAGGAGCAGAGTGGGTTTCAAAAGCATCTCGAATGAAAACTGAAATCCATCAGCACTGTTGAGCAGATAACACAAGAGAAAGCACAATCAGCGTAATACTGTCTTACTGCTGGGTACGAGCCTCTTCTCAGAATGAGAAGGGTTTACGCCATATTCTTCCACATCGGCCTGGTCGGTTGGCAGACACACCAGTCTGCTGGTCTCCTCACGATGTTTTCCTTCACCGTTAATACAAGCGATAATCAAATTCTGATGTACACGTAAATTCAAAAAGTCGTAGGTGAGAAGAAGAAAAAGAAGCGTCGTAAGTAATATCTCAAGGTACTACGACATTTCATCAGCTGTCTTTTTAGCTGATGATCAGCTGATTACCACGCCTTCCAAAGCGCATCAATTCCGTGTCAATCTATCAATCATCCACCCGTGCAAACTATAACAGTCAATCGGGAAATTTAATGAAGTGTGCAGCCAAAAATAATTCCATTTCTCTCCGTGGGCGTCATTTCCACGATTACAGTATTAGCATTACATAACCTGTATGGATGATAACAAAAATGTATGCTATAAATTTTAGTTTCCTTCGGGTAAAACCGTCAAACCAAGCTAGTCATAATATTATCGTGGATGGAAGAACACTTCTGTCTCGTTTAGAATTTGGCTCACTATCTACCATATTGATGACGTAACAGCTCTAAATTCCAGTCTTAAGAGAAACTGAATCCCGACGCATGTCATCAACTTTATTTATCCAACTAATTTAAATCCGTGAAGACCCGATGAAACCAGCCGATGAGTGCAATATGTTAACAGGGAAGTGACTTTGGCACCCGCCACGGTACAGTACACATAGTAATACGACTAGAATCGTTAGTTCAAAATGTTTACGATCCCTGGTACACAGTAATGTTATTTAATTTATTTTCTAGTCAACAACGCTGTTAAGGTCACATATAAATTGGTTGTTTAAAGAGTTTAACTGCGGAGAGGTTATATTGTATGTGTTTATTTATATCCTACAATGGCTTATCCCACTGAAGTAGGAAATTTATATGCTGGAAATGTTTGCCAATATGGATTTTCCATGCTGGTAACCCTTTATGAAATTTATAGAAAATTTTATTTATTTCTATCCATTGCATAGTAAGAATTTTGATTGTGTGATGTAATTTCAGTACGTGTCAGAATAGATCTCAATTTGACAGATGAAACTGATTACTAGGTTCGAATTTCAAATTCGATTTCGTAAATTGGAATTCTAAATTCAATGTCAGTGTAATTTGAAAGTTAATCACAGGGTCGACACATAATTAATATTATATCTTATTACACTTTCAAATAAACAATATTGTGAGATGGGTCAACATATCCAAACGCGAGAATGCTTTTCTTTTTTGTATCGTTTCCCCCGCTTCCTTTTCTCCTGCAAGTGGGTGCATTGCACAAACACCCAGACCGGGAACAATTATTTCTAGGTCATATAAATATTTGTCCTAAACGGGAATTCAACCTAAAACCACGATGTATAAGCCAAGCATTCAATCACTGCGCCAACCGTGTCGTCAATAAGAATAATATACATCCACGATGTGTGTTTTTTTAATGGTCTCTTTTTAATAGTATGGTTTTCATTATGTTTCTATATGCAAACGTTTTATTAAAACTTAAATATTTTTAAAAGACCGACTCACCATCGTTTGGTTGTGTCTCCCTTAAATTCTCAAGCACGCGCCACTAAATTCTATCTGGTCTCTCAAACTAGGCGATATTATTGTATTAAATTATATTTAATCAAAATATTAGCATGTTTACTTTATATAACGTAACAGAGTCTAGTTCGCTATCATGGACGGACGAGATATGGCCGCGAGTGCATTATTGTGGTGCCACCTTATTGGTGAGAGGTAGCGAGTCGGATTAGAAAAGTATAATCAAAAAGGGAAAAATAAAATAGTAATAAACTAAATCTAAGGTATGCTAAATATGTTTAGTCTTTAAACTATAAAATGTTTACGATCCCTGCAAAGTTTATAACACTCTAAAACACAAACAAATTGTTTTTAGTTTGTTACGAAATGTTGACGACTCCTCATATCGTCGCTCGCATGACTAAAAGTCCTATCTCATTTGAGTTAGAACCGCTATGAGAATAAGAATCACGAATAGAAAAATGTAGCTGTTCTAACTCAAATCAGCTAAAAAATGAGATAGGACTTTTAGTCATGCGAGCGACGATATATTCACTACAACGTCGAATAAAACATAGTACTCTCTTTAGGCTAGTACCAACATTAATTCTCTGGTTAAACCACAGTTTACTCGAAAAATTTAGTCACTACAATCTCAGGTAACCCGTTATTTAAACAAATAATTTCGATAAAAATGTTTGTGTACACCAACCTTAGTAGGTAATCTAACTATTATGACTCATAAAACCGACAGTAATCATAACTTGATAACTCTATGCCGATCACAACGTTTATGAAACCCGTCTAAAATTATAGACCTGGTCATAAGAACAGGATTTAGCAATAATGTTTAGATTTAGTTTAGCGAATGCTTACCGCCAGTAAACTGTTTTAATGCATCTATAAAATGATAATGGGACATTTAAAATACAATTAAGGCTCGGTTAGTGGTGAAAGTGTTTTTTTTCGAAATTAGTATGAAAAAATGATTTCGCAGAGGTGTGTAATACACCCTCATTTCGCCGTTATGTTTAAGTCCCATGTAATAGGGGGCGAGCCTATTACTATCAACCGGGCACAAATCCAGACTCCGGGCTGCTACTGAGAAATTTCACACGGAAAAAACCCAATAACACTTTACCCGACCTGGTGATCGAACTCACGACCTCACGCTCAGCAGTTGCGTTTTCGACTGCTAGCTCAACGAGGCCGACTATCTTTGATTTTAACGTTAATATATTTTTTTCGACAAAAAATATTTATTCATAATTATCTATCACCACTACTTCGTTAACTCCTGATCACTATAAATAAATACAGGAAAATAAGAACTGCGTAGAGTGAATGCAGTTATTAAAACCGTGCTTGGCATAAATATTGTTTGTAAACATTGATTCGACGATAAAGAAACAATGCCAATATACTACACATTTCCTACTAACTTTCGATACCTATGTAGTATTCTTTTACTCCGAAAATTTCCCCCCTCACCCCAAATCGCCGTCCTCATCAACAAATCCCCGTGTAACCCGCTAATCGCTCCTCACAACGATCGCAACGCGCGAAGCGCACAATATCATACACGTGGCTGTTTATTAATAAGCCCTGCGCAAGCGCCGCGCGTGTAATGATGTAACTGCGTAGCTACGCTTATTACGGATTTTGTGCTGTATTAACGTGCTGCCCACGTTTTGGGGAAGGCAGGGATAGAGGTAATCTGTCTTCTTACTCCTCTGAATCCTCCAGCTCATTGCTGGATATAGGTCTCTCCCAAAGAAGCGTCAATACCTATAGTTACTAGGCTGTAAAATGAGGTCGGTGACCGGTAATCGGTGTTAGTTTTACCCGTTACCCTCCGAGGTAAATAAGATCGTATTTCGGATAGTTATTTTACCATCCATCGGTTGAAAGAGCCAAATCGATGCTCAGGAAGTACCACGTGCAAAGGTTGACGTTTCGTAGTTGTTTGTTTGATTGATAACGGCTTGTATTCGGTAAAGCCATGCGCATGCGGCGCGTGTTATGATGTAACTGCGCAGCTACGCTTGTTATGGATTTTCTACTGTATTATTATTGTACTGTACAATTTGAGGTAAGCTGAACTGTTAATATTCCGTAATAGCAAATTTCTCATTACTATTTCAAACAGATGTATATTTTGGATATAAAAAAACCAAGGGTAAGGAACGAGCATTGATCACCACGCTTGCTCAATGCGGGTTGGCGATTTGAGACCATTCAAGTCCAGGTTTCCTCATAATGTTTTCCTTCACCAAATGTCAGTTGGGTCTTAGAATAACTAAGTAGGAGTTAGGATTCCAAAAAAATACAAAAAACTCTTGTTCCTACGTAACCACAGTTTATATCTAATAAAACAATAATACCACTTAAAAAGCAGTTTATGTGTATCACCAAACCGCTGACTAACGACTTCTATTTAATTTATATTTAAATGTAACCACTATTTTATCTTCCAAACACGAGTTCAGTTAACCGCTCGTAAGCACAACGGAGGCACTAAAATGCACATGTGCATTCTATCAAGCTAGCTCATCATTTAAGAGCATCATGATAACATACGTCTTGCAGTTTACTGGTACATGCGAACTGCACGTGACGAACAACTGATAGGTTTATATTTAGTTAAGTAATTAGTGCTAAATTAAATATTACGTGCACTATACCATCCCGTAGTGGGGCTCACAGAGTTCAATTTTAGTTATAAATATGATGATTTAATCCGTGGGGGGACGGATTAAGAAAACAATTAGCCTCCGTCGTTGGGTAAGCGCATCGCAGGGTAAGCGAAAAATGCCAATAGACTCGCTTTCTATTACATGGGATTTAATACCAGAAACGTTTATATACTCCTGTAATAGAACACCTCTGCTTACCCCTTCATAGAATACGGGCGTTGGTATAGTATGTATGTAAAAGGTAAATTCAAGTAACCGATATGTTTCATGACATTCTCTTAATTCAATATCAACTTTAAAGAAATAAAACCACTTAAGGCTTAACTTTTTCCACCATAGAACACAAACGAAACGCAGACACCATTAGTATAAATCCTATAAACCTGACTTATGCTATCAGGATCCAATAACTCGCTATCTTGGCGAAGAATAGCCCAGAATGGTGATCTGGAGCAGTGCGGGCTGTGCCTCGTGCCAACACAGAGATTTATTAAGACGGGGTTGGTTCGGTGATTGCAATTACAGATATATATACGGAAGTATAATCTGTATTATCATAAGTACTTACAGGAGTAAAGAATACTACGTCATCATTACGTAGATACCATAATCGCTCAGCCCTTTAGAATATTAATCAATCATATTTATACGAAACTAGCTATTGCGTAGTTTCACTTGCATCGTAGGAGAACTACTTCATATACCCAGATAGAAAGTATCCAATATTTTAACCCAGAATATGGTCTATTTGTATGCCAAATTTCATCTAAATCCATTCAGCTGTTACTGCGTAATTGAGTTACAAACTAACAAACTTTCACATTTAATTTCGTGTAATGTGTTTTTTTTCCTTGACCCTAACAAGGGTCAGAGCATCTCTGCTTACCCCTTAATAAATAAGAACCGAGTTTTTTTTATTATTTTTCTAAATACAAGGCTAATTTATTTCTCTGCATAAAACTCTCTATATTAGCCAACTGTCTCCTTAACCCAGTGTACCAAATTAAAACAATTTGCATTGAATCGCCTACTGAGCGGGGATATTTCCAGAAGTTATCTGCGATGACTAATGCAGTGATAGTTACTCACGCGTTAGATAAAATTGACAATAATCGTTATAATTAGCGCGTGCATTCGCATGCAAATATTTATGCTGTACCTACTATTTAGTCGATTCGTTAGCATTTTACTGTATCGTCATACTGGGTTATCGAAGCAATTTTTTTAGAAGGGGTCATCGAAGCAATTTTATTAGAAGGGGTTATTTTGGATTCAGATTTTAGACAGCAAATATATTCCACAAAACACAAAAAATATAAATGCCATAAATTCTATGTTGAGAATAATTTTATTAGGTACTCAAAACTAAGTGAAAAAGCCGACACGTGTTATCTTTCATTAGAATGGAAAATCACTAAACATCTAGTTCTAAAACGCTGTAATTTTCTCAAAGTGTACATTTAGAAAGCGAATATACCGGTCAAAGCGGGTAATTGCTGTAATTTCGCGTTTTGTCTAATAGTTCGTTGCATGTGTTGATGTTGCCCGCACGTGCTGTTTTCTACGCGTCATGTAAATATATCGCAGTATTTTCTCTTGAAGTAATTTGGATGACCTTCATTTAATAGATAATTATAACAGTGTAACTTTCCTTGATGGTGTAGCGGCAGAAAGGGGTGCCTTATTCGATAATGCTCGCGGGTTCGATGACCGTATAAAGGAAAATGTTGATATGGATACAGTTTTAAATCTGGGTGCATGTGAGTGTTAATTGCACAGACGACATAACGTAATTACTTTAGTAATTAATATGCAGTATGACTGGTATATTAAAAAAACATGAACTGTGCTCTTCAAAACTTTTGCTATGGAACAAATCGGAATTCTTGAGAAAAAATCAGCTGTTCAATGCATTTTGTTAAGCAACATTGATGTATGGAACAGATGTTTTTTTTTTCACAAATTCAGTGTTTGTCCCATAGTTAAAGTTATATAGAACGATGAGCAGAGTTCAAAAGCGACTCACTAGTCATGCTGTTTAATATCAGAAATGAAGAGCGGCAACATCGCAATGTGTCACTCAAATCAATATACAATGTACCTAATAGTCATATTATTACAACAATTACAATTAGACATCCTTTAGTTTACAAGGAAAACAGTATAAATAATGAGTTCATCAATAATTTTCTTAAGTCTGTTATTAAAGTCAGCTGACTGATGATGCAATAGGTCATGAGTATATAAGTAAAATTGGCGAGCAAATACAATTAATAGTTTACCTAAAGCAAATGATGGAGGTCATGTTTAAATAATATAAGGTGAAACACCTACGCAATCTACGTACACATAAATAGTACCTGTGGAGAAACAGTTGCTATAACAACTATAGGATGTCTACTATAAGAGTCTAGATAATTATAATTCAAACTGACATACAATTCTGTCCTCATAAGCTGCATAATCAGCCCATTGCTGTCCCAATGCTGGACACAGGCCTCTTCTCAGAAATAGAAGGGTTAAACAACATACTAGTCTTGAGGCAGGTAGACTACACATACCATTGAGAACTATTTGGAGGGCCTCAGGTGGATGCAGACCTCAATCATTACAATTTCTGGACTTTGATCTAAAGTATGATGGGCTTGTCTTCCAGTCTAACCCACTCTGGCTGAGTACTACCGTAGTATTGCATAGCTATGCTGTATCATAAACATGGTAATGAAATTCTAGGAAGTCATCAGTAAGTTAAACCTAAAGAAACTAGTTCTCAGAATGGCTTACCACAACTCAATGCACTACTAAATATTCACTTTCAAATTATGGATAATGTCTATAGCAAATATAAACAAAGTACACGGTCAATATGTATATTGACTGCAAACATTGAGGGATGTCCCTGACTTGGTTGGTTTAACGACCTGATCGAGGTAAGTTTTAGTAAAATCAAGCCTAGAAGACGCCTACTTTAGGATTGGTTCCAATGCAACTTCTTTGGTAATGCTTCTTGAAACATCATTGGCGAATGGCAGTTCACTGTTAAACATTAAGTTTTTATTAAAACATGTAGTGTCTCATGCTGGACAGGCAAGGTTAGTGATAGACTTTTACCAACTTAGGGTGATCCTATAAAAGGTCTATGTCCAGTACTCTGCCTTGATAATGATAATGACCATAAAAATAAGCCTCTATTCAAATCACAAAAAATACTTAAATTTCCGCCTTGATATTAGACCATAACATCATATTTTACTATAACAGTAAAGCACTGTAATGCGTTTATAATTACATATATGTAGGCTGCCTCGTGACAAGCTGTCACAATGATTACAATGGGCAGAATGCTGTTTCACCGTGAACTTTTAAAGAAATGGCCATAAAAATTGCCTATCTAAAACGATTAGCTGTAAATGTACGCCGTTTTAAAGTAATCTAGCGGAGCAATTTTATGACATTAATTTCGATTAAAGGGTATTATTATAGTGAAATGACCATAAATAATGTGTGGTCCTCAATTGATAATCCACTCTGTTTTTACAAATAAGTAATATAAAAGAAACGAAAGTTAATATTCAGGTGAACATACAAACAAACTTTCCCAAATAAAACAGAAGTTAATAGAATCAGAACTGTTTCATCAAAGTAGACGACAATGTTACAGAACAAAAAAAGTTACAATCATAACAAGTAAAGATACAGTACAGTAAAAAAGCGAGTATCATAAACATGGTGAGAACAAAAAGCCAGGCTGTGTTGTACAGTAATTTTCCACGTAGCCATAATTCTACAGCACACCACAGTAACGGGGCTAGCATCTCCCATACACATGGGAAACATGGCTTACGTGGTTGTTAAACAGCCGTAATTAAATTACATATAATTTTTGTAATCTTATGTCATTGATGCGTTTCTAGTTCATGGTTAGATGACTGCATGGTGTTGCATTTAAGTGAGACATTAGCAGTGTTAGAATCTTAGCGGTAACTTTGTATTTATTCAATTAGATGGAGATCGGTTTTACTTTTGAAAGAATATCTGAGGTTTTTATCGCTTTAGTACATTATGACCGTCTGAAAATTCACTAATAAGTTGATAATGCATTAAAAATTGTTGCAGTAGAAGATACTTTACACATAAGTAAATCATACACATACCGAATGCGACAAAAAGTAGCAAATCGAAAATATGAATACAAAATTAGTTTTTAATGGTGACCCGCTAGAATTACTTAAAATTGACACAAATGTTACTAGGTATACAGTAGTCATAATGACATACATTTTAGACAAAAACATCTAGCACTGTGTTCAGAATGAACAAAATCGTCAATGCCAATCGATTATTGTCGGTGGAAAATTACTATTTGATAACTAGACAATGACATCTGTGAATACACTGAATAACTCGCAAATGTCATGGATTCGAATTAAATTCAAAATTATAGATGCTTCAACTAATGATAATTATTGTTATAGATGCGGATCCAGAGAATCTGAGGATAAAAGGATGAGACGAAGGTGTTTACTGAGGAGCACACGATTTGTTCCTTAACGCAACACTGACCCTAGCAATAGACCAGGAAAACTAAAGAATAAAGAAACACCTTTCTAACAAAAGACTGCAAACTCGATAACATTCTATTAACCTTTGTAACAAAATAATCTTTTAAACATATCCCCAACTTTGAAAGGAACAAATATCAATTTATATAATAGAGTGCTCAGACGAATCACTTTACGTTTGTTGGTCTGTAAATATAAAAGAATCTCGGGTATGAGATAAAAAGGGAAACCTTATGTTTCAAAATTCAATACATTCTTATCTTCCAAGATACAGAAGGCAGTGAGAGAGAAATATCTTGAGAGGCAACGAGCGTTGGCGGACAAAAGGATAAAGGGTTCGTAATAAAGAAATCATAGTCGTATGTGTATATGTTGAGATGTCTCGCAATGGAAATGTTTACATGTCGAGCTGAGGGTGAAATGTAAAAGGTAGAAGTAATGGGAAATGTGTGTGTTTGCCAGACCTCGTAAAAATTCTGAGTGTAATTGGGTATGTTGTAAAGAATGATATGAATATGATACTATTGGAATAGTGCCCTTTAAATAAAGAAAGGATTGATACTGAAAATGATTGAATTATTGTCCCTTACCGAAATTCACTTGAAAATAAATTGCAGTAGCCTTAAATCTTTAGAATTCTGAAATTTGATTAAGCACAGGTTAATTAATAATTAAAAGTAAAAGGAAGCAAATAGTAAAACAGAATATAAAAGTTTCTACCATAAAATAAAATAAAAGTTGTATTTGTAAAAAGTTATCTTATCCAATTTACAATCACTGATTGAATTGTGGAAAGTTGCTCTCAAATAGGCCGCATTATATTCAAGGCTTTAATGAAAATTGTATCAGTACAATTCAAACAATGGTACAAAGCGTTTCAATAAAGTACTCCCTTGCCAGGAATCCTGTTAATCCCAAACTGGAAGCTGTAGCGAACACACAAATTAACAATACAGAAAATTGAATTATTCCTTTCAAGCGAATTTCTCATTAAACTTGAAATTAGTTACCCGAGTCTTGGGGTCCTAAACAGATGGTCAGTGTCTTTGTTCTAGTTAATTCTAACTTTGGGTTGCAAGATCAAAGGTACCTATTAAGTTTAGTGCGCTCCGAAAAGGCCTCCTTTCTTTCCCTGTACCAACTTTTCTTATTCCGAGAGCTGGTTCGGAAATGGGAGACATTACCGAGTCAATAGATGCCGGTACGAACCGAACAGTCCATAAGATCTTCGCTTTTGAGCCGATCTCGTTTCAGCTAACTTCTGGCTTACGACGTGATTGGAATTCGTAATACAACATTTTGCAAACTATTTCCCTTGATTGCGTCAGTTTAATCAACTGTTATCATTGCATTGGTTATCTTCAACTTTTATGTAAAACCCCGACTTCATGGTTTGCATCAGTGGGCATAAATATTTAAATAAATTCTGTAATTTATTTCTGAATATATTATAACATTACATTTCCATGTCAATTGCTAGCTGATAATAAGACGCATGTAGATACAGTAAGTAAATGTCTTTCCAATTTTGTACAAATAAATATACATGAGTGTATCAATGAATAAATAACGCAAGAGGCATGTTGGGGTCGAATAAAATGGCGTTCTGTGTCTGATAAATAAGTTATAAGACGGCGCCATTTACCAAAATGTGATCTGAGGTAAAGATCCAGGTGACTAAAACGTTGTTACACTAAACATGTCCGGTCAGGGTCCTAAAATGTAACGCTAAACATTTGACACGAATCTCGAGGTATTCCCAAAGCAATTACAGCAAGTAGCGGTAATGGTCCATTCGGGGATGCTGGATCACAATTCACTGACCCCGTCCCAATTTCGTATGTTCAGTAAACTTAGCTACGAGTTTTAATAAAGGAAAATTCCTGGATACGAAAAAACGGATGAAAAACTTGTAAGCTAAGTTGAATCAAGTGGCTTAAGGGCTGGAAACAAACAAGTTCGGTGCCGAAAAAGAATAAACGAAAAAAGTATGTGAGGGATTAAAGTTGAGTTTACTTGCTAAGATTTGGACAAATGGAATTAGTTGTTGTGATGTAATGTCTAGTGACTGAAGGTTGACTTTCGAATTAGAACACGAACTCTATTTGCTTCTTTTTGGTCTAAGTAATTAACCGTGCCAAATTAATCTAATTAACTTTGTTATTGTCATTAAGTTAGCATGCAAAAATAATTTGATATTCAAGACAACATTCTCGTTGGCTTTTACATTGAAAAATCAAATAAAAGAACTGCACAAAACTACAACGCATACCAAATTCATATCACACAATTCTTTACGCCACAGTTGTGCATAGGTCCCTAGAGGCGGTGCTCTGCCGTCCCAAGGAAACTCCGCGAGTCTGACGCGGCCAGATGCATCAGCTGCATGTCGTAAAACCATTGCCAGATGCTCCCAATCAAGTCTAGGGTTGGAAGTGGGAACTGAAGAAAACAGATTTGTGAATTTAGATCTTTTTACTAACAAAATTGTGTTTTTGATGAAACAAGGTTGTTCATTAATGATAATGTGAGAAATATACATAACTATATGAATATTTAATAGAATGTTAAAAGTAAATAAAACAACAAAACAATTTGCACAGTTAGAATAACAATTGATTGAGAAAAACTAACACGTGTATGCAATATAAATCTAATAGTCAAGAGCACAATATAGGTAAGTCGAATGTACCAAACTAATAAATCTGTTCGAAAACAAAAGACCACTTAAGCTTGATAAAGCAATACTTATAGACTTCAAAAATAACAAAGCCATATTACAGTCATACTTTAAAATCAACAACAGCCCTGGAACGCAGATGTGGGTCCAGTCCAAACTATAGTACATTGTAGTTTAATATGGAACTTTTTATTTACAACAAACAAAGTGGAGTTTTCGACCGAAGTAAATGTTTGAATTTATCGCTCACATGCGCTTAATAAAAACTATGTAGCAACAGTTACATTGCCAAGTGCTCTCAAGTGCCCGAATCCCGCGTGCGTTTTTAGTCCGTTTGGTATTAATAATGATGCTTTTATAGCCTTAGCGATATTATTACTTACTTTTACTAGATTACCTTTTTTATAAACATCCGTTAAAGTATTATGGGAATTTGTAATGTTAATGGTTGGAATGAAAAGAAACAAATAACTTTTGATTTATTATCTAGGGTAATTTGAACATTGATTTCCTAGTTTGAAGACTGTAGGAGTATTTTATTATTTTGAAATGAATTGTTATTCTAGGAGATACGTATTTTGAGATTTACGTACATACATAACTAAGAATAAATTAGAAGATAACAACTAACCGCAAAAACTGATCGCAAAAACTAAACAGCCCAGATTAATTTTTAGGACAGACAGAATCAAAATTGAAAGAAGCTACTTATGAGACCATCAAAATTCAACCCAAAACTCCAAGAAAACTTCTCCATCCAAATTGCATATACCATAAACGCACTACGAACTAACACTATTAGTCGCCAGCCCCTCGAGACGAGTCGAACGTTGAAACAGAATGCATCCAAAGAACATTGTTTGCTCACTAGAGCGTCCCGAGCCCCGTCCAATCCTCTGAGAGTTGGCACCAGAACAAATATTGGTCGTGTATTAGCGAACATGGCTGTAACAAGTCACTTCTTAGCTTGGTTTGACTTTTTTCGTTTTAAACCGGTTTGTGATACCCTTGATTTAGAGATAAAGGTTTGTGTTTAGGTTTGAGGATTGTTTTTACTTTTTGTGGCTAAGAATGAAGAATGGAAAGGCAGAAGCTGGAGATGTGATCAGTTAGTCGAAATCAAAATGGTTTGAAGTTAATAAAACCAATACTGAAGGCACTTAGGAATAGTAAAGACTAGAGACACATATGCGTAGGTAGAATATATCAGCTGTTTATCATTCCGAGCAGGTCGAATGCCAAACGATTATGCCTAATGTAGTTTCAAGTAACGCATTGGCACTAATTGTGACTGCTTAACCCATCAAGGATTATTAGTGACGTATGTGTACGTGTGTAGAGATAGAAACTATTGCTGCCAAATTTCTTTAACTATCTAACACAAAAAAAATACAGGATCCGGCAAATTCTACTGCAAATAGTCAACTAGATACTTAGATGCTATCGTTTACCAAGTAGAAAGCGTTATCGGAGTCAGCTAAACCTTTTCAGTCGCAACAAGAAACCTACGTCGCAATATCAGACCGTTCAAGCTTAATTTGTTTTCACTAACCGTCTTTACAGCTCCGTCTCCCCTTAAAAAATAAAAAGCGTGAAGTCACCTTCACATAAAATTCCCTTTTCCGTCCGTCTATTTGCAATTTTATCTGCCATCTAAAGGGGAGGTTGTAAAAAAGTTTCAATGAAAACGGTCGACTCGCTGCCATATTTCGTTCAGCTTTCTTCATAAATCGTCAGCATTGAATCTCATCTACATATCTCGGAGATTGTCTGAATGTAGATTCGGTTTGTCGCGACCTTTTGGGTTCTGTAGGATGAAAGGTGAGTCTGACTTCCGACTAATAGGCCAAGCAAATTAGCTAAACCTGGACATAATTCGATAACTGTAATTTTCTTTTTCTATGACATAAAGTATTGTTAATTATAGTTAAAATAAATAGAATTAAAAATTTTAAAGCTCCGCGTCAGTGTAAAAAAAATTAAAAACTAAATTATCAACACATTTTGATTTCGTAAGTACAGCATAATAAATAACTTTGTAAAAGTACCTTTATTATGATATGACGCTTGTATTCCAGTAAAAAACGTCTAAATTAAACTAATTAATCTTTCGGGACTATCATTAATGAAGAAGGTTCAGTAAGTTACAGATTTTGTGGATTATCTTACCAGAAATTATAGATAACTATAATTCAACAGTTTATTCTGCATAGTTTAACATGTGTGTTAATAAATTATTAAAAATTAAACAGATTCTCTTTGCGGAAATATAAAGTCACAAATATTTGTAATTTTTGGAATGCCAAAATACATAACTACTTCAAAAGTGTTTAATTCATGCCTTCAAAATATGTTTAGTACCTTAGTAAACAAATTAAACAATAAATGTTCACGATTATTCATTTATTGATATTTTTTCTTTGTTACATTTCAATATAAACGTTATTCCTTGTAGCTTAAGGTCGTAATTTCTTTGTGCCCCATTTCCCGACCGTGCTATCGCGAGTAACGAGCGATTTTTGTATCTCACTATTTATTACTTACTAGTTTTTGCCCGCTACTTCGACCGCGTGAATGTCGGTTATTATCACGGATGCTGACGAAGTCACGAATTAAAAATTTGCCTTTGTCCTTCCCTAGGGGTCGAGCTATCTTCTTCTTAATTATATAAAGGGTGTCCCTGGAAGTATGGATCAAATCGAATAGGGGCGTGGGCAATGTCATTTCCAAACTTTGTAACCCTGAGAATGTCGGTGCAATTTTTTACGATTCAGAAGTTATGACCAATAATTGTTTTTTTTTTTCAATCACTTTGCATAGAAAAAATCATAAAAAAAACTATCAGAGCTATCATTTTTTTTAGGACTTTGGCGAACAGTATGCCTTTCTTGTTGTAGTACTTTTACGCAGCTAGAAAACATGTGTTAAATAAGAAAAAACATTTACTGCAAAGGCTTTTTTGGTCTGGCAATTTTACTCAAGTTTTTACTACTACAAGTTTTGAAATGACCTTGCCCACGCCTCTATTTGATTTGATCCATACTTCCAGGGACAACCTGTATAGATTATAAACTACTATTCAATTGTTTCTACTTTACAAAAAATAAAATGTGTAGTTAACTAATAGACTAAACGTTGGGCAGTTCGCTCACACCGCGGCATTTTTCTTATTTTTAGCACTTCTAAACGAAAGGTCCGACTCGAACACGAAGCGTATTTGCTTCGTGGATTCGAATAATTTAAAGAGCATTTTACATGTACATAATCAACCTTGATTATGAAGCTCTCAGATTATAAAACAAAAGGCAGATAGACTGTACTGAACCATAATGTGAGGCACGTTTGTAGACATGTGTGCTTGACAGCACTATAAGAACACGTTGCCTCTTTGTGCGTGTACGGTTGCCATGATAATGACAAAATTCCCATAATATTTCATTATATTAAATAAACAAATTACTGTCTCCGAAAAATGCAGATACATACAGAGTTATACGTATGTATATAAAGTGAATCTCTGCCGTTGAGTCAGATTGTATTTTAATGCAAGTACCTACTTTAGAAATTTACTAATCTCAGATTACAGAATAGAAGATGATAAATAGAAATATTTTGTGGATTTATGGCAGTCATTTAGTATAGTCGTGAATGGTTGTAATTATGTTTTTGATAGCTATGTTTACTTTATGTTGGCAAATCGACTGACGTACATGATTATTATTAGAGACAGACAATACATTAAGTAGTTTTAGTTACGAAGACACATACAAACGGACACACATACCTACAAACATACCAACCAAAAAACGCGATAAATAAAACACTATAATCGAAATAAATATTTTTGTAAATCGTTATTCCTGTATTCTTTACTTATTTCCTAACTTAGGGGGTAAATGGTTTCAATATAAACAAGCAACACCGAATGATTTTGTCCAAGTGCGAGTTTTTCCAAGATGTCACTAATAATAATCACGTAAAATAATATCCAAATAGATAAATAATCAATAAAACCTATGAAAAGATACTCCATCTTCTTTATTTTGTTTTTAGGAACAGTTTTTGCAATGTTTATAAACGCAAGATGGCATTACTATCATAAATATTAAAATTATCGATGACGTCCTAACAATGCGGCGCTTCGTGTCATACTGACTCGAGATTGTATTCGCTTTTGAATTTGTATTTGCTTTTTTGGCCGCACTCACGTTGTTCCTGTCACTCTATCTGCCTTCTGTTTTATAATCTGAGATGAAGCTATTTACTTGGATTAATATTATGATAGGAATGTCTTCATCTTTCGATTCTACTCGTGTTTTGATCGACTCATTTGAACAAAAAAACGGTTGATGTGACTTAACTATAATAATTAGACATATACCCTCATGGACTTTTTTGTGGATAATGAAGAGTGCTATAAACATGTAGTACAATATTTTTATGTATCGTCAATAGTTTTCGCAGCGTACGCCAAATAATATTTTTTTAAGCAAATTTTTGATACCTTGGGTTACATTATTGTAATTTTCTTACGGATCCCTAATTTTTTGATAATAAAATATAGCCTATGGCACTCACGGATAACGTAGCTTAGCTAGCCTATTGGTGAAAGAATTTTTGAAATTGGATGAGTAGTTTCGGAGATTACCTCCAATATACAAACAAACTTTACCTCTTTATAATATTATATACCTAGTAAGAATTCGATAGGCTATATAGTCAATCATTGTCAAACTTTTATGAACACGTGGTACCACGGTTCGACTAGGGCGGAGATTTATTGAAATATTGTGTTCAATACATCGAAAAAAATAAATTGTTCAGGATGAGGTATTTATTATAATATAATAAATACCTCATCCTGAACAATTTATGATATTCGCGGAATCACGTTTATCTATTTAAAAGCTCTCAGTTATCTTTAAGTATAGCATTATTTAAATAAAAATATGTTAGGTGAACATGATAAATCTATACTTCTATACATAAACAAACTTAGTCAGAAAGGGGGACCAATCCGAAAAAGTGGTACACCGGTGCTCTGCGGTGGCACGCGACCTTGAGCGGCCGTACCGTTTTCGGTACATTTGGATAAGTCCGGTTTAAGTACTTACCTACCCATACTAATGAGTAACTTTTGTTTTACAACTTTCCCCAAACCTCAATAGTTTAAGAGAAATAGCTGTTCAAAAATTACAAAAAAACAAAAATAAAAAAAAAAATGAAAAAAAATAAAATAAAATATTGGTTTTCTATTCCTGAGTCATTTAAGAATCCCCAGTTAACTAACTGCAAAGAGCGATATTGCGCTAGTCTTGCCCGCCATCTGTGTGGCCGTGCTTTCAATATAATTTATGAGTGGCATAGAAACAATAAAACACAAAAAAAAAAATGCTTTATTTGTATTGTTGTTTTTTTTTATTTTATCCTTGTAAGGTGGTTTAGATGTGACCAATTAGCACTACCGCAAGAAAAAAAAGATTTTTTTATTTTTATTTTAATCATGCTAAATCCCGGCCATAGTCAATCTACACGGGCAGTATAGATCCGAGGAGTAGATAGGTTTTAAGGAATTATTTGAATTAGTTTACAGTCTGTATATGGAATGTCATGAGATAAACAGATATTTCGGCAGTTATCTTAAATTACTAAACTAGTGTCAAAATCTGAATGCTTATAGAAGCAAATCAATATTACTCTCATCTCCAAATTTTTGCCTTTTCACGCTGTCCAAGTCTGATTCAGAGTCAGTTTCTTCTGTCATCTCATTTTCATCATCATTTGGAACATCATCGGTGTCCAAAGGATTTCCGTCTGAGTTACAGCCAGTCAGATTTTGAATATTAGCATCGTCATCATTATTTTCTGTGTAATCAATGCCATGACACACTCTTCCGTCACAGTTAGTACAAAGCACTGAACAATTCAGTCCTGATTTTTTGCAGGTGCAATTATGTTTGCAGATCGTTTTACATTTACAAGAAATCATACTCAAAATATGTTTGGGTGCGGGATCAATCAAAGTCATAACTGGTTCTAACTGATTACCAACTAATTTCCAACCCCATTCGGTTGGTGGTTTTTCAATTGAAAACCATTTTTGAATTTGGTGATAGGTTCTGTAAATATGTTGATGGGCAGCTTCCATCGAAGGTGGCAAGCATGCTAGATTGAATTTGCTTTTCGTCATAGATTTAGCAAAATTGTTGTATCGTATTTGGTTTAAATTTTCTTTGACTTTTTTGTCTCCATACAAATGCCGTAAAAACTGTTCTCCTGCAATCATTAAATCACACGAATCCGCATCATGGTTTTTGAAAATTGAGATCAGTTGTTCAATGGATGAGTCAGTTTTGACTAAATTGGCTATTTTTCTTTTGCCTTGTCGGAAAATTGCAGAAGTAGTGTCACACCCGCTCACAGCATGAATGAAGAAAATATTATCTTTGATCTCTTTGCTGTGGAAACAATCAGTTGCATAATATTTTGTAGAGACTTTCCCTCGACCTGGCTTCATAAGGAATACATTTCGTTCTTCCGACAACCCACACAAGATGACTAACAAATCGACGTCTTCGCCAACTATGAATGTCTTATCAAACTTGTGGCAGTTTTGTAGTGCTGTATTCACAATTAATGTATCAGCATCACCAGAGCTTTGCTCAGCGGAAATACATGAACTTTGAAACTCCGGGATTAGGTATTTTATCAATCTGTCCTTATTTTTTTCATTTGCAAGAAAAATCTCTTGGCTCGTCGTTATAACGCTATTTCTTTCAAATAGCACGTAAGGACTATACTTGCTTTTCGTTCTTCGTCTCCGTTCAGCTATTTTTGTGTTTGATTCGTTGTATTCATAACCGTCGAAAACAACTATAGCATTATTAAAATGTTTTTTTATATAATTTATGTACGTGTTTCCGATGGTCAGAATATTCATTCCTTTTTTCCAGACGACTTTGTGCAGGAGGAAACCACCATCAATGACATGCAATATTGAATCACCATCAAGAACAACTTCATCACATGGTGTGCAAAGATCATAGAGAACCGATTTTTTTGTTTTGCGCATTCCATTTTCATCAAATAATGAAAGTGGGTAGGGAGCCAATTCATATTCGAAAATGGTTTTTAGCTCTTCTTGATCTTTTTTTGCGAAACAGATGCGTCTAAATATTGTTTCAGGTTCTATTGATATCTTATCATCGTCGATTTTGACAGCAGATTTAACTGAAGATAACGGTAGCACTCGTTTTTTCCTCTGAAAAGATAGCTCTTCAAAGTTTTGACCCACTTTTTCCTGCATTACCTGCTTCCCAATAATTTGTGCATCATGACAATTAATATCATTTCCACCTACTATACCTGTGCTTAATGAAACAAGTTCTTCGGACTGTCGGAATGGTTCACGATGCTGTAACCATTCTGAAAATTTATTTAGGTCCTCATTATCTCTTTTTATCATAGTATCAGTTCCGTCTACGTGTTGTATTTCTGTAGTAGAAAAGGAGCTGATTTCGCAGAAGCTTTCCACTTGTTCCGCTACAGTACTCAGAACCGGCGTTGACAAAATCCATTTAGCCAATACACTGTCCGTCATGCCTCTTCCTCGTGTCAATCCACCTGAACTTTTCATTGACCTCATCAAGGTCTGTTCAATTGTTTGGTCCGACCAAACGCCAGCCCAAAACTTGTCAGTTCTTCGTATTGTAAAATATCCATTAGCCGTAAAGTTTACGAATTCTTCCTGAGTCATTTTTAAATGAAGATTTTGCATATCTTGCAAGTATAAAGAAGCAGACTTGGCGTACAAGAAATGGCCACTTGCGTAAAAATATGGTAGCATTTTCTTCACACTCGTTATGTGTAAGTCCCAGTTACCCGATTTTTCAGCTTCAATGAATTGAGCCATGAGCGTCGTCATTCTGAAATAATTAACCCACAGTTTTGCCGTCGGACCATGTTTTTCTAACAAATTGAGAGTCTTAGCCAATTGTTCCTCGTATTTTCCAACAGATATTTCGCAACATCCGTAGTCTCCATCCAAGACCTGATCCAGGTCTAATTGCTCCTCGAGCGTCAAATTAAGCCATGGAAAAATAATTTTGAAGAGCGCTGTACGAGTGAGAAAATGTGCCCTAACCGCCCGGGCGTATGAGTGGCCTGTCATCATTTTTTCTGTAGATATAGCTGCATATACGGTACACCACAATTCTTTTAATCCACTGCCTGACATAATATAACCAATGGCACCCATATAAGACATCAATAGATGAAATCCCCCCAATCGCAGTATAATGTTATTCATTTCCGGGTTCGCTTTAACAATTTGCTGAGCCTTTTGGTACAAGGGTTGATCGAATGTTACAATGCATAATAACCCTTTACATCTTTCTTGTGCTTCTCTTAATGCTGTGAACACAGTGTTAAGGTCGGATGGTTGATGATTAATAAATGGTAGAGGCTGAATACCCGAAACTGTGTATTCCTTATCGACTTTTGTAAAATCACCCATGAAGGAATTCCATCCAGGTCTTTCGTTTTTCATAAAGGATCCAGTTTTTCCAAACAGCCATAAAGCATCGCCTTTTGTGGGAAGAATTTGGGAATCATCAGTGTTATCTTTCAGTGTAACATCTTTAAGTCCTGGAAGGCCTCGATTGAAGTAGTGCTGTAACGACATATTACCGTATTTGCCAATCACAACAGCTTTGGGTATTTTATCCAGTTTCAATATTGGCACATCTTGTGAAACATCTTTTGGTGTATTGCACTGAATGCCACCCATGGAATGAAAAGTGTGATGTCCATCAATTGTTTGCACATTAAAATCAGCATTATCAAAAACAAATTGTTTGAATGCTGGCTCTTCCTCTGGCTGCGGGTGAAAAATAACAGAGTTTTCAAACTTTGTTACTTCGTAATACGACGCACAGAATCCAAGTGACGATAATAAATCTATCAGGGTTCTAGAAGCATACTTTTGGTGAATGATGCTGCTAATACCTAACAGTAGTGGGCTTTTGAAAGACCGGGGTCGTGCAGCTTGCATCATCGAATGGCACAAAGCCACCACAGTTTTTCCGGATTTTTCCGGGTTGTGTTTATATTTGGTCACTACGATTTCTACAAAGTTTTTTAGCGTCTGTGGAACTGGATCATCAATTTTTTCTAGAAAAGAGGAAGGAGGGGGATAATATGACGTTTCGTAAATAGGTGATCTCATATCCTCTAAAACGATGTTTGCGGCAGTGCAAACAATTCGCATCCGCTCCATTTTGTCATTATTTTGTTTGTTGGTATACCACTTCTCTTCTAATGTCAGTTTTGCAGTCGAAATTAAACAAAATACTAACGGTTTTCCTTTCGTTTCCACTATTGCTATGTTCGGTCCGTAATGTTCCATTAGTTTTCGCTTTACAGATTTTTTTCCCGGTAAGTCTACATCTACAGCTTTTCGAAGCTCTTCGATCGTAAATTGAGCGTCATCCATATTATTGTCGATGTATTCATAAACACGTTCCATTTTCTCTTGTATGTCTTCCGAAACTGGTCGTCCTCTTTTACCATAAGTTAGATTTCGGTGATTCAGAAACTTTGCGTAACATAATTTGTGATATCTTGCGTTTAATGTAACAAGGTCCTTGTTATAAACTCTTTTTCTGACCTGAAAATAAATAAAACTATGTAGTGGATTTGGATCTATAAATTAAAAAAAGTATGCGTTTCCGCGGGGGGAGACCCTTAGCAGGGGGTAGCCCTTCCCCTCCCTCCCTAAAATCCTGCACCAGGATTCTGCCCGAGCCTTGTGCTGTGCAGTGACAACACGGCCAGTGAGCCTCGGTCTGGATGATAGGAGGCATCGCGGCCACAGAATAGATAATAGTACAGGTACAGAAAAGACACTTCGCGCAGTTCGCGCAACAATTAATAGAAATAGCGACTCTTGCTACTTAGCAACAAAGTGCGATTCAGCTCGCATAAGCGCTCAGTGCCTAAAGCGATATTCACCTAAACGTTGCCGCTCTCTTCTAACGCGTAACTCTGTCGCTGTCTGGCGCGGAGTGACGCGCAAGCTGTGGCGCTAGTGTTGTCGGCTTGCCGCTGCTACTATAATATCGTCTATCTACCTACTTGATCGTAATCTATCTTGTTTGATGCGTATGATTACACGGTCCAATTAGGTAGATAGACCGCCATTTTTACTGTTCTTAATTAATTACGTATATTCCTTCTGTTTTATTTATTTTAGTGTACAATAAAGTATATCTATCTATCTAGACAATGAATATTAAAGTCCGTCATTTGTAATTATCAAATGAAAACAAACCTTTAATCATTAGGCTACCTAGACCTGTACTATTATCTATTTTGTGACCTAGATAACTCTTTGTTTAACATTCCTCACATTAATAATATTTTCACATTTTGCAATAATTAAAAAGTTCGTAAAAAAATATCAAAAATTCTGGTTGTTTACATTTTCACTATACCTACTAATTCTTAATTATATCCTAAACGCGTGGACCGATTTATATGATTCAAATAGATAAAATGGTTTTAGACTTAGACCTTTCATTTGACACCAAAATCGTTAAGATATCTCAACAAACAAAAAATCACATTTTCAAGTTGCTCTCGTAAAACGTTAAACGTTATATACATTAAACTGGGTCTAATTCAATAAAAACAAATCAAATTTTATTTGTGAGCAACGCGATAATTTAAAATACTTAAGTAGGTAGGTCTAAAATAAAAAGCCATTCTTATTGTTCAATAATAATTTCACATTTTGCATTAGGCACAGAATATATTAATAGGACTAGACGTACACGTCCACGCAGCAATTATTAGTATTATTACGATTCTCCATTATAAAGAAGTGTATAGTGCTGTTGGAGCAATAAAAATTTCGTTGAGGTGATGATCGAATGACCGTCGTGCGTGTACCTACGTGCGCGAGCGCTGATTTGAAACCTCAAGGTGAGGCGCGCTGTAGGTGCTTATCGCGGTAGGTATAGGCGAGTGTTCCAGGCCTTTTTTTTATCGTGGTTAAGTCCTCATGGATACCCTTCGCCCGGGGATGGTGTAGGGTTATGCCGGACCCTTACCGGCTAAAAAACCACGGTGTGCCTTCTCCTGACCCTTGGCTGGGGTCGCGGGATTCGCAGCTGCATGCACCGCGACCAGAGTGTCCGAGGGAGTGTCCGAGGGTCTGCCGCGGCGGCAGCTGGCAGTGGCGCGTTCAAAAGAGCCCACTTACCGGTAGTGGGCGGCTTCTTTGAACGCGCCCCCCGCTGCCGCCCCGCAGCCCACTGACTTCGTGTCCGTGGCCTTAGGCTTTGCGAACGCCTTTAAGCCGTACGAAACAAAGCCGCTTTTTCCTTAACTCTAAGCAAAACTTACCTCCTCACTGTGTTCGTCCATGATGCCGCCTAAGCAGGTACGAATAATCGTTTCACCAGTGACTTGTTTTGTCACTCTGCAAACCACAATCCTATCTTCTTGGTGCTTTCTGATTTGGTTCCGAATGAAATCCTCCGAAGCATCTTCTTTGCACAACAGACACTGTTTTTGGTAATCAAATGTAACTACCGTTCGATCATAACTTAGTGTCGTTTTTTTTTTCTCTGCACTTTTTATGCTTTGTTCGTTGGTATAAACAGCTCTGCACTTGCTGTGTAGTTGTAAATTTTCACCAGAAACTGACACAAAATTTTCGTCCCCACGCCTTCTACTAGCTTCTATTAACTTGTTCTGTCCTTTGATACCTACAGTCACCACATCAAAGTTCAACGCACATTTACATATCCTACAATTAGGAAATTCCATCGTTTTATTGTGTTTTTAATGCGCGACACGGTCGGTACAAATCAGGTGGGTGACACTGTCGTACTTACTTGACGCGTTGTATGAAGAATTAGCAAGGCGTAGTACAGCTTATTCTCACGGGAGCGCTGCCTGCGCGGTGCGCGGCGGCACGCGGCGGGAGTTCGCCGCTCCGAGTTAGTTCCAAAAAAAGTAATAGATGGCGCGTAAGCTAAGTGACCATGATTTCTTTTAATTATAGTTATTTATCACTTAGAGAGGCATGTACATGTATTATGTATGGGACTGCAGGGTATGCAGAGCTTATTTGTATGTATGGAGTGCACGCTACTGGTATCGATCTACCGGGGCCACTCGAGCTAGACCGAAAAAACTAGTGGCAATGCTTGGTTTGTTCAATGTACCTCACGAGTTTATTAACAAGATCCAATGTACCTCAACTATTTTGATAGAAATTACAATAAATCGCCTCATCCATCCAGCGGGGCCCGCGGTTGTAATATGTGCCCCTTTTAAATTTTATTAATTATTATTATTGTCGATATCGATATCAATTATCGAGAATGTATCAAATACGACATATATTTCCAATAGCAAGTTCCTTAGTTTGGTAATTGCATACAATTCGGTATGTAAAGTTAATTTTTTGGTATTTTTTTTTATTTTTCTCTTAAAGATTACGCTATTTTAGGAAGCTAATTTGAATATTTTTGTTTACTACGCGGTCGTTATTTTTGCTAGTGACCCTACTCTATGACGTCACTGAATGTCTTAAATGTCTAAAAAGACGCAATAAAGCTTAATCAGATACAACCACCATAGTTACCATTTTTGCTTATCTAGATATTGAGAACAAATGAATACTTTGAAGAAAAACATATATGTATACGAATTTGGTTTCAGTTTAATTTTGCTATTAGGTGATAGCATTTGAATGCCCCTCAAAATTATACTAACAAGGTATTTGGTTACCTATTTTGCTTTTAGAAAAAAGCTAAGTAGTGTACCAAATCTCATTTTTTTTAAAATAAACGGTTAGGTACCACCGCGGGTTTTTTACATCATAATATATCTATTTAATATTTGATACTTAATATCAATATCCCATAAAATAATAAAAACAACGAGTTATCGAATTATGTCCAGGTTTAGCTAATTTGATTGGCCTAAAATGAATCTCTGGTGTGCGGCCTCACTAACTCGATAAGACATCTTGCCCTTGACGCCGCGCCCCGCCCCGCACCCACCGCATGCATCCCGCTCCAATACTTTTTCGCGCGTATCATCAATAATATTTTCAATTTTAAAAGCGTAACATTAACATGTTTAATTTTGATGAAAACATGATTGTAATACACAAAAACCTATTATTAAACAAAAAATTCACAGTTTCGATTTTTAACTACTGAGAAAAACATTATTATTAAAACGTAAGAAATAAATGTTTAATTTTGGTCTTAAATGTCTAAAAAGACGCACTAAAGCTTAATCAGATACAACCACCATAGTTACCATTTTTGCTTATCTAGATATTGAGAACAGATGAATACTTTGAAGAAAAACATACATACGAATTTGGTTTCAGTTTAATTTTGCTATTAGGTGATAGCATTTGAATGCCCCTCAAAATTATACTAACATGGTATTTGGTTACCTATTTTGCTTTTAGAAAAAAGCTAAGTAGTGTTCGAAATCTAATTTTTTTTTATATAAACGGTTACCACCGCGGGTTTTTTACATCATATATCTAATTAATATTTGATACTTAATATCAATACCCCATAAAATAATAAAAACAACGAGTTATCGAATTATGTCCAGGTTTAGCTAATTTGCTTGGCCTATAATCTATCTGTCTGAAGATGGAGTTAATTCAAAACATTTCTTGGTATAGTTGGGAAATAGCACCTGCTCCAGAGCGGAATTTATGTCCTTTTGAGAGACTATTGATTAAGTTGCAGTCTAGACATAAAAAGTTGGTTTTGCTAATGGTAAAGTACCTACCTAAGTAAACCTGGCGTAATACCAAAATAAGCATTACACCCTTCAACATTGTAATCATTTTACCGTACACGTTGTTATTTTATTACACGAGAGCAAAGCTGATGAACCTAACATTGATCCTATTAGTCCGCCATGCAATCAAAACTGATTTAAAAATTGAGCAAATTACAACGGAGCCGGCGGATCCAAATTCATTTTCGTTCCCATTTTTCATCACACCCTAACCTTTGACATTAATGTTCTCTCTAGGTATTTCAATTAATTCACAGGGATTAGATGTTTTTAACAATGGATTTAACGTTAAATATTTAATTGCTCCGCTCGTTACAGAGATCGTAAAATATATGTCTGAGGCATCAATTAGAGAACAGTGTTAGCACTTGAATGTGTAATTAAGTGCCAAGGCGTCGTTATTGGGAATCCAGTTAAAAATGTTTAAATTTTTGATTAGATTTTTAATTTTTGTATATAGTTTTGGAGATATTGATTTGTTTTCTAGTAGATCAAAAGTAAAAGTTAGAAGTAGTTAAAAGACATTTCATAAGAGCAGAAGTTAATTATAAAAAGTATATTTGCGGTGAAGTAAACTTGAAGCCATCTCATAATGTCCATCGATGGACTAATAACTATCTAGTAGGATACCTAGCATACAAAAGAAGCGCTGTATACGAAGCAATATAGCCATTAGAAATTGTTTATGATTCAGTAAATTCTTCAAAGAGAATAAAAAAAGAACTAGTCAACATACTTCCTACTTAAGAACCATCCCGTTTCACAGCATCTTCGACTTTTTTACTCCGTCCTCCATCCTTCGTTTCAATCACTTTCCGAAGTGAATTAAAAATCCTTAGTAATTCTTTACGGAATATTATTAAGTTGTACGTTAAAAACCTCACCCTAGCCATATCGGGAGTGCCTCGAGGCACACCGGTCACATTTGAACAGCTCGCCTCGAATATTTTTAAGTTCAAGGCCACAGAATTGTATACAAGTTTTGCTTCGGCTTCCTTGTGCCGGCTTCTACCACGAGGTACATTCAACTGTATACCTACATCAATAAAGTTGGTTTTTCCTTGAGACTGGATTGCAGTTTTTTGTGCAAGTTTTTTATTTGTTCTTGATTTAGTTCAGTAGATCGTGTAGTTTTGATGGTGGAACGGAGTAGGGTGACAACTGGTAGACCAGCTTTGGGTCTAATAAACATCTTATTTTACGACTGTTTACAAAAATCTTTTGAGTTTCAAAGGGTCTTTCCTTTCCAGAAACTTTGTGGTAAGAACTCGTATAAAAGAATAGCCGTGTTTTGTAGATAGTCTATACTATCTACTATTTGTAGTCAAAACGAACAAGTCCCTAGTAGCCATTTTTAACCATGTACAAATGTTTGATTAGGTAAAATATTTGTAACACATGAACATGCAAATATTTGTTTAATGTACCTAAAATTTCTGTCTACTCCTAGCGTAATACAGCAAGACATTATGTAAGTATGTTCAAGAGACTATATTTATCACTTAACTTAAACAACTTACTACACAACTTAAATCTCACATCCGCATGGCTAAGCTGAAGATTTAGTGAAACAAACCACTTAAGATAACACGCGTGCGCTCATAATTCTTCCGGACGCGTCACCCAACGGATGTTTTCTAGCGATACTGATTCGATTCGTACTTATCTGCATTTTATGACATCATCCTGTGTTGTCCGGGTGGAAATAGGCCAATCCTTCTTGTAAACATCATCAGAGGCGACCACAATAACGTGAGAAAGCAATTGCTAGTAAGGGCTAAAGTGCATCAAACGAATTTTATTAAACTGAGCATGCATAATCAGCCTATTACTGTGTCTTACTGATTACTTCTGGGCACAGGCCTCTCAAAATGAGGAAGGTTTTAGGCCTTAGTTCATTACGCTGGCCTTCTGCGGATTGGTGGAGTACGAACATTTTGATGACCTCAGGCGTGCAGCCTCATCCTCACGATGTTTTCCTGCCCCGTTAATGTAAGTGATAATCAAATTTTGATTCTACTAGACCTGATGGTGTTTTTTTTCTATTTGGAGGAATATCCAATAGGGTTGTTAGTTTTAATAGCTAATACTTCTACTTACCTACTTCGCAAAAACTGACTGACTAAAATTGTCGTGTAGGTGAATATGAGAACTAGGTGCTCCGTGCTTACATAAGGTTATAGGTGAAAACATTTCGATAAGAACGCTATCAAAATAGATTGGCTAATCTATGAATGGACGTTGCCTTATTAATAACATAGATTGATATGTAGTAGCCAACGTACATAACGAAAATAATAATAAAAGCAAATATGAAAATGTAAAATGAAATAAAGATAATTAAGTAATAAATGCAATATGATAAAGTACCTAATAATAATGCAGGTAACTAACAAACACCAACGGAAGGTTATATCAAACACCTACGTGCCATTAGTAACGTATGTTTCGCAAGCCGTGTGCATATCCCCTAATGTTCATTTAATACCAGCTGATTAGTCCATAGAAACTTGAACAAAAAGTGTATAAAACGTGAACAAAAAGTGAAGTTATGAGTTCATCTTAGTTATTAGTTTAACGACTTAATATTAGTGCAAGAACTTGTGAAAATCATGTCATCATATTTTATTATCATGTCACTTGATTAAAGGTGAAAATTATAATAAGATGTAATAAATTATAGGTAATACGTTTTTTGTGTAGTAGAACGGGTTTACCATCAATTGTAAGATTAAAATCAAGATTGAGCATACATATACAGAGTGTAACATTAGTGTTTTATTTTAAAATATAAACTAAGTCTTATGAAATCAAGAATATAGGTGTACATTTTTTTTCCAATGGCAAAGAAATGTTCAGTGCTCCACACGAAAATAAAAACAACTTTATTGTCATCTTGGCTTAACACCCTGTATAAAATTCTTGATACTTACCTAACCAAACTAATTTGGTATCAAAATAAAAATACCGAGATTTTTATCTGTGTAGCTATATTCAGTTTCTATTGATATATTCAAATGTATGTATCGCTTTGCATTAAAAATCCAATTCAATTTTATTAACAACGTACTTCTTATCGCTTAGATCAATAGTTAGCCAAAAATTGTTCAAAGTTCACGGCCGTGTTAAGTAACTACTGATAACGATCTGGTTAATAGTAGAACGTTGAATTTAGACATGTCTGTTGATATAGGCATGTTGCTGTTGCCACATTGAATGGTAGTGGTCTAAGCAGAAAAGACGGGCCATTTCACTTTGGTTTTGAATTTGGCTTCTTACTCGATAATCAAAGTTACATAGACTCTTTTCAATAAATCCCTACCAAACAAATTACGTAATAAGAAGGCCCTCTATCTACCTCCTTCATTATTCCCATAACACGTTTGTACCCATAAATATCTTCCTTAACTCCAAGATCAGCAAAATAATTATTCGAACCATAATAACCTACAAACGAGCATTTTTCCGGAACATCGCAAAACTGTCGATCAGCAGTAATCATGTTATAACTTGTTTTTAAGAACCGTCCAAGTTTCCAAGAAGATATTATTATATCTCTTACTTCCTGATTAGTTCGGCAAAGTGCAAGATATTAAATATCGTTAGGTACCGTTTTTATAAGAAAACTTCGCGCTTTTTATTCAGTGGGGAAAGGTAGTACTTGATCTTTAACTTTACCGTCTTAGCTGCTACTGCAATTTGTAACTTCCAAACTACCAAGGGTAAGTTTAGAGATCCTAATTTCACATATAATGTGAGGAGGCAACTTAATATGGTCTTAGCAGAATCAGCATATCTATAAGTTGAGACAACGACTGTATACCATATCAAACAAATAGGTCTGATTGAGGACATAATAAATCACAACGTAGATTTGAAAAGAAATGATACAGAAAAAAATACACATGATGGTTTTTACACAGATTTCACGAGAAAAAACCTATCCAATTACAACGCTATAAAAGAAACAGAAAATAGAAGATAGAAGAGTCATCATAGCTATCCCTGCTTATTTAACAATGGCCCAGGCAAAAACACACGCTACTACAAATCTAGAACATAATCCCAACTGTGCAGTATCACATATTATCAGTACCATTAACGCAACAACTCTTTTGTTATCTACAAACACATAATTAGGACAAGTAATTTAATCACCATTAGTTGTAGTTAACATGAACATGTCAGATGTTTTAGTTTTAATATAATAGGTTTACGACTTTTTGTAATGGGGTAAGTTGTAGTGTTTAAAGCAGGTATGATTTGGAAGATTATTTGACATTTATAGTGACTTGTAAGATCGAGAATGAGCTGAGTGGACTGGAGTGGCTGATGGAAGACAGAAATATTACACATCAAGAAGTAAATTTGTATCATATCAATTTGCTGGTTCAAATACAGCTCGCTAGATTTACATTTTATTTAAAACCAATTCAAGTTGAAAGATACAGTAATAAATTTGTTGTGAGCCTACCCAAGCTTAGGTACACGTATTTTTCTAAAGTCTCGTGCTGGATAAATACATTTGCATTTTCCCCCAATAAATTATGGCGTTCATGAAAGTCTAGTCGCCCGCTATTTCAGTTAGACCCAAAGGAATTTTGATAATTCACACGGCCAAATACGAAGCGATTAATTTAGCCGGCATTCTCCGAACTACCCGGCCGTTCCTCATAGTCACGCTACAGAAGGCATAAATCATGCGAGTGCCTCGGCAGCCGATGCTGTTTTTTCAAGCTATTTTTAAGCTATTTAAATTTCAAGCCAAACGTTGAGCTTGCAAAGAGCGATTTGTTCCACGACAGCAGTTGAAATGTTTGAACGATATTTTTTGCCTTTTTGTCTGACTTTTGGGCCTGAAATGCGATTGCTTAAGGCGAACTTTATTGCTGATGTTTACTGCTGGTGTCGCTACAAATTCCGTACCCACATCGTTGTAAAAAGAAAATGGAGGTATTGACTTTTAAAGGGAACTGAACAAATTGAACGATTAGGCTCACTTTGCTCTTGGCTATAGCGAAGTGCTTTCGATTTACAACGATTAAGTAGTTTTAAAGATACAAGGCGATCAACCGTATCATCTACTCAACTGCAATACTTTTCTCTAGTTTGAAGAAAGATTTTACCAAGTTAGAACAAATTTGTGGTGTGGTACGAATGGACACTCATTAATATATAGTTCTGCGAGTTCAATTCGGTACAATCCAATATTCATTCAAAGTCTTGTGGCAGGAAACCGTAAACAATACCAGACCAGACCAGTAAGTCTGTCTAGACGTCAGGGTCAACGGTTGGACAATCGCACCTATAAGTTCAGAGGTCTTCCTCACTTAGACTAGACTTAAATCCAACTTAATGTATGCATGGATCTCTAAGCTCATTTCGCTCGCTCACGAGTGCTTCAAGCTGTACTTGGAAGCCTTTTAATAGAAATAACGTTGCGTTTTAGAATTGCAATTACGGAGAGAAGAGTTTCTTAGTAATACTAACCCTATTTGCCTAGCATTTTCTTTTACTCTTGCTGGATATTTTATCTCTAAAGTTCACTAAGTATAATTCGTTTCTAGAAATTCCCTAAAGACTTGAAGATTAAAAGTTTAACGCACAGGAAATTTGAGTTATATACTTTTCTGAAAGTAAAACACTCCAACCGGTGTCAATGCTAACTTTCCAAAAAGCCAAGACCCCAGTGTCAACGTGCTGGTAAAGTCGCAAACTTTCAAAAAACTAGATTAAAAGAGGGTAGGATTTTTCCAAGTCAATAAGTAGCTAATTGTATAAAGGGGCTGTCCACGGGTTAATAGAGTAACGCGATTAGAACTCGCAAGTGAATAGAAGGACGAACAAAAAGTTTGGAGCCAACGACCACTTACGACCTGAGTAGGGATCAATAGTTCTGTTATTGTGATATTAGGGGTGTCTTTGGGATTATATGAGGATTAGGAACTAATTTCGTAGATGATTTCGGAATGAAGGAAATCAGATTGGATTAGTTTTTCTGACCACCAAAAACAATACTACCGCTTCCAATCTCATTAGAACTGGAACTGAAATGTGAAGTAAGATAATTGAATCTAATACTTTAACTAGTTCTAGTTTTGAAAGTTGAGAACTCGAAATTGCGAGTTCTTAAACTTTTTCTTTATTATCAAAAACAACAAAAAGATTTAGCCCCCTAATTATAACCTTTGGCTAACCTACACAAAAACACACATGTTCGTTACGAAAAATCATAAAGGGGAAATAAAGTTCGCAGACAAGTTTCTTTTTTTCGAAAGTGTCTGGGATCGAGTGTCGTCCTTTGGCTCGTCGTAAAGTTTATCGTTTTTAGAGTTCCGTCGGCTTAATGACGCTGTTTTAACGTTTTGAAGGCTGCTGAATATTTAAGGCTTAAGTTCCGGGTACGGTGTTTTCGGTTTAACGGTTTGGATTAACCAGGGTTGTAAATGTGATGAAATTTCGGTTAGAGCTATGTTTGGGTTGTAATTTATGGGTCCGGAATAGGCGTGTTACAGTTAGAAATATATGGTGGTGGTATAAAATGGAAAGAATAAAAGTCATTCTTGCATTGTAGGTGGACTCTGAAGTAGGTTTTAGGATTTCCTTCATAAAATTCATGTCTGTAACCTTTATTGTAAGCGAAGATATAGTTGATGAAAATACAAAAAATAATTGTTACCGTAACGCTGATAATTCGGTATCTTTATCAGTGACCAAATTAATTGCATAAGATAAGATAATGATGATGTATGCAACTTCTGTGCCCAGTTTTGATAACATTTATTTTTATTTGGCTGTTTATTTTTATGACCTAGGAAGAAATAGCAATTAAAAGATCGACAGCTGATACAGTTCAGGTTTTACACGAGTCAGTTACATTTGAATATTAACAACATTTACTAAAATAGATTCAGGTCAAACAACAAATTCAAATTTTATATCTCGGTGTGTTAGCCAAGATCCAGAAATTACAATTTTACAAATACCTAGTCGTTTTTTCTTTCCAAAAAACTAAATCTACAAACCGGTTATTCCGAAACCAACCAACCTAATGTGTACCGAATGAAAAATACCCTACTTATCGCAAAAAAACTGGAAAGGAAACAAACAATAGTAGGGGAAATACGAACCAAAGATATGTGTGCAGTTTTGTTTCTCTACCGACTTCAGCAGCCGTCATCGCGAGCCCCAACGAATTTATAGCTATTTGGTCTTCAGACTTTCTGTTTTCATGTGGGAGTTTCGCCAGGAATCTAGTTTTGGCTTGAGGTTTTAATGTATAACGTGTATCGCGAATTTCTGATATGGCAAACATTCATACGATGTACGTACCGAAAGGAATTTAGTTTCTGAATGTTCCAAACTTGGATAAAATTTTGAAAATAATTTATGATCAATTTGTAAGTTATTTATTAGAATACACAATAACGTTGTTTTCATCTAGAAATAAGATTAAAGCTTTCACAAATTTCTATCAAGAGTTTCTGAAATGTTAGTCAATGGTGTCTTAATTTCGACATCAGGTATCAATCATAAAGTTATTATAAACTGAAAATTAATTTCACTGCGTCCCGTCAAAACTTAGCACTATTTATTATTTAACATAAAAGAGAAATTTAATACCGAACAATCGGCTTACTCAGACGGAGCTTAAAAAAATTCTGAGAAAAGAAAATTACAAATGAAACTGAAATCCATTAACAATTCTCTAAAGAACCTACTTAAATGTTACTATTCAAAATAAAGGGCCTGAAAATAAATTAATATTCGAATTAGTAAAATTCGTTCCAAGACGCAAAAAAGTTAATTAAGAAAATTAATTTTTCACGTTTCAGCTTTAACAGAGATTTGATCTTGGACCTATTTCAGTTTTTTTAGTGTAATAATTAATAGTGATTCTAAACGAACGTATTCCTTTTATTATTAACCCATGTTTAAACACGGACTTTAACTAGAATTTATTTTCCTTAACAACCCAATTTCGAAATGAAAGGAAATATTGTACCTATCAACTGCAAGGGCGTAATTTAACGACAAAAATACATATAACCATTATTCTCTTACACGACAAACCCATTAAGTACCATCATTTCACCCATATTACTTCAAATGATACCACGTTAATCCTACCCCATAAGGAGGCAATACTCTAAATCGTTCCAAATAAGCATACAAATACAAATTATTGTTGCAA
This sequence comes from Amphipyra tragopoginis, assembly GCA_905220435.1. Lineage (NCBI taxonomy): Eukaryota > Metazoa > Arthropoda > Insecta > Lepidoptera > Noctuidae > Amphipyra > Amphipyra tragopoginis. The sequence continues at coordinate 1,658,385 of HG992010.1, read as the reverse complement.
AAAGGCAGGTAAGCTAACAATTTTCTTAAGCAACGCGCAACTATAATAGTGCTATTAAAAACACCCACGGGTTGCAAATTGCAAGTGGCTTGAGCACAATCAAATGTTGATTTGCTTCAGCTGCCAACACTGTTTTGTATGCGGTGTAAACTATGGTAATTAAAATTTTGGGTGGCAACTTTGTTGATTTGCAGCAAGGTATAAAATTCTATTATTGTAGGTAGTACACTCGGAGAAACATAATTGTAACATCCAGTCTGCGGTTTTGCAAAATTGTTACTTAATAGTAATGTGGATATAACTAATATAGAAGTTATAGTTTTAGCCGGAGTTGTAAGATTATTTGAAGCTGTACACCCGGAAAGGAAAATTACTCGCTCACTCGGAGAAATAGCGTGACACTCCATACTAAGAAAAGACAATATACAGGAAGGACCAAACATAGTTTCTCATTTATCAAAACAACAATTTCAATTGAAAAATTTTTTTACTCCACAAATCACGTTATCAGCCCTTATTCTAGGGTAGAACTCGGAATACCGAACACGGAGAATTCTTGAAATGCCTGCATATCGTGAGCTACAGTTGTAAGGCCGACATTATAGTGAGGAGACACGAAGTTGCCTTGCTACTTGTACGACACTTTTTCTACGAACTCAATGTAAATTGTTTCAAAGATTTCGCGTTAATGCAAATGACTACGTTAATCGCTTTTTAGTGCTTGGCGGAGTAAAGTTGTGTGAGTTTTATGCTTTTAGTAATGAAGGGGTAATGGGATAGAGTCGGACTTGAGAAATTATATTGAGAATAGTCATGATACGTGTTTTGGAATAGAAGTTAGAGTTTAAAGGTTTGCGTCTGAAATTGGTACTTTGTACGCAGTAAATGTTTTTGGAGATAAGTTTAACACGTGGAAAAGAACTGAACCGTTTTTACAAGTAAAGGAATTTAAGCAAAACCTCTGATTTACAAAGGCACGTTAGAGTGTGAAAATCAAATTTTCCGCTAACACACCAAACTCGGGTGAAACATTTTTTCTGAATAATTTAAGAGAACGCTGAATAGCAACGGCTGAATAAAAAGTGCGATAGATAACCTTGTGGAACAGAACTGTAGCCGTCCTCTTAGCTACACGTCCAACAAAAAATGTTAACAAAAAATAACACAGCCAGTCCGGTCGCTCGCTATATAATGATCCAAAGCTCCGCCCTTAGTTAATTTTGCATTTTTTTGCAACAACCAAAAGCAAAATTTTAACGTCGACTTTTTTGGCCAATAAAACCATATCGATTTCATAATTATCGCCTAACAAAAAAATTGACGAAGATGGTTTTTTTCCACAGATTCGGTTGCGGATTTTAAGACAACTTAATTCTTCATGGGCTACCCCTTTTTTGCCAGGAGCAATTAGTCATAGACCAGACGTATTATATCAGTCAGTATAAAAGAATCTAAACAATCGTAATATTTTTTACAATTCAATAGATCGTGATGACAGAAATGTTGCTAATTACGAGCAATCAATACAATTAAATATTGCAATGATATTGTTAATCGTTTCCTTATATTACAAACGACACACGTTTATACGTTTGTTTCCTTGTATCTGATTGGTAACGAGAGCTGAGCAAACTGAGGTTATCATGCTCTGAGAGTTAAGTGTCGGCTCGGAGTGTATGAACTCTCAAGAAAGACTCGCACGGCCAGCGGATGACTAAAAATACATTGTTACGTGTTGACATTGAAATGTTAATGCACTCTCCGCTCGACGCATTTCATGGATACAGCATGGCCTTAATATCATATGTCTTTTATTTTATTGATTGTTTTGACTGCTATAGCTTCATTTCATATGATATCGCGTGAGCCAGTATTTATAATGCGATAATGCGAAAAATTCATAAATGTGTTGCGGTGTCGTTGCTCCCGACCGTGTTTTTCGTATCGTCCGCGTCACCCGTGTGTGCAGTGGATTTATCACCGTCATGAATGTACGATAGTTTATTTTATTCATTACCAGCTACTGAGTTTTATGAAACGTTTATATTTTAAGTGTCCATCTCATTTATTTCACGGTCGCTTAATTTATTGCAGGGTTTTCTATCGTTAATCTCGGTTTTGTAGAAATCTTTCTACGTAACTTGACGCGTTATTTCACAAACATTTTTGGTTATTCATCGGTTAACCAATGAATATTGTCAATCTAAACGATTTCAAGTTCATTCTCGTTTTAATTATATTTGTAATCAATATTATTATTTCAATTGCACGTATGATGGACGTTTTATTTTGTCTTAAAATAATATTCAAGGTTTTCATAATAGATACAAATATGAGATTTTGTAATATTAAGTTGTTAAAAATTTCAACACTTATTTCCAAGGTTTTACAACCTAGTTAAGATTTTGTTGGATGTTATATTTCATTTTTTTAGAGTTACGGTATATACGTTGACATTTTATTGCTTTAAAACTAACCATTATTTATTGTAGCAGATATTGTACGGCATAATTTTTCGTAAACCGACTATGATAAAATTTAATTTAATTAAAGGAACTTTTTCGTTCCAATTTAAATCGATACGAATTTATAAAACATACCCACCCATAATGTTATTTTTATTTGTAGTTCAACGATCTGATTTCTATAAAAAAACTCTGTAGAAATAAATACTTTTTGCAACTTAGCTATACCACTAGTAAACCTAATTTAAAGCTACACTCAAGTAAATTCGAATTTAAAACCTTTGAACTCTACAGAAATAAATTCACCAAACATTTTATTTCCAAATGTTTTACCTGAACCCTAAAATGCGGGTATTAAATTTAAAAGATCTACGTTTTTCGAGTTTTAAAATTCATTCCCTGATTTTAATGATTTTCCGAGTTTAAAGTGTGTTTTAAATCCACGTGGGATTTTTTATTGCGCTGGCCTGCTGGATCGCATGTCTGTGCATCATTACTCCTCGTTAGTAACCAGTTTAGTGAGCGAATTGAATTTCAGTGTCTTGGTAATGGCTGCGTCGGCCAATGAATGTTTATTACGATTATCTCCAAGATAATAGGGGACTAACCCTTTTCAACCAACACACCGAAATTACAAATTGTTTAAGTTAAATGGGCCGTTTGAAGGACTAGCATTTTCACACACCGACCTAGCAGAAATTTAATTAATTTAACAAATGCTTGCTCGTATGCGGTTTTGTTATGTTGAATTGTAAAATGTGATTTATTAAAATTGGGACTATTTTCCCGTAGGTATTTGTTTTCAGAGAGACAAATGTCGGTACACCGACAATTTTTAAATTTATTGACCATATTGCGTTTTTCCGTATTAAATAAATTATTTTCCTTTAGTGTTGTTTTTTTATTAGTATCAGGCACGTCATCTGCAATATGTTTACAAAATATATCCTTTTGCCATTTGTTGACTACTTTCTGAGCGATAAAACTATATTGCGCATTACTTTTTGTATATTTTTGTAGTCATGTTTCCGTTATATTTTTGTGCGTATGTCGCAGATTCGCACACATTTTTTAGGATTGCGTTGGTAAATATTTTTGTTATTGATAGATAGAATTTGAGATAAGATTTTGATGATTCGGGTTTTTTTAAATGACTTGCTTTAATTTTTTTAAGACGTAGTTACTATTTATGATTTTTCTGGACGAGAATTTGACTTCTAATTTTCATATACCTTCTTAGTATTTTATTTCAAGTTTGACGAATTCGTTCGTTAGTTACGAATTTTGTATTTATTACTTTCTAGTTTTTTTGGTTGAAAATATATATTTATTCTGTGTTTTATTTATTTACTGCTATAATAATATTTTCATTTTTAGTAGGCATACTTTTACTTTTAAAACTTTTTGTTTTCACTTTGATCACTTTTAAATGTCACCTACAAAATCCTAACCGTAAAAATATGGACTTACCTGTGTGGCATCCGTGTATGGGGTTGATGAGTTTTTATCGACGAGCTGGGACCCGAACACGGGTATTCCACTCGACGTTGGCGACAGGGACCGCACATCCGACACTTGTTGGGGCACCATTTTTGTTTATCCAAAAAAATAAACCCCAAATAAAACTTAACACAAAAAAACACAGTTCACCTATTGCACTTAAAAACACTAAAAGACTAATTTGTTTAAGTCCAAAAAAAATTCATAAGTTTCGTAAAATATTTATAACAGTCCAAATGGCGCAACAAGGAGCCTCTTTTTATTCCCGAACCGCAGCCTCTCGGCGGACGAAACTCCGGAGATCTCCCAGTACCTGGACACTATCCTAAAAGCTTTCTCTTCTAGAACGAGATATCTGCTACTATCTTCGTCGCCGGCGAACAGTCCAAAAGTCATAATTTTAGCGGTGTCCCGACCGCAGTTCAGTTAGCACTGCGGGGCGATCGTGTCATAATCAATCGGGAGCGACGTGTGGTGTGGGCTTTATGCGGCTACGTTCGCACTCCGCGGTGACAGAGAACCTACTGACTGAGCGGCAACGTGCTGTCAATATACCCGCGCGCTCAGCTGTTCGCCCCTGCCCCGCGCCGCGCAAGCGCCCCGCGCTCCCCCCGCGTCGCACTCTCGCGCCGGCGGCCGGCGGAAGCACACGCTTCCTCCACGCTTCCCGCTGTACCGGTCGGACCGGTCGTCGTTACGAGCCGTGGCCGGCTAACCGTAACCCACAGCCCACGGTGGCCGTTTTAAATGCAAATTTTAGATGTATGAACACTTATTTTGGAGTTTTACGTAAGTATGAAGTTGTGTTGGCAACTGTTTCCAGTAAAGTTTATGTTTATTAAACTTTATACGGAACGAGAGACTAATGGGACAATGTTTACATTTTATGACTACGGAAATTTTTAATTAAGCCTACGCTAATAGTAACTTAAGGTATAAATTACTGTTAGCCTTCATTAACAACACAAACATAACAATGGATTTGCTATTTTAATTGATCAGAAGGATAAAAGAGTTTTCAATATTTATTAGGACCATAACAAAATACAAATACATGATAATTTTTCACAAGACAATACACAACCACATAAATTGAAGGAGTAAGCAGAGACGACGATGAATAAAAAAATAATAATGTAGATATCAGTTCAGCAGCTGATTATTATCCTGCCCGAATTATAAAAGTTGTCTTAAGGCAAAGTAAGGCAACAGTGTATAGTAAACTATGTGCTTCCAGGATTTTCTGTTTACCAAGAATAATCCTATAACCGTTCATTTCAATAAGTCAATCTAGCAGTTTCTCATACTACACCAATTCTTTTAATGTTTAGCACACTTACGATACGTTTGAGTAACTGGGCATACTGGATACTTTTTTTAAACCATTTATAATCTTTCACCTTAAAGCATCTAAAACCAAGTAAAAATTATGTACTAGCAGATAGGCAAATACACATTTTTGAATAGACGAATTCTATTAACCTTTTCAAAACCATAATAGGTGAATAAGCTTCCAGCTATAAAATTATAACAATTATAATTTCGAAACTAGAAAAGTAACCAGAATAAAGTAACAAACTTAAGAATTTCATTCTTACAATGTTACCAAATTAATATTAACTAAAACAAATACTACCAGGGGAACTAAAATGTTCTCATTTCCCGTTTCAATTTTACACCCCGCAATTTGCCGAAAAAGCACATTGGGCACCAGAAATTATGCCCAATTGACAGCAGCCTTACCCACAGGGTAGTTTCACTATAATTATTGAGTCCATTCATTCCTTCAGTCAAAGGAACTATATAAAGATACTTTAGTCAAGACATAGAAAAGATCAGAAGTCTCACATCTGCTTAATAAGGAATCCCACAGAATCATGTCCTGTGTCATAGAAACAGTTTCAACGATATAGGGGTTAAATCAGATAGTCTCATTCTGCAGCAGTCTTACATTGTTCAAGCGAGATTTCTGTTTCTTTCACAGTCAACCAATAGTCTAAAAAAAACTTGTTATCTCGTATTGAAGCTCTGCTGGTTTGCTGCCAAAAACAGGTTACTTCTCTATCCCTACGGGTGTATTAAAATGAGATTTAGGGATGATTGCAAAGTAATAGGCAACTTTATCTTCGCTGACAACAACATTACTCCAATCACCAATTCTTTCGCCATGCCTGGTGATGACAATTTTCCCTCTCAATCGTCCATTGCAGTGGTCTTTTAAAAGGCCTATTCATACCGGTGAACGTTATTGACTGAGCCTTCTGTACCTGTCTACTTTTGTCATTTAGTGTTGTCCCAACTACCATCTGCCGTATGGTTGCAGGTTACCCGCATCCTTCTGGGTGTGGTGACCATAATTTAAGACATTAAAAAGACGTAAAACGTTTTTTTTTTTTTTTTTAAATTAAGAATGTTTAAAAATAATTATAGGTTGAGTTCAAATAAATATTTTATCGAGTAAAAGTTAATTAAGTTAACTTCAGTAATAAAAGTCTGGCTTAAAATTAACGTTTTTAATTATTGTAACCTTTAATTTTACGTTTTAAGTAAATTAATAGATTCTTATTATAATATTGCTTTTATTAATTAAAGAATTATTATCTTATAAGCTACAAATGTTTACAAATTGACTTCACATGACCAACATCAATAGGTACATTAGGTATCCCTCAAACTGACCACCAAACTACCATTCAAACTTGATACCCTTTAGAAACAGTACAACATGCAAGCTGCATTCAATTTATATTGGTCGTTTAATTCCTAGAAATTATCTTAGATGATGCAATATTTATGAGGTTTACAACATCATTTCAACTTTCTACTACTAACTGTGTCAAAGTACAGGATAGCACTCTCTGAAGTTATATTTAATAGTCTTCCATGACAATGACATCTGTATTTAGCGTTAGAGAGAAAAGTACTGTTGTATTTGCATCCATATTTTGCCAATGATGGTATTAAAAACTCTGAACTCAAAACCCGTTAGTTCTTAATCAATAATGAAGACAGCATCCATAGTGAGGCGTAGTAGTTAGTCATTTAGAAAGGGGAACGCCCATAAAATGCCTGAAATGGACAGAAAATACGAATAGTCCTTAATTCTAATTAGAATTAAATATGCATAATGAATAATTCTCAAGTTTGTAAACGTAGGAGGAAAATATAACGATCTTTAAAATATTTCGCTTGATATCCGTCTAATTCATTCTTATTTTTTAATGGACAACTGTGTTTAATCTGACATGTGTAATCGACATTCAGCCAAACAAGAATTTTCAAATAATTTATCGAAGTATTTTATAGAATTATTGCACAGTTATCGTTCATTTAGAATAATTCGACCTAATTATAACGTTTATCTAATGAAAGTAATATTATATGCATGTCAATATTAATTAAAATAAAATTATTTTCAAATAAGAAAAAGTATCGTAGGCTGCATGGATAACATGTCCTTTGCCTTACTGACAGTTTGATATTGATTACTGCATTTCATTTTTCCGTTGAATTGTGGTTTTGAATTGATCGATTCACATTTTGCGTTTGCGACTTGAGTATAACTTAATAGGATATAATAACGACGACTTTGGCCATTTTTAAGGATTTTGATTTTACTTCTGCACACGTTACCCCTTTTCGAACTCGACTTAGATTGAACCCGCCTTGACGACGACTCGGCTTTTTGACGACGGACCTGGACCTGCTTTTTATACGACTCTGCTATTGTTTTGGACTCTTACACCGTGTACATTTAAAAATGGATGGAAACGTACACTGTGTTAATTGCTATCTCGATCTTACAGCGATGAGACGTAATGTCGTATCAGAGCAAAATGATGAAGTACGTCGTTTAATACAGGCATGGATAACACCATTAGCTGTAAGTATATTCATTCCATAGTTTTTGTGAATAATTATATTGAACTGAACGCACTGACATTGAACAATTAGTACATTGTTTTTTGTTCTTTCTCACAGGTTGAACCAGGTAGTGTTGTTTGTGATGCATGTCTTAGATTAGCGGTTCACACTATCACCGAGACACCTGGAACCAGCCGGCCAGGTAGACAAGTAGGCCACCAACATGTGTGCGTTTGCTGTGGACAGTCTGTTCTACGACAACGATCACATGTTGTAAGAAATAGCAGTGATCGTGAGAGGCACATAATGAATGTAGTAGCACACAGAATCCAACCACGCCAGGTAAGTTCATTCCTCTGCCCTAATTCTGTGTAATTCCCTCTTATCCCGTGCAAATAACGTCACTATCATGTCTTTTAAAAACTTATCACAGAGTACTTTTTTATGCATAGGTTTTCGTTCATCGAGCTTGAAGTAAAACAAAACCAACTTTTACTTTTCATTTTGCTTGCAGCTACGTTCTTCGGATTTGATCTGCCACCCATGTTGGCAACGATGCAGCCGGGCTACCTCACCCCCTACTACTCCTTCACCAAGCCCGAGTCCGGTACCCAGTCAGGCAGGTAGTTTGAATATACCTCTACATGAAGAACCTCCTCAAATAAGATCCAGCGTACTGTTACCTAATTACGGAAGAGCAGTTGATACTCAAAGTCATTGTTTCTATCCAGGATGTAATATGATTGATAGACATGTGGTACCACTTTCATTAAGGGTGTGGCTCTTCAAGGACTACAAGTTTTATATACCAAAGAATTCAAAAATATGTAGTCATCATTTGAATAGTGACTTTTGGCATGAACTCCCTGCTTTGGAAGATATGAATCATGAATTCACTGTGGACCACATTGAAGACTTTGCATCATTTGTGAATTATGAATGTCGTGCTTTGGACTTCGAAAATATACACTTAATGGAAGAACATATGGTGTGGTACTTTTTAGGAATGAGTAGAAATAGTTTTGGTACTCTAATGGGAGAGGTGCCCCGATTGGCGCAAATGCATAGAGGTTCTACTGCCCTTGGAGCTTACCTGATGAAATTGAGAACTGGAGATTCTGATGAAAGATTATCATCTCTTCTACAAATACCGAGAAGTACTCTGGAACGTCTAATGGCTAAAGCAAGGGAAAAACTGCATCAAGATTTTGTTCCTATGAACCTTGGAATTGGACATATAACAAGAGAACAAATAGCAGCAAGAAACCTTGTTCTACCAAATGGGCTGTTTGGCGAAGTCGACGGAATAAGGAAGCCTGTCGTAATTATTGATGGAACATATATCTATGTACAAAAAAGCTCCAACTATTTGTACCAAAAAGAGACATATTCTCTTCACAAATATCGAAACCTTGTGAAGCCATTTTTGCTTGTTTGCTCCGATGGCTATATAATCGATGTGTTAGGCCCTTATCCAGCAACAACTTCCGATGCTCAGATAATGATTAGTGAATTTGATGAACCCAGTAAGCCATTGAGACAATATTTTCAGGATGGTGACGTATTCATTCTTGATAGAGGGTTCAGGGATTCCATTCCACTTTTGCAATCTTGCAATTATAGTGTTCACATGCCATCAACACTGCAAGTAAATGAAATTCAATTATCCACTCTGGAAGCTAATAAAAGCCGAAGAGTTACTATTTGCCGCTGGGTTGTGGAAGCCGTAAATGGAATATTCAAGCAGCAATTCAAATTATTTCGCCAAGATTTTTTTAATAGAGCTTCGAGACATTTAATGGTAGATTTCTCTATAGCAGCAGCATTAATTAATAGGTTTTATACTAGAATAGTTGACAGGCCAGATGCTGTTGATATTTTGCAAATAATACATCAGAATATGTATACAGAAAATATACTAGCTGATTATGTGATCACAAATAATTTGAATCGTCGCAGAGCGCAATTCCAAAGCATTAATATAAATCCTAACAATGTTGCTGATTTCCCACAACTGACATACAGCGAAATGGTTTTGTTGGCATGTGGTACGTACCAAATAAAACAGGCTCGCTCATACTATGGCGAGCACACACGAGCGAATGGTATTTATAAGATTGAAATATGTAGGGAACTGGATAACGAATTAGTTGAGCATTTATCTCTTCCGGGTAATTGCTTTTTACTTCGAGGAAAAATACAAAGCAGACATATTTCTCAAAAAATATATTTTGTTTATATAATAATTAACAATTCCTTATCAGGGATAAGGGCTTTACAGCATCGCTATTGTAACTGCCTCGTGGGACGGCGAACAGTTGGTACCTGTGCCCATACTATGTCAATAATATGGTACTTAGCATGGGCCCGGTACCAACCCAATATCAATCCTCCTGCACAGTTTCTTGATGATGTGTTAGTGGTTTTTAATGATGATTAAAACATTTAAATGCAGTTTTGTTTATTAATTATTGCGTAATAATCTTAAACCTTGACTTAACCTATATTTTAGAAAAAGATGTTTGGAACAAGTTTTGCCGAGTTTTTTTGTAATTATTGAAAATGATATGGGTTCCCTACGACTTATAGTGCAATTTGGCGTATATTTCATTGTTGTTCATTTCAGGCATTTTTTTATGTGGCTGATGGGCATTCCCCTTTATTTGAATGTTTTATTTTTATTGAACAATTTTGCATCTGCAAATACTATCATCGGTAAGCAAATAGATTTGTTTTCGGATATAGGAAACGTTATAATTAAAATACGAGTTTTTTAAATAATATACATTTTGGCATCACTAAACACTACCACTGGTAAGCAAAACGATTCATTTTCAGATATAAGAACTGTGGTTTTGTTCGTAACCTAGTTTTTATTAGTCAGTTAAACAGATGCACCCCCATAACATTGTACGCAAACCACATTAGACACTGGGGGCGAAAACCCATGGATTGCTTCAATTATTTGCAACAAAACCGTGGAACACCTGACGGAATTCGTTAATTCGCAACAAGTTATAAATATTGAAAGCGCAACAGAGGCTGTGGTTTTATGTGTTGTGTTCATGCTGGTTTTTGGTTATGGGGTGAGCAGATTAGCAGCTGTAGTAGCATCGATTGAAACTGTAGTCGTGGAAGGAGTTTACTATAGTAATTTGGAAGTAAGAGATAGACTTAGAAGACATTGAAGAACCTTAGGTTCTAGATTATATGATGATTATATAATCTAAGATATAACTTGATAGTCGATATTAAGAAAATAATAAAGCGACTATTCAATTTGCACACGAGGCAAACAAACCTTTGATCGTAACAAATTCATTTTGATTTCAGAATCCAAAAAAATATTATGTTTTTAGAAAATAAAAATAATTGTAGAATAGGTTATATGACGGTAATCTAAAAACGAGTATGTTTCATGAATTCTTAAAGCAAGATAAATGTTTCCTAATTAACTCAAAATTCCAAATTTTATACAATATTAAAATGGCTGGATATATTTTGATACATGAATACTTAGTAGACATTGACTGTATAAAACGTTGAGGTATATGCGGGTAACCTGCAGCAAGTGCAATTTAATCCATATAAGAATTAAAGTTTTTGTCAGAACTGGGAATTTCTAGTTGGAGATCTGGAAGACTTGAAGTTGATTTAACAAATTCAAATAAATAAATTTATTTATTAAACATAGTATTACTTGCAAGCATAATATTAAGTCAAGTTACTTTTAAAACTGGGTTCAAATGGACTAAAAGTTAATAAATCAACATGCGGCAGATTGCCTAAAAAACACAATTGGCGCCTTCCTGAAGGTATTTTTTCCTTATTATTCCTGTTTTTAATATAACGTTAGCGATCCCAAATTAGAGTGTAATTTAATTTAAATTAATTGTGTTTTTATGATAACGAACATTCTCGCCTTAGTCTATCTCGGCGCAAATGAGAAATTATTATAAGGATCTTTTTAGGCAATTTCCGAACTTTTAATTCAAGCTTTCAAGGGGAGAATTTATGATTTTATTATTCGCTTTCCGAATTTTTAAATTCGGAATGCATTTTCATTTTATTAATTTGATATTAGAATATTTCGTGTATTTTTTTTTGTAGTTGCTTTTATTTCAAAATTAGTTTGAATAATAGAAAACAAAAACTGCGTTTGGAGTGAAGTGTTTATCCATGTAATACCATTATGTTTTTTTTTACATTTGTTTATATCATGTAATCATATTATAATGAGAGAATTTTAGACGGAAAAAAATGTTAAAAACTTTAATTTAGTACTAACTTAAATACAAAAGTGAATAGAAAAAACTGAGATGAATTACAGAAATAACCACGTTAATTTTTCTTATCCACAATGTAACCAAATTTTTGTAAATGTTTGATGAAAAAGAGTAACCATGGAGTTTATTGCCCGTTCTTCTCCATATGAATCTATACTATGGAACGCGGCAGTAACTTTTGTTTTTTTATTCGACAATTCAAAAGTGCCGTAAATGATCTAATTGAAAGAAATGCGTTGACATTGATTCAAAAAAACATTCTCGAAACAAACTCACTGCCTTAAGGTTCAAAACCATGTTCGCTGCTGCTAAACTTGTTGTCATATACATAATCCATGTTTATATCCAGTTCCAATCAAATCCATAGCCATTCGTATGATTGATACTCGAATAAGTTTCGATGACAGTCGTAATTCTTGTGTCCCTTCCGCGTTCAGATTAACTTGTGCAGTGAGTATCTACATAAGTTAGTTTTGCTAACTTTCTGTTTATTACTATAATATATTATGTGCTTCTCTTGTATAAAACCCTGGTATTTCCTCAATGTTACCTCATGTTTATGATTGTTTACGTTTTACTCACGTGCATTTTTTCGGGATTGGACACCCGACATCCCGAAAAATGCACGCGAGTAAAGCTATACATATAAAATCGATAATATGTATATAAAAATAAATCCCTATTTCCCTTGGTCACGGCATCACGCGTGAGCGGCTGGACCTAGGTATTTCGCTAATTTTTTTTGTTGTGTTCATCATTGTCAAGAGAAGGTTCTTATGAAAGAAAATTTTGATATTTAAAAAAAGACGAAATTACCTCAGTATGTCCAATTCTTCATTTGTTTACAGCATGCATGAAAATGGTTTTAACTTTTTGTTACTTACTATTTTGATTTTGTTTCTGAAGGCAGGTAGTAGGTAGGTAGTAAGTAGAAAAACATGCATTGCAACGCATGCCGGGTACAGCTGTGAATTAACCTACAGGCTGGCAAACTAAGGCGTAAACCCTTCTCATTATGAGAAGAAGCCCGTGCACAGCATTGGTTTACAATGATGGGCTGATAATGTTGTAGTTTAATATCCAAATAAACTAATTTTTTACTATCGGCCAGTCAGTAACAGCCTAGTAACGGTCAGGAAACTGCCCTGGCTGTTGACCGTTAATCGTTTATATTTTCAACTAGCTTCTGCCCGCAGCTTCGGTTGCGTGAAATTTTGAACCCGTTAAGCGACAATTTTCCATACAAACTTTCATCCCCTGTTTAACACCCTTAGGGGTTGAAATTCGAAAAATCCTTCCTGATTCCTTGTTTACATTATAAAGGGAAACTCTGTGCAAAATTTCAGCTTTCTAGGTCCAAGGGTTTGGGCTGGGCGTTGATGAGTCAGTCAGTCTGTCAGGACTTTTCTTTTTATTTATACAGATTCTTTAATCATACGCCATACACAAGGCTTAAACACTTTTCAAAATGGACTACGGTAGAAATAATAACGTAAACCCTATCGGAACACAATCTAATACTTGATAATAATTAGCAGTCTAGTATTATAATAAAATTACGTGCATACTTTCACACTACTCCATATTGACATGACCTAACCTCTGAGTCAGCATGTCAAGGCCAATGACGTAACATCGGAAGCCATCAGATTGTCCAGCAAGCATCGCGTGCGCACTAAGTAATCGAAATGCGATTATTATGAATCAATTTGTTTGTATATTACGGTTTGATTGGACTTGAGTCATATGGTAAAAGTTGATGTGTTAGCATTTAGGATGTGATTGCCATTTATAGAAATAGTGAGAATGTTGAATTCTATAAACTAATGACCGATTCCTATAATTTACCGACCGTTATTTGTTAAAATTAGAACTCTTGTATCTTTACCAATAAGAATCAAAGATCCCAACCATACCTTTGCATAGCAGATCCTCCCCTTCTCTAGCTATTCCAGGTATGAATTGGCTTATGTCAATAAATAATGCTACTATTGGTAAGCAAAACGATACGTTTTTGGATATAGAAACCGAGAATAAGGAAGAGCCAACAACCCATTTCCCAAGAATTCTAAAAACCAAATAAAATGAAAAATCCTGCGTCTAAAAGCAAACTCTCGCATTTGTAGCCAGGGATTGCGTTAGGGAGAAGAAGAATAAGGTATAGAAAAGTACTCAATGTCCAGGTTCCTCAAACATCTATTTCATAGTGCGAAAATTACCAGAGACGGTAAAAATACTGTTGTTGGTTTCGCCTACAGACAGATATTGGGGTAACCGCTTAAATAATACTCCAATAACCGGTTCCTATGGCCAGAACCGAATTGTTTTGCTTACCAATGATATTATTGCCAAAATGGGCATATCAATGGACTCACATGGTACCTGTGATATCTACTAACGTATGGGAGGGTCTGCTATGCAAAGGGAAATGGTCTTTGCTTCATTATTGATATAGATTCCTGAATGGTGATCAATAAAGTTTTGTAAATCGTAGGAATCGAATATAACGGTGATGTTATGGTGGCCAATGCATCGGTCTTTGATTTTACGAAGATTGAAATTTGAATATTTATGTTTTCAAAACTACCTTTGTTAATATTTTCGGTAAAAACTACCATAAAAGTGAAATCAAGTCACTTCTGTAGGTTATAAAACAGTTACCTATCACAACATGATGTCATACGCCATCGGAAATCATTAATATTGTCAGCGAAGCATAATTGAATGACGCGTTGCTAAGTCAGCGAAAACATACTATGAATCAGTATTGTATTGATGTACTTTGATAATGATTGAACTTTGTCAGTAAAATGATGCCACGGTGACGAATGACCTGAAATAAATCTACTCAGCTTATCGCAGTTAGCTAAAACGGCATAATTAAAAAAAAACTTATTGGAAAAAATATTACATAAATATGATGAAATTTACAATTAGGAAGCAATACATGTAATAATAGTAAAACATAGCAAGCTAGGTCATATGGAAAATCTTAACAAATAATATTTAAGCATTATCACCACCCTCACCCCAAAGTTAAGAATGCAAATGATTAACAATACAATTCATCATCATCATCATTCAGCCTAAAGACGTCCACTGCTGGACATAGGCATCCCCAAGCATCGCTACATCGACCGGTCCTGTGCTTCTCGCATCCAGCGGTTTCCCGTGACCTTCACCAGATCATCGGTCCACCTTGTGGGAGGCCTACCCACGCTGCGTCTTCCGGTACGCGGTCGCCACTCCAGAACCTTTCGGCATAATTCAATTATGATTGTCAAAACACAAACTATATCACTGCCATCAAGTAATGAGATAAGAGTATATACAATCGGAAACTAACTATAACATAAACAATGCAGAATGGTAACGATTCATTTAAAAATTGTTAAGGTTTTTCGAATATTCACCAATCGTCCTTAACCACGACTGTTAAATTCAAAATCAAATTATTTATTTGTAAAACATTTACATATCTTTTAGCTACAATATTTACACAAATAATATTTACATAATCTATTAATAATTACAAAAAAAGTAAAAGTATATACAAATAAAAAAAAAAAATATCCTAATAAAACTATAAACTAAAATAGGGCATCAAAAAACTCCTCCGCATCGCTGTCGGCCGGTAACGTGCCCAGAAGGCTGGCAGCATTGCCACGTTGTATGGCAATTCTTATCCTTTGACCAAATTAGAGGCCAGCCTTCGGGTCACGGGTCGTGTCGACCAGCCGCCTTGAAATATCTTTGTACAAGAGTTGGGCACTCGGACCCCACGGCCCGAGTGTTTCGACCCCAAACATAGGTAACCCCTATGTAAAACATAGGTACAATATATTAAGATCTAATTCTAATGACAGGATCGCTATGTTTAACCTAATAAGTATACAATATTTGGATAGGTACATAAATAATTATTATTCAAATTAAATTATAAAATGAATCATTAATAAAATTGAGCATAAATAAATCGGACATTTGACTCACAAAACGACACACCCAATTACTAACGGATTGAAAGATAGAAAGATTGCATTAAAAGAACCTCCACGAGTGACGGTACTGAATACGTCCGGCAAACTCTATATCCAGCCCCGCTACCAACCTCTCTGCTACTCTGTTCTTACTTATTTGCTAATCTTTTCACCACGGCGCGGCGTGAGCTATTTTAAAATAGCTCATATACGAGAGAAAAAAGAAAGAAAATTTCCAAATGAGAAACTGGATTGGTGATAGCTGTTAATATTACAGCACAGAAAGATGCTGCTGCTTCTCGTCTTAATATAATTCTTTGTTCAACTTTCGTGGCACCATGAGAAGAAAGATCGCACAGCTTACCTAAATATGTAGACTGATAATTATGGCAAATCGATGTTGATCAATATTTCAACATAATCAGTTACTGATCTCATACATGATGTTTACATCATATTTTCTCTCGATTCTCACCGTTCTAACATCCTAAAACACAACATTAAATAATGAACTCATTAAAAAAACAGCCACGTTCCTACCTTAATCTCAAAAGTTAAACTTAAGTTAAAGTTGCCCAAGCTAGCTACGTTCTATGGCCCTATTCAAACGTGACACTATTTGACGGCATCCCCGAAAGAGATCGTTACACATTAGTTTCATCTAAGATCATCCCTTTAATAACGTGGCCTACATGACATATATGAGAGATAAGAGTCAAAACTAATGGCTTAGTCCATTTTTTTTCTCATTTCCAAGAAAATAATCAAATTGTCAAATCAAAAGCGTCAAATTTTTATCGAAAAGGTTTTGTATGAATTCATTCCCTTGAAGCCCTCTAATGTCTAAATAGTTCTAAATAACTCTTTTTACATACTATGCATTCATTTAAATGATTGTTATTGATCTAAAAATTGATTCTAGTGTGAATACACTTCTTGCTCTTCTCGAAACTGTTTGGCATAACCAACTGTGAGTCTAATCAATAAATTTTAATTAACAAAGTATTGACTAACTATCATTACCTCAACCACAACCCTTACCAGTCGAGTTTTACCACTTGCTTTAACCTAATCTACCTTCTAAACTTTTACTCCCAGATTAACGAGGAAGCATCACTTGTTTACATTGTTAGAAAAAGTAAAAAAAGTCTACAAAAAAGTGGCGTACTAGCAGTCAAGCGGACGTTGTTCGAACATCTGATAGAATCGGATCGAGCACTTCACGTCAGCAGCCCGTGGCCTCGAGGAAAGCGAGGCCTTAAAATTGGCCTCGAATTTGGAGATTAAAAACATCTAATCAATGAGCAAGTTACCAGTCCAGTAAGGATAATATTTAGCGTCTTGATAAAAGAGGACTACCTAGAATTCTTTATACGCTTGTCTTTTGAGGTTTTGGGTGCCAATTCTGAATTAAAATACTGAGAGATAGGGATAGGTATTTCTGATTGGCTACTCATTAAACTTCCCTCCTTATCTGATATAAGTTCTTATGACTGTTTTCTATAGCGCTTCAACATAATGAATTCTGCTTTTGAATTAGCTTTAAATCTCAGAAAGATCGTCTGATACAACGCATCTAGACCGGAAGGATTCAGGACCAGAAGCAGAACCTTCAAAGAAATAAGTAAAATTAAAATCAAGCAACTCCCAACTTCAAGGAACTTAACTCCGCTGTTTTCGAGGGCACGGCCTTAAAATCGAGACTTTATCCAGCTGAGGATCATATATTTCCATCCAACACCCAAAAATCAACCTTAAAGCATAAACACCAAAGTCTAAATTAAATTAATGTTGACCTTCGCAGAAAACGCAACGTGCAACCAGCTATACTATATTCGTTTATCTTTCTCGTGTTTGTGTTGTGGTCTTACTCGGGCATCGATTAGGCATCTCTTTCCTTCGTTCGTTGAAGTGTGTCTGTCTCGCTCTGACACGAACTAACCGGTTCGGACACGTTCGCAGTACGTTGGAAAGAATTGTGTTGATAAGCGCTGTGTATTTTATCTGTCCTATTTAGTCACAGTTGGAGACTGGACACGAATGTGTTCCATTTTAACCTATTTTTATTTCTTCATTTGATTTGCAGTTGTTACTGAAGCCTCATTTAGAATTGCATTTGAAGTCATCAATTTGGTTTGTGCCTATCGAATAACAATGGTATTCTAAAATTCAGTTTCTTTTGAATAAGCTATATCGGGATCTTTTTCATAATAGGGGTTTCTAATAAAGGATTAACAATACCTCCACAATATGCTTAGAGATTAGATATTTTGAAGTAATCAGTATTAACAACATTAAAAATTAAGTAACAAGTCCACATTATTCTCTACTCGCTGTTTAGTTGTCGCCTAAAGCGTAGCAGTGTGTTGTACTGCAAGCAGTTACTACAGCTTGAGTTTAAGCTTCATCAACTATAAGCAGTTTTACACACTACGTACTTGTATATTATTATGTAAACGGATGAGTATAATAAGTAACATAAGGCATCTTATCGCTGACATCGCCAAAAGCAACTAAAATATTTATGGATGGGTAGCAACCTCTACCTTTGCATGATCAGCCCATTACTGTCCACAAGCTGGGTACAAGCCTCTTCTCAAAATGAAAAGGGCTATGCCTGTATCCACCATGCTAGCCTGGTATAACTGAGCGGACTACACACCATCGAAAACTTTTTGGAGTCCTCTCAGATGTGCAGGTTTCCTCACGATATTTTCTAATCAAATTCTTATTCGCACATGAATTTGAAAATTCAGAGGTCCTCAAAGCCCGGGTCGAAGTCAGAACCGCGTGCATGAAAGTCAAGCGTTCAACCGCTGTTCCCTGAACCTCTACACATAGTGATACTAGAATTACTGCAATGAACATTATGCTTTCGGGAATCGAGGTGGTTATGGTACTTTTCTTCCAAACTCGTTTGTTGTCTTTAGTGGTTGCTGGTAGCCCCATATTTATATGTAGTATAAGACTTTTGAATAGTTTTGATAGTTCTAAAGTGTTCATTCTTAATGATCATATAATAAATCGGATTTTTTGTTCAATACTAGAAGGTGATATTATGTTATAACTGTTACCTAAAACACGACTTCTTAGTTTAGGTGACAGTGTCCAAAACTTGACAAATGATTTGAACCAATAAACGATTTGATTTGATTTGATTTGATGTCTGAATATCCCAACAAGCTGTAGATAGATAATTGGAGTTTCGGCTTCATAAACTACTTAAAAGTTAATTATTCAAATATGTTACTACATCGCCAACTACTTAGCAAGTCTATTCTATCAATCGATATAGAGAGAAAGAAAGAAAATAATTTTATTCAGCATGCAAATCGACACACTACAAACCGTAATGCCAAAAGATGTAACAGTTACCTAAATACTATATAATACTTAACAAGCACCGTGTATAGGTATGTAATATCCATTGTAGCATTTTACATAATAATGTATAATAATATAAATATTAATACATTTTATTTATACATTCCTCGGCTTTTCTGGAGAGTCATAACGAGATTTGAGGGATCCCCAAAGGCATTATATTAGGACTATCCCATCTAGACACTGGAATAATCGAAGCAAAAGAAAAAATTGTATTATACATAGTTAATTTACTGCCTACTCCTACAATCTATGGAGAACCATAATGAATAACGCTTTAAATTATAAGTGCAAATCCTACTTACCCCATATAATTTACAAATACGTGAAGGATAAACATATAGGGCATATTATCCTTGACCAGACATCCTCTTTCAACCCTGAAAAGAGCTTTCGTTTCGACCTTTATTTGATCAGCTCAATTTCATAACTCTTACCGCAATACACATAAGGTTCAATTTTGGTTAGCATTTGAACTATTTACTTTTTTATTCGTGTTTGCCCAAGTAAATATTGAAAATAAAAATGTTTGCGATTACTCGCAGCTTTAATGAATGTTTAACGAATATCAAGGTTTCATATAATTACTGAATAAAATAAATAGAAGAGAAACTCGTATAAATATTGTTTGGTTTTTATATTATTTAATCCGTTTGGGTCTGAAGCGATCCCTTTTTCGACAAATACTGAGATAATTCACTCAAATAAAACAACATTATTATTAAATTGTCCTGCGTGTGATCCCAAGTGGATGGCAGTACTAATAATGTAACCTAATTTAAGCGTGCCTATTTTGATGAGGTCAGTAATATTGAAATTGAGATTTTTTGTATCAGACAAACAATTCTGTCTCAACCGTATCGTTCGAATGCTCAAATCACGAGTCTCTTGATCTGCAACAGCACCTCCAACCACTACACGAATGATTTTGTAAATCAACATTACCTACTTAAGAAAATTATTAGACAACCGCTTGAAAGTTGTGACGAAACGATTGGCGTAGTGGCTAAGCATGGAACAAGTATTTGTATGGTACACAGATAATTGGTTCTGGTCTGGATATGAAGATTTGCGTCAGTAAACGCTCCTACGATACAGGAATATGCATAATGCGTGACAAAGTTTAAACAGAAGTAGGCTTCCTAAAGAAAACCAGGCAGGTGTACCATACACAGTACGAGTCCCGTCAAAGGTGACGTTGGTAGTGATGAAGATAACAAAACTATGTTTTTTAATCAGCGAAACGCTGGAAATGTGGCGCCTCCGTATATCCTCATGGTTACCCTCCACCCTGGGGGAGGCGAGGAATTATATCGGCCTCTTACCAAATAAGACCACCACGGTGTTCCTCCAAAAATCTATCGCTGGGTCGCAGGTCTCTCGATTCACCCAAGTGCTCCCCACCGGTGTTCACAAAAGTTGGAAACAGTTTCAATCAATTTTGTTTCGTTTTGTAGCTAAAGGTTACTAAATGTTTTGTTGAGAAATGTTCACAATCATTCGTTAACTGTTTACGTTACTGTTTGAAACTGCTAGGAAAATGCTAGGGGTTGTATCAGATAATCAGAAATACTTTTAGATGTATCGAAACGTTTAGAAATGTTTCAATTTCTATCAAATGCTCTCACACCGGATGTTTCTAAATGTTGACAAACTTTTGTGAACACCTATGTGGAAGCGATTTTACTCACCTGATCAGGATTGCTGTTATGATCCTTCCTCGCGTCGTGTTCCTCATTTCTGAGATTTGTGACTCCCTTGGAATTAGTTTTTCTCTATTTTTCGCCATTTGCTTCATCATCAGGCATCATAAGTTCAGACATGATCGGATCATCTCTTAGGACTACGATTTTTTGGACGCCTTCAATCTTGCCGAGATGTGATAGCAGTTCAATTAAACAACAATATTACCTCAAAACATCACACCTAGTACTAGAGATGCATACTCACCCACGCCTTTAAGTTCCTCCATACCTCCGTACTAACAACGACCCACGCTACAACGAAAGACTAACCTTGGCCTATTGCAAGATACGCCTATAAAACCAAGGCTTATTTGTTTTCATATTATCTCAGTCATTTCGAATAACTGTTCTAATGTTGGCGTTTAGTTTTAATGCCCCAATTAGTGGGTTTTTTGTTGTATTAGTATAGGCCTCGTATACAATAGCCATTGGTTTTGAGATGTATTTGGTATTAATGTTGGTAAGTGGATCAACGGTCTCCATATTATGTTGGTTTTTTTGTTCTTTGTGATTCTGATTATTTGAACAGCAGGACAATTGCGTAACGTTATCAACATCAATCATGACAGTTGATGTGTCAAAAACAATATTTGTTGCGTGGTATATAGATGTGGCGAAGTCGGATTGTTATTGCAAATGTTGCTATGGAAATTGTTGACTTATCAAGACCATAGCCATAGCGATTACGAGTGCGTTGCACAATTAGAATCCAGTTTTGCAATACAAACAAATAAAATATAATGACTTTAATATAAGTTTTTAAATTAATTTTACAGTTTCAATCATAGGGAGAGTAAGGTATGCATGATATTTTTTTTCTAGGTTTCGTTTTACCCTAGTGACACCTGATGGTAAGCGCAGGCAAGATCTAAGAGGGAACCCATGAATCCAAGTAACAAAGATAAAAAGGGATCCTCCCATACCCCTCTGGCTCTCACATACACACGACGGAACACAGTAAACTGCTTGGTGACTTTAATGTGAGAATGGTAGCTAGCCAGGTGTTTTTTTTTTTATTGTTGCGTAACATTTGCCTATATGGTGATAAGAACGATTATTATTATAGTTTGGCTCAATATAAATTAATCCTGTTATAATAAGGTCATGCGATAAACGCGGCGTAGATATAGGCTTTACTAAAACCGGTAGTCGGTCTTCGCAAAATCAGTTCAAAAGAGCATAGCTGGGCACTCGAGTGCAAGAGAGATTTTAGTCCATATGAGGTACAGTCGCGGAGTTGTAATGTTTACCACCCTAGAGTCTATAATTGCTTGCACATTACTTTTTCATAAGGTCCATATGACATAAGTTGATATGACATCTTAAACCTTATTGCGCACAGTGTGAGAAGGAATTGACTTTGAAATCTGATAAACATTTCGAGTCCGCGACCATACCTACCAAGGTATATTCTTCTTTCTAGCCAGTTCTCAAATATATTGGGGTCAACTTTCAGTCTAATCAGATGCGTCTGAATACCAGTATTTTACACGGAGCAACTACCATCAGACCTCCACAACCAAGTTACTGGAAAATGCCGATATCCTAAGATTAGACCGGTTGTCAGACTTTCGCGCTACTGACTAGCCGTAACGACTGTCATAGGTATTCGTATGGCACCCGGGACTGACGGTTTAACGTGCTCTCCGAGGCACGGAGGGTCTTGATGTGTACGGACGGTCACCCATCCACGGACTGACCGCGGCAAGCCCAACTTAACTTAACTAATTAGTAAACCTCCGGCTATGAAGTAATTTTACCACATATTTGCGTAAGGAACTATCCGTGGCGACCTCTAGACAACTCGTAAACAACTAGTCTATGCAACTTCCTGTGTATTTGGAATTTAGGACATGCAAATATAATAGTGACACGAATACTGATATGGAACATGTTGTAACATCTTGATTTAGTTATTTTAGGGATCAAATTATTGTAACGCAAATTATTATTATAATAGAACCAACTCACATAGACCTTACCTTCACCTTTAGACACTTTAAAAACACCACTGATGCAGCGATCAATGTGATCACTTTCTGGGCCAAAAACTATAGATTGTACAGGCAATACGAGAAGGAGAGGTTACTTTATCAAGCTTAACTTTGAAATTGATCAGTGTTATTGTCACTAATAAACATAGCCTTTTTATAGTCCACTGCCAGTCAAAAGCTCCTCCTATCAGAGTGTCCTGCGTAAGCGACAAACGCGACGAGATGCCACCTTTTATCCCTGTGTAGAGACAGGCTAGAATATAAAACGTCCTCACCGCAGTTGAGAATAGAAGCGTGTTGTAAGATTCAACAAAACCCAACCCTAGCTAGCTACCACCCTCGCATAAGGGTGCCTTTTCACCAGAGATGTGCTATGCAGCTATGCTGCGAGAATGTAAAAGCTAAGCTACAAAACTATGTGACCGTTTCCACTGATGCTAAGCTATGTAACGGAGAGAGTAAGATGTGCTATGAAACGTGTTCCTACTGTAGATACACTGCTCTGCACATAGCTACACCACTCGCGACCACCCATAGCACGCACGCATATCTCCATATAAAAAACGTAGCTTTGTTGAATCAGTTTTCACCAGTGCTATGCTATGTGGACCAATGAATATGATTGGTGGATATCAAACGCATCCATAGCAACGTTGCATAGCACATCTCTGGCAGAAAAGCACTCTTACAGTCCGGCGCCAAGCAGTTTACTGTATTCCGTCGTGTGTCTGTTAGAGGCAGATGGGTATAGGGAAATCCTTCTATATCTCTGCTTCTTGGATTCGTGTGCTCCATCTTAGACCCTGACTGCGATTACCATCAGGTGCGACTAAGGTCAAACGCGCTCCAGTCAAATAAAAAAAAAATGATAAAAGATGAAAAATACTCGTTACGTCGCTTCTCGCTGCGGACTGATACATAGGCCGCCAGCAGGGAATGCCCTTGTTTTGATCAAGTTCGCAGAATCGCGAAACCCCGTAAGATTTACAGAGTACCCAGTTCTGCGTCTTTCGTGTCCTCCCATATATCTTGGTATCGTATCGTTGATACTTGCCACTTCCCGCTCTTTCAAGAGCTATGTTAGTTGCTAATTCTCTGTCTTAGCGTACTAGAACAATCCTGCAGCTATTAGCAAGCGCAATTAGTATGTCTTTGATCCGTCGAGTTCCTGGAAGCGACTGCTCTTTGATTCTCGGAACTAAGCAAGAGAAATAATAATTAGGCTTCACTTCCAGATGGTCCGTGAGCTTTAGAGCTAAAACTTAAATAGTTATGCGCTTATACAATGCGTAGCAAAAATAACCAAAAACTTCAGACATTCCAATTTGGATAATTTAGCAAAAACACTGAGAAGCGGTGAAGAGAGGGTGCTTTTGGGGGCTGTCTTTATGTAACATTGACGTTCAAAAAGAACAAAGTAATTCTAGTTTAGTTTGAGGAGTATAAGGGTTTAAGTGCGTATACACGTAGAAAGCGGGTTTCCGGCGCCGATCTGCCAGCGCTTGTTGGTGCTGGTCCGCGCAGTTAGTCGACGCAGGTAGTCTCTATACTGTGTGGCGAACTAGCGCCGACAAGCTCCGAACTTCGCCGACAAATTCCAACCTGCTCCGATCAGCGCTGGTAAGCCGTCATTTGTTGCTGTATTTGCAAGGGAACAAGGCGTATTTTTGCCAAAAAATGCCAGCCCCTGTTCTACCCGCTTCCATTATGTAGCGGTTACCTGCACGGACCAATACCGATAAGCGCTGGTAGGTCGGCGCTGGTTACCTGTTTCCTTTGTGTATACGCCCTAAGGTACAATATGATCTGACGACGATTCTGGTGACACGTGTGGTACAATGGCTGAGCGATTGGCGTCTGCGCTATGGGTCGTGGGTTTGAGTCCCGCATGGAACAAATATTTGTATGGCCTACAGATAGTTGTTCCGGGTCTGGGTGTTCGTACATGTGAAGATTTGTGTCTGTAAAAGCACCCACGATATTGAAGAAACCCTAGTGTGACGAAACGCCTAAAAATACGAAATACTGAAGTCAACATTTATCTTTAATGTTGTTTGCGATTATTTTTTTTGGAAATAAGTACGTCTTCTTCCTTCTCCTAGCCTTTCCCAACTATGTTCGGATCAGCTTCCAGTCTAACCAGATGCAGCTGCATACCAGTATTTTACACGGAGCGACTGCCATCAGACCTCCGCAACTAGACTTGCGAACCTTTATTTATGAATTTACCGGGACTTTGGCAATCAAAATGCGGGACGTGGCAAAAAAAAGCGGGACCAAACTGTCAAAGTACAGGGAGGCGTAAATACAATTAGAAATTATTTTTTCGTTCGTACGACGCGAGACTCGCGGTCGCGGTCACCACTCTTCTAGCTAAACAGAACGTGCGTTCACTAAATTCCGACTTCTGCGCGAAGGTTTAGCCGTAGGTACGATGGAACGGAACAATTGGCGTCCCGCACACGTCTTTCGCGGGACGCATCCTCTAAAGCTCTAGAAACGGGACGCCCCGGCTCTCGCGGGACGGTTGGCAAGCCTATCCGCAACCCAGTTACTGCGGTTGTCAGACTTTCGGGCTTCTGACTACCCGTAACGACTGTCATAGGTATTCGTATGACATCCGGGACTGACGGTTTCTCTAAGGCAGTGCCTCGATGTGTAACAAACGGTCACCCATCTCCAGACTGACCGCGACAAGCGCTGCTTAACCTCGCAAATCGATTGATTTGAGCGATTGATATAATTAGCCATAATCCCGATTCATTTATGTAACAGGCAAAAATCTTCCTCTGCCTATTAAAATATCAATTTAGTTCATTAGATCACAAACCAAAGTTAATTAAAACAGTTGTTCTAATTAGGCGTCCTATTTTTGCCCAGTTATCAGTGGTGGGCACAATCTAAGTCACATATTAACTGAGCCCGGTTTGGTTATCTTAGGCAAATATAATTGATATTAGTTCCATGTGGGAACGTGGGCAAGGGTATTGATGTTGGAGGCGATTATGAGGTAGAGCTGCTTATTCTTTTAAGTATAATATTTTATTTATTAAATTTTAAAGAAAGCTTACAGACTAATAAAAATCTTAAATATCATGCATACGTAGCATTTGCTAATTAAAACCTTCCACGTGTATACAGAGTGGTAATTTAAAATGGGGCATGAAGGGCAGCTACCTTAACCATTGTAGCTACAGGAAAACGTTCTTTGAAGACTACCCCTAACTTTTGGGATAATTTCAATCGGCATTCACAGATTTTGAAAAAAAAGTACAGTCAGCAAGAAAAAGGGCTGTTTTCACAAAACTTTTTTATGATGCCAATCGATCCCATTTCCCATAAGGATCAAAAGACTCTTACGGACCAACTAAGGTTTGAGTACTAGAAACGTCAGAAATAACAAAAAACTATTTGAGATGGGTTAGTTATAAGGGCAGCTACCTTAATCGTTGTCGCTACAAGAAAATGTTGATAGGAGGCTGGCCATAATTTTTGAAATTATTTCGAAATGCACAAAAAAAGAGAAAAAAAAAATTGGTACAGTCAGCAAAAAAATGGTCGGTTCTCACAAAACTTTTTTTATGATGCCAATCGATCCTATTTCCCATAAGGATCAAAATATTCTTCCGGACCTACTGAGGTTAGAGTACTAGAAACATCAGAAATCACGAAAAACAACATTTCGTGAAAAGTTACGTTCACGCAGAAAAAAAAGTTTTTTTTATTTTCAAAATCTATGAATGCAGTTCGAAATATTTTCAAAACTTATGGACAGTTTCTTAAGAACATTTTCCTGTAGCCACAACGATTAAGGTAGCTGCCCATAATACTACCCCATCTCAAATAAGTTTTTGGCGATTTCTGACTTTTCTAGTACTCCAACCTCAGTTGGTCCGGAAGACTCTTTTGATCCTTATGGGAAATGGGATCCATTGGCATCATAAAAAAGATTTGTGAAAACAGCAATTTTTCTTGCTGACTGTACTTTTTTTTCAAAATCTGTGAATGCCGATTGTAATTATCCCAAAAGTTAGGGGTAGTCTTCTAAGCACGTTTTCCTGTAGTTACAATGGTTAAGGTAGTTGCCCTTCATGCCCCATCTCAAATTACCACCCTGTATATCTACTTAGTTACGAGCTATTTGCGTTGACCAGTTACAGCGATTTGAGTAAATAAACGGATTATAATGTAGACACATTAGGTATGTCGAGATAATATATTAGGAATGCCAAGTCGTGCAATATCAAAATCAAAAATGCTTGTCACGAAAATACGTAATAAATATTTAAAATCTTTCTAATTTTGTGTGCGCTGGTGCAAAATAAATCTATTTCCAGGTGTGATGGTAAACTATTGAAGGCTATGTATGCAGATATTGCGGTATAAAGTTCGTTTCTCTATTGGCGGCTGTGTAGCTACAGATTCTTTCTTATGAGTAAGCATTTTGGTCGCTTTTAACACATTAACATATCATCACGCCTGTATCATCCGAAAGGTTGAGCAGAGGTGTATAACACAACCTCATTTCGCCGTTATCTGTTTAAATCTAGTGTAATAGAGAGCGCGCCTATTGCCATCAACCGGGCACAACTCCAGACTCTGAGCTACTACTAACAAATTCCACACAGAAAAACCCAATAACACTTTGCTTGACCTGGGGATCGAACGCAGGACCAGGCTCAGCAGTCGCGCTTGCGACTATTCGACCAACGGAGTAGACTTAGGGGTGACTTAACCAACCTATCAATAAGTCGTAACTATTCGCCAGATAAGCTAAATGTGACCTAGAAATATGACATTTTATGTGTTCAATAATCTTGTCATTATCACTACTGATATGTGGTGGAATGCAAATGTCCGCTATTGAAAAGTTTAGAGACCGAATTAGCTTAACAAACAGGTTGGTGAAACACCCTCTTAAACTCAAACCCCCTTATTACAAAAGATGGTCTAAGAAAATAATTATCTTTTGTAATAAGGCCCTTTTCTCTCTTTAGTCACGGCTCATCTTCCGTGTGGAAGATGTCCGGTTTTTTGGAAGGCATACGGGGGACACAGGTCTAACGCGCAGAGGCCTCTTTGAGAACTTTAATCTCATA
This sequence comes from Amphipyra tragopoginis, assembly GCA_905220435.1. NCBI lineage: Eukaryota > Metazoa > Arthropoda > Insecta > Lepidoptera > Noctuidae > Amphipyra > Amphipyra tragopoginis. Next base: position 1,630,068 of record HG992010.1, on the reverse strand, counting down.
ATAATTATTATTTTGTAATTCTTCGTGCATCCGGTTTCATATTATACCTACCTCAACAAAGTACTGCTTAGGTGAAAACATGGATATGTGATATTTTATAATGATGACGCTTCATACAGACAAATATTGCATTCTAACTAATATTATAAATGCGAAAGTTAGTTTGTTTGTTACCTTTTCACGCCTAAACCACTGAACCTGTCATCATACGGAACGTATATGCAAAATTTCAGGATGATCGATTCAACGGTGGTCAGGTGTACATGTACAGAAACAGACATAGGGTGCCTTTCATCCCGACAAAAAGTACTGTTCCCGAGGAAAACAACAATAACGTTCTTATGATAATAGATGGCACCACGTGTCTTTCGAATCATGATTGAATTGTATTGTTGTAGAAACTTTAGTACGCGATATACGATACCCACGCGGGCAAAGCCGCGAGCGACATCTAGTATACAATAGTTTTGCCTTGATAACTTATCTTTTAAACTATGGCTTAGGTATTAGATGAAGCAACTCAATTAAAATTGCAGCCAAAAAAACAATTTCTACTATTATATTCTGTTCTTCATTCGGTTTTCAATCTATACTAATATTATAAAGAGGTAGAATTTGTTTGTTTGTTTGTTTGTTTGTTTGTATGTAGGAGGTAATCTCCGAAACTACTCATCCGATTTCAAAAATTCTTTCACCAATAGGAAGCTACGTTATCCCTGAGTGCTATAGGCTATATTTTAGTGTTAAAAAAAATATTTTTTTATTATAAATTAACGCGAGCGAAGCCGCAGGCAAAAGCTAGTATAAAATATTTTACTTGATGAATGTTTCTTTAAAATTAAGACGTATAATAAAAACTTTAGATCCCAGCGCAAGAGTCAATTGAAAGAGCCGTTAGTAAGCTATAGGTCAATATAGTTCAAGAGATCATACCATTACATAAGTAATAGATCTCTGGGCCTTCTGTATGACAGATTGCTGGCCTATGACCCCTGACACTATTCAGTTAGCTGTTCCTCGGATCTCTTCCAACTTTGGTGTACGATAAATGGGTAATTAACTTTCTATGTACGTTCTCTGCTTGGAGAGGCGGTTGCCTATTTTTTGCCGGGAACACCGAGTAGGGTCAAAGTTAAAATCAATTTTGTTTATTTCAAGTAAAACAGATTACAGTTGCTTTCGAAAAGTCAACACTAGGTGCATGGTTCCAAATAGTAGGTCCTATATACGGTGACTGGTAATTAGTGACCGATACTTTAACACATGATTGTACTCATGGTAACAAACAACTTTCCCAAAGAAACATTACGTAAAAAATAAACTAAAAAAAAAAAACATTACGAGCCGCATCCATTCCGTAACGGTTTATTAAGAAATTTTAAATGAAAAAAATAAAATGAAAATAATGTTTCTTTGGGAAAGTTGTTTGTTATCATGAGTACAATCATGTGTTAAAGTGTCGGTCACTAATTACCAGTCATCCTATATAAAAGAGCCGGCAAGAAACTCTATGGATACCTACTCTTTTGAAAAAGAAAATGGTTTGTCAATTTTTATTGGAGTAATGTAAGAACAATGTAGATTAATGTGATGAAATTATTGTAAAAACCAATGACAAAATTTGCGTTTTAAAATTATTGCCATAGCAGTTACGAGCTGACAAGTCCCAATAGACAGAGATTGGCTGCACCTAGTGATGCACGGTCCGATCCGATACTTTACTACAGCATCGATACAACATGATACGATACTTCTATATTTTGGATCGATACAAATGAATACGATACCTGTATCGGAATGAATGGGTCGTATCACATTGTCAAAAATGCATGGTCAGTCAATTTAAAATATCATAGTTTTTATTTAAAAAAAAATGGTTATCTAGAATGTTTTCGATATTTAGACGCGGCGGCGCGTGTTGACACGATACGATTTAATATATGGAAGATCGGATCGAAACCATTCGATACGATCCCAAGATCCTACAGGGATTAAGTACGATATGATACGATTCGATATTTGCAGGATCGGATCGAAACCATTCGATACGATCCTAGCATCGAATCAAATAGTTGCGATCCAAATCGATCCAAAGTATCGATACAAATACAAGTATCGTGCATCCCTGGTTGCACCATAGTATAACAAAACAAGGTAGTATTCTCCACTCGTTAGATCACGTGACTGACCTTATCTACGTCATAGCCAATGAACCAATGGTTTAGGCATAGAGTGCCCAATTCTTTTATGTGAAGTATTATTACTTATTTATTAGCATGTGTTAACGTTATTTAAATCTTTTATTGATAAAACTAAAGACACTATTTATTTATTTATTTTGGACCTCCAACAAAGAATATAGTTACACAGCTCAATCTCATAACTAGGATAATAATTATTTAGTAAGTGTACTCCTTCAATTATAGGAGGCCACATCATGCACACTATGAAAAGAGTGTATAAAGTAGGAATATTAGTTCACTAGAGCAATCAGTTGCTAATGTCAAACAACAATGGTAGGACCTTTCAATTTATTCCAGTGAATTAATAATCCTACTTTAGACACCCGCTTTGTAATTGGTAAAGTTCTCTCGAGATATCGGTGATAAAATACATTTACGGCCCATCCCAATAACCGATCTCAATCAAAATCTCTGGATTAACACGTTCAGTGCCGGGTGCCCTCGAGGAGGGCTCATTCTAAATGCAGGTTTTTTTGGCAAATACACCGTCATGAAACAAGCAAACACCTATTTTACGACGTAGTAGCGTATTTTTCACGGTTTTAAACCTAATGCCAGGAACCCTCCTCGAGGGTTCACTCTTAGCGCAAACGTAATGCCGAGGACCCTCCTGGAAGGTCCACTAGCAATATGTATGGCGGCATGGCATATGAGCTCCATGAAAAGTGTGGTGTAGGTTTTTGACATTACTTTTATTCAATTTCTGTCAAAAACCTACATCAATCCAAAGATTTTGGACACAAATCGTCCGTTAGTAGCTAATCTTTTCTTTTTTTTCCACATTACATGAACTTCCGATTTGAACCCAATACGATAATTTAATTTTAACCATCAAAGATCTTGCCACTAACACTATCAACACCACATAAGCTCCAACATCATTGCCCAGTTCACGTTTACATTATCATCAATTCACGCAACTGACTTACTTACTGAAGTGATAATAATAATAATTGTTACTCTAAAAACGTACCAAAAGCGGACTTTATCGCTATTTCTGCCAATCGAAATCACACTCTACCAAATTCAAAATAAGGTATATTTCAGATGTTTTTTTGTGTTGGAAATGGATTAATAATCGTGTGAAGTTTAGTATTTGATTTGTCAGTTAAGGTCTCATTAATATCGGTCTAGTAATTGAACATCGATGGATTCTAAGTTTGGACAGACTTTAGAAACATTGGTTTGTTTCAAAATCTTGTTTGTGTAATAATTATTAATGTATTTCCAAGTTTAACTTGTTCTGAATTGTGGGAACACAAAGGGCTCAAGTAACTAAATCAGTATTTGTTATTTCTAATCAATGAGATTAAGTTACAGATCTAGGTACATATTGTATTAAAACTTATTCAAATTATTGACTGCTTCATTTGTTTATAAACAAAGTTTCAGAAATAAGAATTCATGTGTTTCTGTTATTGTGTTATTTTTGAAATGTTGATACAATTGACATGTTGTGGCAATATAAGTTTTTATGGTGATGCGACTACAAAAACTCCGAAAAAATGATTCTAGAAATATTTATTTATATTTTATTTTCCGAAACATTGTCGTTCATACAATAGAATGAGGCTTAATAGGAATTGTACTGTTCATGATGCATCGAACTCTTCAGTCGTGGAGCTGGTCGTCTCTTTAGACGCCGCAGTCACACTGATAATTCAGCCCTCATCAAGCTGTCTCCCTGTCCCCAGTTTCCAGCCAGAAACGCCTTAAGCCGAGGTCCGAGTCCCACTAGGGGTCCCTGTAGTGCTGTTGTTGCTAGTAGCCATTATGTTAGAGTATTATATCCTTATTCATAAACGATGGTTAAAGGTTTATCTAAAACTAGCTTTTGCCCGCAACTTCGCTTGCGTGAAATTTTAAACTCGTTAAGTGACGACTTTCCATATAAACTTTCATCCCCTATTTAACTCTCTTAGGGGTTGAATTTCGAAAAATTCTTGCTTGTTCCTTGTCTAAATTATGAAGGGAACCTCTGTGCAAAATTTCAGCTTTCTAGGTCCAAGGGTTTGGGCTGGGCGTTGATGAGTCAGGCAATCAGTCAGTCAGTCAGGACTTTTTTATTTATATAGATGGCTCTTAAAGTATCTCTACTAACTGGCATAAAAACGACAAGGACAGATATAGTTTAATCAGTGTTCAAAAATGTCGATCTTTTATGAATAAGGGGATTACTAGTTAGCTTAGATTAAGTATTTTACTTCGCCCCCCATTGGCTAGAGACTTGAAGGGTCTCGTCCTCATTCTCGCCCGGTTACGTTCAAACAGTCCACAAGGACAATCAAATTGATCATCATACCATCACGCCTTATTCCCCGAAGAGTTGGCAGAGGTGTGCAGGGTATAAACGAATTCGTGTAATTCCTTCAAACCGCGTGATTTACTGGTGACACTGATTGACCCTGCATAGGTTTTTTTAGAATCAACAAGAAAAGTTTTCATAAAACGAAACATGGTATTCTGTATCTGAGTAATTTTAGCATCTCGAGTTAACTGACTGCGTGGAGCGATATCGCGCTAGTCGTGCCCGTCTGCCGTGTCGCCGTGCTTTCATTCATTTATGTACGGCATCGAAATTTTCTATCACATAAAAAATATTTGCGAAAAAAAAATGTTTTGTTTTATTTTTAATCTATCTAAATCCCGTGCGGGGTTAATCTCTATACCATTAATAGATCATGTGGTTTGAAGGAATTACACGAATTCGTTTACTCCATGTATAGTACCTACACCGTCATTTCACCGTTATATTCTAAGTTCCATGTAATAGTGGGCAAGTCTATTGCCCTCAACCGGGCACAAATCCAGTCTCCGGGCTTCTACTGAGAAATTTCACACGGAAAAACCCAATAACACTTCGATAAACCTGGGGATCGAATCCAGAACCTCAACTTCAGCAGTCGCGCTTGTGACCACTAGACGAACGAGGCAGTGATTTATTATTAACTAGCTTTTGCCCGCAGCTTCGCTTGCGTGAAATTTTGAACCCGTTTAGTGACGATTTTCCATACAAACTTTCATCCCCAATTTCCCTTAAGGGTTGAATTTTGAAAAATCCTTCCTCATTCCTTGTCTACATTATAAAGGGAACCTCTGTGCAACATTTCAGCTTTCTAGGTCCAAGGGTTGGGCTGGGCGTTGATGAGTCAGTCAATCAGTCAGTCAGTCAGGACTTTTCTTTTTATTTATATGGATAAACATTATTAATTATTATTCATACAATAGCTTTACTACTGTCCATATAAACAACTCACAACTCACGTCCATTTGTTTACATGTACTAATTTCAAGTTTCACGTTACATGTAACTTGATTCAAACGATTTGAGGTCGCATTTGTTTGTGACTATGTTACAGTTGTTACAACCCATCCTTTGTGTAATAGGATCATGTGGTGAGTTTGTGATCCGGTCCGGAAAGAAATTAGTCATCATTGTATAGGTAATGGTTGGATGCGTAGGTCATTAGGTTATTAGCGCAAGACAGGCAAAAAGGTTATGCAATGAGAGTCATATGGTATATCTACACCAGTGCACTTTCATGTTAATCTTGCGCTTCCAACTTTCAATTCCTCTTGCGTCAAGCGCATGCAATATTGATTGCCATAAGACGCATGCAGCTTATCATCTACACAGGTGCGCCTCGGTCAGTCGTCAGTCGACATACAATAGACGGATTAGCGTGTGCTAGGGGCATGCATGTATGTGGCGGAGATGAGAATGTTGAGATGGATGTGCGGAGTGACCAGAATGGATAAGGTCAGGAATGAGGAAGTTTGAAAGTAGCGCCAGTGACAGAATAGTTGAAAGGGAACCGTTTGTCTTGGTATGGGCATTGAAGAGGGATGAAACGCATGTGACCAAAAGAGTTATGAATATAAATGTGGATGGATGGAGAGGAAGAGGGAGGTCAAAGAAAAGATGGATGGATTGTGTGAAGAATGATATGGGAGAAGGGAATCAGTGATATCATGACGGTTGTTAGGACGGAATGGAAGAAGAAAACGTTTCGCGCCGACCCCAAGTAACAGGGGATAAGGGCAGGAAGATGAAAATGATGAAGTAGCATGCGCTTTTGTCAAACTAGTATTAAGGCATGCGCTATGGCGCTTCATACATGCTTCAGACGAAGACGCAAGATAAACATGAAAACGCATTAGTATAGACATAGCTAGGTATAGACCTACTTGATCTAATAGTCGATTCCTATGATTAACTGAGCGTGATTGGTTTAAATTAAGACTCTTATTATCTTAACTAATAATAAACTAAGACTCCCATAGCTTTTCATGGTACACTGTCCCATACGTTACTTTGTATCACAGGTAAAATTACCTTACTAATCTATTCAGTTGCCCAGTTTGGTAATAAGTTTTTTGGTACTTGGCCTGCGTTTGTCCGCTATCTCGCCTGATGTTAAGCGATGATGCGGTCTACGATGGAGCACGCTTGCCCAGAAGAAACCGATTCACTCGTGACTTGAAGACACCCAGATTGTAGCTGTCGGGGAACATCCGCTCAGGCAGCGCATTCCATTGTGTAGCGGTTTTCACAATGAAAGTGGAATCAAAGCACTTCGTTCGGGTTTTTGGTATATCAACCATGAACCGATGGGGCTTTTTCTTGCTTCTGGCCGTCCGATAGAAAAAAGGGCAGAGGAAATGTTACCATTCGTAAGAAGAACGATTCGTTATTGGCTGTAGGAACCGGGTATAAAACTACTTACTAGTAATTTTCAATAATCTGTCTACGAGCCGTGTTGTTCTGGTCAGGAGGTTATAGACCCGCTTATTTAGCTCTGGGTTGCGGGTTTAAACCCAGGCATGGTTGGTGATGAGGTGCTTTCTTAGTTAATCTAAGACGCCACTGATGTACGGTGAAGGAAAACATCGTGAGGAAACCTGGACTTAATGGTCGGAAATCGCCAACACGCAGTGGACAAGCGTGGTGATCAATGCTCGTTCCTTCTCTGTATGAGAAGAGGCTTTTTCCCTACAGTGGAACAGTTACAGGCTAATTTATTTGTCTACGAGCGATTTGCCTTACTAGAGATAGGAATTTGACATTATTTCTATGGAGCCTATGTCAATTTTTTTATCTCTAGTAGAGTGAATCGCCGGTAGATAGGTTATTGAAAATTGCCGGTTAATAAAATCAGGTTACTGACGATAGTAAATATCGTATGTCCCAAATCAAGTGGTCATGGAATCATGGTACTTTAATTTGGAAATAAGGGGGAGGAATGGTTTGTGTACAGATAATTTTTATCATAGATAAGTTAAAAACTATGCGGCATAAATGAAAATAAAATATACTTTGTAATGTGCAAATGATGCCCTTTCCTATGATACCACACTTGCCAAGCCCAAACTTCGCTCCATAGAAATGATTTTTTTTTTTTACTTGTTAAGTAGATGGGCAAGCATTATTTAATTTTTTTCCAAATTTCAAGTCGATAATATTAGTAGTTCCTGAAATAAGCAGCTGAGACAGACAGACGGACCGACGAAGTCGCGCCAAGGTTCCTTTTCTATAATTTTGGTACAAAACCCTAAAAACATTAATAATGTCATTATAACTCGCGGAAAATTTTATTAAACATACCTCTCTTAAATAAAACAAATATAGCATAAAAAATCCCCTATTACTATACGTTTTCATGGAAACGAAACAATAAGAGAATAAACATTGAATAATTACTGATTACTACGCCATCTGATTAAACAATAAATGAATTCATAGCCGTATATGGTCATGGAACTATTCACGGTGACCTCATAATTTATTATGTTGCATGCACTTTATTACAATTGGACATTTTGAAATGTAACCGTAACCAACCTAGAGGAGAGCTCCACGGATTTGACGGAATGGTAATGACGTATATATACAATTTGTCATTTTTGTTAATATCCCATATTTAACATAACATCACGCCTGTATGCCCTGAAGGGTTAGCAGAGGTGTATAGTACACCCTCATTTCGCATGTAGTAGGGTGCGAGGCTACTGCAATCAACCGGGCACAAATAAATGATTTGATTTGACAAATCCAGACTCCGTGCCGCTCCAGAGAAATTCCACAAGGAAAAACCCAATAATAACCTGGGGATAGTACCCAGGACATCACGCTCAGCAGTCGCGCTTGCGACCACTAGGCCACCAAAGCAGTCTCATACTTCTATAACTCAATTAATACAGACTTATATAATTGATCCAGCTTTTAACACTAAAGGCCATTTCGCATGTGTATTTTTCTAGGTAGGTATAGGATGATGCGTTTGGCACAGTGGCTAAGCAATTGGCTTTCTGCGCTATAGATACGTACACGGAAAAGATATTTGTGTAGCCTACGGATAGTTGTTCCGAGTCTGTGTTTTTGTGCATGTGTAGATTTTTGTCTGCAAAAGCACCCACGATACAGAAGAAATCCTAATGTGGCAATGTTAGCGAATCAGGTTTCTGTATGAACTACTTTTAATTCTTTACCTAGTCTTAAAAAAAAACGTTACATTGACTTGTAAAAGTGTCCGTAACAGATTTATTTACAGAAATAAATAACATTCTTAATTTATTATTTCTTTCCTCCTAGCCTTTTTCTAAGTTGGGGTCAGCTTGAAGCGACTGTCATCAGACTTCCGCAATCCAGATACTGGGTAATGCCGATAATTATCTTTTTAGGCCGGTTGTCAGACTTTCGGGCTTCTGACTACCCGTAACGACTGTCATAGGCATTCTTATGATACCCGGGACCGACTGTTTAACGTTCTCTCCGAGGCACAGAGGTGTCTCGATCTGTAACGAACGATCACCCATCCACGGACTGACCGCGACAAGCGCAGCTTAACATCGCAAATCGTATGATCGGAGCCCTTCTGACCTACTACGAACTACTTTTTAAGGTTCCGTACCCAAAGGGTAAAACGGGACCCTGTTACTAAGACTCCGCTGTCCTTCCGTCTGTCCGTCTGTCACCAGGCTGTATCTCATGAACCGTGATAGTTAGACAGTTGAAATTTTCACAGATGATGTATTTCTGTTGCCTTTATAACAACAAATACTTAAAAACAGAATAGATAATGATACGGAACCCTTCGTGCGCGAGTCCGACTCGCACTTGGCCGGTTTTTATTATTCTGTGTTTTAAGTCCATAATACATTTAGTTTTTTAGGCTCTAGTTAGCATACAGCGAATTTTTCCATATACAGGGTGTTTGGCAGAACGTTGAACATACTAAAATGGTGGATAGGTGGGGTCATCTGCTACTTACTCAGCCCTAATTTATGTGGCCCTGGACACCTTGATATTTAAAAAAAAAATTTTTGCCTTTTTCTAGTTTCACCACTTTCTTAACTTTTTGATCTTTAATGTTGGCAGAATCTTATAAAATTATTGCTTTATTCAGATGTTAGCTAGAAAAAAAGTTATGAGTCCTCAAAGTTACAGAAAGATGTAAAAAATACTTAAATCTTAATTTCAACTTGCATTAAAAAAAAAGACCAGGGGGCCAGGGCCAAATAAATTAGGGCTGAGTAAGTAGCAAATGACCCCACCTATCCACCATTTTCGTATGTTCAACGTTCTGCCAAACACCCTGTATAACTTGTAAGCCCGAAATATTTATTGAACTTTATTCAGAACTTTATAACAAGTATGTGCATATTTTATAATAAAACTAAGCTAACTCATTTATAAGCTTAGCTATTTTATGGTTAAAATTAGTTACGTATTAATACTTCTAGTAGACTTAATTTTAAAGTTATGTTACGAGCTCTCATGAATAGTGTTAAAAGATTAAGATTTAATATCTAATGTGATTAGATTTATTATAAGACTAGCTTTTGCCCGCAGCTTCGCTTGCGTGAAATTTTGAACCCGTTATGTGACGATTTTCCATACAAACTTTCATTCCCTATTTAACTCCCTTAGGGATTTAATTTCGAAAAATGCTTCCTTATTCCTTGTCTACATTATAAAGGGAACCTCTGTGCAAAATTTCAGCTTTCTAGGTCTAAGGGTTTGGGCTGGGCGTTGATGAGTCAATCAATCAGTCAGTCAGTCAGGACCTTTCTTTTTATTTATATAGATTTTTATTAGTTTCTGGATTGTAGTGATTAATTGAGGGAGGGGCTCGTGGTTAATTTACAACCGCGTGGATCTGCGCTTGCCGCGGTGAATCCGTGGATGGGTGACCGGTCGTTAGACATACCCCTACGTGCGTCGGAGAGCACGTTAAGCCATTGATCCTGGGTGTCATACGAATACCCATGACAGTCGTTACGGGTAGTCAAAAGCCCGAAAGTCTGACAACCGATCTTACCTTAGGATATCAGCATTGCCCAGCAACTGGGTTGCGGAGGTCTGATGGCAGTCACTCCGTGTAAATACTGGTATTCAGCTGCATCTGATAAGACTGGAAGCTGAACCCAACATAGTTGGGAAAAGGGTAGGCAGAGAATTAGTAGCCGAAAATTCAAGTAAATTAGTTTTGGTTTCACCAATATATTTTTACGATATGCGTTGCCTCTATAATTCGCCAATTACAGTCTGTGGTTCTAGATGTTGGTAAATAATATGTTCTACTTTACCAGTTGGAATCCACTGGATGCGAGAAGCACAGGACCGGTCGATGTGGTGATGCTTGGGGGAGGCCTATGTCCAGCAGTGGACGTCTTTCGGCTGAATGATGATACCAGTAGGTATAAACACAGCCTAAATAATAGTTATATTAGATCCTTTGTGCACTAAAAGAGGGAAACCATCACCTTTTACCGGTAATTTTCCAAGCCTAAGCATTAATTGGAATATAATAAACAATAGTGTCTATTTTACTGCCTCGTTGGTATAGTGGTCGCAAGCACGTGAGGTTCTGTCTTGAATCCCCAGGTCGGGCAAAGTGTTATTGGGTTTTTTCCGTGTGGAATTTCTCAATAGCAATCCGGAGTCTGAATTTGTGCTCGATTGATGGCAATAGGCTCGCCCCCTATTACAAGGGACTTAAACATAAAGAAGAAATGAGGGTGGTCTGTACAACTCTACCAACCCTTCAAGGAATACTGGCGTGATGATTGTTTCTGTTTCCACGAATTTGAAATCTTCTTCACAGCATAAACACTAGGAAGCGGTGAAGGGTGGGCGCTTTTGGGGGCAGTTTTTTGTACCTAAATCTGACGTTCAAAAAGAACTAAGTAAAACTAGTCTACTTTGAATAAACGAGTTTTGAGTTTGAGTTTGAATTAATGATCTCAAAATCTATGAGCAGTTCGCCTACTACTAGACTAAACAAGTAAGTACCTACCTATGTTCAAAACATTTTTGTCTTTAATTGCCGCCGTAGTTGATTTAAATAATGCAAACGGACTAATGCTAATACTACTTAATATTCTACTATCCCTTTTAGTACAAATGAGCGCAAGTAAATAAGAATAGACTATAATTTTATCACGAAAACTCAATTAAACAAAATGTTATGCAAAATTTTTGTTGAGCCTAAAATTCTGCAGAATCCTCGATCTAAATCGTTTCAAATTAACATAAAACCTAGAATTTTAATTAAGACTTTAGGGTTTCGGCGACGGTGACCTTCGGAAAATTAGGCTAGGAGTTTGTCCTTCAAATTAATTTTAAGTAGATTTTATAAGCGATAAAAATTGTATTGCCTTCTGCTAAATGTACCTACCCCATATAGATAGTTTTTAGAGGAAATTGTTATAATCAGTAATCACCATAGATAACTCCACAGTTATCAGTTAATGCAAACGTTACCTTGCATTCATCCGTTAGGAGCAATCCTCCTACATATTATCTTGCTAAATCAGTTTTCTCTTGACTATGCAGGACGCACATGTCCAACATTTCACAGTGGAAAAATGTGTGAGGCGTTCGTATTGTTTATTTGCCAGCAATAAATAACCTTTAGTTGTGACACGCTTGTTTTATACAATTTAACTTTATGGTATCTTCAATTTAACTCAAAATCTGTGATAATCACCGATCTTGGTTAGATGAGTCGGCGATAACAGTGTGGAGAAACTTGGTGTGGTGTTCCTCCAACCAAAGGGAGGATCCTCCAACCAGGCGGAGTCTTGTGCCTGGCGGGCTACTGCCCAACGGCTGATGTTGGGAGGTAGTACATATACTATCTGCGTGTTAAATCTTGATTTCGCGATGTAGGATAGTTCGCATGTGGCGAGATAGATGCCGCAACATCATTCCCCCCCCCCTGAGACCGGAGGTCGATCGTCTTGATGAGACAGCGGTTGTTGAGTCTTGAGAACTTGCCAGGGCCAGTGAGGGGTTCCTTTGAGTCGAAACTGGATGCCGCGTAGTTCGCAGTGAGTCGGAACTGTGAGCGGTGAGTGGTGGCTGTGGACTGCGTCGACCAGGAGAGAAGTGCCTCTGCTAGTTGACCGGCCGAAGTGCAGTATGATGCGCCATGATGCTGGAGTGGGCTGAGGGTCGTGACCAGGCTTGCGCGTTCGCTGCAGGCAAGTGGTCACATCACCCGTTGAAGCCGAGGATGCTGGCTGGCTGTGGGACTCGCTGCTTGCTGCTCGATTGAATGCTGAGCTGCTGAGGGAGTGATGATGTGGCTGCCGAGGCTGCGAAGGTTGTGTGTGACGTCACCAGTATGGAAACACTGTCTGTGACGATCACGTCGGGGTCACCAATGTGGAGAAACCAGGTGTGGTGTTCCTCCAACCAAAGGGAGGATCCTCCAACCAGGCGGAGTCTTGTGCCTGGCGGGCTACTGCCCAACGGTTGATGTTGGGAGGTAGTATATTATACTATCTGCGTGTTAAATCTTGATTGCGCGATGTAGGATAGTTCGCATGTGGCGAGATAGATGCCGCCACAACAGTATGGAATGGCAACTATCATATATTTTTCACTTGCGTAGTGCCATGACATAATTAAGAATCGCAAATTAAAACACAACGTCAATGAATCCTAAAGTTAGTTACCACAAAAACGTCAATCTAGAAATTTTATCAAAAGTCAAACTTTCTCAACTCCCGCGACCCTCAAAAACATACCTGCACCATGCGTTATTATTTGTCTAACAAATAATTCTGATACGGTTTACCAGTAACCGTTATCTATTAAACATACGCGAAATGCCATCGGGAAGAATCATTTAGGTCTTGATCATAATATATTATTATCTGTGTCGTGAAATTTTATCTAAGGAATCTTGCGAATGTGCGATTGTTAAATATTGGTTCATTGATATCATTGTCACGGGGCATGATGTGATGATTTTTGCTTTCATTGCTCTAGAGTGAAGATGACACGATTGGGGCAGTAGCTGAATGCTTGGCTGCTGCGTAACGTGACGCGGGTTAGATTCCTACGTGGAACAAGACAAGTATTTGTATGGCCGACAGATAATGTAATCATTTCGGGTGTGGGTGCATGTGCATATAAGTATTAAGGGAGGGGCAATATTTTATTAAATAAAACTGCCTATAGCTTAAGCCAAACTCTTAGAATATATGCTATGTAGGATCTCTATGTACTCTATGTCTAAGCTTTGTTGTAGTAGTGCTTTCCAGATAGCAGTGTGGTCTAAAGAGTCGAAAGCTTTGGAGAAATCTATAAAGCATAATTACATTCTATAATGCATGGACATGATGATTTTTAATTTTAATTCAACAGTAATAAGTAGTAATTTTATAAATATAGATGAATTCAACTTTACTAAATATATTTATTGATTGTGATTATTTGATTTAATTTGATTTAATGGTTTTGTTATGTGGTAGAATAAAGGCTATTTTTATTTATTTTATTTATAGCTTAAGCGTGTATTACACAGAAGCGGCGTAAGGTGCAGACGCGGTGCAGGCGCGTCGTTTTCATACATTTTTTGCGAAAAAGATTTGAAGCGGCACGACAAAACGTATGAAAGCGACGCGCCTGCACCGCGCCTGCACCTTACGCCGTTTCTATGTAATTCACGCTTTACACGCCTAACTGGGTACAAACTCGACAAGTTTACCGTAATTTTGGTATTGGAAAACGATTTTTTAAGTATTTTCAAAAGTTAACAAATGTTGTTGATAGTAAATAGCAGTTAAAGGTGTGCTAGTATATTTTCAACAACCCTGTACATCTTTTTGAAAGCAAACAGCTTCTATCTGATTTGACGATGATTAAGCATAATCAGCCCATTACGGTCCCACAGCTGGGTATGGGAGTCTTCTCCAAAAGAGCAAGGTATAGTTAGAAAATAGTCTACCTCGCTCCTCTGGTGAGCGGACTGCCTACACCGTCAAGAACTTTATGAAGCTCTCTCAGGTGTGCAAGTTCACTCACGATATTTTCCTTCACCGTTACTGCAAGTGATAATCAAATTCCATTCCGCACATGAATTCCAACAGTCAGAGGTGCGGGCCGGTGTCAATCTCAGACCCTTCTGCATGGAAGGCAAGTGTTCAACCGCTAGGCTATTCACTGCTCAGGCACTGTAGGATTATTGATGTAGACGCCAGCAGGTCAAGCAACCCGAAACTGTCAAATTTTCCACATCAACCTTGAACCTAAGGCTAAGCGTATGCTAGTATGTAGGTGACGCATCACAGCACAGATTTTGCAGGGCAGGGCAGGCGAGGCAGATATAGGCCACGACCGCATACTGCGACGCAGCTCGAAGCCAAATTCGAGTTTTAACTAGTACAAATAATAGACGTGTTCGAGTTGACAAACGTTTTTTTAATAATCTGGATGATTAGTATCATACAAATAAGTTTCACAACGCATTAATTCAATTAAATGTTGTCATTGCAATGAAATTAGAATTAGCGGTAAAAAACACGTGTCAACATGCACGCGTCGCGCAGAAATGTGCGCCGGCACTACAATGAGGCGCAGGGCAGGACAGACGCACGTCTGCGTCGCACGCGTCTGCGCCGCAGCGTACGCAGCTCTTAGTACGTTCATGCATTACAAAATCTGCTCTGCCCTGCGCTGCGTGCAACTGCGTCACCTGCGCCTCAGCATACGCTTAGCTTAATGCTTTCGCGATAAAGATGAAAATCTATTAAAGAAAGGAGATGTTTGATTTTGGGCCACCACTATGTACTACAGTATATAGAAAAATAGGAAAAAAATAGGGGATTACCATAAAAATACAAATAAATTAATTTGAAGAAGAGTACAATTGTACTGGAATTATTATTTGGGGGCGTTTTTTAATATGTTAATTCTTTTTTTCTGGTAGCCATGACAGTTGTGTTTGACATTAACATGAATTTGACGACTTTGACAGTCCTAGGTTTCGTGATGTGTGTGTGACGCAATCGAGTACAACACCTGTAGTTCTATTTCATTTATTAATAACAAAATCCAAGTATTTTCGTCTATAAACAACGTAGATTGGTTATGTAAGTACACAAGAAATAAACACTATGGGGTCAATGACATGTCAACAGTTGTCAAAATGACATTTCACATAATTTCGATCCACCATATTTTTATGTGTTGCTCTCCTTGACCAAGATATCTTCAATGCACAATTAAACGAAGTAAAATTATAGAAAATTAACATTAAAAAACGGTTACTTTATTGTATAGCTATATTTCCGTACAAGGTTAGTCAGAAAGGGGGTACTAATCCGAAGCCCACTTATAGTATCGCTGATGACTGTTTGAAAGCAAGTGTTAAAATTTCAAAATTCGATAAAAAAAAATCCAAATAAAATGATTTTTATTTTAGTTTTTTCAAAAATCTTCATCCCTGCTTTAGTTAAAAATTCAGAAAATAGTGCTTCTAATTCATGACCCCAAATATGACCTAAAATGTAAACACAGCTGATCATAAGTGGGGATAGATAGATTTTAGAGTTTTTTTTTTTTGAGATTTTTGAACAACTGTTTCTCTTAAACTATTGACTTTTGGGAAAAGTTGTAGAACAAAAGTTACTCATTATTATGTGTACTTTAATACCCTTTCGGATTAGTACCCCCTTTCTGACTAACCTTGTATAGTGTACATGGCAGTGGCGAAGGCTCCATACAACTCGATTCCTATCGGCTTCCCTTTCGAAACGAGTAGTTACTGGAAATCACGCATCACACTTGAGCAAGGTAAGCATTTTTAGGTCCGGCTTCCCTTTTAAGAAACTTCACCCTACGCCACTGGTACATGGTGCTAGCCCAGGCTCCATACATTTCTGAAACATCTCCTTTGACAGATTGTAGTAGCTTGATGTGCTGGCTTCTGTACTTTCATGAGGAGCAGATCAAGTTGCAATAACGCTGCAGTTTAGTTCACGCGAGCGTATCTAACAGCGATTGCCGATTAAGAGAATACAAAAAGCGTTGTTTTAATCGAAACTTTACTGCAACTAATTTTTAGTTTGGTGAATTGGCATACAGATGATGGTTTACGTTTAAAACTACATAAAATAATTTCGTGACTCAATGATGTACATACGAAGAAGTGGAAAAATAAAGTTCCTATCATTCTGTCGTAATCATATTAAAATAGTAACCATAGTAATGCCAGGTCATCGTTCACAAGAAATTTTAAAAGGTACACTACTTTCAGATGACTCAAATTACTTACATAAGCAAATTATTGTAATTGCATGGTAAATGTTTAATTTTGTTTCTTAGAATACGATATACAGGGTGGAAAAAACTGTACGTTACTAGGAGGGAAAGATTCTACGTTACACAATGAAGACAGCTCATTTATACTCAAAGGAAACACATAATATGATATAACATCACGCCTGTATTCCCTGAAGGGTTGGGCAGAGGTGTGTAGGGACACACTGCTGACGCATTAGTTTTGTATAAGGCACACTAGTCTGTTAGCGCAGAGCAGCAGTCGTCTCCCCGCAGTCATACAGTAGGTCGATATAATCATGTAGTATAGGTAAAGCAATTATGTATTTGGACACTGGTACCAGTAAAGTTATATACAAGGTTAGTCGGAAAGGGGGTACTAATCTGAAGCCCACTTATATGTAGTATCGCTGATGACTGTTTGAAAGCAAGTGTTAAAATTTCAAAATTCGTTATTTTTTTTCCAAATATAATGATTTTTATTTTAGTTTTTTCTAAAATTCTTCATCCCCGCTTTAGTTACAAATTCAGAAAATGGTGCTTCTAATTCATGGCCCCAAATATGACCTCAAATGTAAACACAGCTGATCATTACTGGGGATAGATAGATTTTAGAGATTTTTTTTTGAGATTTTTGAACAACTGTTTCTCTGAAACTATTGACTTTTGGGAAAAGTTGTAGAACAAAAGTTATTCATTATTATGTGTAGTTTAACACCCTTTCGGATTAGTACCCCCTTTCTGAATAACCTTGTATATCCTAACATGTGACCATCATTGAATAATCATGCAACTTCCTTCGTACCCCTTATAGTACACTGTAATGTCCCATGTAATTAAAGGCGAGCCTATTGCCATCAATCGGGCACAAATCCAGCGTCCAATTGAGAAATTCCACACGGAAAAACCCAAAAACACTTTGCCCGACTTGTGGATCGAACTCAGGACCTCACGTTCAGCTGTCGCGTTTGTAACCACTAAACCAACGAGACAGTCTCAAAAGAAATTTAATTTTAAAAAGCACTTATATCGTTTTATAAAAATGTAGTCATAAAAAGTCCGTTAGTAAACACGATTCATCCCGGATGAAATGAAACTGTTTATTTTATACTTGTTAATTCAGTTTATTTTTCTTTAACCAATTTCGATGCCACGACAAATCGCACTTGCGTTTTGTCGCACCGACAAATCGTTCTCCTTCAGCCGGCCTCAGCAACGCGTTACGTCCCAATGATTCAAATTATGATTTTGCCGACTTACATCACGCGGCATATTTTCCGAGAAATTAGATCGCCCGCCAAAAATCCTAAGGGGTGTTCAAGTTTATGCTTTGCGTGTGCGTAAACACAACATTACTTTTGTAACTTTGATACCAACTGCTTTGCCAATATCGTCTTTGTTATTTTGTAGTTAAGGGTCTTTGAATCGTTTGGGAAAAGCAAATATAAGTTTGTAAGCAAGAACTACTGTTCATTTTTCATGTAGCATTTTTACGGTAGACATGTTTAGTAATGCAAAAAATAATCTGAATAAAAATAAATATGTAGTGCTTACTCACGTTTGTTGGCTGATAGTGTTAACAGGCTCCAAATTGTAGGTATAGGCTTTTTTCCTTACGTGAAGAATTGATTGTGGTAGCTGTACCATGAAAATATTATCAAATTAGTGTTTTACAAAAAACACAAAAAAAGAATTTTCTCGAAATATAGGTACTGACTTTCGGCTAGGGTTCTATGTTAGGAGATGTGGTTTCCGCACTTAGTCCTTTAAGTTGACCATTGTATGTGTACGGCTACAGATCAAGCTATACATTTCCAGTATAAGCTGATCTCGCATTGTATAGGATTTCCTTACAATGAGAGGTCAGTGTAAACTGGATTTGTATAGCTTGATGTGTAGCCGTTTGTACGTGTTTCGGCTAGGGTACATGGGGTGCTAATTTGTTGGTCTTCCTGCCCTTATCCCATGTTACTTGGGGTCGGCGCAACACGTTTTCTTCTTCCATTTCATTCTGTCAACCGTTATGATATCACTGACTCCCTTCTCTTTCATATCATTCTTCACGCCATCCATCCATCTTTTCTTTGGCTTCCGTCTTCCTCTCCATTCATCCACATTTATATTCATATCTCTCCTTTTCACATGCCCATACCAAGACAAACGGTTCCCTTTCAACTTTTCTGTGACTGGCGCTAATTTCAAACTTCCTCTAAAGCTGCGTCTATGCTAGGCGAGCTGAGCACGAGCGGAGCAGGAATTCGCGTAGCGTAGACGGACTTAGAAGTCTGCAAGGAGCACGCCAAAAGCGTTTGGCTGGAGCAAGAACGCATTCCGCCCAACAAAATATTGACTGTTTTTTGACGATCACAAACGAATTTTCGTCGCGCAAAGGAGTGTCTTTGTAGTAGGCTCGTTGTACGTCCACACTTGACGCTGCGAACAGAACGGCTTTGCTCGTGCTCGGCTCGCCTAGCGTAGACACAACTTTATATACTCATTCCTGACCTTATCCATTCTGGTCACTCCACACAACCATCTCAACATTCTCATCTCCGCTACATGCAATCTTTTTCCGCTACTTGCAAACGAGTGCACCATGTATAATGGCTATATCGATAACACGACACCCTGTAAACGTTAATTGACTTAAGTAAACGATTCCAAGGGGTAATGCCATAATCGCTACGCGTGGTGGGAGATTGAGATTAAACTTGATAACATCTTTTAAATGATTTTAAAAGATGTTACCAATTCAGTCCTGTATTACTGGAGATGGGTTCTTAGTCGGATAAATACTTTAGGTCGAATAAATACTTATTAGCACAATAGGCACTTACGAGCTTTTTATTGTAGGTATCAGTCAATATCCGTTCAAAAGCAGGCCTGCTTCTGAATCGCTAAAAATCGTACCATGACAGTTCAAAAAGTGAGTATTTATTTTTACGCCGCTTACTCATCTCTAGTCCTGAGGAGCTCGTGGCTAAATAATTACAGCCGCATAGACCGATCTTCCGGGTTAAGCCACGCTTGCCGAGGTTGGTCTGTGGATGGGTGACCATTTACCTACCATAGCGAGTTTCCTCCGTGCCTCGGAAAGCACGTAAAGCCGTTGGTCCCGGCTGTCATTTGTAGATCTTTGACAGTCGTTACTGTTGGTCAGAAGCCAGAAAGTCTGACAACCAGTCTTACCAAGAGTATCGTATTACCCAGTTACTGGGTTGTGGAGGTCTGATAGGCAGTCGCTCCATGTAAAATACTGATATTCAGCTGCATCCGGTTCGACTGGAAGCCGACCCCAACATAGTTGGGAAAAGGCTAGGCAGATGATGAAAAAACATACTACAAAATAATACTGTAATCTAGCGGATAATGTTTCACTAGTGTTGTATGGTATCCGTGGGGAGACAGAGAGATATACGCATATTTGGAACCAAGGATCTCTACAATAAAACTTCTGGTAGATGCAACTTTCAGGTAGCCCAAGATAGAACTTGAATGCAGACTTGCAAACTTCTAACCTATCACAATTTTTTTTAATACTTACCTTAGTCGCGTTTGGCCCTTGTTGTACCTGATGGAAAGCGCAGACAGGGTCTAAGATGGCGCACACGAGTCCAAGTAACAGAGGCAGAGGGGTTCCCTTATACACCTCTGGCTCTCACATACACACGACGGACAGTAAACTGCTTGGCGTTGGACTTTAATGTTCAGGTGATAGCTAGCTAAGCAGACCGTCTATATCCTACCACCAAGATATCAGTAAGAAAGCGTCCAAATGTGTAATCTTATGTCTTTTATTAATAAAATTGTAATAAACAGTCATATAACATTTTCACTTTCCCATCCTACCTTATTTTCATTCATTAATGTTTACAAAAAGTAAAATTATCATCATAAACAGCACAGCCGCGGACCCCAGGGTTTCCTCAAAGTTATTTACGTGCAAAGTTTCGTTTTAGGGCGACGCAATTCCTGTATAAAACAATTGTAACGTCGGATCGTGAATGTATAGCTTTATATTTGTATAGTTAGGAACGTCGTGTATGGGCAGACTAGTTTAAGACGCGCGATTTTCTGATAATGCTGGATTCACATTAACAAGACGGTTGATCTCTTGATTAAAAAAAGCGGGATCCTTATTTTCTAAGACATTTAAAAAAATAGAGGGCAAATATGTTTCTAAAATCATCTCGCCCCCTATTACATGGGACTTAAACATAACGGCGAAATGTGGGTGTAGTATACACCTCTGCCCAACCCTTTGTGGAATAAAGGGGTGATGTTATGTTATTCAAGAAAAACACGCATGGAACACGACCGCTTTATAACATTTTTAACCGACTTCAAAAAGGAGGAGGTTCTCAATTCGGCTGTATTTTTTTATTTTTATTTTTATTTTTTATGTGTGTTACCTCATATCTCCGTCATTTATGAACCGATTTGAAAAATTCTTCTTTTGTTCGAAAGGGTATACTTCCCGATTGGTCCCATTTAAATTTTGTTATGATCAGACCATGAACTTCAGAGATATGGAACGGAACTCCTCATCGGATCAAAGCAAAATTCTCAAATTACTAATATTGCTTTGTTTATATTTGTTGTTGGGAACTGACTACTTGAAAAGACGAGGGGGTGCGTGTCCCCCCCTCTCCCACTTTGGAATGTTTTCATTATATCGTGTAAGGTATCATTTGAAAGGACTTTTTATGCCCGACTACGTCAAAGCCAAAAAGAAGGGTTATGAAGGAGGGGGTTAAAATTATGAAACTAAAACGTATTTAATAAAAAATAAACTTTAAAAAAAAGTAAAACCGACTTCAAAGAAATACTAAAAGGAGTAAAATAATTATCATAATATAAAATTAACAGTTTCAGAAGTCGGTGGCTTCTATTTGCTTCAGTGTAGAGTTGCACCGACTTCTGAAACTGTTAATTTTATATTATGATAATTATTTTACTCCTTGTAGTATTTCTTTGAAGTCGGTTTTCACTTTTTTTTAAAGTTTATTTTTTATTTCTGTTCCTTTTGGCGCTGCTTTAAAGGCCATATATCAATATGACCATTATAGTTAGATGTGTCAAATTCAAAATGAATTCATTTTTTTCCAATTGTACATTCCGACCAGCCGTGTTACGAGTACATTTTGATGTCTAATAGTGAATAAGGTTCCCAAGAAGTAATAAAGAACTTACTTAGAGAATGTGTGACCGTTTGGTTTTCTGGCAAAGGATAGGCTCCCCCTCCCTTCTTCTTGTAGCTTGTAAACGGCAACTAACGGATTGTCTCAAGTCGGGCCAAAATATACCGGAATATCTCATGCCATTGTACAAAATTTAGCCAATCAGTTGGTAGCAAGGGTGACTGCCCAAGATGTGCTAGACCTACGCAACTATTGGCATCAGTCGAGGCAATTTTAATGCATCGCGTGCTAACTCGCGCCTTCTCGCGACACGTCGCGTCTATCTCATTGTACGTCGTTCTTTACAGAATTGTTCGGATTCCGTTTATTCAAAGTTTTTTCTCTTCAGATTAATGAGTCTCCCTGAATGATGAGGGTATAAACAAAGTCTTTTTAATGCTTAAATAATTGAGCTGTTTAGCGATTAAACACGATAGCGAAGAACGATAAGGATTACGTCTTTGGTCCTATCGAAGTAGGTTGATGGACCTTAAAATTTTGTTCGATTTTGGACTCGCATAATGTTGTACTTGATTCTAAGTTCAATTTTAAAATGTTTGCTTAATGTATTGTTGGAAGATAAGTTTCTTTATGAGATTGTAAGGGGTAATCAAACATCTAGTGCCCGCAACGTTAATTTTACTTGAGGGTGGTTCTACAATTGACCAAGGAATCACTGGTGATGATCTGAAAATCGTACTAGTTTAAATGGTTATGTGAGCAATAAATTAAACTTTAATTGGAATTAATTAACTGTATTTGATTTGCATGACTTGTAATACCTAATATAGATTACAAAAAAATTGTTTATCTGTTTATCTGGTACGGTGGTGGGTGCCAGGAAAACCACCAATAGAAATGTTAAACTATATTACTGATTCGAACCAGTAGTTGAATTAGTTAAAAATGTGTCAGTTAGTCACCTTTAGCTTAAAGCGCAGTTCAAACTACGACATACTATTTCGCTATGTAGTATAGGATATTGCGTCGTAAGCTATATCTTTATAGCATGATATTCACACTATACGCTATATTGCAAGCCGGTCTACTATGTATAGCAAGTTATTTGACGGCGATCCGTCAGGCGACGGACAGGGTAGAAAAAAACGGGCGGGGACCGGAGAATCGTACGATATAGCTCTGAAAATCGTTCAAATTTATCGCGCACATCAAGTCAATACTTTAAAGCATAGCGTTGTGTGAACTTATCCACATAAAATGTATACTGAGCGATATCGTTGTGCTATATAATATTTGCCAAATACTAAATATTATAGCGTAGACTGAACAGCGCTTCATAAATTAGAAAAATTATGTTACTAAAATATTCTAGACCCCATAAATAAATAGAATTTGAAACACAGTTGACATGGCGACATTCTCGCACGTTAGCGACAGAGAATAAAAATCGTGACACTGTACCAATTATAAGAAAATCTGTGACGAAATGAACGGATGTTTCATTAGGCAGCTTAGCAGGATACAATATTGGGGATAGGGAGACCACTGGAACTGAGGAAAGGGCTTACTTTGCTATAAGTAGTTTGTTGCATGGTAACGTACAATTTCTACCTACAGTTTTCAATGTTTTGGGAACAAAAAATCATGGAACGTGTAAAGTGCTGCATACAATTATTTAAGCAACTTGCAAAGTTGGCCAATTAACTTCAAGTGGATGGAGTTGGGCAGGACATCTGGCAAGACGTGGTGATGGCCGGTGAAGCAGGGTTTAAACCAATGATGGTCAAGGTCAGGTTGAAGAAACTTGAGCCGTCCAAAAGTGCGTTAGGTTGATGATATCATCAAAGCCGCAAGAAACACCTGAATGAGGGACCCACAAGATCGAGCTTGCAAAAACAAAAGGAGCCTTTACCCAGCAGTGGGTGATTGTAGATTATGAATAGCATGATGATGACGATGACGACAAATACTGTATTAAAAACCAAAGGCGTCAGGGTTCTCCTATGCAGGAATATCGACATAATACAAACTGTGATCTCTGATTCATTTGGATGGCGTTCTGAAGGAACGTTTATTGACCTGATGATTATGATGATGGTGTCTTATAGGCACCTAATGAATGCATTAAAATCGATTCATGGGTTTACAGGAAATAAATAAATATGTTTTTAACAAAATGAAGCGAAATAGACGCTTAAATCAAGTTCCCCCCTTTTTCAAAATTGGTTAAAAGGATCAACGTCAGAAAGAATATGGTCCACACTGTATCCAGTCACATATCTCGCCGAGTGGTTGGACGCACACCTTTTGGGCGTAATATCGAAGATGTCCTAATTAAGGGGACGCGACATGGGCGGGTGCAAGCTATATTGCGACCTTTCAATAATGAACACTGGGGGAGGATTGAGTTAATCCAAGGTAGAGGATGAAGCGGTCTAGGAAAATGGAATCTTTTTGGATGCTCTGCAGAATATTTCAGTTCTCAAAGTAAGGCTTAATAATAGAGGAGAAAATACTTTCAATGAAATCAAATGAATGGCAGAATATGATCAAACTGGCAATGAACAATTGAAACCAAAAACAAATCATTTTATTTCATTTCACGGTAACCATTACATGCGCTTATGAAAAATCGAATTTAGGTGCACGATTTCAATTTGTCGTTTCCTATGGAGAAGAGCCGACTTTTAGATTGGGTTTAGAATAACTAAATCCTGAAAGATAATCCTTTAAGATATTAAGTACCCAAATAATAGAGGTTATCTAGAAGCTGTCAAATACGATGACACGTTTGGTGCAGTGGCTGAGCGATTGGCTTCTGCGCTACGGGTCGTGGGTTCTCGATTCCCAAACGAAACAAATTTGTATAACAATTTAAATAATTTGCATGGCCTACAGATGGTTTTTTTCGGGTCTGGGCATTTGTGTATGTGAGATTTGTGTCTAATCGCACCCACGATACAAGAGAAATTAAAAAAAAAAACAGCTCTTAATCTTAGTCGAATTTAGGTACACGGTTTCAATTTGTCGTTTCCTGTGGAGAAGAGCCGACTCTTAGATTGTGTTCAGGATAACTAAATCCTAAACCCAATCTAAAAGTTCAGAATATGAAATACCCAAAAGATAGAGGTTACTTAGAAGCTAACGATTAGGCCATGCCATATC
This sequence comes from Amphipyra tragopoginis, assembly GCA_905220435.1. Lineage (NCBI taxonomy): Eukaryota > Metazoa > Arthropoda > Insecta > Lepidoptera > Noctuidae > Amphipyra > Amphipyra tragopoginis. The sequence goes on along the minus strand of HG992010.1, from coordinate 1,604,944 downwards.
TTTCACTAAGTGCGTTATGTGTAGAAATTACTTTTGTTGGATATGCTGCAGAATCTATCAGACACCTAAGTTTGATGTTTCAAAGCTTTATTAGCAATAGTGCTAACCTTGTTGAATGATCGGATACCTGTTCATACTTCCACTTTCTCCATTTCTCCACCGCTACCACCTCCTCCATTAGCCCACTCCTCAACGGATAAAGGAAAATATTTGGCAATGAAATCCTCAGCTCCCTGTAATTGCGGCATGGCAGCCGAGATACCGCCGTTACAAAGAATCGTGTTTCAAACAGATACGGGAAATGTTTGCTCAAAACAATCGCGGATAAATGGATTACAGATACACGTGGAGAATTGGAGACACAATTAAGAGAAGCCTTTTTTTCTTTGAATTGATTTTCATTGGTTTGGGGGAAGAAAGATTGCATTATCTTTCGTGCACAGGTTGATTCAACTGAAAGATTGTTTGTTTTATTCATCATCAATACAATATATTACATTAGTCCAATTGCGGATCAGAATTTGACTATCACTTGAAAGAAATAAGGAAAGAAAACCAATTTATTTGCATCTTGACATGATGCATATAACAACCAAAATATACAGGGTGTCCCTGGAAGTATGGATCAAATTGAATAGGGGCGTGTGCAATGTCATTTCCAAATTTTTTTACCGAGAGAATGTCGGTGCAATTTTTTACGGTTCGAAAGTTACCAATTATTGTTTTTTCTTTTCAATCAGTTCGCATAGAAAAAAGTCATAAAAAAAACTATCAGAGCTATAATATTTTTTCAGCACTTTGGCGAACAGTAGACCTTTCTTGTGGTAATACTTTTACGCAGCTAGAAAACATGTGTTCAATAAGACAACACATTTACTGCAAAGGCTTTTTTGGTCTGGCAAAAATTTTACTCAAGTTTTTTCTACTACAAGTTTTGAAATGACCTTGCCTACGCCCCTATTTGATTCAATCCATACTTCCAGGGACAGCCTGTATAAAAACAAAAACAAAAAAGAAATCACTAAATATAAAAAATGGGAAAATACGCGACACATCCGAGCAAATCGATCATCACTCAGCATATTGCTGTGGCACAAGCACAGAGCATAGCCACAGCGCTGGTTTTCAACGACAGCCGGCGTCGACACAATAACATAAACCAGTGCGTTAACGGTGAAGGAAAAACATCGTGAGGAAACCTGCACACCTGAGATGACTCCATAAAGTTCTTGATGGTGTGTATCGATACCTCCTAAGTATACTGAGTCAACTAACAAATTTAGGTATTTTTATATTTTTACATAAACGTACATGATAAATCGTGATCTTAACGTTTATGTTAAAAAAATTTAAAAAAGAACAATAATTACCGAGATAATTTCACGTATACTAAATCAATTTTAACATCAGTTAAAATCGTACATTGTAAACTGATCTAAATAACATCGTAACAGTGTACGCGGGGCGTGAGGGGGGACGCATCGATACAAGTTTATTGCGGCTCAGTATACGATGAATGGCGGCGAGTGCGCACGCAATTTTAGGTAATAATTCTGTTTCGTAAAGTTACTTTTATTCGTATATAATATATCGTGGATGTATGTGTCTGATATAGTTGTACATGTTAAATTAATATTAGTAACAGAATGCAGTCAAACAGGGCGCGAAAAATTTTAAATTTACTCAATGAAAATGTGAATAATACCATTGATACAACAAACAATAACACAGGAATCGATGATTTGAATCAAACAAGGGATGAAGAGGGTAAGTTATCTTTATTTATGTGTATAAGTATGATTTTGTTATTTTTGTTTAATAATTCTTGTTCACGTCGCTTAGTACGCCGTATACTGATACAACTACAGTTACACCAGTATACGGCGAACAACCTATAAAAAGAAGACACTTGACTCATCTGGCTATAATAATGAATTAGTAAATTTTTTTATAGTTTTGTGTTAATTGTGTTATTATATTTGTTTTTATTAGTTAAATAAATTAATTATTATTGTAATGTTTAATACAAAAATATGATTTCTTATCTTTTTAATTTTATTTTTTGTTTGTTTTAGGGTCTCCATTGCCACCTGGTGCAAATTTTACGGAAGAGGAGCTATCAATACTTGATGATGTTGATTTGAATGACAGCAAGGATGTATTGCAAAATATTCCTTCTAACGCTTCAATATTATTCCCGGATGATATTCCTTGCTCGTCGCCTTGGGTATCAAATGGAGATTATAATAGAACTCAAAACGGAGATCGATCGCCATCAGTAATAGAAAACACACCGGGCAATTCGCCAATCCAGAGTAACTTTATTATTGAAAATTATTGTGATATCACTCCAGTACCGTCGCCGTATAATTCTTTTGCCCCATCACCTGTTAATTTCGAGTTATTTGACAGTCCTGCGGTCGCCACCCCTGCATCTGACATTAATGATATCACATACTCACCGTGCAATAATGACAAACGTCGTCGTAAGCGGATTTCCATAGCTAAAAAAGATAAAGGAAGGCTAAGAGAATGTTTTCAGAAAAAATGGAAAGATCAAGAGCGGAAATATAATGTTAATAGAGGTTTGGAATATGTCAGTAGAAACGGAAGAGTGCATGGTAAGAGAAATATGAAAACTTCTTGCCCCGTAACTTGTCGGAAAAAATGCAGTGAGAAGTTAACAGAAGATATTCGGCAAAGAATTTTTGATATGTTTTGGAGTATTGGAGATCACTCAAGACAATGGGATTTTTTGGCAAGGTATGCTGTAAGAGCTGAAAAAAAAAGAATTACTGTGGATAAAGAAAATTCAAAACGTCTTCATACTATTTCTTATTACCTTCCAAGCAGTCAAGGAGATAATATTGAAACTACAAAAATACCGGTTTGCAAGACCATGTTCTTGAGAACCCTTTCTATCAGTTTTAATTTTGTTTATACAGCTTTAGAAAAGTCCGATAAAGGAAATGGATTTATTGAAACAGATCAGCGTGGTAGACATATTAATCATCCAAAGATTATCAATGAAGATATCGTTCGAAGTGTTATAGATCACGTTGAAGCATTTTCCCCTGTAGAATCACACTACACTCGCCAAAAATCAAGTAAAAAATATCTTGAGGCCTCTTTATCCTTCCCAAAAATGTTCAAGTTATATAACGAATGGTTTGATTCTAATAAATACTCTTCAAAAGCGACTACGGTGAGACAATACCGAGATATAATTAATAAAAATATCAATATTGGTTTTCATAAACCCAAAAAAGATGTTTGTGAACAATGCCACATTTATGAAAATAACAAGGAAGTTACACAGACAGATAAAGAGAAGCATGAAGAGCATTTAAAAGAAAAAGAGAAAGCTAGGAAAATGAAAACACAAGATAAAGAATCAGCGTTACAAAATAATGAAATCCTTACAGCAGCATTTGATCTTCAAAAGTGCCTTAATGTACCTCACGGGAACGTTAGTACTTTTTATTATAAACGGAAACTTTCTTTGTATAATTTTACAATATTCAATCTGGGATCTCGTCAGGGTTATTGTTTTTCATGGCATCAACAGACAGCAAAGAGAGGCGCTAATGAAATTTCCAGCTGTGTTTTCAAGTTTATAGAGGATACGGTGGGTAATGGTGTCAAAGATTACCGGTTCTGGTCAGACAACTGTGGAGGCCAAAATAGAAACAGAATTGTATTCTTAATGTATATGTTAGCTAGTTCGAAGTTTGCTATAGATATTAGTCATCGCTTTCTAGTAGTGGGCCACACTCAAAATGAAGGCGACAGTATGCACGCTTTAATTGAAAGACAGACGAAAGATAAGATGCTTTATACGCCTGATCAATGGTATACAGCTTTTAGATTTGCCAAATCCGATGAAAAGCCATACAAAGTTACTGAAGTGTCTCAGGATTTAATTAAAGACTTTAAATCAAAGCTAAAACTTATAAACAACTGGACAACTACCAACGATGGATCAAAAATGCCTTGGAATAAAGTAACGGAAGTACTAGTTAAAGCGGAATATCCATTTAGGCTGTTTTATAAAACGAGTTACCAAGATGATGCTTACAAGTGGATAGATTGTGTAAAGAAACCTAAAGCTACACGAAATCGTAGAGAGTTAAATATTGATATAGATAATATTTCTTTAGCTTATCAGACACCCATTCCTATTGACCGAAATAAGCACAAAGACTTGATGGATCTTTGTAAGACACTGGTAATTCCTAAGGAGTATCATTTATTTTTTAATAATTTGATTTCAACGAACTCTATTGCAGCTAACGACAGCGATTCTGATTGATCTCTAATTTGTTAAACCTTATATTTTTTGAGAATTAGAAATGCCTAGACTGTTGTGTTATTAATTTCTATTATTTTTATTAATATTGTTTAACGTAAGTTACCATTTTTAGTTCTTATTATTTTTATTGACGTACTAGAGAAGTACCTGTTTTAGTATTTTATTTTGATTGATTGTTTATTGTTTTTTTATGAAACTGATGATGGAACATTGATAATTTGTTAAATGTTGATTTGTTTTTACTTGTAGCTTTTAGTAAGGCTGTTAAAAAGAAATTCGTACTTAATTATAGCGAAAAATAGGAATTTCATTTATTTTTTAATAGATTAATTGATTTCAACTAATTCTAATGGATCTAACGACAGCGATTCTGACTGATTTCTAATTTGTTAAACCTTATAACTATTTTTTGAGCATTACAAATGCCTAGACTGTTACGTTATTAATTTCTATAATTTTTATTATTGTTTAACGTAAGTTACCATTTTTAGTTCTTATTATTTTTATTGACCTACTAAAGAAGAACCTGTTTTAGTTTTTATTTTGATTGGTTGTTTGTTATTTTTTATGAAACTTTAATGATGGAACATTGATATTTTTTTTAATAGTGATTTGTTTACGTTGTAGCTTTTAGTAAAGCTATTATGTTAAAAAGATATTCCTACTTAATTATGGCGAAAAATACATTGTGATTCTTCAACATGAGTTGTTTTTGGTTTATGATTCTTGTTCTTCTTCCTAGCTTTTATTAATCCCACATATCGTAAGGTCTTACAAAAAAAAATACTAATAAAAAACCTCGGTAAATTACATTGGTCCAGTGTACGTTGAGGTTTCAAATGTTAACATTGCTAAGTACTTTCCTAGTATAATGAGTCAAGTGATATAAGTTCAACATTTTATTATTAAGTGAGACAGAAAACCCCGAAAACAAACAAAAGTAAAATTATATTAATAAAATGACAATCATATTTCATGTGATTTTGGTGTAAACGATGAATTTTGATGGACAACGTACATGAATATAACTGGTAGTTAAACCATTTCACCATTGAGTCCCGCCGGCGTATACCCAGTCATGTACATAAAATGTCATTTAGAAACAAAAATCAGCAAAATCATTTTATACCAAAGGAAGAGCTTACAATTTTTATTAAAAAAACATTTACTTTATTTCGAATTAATTTGATTTCATTAAAATATAAACGATTTGCCTTCAAATCACTCTCCTATAAAATAACTTTATTGTCAGTTGACTCATTATACTTAGGAGGTATCGGTATAGTCTGTCAAACAGGCCGGCGTGGTGGACTGAGACTGTAGTATCACCTTCATGATCGTCATCTTCACCGACTGGACATTTTTATATTTGATATCTTTTTTATTGATGACAGATAGGGATTCTCAAAGGAACGACGAAAGGGTGCGGACTGCCGGACGGCTGAATTACCAGCACTCCGCCGAGTGAACCCTTACCGGGCCTCCGGCACTGCTACGCTGCTGAACTACCAGCTCCCCGCCGAGTCGGCCATTGCTGGGCCTCCGGCACTGCTACTCTGCTGAACTACCAGCTCCCCGCCGAGTCGGCCATTGCTGGGCCTCCGGCACTGCTACGCTGCTGAACTACCAGCTCCCCGCCGAGTCGGCCATTGCTGGGCCTCCGGCACTGCTACTCTGCTGAACTACCAGCTCCCCGCCGAGTCGGCCATTGCTGGGCCTCCGGCACTGCTACGCTGCTGCACTACCAGCACTCCGTCTGGTTGTCGAGCTACTGAATCACCACCGCACTGCTAACCTTCCAACCTTCACCTCACTTCGTGCTCGCATTACCGAGTTCGCAGGATTATGTGTTCCATCAGTTACAGTTCATTTAAGTGTGACTCCCAGATTTACTGACTTAGTGTTTTTTTATTACCATATTATAAAGTTGTCGTGTTTTAAGTGTTTTCCTTATTTGCCCGACTAGGGATAGATAGGTAGGATTCACTGATAACGTCACATTCTTTACAACTGGTGTAGCAGACGTGCTCTCAGGAGATCCTAGGGCCGTCTGTTACATTACAAGACCTATCATTCTGAGAAGAGGCAAGTGCCCAGCAGTGGGACAGTGATGGGCTGATTATGTTATGTAGTTGAATAGCTGCCCCAAGAGTCACGAGTTTGATGTTGGCACGGCATACAATTTTGTATGGATAATTGTGTTCTGGCTAACTTTTTCCTATGTTCGTGTCAGCTTCCAGTCTCACCAGATGCTAAATACCAGCTTTTTACACGAAGCGACTGTCATCAAACCTCTGCAACCCAGTTACTGGGCAATACCGGTATCCTAAGGTTAGAGGTCTCGTGTAGTGCCGGACTTAAAGAATAGCACTACCCCATCTCTCCCCGTGGGTTTCGTAAAAGCCGACTAAGGGATTCTCTAGAGGATGGGCAGCAGCATTCTCTGAGTACTTTAACAGCTATACTGCGATCGCCAACCCGCCTGCCAGGCGTGGTGATTATGGCAAACTTCCCCAACATTGTTTGGGGGAGGCCTATGTCCAGCAGTGATGATGATAATGATGGAGTTTAGACCGTTTCTCAGACTTTCAGGCTCCTAACTACCCATAACGACTGTCATAGGTATTCGTATGACACCTGACGGCTTATCGTGCTTTCCGAAGCACGGAGGGGTCTCGATGTCTAACGAACGATCATCCAAAGACGGACCGCAGCAAGCTGTAGCTTAACCTTGCAAATCGTATGATCAGGTGTTTGTAATTAGCCACGAGCCCCTCGATTACGATTACGGACTCCAAATTCGGATGATTCTGCCTGCGATTTCCTGCTGTATTTGCACTAGCGATACAGTTCAAATCGACAAGGCAACGACTTTTTCTAAAGCATTTCGATTATATCGCAAGAAAATGTTCAAAGATATTTTTGCACCATCTAATTATTTAAAACATGTTCCAAGCAGCCGGGAGCTTTGATAATGCATTTATAAACTCCCTCTAATGGTCTAAGTGTGTAATTTATGCTTATCTTTGCGATAGAAAAAACATTGTGTGTCCCAGGTGTACGGCAGGTTTAACAGCTGCTAATTCTAATATTAAATTGAGGGGATCGAACATAGAATAGTGTGTTTCACACTTTATCCTGTTTACTTTGCAGAGCAAAAAATCTGTATGGCTCCTTTTATAGTACATTCTTACTACAAATTATTCCTTTACGTTTTGTGGTTTTATAAACTATGTTTTTTTTTAATTCATGTTCTACCTAGCCTGTTCCGATCTATGTTGGGTTCAGCTTCCAGTCTATTCAGGGGGTCTACTCTCTAAGCACGAAGTCCGTGATTTCGGCCTTAGTTACGGGCGTTTCCTACTCCCTATCACTTATGGACATACAATTATTTCGGGGCCCGAACTAAGAATAAATGACAACACGATTTGACAGTTGTCCCTACTACCGATGTGTTTTTGCCCGTCCGAAAAGTTCAACTTGACACTTGTTTTGTTCACTCCTACGTTTCGGGATGCTTTCGGGCTAGCGACTAATTTCGTTGACGGACTTAGGGAGTTGGCCCACAGATGCGGCTGACTACTAGTATCTGGGGGCCAACTCCCTAAGTCCGTCAACGAAGTTAGTGGCCCGTCCGAAAATATCCCGAAACGTAGAAGTGAACAAGACAGAACAGTTTTACATGGAGCGACTACCATCAGTCCTCCGCAACGTAGTGACTGGGCAATGCCGATACCTAAGGTTAGACTGGTGGCCAGAATATCGAACTTCTGACTACCCGTAACTGTCATACCGTGACTGTCACAGGTATTCGTATGATACTTGGGACCAACAGTCTACGGCGCTCTCCGTAGCCTGCAGAGGTCTCGATGTATAACGAATGGTCACCCATCCACCGAATGACCACGTCAAGCGCAGCTTAACCTTGGAAATCATATCGTCCACACTAGCCACGAACCCATCATTTCACTTTTTTTACACTTACTAGCCCGTAATTAAGCCTGGCTGAAAATGGTCATGCACCGCCAAAGATGAATTCGCCATAATCACCAGGCTTGGCAGGCGGACTGGTGATCGCAGTTTCTTAGTTGTTACCAGACATGGATGATGCTGCTACCTGTCCTAAGATAATCCTGTGACAGGAATCCTTTGGCTTCACAAGTGGGCTATTTACATAGATTTGTTAACAGAATTATTACATAACATATTCCATGTGGTGCCGCTTGTAAAGAAAGAAGAATAGCCCTACCCCATATCTTCCCATGGGTGTCGTAAAAGGCGGCTAAGCGATTCACTAGAGGATTTGCAGCAGCGTTCTCTGAGTACTTTAACAACCATACTGCGATCGCCAACCCGCCCGCCAAGCGTGGCGATTATGGGGAGGCCTATGCGCAGCAGTGGACGTCTTTCGGCTATATGATGATGATGATGATGATAACATATTCAGCCTATACTGCTATACTGCTCGGCAGAAACCGCTGCTCGGAATGAGAAAAGTATAGGGCCATCTAGCCGACCTAGTGCGGGTATTCCTCATTATAATTTCCTTCACAGTTAACGCAAGCTATAATCAAAATCTAATCCGCACATGAAGTTGAAAAATCAGAGCTGCGTACCTGGGGCCCTACTCCCTAAGTCCGTCAACGAAGGTAGTCGCCAGCCCGAAACGTAGGAGTGAACAAAACAAGTGTCAAGTTCAACTTTTCGGACGGGCAAAAACATATCAGTAGTAGGGACAACTGTCAAATCGTGTTGTCATTCATTCTTAGTTCGGGCCCCGACATAATCGTATCTCCGTAGATGATAGGGAGTAGGAAATGCTCGTAACTAAGGCCGAAACCACAGACTTCGTGCATATTTACCTAAAGTGATTTTTTAGCTACGAACGTATGGATTCTTTATTAATTCTTAAAATATTTTTTTTTTGTAAAAAAAAACCGTCTTTCCAGGAACACTGGGAATGCATAACTAATCGAGTGTATAGTATGGAGCGACTTCTAAAACTGATTTAAAAAAAAACCCGTGATTTTTGGATTGCATAATTATTTAAAATTAATGTTTAACCCCCGACGCAAATATCGTCGCTCGCATGACTAAAAGTCCTATCTCATTTTTTAGCTGATTTGAGTTAGAATCACTATGAGAATAAGAATAAGCGGCGGAGCGGTAGAACCGCTACATTTTTCTATTCGTGATTCTTATTCTCATAGTGATTCTAACTCAAATCAGCTAAAAAATGAAATAGGAGTTTTAGTCATGCGAGCGACGATATGTGTGTTTGTAGAGTGGTGTGTGTTAGATATAACAAAAAAAATAAAATAATTGTCCCGGAACCGCAGGATTTTTTGGATACAAAAGCTCATTCCATATTAGCCATTATCGCAAGTTTAGGTGAATATGCATCCAAATTTTTTTTGAATCCAAATTTTTTAAATTGGACGACACGTTTGGTGCAGTGGCTAAGCGATTGGCTTCTGCGCTACGGGTCGTGGGTTCGATTCCCACACGGAACAAAAATTTGTATGGCCTACAGATGGTTGTTTCGGGTCTGGGCGTTTGTTTGTGAGATTTGTGTCTGTAAACGCACCCACGATACAAGAGAAATCTTAGTGTGGGGCAACGTTTTCAAAAAGAAAAAAAAAAAAAAAAAAAAAAAAAAAAAAAAAAAAAAAAAAAAAAAAAAAACGATCCATACCTACTAATAATAGTACAGAGCTAGACTATCAAGGTTTTTCCAAATATTCTGTCAACAGTTGTTTTATTCCCTGACAACAGCTTATCCTTTACAACCTACACAATACACTCGTCGGCAAACTAAAAAGTAAATTCAGAATACCTTAAAAGCCATTAAGAAAATAAAACTCCTTTCGTTTTATTGGTACTTTGACAAAGGTGTGAAAAGGTATGTACTTAAAATGTCGGTATTATGGTCCTCTGGACCTCGTAATATCCATATATAGGAATTGTTACTATTATACTGCTCATTAAGCTGCATACTTTTTGTACACACCCTTTAAGTGTGTACAGGGTGTATACAGAGCGTCTCTAGATAATTTTCACAAACGAAAATGTGTGAATTAATAAAAGAAAAAAATGGAAATGTCAACATTTTTTTTTAACAAAACTCAAATTTATAAGCAATAATTTCAAATTTTCTTCAAAGTAACGTATTTTTTAAAGGTTACTCTTTATTTGCTGTGCAACATCAATTCTTAGCCATCATTATTGTTTTTATTTATACGAAATACACGCAATGAATAAAAAGTTATTTATTTTTATAAATTCGATATTGAATTTAAGGTTTTTTTCATTTTTTTACTGTAATTACTCGGTAGGTAACTCAATCATAAAACTATTCCTTAAATAATAAAAAACAAAACACCACTATCCTTCAAATCGGTTGTACTTCAAATAATAAGTAACTACAACCTGTATACGAATAAGTTACACATTACCATAACATTAGTATTAATGAATGGATATTTCAGTTTTGCATGTTAATTTTATGTTAATGAAATAAAAGTGTTTTAACACGGGGTATAGAAAAACGGATCATTACCAGCTGCTTGGAATATCTAGAATTTTATCAAGGAATCGCCTGAGAATTGAGATACTTACATACTTTACCCTTATCGATACATAACTTTTAAAGAGTTTGCTTGACAGGGTCTCATTTTTCGACAGTGATGCTTGTTCTCTAGCGGTTGAACGCTTGCCTTCCGTGCAGGAAAGAAAGAAAGAAAGAATGTTTGGTCATCATAATAAGTCACATGGTGTGATATATAAAAAAATGCTATGACATTAAATAGGTTCAGTGTAGTATTACGTGACCAAAAAGCTTCAGCTCAGCACATGTTGCAGTAAGACTACAGGGCTGGTTTACAGCTGAAACCTAGCACGAGTTTGAGTTCGACCCGGCCCACACATCTGACTTTTCGAATTCATGTAGGTACAGATCAGAATCAGGTCATTACTTGCGTTAACGGTGGAGGAACTACATCTTAACAGGTTTACTGTCCTGATAGCAGACACAATAGTTAAACAATGCCGATGTTTACATGTCATTCACGGGACAGGGAAAGGGTTAAGGGAACGTGACTCCCGAAAGGGCTCCGAGTAGTTCGTCAACCCGCACAGGTCGGCGTGGTGGTATAACGCATAAACCCTTCTCATACTAAGAAGAGGCACGTACCCAGCGACGAAAGTAATGAGCTGATTATCTTATGTTATGTCATGCTGCTACTGAAACGGTCTACTAGGTTTGCAACTCATTGTTATCATGAGAAGGCCGAATCCACTCGGAGAAGGAGGTGTCGGGGAGACAACTGCCTCGGCGTCTAACACGTCGAAACACCGCCTGCACCATTTAAGGACAGGCGGGCCTTTGGAGTCGCAGGCGCTCAGAGTGGGGACTCTGTCTTCCCGTTGAGTGACTTCAGAGGAGACGGTGGCACGGTGGTCACGTGCTGCCTTACACACCGAGGCTCAGGGGAGACTCCTTTACAGTGTCTTCAGGGATATGACCTAACAGGCATTGCACAGCGGAGTTCTGAGGTGGTATTTTAAAAAGACTCAGTACCCCCTCTATGTGATGATGGTAACCACCGGAGGAGTGGTTTTAGTGAGGTAAGAATCACACACTTCCCTGTCTTATGCGAGAAAGCTGGGCTCTATTCGAAGGTGGCGCAAAAAAAAACAAATACTATGCAACGCATAGGAAACTGCGTTTTATTATTGGTCAAGATACACGACCAATAACGATAGGTAAGTAGTAAAACACAGAGCATAAGTGGGTCGACATCCAGTCTGACCAGATGCGGCTGAGTGTAACAGTAATTGGAGCGATGTCCATATGACTTGTCTAACCTAGTAAATAGGACGTTTGTTTAAAAGCTAGTTCACACTACTACCTACCTAATACTACACGTAACGTGTCTGTAAACACAACCACGATACCGTACCTAGCACTAGTTTCAAGAGTAGTATAGCTCCTTGTGAAATAGTTCGTCCGGAGAATAGTACCTCCATACCTATTTCTGCCGATAAGCAGCATTGCTGTTCCGATTTGAAGGGTATAGGTGCCGGTGAAAGGGGTTCGAACATTTTTCTATGGAAGCTGGCATAGGCCCCGCCGCCATTTTCATTTTTTTCCAAGTTGCGGTGCACGATAAGACTAACATGTTTTGTGTTCATGTTTAAGTCCAAATATATCGGCAACGTGACACTTTAGGGCACCATATCCCTGATATTTTTCGTTTGTCTAAGTGTCCTCTACCCATATATGTTAGTGTAATCGTGCGCCGCAAATTGGAAAAAAAAAATGCCAGCGGGGGGGCTATGCCACAAAGGTTCTATCCCCTTACCGGCATTAACCCGTAACGCCGGTCAGTACCCAGCTAGGCTATTGACCGGCGTTACGGGGCGTAATGTAACGTGTTACACAGCGAGCGTTCGTGCAGTCAGTACGGGGAAACAAGGCGCTCGTAACGAGCAACGAGCGGCTCGTTGCTCGTTACGAGTGCTCCACCCCGGTGTCGGTTTTTTGGCGAATCCTTTGAGTGTTACGCGCTTCAGTCAGTATGTCGCAGCGAGTCGTTACGAGCGCATTGTTAGTAACGACAACCACCAGATACATTTCTCGTTTTAAACAAGTTTGATATCCAATAACTTTTCTTTTTTTTCTTCTTAATTTGGATTTTACAATAATTGCGTAAAATCAAAGATCCCAACACAACTTCGTCGTCCGAGATCTTGGCTACGAGTTGCAATGAATCTGGAGCACGGGCGAGCAAAGAGTTCGAAACGAGCATGGAATGAATGGTCCATTACGGCCCGTAACACCGGTCAGGGGCCTAATTCTTCTAAAATAAATCTTGATAAATCACAACCGAACCAAGGCCGAACCGTTCATTAAGACAGTTCTCAATTTCAAAAGCTGTCGAATAGTTTGACAAAAAACAAAATCAATCATTTTGAAAGTTTTCGAAAACAAAAACTGACTGACGGTTGTGGTTCGATTGCGTTTGGCAACAATTTATTTTAGGAGAATTGGGCCCTTGGGCCCCAGTACCCACCTTAGACTTTCCAACTTTGTCTCTAAGGTTGTCAACGCATCAGCAATCCTTTTGGTAGGTGTATATAAGCGGCAGTAACCAGTTACCATCAGGTGGACCGTCGGCTTGATTGCCAACCTATTACATAAAGAAGTACCTCTATCGCGATTGTGTTTACAGACAAATATCTGCACATGCGCCAAACACCGAAACTCAGAACAATTATGTATCCTATCCTAACTAATATTATAAACGCGACAGTAAGTTTGTTTGTTACCTTTTCACGCCTAAACTACTGAACCGATTATTCCTAAATTTTGCATATACGTTGTCAGGTGTACAGAAACGGAAATAGGATACCTTTCATCCCGAAAAAGTACTGTTCTCGAGGAAAACAACAATAACGTTCATAGATGGCGCCACGTGTCTTTCGAATCATGATTGAATTATAATTGTAGAAACTTTAGTAGTGTGTTAAGAGTTGATAGTCAAATTTTAAATTAACACGAGTGAATCCGCGGGCAAAAGCTAGTAGACCATAGACAAATACTTGTTCCGTACGGGAATCGAACCCGTGACACCTTGCACAGCAGGTAAGCGCACAGCCACTGCACCGATCGCATCGTCGTCTATTTTTTAGCCCTTTATTATAAAATAACTTGAATTACCAACATACCGTAATACAAGTATCTATTTCTTTTACATTATAGGTACTACCTTTTTCTATCCTAAGGCCTGGACTCCACCAAAACGGAGATATGCGGAGATGTCCTGAGCGGAGACGAGAAGAGATGTTTTTCAGCTAGGGTGTATCCACCGAAACTGTGCGGAGATGCGTACTAGCTAGACTGTAGCGGAGATGTGTGCTATATAGGGTGGAGATGTGCACTGACTAGAGCGGAACAGAGCTGCGTGCGGCGAGCGTTGTGTGAACGCACAGTATATTGCGATCTGACACGAAAGGTAGACGTCTGTCATCTATACATATAAAAGGAGAAGCTGACTGACTGACTGACTGATCTATCAACGCACAGCCTAAACCGCTGGGGTTAGAAAGTTGAAATTTTGACAGTAGGTTCCTTTTGTAATGTAGACATCCACTAAGAAGGGATTTTTCGAAATTCAACCCCTAAGGGAGTCAAATAGGGGATGAAAGTTTGTATGGAAAATCGTCACTTAACGGGTTCAAAATTTCACGCAAGCGAAGCTGCGGGCGAAAGCTAGTGTCGCTATACAAGTTGACCTGACAAGTTGACATGAGAAGTGTGACACCGCTCACTGCATGCTGCACACATCTCGTCTCCGCTGCGTGCCGTCGTCAGCTTGCGAGGCAAAGCTCACATCTCCGCTTCCATCGCGCCATACAAAAATAATACATCTCCGCTCAGTGGTATCCACTTAAGCTGAGTGGAGACGAGATGTGTGATTATCGAAATTATAGAATAGAATAGAATAGAATATACTTTATTGTACACCAAAATTGTAACATAGCTCTTATACAAATAATTTAGTGAAGGGTACAATGGCGGTCTTATCGCTGATAGCGATATCTACCAGACAACCTTTGGATGGACAGGAAAACAATGAATAAGATAGGGGGGATAGTCCGTGGTGTACTGCTGGAAAATATATATATACTATATACTACACACAATACATAGACATACTAATTACATATAAAAATTATATATATATATTATATATATTGTTTATATGTATAAATATGTTATATAGTTAAGCGATAAGGAAAAACAAAGTAGGTTGATGATGAGGTATTGATATCATGAAGAAATAGAAATGTGTTGAGAGTAGAAATGATCTTTGACTAATTTTTTAAAAGAATCCAGTGACTGAGCTTGTCTTACTGGCATCGGCAGTGCATTCCACAAACGTATAGCCTGGACTGTGAACGATTTGTCATAGAATTTGGTAGCATGCGAGGGCATTAAAAGTCTCAAATCTTCCGATGATCTTAAGTCTCTAGTATGAGTGTCATGAAGGAACTTAAAACGTTCTTTGAGATAAAAGGGGGTTGCAGGATTGAACAGAATACTGTAAAGCAATGATAAGATACGAGCATTCCGGCGAAGGCGGATTGGCAGCCAGTTGAGCTTAATGCGAAATTCTGAAACATGATCATATTTGCGTAAACCAAATATGAATCTGATGCAAAAGTGTTGGAGTCGCTCAAGCTTATCTAGCTGCACTTCAGTAAGATCAGGATAGCTGACATCGGCGTAATCAAGGATTGGGAGAAGAAGGGATTGGGCGAGCGCAGTTTTAGTGGCATTATATTGGTTTTTTAAAACACATCTCCGCTCCGCTCGTCTCGTTTCCGGTTTGGTGGAGACCAGGTCTAAGTTAGGTTCCTTTACAGACTTGGCAAAGAAAAACATCTTTAGCGTGCTTTACAACAGCAATATTATTATCTTTTTCTTTTAAATCTTGTTATACCTACTAAAAAAATATGTAATCCAAACAAGCCAAGACTTTAGCCGGGCTATAAATTTAGTAAGTCGTTAGTAAGTTTGTGAGGAAAGTGAAAGACTCCTAGTGCTAACGTCAAATCAGTGAACATTCATGAAGCGTCCGCGGCTTTGTCCTGTCTGGCAACAATTTGATTTGGTCAACAACAAAAACAACATTTTATGACTTAAATAGCGTTTTGTTCTATCGTTATAGTTTTTTTGACTAGATTGACTGTAACAGCGGTTACGCACTGCATCCGATCCGGATTCGTGAAAATAAGAATATAAAAAACTCGGACCGAATTCGGATATTGCTTTTCGCACTGTATCCGATCCGAGTTGGTGAAAATACGGATCTAGAGTCTAAAAATCTCGAACCGAATTCTGATATTGCTTACGCACTAATCCGATCTCTGATCCAAATCCAAGCAATTCAGGGGCCATCTTTGGCGTATGTCCGATTTGAATCCGAGTTATTGCGAAAGCGTTCATACAAGCGTCAATATTTCTTCCGAATTGAAAACTCACGGATGTTTATCGCTAGCAGCACTTTAATAACCCATTAAAATTAACCTCAAAACTTGCGGTGCAATATAAGCCAATTACATGCTTTGTAGGTTCTTTAATGAACGAAATAGTTACCTATACCTAGTATTATCATTGGAATAAATTCACGCCTGTATTCCCCGAAGGGTTCGCAGAGGTGTTTAGTACAACCACATTTTGCCGTAATGTTTACGTGTCATGTAATAGGGGGCGAGCCTATTGCCATCAACCGGGCACGAATCCAGACTCCGGGCTGTTACTGAGAAATTCCACACGGAAAAACACAATGGACACTCTGTCCGACCTGGGGATCATACCTAAAACCTCACGTTCCGCAGTCGCATTTGCGACAGCTAGACCAACGAGGCAGTCATTATAATTATCATTGGAGTATTGAATTTAAAAAAAAATACAAATAATTTAATTTACCTATAAAACGATGTACGGATACGGATTCTAAGTTAAATAAAAGCGTAGTGAGTCATGGATTTTAAAAAACAAATTCAAAGTAAGCCAGCCGAAGTACCAAACAAATAAGTCACAAGAAGAACGAGTAGACCCTACATCAAGAAGCGATAAATAGAATTCAAGTCTTTACTTCTTCTTCTATCGTGTCCACGCGAACTATACGAGAATAGCTCATGCCGTGGTGAAAAGACTAGCCAGTCAGCAAGGTTGGTAGCGGGGCTGACTACCCAGGGTGCGCCGGACATACTTACGTATCGTCACTCGTGGAGGCTCTTTTCATGCACCCCAAGTCTTTACTAAATACACCAAAATGAGAGCAAATGAGAAAACAACCAACTAGTAACATACCGCCCTTTAATGATAGGGTGGAAATCAACCCCTGATTGAAGAGTGGGAGCTATTTCATCCCTCTTTGGCTTCAGAGGGTGGCGGCAGGGAGCACGCCGTCCTCAATTTTTTATTGAATAGTTTTTTTTTTCACAAAATATCTTAAGCATGTTCTTTTACAAGATTTCCAGAATTACGGAATTTATGAAGACAGGAATAAGTTTTGAAAGCGCCGAGATTTTCTACTTAAGTAGTTGAAGACGACGGCCGAAACGGACAAGCCGAATAAAAAAGTTAGCTAACTAATTAGGTTGATATTCAGGCAACCATTGAAAGGCAGTTTTAGCAAAAAATCCAGAAAACTTGTAATAATTGTCAGGGTCAGTCTGAATATTGGTGTTGTAATATTGAACAGTGAATAGGAGAATTGATAGTTTCGCGGTTAAATGCTTGCCCTCCATACTTAACTGTCCCACTGCTGGGCACAGGCCTCCACTAAAAATGAGAAAGGTTTAAGCTTTAGCCCACCATGTAGCCCTTCAAGTGCCACGTAAAAATAACTTTTATGGCAGGCGCACCGCGTCATTCACATTACCCAATTTATTAAACCAAATACCTTTAGATATCAGAGATACATTAAATAGTAAAAATATAAAACACAAACTAAAAGAGCACTATACAGGGTGGTAATTTGAAATGGGGCATGAAGGGCAGCTACCTTAACCATTGTAGCTACAGGAAAACGTTCTTAGAAGACTACCCCTAACTTTTGGGATAATTTCAATCGGCATTCACAGATTTTGAAAAAAAAGTACAGTCAGCGAGAAAAAGGGCTGTTTTCACAAAACTTTTTTACGATGCCAATCGATCCCATTTCCCATAAGGATCAAAAGACTCTTCCGGACCAACTGAGGTTTGAGTACTAGAAACGTCAGAAATAACAAAAAACTATTTGAGATGGGTTAGTTATAAGGGCAGCTACCTTAATCGTTGTCGCTACAAGAAAATGTTGATAGGAGACTGTCCATAATTTTTGAAATTATTTCGAAATGCACAAAAAAAAGAGAAAAAAATTTTTGGTACAGTCAGCAAAAAAATGGTCGGTTCTCACAAAACTTTTTTATAATGCCAATCGATCCTATTTCCCATAAGGATCAAAATACTCTTCTGGGCCTACTGAGGTTAGAGTACTAGAAACATCAGAAATCACGAAAAACAACATTTCGTTAAAAGTTACGTTCACGCAGAAAAAAAAGATTTTTTTATTTTCAAAATCTGTGACTGCAGTTCGAAATATTTTCAAAAATTATGGACAGTTTCTTAAGAACATTTTCCTGTAGCCACAACGATTAAGGTAGCTGCCCTTATTACTACCCCATCTCAAATAAGTTTTTTGCGATTTCTGACTTTTCTAGTACTCCAACCTCAGTTGGTCCGGAAGACTTTTTTGATCCTTATGGGAAATGGGATCGATTGGCATCATAAAAAAGATTTGTGAAAACAGCCCTTTTTCTCGCTGACTGTTCTTTTTTTTCAAAATCTGTGAATGCCGATTGTAAGTATCCCAAAAGTTAGGGGTAGTCTTCTAAGAACTTTTTTCTATAGCTACAATGGTTAACGTAGCTGCCCTTCATGCCCCATCTCAAATTACCACCCTGTATAAACTCAATTACATTTTAACGTGTAGATTGGATTCTACTGCCAACAGCGCGTTGACTAAATCTCAGGCCATGGCATGCTAAGACAGACCCCAGAGGTCTAATAGTGTGCTTTGTTTGTCTTTAAGAAAAAAAACTGTAACGTATGTATTAAATAAATAAAAAAAAAAAAAGGTTGGCTCGGTGCAGGTTGGCGGACTACACATTTTATACTATCAAGAAAACATTTTGAAGTCCTCTCAGGTGTGCTGGTTTCCTCACGATTTTTTCCTACGCCGTTATCGCATGTGATAATCAAATTATGATTTGCACATGAACTTAAAAAGTTAGAGGTGCGGGCCGGGATCTAACTCAGACTCTTCTGCTTGGAAGGCAAGCATTCAACACATAACAGTTATAGACAATAACTGCAATCTATTTATTATGTAATAATTCATCAAAGGGTAGGTAGATAACATACTATCATGAGGTTTCAAAAGGACAGTTGGTTCTGACAAACGTTGTGATAAAAAAGGATTAAACACGAACAAAATTATTTGATTAACATGACGAATAAAGATATATTTCACACGAAACCGCGATAAAATTACATACTGACAAACAAATGATAATTCGGAGCTTACGAAGCTTAAATAAGATTAACAATTCTGGTAGTTCTCAAGAAAAATTCCGAGGAGTAACAACAAAATCATCTCCGCAAACAAGAGGAAATCACCCTTAAATCATGACAACAGAGTCGAAAATCGCAGCAAAAGTAAACATTATTCGTAACGTTTGTATATTTTACAATGTTCTTGCAAACTTATATTTGCAGATGATACCAACGTTACAACTGTAGCAGAAAGTTCAAATTTGCTTGAAACAGATGTAGATAGAGGATGTGGGCCTACTAGGAATGAGGTGAACACACCAAATATTGACATTAGACTTAGTGGATACGACATAGAAATGTGTCCAAATACTGAGGTGTCGATGTGTATTTGTAGAGCAATAGAAGGCGCAATAAGATGGCGAGGATCTGTTGCTGATGTGCGATACGATGGGGGAATACTGTCAGATTTGAAGTGGGCAAACTGATATTATGTAAGGTGAACTGGGATATTGTTTTGATGAGCGAATCTAAGCTATGATCTTGCTGGGAGAAGAACTATAAATAAAATATAATACAATTTTATCCCCCAGAATTCTGAAAGTCTGATCAATTGTTTCTATTGTCAATGAATGTGATTGGTCGACCAAAATACTAACAACCAATCACTTGAGTTGAGATTTGTCATCAGATTAGTTAATTTTTGCGTTGATCAGCTTTTCAGAAACTGAGTGGTTATTAGTTATAAAAATTAAAACAATAACCAGCTATTGCCACGATGTCACTAGCATCCTAGAGGAACTACTTTATGTACCCAGAAATAAGTATCCTATGTCCTAATCCAGGTCATGGTATACCTGTGTGCCAAATTTTATCCAAATCCGTTCAGCCGTTAAGGCTTGATTGATTTACAAACATCCAAATTCACAAACAGGATAGATGCGTAGTATTCTTAACTGGCGTGCGTGTACGACAAGATATAAGAACGTGGACGAAGCGAAAGGAGCATGTAAGGATCGTAGGTTTTGGCCTTCTACAATTTCTGCCTTCCCCCATGAAAAAAAGGCGTGAGTTTATGTATGTTTTGATAGCTCTTATTTACTTCCGTTTCTTTCTTATTTTATCACAGTGAAAAATATGCGTAAAGTTTAGTTTTGTGCAGAACAAAATTGGCTGTAATACCAAAATCTATTTTTGTTGCCAAAATTGTATCATCTTCAATTTTAAAAGCTCTTATATCTCTAAATTCATCACCCTCCCATACCCTATCGTTTTCACAACATTAGTTTAATTCCCCTTTCAAATCATAGCCTAGCTTCGGATCTTAAACGTTCATAATTTCTGTATTAAGAATTCACTTTATGCAATGGGCCTACCCGAGTCATTCGCTTGAAACCCATGAATAACTTATTTTCGTTTTGATGTGCAATTAACTCTTTCTTAATTGATGAAGCTTTAGCGTTAGACGTTTCGTGTTATTGAAAATTTAATTTTCGCCTAATTGCTATTCGAGTGCTGGTAGCATTTTGTTTTTGGTAGGTAGTGATTTTCGGAAGTAAAATTGTGTTGCGAATTATTATGCGACGAATTTAACAGTGATTTTGTTTAAATTTGTTACTTTTTTTAAAGAGACGTAGCACAAGGCAGTTCTATAATCAATATTAGAAACAAAAATTAGTTGCTCTTTATGACATAAAAATGGCTGAGCAAAGCCGCATCGTAATCGAGACATTATCAGAACTAAGTACATACTATAGATACTAGGCACCTACTATGATAACTGAAGTAAAAGATCTTGTTTTTTTTTCTTTTGTGTCAAAGGTACAATTTTAACCCTTTTATTACGAGAGATGGTTTAAATCAAGTATATGTATAGTAACCCCAGAATAAAATATGCCCATCATTTTTAACTTCATTTCACAAAAAGAGACGGGGTGATTTTAAATCTAGTTTTTACATAGAGTATCCTCATATGAGGGGTAGAGTTTTGGCCGAGTAGGTGGCCATATTGATAGCTGTATCAGTGGCGTTTTTTAGGTACTCAAAGGTGTGTGGGCACTAAGGACAACCTAGCCAGTGGGAAATGGTCAGGAACGCACTTGCACTGAACGTGGGTCGGGTCTATGATGCCCGATTTTGCTAAATTATGATTTTATCTTAAAAAATATTAAAATTAACCAAAGGGATAGAGGGGAATCTCTTTATATTTTCCTTACTAGGATTCATGTGCTATACATCTAAGACCCTGTTTGTGCTTACCAGCAGATACGATTAAGTCAAAGAAAGAAAAATACAAATCAAGTACATAATCATTGATCCTTAAATTCTTCCATTCAGAATGAGAGTTATTCTGCCTATCCCGGCTACGTCAGCTTTCAGCCTAACCAGATGCAGTTTTCACGGCCAGGTTACCCAGTTGTCAGACTTTTGGGCTTCTGACTACCCGTAACGACTGAGTAAATAATTAATATCGCCAAATAAAGTAATAAATATCAGACACACCATTTTCTACAATTACATAAATAGAATCAAAAGTACAATCATATCTCCAATACAAAATACTCCGTCACTAAGCGAACGCTAATTACAACGTTACTCAAAACTTAACTAAAGCGCGTTTCGTTACCCTTACAATATAACTCGTGATTACGTGCGCGTCAATGGTTTTGCGTTCATTTGTTTTAATGACTTTGTAGGTTAGAGTTTCAATTGAAGTCGGGTTCAAAGATCACAAATGTTAATTATAGAAATAAATTAATTCTTTATCGAAACTTAGAACTATTTTACTTTAACTATTTATCTTGCTTTGGTGACGTCACAGTCCTGGTATTATAGTACAGTTACAAATTAATTCGATAGTTATTTTGTTTTTGTTTTGAAATAAGTTTAAGTTTAGGTGCTCATACTCCTTGCACACAAATGTTAGTGTCATGTCCGTACTTATAGTCGAATTTAGAATGTTCTTAGTAACTTTATTATAATCCTACTCTCCTGCTATAAATGTAACTCAAATACACGAATTTCTAATCAAGAATCTCATGAAAATAAAACTGTAGGCTATATTGTTAGCAGTCCGATCATTTCGAGGATAAAAACGTCTTAGGTATACTAAACAAAGCTGTTAAACAAAGGTACAGTTAGCGACAAAATTAGCTGAACATTAGAGTTTTGAAATGATTAAACAGCCAATTGAACTTTCCAAAAAGTATAATATAGTTTCAAATTGTAAAAGATGTTATAGGTAGCGGGCAGCACTGGGCAATGTTGACAAAGGAAGGTAGTCGTCGATATGGATCAACGCACCCGATGTTATAAAGGTGGTGGTCAATCGACGAAGCGGGAGCTTGCGGTGCTGAACAGCTGAAGAAGTCTGACCTTTTATATCTGACTAGCTTGTCCTTATTTTATGATCTTGTAGGTAATAATTGTGTAAAGTATTATATTGTGATCTAGTTCATGTTACTAACATTAACCCAAATACAAGTACTCTCAGTGGTGGAGAGTCTATGTTGGTTTTATTTACTACATTTACCTTGCTCGCAATCCTGACAATACCGATATTAGCTATAACTGTAATGATAGAATCACCCCATGAACGATTATGTTGTTGTGTCTTTTACAAAGAGTCTAGATACAACTCTGAGTATATCTTAAAGTTTTTATTTTATATCAATTCGTTTTCCAATTAACGCCAAGTTTAAAAACTTAAATGTTCTGCTACTTTTGTCGGTGACTGCATGAGACGTAATAATAATAATATCTACCCCATTTTCCTTACGAATACCTACTTCAAATTCTGGAATGAAAAACCACTCCGCCTTTATTTCCTACGTGATAATAATAAACTGCAACAATTAGAAACCCAACAAACATCCGTACTTTATTGCAGGAAACCCGTACCCTAATAGAACAAACGATTTGCCAGTACAAAATTAAACCGAGAAAAAATCACACCGATATATCTAGAACAGTTACAACCGCAACGCATTTGTTCTAAAACCCGATTATAATCACCAATTATCCCTTTGATCGAGAAAAAAAAACTTTTTTTTTACCAAAACAAAAGGGTCCCGAATTCGAGGGTACTTTAAATTAAACGCCAAACAAGGCTAGGGTAACGAAGCGTTACCGTACCGAGAGCACCGATGCGAACGTTCCAAAATTATAAATCTATGTTCGTGACAATTAAATTTGGTTGTACGGAAATGGTGATAGCAGCAGACTTTGGGATGAAAAAATAGATGAGTAGTATCCGGTTGAATTTGAAATGGAATGGAACCATAAAAGGGAAGAAAATTATGATAATAGTAGGTTCGGAAAAACCAGATTAATATTTTGCTTTATAAACACTTTATCTTTTATTTTTTTATTCGTCTTCTATCGTGTCGGCACGAGCAAAGGTGAAAAGATTAGCCAGTCAGCAAGGTTGGTAGCGGGGCTGACTGCTCAGGGTGCGCCGGACGTACTTAAGTATCGTCACTCGTGGAGGCTCTTTTCATGCACCCCCACTTTATTTTTTTATTGATGGGGTATCATCAAATGACTTCTTCCGCTCTGGGCGGAGCGGCAGGGAGTGTCAGACTCCTACTGACTAAAACCCATCCGCGTTCCTCCTAATACCCTTTGCGTTCCAGGGCCGCGGTAACTCTTTCGAATAAATACCGCTTTCCTGGCAGGCACTGGCCCTAGCAGGCCCCGTCTACTATGCTGACATCTCTTTGAGGCGCGCGTGGAATACAACGCGCCGTCGATCCGGGACTGGTTTTGATCGGACGGCGAGTCATCCAACGCTTGCCGTCTGCACCTACGGTGGCTGGAAATCGCCCTGCGACTCCCGACGCCCGGGGCGTCCTCTTCTGTTGCGGTGGCTGGGGCGTGAAGCTTGCTTCCCCCTCAAGTGGCTTGCCAGGAGACAGGCCACCTTCGCTAGCATTACTGCTTCGCAGAAGGAGATGACTGCTTCCCATGCCCCCTCGCTCCAGACCATGGATTGAACCAGGGCCGGACGCGAGAGGTCGCCGCCGATGTGCAGCTACTTGCAGTTATGATTACAAATATGTAATGAAATATGTTTCACCAAACGCGTTGTTATTAGCCCTCCTGGACTGTGGAGACCTCCCCAGTCTATACGGTGATGTCCTTCTTCTTCTCTTGTGTCGGCATGAGATTACTTATTTCTATAGGGTTTTATGAAGTCCAAGGTAACAACCCACAAACAGTTCCTGAACTAAAATCAGAAATCCTACGCGTAATTGCTGAAATTGGGCCTACTCTACGTCTTGGAAAACTGATTCGAATATGTGATCAAAGGGGTCAGGGTGTACCAGCTCGCCAAGGCAGCCATTTGGCTGACATCATATTCCAGAATTAACTTCAACCTATCTTCTTTAAAATTAATAAAAATCGTTAACCAAATATTTCTCCGTATTTAAATTTAAAATTAAATCCATGGGCTCCCCTTTATAACGTGTCATATACTAATGAGGGCAAAATTAACTACTTTAAGCTAATAAACTGACTTTGGACATAACATGGAAACAGAAGATGACATAGAATGACAAAGAAGATGAAAATAATATTCCGTCAAACAAAATATTCAACCGGAATCAAATTCATGACTTAGCCTTTTGTATTTACTACTCCGTCTATTGCTAACTAAAGTTTATTTATCCGAAGTCCTATAGTTATTTGCTTATCAACCCTCATTTTGACAGGCAGATAATTATAACCCGTTCACCCCTAGGCTAAAACTGGGCCTGTCACATTCCTTATTACATTCTTTGGGAGCCTTTTAAAATTTTTGGCGAAGGAAGTCTTGATTTCCGTTTCCGTTTGTCCGTCTGTCATAGACACGTCTTAGAAATGGGGTGTTTGTTTTCATTAAAATAATAATGAATTTATTAATTTCTGTTGATATTATTATTTAGTACCTACCGTTCTAACTAACGCCTGCTTGTATACAAGGTTAGTCGGAAAGGGGGTAAGTACTAATACGCAGGCCACTTAAAGTATCACTGATGACGGTTTTAAAGCAAATGTTAAAATTTCAAAGTTCGAAAATTTTTATTTCCATGTAAAATTATGTTTATTTTTCAAAAATTCTTCATCCTTACTTAATGGAGCTTCTAATTCGTGACCCCAAATATGACCTAAAATGTGAACACAGCTGATCATAGCTGAGGATAGATAGATTTTAGCACATTTTTTATGTAATTTTTGTACAGCTATTTCTCTTAAATTATTGATTTTTGGAGAAAGTGGTAGAACAAAAGTTACTCATTATTATGGGTACCCTAACACTCTTTCGGATTAGTACCCCCTTTCTGACTAACCTTGTATTTTGTTTATGTTGTTTAGAGTTTCCGCAATATCACTTTAGAAAGTTAGACCATTAGTAGTATTCGACCGCGATTCTCAAAATTTAAGTCGTCCCTAACTTTATTTTTTCTATTTGCCTCCTTGTTGATGGTCCTTGCGAACCATTTCTGCGTAACCGAGCAGTTATTGGCGTTACCTGAAGTATCTCCAGCCAATGGGGGGGAAGTAAAATACTTAACCTAAGCTAATTACTTGTACTAGACTAACATCATGACTACCTGCAACAACAGCACTAAGGGCGACCGCTAGTGGGACTCGCATCTCGGCTTAGAGCGTTGCTGGCTCCCGCTAGCAAGAGATTTAGAGGGAGATAGCTTGATGAGAGCTGTTTTTTTTTTTATATCATTGCCCCTCACTAAGATTTCTCTTGAATCGTGGGTGCGTTTACAGATACAAATCTCACAAACAAACGCCCAGACCCGAAACAACCACCTGTAGGCCATACAGCTTTTTGTTCCGTGTGGGAATCGAACCCACAACCCGTAGGGCAGAAGCCAATCGCTTAGCCACTGCATCAAACGTGTCGTCCGTTTTCTCATTCGTGTGTCGTTAATTATCAGTGTGAAAAGCTTGATGAGAGCTGAATCATCAGTGTGAAATCCCAACCTCTAATCGGACCTCAGATTTTAAAGGGCTTTGTCCAAACAAGCTTTATGTGTCAACGCTAGTTGAACATTCATTGAGAAATTGTGATGTTTTCTTGGTCTATTTAGATCGAGAGTCCGTAAATCGCTCCTTTAGAATTAAAGAGACCCATCTAAAAAACTAAGGTTTTAGAAGACGTTGAATAAAGCTTCGTATATTTATAAATTTTGTAGAAACGGGAGATTATTCGGTTGCATTACATTTCTACGCCACAATAGGCCTCTGTTTTATTAAAAGTCGATGAAGATGGGTCAGTCTATGAGTAAAAGTTGAAATCTTAAAAAATCGAATAGGTCTCTTTAATTCTAAAGGTGCGAAATGTTCGCTAGTTTCACAATACGGAAGCAAGATATAGAATTTACTAACGTTGATATTTCCTGCTGGTATTAGGTCCCATGGCTGTGGGGTACTATTGTTTCAACTCAATCGTTATCTTTGTTGACTCCTACAATTCGTGACGAATTTTGGGAGAGAAGTAGCAACCGAAACGTAACCTACATTACATTTTCTTTTATTTGTAATTTAATTGTTTTCAAATCCTCTCCCTAGCCCTATTTTTCTCAAATAATTTGTATTTGAGAATTACATTACAGTCGAAAGTAATTCTAATTCAATTGTTTTAAATTACATCATTTTTCTGAACAACCCTTTTATGTTTTCGTCACGATGCAAAATTAAAGGCAAGGCAAGGGGACGCTAATACTCGTAAATTATTAAGAAATCACCCTTTGCGAATATTGAATTTTCTCAACATTTTCTGTTAATAATGTTGAATTTATTTTTCTTGGAACAATATTGTGTTTTGTTGCGATTAATTTTATTTTGAGAACGACTTGAAATTGGCTTCGAAAAGAGAAAAAAGATGGCGTAGCTACGATAATAATTATTTCTACAATATAGAAAATTGTGTCATAATGGACGGACATTTTTGTCATCATCGTCATTACAGTAGTCCACTGCTGGACATAGTTCTCTTCAATAACACGCCACTGTACTCATTCCGCGGCCTCTTTCATCTAACTGCTTGCAGCCATCTTTCGAAGATCGTCACTCAGCCTAACTTATAAATGACAAATCACTATAATTTATACGTACCTACATTATTTTTCCTTTTTTTTTTCTTTTTAAGTTTTAAGTTTTTGCTATTTTTTAAATTGTTTCTGTACCTACTTAACATTTGTGTGTCATTAATGGCAAAACAGTGCACTGCTATTCTAATTATTTAAGATCTTAAATGTAAATACCTATGTTTAACAAATTAATGATTCTATTCTATTCTTAGCATAATTTTGTATCTAATCGGTGAAGGTTTTATTGGGCAAAATGTCGTTTAAAATGAATAAACCGCCTAATTAAAAAAAAAGATGGTCACAATAAATTCCTACGCCCATTCAAACCAATACACACCATTGTTACAAAGGTGTTAAAGCAACCGCCTTTTCAAATCAACTCGGAAATGAACAAAACATTTACACAATAGGTAATAAAAATAATACAAATGATATAACAGTAAAAATCTAATTAAATAAAATTAACTAGGTTACGCTGATAACCACAACCCTAGTGTCAATCGATCGTTCTACCTTAACCCTAAAAAAACAACGCTGGGTTCGCGTGACCCCGGCAATTAATTTCAAAAGTACGGCAACGACTGAGTGGGTTTTATCATAATTATAAATGCAACAACGTTTGTAGTGTTAATATGTATTCACCGTGAAACGATGTGCGTTAGTGATAAATAGCTACCTAATTGTTTATATTATAATAAATAAGGAGGGAGGTCAAATGTGTAGGGTTTGGAGTGTTGAAAAATTATTTGTGCTTGAGTTTTAGTGGTATAAAATTCCGAATGATATTAAAATTTGTTTGTTGACAATGCGTGACATGATACGACGGCATGCGATTGTGGTAATTAAAAAGCATTCATTCTCTCCCCGTGGGTCCTGTAAAAAGTGACTTAGGTGATCAGTCGTTGTACATAAGACTAAAATAAAACAAATTGGAAACAGCCATGCACTAATCAATGATAATTATTTTAATAACTACTTAAACCAGCAATATTTATATACCAGAGTAAAGTTTGGCGTGAGATGTTGTAAATATCAGAATTATAAAGAACTAGCTTTTCCCGCGGCTGCGCTCGCGTTGATTAAGCTCAAACAAACTCATAAACACTACTGAAGTTTCTATAATAATATAGTCCAATCGTAATTCCAAAGACACGTGGCACCATCTATGAACGTTATTGTTGTTTTTCTCTAGAACAGTACTTTTTTTCGGGATGAAAGGTATCCTATATCCGTTTCTGTTCACCTGACAACGTATATGCAAAATTTCAGGATGATCGGTTCAGTGGTTTAAGCGTGAAAACGTAACAAACAAAGAATCTTACTTTCGCATTTATAATATTGGTTAGGAAGTTGGGATTTGGCTACAAGCCACTGGCCTTCATTCCAACAAAATTTCAAGTCATGGTTGGGAGTTATAATAACTCTGCCTACACCGTTAGGAATCATCACCTTAAAATTATTATGTGTTCAAGCAACATTACCAGCACTCTCATATCTCAGATCTGTTTTATAATCTAACATGTAACACTCCACTTGCCAACTATCAAGCTATTTTAATTGTGCCTTAAATGACCCATGATGTTATTAGGGTTAACAACGCTTCACATTTTTTTTTACTAGTGTTGTAGCAATGTCGACTTCGTTGATCGATGCGATGTGTTCGCTTTGTCGGCGTATAATTAAATAGTTCGCGATGTGTGTATGTTAAGGCACATTTCTCGGAAATTGCTGGTACAGTTTTAGTGGAATTAAACTTTTTTGTTTTTATAGTTGATAATTTTGAAGTTTTTTGTTGATTTCCGCGGAAATGGTGATGACACTGTTTTGGTAAATTATGTGTTGTTTCTTTTATTTTTTAAGTGGCAACGTTTTGATTTTAAATTGTTTGACCGTTTATTGTCGTAGAATTGGGATTGTTTCACTACATTAAACCGAATTTAAAACGAATCGCTTTCGATATTTAGTATTTTAGTTTCCATGTATTTGGTTTCTGGCTTTGGTTTGGTGTAATATTATTTTAATGGAACCTCTTAAAGAAAATGCACCATGAATCTGTATTCATGCTGCTTCTATTTTTTAATAAGAACACAAAACTTAGGACTGTTCCTAAGCTTTGTGTTCTCTCTTAGGATACACAGAAGATTTTTTCTTACTGCGACAACCAAGTCACCTGACAAGGTTTTTGATTAAGACTGTTCCTCATTACTGATTCTTTTTTTTTCTTAGGAATGTCCTCATGGATGTCCTTCGCTCTGGGAAGGCTAAGTAAGGGGTCTCTTACCGGCTAAAAACCCACGCTGTTCCTTATCCTGACACTTGGCCGGGGTCGCGGGATTCGCAGCTGCATGCACCGCAACCCCGGCAGGCCTCGGTCCGCCAGCCCCTGGTGGACCTCTCCTTCTGTAGTGTGGGGTCTTGTTCCACGTCCTCCTGAGAGGCGCGCACGGAACACTGCGCGCCACCTTCTCGGGCCTGTTACTAGTCCGGCGACGGGTCCACGGGGCACGGCCGGAAGCGAGAGGTCACCACTGACTGTGAGAAGTCACCACCGACTGCTCATTACTGATCCTTACCTTTACTTCTTCTCTCGTGTCAGCACGAGCTATGCGAGAATAGCTCATGTCGTGGTGAAAAGATTAGCCAGTCAGCAAGGTTGGTAGCGGTGCTAACTGCCCAGGGTACGCCGGACGTACTTAAGTATCGTCATACGTTCACGCTCTTTTAATGCACCCCAAAGTGACGTTTACTAAAACACCATAACAGTCATTCATTTGTTTCTTATTGCTTCCATCTTGAAGGCGTTTTTCTTCGCTTTTTTTGTAGCGTTCCATCGCCTTAACAGCATATGTAAATTCGGCCTCGCACTGCTACTTTAATCACAGGCGATGCCGAGGTATTTAAGTGTTATTTCGACTTATTAATTAATTCATTGTTTGCTTTATATTAGTTTTTTAGACGAAATGGGAATTGGAGAAAAGTTGGAATGTAACTGCATACGGAGCCTCTATAAAGTACACATATGAAATTGTGTGAAATGAGACAAAAAGGAATGTAAAATAATACAAAAATGATTTTTATTTCTTCGTTTTCAATTATTGAGTAGCAAAAAAAAAAAACTGATTGTCCGTATTGCTTCCTTACTTTTAAGTGTCAGTTTTTTGTTTGTATATTGTCTTTCATGTTTATTGCATGGTATTTACAGTCATAGCTGTTTCTATTTTAACACGATAAACCACTTAGACAAAAAAAAACAAAAATCAAAGTTAATGTAAAGACCAAATTTTTAATTTTATTTTTTATTCCGCCTATAAAACTATGTCTAGTTTCACCTAATTCTAATTATGCACTTTATGGAGACACGCACTATACAACGTTATTTTTAGTATATACAAAAACCGAGACACCTCAACAAGATTTTCATCAGAACTGCCAGAATATGTGTGTTTTTTTTTAATAAATCTCCAAGTTACACTGTAGTTTATGTCGCGTTAAGTTCCCTAGTAAAGTGTGAAATGCCTGAGATGTGCTATGCAGGGGTTGTCTAATACACGGAAACTGACCGAGAGGACCGTCTCAAGCCTCAAGATGTCTATTCCCGTCAACTGTTATGAGTAGAAACCTACTGAAACAAAATTAAAATTTATGATTAAAAAAAGTGGTGTAAAAAATATGTCAATCGACTCTCCTAGTGATTCTGAACAAACTAGTTTCAGGTTTAGTGTATACTAAAACTAAACTTGTATAATACAGCTTGTAAAAACCTCATATTCACGTCGCAAATTTAGAGCTTTTCATTAAATCAATTGTCGAACAATTCAGTTCTTTATCTCGCTTTGTTCGTAACGACAGAAAACCAGATAACAGGTAGAATGACTCTAAAAAAATCTTGATTGTGTGGTAGTTCGCCAATGTGTATCAGGCCAGCATGGTAGATTAAGGCCTAAACCATTCTTATTCTGAGAAGAAGCCCACACCCAGCAGTGGAACAGTAATGGGCTGATTATGCTATACTATGATGAACATAATTCTTCTTAGTTGTATGTTCTTCTACACTCTTGACAGAGTGGTCGTGTTTATATCGGATCTCGATTCTGAAGTGGCGGCTGTGATGCATATCTCCATTTGGCTCTACTATCGGCTTTGCGGGAACATTCGGTCACGGTGGAATGTGTGGATGTTCTTGATGAGGTCCGACCATCGAGTCGGAGATCGACTTCTGGATCTCTTGCCTTGCCAGCCAGTCGTTCTATTGACTTCCTTCTGGGTTATGTGTCCGAAGAACTTAAGCGATGAACATAATAGCATACTATAATCACAGTCTACCTATATCTTACTCCTTACAGTCGGTCAACGTAGAACATTGTCGCAGAGCAATCGTGCGGGGGGTTGCGGGGTGAAGGAGCGGAGGTTATGTCCCGAGTAGCCATACTGCATACTTGGGACATAACCTCCGCCCCTACATAATTTTGACATTTCATAGGACCTGTCAAATGTATGGGCGTTGACCCAGTGTATGTAGTAAGTAGGTACACTGTGCTATAATCAAACAATTTTAGTACTTTCTCCACATTTTTATTTGTTCTGTTCAACCTATGTTTAAAACACAAAAATGTTTTAAACGCTTGGAATTTGTTCAACCCATAAGACTAATAACGTGTGCAGATAAGTACTGCCCCAACAATTTATGTAAATTGAGCCTCACACCATGACTCTAATAACAGGGCATGTCGGCAACGTGTGTTATTTTGACTTTTTAATTAATATCCATATTGTTTTATAAGTAACTGTTACTTCCTGAAGTTTGTGTGTTATTATGTGTTAAGAATAAAAACGCCACATAGTTTTAATTTCAATTCTAAATACCTAATAATACTTCGAGGGGAAATAAGCATATAATTCCCCTTCACCGCTGGACAAGCGAGTCGTAAAAGGCGATGAGCCTGGCACCATAATTTGTGCCCGAAAAACGGCTATAGGCTCGCCACCTATTACATGGGACTTAATACTAAAGGTGAATCGTAGTTGTACAGACTCCTACAGTAGGAGAATACCTATGCTTAACCATTAAGGTGGTGATTGACATGAGCATTTGCTCGATGTGAATATTCACATCGAGCACGTGCGATTGGTGCTCGGCTCGCACTACCTACTGACATGCCGAATATTCGACTTGTAAAGGTGGGCTTAGACTAACGAATATGGAGTTAGAGCTTGAACAAGAACACAGAGCGTCGTTGTTTTTTGCTTTTTTGGCGTAAACGATCATTCGTTTTCATTATTTATACCAAAAGAATACCAACGAGCAAGAATGACAACAAACAAGAACTGGAATTCTTGCACATGCTTTATCGGTCAAGTCGCTAGAACTCAAGAAGTCTTTGAAGAGACCGCTTCGAGGAGCGAGCACGTCCGAACACGAAAGAACGCTCTGAGCAACTGTTCGCATGCTCGTGCGTCGTTTTCATCAAGCGAGCGAGCATTCTTAGAGCATTTTTAGAACATTCCATAGAATCTCCGCAAACAAGATAAAACAACGAAAGAATGCTCTGTCTCTGTTTACACCAAAATAATTTGATGGAGTGGGGATAGAATGAGCATTCGCTCCTTTGGTATAAACCCACCTTAACGTGCTTACGGCATCGGCATCATTACAGGCTTACTACAGGCGTGAGTACCTACCTATAATGTCGAGTGTCAAATTCTAAAGAATCATGGCAGGATTTGTACAAAAAAATTAAGATTTTTAGAGAAGTTGGATTAGTTTTACCATTGATCCTTGCTCCCTAAAGAATATCTTTCAGCATTTAAAATAATTTTAGAACCCCGGAATAAAATATAATATTCCAAACAAAATATTTTTAACTTGAGTTAGTTTCTGAACATGTCATACTAATCACCTGTCAATGTTGCCGCGTTCAGAAATTAGCCCAATGATAAGTTAGGAATCCTAAAATAAATTATATTTTTATTGCGGGGTTATAAAATTATTTTAAATACCTAAAGCTATTCTTTGGGCAACAAAGATTAATTATAACGACATTCCAACTTCTCTAAAATTCTTAATTTTTCTGTACAAATCAAAGTATGGGACTCGCCATGATTCTTTCAAAATCTGCCCAGCCCAAGTGACTTAGTAACACAGCTATTGCTTACTTCAATTAGAACTGGTTTTTAAGACGCTATGTAATAATTAAAGGCCCATTAACAGGAACGAATTAACTGAGAAATAGGCTACAATAGCTGCTATGGCTCTTTCCTCAAAAGGCCATTCCAGATGTTGCCCTACATTGTTACACTCGCATAGTTTTTATACCACAATGTCAGGACTTTAAAAGAAACCTCTGAGTTTATTTCGGCGTTTCTTCTCAGATATAGTCAGATAGGAAAAGCCGGTGCCCTCTAGTCTTAAAAAAAGTCTAGTAAAGTAAAGAGTAAGTAGTAAGTAAAGAGTCTTAGTAATAGGGTCCCGTTTTACCCGTTTTAAACACATAAAACTGATTTGTAAAAGTGTCTGTAATATATTTATTTACATATTTTATGATTAATCATTAAGGGCTCCGTTTGGGTCCGAAAATAGTTGGGAAGTCTTGAAAAATGCACTTGATTAAACCATAACTAATTATAATATGAATGTGTCTTTCGAAAGTTATAATACCAAGATTTATTTACAGAATAAAAACCATTTATCATGTTTTTTTTATCTACAAATTACAACAATCCAATTTTAGTTCAATATTAAAGTGCTGAGTTTTAGAAATAATTGTGATAACAGTATTTGCGAAATGATAAAAGTCGATCTTTTTTATCATGGCACCCTACTATAAGTACCAAGCTAATTAATCGAACGGAAACTATAGGTACTTTTCGCTCGAGTACGGAATTAAACCAAGTTTCTCAAGGTCATTGATGGCCAAACATGATTTCTACGTCATGTATTTTAGGCATCGCCTTGCCCATGGTATTTTCTTCCAAAAATAATATACAGTTTGAAAAGAGAAGCCGAAGCTTATTCTTTCATCAGTAGCTATGACGTAGTATGGGTCAGTCAAGTGATTTAGCTGTCTCGGGATCAGACTACCTTGTTTTGTCATACCATGGCCAATACAATCAGTTTGACATTATCAAAACATCTTGACATTCTAAAAGTCAATGACCTCGAAACTTTAAATTTGAAGTCGTCTGTATCACCCTCTTTAATTAGCTCCCACAATTCCAATTCCAACCCTCTCTAGGGTTGAAATATTCAACCCTTTCATCTAAAATCGTGTGCACAACACGAAAAATTTATAACACCCCAATAAATTAATACAAAAACCATTAGAAAGTCATTAAAATTTAAATTAATTATACTGGCAACAAAAAACCGTACATTAGTATTTTCAATTAGTTGCACCTGCGTTATTTTGTGAAGGTATCGAATTTAGATGTAAATTATGTCTTAATTTCATTTTTTGGGGAGATTTATTGGTTATTTGCATGCTTTTTGAATAAAAAGGGTACTCATTCATCTTTTTTTTGGGGGAATTCATTTCTCAGGCGTAGTTCAAACTACGCTATACTATTTCTCTATTTAGTAAAGCATATTGCGTCATAAGCTATAGCTTCTTCTTTTTCTCTCGTATTAGCACGAGCTATACGAAAATAGCTCATGCTGTGGTGAAAAGATTAGCCAGTCAGCAAGGTTGGTAGCGGGGCTGACTGCTCAGGGTGCGCCAGATGTAATTAAGTACCGTCACTCGTGGAGGCTCTTTTCCTGCACCTCATAATAGCACAACATTCCCACTATACGCTATATTGCAAACCGATCTACTATGTATAGCAAGTTATTTGGCAGCTATCCGCTGGGCGATGGACGGGGTAGAAGTGAGGCGGGGCGGGGACTGAAGAATCGTACGATATAGCTCTGAGAATCGCTCAAGTTAATCGCGTATAGCAAGCCAATACTTTTTAGCATAGCGTTGTGTGAACTTGTCCATATAAAATACATGCCAAGCGATATTGTTGTGCCATACAATATTTGCTATATCGTCGGTGAAGTTCTAACAGTGCGTAAGTCATTTTGTGACAAAAACAGACGAAACTGCAAAAGTGACAATATTCTTGAAATGAAAAAGATTATTAGGATTTTTAAAGGTTTAATAAATCATCAAAGAGTTTATCTGTAATGATAATTAAAAACAATATTGCGTTCAGCGTAGGTTACGCTCGTTTTAAATAGTTTTTTCACTCTCTCGTAAAGTAGCTATTTTTGACTTCCGCACTGTTAGAACTTCACTGGCCATATGCTAACTATTTTATAGCGTAGTCTGAAGTACGTTTTATTGTGAACACAAACATCGTCATCGATCAGCTCATTGTAATCTACGATGAAACAGGCTTTTCCTAAGAAGTTTTTTAGGTTTAAGTTTGGTTATCATTGGAGTGTCTTGTTGGTCTAGTAGTTGCAAGCGCGACTACGGAGCGTGAAGTCCTAGGTTCGATCCCCAAGTCGGACAAAGTGTTGTTGGGTTTTTCTGTGAGGAATTTCGCAGTAGCAGCCCGGAGTCTGGATTTGTGCCCGGTTGATAGCAAAAGGCTCGCCTCCTATTAAATGCGAAATGAGGGTTTACTGTATACCTCTGCCCAACCTTTTGGGGAACACAAGCATGTTATGTTATATTTTTTTATATCCTGTAGTCAGATCCAGCCCTCGAGCTGTACCTCCAGCATCATCCTAACCCGAGGACCGATTCTCTCTAGGGGATGCCCTTAGCAGCTGTTATTACGTACTGAGTTACTGAGTTGGATAGAGACCTGACAGGTATCGTCAAAATTCTTGTCCGGTTAAACAGATAAAGTTCCTTTGAAGTAACTGCAAGAAGGCA
This sequence comes from Amphipyra tragopoginis, assembly GCA_905220435.1. Classification (NCBI taxonomy): domain Eukaryota; kingdom Metazoa; phylum Arthropoda; class Insecta; order Lepidoptera; family Noctuidae; genus Amphipyra; species Amphipyra tragopoginis. The sequence goes on along the minus strand of HG992010.1, from coordinate 1,568,566 downwards.
TTTAGAAAAAAAACTATATCTTGTCCAATTCATCCTAAGGTTGCCTGGAAGAAATCAAAGATCGCGATATGGCCGTCAATTGTATATTTTAAATATAACAATGTAATGGAGGAATGGAGGAGCTCGTGGCAAATTAATACCCGCGCGGATCATACGATTTGTAAGTTTAAGCTACGCTTGCCGCGGTCAGTGAGTGGATGGGTGAGCGTTCGTTATAATCGAGACCCCTTCCTGCCTCAGAAAGCACGTTAAGCTGTCGGTTCCGGGTGTCAAACGAATACCTATGACAGTCGTAGAAACCCGAAAGTCTGACAATCGGTCTAAGCTTAGGATATCGGCATTGCCCAGTAAGGGTTGTATAGGTCCAATATCGGTCGTTCCGTGTATAATATTGGTATTCAGTCGCATCTAGTTAGGCTGGAAGCTGACCCCAACACAGATGAGAAAAGGATAGATAGAACAACAACTGGGGACGTCAGTGTCATTCGTTCTCCAGTTTCCTGCCTCATTTTGAGGCTCACGGTTAACAGACGACGTCTTCGACGAAAACGAAAAACAAAAACATTCTGTTTCGTCTTTCTATTATTATTTGGTGTACATTAAAGTATAATAACATACAACGTTATTTTTAGTACATACAAAACACGAGACACCCCAACAAGATTTTTATCAGAACTGCCTGAATATGTGTTTTTTTTCAATAAATCTCCAAGTTACACCGTAGTTTATGTCGCGTTAATTTCCCTAGTAAAGTGTGAAATACCCGGAAACTGACCGAGCGGACCATTTCAAGCCTCAAGGTGTCTATTCTCGTCAACGTTATGGGTAGAAACCTATTGAAATAAAATTGAAATTTAAGAAAAAAAAAAAGTTGTGTAAAAAATATATTATGTCAATCGATTCTCCTAGTGATTTTAAACAAACTAGTTTCAGGTTTAGTATAAACTAAAACTAAGCTTGTATATACTTATAAACAAAAGCTTTCTCTGTAAATTGCTATAATTAGTAGCCTTATAAGACAGCCATAATAATATGTAAACAGACTATAACAAAAAAGCTTTCATTTCTCAACCGAATGTTTTCTTAGGGTCATCGATAGGCCGGGGTCATTACAATATAAGACTTACACAACAATATAATAGCTTATTAGCTTCTGTAACTTGAACACATACAATAGAATCCACTTATCGTATTCCGTTAACAAACCATGTCGCAACTTCATTTAAAACTTTAAACTTTAGAAAATAGAGTTTAGATCGCAATGAGCGATTTTGTATTTTAGATGTGAGGTAACTTTCAAGTGAAATAGGTTAATAGGCTTTTTAACGCCTAAACTTGAGTTACACTTCGTTTTAAAACATGAACCATTTAGGTCAATGATTCGAAAAAAATAGAGACCCGACACTACTATGAATGCTACGCAATTTTGAGTAGAAATCATGTTATGTCAAATTGTCAATCAAAATGATGTTTGGGTTCAAAGATCAAAATTGATATTGAAACCAAAAAATTACTCTTGTATTGGATGTTTAAATACATATTGTACGAGTTAAGTAGAATTTAGATCTGTTGTATTGCTTTTTAAACACTTTCTAAAATGAATATCCCAATACGGTTTGATATGCAAAAGACTACGAATAATGGGGGCTGCCACTATTCATTTAATAACTTTAATTAAACCTTTTTAATCATCATCCAGGCGAAAGACGTCCTCGACATAGGCCTCCTCTAAACATCGCCACATCGACCGGTCCTGTGCTTCTCGCCAAGAATTGCCAAACTTAAGTGAAAGTGGGTAGGGCACATTGCTCGCCGAACGGATGGCCGATGGGGCCGAAAGGTTCTGGAGTGGCGACCGGGTACCAGAAGGCGCAGCGTGGGTAGGACTCCCACAAGGTGGACAGATGATCTGGAGAAGGTCGCGGGAATCCGCTAGATGCGAGAAGCGCCTTTTTAATAAAACAAGCTGTCTTCCGGCTCCATCAGCAGATCAGCTCCATTTTGCCATATTATTGCATTGTCACGGAAGTCTTATTCATTTTATATAAATTGAAGCATCTTATAACACATTAAATCCTCCCGTTGTAGAGCCAGTCGTCTCTTCAGACTCCGCAGCCAAACCGATAAATCAGCCCTCATCAAGCTATCTCCCCACCAATCCCCTGCCAGCAGCGCCCTAAGCCGAGGTCCGAGTAGCTAGGGGTCGCCCTTGGTGCTGTTGTTGCTAGCAGTCATGATGTTAATGCTATAAGTAGTTAATCGTATCCCCCCATTGACTGGGGATCCTTCAGGTCTCTCCAATAACTGCCAGGTGAAGTAGAATCGGACTGCAAGGACTATCTACAAACAGAGCATCAGAAAATAATAGAAGAACACATTATCTCGCTTGATATAACACTGACTGACAAAGCAGTGAAAAATATCAAAAAAAGTTTTGTTTATAGACTTTTATATCAATCTGTCCATACTCATGTTTTTGACTGTCATTGAAAATGCAATGATTATACAGAAACAATGGCGAAAGGAAAACTAAAGCAGATGGTAGGACTACCGTAAGTACTTATCACAACCAATCACAAGAATTCAAATACACATTATCAAAAAAATGTAAACACATTTTAAACCAGTGAAATCGCTTTTGGTACGGTGGGGTCGGAGACGGTGGGGTCGGAGACGGCGGGGTCATTAGTTCTCCAGTTTCCTGCCTCGGTTGAGGCCCACGTTCAAGAGTGGACGCCTTCCCAAGAATAGTTCGTGTAAAATAACTTTGCCCATCTAAAGTGAGGAACAGAACGCCTGGTTTCAGAGCGATAAAGTTATTTTACGCGTACCAAATAACTATGCCCGTCTGAAGTGAGGAACAGACGCTGAACGCCTGCCTTCACAGCGGCAAAGCTATTTTACGTGTACTGTACAAGGCAAAGAAAATGTATGAAGTGACACATCTCTCACATTACTCTTTGCCCCAAAATTAAGGAGTCTACTTGAACCGGCAACAAATTACAGCTTTTTCGTTTATCTACACAGAAGCTTGTTGCTTTCTCTTTGACTATATCGATGACAAATTGCTGATATTGTCTGCAGTGACGTCAGTTAAGTGATTTATTACTCCAACCGATGAGCACTTAGAAAGATGGTAGGGCCAATAAGCTGAGGACACTTTCTATGATAAGGAGTAAAATGATGACGTAAGATGTCAGGGTCATTTTGAAATAGCTGATGGTTTGAGAGATGAACGTGTAATTAATAAGAGATTTTGATTCCAAGGCATTTAGCCAAATTATGTAAATCCGAACCAAGCGGAAAACAACGTCTTTTTTTTAGGGTTCCGTAGTTAACAAGGAACCCATATAGTTTCTCGATTTAGCAACCCTTGGCGCACCGAAATCACTCGCAAATGTTCTGAGCGGAATGAGAGCCCTGATCTGCTTCTGGAAGGAGGTGGGCTGGCTGGAATGATGGCCGCCATGGCCCACGTACAATGGTCCACTTAAAGGACTAAGTGCGGAAACCACATCTCATAACATAGTTTCTCGATATCCGTCCGTCTGTCCGTCCACAACTTAGCTCAGAGACTCTTAGTACTAGAAAGCCATAATTTGGCATGGATATACATATCAATTACGCAAACAAATTAGTACAATAAAATCATGAAAAACATGTTTTTTATGGTACCTCCTGTACACCTAAAGTGGGGATGTTTTTTGTTCCTCGTCTATTCCATTGTATGGGGTGTCGTTAGATAGGTCTTTCAAAAATATTATGGGTTTGTGAAAACGATTTTTCGATTAAGGGATCCGTTTCTGAAATATGAAGCTTTAAAGTGCTATTTTTATTAGAGTCAAGTGTCCCCCCCCCCCCTGCCAGCTAAACGGTTAATTTTGGATATGTGAAAAAAATCACCGTAATAGTATATACAACGAAGTTAAAAGGAAAACTATCACAGCTAAGTAGGCTGTACAAGTTTACAAGTAATAGTCGTCCAACCGGAAAAGTAAAAATTTCTAACAAATTCCATTGAAAAATTACTAAGCCCTCTTCTTAGTCCGCATTATTGTGCAACTACGGAACCCTATTACTGCGCGTGGCTCGACACGCACTTGGCCGGTTTTTTGTGTAACAAGCTATTGATATCAGGCCCATCTGATCCTAAGTGGCTACCACCGACTTTAGACACCTACAATCTCAGGAAGATTGCTGATGTGATTTTGATGTAATGAGACAAAATTGAAAAGTCTCCTGTGCCTGTAATTTCACCGGCTCCCATACCCTTCAAACTAGAACACAACAATGCTGCTTGGCGGTAGAAATTGGTATGGTGGTAGTACTTTCTTGGACGAACTCATTCACGAGGAGCTTTACTACTACTAAAATCTCCGAAACTCAACTAAACAAACCAAAACGATCTTTGAAACCCAACCAGTGGCGTAACCAGTAGAAATGCTAGGGTTAGATCGGTTTTTAGAATTTCGGGGTTTCCGCCTACCTGAGATGAGATTCAGACAATAATAGGTATAAGCATAATAGCCAAACCGACTCTGCTCTAGAGGATGGGCAGCAGCGTTCTCTGAGTACTTTAACAACCATACTGCGATCGCCAAACCGCCTGCCAAGCGTAGCGATTATGGCATGTTCAGTAGTGGACGTCTTTCGGCTGAATGATGATGATGAGCCAAACCGACGGCTTGACGTAGGTACCAAAACACTACCTGGATATGAAGGCAGTGATCATCTATCCAAGGAACCAACCAAGACAATATAAAACCAGCCCATTACTGTCCCATTGCTGGGCACCATCCTCTTCTTAAAATGAGAAGAGTTTAAGCCTAAGCCCACCACGTTGGCCTGGTGCGGGTTGACGAGAAATTTTTGGAGCTCTCTCATGTGTTGAAGGTTTCCTCACAATATTTCCCTGCTCCATCAACCAACCAAGTTGTAATCGAAGACAACGTTGATTGATTTATTTATTTCACTGAAGGTCGCTCGCGGCTTCAACCACGTGTGTGTAGTTTATTGCGCGTTCCGTAATTTTCGGAATAAAAGTAGCCTATGCCCTTCTCCAGGTTCCAGACTATGTTTGTACCAAGTTTCACCAAAATCGGCTCAGCGGTTTAGGCGTGAAAGCGTAACAGACATACAGTGTTACATTCGCATTTATAATATACTAGCGACCCGCTCGGCTTCGCTCGGGTGCAATATATTATACATATAAACCTTCCTCTTGAATCACTCTATCTATTAAAAAAAACCGCATCAAAATCCGTTGCGTAGTTTTAAATATATAAGCATACATAGGGACAGACAGACAGCGGGAAGCGACTTTGTTTTAGAATATGTAGTGATAATGAAAGGATTCTTCATGCACATAATTAGTACAAACGCGGACTTGCTTTTGCCATTTTATAGCTATCGACATTAATATCATCTAACGCCAAAAATAAACCCAATTACAAGTACCAACATGCGGAACCGAGAAAGTAATAAAACCTCGTTACAGTTTTTACAACACACGGTGGAACTCTAAAATTGATTTACGATACATATGTATTACATTTGGCTCTTAATGATGGTGATGGCGTAAGGATTATTTATCTTTACGACGTACCAGTCAGCGGGTCGGCAGGCATGTTCACACGATTTTATGGGACTATGAATTTATGGGTGGTATGGTTTATTGACAGAATGGTGTGAATTTATTATAGGTGCTGAATATTTTTGTCATCTTAGTGTTGATAGAATTATTGCTCCAGTCAGATTTTGTCAAAGGAATTAATCACTCATTCTAAAACTGGTACACTCAATCTCTGATCCAATCCTAACCAATATTATAAATGCGAAAGTATGTTTGTTTGTTACCTTTTCACGCCTAAACCACTGAACCGATCATCCTGAAATTTTGCATATACGTTGTCAGGTGTACAGAAACGGACATAGGCTACCATTCATCCCGAAAAACAGTACTGTTCTCGAGGAAAACAACAATAACGTTCATAGATGGCGCCACGTGTCTTTCGATCACGATTGAATTATGTTACTAGAGAAACTCTAGTAGTGTTTTAAGAGTTTTTTTAGCTTAATTAGCGCGAGCGAAGCCGCGTGCAAAAGCTAGTAAGCTATAAGTAGACGGAATGATAACTGTCTGATCGGTAGGATTACTTTTGAAAATAATTTGACGTGAATCCAATTCCGATTTAAAAAAATGCTTACTAATTATGTACCCTTTTGAAACAAAAATGCGCAATACGCAATTCTAATTCTAATCTCACTAGTTTGATTCTGTCAATAAGCACTCAATATTGAACCAATATGGCGCCAATGGTAGTGATAGCCTACCAGCTAAACGCTTGCCTTCCATGCAATGGACCTGAGTTCGACTCTGACTTTTGGAGTTCATGTACGAATCATAATTTTGATTATCACTTGCGTTAACTGTGAAGAAAAACATCGTGAAGAATCAGGATTCTCACAACTGAGAAGGTACCAATAAAAAGAAATCGATGGTGTGTGTAGTCCGATAACCCGCACCAGGTCAGCGTAGATGGACTAAGGCCTAAACTCTTCTCATCCTGAGAAGAGGCCTGCGTCAAGAGTGTCTACTCCCTAAGCACGAAGTTCGTGGTTTCGGCCTTAGTTACGAGCTACTCCCTATCACCTACGGACATACGATTATTTTGGGGCCCGAACTAAGAATGAATGGCAACACGATGTGCCAGTTGTCCCTACTACCGATGTGTTTTTGCCCGTCCGAAAAGTTGAACTTGACACTTGTTTTGTTCACTCAGTCCTACGTTTCGGGCTACTTTCGGGCGGGCGACTAACTTCGTTGATGGACTTAGGGAGTAGGTCCTCTGGAATGGGACAGGACTGATTATGTAAATTAATAAAGATTTTATTTCATTCATTCATTCAGCCGAAAGACGTCCTCTGCTGAACATAGGCGTCCCCCAAGCATCGCCACATCGACCTGTCCTGAGCTTTTTGCATCCAACGGATTCCCGCAACCTTCACCAGGTTATCGGTCCACCGGTCCATCGGTGTAGGAGGCCTACCCATTTTTTTTATTTATCCTCATCATTCAGCCGAAAGACGTCCACTGCTGGACATAGGCCTTCCCCAAAAGGGGGGGTTTGCCGTAATCGCCACGCCTGGCAGGCGGGTTGGCGATCGCAGTATGGTTGTTAAAGTACTCAGAGAACGCTGCTCTCCTCTAGAGAATCCCTTAGTCGCCTTTACGATACCTACTGTAAGAGATAGGGTAGTGCTATTCTTTAAGTCCGGCACTACACGAGACTTTTTATTTATACCTAAACAAAATTAATACTTAACTCCTCGATTTTACTTCGAACTAGGTGGAATTAAATCATTTATCAAATAAACTGGTTTCAAAGTAAACTCGCGGTGACTTTTAGCAGTAAACTAATCTGTTATCATAGGCGCCATAATTATCAATCTGTGGTGAAAGGCGAGGTGTCGACGGGACCAGTGTTGACCTATCACGATTATACGTATCTGAAGGTGGATTTAGAAGTCGCTTATGTAGTTGGCAATTTTTTTATTTGGGTCTAATCTGTGCAGCCAGATCTAGGTATTAAAATTATTACGATAGTGTTAAAATGAGATGAAATTTAAAGGTTGTCCCAAAAAGTAGTGTCAAGGAGAAGTCCAGAGGCAGTGCACCTTTAGAGATACCCTAATCACCCCCATGTATTTTCCGTGATTTATTGTAGTTTTCAAGTTATCATTTATTTAAAGAAAGAAGAAGAACATACACAAAAGATTCAAAGATACTTTTATACCTGGGGTTCACAAAAAGAGCCTCCACGTGTGACAATATTTAAGTACTTCCGGCGCACCCTGAACCTTGATGACTGGCTAATCTTTTCACCACAGCATGAGCTATTCTCGTGCAGCTCGTGCCGACACGAGGGAAGAAGAAGACAGTTATACTTAGGCTTAACTTTAATAGTAAGACGATACCGGAAAATATGCGCATAGTCTTAAGCGCAGTTTAGATTACGCTAAAATATATAGCACATGGCAAATATTGTATAGCACAACAATATTGCTCAGCATACATTTTATATGGACACGTTCACACAACGCTATGCTATAAAGTATTGGCTTGCTGTACGCGATAAACTTGAGCGATTTTCAGAGGTATATCGTGCGATTTTCCGGTCCCGTTTCACTTCTACCCCTTCAATCGCCCGACGGTTCGCCGTCAAATAACTTGATATAGGTACATAGGAGACCGGCTAGCGTAGGTATAGTGTGAACGTCACGCTATACAATGTGCTACAAAAATACCCCTAAAGCCGAGAGGGGATCAAAAGTTTGTAAAGAGTCTATTGGCAATATTTTAAAATAAAAGTAGGAAACAAAAAAGAATTTGGACTAATCATAAAACAAAATCATCACTGAAACGCAACCCTGAAAACATAAAAGTAAAGAGTAGACTACTCAGAAATTTATTAACATTCTTACCTAATTTCCTCTGAGAGGTAAATGACAACAACCATAAAAGACTACTTGATTAACATTTTATTTTCTAAGGGGACTTATGTAACACGTTGTATAGTTTAGCCTATGACGCAATATGCAATACTATAGCGAAATAGTATAGCATAGTCTGAAATGCGCTATAGACTGTTTCGCGGAAACTTAGGCTTAAAGTTTAAGAGCGTGTACGCCGTACGGCGTTTCATACAAATTTTCAAGTCTTTGTTTTTCGTAATGACTGAACCGATTTTGATGAAACTTCACACACATAAGCAATATAGTTAGGTTTAAAAAGTTAGTAGAAAACATTTTCGAAATGTCTTACTTAAAAAAAGATAATTGGAAATTTCTGTTTGTATGGAAAATTTAAAACCGGTCTAATTTAACTGTAACACTATTTTTCGAAAATGTTTTCTGATAACTTTTTACTCCTATGTATCCTGCTGATGGGTATGAAGTTTCATTAAAATCGGTTCAGTCATATCGAAAAATAAGGACTTGAAAATTTGTATGAAATGCCGAACGGCGTACACGCTCTTAAAGCACTGTTTTGTATCGTGTATCGTTATCACTAGACCAACAGCATCAGATGAGAATAGAATCTGAATACCCGCTGTCGCAATACCACCCGCCGCGACCCGTCCTGTTTGCATGTACATTATTAAAATCTATTCATACTCGATCGGTGTACGTATTGATACATCAGCATAGATACCGTTGATTTAGAACAAGCTTTTTATCGCTTCCATAGTTATACTGTACGGTTTTAAACTGTTAATGCAACACTGCAAATTGTAAGTTAGGTAAAGTGCGATTTTGTAACCCACCAAAGCTTAGTAGTAGTTAAAGCACTTTAAAATCAATGAAAAGGTCAGCATCAAAAGTAGCTGAACATTAGAGTTTTTAAACTTGGCATTAATTAGAAAACTTATGGTTTTAAAACAAAAACTTTAATAGATACCTAGAGCTGCTAAATACAGCTCTAAGTATGTCTTAAAGTTTTTGTTTCCTATCAATTAGTTATCTAATTAATGCAAAGTTTAAAAACTCAAATGTTCAGCTACTTTTGATGCTGACCGTACCAATGTGACTTTTTTAATGTCAAATTGTACTTTCTTAGTTAATCTACCTGCGCACCTGAGAGGGTTTCATAGGCTATGTCTACACAAGCGCACTTTCATGTTCATCTTGCGTCTTCGTCTAAAGCATGCGTGAAGCGCCATAGCGCATGCAATAGCGCATGTCTGAATACTAGTTAGACAAAAGCGCATGCCCCTAGCGCACGCTAATCCGTCTATTGTATGTCGACTGACGACTGACCGAGGCGCACCGGTGTTGACGATAAGCTGCATGCGTCTTATGGCTATCAATATTGCATGCGCTTGACGCAAGAGGAATTGAAAATTGAAAGCGCAAGGTGAACATGAAAGCGTACTGGTGTAGATATACCAATAAAGTTCTCGATGGTGTGTGTAGTCCGCCAACCCGCACCAGACTAGTGTCGTGGACTAAGGCCTAAACCCTTCTTATTCTGAGAAGAGGCTCATGCCCAACAGTGGGACAGTAATGGGCTGATTATGTTATGTTATGTCAGGTACACATTTGCCCAATGCCGATTTATTTTATACTATATATTCAGTACCTACTGATAGTACTCTAATTTAATAAAATAAACATAAAATCACGCCTGTATACCCCGAAGGGTTGGCAGAGGTGTATAATAATAGGGGGCGAGCCTATTGCCATCGACCGGGCACAAATCCAGATTCCGGGCTGCTACTGAGAAATTCCACACGGAAAAACCCAATAACGGTTTGCCCGACCTGGAGATCGAACCCAGGACCGAACGCTCAGCAGTCGCGCTTGCCACCGCTAGACCAACGAGGCAGTCCTAAGTATTTATAATCACATTGAGGTTTTCGATATTATGAGTATTGCTCTCTGTATGTATTCGTACCTATATCTGTACGCACGACTACATATCCAGTATAAGCTAACCTCTCATTGTATGGAAACCCAATATAATGCGAGATCAGGTCATACTGGTAAATTATAGCTTCATTTCAATACAAAGAAATCTGTAATTTCTGGGGGGGCATTTTACTTTGTAGCTACGACATTCACACATTAAAAATGAAACAAAATTATGCCCCATTTAACACGAGTTGTCCAACGGGGCCTAAGCGAGTTGACAGAGGGAAAAATATATTGCGAATGGTCACTCTCGACTATGTCGATCGCGTTGCTCTGAGTGTAGTTGGAGTGTAGCCTGTACGCTTATCGTATATTTTCAGACAGATCATGAAGATTCAAAAAAAAAAAATCCTTAGCCGTGTCCGTAAAGGCCTACATCCATGACCACATAGTGAACAGCACCGATTACACGCGTCCGCTACGAAGTCAAAGTAACTTACACAACTCGAGGCGTTCACTCACTATGTGGAAACTTTTGACTCGCGACTTGGTCCGTGTGTTGGGGCTCTTAGTTTTTGTGATCTCTTCACTTAGGTAGTTAAGTTAGTTGTTTTTTTTTTGTGGGGTCAATTGAATTTGTGTTTGAAGACTATTTTAAATTGCGGTATACTACTACTACTACTAGGTACTGAGCCCTAATGGTAAGGATACACGGCAACACATTACACTCGACACTCAGTGTCGGCACCGAGTGTCGTATTGTGTACATCGCTGTTACACTGAGTTGCGTATTAGCTCTGGTTTAATTTCAGTGTCGCGATTGCATTGTGACGAATGTCAGTGTCACCGCGTATCCTTACCGTTAGTCTGCTAATTTACGAATGCTTCGATGGATTGCCGATAATGTGTCAAAATCATTTACTTTTATATTTCACATTAAACATGGAGTGCATGAAAAGAGCCTCCACGAGTGACGATACATAAGTATGTCCGGCGCACCCTGGGCAGTCAGCCCCGCTGCCAACCTTGCTGACTGGCTAATATTTTCACCACGGTATGAGCTATTCTCGTGTAGCTCGTGCAGACACGATAGAAGAAAAACCGACTTCAAAAAAAACTAAACGGAGTAAAATAATTATCATTTAATAAAACTACCAGTTTCAGAAGTCGGTGCATTCAATTTGTTTCAGCGTAGAACACCGACTTCTGAAACTGGTAGTTTTATTAAATGATAATTATTTTACTCCGTTTAGTTTTTTTTTGAAGTCGGTTTTTACTTTTTTAAAGTTTTTTTATTTCATACTTTTTAGTGCCACAAATTACAATTACAATAGTGTACAAATTCTCGGACCAGCACTACAACTAGAACGTCGTCTACATACGATTTGTGTATTTTTTTTTGTTTTTGTTGACTTTTTCAAAAAGTGCTGAATCAATTTCAATAAAATTTATAGGGGACTACCTCTGAAGTATGGCCTACCAAAAAAAAAAAGAATCATCAAAATCCATTCATAAATGGCGGAGATATCGCGTAACAAACACACAAAAAAAGAACATTCAGACGAATTAAGAACCTCCTCCTTTTTGAAGTCGGTTAAGAAGAAGAACCATTACATGCGCATATGAAAAGTCGAATTGAGCGCGATAGAATAGTTTTAGAAATTTGGTATTCTGCTAGTTATTTACGACCGGTGGCTTTCCATTGAACTGCCATTGAACTAATAGTTCAATAGTAAACAAAGTTTTAGGAGAGTATCTAATCTGTCACAATCGTAATGCAATCTTAATAGAGATCGATGGGATGACAATTTTATGGCATTTTACTTAAATTAGCAGATATTTATGGTCTCTGGTGAATGATTGAATGGAACTTATTATGAATCTTTCAATTTTAAAATATACATGATTAGTTGGAGTTATTATTTTATTCTTATTAATAGCAACAGCATTTCTAGGATATGTTTTACCTTGGGGACAAATATCTTTGCTACAATTTTGATGTACAATAAAGTATATTCTATTCTATTCTATCTTTTTGAGGAGCAACTGTCATCACCTATCTACTCTACTTTTAACATACGAAGTGTAACATCATTAACTAGAAACCAGAAAGTAGTTTGTTGAGATTCTTTGCCTACTACTTTTAATGTAGTTATTCTTTTCAAGTACTTTTTACAAATCCATCAATCAATTGGGATGAAGAAAATAAAGATTTATGTCAAGGCGATTAGGCTGCATTTTAAATGCAGTTATGAATGAAAAGGCATAAATAAATAACTATAATCAGCCCATTACTGTCCCACTGCTGGGCACGAGCCTCTTTTCAGAATGAGAAGGGCTTTAGGCCTTAGTCCTCCACGCTGGCTTACTGCGGGTTGGCGGACTACACACACCATCAAGAACTTTATGTAGCCCTCTCAGGTGTGCAGGTTTCCTCACGATGTTTTTCCTTCACTGTTAACGCAAGTGATAATCAAATTCAATAAAATAATTGAATGATAATTCATAAAAAGTAATACTATTTAATAAATAATGTACTATACAAGGTGCCCCTGGAAGTATGGATCAAATCGAATAGGGGCGTGGGCAAGATCATTTCAAAACTTGTAGTAGTAAAAACTTGAGTAAAATTTTTGCCATACCAAAAAAGCCTTTGCAGTAAATGTTTTGTCTTATTGAACACATGTTTTCCAGCTGCGTAAAAGTATTATCACAAGAGAGGCCTACTGTTCGCCAAAGTCCTGAAAAAAAATGATAGCTCTGATAGTTCTTTTTATGTTTTTTTTTCTATACGAACTATTGGTCATAACTTTTGAACTGTAAAAAATTGCACTGACATTCTCATTCTCAGGGTTAAAAAGTTTGGAAATGACATTGCCCACGCCCCTATTTGATTTGATCCATACTTCCAGGACACCCCTGTATACATGCATTATGCTTTAAATTATTTCGGAAATTTAAATAAAATTATAGAAACCTGCGCCGCTTAAAAAGGAAACGTGCGTTACCTTATTTTAAAAGATGTAATTTCATGTTAAATCAAAGATGTTTCAGATCAAAAGCTTTTTCATATCATTGCTGTAAAACGAAGCCTGCAAACCGCCTGGGGATGTCTGCCATATACCACGTTTGTCCGAACTACGAACAATAATTGGAAACTCTTGTATTTTACGATGCCTCGGGTGCTGCCCTACCTGTTGCGGTCACGGATTCATAATTGGGAACATTGTTGATCTCTAATGTTGGTATGATGTTTTGTGTTTTGAATTGGAAGTGGTGGCTAGTAATTTATAGCCAGAATTCGTTTGTTAGGATCACCGTGCGGATTAAGGCGTTTCCCTGACCAAATGACCTTGAGCATTTGTTCCCTCTTTGCCGCACCCCCCCCTCTACAATACTTCGTGAGTACTACTAACGCCAACTGGCGAACAACTTAGGAATATAAGTGAAAATCACAGACCTTCGAATGCACAGACACGGCATTCAATAAAAAAATCATATAAAGAAAGGAACGTTTTTCGCGTATTGCGACGACAATATATTAGTGTGTGTTATCTGTGGAATGTTGAGACATCACTTATACACGCACATGCACACGCATTGGCTGTATCGTGCTCGGGTTTATAGCAATGTAGTCCTTAGCATGCCTATGGAGTTTTGAGCGTTTACTGTACATATACAGGGTCAAATTAAATTAGCTAGTGAAACTCTGCAGACGTTAAAAAAGATATTTATTTGATGATGTTTTTTTTGGGGTCATCAATCGTCGATAGTGTGAAGTCACTTAAAATATTAGTTTAAAAATTACTTTCTTTTTGTGTAAACTTCACAGACGTAATGGGTATCGATATCTCAACACTGTATAAGGGTACGTTCACATGACAAGCGTTCAACGTGCGGTGAACGCGCGTAAATTTTTTGTATAATGTTCACATGGAGCGTGCTTGTCAGGCATTGAACGCGCGTTGCCGTGGCGGCTGCAGTTCATTTTCTACAGAGTGAGTTCTACATTTCGCTCCTTTAGAATTAAACAGACCTATATAAAAACTAAGGTTTTGGAAAACGTTGAATAAAGTTTCGTATGTTTATACATTTTGTAGAAACGGGAGATTATTCTGTTGCATTACATTTTTACGCCACCATACGCCTCTGTTTTATTAAGAGTCGATGAAGATGGGTCAGTCTATGAGTAAAAGTTGAAATGTTAAAATTTCGAATAGGTCTCTTTAATTCTAAAGGTGCGGTTTGTCGAAGATGAACGGAGAAACCGTTTTAACGGTGATTTTATACCGACGGCAAAAACGACGCGACAAAAGATATTGGGTCCATCCAATTTCTTCATACAGGCTGACTGAAAGCCAGTACTTCACTTTGTATCCTAAGTTAAAGCAACTCGGAATCAAATTTTTTAACTACTTCAGAATGTCCATCAAGTCATTTGATGACTTACTGGCTCATAAACGATGAACTCATAGCAGATAAAAACGCTAAACTCTAAACTTTATTTCAACTATAAATAATTCGGTATTAAAAGCTTCCGTTTCCATTTCGGACGATTTCTGGAAGAACCGAACGAACCCTAAAATACGTTTATACACGTCGAAAGCGCGCGCTCATCTGAACGGTAACATAGAAAATCAATGATCTCAAAGCGCGCGTCAACGCGCGCTGACAACAGTCGAGCGCTGGCGCAGCGTTCAACGCGCGCTTTATTAAAACGCGCGTTAGCATGTGTACGGCCTGAATAAAATGTATGTAGTTGTAAACGCGCGTTAGCAAAACGCGTGTTGAACGCTTGTCATGTGAACGTACCCTAATAGATTTTATCAACTCGCACTTCAAGTAAAAAAACACAAACAAAATCATTACTAACAGGCAAAAAAACTTTTCATTTTGTTGTGTTTAGATATTATGGAGGAACGAGAGATGGTGTTCCTCCAACCAAAGGGAGGATCCTCCAACCAGGCGGAGTCTTGTGCCTGGCGGGCTACTGCCCAAAGGTTAATGTTGGGTGGTTAGTTTACGAACGAACGAGTACCTACATGTTATATATTTACGTCAGTTCAAATTAATAATCACTCAATTCTCTCTTCAGTTTATGCTTATTACTTACGCCTTCTTGTTACTTACGCCACAGAATAGTCTTACGCTGACATCAACCTCGTCCAACTGATTGATGGGGTTAAACGAAAAAAAAAACACGTTGATTTTTATCCACATACTTTTTTTATTTGTACACAATTATATTTATTTATACATAATTGTGAAAGCAATGATTAAATGAGGCCAGTAGACGGGAATAAGCGTTCCCTAATATTGTATAGGACTGGTAATATAAGATGCCTGCCTAGCCTTTCGGAAAATCACGTGACAAAAAGGCATAATCGTACACAGAGTACTCATATTTTGGAATCCTGGGAGAGCTATCAGGATGCTATTGGCATCTTCTGTGATCTCTCCAAGGCTTTTGACTGCGTTGACTACAACACCCTCATCTGTAAATTACACCACTACGGAATTCGTGGCCGAGCTGCTGACCTTGTTTTCTCCTATTTATCTAATAAACAGCAAAAAGTTGGTGCTAACGGTGCGATATCTTCGGGGTCTCTAGTTAAGATGGGCGTGCCTCAAGGCTCAATTCTTGGACCTTTATTGTTTCTAACCTATATAAATGATCTACCCTATATGATGACCGACTTATCAGACATAATTTTATTTGCCGACGACACTTCCCTTATTTTCAAAATAGATAGAAAAGATAGGGACGTTTTACATGTTAACGAGAGCCTTACTGTTCTTTCTAAATGGTTTACAGCCAATAACATGTTACTTAATGCAAACAAAACAAAATGCCTTAAGTTTTCACTACCAAATGTTCCCCAAGTAGGTTTAAATTTAATGCTTGAAGGCTATTGTCATTTAGTAGATCTTAATACAATTAATGACACCGTATTTTTAGGTATAACTCTCGATTCAAAATTGCAGTGCGGTGCGCATATTACTACCATGTCGGCTAGGTTAAGTTCTGCTGCATACGCAGTTAGTAAAATTAGGCAGCTGACTGATGTAGCTACAACTAGGTTAGTATACTTCGCATATTTCCACAGCATTATGTCCTACGGCATTCTGTTGTGGGGCTCAGCAGCTAACATAGATTCTGTTTTTATTTTACAAAAGAGAACTATTAATTCTAAGTCATAACTGTACCCACTCAAATTGTTAAAGATATGGATTTTAAAAGAGTATCCATGGAGTTTCTTGCCGGCTCTTCTCCATAGGAGACGACTAATTGGAACCGTGCACCTAAATTCGACTTTTCATAAGCGCCTGTAATGGTTTATGTGAAATAAAAACTTTTGATTTTGCACAGCACTTGTATTGTCAATAATAAAAAGGCAAGTGCAAACTCTCTTTCCTCTTCTGCAGCATGCTTCATCGATTCTATGGAAACACTTTCCCATTTTTTACTAATTAATTCGTGGTTTGTTGAATATATTTTTTCGGACAAAGAAGGAAGATTTATTGATGACAATAGCTCGTTTAGTTGCGAATTTCCCGCGCCTATTGCAATAGTACCTGCGACTGCGCATTTATTCATTGATAAATAATTTTCACTGCAATTATCATTTACTATTAAAAAAAATTCGTTGCATAATTGGCATTTAAACGTAAATTTCGACTCTAAGCCCTTTTGTGTTTCTCCGATAAGTTGTAGTTCAGTGACGCTGCAACCCAATGGACCATGATTGGAAATTTTTGTTAATTCCGAAAAGAAGTGGCTGACATCAATTATTCTTCTTCTTATTATTTTTTCATTATTGCTTTATTCAGCCTCACAAGATATTTCTTACTGCAAAAAAAAAAAAAACTATGCATAATTAAATAAATCAGCAATATAGTGTTACGTATATTCAGATTAAATAAAGGCTCCTAAAAATAGATGTAGATAAAGAGGTATTTATACCTACCTACTTAGTATCTACTTATTTATACCTAACTACAATACCTACTAAGGTATTGTGATTAGATTATCCTGGGTAGGCATTAGTACCTACTGATCTACTTAGTACTAATATCTACTTAGTACTAGTACCTATTTAGATATCTTTTACCTAATCACAAGCACAACTATGTATTTGTGCACAATAATATCTACAAACCAAAAAAATAAATAAACAAACCTCTACATCTTCAACCATTTCAGTTGAATCAAGACACGTATCCTCTAATTCTATGGTTTCTTGACTCAAGTCGTTTACTGGCGTATCGTCAGTGTTTCTGTTTAGCCTTCAATAAAGAATTCATTATATTAGATCTTGCATGAAAACAAAACTGAATTACTTGTAATAAATCATTTAGATACATATTTTAGCTGTACATTTGAAAAGGTTCATATTATTTTCATGGTAACCACAAAAAAATATCACATTTTTCATAAGTTTTGTCTGTAATTTCATAACTCTATGGACTCAAAAGTGCATCTGATTACCCAATATCATTTTCAATTATTGGTAAACTTGAATAATTATTTTCGTTGTCAAATGCGCATTCCGGTATTTTTCTTCTCTTCCTAAAATAAAAAGATACCATGTAATTACATGTAGGTATTTATCGGAATAAAAGCAGGTTGGTAAACTTTGCATAATGCATCAAAAATTACTTACAGAATTTCATTCATCTCTAGAGCATTTTGACATCTTTGACGTTTATTCTTCTTGAATTTAGGCATTTTCAAATTACACAAAATTAATTTCTTATCACTAGGTTTATTTATCCTAAAATTAAACTAAATAAATATTTGCGGCGGGAAGGACGACGACGAGAGCGACACAGCCTCCTCGTACGAAAGCACGCAGCGTACTGCCGCCCGCACCCTGCGCACGCCCCTTCAAACGTAGAACTCACACAATTTTCGGAATTATTTTAATTAAAAAAGAATAGCGATCTTTCGAAATTAAATAAAACGTGAAATTTATAGATTTTTTAATTCTCTATCCATTAGTGTAATCCTCAAATTATTAGAGCGTTGCCTTTAGCAACAGATGCATGTAATCAATAATTTTAGTCACTTTTTAAAAGTAGATTTTAAATGTATTTATAACACATAAAAACAAAGTAGAACGTGGAATGTGATGATAAGATATCGAACATTAATAATGTGCTTTTAGATTTAGTTTATTTCTCTTAACTAATTAGTTAATAGTCTCTGAATAACGAAGAAAAACGCACTCTCGCAAGGTTTTGGTCAGGGTATCGCCTTAAAGCCGGGTCAAGCCGGTTTCTAACATGTTATTGTGTTTTTGAGAACATAACTGTTAGGTCACGCCCCTATTCGGTTAGCAAACAATGTTAAGCCCAGTCAGCAGCGCCAATTTTGCTAACAAAACTGTTAAGCCACGCCCCTATTCGGTTAGCAAACAACGTTATCCTGTTTGCAAACACGAAAACACGGCGCAGCGGACCCGGCTTAATAGTTTTATGAAGTTAAGCTACGTTGCAAAGTTGCAATGGATGAACGATCGAGATCCTTCTGTGGATTTTCCTGAACTGTCATGCATATGCGCAGATGGAATTAACAGACAAAAATTAGAAATCTAATGACTGGTCCAGTTTTGGAAGATCAGTTTCCCCCCACTCCCAAACTGAATTTCAACAAATCTTTCTACGACAGCATTTTACTTCGACACTATGGAACTCCGACATTACGCTACTCCGACAATTATGGAACTTCGACACCTAATTTGGGGCACCCCGACACGGATAGGTTAGATTCGAAGGGGATGATGGGGGCTAGAGTGAGCGAGCAAAGCGAGCGAACGAAGCCCCTGTCATCCGCTTCGTGTTAGTTACTTTAAATCCCAGTGTCGAAGTACTTACCTTTACTTTCTTTTAGTTCGGGACTAATCAGCCCTTTACTGCTACGGCAATCCTAAAAGGCATATTTTTCTATTTGGTACTCTTAAGTGAGTTTATTTTTTGCATTAACCTGCATTATTCTCATTCTATTTCTCACACTACTGTAATGGAATTGTCTTGAACATTTTAAAAAGAGTATTGTAACATGTATATTCTTGTCGGCTCTTCTACATAGAATCTACCTTTTGGAACCGTGAACCTAATTTTGATGTTTTAAAAGTGCCGTAAACCTGGACAATTTGAAAATAATAATTGATTTTGAAACAACAATGATAGTAAATCTCTCAAGTTTCGCCAGTTAATTTGAAGTCACTCATAGTACCAATTAGCACAAGAGGGTAGTTACCCACTCTAAAAGTCCAAATATATTGGCATTTCAATTACAAGCATGACACTTTAAAACAGTTAAACTAAACCCCAGTACACACTGACCGATCATACTCGAACACAATTCAAACAGTGTCCCCATCGATTTGCTGTCAAGCTTCCAATTTCCTGAGCACATCGACTATGAAAGATTGCTTCCCGTCTCAACACCATGTCTGCTGCCCCCAGTATGAAGCTAGCGCAATATCTCAAGTTACTTGCTTTGAACTAGTGAGAATGTCTTGGAGTAAGTTTGGAGCTAAATAACGAGATAATGGATGAAAGGAAGATGTTACAACTAATTGATCTTCCGCACGAGACGTGTGAATCAACTGAAGGAATAAGGATCGCTGTTGGAGTAGACTTCTTAATGTCGACGCACAAAATATCGATGCACGTTACTGCGAAAGTTTAATAGCTTTATTCACCAATAATTAAGGGTCTCTGGCGCTCGGCGGCCGCTACCGCGGCACGCTCTCGCTTCTCTCGCTCGCCTTCGCGCGTTATGGTCACTGTTCTAACCTAACCTAACCCGAATGATTCAATATACTAAATAGTAAACTTTCGCAGTAACGTGCATCGATATTTTGTGCGTTGAAATTCCATATTCAACCCTAATAATTAGTAGACTACGGAATTTCGACACACAAAATATCGATGCAAGTTACTGCGAAAGTTTAATAGCTTTATTCACCAAGAATTAAGGGTCTCTAAAACACGTTGAAATAAAAATACCTAAACATTAGTTAAATAGACTGGTCTAGCATTTTCCATGGTCAGACTTCGCTGGGTCTGGCATCTACTATGGTCAGATAAACTTGTAGAATGCTCTGAGTCATCTAAAACGATAAAAAAGAGAAGAAAGGGACAACCGAGCAACCTCAGCAAAGAATCAGAATAATGATTACATTGATTAAATGACACTTTGGCCTAATTTGTTTTAAACAGGCAATTTATTTCCAATTATGTAAATTAATTAATATCATTGTAAAGTTTATAAGGTACCCGTTTAGCTATTAAAGGTTTTTATAGCAAAAAATATCTTGTTTTTTGTACTTTGAGTTGGCAGGGAGGAAAACACTGATTAATAACATTGAAAACTACACTAAAATGGTCAGTAAAAGATGTTCCGATAAATCGTTCCTATACGCATAAATACGCAAAAAAAAAAATGTACACAATATTAAAACGCAATTGTATTGCCATTTTTCAACGGACCCTTACAGCCATCAATCTTTCTCCTCTTAAAAGTCGAAAAATTTCAACTCAATTTCAAAACCCGACGTCTAAATAAGTCTGAAGAACAGTTACCATAGTCCTCATGCCCTTTACGACGGCGAGACGAAAACAAATTTAAAAACTACCCACACAAGCAACAGTCACCTTTATGACTACAAAAATAGAGTTGAGGTAGAACGCAAATATCAGAGCTAAGTTTGTAACTGGTCATACAAGAGTTGTCCTACTACCGAACTACGCCTTCTATAGTGTATATATATGTGTATATGTTTGTATATATTGAGGTTTATTTACTTCTGAGTTTTGTTTTGTATGTAAATAATTGTATGTTAGTCTGTATAATTGTGTTAGTGGTACTTAAGCATGTAATGTTAGGTATATTCAATTGTGTTTTTTTTAATGTAAATCTAAGTAGGACTTATCGAAGCGACTACTATTAAGTTTCTTATTCATATTTTTGTTATAACATTCCATACAAATCAAAAAATATTTTAATTGATTTGTATGGACAGGCACAAAAAAAATTGGCGAATTTCGAAAAGTTGTAGAACAAAAGTTGATTTTTTAACACCTTATATTATATAATTCCTCAGCTACATCTTAAGGCACCTATTAAAAGAGCTTTGTTGACCTATTCTCAAACCAGAGTTACGTCCATATGCAGATCTTCCCTATTAATATTTATTTCAATTAAAATAACTACAGAAACGAAGTGACTGGCAAAATTTTGCATAATCATAAAACTTATTTAATAACCCTATATGTTAATCTTGTAGATTTATAACTATACTGAATTTATTTTATTGGGAAATACTCGTTTTCTAAAAGAAATAATCAACGCTTGAGTTGATGATGACTTGATCATTCATCAAATAAACAACACGTTTCATAATTTACAAGGTTAATCAGAAAGGGGGTACTAACATGCGGGCTACTCGAAATATCACTGGTGAACGTTTTAAAGCAAGAGTTAAAATTTAAAAATTCCATAATTTATTTTCCACAGCGACCCGCCCCAGCTTCGCACGTGTATGTTTTATAGCTTATAACCTTCTTCTCGAATCACTCTATCTATTAAAAAAACAGCATCAAAATCCGTTGCGTAGTTTTAAGGTCCAAGGCCGCAAATTCGGAACAGCGGCGCGTGCAGCGGGGCGTTGTTTTGAGCGTGCACACTCGACTACTGAACGTATGCACTTCTCCCTTGGTGTATTCGTAGCAGCGTTTTTAGCGTGTAGTTAAGCGGCGTGATCAGTGTTCGGCGTTTTAACGAGCGTGTACAAATGATATTTTGTTCAGTGTGTCAAGATTGGCCAGTAAAAGTGGGGTGTGTGAATGGCGGCCTCCGATTGGTCAACGCACTTGGACTTGGCTCGCACGCACGCTCTAGTGAAAACTAATTGCATGCACGTTGAACGCGACGCTGCACGCGACAATACACGCTGGAACGCTCCGCTGCACGTGCCGCCTTTCCGAATTTGCAGCCTAAGCATACTTAGGGGTAGACAGCGGGAAGCGACTTTGTTTTATACTATGTAGTGATGATGATGAAAAATGACTTTTATCTTTTTCAAATATTCTTTATACCTGCCTTAGTGACAAATTCAGAAAATGGAGCTTCTAATCCGTGACCCCAAATATGACCTGGATGGGGTGCATGGAAAGAGCCTCCATGAGTGACGGTACTTAATAATAATAATAATAATAATCATTTAATTCAGACCAGGTCCATATTTTGTTAGTAACAATTTACTTAAAAAAACTAATGTTAGGATTGGGAAATAATAATTAAATAAAATTAATAATTAAATTACGGTATGAAGCCGCACCCACCTTTGCAGCATGGGGGACTCCCACCGATCAGTAAAAACACCCAGTATAGTGTTGGTACTGCCACGAACGCGAGTGAGTAGGGAGGCGCATCTTTTCCTGATGATGGCAGCAAAGCCATCAACCCGCGCCTCAGCAAACATCCCTGACGCACTACAACGCCATGGCAGCCCCAACAGTACCCTGAGTGCATTATTATATTGGACACGCAGGTCGCTGTATGCCCGCTTAAGTACGTCCGGCGCACCCTGGGCAGTCAGCCCCGCTACCAACCTTGCTGACTGGCTAATCTTTTCACCACAGCATGAGCTATTTTCTTATAGCTCGTGCTGACACGAGAGAAGAAGAAGAATATGATCTAAAATGTAAACACAGCTGATCATAGCTGACGATAAATATATTTTAGCGTATTTTTATGAAATCTTTGTAGGTACAGCTTTTTCTCTTGAGTATTTACTTTTGGGGAAAGTTATAGAACAAAAATCATTTATTATTGTGGGTAGTTTAACACCCTTTTGGATTTAGTATCCTCTTTCCGACTAATGTTGTTTAATTTATGTCGAGCATATCGTAAAATTGATTTCTATTGTTGTAGTTTACCAGGATAGCATAGGCTAGCTGGGAAGATATATTATGAGCCCCTATAAAAATGAAGAGCAGATGAAATAGGCCTGCCAAAAGTGTTTTTGGAAAAGTCTGCTAAAGGAATGAGAGCAACCGAGGAAACCTGCGTACCTGAGAGGACCTCAAAAAGTTCTCGATAGTATTCGGGCTAGTGTGGTGGACTAAAGCCCTTCGCATTCTGGTAAGAACCCCATGCCTAAGACAGTAATGGGCTGATTCTGTATGTACGAGTATGTATATATGTCTCTAAAATGAGCCAAGTGATTTCCTTGGACATTATAATTATTCTCTTGATACGATGCGATATTAGGGGTTGGTTAGAATGTAATTCCAGTTTCGTATATTGATATAGATGTTTGGAACGTCTATCACTGAACCTTAAAATTCTGAGTAATGCTTTGCCATGACTAATATTGCTTCGAGTTCTGTTCATTCCACTAGAAATAGTCGTGAAGTCACCTACATACATGTGACTTCAAACCAAATGCTCGCAGCGTTGATGACTGCAGTTCTGACCACTTTATAGCAACCAAACCTTGAATCTAGAAGACTTACGTCAAAATTCAAGAAAATGTCGAAAACGCCCACAAATCCTACCAAACAGGTATACGAATGTTTGTAAACCAGGAATAGAACCCAAAACCTTGGTCACGACACTTATCCAATAAACCATCTCGCTCTCTCGGGCCACTGCCGTGTGCTAATAAAAACCAGTTTTGGGGCCCTTTATAGTGCACGATTTGTTGACAGAAATATGGCTGACTTTTTTATTGATGAATAAGTCGTGAGGTTTAATAATAAGTGTTGAATAAACTAGGGTGATTTATGAAAGGAGTACGTGATATGTGTGTGTGGATGTGTGTGTTAAAAAGGTGAGTCAAGACTTGTGATTTAAATACACGCTCGCCGGGTTTAAAACGGTGGTGTCATTTACTGTCATCTTAATATCAGCCAGTATTATGAATCCACTTTTAAGCTTAGACATTCTAAGTTCTTTCTTCATTAGTGGGCTGGTGTAATCATACTACAAGATGTTGTTCTTTCTCAGTAGTCAGATGAATATCAATGCACAGTATACGCAACTAGAATTATTTCCATTGAATACAGACTGAGATAAATAATATATTTATCAGTGTTCCGTGTGACTACAGGCTGTGAAGGCTGTAAGCTGTTAATTATTGATTGATTGATTAATTAAATTACGAGTAACTCCTATAATGGTAACAAGAGATAGATAACAGCAAATCGTCTCGTCGTCGTATCGTTGCCGTCCCATCAGCACTAACCAAGCCTCAACTCGATCACTACTGCGCTACGCAAAACGTGTTTCTAATACGATTCCGACTATAATTTATGTATATTGCTTTTTGTTTCTGGTCACTCGATATGTTAGGCGATTAAATCTCGACGATTTCGAGACGTGGCGCCTCAGAAATTTGGGTCTCGGAATTATGAGTACTTCGATGTGTTCTTCATAAAAACGTAGTGTTGTGTTGTCCCACTTGTGAGCAAACGTTGTATTAATTAATTTGTATCAAAGTATAGCTTGTATGATGGTAAATTAATGTACCAATAGCCGCTGCATTATGGAGTGTAAATGTGGTGAATGTTGGTTGGTTCCAAAAGAGATTCTGATGTAGGTGCAATTAGATAGAAAATAGACTGGCAACCTATCGAAACATAGTAGGTACCTAGTTCGGATCTCTTCGGTACTAACAACATCCCAAGCCAAGCCTTGTATTTTACTATATGGTGCCATTAGCTGCTGCTTAGCTGGCTTAGATCGCCAGCGTTTGCTGCAACGTCGAGTAGAACCAATCTATCATTCAACTTGTAGGTCCTTGATGGCTACATACAGGTGCTCTAACCTAGCTCTGGAGCCAGGGTCTTTTCTGTGCCCTGTTTTTATTGCAATAAAGAAATGATTATTATCTCCTTTATTCATTAAAATACACACATAAAATTACATTTTTAAATATTTCCATATAAAAAAAACAAAAACATTTAAAAATAAAGTAGTCCACCGGCATCGGGAACAGGGTCCAAGCTGCCGGCGGTCAGGGCTCCAGAGAGAGGAACTTCCTAACGATACGCGCCGTATTCAGAAGTACCGCTTTCTGAATCAAATCCCTGATTCAGGTGCCTAACGAGAGCCTCATCAAATGTTGGTCGAGGCTCTTGGCTATTAAGCCATTGGCTGAAACGACTATCGGCACAATGACTGCTGAGTCAATGTTCCACATGTCAACAACCCCTTATGCCAAATCAAGATATTTGATCTTTTAAATTATTATTTGTATCTCGTTTAAATTCACGGCTCATCTTCCTTGCGGAAGATGTCCGGTCCTTTGGAAGGCATACACGGGGACACAGGTCCAACGCGCAGAGGCCCCTTTGAGAACTTTAATCTTGATCTTTTAAATTATTATTATTACGGCTTTTTCGTGGACGATGACCTACTGTAGTATATCATGTAAACTTAAAATTGATGAGAACTAAGATAACATGGGGTCAAAAAAATGAGGCATTTTTTTTTGTTATTTGACGTGGTCAGGTTTGACCCAAATCGCACCTGATTGTAAGCGCAGACAGGGTCTAAGATGAAGCACACAAATCCAAGTAACAGAGATATAGAGGGATTCCCCTACACCCCTTTGTCTCTCACATACACACGACGGAACACAGTAAACTGCTTTGCGCCGAACTTTAATGTGAGGGTGGTAGCTAGCCAGGCGGACCGTATAGATCGTACCACTAATCGTGCTGGGTTTTGTTGAATCTTACAACACGCGTCTATTCCCAGCGTGCAGTGAGGAAGTTTTATATTCTAGCTCGTCCCCACACGGGGTTAAATATGTTCAACAGTGAATGGATTAGAGCTAAAAGATAGAAAATTTCGACAAACACCGATGCAAAAAAACCTTGACATCACTTCACACGCCACAAAGGAAAATGCTTACAACAGAATCTAAAAAACCGGCTAAGTGCGAGTCGGACTAGCGCACGAAGGTTTCCGTACCATTATCTATAAAAACGGCAAAAAAAACACGTTTGTTGTATGGGTATACCCTTAAACATTTATTTTATTCTGTTTTTTAGTATTTGTTGTTATAGCTACAACAGAAATACATCATCTGTGATCAACTGTCTAACTATCACGGTTCATGAGATACAGCCTGGTTACAGACGGACAGACGGACAGCGGAGTCTTAGTAATAGGGTCCCGTTTCACCTTTTGGGGACGGAATCCTAAAAAAAGAAGTACAAAACAAAACACATGCCGACTTCACAAGAAAACAGTATCAAGCAACACTTAATAAAATCCATAAGCGCTTGCAAGACCCCTTATGAGTATTCAAAACCCATAGGCAGAGCTTATTACGTCAATAATCCGAGCAATTTCCAGGCAGTTTCGAGCCAGATACGTGGCACCCCACACGACACCTCGTGAGCAGACAACACGATATCTAAAACGCTTTGATCAGCCGTTAAAAGATAACTTATTGGCTATAACTTAATTAAGTACAGTTATCGAGAGATTATTTGGTGATGAGTAGGGATGTGCGTGGGGTTTCGATTGTTCGATTGTTTTTGGTATATTCATTTTTTGATCGGAGTAGGGTTTTTATCTACATGACATCACGCTTGTATTCTCAGAAGGGTTAGCAGAGGTGGATAGTACATCTTCATTTCGCCGTTATGTCTCATGTAATAGGGGGCGAGCCTTTTGCCATCAACCGGGCACAAATCCAGACTCCGGGCTGCTACTGAGAAATTCCACACGGAAAAAGCCGACAACACTTTGCTTGACCAGGGAATCGAACCCAGGACCACACGCTCAGCAGTCGCCCTTGAGACCGCTAGACCAATGAGGTAGTCAATTTAGTTTATTGTTTTTAAATAAGAATAATAAATTATGATCACTTAACACAGTATACACGGCTACACATCAAACTATAAATGTCCAGTTTACACTGACCTCTCATTGTAAGGAAATCCTATATAATGCGAGATCAGCTTATACTGGATAATAATAGCTTGATCTGTAGCCGTGCGTACCTACTTACATGAGGAAATAAAAAAAAACTATTGCCTGTAGCGACTGAAGGCTTATCTTCCGTACACGAGAGTCTGAGTTAAAAAAAGGGGCAAGAGAGGTGGAAGTTTGTTAGCCTGGATATATCAAGTTTAAGGGAGGTCTCGATGTGTGACGAACTGTCACAACTAAAGGTACGAGTTCGTAGGCGACTGCATACAGCAGCAGCAGACGACGTGTCGCTCCGACACTACTGGTTGCTATGTATTTCTATGAAATACCTTTCGCAGCTAGCGACACGTCGCACGACCGCAAACGACGTGTCGTCCGACCGCAGATCAGTAGTGCCAAAGACGCTGCAGCGACGACACGTTGAATCTTTCTCAGAAAATGACGCTCCGACGTGTCGCTACGACACGTCGTCTGCTGCAGCTGTATGCAGTCGGCCACGAACTCGTATTTTTCGACTTGAAAGGTCATTTTAAAAAAAGGAAACTAATTAATTCATTTGAAGTAAAAATTCGGATAGTAAAGTAAATACACAAAATCGCAAATATTTGCCAGATTCCGATGTGTGACCAAACTGGTTGGCGTCTTAATCCAAACTGCGTGATGGACCACCGACCAGGGCTTATTCCATAGAAAGGCGATAAGCTATTTCTACACCAGTGTGCTTTCATGTTCATCTTGCGTCTTCGTTTAAAGCATGCGTGAAGAGCAACGCATGCCTTAATACTAGTTCGACAAAAGCGCACGCTAATCCGTCTAATATAATTATGTCGACTGACGACTGACCGAAGCGCACCGGTGTAGACGATACGCTGCATGCGTCTTATGGCAATCAATATTGCATGCGCTTGACGTAAGACGAATTGAACGTTGAAAGCGCAAGATGAAAATGAAAGCGCACGGGTGTAGATAAACCAATAAGGTAATAATGAAGTTATGCTGATAAAGCATATTGGGATACAACGTAAGGATGTAACAGAACGATCACCCATCCACAGACTGAACGTAGCAAGTGGAGCTTAACCTTGTGAATCGTATAATCCGCAGCGGTTGACAATTAGCCACGAGCCACTCATTTAACCAGTTTATATGACCCAAAAACACATCAAAATATCATACCTAAGTGGATACTGTAGTGCATAAATACATACCAATAAATAATTGGTGATATTTATTCGAAATCTACACGCATTAATTTAGATCAATTATCTACGGTTAGTTGATAGTATCAGTAGACTGAAATATTATCTAGTCGATTTATTGACTACATTGAGCAACTGATTTATAATTAAACTTGCCAATGACGAAATTAGGTCCAATGAGATGGAGTGAGACCATCGCCATTTATCGAGTAAGTAGATATATTTTAGATCCAAAAATATTACTAAGATTTTCATATCGAAAATGACATATTTTTATAACCTGATGATCAAAGTCAGGGTCTCACGTTAAGCAGCTACGTTTGCTATCAATAAATAATTATTCCACTAACTCATTTAAAATACATTTCAAATTTCATTTTTAAATATTTCTATAGAAAAAAAAAACATTTAAAAATACAGGGTTATTTTAAAAACACCAACAACCTCTTAAGGGGTCATTTTACTCATCATTATGAACAACTTTTCGCTTAGCTCGTCAAAATGTAGGGAACAGCTGTTTTTTTTTCGCGATTTCAGATTAGGTCCCATAGTAAAAGTGGTTCATAGTGATGAGTACAGTGACCCCTTAAGAGGTTGTTGGTGTTTTTTAATTAACCCTGTATAATAGACCATCGTCATCGGGAAAAGGGTCCAAGCTACCGGTGGTCAGGGCCTCAGAGAGAGGAACTTCCTAGCAATGCGCATCGTGTCGATAACTACCATTTTCTGTATCAGGGCTTTGATCCAGCCGCCCAACGAGAGCCTCTTTAGATGTTGGTCGAGGCTCTTGGCTATTAAACCATTGTATGTAACGACTATCGGCACAACGATTGCTGAATCAACATCCTACATGGCCACAACCTCATGTGCCAAGTCTCTATCAATAAATTTATATTTTTAAATTCACTTCTTGGAAAATGCAAAGCTCTGGTTACCACATCAAAAAAAAAACAATTTAATCTTAGTCACTTGCGGTCAGCCACCTCATTATATGAAAACCTTTTTATTCTCTCTTAAATAATCCTTTTTCAAATAATGAGTCATTTCTTTCTGTTACTTTTTTTTATCTTTGACCGATTTCCGAGTAGCCGATTAATCGGATTCCTATGTAGTCGAATAACCACAACACTAGTGACTCATCGGTTCGAAATCGATCACCTTTTATGTTCGGCGCTGCCCTATTTACGCAATTCTATTGTTTTTGTGTTGCCAACTGTAGTATGATTAAGTGAATGCACATACTATCCACAAAACGATAGTCAGCAAATCGGAATTTAGAATTTGCACGCTGCATTGAGTGATAGAGGAAAGACATACATGACCTTGCGGTTCACCGCATAGAATAGACCATTGCCTCTTTACCGTAAGGGTCGCAAAGGTGACGGAAAGGGATGAGTTCAGCAGATAGCATCCGTTTACTTGTTTTTTTTTTTGTATTTGGCTTCTTGTATTGGGTGTAAAAGACCCTTAACGATAACGGAAACCACATATTCTACTCATCATTGGGATCATTTTTTTCTACCAGACCATACCTGGGAATCTATTGGTTTTGGAGATTTTGAAGGTCAAAGTATACATTTTTTTTTTAGTTTTTTCCTAAAACGTTATCTAAGTGACAATACTAAACTTTCTTCCAAACAACCTTATCAAAATTTTCAATTTTTCCTCACAAATTACGCATTTGAAGTTACAAAAACGCAACGAATATCAAACGCACACGACTACCTTGGCTCAGCTGTGTGGCCGCTGGATCGCCACAACCACACATTGCGCGCTACAACAAAAAGCGTTTTTTATGCCAAAAAATAAAATTCGTTTCCCAGCAATTATTGTTCGTCAATGTAGTTTAGTTTGATGTACAGAGTGCGTAGATTTCGGCTATGTGATGGGTCTTTTAACATCCTGTATATTCTACATAACTGGGCAGTTTTTGGCGTGACCTGAAGGGTCTCCTGCCGATGCGAGGAAGTAAAATACTTAACCTAAGCTAACTACTTATACTACGCTAACATCATGACTACTAGCAACAACAGCACTAAGCCCTAGTGGGACTCGGACCTCGGCTTGGGGCGTTGCTGGCGGGGAGATTGAGAGGGAGGCAGCTTGATGAGGGCTGATTTATCGGTGTGGCTGCGGAATCTGAAGAGACAACCGACTATACGACGGGATCGTGAATGGAAGTGCATCTTTTTGCCTGGTAATCCCATACTACTGTCACTAATCTGTCCGCCAAACTTGGTGTCAGATGGTCAAATGCGTGAAACCCAAAAAAATACAAAGTAGGTATCACTACGTGCGCAAACGGTTTGTGCAAACTATGGAAATGGTATTGTCGGTAATAACAATGCTGCCTCGTTGGTCTAGTGGTCGCAAGCGCGATTACTGAACGTGAGGTGCTGGGTTCGATCCCCAGGTCGGGCAAAGTGTTATTGGGTTTTTTCGTGTGGAATTTCTCAGTAGCAGCCCGTAGTCTGGATTTGTGACCGGTTGATGGCAATAGGCTCGCCACCTACTTCTACTACTACCATGGGACTTAAACATAACGGTGAAGTGAGGGCGTACTATACACCTCTGCCTAACCCGTCCTAGAACACAGGCGTGATGTTACGTTAACAATACCGTTTGCGCAAAAGTTTTATCGTCTTAAGGTACATGCTTACTTGTGCAAATTAGAGTTTGCGCAAATAATATGATGATACGAGTAGCCGGACAAAGTTTGCGACAGATGCAAAGTAGATTACCAGCCATAACTTTCAAGATTTGAAAGTACCAGTAACACTGAATGTAACAAAACCAGACACTCAATTCCTTATACTCGTAAACACACACATATCCATATCACTTCATACAACTAGATACATTACAAACACATACACACTTGTAGATATATCTAAAGAAACCGCGCTTACGAGTCGACGGCAACACGATGTTTTTTGCATAATTTAATCAACTCGCAACGATCAAACATATGTGTTTACAGAAGGGGGTATAAATCATATAAATCGACACATTACTCCTCCGTACTGGCAAATAAAGGGGTTTGCAGACTGCTATTGTTAATCGCAGCGATTTTTAACAAAGCATTCAAGTGCAAAGTCCAAGGTTTTTATAACTAATACCTACTGGGGTGTGTGTTGCCTGGTTAGCAATAAACCACCTTATTTATTTCTTAGGTTGTCAAAAAAAGCGACTGTTTCTTGCAACATAACCACTGATCATCGGAAAAGTAAAAACCGCACTCTAATTGCGAAACAATGACAATTGCTTTTATTTTGGTAGATTAACACTTTGCATGGCAACGTATGTATTAATTAACAAACTATGCACCACGAAATAAATATTGTTGTTTTGTCAAAATATTTGCAATTGCGAGGGTGATACGCAATTAGATTGCTGGTTGCGCTTTAGCTAATGAACACAAGGCCTTACACTAAGAAAAATAGTAGCTCCGTTAAATAATAAGAGCAAAGTGAACTGGGGAAATAAAATACTAATACTTAATGCTCCATCCTCATATCAAAAGCTCAATTTAAGAAGCCAAACCTTGATTATATTATTTTACTTTAACATCCCTCTAAAAACCTGTCCCCAATCGCTGCGATCCCCCCGTCTCGTGTGGAGCTCCCTAACAGATACAGACGCATTAGCAGCGACAAGTTCTCGCTCCGGGCTAATTGAGATCGCTCCACAGTTGATAAAGATCCGCCGGTGTGTACGGGAACATACTTATTTCACTGTTTGGGGTGCAAAATACTTTGTTCGATTTTGTTACGTGTTTTTAGTAAATACAATTTTGTGAGCTTACATGGCTGTCGTATAACTTGGTCGACTTACATGGTAAAACGATGTTGTTGTCTCAAGTTTTGGATGGGTAACCATGCTTTTATATACGATGCGTCTTCCTTGAAAATACATGATGAGATGTCGCTTTTTAATACTGACTAGCCTGGTTCTAAAGTAGTCTACGAGTATGTAACACTAGCTTTCGCCCGCAGCTTCGCTTGCGTGAAATTTTGAACCCGTTAAGTGACGATTTTCCATACAAACTTTCATCCCCTGTTTAACTCCCTTAGGGGTTGAATTTCGAAAGATCCCTTCTTAGTGGATGCCTACGTTACAAAAGGAACCTACTGTCAAAATTTCCACTTTCTAACCCCAGCGGTTTAGGCTGTGCGTTGATAGATCAGTCAGTCAGTCAGTCAGTCAGCTTCTCCTTATACATGTATAGATTTTCAACGAAATCGAGCTAAAGGCATTTTTTATTTAAAAATAAAAATTCCATCAGTGCGAACGTTTTGCTTGTGTCCAAATATCACTTTAGAATTAATTCTTAAGCAGTACTGAATTCAAATGCGTATTATTTATTTTCTCAACATTTTATTATTGTATCATAGAGAATTTTAATTCCTGGCTAGACATATAGGGTAACTTCAAAATAACTGGTAAAAATTCACAGGGTTACCAGGTATCATTAGGTTTTCTCCTGTATCGTCGTGGGTGCGTGAGACACAAATCTACACTCGCACAAACGCTCATACCCAGAAAAACTATGTGTAGGCCATATAAATATTTGTTGCTTGCGGAATCGAAATCACGCCTCATAGCGCAGATCTTCTTCTATCGTGTCGGTACGAGCTATACGAGAATAGCTCATGCCGTGGTGAAAAGATTAGCCAGTCAACAAGGTTGGTAGCGGGGCTGACTGCCCAGGGTGCGCCAGAAATACTTATGTATCGTCACGAGTGGAGGCTCTTTTTATGCACCCCAGACTGAATGATTAGCGCAGATGCTAATCATTCAGTCACTGCACCAAAGGTGTCGTCACAACTAAAATGGTACTCCGCACGGAACAACAGAAGCCTGAATGTCTGAATTTGACCCAACCTTAGAATCAAAATGTTCAATAGTCGAGTCGTCTGTTGGTGAGGACAATCGGCAGTTATCATCACTCAGCCGAAAGATGTCCCACTACTGGACATAGGCCTCCTAAGCATCGCCACTAGGTATCCATGTTAGGGGGGTTAGTCATAATCACCGCGCTTGGCAGGCGGGTTGGCGATCGCAGTATGGTTGTTAAAGTACTCAGAGAACGCTGCTGCCCATCCTCTAGAGAATCCCTTAGTCGCCTTTTACGATACCCAAGGGAAGAGATGTTGTTCGCACCGTATTGTTTGCAGTAAAATTTATAGTTGCTACCTCTATGGGCACATGTACGAATCATTGAGCTAGGCCGATGACTTCGCCTTTAAGTGCCCAGGACGAAGAAAACAACGCTCTCTTTTCAAATAATTTAAATTCAACTGTCACCAGAACTTTTCTCCGCTTTATGTCTGCTTGACGCGCTGTCAGCTCTCCATCAATTTTTTTTATTATAATCCGCTACTGAATCTCAGAATTACCAGTGATTCAGGTATTACCGCTCGCGAGTGCAAAACTACATCGGGAGGCGCGCCTTTCCCATCGCGTAAATCGCTCTGTGCTCGTGCAAAGAACTTTGTGTAAAGACTCTCGCCATCCAGAAAAGCTGTCGTCTGCAGCATGTAAAGGCGTTGCGAGTTGGCTGGTTTGCTGGTAAGTGCATGTGCTTGCTATTATAAAGCTTCTATATCGAAGATAAAGATGCCTGGCGTACAACTCCGTCCTGCACATTGCGACCCTCTGGCCCTGTCTAACTGGTCGGTTGTATGACCTAACATTATTTTTATTGTTTACCTACTTTTATTATTCTTCTTTTTTATTGACTTAAAATAACCTGTACATTATTTTATCAATTTTCATATTATTATTTTTTACATTCAAATATTGAAATTTTTATATCCCATTACAATTTTATTTGTATAATACTCTGCCTTAATAGTTTGATATTGTTTTATATTTATAATTTTCGATAATATCATTTTTTAAACTGTAAAGTTTGAGCATCATGCAGCAATTAATGATACACCTTTAATCATATCATATTACTGCCCATTGTCTGGTAGTATGAGTCTGTCATGCTCACTTAAATGTCCTGCTGATGGTGGCGTTGTATATCCGGGCGCTGGGTTCCCTATAATATGGTTGAGCTAAGCGATGCGGATGTGCACGTCATGCTCGTGAACGGGTGCTGTCTGTCGGGACTGGTCAGCCCATAACTACTATGGCAATTCTAGAAGGCATATTTTCTTTTCTATTTTCTACTCTTATGTGAATTTATTTGTTACATTAACCTGCATTATTCTCATTCTATGTCGCACGCTACTGTAATGGAATTGTCATGAATAGTCATGATCTACTATTTTAAAAAGAGTATTCATGGAGTTTCTTGCCGGCTCTTCTCCATAGAACCTACCTTTTGGAACCGTGCACCTAGTTTTGACGTTTTAAAATTGCCTGTAATCTGGTCTATTTGAAATAAAAAACTTTGACTTTGACTTTTGACTTTATAGCATTTACTGCAAACACGGCCCTTCTCCTTCGCATCCGCTCCGCATCTATATATTTTCCGTCCGCTTGCTCCACCAGATGTGGTAGTGCTATTCTTTACTTTCGGCACCACACGGATAATACTACGCAGTCGCTCCATGTAAAACACTGGTATTTAGCCGCACCTGCTAAGACAACGCTACAGGCAAAGGTGTGGATGATAAGTACAGTCAAGTTTCCGCTTCGGGCTAAGCAAGATCGCTCCACAGTTGATAAAGATCCACCCGTGTGTGAACATACTTATTCCACGTGTTAAAATACCTATCTACAAACCGTAAGGGGTGCGAAATACTTCGTTTGATTTACTTAGAGTGCAAATTGCCTACATGGTTTTCATCGCGAAAGTTAGAAAGGGTTACTATTGTGCATAATAATGTAGGAATTAGAATACACGATTGGAGGCCCTCGAGGGGCTTTGATGGGCTCGTGGCTACGTGGGTACCGTGCGGATAGACCACCAATCCCGTTCGTCATACGAATGATGAATAGACATGGACATTGAAGTCCAAAAATTAGGCAGTAGGGTAAATTTCAGATTGATTATCTGAAGTTTATATCGTTCTACCTAGGCTTTTCCCAACTTTGTTGGGATCAGCTTCTAGTCTAACCTGATGCGGCTACCATTGCGATACCAGTATTATACACGAAGCGACTGCCATCAGATATCCGCAACCTAGTTACTGGGCAA
Source organism: Amphipyra tragopoginis (assembly GCA_905220435.1). Lineage (NCBI taxonomy): Eukaryota > Metazoa > Arthropoda > Insecta > Lepidoptera > Noctuidae > Amphipyra > Amphipyra tragopoginis. Next base: position 1,532,838 of record HG992010.1, on the reverse strand, counting down.
TGCCGATACCCTAAGATTAGACCGGTTGTCAACTTCGGGCTTCTGACTACCCATAACGACTGTCATAGGTGATACTCGTTGAGGTATGACACTCGAGCACAACAACAGCCCAACGTGCTCCCGGTAATTGGGTGAGGAAGGTCAGATAAAATTCCGGGCTGATGATGACGTTGAATGTAATGCAGAAAACATCCCTTAGTATAGCACCAAGTAGGTATAAAACCACTTTCTTCAGCAATGCTATCAATCTATTAATCCACTCAGCCTATCGCAGCCCACTGCTGCACATAGGCCTCAGGTTACGACACAACACTCGGCTCTCCATTTCCTGATATACATACTAAATTCACGCCTTTTTCGTAGGGGTAGGCAGAAACTGTAGAATGCAATAGGCTATGATCCTTATATACTCCTTTCGCTTCGTCCACGTTTGTACATCTTGTCATACATGCACGACGGTTGAAAGTACTACGCACCTGTCCTTTTTGAAGAACATCACCAATTACATTGATGCATATCCTTCTATGGCGTCCTTTACGTTTCCACTGACATCCGCCTGATAAATTCTTTTCGTTAATCACCGTTCACTCATTCTCTCAACATGATCATACCACACATGATATATTGTGGCTTTATTAATTCGTCTGTCCCCATCGTTTTTGACTCCCTTCATAAGCAATGCGACCGGTGGGTGCTTCTACAACAGACACACAGCCAAGTAAAAAAGTGTTTCTATTCTTATTATATAAAAACATAAGAAAATTATACTATAAAAGTACAATTTAGTGAAGTCATATACACAGGCAAGCTTAACACAAAAATGAGTTTTGTACCAGCAAACCTTTAAGTGATAGAGAGAGATTGATGAAATGGCTGAGGGAAAACTCCAATGTACAACTATCTTATGTAGGTATGCTATAAAATAAGGTATAACATAGCTAATAAATACACAAGAAAATACATTCACATAAATATAATAATCCATATAATATACCTAAATAAATAATATTAATTATCAATCATTCAGAGAGGAAATGCTCCTTAATTCTACTCTTAAAAACGTTAACAGAAGGGCTGTCGCGTAGTGAGTGTGGGAAAGAGTTCCAAAGACGTGCATGAATAGTAAAAGAACCATCGTAACGGCTGGAAGTGTGATGCGGAGTACGGAGCAGAAGAGAAGCAGCCGAGCGATAAAGTTTACCCTTGGGGCCAAGGGGCGACCATTTCTACTTATTTCTTTGAATTAATTTGACTTCAAACGTCATACGAATCATTTACTCTATTCGTACTTACGTTTGAGTGATCGTTCATCAGATATTTATTGTTGGACAACAGTGAGTCACCGCAGCTCGTAGCCAGTAGGCGACCGTTTAGACTTTCACCCAGTTTCGATACAACGCGCTCCGGTTATCGCCAGCGGTGGGATTTATATGTTTTGTGTTCATTGCTTGTTTGCAAGTTTCGGTAATTTTCTAAGAAGACTGTCATCTTCTAATTCAAATTCATTATTTGCAATAAATACGGTACATAGAGTGGTAAAAGTTTGTTCAAGCCCATTTGGCTATCATCAATAGCATGCAAATTTTACTTACAACTAGGAAGTTTGTATTTTTACACATTCTTTATAAAATTCAATCTACAATCTATTCGTTGTCTTAGCCACTTTTCTGGCCAAAAGTGAGCGTGGTTCTGATCATCTGCGATAGGTAAAATGGGTACCTAATGATCTTCTGTATCGAGATTCTTTGACTTTATGTGGCATTACAAAATTTTCAAGTCTTGACTCATCAGATTACGTATGAAACTTACGTATATGGAACGTAATTACCTACTTCAAAGATATTAATTAAAAAGTTTTTCACCTAAACTAATACAAACTAAACTAAATCTAAAGTAAAAACAAGCGTATATGGAAATATCCCAGAAAATATCTCTTCTTCATATTAAAAAAAAACTGTTATGCTGGGACCACGCCTAAATCCATAAATTAACGCACTAATTTGCACGAATCCCTTGTATTCTTGTCACTTCATTCGTTAATTAATCGTGTTAGTTTTTAGTATCGTCCCGGCATTAGGAAGTTTCGTCATTTTATCTACGCTATCAGTAAGATCGCTGTTGCTCCATAATTTACTATCAACTCCTTTGAGATTTCTTAGGTCAAATAGGCTGGAAGCTGTAAAGTTCATTGTATGCATGTATTTGTTATGTATTGTTATAAAAATATTATATTCCTTTATCATTTAAGTACAGTTTTCAGGCACAATTCTTATTGGTATTGAATAAATTAAATTATTTATTATATTACTGTTTGTCAAAGCAAAACATGATGTAAAGACATAGAAATATGAACCATTTCCAACTTTTTAAAATACGTAATTTTATTTTTATATTTACAGTTAGAACTACTCTTCAAGCAGAAATTCCTCTATATTAGCATAAAAATAAAAATGTCATAAACTAGAAAACCAGTCAATGTAAATCATCCATTTGTGAGTGCGCGCATGACTCACACGGCGCATGCGTATGCGCATCGTAAGGTGTTACGTTGCTGTGACTCATTTTGTTAGCTTTTTATTACTATCGTGTTCAGTTAGACTTATCTTTATTGCCAGTTTTAAGTGATGTAAGTTAAGTAATAGTTTAAGTATTATTAGCTGAAGGATTGTTGAAGAATTTTTCATCCAGTCGAACGTAAACCAGGTGCAATCGTGAGGTATCATGCAACCGACTAAATACGCTGAGTTTGCGCTAGTTAAAATAGTAAGAAAATCGAAGATGCGGTTAAACAACTCAATGATCTGGTATCACGCTCCTCAGTGCTGAGGAAACGACTGCGGATGAGGAGGCAGAGGATATATAACATAGAATCAGCCCATTTCTATACCACTACTGGGCACAGGCCTTTTCTCAGATTAAGGGTGTCTTTCCACCAGAGATGTGCTATGCAACGTTGCTTCAGATGTGTTTGATATCCACCAATCATATTCATTGGTCCACATAGCATAGCACTGGTGTAAAATGACTCAACTAAGCTACATTTTTTATATGGAAGGATGCGTGCTATGGATGGTCGCGAGTGATGTAGCTATGTGCAGAGTATCGCGCTGCCGCTCTCCGTGCCTTCCCTATTGTCGATACGTCCCATAGCTCGAGCTACGCATCTTCCTCGCACAGCTGCTTAGCTTAGCGTCAGTGGAAACGATCACATAGTTTCGTAGCTTAAGCTATTACTTTCTCACAGCACAGCTGCATAGCACATCTTTGGTGGAAGGCACCCTAAGAAAGGTTTAAAGGCTCACCATGAGGACCGGGTGCGGTTTGGTGGACTGCACATAACATTGAGGAAACTTTGGAGCCTTCTCAGGTCTGCAGGTTTCCTCGCGATATTTTTCTTCACCGTTAACGCAAATGATATGTCATCATACAAAAATGCAAATAGAATATCTAGCTTTAATTCCGCTGAACAAGATCGCTAGTTTGGATGCATTATGCAGCACCACCCTCCCGCCCACAAGTACATGCAAAAAGAGTGAAAAAATAATGCAACATGCAACCAAACCAATACACGACACGTGTTTCGCCCCTGCACGGGGCATCCTCAGGATATTTTGACTCCTCGACCGCTAGGACGCGAATGAATCGAGAATGATCGAGGAGTCAACATATCCTGAGGATGCCACGTGCAGGGGCGAAACACGTGTCGTGTATTGGTTTGGTTACATGTTGCATTATTTTTTCACTCTTTCTGCATGTGCATATACTTGTGGGCGGGAGGGTGGTGCTGCATACTGCATCCAAACTAGCGATCTTGTTCAGCAGAATTAAAGCTAGATATTCTATTTGCATTTTTGTATGGATTTCCGCAAAGTAACGCCTGATTCCATCATTTGATATGTGTTCAAATTCTGATCCGCACATGAATTGAAAATTTTGAGGTGCGGGCCAGAATCGAACTCAGACCCTCCTGTATAGAAGGCAAGTGTTGAAACGCTAGACTATCACCACTTTTTAACCGCTTTCAAAAAGGAGGAGGTTCTCAATGCGGATGTTTTTTATTTATATTCATGAGTCCGTCATATATAGATAGATTTGCAAAATTCTTTTTTGTTTGAAAGAGTACTCTCCCGAGGTGGTCCGATTTAAATTTGGTGAATATCTGATGTAGACCCTCGGAGATTGACAATTGAACTCTTCAATGGATAACAGCAAATTACCCGGGATTGCTGTAATTGCATGTTTGTGTATTGTTTATGCCACATAAAATAGAAAAACAAAATAACTTAAAAAAAGTAAAAACCGTCTTAAAAAGAAACTAAAAAGAGTAAAATAATTGCCATATTATATAACTAACAGTTTCAGAAGTCGGTGCCTTCAATTTGGTTCAATTTAAAATTGCACCGACTTCTAAAACTTAGTTTTATAATATGGTAATTATTTTACTCTTTTTGTTTTTTTTTTTAAATCGGTTTTTACTTTTGTTAAGTTATTTTATTTATAAAGGAGGATGGATTGATAATATTACGGTCATCTACCAATGATAATGTAAACTACTATCATCTACTATATCTGTTTGAATTGGTTACCTGGTCTCCTTTCCTGAAAAGTATGAGAACTTGAAGATTGGCTGAAGCATCCGTCCGTATCGTGCGGTTTTTGGCAGGAACAGATTACCTCTTCAGTTTTTCTCTTGAATTACAGCGGCATCGAACTGGAGGCCTAGACAAACAATTTGTATGTATGTATCAATTATATGGTTATGATCAAATGACATTCGCTCGACAGAAAGTTCTGTCATTGGTATGACATTCGGAAATGTCATTTCCTCTAGTCGATAATAATGCAATCAACATAAGTAGGTTAAGATCAGTGAGTATCCCTCCGTCCTACTTGTACATTTTTCCCCCCAGTGGAAGAAGGTGCAAGTGTGCATTGTACGATTTGTTAAAATTATATTCATAACTATAAAACTAGACACGATTAAAAGTAATATACTCGTACTAAATGTCAGAAAAGGCTATATTTAACTTGTATAAGAGAACTGCAATATTCTTTTAATATAGTACTTAATAACTATGTACCAAAAAATGTGTTAAAAAAATGTTCAGTAGGTACGAAATGGTTATAATATAAAAAGTATAATTCTCGATCAAAGCGATACATTCGATAGTTTGCTCAGCATAATCATTTAGCTATGAATCGAATAGCCCCCTTAAGAAATGGCTATTTTATAAGTAATGTCCACTCTATCAAAAATCGGACCACCTAGTCTGCTCAATTTACGATAATAGCCGTACATTCGATCATCTCACCTGTGATAGACCAAAACAAAGCTTGTATGTTTATAGCGTAACCTTAGACCTGCAGGGGGGAGGGGCGGGGGCGACGCTGATTTTTAATTTAGATAAAAAAACGTAAAAAAGTAGATGCCATCACTTAGCATGCGTGTCGGCGCGGCGCGCGGACTTGAAACATAGAATTGTAGGGTAAGGATAAGAAGTCAGAAATTTAATTTTCATAATGCAGGCGCACCAATGTGAAGAGCACCAATTCAAATCACACCAATAGTAATAGGAACAGGAATGTCATTTGAATTGGTGCTCTTCAAATTGGTGCGCTAAATGGAATGCCTCTCGCAGACACGTGAATAACTATTCATTTAAATACTCTATTTTATAGGCGTTCATAATTTTGATCAGGGAATAGAAGGATTGGAAGGTAACTTATATGAAAATAGCTTAGCCGTGGTAAAAAAAATTGCCAGTCAGCAATGTTGGTAGCGGGGCTGACTGCCCAAGGTGCGGCATACGTATTTAAGTATTGTCACTCGTGAAGGCAAGTTATTTTTAACCGACTTCAAAAAGGAGGAGGTTCTTAATTCGTCTGAATGTATGACGTTTTGGTTTGTGGTTCCATTAAGCAAAAGTTTTGATGAGGACTTTTATTGTCTGATTAAACTGTCATCACAGAAACATTAGCCAAGAACAAAGAAGGTTGTATGTATTTGTAAGGAACCGTCATGATAGTTATACGTTAATACTTATTCTTAAAGAAAACTACCTAGTTTTTGGAAAGATTACGCTACTGTGTCATTTAAATTTGAAGTCTTATACCGTGTAATTTATGGCACTAAAACGTATTTAATAAAAAAACTTTAAATAAAAGTAAAAACCGACTTCAAAAGAAACTAAAAGCAGTAAAATAATTACCATAATATAAAATTAACAGTTTCAGAAGTCGGTGGCTTCTATTTGTTTCAGTGTAGAGTTGCACCGACTTTTGAAACTGTTAATTTTATATTATGGTTTTTTTTTTTTTTAAACGTTGCCCCACACTAAGATTTCTCTTGTATTGTGGTTGCGTTTACAAACACAAATCTCACTAACAAACGCCCAGACCCGAAACAACCATCTGTAGGCCATACAAATTTTTGTTCCGTGTGGGAATCGAACCCACGACCCGTGGCGCAGAAGCCAATCGCGTAGCCAATGCACCAAACGTGTCGTCAACTTTTTTACTCCTTTTAGTTTCTTTTGAAGTCGGTTTTTACTTTTATTTAAAGTTTTAGTGTGTACTGTAAGGGGTGGCTATTATGATATAGTTGGAATTAATAGAATGATCTACCTGTACACTGATACTGACAGTATGACGCCATACTTCTAAGACTTTGGATTCAGTCTAGGTTGCATTGATCAAAGGGCAACCACTCTTGGACAATTTAGAGAAACAAATATTTGCTGTACGGAATAAGTTTGAAGCTGTCTATGAGACCGAATACCCTGAGCACGAAAAGTAGTGAGTTGCAATGCTGGAATGTAACTGGAAAAAGCACTAAAACCTTAATTGATATTATAAATATGCTAAAGTGCGTTTATCTGTCTGTTTGTTTGTTGCTTTGTCACGATTAAATTACTAAACTAATTTATATGTTTTTATATTATTTTTTATTTTATTAAATTGTGAATGTGAGTACAATGTAGGCTAGCTTTATACATACATTTCGTAAAACTGTTTGGCGGTTTGAGTATTTTTTTTTGTGTCCTACGCAAATTTTGAGCTACACGATGGCTGATGCATGCGTGCCGTCAGTTGGGACAGGTCAACTCAAACCTGCTATGGCTCTTTCCTCAAAAGGCCATTCCAAACGTTGCCCTACATTGTTACACTCGCATAGTTTTATACCACAATGTCTGGACTTTAAAAGAGACGTTGACTTCTGAGTTTGTTTCGGTTTTTTTCTCAGAGCTAGTCAGATAGGAAATGCCGGCGTCATCTAGTCTTAAAAAAAAACATTACATTGACAAGTGTCTGTAACAGATTTATTTACAGAAATAATGAATTTTGAACAGCTATAGCCTGAAACCCGGAGAAGGACATACGACTTTTATGACATACCTACCAAGCAAGCGAAGTCGCGGTCGTTACCTAGTAACAAATAGAAAAAAAAACCTACATTCTTATCCAGTACCGCAGCATCCAAGTTGTTATTCTTCCATACTTCACATCCTCGTGCCCGACATTATGGGAGAATGTTTACACGGCCTATTACGAGCCATGGGAACAATGATGGAGGTCATCATGGTATGACGTCATTAACGTGACAATTGTTCAACGCAGGGGAAAGTCTTTGTTTGTTTATGATTAGACTTTTTGTTTATGGTTGTGGAAAGTTATGGTGTTTTGTGTAATAGAGTTCTCAGCTTAATTTTGTGATAAGGAAGTTATTGTTGGAGATATGTATTAGGTATGTTTGTGTGCTCATGAGTTATTCCGTGTGATGGACTGGAATATAAAACTTAGTCACCGCACACTGGGAATAGACGTGTTGTTAGATTCAATCTTAGACCAACGCGGTCGACATAGTCGGGAATGGCCATGCGAAACATTTCCCCTCTGTCGACTCGCTTAAGCCCCATTTGACACGAACTGTCAAATGGGGCCTTATTTTGTTTTATTTTTAACGTGTGAATATCATAGCTACAGGGTAGAAGGCATATGGTGTGTATGCAGACTTTTTTGTATTGAAAGAGAACGCTATGGCCACTCCCGACGTAGACGTTGACCACGTTGGGTCTAAGGGCCCTATCTCACTAGGGCACCGGTCGCGCCACCAACAAAATATACAAGGTTAGTCGGAAAGGGGGTGCTAATCCGCAGGCCACTTAAAGTTTCACTGATGACGATTTTAAAGCAAGTGTTAAAATTTCAAAATTCGATTATTTTTACTTCCATGTAAACAAAATATTATTTTCGTTTTTTCAAAAATTCTTTGTCCCTACTTTAGTTACGAATTCAGAAAATGGAGCTTCTCATTTGCGGCCCTAAATTTGACCTAAAATGTAAACACAGCTGATCACAACTAAGGGATAGATTTTAGCATATTTTTTACGTAATTTTTAAACAGCTATTTCTCTTAAAATATTGACTTTTGGGGAAAGTGGTAGAACAAAAGTTACTCATTATTATGTGTACTTTAACACCCTTTCGGATTAGTACCCCCTTTCTGACTAACCTTGTATAAACCAGCGGGTGATTTGGTTGCCGGCAACTTTGTTGTGCAAACAAGCTGATACCAGGTGAGGTACCTTTTATAAAACTGCTTAAATTTAGTTGATGATGCGACTGGTGGCCGCCACCATGGTGTTCTAGCGAGATAGGGCGCTAAGGATTCAACAAAACCCTCACGGTATTTATTTGACTCTTTTCAGTTTTTTTAAGTCGTTTATATTACTATTTTGAGTGACATAAACAGTACCTAAACATGTGATTACAGCAATCGCGAGTGATTCGCTATTTTCCATTGAAGAATTTTATCGTCTATCTCCAAAGGTCTTCATCAGGTCTTCACATTTAAATGAGACCACGTCGAGAAAATACTGTTTCAAACAAAAAAAAAAACAATAAAATCGGTTCAGAGTTGGCGACAATATTGTTGAATGTGCTGCTATCTAAACATGTTGAGATCAGCGTCTAGTCGTAACTAAGATGCGGCTGAATACTAGTATTTTACATGGAGCGACTGACATCACACCTTTGCAACACAGTGACTAGATCGGTTGTTAGACCCTCAGGCTTCTGACTACCCGTAACGACTGTCATAGGTATTTGTATGACACCGGGGACCGACAGCCCGACAGTTTTTTAAGTTGGTTAAAAATTTCGCTCCAGCACATGACTAAAGAACCCTATACTGTAGTTCCGTTGTGGGACTGTTGTTATCCCCTGTGTCATCCAAATTAGTTTAATGAAACACGTATGCGGTTCTCCAATCAGCGATTATTTCATTTTCTGTTCATGAACACAGTTTGTTAGTTTTTTGTCAATCAAGCAAATTGTGTAACGAAGTATTTTTGCAGAGTGGAAATAATAAAACTCAATTGACAGCTCTATACAGGTGTTAACGAATTCGTGTAATTTCTTAAAACCACATGATCTATTACTGTACCAGTAATACCGCACGAGATATAAAATGAAAAAAAAAAAAATTTTTTCTTTGTATTTGTAGCTTATCGTATCTAAACCACATCATAAGGAATCAATAAAAAATAAGCTGAATATTTTTTTCTGGTTAACATTTCGATTCCGCGTATAAATGAATCAAAAAATTTTGTTGTTTTTTTTATGAATGTTAGTACCACTAGGTGTAGATAATTCTGTGTCACCAGTAGATGATGCGGTGTCGGAAGGATTTACACGAATTCGTTTACTTTATTTTATTTTTTTCTAGTACATTTATTAGCTGCAAAAGATTGTACGATATCATGTTATGAGGGTTTCGACCATTTTATAATGTTTTTTGATAAATTCACAATAGGCAAACATTCCAAAAAACTAATTACCTGTCCACGATTTGCTCACGGTTTTTATCAAATTTCTGAATTGACATCTGATTGATAGATTGACAAATGAGGTATTATTCGAATCAGTTAAGTCGTGAAAACGTGTGGGCGGCTTCAATTATTTTTTTGTATATAGTAGTATATTATACCTACTGTAATATCGAAATAAATATTATTAGGAATTCGCAATGCTTGTAATTTATATCACTGTTAATAATTTCAACTTAACTAAAAAACGGCAAAATATTTATGAGCTAGAGATAGCTCGCGGTTTCGCCCGCGTGTATATCGCGTATTCCGTATTTTTCGGGATAAAAGTAACCTATGTCCTTCTCCAGGTTCCAGACTATCTCTGTACCAAGTTTCATCAAAATCGGTTCAGCGGTTTAGGCTTGAAAGCGTAACAAACAGACAGACAGTTACTTTCGCATTTATAATACCTATTAGTAGGGATTGTCATAATAAGTCTTTTCCCAACTACGTTGAAGTCAGATTCCGGTGTAATCAGATGTGGCTGAATACCAGTATTTTACACGGAGCGACTGCCATCAGACCTATGCAACCCTGTTACTAGGCAGTGCCGATATCCTAAGGTTAGACCGTATTTCAGACTTTTGGGCTTCTGACTACCCGTAGCTACTGTCATAGATATTCGTATTACACCCGGGGCTTTACGTGCTCTCAGAGGCACAGAGGGGTCTCGATGTGTAATGAACAGTCACCCATCCACGGACTGACCGTGGCAAGCGCAGCTTAACCTTGCATATCATATGATATCATCATCATCATCATTCAGCCGATTGACGTCCACTGCTGGACATAGCCCTGCCTCAAACAATGTTGGGAGGGTTTGCCAAAATCGCCACGCTTAGCAGGCGGGTTGGCGATCGCAGTATGGTTGTTAAAGTACTCAGAGAACGCTGCTGCCCATCCTCTAGTGAATCCCTTAGTCGCCTTTTACGACACCCACGGGAAGATTTGGGGTAGTGCTATTCTTTACGTCCACCACACGGACGATCATAAGATATGTAGTTGATAATTAGCTAGGAGCTCCCTTTTATAAATATGATTCCGTCCTTTTTGGGGATCCGCTCACACGTGTGTTGCCCTCTTCGCCTATGTACTGGCGGCTTTTCAGGGGACCCAGCTAGTGAGCTGGCGAGTCACCGTCTGCCAACAGTTTTCAATTTTAAATGTTGAAAAACAGACGCCGTTTTCTTCCGGCAATAGAAGTTATCCAGTCCACCTAACACCCCTTCCCATAGACCAAATACTTTTCACCATATTTTACAATAGTCTTGCACCCACCTGGGACGGTTCATGACTATACTCCAAAAGTGCAGCCGTGGATAGTCCCCGGTTGGTGCCCCACCCCATTTTAGATTAAAGTTCTCAAAGGGGCCTCTGCGCGTTGGACCTGTGTCTTGTTGTATGCCTTCCAAAGGACCGGACATCTTCCACAAGGAGCCCTTTTTATAAATATAATTCCGTCCTTAATTATTAAAACATAGCACTTCATCGCTTCCCTACCTCACCCTCAGCCTATTCTTTATTCTCACCCAAATTGCTATAGAAATATTAAAGCGAAACACGCTATAAAAGTCCAATATAATAAAAAAAAGTTTCTTAGTACAGGATCGAGTAAAAAAGCAGTGAAAAGCAGTTAATTTATTCAGCAGCCAGGAGTGTGACTGCCACCGTTTCTTATGCAAATCACTTAGATATTTACGAGCTAAGGGGTTGCGCATAGAATAAGTTTTTAACTTTACAGATGTGACTTTCGTTTGACTGGTTTCTTTTGGTATGTCAAGGTTAGTGAATTCTTCGTGAGTCTGAATATCTTAGTATATAGTGAGACAAAGATTGGAATTTTTTAGGAACGTATCTGCATAGGGAATTTTCTTTTCTAGACAGAACCTTCGATAGTCTGCCAGCCTTCCCTGAGACCAGGGAGTGTGGGGCTCTGCGGACGAAGTCTAGATATTTGTTATAATAATTTATAATTTAATTTATAATAATTTATTGACATAAAACAAAATGTACAAAGAATGGAATTCCCTGACTCCTGCGCTTGTAGAAACTGTGTTGTAGAAGCCAGTGTCCTCCCGTATAGTGACACAATTTTGTTTATTTTTTTGAATACCTATGACAGTCGTTAAGGGTAGTTAGAAGCCCGAAAGTCTGAATACAACTGGGTCGCAGAGGTCTGATGGCAGTCACTTCGTGTAAAATACTGGTATTCAGCCCCGTCTAGTTAGACTGGAAGCTGATCCCTATGTATTTGGTAAAACTCTAGGCAGAACAATTAGGTATGAGTTATAAACTTCTCAAATCAAGGTAACCGACATAGCACGAAGAATTGACAAACTTAAGTGGGCGGGGCACTTTGCTCGCAGAACGGATGGCCGATGGGGCCGAAAGGTTCTGGAGTGGCGACTGCGTACCGGAAGACGCAGCGTGGGTAGGCCTCCCACAAGGTGGACCGATGATCTGGTGACAGTCGCGGGAATCCGCTGGATGCGAGAAGCACAGGACCGGGCGATGTGGCGATGCTTGGGGGCGGCCTATGTCCAGCAGTGGACGTCTTTCGGCTGAATGATGATATAAAGTTCTTAATTCCTTATTTTTACAGCCCAACGTGGACTTGAAAAGCATATTAACTCAATTCTCCTTCTCCTCCTTCATAACTTATTTCTCATTTTCAATATCTTTGTTCTACTCATGCTAGGAGTTTACGTTCCTATGATATTCTTTTACTTAACTGCCTTCTCATACTTCTGATTTCATTCATTCTTCCTTTCATATTCAGGCTATTCTTCTTTGGAATGAGCTCCCTCTTGATATCAGGACAGCCACCAGTCGGTATGCTTTCAAGCGGAAATTACGGTGTTATTTTTCAGAACAAAATATAGTAAAGTAAGAGTTGTCTCATAATCCTCCTTTCTATTCTTTTCATAAGATAATATGTATTTTATATGTGTCTAGGTATGTTTATGTATAGGATTTTATATAGTAAGTTATTCTTATTTAAGTATGGAGAATTTAAATTATTTTGTACTTGTGTACATTTCAATTTATTTGTGTTTTTTTTTTTATATCTGAAATGAAATGTTCTTGTTAATTTGCACCTGTCTTGTTATCTAGTCACCACTTTTGGTTGACTGGTAGAGAATGCCTAAGGCATTAAGTCCGCCTTTGTACGTTTTTTGTTGCATAAAGTTTAAATAATATAAAAATAAAATAATAGTTTGAGCACTACATATTGAGGACCTACAATTTACAAAATAACACTATTTTGTATTTCCAATCCGGCTCCTTATTTGTGGCCATTGACTTAGAATAAGTATAGACAACGAGTGTAGTACAAAATTCACGATAAAAGTGTCCTGAATTGACATAATATAAACTTAGAAATACCAACAAGCTCATTTACGATGTACGAAATCCTATGTCGTTATCATAATGCCTAATTTTGCTTGCAACAATTTTTACCATACGAAAACATGACAGCACTGCTCAATTTTTCAAATTTCGAAACTTCATCTTAAACGAAAATTTGGAGAACATAGGAGTAATAGAGCAACATTAATTTTTAAAAGATTTTATTATTAGTTATGATTATTGTGATCGCTAAATATTTAATCCAACTGAAAGAGCATAGAACATTTCTTGCAAAATTACAACATCGTCATTTTCAAAAACGCGATTTCGCTTCCTTTGCTGAAGTATCACCATCAGCATCATCATCATCTTCTTCGATCAGCAATAGCAACCGAATTCTTAGATGGCTTATAAAAGTAGTCTCTTCTTTCTCTGGCGACAATCGAGATCCATTCTGCACACGTAAATGGATTGCTAGGAAAGCTAAAATAAAAAAGGAAAGCTCTAATGAAATCAAATCAAAAAAATATATAATGAGAGTCCAACAAACAGACACAAAAGTAGCATTAACCAATTTTAAACAACCGATTTTGAAGTTCTGGTAACAAATAATAATTAAAAATTATTACAATACAAATCGACTCCATGCATCCACTGTTCTGTTAAACAAATGTTTGTGCGTGTGTTGGCGAGCCTTGGCTAAAGGATCGCCAACACACGCACAAACATTTGTGGCGTTGGTTTAAAATTGGTAATTTTGTCTAATTTGATATTATTTACTAGTTTATGAAGCTTAAAATATTACTAATTCTTTATGTACTTACCAAAAGTAAGACACTCCGGCCGTTAAATTGCTTTTTCGGGTATTATTTTTGCAACTTGTAATTACACACTGCGGCATCGTGAGACGTGATTACGTTGGCCGTGTTTCAAGCGTACTGAACAAAATAAGAGCTCACTTCTCAAGCGAGCTCTTATTTGCCTAGACGATTTTCTTGCGCCGACCCGATATCTAGTTGCTATTGTTGATCGAAGTTTGTGGCCGTTTACGATGTACAATCACGGAAGTTTCCTGCCAAACAAACAAAGCAGTGACACGTCTGCATCACTTTGACCGTGTCACGCTGAGCGTGCGCGTGTGACGTCGTGGACGCGTTTTGTGAATAATTGTCGCGCAGTTTAACTAGCTACACCTTCAGTACCGTATGTTTGTTTTAATATATAGGAAACTAACTGTACCTGCGACACTGCCCGCGTGTTATTTTTTTTTCCCTTTGCCCTACGTCGCTCGGGGTAAATTCGTTTTATAGTTAAGCCGCTTCGCGCGGTAAGGCCGTTCGTTAAACTCAAACTCAAAACTCATTTATTCAAAATAGACTAGAATTACTTAGTTCTTTTTGAACGTCTGGTTTACAATATTATAGACATCCCACAAAAAAGCCCTCCCTTCACACATTCCCGTTACACATCGAGTCCTCTCCGTGCCTTGGAGATCACGTTAAGCACTCGGTCCCAGGTGTCACACGAATACCTATGACAGTCGTTACGGGTAGTCAGAAGCCCGCAAGTCTGACAACCGACCTAACCTTAGGATATCGGCATTGCCAAATACCAGTTACTTGGCAATGCCGATATCCTGCGGAGTTGACGAGGTCTGACGATAGTCACTCCGTGGAAAATAATGGCACTAAGTAACTATTTATTTTTCACTTAAATTAACTTTCAACACTATATCAATATTCCTCGTAACTTTTTTCACACTGCATCGAACCTACATAATAAACAAAACTACAATATTCCGAAATAACAATGGCAAACTTAATTTATTCAATAGCGTACATTTCACGTCAAACTTGATAATATTTTTTTGAAACCTACTCTACTGGAATGAACAGTCAACATGGCTGTGTTTTTTGCCCGATTCCTCGTCCTGTCATGTCCCAAATTACCAACTTAATTTTACATTCCAAAAACGGAGACAACTCCAAAAATGTTAGTGAAATTCTCGTCTTCAACTGCAAAGTTAAATTTGTGGGGTCTAAAAGAATATTTAGGGTTCTTTTTTGATTTTGTTGGGTCTCCAAATATCTGATTGTTGATATTATTACATAATGCAAGCATTAGAGATAGTTTGATCGAGTTTAGATAAGGGTTTTTGATTTCTCATGGGGTTTTTATAAAAGGAAGTATAAATATGAAGTTTTGTACTGGGAAGGTTTCACACAGAAAATTCTACCCTCATCTAGCTGTCTTCCCCCTCCTCCAAGCCCACGCCAGCAACGCCCTAAGTTGACATCCGAGTCCCGCTAGGGGTCGCCCTTAGTGCTGTTGTTGCAGGTAGTCATGATGTTAGTGTAGTACAAGTAGTTAGCAGGTTAAGTATTTTACTTCCCCCCCATTGACTGGAGACCCTTCAGGTCTCGCCAATAACTGCCCGGTTACGTAGATGAGGTCCGCAAGGACAATATACAGCAGTCCAATAGAAAAGAACTGGGAAGGTTACTTATACGTCATTCTAGGTGACATTCCTAGTTCCAATTCCAATAATTGGAATTCGAAAATTATTTTCTTATGTCTCTATCGTCACTCGATGATTCTGCTAACGTCAAGGAGTAAGACACTCTGGCAAACTTGATATTAAAAAACTCTGAGTAGATTCTTGTTCAAACGCAAAGTTAGGGAATACTACATGCAGTCGTTGTACTCTTAATCATGTACCAGCGACTGGGGTTACTTTGATATCAAGGGGCGGCATTGATAGTTACTAAAAATATTGCATTTGGTCCCAACCTATCTCTGTAAAAATGGAACTTATGCATTTTAACTTAACTGTATAGGCAACATTGACAGTTTTCCTATTTTACTATACGGTATAGAGGTGTCTGCGAAGTTAGATGGCGAAGATAAAAAATACTAAATCACACCCCTGATTATGTACAAAATTCGATTCCTAACTGGGGCTACTTTGACACTGAATGATAAAACAGGGATTATCAAAGTAAAAACCTACGGTCCGAGTTTGTTAAGGAACATTTCTCCTATTTATCGAAAACTATGCTCTGTAGTTTTTTTTTAGTCTATATGATTTCATATCTGAGTTAATTCAGTCTATATAAAACATTTATGATGTAGCAGCTAAAAGGGAAAATAAATAAGATAGAAACGCATGCAGCTCAAAAGATAACCCCGTTCTACGGTAAGCCGACCCCAACATAGTTGGGAAAAGGGTAGGCAGATGATGATGATGACAGGGTGTAAACGAAATCATATGATCTAGTACTGGTATCGATTAACCAGGCACGAGATTGAGCTTGATTATAAACAAAAAAACCGGGCAAGTGCGAGTAGGATTCGCGCAGCGAGGGTTCCATACCATAGAAAGGTCATTTTTTTTTTCCAACCGCATTTCTAGTTCATGAAATAAGTAGTTGTGACGGACAGACGAAGTCACACCATACTAGTCCTTTTTTACCATTTTGATACGGAACCCTAAAAATATAACTCTTTTTATTCTTGTGAATGTTGGGATTTTCGCAATTATAATGTGTACTTAATTGATATTTAATATTTTGAACTACTATTTTATGTGGGAGTGATAGTTTTGTCTACGATTCACGTCATGAAAGAAAACGTGATAGCAAATCGAATCTTTCGACAACTGACTTATAAAAGTTCTGTATCTTTCGACACCTGACTTATAAAAGTTCTGAATCTTTCGATACCTGACTTATAAAAGATCAAAGGTTGACCGTAGAAAACATTTAATAAAATTCGAGTGGCTAGTTACTATTCTGGCATCACGCGACACATAACTTCAATTATGATAAAAATAACTTGAATGCCATACACCTCAAGAACAATTAAACATAAATTAATGTTGAGACACTATTTGTCTTAACCACATTCTTACATAAAATTATTTTCTTGTTACATCTCCTAGTGAAGTATACTCAAGCCACCACTCGGACAGGAGCGACCAGGTGTCTAAGTAGTCCATTGTAAAACAGATACACATTGAAGCTATTATAAAAGCACCCTCAATTAATTTAATTGGCTTAAGAGTTAAGGAGATTGCGCACTGACGGAAATAACTCGTTGATGCTGACTTGATGGATCGTGTTCCACTTTATAGTTATTTAACTTGAAGCGTAGTTCAGAATACGCTATATAGTAAAGCATATTGCGTCATACGCTATAACTAAATAGCATGACGTTCACACTATACGCTACATCGCAAGCCGGCGTGCTATGTATAGCAAGTTTTTTGTCGGCAATTCATCGGGCGACGGAAGGGGTAGAAGTGGTGCGGGGCGGGGACCGGAAAATCATACGATATGGCTCTGAAAATCGCTCAAGTTTATCGCGTACAGTAAGCCAAAATCTTTTTAAATCTTTATTTTATAAACTTCGCCCCACTCTAGGATTTCTCCTGTATCGTGGATGAGTTTACAAACACAAATGTCACTCACAAACGCCCAGACCCGAAACAACTATCTGTAGGCCTTACAAATGTTTGTTCCGTGCGGGAATGGAACCCACGACCCGTAGCGCAGAAGCCAATCGCTCAGCCACTGCACCAAACGTGTCGTCAAACTTTATAGCACAGCGTTGTGAGAACATGTCCATATTAAATGTACGCTGAGCGATGTCGCTATGCTATACAATATTTGCTATAAGCTATTTATTATAACGTAGTCTCAACTGCTTGAATGTTCGCTTCGTAAATATAATAAATCTAACGATTTTTTTAATCTACTAACGCGGCGTCCTACGTGAGCGATCTAGAAGCGACGCGAAAACAACAAACAGTCGATACCTATTGTAGTGGCCTTCGTGACCAAACGCACGTTGAGTGCGGTGCGGCGCGTAGTGAAGCGAACGCGATTAGTTGGCTGACATTTTCGCGCGAACTGGATGCGGTGCCGTACAGTGCTATTGAATGGCGGCGGCGCGCGGCGGGCGGTTCGCGAGCTCGTAGGACAAAGCCGGAGCTTCGCACCGCATCGCATTGAATTCGCGTGTCATCGCATCGGATCGCTTCGCAATTCGCGTTCGCTTTGAACCGCCTAATAAGACGCCGCGTAATAGTGTAGTCTTCTACGTGTAGCGTGTAATACGATTCAGGGTCCAGTTTTTGTTAGTATCGACTCTACTTTGAGCAATCTTTAGCATCTGTGACTGTTAACATTAGCCTACCGCACTTAATTTCCCTCGATGTCAACCCTGCCGCGGTTTGGTGGTTTGTTCGGATTCCTTAAAAACTACGTTATATCGATATTAAATAGGTACTGTTCGAACGATAGTAATTTATTGTTCATTAAATAATTTTGATCAAACGTTCGTCGAAGTAAAGAGTGTTCGAAGAAATAGTTATTCAATTAATAATTCTTCCGACCATACGTTAATCGAATATGTGTCTTTCAAAATAAAGTTTCGGACCCATAAATTAATGTTAGTAGCAGTAGCAGCCATAGTTAAAATTGGTTAATCAGTATTTTTAAAGAATCAAAAATAGGAAAAGCCGTTTCTATCAATTTTCTATGATGGACTAAATTGATCATATACATACAGGTCGAATTTACAATATCTGCTGTTTTAATCAACCCTCTGATATTGACCTCACTCAAACCGTGCGATATTACCCGAATATACAGGGTGGCAATAGTGACATCCAAAAAAAAAACCTCATACCCAGGGGTATTCGAAAATACTCCATTTACGTTCCGCGATTTTTTGTAGTTTTCGAGTTATGCATGTATATTTTAAAGAATCTGGAATTTTTAAAAATTCTATCTTTTTTTTATTGCACTGTGTAGTGTGTACTTTGTGTGTGTACTGTGTACACTGGATGCGGTAAACATAATATATGTTTTCCGCATCCAGTTTCCCGGCTGCTATTGCATTTTTTAGGTCATTGATCCATATTCTGCTGTGTAAAAGCTTGATTCAATCAACATCATCAAAATCAACAATAGAATAATTACGACATGACTGGCGATTGGTTTTCTGCGTTTCGGGTCGCAGGCAAGATTTCCGCAAGGAACATTTAATATTTATATGACTTACACCACAGTAGATATATTATATATCAACTAAAGCAGTATCTCAACTACACTCACATACACGCATTGTATACTGAGTACAGTATACTCTTTGTAATGTACTCTATGACAGCCGTGACTGACTGCATTGTGAAGCTCACTTAGATGTCTTGTTGTAGTGCGTGTCTGTGTGAGTGTCTCAATTCAGGCGATTATGTGTAGTTGAGGTCCGGGTTTAGTTTACAACGTGTTACAAAAATACCCCTAAAGCCGAAAGGGAATCAAAAGGTCCCTTGTAAAGAGTCTATTGGCAATATTTTAAAATAAAAGTAGAACCCAAAAAAAATGGACATAATCATAAAATAAAATCATCACTGAAACGCAACCCTGAAAACATAAAAGTAAAGAGTAGACTACCCAGAAAGTTATTTATATTCTTACCTAATTTCCTCTGAGAGGTAAATGACAACAACCATGAAATACTACTTGATTAACATTTTATTTTTTAAGGGGAATTATGTAACACGTTGTATATCTACTGAGCCTAAACCTTGTGTAATACACGAGAAATCCTATTAAAGGACAACTTTTTTTTACTTTTCCTGACTCTGAATCTCTTTCGTCAGTCTGTAGCGATTACACCTATTCAAAAAAAAACATACACAAGTTTTTTAAATGTTTTACTCAACATCAGGCTGGTGTAATTCATTCGAAATATCAGTATAAAAAGGTATTTTGTGCCTTTCAAATTTTCTACGCGATTAGACCGGAATCAGTATTTTTATAAAGTTTACACAATAGTTTCGAATTTTCAAATCTTGCGCTCCAATCGACAATCTCCCTTACACTGCCAAGTTTACAAGTCGCTACAAAACTGATGGTTACCATTTAAGGACCATTAATTACCCATACAAACGAGACACCATTAACAATGGTATAATGCTCCGGCGCCGGTTATTTAGATTGATTCCATGCACCATTCATTAGTGATCGGAGTTAGGATTAATTTTAGTTTAACTAAGTAATTAGTTAGATTGTGACTGATTAAAAGATTAGATGTTATCGTGGTGGTTCTTGTGTTGGGAAATTGTGTGTTTTTGAACTAGTTTATGGTTGGATGATTAAAAATAGTTAATGCTTGATAGTTATTACAGATCCGGTAAAATTAACAAATTGAATAGAAAACTATTGATAACTTTTAATAGCACGTATTGCCGTGACAAGACATTTACAAGCGAATGGAAATCATAAACATTAATTATTGTATACCCAGTTGGTAATTTTTTATACGAATTTGCCAACCCCTGTATCTCTTACCCACTTAGGGTACAAACGATTTAAAAAAAGCGATACAATCCGGTACAAACATGGTAAAAATCGAATGGAAGTCATAAAAATAATTATTGTCATCCATCCAGTCCAATAAATAGTTTTTTTTTTCAAATTAATCATTACAGGCACTTATGAAAAGTCTAATTTATTTGCACGGTTCAAATGTGTCGTTTCCTATAGAGAAGAGAAAGAAACTTACCCTTTTAAAATCAATATATCGTCGGCTAAAAGTCATAAACTGATAACTCCATTTGAACGATTTTACAGGTAATGAATAAAATTTAATCATTTCTAGATATGTAGTTAGTTAATTATTTATTTTGCAAAAGAAGAGTTTTCTGAGTAATATTAGACTACCATCAATAAACGTGATTTTTGTTTTAATTCAAGATAATTAATTGAAAAAGCAGTTTCATGAATTGTCTGTGAAATCATATTGAAATGGAGTTAGCAGTTTATCACTTTTAACCGACGATATTTAACTATTACGATAGGTACAATGATTAAGTGCAGTTGAAAAAAAAGTAGTCTAAAATACTATAGTTAAAAAAAATCTAAGTATTTATCGTCACTAATATCAAAATGCGAAAGTAACTCTGTCTGTCTGTTTGTTACTTCTTCACAACTTAACTACTGAACCAATTTTCATGAAACTTGGTACAGAGATAGTCTAAAACCTGGAGAAGGACATAGGCTAATTTTGTCCGAAAAACGCGGGCTAAGTACGCGATAAACGACATCCAAGCGGGCAAAGCCGCGGGCATACTCTAGTATTTTCACGACATACAAAGCCGTGTCTCATGTTGTCGCGATAGTAGATCTGCATGCTTGCCTGTTGTGTAGCTTTTAATACATCGATTAAGATCAAATAATTGTAGGCTAAATCATCATCATCATCATCTGCCTAGCCTTTTCCCAACTATGTTGGGGTCGGCTTCCAGTCGAACCGGATGCAGCTGAATATCAGTATTTTACATGGAACGACTGCCTATCAGACCTCCACAACCCAGTAACTGGGTAATAAGATACTCTTGGTAAGACTGGTTGTCAGACTTTCTGGCTTCTGACCAACAGTAGCGACTGTCAAAGATCTACAAATGACAGCCGGGACCAACGGCTTTACGTGCTTTCCGAGGCACGGAGGAAACTCGCTATGGTAAATGGTCACCCATCCACAGACCAACCTCGACAAGCGTGGCTTAACCCGGAAGATCGGTCTATGCGGCTGTAATTATTTAGCCACGAGCTCCTCTTTGTAGTAATTGTAGGCTAAAATCGATTCGAAATTCATAAAAATTTTATTCAAGTCAAATAAAAGGCCAACATTTAAAATTAAACGCATCATTAAAATTACTATGTAGGTATTTACTTTTTACATTTTTTTAAATGTTTAATATACGGGTGGCAACTATATCACCATGTTTTTTTAATTAAAACAAAACACAACTTGAAACATTGATCCTTTTAATATACTTCTGATCGTACTTTTTAATTAAATATCCTATAATATATTGATGGCTTTAAAGTATAAATGTACAGGGAAATGTAGCCTTTATTGTTGAAATGTAAAGTTAAAAATCGTTTGCGTTGAAGTATCAGCTGTTGCAATAATATCGGCTAGGGCACGCTTAAGAATTTCACTTTCAATCTATCTATATGAATAATATAAAAAAGGATTATTTTGTCTGTGCGTCTAAAAAGTTTTTGTGTCATTTTATTAATAAAAAAACACTTTATTACAAAATAACAATAGTTACTTTATTGTCAAGAGTATGAGACGCAGTAATGTTTTTTTTTTATTAATTATTTTTGGTAAGGATAAATTTGGAAAAACGAGGGAACTAAAAAAAACACTTTTTTTTCGAATTTTTTATGTCACTTTTCATTACTATGGAAGCTTTATAGGTACCTCCTATTGCACTAACAAAATAATTTAAAATCACAACCGAACCGCAGTCTAACTACAGTCGTTAGACTTTTTTTCTAATAGAGATAACTGTCGAACGGCCGTACTAGAGCTGCAATACGAAAGCAATAAAAAAAAACATATTGTTGGCCCCCAGAACCATAATCATAAGCAAATAGTTCATTAATAAAAGACAACCAGAAAAAAAAGTAAAAAGAAAACGCAACCAACTGCACCGCAAAATGCAAGTGCATAAAAAATACATTTTTTGTTCAAACAAAACCGTTTACAAAACATAGTTATCAATAAATTCAGTATTCGCGTGACACAGGCAGATGTTCCGCGGCTTATCTCATCAAAAAAGAAAGTCTAGCAAACTATATATACCTACGAATAGTCGTACATTTCTATATAGGTCACCTACCTACGTATGGATATAAGTTCATTATGTACCTTTAAGTGGAAGCCTTCAATTTATATCGGGGGATATGTTTTCGAAGGAATTAAGATCGTATTTTGAGATTGGTGGTTAAAATATGTAGTCATATTTAGTCTTTAACTACTTATTACACTTACTTAAATGTAAGTATGTAGTTTTTTATGTGGTGTGGTTTTCGGATGAGATTGTGGCAGGTCATTCCTGAATAAGGTGCACTATACACGGTGCTTTTTAATTATTGTTATTTAGGTTACTGTTACAACTTTTGGTATTATTGGTTTGTAGTGTGTCAATTTGTATGCTGAATAAATAGATTGTCTTTCTTTAAAGTAAGAAAAAGGCAGCCTTCCTCTTTTTGTAAGATGTTAGAGGTCGCTAGTTAATTTTGTAAAGTTCACAGACAGATATATTTCATTACTAACAATTAACGTGTACATACCCTCGTAATTAAAATTTTAGATTTCTAAGCTGTCAGCAAAGTATCATGATTACTGCGACTATAATCTAACAATAATGAAATGAATATATCTAACCTTGTGGGTAGGCCCCTCACAAGCTGGACCGATGACCTGATGAAGATCGCGGGAATTCACTGGATGCGAGAAGCACAGGACCGGTCGATGTGGCGACGCTTAGGGGAGACCTAGGTCTAGCAGTGGACGTCTTTCGGCTGAATGATAATGATGATAATTCTAATATGATGATCATACATTTTAGCAGTTTAAAGAGGCTATCTGGTCTGGCATGGTCGTATAGTGAAAGGTTACAGGCTAAACGGTGCCACTAAACAGGTATAACCTCACAGGTAGACACAGGTATCTAGCTTTGTAAGGAACATCATCACCGACAGCCATAGACCGTGTCAGAAGGGTTATTGCGCATGCGCACCAACCCGCATTATCGTAGGTATAGTTTTCACCCCATGAGCAATAAAAAAGAGTTATAGAGATCAGATTATGGTGCCACCTTGGTTTCTTTTACCCATCAAATGGGCTGTGTAGTTTGTAGTCTCGAATCTAATCCACTTTTGTTGTCATTGACCTGTAACTTGACTGCCGGGACTACAAATTGCGGTTGATGAATTGTAACCATCAAAATGCGTTGATTTCACAATAAAATCATTATTATTTATTAAGTTGAAGTATTTCTTTCAATTTGTGTGACATATTACTTAGCGCAACAAGATGCCGTCATCATTTCGTTACAATAGTTTTTAAGTAATATTTTATTATCTATAAATATTAGTATTAGTTTCATTGCAAAGTATCTAACTGGGTTGCGGTCTGATGGCAGTCGCTCCATGTACAATACTGGTTTTTAGCCGCATCTGGTTATATTGAGAGCTGACCCCAACACAGTTGGAAAAAGGCTAAGCAGGTAGATATACGTGATGCCCGAGCGGAAATACAAACAGACAGACAATAATTTCAAAAAAAATTGTTTTGGCTTCTGCATCGATAGTAGGTATAGTACCCCCAATCGAAATTTTGGAAAAATATTTAATTGTAGTAGTTGTAGTTTCGCCTACCTTCCACGACGCAGGGAGGATTCCCTGCGTCTGCGACTAGGATTAGTGTGAAAGCCAAACAATAAAAGATTATTAAAAGATTATAATATTTAATATTAGTTACGGTATACTCACGTGCATTTTTCGGGATTGCCCGACTAGTTTCGGATCCAAACGGAGCCTTTAATCATGTGCTGAACACGCGGTGAGGTCGCGAGTCGAAAGTTTATGTGTCTCACGAAAGTTAGGTATAATACAAATATTCAAAGATTAATTTGTGATATATTTACGGACGAAACATTCATAATATTTTTGCCTCATTAGGATGAAAACACTAGTAAGTTAATGATTAACATTATCTAGAGAACAATCTCGCGTTCCGATCGGCAGCTTTCGACACGTTTCAGAAATTTAATGTCAATCGATAAAGTTTTACAATATAATATCTTATTTTATGCATAACGGTTATTCAATTCATTATTTTAATGGCTCCTGGAACTTTAATGGGCGGTGATGACACTTGAATATAGCACAGGTGGAGGCATATGGTGAACTCTTTTACCACTTTTTGAGTACGAATATGGCCGTGTTTTCATGGCACACGACATGAGATGATAAAATGTGGGGACGACTCCAAGCTTAATAAATTAAAGAACAATGGCAAAATCATTGCTGAAATTTATATAAGCGTCTAATGGTAAGAGGTATATTAAAAAAAGCCTAATTTTTTTCTAGATATTCTTGTACCTTTAACATTTAAAAACGAACTCTCTGAAAAAAATATATAACATTTCAAAGTTTTACTGATATTCCCGTTAATTCGAATAATTTTTATTTGTTCTCCATGCTTCTTTAATTTTGCAACACTTTGAGAGATGCCCTTATAATTAATTTCGAAGATTTTTAACCAACTATATTAATACATTTAATGCTTAATTGTTTTATAAGATGTTTTATTATGATTAATGAATTATTATTCAATAATTCGTGGAACAAATACCAAAATAAAGACAGCAAAGCTTGGCGTATATTAGGAAATAAATAGATTTTCTATAATCCTGTTTACCTAATAGAAGTATATGAAAAAATGAGTATAGCAACATAGACATGACAATGCTTTCTTTCAAAAACTGTCACTGTCAATCCTAGAGTTGTCAAATATCAGTATATTATAAAGCCCCTAGTAGACGAGATCGAGGCGCCGGGTGAACCCCGGCCAAACTCGTAGACGATATGGTTTGTACCCGCTAGCTAGCCGGGTTAAGTGCCACTTATATAGAATGCGCCGTGCGTAAAACCGGCCTCCGCAAGGAGTGCACATAGGCCACCGTACCAGTTTGAGCACAGGGTAGTCACGTCATAACCGATCACGGCGGCAAGCTGGACCATCGTTAGCAACGATGTCGTCAAAATAGCTCCATAATGTCCCATACATATCCGACATCCAGTTTTACCACGGTTTGAAACAGTGCGTAGCCTGTAGCCACGGTCCTAAAAACAGTGTGGTCAGCAAGGGGCCTAACTTTACTGCCAACACAGCTACGCTTTGTTGTTGGACATAATTATTATAATTATATTATATTCGGTGATAGTGCTACGGCTTCTAACAAATATTTAAAACTTCTACGTTGCGTTAACGTTACGTTGTACTACTCATTCATTAATGGACTACGATTTCACTCCTCGATTTGGAGTTGAGAAG
Source organism: Amphipyra tragopoginis (assembly GCA_905220435.1). NCBI lineage: Eukaryota > Metazoa > Arthropoda > Insecta > Lepidoptera > Noctuidae > Amphipyra > Amphipyra tragopoginis. The sequence goes on along the minus strand of HG992010.1, from coordinate 1,506,691 downwards.
TGGAAAGTGGCGCATGGATTTTGTGGATTTTTCTGTGTAGTGATTGACCAAGTGAATTTCTCTGAGTAGGTATAGTCTCAGAGGGAGTGGAAATACTTCTTTAGTAAGAGGAAGAATAAAATCATGGTACGTGTCATCATGGAGGAAGTAACTTACTAAAATGTTCATTGTCATGACATTGGTGTGTTACAAGTTACAAAGGAACCAAGGCATCAAAGAAATAAAGCAGCACCAGCAGAATTGTTGTGTTACTCATTAAGAAGAGCAAAAGACAAATAAATATAATAACATGAAATCTTTTATTTATACCTACCCATGTTTATACCCTACATCTTACAAAGTAGATTCTTGAATTTATACTGAACTCGTCGCACACCTATTTTCATACAAAACTATAACCGAGGGATGTGCTCACAAATTATTGCATAGACTCGGGTATTTATATGGATTTCATTGAATTCACAACATTTTTTAGAATGATGTTTTTTGGTTCGGGCATCAGGCATAATGCTAGGCGGCTAGACTATCAAAGTGATATTCATGGGATTTTTAATAGAGAGATCTGCTGCACTGATGAAAGATAGAATGAATTTACCTATTTAATAAAAAATGTAAATTGTTTCGTATAATCACAAATATTCTAACCTAAATATACCTACTTTATGAGCTATTTTCTCAAATCCTAGGGATAAGTGGTGAATCGCTCATTTCATCAGAAATGGTTCAGTTCATTAAGAATTTAAAAAAATAATTGCGAATACACAAAGCCTACGATGACACGAAGACGTGACAATTTATTTATATAGATAAAGTGATGTATCAAAGTTCGCCATTGTTCTTTCTATTTCTAGTTAAGCAAAACTTCAAACTAGAATATCTTGAATTCGAGAGTCTCTTTAATAGTAAGCCTGAAGACAAATCTGTTCAGGAATTCAAGCTCTATAATTTGACATATGTTTCAATAGCAGACGCAAAAGATTATTTTAACAATAGTTTGTTTGGGAGTTTGCCGTTGTTCTTTATTTGAATGAACCGTTTAATCATGAAACGACACGACATTACCTGTGTCAAAAATCGCAAAAATACGTTTGTTAAATAGATAATATAATTATTTCAAGTGGAATAAAATTAATGACTTATATACTTGAGTTTTTTTTTTTTTAGAAACCTTTCCCCGCACTAAGATTTCTCTTGTATCGTGGGTGCTTTTACAGACACAAATCTCACAAATAAACGCCCAGACCCGAAACAAACACCTGTAGGCCATACAAATTGTTGTTCCGTGTGGGAATCGAACCCACGACCCGTCGCGCAGAAGCCAATCGCTTAGCCACTGCACCAAACGTGTCGTCATTCAATTCAAAAATATTTTTTTCTAAAATAACGTAAACCAATCATCGTACTTCTTATCACTGAATGCATAGTGGGAAGGTTCCTTTTTCTGGAGCCCTGACTGCCGGCAGCTTGGACCTTGTTCCCGATGTGGTATGATGTTTATATTTTTAAATGTTTTTTGTTTTTTATAGAAAGATTTAAAACGGGTGATTCTAGGTCAACGCAAAGTGGGTACTCTATACAATTTGATGTGTCAATGAGTCATTTTTTTATTCCATTGAGTTAGGAACTTGATTTTTTCACAGGACTATAAATAAATAAAATAAAATTAGTTTATTGCAAGTAACAAGACTCATATACAAACAAATACATAAAAGGATACAGACAGGATAACAAGCACAGACAAAAACGAACACTCACAAGGTAACAATATGTCTGTTGCAGCATTGTCGGATATATGGGCAATCCAGTCTGTTGGCGATCATCGCCAGGACGGTGTTGGCGCTGCCCCGCACTCTGCGCACCAGAGACGCGCACCGCTTGCGCATAGTCGCGTAAAAGCAGTCGGTGCGCGCCTCCGCGAACATGCCCGAGGCGCTGCAGTAGCGGAGCAGCCCCAACACCGCCCTGAACGCGTTATTGAACTGGACGCGGAGGGCGCTGTATGCCGCACGAGTATACTTTGCCATAGGCTGCACGTGTAGAGGGATGTACAATAAGCTCTAAAGAGCGTTATTTTTACCTCCCTCGAACAACGCACAAACCTAGGCGCTATCATATTTCCTCTGACTGACAACGCTCTCCGCTCCCGCTCAATGTCCGCATCGTCTTTTAGGTCAGCTGTAACAATGTGACCCAAGTATTTAAACTGTTGAACTCTCTCAAGCGGTGCATTATTTATACACACAGGGGGTACACTATTCACACTTCTTAAACCAGCCCCAAACACCATGAATTTACTCTTCCTTATAAAGCTATAGATTTTCCGTTTTTTCGTTTCGATGTACGGAAACCTAAAAAACTAAGTAATTTATATGCTAAAGTCATTACCGCAAATCTAAAAGCATCTCACTGAAAGATTGTGTTTAATTAAACTGTATTAGGTAGGTAACGCATTCGGAAAGCCATAAGCTTATTAACCAATCTGACTTCGACAGTATTTGCATAGATTACTAATTAAGTCACAGTTTAATTTTTATTTTTTGTGTTTGGGTTGCCAGGCAATTATATGTTTAAATTAAGGAATTGTTAATTATATGTAGGTGTAATTATGTAATAATTTTAAGTATGCTTGTGCGTCTGTTTGGGCGTAAGAATAAATACTTTTTCTTTCTTTCTTTTCATTTGCATGAGTAAATCCGACATGGCGACGATTATCGGTGGCTGCACTAATTGCTGAAGACTAGAGGCTGAGCTGATGGTCTGCTTAAGACCACCACACGTTTAACTGTTAAGACTGAGTGACGTTGTCTATGCAAGTTGTTTGACCCTGAAAGTTGGTAGACCTAGAGAATTTGTCAACCTTGGTTGTATCTATAACTTTTATTATAATAATAACATAACAACATATTAAAATCAGGCTTGTATTGCCCGAAGGGCTGGGCAGAGGTGTAGTTATAGCAAGCTGCTGAGCGTGAGGGCTTGGGTTCGATCCCGAGGTCGGGCAAAGTGTTATTAGGTTTTGCTTGGTGGTAGGATCTATATGGTCCACCTGGCTACCTACCACCCTCACATTAAAGTCCGGCGCCAAGCAGTTTACTGTGTTCTGTCGTGTGTATGTGAGAGCCAGAGGGGTATAGGGGAATCCCTCTATATCTCTGTTCCTCCTATCTGCGCTTATCATCAGGTGCGACGAGGGATAAACGCGATCAAGTCAAGTTATAAAAAAATGGCTGTTGATTTGTACCCAATTGATGGCAATAGGCTCGCCCCCTATTACATGGGACTTAGAACTGCGAAATGAGGGTGTACTATTATACCCTCTACACAAGAAGAATACTGGCGTGATATATGTTATGTTATGCAAACAGTTGACAAAGCACTAGCGACGCCGGATACTAAATGTTACAAAGACAAAAAGTCAATGGGCAACTTAGTCCTAGTGTCAAAATGTACAAATTGCCTAGTGCCAAAATGTCATTTTGCCCAAATGCCGCTATGATAGAATACATTAAAGCTGTAATGTTCAATTGTACAAATTGCCCAGTGCCAAAATGTCATTTTGCCCAAATGCCGCTATGATAGAACAAATGAAATGACATTTCAATCATCTTTTTCAAGGATACCGGACTTTCAAGAAGTATTTATACTCAAAGAGATTAGATAGAGAAGAGATTTTAATTAGATAACCAGTGCAGAGAATTATATTGATATCAAGTAGCAGATAGGTGTATGTAGGCTCAGTCGTTAGTGATCGTACCTTCGAAGCCCAGGTTTGCGGGTTCGAATCCTGACTGTGTGACAATTGGACCACGATGCATTTTGGCACAATTGTGTTTTATCTTTTGTACATTTTGACAATCTAACAATTAGACCCTTACGCATTATATCACAATTATTTTTTGTCATTTGCACATTCATATACATTAAGACATTTGTACATTTTGACACTAGGACTATGTTGCCCATTGACTTTTTGTCTTTGTAACATTTAGTATCCGGCGTCGCACTAGCTACTCTATAAATCAAATCAAATCACTAATCACCACTCAACCCAAAATTAATCCCCAATCCGCCACATTATGCCAAGTCATATCACCAATTACAGATATAAATTGACCTGTGCTACGGCAATTCAGACGCAAAGCCAACTCTAGTGAAATAAACCTCTGGCACTTTGTCTATGTACTAGTATTAAACCCCGTTAAAGCTTGTAAGTGGTGCAAGGGGGAAGATTATGGGGATTTAGGTGGAGTGGTGAAAATAAAAAATATGATAGGTTGCACTTAGCTGTGTTGACACGAGCTATACGCGAGACGCGAATAACTCATGCCGTGGTGTAAAGATTAGTCGGACAGCAGGGTTGGTAGCCAGCGTACAGAGGGCTTACCATGACCTCTTATGAAAACGGTCAAATGCCGGCCAGTCAACTTCCGTTCAAAAGCAGGCCTGCTTCTGAATCGCTAAAAATCGTACCATGATAGTACTAAAGGTGAACGACTATTGAACCAAGTTGAACGGTAATGCTTGTTCATGGTACTTACGAAAAATCCATACAAAAAAAAAAGCTGGACGGATTTCGTAAGCGTCAACGTAGCAGGCCTGCTCTAACGATATCATAGTACAAAAAAGCAGAGCAGTTCAACTTCCAGGCAACTTCTGTCCTGCTTTAAGAGGTCACAGTAAGCCCCCAGTACTACACAACTAAGAAGTCTCCCCGGCAAAATTCGTAAAACCGATCATTTCCGAACTGAATGAATGTTTCTAAGTACTACAGTAAAGTGAGTGGCGCGAAAATGAGCGACTGCCATTGGTTGTTTAATCAGGCACATTGGTTACTTCTTAGTTGTGTTGTACTATACTTGGGTATCGTTGCTCGTGGAGGCTCTTTTAACACATTCGAGTTCACCACACTTTTCATAGAGCCCATATGCCATCTCGCCATACATATTGCTTGTGGACCTTCCAGAAGGGTTCTCGGCATTACGTTTGCGCTAAGAGTGAACCCTTGAGGAGGGTTCCTGGCATTAGGTTAAAAACCGTAAAAATATGACTACATCGTAAAATAGATGTTCGCTTCTCTCATGACGGTGCATTTTCCAAGAAAAACCTACATTAAAATGAGCGCTCTACGAGGGCACCCGGCATGGCGAATGCGACTCCAGGGTGCCCTACTGGAAGGCTCCCGGCACTGAACGTGTTAATAAATAAATCAAGGGCACAGTCCACCACGCTCTGGCTTGGTGTGGGTTGGCGGCTTACATACACACCGTTGAGCTCTCTTAGGCTTACAGTATTCCTCACGATGTTTTCCTTCACCCATAATGCAAATGATAATCAAATTCTGAATTCTAAATGCGCAAAACACTCATAGTCGCTATGGCTATAATTGAGACAATATAACAATATTCATTGCATGGTACATAGTTGTGGAGAAATCGGATTCGAAGAAGTAGATTAATTGTTGATCTGTCAAAATCAAAGCCATAGCAATTACGAGTGAGTTACGCAATTAGAATGCTGATCTACACATGAATGCGAAAAGTCAGAGGTGCGGGCCGGGATCGGACTCAGACCTTCCTGCATGGAAGTTAAGTTTTCAACCGCTGGACTATCACTGCTTCTGGCTAAATCCTTCTCACGCTGAGAATAGGGCAGTGGGACAGTAATGGGCTAATGACATTAAGGTTTATCTGTGTTGTCGCCTTTAAGCATATGCTTGAAGTAAGTCCAACAATCGTCAATACCAGAACATTCTACCTCACAAACGCTTCCGCTCATCCCTTGAATTGCTGCCAAAGAGCAACAGAGCGAGCACGCACGTCCGATACGCCGCGGGGCAATCCGGCCAGGGCTGTGCCGCACCTGGTATTAAAATGTACTATTGTTACATACAGGATTTACTCAGCAGTGGGGAGGTAAGCCGTGGTGGTGATGATTGAAATTTTGAATAAAGCTAGAACTACATTAGGCCGACGCACACGTCTGTGACGTCTCTCACGTGTATGGCTGATGTGCACACCAAACCGACGCGCTTCTGCTATACGTGGGAGGACTCTGTTATTAGTAAGATAAAACGAAAGAAAAAAAATATATGCAAGGTTAGCCAGAAAGGGGGTACTAATCCAAAAAGGTGTTAAAGTACCTATAATAATGAGTAACATTTGTTCTACAACTTTCCCCAAAAGTCAATAATTTAAGAGAAATGGATGATCAAAGATCTCAAAAAAAAAAACGCTAATATCTATCTATCTATCCCCAATTATGATCAGAGCTGTGTTTCCATTTTAGGTCATATTTTGGGTCATGAATAAGAAGGACCATTTTCTGAATTTGTAACTAAAGCAGAGCTGAAGAATTTTTGAAAAAACTAAAATAATAATAATTTTGCATGGAAAAAAAACTTATAGAATTTTGAAATTTTAACACTTGCTTAAGACAGTCATCAGTGATACTTTAAGTGGCCTGCGGATTAGTACCCCCTTTCCGACTAACCTTGTATATTAATATATGCTCGCGTCTATTGACGCGTCCGACGTCTGAGACGTAGAGTTACACTATGCACAAACCATCAGATGCGTGGTTACCCTCTCCACCATCCGACGAAAATCTGGGATCGCAGGATCAGCGTCGCGTACGAAGCGTTGCGTCGTATGGAGTGGATCTAACATAGTTCTACACAACTAGTCGCCATATAAAATGTATGGACTCCGACGCGTCCAGATCGGCGTACGTGGTCCACGTCGGTCTAATGTAGTTCTAGCTTAAGGGTTTGGTATATTTGAAATTAGGCAAACGTATGTTATTGATCCAATGCTGATGGTGGTTGTGGTGCATTGAAAGAGCATCAACAAGTGATGCGATTTTTGTACGTCCGGCAGACCCTGGGCAGTTAGCCCCGCAACCAACCTTACTGACTGGCTAATCTTTTTTACCACAGCATGAGCAATTCTCGAATAGCTCGTACTGACACAAAGGAAGAAAGAAGCTGATAATGGTGTATAGGTTCTATTAGCTACTTCACTTTTTTCCTTAAGATTATTTTTAAACGTAAACATGTGACATAATATATCTATGTCTAACAAGACAGGTTTAATTAAAAGTAATAACTATTCACCAATCAAAAATTGAAGAAAAATGCTCTATGTTTTCATACATTGCTTCGTTGGTCTAGTAGTCGCTGAGCTCCTGAGGTCCTGGGTTCAATCCACTGGTCGGGCAATGTTATTGGGTTTTTCTGTGTGGCATTTCTCAGTAGCAGCCGGAAGTCTGGATTTGTGCCAATTTTGATGACAATAAGCTCACCCCTTATTACATGGGACATAACGGCGAAATGAGGGTGTACTGTATACACCTCTGCCTAACCCTTCGGGGAATACAGGCGTGATGATATGTATTCTAATCCAAATCCGAATACATGGGGATGTAGTTGAACACACAAAATCACGTGCAAAAAAAAAACAAGTCTGGAACAATTTTAAAATGTAGGTACCGAACCTGAAGCCCTTGCCTCAGAAGAAACTACGTACTTAACGTCCAGTGCACCCTGGGCAGTCAGCCTCGCTGCCAACCTTGCTGACTGGCTGATATTTTCACCACGGCATGAGGTCGTGTCGAAACGAGAGAAAAAGAAGTCGGCAAACAAGGTGCTTCTGCGTAATTTAGATTATGATAACCCGCATTATCATTATAATGATCATACTTTTATCAAAAATAAATAAATGTACCTTCTTTACCAAAATAGTCGGTAAAATTGACGACACGTTTGGTGCAGTGGCTAAGCGATTGGCTTCTGCGCCACGGGTCGTGGGTTCGATTCCCACACGGAACAAAAACTTGTATGGCCTACAGGTGGTTGTTTCGGGTCTGGGCGTTTATTTGTGAGATTTGTGACTGTAAACGTACCCACGATACAAGAGAAGTCTTAGTGTGGGGCAACGTGTTTAAAAAAAAAATACCAAATTAACAATGGTAATTATTGAATTAGGGATAACGATATCTTGCCCAATAAACTGGTGTTTTATGAGAATGTGCGAATGATATAGACAATATAGTAAATGTTAAAATATGTACATACATACAGGGTTATCAGCCCGCAGGCGTGAATATCAGCTTTTACCAGAAACCGGTACAATTAACTATATTCAATAAATAATGCATAAATGTTATAATTATGACCTTCGCAGGTGGATTGGTAATGGCAATATGTTTAAATATGAAGATAGATGCTATTGGTCTTAATAGGATCCCTAATTTTAATCTACAAACCAAGAGATACACAACTAGAGGAAAGTTCAACGCTAAGTTAGCGGTTAAACGCTAGCCTTCTGTTATCGGTAGCGGGTAGCGCTGGGCAATATTGACAGGGGAAGGTAGTCGTTGATATGGATCCATCTACCCGATGTTATAAAGACTGTGGTCATTCAACGAAGTGGAGCATTCTGTGTTGATCAGCTGAAGAAGTCTGACCTTTTATATCTGACTAGCTTGTCCTTATTTTATGATCTAGTTCATGTTACTAACACTAACCCAAATACATGTACTTTCAGTGGTGGTGAGTCTATGTTGGTTTTATTTACTACATTAACCTTGTTCGAAATCCTTACATACTGATATTAGCTGTAACTGTAATGATAGAATCACCCCTGAACGAATGTGTTGTTGTGCCTTTTACAATTCCATGCAGGGGGGTTTGAGTGCAATCCCGGCCCTCACTGCTGACTCTTTGATTTCACGTGCGGATCAGAAATTAGATTAGGTACCTACTACTTGCATACCATAACCTGCATACTTAGCTCTAAAAAGTTCTCGATGGTGTGTGTAGACCGCCAAGCCTCACCAGGTAGATTAAAGGTACGAGTTCGTAGGCGACTGCATACAGCAGCAGCAGACGACGTGTCGCTCCAACACTACTGGTTTCTATGTATGTCTATGAAATACCATCCGCAGCTAGCGACACGGCGCCCGATGACTCGTCGTACGACCGCAGACGACGTGTCGTCCGACCGCAGATCAGTAGTGCCACCGACGCTAGAGCGACAACAAGTTGAATCTTCCTCAAAAAATGAGTTTTTCCAATTCTGAGGAAGAAAAACTGATAAACCAGGTGGCCCAATATCTTGTACTGCACGATGCATCTAACAAAAGATACAAAAGTAAATCGCGACAGCTAATCCTAAACAGGTCATTGGTACATCTTGTCTCACGGAACATTCAGAACAAACTAGAATACGACGTGTCGTCTGCTGCAACCATCTGCAGTTGGATTCGGAATCATGTCTGCAGCGACATGACGCTGCGACGTGTCGCTACGACGTGGCGTAATGAACACGTCGTCTGCTGCTGCTGTATGCGGTCGGCTACGAACTCGTACCTTAAGGCCTAAAACCTTCACATTCTGACAAGAGGCTCACCTAATTGTGGTACCTACAGTAATGAGCTAATTATGCAGTTTTAGACAATGCTGGTTGAGCACACAATAAACTCAAAGTGACTGAACTTTTCTAAAAGGAGTTATTATCTTCTCACTCAAAGAGATAAGCTCGGAATTAGAGCGTCAAATGTTAGCTATTGAATAGTTTATACACCGAATTAGCTTAATGTAGGTACATTTACTGATATGATCTATATTATTCTACATCATTGGACGATGCCAACGCGATGAAGAGCTATGTCTACACCAGTGCGCTTTCATGTTCATCTTGCGTCTTCGTCTGAAGCATGCGTGAAGCGCCATAGCGCATGTAATAGCGCATGCCTTAATACTAGTTCGACAAAAACGCATGCCCCTAGCGCATGCTAATCCGTCTACTGTATGTCGACTGATGACTTACCGAGGCGCACCGGTGTAGATGATAAGCGGCATGCGTCTTATGGCAATCAATATTGCATGCGCTTGACGCAAGAGGAATTGAAAGTTGAAAGCGCAAGATGAACATGAAAGCGCACGGGTGTAGACATACCAAAATGTTACCTTATTTAAATATTTTATTATTATACTAACACAGTTTTATATTTTTCCCTATTTTTTGCGTATTTATTTATATATTTTAAATTTAATTTATTTATATATTTTTATTGGCTGCACCGGTGGACGTCATCATGTCAATGCCAGCTGTCGTTGAAAACCAGTGCTATGGCTCTGTTTCGCACGTGAGTCTCAACATTATGCTGAACGATGGCCGTTTTGCGCGGGTGTGACGCATATATTTCGCATGTTGGCGGGAATCATCACTACATAGTATAAAACAAAGTCGCTTCCCGCTGTCTGTCCCTATGTGTGCTTAGATCTTTAAAACTACGCAACGGATTTTGATGCGGTTTTTTTTTTAGGTAGAGTGTTTCAAGGGAAAGGTTTATATGTATAACTAGCGACCCGCCCCGGCTTTGTACGTGTACGTTTTATAGCTTAAAACCTTCCTCTTGAATCACTCTATCTATTAAAAAAAAAACCACATCAAAATCCGTTGCGTAGTTTTAAAGATCTCACCATACATAGGGACAGACAGCGGGAAGCGACTTTGTTTTATACTATGTAGTGAAACATGCATATTATAGTTGAGAAAAACGCAGAATATGCAATAAACAACATCCACGCGGGCGAAGCCGCTGGCGACCTCTAGTAAACAATATTTCTTTCTTTCCTTTCGTTTCCTTTCCTTTCTTTAGGTTGGTGAAATACCTCCTTAGTGTTTTAGTTGAATCGAAACCTAATCCTGAACAGCCACATGAATACAGGTATACTTGCTTCAAACTTGGTGTTGTTAATTGTGAAACTAAGAACATTAATATACCTGCTTCACATTAGTGTGCAGCTTATTGTGCAACTCAAGTAATAATAGCCAAAAGTGTCTCAGGAGTTGTCCTGGAAGGCTGCTAATTCAAGCTAAATAACATTCAGATAAGAAAACTTATAGAACTTAGTACAAAACGTACTGTGAAGTTGTACGTAATGTCCCAAGAAGATTGTAAAATTTATCAACAGAAAATTATCTTTAAGGTGGATTCGTTGGTTGGTCGGCTATTCAATTTTCTTTTCGCGTTTTAAATATTTTTTGTAAAATATGAACATCAACTTTATGTTAATTTTACGTAAATATTTTTAACCCCCGACGCAAAAAGAGGGCTGTTATAAATTTGACCGCTATGTGTGTCTGTGTGTCTGTCTGTCTGTGGCACCATAGCTCTTAAACGGGTGAATCGATTCACGTGCGGTTTGTTTTATTTAAAAGCTGTTTTTTTAGCAGTGGTTCTTAGACATGTTTTATAAAAATCGGTTTAGCCGTTTCAGGGTCATCAGCGGTTTTGTTATTTGCGTTGGGGTTTTTTTATTTGTTATAAACGTAAAAGTTGATTATAGAATAGTTTGATTTTATTAAAATAATTTAATAACAAATCTTGTTATTCATTACATTGTATTTAGTATTTATTTTGCATAAAAATATTAAAATGCTTTTAAAATTTGTGTACTTGTATTCACAAAATATAAAAAAAAAAAGATTTTGTTCTGCAACAATCCACTAAAATGTGTCGTTTTAATATATTAACAAATACATACATAAATACAATGCAAAAAGTAGGTAGTAGTCGCAAATTACAAAATACATCCTCAAAGATATTTTACGAAAAATATTAAAAACGCTAAAAAGTAAAAGATTCTAGCCAACCGACGTATCCACCTTAAAGAGTCCGGTACGAAGAACTTTAAGGATTGTGTATAGCAACTAGCTATACACAATCCTTGAATTTCTAAACTTACAATACAGGCAACTTCTTGTATTGTCTCAAAACATAGGTAGAAAATAACAATATGCTTGTAATATCTAGCATTGAAGTTCAGTTACTTTAATAGTGATACAACACTGCATGAAACCTCGTTTGAAATAAATATAGTGAATAAAATTTTGATTTATGATATAAAAGGCGTAAGATAGTCAAACTAGCTTTTAAACAGGGTTAATCGGAAAGGGAGTACTAATCCGTAGGCCACTTAAAGCATCACTGATGATGGTTTTACTGCAAGTGTTAAAATTTCAAAATTAGATAACTTTTATTTCCATGTAAAATTATTTTTATTTTAGTTCTTTCAAAATTTGTTCATCCCTGCTTTAGTTACGAATTCAGAAAATGAAGCTTCTAATTAGTGACCTCAAATATGACCTAAAATTTGAACACAACTGATCGTAGCTGAGGATAGATAGATTTTAGCGGCTATTTCTTTTAAACTATTGACTTTCGGGGAAAGTGGTAGTGCCTACTTGAACACGCTTTCGGATTAGTACCCCCTTTATGACTAACCTTGTATAGTCGGGCAATTTGATTTTTTTGTATAAATAGTGAAGAAACCTTTGATAGTGAAACATTGATTTTGCTTTAAAGGTCCATTTAAACACACATATTTTTTGAAGGGAAGCCTGCCGTTTTGCCAAAATTATTTTGACCAAATTAATTTCATTATCCAAACGCATTTTAGCAACCTTTTTTATACCAATGCAACATTTTGGAATGATTTTAGTACGCACATTTTCGTTTGGTCAAATTTTTACTCGGCAGAATATCATCAAGGATAATATCGTTAAGGCATTTGGTCTTTAATCAAATGATTTATTACAGCAAACAGTCTTTAGACAATAAACATGTAGTCAAATTATCGAAACACGCTTATACCTTTTTTAAATCGAAACAGTTAGGTTAGGGTAGAACTGTGACCACACAACGCTAGAAACATATTTTTTATTTTGCATAAAGTATGTTATACCAACTGAAATATTTGACTACATTAAAATTGGTAAAAGTACTAGTTGGTAAGCAAGTTATTGTTTAAACGTTCACTTGCCAAACATTAGGTTTGCGTTACAATTTATTTGTGAATAGTTTATTTGCTAACTAGTAATTTGGCAAATGAAATTATGCAGAAATTTGTTTGGGAAGTGAAAATTTGGCAATTTTTTTCGATGAAACATGGGTAACCCTTTTTGAAAACATTAACAATTATTCTTAATAGTTTAAAATTATATTTAAACGATTGTCACACACGCACGATAAGCTGCTCGGCACTTCTACTTGTTTTTTTCTATTTCGGGTGTAAAATAAATATTTCAAATGCGTAGACTATAGATAATGTTATAAAATACAAACAGCGAAGAGCTTAATGTTTTAAATAGTCCGATTTAAAAACATCATCATTGCCTTTAAATTCCATTTCAGCTGGATTTTCTTTTCAATAAATACACAATAAACCATCCGACACCTTTATCTTCCCCTCTCGAAATCTGAGCATCACATAATGTGTAACAGCCTAAAGATTTATATACCGCCCTATATACACCAATCTACGGTATGCAAATACAAACAAAGCGAGATCAGATATACTGCGCACAATGCATTGACATCGTGGCGCGTCTAACCAAATCCTCTTTGGCATTGTACTACCTGTAGGAAGTCATCGGATGTCTATATTATGTTCACAGATTTGCTTCTAATTGTTCCGTAGGCTTAACTTCAGGGTAACAAGTCAAAAGGATTTAAAATGGCGTGTTTTGTAAAGAAATTGGAACACGACAGCGGTAAATTGAGGATTTTATCCCGTATGGGGACGGGCATCTTCAACGAGGTCGACCGCGTCGTAGATGGCGTGACGATTTAGACGGGTTTGTGGGGTCAAAATGATCAGAAACGGCACAAAATAGAGATATTTGGAAGACAAAAGGGGAGGCCTTTGCTCAGCAGTGGGACAATAAAAAGGGAAGGAAAAAAAAAGGTTCGGGCTAGGATATAAAACTTCCTCAGCGCTTGTTGGCAATAGATGTGTGTTGTTATAGGAACAAAACCCAGCACGCTTGGTGGTAGAATCTATACAGCCCGCCTGGCTAGCTAACACCCTCACATTAAAGTCTGTCACGCTTAGCGGGTTAAGGGTGGCTTGAGGAGTCAACCCTTAATGAGCATGTGCACATAAAATCAGAATCTAGCAAGAAGCAGAAGTAGTTTAGCAGGAGTGTACTTACATAAGAATATCAAGGAAAACACTTTTAACCATACAATAATACATTTTGTAATAGTTACAAAATTAGACTAGTTTACAGGGCGTGGTTCTTAGACAATACGATACGAGGAGTCCAGGGTCTTCAGGTGTAGTAGGTAGTACTTAACTAGCGGCTGCTGAGGCGCGAGAGAGGACGAAGTGCAGCGTGCCGGCCCTTTTATAGGCGCACCCCGCTAGTCGCCACCGCTGCACCGTCACAAGTCAAGTCAAGCAGTTTATTTGAGAGCCACATAGGGAAATGCCTCTGTATCTCTATTGCTTGCATTCGTGTGCTCCATCTAAGCCATTGTCTGCGTTATCAGGTGCGACTATAAGGTCAAAAGCGACCAAGTCAAATAATTATTTAAAAATGCGGCAGCCAGATGATTAATTCAAGTGGCGCAACTTGGGAGAAATTTTGCTCAACAATAGACTGGCACTTGCTAAGCACCTAGTCGTAAACAAAAAGAACTTGCTGACGACAGTGTAGTGACAATTGCATGTAAAAATAGAGACGCATATAAATATGACATTAGTACCTCACTAACTGCAATTATAGAATGGTTAAAATAATAATAATTTAAAAATAAATTTAAATAAGACCAAAATCATGCACTTTAGCCAACGTTCCTTGACATTTATTAATAATTCTGACATAAACTACAATAATAATAACATTGACGAAGTTGATACAACTAAGTTTTTAGGATTAATAATTGACAATAAATTAAATTGGAAGGCACATATAGAGACCATCTGTAAGAAAATAAGTACCTCAGCATATGCTCTGTATAAACTGTCAGCAGTAATTAGTGTAGATGCGTTACTTGCCGCATACTACGGCTTGGTGGAATCTATCTTAAGATACGGCATTATCTTTTGGGGTAACTCGACTGATAAGGAACTAATATTTAAAACTCAAAAAAGTTCAAACTTGAAACCACTCAAAGTTGCAAGCCTTATTTTGAAAAATATAAAATCTTAACATTACCTTCCATTTATATCTTAGAAAATGCAACGTTCTTACGGTCCAACCCTCACCTCTTTTCTCGCATGGCAGATCTATTTCCTCGTAATAGGCGTGATAATACTCAGATTTGCCTACATCAATGTAGGACGGCACATATGCGGTAAAGTGTATTTTGCATGGCTCCAAAAATATATAATAAACTGCCTAAAAGTTGGAAGCAGTTAAGTGATGTAGCGTTCAAAAAGAAAGTAAAAAGTTTTTTAGCAGATAAAGCGTATTATAATTTAAATGAGTTTTTGGCTGACAGATTTTGATTTTTTAATTAAGTATTTTAGTATCATGTTCTTATCATTTAGTATTTTCGATAGCCTATTTTAGTAAGAATGACATTCGAGACAATTTAATTTAATTTATGGGATTTTTTTAATGTATTATTAATATTTGTATGCCATTGATCAAGGCAAACATGATGAACAGTATTTTAACTTATAACATCTTGCATGCTGACAATTGTTTTGTATGTATGTACTCATGTTTGGACAAATAAATTATCTTATCTTATCTATCTTAAAAAACTCTATACATTTCTACGACGATATCATTATGGGACTCTTCGAACTCTTTTCGTGGCAATATTGTGACGAAAACATACTCCTATCATAAGTATAATTTAGCTTTGGGCTGACTGTATTATACGGCTGACGTATCTCGGCGAGTCTGAAGTTAACTGATTAGCTGCGCAGTAGACAATTTCGTTTCTAAAAGATTCATTGCGCAGCCAAACAAGTAACTTCAGACTCGTCAAGATACGTCGGCCATATTGTACACATGGGACACTTTGTGTCTAGAGACAAAGTTTCCTGCATGTCTCAAGGTACAAAACTATGAACAGAGTGAGGTGAGCATTGAAAAAATATTGACTAAATAGATAATCCTAAGGGAAACATACAGGGTGTTAAAAATTAACTCTCAGGCTGAAGCTACACTTAGCAGCGACGCGAATTGCGACAAACAAAGCGATTAAAATAAATGTATTAATATTTACGTCTGTGGCTACACTGTACATCAAAAGTCGCTATCATGTACAGTGTAGCCAGAGACGTGAATATTAATACATCTATTTTATTCGCTTCATGTTTCGCAATTCGCGTCACTGCTAAGTGTAGCTTCAGCCTCAGAATTTCGTGGTGTTATTCAATGTCGGAAATTAAATAACTTTTCGAAATTCACGTTTTTTTTATCACCCCATTATTTTTTTCGAGTGTATTTTTAACACACTGTATATGTTATAAAAATATTGAATCGGGTCTTCTCGCGTAACAAACTTTAAGAGGCACAAAATACCTTTTATCCCGACGTTTCGGCCGAATTTCACCGGCCGTGGTCACGGGTAGACTGAAGTGGCGGAGCAGTTGTCATCTTCGTGAAGCAAGGGCATTTTCATCTACCCTCACTTGATCTTGATTTTTTATAAAGTTATCGTCGGTACTTCGACACGCCACACTAACGACGTCTTTACACTCGCCTAAACGTAAACGTAACGTCGGGATAAAAGGTATTTTGTGCCTCTTAAAGTTTGTTACGCGAGAAGACCCGATTCAATATTTTTATAATGTGTACAAATCGCGAAAGTTTAAAAACATTTATTGCAAACACTGTGACCCTAAAATTTCAAAGTTAATACAACACTGAAGGAATTATCAGGTATTATTCACAAGAATATGAAAGTAATGTGCAACAAATGACGCTACGATCATACATTGTGACATAACTTACCAATGCCTATCCTTTCGGAAACACGCGTTGGTTATGTTATGACTACCACCATCCACCTGTGCGCTATTAACATCATACCGCGATCATCAATCAGTCTGCCAAGCGTGGTTCATTAGGGCATTATCCCCTCGGCCTGCTCATCCGAGAGCTAATAGTGTCCCGATTATTATAGGGTCATAGCATCGCACGCACGAGTCGTGGAGCTCATTAAGATGAGTATAGGTATTGGTATAATTGGGGAGGTATCACGGATCAATCAGTCAGGTTGAGCAGCCCTGCCGCATTCAAGTCCATCCCCCTGATTTTGAATTTTTTTACCCGACTGCGTGACAGCAAGGACAGGGTTATATTTTTCACGCGTATCTATGTATTCATGTATGTGGGATTCTTTATACCCTCGAAGAAGCCCAACGGTTTAATGGATTTTAATGAATGAGGTGTCTATCGATTTGTCCAAGCAGAAATGTCACCTACCATATTATGTGGGATATCGCTGAATAGGTCTTTTAAAATCAATATGATGTTTCCTTGACCATTTTACAGCCATAAGCACCGTTTAAGAATTACATAACCTGAAAGTTGTGCAGGATCTACATTGCGGACTAGAGCGAGTGATGGTACCTATATTAAATGAGGTGTCTATAGATAGATTTGTTTAGGCCTCATTACAACGGTAGGTACTTATAAATACGTACAATACATTGATAAAGTATTCTAAAAAGACGTAAATAAAAAAAGGTTAATTAAAAAACTCAAAAAACCCGTCTGCATACAAAGCGAACTAAAAAGATGTAAACAAGACGTACTTCTAATCATAACATACATAACATAGCGTCAAACTTACGTAGGTTTTCAAAAAATCATGCTATCGAATCGTCACATGCAGTCGGAGGCTACCTAAGACTTATGTAATTCACAAACTGACTGACCAAAAAAACATACGCAGTCTTTTTCATATGGATGAAAAGGTGTGCAAATTTAATCTTTGTTACCAAACAATTAAACATAATTTTCCATGCATTGGTCTTTTCCGTTCAACAGTTTGAAAAGGTAACATGTGCTCACGAAACGTTAAATGAATCAATTTGAAAACTGACGAACCTTTTCATTTCCCTACTTAACTGTACTTTATACCTCAATAGGTGCACGGCGAAACATGTCGAACACAATCCGTGTAATTTAACACCTTTTCAACCATGTTTTAAGCAAATAAATTATTATTTCCTTAACAAACATCTAAAATTACATTTTTAAATATTTCCATATAGAAAAAACAAAAACATTTAAAAATATAAAAATATAGTAGCCCACCGGCATCGAGAATTGGGTCCAAGCTACCGGTGGTCAGGGCCTCAGAGAGAGGAACTTCCTAACAATACGCGCCGTGTCCAAAAGTACCGCTTTCTGTATCAGGCCCTTGATCCAGCTGCCCAACGAGAGCCTCTTTAGATGTTGGTCGATGCTCTTGGCTATTAAACCATTGGCCGTAACGACTATCGGCTCAATCATTGCTGAATCAACATCCCACATGGCGACAACCTCGTGTGACAAGTCTTGATATTTAATTTCTTTATCTTTCTCGGCTTTCACAAGGTTCTCGTCATGCGGAACAGTGATATCAACAATCAGTGTGAGACGCTCTGATCGATTTATTACCACAATGTCAGGCTTATTGGCAACAATAGTCCTGTCGGTGATGATAGACCGATCCCAGTACAATGTGACATGACCATTCTCGAGAACTGGGTCGGGCACATACTTGTAGCACAGTCTACCTATATCTTACTCCTTACAGTCGGTCAACGTAGAACATTGTCGCAGAGCAATCATGCGGGGGGTTGCGGGGTGAAGGAGCGGAGGTTATGTCCCGAGTAGCCATACTGCATACTTGGGACATAACCTCAGCCCCTATATAATTTTGGCAGTTCATAGGACCTGTCAAATGTATGTGCGTTGACCCACTGTATACAGGGTGTAAAAAGACCCATCACATAGTCGAAATCTACGCACTCTGTACATCAAACTAAACTACATTGACCAAAAATAATTGCTGGGAAAGGACTTTTATTTTTTGGCATAAAAAAAAACGCTTTTTTGTGTAGCGCACAATGTGTGGTTGTGGCGATGCCGTGCGTTTGCATGTGTGCAGCGGCCACACAGCTGAGCCAAAGCGGTCGTGTGCGTTTGATATTCGTTGCGTTTTTGTAACTTCAAATGCGTAATTTGGGAGGAAAAATTGAAAATTTTGATAAGGTTGTTTGGAAGAAAGTTTAATATTATCACTTAGAATACGATTTTGGAAAAAACTAAAAAAAAATGTGTACTTTGACCTTCAATATCTCCAAAACCAATGGTTTCCCAGGTATGATCTGGTAGAAAAAAATGATCCCAATGATGGGTAGAATACGTGGTTTTCGTTATCGTTAAGGGTCTTTTTACACCTGATATAGTATGTAGGTACACTGTGCTTGTAGTATGGTACTTCTGCGTCCTATTATCAGCCAGTAGGTATACTGCAACCTACAGGAACACAGTCATCTCAGTTACGTAACACCCATTTCTCCAACAAAGTCATGGTCTTGAACTGAGATGCAATTTCTATTTTTCACACGTGCCCCGTAAATTCACATCTACTGCGGATCAAATTAAAGTGTACACCACTTTCACATGGAATTACAGTGCATGCCACTAGCACACCATCAACGGCCTTAAAAGGCGCTGTATCATTGCCGAGTTATATTGAACGCCAGTGTAATTTTGGTTTGCGCGTACTTTATGGGAATTCTACCGTATATGACGGAGTTGCGAAAGGTAATATTTTATGGTCGTGTAAGTCTATATGTGTGAAAAATAGAGGTGGAATTTTGTAAGAATAGGTGTTGGGATTTATGTTTGGTGTTTATGTTTTAACTAGTGTACGAGTCATTGAAACCTGAAATATAGAATCTGAAACGGCGACGCTCTTTTTTACCCGACTGCGTGACAGCAAAGACAGGGTTATGTTTTTCACGCGTATCATGTAACTATATCTACGTATGTGGGATTCTTTATACCCTCGAAGCAGCTAGATGGATTTTAATGTTTGAGGTGTCTATCGATTTGTCTATGCCGTGCGATGGTTATAGAATAGGTTTTGTTTTTATAAAATCAAAATGGTGGCCGTGAAATAAGAAAAGTGGGGAGAAACAAAAAAAAATGTCGCCTACCATATTATTGTTATCGGTAGCGGGTAGCACTGGGCAATGTTGACAAGAGAAGGTAGTCGTCGATATGGATCGGCCCACCCGAGGTTATAAAGGCGGCGGTCATTCGACGAAGCGGAGGCATTCCGTGTTGAACAGCTGAGGAAGTCTGACCTTTTATATCTGATTAGCTTGTCCTTATTTTATGATCTTGTAATAATTGTGTAAAGTAATATACTGTGATCTAGTTAATGTTACTAATATTAACCCAAATACAAGTACTCTCAGTGGTGGAGAGTCTATGTTGGTTTTATTTACTGTGTTTACCTTGCTCGCAATCCTGACATACCGATATTAGCTAAAACGGTAATGATAGAATCACCCCTGAACGATTATATTGTTGTGTCATTTACATCAGAAGTGGGATAAGAAAAAACCAGTCCACATTATGATTGTATACCCACATGTAAATTATTTTGCTAAAAAAATCCCCTGTAGACGGACTGACAAAAACTTGATTATTCGATTGATATTACAATGGTGAGAAGTGTGAGAATGAGAAAATGTGATAAATCCGGTGAGTCACAACCATTTTATTATGTGTGAAGGAATTTTGATGAAGGAAATATAATATGAGAGGTTATTTATTCGTGTAAAATAAATATTAAATGATATCTTTGCTTATTCATGTAAAATAAAAGAGATGTTATCTGTATTTATCCGTGTAAAATAAATGAGATGATATCTGTGTTTATTAGTATAAAATAAATATGATGGTATCTGTATTTATTCGTGGAAAATAAATACGGCATCTGTATTTATTCGTGTAGGAAAATACATTGCAAGTCGTATTAGAGTTTGTGGTGAGATGCAATCAGGGTTGATCTTTGGCACCGCCCGGTTTGGCCAGCCGGGGTTGGCCAAAGGCTTCGCCTGGGGAAAACTGAAACTCTAACGTGGCGAAGCAATTGTTATAGGGCTGGAACCAAGGCGGGATATGCCATGATATGGCTAGATCCAAGGCGGGTGATGCCATGTTGATAAAGCAGGATCCCAGGCGGGTGATGCCAAATGAGTTGGCTAAATCCAAGGCGGGTGATGCTATTAATTGATAAATGAAAATGCAGTGAAAATGAGATTCTGTTTTGAATTAATGTTTTGAAAAAGTTTTGAAAATATTGATATTTGTTTTGATTGGTTTTGTTATAATTCTTGTTGTCAAATCAAATCAAATCAAAAAAATTTATTTCACATAAACCAATACAGGCGCTTATGAAAAGTCGAATTTAGGTGCACGGTTCCAATTAGTCGTTTCCTATGGAGAAGAGCCGGCAAGAAACTCCATGGTTACTCTTTTAAAAAAAGGGATATCTTTTACAATTTCAGTGAATACAGTAGGTACTATGAGAGAGAACAATGTAGTCTTGACCACCTTGGAGTATAGTACCAAGTCTTGAGTACAAAAATTAACCAAAAAGGGAAAAAAAATAGAAAAAAAAAGAAATACAATATGAATAATAGTAATTTACACAATTATATGTATAGGCAAGTCCACAAAGTTCTCACACTTACAAAAAATAAAATGAAGCTAAATTATATAAAACAATTGACATACTTAAATGTCATCAAAACTTAGACAAAAAATCATTAAAGAGTAAGATAAAAGATATCTTGAGAGTAATGATAGCAATAAAAATAAAAATAAATAATCATAATTGAGGATAGTTAATAGACATACACATACGTCGTTAATGAGGTACCAGGGAAGCCACATGTGCAGGAACTAGAGCCAAACATCCCTGTCCTCGACGTAGTCCTTAATCTTGTAGTATGCTTTTTGAGTGAGGACACGTTTAATATGGGTTTTGAATTTTCCCTCGGTAAGATCTGTTACAGATTTCGGCAGTTTGTTATAAAAACGTACGCCATTGCCCAAAAATGACTTACTAGTTTTGCTTAGTCTAAATTTAGGTATCACAATTTTATGTTTATCCCGTGTATTTTTATCATGAAAATCACTCCTAACATTAAACAAATGCAAATTTTTGCGTACATATAAAATATTTTCTAAGATATAGAGTGACGGCAAAGTGAGTATTTTAATATCATTAAACACGTTTCTAAGGGACTCGCGGGAACCCAGGTTGTAGATGGCACGGATTGCTCTCTTTTGTAAAATAAAAACCGAATCGACGTCAGCTGCTGAGCCCCACAACAGAATGCCGTAGGACATAATGCTGTGGAAATAAGCGAAGTACACTAGCCTAGCTGTAGCCACATCAGTCAGCTGCCTAATTTTCCTAACTGCATATGCAGCAGAACTTAACCTCGCCGACAGGGCAGTAATGTGAGCACCCCACTGCAATTTTGAGTCAATGGTTATACCTAGGAATACGGTTTCATTAATTGTATCAAGTTTGTTGCCATCAAGCATTAAATTTAAACCTACTTGGGGTACATTTGGTAGAGAAAATCTAAGGCATTTTGTTTTATTTGCATTAAGTAATAGATTATTAGCTGTAAACCATTTGGAAAGAACAGTTAGGCTCTCATTGACATGTAAAACGTCCCTATCTTTCCTATCTATTTTAAAAATTAGGGAAGTATCATCAGCAAATAAAATTATATCAGATAAATTGGACATCATAAAAGGGAGATCATTTATATAAACTAGAAATAGAAAAGGCCCAAGAATTGAGCCCTGAGGCACGCCCATCTTAACGAGAGACCCCGACGATATAGCACCATTGACACCCACCTTTTGCTGTCTATTTGATAGATAAGAAAAAACGAGGTCAGCAGCTCGTCCACGAATTCCGTAATGGTGTAATTTACAAATAAGTGTGTTGTGGTCAACGCAGTCGAAAGCCTTGGAGAGATCACAGAAGATGCCAACAGCATCCTGAGAGCTCTCCCAGGATTCCAAAATTTGAGTGACTAGTTTCACTCCTGCGTCTGTGGTCGACCTACCTTTCGTGAAACCATACTGGCGACTGTGCAATATCCCGTTTAGGTTGAAATGAAACATCATCTGATCAAGCATAATTTTTTCAAAAATTTTACTTAGTGCTGGAAGCACAGAAATAGGTCTATAATTAGAGGGGTTATTCTTGCAGCCCGATTTGAAGATTGGTATTATCTTACTATGTTTCATCAAATCGGGAAATGTACCGCTATCTAAACATTGGTTGAATATGCCTGCAAGTATAGGGCCAATGGTGTAAATTATAACTCCAAGAACCCTTACAGAAATGCCCCATAAGTCTTCAGTATTTTTTTTGTTAAGACTTTTAAATGCTTTTTTAATCGAAGCAGTAGAATTGTTGTAGAATGGTACAAAATAGTTTATTGAAATTAAAAAGTAGTTTGTTATTATTACTTATGGTTTAAAATGTATTTTTTGTAGACGAAAACAGGAAATTGTATTTATTATTGATGATAATTACTATGATGACTTCCGTTAAAGATTAATTTGTCAAATTTATTTTAAATAAAAAAATAATTTGACTTATTTTCGTTAAAGATGTGTTTAATATGTATTGTATTGTTGTAAAAAGGTTGGATTATTAGCGCAATATAGAAATGTTATGTTTAAAACATCATGTCAGTTTTGTAATATGAGTTTGTGAATAATTGAGATATTATTTTGATCATGAAAAGTTTTAAAGGTTATTAATTTAAGTATTATGATTTTGGGAATAATTGAGATAATATTTTAAGTGTTTATAATTATGTACTATGATACTGTGAATAATGATTATAAGATATTTAACCATGAAACATTTAGGATGTTTGTTTTATGATTTCGTGAAGAATTGAGATATTTAAGAATGTAGGATTTTGTGAATAATAATGAGATAATAATCGTGAATTATTTTAAGGGTGTACTATGAGTTTATGAATAATGAGATATTTAATCTTGAAATATTTTAAGTGTTTAACGTACTATGAGTTTGAAGTGTTTATATGCTGGTACAATGAATTGTGAATAATTGAGATATATAATCATTGAATATTTTAAGTGTTAAATGTACTATGAGTTTGTAAATTATTGAGATATTATGTTGTGATTTTGTGAATAATTAGGTATGAGATTTTTACGAATGAAATATTTTAAGTGTTTATGTATTATGGCTTTGTGAATCGTTGAAATATTTAACCAAGAAATATTTTAAGTGTTTATGTATTATGAATTTGTGAAAAACTATAATGAGATATTTAGCCCTGAAAAATATTGTAAATGTATTTAAATGATTTTATGAATTTGTGTATAATGAGATTGTGTGTTTATGTACCTATTATGATTTATTGAATAACTAAAATTTGATGTTTAACCAAAGTAGAACTGTCTAATAGGCATCTGAGATAGTATTTTATTGTGAAAATGTTGAAATCTAATGTGTGGATGTTTGTAAGTAAGTAAGTTTGATACGAGAAGTTATGAACGAATATAGAACTAGGTTGATACTGAATGAATATCAACTAGTTTAAGTCATGGGTGATGAGCTTGTTGGCCGTCGATGGGATAACAAGCTCTAATCGAATCAAACATTCTTTGGATGCTCTTCATGTTACTTTGGTCATAGACATGAGTAACATGACGAGGTCAAAGATGAGTGATCAGGTGTGGCCGAGATGTGTACTGTATTATTTGTTTCTGTTTAAGGTCCAGAGGTGTCACTGAAGTCAGGCCTTGATGTACAATCTTGACGATGGGGTTGATGATGCGTCGACCACCAACCACCAACACACGAGGACGTGTGTTTTGCAGGAGGGCCGTGTTATCGGTAGCGGGTAGCATTGGGCAATGTTGACAAGAGAAGGTAGTCGTCGATATGGATCGGCCCACCCGAGGTTATAAAGGCGGCGGTCATTCGACGAAGCGGAGGCATTCCGTGTTGAACAGCTGAGGAAGTCTGACCTTTTATATCTGATTAGCTTGTCCTTATTTTATGATCTTGTAATAATTGTGTAAAGTAATATACTGTGATCTAGTTAATGTTACTAATATTAACCCAAATACAAGTACTCTCAGTGGTGGAGAGTCTATGTTGGTTTTATTTACTGTGTTTACCTTGCTCGCAATCCTGACATACCGATATTAGCTAAAACGGTAATGATAGAATCACCCCTGAACGATTATATTGTTGTGTCATTTACATTATGTGGGATATCGCTGAATAGGTCTTGTAAAATCAATATGATGTTTTCTTGACCATTTTACAGCCATAAACTCCGTTTAAGAATTACACAACCTGAAAGTTGTGCAGGATCTACATTGCGTACTAGAGCGAGTGATGGTACCTATATAAAATAAGGTGTCTATAGATAGATTTGTTTATGCCCCATTACAACGGTAGGTACTAATAAATACGTACGACACATTGATAAAATAATACCTACTAACAAGACGTAAATAAAACAAGGTACTTAATTATAAAATCAAAAAACCCGCCTGCATAAAAAGCGAACTAAAAAGATGCAAACAAGACGTACTTCTAATCATAGCATACATAACATAACGTCAAACTTACGTAGGTTTTCAAAAAACCATGCTACCTAATCGTCACATGCAGTCGAAGGAAAACGTACATTACTATAATTAGCGTTAAAACGCACTAGCGGCCAGCCGCAATGCGGCGTGCCGCTTGCGGTTGGCCGCACATCGATTTTTACATGAAACCGCATGATCTCAACGCACTGATTTCCGGCCAGCCGTCGTGCGCCAGTGCGTTTAGATCATGCGGTTTCATTTAAAAATCGATGTGCGGCTAACCGCAAGCGGCACGCCGCATTGCGGCTAGCCGCTAGTGCGTTTTAAGCCTTACTCATTCAATTTTTGTAGTTGCTGGTTTTCCTAAGAAAAATAAATAAATTGACTAACCATATTACACTCCTTATTAAAGGAGTTAAAAACCTTTATTACAGCACAAACTAGTACACAAGCTCCTCCATATATTCTTATTTTTCTAATCCTATTAATATTCATATCCAGCGCTCAACCCAGAAATGTACAAGCTTAAACTTTAAAGAATTTACAGGACTCGTAAATATTTTAAATATACGCTCTTAAAGTCACAGTCGATACATACATGTATGATACTTAGAAATAGGAGGGGCAGGATAAGTTATGGAAATAAAATTGTGGATACCGTTGGTGCCGAATTGTGATTGGCATCATTCGAGTTTGATATAATGTCGGTTGTAGCCATCATTCATAATTATGGTAATGGACAAGAGATCGAGGAGAATCGAATGGAAATAAAACTTCTCGGTAGATGCTACACTTAGCATCGACGCGATGTTTTCCTTCACCGTTAACGCAAGTAATGATCAGATCCTGGGGGCCTACTCCCTAAGTCCGTCAACGAAGTTAGTTTCCCGTCCGAAAGTAGCCCGAAACGTAGGAGTGAACAAAACAAGTGTCAAGTTCAACTTTTCGGACGGGCAAAAACACATCTGTAGTAGGGACAACTGTCAAATCGTGTTGTCATTCATTCTTAGTTCGGGCCCCGAAATAATCGTATGTCCGTAGGTGATAGGGAGTAGAAAACCCTCTTAACTAAGGCCGAAACCACGGACTTCGTGCTTAGGGAGTATATCCCCTGATTCGCACATTAATTCGAAAAGTCAGTGGTACACACATCAAAAAAAGTTTGCGATCACTTTGAAAAATTATGTAGCCTTTTTGAAGCTGAATTTTCTAATCGGGATTCAAAGCGATAATTATCACGATAAATATAGATTGATGGTTGTCTAGATAAATATAAATCAGATTTCAGTTGGACTTTGAATTCGGAATCTTCACATACATAATTATGCTAGTGATCGCAAACTTTTTTTGATGTGTGTATGTTAACCTGGGTATCTGATTCTTCTGCATGAAAGGCCGTTCAACCGCTAGTCTATCACCGCTTAAGGACAAATTCGCAGAAAGAGTAGGTAAAAAAAAACGATATGCCGGTGGCACACACACAGCGTACCTTCATTTTCATATTAGGTCAATTCCAAATCTTTGTGAGCGTGGAGGGTTCTATTTGACCGCTTACTTCTAATGCTTGTTTCCCACGGTGCGTAATATCGCGGACCGCGATGCACGAGCTCGCACCGACTCACCATGGGAAGAGACTCGTCCGTAGTAACGCGGACGCGTGCGGAGCAGTGCGCCGTATCCACATCACGCACCCTCATAATGTGGCTTCCCACGGTGCGTGATTTTACGGATGATACCACGCACAGCCGGTGCGCACTACCACGCACCGTGAGAAGCCAGCTTTATGTCAAACGACTCGAGTCCACTCTCGCTTACGGCCGACATACATAACAGATGAAAACAAACCCTATTTCAAATCATTAAGGTTCATCTGTCTTGCAAGATATATGACAATTTTTAAAATCCTTTTTTCTGTTCCTGTGCATTGCGAACATTTTTTTGTCCACATTTTTAAGGTAAATATGTTTGCTATCTAATAGTATTCTATTTTATTTATTTCCCATAGCCTATTCCCATCAAAATACTACAAACAGTGAATTTCGGAAGATAATGCTGCAGAATTTAAGGGTTTTCCTTAAATTCTTCTGCAACATTTCAGAAATTCACCCAATTTTCAGTATTTTGATGGGAATAGGCCATGGAAAATGAATTTTATTCAATTATAAATTGACTTTGAAAATGTTTTCTCTACCTTTTTCCGACGAAGGAGTAGTTTATACTTAGTTACTATAACATCTAGCTAAGTTTCACGGATTGATCGAAAAAACCGAAAAACAGCTAATTTATATCAGTTTAAGAATAAAAATAAATTTACTGTCTCAAAAAGATTACATATAATTTAGTTGAAGTCCTAAACCTCACATTAGGATTCCCTGTGTCGTGAGATCTAGGCTCTTTCGTTCCGTTTACAAATATTATCGTGTTAAAGAAGACAAATTTTCGGAAATAATGCAATTTAGTACATTTATAATAAAATTCTTAATATAAAGGAAATGTAAAGTAAAATAGAAAAAAATTTAAGTACATCTTTAGTGTTTCATTTCTCCTAAGTATATGAATGAATGATATGTATGGGTGTGTGTGTGTGTGTTTGTGAGATGGTGTATGTTTGCGTGTTTGTGTCAAAGGGGGTATTTATATGTGGATAGAGTGTGTGTGTTAGTGAGTATATATGTATTTGTGACCAGACAGTTTTGTAAATACGTTGTTAATAAGTTGTATTACACAATTTAAAACACTTATCCGCCTTTCCTAAATCCTGGCTCAAAATGGAAGCAATCAGGGTCCATACAGGCGACCTCATAACTCGATAGGGTATAAATTTTTACAAGACGCTAAAAGCATGGCGGAGTGTGACACGTAAATTGTCATCAGACTTTTATGTAGCTATGAAACGTGTTCGGCCATTACTTTGGAAACGTTTCATGGGGATCTTGGTTTGATAGGGAATTTTAAGGCCATGGAGTTACAGTGGGCTGTTTTAGTTTAAAACTAAAGGTCTATCAACTCTGTCTATAAAAACTTTTTAGAACGGAAGAATGGGATGCAAAAATTCATTTTCTCAATAGAGCATAGACTGAATGAGATTGCAATAGTTAAATACAAAACTAGTGAGCGTTACTTACAAAAATATATAATATAATTGCAAAGATATTTAAAAAAATTACAAAACCACATTTAGCTAGGTTCACCATTTTAAAAGAATTCATCTAGACGTTTATCGACAAAATTATTAAAAATAAGAAATTATTTGCATTAAAGAGCATTTTACGAGCCTGTAGCAAGAACTGGTCATTATTCAAGACGAGTTTTTGTGACGTATGCCACATTGGGCATTGAAATTAAAATGTGTCAATTCGGACACTGTGTCCGAATATATTGTGTCCGAGTCGTCAGCAAGTCAAAAAAACCATTAAGATTACAAAATTAACCAAGAAGAGAAATAATTTTATATAAACCTAAAAAGTATTTGTTTTTAAATTCTATTGTAACTCAAGGCTGATTTTGCAATACATGTGATTAAGGAAACTGATTGTGATATTAAAATTATTAAAGACATACAGAAGTTATATTTTTATCATGTTATTAAACTCTTGGTGCAGAAGATTTTAATCGAATTTTTAATTTTGACGTCCTATAAAAATAAACGTCCCATCACTAGTACCTACTGGTTCGTAGGTGCCGAATGTGGAATAAAATTTTAAATAATAAACTATTCCACTAATGGCACCTGCCAAAAATATCGATAGGTGTCGCATGTGGAATACCTCAGGTGCTATTAACTTAGGTGCCGTAAAAGCGGGTGCCCAATGTGGCATACGTCGTTTTTGTTTTGTGATATTTGATTTGATTGTTCTTTAACTTCTTTGGGTAGTCTATTATACATAAATAATATAAACAACGTGTAACATAATAAACACAAACCCTGAAAGTGGTTTGTTCAGAATCGGCTACTGAATCGATTTTAGGCATTTTTATTACGTGTATTTTTTTAAAACGTTCTTATTCTGTATAAATATTTTACTTGAAATAAAAAATGTTTAAGCACAATAATAAGTAAAATTTCAGTGTATGTATGATGTTTAAAAATGAATCTTTTTATTGGGGTGCTAAATAGATTGACACAAAAATAGGCTTTTGTTAAAATCATCAGCAACTTTGTGATCATATCTCTTTGTGGATTTCTCAATTTTTTTAATACTTCTTCCACAAAAAGAAAAAGCCTTCTCACATCTAACAAAATAACGAGCACCTGTTAAAAGCGCATAATTTTCTCTCGCAACTAGACGTGGACAACGCACACCAACAATTTGTTGTAATAAGTGATGTTTTCATTTGATTACAAGTTGCTCTGTCGCGAAGAAATAATCTCGGACAGGGCGGCTGTTTATCAACTTTCTTCAAACTGATTAACGGGTGATAAGTGGACTGAATATAGTGGTTTGGTCGTGGATGTTAGTGGGATGTGTGGTTAGAATGTTTTCTCTAATTAGGTATTAAGGACAAAATTTATCATGATACCGATGAAATGGATGTTCTAAGGCTGAGGCTATACTTAACGCGTACTGCAACGCATAAGTACCACATACGCTATAGAGTCTGGCAAACGAAAGAAGAGACTGATAAAGCGTGGCAAATTTAAAAAATCTCACCATCGTAACCCCAATTAGTATGAAATAACCTAATTTGACACTTTAGAATTTTAAGTTTTTGTTGAAAAATTATTGCCATATAAAATTTTGCAAATAATTCAAGTGTCTTCTTTCGTTTGCCAGACTATACCAAACATCGCTATCGTGTATACAGGGTGTAAATGAATTCGTGTAATTCCTTTCAAACCACGTGATTTACTACTAGTGTAAATTGACAGCGCACGGAATTTAGCTTGATTAAAAATGTTTTAGTTTCTTTCGCTATAGACTCAATAAAAAAATAAAAAAAGTTTTGCAAAAATAAAAATTTGTTTGGTTGATAATTTCGGTGCCATTAATAAATAAATGAAAGCACGGCAACACAGCTGGCGTGAGTCAGTTCTCCAGGCTCTAAAATGACTCAGAAATAGATATGTAATCAAGTTTTTTTTTTTCATATTTATTTACCTAAACCAGTTTTTTACTAAAACTTTACCCCTCACTTAGATTTCTCTTGTATCGTGGGTGCGCTTACAGACACAAATCTTTACATGCAAAAACACCTAGAGCCGGCACAACTATCTGTAGGCCATACAAATAATTGTTCCGTGCGGGAATACGCTACCACGACCGGTAGTGCAGAAGCCAATCGCTCAGCCACTGCACCAAAGGTGTCGTCTCTTTCATCATCTGCCTAGCCTTTTCCCAACTATGTTGGGGTCGGCTTCCAGTCGAACCGGATGCAGCTGAATATCAGTATTTTACATGGAGCGACTGCCTATCAGACCTCCACAACCCAGTAACTGGGTAATACGATACTCTTGGTAAGACTGGTTGTCAGACTTTCTGGCTTCTAACCAACAGTAACGACTGTCAAAGATCTACAAATGACAGCCGGGACCAACGGCTTTACGTGCTTTCCGAGGCACGGAGGAAACTCGCTATGGTAAATGGTCACCCATCCACAGACCAACCTCGGCAAGCGTGGCTTAACCCGGAAGATCGGTCTATGCGGTTGTAATTGTTTAGCTACGAGCTCCTCGTGGCTACATAATTACAGCCGGTTAAGGTTAAGTAAGGCAGCAGGTTAAGGTGTCGTCTTTTTATTAGAACTAAATGTTCTAATCTGTGTCACCAGTAGATCATGTGGTTTGAAGGAATTGCACGAATTCATTAATACCCTGTAGTGTAGACACACCTGAATATCATTTGTTTTTGTGAACATTTGTTTCAATCGCTTATGTATCGTATCGCTGTTAATTGTAGCCTCAGCCTAAGTTATAAAAACATTCTGAAGTATAATAAAGCTAGGATAGCCGGGTGCGCATATCACTTGAAGATTTATTGATCGCTTTAGTTTTAATTTATGTGAAAATCAAGATGTTTTTCTTGTTAGAAAGAACTGCGCTTAATGCGATGCCAACTATAAAATATGCGCTCAAATATATTCATTACATAGAGATAACAAGCCGAGTCAATGTAGACTTCACATGCAGAGGCGGAACAGCTATTCTTCTTTTTCTTTCGTGTCGATGCGAGCCATACGAGAATATACAGGCTGTTAGGGTATACACCGTTATCCTTGAAACCAGTGGTTTGGTTTCAATTATAGAACGTAAAATCAATGAAAAATAACAAACTTTTTTTTTAATTTTCAAATTTCGACAAAAGCATTTCACCCTACGCGCGGCGGCAATAAGCTACGGGAGCGGGCGCGGGGAACTCGCCGCGTGGCCCGACGCACGGCCCCGCACAGTTCGCTACCCCAGTCAGTAAGCTGTCTCGCTAGCGAGTGCGTGTACGCTGCATCGTAGCGCCGCGCCGCCGTGCCGCTCATTTCTCGCGCGTATATTTTTTAAATTTTTTTTTACTCGGTCCTATATTTTTATCTTTAAGTCAACTACCCATTTTTTGAGTGACAACGGTGTATACCCTTGCATCCCTGCACATGCTGTAGTTCATGCCGGGGCGTGGTGAAAATATAAGCCAGTCAGCAAGGTTGGTAGCGAGGCTGACTGCCCAGGGTGCGCCAAACGTTAAGTATCGTCATTCGTGAAGCTTTTTTAATGCGCCCCATCGTCTCAGCTCTAGAAAACCATAAATCAACAACTCCTTGCTCAAAAGGATAAACAACTTATATATTGTGCTATCCCAAATTCCTTTAACTTAATAACAACACACGCCAAAACTAGACAAGCAAAATTCCAGCCAAATAATCCAGAGCTAACCAATAAATACTGCATCAACCTTTGATTTATGACTCGATAAAAGCAACGCTAGGGACGCGAAAAAACTACAATAAAATAATAATCGTTATGCAAAAAACTGTAATGGAATCACTCAATCGGAGTAATGTAACGAACGATTGATTTATTACTTGTCGAGTAAGAAAAATGACTATAAAATACATTTTGGATTTAGAGCGGACGGGACGGTAACGTAACGTGATTATGTTGGACGGATTTTGAATTGAGTAATAGAATTACTTGTTATATGATTTGTTATGATTTCTGTGAATTTAATTTTAATGCAAGAACTGCATCCGATTTGCGTATCACATTCGAAATTTCAATAGCTTTCATTTTGACAATACAACAATATTCATAGCGTGGTACATAGTTGTAGAGGAGTTTGATTGTTAATACATACGTTGCTATGGAAATTGTTGATCTGTCAAAATCAAAGTCATAGGCGATTTTGAGTGTTTTGTGCAATTAGGATGCTGATCTATCTATGTACTAATTGTATAAAATTGGATGTAGTATTTGAATTCTGACCTCCATTTATTCAAGTACTATTAACTTTAACAGTAAATCATTGTAACTTTTCAAAACTCAAAGATTGGATGTTATGGTCATGCCATTTTTGTTTTGAAAACTATGACAAAAATCGCAGAATCAATCTACACTAACATTATACGGAAGCAGTTTGTAAGTTTGGATGTAGGAGGTAACCGCCGAAAATACTCATCCGATTTCAAAATATCTTTCACCAATATTTAGAATGGACCTTCAGGGTGGACATAGGCTATACAGGGTGTTAACGAATTCGTGTAATTCCTTAAAACCACATGATCTACTACTGATGTAGACAGGCCCCGCACGGGATTTAGCTTGATTAGAAATAAAAAAATAAAATTATTATTATTTCATGCGGCTTTGTTACCGGTCGTATCTAAACCACCTAATAAGGATTCAGTAAAAAAATAAGAATTTATTTTTTTGCAAAAAAATGTTTTATTTGTGTGAACATTTCGATGCCACGCATAAATTAATGAAAGCACGGCAACAAGGTTGGCAGGCACGACTAACGCGATATCGCTCTTTGCAGTCAGATAACTCAAGGCTCTAAAATGATTCAGAAACAGAAAATCAAGATTTTTTTTTGAATTTTTTTTTTGGTTGATTTTCAAAAATTCCCATTTAGGGTTAATCTGTGTCACCAGTAGATCACGTGGTTTGAAGGAATTACACGAATTCGTTAACACCCTGTATATGTATTATCTACCAAGCGGACGAAGCGGCGAGCACAGCTAGATAAAAATTAAGAGATATTATTTTGCGGTTTAAAGACAAGAAAGATTTGAAGGCATGTCATAATCATCATCATTTAGTCGAAAGACGTCCACTGCTGCTGCCTCCTCCAAGCATCACAACATCGACCAGTTCTGTGCTTCTCGCATCCAGCGGATCCCTGTGACCTTCAGGCCATCGGTCTATGTAAGCATGAAGGCATGTAGGAAATGTAACTGATTCTCACTCAACGACAACTTCACGACTCAAAAGTCGTGAGCTATAAAGTGAATATTTTCATTAAAATGTTAGCTCTTTAGCAGATTATAAGCTACCGTGGCTTTTTGAAGCGAATCCATGCTCGTCCGTAATCAATCGGTAATGTATTTTTATGGTAAACAGCATCGAGGGCGAAGTTGATTGATGAAATTTCATGTGTATTAAGCAATTTGGGAAACTTATGCGGTCATTATTTTCCTCTTACGTAATATATATGCATAATAGCTCGTAAACGTATCCTAATTGACCGGTAAAATGTACCATCTTGGGGGAATAATGTCTTATTAACCGCATTTAGTATGTAATGGTAAACTAGTGAAGGTTTTAGTGTTAGTAAAGCTTCTTATGAAGAGCTCGTCTGAGGAAGTACTAACACCGTACCTACTGCTACCACCAAACAGCACTGCAATGTTCCGGTTATAAAGGTACTGGTGAAATTACCGCTGTTTCCTCGTGGTCATACTAGGTTGTCCTACTAGTATGACTACGAGGATACACATGTCCTTGTGGTCATACTATGATTTTTGCACCCCTAGGTTGTCCTACTAGTACGACTACGAGGATACACATGTCCTTGTGGTCACACTATGATTTATGCACCCCCACTAAAAACATTATAAGAAAACGAAAATATAGAACTAGGAATAAACACCTGAATTGTCGTAATTTTTCTAGAAAAAAACCAATATGGAACGAACTAACACAGTGAAATTAGTATTGGTTTTTTTTCTAGAAAAATTACGACAATTCAGGTGTTTATTTCTAGTTCTATATTTTCGTTTTCTTATAATGTTTTTAGTGGGGGTGCAAAAGTCATAGTGTGACCACAAGGACATGTGTATCCTCGTAGTCATACTAGTAGGACAACCTAGGGGTGCTAAAATCATAGTATGACCACAAGGACATGTGTATCCTCGTAGTCATACTAGTAGGACAACCTAGTATGACCACGAGGAAACAGCGGAAATTACAGGCACATGAGATTTTCAAATTAGGTATGTCTCTAAAGTTGTCAAACGCATCAGCAATGTTCTC
This sequence comes from Amphipyra tragopoginis, assembly GCA_905220435.1. NCBI lineage: Eukaryota > Metazoa > Arthropoda > Insecta > Lepidoptera > Noctuidae > Amphipyra > Amphipyra tragopoginis. The sequence continues at coordinate 1,471,795 of HG992010.1, read as the reverse complement.
GGTTTTGAAGATGTGTCCGGTCATGGACTAGCGATATTCTACGTATTTCTATAGCAACTATTCTAGTACACAAATACACTACACACTAGGGTCCAATGCACTTCCCCGCTATTTGGCAGCCATTTTGCTTTTTTGTTGAGATATTGCCTACAACTTGTTTCTTTATGTGAGCCCATTGTATCGTAATGTAAACGATGAACAATATTGTTGCTCTTCGAATAAACCTACTTTTATCTCAGTAGGACCAAAACTTTGAGAGATACGACTTTTTTTGTACACACGTACAGAATATCTCAACAAAAAAATGGAAGTGGATTGGACCCTAGTGTATAGTGTATTTGTGTACTAGAATACTTGTTATATGTATAAGGACCTAGAATATCGCTAGTCCATGACCGGACACATCGTATAAGCCGGCGACAACCAATTTCATAAAAAGGTGATAATTTTTACTATGCAACAAAAATTGAAATAGTGAAAAAAAATCTGCTGGTCCATACAACGTAATCAATGTGTACCATGTGCAAACCTTTTTGATTGCAATATAATCCATAGTACGTTTATACGGTATTTGGAATGCTTCCTATTTATCATTAGTTACGGTTTACTCACGTGCATTTTTCGGGATTGCCCGACTAAACCGTAAACCGTAACTAATCATAAAATATATGGAATGCTTCCATTTAAAATATCCTTTTTTTATTTCGACGCTTGGTTTTTTAAATGACCAATGAATGACAGTGAGTTAGTACGTAATGACAGGACGGCAACTCATCGGTAAGAAATAATATAATAAAGGGTGCGTTCGGTACACTTTGACAACCTGTGCGGAACGATCAACAGGATGGACAGGTCCAAACACTATACTTTGCTTACTTTCTTAATTCAAAATTGAATTAAATGATTGTGTGAGTTGCCTTACAAACAAAGTTAGTAACAAGACATAATAATTAGTGGATTGTGCTAAATTATACAGGATGGGTTAAAAATCGTGGAACAAACGAAACAGGGCGATAGTTGAGGTTATTTGCAGTAAAAATGTCTTTGTGACAGAGCCCTAACTCGATCTCCTTAAAAGTTATGACAGTTTGAATGTTTTTAAGAAAATACCAAAATTTGTAATAAATAGGCAATTACCTAGAGTAAAATGGGTACCTATTTTAAAACAAATTAAATGGTTTTTAGTTGCTTGAAAGATTAGTAATTAGTAAGTTACTTTCATGACAATGAGTAGGTACCATGATTTATGAGTATTGGCACTTTTTTCAATATCTTTTAAGTCTCACGAAAAATTATTTGTAATTTCAGAAACTTACTGTAAAAAAAATGTACTACCAAAAAATGCTGCAAATAACCTCAACTATCACCCTGTTTCGTTTGATCCACGATTTTTACCCACCCTGTATATGTACTTACTAGCTATTGCCTGCGGTTTCACTCGCATCCTACGGGAATTCATGTACCCGGGTAAAAAGTACCTATCCTATGTCCTAATCCAGGTAATGGTGTACGTGTGTGCTAAATTTCATCCATCCGTTTAGCCGTTATGGCGTTATTGATTAACAAACAATTTACAAAATCCAAATCCAAACTTTCACATTTATAATATCGCCGGGTTAATTCAAAAACCAACTAAACATCATGATTTCGAGTTATGGCGTTTTGAAAGTCTGTGTCCTAAAATTTAATATACTATCTTATCTAAGTTTGTATCCTAAAGTTTCGTATACTATCGTGAGCAGTTAGTTGGTTTTTTAATTAACCCGACGATATTAGTATGAGTAAGATTTAGCCTTCACAGTCCCAATATTACGCAAAGATTCTCCTCTTTTTAACGTGGGGAAATATTCATGTGTGAGTATAGGTACTCACACATGAATATTTCCCCATAACCACCTAAGAGTCCACATAACCTTCTATTTTCCCCTGGGTAGGCCCAGGGGAAAATAGAAGGTTATGTGGACTCTTACCAACTAATACCAACACGGTGTTCGTCCGAGGACCTACAGCCAGGGTCACGGGATTCGCCATTGCATTCACGGCAACCTCCTCTCCCTGAACTCTTACACCGATGTCTTTTGTTTGGAGTTTTTCGTCATTGTCACGCGATTTTAATTTTGTTTACATATAAATAATGTTTGTATAAATAATTGAATCAGGCGTCACTTTGCGGAAATCCATGATTAACAAATAAACAATTATATTTAGTTTTAATTCCGGTAAACTTGCTGATTAAGCTTAGATACATGTATGGAACACCGCCCTCCTGCCCGCACATATAAATGCATTGTAAATAATAATCATAATCGTAACTTCTGCATAATTATGCATACACAACTCCGCTCAACTACTCAAATGTTGGTGTCATACACATACAGGCTGTCCCAAAAGTCAATGTCAAGGCGGGAGTCAAATTATTGATTAATTTATGACTGTTCAGTTTTTTTTTTTTGTTTGTTTACTTTTAAAAAAACACATTTAATAGTTAATTAGATTTATGAGGTAAAATTGGGTTCATGGTCATTTTGAAAATAGAAAAGTTAAATAAAAAAAAGCTGATCAGTCAAATCATCCTATCACGTGTTCACTGCTCGATTAAAGTTTTGAGGTTACACAGGGTATAAACGAATTCGAGTAGTTCCTTGAAACCTCATGATCTTCTACTGGTGTGGATTAACGGCGCACGGGATTTAGCTTCAACAAAAAAACAAAAAAAAACTTTTCTTTTTTCGGTAGAGGTAAGTGATCGTAAATAAACCACCTAAAAAGGTTTCAATAAAAATTACCAAAAAAAATATTTCCGTAAAAAAAAAATTATGTGGTACACAGCTGGTGGCCACGAATAGCGCAATATCGGTCTTTGCAGTCAGTTAACTCAAATACCTAAAATGAATCGAAAACAAAACATCAAATTTTCAAATAGTTTTTTTTTGTTGTCGTTGAATTCAACAAAAAAACAATTTAGGGTTAATCCGTGTCACCAAGTAGATCACGTGGTGTCAAGGATTCACACAAATTCGTTTTATTTATTCATTTATTATGGCTCTTCAACGACTTATTCACTAATAAACATACAATAATCAATTTTGGGGATTTTGGATTATAGTGAACTCGTCACTTACAGAAGTGCACAGCACTTAAAAAAATATAGCTCATAGCAATACAATATGATTAACAAAATTAACAAAAACAAAAGAGCGAGCGGTTGTGGCTTACTGGAAGTTTTGAGATAGGATAGGATTCGCCATGCAATAATTGTCTTACAGAAACAGCGCGTAAATGCCTAATTGTTTACACTCTGTATGTAGCTAACACTTATGTTATTTTACTTACGTACAACCTTAGTTCCCCACCAGTTCTATAGGTAAGCAATGTGCCAGATTTCTAAGCCCCACTTCGAGTTTGATCGAATTGTAGTTCAAAGCATGCGTTCTGACCTTTTGCAATAGTTCCAACAGTTTAACAAACGAACCGTATTGTTAGTATGAATGCGAACTATAATAAATACGTAACCATCGTTTAATCTACTCAGATTGTGCGAGATTCTGTGATAGATTATCTGGCGGGAGGCTACGGTGAGTGCGGAGTTGGCGAATTTTGGGGAGCTTAAAATAATGTCTCTAAAATTTTTGATCATTAAGAATAGTCTTCTTCTCTCGTGTCAGCACGAGTTATACGAAAATAGCCCATGCTGTGGTGAAAAGACTAGCCAGTCAGCAAGGTTGATAGCGGGGCTGACTGCCCAGGGTGCGCCGGACGTACTTAAGTATCGTCACTCGTGGAGGCTCTTTTCATGCACCCTAGAATAGACAGTAGACTTTAAAAACAGTTTTATTTTAATAGAGATATATACACCGTGTCCGAGAAAGTAGTGTCAAGCAGAAGTCCAGAGGCAGTTCCCTTGGAGGTACCCGAATCACCCCCACGTGTGTTACGCGATTTTTGTAGTTTTGTTTAGTGCTTGGTGGTAGGATCTATACGGGTCGCCTGGCTAGCTACCACCCTCACATTATAGTCCAGCGCCAAGCAGTTTACTGTATTCCGTCGTGTGTATGTGAGAGCCAGAGTGGTATAGGGGAATCCCTCTATATCTCTGTTACTTGGATTCGTGTGCTCCATCTTAGACCCTGTCTGCGCTTACCATCAGGTGCGACGAGGGTCAAACGCGACCAAGTCAAGAAAAAAAAAAACGAACTATGATTTCTTCTCATGTTTTAACTAAACTCTGACTTTGATGACATTTTTGATGGTATGGGCACGTGCTACGGAGAAATGAGGAAAATGTAGTGAGGAGAGTTTTGAGTATGAATGTCGATGGCTATAAGAGTAGGGGAAGACCAAAGAAACAATGGATGGAATGTGGGAATGATGATATGGTTAGAAAGGGGGTGACTACCGAGATGACGACTAATAGAGAAGTATGGAAGAAAAAGACATGTTGAGCCGACCGCAAATAAATTGGGATAAGGGCAGGAGAATGATGAGTGTCATGAATGACAACCGGTCTAACCTTAGGATATCGGCATTGCCCAATAACTTGGATACTGAGATCTGATGGCAGTCGCTCCGTGTAAAATACTGGTATTCAGACGCATTTGATAAGACTGGAAGCTAACACCAACACAGTTGGGAAAAGGCTAGGCAGAACAGCATTCTAATTGCACAACACACTCGTAATCTCTATGACTTTGATTTTGACAATACAACATTATTCATTGCGTAGTTCATAGATGAGTAGAAGTCGGATTGTCAATACATACGTTGTTATAGAAATTTTTGATCCGTCAAAATCAAAGCCATAGCGATCACGAGTGTTGAGCAATTAGATTGCAGCTCTAATTTTTCCCTTCTTGACGCCAACATACTTGGGAAAAAGCTAGGCAGAACAAAGTGAGCATGATGATGGTGATGGTCACGTGATTATCATCCAGATTGAATAATAAAATATAAAAAAAAATGCTTTAAACTAGGCCCTTCTTGTTCCAAGTTCAAACATTCAGTGTAGCTAAAAGTCCCAGTATTTCACCTAACCCTATCTATCTCGCGAGCCATTCATCATGGCTGGGTGTTTGTACCCCCTGTTTGCCGTGCACTTAACTCGTAACACTTCTCCAACTATGATGAATAAGTTTTTGTCGTGATGTCCCCGATTTCTTGGATGAAACTGGAAATTAGGGAACAGTGTGTTTGTTACTTTAGAAGTGACAACACGAAGTGTGTTTACTTAAGCTGGTGACTTGTCACTTTGGCTTGACTTAAATGAATTGTGGTGCGTTCAAGCTAGCTAGTGGTAAGTGATGGCCATTTTGATATTAACTAAGTACTTTTGATAGTTGAAGATTGATTTAGGGTTTGTAGTATGGTCAGATTTCAAGAGTGTATTTGATAATCTTTAAAAAGTAGTCTCATGGCAATAGCTAGTGGAACCGGCTGACAACACATGATGTGTCACTAATGCCTGTCTGCACTAAACTCGACTAAGTCAGAGCTTAACTAAGAAATGCTTAAACTAAGTCAATCAAAATATCAAATTCTTCTGCACCAACTAGATTACGTGAAATTATTCCTACGTTTGACGTTGCCTAAGGAAGTGAATGAAAGAGTGAATGAGTGAGATAGAGCGGGAGAACTTTGACGTTTTTCTGTTTTGACATTTAGTAAGCAGTTGCTTAGCGCTAAAAGGCTTATTACACTACTCTGAATTTAGGAATCTTAATTAGGATTTAGGAAAGTACAATAAGAGTTAGGACGGTTAGGATCCTAATTAGCCAGTCAGGATGTTTCCTGCCTTCCTCACTCGCTTAAGTTGCTTCTGAATTTAGGAGACTAAATTCAGCCAAGTGTAATAACCGTTTTAGACTCATAAAATCGGTATCGTAAAGTTAGGACATGTCCTAAGCATTTAGGCAGCCGTTTAAGTTGGTGCAACGCATTTTATGGCTAAGTGCGTTCTAGAGAGTTAGGCATGAACTTGGGCGTTGTCAAAGTTTAGTTTAGATGGGGATAAGTTGCTGGAGGCACAGTTGATGGTCATGTGTTTTTAGCTGCACGCCATACGTCAAACGATAAAGTGCAATTCTCACTATACTATACTATATCGCTATATAATAAAGCATATTGAACGGGGTAAAAGTGATGCGGGGCGGAGCTGGAGAGTCGTACGATTAGAGCCTATGCATACGACGTCTTTTTTTACGCGCCGTCGACGCGCGTTTCTGTCATACTTTAAACTAAAAAACATCTTTGTGATTTTTTTAGTATGAAGTATGACAGAAACGCGCATCAACGGCGCATAAAAAAGACGTCGTGTGCATAGGCTCTAAGAATCATTCAAGTTTATTGCGTACAGCAAGCCAATACTTTAAAGCATAGAGTTGTGTGAACATCTTCATTTAAAATGTATGCTGAACGACATCGTTGAGCTATACAATATTTGCTATATGCTATATTATAGCGTAGTCTGAATTGCGCTTAAATGCAGCTATAAAACTGTGTCTCAAGCAACTTAGTGGCTCATGTGGTTAGTTTTAGCCATCATCAACTAAATATAAGTTAACCTAAGATAATAAACCCCGACTTAACCCTTCGCCGATCAAAGAGTTACAATATTATTTATGCAGTTTGTAACCTACAAATCGGATAAATGTCTCAGAACAATTCTGATGTTCTTAGCGATATCATTTATTATTCTGTTGACCCCAAATCGTAAAGAGCGCGAAGATATTTTAAGGTCACGCATAGATCATGGACATGGTTCTCGAAATAACAAATATTCAATAAACATACAATAAGCGTATTTATTATGCTATTTAGATTTTTAGTACAGATTGAGAGCGAATCAAATTGTATAATCAAAAACAATGTTCTTCCAAACACTCCTAAAAAAAAATCCAGACAAAAATAACCCTTAAAGAAATGAAATTAAGATTTGAGATAGATTTGTTGAACAGCAGAATGAATTTGGTCGAAATAACAAGTATATTTTTTAAGGTAAAGGTATTCAACCTACATGCGTATACGCAATTGTATTGTATTAAAACAATAGCAATGTTAAGGTTACCGATTGTTTTTGCTTACTCGACTTAATCGGAGGGAAGTAATGCTTTTGGTACCTATGACGTAATGTGTCCTTAAAAATGTTACGATAGTATCACAAACCTTGAAGATGGAGCGTAAATTACCGCTAAATTAAGGCTAATATTAGGTCACCTCACCTGATCCCGTGTGGAGAGGTCATGAATGGTTTCTGCGCTACAGGCTGCGGGTACGATTCCCAGACGGACCAAATGTTTGTATGGACAGTAAATAGTTATTCCGGGTCTGGCTGTTGGTACATGTGGTGATTGCAAACCCACCTACCATACAGAGGAAAGAAAAAGCGAGATTAAAAAGGTTAAAAAAAATATACCTAATGTTTTTGGGGTATTTCCAGATTGGGGTAAATTCGTTCAAAAGAATTTGCCGCTGAATGTGTCGTCAAAATATTACGACGCGGACTGAAGTGAGGGGCAGAAAAATGGCGTCACACTCTATTCTTGTCAACAATTAAAACATCATGAGGAGCTCGTGGCTAAATAATTACAGCCGCATAGACCGATCTTCCGGGTTAAGCCACGCTTGCCGAGGTCGGTCTGTGGATGGGTGACCATTTACCATAGCGAGTTTCCTCCGTGCCTCGGAAAGCACGTAAAGCCGCTGGTCCCGGCTGTCATTTGTAGATCTTTGACAGTCGTTACTGTTGGTCAGAAGCCAGAAAGTCTGACAACCAGTCTTACCAAGAGTATCGTATTACCCAGTTACTGGGTTGTGGAGGTCTGATAGGCAGTCGCTCCATGTAAAATACTGATATTCAGCTGCATCCGGTTCGACTGGAAGCCGACCCCAACATAGTTGGGAAAAGGCTAGGCCGATGATGAACATTCAACGGTAAATCCATTTGAGCGAATTTACCCCATATCCGAATTTGCTTCCACGCACTATACGTAGTTTTGTTACATCATTCACTTCTATCCAGACTATACGATAATTCCAAAAAACCATGAAACTTCAGACCCGTATATTACTTATATTCTCTGCGTTAAACGATTCAGTGCACAGGCACAGTAGATAATTATAAGCTAAAGCAGTACTTCAACTACCTACAATTGTCCGATTTGACACACACACACAGACACGCACTGCAACAAGCCAAATAAGGTATTTTCGTTATGCAGTTCCATACAAAAACAAAAAACTACTCAGTATACAGAGCGTGTCTGTGTGAGTGTTTCAATTCTTGAGATTATAGTAAGTTGAGGTACTGCTTTAGCTTATATGTCTACTGTGGCACAGGTGACCATAATCATTTACATTGAAAGAAAACAAGACCTGTGGATAAAACCAGGAAATCCTAGTAGAGGAACAAACATTTTTTTTTGAACTCTTCCTTTTCCAAAATGTAATTTTCTATAATCACAATTACACTTCTTGGTCTGTAGCCCGCATTCGGGTGTCCGGATTACTTCACCCAAATTCGGATAGGTACCCGAATAGCTAGCAACCACTTGCTGGCTCTTCTCCACAAGACCAACTATTTGGAACCGTGAACCTAGTAGTAAGAACCTAGTAGTAGTAGAACCTTTCATAAACATTTATAATCTGCTCTATACAAGGTTAGTCGGAAAGGGGGTACTAATCCGAAGCCCACTTACAGTATCGCTGATGACTGTTTGAAAGCAAGTGTTAAAATTTCAAAATTCGATATATTTTTTTTCCAAATAAAATGATTTTTATTTTAGTTTTTTCAAAAATGCTTCATCTCTGCTTTAGTTACAAATTCAGAAAATGGTGCTTCTAATTCATGACCCCAAATATGACCTAAAATGTAAACACAGCTGATCATAACAGGGGATAGATAGATTTTTGTGATTTTTTTTTGAGATTTTTGAACGACTGTTTCTCTTAAACTATTGACAGAACAAAAGTTATTCATTATTATGTGTACTTTAACACCCTTTCGGATTAGTACCCCTTTTCTGACTAACCTTGTATAAAATAAAAATACTATCGAGTTTTTAGTTTCTTAAAGACCCAGTATGAAAAAAAAAACAGTCTACATCAGCTGTTTACCATCCAGTAGTACATACAATCGCTCAGAGCAATGGACTATTGTATGGAACAGGTAGGCATTGAGCTAAAAACCTGTTCCAAGTCAAAGGTCTTTGAACACAACATGTTACGGCATCAAAATGACTTCGCTAAGAACCCTCAGGCATCCTATTGCACATGGGTTTTATGTACCTAATTTAATGGACTTGTATGGACTTATCCATATAAATCCAGTACTGATCTAAGGACTCCCAATGATTTGAGTATAATCAGCCCATTTCTCTCCAATTTCTGGGCACTGGCTTCTTAGAGTGAGGAGGGTTTAGGCCTGAATCCATCACGCTGACCTGATGCGGGTTGGCGGACCATACAAACCATCGACAAGTTTTGAAGCCCTCTCAAGTATGCAGGTTTCCTCACGATGTTTTCCTTTACAGTTAACGCAAGTGATAATCAATTTCTGATCCGTACATGCTTTCGAAAAGTCAGTTGCAGATTCCTCGAGAGTAGGATTTGTTTATTATTTCTCCGTTTATTCATTTAACATACATATTAGATACATTTTTAAATATTTCTATAAAAAACAAACAACATGAAGAAAATTGGGTGCATGAAAAGAGCCTCTACGAGTGACGATACTTAAGTACGTCCGGCGCACCCTGGGCAGTAGCCCCGCTACCAACCTTGCTGACTGGCTAGTTTTTTCACCACAGCATGAGCTATTTTCGTATAGCTCGTGCTGACACTAGAGGAGAAGAAGCAGTAAAAATAGTAGCCCACCGGCATCGGGAACAGGGTCCAAGCATCCAGCAGTCAGGGCTCTATAGAAAGGAACCTCCTAACTATACGTCCCGTGTCAAGAAGTACTGCTTTCTGTATCAAGCCCTTAATCCAGCCGCCCAACGATGGCCTCATGAGGTGTTGATCGAGGCTCTTGGCTATTATGCCATCGCCGTAACGACTATGACTACTGAATCTCACATGACTATAATTGTATTATCATTATTTGCCGGAAACGAAGATACCATCACTATACCAAAATCTTGGCGTAGAAAATGCCATAACCACACGCTTGCCGAAAGGATTCCTGATCACAATATAGCTACAGAACTTTATTCAGTGAAGTTATAACATGGGCACGTAAAAACCGACATTGTTGGTTGTTATAATATAAAATTGAAAAATGTGTTGCCGGTACGGGCGAAACGGCAAGAAATAATAATATCCTTGTGTAAGCTAACCAATCGTGACTTGAAGCTTTCGCCGGCTAGTGACGTGCTTCGCATGTAGATCGATAAGTGCACGAATATTGCGGTGCGGTTATCAAGAAATAGATAGAAAAATGAAGTTATTATCCTACTAATACATATTATAAATGTGAAAGTTGTTGAAAAGTGGAGGAACTCGTGTATAATTAACAACCGCATCATATAATTTGTGGATGGGTAATCGTTTGTTAAACATCGAGACTCCTCCGTACCTCGGACAGCACGTTAAGCCGTCGGTCCCAGGGAGTCTACTCCCTAAGGACGAAGCCCGTGGTTTCGGCCTTAGTTACGACCGTTTTCTACTCCCTATCACCTACGGACATACGATTATTTCAGGCCCCGAACTAAGAATGAATAACAACACGATTTGACAGCTGTCCCTACCACCGATGTGTTTTTGCCTGTCCGAAAAGTTGAACTTGACACATGTTTTGTTCACTTCTACGTTTCGGGCTACTTTCGGACGGGCGACTGACTTCGTTGACGGACTTATGGAGTAGGCCCCAGGTGTCATACGAATACCTATGACAGTCGTTACGGGTGGTCAGAAGCCCGAAAGTAAAGGAAGCAGAAGGCATTTCCCAATAACTGGGGTTGCGGAGGTCTGATGGCAGTCATTTAGTGGTATTCAGCTGCATCTGGCATCTGGTTAGACTAGATGCTGATCCCAACATAGTTGGGAAAAAGCTAGGGAGAAGATTATAAATGAGAAAGTTTAGATGTTTGTTAATCAATCACACCTTAACGGCTGAACGGATTTAGATGAAACATTGTACACAGGTAGACTATGATCTGGATTGGGACGCAGGATAATTTTATCTGGGTACATAAAGGAGTTTCCCTAGAATGCGAGTAAAACTGCAGGCATCAGCTAGTAGACTATAGATATATGTTACGCTACATTAAGTGATGGAGGGAGAAGCCACACGGTGCGGTGCGGTGCGCCGCCGCATGGTGACCATTTTGCCGCATCAGCGTGCACACGTAGTACGCGGCGTTGCAAGAGCCACACGGTGCGATGCGGCGCCGCACCGCAGCGTGTGCCACGGCTCTCCATCAAAACAACAGTGGTCTGCGACGCCGCGCCGGAGCGGTGCCGCTCCCGCGCAAACACCTTCCCTCCTCGTTTTGGTCCGGCGCACCGCACCGTATGGTATACCATGGTAATTTATATGTATTACGCCGCAGCGGCACCGCTCAGGCGCCGCGCCAGAGCCGCACCGCATCATGTGGCTTCTCCCGAAGGCCTAAACCCATTCTGAGAAGAGGCTTGTGTCTAGCAGTGGAACAATAAACAGCTGATTATGATTCAACCAAAGAGAGATGCATAAGAGGCCAATTATCTTCCTACACGATACAGTACAACAAAAACCAACTGAAGTACCTCATATCCATACCCTGATTATCATTGCTCCACAAAACCAGAATAGAAAACATAAATAACCCAAAAGATACCCAACAAATGAGATAATTCTTTAATAGAATAAGTTTTTGAAGAAAACCCTTTTGTTGGCCGAGGGTCAGTAAGATATGATACACTATCTTTAAGGACTTGTATGAATCCTTTCTTATTTATTCGTGTATAAAAAGTAAGCGGGCTTACGTACCTATTTTGCCCAAAATTTCTAGTGTTTCGGGTCGAGTTTCTTTGGTTGAACGGTAATGAGTATTTGGAGTTACCCTTTTTGAATTATTTACTGCGGGGGCTCTCACATGTGAGCGAGTTTTGGATTTAATTACTGTGCATACAATTGACTTGATGAATGGTTTTGACCACATGGTAGTTATAAGAGATCACTTTCTCCCTTACGGTAGCAGATGTATCGTAATTACTGATTTTAAAAATTACCATCCTAAGTGTCACGAGGTTGTCAACATGTGGGATGTGGATTCGGCAACAATTGTGCCGATAGTCGTAACGGAGAATGGCCTCATGAGGCTCTCGTTGGGCAGCTGGATCAAGGTCCTGATACAGAAAGCGGTACTTCTAGACACGGCGCGCATTGTTAGGAAGTTCCTCTCTCTGAGGCCCTGACCACCGGTGGCTTGGATCCTGTTCCCGATGCCGGTGGGCTACTATATTTTTGTATTTTTAAATGTTTTTTTTTTATTTATTTTTTTGTTTTGAAATATTTATATATGTAAGTGTTTAAGTCTTTGTAAATGAATAAATGGAGTGTGACTTGACATAAGAGCCTCTCTTCGGGCGGCTGGATCAAGTGCTCGATGCAGAAAGCGGTACTTCTCGACACGGCGCATATTGTTATGAGGCACTTCCTAACGATATAATATCTCTGAGGCTCTGACCATCGCTGCATCGGTAGCTTGGAGCCTATTCTCGAAGCCCGAAGAAAACATCTATATTTTTAAGGTTTTAAATGTTTTTTTTTTCTATAGAATATTTAAAAATGACATTTATATGTGTATACAATGAATAAACGAAAGTGTCACTTGCAACAGATGCTTATAGCATTTGACTGTCACTTTACAATTCTACCAGGAATTTATCATGTGGATTAATACAAAGATCCACATAGTCAAAGATCAGATCCTTTAAGCAATTTGGACCTTAGTGTCCTGAAAATACAATACTATTCAGCCTAAAGCAAACAACTTGATAGGCGTATCTCGAATACGAAGACGCTTTGCAAGTGGGCTGCGTACTGCAAAACCAGAAGTCTTACATGTTCGTAAAGTAGGTAAAATATTGATTTCCTTCGCAAATTCGATACAATCGACACATCGACAACTCGATCACCGTATACAACACTAAACGCTCGGAGCGATCAAATCGTATCCATACATTAAGAGCATTCATAGCTCGTAGAGGCCCTGTCGCTTAATGCAATTCATTGTACAAGGATCCTTGCAGTAGCCAGAATTACAAAACCTTCCACTTCTCCCGCAAAGCCCTGACATCCGTACTACAGGAACGGGAAAAGGTTCAACACGAGAGCTCAACTTATATTAGACATCGGATCGCTTGCATACATTTTAGCTCCTATAACCTGATCTCCTCTACCCGTCTCGTTGCAAGTAAAATCAGGTTTTACGGGGTGAAGTCGGGGAAAGGCAGGGGCCAACACGTTTTGGTTGCCGTCAGTCAGATGAAGCCTGCACAGTGCTTCGATTTACAAACTTAAAAGGATTGGCGTCGAGATTTTAAAATTTTAAGATTAAAAGATGTTTATAGAATGCTTATGGATTGCGCGAAAAATGAGGATCTCCGCGTTTTTGTGTATTTTTTTAGTAATTTGTTGATGGAACTTTGACTATATTTTTGTGTAATGAATATTGTTTAATCTTAGCTAGCATGTCAAACACGACCATAGTATGAGTGACAGTATAATTAATTATGTTGTTATCCATCTAGTTTCATCCCTTCGTCGACACCGATGACGATCACGGAAAGAATCAAGTACTAACGTAACAAACCCCTATCTTAAGGTAACGCCACACTTGCTATATTTCTTCGATCAACACCGTCAAATAAAATAATAGATTTGTTGTTCGAGAAAGTTGTTTTTGTGTGATCGCATGGTAAGATCGTCAAAAATAAAGCAAGTGTGGTGTCAGCTTTACTAATTTCGACAGTAAAATACAATAATCGGATTTACCTAGTTCGTTAATATGTTTTATTTCCTTTGACTATTAGGTATCAAACTTATTTGTTTACAAGAAAAAAGTACAAAAAAGGAAGTAATAAAAACCATGTCATCGTTATTCTACGATTTCAAGGTACACACTAAATTAGACAATAAACATAAAAATAACACAACGCCACAGGTAATGGGCCGTAAATAAAATAAAAATAACTACACAGCACACATTGGGAATCAATAAAAAAACGACTCAATAGGTCAATAAAAAAAAACTTATTTTGTCATATAAATCTTTTTGACGGACTGGAATAGTACGAGCAAATGTTTTTAACCCCTGTCAAAACTTACCAAGCAATTTTCAACTGTAACTCCTTAACAATAGAGTCGCAAATCAGTTACAGAATAGTTTATGTAACTTTGTAGTAAATAGTTTTATGAAAACAGGCTGTTTTATGACCGCCAGCCGAATGTCTAGGTGGCAAGATAGTGGGTACAATTCTCAGACTATTTTCGACTTTATGTTAAAGCAATAAGGTGCTATTTAATTCTGTAAATGTATTATTAAAGGGTCGTTTGGTAGTCTCCATTGTCAATCAATAGATCTATTGCAAGAATGTAGGGATTCATTCAGTGACTTTGATGTTCCATGTTAAAGAACTTTGACTTTTAGTATAAATATGAAGGGCTATGCATGAATAGATGGAAGATATTATAGATGTCTATTCAGGGGGAATGGAATCGAATCTATTCAGTAAGTTTTTTTTTTCTTGTTTTTAATTAACGTAGTGATTTGTGCTAAACGTAACAAATGTATGGATGAAAAGGTTCAGCTATACATAACATAATTAGCCCATTACTGTCCCACTGTTGGGCACGAGCCTCTTCTCAGAATGAGAAAGGTTTAGTCCTTAGTCCACCACGCTGGCCTAGTGCGGGTTGGCGAACTGCACACATCATCAAGAACTTTTTATAGCCCTCTTAGGCCTCATTTACGGAGACGGGGAGCGTCGCGCGTCGCGTTGTGCGGCGCGGCCCGCACTGAATTCAAACATATCGATGCTTCCGACAACAAAGGTCGTAAACACCAAAATAGCACTTTTGGTAATCAACGAAAAACAAAAAATAATTTCGTTTTTGGCTTATATCTTTTTAACTTTAAAAGTTGTAAAATTGTGTTCTATACAAGAAATACGTAAAATACGATGGTGTTTCATAATATATTATTGCTATTTATGTCAAAGCCTTATTTTAAAAGTTAGCTTGGACATACACCCCAGAAAATTCAAGAAGTTGGTATTTACGACCACTAACAAATCAATGGAGAACGATTTGTCTAACGGAAGTTAGAAGTATGCACCAGTTTTTAAATACAATAGTTCTGGGTTTGGTTTTAAAAACCATATACTGAAATAAAAATGAGTGTAAACACCACGATCTGATGCGATGGTATGTAACAAACATGGAAATATCTGAAGCAAATCAATGAATTTAAGACTGTAAGTTGAGTTTTCATTACTTGTAATAAAAACAATAACATAAAACACAAATTGACATAATTAAAAAAGGTTTTTTATTCATTGACCGTCATCGTTTAATCAAAATAATGGTTAAGCAAGGCACTAATACAAATTCAAAGTAAAAAAATGTCTAAACCAATCACTTAAATTTCCATTAGAGGATCTTGTACATCAATCATCATTCATCATCATTGTTTGTGTCGCGGCTCGAAATTTTTATACCTTTAGGACCTGGCAGGTCCTAAAGGTATAAAAATACACTTAAGTAAGTATATTATAGGCATCGTCCCGTATAATTTAATCAAGCGTTTGTTACAAGATGCCTATAGTGTTCTACCTCCAACGGCGTACCTAACCAGCCAGACATAATTTAAAATGTTAAGTAATCATTTTGTTTCATTGATTTCAAGAAGATTTTATAATCACGACATTTTTTTAAAACGTATTGATCTTGAATTACAAAAAAATATAAGTAAACATTCTACCAAGCTTACTGCTCTAATAATTTTAATAAACAATGCCCATTTTCACCAACGCCCTTAAAAATTTAGGTAGTTCATCTTTCTGTTTGTTCGGAAAGCTTCTGTACTATGGTCTACCTAACTTTTAGTGTCGTTGGTGAAAATGGGAAAGTGTTATCGACAAGATAATAAAAAAGTAGATGCAAAACATAATACGACGACGAGTTATAGAAAATCAGGTCTTCAAATTTCTGATTAATAATCTTCTGTCATTGGATAAAAGATTATTAACCAGAAATTTGAAGACCTGATTTTCTGATAGAAGATAATTAATCAGAAATTTCATCTTCCTCGTCAGTCTCAGGAAGAGTATCAATGACATTATGAGACTGACAAGGAAGCTGTTTGTATTCGGCATGAAACCGCTTGTGTATTGTCCCCTGATCATACAATCGTTGCAGATCTTTGTATTTAGCTGCGGTAATTGGTAGTTTATCCGTATATAGCTGTTTTGGAGTCAACTGCTTTACTCGATTATATTGTAATTCTAACATTTCTTCTGTATTTTCTTTTGATTTATTCCTCCCTTTTCCCTCAATTCTCCAAGACCAAGTGACATTACGACAATTGTTTCTCAGCAGAGCTTACGTTTTAAAAATGATTGTGGGGTGTAATTACAATTAATTATGTATTCATGTTTTTACGACCGACAGCTGTTTGTACGTTGTATTATACGACCTGCACGGTTATTCGGTTCTAAGCAATATGAGTTATACATACCCTCTTTTCTAAAAAAACATGATTATACTAGTAAAAATTTTGGGTGTAAAAGTATTTTTTTTAGGCGAATATTTTTTTCACATTTTTAGATCGACGCAGCGCCAAAAATTAAGTAGGGCTGCTTTCTTAACTCATTTTCGCCAAAATGGCGTTTACGACATTTGTTGCCGGAAGCATCGATATGGCGTTGTATGAGAGCGTTTACGGAGAAGCGATTTTACACGCGTTTGCTTGAAATGCAGGCGGAGCCCGCGGATGGCATCGCCGCGTCGCACGCGACGTTTATCGTGGCGGTGCACGCAGCGTTGCGACCAGCTATTCCTGCAATTCTCCGTCCACTGTAAAACGTAGCGTCAACCGCGGTGGGTCCCGCAGCGTTTCACGCGCCGCTTCTTCATAAACAACATCGTACATTGCCATATGTTTGTATTTGCGCGTGTGATGATGCGGGCCGCTGCACGCGCCACCGCTCCGTAAACAGAAAAATCGTACGACGCGCCGCGAGACGCCACGCCGCACGCGACGCACGACGCCCCGTGTCTCCGTAAATGAGGCCTTAGAGCGTTTGTCCACCGCAACCGTCACCAAGAAACGAGATTATTTCGGACCGAGTTCGGAACGACGTGACGGCGATCGTGTGTCCGATGACCGATTTCGGTGGTTCCCAACATAAGACAAAATCCGTGCACCGAAGCCGTCAATCTTGGATGTAGTGGACAAGAGCAGATGCGTTTTGTATTGCCGGCATGTCGGTCCTTCACGATCTCGGTGGAGTTCTAGCGGTAGCGCCGAACTACTCACAATCTCGGTGGCCGAGATGACGGCGCTCGGATGACTATGTATCGCTACTTCGGCAACGTCATCTCGTTCTCGGTAACGGCGGTGGTGGACAAACGGCCTTAGGTGTGCAGGTCTCCTCACGATTTTTTCCTTCACCGTTAACGCTAGTGATGATCAAATTCTGATCCGCACATGAATTTCGAAAGCAATCGTTCAAGCGCTAGGCTCATCGTGCTCGGTTCATCTATGATAAGATATATTTTGGTTTACATACATACTACTCACGGCTGTAATCCCCGAAGGGGTAATCTCTATGTTCTCCTATAACAGGAGTCTGTACACAGTATACACCCGTTTTTTGTTTATGTTAGTTTAAATCTGAGGAAAGCCGGTTGACTAAAGCCTATTTTTCACAGGCCCAGTAGCTGGCGGACAGTGAAGGACAGTTACTCTGCCGTCGTAATGAAGAGTGCAGTCAGTGCAATTCTTTAACATAGAATATTGAACCTTCGTTTTTGGTTATACGCACTATACGCAGACGCAAAAGGTTAAATATTCTACATTCAAAAATGCACTTACTGCACTCTTCATTACGACGGCAGTACTCTCTGGCAGCTACTGGGTCCTTGAAAACAAAGTTGAGCCAATACTGACCGGTCTGTTTCTGTCGGTCAGCTACTTCATTTTTGTTTCTACTGTCCACTGATCTTCCCCCACTCCCACAAGGACAGGTACTGGGTCCTCACTCGCTCCATACGAATGCAACTAGATGGGTCAGAAACACCAGGCCAGAACTAGGAACACAGTAGCTGTATACTGCAGTCTCCTATGCAGACCCAGTAGCGAGAAGACGTCGGAAAAGTGACAGTACTGTATAGACAGCAGAATGTACAGTTGCTGACTACTGGGTGGTCAGAAACTGGGCCTGTGAAAACCAGGCCTTAGGCGACCTTTAGAAGAACCAGGTTTTTAATGTACGTTAGATATATTCAGTGTCTACATACACACATCAAAAAAAGTTTGCGATCACTTTGAAAAATTATGTAGCCTTTTTGAAGCCGAATTTTCTCATCGGGATTCAAAGAGATAATTATCATGATAAATATAGATTAATAGTTATCTAGATAAATATAAATCAGATTTCAGTTGGACTTTGAACTCGGAATCTTCACATACATAATTATGGTAGTGATCGCAAACTTTTTTTGATGTGTGTAAAATACTGCTGATTTTTCGAAAGGACAGCTAGAATTGCGTGACTAAGAGAGTGTTGAACATAAATGTTGATGGATGGAGGGGAAGAGGGAGACCAAAGAAAAGATGGATAGATTGTGTGAGAAATGATATCATTGAAATGGGCGTAAATGATGGAGGGACGGATATTAGAGGTGAAAGGTAGAAGAAAACATTTTACGCTGACCAAAGAGCAGGCAAAAGCATAAGAGTTAGTATGGCGATACGGTATCATAACTGCAAGCAGGCTGCACGTTCAATCGACAGTTGTCAGGCAGTTGCACTGACTGCATTTTAACTGTCTTGAATTGGCAGTTGCAGTTGCAGTCAGAATGCAATCCCTCTGTCTGGGCCCTTACAAATTTCTCAAACGAAGTATGATTCATCAAATGTGACCTCATAGGTCCCCCTGATCTATCTCTAAAAAACATAATTCCCGAACTAGAAATCAAATTGGACCTCTGTTGGTATTTCTATTACTACCAAACCCAAGAAGCAACTGTAATATTAGAAACAGAAAATTATATTCTTATTCTTTATTGTACACAAGAAAATTACAGTAAAACATTACAATTCAGTGAAGTCATGTACAAAGGCGAGCTTAACTCAAAAATGAGTTTTCTACCAGCAAACCTTTGAGTGATAGAGAGAGATTGATAGTGTGGCTGAGGGCAAACTCGAGTGTACAACTGTCCTATTTACATTACTTATTAAAATTTATGCTACAACATAAAATATAATATACCTAAATAAATATACAATATGAAAATATAAGTATATGAATAAATATATAATATAAAATATATACTATAATAAACCTACGTAAATAATATAATATTATCAATCATTCAGAGAGGAAATGCTTCCTAATTCTAATTATAATTTATTAATACGACTTTTTTTTCGTGTATGGGCTCAATTAAGTTATTCACTTGAAAGATAGAACTGTGTTGCTGGGGAGTTTGCTGCGCCGTTTCTTATTCACAACATAAACACTAGGATGCGGTGAAGGGTGGACGTTTTGGGGGTTGTCTTTTGTAAAATTGACGTTCTAAAAGAACTAAGTAATAATAGTCTATTTTGAATAAATGAGTTTGACAGCTAAAGTTTCATGTAATTTCGACCACCATTTTCAAATATGCCAAAAATTCGTATTTAAAAAAAGCCAAAGGGAATTCTGTGGGTATCAGTCGATGGGGGGCATCCATTTGAGTAATAGTCAATGTAGCTGCGCGGGGGGCGTCGGCAAAAAACTCACATAATAAGAACATACCTCACGATAGATAAGTGCGGTCAACATTGGGTAAGATGGAGTGACAGCAAAAAAATGTAGATTTGGTTGGTTATTTTATTATTTTCTAATGCATGTCTCTCTGCACTTAGTTGTGTCAATTACAAAGATTAGACTACTAAAACTTTTTCTGGATATCCGAAGATGGGTGTCAGGCCATATCAGGATAACTAATGGCATACCGCAAAAATCTGGTTCCTCAAAAAATTTTGCAAGTCTTTAAACAGTTCAAACAAATTCTTCATATTTAGCAATCAGGAGCATGAAAGATGATGACTAAAAAAGGAAGATGTGATTCTTGGCAAGTCCAAATTGGTCTTAACCAAATCGACGGGTCCTCCGTATACTAGTACAAGTGCAAAAACCCAATTTTTCAGGACAGCGGTACAAAGATTCTACAAATTTTAAATTTGACGTACTAAATCAAAAGAAATATTTGAAATTTTCAAATGGTGTGATAGGGTCCATTCCAAAATTTCAAATACTTCTATTGATTTAAGTCAAATTTAAAAGCTTTCGAACTTTTAAACTGCTCTTCTGTAAAGTTGGGTTTTTGCACTTATACAGGGTGTTAACGAATTCGTGTAATTCCTTAAAACCACATGATCTACTACTGATGTAGACAGGCCCCGCACGGGATTTAGTTTGATTAAAAATAAAAAAATAAAATTATTATTTTTTCATGCGGCTTTGTTACCGATCGTATCTAAACCACCTAATATGGATTCGGTAAAAAAATAAGAAATATTTTTTTTGCAAAAAAATAGTTTTATTTTTGTGAACATTTCGATGCCACGCATAAATTAATGAAAGCACGGCGACACGGCTGGCAGGCACGACTAACGCGATATTGCTCTTTGCAATCAGATAACTCAAGGCTCTTAAATTACTCAGAAATAGAAAACCAAGTTTTTTTTTTTTGAATTTTTTTATCGTTGATTTTCAAAAAATCCCATTTAGGGTTAGTCTGTATCACCAGTAGATCACGTGGTTTGAAGGAATTACACGAATTCGTTAACACCCTGTATACGTATAACGTTGTATACGTAGGACCCGTCGAAATTGTGTGGACTTGCCAAAAATACATCTCTTTATCCAAGAGGGACCCTCGTAACATGCCACTGGTGCCGATTCTGTAGTGCGCAAACTAAACTTAATTCAGACTATTGCCATCTTTTTCACTCTGATAGAATAAGAAAGAGATAAGAGCTGTCAAATGTAGTTGAACTAAAATTCGACACGTCAAAACGATTCGACTAAAAAACACGGTGAAGTTTAGAGCGTAAACTAGTCTGACTTTCTAACTTAGTTCTTACTATAACAGTCATTTTGTCGCGCTGTCTGTTACTAAAATGTAGCTCTAATTTTAGTTTAGTTAGCAATCAAGAGAATCGACGCTACTGTAACTTTCTCTAGAATGAAATAGATGCAGGTTTTTTTTTTTCTATTGGACTGCTGTAGGTCGTCCTAGGGGACGGTTTCTACGTAACCAGGCAGTTATTGGCGAGACCTGAAGGGTCTCCAGCCAATGGGGGGGGGGGGAAGTAAAATACTTAACCTAAGCTAACTACTTGTACTAAACTAACATCATGACTACCTGCAACAACAGCACTAAGGGCGACCCCTAGTGGGACTCGGACCTCGGCTTAGGGCGTTGCCGGCGTGGACATAGGGGGGGGGGGAGACAGCTTGATGAGGGCTGAATTATCGGTGTGACTGTGGAGTCTGAAGAGATGACCGGCTCTACGACGGGAGAGCTCGGTGGATCGTGACCGGCGGAAATAGATGCAGGAAACACCTTCTAACTTATATAAATAAAAACGAATACAATCGTTTTTTTTGCTGCCAGTACGCTAAGGTCCCCGCTGACCAAGCGAAGGGTGCGATCTAAAATAAGATGTACCGGCGACCTGCGGAACGCATAAATACACCCAATATCAACCTTTAGCGTTATGTATATGTCCCTTATCTATGGAACGAGGAACTTGTGTGGGCTGCAGTCCTTCAAAAAGGATATTTCAAGAGAATAGGCAACGGTATATTTTCTGTTCTGCCTAGCCTTTTCTCAACTACTTTGGGGTCAGTTTCCAATCTAAGCAGCCTACTCCCTAAGTCCGTCAACGAAGTTAGTCTCCCGTCCGCAACTAGCCCGAAACGTAGGAGTGAACAAAACAAGTGTCAAGTTCAACTTTTCGGACAGGCAAAAACACATCGGTAGTAGAGACAACTGTCAAATCGTGTTGTCAGTCATTCTTAGTTCGGGCCCCGAAATAATCGTATGTCCGTAGGTGTAGGAGTAGGAAACGCTCGTAACTAAGGCCGAAACCACGGACTTTGTGCTTAGGGAGTAGACCCCCAGATGCGGCTGAATACCAGTATTTTACAAGGAGCGGCTGCCATCAGACCTCCGCAACCCAGTTACTGGGCAATGCCGATATCCTAAGGTTAGATCGGTTGTTAATAGACTTTCGGGCTTCTGACTACCCGTAACGACTGCCACAGACCAATTTCTTTTTTTTTTATTTTTTTGTTTATTTTATTTATTTACATTCTTACATCTACCATTACAGTCTCCCAATTCGGTAGTGCAGTTACTCCGTTAAATATCAATTAATACATAATTTACAACATAAAAACCTAACAATTACATGATTCATAAATAACATAATATATATAATGTTACCCTTGCGAACTCGCTCCGTGAACAAGAAAATAAATCTAATTTGTTAGCAACCAAATTAAGTGTGTGAATTGCTCGCGTGAGAGGGGTGTTGTCCAACAATTTAGTTCTACCGCGCGGCACCGCGAACAAGCTGGGTCGTCGTCGCCGCTGCACGTACCCATCGGGCACACACAAGCCTATCCACTGCAGCACTCCCGGATTATTAATGTGGCCCCGAAACACTCCTAGAATATGGGATGCCAACGCTAGATCCCTCCTAGTTTCCAACTTGTTGTATCCCACCATGCCTATAACAAACAAGGTAGGATACATCAAGGGATAGAAGGGATATACCCCATAAAGTCTAAGATATATGTATCTTGTAAATTTATTTTGTATGCGCTCCAACATGAGACTATATTTAGTCTCATGTGGAGCCCATATTGCCGCATTCCCCTCCAACTGACTCCTTATTAGAGCATCATACAATGCCGAAATGGCTTTAATGTTTGTGAATGTCACTGCTCTGCGGAGCACAAATCCCAGCCGTTTGTATGCCTTTTTACAGACACTGATTATGTGCTCCCGGAATGTCAATTGAGCATCCATACGAACGCCAAGATCTCGCACCGCCTCCTCCCTTTTCATAGGTTCGCCATCCACGTTATAGTTGTAGTGTAGTGGTGTCCTTGCTCGACTGAATGTTAGCATTAAACATTTCCTAACATTGAACTGTAACTTGTTATTTCGACTCCATTCAACCACTCGATCAATGTCTTGCTGAAGGCGGTGACAGTCGGCTTCGTTTTTGATAGCCAGGAGCAGCTTGAGGTCGTCCGCAAACAGCAGGCACCTGGCATTTTCTATAACGTCAGGAAGGTCGTTGATCATTATAATGAACTCTAATGGTCCCAAATTGCTACCTTGACTCACTCCCGACCTAGTGAAATAAGGCTCAGACCGGTACCCGCAGTACTCCACATACTGTTGCCTGTCCCTCATATAGCTCGCAAAGAATTTGAGCAGTTTAGGTGTGCAGCCAACCCTCGCCAACTTTGATAATAGTATATCGTTATCCACCATGTCAAACGCTTTCTTAAAATCAAAGAAGGCGGCGTCCACCTGCACCCCTGCATCAATATATAATTTCTTTGCTTGGTCTCGTTTGTCCCTCGTCGCACCTGATGGTAAGCGCAGACAGGGTCTAAGATGGAGCACACGAATCCAAGTAACAGAGGTATAGAGAGTTTCCCCTATACCCCTCTGGCTCTCACATACACACGGCGGAACACAGTAAACTGCTTGGCGCCGGACTTTAATGTGAGGGTGGTAGCTAGCCAGGTGGACCGTATACTCGTAGATCTTACCACCATTTCAGTTTAGGGGTCAACTGTGAAGCTAATAGAGGTTTGCTAGCAGGCGTAGTATAACTTTTTATTCTGTGCATCAGAGTTCGAAGAGCGCAACTGAAGGTGTCGTTTGGGCAAGGTGGACGTATTACTGTAGATTTCTCTGTCTGGGTTGCCTTGTACATCATAATTATACACACGGAAGCAATGAATCCGAGTCACCAACATGAACCTTAATATCGTCTTGTAACTACTTCTTATCAAGAGTCTACATTTTTAATTCCATGCTTCTTACTTCAAAAGTAACAGATTTGTCATACAAACTTTCAACACTTATTTCACCCCCTTAGGCGTTGAATTTTCAAAAACGCTCAAACACGCGTGGTTTTATTTCTAACCAGAAACATGAATATTTAATTTCATGCGTTTTACTTCAAAATTGACGAACTTACATACAAATTTAAATGCTCTATTTCACCTCCCTAGGGGTTGAATTTCGAAAAATTCCTTCTTAGTGGATGTCTACGTTACGAAAGGAACCTACTGTTAAAATTTCAAGTTTCTGACCCCAGTGGTTTAGACCTTGCGTTGATGGATCAGTCAATTAGTCAGTCAGCTTCCTTTTATTATGTAGATTAATTAATTTAATACTACTCTAATACAATTAATAAAAGCTGTTAAATGGTTATTTAAATTAAAAATAATAAATAGATTCTTCGCTTCCGAGATAATAAGTTTTATGTTGGTGAGCCGGATTAATTGCTCTCAAGTGTAGTTCCTAAGTGATTCGACTATTGTACTAACGTTGTCTATTTCGAAAACTGTCCCACTGCTGGGCTTGG
The DNA here is from genome assembly GCA_905220435.1 of Amphipyra tragopoginis. Taxonomy (NCBI): domain Eukaryota; kingdom Metazoa; phylum Arthropoda; class Insecta; order Lepidoptera; family Noctuidae; genus Amphipyra; species Amphipyra tragopoginis. The sequence goes on along the minus strand of HG992010.1, from coordinate 1,446,923 downwards.
CCCTCTTCTCAGAATGAGAAAGGTCTAAAACTTAATCAGACACAACCTCGATCTAAATCATTATACTCAGTCAACATACTTCTAACATAATTTACGAAAAGATTACAACACCGTCTAAATTTTCATTAAAAAGGCCTCATTCTTTACGAAAGAAATATGATAATCTATTGAACCGCGGGTCGAGTCGTGATCTCGATATAATCGCGATACATCTCGATAGATCGTATCGATTTAAAGAATCGATTCGAAATCGTTCGACCTTGATATTGATGAGTCGTAAAGATCCCGATTTTAGATTAATGGTTAACAATACTGTTTTTAGGCGCATCAAAATTCTTTTGTGGTTTTAAATTATGGTTTTGGGGCAATAACATCTGTCGATAAATAGGTACTTTAATACAAGCATGTAGGTAAATTACTACAAGGCCTATTGTAATCTGGTGCTGGAAAGAGCATAAGCAACTTATTACTTAGTACAAATATTACTTAGTGCAACTACTAGTCACGGGTTGCTTTTCAGAATGAGAAAGGTGGTCAAAGTCGAAGTCAAAGTTTTTTATTTCAAGTAGACCAAATTGCAGGTGCTTTTAAAACGTCAAAACTAGGTCGGGAAGGGAATGCTGGATTTAGAAGAGGCCTATTCTAAATCAGAGGCATTTTTTGGCATCGATAACGCTGCTATCTGCTAAACCGGCAACACCATGTTGGACAGAGCTCGTCGAGCGATGGCGAGTAGGTACCAACGTATAGATAACCCATTTGTCTAGCGTCGCCATTGCTCGTCATCTCTCGCCTATCTGCCGAGTGCAGGCGAGCGTCAACGTGCATACGGTTTGCTTGGTATGCTACCACTCGGGATTGCTCGCAATGACTCGTGTCACTTGGGAACAGTGTCGGTTTTTCGGTACAAATCAAAGGCTGCTCGCCTGCACTCGGTAAGTCGCATCCACTTATTAGTTGGTCTCGTTCTAATCTGAGCAACACGTAGAAGTTAAAGGGTTTACGGACCAGCATGCATGATAACAGGCTGCTATCCAACGGCGACGTGCATCCTTGACCTCCATCATACACAGTGGTGCGTAAGTCCTATCATCCTGTTACTTATCAGAGCACCCTTGGTCAGGGCCTTGCTGTACCGCGTGCAGGAGAGATGAATGTTTGGAAAATCTGGAATGTTGTGCGCTCTCTCCAAAAATGTTAAGAAGTCTTCTATAAAAGACACGCAGTGTACACGTGAAGACACAAATAACCCATAAATGACAAGGAGTTCTGATAATAAAACCAGGGGCCTAATTCTCCTAAAATAAATCTTGATAAATCACAACCGAACCAAGGCCGAACCGTTCATTCAGACAGTTCTCAATTTCAAAAGCTGTCGAATTGTTTGACACAAAAAACAAAATCAATCATTTTGATAGTTTTCGAAAACAAAAACTGACTGACGGTTATGGTTCGATTGCGTTTGGCAACAATTTATTTTAGGAGAATTGGGCCCCAGTTTGGTCAATCGTCGGCACGAACCCTTAGCTAGTTCATACAAATTGCGCGACATAGCAAGCTAGTAGCACCCTAAATGTTGCAGCTACATGCTTTTTTCCTTAACGTAATACTTACCACTTTCTGTGCTGTTATACTCCTAGAATCAATCTACTTGGATAACCTAAAAATAAGGAGTGTACCTAGAATACTGATGTTATAACGCACAGACTCTTTTAGATTTTCCCCAAAGCAAAAAAAAGACGGCATCGTTGATGCCGCGGGTCGCGATTCCCTCACAGAACAAGCATTAGATATTTTTCTATACTAGATAGATATAGATAGAAGCCTTCAGATATTTTTTTCAAAGGCTGAATGTATGTATGCATGTGAGATTTGCGTCTGTTAACGCACCCACAATACTCGTACAGAAAAAATCCAAGAGTAGGCCATTGTTAAAAAAAAGCCAGAATCATTTCTGCAGTCTCCAATCAAAAGAACATGATGATTACTAACGAGGAAACGTTTAAACTAATCAAAGTTAAAAAGTAAAAAGTTTCTCTTCAAGGTACAATTAGCGGCAGTATGTAATTATCTAAAAAAAGGAGGCATAAAGATGACCATTACAATGGTTGGTCGTGACACGCGCTGCGGTACAGACACGACTCGCGACACGCTGGCTCGGGACTGGGCGAAACCACAGGCACGGACTTGTGACGTGCTTTAGAGAAATGAAAAAGATTTCCTGACTGGCATGGTAATCAAAAGAAACTAGGTTTTAATTCTATCCAAGAATTTGATGAAGAATCGAAGGGAGATAGATAAATAGTTACACTTTATTGTATAGAAAAAAACATAATTAAGAACAGTACAAATGGCGGTCCTATCGCTTAAAGCAATTTCTTCCAAAGAATTTCACATTCATAGAAAGACACAAGGAACTCTAGAAGGTTCCTCGTATCCTTGGTAGTGTTATACTCTGTTCAACGAAAGATGAGTCCTGACATGGCGGTTATTTCGTAAATTGTAGTCGTAAGGAGACTGCTACCGAATAATCGTAAATGACATCATCAAAAAATCGTAAAATTCATGGCTATTTGATCTTATTGTATGGTTACGTTTTGTAGTCAAACGTACAGACAGACGTTACGTTGAAAAGGGTAAGTATACCTAATAGGATAGGGTTAGAAACTAAGAACAAACACGTATAAAGTATGTATACGAATGAGCTTTGGAAATCAAGGTTATGATTGAGCGAGAACAATCAGACGATTTACAATAATTTGCTTCAAAAATGAAAATCCTCAGAATCTCTAATTGCTCACGCGGTTCATCACTCAGTTGTTTTAAATGTTAGATGTGGTAAACAGGTCAACAGTCCACCTTTTAAGGACCTACAAGACCAAGAATTGCTAATGTGTTAGCAACCTAAGAGACAGAATTGAAAACTTTCATGTGCCTCTAATTTCATCGGCGCCCACACCCTTCAAACCAAGTTGCAGCAGTGCTGCTTCTTGGTAGAATTGGTGGTAATACTTCCCAGTTGCATATTCTTTGACAGGGAGCTCTACTTTTAACGAAACCAAGACGTCTTATCAATTATTGTAAACCCAAGTCCTTGTATCCTTTTAATTTGCAAACAACATCAAACAGTACAGTCATCAACAAAAACTAAACCCACAAAAATGACAACAAAAACTCGCAAGTCCGGTCCACAAGCCATTTAGAGAGATAGCATCGACTAGAGAATTATTAAGTCATTATAAGTACGCAAAGGTCACAACTTCGTATTATCTAAGACTTGGATCGTAAATGAAGCATTGTACTCCGTAATGTGTGTCGCTATGCGGTACATTGCCTGGCTAGTGTTACTGTTAGTACCTTTTTGTATTTGAATTGATTATTTTGTGAAGATTAGGTGCTGTCATAACATGTTGTGTTTATCAGAAATTACAATAATTATTTTTGTGCTACTGTTTCAACGTAGTAAGCTTTTATGTTGAGCTAGAAGAAGGATTATAATAATCTTTTTTCGGCCAATGTCCTTTATTGCGGATAGTTGATGATAATGAAGGTAATAAGTTTTTTTATACCTATTAGCTTGGCAAACTGACGTCAGATCTGATGGTAAGCGGTTACAACTCCAAGAGGATTGCTGATGCATTGCAAACCTTAAGGACAAAGGCGGAAAGTCTCATGTGCGTGTAATATTACTGGTAGGTACCCATACCCTTTAAACCAAGACACAGCAATGTTGCTTAGCGGCAAAAATAAGTATGGTGGTAGTTCTTCCTTGGGCGTTCTTTCATAAGGAGATCTACTATACAGGGTGTTAACGAATTCGTGTAATTCCTTCAAACCACATGATCTATTAATGGTATAGATTAACCCCGCACGGGATTTAGATTGATTAAAAATAAAAAAAAGTTTCTTTTTTCCCAAATATTATTTTTATGTGATACAAAATTTCGATGCCGTGTATAAATGAATAAAGGCACGGCGACGCCGCTGATGGGCACGACTAGTCCGATATCGCTCCATACAGTCAGTTAAATTGGGACGCTAAAATTACTCAGATACAGAATACCATGGTTCATTTTTTGAAAACTTTTTTTTGTTGATTCTGAAAAAAACCTATGCAGGGTCAATCAGTGTCACCAATAGGTCACGCGGTTTAAAGGAATTACACGAATTCGTTAACACCCTGTATATCCATTTAATGGATGTCAATTTTGCTTTCTGACATGACCTTGTAACACGCCGGTGCCACTCCGTGGTTTAATGACAGCATGTGCCATTTCGCCTTCGGAGTGAAAAACAAAAGAAAACCGAATCAAATGTTAGTGAGTGACCGAACCGTAATGTAATGAGAGCACGAACTCACAGCGGAATGGGAATGCTATCGCCTGAAACTAAAGCTTAATTTTGCATGATCTAAGCAGTTTTTTCTAGGTATTTGAAAGACAAGTTTGGGAATGATGTTTCTGTTCGCAGTATTATTTATTATTCTCTACTGTAAATGACACAACAATATAATCGTTCAGGGGTGATTCTATCATTACAGTTTTAGCTAATATCGGTATGTCAGGATTGCGAGCAAGGTAAACACAGTAAATAAAACCAACATAGACTCTCCACCACTGAGAGTACTTGTATTTGGGTTAGTATTAGTAACATAAACTAGATCACAATATATTACTTTACACAATTATTACAAGATCATAAAATAAGGACAAGCTAATCAGATATAAAAGGTCAGACTTCTTCAGCTGATCAACACGGAATGCTCTCGCTGCGTCGAATGACCACCGCCTTTATAACCTCGGGTGCGCCCATCCATATCGACGACTACCTTCCTTTATCAACATTGCCCAGTGTTACCCACTAGCGATAACACTACTAGTAACCAAACGTAAGGCGAAGCCGTACTGGCTACTACTAATTCAACGAGAAAATATTTTCTAAAGTACTTACCAAAGATTTTAACGTCTTGAAACTGCCGATTCAGAACTTTTGAGTTTTTATACCTCGTAAAAAATCTCGAGGGTTTCTTTACATGTTTAATAAATAGGATTTGAGAAGGTATATAAATAGCATATTTTTAATTAATAGCTGTCTGAGAGCTTTGTTAATTATTCAATTAAATAATGTAATGGAGTGATCCTGCAGTCTAATATGGATGAGATACAATTTTGAAATTTAAAAGTTTAATACGGTGAAGGAAAACATCGTGAGGAAACCTGACTTAATGGTCTGAAATCGCCAACCCGCAGTGACAAAGCGTGGTGATCAATGCTCGTTCCTTCTCTGTATGAGAACAAGCCTTTGTCCAACCTAGATAGACATAGGCATTTTTTAAAATTGAATTTGTTATCATTTTTTATGTAGGTTTGATTTTTTTGTTTATTTTTGTATTTTTATATTTTAATCTATTAATGGTTTAAGGCAACGCCCTCTGTTATTTTACATACGGTATAAGTCCATTTCGCAAAAAATGGCGCTTATTCCTTTTTGACTGTTAAGCATCGACATGTAACCGTACGTCGTGCGTACACAAGCATTCACTCGTAGAGGCATTAATATTGTTGGCTGAAGGTGACTTTCCGCATTATTATTCTTATACATTAAATAATAATTATGAGAGTAATAATGAAAAATTGTAATTGCAAAATTTATGAGAACTTATTATAGTTATGCGGGCCTAATGAATTGTGTTAATATGTTCATTAGTTAATTATTTTTTATAGGTATGAGGTTATATGCCCATATAATACTGATAATGGAATCAGAGATGGTATCACCTGCCTATTACTCCATATACGTTATAAAAGTCAGCGGAGTTACAATAAGTAAGCCGTTGAATTACTTTTAAACATTACTTTATGCATTATGATAAATATACCTAGACTCAGATGGAGAGACCTGGGGCTAAATAAGAAATCGAGGGTAAGCTGCGCTTGCCGCAGTCAGTCTGAGATGGGTGACCGTTCGTTGTCCCTTCCGTGCATCAGAAAGCACACTAAACAGTATTTGATAGTCGTTACGGGTAGCCAGAACCCAGAAAATCTGACAACTGGTCTAACCTTAGGGTGTCGGTATTCACCAGTAACTGGGTTACAAAGGTCTGATGGCAGTCGCTCTGTGTAAATCGCTGATATTCAGCAGCATCTGTTTAGACTAAAAGCCGAACTCAACATAATTGGTAAAAGGCTAGGTAGAAAGAATGATGCATAGACTCTCACAAGGATGCTTATTAGCCCAGAAGCGCTAGATCTACCAACAAGCTACTTCTGCAATCGACTTTCGCTGTGGTTTTAACAAAACTTGCTTTTTTATATATTATTTAACTCGGTCGTGTTTGACCCTAGTCACCCCTGACGGTAAGCGTAGACTGAGTCTGAGCTAGTGCACACGAATCTTCGTAACAGAGATATAGAGGAATTCCCCTTTATCCGTCTGGCTCTTACATACACACGGCGGAACACAGTAAACTGCTTGGCGCCGGACTATAATGTGAGTGTAGTAGCTAGCCGGGCGGACCGTATAGATCCTACCAAGTCGCGTGTTGTGTTTTGTATAATGTTACAACACGCGTCTATTCCCAGCGTGCGGTGAGGATGTTTTATATTCTAGATCGTCCCTACACGGGAAAGATTGACAGCAGTAAGCTACCAGTTGCTTCAAAAACCCACACTATTTAACTTGTCTATTGGATTGAATGCTTTAGGCCCTATACTTTATACAGCATGTGTTTCAATTTCGGATTCAAAACATAATCTCTCGCATGACTTTCGCCTCAAAGTCGAATCTCGTCTGCAGAATTGACTTATTTTGTTATAAACAATTGTTACTTTATACAGTGTGTAACTATACTTGGGAGCAAATAAATCGAGCCACTTCAAATTTCATGTAGGTATAATTGTTATTATTTTTGGTATTAAGGAACAGATTGATTCTAATCATATATCGCCTTAAAGGTTATTTGATAACCTTTACAATGAGGGTAGTTTTTGTATTTTGAATTATATGATTCATGAAAACAAAACTAATAACCAAGACACGTGAAAAAAGAGCGGCTTGATTTATTTGCTCCTAAGTGTAATATTTAAATTATTACAGTGGCCAGCGTTATACAAACATTAACATGCACGAATTTCAAAATCAATTATCACAGGAGCAGTAATTTATTATTTAGTTATTATTCATAACTTTTTAGAGTATTCTTTTGTTTGAAGCATTCTTAATTGCTCAATCATAATTTGTTTCCAATCAAAATTGAAAAGGTTTATTCCAGTTTTGAAATTGTGCAAAATAATCTCTTCGGTCACCACAGCTTGGAAATACCTACATTGCAACATCATTTACAACATTGTAAATAAATAAAAAACGTTCATATTTAAGCCGTATTAAAATATTTTAAACACAATGCATTTTTGACATTTCGCAAAGCCCAAAAGACTCATCGCCGAAGGACAAGTTACCTACCGAAAAAATACCAAAAAAAAACCGTAATGATTGACGCGAAAATCGTGCCGGATTCCACTGACAATACCTCAATTTAAGATCCTCTTTCATAAATAAAAACCGTTACAATTTTTGTGGAATTTTAAACGAAACAGTACACAGTGCGCCGGTTGATTTTTTTTCTGGACAAAAAGAATAACAGTTAAATTTGCATGAATTACGTAATTTATATATTTTCCGCGTTCATTGTCATTCGGGTGTTGTACGATTTTAACAATCACGGCGTTTTGGTGTAAAGAATTTTTTTTACTTTACACTTTTTATTATATAATTGAGAACACTTTTGTTACTTGCATTTTATCCAATTACAGCAAAGTTTCATACATTACGACATCCAGATGTTAAAACTCTTTAACCTTGGTAACAAAAACCTCACTAATATTATAAATGCGAAAATAACTCTGTTTGTCTATCTATTACCTTATAACGACTAAAGTACTGCAGCGATTTTGATGAAAGGACATTGCCAAGGTTTGGACCAAGTGCTGCCTAGGAGTGTGAGCTGGTCCAGTGGTACTGTAGCATTAACATGAACGATAAAAAAACATTAAAAAAAATGGCTCCAGGAAAAATAAATAAATCCCAGTATTTTTGATAATGAATAATAACTGATTGATACCTAATAATTAGATATGTACTACAACATCAAAAATACAATTATTACAATTATAATTGAACGCACAGTAACTGTTTAATAGTTGATTAGTATATTTGTTGCTATTAAGTTATTTTTTTCCAATAAAAATATTCAAAACAAAATACGGTTTTTCTTTGGACTCCTGGGATAGATTTGTATGCGCTTTGGGTAACAGATTAGTGATGATCTGAGGAATAAAATGCACTATGTGAGCATTCTATGCAGCACTTGGTCCAACTTCCATACAAAAGTAGGCAATGTCCTTTGGTACAGAGATAGTCTGGAAATTGAAGAAAGATATAAGCTTCTTTTATCCTGAAGAATGTGGAATAGGGTAGTTCACTAGTTATTGGACGCGACTAGTGAATGGACACTTCACTCTTTTACGGATTTTATAAGAACTACAAGCGATGTTTGAAGCATTCAAGCAAGTGTTATTTATCTTACGTGTCTCCAAAGTCGATCTTAATATTTGAAATAACCAATAGATGCCGAAATTGGCAGTTAAAAAATATTAATGTAGTGGTCGCAACGCAGTGTCAAATTCTCGTCAAAAATAAATAAATTTGTTAAGGACAAGGACTGACAAAATAGTAAAAAAATCTTGTTTTTTGATTGTTTGGGACAAATTGCATTAAATATATGGTAGCTTATATTGTTTTACACGTTATTTCAAAACGTAATCTTAATGTTTTGTAATTTGAGATTATATTATCCCATGTCCAAGGACTGTAAGTGAATATATTTAGTGATTTAGTGATTGGACATCTTGTCCAATTACTAGTTTTGAAAGAAACTTTTTTTTTTCAATTTTATGCTTTCTTCGTGTGTGTTTAAGTTATAAAAAAATTATAAAAAAATCTTACTCTTCTGCTAGCTTATTTAGCAGTCATTGGACACTGTCCAATGACTATCATTTACGTTTATATTCAGTCATTGGACGCTACTGTCCAATGACTGTCTAATGTATGTCCAATGATTGGTTGCAGAAATAGATAGACAAGACAAGATGCCTAAAATTAAAAAAAAGAACCTTACAGTTCTGAGAGCTTACGTAAAGCTTTGCAGGAAGTTCGAAATGGCGGAAAAATTCGTGAAATTGCGCGGAAGTACCTAAGTGCATAGTACAGTACTAAGTACATAGTAAGGAAGTATTCCTAAATCCACTCTTCATTTTAAAATAAAACATCCTGAACACTATGTTCGCATAACTCGTCAAAATGTAGGGGACAGCTGTTTTTTTTTTCACGATTTCAGGTTTGGTCCCATAGTAAAAGTTGTTCATAATGATGAGTACAGAGAGTAAGAGGTTGTTAGTGTTTTTCCAATAATCCTGTATAAAACACTTGACTTTAGTTCAGTTTATTATTTTTAAAGTTGTCTAGTGACAAAAACCTAATTTAGATTTGTTTTTAGTTAGTAAAAGAGCATTTTAAAATCAATTAACGCCATCGTAAATTCTGTCCAATGACTCAAATAAATGTCCAATTGACTGCAAATGCTGTCCAATAACTGTGTTTTTTGGCACTTAAAAAAATATTATTTTAAATATATTGTACGTTATAATATTGTGTTATAACAACATGAAATAGAGAGATCCACTTTCCAGCTATTGATTTATTTTTATGGTATGTCCTGCATTTTTGTAATACTGGAGTAAAAAAAAAAGAAAAGTTTAAATTCGCTTAACTGTCCATTGACTCGTGAGTTACCCTACCTGCGCGATAAACGAAATACACGCGAGCAAAGCCGCAGGCGACATCTAGTAAGAAATAAAATAGAGAAAAATACCAACTTTCGCTTATTATAATCACAATTTAAATTGCTTGTCGTTAGAATATAATAATAGTTCATTAGACGAGCGACGTTTATTCAAACTTCGAAATATCTTAAATTAAATATTAGAATTTGCTTTCGTAAATTTTCCTCTAATTTTGTATTGAAATCAAAAGGGAATTATCATAATGTTTTTATTATAATAGTTTTAATTAAGCTTTTATACAGAAAACCTAGATTTTTACGTAGAAAAACTTATGTATATATATGGTTTTTTTTTAGCGTCTAATGAATAATTATGTACAGAAGGTATATAATTAGAAAAGGCGGACTTTGACAGAAGCTAAATTTTATCACCAGAAAGCAGATATTTCATTTATACATCATTATTTGCATTATACATTAATTAACTTTTGCCCGCAGTTTCGCTTGCGTGAAATTTTCAACCCTCGTTAAGTCTCTTTTCAGGTGTAGTTATAAAATCCAAAAAGTCCCTCTTTTGTTATTTACTTTGAAGTCTATTTGTGCCAAATTTCAAGTTGAATACACAACGAAACAAGGATTTTCATGCAAGCATGACACGTTTGGTGCAGTGGCTGAGGGATTGCCTTCTACGCTACGGGTCGCGGATTCGAATCCTGCAAGGAAAAATATTTGTGTATCCTACAGATAGTCGACGACGTCTGTGGTCTAGTGGTTCGAGTATCGGACTGCTGATCACGAGGTCGTGGGTTCGATTCCCACAGGACACAAATATTTATGTGATGAACATAAGTGTTTGTGTTGGTCTGGGTGTTTCTTATGTATTATAAGTATGTATTTACAAAAAAAAAAGGTATATAAGTATTGTATCCATTGTCAAGTACCCATAGTACAAGCTCTGCTTAGTTTGGGGCTAGATGGTGCTGTGTAGAAAATGTCCCAAAAAAAGCTCTGCTCAGTTTGGGGTTAGATGGTGCTGTGTAGAAAATGTCCCAAAAATATTATATTATTATTATATTATATTATTATAGTTGTTCCGGGTCTGAGTGTTTGTGCATGTGAAGACTTGTATCTACACCCACCATACAAGAGAAATAATAACGGGCCCAAAGTTTAAAAAAAAAAGAATATTTCATACCCTAGCCCTGTAAGTGTTACAGTAGTGTATGTTACGACTGAAAAGTCACAAAATCAAATCTTGATAAGACAAAAGACAATTTTATTTCAATTTCTTTAATTAGATAAATGATGTTTATTTCTGTAAATAAATCTATTACAGACACTTTTACAAGTCAATTTTATATGTTTTTTTAAGACTAGATAGAGCCGGCATTTCCTATCTAACTAGCTCTGAGAAGAAAATTCGAAACAAACTCAGAGGTCAAGGTCTCTTTTAAAGTCCAGACATTGTAGTATCAAAAACTATGCGAGTGTAACAATGTAGGGCAACGTCTGGAATGGCCTTTTGAGGAAAGAGCCATAACAGCTTTGAGTCGACCTGTCTAAACTGACGGTACGCATGCATCAGCCATCGTGTAGCTCAATTCAGATTCTCCTAATGTACACACCTAGGCAAAGAAGGCTAGCGAACAGGGCTCGATACCGCTAGAAACCGAATAAAAGCAGATTCGTTTCAGACACAAAGTTAGGTCAAATTCAACATTTGACGATCGTTCGTTGTCTTTCCTTGACTAGGTGTGTAAACAGCTTTAGAATGGTTTCTCTCTCAAATGGTTTTAATCTAATATTTTAACATCCAATAAAGTTTTATCCACCCTATAAGGGACTAACAATTGTACATATTATTTAACATAAATACCGAAGTTTGACCACAAAGTAGTTTAACTGCAGAACCACAAACGAACGAGTTAAACAAACTGTTAGCGAATGTACCAAGCTTACTAATGAGTGTGGGGGACACTTTGAATACTCACATAATATTATATTATCACGTTATTTCTTTGAAAGGTAAGTAGATTGTAGGTATTGTACACACAGTTCGCCGTGAAGGTATTAAGTAGGTACTATATTAAGAAAGAAAGAAAGAAAGAAATAAAATACGTTTATTTGCGGTAAACATGACGCAAAAAGAAAATAAAACACACAAACCAAAAAATAAGAAGGTTGAGGGAAACATGCGTCACATCCACGCAAAACGGCTATCGCTCAGCATTATGCTGCGACCCTATGCAAGACAGAGCCCCAGCGCTGGTTTTCAGCGACAGCCGGCGCCGACGTATGACGTCGTTCGGTGCAGCAAACAATTATTATTAAAAATAGATAAATAATATGAATTTACAAGTGATAGAATATACTAAACAGGAATATAAAAAAGGAAGAAAAGGAAATATACATCCGTACATGCTATGAGAACATCTTCTTCAATAAACATTTTAACGGTTTATGTAGTGGCAACATCGAAGGGTCATCTTTCATATTTTACGTGCACCCACCATGTATTAAAAAATAAAATTATGATGTAAGGAATTAAGTGTGAATGAATCTGAGTCACCAACATAAACCTGACGAAATATTTGGTGCAGTGGCTAAGCGATTGGCTTCTGCGCTACGAATCATGGTTTCAATTTTCACACACAACAAATATTTGTATGGCCTACAGATAGTTGTTCCGGGTCTGGATGTTTGTGCATGTAAAGATTTGTGTCTGTAAACGCATCTGCGATACAGGAGAAATCCTAGTGTGGGGCAAAGTATGAAAATACAAAAAAAAACTTAATTTCTCCTAAACTAAGAATGCTTATTCATATAAAAAGTGTTTTGTAGACTATTTAGTACTAGTCAAATAAAAGTAGTAAAAATGTTTAAATAGACAATAAAACACATTTTATTTGAATAAGCTAGCATTCTTAGTTTCCGAGATATTGTGACCCATATTTTGCTCCCGAGTGTATTTAAAATGGGTGACATAAGTTTAAACTTCGAGGTCCCTAAAACTAGGGGAATGACTCAAACTAAAAATGCATGCGAAAAATAACGTGCTTGAAAATAACTGTTTTTTTTTTGTCTGATTCTAGAACGCATCACAGAATACTTTGTCATGTAATGTCATAACGTCATCCCAACTTTATAAAGGAGGCGACGAGCCTATTGACAATGATTTACATTACATATTTCTACTTTGCACTTGTGATCTAGATCAAAAACACGATAACTTTCAATAAAATACATCTTCATCTTTTTTGAATAATCCACAATGTTATGACATTTTGCTTCTGTTCAATATAATATTAATTATTTTCTTTTTTTAAGTTGGACATCACTATTGAATTGTTTAAAGTCTCATAGTCCAATAATGTAATATAATTTATATTTGTTACCTACCGAATTTGTACGCCATATTTTATTTTGGCAAAACATGTAGATCATTATACCACAGTCTACCTATATCTTACTCCTTACAGTCGGTCAACGTAGAACATTGTCGCAGAGCAATCGTGCGGGGATTTGCGGGGTGAAGGAGCGGAGGTTATGTCCCGAGTAGCCATACTGCATACTTGGGACATAACCTCCGCCCCTGCATAATTTTGACATTTCATAGGACCTGTCAAATGTATGGGCGTTGACCCACTGTATGTAGTAAGTAGGTACACTGTGATTATACCATGTAATCAACACCTTACACTGCAAACCATAATTTGTACTGTACACTCATGTTTTATACAAATAAATTATCTTTATCTTTATCCTCCTAGCCTTTTCCCTACTATGTTAGGCTCAGCTTCCAGTGTAACCAGACCCGGCTGAATTCTGGTATTTTACACAGAGAGACTGCCATCAGACCTCCGCAGCCCAGTTACTGGGCAAATGTTGATCTCCTAAGGTCGTCAAACTTTCGGGCTTCTGACAACCTATAACAACTGTCTGTCATAGGTTTTAGTATGACACCCGGGACCAACGGTTTAATGTACTTTTTGAGGCATGGAGGGGTCTTAATGTGTTACCAGCGGTCACCCATCCACGGATTGACCGCGGCAAGCGCAGCTTAACCTCGCAAATCGAACGTTACGCGTGGTCGTTAATCAGCCTTTACACTAAAATACATCAGTTACCAATAACTTAAATGTACTGTTATTAAAGGGTTAACTTACCGACTCATCGATCTGTAACAAGTACTACCATCGGTAAACAAAACGATACGTTTTGGCATATCGTCGGTGAAGTTCTAACAGTGCGTAAGTCATTTTGTGACAAAAACAGACAACACTGCGAAAGTGACAATATTCTTTTTTTTTTTTTTCTTTTTTTTTTTTAAAAACGTTGCCCCACACTAAGATTTCTCTTGTATCGTGGGTGCGTTTACAGACACAAATCTCACAAACAAACGCCCAGACCCGAAACAACCATCTGTAGGCCATACAAATTTTTGTTCCGTGTGGGAATCGAACCCACGACCCGTAGCGCAGAAGCCAATCGCTTAGCCACTGCACCAAACGTGTCGTCAAATTAATATTACTTGAATTAATTAAATATTACTTGAAATGAAAAAGATTAATAGGATTTTCAAAGGTTTAATAATTATCTGAAATGATAATTAAAAACAATATTGCGTTCAGCTTAGGTTACGCTCTTCTCTCTTCTAAAGTAGCCATTTTTGACTTCCTCACTGTTAGAACTTCACTGACAATATAGGAACAGGGCATTAGCCGCATAGTGGTCCGACTTTAGAGACCACACAGAACTAATATATTTTGCTGTCTATACTAGTTTATAGTACTTCAATCATCTCATGACACCGATGGGAAGCAACATGGTGGTCCCATACTAAGCGGAAACCGAATAGTTTGGTTTGTTTAGTATATTATCATATTTTAATTTAATTTCCTTTACACTGACCATGAGGGGTTACAAAAGATAGCTAAGTAGAATGAGTATTCTATGTTGTGGCTGAGGCTATGATAAATGTCAGGAAATAGAAAAAAAAAAGTGGAAGTACCCTTAGTACGAGAACCAGTGTCGCCAAACTGACATAACAATATTCCGTATTTTTCGGGATAATATAATGCAATCATGATTCAAAAGACACGTGGCGCCATCTACAAGGTTAGTCGGAAAGGGGGTACTAATCCGCCGGTCACTTAAAGTATCACTGATGACGGTTTTAAAGAAAGTGTTAAAATGTCAAAATTTGATAATTTTTATTTCCATCTAAAACCATTTTTATTTTAGTTTTTTCAAAAATTCTTCGTCTCTACTTTAGCTATGAATTCAGAAAATGGAGCTTCTAATTCGTGACCCCAAATATGACCTAAAATGTAAACACAGCTGATTATAGCTAAGGATAGATAGATTTTAGCACATTTTTTTTGTAATTTTTGAACAGGTATTTCTCTTAAACTATTGATTTTTGGGGAAAGTGGTAGAACAAAAGTTATTCATTATTATGGGTACTTTAACACCCTTTTGGATTAGTACCCCCTTTCTGACTAACCTTGTATAAACGTTATTGTTGTTTTCCTCGGGAACAGTACTTTTTTCCGGGATGAAAGGTACCCTATGTCCGTTTCTGTACACCTGACAACGGATATGCAAAATTTCAGGATGATCAGTTCAGTAGTTTAGGCGTAAAAAGGTAACAAAAACAAACTTACTTTCGCATTTATATTATTAGTTAGGAAGTTAGGATACACCTCTGTTAAGTACATTTTTCGCCATACTATCATTTTACACGTTAAAATTACATAATAAGGCATGATTCTAATATTTTACGTATGAGTTCAAGACGTTGTCTCACAGAAAGTGGCTAATCATGTGTGCCAATGTTGCGGATGTCCGCATAATTGTGACACTCACGTGATAGCTGCCTCGCACTTACACTTGTTTTTTCTATTCTGTAATAACAGTCAACCACGTTTAATTACTGTTAAGAATACATGAGTCTTAGTTCTAGCTAATAAGGATGAGTAACACATAGAAACTGAGTATAAATAACGAACAGGTAAGGGTTAGAAATCGAAAAACTTACCAGCCGTGGGACAGTTATGGGTTGTTTAAGATAGGATTTATTTGCAATTTTTCTTGAATACGTTTTTTAAAATATTCGTGTCGGTCAAGTTTTGCTCTTTTTTTTATTCTCGTGCTAATATCTTCATGGATGCCCTTCGCCCGGGGAAAGCGAAGGGGTATGCCGGTATGACTCTTACCGGTTCAAAACCCACGGTGTTCCTTCGTCTGACCCTTGGCCGGGGTCGCGGGATTCGCAGCTGCATGCACCGCAACCCCGGCAGGCCTCGGTCCGCCAGACCCTGGCGGACCTCTCCATCTGTGGGGCCTTGCGCCACGTCCTTCTGAGAGGCGCGCAAGGAACACTGCGCGCTTCCTTCTCGGACCTGTTACTGGTCGGGCGATGGATAGGTCACGTTTGACCCTAGTCGCACCTGATGGTAACTGCAGACAGGGTTTAAGACGGAGCACACGAATCCGAGTAGCAAAGTTATAGAGGGATTCCACTATACCCCTCTGGCTCTCACATACACACGACGGAACACAGTAAACTATTTGGCGCCGGACTTTTATGTGAGGGTGGTCGCTAGCCAGGCGGACCGTATGACTTCTTGTTCACGGCACGGTTTCTTAACCGTACGGAATTTTAACCGCGCCGTAGAAAAATCGTGTGAACTTGTACACGACACGGCAAACCACCAGCCCAAAATGATTTATATCCATTTTGTAACTCAAAATTAGCGTTGGAAAGCTGTCATGCAACAATTGCCCGTCGCGAAAACGTCCGGTGCCGTTAACAAACTCACATAGACTATTATACAACACTAATGTAAATCAAACTGTGCGCAAAAGAGGAGTGGCCACGGTGCATACGGCGGCGCAGGCCTAGGCGTGCCGTTGGGCCGCCGTGACGGTCAACAAACTTCTATAGTAGTCCATACAACAACTGATGACCGTGCCTACACACGGCTATTAACCGTAGGTTTTTATGGCGAAAAAACGTGTATGAACAAGAGGCCTATAGATTCTACCACCAAGCGTGCTGGGTTTTGTTAAATCTTACAACACACATCTAATCCCAGCGGGGAAAAAGTGGATCTAAACTCAGGAAAACTTGTGAACGAAAAGAACCAATCTGTTATTAAAAATAGCACACTATACAAGTATAAACACAGCTAAGTCTTAGGTATAAAAGATTACAATACCACTAGTAATCATAGGTTGTGCGCCACGCGGTCTACTTACGTGCACTATGTATTTATATCTGGTGACTTGCGTGGGAAAATATTAATGTACGACAATATGCATCACGATGTATAAAGAGGTATAAAAATAAGTTAATTATGACGTCATTTACGCTTAAAGGTGAAAGGTTTGCAATTACACTGTTAAACAATTATCGCAAGTCCATAAAAAGTCCATATTGCAATTTATTGGAAAAGGAAAATAAATTGATTAGTTACGGTTTATTCACTGGATTTTTCGGGATTGCCCGACTGGTCAGTGAGCTGCGTGATCAGCTCATGATTAAGGACTTCGTTTGGGTCCGAAACCAGTCGGGCAATCCCGAAAAATTTACGTGAGTAAACCGTAACTAATAATACAAACGGAAAATAAATTGTTTTTGTTTTTACCAAAAAACACAAATGTGTTCAGTGAACTGGCTCTTTGGTCTTACTGGTCGTGAGGATTCGATCCCCAGATCGGGCAAAGTGTTGTTGTGTTTGTCCGTGTGGAATTTCTCAGTAGCAGCCAGTCTGGATTTGTGCCCGGTTGATGGCAATAGGCTCGTCCCCTATTACATGGGACTTAAATATAGCGTGCCTCCAGGTCACCTCAAAAGCCGCAATAGCTGCCTATGCAGCACCCTCCTGAATTTATTACACCACTAGAGAACCTTCCGCCAGGATACGACTACTTACAGTGGCCAGTGTAGAAGTCGCTGTATACTTCATCATCATCTGCCTAGCCTTTTCCCAACTATGTTGGGGTCGGCTTCCAGTCGAACCGGATGCAGCTGAATATCAGTATTTTACATGGAGCGACTGCCTATCAGACCTCCACAACCCAGTAACTGGGTAATACGATACTCTTGGTAAGACTGGTTGTCAGACTTTCTGGCTTCTGACCAACAGTAACGACTGTCAAAGATCTACAAATGACAGCCGGGACCAACGGCTTAACGTGCTTTCCGAGCCACGGAGGAAACTCGCTATGGTAAATGGTCACCCATCCACAGACCAACCTCGGCAAGCGTGGCTTAACCCGGAAGATCGGTCTATGCGGCTGTAATTATTTAGCCACGAGCTCCTCTGTTCGCTGTATACTTAACATGTGCAAATGTGGGTTCAGGGATCCCAATCTTGCTCAATGTGACTGTGGTGGTCCAGAGCAATCAGTGGCACACTTGCTGGTTTGTCTCTTGTGCCCGAACATCTGTACGAGAGACGATCTCTGCGCGACCACTCCTAACGCTATTGAGGTGGCCACACACTATTCACGAATTATTTGATGAACCATTAACACGATAAGAAAGAGCTCGTAAATGTTCACAAAATATAAGCTTCTTCATAAGCTACTACGGACCATCGACAGGAAAACTAACGTATTTATGCTGTATATTTGCCTAATTTTATTAATGCGTGATGTTCAACAGACTTGACGCATGATTCTACAAGGAAGGATCGTAAAAACGAAAATGAAAGTCAAAACCTCTTTCCAAAATTAGCAGTAACGATTTACGCGCGTAAAAACATCTCTGACGCCTCAATCATTCGCAATCTTACATACACCATGCAAGGACAATAAAAATAATTTTAAACGCATCATAAAATTCTGAAATCGAATTTCAAAGAACTTTTCAAATACACACAGAACAAAGATTCCGAAAATATTATTTTTATGAGTACAAAAGTATAATACAAGTTTATACTGCGTATTCTCCTGTCGGTCATAAGGCGGTATTAGCGCGATAATTTACGATAATTTTTGGCATTTATCGTTCTATGTCAACTGTGGGTCGATGAGTTTTTATGCGCGAGCGCGCTGTGAATCATTCGCGGGGCAAAGATTATTTTGTAGAAGTGACTGTGTTCTTGTTAAAGGGTTTGATTTAATTAGTTTTAAAGATCATTTGGAATAATAACTAAGCAAATACAAGTAACTAGGTACTTAAATAGATTAACATAATTTATGTGAACATTATAAACCTATTTATCTGCCCATTGACACGTCTGTCTATAATCCCAATTGCGATTACAGCAATCGCGATTGCTTTGCTGTTATCCATTGAAGAGTTCCGTTGTCTATATCTGAAGATTTACTTCAGATCTTCACCAAATTTTAATGGGACCACCACCGCATCTTGGGGAAATAGTCTCTAAAACAAATATCGAAAATCATTGCAATCAGGTCACAATTGGCGATGATATGGTGAAATAAATACATTTATTTTACCATAAATTAAATTTCTTTTTAAATATCTGTAAAATCTTTTTCAGCTAAACAACTTTTGTGTTAACAAATCGTCATAATTGTGATGACTCGCTGCACGTGTTGGGTAACTGTAAGTGTAGTGAGTAGTTGATTAATAAATAAATAAAAAACATACACGTCGAATTAAGAACCTCCTCCTTTTTTGGAAAAAAAAATACTTCATATGTAAGAGCCATACGAATTCGTTTTAGATAATGTTTAATTTACTCACAGCATGCTAGGGCTTAGACTTTGTCAATTTCATTTTCGCAGACAAAGAGAATAAAATTACAATAAGCAAGTTATACAGAAAATATTGCGATAGCTTAAAGATAAATTAAACGCAATTTTGAAAAGCAATAAAAGTATAAGGGGAAAATAAAACCAAATAGGCACAAACACACAACACAGAATTTTAGCGACGAATCTGCGAAAAAAATAAAAATATTTTATTCTCTGCCATAAGCTTTCAAAACATGAGATTAATCCATGTCAGTGTAACCTCTACATTGTGTGCCCGCGGGAAAGTTTACGACATGGCAATGTTACGAAAAAGTCAAATTTATTCGAAAAAAACGTTGAATTTATTCGACTTTTATGCCTAACAGCTTTTGTAAGGGAGTGTACTCTAATTGCGAAGGAATCCCTTTTGTTCGAGTGTGAGGTGAACAGAAGCGATGGATATAAGTAATGTTGCGAGACAGTGATCGTAAATTCAAATCGAAGCATTCATTAATTTTAAACTATTGTCGTATAGCCACTCCCATTTTCAGTACACTTTTTGTTCGAAAATACATTCGGGAGAAATGAATCCGAGTCACCAACATAAACCTTAATATCTCGAAAACTACGAATGCTAGCTTATTCAAATAAAAATTATTTTATGGATTATTTAAACAGTTTTAATAATTTTATTTGACTAGTAAGTATATGAAATAATTTCTTATAGTTTCCGAGATATTAAGTTTGATGTTCATGAGTGTAGTTCAGTGTGTATTGAAAGCGCTTTACACGTAATTTAGAAGTGTTAAGCAGGTAAAGCCTTCATTATTGGAATACAAAATTCTGCAAATAATTTGCAGGAGTGTCTGCGTGTGCTCTACCCCAAACCTCTGACGTTTCGAATTCATGTGCAGATCAGAATTTGATTATCAGTTGCGTTAACCGTGAAGGGAAACATGGTGAGGAAATCTGCACAAATGAAAGTTCAAAAAATAAGTTCTGGATTTTGTGTGTGGTCCACCAACCTGCACCAGGTCAGCAAGGTGGCCTAAAATCTTCTAATTCTAAGTAGAGGCCCACCCGTGGGGTAGCAATGCTCTTATTATGACCATGTTTGCAACTCAACCACAGGCTGAAAGTGTGTCCTATTTCTAGTTCCCACTATTTATTCCAATAAGCATGAGTGATAAAAACTGTGATTTGCGATGACTGAATAAAAATAAATACAAACCATTCAAGCACTTTTCTTACCATCAGTACTTTTGCGCCTTTTGCTATACATGTAAGTAGATACATATGGACCGGGCGAGTTGGGACTGGGGATCAGTTGGGACGAAGCCGAAACGACGGTCTAGTATTGACACGTTTTATTTTTAGGTTAAATATTTAGGACCTCCTTGTAACTCTTCTTTATTCAAGGATTCATAGCCACGAATAGAGTGACTTCAAATGAACTGGCGAAACACCATAGAAACCTAATAAATATAATAAAAAATACTTAAACTGTGGTCATCTAAGCAATAAAGCACATAACATCACGCCTGTATTCCCCGAAGGGTTAAGCAGAGGTGTATGTACAGCTTCATTTCCCCATGTACCTAATAGGAGGCGAGCCTATTGCCATCAACTGCTCACAAATCCAGACTCCGGACTGAGAAATTCCACGCAGAAAAAACCCAACAACACTTTACTCCACCTGGGGATCGAACCCAAGACTTCACGCTCAGCAGTCGCACTTGCAAACACTAGACCAACGAAAGAGTACCAAGTAGACACATAAGTAAATTTATAAATATGTATACTTTTATCTAATTAGAGCACTCAAATATTGCAACACCTGGAAAAGGTTGCTAAGCTGTACCTACTCTAAATAATAAGACCTGTATTATTTTATCTTAGTGTGCAAATAAATATTTTGAGTTTGAGTTTGGAGTTAATTAATAAAAGCTTAGGTATTCAAATACCTACCAACCCTATGAAGGTTCGACAATTAATTCGCAGTAACCCTGTATTCTTCACGGCTAAGCAGCTGATACTCATAAACTTTCCTTCCTTCCCATTCCACATTATCACTTCACGGTCATAATTTCACGACTTATCCATTGTAACATTATCTAATTGTGGGGATCTGTTTACATTTTTATTGTTACACAATGTACAATTTATGATGCGGCCTTATCATTACGGAGCTGAATGGTTCGTTTGATGGCTGTCGTAAATTATAAGCTTTGTCAGGTTAACTCGGTGGAAGAGGGTTTAGTTTTGTATGATGGGTTTTGGGATAGCTGGTATAATTATGTGGAATAATGGCGTGGTTTGGCTTAAATGATGAAATTTTTTGATGGGATAAGATTAGTAAATGTGGGTAATTTTGATAGTTTTTCCTTTTTTGCATTGGTACTTAAAGGCGCGATTCCATTAGGCAAGTCTTGCATGCAAGTATGACGTCACATTTGCGTACAAGTTGCTTACATTGGAAAGATGTTTTCAAGAGTGCAAATTGCATGCAGGTTTTACTTGCATACAAGTGGAGATGTGCAACGATTGAGTTGGACATCATGGGTGTCAATCAGTCGTTCGCAATTCGAAAAGTGCTACTAACGTACGTTCAATTTGCACGTCACTTGAATAAAAAATGTACAAGTTCAAACTACCTCATACGAGTTATAGCTTGTATGCAGGTTTGTTCAACCTGTATGCAATTTGCAACTTGCATACAAGTAACTTGCCTAATGGAATCGCGCCTTAATTCTATAACTAAAAATGTGAGTGTATGTTCTGTAAATAAATCTGTTACGATACGAGTCAATACTCGTATCGTAACAGATTTATTTACAGAAATAAATATCATTTCATTTAAAAAAAAACCTTTCAATTAAAAGCTTTTTTTTATTAAATATATGTTCATTTTGATCACTATCTCATCTGATGGTAAGTGAAGATGTGATCAACGATGGTACACGCTTGCATAGAAGTAACCTATTCACTTGAGATTTGAAAATTCCAATGTTATAGCTATCGAGAAACACTATTCTATAGATTCTGGCAGGGAGTTCCACTCCTTAGCTTTACGCACAATGAATGTGTTGCCAAAACGTTTTGTGCGTACCTATCGACCATAAGGCGGTGGGCATCGCTGTGCGTCTGGTCGTCGGCTGATGCAACAATGTTATGAAGTATGACGGTAAACGGTACTTTTAATAATCGTAGAAGCTGTAATATTTTAAGTTGTTTAATTTTATTATTGTGAAATATTAATTTTGTGTCGTGTTCTCCCAGCCGTTAGTGGCCCTTTTTAGGGTCAAAATACACGTCCGATAGTTGCTTCCGGGAGCTGGATCCGACTATCTGATCGGATTCATGAAATACACGTACGATTCTCGTGTCCGATTTTTTCTGGACGACGACGATGCCCGGACGATGCTAACGATTCTGACATCCGATCCGATAGTCTGATCGTACGTGTAATTCATGTTCAAACAAATGTATGATGCGGAGACCTTCAGATAGTCTGATCAGACTATCGGAACCGATTGTCGGAGGCAAGTATCGAACGTGTATTTGGGCTCTTAACTGATTTCTTTAAAAAGGACGCGTTTCTCAATTCCTTTGTATGTATTTTTTTTTAATGTTTATTCGGATATAACTCCGACATAATGCACCGATTTGGATGATTCTTTGTTTGAATACCGTTTTTTCTTCACAGTATAAACACTAGGAAGCGGTGATGGGAGGGCTTTTTTGGGAGCTGTCTGACGTTCAAAAATAACTAAGTACCTATTTCTAGCCTATTTTGAATAAGTGAGTTTTGAGTTTGAGTTTGAAAGAACTTTTTCCGAGATAGTCTTATTAAAATTTGGTGAAGATCTGATGAAGACATTCAGTGATAGACAATGGAAGTCATTAATATCAAACAGTACACATAATGTAATTGGGTTACGAGCAGCATCTTTAATATCTGTAACCACGTTTTAATTAAGGCCACTAAAAAGAAAAAAAGAAACTTTTTTAACCAAAAATAAAACTGTTTTCAAAACAAACTAATAAAGTTATCATAGTTATAAATATTACAGTTTCAGAAGTCTGTGCTAATCCACGCTGAATAAAATTGAAGACACCGATTTCTGTATCTGTTAATTACTTTATTCGTTTTTTTGAATTCGGCTTTATCTGTACTTTAAGTCGCAATTGGCAAAGTAGAAATTACTAAGATAGAATCCTAATCCCCATGAAATTAATGTAAGTGTTCCTAATATCTAAGCTTTACGCTTCAATCTAGGAGAAACCGTTATACTATTTGTATTTACGCTCAATTTCATCATTAAACATAATAGGCCCTAAATGTTAATGCATGGTTCTTCGTCGCCCTTCGGTTCATGGTTACCAACTCTATATACAAACATAAATACTCCTATAACAGTCAAATTTCAACTCTACACTACAGACATAAGAGTTAATGCAATCGCATTTCAGCTTAGTCAAAGCACGTAAAGACAAAGTTGTAACTTGCTTTTAGAATAATCAAATTTTAACTTAACAGTATCGTGATAAGAGTGGCAATGAACGCAAGAAAAAGGTTGGTAAATCAAGCAAGGACATCGGTATTGGCAATAGAGGTATAACAAAATAATTGTTAGATTGTTTGTACTATATACATAATATGAATCGGTGGATTATTTCTATATTATACTAGTTATAAACGCAGTTTGGTTAATATTATCTTTTACTGGAAGTTATTTACATATTGATTGCTTATTTGGGAAGGAAATAGAAATAAATTGTTTGCTGCCAAGTTAAGGAGTTGAATATCAAGACAGTTAATTAGTAGCAGTACAGTATTATGTGTGTCGTGGTGGCCCGGAGGTCACAGCCCCGCTTGTTAAGCACCGGGTTGCTGGTTCAAATCCTGGCAAGTACCAATGTGACTTTTTCAATTTCATATGTACTTTCTTAGTTAATCTAAGACGCCACTGACAAACGGTGAAGGAAAACATCGTGAGGAAATCTGGACTTATAGTCTGAAATCGCCAACCCGCAATGAGCAAGCGTGGCGATCAATGCTCGTTCCTTCTCTGTATGAGAAGAGGCCTTTGCCCAGCAGTGGGACAGTTACAGGCTAATATTTATTTTATTTATTTTACAGTATTATGTGAATGAGTTCATTCGGGGAAGTTATACCACCATACGTATTTCTGCCTCTAAGCAGCGTTTTCAACTTCGTTTCGGGGTTGTCAACGCATCAGCCATTCTCTTGGTGCTGTAGGTATACAAGGTTAGTCAGAAAGGGGGTACTAATCCAAAAGGGTGTTAAAGTACCCATAATAATGAGTAACTTTTGTTCTACCACTTTCCCCAAAAAGTCAATAGTTTAAGAGAAATAGCTGTTCAAAAATTACATAAAAAATATGCTAAAATCTATCTATCCTCAGCTATGATCAGCTGTGTTTACATTTTAAGTCGTATTTGGTGTCACAAATTAGAGACTCCATTTTTTGAATTCGTAACTAAAGTAGGGACGAAGAATTTTTGAAAAACTAAAATAAAAATTATCGAATTTTAAAATTTTATGACTTGCTTTTAAACTGTCATCAGTGATACTTTAAGTGGCCTGCGAATTAGTACCCCCTTTCCGAATAACCTTGTATAAAGTCGACGGTAACCTTATGGAGACGACCCCTGAGAAAGCTCCAAAGATTTATCGATGGTGTGTGTAGTCCCCAAGCCTGCTCCAGGCCAGCGTCGTGGCATGGTGGGCTAAGGTCTACACCCTATTCATTCTGAGAAGAGGCACACCAGTGGAACATCTACTTATTATGCTAGCATCTACAACGTGTTACAAAAATACCCCTACAGCCGAAAGGGGATTAAAAGGTCCCGTGTAAAGAGTCTGTAGGACCCAAAAAAATTGGACAAATGATAAAATAAAATCATCACTGAAATGCAACCCTGAAAACATAAAAGTAAAGAGTAGACTACCCAGGAACTTATTTACATTCTTACCTAATTTGCTCTGAGAGGTAAATGACTATTTTCTTTTTTAAGGGGAATTATGTAACACGTTGTATAGCACATTTTGTTCCTGTGTCCGTCTTAATTTTCCACTTATAATGGGTGATTCATTTGGAGGTACTTTTTTTAAAACAAAAAAAATAGTAAAAAAACTAACTTAACGGGTTATTTTTACTATAATACAAAAGAACCATTCTTGACATTTATTTTTTATAGATTATTTCTTTCAAATGTTGTCCGTAACTGCGGTTAACATAGTCCATTCTGCAGTTCCAACTTTCGACGACGTATTTTCGTTTGATTATCGTGTCACGATAACGGACTATTTGTTTCATGAAATTGAAGCCCGTGATCTCCAGAACTTTTGGTACCAACAGGACGGTGCTACTTGCCACACAACACGTGAAACCGTGGCTTTATTGCGAGAACAATTCGGTGAACAGTTAATTCCGCGGTCAGTTGGCCGCCAAGATCCTGTGATATCACACCCCTAGACCTCCTCCTATCCTTTGGGGCTATGTTAAGTCCAAAGTCTATATGGATAAGCCGCATACGATTGAGCGACTGGAAGCCAACATTACTTGTGTTATTCGCCCAATACCACTCGAAATGCTCGAAAATTGGAACTGTAAAATGGACCATGTTAACTTTATGGACAACATTTGAAAGAAATAATCTTTAAAAAATAAATTTCAAGAATGGTTCCTTTATATGATAATAAAGATAACCAAATAAAGTTCTTTTTATATATTTTTTTGGTTTTGAAAAAATTACCTCCAAATGAATCACTCATTACAAAGCCACTTTAAACCAGTTGTTACCTACGGACATATTTTACCAATCCGTGCCTCGGAAAGCACGTTAAGTCGTCAGTCCCGGGTGTCATACGAATACCTATGACAGTCGTTACGGGTAGTCAGAAGATCGAAAGTCTGCCAACCAGTCTAACCTTAGGATTGCCCAGTAACTGGATTGCGGAGGTCTGATGGCAGACGCTCCGTGTAAAATGCTGTTATTCCGCAGCATCTGGTTAGACTGGGAGCTGAACCAATCCCTTTGGGACATACAGAAATGAATGCTTTTGAAAAACAAATAAAATAAAATGGAGTTTTTAAAAAACATATTCACAGTGAAACTTCAATTTAAATCCGAGTTGTAATATCAAACCGAATGGATACAAGCAAACAAAAAATGTTTGTTTTGAAATACCTTGTTTGTTTACAGAAATTATTTTATTGACTCCGATGCGAACAGATAATTATATTTATGGTAGTGAAATATGGATTTATGCTAAATGTTAGTTTTGCTAAATTCAACATAACTGTTAATGTATCCTATTGAATTCAATATTTATGCTAAAATGTATGTAGGCGCAATGATCCCTTATTTTGATTTCTAACGTTGGACTAAGATTGGCTATTGAAGATAATGCTGAAATCATACTAACTTAACGCAAACTTTTTGGACGTCAGTCTCTCATAAAATAAAGGATAAAGAAAGAATAGACACGTGTTGTAAGATTCAACTAAATCCAGCACGCTTGCTGGTAGGATCTGTATGGTCCGCCTGGCTAGCTACCACCCTCACATTAAAGTCTGATGCCAGCGCCAAGCAATTTACTGTGTTCCGTTGTATGTAAGTGACAGCCAGAGGGGTATACGGGAATCCTTCTATATCACTGTAACTTGGATTCGTGTATTCCACGTTAGACTCTGTCTGCGATACCACTAGGGTCAAACGCGTTAATTATACATAATGATATGGTAATATTATGATGGTATTGAGACTGCAAATTCATTAATTTGTATTTTAAAGTCCAGCGACAGAATAGCAGTGATAGCCATGCAGGAGAGTCTGAGCTCGGTCCTGGCCTACACATCAGGCTTTTCAAATTCATTTGTGTATCAAAATTTGATTAACTTACGTTAACGGCGAAGAAAAACATCGCGAGGAAACCTGAACAACTGAGAAGGCTTCAAACGAAAATTCTTGATGATGTAGTCCGCCAAACTACACCTGGCTCGCATGATGGACTATGGCCTAAACCCAGCAGTGAGATATTAATGAACTGATTATGCCACACTTAATAAGAGTCAAGTGTCAACTATAAGTAACGAGTTACTAAGTCATAGGTCAATTAGAAGCTTATGATTATAAATGCAGACTAATTCAATAATCACATGCTCGCAAACAACACAAGTGCTAATTAATATTCATGATACATTAATTATTGGCATATTGAAACAGCTGTGTGGTCTCAAGCTTGGAACAGATCTCAGCATCATTTTCTTGTTGGTTTTATTGTGACTATAAATGATCTAGATTTTTAATTATGATGTAGGTACTTTTCCAAATTAAGGTTTGTTGGGGTAATTCCGTATTTAGGGGGGTATATTCGTTCAAATGAATTTGCTGCAGAATTTGTGTTGTCAAAATATTACAACGCGGACTGAAATGAGGGGCAAAAAAATGTCGTCTCGCTCTATTGTTAGCTGCCTAGCCTTTACCCAACTATGTTGGGGTCAGCTTCCAGTCTAACCAGATGCAGCTGAATACCAGTATTTTACACGGAGCGATTGCCATCAGACCTCCGCAACCGAGTTACTGGGCAATGCCGATATACTAAAGTTAGACCGGTTGTACGACTTTCTGGCTTCTGAGTACCTGTAATGACTGTCATAGGTTTTCGTATGACATACTTCTACGATAAATCCATTAGACCGAATTTACCCCATATCCGGGTTAACCCTAACGCACTATATTTGGTTTCGTATTTTATTTTACTTTTTGTTAGTTTTCGTCTTTCTTTCTTTTTTAACCGACTTCAAAAAGGAGGAGGTTCTCAATTCGGTTGTATTTTTTTTTTATTTTTATTTTTTATGTTTGTTACCTCATATCTCCGTCATTTATGAACCGATTTGAAAAATTCTTGTTTTGTTCGAAAGGGTATACTTCCCGATTGGTCCCATTTAAATTTTGTTATGATTAGACCATGAACTTCAGAGATATGGAACGGAACTCCTCATCGGATCAAAGCAAAATTCTCAAATTACTAATATTGCTTTGTTTATATTTGTTGTTGGGAACTGACTACTTGAAAAGAGGAGGGGGTGCTTGTCCCCCCCTCCCCCCCTTTGGAATGTTTTCATTATATCGTGTAAGGTATCATTTGAAATGACTTTTTATGCCCGACTACGTCAAAGCCAAAAAGAAGGGTTATGAAGGAGGCGGTTAAAATTATGACACTAAAACGTATTCAATAAAAAATAAACTTTAAAAAAAAGTAAAAACCGACTTCAAAGAAATACTAAAAGCAGTAAAATAATTACCATAATGTAAAATTAACAGTTTCAGAAGTCGGTGCAACTCTACACTGAAGCAAATAGAAGCCACCGACTTCTGAAACTGTTAATTTTACATTATGGTAATTATTTTACTCCTTTTAGTATTTCTTTGAAGTCGGTTTTTACTTTTTTTTAAAGTTTATTTTTTATTTACGTTATACGTTTTCCATTCTCACCATAATACGCTCGAAATAGGCCGCCCTCTCCCGAGAGGGTGTCGTAAAAGGCGACTAAGGGTCAAGAAGATGGACAGCAGCGTCCTTCTGTCTGCTAATAATAACAAACTACAATCACCAATCCGTCTACCAAGCATGGTGATTACGGATTTTTCAGCTGCGAAAGCTAAATCGATACGAAAGCACGAAGGTGGACTGGCAAACAACAGATATTTGGCACTACGCAGCCAATTGTCATTACAATTGTATGCGTAATAACATTTTATACGCAAGACTCGCGACAAGCGATGGCAAAAACTTGGCCACTCAACACAAGCATAGCTCTGTTAAACTATGAATATAATTAGTTGCTTGTATACTTATCTCTTTGGTTGACTGTACGCGTGTTCATACTAACTATTTTCTGTAGGTACGTAAAATGCTATACTTCTATAAAAATCACTCTGAAGTGAATCTGTATCTTGTTATTCGCAAAGTTCTCATGAATACCCTTCGCCCGGGGATGGCGAAGGCGAAGGGTTATGCAGGAGTCTTACCGGCTAAAAACCAATGGAGTTCCTTCTCCTGACCTTTGGCCGTGGTTGCGGGATTCACAGGTGCATGCACCGCAAATCCCAGCAGGCCTCGGTCCGCCAGTCTCTGGCGGACCGAACACACAGAACTCACAGAAGGAGACTTCTGCGAGGCCTTGTCCCACGTCCTCCAGAAAGGCGCGCGCGGAACACGGCGCGCCACTTTCTCGGGCCTGTTACTGGTCGGGTGAAAGGGACCCTAACCCGCCGCCCGTAGGCCACACACTAGGATGGCCGGAGGTCGTCGCGCACCCTCTGACGCCCGGTGCGTTTGGTGCAGGAAGGGAGAGTGGCGGTTGCCTCTCCCTTCCTCTCCTCTCCCTCCTTAGTCGCCATCACCTCCTCGCAAAAAGAGGCGATGGCTTCCCACGCACTTTCGCTCCCGATCATGCACAGAACCACGGCTGGAAACGAGACATCACCACCGAATGCTGAAGGATTCCCTAATTTAACTCTCTTAATCTTTTGCACCAAAGCAAGCCCAATCTCAAACATGACTCGTACCCAATAAAGTTGTACAGAAATAAGTTTACAATCTACAGTTCACCGGTAATATGTAAATTATACTAACTCTAGTGTTTACTGGTCGTTCAAAGAATATTGTTTACTATTATAAGCAGATACGACATTGTTTTGATGTGAAATTGTTGTGTTGTTAAGGTTTAGTACAGACGATATGGTAAGCGATAGAATAGAATAGCATAACGGTGAGAATCTGCACAGACACAACCTAGAACCTAGGGATATCCACCAGCAATTTGCTCGTAAATACGACCTCATGGATGCAGAAGTACCATACTACAAGTAGGTGCCCGACCCACTTCTCGAGAATGGTCTTGTCACATTGTACTAGGATCGATCTGTCATCACTGACAGGACTATTGTTGCCAATAAGCCTGAAATCGTGGTGATAGATCGATCAGAGCGTCTCACAATGATTGTTGATATCACTGTTCTGCATTACGAGATCCTTGTGAAAGCCGAGAAAGATAAAGAAATTAAATATCAAGACTTGGCACACGAGGTTGTCGCCATGTGGGATGTTGATTCAGCAGTCATTGTGGCGTAGTTACGACCAATGGTTTAATAGCCAAAAGCCTCGACCAACGTCTGATGAAGCTTTTGTTGGGCGGCTGGATCAAGGGCCTAATGTAGAAAGCAGTACTTCTGGACACGGTGCGTATTGTTAGGAACTTGATTAAGTTCCTCTCTCTGAGGCCTTGACTGTTGGTAGCTTGGACCCTGTTTCTGATGCGGGCGGGGCGCTTTTCTGATATGTATTTAAAAATATAATTTATATGTTTGTACACATAAACGGAATAATAGCGTAAATAATAAAAGACGCCAAGCAGTTAACCATGTTCCATTGTGTCTATGGGAGAGCCAGAGATATTTGTAATTTGGATGCGTGTGCTCCATCTTATACCGGCTTCCCACGGTGCGTGATAGCGCGCACCGCGACGCACGAGCTCGCACCAACGCACCATGGGAAGAGACTCGTCCGTAGTAACGCGGACGCGTGCGGAGCGGTGCGCCGTATCCACATCACACACCCTCATAATGTGGCTTCACACGGTGCGTGATTTTACGGATGATACCACGCACAGCCGGTGCGCGCTACCACGCACCGTGGGAAGCCAGCTTTAGACATTATTAGCGCTTACCATCAAATAAAGGCGAAAAGAGAAAACGTCACAAAAATAAAACAAAAACAATCATATACAAAGGTAACAACAAAACCATCAAAAATCATAGCACTCCGTATTACTACAAGTACTGTACGACACACCTAAAGCTCTGCCAGCCACCAAACGCTTTTATGAAATTGGAAAATACTAGGACCGCACAACGCGAGAGTTCTATCGAATAAAAACTCGTTGAAATAAATATTGGAAAATAATTCCAGGAATTCAGTTCGGTACGGTGGCTATTGAAAATATTAAAATTATTGTCTTGTGTATGAAAGTTTTCAGGATCCGGTAACATTGTATGTTTTTGTATGGTATGGAATTCGGTGTTTTTGTGTTTTTATGGATGGCTGGAATTTAAAAGCGTGCTGTCACAAGCAGATTTTGAATGTAGTGGAAACTGATTCGAAAAAATCCAACCCAATAATGAATATTCTTTTTATTTTATGTTTTTATTTAGCCCTACACACAAAAATAAGAGTGTTATATTATAAGTGAGGAGCTCAGAATCAAAAAGTGTCATTTTACACTTTTGGCTCGACGCATTTTTTTTTCTCATTGGTCTCAAAGCCTATATTATCAATTTCTGAATAGATGTGGTTTGAAAAGTGCCATTTTTAAGATAAAATAGAATCTCCAAGTTACATTCTGATCAAAAAGTGACATTTACACGGCAAAGAGGCCTAGTCGTAAAACGTTTTTTTTCTGATTTCTGAACAAAAATGAAAAGTGAAATTGAAACCTTTTGTTCCTAACTTCCTCAAGTTTAAACCCTTTGTCTGTTGTTTGTGGCACTGTCTCCCAAACAGATAAACTGATGCCGATACGTTTTTTTTCGAAATCTAGTTTATTCGGAATTGTTCTTAGCTGTATTTGATGATAATCGCATTAGCCATTTCAATAGAATAGAAAAATATCTATTCAAGTTACCAGGGGGAGAATTCTACTAACAGAAACTTTTTTCAATTGCAACTTAATCGTTCATTCAGACAGTCAAAATGTTTGGTTTTGTTTTGATTGTCAAACAATTTGATATTTTTTATAAACGAAAACTGTCTGAATGAACGATTAAGTTGCAATTGATAAAAGTTTCTGTTAGTAGAATTGGGCTCCGGACTCAATCCCCCTTATTACAAAACATGGTTTAAACCAAGCCTAAAGTAGACCCAGGTTTAAAATATACCCATCACTTTCTTATGTCGTATAACAAAAAGAGACGGGGCTACTCTAAAACCAGGGTTTTTATTAGACCATTTTTTGTATTATGGGGGAATAAGTTAGTAATGCCGAGCCTTTCCAGCTAAAGTTTTATCGTCTGTAGCCGTCTACTGCTGAACACGGGCTACATGCACACATGAAAGGATCCAAAAAAAGTTCTAGATGCTGTGTGTAGCCCACGAAACGCACCAGGCCACCGTGGTGGACTAAGGCATCTCTCTTATTTGAGAAGAGGCCCGCGCCCGACAATGGAATGATAATAAGTTGATCATGCTATATTATAATTAGTTTTATTATTATACTAGCTGTATGGATCAGAATGTTGGGCCACAAAAGGGATGAATGAAAGGCAATTGCATGTAGCAGAGATGAGAATGCTAAAAAGGATGTGTGGTGTTACACGAATGGATAAAATAAGAAATGAGTACATAAGAGGAAGTTTGAAAGTGGCATCGATAACTGAAAAGTTGTGTGGAAATCGGTTGACATGGTATGGGCACGTGCTACGGAGAAATGAGGAAAATGTAGTGAGGAGAGTTTTGAATATGAATGTCGATGGCTATAAGAGTAGGGGAAGACCAAAGAAACGATGGATGGAATGTGTGAATGATGATATGGTTAGAAAGGTGGTGACTACCGAGATGACGACTAATAGAGAAGTACCTATGGAAGAAAAAGACATGTTGCGCCGACCACAAATAAATTGGGATAAGGGCAGGAGAATGATGAGAATGATGACTATACTAGCTGTATCCGGCGTTGCAATGCACTTTTTCCTACTTACTGCCTACCTACTACTTACAAAAAGTTAAAACCATTTTCATGCGGTATGCGGTAAACAAATGAAGAGTATGGACATACTGAGATAATTTCGTATTTTTTAATATCAAAATTTTCTTTCATAAGAACCTTCTTGTGACAATTAAGAACACAACAAAAAAAAAATTGCGAAATCGGTCCAGACGCTCACGCGTGATGCCGTGACCAAGAGAAATAGGGATTCATTTTTATATAAATAGATTTAGCTTCCTACGACTCGAGGATGGAATTATTGTGCCTGATATATGGCTACTGACTCTTCCGATGTCTGATAATGTTACCTTCATCAACAAACGATTTGTTTTTGATGGTAAATCTCTGTCCCCCAATTTGGTACACTATAGGTAAGCCAAGTTTGTAGCTATATTTACTTAACACAAAGGAGATTACTAATATTCACATACACCAAAACGATGTTTCTGCTCACCTCATCCAAACGTGGATATTTTCAATTATAATAAAAACATACTACGTTGAATGAATTCACTATCAACTATCAATACGTGACAATTAGCGGCCAGGTGTGGTCATATCGTGCGCGTGCGCCGATTGTGACATGTTTATATTACACGTGCTCCTCAAGCTGACGGTACGATGCGCACGTAGGTACGGAAGTGGGGGGAGAGGGGTAAGGGGGGAGAAGGGTAAGTGGGGCAGTGGGATACGGAAGTAGATTGCACGTGGTTTTAAGTTGGTAGATAATTCTTTATGTGTGGTCATTTCTTGGATGTCATTTCTTAACGTGACATTTGACATGACCAAGGGATTACATGTTATCATGAATGGTCAAGGTCTCAGGGAACTAAATCAGCCAATCACTGTACATTCACTGTAGATTACCATAGCTTCATTCTTCAGTTGTGGCCAAAAACTTTCTTGAAATTGCTTTAACCACATAGCCTCTTGAACACATGTTGACAAAGACATATACTCTGCTTCCGTAGTCAACAGAGCAACGGTGGGCTGACGTTTTGAGTTCTAGCTGATTGTTCCTCCCTGAAACAGGAATGTGTAACCAGTCATTTCCGACATCAAACATCAAACCACCACGTCATACACGCCTGAGCAGAATGGGCTTGCAGAACGAATGAATCGGAGTTTGGTGGAATGTGCAAAGTGTAAGTTTGGCTGTAGATGGCAACGGCTAATAAATAATACATCATCATCAGATGATGCTGGGCTAGCGTTGCTGGCGAGTTTGTTGCGCCGTTTCTTCTTGACAGCGTAAACACTAGGAAGCGGTGAAGGGTGGGCATTTTTGTGGTATGTATATTTATAACATTGACATTCAAAAAGTATTAAGTAATTCTAGTCTATTTTGAGTAAATTACTTTTGAAGTTCTATGTACTGTATTGGCGTAAATGTCATTCACATGTTTCATTGACGTTTAAATCGAAGAAGTCTCGAGAACTTGTTTTGATCATCAAGAATAGGAAAGCCAGCTTTCTCGTTCACATGCTCAGACACCCTTAGTACCGTCTTCTGCAAAATATAATAAACGGCAAAATAGATGGAAAACGACGAGTCGGAAGAATGAGAAAGACATGACTCCGAAATGTCAGATAGTGGACGGGCATCGCCAGCGTTGAAGAAGTTTTTTTTTTTCAAATCCTATCAAATCGTTTATTGGTTCAAATCATTTGTCACATTTTGGACACTGTCACCTAAACTAGGAAGTCCTGTGTTTTATGTAACAGTTATAATATAACATAATATCACCTTCTAGTATTGCACTAAAAATCCGATTTATTATTATATGAACATTAAGAATGAAAACTTTAGGACTAACTATAACTATTCGGTTTTGTTTTGTTTTGGTTTGATCTGGCAAGAAAAATATGAAATATCCGGAGAAGACGGACAACCTTTATTAAGGTGATTAAAGTTATCTTGTCTAGATAGCAAGCTTTTGCAGTTCGATTATAATATTGCACTGCAAAAATCAGCATTGTAATTGCGCGACACAATCATAATCGCTATGGCTTTAGTTTGGACATGTCAACAGTTTCCATAGCAACGTATGTATTGACAATCCGATTTCTCCACAACTATGCACCATGCATCTAATCTCGTGTAGTGCCGGATTTAAAGAATAGCACTATCCCATCTCTTCCCGGGGTGTCGTAAAAGGCGACTAAGGGATTCACTAGAGGATGGGCAGCAGCGTTCTCTGAGTACTTTAACAACTATACTGCGATCGCCAACCCGCCTGCCAAGCGTGGCGATTATGGCAAACCTCCCCCAACACGCTTGGGGGAGGCCTATGTCCAGCAGTGGACGTCTTTCGGCTGAATAATGATGATGCACCACGCAATGAATGTTGTTGTATTGTCAAAATGAAAGCAATTGAAATTATGAATGTGATACGAAATTCGGATGCTGACCATCCGATCGTAAAAAAGCATTCAGAGCGAGCTTGTTACGTTATGTCGTCTGCTAAAATCTGCCTAATATGCTCGTTCCGAACTCTACGCTCGCTGCACGCTTTGTAACTTCTCATTTTGAGAAGAGGTCCTTGTTTTTTTTCCTATTGGACTGCTGTAGATGGTCTTTGGGGACATCTTCTACGTCACCGAGCAGTTATTGGCGAGACCTGAAGGGTCTCCAGCCAATGGTGGGGGGGAGGGAGGGAAGTAAAATACTTAACCTAAGCTAACTACTTGTACTACACTAACATCATGACTACTAGCAACAACAGCACTAAGGGCGACCCCTAGTGGGACACGGACCTCGGCTCAGGGCATTGCTGGCGGAGGCTTAGGGGGGAGAGACAGCTTGATGAGGGCTGAATTATCGGTATGACTGCGGAGTCTGAAGAGACGACCGGCTCTACGACGGGAGAGCTCGGTGAATTGTGACCGGCGGCGGTGGGACGTCGCGACGGGCTTCGTCGGCGAGGACGGTATGCTGGACCTGCTTGATAAGGGATGTGAAGAGGTCCATGTCTAGCAAATGGACAGTAATGGGCTGATGATGATGATAATGATGTATGATCGGCGCAGTTGTTAATTCACGTGCCCGTCGCCTCAGTAGCCACTTTTAATGTAACTAAAACAATTTTACTCTAAATGTAACATTAACTAGTCTATGCTTACGAATTGATGCCAAGATCGGCGTAGCTTGCGTATCTTGTAAACTTGTAACTTTCTAACTTGGAGCTACGTCGCGTGTTGCCAATCTTAAGGTAGGTATTGTTTTTTCTATAATGAGGTTCTCACTTTTTAATTGTATGAAAATGGAGGAAAGGTGTCACGGCTCACGGCTTTATGTATCACAATTATTCATCACATCACATTAACATGGGCTTAGGCAGTGTCATCGATTGCCGCCTGTGGTCCTCGCAATGTGTTCAGACCATCTGACTGGTGGTCTAGCATTTTGTATAAATATGCGTAGACATACTTCCACCCTTTCAAATCAAACTGAGATAATGTGCGTACAAGTAGCTAATGCTTCCGGACGCTGACGCATGTTTATGCGTGCCAATGCATCTCTACGCAGATCGGAATCGAATAAATCGCAAAGTTAAATACTCCAGCGCACTCTAGGTAGTTTATCCCACCACCAACTTTGCTAACTGGCTAATCTTTTCACCATGTCAAGATTTATTCTAGTATAGCTCGTGCCGATTCAAGAGAAGAAGAAAAAGATTAGGATTGTGATTAAGTTCCGCGTTTATTTCTTAATTCTCCCTATGCTCATCATCTATGACCTATATTTATATAGCAGCATAGCTCTAATTTTCCGGGAGGAGAATTTCTCTTGTTTAATTAATAACAGCACGGATCTTACGATTTGCAAGGTTAAGCTGCACTTAGCGCAGTCAATCTGTGGATGGGTGACTGTGAATTACACATTAAGACCTCTCCGTGTCTTGGAGAGCACGTTAAGCCGTCGGTCCCAGGTGTCAAAAGTCAAGTCAAAGTTTTTTATTTCAAATAGACCAGATTACAGGCACTTTTAAAACGTCAAAACTAGGTGCACTGTTCCAAAAGGTAGGTTCTATGGAGAAG
Source organism: Amphipyra tragopoginis (assembly GCA_905220435.1). Taxonomy (NCBI): domain Eukaryota; kingdom Metazoa; phylum Arthropoda; class Insecta; order Lepidoptera; family Noctuidae; genus Amphipyra; species Amphipyra tragopoginis. The sequence goes on along the minus strand of HG992010.1, from coordinate 1,409,531 downwards.
ATCCGGCAAGAAACTCCATGAATACTCTTTTTAAAATAGTAGATCATGACTATTCATGACAATGGTGTCATACGAATACCTATGACAGTCGTTACGGGTAGTGAGAAGCTTGAAAGTCTGACAACCGGTCTAATCTTAGAATATCGACATTGCCCAGTAACTGGGTTGCGAAGGTCTGATGGCAGTTACTCCGTGTAAAATTCTAGTATTCAGCCGCATCTGACCCCAACAGTTGGTAAAAGGCTAGGCATAACAGCTCATTTCTTCAAATTTAACAGGCGGAACAGTAATGACCTTAGATTTGTATAAGCTTTGATTAGAACTAGCTTCACATCACCCCACGCATACAAACAGGTTATTGTTGTATCGTAGGCGGGACTAGCACCTGTCCGCATTTATACCTAATTGGTACCGTGAACTCTGGCCTTCGAATATTTCTGGCGTGTTGCTACGAAGACCAAAAATAGACTGATTTCCTTTTATAGACGGAACTTTTATTGGTGAATGGTAATAAAATAATTGCATAAGGTGGACGGTGATGACGAATGATGCTTAGTCACATCTGAATAACTTACTTCTATGAAGGTGTTGCTAGGAGTTGCAAAGAACTAAAACCGTGAAAAAATATTGATATGACGTTATTTTGTGCTCAAAAAGACCCTGACCAGCCAGCAAAGTGATGCATATAATATAATATCCTTTATTTCAGGCAACTTGGCCCATAGAAAACTAATACGTAAATAATAAAAACAATATAACTATAAACTAATAAATAAAACTACTGTACACGAAGTGACGGTGTCGCGTAGCCTTCCGCTAAATCGTCGATATATTACACCCTTCTCCAACTCTTCTTTGAGAAAGGCTCAATTTTATGAGTCGGAACTCTCACCACAAACGACTTGAAATTTGTGTTGTGGCGCGACTTCAACTTCTCCACCCTCAGAGTCCAGTTGTTCTTCACCCGAACATACTCCACGATCTCGTCAACCTTCGTGGAGTGATGTAGTCTGGACACATACAGCAGCATCGTCGGTATTGCTGTACGCAGCAGTACGTTGGGTCCTGCCAGCGTGGTACCGTACTGGTTTCGACAAGGTTTGCATAGCCAGCCTATTACTGTCCAACTACTGAGCAAGGGCCTGTTCCCAGAATGAGAAGGGTTTTGATCTTATGCAGTCCACCATGCTGGTCTGGTGTGGGTTAGCGGACTTTGCACATAATCGAGAACTTTTTGGAGCCCGCTTAGGTGTACAGGTTTCCTCACGATGTTTTCCTTCACCGTTAACGCAAGAGATAATCAAATTCGGAACCGCACATGAATTTGAAAATTCCCCCCTTGCATGAAAGACAACCTTAGACTATCACTGCTTGAATTAAAGTTGTTGTTCTGTTTAACCAGATGCAGCTGCATACCAGTATTTTACATGAAGCAACTGCCGTCAGACCTCCACAACCCAATTACTGGGCAATGCCTATATCCTAAGGTTAGACCGGTTGTCAGACTTTCGGGCTTCTGTCTATCCGTAACGACTGTCATAGGTATTCGTATGACACCTGGGACCGACGGCTTAACGTGCTCTCCGAGGCATGGAGAGGTCTCGATGTAGACTGAAACTGTAACTGTAAGCGAACCTATATAAATAAATAAATAGACTAAAAAGCTGGGACGAAAAATATTAATTACACAATGTTTCTGAATTCTATTTGACATCTCTCTAAATCCCACGAGTGTGAACTACGTAAAACGACCTTTACAAAAAAACGTAAAACAAAAATGTTCATTAAATTTCATGGGCAATGAAACTTTCCGACAAAATTCCTATCGGTACCTATGCACGTTACGTAGGGAAGTAGTTTGGTGCTGAAATTTGAAATACATATTTCTAGCGAAACGCCAGCGGCCCGCAAAACGGTGAACTATTCAAATATGAGCCGTGAGCCATATTTAAGCGTTCGTTTTTTGATTCAGTATGACGTCATGTTTTGAGTTCGGCGTTGCGATCCCGACGCGACTTGTCAGCGTGTTCGGATTGTTTTGTGAGCTCAGCAGAGTTTCAACCGGATTTGGGAGTGCGTGACTCTTGAATTTTAAAGTTGCCCGTTGAGACTGATTAGCTAGCCAGTGCATCGAGCCAGCGACTACCTTGTTAGTGCCTCAAGTTAGATTTAGTTTGGAGATATTCTAGTGATATACGCTAGTCATGAGCCAGCTTAGTAAGAGAAGCCACCCGATTTATTTTAGAGCCAGAGTTTACCTGGTGGTCCAAGGACCACTGGTGGTCAGCGAAGATAAAGCTAAAATTTAAAAAACCCCAACGCCAATAACAAAACAGCTGATGACCCTAAAACGGCTGAAACGATTTTGTTAAAACAAATCTAAAAACTACCGCTAGAAAACCAGCTTTTAAATAAAAAAAACGCACTAAATCGGTTCAACCGTTTAAGAGCTATGGTGCCACAGACAGACACACATAGCGGTCAAAATTATAACACCCCCCTCTTTGCGTCAGGGGTTAAAAACTAGTACCATCATCATCTGCCTAGCCTTTTCCCAACTATGTTGGGGTCGGCTTCCAGTCAAACCGGATGCAGCTGAATATCAGTATTTTACACGGAGCGACTGCCTATCAGACCTCCACAACCCAGTAACTGGGTAATACGATACACTTAGTAAGACTGGTTGTCAGACTTTCTGGCTTCTGACCAACAGTAACGACTGTCAAAGATCTACAAATGACAGCCGGGACCAACGGCTTTACGTGCTTTCCGAGGCACGGAGGAAACTCGCTATGGTAAATGGTCACCCATCCACAGATCAACCTCGGCAAGCGTGGCTTAACCCGGAAGATCGGTCTATGCGGCTGTAATTATTTAGCCACGAGCATTTTTACTACCATCATACATTTTTCTGCAGCCAAGTAGCGTTGCTGTGTTCCGCTTTGACGCGTACCTATAGGTGCCGGTGAAATTACAGCCACATGAGACTGTTTCACTTTGTCTCTAAGGTTGGCAATGCATCAGCAATTCTCCTTAGATTGTAAGGCCTCTTGTTCACACACGTTTTTTCGCCGTAAAAATCTACGGTTAATTAACCGTGTGTAGGTACGGCCATCAGTGTTGTATGGACTACTATAGAAGTTTGTTGACGGACACGGCGGCCCAACAGCACGCCTGCGCCACCGTATGCACCGTGGCTACTCCTCTTTTGCGCACGATTTGATTTACATTAGTGTTTTATGACAGTCTATGAGAGTTTGATAGCGGCACCTGACGTTTTCGCGACGGGCAATTATTGCATGACAGCTTTCCAACGCTGATTTTGTGTTACAAAATGGATATAAATCAGTTTCGGCTGGTGGTTTGCCGTGTCGTGTACAAGCTCACACGGTTTTTCTACGGCGCGGCTAATACGCCGTACTGTTAAATAACCGCGCCGTAAACTAGAGGCCTAAGAGTTTATAGGCGGCGGACTTACCATCAGGTGGGAGTACCAAATTATTACAATAAAAAAAGTACTTTATTTTTCTTAATTTTCTAAGTCAGTTTCTCGTGCTAATTAATAATACAGGCCTTCGTTACTGATTTATATCATACGATTGGTCGTCGAATCGTAGTCGTCACGTATGCAGTTCCCTACTCAAGTATGCAGTACAGGTTTTCAGTAGAACTAATTTAGGCAGAGTTCAGTTTCAATTAAACTGGCAATGAGTGAATTGTACTTTTATTTGAAACGTTACAGAGTAATTAAAATGTTCATTAATACTTTTGGCGCAGTTATGATTGAGTTTTAAGCAATTACTGATTAATTGACTATACCTTTATGCTTTTTACCGGAAGCGACCACGGTCGTAGGAAATGAGTTAATGGAAATAATTGGAGACTTTTATCATTAAATGTTAATAATAATAGTTTTAAACCCCCTCTGGGTAAGGCGTTACCTCATCATGAGATTAACGTAAAACCGGAGGGAACATTAGACTAGCTTTCTACAACCTCATCATATGTATACTAAAAAATGTATCATGAGGTCTACTCAAAAGCTTACAAACCGCAGGGCAGCTTGTGGCGAGCTGTTGGTGAGTGGCGACACTGCGTACCTTATTGCTTCAGAGAGTCGGTCAGGGCCTCGTCTCCAGTTTGGCTTTATTGGCTGGCTGGAGTGGAACCCCAAGAGTGCCCGCAGGACTCTCAACGCTGGCTTGCCTTTATCGGCCGTCCAGAGGGGGGCCGCCAGAGCTATATGCTCGGGGGTGGAAGTGTCTAATGGCGTAATAGCGGGGAAACCCACTCCGGGTCTTTTAGACCCGCGACGGCGAAACCGGGGCCACACCTCTCTACACCCCTAACCACTCACACGTCTGTTGCCCCCTTCGCCTATATGCTGGCGGCTTTTCAGGGGGCCCAGCTAGTGAGCTGGCGAGTCACCGTATGACAACACAATTCAATTTCAAACTTGAAAGGCAGACGCCGTTTTCTTCCGGCAATAGAAGTTAAATAGTCCATTTAACACCCCCTCCCATAGACCAGTTTTATTTTTACCATATTTCACAATAGTTTTGTACCCACCTAAGAGGGTCCATGACTGTACTCCAATAGTACAGCCGTGGATAGTTCCCGGTTGGTGCCCCATCCCATTTTAGATTAAAGTTCTCAAAGGGGCCTCTGCGCGTTGGACCTGTGTCCCCCGTATGCCTTCCAAAGGACCGGACGTCTTCCGCACGGAAGATGAGCCGTGAATTTAAACGAGTTGTAATAACGGTGAAGGAAAACATCGTGAAGAAACCTACACACCTCAGAGGGCTTCATAAAGTTTTAAATGGTATTTGTAATCTGCCAACCCGCACCAGGCCAGCGTGATGGACTGAGAGTTAAACCTTTCTCATTCTGAGAACATACCCATGTCCAGCTGTGGGACAGTTATGAACTGATCATTTATCACTGGTCAACAAAAAAACTCTTTTTGTATGTAACATGAAAACTTTTGTCTAGTTATGTTAAGAACAAGGATAAGGATCATAGAAATAAAATTAGAATGTTCCAAATACGAATAGTTTTTTTGTAATTTGATTTTATTATATTGTAGAAAAGGCATAGATCGAGATCTTTTCGCACATTCAGCGAGAAGACCCACATAATGTAACACAACAGATATGTGCAACCCACGTTTTGTATTGTTGTCCGATGGCAAACCCTAAATACTGTTCATATAACTAAGTTATATGAACTTCGAGTCTTCGCGTGAACTCGGAAGCGTTCGGGTGATTAAACAAATAAAAAAATGTCTTCCGAGAAGTTAAAGTGTACGCAGTGCAATATAGTAATTAGTGAGTTGTTATGTTTTATACAAAACAAAATATGTATAATGGATGAAGAAAGTTTGATCCGGTTGTGCGTGAGCTCATATTCTACGGCTGAAATATCTTGTGCAAAGAATTTATTGTTCGAATCAGTGTCCACAAGTACCCGCAATGTATCACGACGCAAGAACAAAGAACAAAAGGAAATTGAAGACATCATTTTGGTCTTCAAGATCACAGACCCTGACAAAACACCTATCTTTGTTGCAAGGGTATTGGATAAATTGCCACCGATCACGTTTGATCATGTAGATGTCACGGCATTGTTAAAAGATATCATCGTTTTGAAATCGGAGGTAAAATATCTTAAAGAATTCAGTGCTACAATCGACCAGTTGGATATCATAAAACAAGATATTGATCACATGAAGTTTGCATCAGTGGTTGGTTTAGATCACACGACATATGTGAACAGAAAACGAGGAGCATTTGTATCGAATAACGAATGCAATAGCGGTCCGGTTGGTATTACAAATATTTCGAACCAAAATAATACTATGCTTGAGGAAAAAACACCGGACCTATCGAACTGGCGGTCCCCCATATGCCCGCAAAAACCGAGAAGTGCTTGCAAAAATTCAGGAATTGCCGCTAAAACTACTAGAAGCATAATAACTGATAATAGCATCGATGCGCCCCCTGCCGTTGCCGATGACTTGACGCGGCCGGTCAGCTGTTCGCCCGCGCTGAGTAATAATACAAACCAGTTTGTTATCGCGAGCGAGTGCGGCTTCAACAGGTGCGATGTAGGTACTAATGATCATAACAATACCATAAACAAAGATAAATCTCTTGCAGATATAGTTTGCGAAGGTGATTGGAAATCACAATGCCCCAATGATGAATGGATAACTGTACAGAAAAAGAGGTATAAAAACAAGTATTTAGAATCAAATCAGTCAAAGGGAGTCGTGCGAGGTAAAGCCGCCTGTGGACCTGGAGAGAGATTCAAGCCTGCTAGTTCGAATAAGACATACTTATTTTTATCAAACGTCCACAAGGATACTTCGGCGATTGATATAGCAGAGTATATAATGGCTAAAACGAGTGATAAAGTGCATCTACAAAAAATTAAAATGAAAAAAGAAAAGGAATATAATGCTTACAAACTATCGGTGTGTTCTGATAGGCTGGATATGTTTATGACTGAGGAACTATGGCCGGCCGGTGTAACTTGTAGGCGGTTTAGACCTTATAAAAACCCGCAACTGGGAAATGAAGAAAGGAACAATAAATCTGCTAAATGAACTTGTGTAGTACAACCCTTGTAACATACAACTGCAAGAGCGTCAAGCGTTCTATACACGCTGTAAAACAGCTGTGTTGTTTTGCGGATATTATCGCTTTACAAGAGACGTGGCTGCTGCCGGGTGAACTGTCTTTCTTGGAAAATGTTCACGATGACTTCGCGAGCACGGGTACGTCTGCTGTGGATACGTCCACCGGCATCCTCCGGGGCCGGCCGTTTGGTGGTGTGGCGCTGCTATGGCGTAAGTCGATGTGTCAGTGCGTTACAATAATACCGTGCGGTAATCCGCGTATTGCCGCAATACGTATCACTGCGGAAGATCGTGCAGTGCTTGTGATTTGCGTATATATGCCAATAGACATAGTGGAAAATGTGCCTGAATTCACGGATTGTCTCAGTTCAATCAGTGCTATCATTGACGAGAGTGGCATCGAGTCTGTGTTCATACTTGGCGATTTCAATGCCCATCCAGGTGAGCGCTTTTATCATGAACTTGTGGTGTTTTCAAAGGAACAGGACTGGACTTGTGTGGACACTAATAAGTTACAATTAACGTCAGATACGTTCACGTTCATCAGCGAGGCCCATGGGTGCAAGCGGTGGCTAGACCACTGTCTCACGACAGAAGCAGCCCTGTCCAGTGTTTTGAACGTATACGTAAAGTACGATGTTTTCTGGTCTGACCATTTACCATTGGTTCTTACCTGTGACTTTAATGTTATAAGACAAAAAACAAATGTGAAAAGTCCATTACGTAGTAAAATACAGTGGGGAGAGAGAAGCGTAGAACAATGTCGTTCCTATGAAAATATGTGTAATCTACAGCTAAAACATATTGACTTGCCTGTCGAGCTACAAGAATGTTGTGGTAGGTATTGTAGGGATTCTAGTCATAGTAGCTTTATAAATGACATGTATAGGGACATTGTTAACATTTTAAGTAATAATGCGAGTTATACGTATGTGTGTAAGTCTAATAAGCGTAAGAAACCATTGGCTGGGTGGAACAAATTTGTAAGCGAGGCTCACAGGAACGCTAAGATAGAATTCAATACGTGGCTGTGGTATGATAGACCTGCTTGCGGCGCCATATTTGACGCAATGGTAGAATCTCGTAAGATCTTCAAAGGGAAGCTCAAATGGTGCCAAAACAACCAGGATCAGATTCGAATGGATTTGTTAGCAAAACGCCATTCGAGTTCAGATTTTGGGGGTTTTTGGAAGAGCACTAAACAGCTTAATTCTAGACCCAGCGTTCCTGTGAGTGTTATTGGTGTCTCCAACTCGAAAGATGTTGCTGATTTATTTAGTTTGCATTTTGATGTGAAGTCACGATTGGGTCCGCCATGCCGGCAGTTTGATGCTGGGGACAGTGCCACAGAAATAACTACAGTCATTCTAGCAAAAGATGTCAAGACAAAAATTAAAAACATGAAGAGGGGCAAATCCCCCGGGCACGATGGGCTCAGCATCGAGCACCTGCGGTATGGTGGGTACCATTTGCCTCGTGTGTTGGCTCTCCTGTTTAATCTGTGCCTGGGTCATTCATACCTTCCTCCCGATATGTTGCGGGCTCTGGTGGTACCAGTGGTCAAGAGTAGGACCGGAGACGCCTCGGACAGGTCAAACTATAGGCCGATTTCCTTGGCTACCGTTGTGGCTAAAGTGCTTGACAGTGTGCTTAATTCTCACCTGAATACCCACATCAAACTGCATGATGCCCAGTTTGGGTTTCGGTCAGGGCTGTCAACAGAAACTGCTATTCTTAGTTTAAAGCATGCTGTCAAGTATTACACAGACAGGAAAACACCTGTCTATGCATGTTTCCTGGACCTGTCCAAGGCGTTTGATCTTGTCGCTTTCGACGTTCTCTGGCAGAAATTGTCTGATACTGCGGTGCCGCTGGAGCTCGTCTCACTTCTGCGGTACTGGTACTTGAACCAAGAGAGCCGGGTGCGATGGGCAGGAGAGCTATCAGAGCCAAGTAGGCCGGAGTGTGGCGTGAGGCAGGGTGGCCTGACCTCACCTTTGTTGTTTAGTCTGTACGTGAATGCACTGATTGAGCGGCTCAGCAGCACACATGTCGGTTGCTTTATTGATGGAGTCTGTTTCAATAATTTAAGCTATGCAGACGACATGGTGCTGCTGGCCCCCTCGGTCGGTGCGCTCCGTAAGCTTCTCGGTATTTGCGAGTCGTACGTTGCTTCCCATGGCCTTGTATATAACGAAGGCAAGTCAAAATACATGGTCTTCAAGTCCGATACCAAGTGTCCCTTCACCGTCCCTCCTGTGTTACTGAACGGTGTGGAGTTGCACAGGGTGTACTCTTTTAAATACCTGGGCCACTTGGTGACGGACGATTTGAAAGACGACGCGGATATGGAGAGGGAGCGCAGAGCATTGTCGGTTCGGGCTAATATGCTGGCCCGCCGGTTCTTCCGATGTACAGCGGCGGTCAAATTAACACTGTTTAAAGCATATTGCATGTCGCTGTACTCGGGGAGCCTGTGGTTCAGCTACACCCAAAAGGCCTACAATGCTCTGCGAATCCAGTATAACAACGCATTTAGGGTGCTGTTGCGTCTGCCTCGGTTCTGTAGCGCATCATCTATGTTCGCTGAGGCACGTACAGACTGCTTCAATGCTGTACGGCGTAAGAAAGCGGCCTCGCTGCTAATCAGACTCCGTGGCAGCCCCAACAGCATTCTAAGTGCTATAGCCGGGAGACATGACAGCCCGTTGGTGAGGTCACTTGTCACCTGTACATTGTCTCTTTTATTAATTAAGTACTAACATAGGTTAAGACTGTTGTTACTAACCCAATGGATCTTGTTATCTGAAGGAATAAATGAAATTGAAATTGAAATTGAAATTGAATTGAAATTGAAATTGAAATTGAATTAAGTTACTAATGGCGTCAAATTTCTTCGCTGAGTTTTAAAAGTAATGAAGCCGCAAATGTAACAAAACTTGTCAGGATTTTTACACATTCTTGACATTATTTAAGAATCACTTCGGAAAACAAAAAATACAACTACGCTCTTCAAATAATAAATACTGTGAATGAGAAAATGAAACTTAAAAACGCTTAATCTTCAATTATGTGGGTAGTAACTAGTTGTAACACAGAAACGAGACCTAATCAAATCAAAATAAATATGGTGTTAGAATGAGGGTAGATTAGTAATTCAAAATTAGTAAGCACCTTTCTTGTTACAATATTTTGTTGACCAGTGTTATGTTATGTTTAATAAATGTTATAAGATATTAAATTACTCAAGTACTGTAATTATAGACATAATAGATAAACAATAACATAAAAGATAAACAACGGGACGCAATCGGTGGTTAAAGCCTCGTCCCCACTAGGAACATTTGTCGAGCGACATGTGTCCCCGGAGACATCGGGCGATGTCGTCCTACATCGCCCCACGTCGCCCGATGTCACCGGGGACACATGTCGCTCGACAAATGTTCCTAGTGGGGACGAGGCTTCTATCACTACTCTTCATCGACTGTGCGACAAGGAACAGTTTCAACAATGTCGCGGCGATGTCGTCCGACGTCGCCCGACATCGCCCGATGTCACCGGGGACACATGTCGCTCGACAAATGTTCCTAATGGGGACGAGGCTTTAAGCATATTATACAAAGTGGAGATGACGTAATGATATGAGGAGTTCTAGGACCGTACCGACCGTTTGCTTTCAGCTATGTAAGCATGTTTAAGCATGCTTACGCGTTATGACGTGTGCTTACGCATTTCCAAAGACGAGTACGAGATTTGTTCGATTCCGATCAGCTACGTTCGTTTACTTAAGCATGCGTCAGCGTCCAGAAGCATTACACACATTTTTACGCACATTATCTCAGTTTGATGCAAAAGGTAAAGCGATGTGAACGGGTTAAAGCGTGCATACGCATGCGAAAAGTCATTTTCTGTAAGTAAAATGCAAATCGATGCTAAAAAAATTATCTAGTCCCTAATTCCACGTTAGACAACACTATTCTGGTCAGAAATAGGTTTACTTGACGACGGAACTGACTGCCCAGACGTATCGGCAAACCGAATTCCAGATATAAGTTGGAAAAGTTTTACACAGAAGAGAGCTCAAACTTATAAGGTACACCGACCGCTTTTCATCCTTTACAACGAGGTTACAAGTCTCACTACATTTACAAGTTACGGTAACGACACGATATGCTCACGATATCTTAACTTTGTACAGTTTTTCTTTAGTTTATGTGGAATCGCCCCGTGGCCCGTATGTCGTGGTACAGGGCTGGCGAAAAGTGAAACATTAAGTAACGAATGATTTTTGTCTCTGTAAATTAATCTGTTACACACACTTTTACAAGTCAATGTAATATTTTTTTAAGACTGGTTGCACCGTGATTTTCTATCAGAAAAAAAAACGAAACAAACTCGGAGGTGAAGGTCTTTTTTAAAGTTAATTAATAAATAATTTAAAATTGTAAAACATCTGATAGAAAAAAACGTATTGAGCCGGTGCCTAGCCTGACTTGAGAACTACTTGAGAATAGGCTAATATAATATGAATGGCTACATCTGTATCCTACATCTGTACATTTGTATGGGTAATCATAAAAAAGTTTTACATGACATAATCAGCTCATTACTGGCCCACTGCTGGGACATGATCTCAAAATGAGAAGGATTTAGGTGTAAGTCCACTACGCTGGCCTGGTGTTGGCTGACAGACTAGGAAAAGCTCTTAAATTGTCATATTTATTATCAGCTGTTTATTATGAATAGAGCTGAAGTCGGCAAAGAGAATAAGATTTTTTGCTTTTAGATTTTTTGGCTTCGCTATCTTTGCTTCCTCCATTGCAAGATTTGTGGTTTTAGTATCCAGCCCCTCGATGCAGAATCTTATCGATAAGTCATTTATCTATCTATTCGGATTGTTACCTCCTGTTGTTTACGAGAAAAACGAGATAAAAAACCGTATCAATCAACAACTGACGTATCGGAGAGGTTCTGAATCGAGGAGCTTACATACATAGACTTGCTTACTAACGTCTAAGTCTTTTCTATCCACATTTAGAACAAAATTTCCGTGTGCTATAAACACGACATCAAAAACTAAATGCATTTTCCCTGCTCTTAACACTTCACAATTGTAATTCACAAACATGTTAAAAAAACTATTTTCCTATTTCGTGCCATCCCTAATGCTCTTAGTTCATTCGGGCCTCACAAAGCTCGGGGCCTTGTACCGATGGCAAAAAAAAGTGAAAACATCGACAAAAAAATATTTTTTTCTAGTACGAATACTGAAAACAAATCCCTTGCTGGGAACAGTGTCTCTGTATTACGATTTTTTTTGGGGATTTTCCTTTGGTTATAAAATTCTGTTACCGAATCTGTAACGTTTTACATATAGATAGTTTGGTGAAGATCAAATGTTTTTGAGGTTGTCATAAGCTTGACTTTTTATTTGTGATCATTTTTTTGGATGTTCTCTGTAAAAGGTTAGCTTAGGATTGCGGACAGTGTATGCCAATTTATATACAAAAATAGTATTTGTCTAGACTTTGTCAAAGAGTTCAAAATATTGTTTTATGTTATATAGTATATGATAGTGTTGTGCTGGGCCTTGCTGGGTAGTTGGTGCAGCTGTGAGGCACACAATTATTTTTTAGCATTAGTTTTATTACCTAGACTAAACTACCAATATAAACTAAAAGAGTGCATCAAAATATTTTTCCGCATCGTCGTCCACTGGAAACGTGCCCAGAAGGCTGGCAGCGTTGCCACGTTGTATGGCAACGTTAATTCTCTGGCCGAAAAACAAGCCAGCCATCTGGTCACGTGAAGTGTCGACCAGTCTTCTTCCTATTTCCTTAAAAAGGAGATGCGCACTCGGACCCCATGACCCGAGCGTTTCCACCGCAAACGGCTCAAAGTCATAGTTTCCTATGATGTTGCTATATTTGCGTCATCTGAGGATCTCCGCAGCCGCAGCGGCAGCGCCAGCACAGTCCGCTGAGCTAGGGAGATGGGATGGAGCAAGAATGTCGACACAAGTCGCGTCCCACAACAGAGGCCTACCCATCTTCCATCATCATCAGACCTGACGGTATGACGTTATTGCCATGTCTAGTTTTATTTCTGTTATTTATTATTGTGTTTATTTTAGTTTTGTTTTTCATAAATTGTGTCCCTTATGCTGGGTTATTTTTTTTTCTTTCTTTCCTTATAATTGCACAGGTCATGATGCTGCTCACCCTCCCAAGTACTGTTCGTCGGTTCTTGCCATCCAAAAGAATTTTTAGTTTTTCTCTATCCAGGTGTTTGTAATCAACCCATTACTACCCACAGCTAGGTCCAGGCTTCCTCTCAGAATGAGAAGGGTTAAGGCCTTAGTCCACCATGCTGGCATGGTCTGAGTTAGCGGACTACACACACCATTGAGAAATGTTTGGGCCCTCAGGTGTGCAGGTTGCCTCACGATGTTTTCCTTCACCGCTTACGCTAAATATAGGTAATCAAATTCAGATCTGTACATGAATTTGAACTGCAGGCTGGTATAGAAGTCCTTCTGCATGGAGGGCAAGCATTAACCCGCTAGGCTATTGTGGTGGTAGCTACCCAGGCGGACCGTATAGATCCTACCACCAAGCGTACTGGGGGCTTACTATGACCTCTTATGAAAACGTTCAAATGCGAGCCAGTCAACTTCCGTTCAAAAGCAGGCCTCCTTTGAATCACTAAAAATCGTACCATGACAGTACTAAAGGTGAACGACGATTGAACCAAGTTGAACGGTAATGCTTGTTAATGGTACGAAAAGTCTGTACAAAAAAAAAGTGAACGGATTCCGTAAACGTCAACGTAGCAGGCCTGCTCTAACGATGTCATAGTACAAAAAAGCAGCGCAGTTCAACTTCCAGGCAACTTCTGTCCTGCTTTAAGAGGTCAAGTAAGCCCCCTGGGTTTTGTATAATCTTACAACACGCGTCTTTTCCCAGCGTGCGGTGAGTAAGCTTTATACAGCATATAAGGGTAAATACCGTTATCATTCAAACCATGGGTAGTTGACTTATATATAAAAATATAGGACCGAGTACAAAAAAATAAAAAAATATACGCGCGAGAAATGAGCGGCGCGGCGGCGCTACGACGCGGCGTACACACACTCGCTTACGAGACAGCTGACTGACTGGGGTAGCAAACTGTGCGGGGCCGTGCGTCAGGCCACGCGGCGAGTTCCCCGCGCCCCCTCCCGTAGCTTGTTGCCCCCGCGCATAGGGTGAAATGCTTTTGAGGAAAAATGAAAATTAAAAAAAAAAAAAAAGTTATTTTTCATTGATTTTACGTTCTATAAATGAAACCAAACCACTGGTTTCAAGGATAACGGTGTTTACCCTTACAGCCTGTATTATAGTCCCTACACGGCGGGCATTCCTATTATAAACTGAACCGAGCAGGTACCCAACTGTCTCTCTGTAAATACTAAAGGTACCTATTTCAATAACAATAGGCTTGTGTCCATTAAGAATAAATATAATGGATAGGGGTTTATAATGATTAATTATATTATGGAGAAAATAACAAACAATTTTAATTATTAAAAGCGTTAAAGATTAATAATATTTTTAAAAAATAAATTTCGTAAAATGAAACCTTTAGTCACGTGACAGTGAACACCAATCAGAAAGCGTTACGTCACGCCGTGCGAAACTCCAATCTTGTCTTTGACGTTTCGAGTATCACTACCGGTTCTTGATAAAATTTTGGTTTTTAACAATTAATATCAAGTTGATACAGTTTTTGCTACTTAATTATAATTTGAAAGAATTAACCATGGAATCTGGATTCAGCAAAGCAGACAGTAATAATTTGCCCAGAATCGATGCCGTTATGCTTGGAAATTTTTTCGCGTCGAACAGTGACTTTTGCTCATCTGAATTTCGCAATGTTAAAACTTCCTTGTAAGTATAAAATATTTATTATAAGCTTAAATGCTATGTGACATTTCAGTTCGGTACACAGTATCTATAAGAGAACAACTTGGAGTACAACTTTCTTTTGATTCATTCAGACACTCTTCTATTATCATCTTTCTTTGTTTTTTTAGAATATATGGCCGTTCTGTACTGCTGCATGTTTGTTTTCTTCTGTCTTCTTGACATCCAAATTTACTTGGCATACAACCTGGTTTCATGCGCACTTGTGATACTGTTCCCTTCATATGATACTCCATATAATTAATCATATCATTTGGCAACTAGAATAATAAAAAGAGTATGTTTGTAACATTAATTAGAAAACTAAAATAAAACGTTCACTCCTAAAAGTGAAACAACTTAACCTGAACTCATGTACCTATTTCTTATTTAGAAAATAGGGATTCTACAAAACACATCTAGTTTGCTCGAATTAAGTAATAGATTGTATTGTGTGAAATACTTACATCAAAATGATCTTCACAAAAATACATTCTTGAACCTGTTGATAAAGTATGAGCATCATCTCTTCTTGCAAGTTTAAGCCACTTTTTCCGTATTTCTCCATTGTTTGGAACATATACAGGGCGTCCCACGACTTTGCCACATGGAGGGGAAGTACCTTAAATACTGTAGATAGAAAAAATTACTGAATGAAGACTTCATTTTTATTTTAAAAACAATACGAACTGCATTCAAAGAATTTTAAATAATCACCTGTCTGAACCGGGAATCGAACCCGCTAAATGTGAAAATAAAAAAAAACTAATTTTATTGTACTAATCGAAAGGCTCGATTACATACATTTATTTCTTCTAAGTAACATAGCATCTAAAATAAAAAGGAACACCATAAAATTTAACATTTAACTTAAAATTTTGTTCAGAATAATGAATAGCATTCTCTCTGACTATGTCGTGCTTATAACAACTGACTTTATGCACTACTGCTTTATTACTATTTCGAAGTATTATTTCAAATAATTTCACTACCTATGAAAAATGAAATAAATCAACGGTAAGCGAGATAGTTACAATTTGTACACAATAGGAAGAGACACATTTTGAGTATTTAATAAATTAAATTGTTTGTAAGTTGCACAGTTAAACGTGTCTTATTATTTCAAATAAATGTTAAATTTCATGGTGTTCCTTTTATTTTAGAAGCTATGTTAATTAGAAGAAATAAATGTATCTGATCGAGCCTTTCGATTAGTACAATAAAATTACAGTTTTTTTTTGTTTTCCCATTTAGCAGGTTCGATTCCCGGTTCAGACAGGTGATTATTTAAAATTCTTTGAATGCAGTTTGTATTGTTTTTAAAATAAAAATGAAGTCTTCATTCAGTATTTTTTTCTATCTACAGTATTTAAGGTACTTCCCCTCCATGTGGCAAAGTCGTGGGACGCCCTGTATATAAATAACTTGTTTGGCGTTTTTATAGTCGTGCTATCACACTGGGGCACTATACAGTACTTATAATATGAGAAATTCATTTTTAAACGATAAAAACTAGCTATAACGTACGAAGACACGATCGCTCTTTGGTTTGTTTCGCACGGCGTGACGTCATTCAAGACGCCATGACAGTCTTGTGCGTTTTGGAACCAAATTGAAATTGGTTTTTTAAAACGCGAAATTTATAATGTAAACGCTCGATTAAAAATAAATAAACCTTTTTTTTCGATAAAATGCCTAATAAGCTAAAATATTAAGCAGTTATTGAAATTTTGTCAACTAGCCTATTCCAGACTTAATATTGCCTATTTACCATCAAATAGAAAACGTCAATCTATAAAGACGTTTTAAAAATAAAAGGACAGTCAGCAACCCTAATGAGCGAAGACCAATACTCATGTACCTTATATGGTACACGAACATACGAAAGCCAGCGATATTTAGCGACTCGACCAATAATTTATTGGACAAGACATAAATTAAAAATGAACTTATTTAATTAGTAGCTTTTTTCGTAGAAAGCTATAATTCAGGACGGTTAAGTGGCGATTAAGTTAATCGGCGGTTTAAATGTTAAATAAATAATAAAAGGTATGGTCATGGCCGTTTCCTTATGCCCGACAGTTTTGTATATAGGATACTGGATCAGCAGATACGTGGATCAACTTTGTTTATTTATAAGCTTTAGTAATAATACGACCAACTTTGCTGACTGGCTAATCTTTTCACCACTGGCATGAGCTATTCTCATATAGCTCCTGCCGACACGGAAGAAGAAGAATATATTCTGTTCAATGTGCAGGCATACAGTGACGCTCAGGTGTACATGATTGCCTGTTAGCGTTCCTCATTTTGAGGGTTCCGTACCCAAATGGACCTTCTCGCCGGCTCTCCTTCATAGGACCAACTTCTTAGAATCATCATCATCTGCCTAGCCTTTTTCTCAACTATGTTGGGGTCGGCTTCCAGTCGAACCGGATGCAGCTGAATATCAGTATTTTACATGGAGCGACTGCCTATCAGACCTCCACAACCCAGTAACTGGGTAATACGATACTCTTGGTAAGACTGGTTGTCACACTTTCTGGCTTCTGACCAACAGTAACGACTGTCAAAGATCTACAAATGACAGCCGGGACCAACGGCTTTACGTGCTTTCCGAGGCACGGAGGAAACTCGCTATGGTAAATGGTCACCCATCCACAGACCAACCTCGGCAAGCGTGGCTTAACCCGGAAGATCGGTCTATGCGGCTGTAATTATTTAGCCACGAGCTCCTCGTAGGACCAACTTCTTAGAATCGTGCAACGAAATTCATGACGTTTCAAAAGTGCTTGAAAATCGCTTTTTATTATTTAACTCGGTCGCGTTGGGCCCTAGTCGCACCAAGTGGTTAGCGCAGACATCGTCTAAGGCCCCTGGACCACGGCGACTTTTTGTAGCGATGTTGTCGCGCGTTTTGTAAACGCGCTTCTGCATCGCTGCTATATACAGGGTGTAAAAAGACCCATCACATAGTCGAAATATACGCACTCTGTACATCAAACTAAATTACATTGACCAAAAATAATTGCTGGGAAACGACTTTCATTTTTTGGCATGAAAAAAACGCTTTTTTTTGTAGCGCGCAAATTACGGTTGTGGCGATGCCGCGCGTTTGCATGCGTGCAGCGGCCACTCAGCCGAGCCAAGGCGGTCGTGTGCGTTTGATATTCATTGCGTTTTTGTAACTTCAAATGCGTAATTTGTTAGGAAAAATTGAAATTTTTGATAATGTTTGTATGGAAGAAAGTTTAGTATTATGACACGCAAATCGTTTTTGGAAAAAACTAAAAAAAAATGTGTACTTTGACCTTCAATATCTCCAAAACCAATGATTTCCCAGGTATGGTTTGTTCGAAAAAAATGATTCCGATGATGGGTAGAATACGTGGTTTTCGTTATCGTTAAGGGTCTTTTACACCCGATATAGCATACAGAATCTGGGCGAAGGTTCACAGCCAGCGACAGCATCGCGGCTGTATCGATACACAAGCACGACAGCATCGCTACAAAAGTCGCCGTGGGCGAGGCCTCTGATATGGAGCACACAAATTCAAGTAACAGAGATATAGAGGGATTCCCCTATACCCTTCTGGCTCTCACATACACACGACGGAACACAGTAAACTGCTTGGCGCCAGACTTTAATGTGAAGGTGGTAGCTAGCCAATCGGACTGCACAGGGGCCTAATTCTCCTAAAATAAATTGTTGCCGAACCACAACCGTCAGTCAGTTTTTGTTTTCGAAAACTTTCAAAATGATTGATTTTGTTTTTTGTGTCAAACAATTTGATAGCTTTTGAAATTGAGAACTGTCTGAATGAACGGTTCGGCCTTGGTTCGGTTGTGATTTATCAAGATTTATTTTAGGAGAATTGGGCCCCAGATCCTACCACCAAGCGTGCTGGGTTCTGTTGAATATTACAACACGCGTCAATTCCTATCGTGCGGTCAGTAAATTTTATATTCTAGCCCGTCACCTCACGTTTATTATTATTATTAAAATAAAAAAAACTTCGAACTGGAACCTGAAAAAAGGGTGCCAAAGGGAATCTATTACCACAGTGTACCTACTTACTACATACAGTGGGTCAACGCCCATACATTTGACAGGTCCTATGAAATGTCAAAATTGGTAACACTTGTCAAAGGGTTGTCACATAAAATAAATTACACAAACTTTGTCAAACAAACGTCCAAATTAATTAACGTTTAATAGAAACGGTGACACGCATAAAGAAACCCACGCATGCGTAATTTTGACGATTGACAAAATAATGCAAAGGTATGTAGCAGCAGTTTCGCCATCTTATCCTGGAATATTCTAACAATATTTAAAACTACAAATTTTGTCGAGGTTACAGTCGCAGTTGCTAACGCTTGCGGGGGTAGGTAAGAGTCATAAATTATTCGCAAGTCTACGATGGAGTCATAGAAAATTACTTATTATTCATGGTTATTACTTCTATGGTTTTCGTGAGTG
Organism: Amphipyra tragopoginis; assembly: GCA_905220435.1. Classification (NCBI taxonomy): domain Eukaryota; kingdom Metazoa; phylum Arthropoda; class Insecta; order Lepidoptera; family Noctuidae; genus Amphipyra; species Amphipyra tragopoginis. The sequence continues at coordinate 1,390,465 of HG992010.1, read as the reverse complement.
CTGATGCCGGAAATAAAGCCTAAGTATTCCTCGATAATACAAGGCGGTCAAAAAAATTTACCAGTTAAATGAGATTTGCCAGGTAAAACGTGGTCCCTATCTTTGTGTTTGAGAATTGATCTTGTTTTTGTAATCAGCGTCCCTGAAAATCATGGATTTGAAACCCATGACGGCTAATTTGAATTTTTTATGGCCGCCATCTTGCATATAGATTTTGACCTCATTTTCGGCATCAGCATCCCCGAAAACCATGGAAATGACACCCATGATAGTTAAATTGAAATTTTAATAGCCGCCATCTTGGAAATGGATTTTGACCTCATTTTCGGCATCAGCATCCCCGAAAACCATGGAAATGACACCCATGATGGTTAAATTGAAATTTTAATAGCCGCCATCTTGGAAATGGATTTTGACCTCAATTTCGGCATCAGTACCCCCGAAAACCATAGAAATGACACCCGTGACGACGAATTTGACATTTTTGTAGCCGCCATCTTGGATTTAGATTTTGACCTCATTTTCGGCATCCGCACCCCAGAAAACCTTGGATTTGACATCCATGATGATTAATTTACTAATTTTCATGGCTTCTTGGATTTGGATTTTGACGTTATTTTCGGCATCAGTGACCCCGAAAACCATGAAATTGACACCCAGGATGATTACATGAAAATTTTCATGACCGCCATCTTGGATTTGGATTTTGACGTCATTTTCGGCGTCAATGACCCCGAAAACCGTGGAAATGACTTCCCACGAACAATCATTTGAAAATGTATGTATGCCGCCATCTTGGATTAGTAAACAGACTTTATAATAAAATTCTCGTAATAGGTACACATAATATCAATAATCTTCTTATATATAAAAATGAATCGCAAAATGTGTTGGTAAGCGCATAACTCAACAACGCCTGGACCAATTTCCCTATTTTTTTTTTGTTTTGTTCGTAATTGTCAGGAGAAGGTTCTTATGAAAAAAAATTTTGATAAAAAAAAAAAAAGAAAAACTAAGTATCGGTAGGTAGTAGGTAGGTAGTAGGTAGGTAGTAGGTAGGTAGTAGGTAGGTAGTAGGTAGGTAGTAGGTAGGTAGTAGGTAGGTAGTAGGTAGGTAGTAGGTAGGTAGTAGGTAGGTAGTAGGTAGGTAGTAGGTAGGTAGTAGGTAGGTAGTAGGTAGGTAGTAGGTAGGTAGTAGGTAGGTAGTAGGTAGGTAGTAGGTAGGTAGTAGGTAGGTAGTAGGTAGGTAGTAGGTAGGTAGTAGGTAGGTAGTAGGTAGGTAGTAGGTAGGTAGTAGGTAGGTAGTAGGTAGGTAGTAGGTAGGTAGTAGGTAGGTAGTAGGTAGGTAGTAGGTAGGTAGTAGGTAGGTAGTAGGTAGGTAGTAGGTAGGTAGTAGGTAGGTAGTAGGTAGGTAGTAGGTAGGTAGTAGGTAGGTAGTAGGTAGGTAGTAGGTAGGTAGTAGGTAGGTAGTAGGTAGGTAGTAGGTAGGTAGTAGGTAGGTAGTAGGTAGGTAGTAGGTAGGTAGTAGGTAGGTAGTAGGTAGGTAGTAGGTAGGTAGTAGGTAGGTAGTAGGTAGGTAGTAGGTAGGTAGTAGGTAGGTAGTAGGTAGGTAGTAGGTAGGTAGTAGGTAGGTAGTAGGTAGGTAGTAGGTAGGTAGTAGGTAGGTAGTAGGTAGGTAGTAGGTAGGTAGTAGGTAGGTAGTAGGTAGGTAGTAGGTAGGTAGTAGGTGGGTAGTAGGTAGGAAAAAGTGCATTGCAACGCATGCGGGTACAGCTAGTAAATTAATATAATTTCTATGAACGATAGCAATCAAATTTGAAATCAAAAAGTGCGAGCCCTGGAATTTATGTCCCGAGTAGCAGTATGGCTACTCGGGACATAACCTCCGCCCCTTCACCCCGCAACCCCCCGCACGATTGCTCTGTGACAATGTTCTACGTTGACCGACTGTAAGGAGTAAGATATAGGTAGACTGTGCTATTACTAAGATTGTCTCTCAGTCTATCATAAGGATAGGTATATCTTGGCAGCCGTTAAAGGTAGCCAGTTGAAATTTTCACATGTAATGTGTTATGTTATTGTGGAATGTTATGTGTTAAATCTTGCACCTCTGCAAATTGCGCCAAAGCGCGTGAGACTTGGTAACTTAATCTTAATTAAGACATTACATGGTATAACCACAGTGTACCTACTTATTACATACAGTGGGTCAACGCCCATACATTTGACAGGTCCTATGAAATGTCAAAATTGGTAACACTTGTCAAAGGGTTGTCACATAAAACAAATTATACAAACTTTATCAAACAAACGTCCAAATTAATTAACGTTTTATAGAAACAGTGACACGCAAAAAGAAAACCACGCATGCGTAATTTTGACGATTGACAAAATAATGCAAAGGTATGTAGCAGCAGTTTCGCCATCTTATCCTGGAATATTCTAACAATATTTAAAACTACAAATTTTGTCGAGGTTACAGTCACAGTGGCTAATGCTTACAGGGGTAGGTAAGAGTCATAAATTATTCGCAAGTCCACGATGGAGTCATAGAAAATTACTTATTATTCATGGTTATACTAATTCTATGGTTTTCGTGGGTGCTGATGCCGGAAATAAAGCCTAAGTATTCCTCGATAACAAAACGGCGGTCAAAAAACATTTACCAATTAAATGAGATTTGCCAGGTAAAACGTGATCCCTATCTTGGCATTTGAGAATTGATCTTGTTTTTGTAATCAGCGTCCCCGACAATCATGGATTTGACACCAATGACGGCTAATTTGAATTTTTTATGGCCGCCATCTTACATATAGATTTTGACCTCATTTTCGGCATCAGCATCCCCGAAAACCATGGAAATGACACCCATGATGGTTAAATTGAAATTTTAATAGCCGCCATCTCGGAAATGGATTTTGACCTCATTTTCGGCATCAGCATCCCCGAAAACCATGGAAATGACACCCATGATGGTTAAATTGAAATTTTAATAGCCGCCATGTTGGAAATGGATTTTGACCTCATTTTCGGCATCAGCATCCCCGAAAACCATGGAAATGACACCCATGATGGTTAAATTGAAATTTTAATAGCCGCCATCTTGGAAATGGATTTTGACCTCAATTTCGGCATCAGTACCCCCCGAAAACCATGGAAATGATACCCGTGACAACGAATTTGACATTTTTATAGCCGCCATCTTGGATTTCGATTATGACTTCATTTTCGGCATTCGCACCCCAGAAAACCTTGGATTTGACATCCATGACGACTAATTTACTAATTTTCATGACCGCCATCTTGGATTTGGATTTTGACGTTATTTTCGGCATCAGTGACCCCGAAAACCATGAAATTAACACCCATGATGATTAGATGAAAATGTTGATGGCCGCCATCTTGGATTTGGATTTTGACGTTATTTTCGGCATCAGTGACCCCGAAAACTATGAAATTGACACCCAGGATGATTACATGAAAATTTTCATGGTCGCCATCTTGGATTTGGATTTTGACGTCATTTTCGGCATCAATGACCCCAAAAACCGTGGAAATGACTTCCCACGAACAATCATTTGAAAATGTATGTCTGCCGCCATTTTGGATTAGTAAACAGACTTTATAATAAAATTCTCGTAATAGATACACTTACATACCTAATTATCAATAATAAATTAATATAATTTCTATGAACGATATCAATCTAAATTGAAATCAAAAAGTGCGAGCCCTGGAATTTATGTCCCGAGTAGCAGTATGGCTACTCGGGACATAACCTCCGCCCCTTCACCCCGCAACCCCCCGCACGATTGCTCTGCGACAATGTTCTACGTTGACCGACTGTAAGGAGTAAGATATAGGTAGACTGTGGTATAACTATATGTTTTACTAGGTATTTTATAACCATGACAGTGACCTAGCGGTCACGTGATTGGCCCAAAACTACGTCATCGGCTGTGGATGCTGCCACTATATATGTATAAATAAATTACCTGAGCAAAATGAATTTTTCACTTCTTTGTTTCTATAAAAAACTATTTTGAACAAATAATTTTATAGTTTACGTTTTTAACTAAATATGCAGGGTGTAAACGAGTTCGTGTAATTCTTTCAAACCACGTGATGTACTGGTGACACTGGTTTTTTCAGTTTCAGCAAAAATATTTTTTCATGAAAATAACCTGATTTTCTGTTTCCGAACATTTTAGCGCTTCAAGTTAACTGACTGCACAGAGCAATATTGTGCTAGTCGTGCCTGCCAACTGTGTCGCCGCCATGCTTTCATTCATTTAGGCGTGGCATCGAAATGTTCTATCACATAAAATTATTTTATTGCAAAAAATATTTTTGTTTATCTTTTTAATGAAACTTTGTTAGGTGGTTTAGATGAGATGACTGAACCACACCGCAAGAAAAAAAAGTGTTTTTATTTTTAATAAAAAATCTCTTAATTTGTATTGAAGATGTTAAAAAATGGCAACACTGATCGTGGCATTCGTGACGTAATCTTGGGCCGTCGCGGGAACAGAATACTTGGGGCCCAATTCTCTTACAATAAATTGTTGCCAAACGCAATCGAACCGCAACCGTCAGTCAGTTTTTGTTTTCGAAAACTTTCAAAATGATTGATTTTGTTTTTTGTGTCGAATAATTTGATAGCTTTTGAAATTGAGAACTGTCTGAATGAACGGTTCGGCCTTGGTTCGATTTGATTTATCAAGATTTATTTTAGGAGAATTAGGCCCCTGGTTTTATTACACCATGAGACTTTACATTACAACACAACCAAAAATATCCCAATACATAACAATTCTCTATTAAAAGAAACCTTCTTAACAACTATTACGTAAAACTAATTACCATACAATCGCTTGTGCAAGTATTGTAGAGAAACTTGTTATAATTAGTGACCGCAATGAGTACACTGAGGTCATTTTGACCGAAGTTGACCGCAAAATTTACGTACTGTATGAAATGTGGTATGAAGGGTTCCGCCCTTTATGGTGTGAAATTAGGGTTATTTAAAAAAAAAAAACTCGACTGTACTTACTTTTTTTCGGGATGAAAGGTACCCTATGTCCGTTTCTATACACCTGACAACGTATATGCAAAATTTCAGGATGATCGGTTCAGTGGTTTAGGCGTGAAAAGGTAACAAACAAACGAACTTTCGAATTTGAATTTCGAATATGAGATAGGATAGCCGTATTTTGATAATATGTCATAAAATGTATGCCGCTGTTTTTCTTCCAATCTCAAGAAGATTAGTGTCGGCCATATAAGGAGCTTTAAATGTCAAAATTATTTTAATTTACTTAATTAATTACAACACAAATAGTTCCTTGTCTCTACAAATATAGACTTGATAGAACAGGAGTGTGTATGACCATGTATGCCATATTGACATAACGTGAGCCTTGGCTGTCAAAAGTGGTTCTGCCCACGCAACGGTAAATAATGGCTGTTCAAAGTTGAATATTTTAGGCCTTTTTTGGACGTTTTTTTTTTCTATACAGTGTGTAATGAATTCGTGTAATTCTTTAAAACCACATTAGCTATTACTGGTATAGATTAAAACCGCACGGGATTTAGCTGAACCGGTCCCAGGACGACACCCGCTTCAAGCGACTTTGAACTCTAATTCAGGTTATAATTAGAGTTCAAAGTCGCTTGAAGCGGGTGTCGTCCTGGGACGACGGCGGGGCGTTCGGGGCGTTACCGGTTAATCACGACATATTATAAAACAAAGTCGCATCCCGCTGTCTGTCCCTATGTATGCTTAGATCTTTAAAACTACGCAACGGATTTTGATGCGGTTTTTGCAATAGATAGAATGATTCAAGAAGGAGGTTTTAAGCTATAAAACGTACACATGCGAAGCCGGAGCGGGTCGCTAGTTAAAAATAAAATCTTATTTTTTTCTTGCGGCACTGTTTACTTTTCGTGTCTAAAAAAAGTATTTTTTTTTGCATTTTTTTTTTAATCTTTTGGAACTCTTCGATGCAACGGCCCTGTAAACACCAAAGCGGAGAGGAGAAAAGATCTCTCGAACAACCAATAGGATTGCGTTATTTTCAAATCTCTCCGCTTAGCTTCAACTCAAAACGAAATCCTATTGGTTGTTTACGAGACATCTCCTCTCCTCTCCGCTTTGATGGAAACAGGGCCGTGTGGCATCGAAGTTTTCCAAAAGAGAGAAAAAAAATTGCAAAAAAATATATTCTTTTACGCTTTGGTGGATAATGAATGAAAGCACGGCTGCACAGCTGGCGAGCACGACTGGTGCGATATCGCTCCGTGCCGTCAGTTAACTCGTGGCACTAAAATAACGCAGAAACAGAAAACCAGGTTTTTTTTCTTTTTCATCTTATTTTCTTGATCTATCTGTGTCACCAGTAGATCACGCGGTTTGAAGGAATTACACGAATTCGTTTACGCCCTGTATACAAGGTGTAACAATTAAACAAAAACCATAAAGTTTAGAGATTTGCGTGGTAATTATTGTAACTTTGAATGATAGATTGAGGAATGATGTGATAAGACAAAGTTGCGGTATAAAAGATGATGTATAGTAACAAAAATTTAAAGGAGTAAGTATGCTTAGGTGGTTTGGTAATGTAGAGAGAATGAGTGAGCGGTGATAAACAAAATCAATTTATAAGGCGGATGTCAGTGGAAACGCCAGTAGAGAACGTCCTACAAGGATATACAACGATTTTATTGGTGATGTTCTCCAAAAGGGACAGGTGTGTAGTACTCTCAACCGGCGTGCGTGTATGACAAGATGTATGAACGTGGACGAAGCGAAAGGAGTATGGAAGGATGGTAGCATGTGGCGTTGTATAGTTTCTGCCTACGCCCATCGGATAAAGGCGTGAGGTTATGTATGTATGTGTATTCACCGTGGACCTGAAGTACCCGAAAAATTTTAACCATCGATTCCGATGCCTAATTTGAGAAGAAAAGTTAGGATATAGTTTTTTGAACAAAGCTTAATTTTAGAAATATTCATTATTTACGGAAATTGACAAATCAAAAATAATATCTATGGTAACAAGTTCTATGATCGCTGCGTTGCAACTTTTGTCAGACCATACCCTACTCGCCGTATGTTAAATTGTCGGGGAGTGTTGTGAACTGAGAAGTTTCTTTTCCATGGTCACCATAATTTAAAAATGGTGCCATTTAACCTAAAGTATTGTTTACAAGCAAGTACTAAAGGTAATTGATCTATTATGTACAGAAAAATACCTATAAAAAATATATATATGTATAATAGTATTAAAATAAACAACCCAATAATAAAAATCACTAAGTACACGAATAAAAGTACTCTAATTAAAAAATACGCGTTCGTTCGTGACTGCGGTAAACATAAACATCACTCAACTTTGCTGAACATTACTCGACATGGCTCAACAAGTTCAGGCTCAACTTGTCTCGAGTGCCTGTTCATGGGAAAAAGTTCCCTTTGTTTTTAATTTTTAAATACTTAACGTGGAGGGGACTTGTCAAAGTACTGTGTGTCTTGCTTGCTGGAGAAAGTATATGGAAATACGTAAAGACGTAGAGATGGGGTAATTATAAAGACAGGATGCACTTGTTGTTGCTAACATGTCTTTGACTTTTTGTAGCCACAGGGTGTTTTGAAAAGGGCCGAAAATTTATTTTTAAAGACACATTGTCAGTCGATTAAATGTTCTTTGAAGTAAAGACTGTTAGAACAAATTGTTACTCTATTAATAATACTTTCGACAGATAAAGAAATTAAATATCAAGACTTGGCACACGAGGTTGTCGCCATGTGGGATGTTGATTCAGCAGTAATTGTGCCGATAGTAGTTACGGCGAATGGCTTAATAGCCAAGAGCCTCGACCAACACCTTAAGAGGCTCTCGTTGGGCGGTTGGATCAAGGGCCTGATACAGAAAGCGGTACTTCTCGACACGGCGCGTATTGTTAGGAGGTTCCTCTCTCTGAGGCCCTGACCGCCGGTAGCTTGGACCCTGTTCCCGATGCCGGTGGGCTACTATTTTATATATTTTTAAATGTTTTTATTTGTATTTTAATATTTAAAAATGTATCAAATATGTTATAAAATGAATAAAGGGAATAATAATACTTTCGACTAGACGTTAATCGAACACATGCCCTTCAAATAAAAGTTTCGGGCCCTTTTTCAAACGCATTTGAACAACATTAAATAAATCGATTTACAATCAGCCCATTGCTGTCCCACTGTTGGGCACGGGCATTTTCTCAGAATGAGAAAGGTTTAGGTTTATCCACCATGCTGATCTGGTACCGATTGGCGGACTAAACACACCGTCAAGAACATTTTTTTGTAGTGCTCTCAGGCGTATAAGTTTCCTCACGATGTTTTTCCTTCACTGTTAACGCAAATGATAAAAAAAATGTGATACGCACATGAATTCGAAAAGTCAGGTTGCGGGGTCGAATAGGTCTGCCATTCGTCCGTGTTTCCCCGGATTTGTCCTAGTTTAGAAGGGGCGTCCGGGGACGTCCGGGGATTCTCAAAACGTGTCCGGGTGTCGCGTTGGCAGTTTCGTTAGTTTTCCATTCCAATAATTAGTTTCGCGCAACACTTACACACGTACCTATGTAACTTGAGGACTTACTTAGCAATGCTTAGTTAAAAATAAAAACATACGTTTTGACTATTTTAATATATAAAAAATAAAGTTTCATTTTTATTCAAGCGCTTCTTCGTAAAGGGGAATGCCAAGATTTCCTTTACGACTCGGCCAGAATGGACAAAGATGAAACATATCTTATTAAAAAGGGCAAATATTGTAGAATGTATTACAATATCCACATTCCCGCTGGAAGTACACCAAGAAAAGTTATAGGTCGATAAAGTTGACCTTAATAGTAGATTTTTAACCTAGGGAAGAAAAGTAATTCGAAAATCGAACTAAAATTTTCTTTATACTCCGTCTACATTTTCATGAATATTTTTTTAACCATTATTGTATTGATAGACTTTCAACATTTTTGTAAAAATCTTAATATTATTGTTTGATTAAAGCATTTATTTATGTAAGTAACAAAATTGAACCATTTTTGGTCAGAATAGTACCTAAATAACCAAACCAAAACCAAAGCAAAATAAATCTTAAATTATTTTCAAATTGTCGTTTATTGACGTTGCCATGGCAACGATGGTAAAACATGCATGTCTTAATACCAAATTATATTAAATCATACTTAGTATTTTATTTAACAAAAATCTTGCCCAACCGGAATCCATAATATTGTATTCACGATAGGAATATTATACGTATAATATGGTTACTTACTTCGATACAGATACTTACTTTGTCGCATTTAATCGTAACAAATAAATGGAAGTTATTTTAATTGTGACAAAGGTGTTGTCGCCATTAAAATAAAATCATAACAATATTCGATTTTCAACGTAATCGATTATCAAGTATGTATATAATCGAATGGAATATAAAATAAAAAAGAAATACAGTAATAATAGCATGTTTGAAAATTATTTCATAATATTAGAAATATTAGTTTAAAATTAGTATAAATCAAAGAGATTAATTAAATATGATAACTAACATTATTGAATGTCTTTGGTACCTATACATACTCAGCATAATAAAATATTATGTTATTTATTGTGTTTCGTATAAGAAAAAGTAGCCCGTTTATAATAAATCACAAGAATAGTGAAAACCTGTTGTGTAGTAGTGGTTACTAGGATTATTCGTTACAGTTTATTGCTAATAAAGCTTAGTACTATAATTAGTTGCTATTAATGGAAGAGCACAATTCACATATCTCAAACAAGAAAAATGAATAAAAATAAATACTTTGTTACCTAAATAACATGATATTATTATGATATAATTATTTACAATTACATATTGTTTCATGGTTGTAATCGATTTATAAATGTAATTTTAGTATCGATATTATTATATTTTTATACTGTGCAACATTTCTATTTGCAGTTGTAGATAAAAAAAGCGTTGAAACTTACTAACCAATATATTAAAATACTATTTAAAATGACTATCCGACGGTGTACTTCTCCAGACTTTATTTATATTGCATAAATCTTACAAAAAATAAACGCGAATTATCAAAATTACGGCACGTCTGTTCATACTACTTTGTATTGGCCGGATCTTGGCATTCCCCTTTCCCTATTTTGACCCCAACATAGTTGGGAAAAGGCTACGTAGAACATTTGTCCACATAAATATTCGAATTTATTTGATGCATCCGTTTCCGAAATTCACATTTCAGATTTCGGACGTGAGCTTTGTTTTTCATTGTAATCCTTTCATAAATACCTTCAAAAGTTGATAACTGATAAAACCACAATTCTCACATTTTCACGAGAGTACAATATTTTACATAAAAATTAATGTTTAATTCTTTTTTGATACACATTAATCCTCGCTCTGAGAGTATCTTTTTATCTTTATGTAACATGTTTAAGCTCTCATTTGCATATTTCATTGAAACACAAATTTTTTCTTCGTTTATTTTCCTCTACTCATTTTTCTGTTATTTTAAAAGCTTTTAACATTTTCCGAGTAATACGAACACGTGTTACGGGTTAAATACAATTTACGAAAATATTCAGAATATTTTTCGTACATAAAATAAATACACGGATTAATATTCGAAGTTTATTTAAATTTTTGGTTCTTTTGATTGAAACCGAACGTGCGCTTTAATTAACGAGAATTATTTTGTAATTTTAGTTTCGATATACAATCGGATTTAATTTTACTGTTAAGTTGAATAATTGGACTATGGTGTGGTTTATTTATTGTATTGCAATATAATAATTGTATATTGTTAATATATTTGTTATATTTTAAGAGGAGAGTCCTTAAGAAACACCTGAAAAGGCACTTACTGTTTTCAAAATTTCTATAAACTCTCCGCATGGAATTACATAAAAAAAATAATGAAGAACCTTAATAGATGTGCCAACAGTTTCACCGCGACATATTTGCGAAATCATCATTCATTTCGAGAAAAAAAAATGTTAAATTCCCTCAAAAACATCTAAATCGACCTTTTCTATTTGCAGAATTTACTTAATTTTAAAGGACTATATAAAAATCTATTTAGTTTAATCGTGACACGAAAATATGAATAACACGTCTACCGTTTTATTATTTTAATAAATCAAACCAAATGAGAGTAATCTACGTCTGAACATTGTTAATTTTTTACGGAAATTGTTTTCCGTTCCCCATACATTTTAGTATGGAGCAATACTCTCCCGTAATTTGTTTTATAAAAGAGTACACACGCGAAAAATTTTCAGTGCCATCCTAGAATCCAAGGTGACAGCACGTCCGTTTATAATTCGAACCGAGCTCTCGAAACATCTACGCACAAGGCATAAGGGTGGGTTGCGAGTGTCGTGACATGACTGCATTTTTTCACTCTTTGAACAATAAGACAGACGACTCGGACAGTGACCGAATTGACACATTTTAATTTCAATATTTTTTTCACTGAATATTTGGACACCATCAAATTATTGAAGCTTTTTAGTACAGTCCGATGAAAAAGTATATGTGACAAAAAAAGCGTTACCAAAAAAACTATTTGTGGCTTTAAGGTGGCATTTTTCAGTAATAAATAGCTTTGTGGACTCACCACTTTGAACTGCACCAAAATATTCCTCGAAACGCACCAACGATGAAACATAGAGAAGAAAGAGCATGAAGGATTCGTAGTGAATTATATCGATAACGTTTTAAAATTCAGTTGCCCCTTATTGTTTATTTATTAAAACTACTAGGAAAGCAGAAATGAACTGCAACTAGGTGCTTAAGCGACTTACCTCCGGTTTCTGAATTGAGAATTCTAGGATAAGCAGTACTTAAGTAACATTTGAGTACAGAGTTGTCAAAAAAATGACGGATTTTAAAGCATTTTTTTGACAACTCCGTACTCAAATACTACATAAGTATTGCTTATCTTGAATTCTTAATTCAGAAATCGGAGGTTACTACTTAGCCCAATAATGGTAAAAATATAGGTTTTGAAATTGATCATTTGTCGTTTTCAAAAGTACCAGGGTGACAGAAATGAACAAAAAATGGGCGCCTAAACGATGTCACTAAGTTGTGCACCAACGATTAAACACAAAGAGGAATATAAAGTATTCGTTATTATTCTTATATAAAATAAGATAGAAAACTTAAAACTGTCCTATATATCTTACCTTATAGGTCACTGTCACTTAGTCAGATCGTCTAAGCGCCTATTTTCTGTTAATTTCTGTCACCCTGGTACTTTTCAAAACAACAATTGATTCAATTTCAAAACCTGTATTTTTACCATTATTGAGCTAAGTAGTAACCTCCGGTTTCTGAATTGAGAATTCTAGGATAAGCAAGCAGTACTTAAGTAACATTTGAGTACGGAGTTGTCAAAAAAATTACGTATTTTAAAGCATCTTTTCGACAACTCAGTACTCAAATACTACATAAGTATTGCTTATCCCGAATTTAATTCAGAAACCGGAGGTAAGTCGCTTAAGCACCTAGTTCCAGTTCATTTCTGCTTTCCTGGTAGTTTTAATAAATAAACAACAGTTGACACACACACAGTTGAAACACATAATCAAGCAAACACAAAAAGCACAAAATGGTCATTTTATACATAATTCTGAAAACAAGAGCAAAGCTATGTGGAGTATAATTAATACACAGAAAGCAAATCACCTAAAAGAAGGAATAAACCAGTTAGTGATACACAATAAAGTTATAAACAGTCCAGAACAAATAGCGGAATCATTTAATGAATATTTTATAAACCAAATTCAATCTCAGAGTGACATTAACTACAATAATATGCTGACATTTAACACAAATTATAATTCAATATTTATGATACCCACGGTACCCGCTGACATTATTCAAATAATCGATTCTCTGAAAAATACTAATAGCGTTGGATATGACGATATAACCACTAAAGTGATTAAGGCCACATCATCCGTTATTGCTCCAATACTAAGTCACATTGTCAATAATTGTATTGAGAAAGGCATATTTCCCGATAAACTGAAAATCTCTGTTATCAAACCTATGTTTAAAAAAGGTGACAGGCAAGATCCTAGTAACTACAGACCTATTGCATTAATTCCAGTCTTTTCTAAAATATTTGAAAAAATATTACATAAAAGTATATATTCTTTCTTAGAAACCAACAAAATCTTAATCGGTGAACAATATGGTTTCAGGAAAAATAAAAGCATTAATTCCGCTATGTACGCGCTTGTTGAACACGTTCTCACAAATATCGACAATAGAACTCCTGTGGTTGCATTATTTATGGACATGACTAAGGCTTTTGACTATGTCAGCCATAAAATACTCCTAAACAAATTGGAAAAGTGTGGCATCAGAGGCAATATCCTTGAACTTATTAAATCATACCTTGCTAATCGAGAACAATTTGTATCCATTACGAAAATCTGCCCATATACCAAAACAGAAATTATATATACATCTGAATATCGCAAATGCTTATTTGGAGTACCACAGGGCGGTGTCCTTGCACCATTATTGTTCATAGTATATATTAATGACATGCCTGAAATTATTACTAATCCTATGATCTTATTCGCAGATGATAGCACAATATTATTTAAAAGTAAAAATGATGAGACATTCGAAAAAGAGATAAACGATAACCTAAATGACATAATAACCTGGCTAACCAAAAATAACCTAAAAATAAATTTAGAAAAAACAACCTACATTTCGTTTGAACAAAGAGCAAAAAATAAAAAACTAGATGTCCGATATGGTGACAAACCTATTCGGGACACTGATCACACTAAATTCTTAGGTATCTGGATTGATAAAAACCTGAATTGGAAAATACATATTGACAATGTTTGCAAAAAAATTTGCCAGTGTTCCTATGCCCTTTATAACTTAAGAAAAGTAGCAAACCAGGCAACACTGTTAACAGCGTACCACGGATATGTCTCATCAACATTACGCTACGGACTTATGTTTTGGGGGAACTCGCCAGATAGAGAAATGGCGTTCAAAGCACAAAAGAAATGCATAAGGGCAATATGTGGCATACAAAGCACAGATAGTTGTAAACCACATTTTCAAAACCTTCAGTTGCTTACACTTCCGTGTCTTTACATATATGAAATAGCTAGCTATGTTAAAGCAAATCTACATTTATATAACCACCTAAAGAACGAACGCCATAAAAATAAAATATGCATAACACAGCATAAAAAAGCTATTTTTAGTAAAAATATTTTAGGAATGGCACCCAAAATATACAATAAACTGCCTAAACATATCATAGAAATTAAGATTATAGATTTATTTAAAAAACGTTTACACGAATTTTTAGTTGCGAAATGTTATTATACAATTAATGATTATTTGAATGAAAGATGCTAAACCTGCTTCATCCGATTTATTTTGATTCTGTGTTTAATTTATATTATTATAATAAGGTTCTTACGCCATAATTGCGATATGACCTGTACTAATCATAATACTTAAATTGTTTTATTTAATTTCTTATCATTTTGACATTACATTTTATAAAATTGGTATTGACTAAGCATAAAGATTTATTATAAGCATTGTATTGCACCCTCTTGAATTTGTATGGTTCAACGCAAAACATAGACTCGCTATATTGTACTTGTACCTTTTCATTCATTACTGTTACTCTGATTGAGATAATTATGTTATTATGGTTGACATACTTTTATTCTCTCTATTCTTTTATTGTATTGTAGTTTCAATGATTTTAATCTATTTTATGTTTGTTATGTTTACTATTTGCATACCCATATGACGGTAAAATATGGAGAACTATTTTTTAAGAAAAACATCTATGTATCTTTTACCCATGTTTGCAAAGAAATAAATGATTTGATTTGATTTGATTTGATTTGAATTTTAAAACGTCCATCGATATAATTTATCACGAATCCTTTGTTCTCTTCTCTATGTTTCATCGTTGGTGGGTTTCAAGGAATACTTTTGGTGCGGTTCAAAGTGGTTGCGCTTCGAGGAATACCACATCTTTATTTACCCGACTGCCAAAGCACGTATCTATCTATGTATGTGGGTTTATAATATTATTTATTAAAAACGGCTGCTTTAGTTATAATCTGGTTAAAAACTGTTTTTTTTTATAACTATAGGCTGGGCGGAGAACGGATTTCCACAATTATTAAGGTATCGTTGAAAGTTTTTTATCTGACTATACAAAACAGCTTTTTTTATTGGTGTCCGAATCATCAGTGAAAACAATATTGAAATTAAAATATGTCAATTCGGACACTGTGTCCGAATATATTGTGAGTTTTATATAGGTATATATATTTTTCACTTTGAGATCACGGCTCATCTTCCGTGCGGAAGATGTCCGGTCCTTTGGAAGGCATACACGGGGACACAGGTCCAACGCGCAGAGGCCCCAGTGAGAACTTTTTCACTTATTATTAGTATAATGATTTCCTTATTTTACCACGTTTCATAGTTACGTCAAGGCCGTGGGCAGACTTGTAAATTTTGACGTTTGATAGCTTGTCAGCTGAAGGGTTCTCTATTTCTTGTTAATATATTTTTCTGCATAATATTACTATTTCAGATAGAAATGGGAAAACGTAAAGAAAATTACAAAAGTTTCATCTTGATTGTATACTTCCGGAAATAACAGATTCAAGATTAGACAGAAAAATGGAAATAAATGAGCCCAATTATTTGATTGAGGCAATTAAAAAACGAGAATCTGAAAGAAAATCAAAGAAACGGAACAGCGAAAATGTTTTATCTGATGTCAGCAGCCCCAAGCAATAAATAAATAAATTAAAGAAAATAATTTTATCAAGCATTAATTTTTGTATGTACACACGGCTACACATCAAGCTATAAATTTACAGTTTACACTGCCCTCTCATTGTAATGAAATCCTATACAATGCGAGATCAGCTTATACTGAAAATGTACAGCTTGATCTGTAGCCGTGTGTACTAAGATGTACCTATAATTTTTTTATAATAAAATATAAGTAATTTTAAAATATCAAACTGAGAAAAAAAAAATACTATACCCAGTAATTGAGTTATGTAGGTACATTAATTGTTTTTCATTACAAATCAATCACACATTATCTCGTTTTCATTTTTATGTTGGCTCTTATCTTCCCTCGCAACATTTACATACCCTAAAATATTCCCAAACAAAAATTATGTGTCATTATATTCGAAAATAGAAACAACGAAAATCAACAATAATATATTACAGTAATTATTCTAAGTTTAAATCTGTCAATACCGATTACACTGTGACCCCACCCTTTGTTCACGACACCAATACTATGGGCACGCGTGCCTCGCGGTGCGGTGAATAAATAGCTAATACATTGCGCGTTTTTTGCAACATACTTACTAGTCCTTCAGAAGCGAACGCGCACTGAAGGTTTATTTAACCCGGCGCGCCACAATATAAACCTTCGGTGCGCTTTTGTTTTTTGGTATGTGTACACTACATTGTGTGATGCAGCTGTATTAGTAGAAATGTCGAAGTGTGGGTTCGAAAATAAGTTCTCACGCTCGCAAACCTCCCTCTTAATGGGACAGGCAGGGTTGTACTGAATCTGATGTAATCTACCTGTTTTAGTAGAATAAAACTAAAAAGAACACAAAAAACATTTCAAATAGTCACGTGTACGTTTATACACATCGTGAACTTAAAAAGCGTATTTCTTTTGGAGAAAAGATTGTAATCAAGAAATATTCAAAACCATAATTTGTATATTTTTGGAGAAACTATGAGTGCAATAGAAGGAAATCTCTTTTGATTTTGTTTAGTGTATACATATTACAAGTGACTGTACATAATTTTAGTTGATATTACATTATTGCATTTAGTATTTTAAAAATGGTAACATCTAATTACTCTAGTATTTTAATTTAGCGTCAGAAAATGAGTAAGAAAAAAACCTGTCTTGTAGTCAAAGTTTCGACACCTCATATTTCCCCGATAAAAAGCAATAAGGCCTAGTGGTGTACCAAAAAACAGCGCCATACTCTTTTTACAAAAGCGCCGCGTCAACACATTTTCTAAGCCAACTTTTACGCGCGAATAATGTTGCAACGTGCTACATTTTCACCCTCACACAAACCAACACAAAGCGAATATTAAATATTGTTCACGATCGATTTAATACACTCTTTCATTTTGCCCATATCCGGTCGCAGATCCGGATAAAAAATGTTATCCGTGTACAAAACAATATGTGTTTTTTTTTTGTTTTGCGTGCACGATGTACAAAGTATTGATTAACGCCCGGCTCTCAGCGGACCCGGGTATAAAAAATAAAAAATCAACAGGACTGCATCGCCTCCGGTTATGCACTCGCAACCGTTCAAACATAGTACGGGCATAATGTATACTGGAAGCGGCTAGTTTAAACTGACCCGCCGTGATCCCTTCTCTGGTATTAAACCCGGGTAAAATGGCAGGGAGCTGTCAGAATACCCGGGTTTTTCGACCATTGGTACCTTTACATGGCCAGGAGGCACGGCAAATGGATTTTTTATTTCCATTCAACGAATCATATGTGTTTACTTTTTTTATTTGTTGGGTCAACGGAACAGAGGATCTATATTTGGCAACAATTTGTTAAGTGTATTCAGTTTCCATTGTAAGTTGATATTGGATTTAAAATGAAACGTGTATAAAAGTTTTTCTGTCATAATTGAACCTGTATGAGATTGATAAATTGTTAGGTGAGTTACACGGGGTGTTAAAATTGCGCTTTTATTACGATGCAGGTTTTTGACATTACGTTCATAACTTTTCTATTGTAGGTGTCGTACTCAATGGTCTGTTTGTCTTTGAAAATTCATAAAAGAGATAATAAATCCCCCAATGACTGCCTCGCTCAGTAAATGAGGCTTTCCTCCATAACAAAGTCGGGATGACGTAATGACAGTAAATGACACAACGTATTCTATATTATGCGTTTTCCCCTATTCCCCTAGATTTAGTTACCTCAAAGTTTAAACTTTTTTTTTTTGGACTACTGTAGGTGGTCCTAGGGGACCATTTCTACGTAACCGGGCAGTTATTGGCGAGACCTGAAGTTGTAAGTACTACGCTAACATCATGACCACCTGGAACAACAGCACTAAGGGCGACCCCTAGTGGGCCTTGGACCTCGGCTTAGGGCGTTGCTGGCGGGGGCTTAGGGAGGGGATACAGCTTGATGAGGGCTGAATTATCGGTGTGAACAAAGTTTAAACTTATGTCACCTATTATAAATACACTCGGAAGTGTATTAAACTAAGAATCCTAGCTGATTAAAATAAAAAGTATTTTATAGACTTTGGTCTCGTGGTCGCAAGCTCGACAGCTGAGCGTGAGGTCCTGGGTTCGATCCCCGGGTCGGGCAGTGTTATGGGTTTTTCGTGTGGAATTTCTCAGTAACAGCCCGGTGTCTGAATTTGTGCCCGGTTGATGGCAATAGGCTCGCCCCCTGTTATGGAACTTAAACATAACGGCGAAATGAGGGAATATTGTACTATACACCTCTGCCCAACCCTTCGGGGAATACGGCGTGATGTTATGTTATGTCAGAGACATGTTTTGATTGAACCCTGCTAATGCATGAAATATTTGGAATACCAATTATTCGTATATGTTCGCAGATACTATGTAAAGGTACTAAAAAAGGGTAAAAAAAATTTTTTTTTTGTTTAAGTGCCGATTTTTCAATCGTCAGAAAATTTTTTATTCAAGGAATAAATATGACGGTTTGTTGTATTTTCTATACAAAAGCTGTCAAAACGTCAAAATTATTCACCAAATAAAAGTTATCTGACGATTGAAAAATCAGCCCTTAAGGAAATGTTTTTATTTATTGATCTCACAAATATTTGTATACCTAATTCAAAGTAGATCAAGGCTCACTCTTTTGTAAATATTTTATCTTATGTAACTACTTTCTATGCAAATAAATTGATATTCTATTCTTCTATTTATGTTTCCGCAATGAAGAACTCTTTTTTAGATTTACTTTTTAATTATAATATTAATGCTCACATATTTTTGTTCATGATTGTACGAATAATTAGCATTACGGTTGCGTATAGATTGAATATCAAAACTAAGTAGATTTCTTCAACGATGTTATCGGTGATGTTCTTCGAAATGGGCAAGTGCATAGTACTCTCAACGTGCGTGTATGACAAGATGTATGAACGAAGACGGAGCAAAAGTAGTATGTACCTAATGATCGTAGCATATAGCGTTCTATAGCCTCTGCCTATCCCCATTGGAAAAAGGAGTAAGTATGTTCTTAAAGCTATGGTAATGATAATGACCATAGCTCATGCGGCTCTCGTTAGGCGACTGGATCAAGAGCCTGATACAGAAAACAGTCCTCCTCGACACGGCGCGTATTGTGAGGAGGTTCTTGTCTCTGGAGCCCTAACCACCGGTAGCTTGGACCCTGCTCCCGATGCCAGTGGACCTCAATTTTTATATTTTTAAACGTTTTTTTTTCATAGATGTATATTTAATAATGTGAAGTTATGAATGCGAATAAATAAAGGTCATTACGGTGATATGGGTTACAAATTATCTAGTTAATATAACAATAGCTCCGTGTATTGCCGTACGTAAAGAATAGCACTACCCCATCTCTTCCCAGTGGGTGTCGTAAAAGGCGACTAAAGGAATTCACTCGAGGATAGGCAGCAGCGTTCTCTGAGTATTTTAACAACCACATTGCCACACATGCCAACCCGCCTCGCAAGCGTGGCTATTATGGCAAACCTCCCCAACATGGATAGCACATAGAATACGATGTGGCGATACTTGGGGAAGGCCTACGTCCAGCAGTGGACGTCTTTCGGCTGAATGATGATGTCCTATGTTTAGGAAACAGTACCTACTTCGTTTTGATATTTAAACTACACACAACCCTATGGTAAACTTCTACAGTAATGAACAAAAATATGTGAGCATCACAACATAGTATAAAACAAAGTCGCTTCCCGCTGTCTGTCCCTATACAGGGCGTCCCACGACTTTGCCACATGGAGGGGAAGTACCTTAAATACTGTAGATAGAAAAAAATACTGAATGAAGACTTCATTTTTATTTTAAAAACAATACGAACTGCATTCAAAGAATTTTAAATAATCACCTGTCTGAACCGGGAATCGAACCCACTAAATATGAAAACAAAAAAAACTAAAATTTTATTGTACTAATGGAAAGGCTCGATTAGATACATGTATTTCTTCTAAATAACATAGCATCTAAAATAAAAGAAACTCCATGAAAGGGAAATGCCCAGATGCCACACATAAAAATGCCTGAAATAAACAACAATGAAATATACGCCAAATTGCACTATAAGTCGTAGGGAACCCATATCATTTTCAATAATTACAAAAAAACTCGGCAAAACTTGTTCCAAACATCTTTTTCTAAAATATAGGTTAAGTCAAGGTTTAAGATTATTACGCAATAATTAATAAACAAAACTGCATTTAAATGTTTTAATCATCATTAAAAACCACTAACACATCATCAAGAAACTGTGCAGGAGGATTGATATCGGGTTGGTACCGGGCCCATGCTAAGTACCATATTATTGACATAGTATGGGCACAGGTACCAACTGTTCGCCGTCCCACGAGGCAGTTACAATAGCGATGCTGTAAAGCCCTTATCCCTGATAAGGAATTGTTAATTATTATATAAACAAAATATATTTTTTGAGAAATATGTCTGCTTTGTATTTTTCCTCGAAGTAAAAAGCAATTACCCGGAAGAGATAAATGCTCAACTAATTCGTTATCCAGTTCCCTACATATTTCAATCTTATAAATACCATTCGCTCGTGTGTGCTCGCCATAGTATGAGCGAGCCTGTTTTATTTGGTACGTACCACATGCCAACAAAACCATTTCGCTGTATGTCAGTTGTGGGAAATCAGCAACATTGTTAGGATTTATATTGATGCTTTGGAATTGCGCTCTGCGACGATTCAAATTATTTGTGATCACATAATCAGCTAGTATATTTTCTGTATACATATTCTGATGTATTATTTGCAAAATATCAACAGCATCTGGCCTGTCAACTATTCTAGTATAAAACCTATTAATTAATGCTGCTGCTATAGAGAAATCTACCATTAAATGTCTCGAAGCTCTATTAAAAAAATCTTGGCGAAATAATTTGAATTGCTGCTTGAATATTCCATTTACGGCTTCCACAACCCAGCGGCAAATAGTAACTCTTCGGCTTTTATTAGCTTCCAGAGTGGATAATTGAATTTCATTTACTTGCAGTGTTGATGGCATGTGAACACTATAATTGCAAGATTGCAAAAGTGGAATGGAATCCCTGAACCCTCTATCAAGAATGAATACGTCACCATCCTGAAAATATTGTCTCAATGGCTTACTGGGTTCATCAAATTCACTAATCATTATCTGAGCATCGGAAGTTGTTGCTGGATAAGGGCCTAACACATCGATTATATAGCCATCGGAGCAAACAAGCAAAAATGGCTTCACAAGGTTTCGATATTTGTGAAGAGAATATGTCTCTTTTTGGTACAAATAGTTGGAGCTTTTTTGTACATAGATATATGTTCCATCAATAATTACGACAGGCTTCCTTATTCCGTCGACTTCGCCAAACAGCCCATTTGGTAGAACAAGGTTTCTTGCTGCTATTTGTTCTCTTGTTATATGTCCAATTCCAAGGTTCATAGGAACAAAATCTTGATGCAGTTTTTCCCTTGCTTTAGCCATTAGACGTTCCAGAGTACTTCTCGGTATTTGTAGAAGAGATGATAATCTTTCATCAGAATCTCCAGTTCTCAATTTCATCAGGTAAGCTCCAAGGGCAGTAGAACCTCTATGCATTTGCGCCAATCGGGGCACCTCTCCCATTAGAGTACCAAAACTATTTCTACTCATTCCTAAAAAGTACCACACCATATGTTCTTCCATTAAGTGTATATTTTCGAAGTCCAAAGCACGACATTCATAATTCACAAATGATGCAAAGTCTTCAATGTGGTCCACAGTGAATTCATGATTCATATCTTCCAAAGCAGGGAGTTCATGCCAAAAGTCACTATTCAAATGATGACTACATATTTTTGAATTCTTTGGTATATAAAACTTGTAGTCCTTGAAGAGCCACACCCTTAATGAAAGTGGTACCACATGTCTATCAATCATATTACATCCTGGATAGAAACAATGACTTTGAGTATCAACTGCTCTTCCGTAATTAGGTAACAGTACGCTGGATCTTATTTGAGGAGGTTCTTCATGTAGAGGTATATTCAAACTACCTGCCTGACTGGGTACCGGACTCGGGCTTGGTGAAGGAGTAGTAGGGGGTGAGGTAGCCCGGCTGCATCGTTGCCAACATGGGTGGCAGATCAAATCCGAAGAACGTAGCTGCAAGCAAAATGAAAAGTAAAAGTTGGTTTTGTTTTACTTCAAGCTCGATGAACGAAAACCTATGCATAAAAAAGTACTCTGTGATAAGTTTTTAAAAGACATGATAGTGACGTTATTTGCACGGGATAAGAGGGAATTACACAGAATTAGGGCAGAGGAATGAACTTACCTGGCGTGGTTGGATTCTGTGTGCTACTACATTCATTATGTGCCTCTCACGATCACTGCTATTTCTTACAACATGTGATCGTTGTCGTAGAACAGACTGTCCACAGCAAACGCACACATGTTGGTGGCCTACTTGTCTACCTGGCCGGCTGGTTCCAGGTGTCTCGGTGATAGTGTGAACCGCTAATCTAAGACATGCATCACAAACAACACTACCTGGTTCAACCTGTGAGAAAGAACAAAAAACAATGTACTAATTGTTCAATGTCAGTGCGTTCAGTTCAATATAATTATTCACAAAAACTATGGAATGAATATACTTACAGCTAATGGTGTTATCCATGCCTGTATTAAACGACGTACTTCATCATTTTGCTCTGATACGACATTACGTCTCATCGCTGTAAGATCGAGATAGCAATTAACACAGTGTACGTTTCCATCCATTTTTAAATGTACACGGTGTAAGAGTCCAAAACAATAGCAGAGTCGTATAAAAAGCAGGTCCAGGTCCGTCGTCAAAAAGCCGAGTCGTCGTCAAGGCGGGTTCAATCTAAGTCGAGTTCGAAAAGGGGTAACGTGTGCAGAAGTAAAATCAAAATCCTTAAAAATGGCCAAAGTCGTCGTTATTATATCCTATTAAGTTATACTCAAGTCGCAAACGCAAAATGTGAATCGATCAATTCAAAACCACAATTCAACGGAAAAATGAAATGCAGTAATCAATATCAAACTGTCAGTAAGGCAAAGGACATGTTATCCATGCAGCCTACGATACTTTTTCTTATTTGAAAATAATTTTATTTTAATTAATATTGACATGCATATAATATTACTTTCATTAGATAAACGTTATAATTAGGTCGAATTATTCTAAATGAACGATAACTGTGCAATAATTCTATAAAATACTTCGATAAATTATTTGAAAATTCTTGTTTGGCTGAATGTCGATTACACATGTCAGATTAAACACAGTTGTCCATTAAAAAATAAGAATGAATTAGACGGATATCAAGCGAAATATTTTAAAGATCGTTATATTTTCCTCCTACGTTTACAAACTTGAGAATTATTCATTATGCATATTTAATTCTAATTAGAATTTAGGACTATTAGTAGTTTCCGTTCATTTCAAGCATTTTATGGGCGTTCCCCTTTAACATTTAATTTAAAATTTTGTTCAGAATAATGAATAGCATTTTCTCTGACTATGTCGTGCTTATAACAACTGAATTTGTGTACTACTTTCTGCTTTAGTACTATTTTGACGTATTATTTAAATATACACCATGACAAAATAAATAAATCAATGGTAAGCGAGATTATTAAAAGACTTACAATTAGTATACAAGAGGAAGAGACAAATTTTAAGCATTTAATAAATTAAATTGATTGTAAGTTGCACAGTTCCACGTGTCTTATTATTTCAAATAAATGTTAAATTTCATGGTGTTCCTTTTATTTTAGATGCAATGTTAGTTAGAAGAAATAAATGTATCTGATCGAGCCTTTCGATTAGTACAATAAAATTACAGTTTTTTTTGTTTTCACATTTAGCGGGTTCGATTCCCGGTTCAGACAGGTGATTATTTAAAATTCTTTGAATGCAGTTCGTATTGTTTTCAAAATAAAAATGAAGTCTTCATTCAGTATTTTTTTCTATCTACAGTATTTAAGGTACTTCCCCTCCATGTGGCAAAGTTGTGGGACGCCCTGTATATGCTTAGATCTTTAACACTACGCAACGAATTTTGATGCGGTGTTTTTTAATAGATAGCGTAATTCAAGAGGAACGTTTTAAGCTATAAAACGTACAGTTGCGAAGCCGGAGCGGGTCTATAGTTAGTGTTATAGTTATAAAGTAATTCTCAGAAAGAGTTCTTCGAAAAAGTCTTCGTTTTAATGATGATGATGAGGGTTACAATATACACACAATACGTACCTTAAGTAACACTCATCAGGGGTGTCATATAATTTAAAATAAACAAAAGAAACGACAAACTTCTAACCCGAACGCACTTGTAAACCTAAACCCGCACAATATAAACACAATAGGTACCTATAGATACACTCATTAGGGCTGTCGCGTGATTTTAATATATAAACCGTTGGTGGTGGGATTGCAATTAAGCGAAATGGTTTCCTCGGCGTTGGCTCAATTTACATATTTTTATTGTGGCCGGAAAGCGTTGTGTCCTCACGAAATGTCTAAAACGACTCGGCTAAATATTTTCTACGCGTATTTTGTGGTTACCATTTTGTGGTGGATTTTTTCCCGAGGTTGTTTTATGTTATTTTGTAGCATTGAGGTGAGATTAGCTAAGAACTTAGTGGCTTCGAAGGTGCACCTGCATTGCTAATGCTGCAATTATGCAAAAAAGTTCTTGCAATGTGCATGGTTGCAGTAGTTTCAGTTGTAATTATTTAAATTAATCTCATGTGAAATATTTGTTTTTGTAAACTTCTTCAGTGGGTATTATTCGAGTGTATTGGGTATTTTCAGTAAATAACATAAAAAGTACACTTTACACATTGCTTATATAAGGTTAGTCGGAAAGGTTGTTAAAGTACCCATAATAATAAATAACTTTTGTTCTACAACTTTCCCCAAAAGTCAGTACCTAGTTTAAGAGAAATAGCTGTTCAAAGATCTCAAAAAAAAAACGCTAAAATCTATCTATCCTCAGATATGGTCAGCTGTCTTTACATTTTAGGTCATACTTAGGGTCACAGATTAGAAGCACAATTTTTTAGTTCCTACATAAAGTAGAGAGGAAGAATTTTTGAAAAAACTAAAATAATAATCATTTTTAGTGAAATAAAAATTATTGAATTTCCTAATTTTAACCCGTGTGTTAAAAGAGTCCCTTTCTGACTAACCTTGCAGTTAAAGGTTTTATGTTTTATTTAAACTGAACTGAAAATCAGTACTTTTTAAATAAACATTACAATTGCAATAGACAGCCTCCAAATTCGCCCACCCTTCGCCTCGCAGTACCTACTTCCCTATGTAAGTTTCCTAGCTACAATAACGAAAATCGTTTTGCGTACCAAAACGGGTGCAGATTTAACAGTGAATTACATAATTTAATTATCGGCCCCAGGAAAAAAATACGTTCAGTAACTACGAGTATGACAATAATTCAATTAAAAGCATGCTTAAGCGTGTTTACGCATCTCCAGTTATGTGTATACGATTTATTCGATTCTTTTCAACTGCGTAATTTGTACTGCACTGCACATTGCAGAGAGTAAGCATAAGTGCACATGGTCATAAACGTCCATTTTCTATGAGGAAAATGCTAATCAATTCTGATGAGTATATCTAGTCCCTTATTCTTAGTTACAAAGAAAATCAACTATATCTTATGTAATAAAAATATTGTAGTCATTACATAAGGCGCAATTAAACCCTCAAGCAAACAGCTGTTCTAGAACGATCCTCAATTAAATACTGGAACCGTCCTTCACTTCTGAACGAACTCATCTATTCCCCAATCATCACCAATAATCGTGATTCTTTCAATTTAGTCCTCAATTCAGCTATAGGGTGTTGTGTAACCTTTAGAATTGGTGTAGGTGGAGTAAATGTCTATTTTTAAACAGGAAACAATTAAAAATTATATCTGCTAATATTAGATTTTATAGTGTTGGTGAAGTCAAATAGTTTAACGCTTGTTTTGTGGGGACGGGCTAGAATAAGACTTCCTCACCGCACTTTGGGAATAGACGCGTGTTATAAGATTCAACAAAACCCAGCACGCTTGGTGGTAGGATCTATACGGTCCGCCTGGCTAGCTACCACCCTCACATTAAACTCCAGTGCCAAGCAGTTTACTGTGTTCCGTCGTGTGTATGTGAGAGCCAGAGGGGTATAGGGAAATGTATCTATATCTCTGTTACTTGGATTCATGTGCTCCATTTTAGATCCTGTCTGCGATTATCATCAGGTGCGACTAGGCTTAATACGGTCAAGTCAAATAATTAAAATAAAACACGCATCATTTCTTTCAGCGAAAAGCAAATAGTGGGCCCGCCATTTTTAATACCATTATTCGGTTGTACCAAGAACTTGGCATATTTAGCCCATTACTTTCCCTCTGTTGGGCATGGGCCTCTTCTCAGAATGAGGTTTAGACTCCATCACACTGGCCTGATGCTGGTTGCCAGACTACACGCACCATCGAGAACTTTATGGAACCCTCTCAAGTAAGCAGGTTTCTTTACGAAGTTTTCCTTTCGTTAACGCAACTGATAATCAAATTCTGATCCGCACATGAATTCTAAATGTCAGAGGTGAATCGGGTTCGATCTAGTACCGTCCTACATGGAAGGTAACCGTTCAACCGCTAGGCAACCACTGCTATCAAGAACCTGGGTCATCATCTGCCTAGCCTTTTCCCAACTATGTTAGGGTCGGCTTCCAGTCGAACCGGATGCAGCTGAATATCAGTATTTTACATGGAGCGACTGCCTATCAGACCTCCACAACCCAGTAACTGGGTAATACGATACTCTTGGTAAGACTGGTTGTCAGACTTTTCGGGCTTCTGACCAACAGTAACGACTGTCAAAGATCTACAAATGACAGCCGGGACCAACGGCTTTACGTGCTTTCCGAGGCACGGAGGAAACTCGCTGTAGTAAATGGTCACCCATCCACAGACCAACCTCGGCAAGCGTGGCTTAACCCGGAAGATCGGTCTATGCGGCTGTAATTATTTAGCCACGAGCTCCTCCAAATTCTGATCCACACATTAATTCGAAAAGTCAGACGTGATTTGGGTTCGATATAGAATTCTCCTGCATGGAAGGCAACCGTTAAACCGCTAGGCAACTACTACTATCAAGAACCTGGGAACATTCCAAAAACTAAACTTGTTGTTGTTTACACAAACTTATTATTGCACATCAAATATACAGCCTGTATAAACTCCATAGTTTCGTAAATATCAATTTAGTTAAAAGCGATACGAAATTGTAGGGAAACTTTATATTGTTTTGTTTTATGCTCGTAAACGAGTAGTAGACGCACAAAATTTAGCGTTAGCCGTCACCGAATGCGACGCGGTGACAGATATGGGATTATATCACGCTATTGCTGCGGGGGTACGAAAGCTTTGGACCTGGGACTTTGATTGATGAACTTTCAAAGCTGGTTTGACGAATCAATTTTGGGCTGAGTGAAAAATGTTTGGAACGTAGCTCGTAGTTTGTAGGTTAGGAAACAAAAAAGGAAAGATAAAGCTTGGATGGAAATATTTCACGATGTACGTATTTTTTTGTTATTTGACACCGACGCCTATTCAAGGTTAGTCCGGAAGGGAGTATTAATCCGAAAGAGTGTCAAAGTACCCATAATAATGAATACGTTTATGAGAAATAGCTGTTCTAAGATTTCATAAAATATACGCTAAAATCTATGTATCATCAGCTATGGGATCGTCCATTAATCACGTGAGGCTCGAAAAAGGGGGGGGGGGTTCGGAAAAAATCACGAAATATCACAAGGGGGAAGGGGAGGTGTAGTGAGATATCACGTGTATCATTTTTTTTCGTTGAATGAATGATTTCTGCAACCTATGTCTGTCTAGACATTTTATCGCGGTGCTAATTTTCCAATTTTCCAGAATTACATTATATTAGACCTAAAGATAATATACACGTGATTTTGGGTAGGGGGGGGGGGGGGAGTCTAAAACCTCACCACATATCACAAGGGGGAGGGAAGGGGGATAATAAGTTGCTAAAAACCATCATGTAATTAATGGACGACCCCTATGTTTGCATATTAGGTCGTATTTCGGGTCATTTAGAAGCTCTATTCTCTGAATTCTTAACTAAAGAAGAGAAAAATATTTTTTGAAAAATCTAATGCGTGGAAAAAAAATATTGACGAATTTTGACACTTGCTTTAAAACAGTAAAATCAGAGATACTTTCAGTGACCCGTGGATTAGTATCCCCTTTTCCGACTAACCTTGTTTACACCTACAACACCTAAAATAAATACTTATACTTGACACGCACACAATTCCTAAGTCCCTATTCTACCCAGTAGCAGTGGCAAGCAGATACATTAAAAAGTTTAACTGCTAATTTTGGGGTCACACCGTCATTCGTGACCAGATTGATGTGAAAATGGATTCCCTTAAGCTATTCCTACATAAGTTGTTTATTTACATTTATATTGTATTTATATTGTACAGCCTATAATGAAACCGTTTGACTCTTAATTTGTACCATAGTTTGTTGCCTGTTTATAAAAGGTTAAAGTATTTCATGAAAAAACCCCTTCCCCGTCCCTCCGACATGCTCCAGAGATGACGTCATCAATGGACACGTCAGAGCCCCTAGCCCCCGATTCCGACATTGAGTCCGAATCATATTCGTCAGCTTCTTCATCCTCTGAAGGCTACACTACCGTAGTCGGAAAGGGAAAGAAGCGTGCCCGCAAATCCAAAGCGGCCTCCTCCAGCCAAGTCCCGGCCAAAACCCCCAAGACAACCGTTGCGACCCCCGCATCGGTTGCCTGCCATAGTCCCGTCCCGACTACCTCCCCGCAGGCCAGTCGTCCCTCCTCCCCCCGCCCCGTCAACGGCTCGAAAACCTCGGCTCCGAGGAAAGAGCCCGCTCTTCCGCCTCTGTACATTCAGGACAAGGCGAAGTGGACCGATGTGTCCAAGTTGTGTGTTGATCGCAAGATCAACTACCTAAGCGCCCGCACCACCCAACAGGGCATCAAAGTCTTAGTCCCCACCTCAAAAGACTTCCGCGATCTCACGCGCATGCTAAGGGAAAAAAGTGTGTCATTTCACACCTTTGCCCTTCCCGATGAGCGGCTTATCAGAGTCGTTATCCGCGGCATCCCCAAGGAGATTGACTCCGACGCCATCCTCAGCGACCTTAAGTCGCAAAACATCCCCGCCTTGGAAGTCCACCGCATGCACCGCGGCCGCGGTGGCACCCCCTACGACATGGTCCTCGCAGTATGCGAACCTTCAGACGAGTCTAAGGCCGTCTATAATATAAAGACCTTATGCCACCTGTCTGGCATAAGCGTCGAGCGCCCCAACAAGTCCGGTCCCCCTGGTCAATGTCACCGTTGCCAGCTTTATGGCCACTCGCAGCGTAACTGCTATGCGAAACCCAGGTGCGTCAAGTGCCTGGGCGACCACGGCACTAGCGATTGCGAACGCCCAAAAGATAGGTCCCTATGCCTTGAGCCCCCTAGTTGCGTTCTATGCGGCGAGTCTGGTCACCCGGCGAATTATCGCGGGTGTGCCAAAGCGCCAAAACAGCGCAATCCTAAGCTGGCTAAACGTTCAGCCGCCCGTCACCAAAGAGAGAGTCCCTCCACGGCTCCCCCCCCCTCTTTCATCCCAACCCCCCGCCCGCCTCAGTCCCCAAAGGCCGTCCCCATGGAATGCGCTGAACCATCAGCAGGCGTTCCCCGCCTTAAGGCCCACTACCCAGTTGCCCCAGCAACAGCAACCAACCACAAGACCCCCAATCCCGGCTATCCCCGCCCTGATGAGCTCCACCATCCCCGCTCCCACTATAGTGCTAGCTGCTTCACAGCCTGCACGTAGTCCCACAACATCACAGGCTCCCCCCGCACCCACCCCCGCACCCGCCCCTGCACTCGCTCCCAGGCCAGCGCCGACAGCGGTTGCTCCCTCCACTTCCCTCTCGTCCACTAAAGTGCTCCTTAGGGACACGATCCCCAGCCTTATCCAAACCCTCTCCTCCTGCAATACGCAGTGGGCGATCAACATAGTCTCCGCTTGGAACGCCTCTCAAGGCGATCCAATCGCTCGCATCAATGTCCTCTGCGAACTAGATGACATAGTCATTTTCCGCATCCAATAAATTCCAATGGATACAGAAAGCTGTAGAATTAAGCCCCGATCCCTTAAATTAGGCTTCTTCAACGCTAACAGCGTTAACGGTCAACGGGATGAGATCGCAATCTTTTTGCGTGATCATCAAATTGACATCTTCCTAGTGCAGGAAACGTTTCTCAAGCCCCACAACAGCAACCCTGGAATTGCAAACTATAAATTAGTTCGCAACGACAGGACCCGTAGTAGGGGCGGTGGTACTCTCATCTACTACAAACGTTCCCTGTACTGCACTCCCTTAGACCCTCCCCCTGGTCTCCAATTCCTGGAAACTTCCATATGCAGACTAGGCATGACAGGACACCAGCCGATCACAATCGTCTCGGTGTATAATCCTCCCTCCAGTAATAAGATCCAACTCCGGAGCGATCTTAAAGCCCTCTTTGACCTCGGCGGAGGTTCCGTTATCATAGCAGGCGACCTCAATGCCAAACATCTCTCGTGGAGCTGCAACTCCAACAACCACGCGGGTCGTAACCTCGAAGAGTTGAGCCCGGAGCTCGAATTCGACGTTATCGCCCCGATGTGTCCCACTCACTACCCCCATAACCCTGACCATCAGCCTGATGTCCTTGACATAGCGCTTCTAAAGAACGTAAACCTCGGTCTACGCTCTATAGAGACGCATGAAGAGCTAGACTCCGATCACCGCCCCGTAGTCCTTCACCTAGGTCCCCGGGGTGGTCCCCCGGATCCTGGACAACCCGCCCCGACCAAAACTGTCACGGACTGGGGTAAACTAGAGGAGCGCCTCAAGTCTTCCTCGTCCGTTCACTTAGATTCCATCCCTGACGATATCGTTACGATTGCCGACACGCTGGGCGCGATCGACTCCCTTACCAGTCACGTACAGTCCGTGGTGAACGAGTGTTCACGGCAAGTTCCAGCGGTGGACGAACACCGCTGGAAGCTGCCGGACGATGTGCGTGAACTGCTGACGGAGAAGAACGCATCCACCCGTGCCTATGACACTTTTCCATGCGAAGCTAACCGCGCCCATATGCGTTCTCTACAGCGTGCTGTAAAGAAACGTGTACGGGAGGTTCGGGAAGCCCGCTGGGACAAGATGTTGAGCGACTTAGAGCCATCCCATCTGGCCTTCTGGCAATTACAACGAAATCTAAAATCCGATTGTGTAGCTTCAACTCCCCCTCTCAATCGTCCGAACCAAAGGCCGGCCTTTGAAGATGACGAAAAGTCCGAATGTCTAGCCGACAGTCTAGAAGCCCAATGTACTCCCAGCACCCAACCCGCAGACCCGGTCCATCTTTCCAAGGTGGATCGCGAGGTCGAACGTAGGGCCTCCCTCCCTCCCGATGAAGACCCCGACGATCCCTTACCCCCCATCACCGCAGACGAGGTCCACACGATAGTGAGGAATCTCAAACCTAGGAAAGCCCCCGGCTCAGACGGTATCACCAATAAGGTGATCAAACACTTTTCCGCCCCGCTCATAGTTCTCATGACCGCCATCTTCAATGGCGCTCTGAGTAATAACATCTTTCCGCAAGCTTGGAAACAAGCCACCGTTATCGGTATCCCCAAACCCGGCAAACCCAAGAGTGAGCCCACTAGTTATCGCCCCATTAGTCTTCTCAATGTAATTGGGAAAATCTATGAGCGTCTCATTTATATCCGTTTAAAGGATTTCGCTGACTCCCGTAAACTCATCCCCGACGAACAGTTCGGTTTTCGAACCCAGCACTGTTGCATTCGACAATTGCACCGCATTGTCGAACACATTAGCTCCCGTTTTATGCGCTCGTACAAAACGGGCATGCTCTTCTTCGACGTAGCGAAAGCCTTCGACAAGGTCTGGCACAACGGTTTATTATACAAACTGTACCAATTCAACGTGCCGGACCGTCTCGTGCTCATCATTCGAGACTTTCTGTCGGATCGCTCCTTCCGCTATCGCCTAGAAGGCACCCTCTCGTCCCCTCACCCCATTCGCGCAGGAGTCCCTCAGGGCTCCGTGCTATCGCCCCTTCTGTTCACGCTGTACACCAGCGACATTCCCAAACGTGGCTTGGCCAAGTTGGCTCTCTTCGCCGACGACACGGCTATCTACTATTCCGGTAGGAGTCTCGATAGCATCTCTCGAACCCTTCAAACCGCAGCCGACGCCCTCGGGGTCTGGTTCCGGAAATGGAGAATAGAGGTGAATCCCGAAAAGAGCGCAGCCGTTCTTTTCGAGAGACACGGTGACTCCCACACCCACATCCGTCCCGTCCTCATGTTCGGCAAACAGATCCCTTGGGAGATGAAAGCCAAATACCTGGGGGTTATCCTCGACCACCATCTGAGTTTCCGAGACCACATCAAAGCGGTGCGCGCTCGCGCCGCTTTCGCTGTCGGTCGCCTCCACCCCATCCTTAGAACGCGCAGTAAATTGTCACTTAGAAATAAGCTGAGAATCTACGTGACGTGCATCCGCCCCATCTTGACTTACGCTAGCGTCGTGTTCGCACACGTTAAGCCTTGTCGCTTTAAATCCTTCCAAACCCTCCAGAATCGAGTGTTGCGCAGAGCCGCGGCTGCCCCGTGGTTCATGCGTAACGTCCAACTCCATCTCGATCTAAAAATGCCAACCATCAGGCAATACCTCAAACGCATTTCCAAGCGTTACTTCGACTCTGCCCCCCGCCATCCGAACCCCCTAGTCGCCGCAGCGGCCGACTACAGTCCCTCTCTCATAAGTAAAGTTCGCCGTCCCAGGCACACACTTTTAGAACCCGATGACGAAATTACCCTCCTCCAGGAGGCGAGTAAATCGACCAGCACACTACACAACAAACGCCGCCGCCCGGCATACCGTCCTCGCCGACGAGGCCCGTCGCGACGCCCCACCGCCGCCGGTCACGATCCACCGAGCTCTCCCGTCGTAGAGCCGGTCGTCTCTTCAGACTCCGCAGTCACCCCGATAATTCAGCCCTCATCAAGCTGTCTCCCCCCCCTATGTCCACGCCAGCAACGCCCTAAGCCGAGGTCCGAGTCCCACTAGGGGTTGCCCTTAGTGCTGTTGTTGCAGGTAGTCATGATGTTAGTGTAGTACAAGTAGTTAGCTTAGGTTAAGTATTTTACTTCCCCCCATTGGCTGGAGACCCTTCAGGTCTCGCCAATAACTGCCCGGTTACGTAGAAACCGTCCCCTAGGACGACCTACTGCAGTCCAATAGAAAAAAAAAAAACATGAAAAAATTAAGTAAAAAAGCAAATGATGCTCAATATAGTTTTCTTAAAACATAATTAGCCAAAAAGAAGTAATAACGACCACATACATGACATAATTATATTATCCGATTATCACTTGCGGTCTCGTGTAGTGCCGGACTTAAAGAATAGCACTACCCCATCTCTTGTGGGTGTTGTAAAAGGCGACTAAGGGATTATCTAGAGGATGGACAGCAGCGTTCTCTGGATAGTTTAACAACCATACTGCGATCGCAACCCGCTTCCCAAGCGTGGTCATTACGGCAAACAATTTGGGTGTCTTCAAGTCACGAGTGAATCGGTTTCTTCTAGGCAAGCGTGCTCCATCGTAGACCGCATCATCGCTTAACATCAGGCGAAATGGCGGTCAAAGGCAGGCCTAGAAACAAAATATTAAAAAAAACCCTTTTCGGGGAGGACTATGTCCAGCAGTGGACGTCTTTCGGCTGAATGATGATGATGATGAAACCTGCACACCTGAGAGGGCTACAAACAGTTCTCGATGGTGTATGTAGTCCGCCAAAACGCACCAAGTCTGTGTGGAGAACTATCGCCTAAATCCTTCTTATTCTGAGAAGAGGCCCATGCCATTAGAAAGCTATTGCAATGTACTACCACAGTGTACAGTAGGGACCAAAAGTCCATAGGCAATCTCACAAAGCAATAGCTTGGCGTTTAGTTTGACTTACGACCTTCTATTTTTAAGAGACACATGCATCATCGTTGTAGTTCATAATTTCAAATTAAATCTATATGTTAAGATGGCTTAGTGGTTAAGCGCGTCCAACAACATGCCTGGTTCATGGAGGCGTGCGTTCAAATCTCACGCAATGCAGACTTTTTGTAAGTTTTTACTCGATTGTAAGTATTTGTAAGTAATGAGTAATGAGACAGATATAATATTCAATTATCTTGTTCGCCTGGTTCACACATTTCGTAACGTTAGGGAGGTAGATCATAGAAAACTAAATAAAGAATTTAGATTTTTGTGGGGTAGATAGACATGAGTTTTATGAATATTTAACTTGATCGGAACGAACGTTGTCGATTGGTTGTAAATGTTAGTTAGTGACGTGTGGTTTAATAGATAGCGGTATTGTATTTATTCTCAAAATGCAGGCAAATAATAATATTGAGACGAGGGCGACTATTATTGTGCTGCATAAAAGTGGTCTTAAATAGAACACAAATATGTGATGAAACTGGACTGAATGTGAGTATCATAATAAACAATTCATAACTTGACCATTTACTTCAAATTTATAATCACCTAAGATTATTTGGCCATGTCTCCAAATTCTTTTTTAAATCCGCCATCATGAGGCCTAAAAGATAAATAATTAGTGTTTATTATTGGATTTAAAATGCAGAGTTATAATATTATATTATTATATTAAATAAACATTATTATATTATATGAAAATTAAGTCACTTCAGTATTTTGATATAGCCGCCTAATATTACTTTTTTTTGTTTTAGAGGAATACTGTAAGTCTTTGGATCAAAAGATATGAGGAAGAGGGAAGCCTTGCTAGTCGATAGCGAAGTGGAAGGCCGTCGCTTATTGGTGAGACGCAGCGACAACATATGGTGGACTATTATGAAACAAATGGTTTCACACCTACGAGGGACTTTACGGAATTATTTGACACCTCGCTGCAAACTGTCCGCCCCGTGCCCTCCACGCTGAAGGATTGCATCACAGAAGACCCGCTAAAAAGCCCTTTTTGAAATAATGACATAAACAAGAACAATTACATTTCGCCCGGGATTACTTAGATTTTGACTGGAATACTACCATATT
This sequence comes from Amphipyra tragopoginis, assembly GCA_905220435.1. Lineage (NCBI taxonomy): Eukaryota > Metazoa > Arthropoda > Insecta > Lepidoptera > Noctuidae > Amphipyra > Amphipyra tragopoginis. Next base: position 1,354,862 of record HG992010.1, on the reverse strand, counting down.
CTCAGATGAAAAGACGTTTAAATCTAGTCAAAAGGGTAGGCTTCACTTATGGCGCAGGAATAACACTCGCTTGTGTGATAAAAACGTAATCCCTAATACAGACTCAGGTCGCATTACAATTAATATGTGGGGATGGATGAGTGCAGCAGGCAGGAGAACTGGCTTTTATTCCTCCACGCACCAACAGTTCTACTTATTGGTTTTAATAATTAGACGGTGTAACTAAATATTTAGTAATATTAACATGTCCGTAATTACTTAATGATCTTAAATTGAGGTTTAGTTTCAATCTTCTTTTCGTCAAGAAAATGAATACTTAAGCTATAACCTCAATACATTAATTGTGACGTTACATAAAAAACATATTCATAAAGTCTAAATCACATATTAGTTTTCAATAAACTCTGCTGAATACCAATACTTAAATAAGTGGATGTCAACAATTACATTTGTGTCATTAGAATATCCCTTCCTTGTTATGTTATTATGAATTTACTAAGTAGGTATACAACAAAAAATCTTGTGAACGGTTACAAGATAATTTCTTTAATCTAGGTAGGAATGTGACGTCACAATTCTCATAAAAGTTTGTTAGTAATATAAGTAAATAAAACGAATAAACATTTTTGTTATCATTTAGCACAACTTTTTTATTTCCACCTTCCTACACCAAAAAAAGATAAATTGAATACATAATCACATAAATAATGAAATAATAATACAATAACTAACATTATAAATAAACATCAATAACGAATAATTTTTTTGCTTTAATACAAATGTAATAATAGTTTCAAAGAAACAAAAACGAGTTACGCATTGTAAGACTCGAACTCAGACGTCATTGATTGTGGATCAATGCTTAGCCCAAACAGCTATCAGGACATATTAATTTAATACGAATTTTAGGAATGCAATGTTAAAAATGACGCATCACTTACTATTCTGTGGCATCACTATGACGCGTATTCTAAATGCAACAGAAATATAATGTTATTTCGCGTAGCGCGACGACAGTTCATTAGTGTGTGTTATCTGTGGAACGTTGAGACATCACTCGTACACGCACATGCATACGCATTCGCTGCATCGTGCGCGAGTTTATAGCAATGTAGTCCTTAGCGTGCCTATGGACTTTTAAGCGTTTACTGTACCTACTTACTACAGCGGGTCAACGGCCATACATTTGATAGGTCCTATGAAATGTCAAAATTACGTAGGGGCGGAGGTTATGTCCCAAGTATGCAGTATGGCTACTCGGGACATAACCTCCGCTCCTTCACCCCGCAACCCCCCGCACGATTATTCTGCGACAATGTTCTACGTTGACCGACTGTAAGGGCGCTTTCAATTTAGACGTTTCGTGTCGGACCGCTGCCGCACGTTTACCGTGCCGCTGGTTATAACCCGCTGACGGACCGCTGCAGTACGGTAGCCGTCCGACAGCAAACGCCTAAATTGAAAGCCTATCTGACTGCCGTGCGTTTGTATGCTAGTGATGTGACATCAGTCAAGCCATGGACTCTGACGAAGAAACATTATTGTTAGTGCTCTTGTTGAAAATTATAAAACAGAAACAAAAACAAAAACGACGCCCCCGTAAAAGAGCAGCACCAATGTTTTCATTAACATGTAATTCTGGTGATTTCCATAATCTTTATCCTAGGTTAAAACAAGATCCAAGCAATTTTTTAATTATCTAAGAATGTTTCTACGAATTACTTGAATAAGTTAAAAGTAAAATTCAGCGGCAATAAACTGTTTTCAAACATACTATATCAGCTGAAGAAAGACTGCTGATAACATTGAGGTGAATAAAATAAACAACATATTTGTGATATTATTTATTTCTACAATTATTTTCATTGTATTATTTGTTTTATACAAAATTTTAGTAAAAAGGATAATATTAAGAGGGCTATCACATATCACCTCTCTCGAACAGAACCAACATATTTTTAAGAATGTTAAATGAAAAGATGCAGTTTTGAAAAATGTAATCAATGGGCTCAGAAAATAATATGAATTTAATAAGTAATTTAAAAATACATTTTTATTGTGTTCCATAATAAACACAGCTTGCTTGTGTTTGAGAGAGGTGATAAAAGCAAACAAGTAATGAACATTTTATGAAATTAGCTCTGTCGTCTATTCACCGCACTATTCAACAGCGAAATGAACACGTGGTGTTTTCGACGTTGCCGTCCTGTTGCCGAGCGTTCGCGGTGCCGGCGCCGCGCTGTTGCCGCACCGCGCGCTTTGTATGACAAAAAACGATCGTCCGTGCGCAGTGCGACTAACGCGCCGCTGCCGCACCGCAGCAGGACGACAGCATACCGCTAAATTGAATGGAGTAAGATATAGGTAGACAGTGGTACTACAATGGCTTAATGAGGCACTTCACTTAAAATTGCAAAGATGAAAAAAGCTATCATCTTGTTTTTTGTCAAGTGAGAAATATGTATGTAAAATATCAAAATTAATAAAATAAATAATCAGCCCATTGCTGTCCCACTGCTGGGCAAGGGCCTTCTTAGAATGTGAAGGGTTTTGGCCTTAGTCCACCACTTTGGCATAGTCTGGATTAACGTACTTCAGACACTATTGAGAACTATATGAAACTCTCTCAGGTATGCAGATTTCCTCACGATGTTTCCCTTCAACGTTAACGCAAGTGATGATCATATTCTGATTCGCACTTTAATTCGAAAAGTCAGAGCTCTGACCCTCTTCCATGGAAAACAACAGTTCTATCGCTTGGCAATAAATGCTCAAACAGATAACTACGTAAAATATAATACCCAAAAAATTACACACATTACACGTTTGTAATACTAACTTAGCTAGTATTATGACATTCTACTAACACTATTAAATTGAAAACCGCGGAACCCATCACAAACATGCATTAGATGTACAGTTGGAGATTAGTTTAGTAGATTTTACGATTGTCTCTATAAACTGCGAACTAATAAACTTATAACCTCCAGGAGAATTCGCTAAACCGTAAACATAAAGGCTTGTTCAGACAGAACAAACAGCAACCCAAAACAACGTCTCACTTATTTTGTATAGGGATATTTATTTAAAATTTAAAAAAGTATAGGTGTAAAACCAATCATTTAAACCTACTTTATAATCAGTTGGAGAGCTTATTTATTGGTTATAATATCCTTACTAATATTATAAATGCGAAAGTAAGTTTGTTTGATTGTTACCTTTTCACGCCTAAACCACTGAACCGATCATCCTGAAATTTTGCATATCCGTTGTCAGGTGTACAGAAATGGACATAGGGTACCTTTGATCTCGAAAAAAAGTACCGTTCCCGAGGAAAACAACAATAACATTCATAGATGGCGCCACGTGTCTTTCGAATCATGATTGAATTATATTATTATATAAACTTTAGTATTGTGTTAAGAGTTGATTGACAAATTCTAAATTAATGTGAGCGAAGCCGCGGGCAAAAGCTAGTAATACATAATCTACTTATCAGTCAAAAAAAAAAACTCACTCCCTTAGTTTACTGCAACAATACCATGGAATACTATGTAAACATTTGTATAAGTCTTATAATTTTCTTTCATTTCTCCAAAAGTATCTATATGTTTTAACACAGAAATTAAACAACAAATTAGGTCAGATTGTATCAATCCACTAGTTGACTTACAACTTCCTATTAACGTCATTATACCCAAATCTCTGTTCTATCGATGAGAACAGCAGCGCAATTGTGTAACGTAATCTACATCAATTGTGACATTTTTTACAGTTGATGTGTCAAAAACAATATTCTTTGCGTTGTACATAGTTGTGGACTATGTATCACAAAAACATACGTTGCTAAGGAAATTGTTGACCTGTCAAAATCAAAGCCATAGCGATTACGAGTGTGTTGCGCAATTAGAATGCAGTTCTATTAATAACCGCAATTGCATAATTTTGTTACTCACTTATGCATTTATTTTATCAATAAATTAAAATACTAAATTATTTAAAACTATCTAAACATAACTAAATCCGTCTGAACCCCCCACACCTTTCACAATAAAACGAACCACGCATATAATTCTAGAATAATTTAATTTGTTAACCCTTAACCCGTTTTATGGTTAACGGTTAAACTTGGGTTAATTGCACAATATATATATATTTAGATATATAATATATTAAATATATGGTGGTGTTGTTTATGCCTAGCGAGGTTTCGAGCAGTGGTGTTGCATTAATTTTGATTAATTGTAACTGCTTAACAGTTATAGTAGGTACGTCAAAGTGCAGTTATTTGAGCATGTAGTAGTGTGATAATTTGTATTAGCTTTGGTTTCAATTTCAAATTCATAGATTTAGAAATATACTTAGGAGCAAATAAATCAAGCCACTTATTTTTCACATAAGTATAATTGTTATTATTTTTGGTATTATGGAACAGATCAATTCTAAACATATATCGCCTAAAAGGTTATTTGATAAACTTTACAATGAGGGTAGTTTTTTGTAATTTGAATTATATAATTCATGAAACCAAAACTAATAAGCAAGACACGTGAAAGTAGGAGTGGCTCGATTTCTTTACTCCCAAGAGTAGATCTGTAATCTGTAGTAGAGTCTCTCAATCTTATCTCCATTCAATTTCTTTTCATTCTAGAAAACGATTTTTTGTCTCAAATTTCATGAAAGGTGAATAACATCACGCCTGTGTTCCCCAAAGGATTGGGCAGAGGTGTATAGTACCTGCACCCTCATTTCGCCGGTATGTTTAAGTCCCATGTTATAGGGGGCGAGTCTATTGCCATCAACCGGGCACAAATCCAGACTCCGGGCTGCTACTAAGACATTCCACATGAAAAACGCAATAACAATTTGCCCGACCCAGAGATCGAACCCAGGACCTCACTCTCAGCAGTCGCGCTTGCGACTTCTAGACCAACGAGACAGTAAATAATTTAAAAGGTAAATCATTTAATATAATACCTGTTTTTCTGGGTTCCTTAACAAACGAAATTCTCTTCTAAAACTCAGAGTCAGAATATTAGGTATGTTCTTTATAAATATGAAGGACTTTAATTAAAGATAAAAAGACTTTAACTAAAGATAAAAAGACTTTAACTGAAGATAAAAAGACTTTAACTAAAGATAAAAAACTTTAACATTCCAAAAACATTCAAAGTCAAAGTTTTTATTTCTATTAGACCCGAAATTAAGAGTTCTCATGTGCGGACGGGCAATTTTCCTCACCGCACGCTGGAAATAGACGCGTATAGTAAGATCAAACAAAATCCAGTACGCTTGGCGGTAGGATATGTACGATCCTACTGACTATCCTTACACTAAAGTCCACCAAACAGTTTACTGGATTCCATCATGTGTATGAGAGTCAGACGGGTATAGGGAACCCACTATATCTTTGCTACTTTGATTCATGCGCGCTCCATCTTATGGTATATCTACACCAGTGCGCTTTCATGTTCATCTTACGCTTTCAACTTTCAATTCTTCTTACGTCGAGCGCATGCAATATTGAATGTCATAAGACGCATGCAGCTTATCGTCTACACCGGTGCGCCTCGCTTAGTCGTCAGTCGACATACAATAGACAGATTAGCGTGTGCTAGGGGTATGCGCTTTTGTCGAACTAGTATTAAGGCATGCGCTATTGCATGCGCTATGGCGCTTCACGCATGCTTCAGACGAAGACGCAAGATGAACAGGAAAGCGCACTGGTGTAGACATAGCTTTAGACCCTGTTTGCGTGTTTTAATTCTCCTAAAATAAATCTTGATAAATCACAACCGAACCAAGGCCGAACCGTTCATTCAGACAGTTCTCAATTTCAAAAGCTGTCTTATTGTTTGACACAAAAAACAAAATCAATCATTTTGAAAGTTTTCGAAAACAAAAACTGACTGACGGTTGTGGTTCGATTGCGTTTGGCAACAATTTATTTTAGGAGAATTAGGCCCCAAGTGTGACTAAGTTCAAATTCGACCAATTTAAAGATTTTTTAAAAAAAAATATTAACAGATTACAGGTACTTATGAAACATGAACAATGCTTTAAAATCGAAATCGTGCAAAAACAATACACCATTATTATTTAATCTTCCAGAACTTCACTGTTCAGTGTTCAAGCTACCAGGAGTTCAGAGGTTAACAGTAGATGTTGTTGGCACGGCTTCAGCTAAGATACCCCGTCTAAAATATAGTGGGCATTTGTCATAAAAATATTCGATATGGCTCCAATGAAACTGATTTTACGCAACATTTGGACTTCATTTTTAGATTTGTAAGCATTGTGTTTGTTGTTTGCGGTGGATTTGTTCTTTAGAAGTATTGAATTTGAAAGACTTTAGTTATTTAAGTATTTGTACGACACACTTGCTTGCATAAGATCGAGAAAGGGTAGAAGCTTTTGAAATGTGGTGCTGGCGTCGGATGAAAAGAGTATCATGGACAGAAAAAGTAACCAATGAAGAGATTCTAAATACAGTCAAAGAGAAAAAGCTAATTTTAGAACATGTACTAGAAAGATTGGGGGAAATGCTTGGTCGTTTACTGCAACACGGCAGCTTTATAACTAACATCATAGAAGACAAATTACAAGCAAAGAGAAAGCCAGGTAGACCAAGAAGAAAGTACACAGACCAATTGAAGGAAAAGACAAAAGTGATGACATACAGAGAACTGAAGGAATTGGCTCTGGATAAAGAAAGATGGAGACTGATACAACGACAAGTGCCCAGCACTTAAATTATGGATGGATGACTTGCTTGCAGGCCATAAAATGGGTGACTAGTTATTACAAGTGTTGTTCATTACAAGGTTTTGTTTTTGTACAACCCCGTCTGGGTCCCATTTATATCTCAATAGGCTGCTAACTGTTTCCCGCGGTGCCATGCCACTCGCATTTCAGAAGAACTAGTTCGTGTACCCGGATATAATATACCCTATGTGGCAATCCAGGACTTAGTCTGTGTCCGAAAGAACAATGATCACTCGGCTAACATGCTTGGACTAGTAAAATCTAACAAAACGTAACTTGATGAAACATAATGTCGTTTCATTCGCCTACATAAATATAAATAAGTGCAGCCTTCAATATATTTTTAAAAGGTCGGAGAGACAAGATATTTTGCCACGTCCATTAACAGATTCAAAACGTGATGCAATTTCAAGTCCATTAAACGAATGCCAAGTCAACAAGAGTAGAAGATCAATCGGAGTCTGTAAGCAATGCAAAAATATAAAAAAAAGGGAAAATAATATAAAATCGCACAGAACACCAAAGAATATTGTAACAATAAGCGAGGAGAACACAGTCGTCGCCGAAACTACAACGACATGGTTACCATGGACACGCTCAGCGCAGAAAACCACAGATTAGTTAATAGTAGCTAGCTACAGAAAACCGTCAATTTATTTTTACTTGTCAAGAATAGGGAGGGACGTAATCAATCGATTTATGACGGTATCGATTTTTAGATGTAAAATCATTAGGTTTTTATCTAATTCATGGCTTTATTAAAACAATTTACCACGAAGTAACATCAAATTCTATTAGTGGCTAAGCTTAGTATAATATTGATGTGAGTTAATACGGTTGACATTGCCTGGGATTTTATTTCGATTTATGAAATAAAATCTTAATAGACTAGAAAAAGTATGGACTTCTCTAGTAACGTAAGTAATTACGGATGCGTTCGAAGTTAGATATTATAGACAGCGTTCTGATAAATAAAATAGTATTTTTAAAATAAGATTATCTTTAACCCCATCTTTTAAAAATAAACGAAGATATCCAATAAATACACTAACAATGCACTAATATATTGGTGACAGTTTCATCTCGGGAACAATTTCTGTTTTTTCCTAGTTCAAAGTGACCATTGTTCTTTCATTCAAATCCGTTTAGCCGTTTATGCGTGATTAAGTAACAAATATTCATCATCACGAATTTTTACATTTATAATATTAGTGTGCTTACGTTTTTCTTTTAAGTTTTTTGACACAATTTATGATCTTATTAAAGAAGGCCAAGAGAAAACCAACAATGACGTAGATTACATGGAATGCAAACAAAATACTGGCAAAAAAAATTGAAAAAGAAATCGTCAGCATTCTCATCTTCTAAATATTCTGCCTAGCCTTTTCCAAACTTTGTTGGGGTCAGCTTCCAGTCTAACCAGATGCAGCTGAATACCAGTATGTTACACGGAGCAATTGCCATCAGACCTCCGCAACCCCCAGTTAATGGGCAATCCCGATATTCCAAGGTAAGACTGGACTTTCGGGCTTCTGATTGCCCGTAATAGCTTTCATAGGTTACACTTGTTTCATCGAAAAAAAATTGCCAAATTTTCACTTCCCAAACAAGTTTCTGCATAATTTCATTTGCCAAATTACTACTTAGCAAATAAACTATTCACAAATAAATTGTAACGCAAACCTAATGTTTGGCAAGTGAACGTTTAAACAATAACTTTAACTAGGTAGTACTTTTACCAATTTTAATGTAGTCAAATATTTCAGTTGGGATAACATATTTTACGCGAAATAAAAAATATGTTTCCAGCACTCGCCGGCCGCTGCCGCGGCACGCTCGCTCGCTCGGCTCGTGCGTTGTGTGGTGGTCACAGTTCGAACCTAACCTAGCCTAGCTGTTTCGATTTAAAAAAGATATTATAAGCGTGTCACAATAATTTGACTAAATGTTTATTGTCTAAAGATTGTTTGCTGTAATAAATCATTTGATTAAAGACCAAATGCCTTAATGATATATTATCCTTGATAATATTCTGCCGAGTAAAAATTTGATCAAATGAAAATGTGCGTACTAAAATCATTCCAAAATGTTGCATTGGTATAAAAAAGGTTGCTAAAATGCGTTTGGGTAATGAAATTTGGTCAAAATAATTTTGGCAAAACGGCAGGCTCCCAGCTGTCATAGGTATTCGTATTCTCCGAGGCACAGAGGGGTCTCGATGTGTAACGCATGGTCACCCATCCAAGGACTGACCGCGGCAAACGCAGCTTAACTTTGCAAACCATATTATACACGCGGTTGTTAACCACCCACAAGCCTCTCTCATGTGCCTAAATAACCTCCACTTAATCCACCATTTCCATAGCCACATTATCACTCATCAGCAACTACCTCTAATTCTGCTTACACCAAAAAACGTACAGTAAAAAGTGCTTCCACGCTACGAGCAATACTTGCATTAATTTAGATCTGAGCGCAGATTGTATTAAGTAAAGGGCCCGATTAAACTGTCTGTCTTCGGGTGCTATCTCATCACTATGGGGACTGAGGTTTGTGTGGACAAGCGGAGCGGGTAGCGGGTGACCGATTTTACTGTGACTTACAGGCGGACTTACATTCATCCAGTAAGCGTCTCAGCGTCGCTGGATTACAACGCTGGATTAACATTGGACGCATAGTAAACGCCCATCTCATCCGACGGCGATAATATAAAAATCGCGATTGAAACCTGGATGCGATTGGCACAGATTCACTACCTAAGCACGAAGTCCGTGATTTCGGCCTTAGTTACGAGCGTTTCCTACTTCCTATCACCTACGGACATACGATTATTTCGGGGCCCGAACTAAGAATGAATGACAACACGATTTGACAGTTATCCCTACTACGAGTACCGATGTGTTTTTGCTCGTCTGAAAAGTTGAACTTGACACTTGTTTTGTTCACTCCTACGTTTTGGGTTCCTTTCGGACGGGCGACTAACTTTGTTGACGGATTTAGGGAGTAGAACCCCAGGATCGAGGCGAAAGGCATAATTCAAAGACGTATATTCAGAAGTCGGATATTAAATGCCGTGGATGATGATGAAACATGCTTCAATGCAGTCCAGTATCCAGTGCTTTATTTGAATACTATTAGTCCAATGCTAATCCGGCGCTGGAAGCCTGTGAAGGATCCAGCCACTGTGTCGATGTAAAACCGCCATAAGGGAACGCATGATATTTGTGTACAGACGAAATCTGTCAAACTTTAATAGATTCTCATCTTTATCGCAAAAACATTAGGTTCAAGGTTGATTGGGAAAATTTGAAAGTTTCGGGTAGCTTGGTGTGCTGGCGTCTATACAATTTTCTTCTATCTTGTTCTGACAGCAATTAAATCAACTCTAAATGCAAGACCAGCGCCCTAATTGTATGAGACACTTGCAGTCGCCATAGGTTTCATTTTGACAATACAACAATATTCATTGCTTGGTACATAGTTGTCGAGAAGATGAATTGTTAAACCATACGCTGCAATGGACGTTGTCGAACTATCAAAATCGAAACTATTGTAATGGCGAGTGTGTTTCGCAATTGAATAGCACATTTCAGAAAGAGCATTAGTACATATTGGCTGTAGAACGGGCATGAGTCCAAATAAAATAATCTTATTTTTCTGAAGAACCAGAAGTTATTTCTTTATACTTTTATAACCATTATATTTTTTTTTTTTACCATTGTTAGTAATGATACAAGTAACACTACGTGTGCTGAGTGAAATTCAACGAAACCGTAATAATGAAAAATAAAGAGTTTTACATATTTTGCACAAGTAGATAGAGATAGGGAACGCCCTTGCTGCAATCGTCGATTCAATTAAGGTGCTGATATTCAACGTTATTTTTGAAAATTGCAACCAAATTGAGTACTGAAACCTACAGCAAAGACAAGTTTAAAAATCGCTCTTCATCTTCACTCAGTGTTTACCCCACGTTGAATTTGATGTATCTACCTGACCGCTTAGAATTTAACGGAGTGCTGGTTTGGTTTACTTTTGTAATTAAATTTAAATATGGCTACTGTGAATGCATTCACTCGTGCTTGTTGATTGTAGGTGACTTGCTTTTAGCTGCTGCTTTCAACGTACCTACTTCGAAACTTCTGTAGAATAAGTACGTATTGCTGTTAAAATAATAACTGTTGTTCCGGGTCAGATGTACTTTCTTAGTTAATCTACTGACAAACGGTGAAGGAAAACATCGTGAGGAAACCTGGACTTAATAATAATGGTCTCACAAAGAAATTAAATATCAAGACTTGGTACACGAGGTTGTCGACATGTGGGAGATTGACTCAGCAGTCGTTGTGCCGATAGTCGTTACGGCCAATGGCTTAATAGCCAAGAGCCTCGACCAACATCTTAGGAGGCTCTCGTTGGGTGGTTGGATCAAGGGCCTGGTGCAGAAAGCGGTACTTCTCGACACGGCGCGTATTGTTAGGAAATTCCTCTCTCTGAGGCCCTGACCACCGGTAGCTTGGACCTTGTTCCCGATGCCGGTGGGCTACTATTTTTATATTTTTTTTTTGTTTTTAGAAAAATATTGAAAAATGTAATCAATAAGTTTATTGCAAATGAATAAAGGAAATGGTCTCAAATCGCCAACCCGCAGTGAGCAAGCGTGGTAATCAATGCTCGTTCCTTCTCTGTATGAGAAGCGGTCTTTGCCTAGCAGTGGGACAGGAAAAGGTTTTTTTTTCCTTTATTATTGGCTGCTTCAGAATTTTAAGAGGATAAATAATATCACAATATAACATCACCCCTGTATTCCCCAAAGTGTTGGAAAGTTTGTACAGTACACCCTCATTTCGCCGTTATATTTCAGTCCCATGTAATAGGGGGCAAACTAATACCATCAACCGGGTATAAGTCCAGACTCGGGCTGCTACTGAGAAATTCCACACAGAAAAACCCAAAGGTGAGTATAGACTAGAGCATTTACTTGTAACAAAACATAGAGCTGCTCTAATGTGTCACCCTTTCATGAACCGAACAATAAGCACGACACTGAGCGCTTTGTTACAACTTATTTTTGCAAACAACCGAGCAAAGGGCAATGTCCATTTTAGGCTACACGTGAACATAATGCTATAAAAATAATAATTACAACAATAATAATTTCATATTTTTTTCAAATTTTTCTGATTATATCTTTGTATCAATCAACACTTTTATGAATATGAATTTTACCAGTATTTTATTTGATTTTTATGACTACCGGTCATCTATGAAACAAGGCAAATGACAGTCAACGACAGTTGTCATTCGCTTTTTTAGAGTCAGGGTTGCCAAAATCTTACTGGCCATTTTTATCCATTATTAATCGATTACTAAATGTGATATAAGTGTACTTTAATTATAATTATTTTGTTTACTGATTTTATCAGTCGTATTATGTTTATATTTTATTAATAAAATTATTTTCAAATGTTTAATAGCAGCAATGCAGCAGCAGAAATGTACTAAAACTAATGAGAAACGTATCCGATTGTTAAAGATTTTTATATCGATTTTTGATTTTATCATGTATAGCAACACAAAAAACTGAAACAAAATGTCATGTCAACTATGTCAAGATCTATCACGGTATGTAGATGGGTAGTGGAAGCAGTAACTAAGACGACTCTCTGACCCCTTCGGCCACCTGCAGATTATTACGAGGTAAAATACACAGCAGGCACATAAGCCGAAAAATATATTTCGTATTTATTTATGAAAATAACAATGGTAGGGGAGCAATTAAAGAATATTGTTGTAATTGCATGGCTGGCCGGAGAACGTGGTTTGCTGCGCTCATGGCATGACTATTATATGGTATTTGAGCTGGGCAAGGTACTAAGAACATATATCTCCACCTGCCCAGTTTCTAGATAACATATTATTAACGTATGAATCAGAATAAAATAAAATAATTCATAAAAATGTCTTTTATTTCACATTTATAACCTTATTTGTCACATGTAATAAATCCTATTTAAATACTTTTGATACTAAATCATATTCATATTCTTTTTCTTAGGACTGCTAAGTAATTGATTATTGCAAAAATATATTTCTCAATGCTTGTTCATGCCAGGCCAAAGTCTCGAACTAAATGGACAATCCCCTTTGTGTAACATTTCGTCGGAAAAAGACACGAGCGCGAACGCAGCACACGCGACCTGCAGATCCGAGATTTCAGCGAAGAGTAAACGCAAAATAGAAAGGAAGGTGGCAGGTAATTGCTCACTCGCCGTGAGCATTACTTCAAACACCGTGTCGAGCATTCGCAGGAACGTTACATTACATGGAAATGCTTTTTTTAAATTGAGCTTTTGCTTGCATTGTACTATTCGTAAGAACATTACATTACATGGAAATGCTCGAGAAAATGCTCTAGTGTATACTTATTCACCTCAATAACACTACCCGAACTGACTAACTAGACCAACACGAGGCAGTTTCCTAATTTATCAGTTGAACTAATCAGAAAACACACAATATCCCTCCACATATCTAAAAAACTACAATTGTGAATTCGCTATCAGTTACAAATGTAGCTTTCTACAGTTCAGAAGTTAGACCAAGGAGTATGAATAAGGAATCTGAGGTAACTACGACTGTAGTAGGTGTAATTACGAGCTAACTACTCGCTATCGGCCTATTACGTGATCAAATATTAATGGAACCTTCTTCAGGTTTCAGCGAAGTAGGTAAGGAACAGTAGTACCACTATAATGCAGTTTATAATAGGTTGGTAAACGACCTGACGGCCCATCTGATGGTAAGTGGGTATTTTTTTATAACTTTCCACACAAATCAAAAAAATATTTTAGTTGATTAGTAGGGACAGGCATAAAAAAATTGGCGGATTTCGAAAAGTTGTAGAACGAAAGTTGTTCAATTTTCGATACCGAGTAACCCCAATAAATTCTTATAAGTTGATTTTTAACACCTTATACAACGTCATTTTTACTTTATACGAAAACCGAGACACCCCAACAAGATTTTCATCAGAACTGCCTGAATATGTGTTTTTTTTAGTAAATCTCCAAGTTACACCTTAGTTTATGTCGCGTTAAGTTCGCTGAAAAAGTGTGAAATGCCTGAGATGTGCTATGCAGGGGTTGTCTAATATACGGAAACTGACCCAGCGGACCATTTCAAGCCTCAAGGTGTCTATTCCCGTCAACTGTTATGGGTAGAAACCTACTGAAACAAAATTGAAATGTATGTAAAAAAAAAAAAAAAAAAATGTGGTGTTAAAAATATGTCAATCGATTCTCCTAATGATTCTGAACAAACTAGTTTCAGGTTTAGTATATACTAAAACTAACCTTGTATACAGGATGTAAACGAATTCGTGTAAATCTAGGTGTCACAGATAAACCCTAAACGGGTATTTCAGAAAATCAATAAAAAAAAAACAAAAAAAAAACTTGGTTTTCTATTTCTGAGTAATTTTAGAGCCCGAGTTAACTGACTGCAAAGAGTGATACCGCGTAAGGGGCCGTCTCCACGAGCGAGAGAATCGCGGCGATATTATCGTCGTGCCACGTATTTCTATACACTCTCTTAGGACGTGTCTCCACACGGCGATTTTATCGCGGCGATAGTTAGTATTGAATTTGATGGCACGGCGAGAATATCGCCGCGATTCACTCGCTCGTGGAGATGGTCCCTAAGACGTACCCGCCAGCCGTGTCGCCGTGCTTTCAAACTCAAACCCCATTTATTCAAAATAGACTAGAATTACTTACTTAGTTCTTTTTGTAGCTTTACAATATTATAGACATCCCACAAAAAGCCCTCCCTTCACCGCTTCCTAGTGTTTATGCTGTGAAGAAGAAACGGCGCAACAAACTCCCCAGCAACACATATCTGTCAAGTAAATAAATTAACTGAGTCTATGCACAGCAAAAGGTAATATTAATTAAGGTACAATTCCGTGCATCGCGGCCCATCGCAGCCGCGCGCGAACTATCGCGTGTGGAAGACGCGCGCGGCTGATGCGTCAATAGTCAGAGTAATAATAATAATATAATAATCGTTTATTAGATCAAAATAATACAGTTTACAGTAAAATGAACACTGTCACTTAAACTAGGTTAATTCCCTGTGCTATAAGTAACAGTAACAATCGCCGTTGATCTAATTATCTATGTAGTTTTAGTGTAACAATCCGATATTATTATAATAAGTATTTAGATTATTTAACAATATTTATTTTGTAAGCTAGCCTAGTAATTAAAACAAAGGATTAATTATAAAGTACGGTCAGTCTGATATTCATATAACAAAGAATGTGAGTGTGTGTAATTGTTTGTGTGTGAGTATGAATGAGTGTTTGTTCGTGAGTGTGAATGAGTGTGTTTGTGTGTGAGTTGGTTTAGGTGTGTATTTAGTGAATTAAATTTAGGTTACTCCGGAACACTTAAAAGACTTTCAGTTTCTTCGTAGTTTAATCCACCTAATAAGCTTTTAACTTTTTTCTTAAACTCAAAATGACGTAATTTCTTCAAGGTCACAGTTTTACTGATTTTATTATAAATATAGGTAGCGGCTATATACGGGTGTTTTTTTGCGAAAATTGTATTGTGAGGTACGATTTTAAATACAATATCGTTTCTTCTCCTATTATCTGTTTGAGAGTATGAAAATGTATGACACCGCTTCCGAAGTCTGCGACAGACGCGTGCGGCTAACGACAGATTAGTCAGTATATTATAGACACGACTATTGACGCATAAGCCGCGCGCGTCAGCCGCACGCGATCGATCGCGGGATCGGCCGCGAAGCACGGAATTGTACCTTTTCATGAATGAAATTATGCAAAATGCGGATTAAAAACAAAGAAATGTACACACAAATAGATTTAAAAAAAACTTGCAATGTTTTTTTCTTTTTTTTTTACTCATTCCTTATTATGTGGTTTAAATAATGATCAAGAACTGCTACCGCATTAAAAGAAAAAGATTTTTATTTTTACATATGTTGTAAAACCTACTTGCTAAGACACTTTTTGTTAGGTTTTAAATGCCATTTGTAATGTATATGTTACGGCTAATAGCCGAAGTGCGGCTACACCTAGTTTTAGCCGGGTACAACTAGGTGCAGCCGGCCACATGCGGTTAAACTTAAATCTATCCTACTTATCTTCGGTTAGAACTAGGTTTAGCCTTCATCATAGCGGCTAGAATTAGGTGCAGCCGCACACCGATGGTTAGGTTACTTTAAACCCTGCAGACAGAAATAGGAGCCCCGCACAGCGGGGCTCCGTCGACTTAAGCTCCACCTAGTTCTAACCAACTGCTACTGGTTGCACCTAGTTGTACCCGGCTAAAACTAGGTGTAGCCGCACTTCGGCTATTAGCCGTAACATATATAAAAAGATATTCGGAATTTAAATATAAGTACTTGTCTCTAGACGTTTGAATAGCAACCATCGTACAACGTTTACTGAGTTTTTTATTTCGCTATTTCCACATAGGAACCTGATTCTTCAGACTACAATTATTACAACAACATAAACATAAACTCACGCCTATATTCCCTGAAGGGTTGGCAGAGGTGTATAGTACACCCACATTTCGCCGTTTATGTTTACGTCCCATGTAATAGGGGGCGAGCCTATTGCCATCGACCGGGCACAAATCCAGGCTCCGGGCTGCTACTGAGAAATTCCACACGGAAAAACCCAGTGACACTTTGCCCGACCTGGGGATCGAATCCAGGACCTCACGCCCAGCAGTCGCGCTTGCGACCGTTAGACCAACGAGGCAGTTTTTATTTTTAATCAAGCTAAATCAGGTGCGGGGCCAATCTACACCAGTAGTAGATCATGTGGTCTTAAGGAATAAAAATAGGATTTCTGATGCGTTGCTAACCTTATAGACGAAGTTGGAAAATCTTAAGTGCCTGTAATGCCACCGGCAAATCCCTACTAATAAAAAAAAACCCTTCAAATCGGAAAATCTGTTCTATAATAGTCAGTAGTAAAACTGACGGAATCTTATTACTAGTATTATTAATTATTACCATGAAATTTTATTCGCCTGCGTAGGTACGATTAAATGTTTTTTATTTCCTTAAATAAATCTGTCATAGACACTTTTTCGATATCTATTTTATGTTTTTTTTTTTAAGACTTATTTCGCCGTCATTTCCTATCTGACTATCTCTGAGAAGAAATGCCAAAAAAAACTCAGAGTTCTCTTTTAAGGTCCAGATATTGTGGTATAAAAACTATGCGAGTGTAATAATGTAAGGCAACGTCTGGAATGGCCTTTTGAGGAAAGAGTCAGATAGTCAGATAGGAAATGCCCGCGCCATCTAGTCTTAAAAAAAACATTACATTGACTTGTAAAAGTGTCTGTAACAGATTTATTTACAGAAATAAATATCATTTATCAGAGCCATAGCAGGTTTGAGTTGACCTGTCTCAACTGACGGCACGCATGCATCAGCCATCGTGTAGCTCAACCTTATTTTAGGGAGCTCAACGACCCGACACATTATTAAGAGAATATGTCTATCTGACAGATACTAACAACCTTCGGTGCGCTAACAATGGCACACTGCGTTACAAATTCCATTGCTATGTTAAAACTATGACATATAGGGGTGCATGAAAAGAGCCTCCACGAGTGACGATACTTAAATACGTCCGGCACACCCTGAGCAGTCAGCCCCGCTACCAACCTTGCTGACTGGCTAATCTTTTCACCACAGCATGAGCTATTTTTGTATAGCTCGTGCTGACACGAGAGAAGAAGAACTATGACAAAATTCCTGCTGAGCTGCTGATGCAGCTGGTGCAGCTACTGAGAAAAAAAGACTGCTGAACAGGTCTTGAGTTGGATCTCCAGGTCGGGCAAAGTGTTATTGGGTTTTTCCGTGTGGAAATTCTCAGGAGCAGCTCGGAGTCTGGATTTGTGCCTGATTCATGGCAATAGGCTTGCCCCCTATTACATGGGACTTCTATACACCTTTGCCCAACTCTTCAGGGTGTACAGGCGTGATATTATGTAGAAAATTCCCCCACGACCAATAATACATGTCTGTTAGGCGACACGTGTACAGCAGTACATTTACGGGCAGATAATAATATGAAGATGATGATATAAATGCAGCTACGGTAGCAGCTATAATTATTGTCGACTTAACTACTGGCTATCAGCTTATTACTTGGTCGATTATTTATAAAAGCCTTCTTTTGCTTTAGCGAGACAAGTAGGGGAGAGAAGTTCAACTTGGTACAGGGAAATATTAATATAACACATCAAAATAAAAATAAAATTTTACTTTTCAAGGGACATCACGTTAAATCGTTAGATTCGGGTGTCATACAAATACCTATGAAAGTCGTTGCGGGTAGTCAGAAGCCCGAAAGTCCTTAAAATATCGGTATTGTCTAGTAACTGGGTTGCGAAGGTCTGATGGCAGTCACTCCGTGGTTAGACTGTACCTAAGGTGAATACGACAAAGTTGGGAAAAAGCTAAGCAGAACAAAGAGAAAAAATGAATTTTAGAACAAATAGACAGAAAAAGGGAGAAAATGATTGGTCACTGACTGCGACACGACAGCTTAATAACTAACATCAAAGAAGTTACCTTCTCATGGCACCGTCTGTTGGCAGTCGCTCAGTTACCCAGTGGCAATGCCGATATTTTAAGGTTAAACCGACAGACGTTCGGGCTCCTGACTGCCCGTACATGGTTTTGACTTGTTACGACAAGTCAACACCATGCGGTATTTGACAGTTCTGTTTTAATAGTTTTTCAGATTTGACAGTACCTACGAGATTTTGTTACTACTGTTTTGTCCCTGTGGAGTGCTTACATAATACGCAGCTCTGTTGCAAATCAAATGTTTACTCAACAGACTGAGAGGATATTAAACGTAATATATTAAAATTGTACTTTATTTCATCACAGCTGTGTGCCCTTTGACGTAGAGAGCTAAAAGTTGAAGGGCTAAGAGCCCACGCAGACTAAAGTGTTTTGTTGTGTCAACAATATTGTGTAATACACTAAAGCGCAGTTCAAACTACGCTATACTATCTCTCTATGTAGTAAAGCATATTGCGTCATAAGCTGTAATAACCACGCCGGATACTAAATGTTACAAAGACAAAAAGTCAATGGGCAACATAGTCCTAGTGTCAAAATGTACAAATGTCTTAATGTATATGAATGTGCAAATGACAAAAAATAATTGTGATATAATGCGTAAGGGTCTAATTGTTAGATTGTCAAAATGTACAAAAGATAAAACACAATTGTGCCAAAATGCATCGTGGTCCAATTGTCACACAGTCAGGATTCGAATCCGCAAACCTGGGCTTCGAAGGTACGATCACTAACGACTGAGCCTACATACACCTATCTGCTACTTGATATCAATATAATTCTCTGCACTGGTTATCTAATTAAAATCTCTTCTCTATCTAATCTCTTTGAGTATACAGGGTGTAGGCGAATTTGTGTAATTCCTACAAACTACGTGATGTACTGGTGAAACAGATTAGCCATAAAGGGGAATTTCTGAAAATCAACTAAAAAAATGTTTTTAAAAATTAATTAGTTTTCTATTTCCGAGTCACTTTAGAGCCCCGAGTTAGCCGTGTCGCCGTTCTTTCATTCATTTATGCGTGGCATCGAAATGTTTATTCAAAAAAAAAAAATTTTGATTTCTGAATCCTTATTAGGTGATTTAGATATGACAACTTATCACCACCACAAGAAAAAAAATCAAGCTAAATCCCGTACGGAGTCAATCTACACCAGTAGCAGATCATGTGGTTTTAAGGTATTACACGAATTCGTTTACAGCCTGTATAGCATGACGTTCACACTATACGCTATATTGCAAGCCGGTCTACTATGTATAGCAAGTTATTTGACGGGGATCTGTTGGGTGACGGATGGGGTAGAAGTTAGGCTGGGCGTGGACCAGAGTGTTGTACGATATAGCTCTGAGAATCGCTCAAATTTATCGCTTACAGCAAGGCAATACATACACATTATCATAGCGTTGTGTAAACGTGTCCGTATAAATATAAAATGTGTGCTGAGCGATATCGTTGTGCTATACAATATTTGCTATACGGTATGTATTATAGCGCAGTCTGAACTGCGCTTAAAAAACTGTGCAGTAATATTCAATCCTTTTGTGGAATGTTATTTCGTTGCAGTGTATTCTAAAATAGCAAATACTGGATTGTATTTTCAGAAAAAACACTAGGTTTTTTCAATTTTTTTCGTCCATTTAACAATTTTTACTGCAATTTTTCGCATTCCATGCAGAATGATGCACAATGTCTGAGTTTGGAGACCGGTCCTCACCTCTGACGTTTCAAATTCATTTGCAGATCAGCAATCTAATTGCGCAACACACTTACTTGTAATAGGTAGCTATGACTATGATTTTGTCAGGTCAAGAATTTACATAGCAACGTATGTATTAACAATCCGACTTCTCCACAACTATGTACGCGCAATGAATATTGTTTTTTACACATCAAGTACATGATTGATGTTGGTTAAGTTACTCGATTGCCCTGCAGAATTTGATTATCACTCGCGTTAACGGTGTACCTACACACCTGAGAGGGTACCAAAAATTTTTTTTTCTTTTATCCCTAGTCTGAAGAATCAAGTTAAACCTGTATACGTATAGTACAATAAACCTATTACTATCCCACTGTTGGGCGAGGGCCTCTTCTCAGAATGAGAAGATTTTAGGCCATAGGCCTTATGCACTACGCTGACCTGGTGTAGATTTACGGCGAGAACCCTTTTTATCTCGTTAATGCAAATGATAATCATGAATTCGAACATTCCGAGGTGCCGAGTCAGACCAACTTCGATCCCGGCACGCCTCTCCTTCATGTCATCCTTTTGTAGTGCATGTCATGCGCTCTACATGCGCAAGCCCATATCCTTCGACCTTACGTCAAATTTCTGCGTCTACGCAAGACAGCAGCCATCTGCGATATTGTATCATTACAATAAACAGAGCAATGACGCGGGACAGGCGGCAACAGAAGTGATTCACGCTGTGATAAACCTCGTTGCACTTGCGTAATAACTGTACAGGCGAGTACAAAGTACGTAAGTACAGCTGATAGTATTATTATTGAATTATGGTGGTAATAATTGTTTTTTATTTTTGTTTTGGGAACAGTTTTTATTACACGTATTATTGATATCCGTTATGGAGCTGGATTTCTGCCATTTGATGTGGGAATCCCTGTATGTATCCCCGTGCCAACATCATAAAACTATGATCACCAATCGTAATAACTAAATAAAATGTGTTAATTATCGCATTACTCAAAAAACGAATTATCTGTCTCGTAACTATTTCTACAGATTCGTTAAGTCGCCTCTTTGTTGAAAATCAAGAGCTCTTTGTTAAAATATGCGTTTATAATAAGGCCGACGAACATGCGAAGTAGCGGGCAAAAGCTAGTGTGAGGATAATCTGTTTTAAATAATTACTTTATAATAGTAATAATTTATTTCATCAAAAACAACAATGTTAACATACATATGAACATTTTATGGGTACTCTTGACTAAATCCTAGTTAACAAAACAGGAAGGTGGTGCAACTAGAACCCTGATAAGTTATAAAAATAACTTGTATTATGGGCGCTGGTTCAAGCACTTGACTTAAATTGGATTATCAAAAAAATTGCAGACAGAACAAGTGTGAGTTTAACTAAAGTTAACATCAACATATTTGCAAAGACCGAAGTAAGAATTTATTTTATTTATTTATAACATATCCCTTTATCCCGTTTGATGACGGACTAGAATATAAAACATCATCACCGTACGCTGATAATAGGTAGACGCGTTTTGTAAGATTCAACAAAACCCAGCATGCTTGGTGGTAGGATCTATACGGTCCGTCTGGCTAGCTACCACCCTCACATTAAAGTCCGGCGCCAAGCAGTTTACTGTGTTCCGTCGTGTGAATGTGAGAGCCAGAGGGGTATAGGGGAGTCCCTCTATATCTCTGTTACTTGGATTCGTGTTCTCCATCTTAGATTCTGTCTGCTCTTACTATCAGATGTAACTAACTAGGGTCAAGCATGACCAAGTGAAATAATAAAAAAGTAAAAACTTTATAACATCAGAACTCGAACAGTTCAACAAGAGTGCACTGAAGCGCCGAAAAAATACTATAAAAAAAAGAATTCGTGAATTCAATAGCTCTATCACAAACCAGCTTTCCGATAGTGTTTACTCTTATAGTTCGACCATTTATGTTTTGTATATAAATGGTAAACAAACCTTTGATCGTTGTATAGTGATCGGGCATAATAAAACTCACTAAACATATGAGTAAAAAGTGGACTACTTATGTATATAGGTTACTTAGAGGTGAAATGAGCAAACCGCACCATCGTTGCGGTCCACAGATAACACAAATGTTAGCCATAGGCCATATTAGTGTTGCTAGATAAAAATAGTCAAATTATTCTTAAAATCGTGAAACATGAACATACCATACTACACACACACACTATTAGAAAACGATTCCACAGTATAATAATGTGTAATTTTAAACGATTCTTAAAGCAAAATGAACTTTAAAACTAATGGAAATTAATTTCATGATTAAAAGTTTGTTTATGTTTTTGACAACATTTAATGGGCGAGCAATCGCATAGGTACATCTTTAGAAGATTTTTTACTGTCAGCAGTCAGCTGCTATTTACCTATATTTTTATTAAACTTTCATTTATATTGCTAACCAAATCAGTTTGGAGACTTCATTATTTTTGAACAAAACATTATCAAAATCAGTATCATCGCAACAAGACCATAATACACCATTACTGGAAATGTTCAACCAGAAAAGCAACATTTTCCCCCAATTTTTTCATACATTCTTTATTTCCCCCACGTTGCCGCAGCCGAGAAAATCTACATTTAGCGGCCTACCTTATAATTTTTTCACACCACCGAAGGTGTTTTTTCCTAAAAACAAAAAAGTTTGCCAAACAGACCCCTTGTGACGTGTGAAAACCGGATCGCGCCGGATTAGACCAGTTCTGACCGCCATGTTTATTTTTTAATAACACAAATGGGTCGGAGCAGGTATAAAGAATAGGTATTTTTGTTCATTTGAGTGAATGGGTAAATGAAATGTATGCTTCTTGTCATGAAACAAGGAATAATGTGTGTAATGTTTTCATTAAATTGGAGTGGTGTTGGCTTCTTTTATGAAAAAGAAAATATGGTAGAGATTTTGTTATACTTTACCGCTATTATGGCAATCTTTTTTTTCGTTTTACATGTTTTGTGTAACAAATATAGCCTCTAAATATGGGCTCAAACACACACTCGACAATTTTTTCTGAAAATCTTCAAATCAGGCAATTAATATGGGAATGGAATACTAAAGAGGTTCTGAACGAAGATGTCTGAAAGTTATGCGAGTGAATGTTGGACGAATCTGGTGCAAGAAGTAGTATGAATTATCTTTGGTGAGGCATACGCAAGGACATTATAAAACGTGTTAAGTACTTCTATGGGCGTACGTGAAGACGATTTGTATTGAAACGGTGATTGACTCTGGTTAAATTTTTATTTTTTATTTTGACATTTTTTAAACTAAGCAGAGCTGGTACTATGGGTACTAGACAATGGATATAATACTTAGATACTTTTTTTTGGAAATACATACATAAAGACCAACACAAACACTTATGTTCATCACATAAATATTTGTATCCTGTGGAAGTCGAACCCACGACCTCGTGATCAGCAGTCCGACACTCGAACCACTAGACCACAGACGGCGTCAAAATATTAAAATTTCAAGATAATTTGGCGTTTTTTTGTCAATATCACAATAATAAGAAAAATATTGCAATCAAGTTCAAATACAATTGTATGTAATCTAATCGCCTGTGCTTCTTTTAATATGACACCCAGGACCGACAGATCAACATATTCTCCGAAGCACGCAGAATCCTCAATTTGTACCGAACGGTCACCCATCTTACAGCTTAACCTCAAAGACCATACGATCCGCGTAGTTGTTAATTAGCCCCTCCTCACACCAGTCATGAACTTCATTAATAATCTCACTACCTCTCCCTTTATTCTCGTCCACAGACTTTAGCACCGAAACAGATTAGATCACAAAATTGACCAAGCAAGCCGGCACGAAATAGGAACATAATTGTTATCTGAACATGAGTCACCGGCTCAGCAATCAAGAAATCACATAAATGCCTTCATTGCAACAGCTTTAAGTTTCAATTTGTTGGGTTGCTAATCAGAATTGTGGAGTGTGAGGTATGAGCGATTGGCGAGACGGAAATATGAATTTTGCACTTTTGCAACATTTTGCTGTGGATATCATAACCGACTATGGGAATATGGGATCTGTAAAGGCAAATGAGCAGCAGACCTATCCAACAAATCTCGACAAGATGAGGTCAGCGAATTTTTTTTTCAGCCTTCTCTTTTGAGTACATTTTGCCACACAAAAGAAAAGTTTCCTTAATATTAATACGTAACTCTATGGCGGTTTACAGAATACCTACGAAGTTTCATACAAATTGGTTAAGACGAACAGACAGACACACAGACAGACAAAAAGACAGGCAGACGGACATGACGAAACTATAAGGGTTCCTTGTTTTATTAAGGAACCCTAACCTCACTTGATTCCGTGCGTATCTCGCTATCGACGAAAAAGGTTGTTGACAATACGTCATCCCAAAACGTCAATCCTGCACGTGGTAAGTACACTTTACTGCTGATTGACGAGCATTTGAGAATCAAAGATTGCATGATGAGCACAACCAAGGTGTGGAACTCCTTGCCAACGTCAGTGTTCTTCACTACATACAACCCGTTAAACTTTAAAGCAAGAGTGAATAGGCATCATAAATTGACATCGCAGAGCTCATCCATGGAGAGGCAAACCTCACGCCCCAGCCGCCGCAACAGAAGAAGACGCCCCGGGCATCGGGAGTCGCAGAGCGATTCCTGGCCACCGTAGGCGCGAGCTACGGATAGCGAGCGTTGGGTGGCTCGCCGTCCGATCAGAACCAGGTCCGGGTCGACGTCACGTTGTGTTCCACGTGCGCTTTAAAGCGATGTCAGCATAGTAGACGGGGCCCGCTAGGGCCAGTGCCTACCAGGGCTGCGGAATTTGTTCGAAAGAGTTACCGCGACCCTGGAACGCAAAGGGCATTAAGGGGAAGACGGATGGGTTTTAGTCAGTAAGAGTCCCTTCCGCTCCGCCCAGAGCGGAAGAAGCCATTGGAAGAATGCGCACCATTAAAAAAAAAGACCTCGTCCATTGGTTTCCATCAGGCGAGATCAAGGTCAAGAGCGGACACTATTATCATCATCATCTCCTTGTCCTTATCCCACTCTAGGTGGGATCGGAACAACGTGTATTCCTCTTCCATTCTCCTCTATCAGCCGCCATCTCAATACTCATTTCTTTCTTACCCATATGATCTTTCACACTGTGGAGAAACCAGGTGTGGTGTTCCTCCAACCAAAGGGAGGATCCTCCAACCAGGCGGAGTCTTGTGCCTGGCGAGCTACTGCCCACCAGTTGATGTTGGGAGGTTGTATATATACTATCTGCGTGTTAAATCTTGATTGCGCGATGTAGGATAGTTCGATAGTTCGCATGTGGCGAGATAGATGCCGCCACAACACAATCCATCTCTTTTCTTTGGCCTACCTCTGCTTGTATATCCACATTCATAAAATATTTAACACTCTTTTGGTAACATGACTTTCTTCCGTCCGCATAACATAAGAATAGAGCTGACACTATAACAAATAAATAAATAGATTTATTTATCGTTTTGTTAATTATCGACTCATCTTCTATTTTCAGAAGAGGTGTATTATCTTGCGGACAACCACAAATAATGGCGGAGTTTCATTTTGAATAAACAATTACTAAACGTTCAAACCTTGTTTTTTTTACATGTCAGTGTAAATCAAACGTAGGAGACACCCAGAATAAAAAAAATACCCTTTTCACTTCTGAGAAATCAAGTCCTACAGCCTAAAACTTGGGCCAGCACCTAACGGTCCCAGAGTTAGTCATATTGGCTTATCGGCACGTACGGAGTAACCTTATCAAATGTGGGCCACAGATCTGTTCCCTGGTCTAGGGCTATCGCTGGCCTTAACTGGTGTCAGACCGTTTAGTTCAGGTGGGGTGTGCTGGTAGAAAGTTTTAAATAAATATTATTAAAAGGCTCAGTGGGTCGGCAAAGTATAGGGAGATAGAAGGTTTCTCTTTTTACCTGACTACGTGACTGCAAACTGCAAAGGTAGGGTAATGTTTTTGCTATATTTATTATAATATCTTGACTGCCTGGTTGAGCTAGCGCGACTGCTGAGCGTGAGGTCTTGGGTTTGATTCCCAGGTCGTGCAAAGTTTTATTGGGTTTCTCAGTAGCAGCCCGAAGTCTGGATTTGTGCTCGTTTGATGGAAACAGGGTCGCCGCTTATTGCATGGGTCTTAAACATAATGGCGAAATGAGGGATTATTATACACCTCTGCCCAACCCTTTGGGAAATATAGGCATGATGTTATGTTACTACATCTATACACAAAAACAAAGACTGTTGACTCTACCAACATAATTATAGGCGATTTTCATGATTTTTTTTCTCTTGCATCAATTCATTGCTCCCAATATCGCTTTTCTAGCTGATATCAATCAAGCCACTGCCAATTAAAGGTAAATGTCATCCTATCATATATGTACGTGTCTCAATCAAAACAGCATCTCAGGAGTTGTCAAGACTATACTTAAGATCAATCCAAGCCATTTCCCATTAGTGAACAGCAATAACATTGTAATCAGGTTTGTATTACTGCACAGTTAAGGTATAAAAATATGCTTACTCGCCAAAGTAACTCCAGAGCGGAACATGAAAAGAAAACCGAACCGAATTTTACTGAGTGACCGAACCGAAATGTAATAAGAACGAGAACGCACAGCTGAATCGAAACTCTCTCGCCTAATTCTAAAGCTCAATTTTGCATGCACGAAAAAGTTTTGGATTAGTTTGGGACTGGGGTTTAATATACTGTGCTGTAATCTGATTCCAGGTTTTTTCAAGAATTATTTTTTATGATGAGCTTTGGGAGAAAATAGACACAAAGTGGGTCCCGAATAGCAGGAAACGAAAACGCAGTAAGCCTAGAAGGAGATGTTGGGATGAGCTAGACTTCTACATAAAGGATTGGCTTCAGATTGCAAAAGACCGGGAACAATGGGGAGGCCTTCGTCCTGCAGTGGGATACAACCGGTTTATAAGATAAGGTAACATTTATTACAACATCACGCTTGTATTCCCCAAAAGGTAGAGCAGAGATGAATAGTGCACCCTCATTACAAATCCAGACTCCGGGCTGCAGGCTACTGAGTAATCCTGTACGGAAAAACTCAATAACACTTTGCCTGACCTAGGGATGGAATCCAGGATCTCACGCTTGGCAGTCGCGCTTGCAACATCTAGACCAACGAGGCATTCATAAGATAAGAATTTCAATGAGCGCTCTATCATGCATGTAATGCCTAATTCTAGGTTTAAAATTGAGAATCAAATACTAAATCAGGCAGGAGGCGTTAAAACCACAACCATGACGCGTCTTCATCGAAATTCCAATTTTCAACTCCCTGAAATATTAACTGTCTAACATTTAGAAAAGGGTTGTACGGGTAGATAGGGTTGGCACGTGTGATATACCGTGGGGGGAATTGTACTGATTTAAAACATGTTCTGTTTTAAATCTATATTGCATATTGCAGTGTATTGCTGAAAAAGCCTGCGGGAAAGTCTAAGATCGACCCTGGCCCGCACCTCAGTCTTTTTTAATTCATGTGCAGAACAGAATTTGATATCACTTCCGTTGACGGTGAAGAAAACATCGTGAGGAAGCTTGAAGACAAGAAAAGCCTCAACAATAAATATATAGTTAAATACGAAACGGTAGTCCCTGTCTTCCATCCTAACCTTTCTTTAAATTACTTGCCAATTAATTAACATAGTAAAACAAATGTACGAACAAAATGTAAAGGTCAAATGCTGCTGCCAGAAGAATGACTCTGCGATCATCTACCCGCTTCCACCAGTGTTATGACGACGGGTTAGAACAGGCCCATCAGTCTATTACTGTCCCATTGCAGAGATCGGGTCTCTTCTCATAACGAGAAGAGTTTAGGCCATAGTTCGCCATGCTCTGGCTCAATGCAGGATGGCAGACTACACACCATCGAGAACTTCTTGGAGCCCTCTCAGGTTTCCTCACAATGTGTCTGCTTCGTTAAGGGAAAATCAAATTCTGATCTGCACTTGAATCAGAAGAACCAGAGGCTGAGATCGAACTCAGAGCCTCCTGGATCGAAGACGAGCGTCTAACCTCAACTCCCTTAAAGCCCATTCTCAATTTCACTACCATTTTCCATTCCCATCTCCAAAGTCCAAGTTGACATGGAAATAATAGTATTAGAAATAATATCGAGTTTCATCCCCGCAGCTACCCTGTGAGCCCTCGTTACGCAACCCCAGGCGAATTTGATATATTATGTATAACAGTGGTATTTCACAGACAAGTTTTCACGCCACTTTTGACACTAATTATACGAACCAGAATATTTTGGAGTTACGCAGTTGAAAAATTGTGGGAGAAATCTTTTGGAGGTGTTTAAATCGGGGACTGAAAATGTATGTTTTTCGGTGTTTTAGGGTCTGCTGTCAGTCTAACAAGTTGTGGCCGAATACCAGTATTTTTCACGAAGCGACTGCCATCAGACCTCTGCAAACATTTAGGTACGGGGCAATATCCTAAGGTTAGACCGGTTGTCCAGACTTTCGGACTTCTGACTGCCCGTAAGGACTTTCATTATGAAAGTCCTTGCCTATGATAGGCATTCGTATAACACCCGGGATCGACGGCTTAATATGCTCTCCGAGGCATGGAGAGGTATCGATGTGTAACAAACGGTCACCCATCCATGGATTGACCGCGGCAAGCGCAGCTTAACGTTGCAAATTGTTTGATCCGCACTATTCTTAATTAGTCACGAGGCCCTACGTTTTTTGCAAACCATAAAGCATAATAAGCACATTACTGCTTCATTGCTGGTCATGGACCTCTCTTCAAAGCCAGATGGGCTTAGATCTTATTCAACCACTCGGACCTGGTGCGGTTTAGCGGACTACACAATGATATAGAACTTTTTCTTAGGTCAGCTTTTCTCGCGATGTATTCCGTCACCGGTAACGCAAGTGATTATCAGATTTTAATTCCTGCACATGCATTTGAAATGTCGTTGTTGCTGGTCGAGATCGAACACAGAGCCTCCAGCATGGCAGGCAAGCGTTTAGTCTCTAAACTATCACTAGCATACTACTAGAAAAGTGAATATTCTATAGGCACCTTGTTATTTTCACGACCTCACTCAGCAGTTGGGTATACCTATTTCAAAGCTTCATTTGCGGAAATAATTCTCCACATCCAATGGCGAATCTTAGGCCTTTGATTCCACATATAAATCAAATAAAATATTAGTTAACATTAAGATATACGGGGACCACATAACATACTGAAATAAATCATATTAGGGTTATTTTGGGCCACATTAGGAAACATGTCCTTCGGCCTATTATTATGCAGGACGGCTTACCGAGGACTTGTTAGGTAATTGTATAATAGGCTCATAACTTACCGTAGACACGTATGTAGTCACAAAATATACGTAGGTACACAAGATCGTGCTTTTCTCCCATGAGAAAAGAAGAAAGAAGGCAGACTCTTTAGAATGCGAGTTGTAGTAAACCGTTCACAGAAATGGTGCGATGTGCGATTGTGCGATGAACGTTTGAGCTCGTTTGAGCTCAAAACTGTAGGTCGACAGAATGCTTGTGCGAGGAACGTTAGTGCGAAAGAACTTTCGAACTAAAAACTGTAGGTCGACAGAATGATTTTGCGATGAACGTTAGTGCGAAAGAACGGTCATGCTACAAACTGTAGGTCAACAGAATGCTTGTGCGATGAATTTTAGAGCTAAAGAACGTTCGAGCAAAGAACTGTAGGTCGACCTACTGCTTGTGCATACTCTTCTATTAGGTGTTAAAGTTAATATCAAGGTACAATTACGCGATGAACGTTAGTGCGAGAGATCGTTCGTGCTATCAACAATAGCTCGACAGAACGCTTTTGCAATGAATGTTAGTGCGAAAAAACTTTCGTGTATGTATGTCACTGAGAGTTATCACCACATTTTGATGTGTAGTGTCGTGTGCTGTGGTAAAACAGCCTAACGTTAGGTTAGATATAGGTATCGAAATATAACAGTCTGTCGTTGAGTTTAAGCACCATTTAAACTCACACTAACAATGTACGATAACTGTTCAAGTTCCGAATGACAATAAGCTGGGTTAGCGTCCACTTAAAACTGACTGTTGACCGCCGATCCCGAGGTTATGAGTACTAAAGTGCGGAAATCGTATCGGTTACTGGAATTCATTCCTATTAACGCCTTGGTTCCCACCTTAAGGCACAGTTTTACAATCTATACAGTTGGGAAACGCCTTTGATCGAAGTCGAAGTTCTTAGACTGAACAGTTTGTGTTCACCATTATATTTCACGATAGAACTTATTGAACGGCACTTAAAATATTTCAAAACACGCCTGCGTCAACCCTTGTTTATAGATACCGCATACTAACTGAGTTTGCGGTACATGAGATTTATTCTATTACGATAATTAGAGAAGATTAGAGACACAGTTTCTAATCTTACCAACTCTTCAAAATCACCTGGTCTTGCACCTTGTCTAAAACTACACACGAATTTTCGCTAATTCAGATTTCAGTCCCACACAAACCTTCTAATACCTCAAAATCTAACCAAAAAGAAAACCCCACGGAACCCCAAGCAATCAAAGATTCCTACCACCACGTAACACTAGTCACACCTACTTAAATGACGTCAGGTGACACGTAATAGCTCTGAATGTTTTACGAGCTGCCGTCCAATCGATCTGCTCGTAAACGGTAGGGCGGAATAATTGAGGGGTACGACGAAGAACCTTGGTATTCAGGTGGAGTTGGTGCAGTTGTTGCATTTAATTTTAATGGCATAAATGGCATGGAACGTTAGATATAAAGAAAGAAGAGAAGAAAGAAAAATGCGTTTATTGGCATTACAGCAAAAATACACCTTAAAACTAAAAAAAAAACAGATAGTAATTATTGTAATGCCAAAAGGGCCTCAGCTCAGCATAATGTCAGATGATAACACAAGGTGTACCACCTGACGCTGATTTTCAGCTGCAACCCACGAGTGCCATACGCTGGAATAATAAACATAAGAAATTGTGTGTCCGTTTTTAATATTAAGAGAATAACTTAAAGGTGATAGATAACTGATAACGATAACATAAAAAGCTCTTATAAAATAAAAATAAAATATTGTGACATACATGTGTGTGTGTGTTGTGTTGTGATTATCAACACTCAAATAAAATACCCACTAACGGTGTATTACCTGCCCATATTAAAAATCTAAAAATAGAAAGTAGGTAACTTTAATGCAAAATAGTGACTGCTTTGTTCTTCTAAACCACGAAACTGATTCTTATTTTCATCACTTATTCTTATTTTGATATGGTGATACTGCTATAGTATTGCGTATTGAGAATATGAAGGAGACAGCTTGGTGGTAGGATCTATACGGTCTGGCTAGCTACCACCCTCGCATCAAACTCGCTAAGCAGTTAATTGTGTTCCGTCGTGTGTATGTGAAAGCCAGACGGGTATAGGTGAATCTGGAAAGTCCAGAGATAGAGCAAAAAAATCTAACTTCATCATCATCTGCCTAGCCTTTTCCCAACTATGTTGGGGTCGGCTTCCAGTCGAACCGGATGCAGCTGAATATCAGTATTTTACATGGAGCGACTGCCTATCAGACCTCCACAACCCAGTAACTGGGTAATACGGTACTCTTGGTAAGACTGGTTGTCAGACTTTCTGGCTTCTGACCAACAGTAACGACTGTCAAAGATCTACAAATGACAGCCGGAACCAACGGCTTTACGTGCTTTCCGAGGTACGGAGGAAACTCGCTATGGTAAATGGTCACCCATCCACAGACCAACCTCGGCAAGCGTGACTTAACCCGGAAGATCGGTCTATGGGGCTGTAATTATTTAGCCACGAGCTCCTCCAAAAAAAATCTAACTTGAAAACTATAAAAAATCGCGGAACATACATGGGGATGATTAGAGTACACACAGTACATCTTAAGGTACTATTTCGAACTGAGCTGCCAACTGCAGAGAACCGACGGCGACTGCACGTGCTGCTGCCGCGGCGCTTGGAAGCCTTTTCATATAAATACATACAAACCAGTAGTGCAGCTGCGGCTGACTTCATGCAGTCGCTGCACGGGCTGTCGATAGTCGCAGTTGGCAGCTCGCTTCGGAATAGTACCTTAGGCTCTGTCTGCGCTTACCATCGTGCGACTAGGGCCAAACGCGACCAATTAAAATGTGTCAGTACCAGGTATCATGGAAAGTCATATAGGTACCCAGCCAAGTGTCTTCCTCTTCTTCTTTCATGGCGGCACAAGCTATACGAGAATAAGGTTTAAGATATTTATTCTCACAAAGAACTTACAGAGTTCACTTAAACATGAGAAACTTAAAAATTGCAGTACAAAATGATGGTTAGTAGATGATCTTAAGAGGTAATTGAGTGTTAGTTTAGTCTATAAATTATTATAAATACTCCTTTGTATAATAAAAAGAGAAGCAATCAAAACAAAAGTCAGCCGATTAATGACCACCAGACATCGCACAGCTTACAAGAAAATAAAATAAAATAAATCTACCGGTTGATAGTCAGTTGGGTATTCTTACCTAGGAGATACTGTTTTAATTTTTTCTTAAATGTATTAATCGAAGCGAAATCTACAATATTTCTAGGTAGTTTATTAAATATTTGTGCCTCTTCATACATTATATTTCTTTTACCATAATTTGTTCTTGGAATTGGTACTTAGATTTAGTTTACCCTTACTTCTTGTATTGTATCTGTGATTCGTTTTAGTAAATTTAATATCGGAATGCATTGAAGAATAGCTCATACAAGCAAAAGATTAGCCAGTCAGAAAGGTCGGTAGCGGGGCTGACTACCCAGAGTGCACCGGACGTACAGTATCGTCACTTATGGAGGATCTATTACTAGAATTAAGTTTTAGAACCATTACACACTGTTGATTTGGTCGCCGACCTAGTTGCCGGTAACTGTTAAGTATTTTGATATCATTCATATTTACAACTGTGTGACAAGGCGCCCAAGTGCGTGAACAAGTTTTAATATGAAGCAAAGAATTTTATAGTCGCTGGCATTGTAGTGCAAATTAGTCCTTAATAGTGAAGGTTTTTTATTATGAAGCAAAGAATTTTATAGTCGCCAGCGTAGTACTCGTATTGCAAATTAGTCCTTATTAGTGAAGGTTTTTTTTATTTTTTTTAACTGCATTGTTTGTTTCAGTGACATTACTTGCTTATGAGCATCTAATCTAGATAATCGTTAAGCTATTTAAAAAACAATAAGGGTTGTATCAATACTGTAAATACAATACTTTCCTATACTAGGAACTAATATTATGATCATTGAATAAAATTATAGTGAACTATTGTGTAACAAAAACAACCCATAGTCAAGTACAATAAAACAAGGATAAAGTAAATCCTTTTTCCATTTAAAAGTACAAAGAGATAATTTAAAAACATCCAAGCTAAACAATCGTTATTTACAAAATTTATAAATTACGTCGAAAAAATCGTTTGGAGGTAAAACAATACGAATCAAAGTGCGTGTAAACTTAGTACTAGTAGTTTAGACGCAAAAATGTAAACCAAACACGTGGAGACAATGGATTATTGTACGATGGGATATCAACAATAAATGTGTAGAGGAAAGCTTTGTAATAGGTACTAGTGGAAGTCGATTGGATAGAGTGATAAAGAAGTGAGAAAATAATGTTTTTTTTTAAACCAGCCATTTGCGATTTGTAGTCGCGCACGAAGGGTTTCGTACCATTATCTATAAAAACGGCAAAAAAATCACGTTTGTTGTATGGGAGCCCCCTTAAATATTTATTTCATTCTGTTTTTTAGTATTTGTTGTTATAGCGGCAACAGAAATACATCTGTGAAAATTTCAAGCGTCTACCTGTTGCCGTTATCTATATCGAGCAAAAACGAGCAAAAAAATCACGTTTGTTGTATCGGAGCCCCCTTAAATATTTGTTTTATTCTGTTTTTTAGTACTTGTTGTTATAGCGGCAATAGAAATACATGATCTGTGAAAATTTCAACTGTCTAACTATCACGGTTCATGAGATACAGCCTGGTGACAGACGGAGGGACGGACGGACAACGGAGTCTTATTAATAGCGTCCCGTTTTACCCTTTGGGTACGGAATCCTAAAAAAAGGAACACTAATTATTACGCCAAACAACAAAACATTAGTAAGGGTCTCTCCTATCACAACAAACGTCATTTCTGCGCAGTTGAACAGCGGTGTCGAGTTACTATCGTAATATTATTATGTTAGTATAAACACACACTATTTATGTTTTAAAACACTTTTTTGTTTAGTTATTACTAAACAGCTGGTCAGTGTCAGGTTTACTAAACAGTAGTACATTTGTAGTTAGTCTAATTAAGTTTTTTATTAGGTTGTTAATATATTTTGTTGTGGTTATGCTGCTCAAAACGGTGTTTACTAGACTCCTTAACTCTCTATATGACAATGTATTCTAAAAGCACCTCACATTCTCATTCGCTGATAATGAACAAATCCCTAAGTGATAATGCTTGCTGAACTTGGCGGGGATATTGCCATGCCCCCAAATTATAGGTTAGTAAAGATCACAGCTCATTAGATCCACCCGGTACCCGACCCGCATCGCCTCGTCGCTCGGCGTCCACTCGTTGTCAGCAGGTCGTTCACGAGTGGACGCCGTGTTATCACCAGTAAACGTCGCGTGGTCAACCAGAGGAGTCGTCGGAAGAGTCCACTCGATGGCAGCTCGCGGTTCACTCGGGACTTGTGCGTTGTCAATGCGCAAAAACGCAAGGCAAGCATGCGAGCAGGGAGTTGTCACCGACTGGTCAACTCGTCGTCCGCGCGTGGACGGCATACGCCCGAGCCGGTCCGGTGACGCTACGGAGTTGATGTAGTGAGCGCACATCCATACAAGTTCATAGGAGTTAGAGAGTTCATGGAGGCTGTTATAATTTATTGTTTGATAGTCATAGAATTACATCCTATTTATTTTTAAACCATAATGTTTTTAATCTGTAATATTTTACGCATCTTCCAAACTATAAAAAAAACATATTAAAACTCTTTACATCCGACAATGGCTCCCATCAAAGCAATCGCGCACAATATAAATAGAATAAAAAAATCCAAATTTATGATTTCACTACCATTGCACAAATGTTGACTGCCCAAACGCGGTTTGCGGTTCTACACTACGCCTTACACCCCACTATAACATGACCTTCCCACCCTCCTGAAACACCAGCAAAAGCTTTACAAACCGGGGGTTTACTTGGGTGCCGAGGGATCAAGATTGGATGGTCGTTACTCAGACTTTGACGATTTAGTACCCACTTTGATTTACTTTTAATGGGGGTAAAGTAAATTTACACGTGTAATAAATCAATACGGTACGGTAACGTTTAGAAAAACTACGGCTTTGAGTTTAATTGAGGAGTTTTTATTTTACATTTCCGGTTCTGAATATAGATTAGTTTACCTTTCTTTTTTGTACCATATTTATTTTGACCGGCAAACAGCATTTGGGTTTCGGTGAAATTACAGGCACATGAGACTTTTCAACTTTGGTTCTAGGGTTGGCAACGCATCAGCAATCATTTTGTGGTTGTATGTGTATAATGTGTATACAGGTTGTAAATGAATTCGTGTTGTAACTTAAAACCACATGATCCATTGCTGGTATAGATAACTATGCACCAGGTTTCAGCAAATAAAAAAAAAAAACTTTGCTGTAGTTGTAAAAATATTGCTCCGCGCAGTCGGTTAACTCGGGGCGCTTAAATGACTCAGAAATAGAACAGCATTTTTTTTTAAATTCCTTTCAATTTCGGTATATCACGCGGTTTGCAGGATTTACACGAATTATAAAAAAAACAACAACATTATTTTAAAAAAAGTATATCTGCTCATTCATTATCAGCTTAGATTTGTCGTTGTATGTTGGGGTTGTTTAGAAATTTAACCAAATATGAGTGAAATGGATCTCAGCTATCCACTGCTGATCTTAGGCCTCTCTATATGCTACCTATGGATACACCTATTCATAATTCCTCCGTTATCTACTTCTACTTTAATAATAACATGAGCTAGTTGCAAGTTTTCACATAATTTTACCCAAAAATCCCTAAACTAACACAATTTTGGAACACATGCACATCTCCCTTAAACAACCAACACTACGCCGCAGGTACTCGTTGGAAATCAGGCATTTAACAATAAAACCCAATCAACACAGCGATAACGGCGCTTTAATTGAAAATTGACCTGTCCGGCGCAGAGCGTGTGTCTTGTTCTACCCTGTCTGGCGTTAAATGAAGACATGTTTGTTTCCTTCGAGTAGTCTGGATGCCAGTTCAGGAGGTGTTGGGTTTTGTTGCTTCAATATACGGTCTTTATCTTGCATCTAGAATTCTAGAGATGTTATTAGAAACTACGTGTCGAATGTTCATATTTTGTCCGATTTTTTACTTTTGCAGTTGCTGCAGGATTTAACAAAGTTATATATTCTTACTTTATATTGAACGTAAATCTGCAGTAATACCTATTAGACTTTTAATGCCTTTACGAATAAATTATTTCAATCAATATTGGGCAGTTGCCCCCGCCCCCCCCCTGATTCAGAAATGTTTGATAAGTGAGTTATAGAACAATTCGGTTTGTTTTCTCTTTTTTTTCTACTAAAATCGGTCGACAACTAACTTATCGAAACGTTCTGAATCACGCCTGTACTAGACTGAAATTAGTCGATGTCGAAAACACATTATTATTTACACCATTCTAACAATAAGCGAACTGAGGAGTTCGTGGCTAAATAATTACAGCCGCATAGACCGATCTTCCGAGTTAAGCCACGCTTGCCGAGGTTGGTCTGTGGATGGGTGACCATTTACCATAGCGAGTTTCCTCCGTGCCTCGGAAAGCAAGTAAAGCCGTTGGTCCCGGCTGTCATTTGTAGATCTTTGACAGTCGTTACTGTTGGTCAGAAGCCAGAAAGTCTGACAACCAGTCTTACCAAGAGTGTCGTATTACCCAGTTACTGGGTTGTGGAGGTCTGATAGGCAGTCGCTCCATGTAAAATACTGATATTCAGCTGCATCCGGTTCGACTTGAAGCCGACCCCAACATAGTTGGGAAAAGGCTAGGCAGATGATGAGATGATGATAACAATAAGCGAACTAAGAACCACAGAACATGTTAGAACATTTATGACCAAATACTCAAATGCTATTCAATTTTAAGTTACCTTTAATTTCGTGCAGTAACTGTCACTTCGCTTTAGAGCGGTTATGCACTGCATCCGATCCGAATCCGAGAAAATACGTTCCGAAGTAGTCATACAACTGTTTGTATGGTAGTTTACGCACTAGATCCGAGTTCCATCATGCGATTTCTCTCCGCCATCCTCGAGTTTCCAATTCGGAAGAAAAATTGACGGACCGAAGTAGCCGTAGTACTGTTTGTATGAACGCTTCCGCATTAACTCGGATTCAAATCGGACGCCAAATGGATATGCCAAATATGGCCCCTGAATTGTTTGAATTTGGATCAGAGATCGGATAAGTGCGCAAGTGATATCAGAATTCGGTCCGAGTTTTTTAGACTCTAGATTCGTATTTTCACGTATTCGGATCGGATGCAGTGCGCAAAGCAATATCCGAATTCGGTCCGAGTTTTTTACATTCTTATTTTCACGGATCCGGATTGGATGCAGTGCGTAATCGCTGTTAAAGTGACAGTGATAGCACGAGATTTAACGACAGTTTAAAATTTAGTAGTTTTTGAATATTTGCTCATTTTTCTGATATGAAAAGAACTCCAACTTTTGACATTAAAATAGAAAACCTTGATTGACACAGGTTCTCGCGTGAACAAATCCACCTGCATACCTCCAAACAGTAAAGCTTAAGTGCGCTATATACTTAGTTAACACGACCTGTAGTAAATTCAACACTTTATAGAGTTTAATTTAAGACTGCATCAGCAGTGTTTGATGTAACTAAACTATACTTGGGAGCAAATAAATCGAGCCACTTCTTTTTTTCACTTGTCGTGGTTATTACTTTTGATTTCATGAATTATATATAATTCTATAAAATATGTCATTTGAAAGTTTATTAAATAATCTTTAAAATCAGGGTAAATTATTAAATGGTAACTGTTTTGAATGATAATTTATTAGTTCATAAAGAAAAACAGTAATTGTGATAGAAAATTGGGTAAGGTTAAAACAGTTCAGAAAAAACAGATAAAAACAAAAATATTGTAACAATCACATGGGTATAATTAACAAAAACCCCCAATTTAACCTTTTCTTATTAGAGTGTAATCAAAATGTCACAAGCAAATTAAATCCGATAATTTTTATTCTATCCTTTAATTTTTAATTTAAAATGAAAAGTTGTGAAAAAACTACCCTCATTGTAAAGGTTATCAAATAAACTTTTAGGCGATATATGTTTACAAATTGATCTGTTCCATGATAGCAAAAATAATAACCAGTATACGTGAAAAATAGAAGTGGCTCGATTTATTTGCTCCCAAGTGTATGTATGTTTAGACGTAGAGAGCAAAGATCCGTACGAACGCATTCACCCTTTCACACCTATTGAGCTTTTACATGCTTACGCACGCTTACGTACACCTGTGCACGCCTACGCGCGCTTCCTCACGCTTTCGCACGCTTACATAAATTTAAGAACACTTTCGCACGCTTCCACAAGCTTACGCTTACGCTTTCGCAGCTGAAAGCATACTATAGAAGAATCTTTCATGGGTAATGCAGATATTTTGTAGTCTAAAAATCATACAGGTTGCATATTGAAGCTGATTGATGTGACCTTAAAACCATCATCGCCAATGTATCATTTTTTTATAACACGATGTGTATCAAAAATGACACATTTTGTTGCTTTCAAGGCATTTTGTATCGCTTATGCACATGGTTTTCATACTTTTATATAAAAAAACTGGCTATTTGGGTTTGGTGTACCGGTATATGTATACTTTAGAAAATATCAAACTTTGAATCTAAATGTAAAAAAGTGTGAAATGGGCAATTATTTATGCTTGGCAGTGAAGGTATTAATGCTTGCTCTATTCCAAAAATAAATCATTCCGAATTTATGTTTACCCCTAAGAGCGGTTACGCACTGCATCCGATCCGAATCCGTGAAAATACGCGGAGTTTGCGCTAGATCCGACTTCCGTCATCCGATTTCTCTCCGTCATCTGTGAGTCTCCAATTCAGAAGAAATATTGACGGACCGAAGTAGCCGTACCGTAGTACTGTTTGTATGAACGCTTTCGCATTACCTCGAAATCAAATCAGACATATGCCAAAGATGGCCCCTGAATTACTTGGATTTGGATCAGATATCGGATTAGAGCATAAACAATATCCGAATTCGGTCCGAGTTTTTTACACTCTAGATCCGTATTTTCCCGAATTCGGATCGGATGCAGTGCGAAAAGCAATATCCGAATTCGGTCCGAGTTTTTTATATCCGTATTTTCACGGATCGGATGCAATGAGTAACCGCCCTGTTTTCTCCGTACCCACAAATACACAAAACATCACTATTAAACCAGTTTGTTTTAATATTATGTTATTGTTCACTTTCAACTCAAATTACAATTGAAAACTTTGCATTATTACCTCGCATTCTGCAGTTACAGGCAACGGAGTTAATTGAAAATAGCTGTCAAGTGGTCTACCTGTCGGAAATGAGCGAGCTGTGGATCGCTACTTAGTGCCTGCATGTGCAATTTGCATTGTTCGGGGGTAAGCAGAGGCGCAGGTAATTTGTGAACCGATTTTGTGTAACTGCTGAAGGGATTTATGTAACAGTGCTTTCAATTTGGAGGCTTTTTGTGAAAGGGAAGTGTGTAAGCCTTAAGTTTTCGGGAATAAGCTGTTTCATTCTCTAGATTCTAGAAGAAGTTCATTACAATTGTATCTACTCGTATTGTACATATTCATAGTAAGAGGTAGTGTATTAAGAAAGCTTTTGGTGGCTTCGACCTGGAAAGATCTGGCACATTTTGCATAATTATACAGCATCTTTTAGAACTTTATTTATTTATTTAATCATTTATGTACACACAACACTTAATAAAAGATAATTAATCAGGATTATAGCGTACAGAGACACTGCTTATTTATAAAAGAAGGTCTTCCAGCAGACCTGTGAGAGAAGAATTAAAACAAGAAATGTAGACAATGGTGTGTTAAAACAAAAGAAACAGATAAATATACCGACACAAAGAACTACATAAATAAAAAAGATTAAAAATATATAATCTTCTATATATAAAAAAATGAATTGCTGTTCGTTAGTCTCGCTAAAACTCGAGAATATTTCAAAACCAAAATTAGTCAAATCGGCCCAGCCGCGATTTGGCTAATTTTGGTTTTAAAATTTTTGTGGAAGTACAGGGAAAGTTGAAATGGTGAGAAAATATGGAAAAATTGCGAGGAAAATAGTAAAAATAACAATTTTATTTTCACATACAAACTGTTCCTACCTGTCAAACATTCGATGTTCGCCGTCAGCATTAGTACGGTAAATTCGGGTCCCCTCAAATCAAAAATATTGTGAATCCAAAAGCACTTCAATAAAAACAGATTTTAAAACTACTTAAACACTTTTTTTCTTTACGTGGCATTGCAACGCATGCCGTGTACAGCTAGTATGTCATAAATTCAATCGGTATTTAGGGAAATAATCACTTGAATTTCGTTACGTTTAAACGTGTTAGTGCCCCTCACTGAACATAATTTACCCAACATAAAATCAGAAACGCATATCATGAATGGAGATGCTAATAACCGAGCAACTAATCAGTCCAAAGCAATAGAACATAGCACTGATGACTAAAATACACGCAACCCCTAATAAAAGTCTAAAGTCTCTCTTTACGCCTCTCGTAACCACAAATTAACCTTACAATTCCTAAGACCAAATAGCAAAAACCCGCACAAAAAGAAAACATTTTTAAATTCCCACTAGCAAATATTCTAGTACTGAAAGATTTCAGTTGTGAAACGACGGGTTTATTAAAATTCAGGCAGCGTTGAAAACTTACGTCCCTGCAAACGTCGTGCTTTACCGTGTTTTAAACATGATAAGAACTCGTAATTTCCGGGATTATGTTAGATCGTATCTGGTTAGAGCATTTGGTGCAAGTTTAAGCTGTGTGTGTTTTTTGGGGGACGTGTGATGGTGACGTCGCACACACAAACATAACTAATCTGGCTGGTTTAAAAAAAATGCGCGGTTGTTATAATAATAATAAATTCTTTGTAAAAGATCATTACATAATCGATCTTTATGTAGGTATTAGTAAAAAACAAGTTTATTTGCCGATTGCCTCGGTTGTTCTGTAGGGTCTAAAGCACCAACATGTAACACCGTCCGGCCACAATTGAAACGCACATCACTAACTGTTATATTAAAATACTACAATACACATCACTACCTAATTTAAACATATTCATAATAACTATATCGATTATTAGACATTCAAACTTTCGAGTCATTTATCGATATCTGATGGAGATCCGAGAGACGTCAATGAGACGTCACGGGAAAATATCAGTCAGTCGAGCATCCATCGTTAAGCGAGCAACCACGTAAGTAATTGATTTTGATTATTGTGAATTTGTGATATCTAGCCGTAATAAACTACTTGTAAAAGTGTTTCCTGTTTGATTTTTGGCCTTTTCCCTTCTGAGTGTCACACAATTCACTGTTCAGAAATAAGTTTAACTTGTCCCTGTTAATGACTATTTTATACGCGTTGTATGGTTTATCCATTTTCATTTTAATTCTCTGGTGTGTACGGACAGCGCGTACATTGCGTTCCGTAAGCGTTCCTGCGTACGCGTAACCGACTACGCGTACCAATGTGAGCGCTGTCCGTACACACCTTTAGACATTTAAGTTATGAAGCTATTTAAAATCAAACACAAACACGTTTATACTCTATCCTGATGAAGTTCCTTCAGAGTTTTCATTTCCACGTTCAAAAGCTTCCAGAAGTTCCGGTCGGACCTTCACAGTTGTTGCAGCTTTTTCAAATGTATTTATTTATTTTATTTTTACTTAATTACTACGATTTAGGACCAATTACAATAATCAAAAATAAAGACACAATACAATTTGAAGAACCAAATAAAATTTATAAAAAAAATACAATTAGCCACACATCTTTCTCAAATCCCTCACAATGCTTGTCTAATCTTTATCCAAGAAAACTACACCAAAAAAAAAACTATAGATGGGTACTGCAAACACCAACAGACTACAAAACGCTCTTTACATTGCCTCATGTGGGAGTTTATAGTGTAATAAAAATGACAGATCAAATGTCAAAATGACAGCTGTTGACATTGCAAGGGTTAACACCCACGCCATTAGAATGCTATTCTCTCCTACAGTTTTCTTGATAGTAGATTTTTTACTATGCATGTTGCATGGGTTGCATAAAAAGAGCGTCCACGAGTGACGATACTTAAGTACGTCCGGCGCACCCTGGGCAGTCAGCCCCGCTACCAACCTTGCTGACTGGATAGCCTTTTCACCACGACATGAGCTAAAATCAAAATAAAATTTAAAAAAACACGTATAACAATATGTACAGGCGCTTATGAAAAGTCGAATTTAGGTGCACGGTTCCAATTAGTCGTTTCCTACAGAGAAGAGCCGGCAAGAAACTCCATGGTTACTCTTTTTAAAAGGATATCTATATCGGTGAATACAGTACTATAATTTAGGATAGTTAAGAGAGAACAATGTAGTCTTGACCACAGACCTGTGAGTAATGTAGTAGGTACTAAGTCTTGAGTACAAAAAAAAACACTATGAATAATAATAATTTACACAATTATATAGGCAAGTTAACGAAGTTCTCACATTTACAAAAGATATAATGAAGCTAAAGTATATAAAACAATTTACATAATTAAATACCATCAAACTAAGCTAAACTAAGCTATTCTCAAATCTCGTACCGACACGACAAAAGAAGAAGAAGACTATGCATGTTTTGTGAGTAGAACTCAGGTTGGTTCGAACCCACACGACATCTCTTCTACCCAATCATCCACAATTTCATATCTTAAAACACAACGCAACATAAAACCCCATTGTATAGCTCTCGACGATCTTTGTACCAATATTAATTCCTCT
This sequence comes from Amphipyra tragopoginis, assembly GCA_905220435.1. Taxonomy (NCBI): domain Eukaryota; kingdom Metazoa; phylum Arthropoda; class Insecta; order Lepidoptera; family Noctuidae; genus Amphipyra; species Amphipyra tragopoginis. Next base: position 1,311,507 of record HG992010.1, on the reverse strand, counting down.
CCGATCTCCATATCAAAATCTTCGACGCATCAGTCACCCCTTTGATCGTACGCAAACTTCATAACCTGGATGTTGCAAACATTTGCTGCGAGTAGGGTTGGCACACGCAAGTTAAATTTTGAGCTTATCTTATTTGCCGCGGCGATCAATACTCGTTCATTCTCTATATGAGAAGAGGCCTTTGCTCAGCAGTGGGACAGTTATAGGTTAATATTTATTATTTCTCATTATTTTATTCTCTTTACTTTGAAATTAAATATCAAGATTTGGCACACGACTCACACGAAGTTGTCGCCATGTGAGATGTTGATTCAGCAGTAATTGTGCCGATAGTCGTTACGGAGAATGGCTTAATAGCCAAGCTTATTCTCTTTTTCTTTATTTTTTAATACTCTAGATAAGCAAATATAATGCGCATAAAAGTTTTACCTATTATTCATTTTCATTCAAAAACACTATATTTCTATTTTTTTTGTGACAATCCAATCAAACTAGTACATCTCCGGTTTTCATACATTTTTAAAACAATCGTGGAATCGTTGAATTTTTCCACAATCATCTGGCATTTTCGGTGTGTGAACCCTAGCTAGAGCCAAGTTTGCGGAAACGATGTCAGCACACACGCAGCTATCAAAGAGATATACACAAACAGATAAACATTATATTTATGTGTATATAGCTTTGATCTAACGCTGAACAAGCATATTATGTATTTATTTAATTCATTACTTATTTTAACAGTCAATATTTATTTTAGGATATGAAAAAGTACCAGCTGTGTTCTCGTGAGGCTGTGTAATAAATTTATTATATTGTCGTTGCAAATTTCAAATCTCCTATGTGACATTTTTATAGAAAACTAGCTTATGTCCGCGGCTTCGCTCGCGTTTATTTAGAATTTGACAATCAACTCTTCACACACTACTAAAGTTTCTATAATAATCACAGAACTTATAACAAAAAGTTCTGTGAGTTTTCAATTTTAAATGTTGAATGAAAGGCAGACGCCGTTTTCTTCCGGCAATAGAAGTTATCCAGTCCACCTAACACCCCTTCCCATAGACCAAATATTTTTCACCATATTTTACAATAGTCCTGCACCCACCTGGGACGGTCCATGACTGTACTCCAATAGTGCAGCCGTGGATAGTCCCCGGTTGGTGCCCCACCCCATTTTAGATTAAAGTTCTCAAAGGGGCCTCTGCGCGTTGGACCTGTGTCCCCGTGTATGCCTTCCAAAGGACCGGACATCTTCCGCATGGAAGATGAGCCGTGAATTCAGACGAGTTCTGTGATAATAATATAATTCAATCATGATTCGAAAGACACGTGGCGCCATCTATTAACGTTATTGTTGTTTTCCTCGGGAACATTACTTTTTCGGGATGAAAGGTTTATATTTTTTGTATGTTGGTATTATGTCTATGTATTGTGTGTAGTATATATTTTGCAGCAGTACACCACGGACTACCCCCCCTATCTTATTCATTGTCTTCCTGTTCATCCAAAGGTTGTCTGGTAGATATCGCTCTCAGCGATAAGACTGCCATTGTACCCTTCAATATATCTTCTTCTTCTTCTTCTCTCGTGTCAGCACGAGCTATACGAAAATAGCTCATGCTGTGGTAAAAAGATTAGCCAGTCAGCAAGGTTGGTAGCGGGGCTGACTGCCCAGGATGCGCCGGACGTACTTAAGTATCGTCACTCGTGGAGGCTCTTTTCATGCACCCCAATATATGATATTGTATAAGAGCTGTGTTACAATTTTGGTGTACAATAAAGTATATTCTATTCTATTCTAAAGATACCCTATGTCCGTTTCTGTACACCTGACAACCTATATGCAAAATTTCAGGATGATCGGTTAAGTGGTTTAGGCGTGAAAAGGTAACAAACAAACAAACTTACTTTCGCATTTATAATATTAGTCAGGATAGGATGAGTTTTCAGAAATTCGAATAGCGGTTTTTTATAGCTCGATTTATCGAGCTTTAATAAAACTCCTATGTGAATACACTTTTTACACATAGGAGATTCTAAATTTTCAACGACGATATATTATAATCAGGTTTTTAATCCCTGGAACTTTCTGTCTGCCTCGTTGGCCTAGTGGTCACAAGCGCGAATGCTGAGCGTGAGGTCCTGGGTTCGATCCCCAGGTCGGGCAAATTGTTATAGGGGTTTTCCGTTTGGAATTTCTCAGTAGCAGCACGGAGTCTGGATGTGTTGATGGCAACAGGCTCGCCCCCTATTACATGGGATTTAAACTTAACGGCTGAGGGTATGCTATACACATCTGCCTAACCCTTTAGTATATACAGGCGTGATGTTATGATATGTTGTGTTAATCCCTGAAACTGCCACATTAGTCTACAACGATCGCAATTACGGCTGCTAGACTTCAGGTCATCCGGTCCTGGTTTAGATTCCAGTTTAGGTACTTACTAGGTTTTAGAAAAAAAAATTTTTTTGTCTCGGTCATATTTGACCCTAGTTGTACTTGTTGGTAAGCGCAGACAGGGTCTAAGATGGAGCACACGAATTCAAGTATCAAACATATCGAGAGACTCCTCTATACCCCTCTGGCTCTCACATACACACGACGGAACACGTAAACTGCTTAGCGCCGGACTTTAATGTGAGGGTGGTAGCTAGCCAGACTAGATTTTTGGCTGTTAAGATATTATCAAGAGCAGCCCGGACTTTTCAATCCTAGTCTTTTGTAAAAACGGTCTAGTGTAAGATGCAGCAACTTACAAATTAAAAGTAGTCGTGGTGTTTTATAAGCACCCTTTGTTGGTTTACTTACTACGATAGATGCGTTTACAAACACCTAAAAGGCTTCTTTAAAGTCAAGAAAATTGAAATAAAACCATGAAAAAAAAAACACATTCTTAGACCCTGAATAATTGAATTATGTGCAGGCTATTGTTCAACTTGAACTTCAAAACTGATTCGTTCAAAATAGACTAGAATTATTGATTGGCTCCGAAGCTTAATACCAGAATCGCTAAACACCAGATTCGCCATATGTGCAAAATACCAGAAACGCAAAATAACAGATTTTGTACAGTTGAAAATAAATTTTTATTGAAAAAAAAACTAAAGTATCACTATATAAGTACTCAGAATCACTAATTTAATAAACCTGTTTTATTGATCTTCTGATATTCTTAAGAAAAATAAGTATATTATATTAGTGATTCCTAATTAAAGATTCCAATCTTTGTAGGCATACTTCCATCGCGATTTCGTTGTTGACACAAGTAGTTACAATTTTATTAATTTTTTCGTCTTTTTCTACATTTAGTTCTTTTTAAACGTCATTGTTACAAAAAACAACCCGAAAATCGCCCCCCTTCACCGTTCCACACAGAGCTCAAACCCGCAACCATAGCGCAGACACCCAAGCACCGAGTCAAAATTCAAATCAATATTTTTGTAATAATAGCAATCATTTTCAATACAAAATTTCCCTGTAGTGTCAATGATCGATTGCAATATAGGAACGCCACTCCTCCCCAAATCCTTATTGAAATTAATGGGTCTTGGAAACTTGGGAAGGTCTATTCCACCCTTAGTTCTTGTTGAGTATGATGATTAACGCGCTGGGATGAAAGATCAGTCATCATAATTACTTGTAGCTACTTACTGATTGCTATTCCATTACTTTCATAAGGTACCTACTTGCAATTTAGGTTACGTGAAGCTGAAACGAGCTTTAATGGTTTTGTCATTCAAATCATACCTGATACAGCATTATAGTTTGAATTTTTCAACTTGGTATGGGTGGACAAATCCTAAAGTTGAGGGAAAAGCAAATCGCACCCTTAGAATTATATAGATCTATATCGATATTTTAAGATTTCAACTTTTACTCATAGACTGACATGTATATCATAGTATCTTCATCGACTCTGATCAAAAAAAAGTGGCTTATTTTGGCGTAGAAATGGAATGCAACCAAAGAATCTCCCGTTTCTAAAAATTTTATAAATATACGAACGTTAATTCATCGTTTTCCAAAAACTTATTTTTTGTATAGGTCTCTATAATTCTAAAGGTGCGAAATATTGCTCAAAGGAGTCTTGGGGCTGATTTTGATAAAACAAAATTGTACACATAGATTTAAAAACTGTTTTCCTAGCCGGAAAACGAGCCATTGATTTAGAAGAAGAAAAAACTGATCCTGCATTATTGCGCCAAAGTGTCGCTTTTAATGATCAAATTCTGATAAGTAATGTTAAATATCAAGAAGGTCTCATCTTTAAGAAGTAAGTATATGTGTACAGTTTTAGCTTTCATCACACTCGAGACTGTGACTGACGTAACTGATGTACTCGTATGTCCATCCAGGAGGGCCTGAGTTCGATCCCTACCTGCACCTTTGACTTTTCGAATTCATGAGCTGATCAGAATTTGATTATCACTTGCGTTAACGGTGAAGGAAAACATCGTGAAGAAACTTGCACACTTCAGACGGCTCCAAAAAGTTCTCGATGGTTTGTGAAGTCCACAAACCCGTACCAGACCATTGCGAGCGTGGTGGACTAAAGCCTAAATCATTATTATTCTGAGAAGACAATAACGGCTTGATTATGTTATGTTATGTGTTCATCATCATCATCATCATTCAGCCGAATGACGTCCACTGCTGGACATAGGCCTCCCCCAATGTTGGGGGGGTTTGCCATAATCGCCACGCTTGGCAGGCGAGTTGGCGATCGCAGTACGGTTGTTAAAGTACTCAGAGAACGCTGCTGCCCATCCTCTAGTGAATCCCTTAGTCGCCTTTTACGACACCTATGGGAAGAGATAGGGTCGTGCTATTCTTTACGTCCGGCACCACACGGATGTATTGTGTTACCATGTCATAATTCTGTTATTTCTACAGTGATAAATATTTGTTCTATTAGTCCAAGAGACTGTCTCGTTGGTCTAGAGCGTTCGCAAACTGACTGATAAGCGTGAGGGCCTCGGTTCGATCCCCAGGTCGGGCAAAGTGTTATTTAGTTTTATATGTGGCATTTCTCGACCTGGCTCGTGCAAAGTGTTATTGGGAGTCTAGATTTGTGCCCAGTTGATGGCAATAGGCTCGCCCTCAATAGGCTTGTTGACAGCATCAATAAATAGCAATGATTAGTCCGCCAGTTAGAGTTTTGAAAAATAATGGACACGTATTTTTTCTTTTGTTAATTCTATGAATATTTGGAAATATAAAACGCATCAAAACTCGAGAGTGGGGGCTTGTGACGTCAGAAGCAAGTAAAAATTGTACTTGCTTGTGACGTTTTGCCAATTTTAAAAGTGTCGTATCTTCGTCAATTTTGGTTTACGTAAGAAAAGAAAAAATACGGGTCAAATATTTTTTGGTAATCTAACTGACGGACTAATTAGATTTTTTCAGTCAAATACTCTATTACATGGGACTTAAACATAACGGCAAAATGAGGGTGTATACTATACACCTCTGCTCATCTCTTCGGGTTATACAGGCGTGATGTTATCTAATGTGGTCCTAGAGAAGTCCCATTTTTTTTCCACATAACCTTTTATTAAATAAATAAAAAAAACATAAACACACTCACAAACAACCACCTACACTAATTAATTAAAGCAATAATAATCAGCTGAAGACCTAATCAAAAGGTATATATTCCATTCACGAAAGTTCATACGTACATCAAAGGCTAAAACCTCTCTACAAACATTCTCTATACAAGAGAGAGCAATCTCTCTGAAGTACGAATTTCCAAGAGCATTGATAGCCGTCAAAGCCGAAGCCGGTATGGCATGGAAGCCGGTATGGCAGAGAAGCCGATATGGCATTTGTTTATTAGACTGGATTGGGTCAAAAGCAATTTCTCTATACTAATTGTGCAGACAGAGGCATTGTATTGTAAACGGTATTGTTTTACACGAGCGGTATCTAACCCTGTGTTTGAGTGTGTGGTGCAAGTTATAGGATTTGTTGCGGATTCACTTTGATCCAGTAGCTGGATTCGACGTCTCTGGAATCCAGCGCTAGTTAGCCATTAGAAGTTAAGTAAACACTTTTCAATCCATACCAGCGTCCAGTATCCAGCGGCCAATATCCAGCGTCCACTATCCAGCCTCGAGTATCCAGCTCTGGAATTGAATTCAAAGTTTAGTATGTCTAATGCCAATCTAGCGCTGGATCAAGTGACGTATAAATCCGCTTTAAGATTGAAGTTTGTGTCTATTTTCTCTCCCACAAAGGAGGTTTTATTTGCATGTTTTTATTTAGGCCTCTACTTGGGTTAGTAGTACTTAGGAGCCTTGTAGATTACTGTGGATTATGTTATTCTGTTGCTTCAACTATTTTATAACCCTAAGGACCGCTAGCAATAGAATATCCCATCACTCATCGTGAGTATTAGCAAAGGGTTGTACTAAAATAGTAGATGCATTTGCAGAAGCCTCTTCCTGTACAATAACAGCAGGCTGCAAACTCAGTCTAATCAAGCCATTAACAACTCAAACTGCAGTTGTTCGCGTAAATCTGTGAAGAGCTTGGTGTATTCAGGATTAATGCATAAAATCGTTGAAGGAACCGATTTTGTATGACTGTACATTATTTTTATTAGAAAAACGAAATCTGACACCAATATTGGCGCAGTTGCTGAGCAATGGCTCCTGGGCTGGAGTCCCACACGAAACATATACTTGCATGACCTACATAACAGATAGTTGATACGGATTTTTTACTGTAAATGTGCTACGATACGGGAGAAATCTTAGTACGAAACAAAGACTCCTAAAAGAAAAAAAACCACCCGCTTCCTCCCCCACCTTACCCCACATAACAATACGGGTTCATTATCATTTCATGGCATGTGTCGGCATGAATATTTCTGTGTGATTAATTCGCGTGGCTACGACGCTCAGCGTTTATTAGCCGTCATAGGTGAGCGTATATTGAGCGTACATTGAGCATATACCTACTACGCCGTTAATCTTTGAACTAATTAAGCAGTACATGCTGTTCATTTTGGATATTGATTTTAGGACAGGTGTTGTTTATGTTTTAAAATGCATTGCGTGTATAATCACATTTACAGCTCGATTCAAAATGAAGCAACTTTTTTTGTTTATTATGTTGGCAAACAGGCTGAGAGCTCACCTGATGGTTAGTGATTCCCGCCACCTACAACACCGAGAAGATTGCTGATGTATTGCCAACCTTAGAGACAAACTTGGAAAGTCTCATAACATAACATAACTTCACGCCTTATTCCCCGAAGGGTTGGCAGAGGTGTATAGTACAACACCCACGTTTTGCCGTTATGTTTTAAGTCCCATGTAATAGGGGGCGAGCCTATTGCCATCAACCGGGCACAAATCCAGACTCCGAGCTGCTACTGAGAAATTCCACACGGAAAAAACCCAATAACACTTTGCCCGACCTGGGGATCGAACCCAAGACCTCACGCTCAGCAGTCGCGCTTGCGACCACTAGAACAACGAGGCAGTCACATGACATGTGCCTGTAATTTCACCGGCATCCATATCTATCAAATCGGAACACAGCAATGCAAATGCAAGTGTGAAGTAGTACGTCCTCGGACAAACACTTTCACAAGGAGCTCTAACTACTCTTATCTGCGTGATTTTTCCAGATGCATCGCCACTCCCCAAAGGTAATCCTTAAAATCATAGGAAGACATGTATTGTTAATCCACGGAACCTTTTTTTTCTTTATGCGAATTCATCTTATGCCTCCTTCCACTCGGGGCGTAGCGGAACGGAGTGTCAGACTCTTACTGACTAAAATCCATCAGTGTTCCTTCTAATGCCCTTTGCGTTCCAGGGCCACGGTAACTCTTTCGAACAAATTCCGCAATCCTAGCAGAATCCATGGAACCAACCAACCAGAGGTAAATTCTACCAACAAAATTGTTTACTATCGCAATCGAACTGCAGCTCAACCATGGCCATTTGACTTTCTTTTTTCTTAGGCTTCGTCCTAGCTGGGTAAACAATTTTGTCAGTAGAACAATCAGATCCCAACAGTAATGAACCATTCATCAAAATGTCTCAGGTAAAAAGGCGATATCTTTAAACTTTAATCTAACATAAGAAAAAGTTGCGATTTAAAAGATGATGTAGTGCCAAACGTTACGTTACGTGGTTTGGTCATGTTGAGAGGATGAGTGAACGGCGATTAACAAAAGGAATTTATAAGGCGGATGCCAGTAGAGGACGCCCTAGAAGGACATACATCGATAATTTTGGTGTTGTTCTTCAAAAAAGGACAGGTGCGTAGTACTCTCAACCGACGTGCGTGTATGACAGATATATGAAGGTGGACGAAGCGAAAGTAGTATGAAGGATATGGCATTCTACAATTTCTGCATACCCTCATGGCAAAAAGGCGTGAGTTTATGTACTTTTGTATATCTTGAACTAAGGTATACTAAAGGTACTTTTTAAAAACATAGACACTCAATCACAATCGGTTATTAAGTTATCACAACAAAGTTTAAACATAAAAGGGAAAAAAAATAGTAAAAATATCGGACGTTCTTCAATGGCGGTTTTTTAAACCATTTATTTTTGTCACACATACACAAGTTACATACACATAATTATAATATTAAACAAATTAGAATGTGTAACAAGGGGTCCAGCTCAGTATTCGCTGTGCTAGTGCACAGCACTGATTTTCAGCTGGCCCCTGACATTTAGAATAACATTATAAATAATAGGCGCACACGAAATTCAACGAAATAAAAAAGAAGTTACAAACAAAAAAAACAACACAAATTAAACTTTACTTACTACCCTAGAGCGCATGCCGCTCTTTTTAACTTGTGTTATACGTTTTTCCAATGTTGCCAATAGTTACCCCAAGTGTGAGTTTTTTACCTTACTACTGTAGTTGCGTTACGGCAAAAATGTCAAACAAATTTTTAGTCACGCTATTCGCCGCTAGAGGCGCTGCGTAATTTTCATACATTTTTGGCGTGACGCAACTACAGTAGTACCTAACGTAAAAAAACTCACACTTGGGGTAAGTGTGTAATCTAACTTAAAGCCTCAAAAGCATTATCAGTCCTTATAAAATGTATAAACAAAACGTAACTCCCCTCATCTACAGCGCCAGTAAAGCATTTTGTCAACAACCTTCAATCAACAATATCAAACACAAAACGTAACATAAAACAATTCCCTCTCCCCACATCTTACGGGGTACGATCTCACCATGACTCGCAGTTCCATTGAATCATAATTCATCATCATTATCCGCACATTTGGCGATACTCTCGCCCTCTCCACTCCCGAATTCATTTAGCTACAATATGTTTTTATATTGTGAGGATAACAGATGGAGTTTCTTTAATTTTCGGATTGTTTTCGCCTTTTGTTATAATTGTCGGAAGATGGGAAAATGTTGGCTTTTTTTGTCGTAAATAGAACACTTGCAGTGTCGTGTCGTTTTGTAAGTAAACGGTTTATTTAAATATCATCATCATCTTTAGCCCATTGTTGGGCAAGGGTTTCTTCTCAAAATGAGAAGGTTTTATTCCTTAGTCCTCCAGGCTAGCCTGGTGCGGATTGGCGGACTACACACACCATCGATAACTGTTTGGAGCCCTCTCAAGTTTACAGGTTTCCTCACGAGCGATGTTTTCCTTCGCCGTTAATGCAAGTGATAAACAAATTTTATGATCCGCACATGAACTCGAAAAGTCAGAGGTGTGGGTCGGATTCGAACTCAGACCCTCCTGCATAGAAGACAAGCGTTTAACCACTAGGCTATCACTGCTCCTCATAGAAATAAATGGCACTCGATCTCGTCAGTACATTTCTAGTATCGTGTTGTAAGCCATGGAAAAGCGCCATAATAAAACAAACTTACAGTCAACAAAAGACTTAGGTACACAGGCAACGGATATCGACACGCTACGAAGGCAATTGTCATTATAAAACTATTTGTACGCACTACTCACTCACCTCATTTGAATTGAGAATTCTAGGATAAGCAGTAGTACTTAAGATAAAGATAAAGATAAAGAATCATTTATTTGGACACAGCACAAAGAGACACAACAGGTAAAAAAGTGATACAAATAAAAAAGTCTTGGGTCACGGCTGGACCAAAAAGGTGTCCAGATCAGCTTAATGTCAAGCACTTAAGTACTTGACGCTGGTTTTCGTCTGGAACCTTTGTGCTCCACGGATGTCAGTCAGCGGTCATGCCCGTTCACTTAAACTAACATGTGTGTGTGTATGTGTGTAGTGTACGTAAAGAAGGAAAATAAATAGATACGCAATAAATAAGGAACAAACTAAAAGTGTATGGAATATAATTATAATATTTAATATGGCAACATTTTGTTACGTCGACATCGTCGCTCACGCAGGCATACGTTATCTGTGCGCGCAGCTGTCAGATAATATACTGTAAATAAATAATAATTATGCAATTTATGTAATCAGAAATTTCATAATGGTGTCTTTGATTGTCTAATGGATCTTTAACTCTACATTACTGTGTGTTGTGTTCATAAACTTTGTGTTTGGAGGTGTTTAGATATGACAAATATATTGGTTATGGCTATTTGAATATCAATCCCAGGCCAAGTACCTAAGAACAAAGGTAAGGACTAGAAGAAAATTCAAAACTTTCAATAAATAATTAATTAAATAAATTAGTTAAGTATGTATTGTTACTATTTAAACATTAAAATATGAATGGGTAGGAAATTACATATATTTGGGTAAAAAACGCATTAATTAAATTATATTAAATAAACAATAAAATTATCAGAAAATAGTATTAGTTATAAGATTATCACATTAGATTTATTATATTGTTAAATTATGTAGGTATAAGTTAATAAAAAATAATTGGGATTATTCCATCTTTTCAGGAAAAAAAGATGGCGTACATTAATATGATTATAAATGGGGAGAGCAGCAACACACTACCTACATCCCGCAAAGCAGCACCATGGTACTGGAAACCGAGGTGCAAGCAGCCCGCACCGTTGGAGATCCAAAGCCAAAGCCTGAAGGCCATGACCTCGGAGGTACAGTGAACTACTTTATAGTAAATGTTAAAAAAATAAAATAAAAAAAAAAAAAAACTTGTGTTAGCATTTCAACTCTGTATTGCTTTCAGGTTCTCATTGGTGGTGGAAGATCGTTCCAACAGTGCGAGGCAGCATGACTGAAATAAGCCCTGAATGTATTTATATGTATGTGCATCATATGTGTGTGTTAATATAAAAGTTAAGAAACATTTGAGTATGGAGTTGTCAAAAAATGACGGATTTTAAAGCATTTTTTTGACAACTCCGTACTCAAATACTACTTAAGTATTGCATATTCCGCATTCTCAATTCAGAAACCGGAGGTCAGACAAGCTATAGTAAAAACTTGGCCACTCAAGACACGCATAGCTCTATTAAAATACAAATATATTTTAAGTAGTCTGTACACTTATCTCTTTTGTTGACTGTACCTTTGCTTAGGAACATATAAACTATACTAATGATCTATCTATAATTTCAGTCTATTGCCACTACTGGGCATAGGATACGACGCCTGAATAGTCGATTGATCATTGAGCCAGCCTTCTTCCACCAGTGACGTCACTGCCCCTCTTCATCGCCTCCCAACGAGCCAGGTTAACAAACACAAACAGCACCTAATCCAACCCTCAAACTCTAGAAATCCTAACCCTACAAGAGAAATCGAAGCCACACTACACAGCAGTTCCATCTAATCCATTTTAATTTAGCATCGAGTGTGCCATTAGTTAAGGTCTCCTTAACTGGTCTAAACTGCATCTTAAACCGTACATTAATTGTAAATTAGTGGTAGTCTGAAATACGGCTATTTGTTACAAGTTGTTGTTTAGATTTGTTGCCGCGTTAGCAATTTGTCGTTGTCTCTTATCTAATTGCAGAGTTTTAACTGCTCTTGGTATTTATGTACCGTTTTTATGTGGTTTGTTATTGTCTGGGTTATAAATTAGGGCGTTATCGTAAGAGTCAATTGGGAACGAGTTGTAGTTACTATCCCGGATAGGAGTTGCGGCGTTAGTTTATTCAATAGAGATAAGTTTTGGTATTGGGAATTAGTTGCTTGTTAAATTATATAGGGTGACTGGTAATTAGTGACCGATACTTTAACATATGATTGTACTCATGATAACAGACAACTTTCCCAAAGAAACGTTATTTATAAAACAAAAAAAATAGATTTCCATATTACGAGCGACGCGACGTCCATTCCGCAACGGTTTAATAATAAATTTTAAATTAAAAAAATAAAATAAAAATAACGTTTCTTTAGGAAAGTTGTTTATTATCATGAGTACAATCATTGTTAAATTATCGGTCACTAATTACCAGTCACCCTATATATGAGACACATTCATTTAAACGACATATAAAATTACACCTGACAGACTGCCTCGTTGGTCTAGCGGTCGCAAGCGCGACTGCTGAGCGTGAGGTCCTGGATTCGATCCCCGGGTCGGGCAAAGTGTTGTTAGGTTTTTCCGTGTGGAATTTCTCAGTAGCAGCCCAGAGTCTGGATTTGTGCCCGGTCGGTGGCAATAGGCTCGCCCCCTATTACACGGGACGTAAAACATAACGACGAAATGTGGGTGGTACTATACACATCTGCTGGCCCTTCAACAGGCAACAGGCGTGAGTTTATGTGAGTTTATAAAATTACTTTTTTTATATTACGTTTTATTATAAATATTTTTATCCAAAAATAAAAATATAGTAGCCCACCGGCATCGTGAACAGCGTCCAAGCTGCCGGTGGTCAGGGCCTCAGAGAGAGGAACCTCCTAACAATACGCGCCATGTTGGGAAGTACCGCGTTCTGTATCAGGCCCTTCATCCAGCCGCCTAACGAGAGCCTCTTTAGATGTTGGTCGAGGCTCTTGGCTATTCAATCATTGCCCGTAACGACTATCGGAACAGTGACTGCTGAATCAACATCCCACATGGCGACAACCTCGTGTGCAAAATCAGGCACATAATTGTTAAGGTATGTATGAATGCAGTTTTATAACAATCCAGCCCTTAGTGAACTAAAGATTAGGATTCTTAGGAAACCTAATCTGTAATAATAAATAATTTAGGGTTCTGTACCGAAACGGTGCAAACGGGACTGTAATTTTAAAATTTCAATGCCCCATTTCGGTCGCTATTGCATTGAAAATAGCAATATTTTTTCAATTATTTTCTCTTGCAATATAGATGGACAAGCATTATCTAAAACGATTCTAAATTTCAAATCGATTGCATTACAGCGGTTACGCACTGCATCCGATCCGAATCCGTGAAAATACGTCCCGAAGTAGCCATAGAACTATTTGTATGGTAGTTTACGCACTACATCCGGCATCCGTCATCCGATTTCTATCCGTTATCCGTGAGTCTCCAATTCGGAAGAAATATTGATGGACCGAAGTAGCCGTAGTAATGTTTGTATGAACGCTTTCGCACTACCTCGGATTCAAATCGGACGCCAAATGGATTTGCCAAAGATGGCCCCTGAATTGTTTGAATTTGGATCAGAGATCGGATAAGTGCGTAAGCGATATCCGAATGCGGTCCGAGATTTTTACTCTAGATCGGTATTTTCACGGATTCGGATCGGATGCAGTGCGTATAGCAATATCCGAATTCAGTCCGAGTTTTTTATATCCGTATTTTCAGGGATTTGGATCGGATGCAGTGCGTAATCGCTCTAAGACTATAAATATAAAACCTTTATGATTTATAACACGTTGAAGTTTCTATACGATTGGCATTGGTACGACAAACAATACCTATTATTTTTCTTGGTATTTTTTCAAAAAAAATAGTGATGTCGTTTGCATATATCTAGTAATAGCAACCCGCCCTGGCTTCGCACGGGTGCAATGTAGCAATGTGCTACTATAATATGCATTTATATACCTTCCTCTTGAATCATTATGTCTATTGATGAAAACCGCATCAAAATCCGTTGTGTAGTTTAAAAGATCTAAGCGACTATGTTAATACTATGTGGAGATTCCGTCCAACTCCTCAAGCTAAGCCCAATGTACTAAGAGAGGGTTCTTGACAATAACAGTGGAAAATAAGTCTACAATGAATACTAAAACTAACAAAACGATGTGACACGAAAAGGCAATTAACAACCAATACACTTAAACATTCAAAGACAACTCTATGCATTAATAAGCCACAATGCACAGTTCTGTGCAAATTGCGCAATTAAGCCAGAGTGCACAAGCGGCGCAGTGCGTCGTTAAGTTGACAATAATTTAAATTGGTTCTTACAGTCGATACGTACTTGTAAATGAGCTAGAATACAAGTACACAGAGTTGTAAAGCAGTTTTGCTCTAGACATCAGTTATATGAGCTACTAATGTTATGGAGGAACTGTTTTAAAATATTTATAGTCTAGGTATAAAGATCTGGAATGGGATGTTCTGAAGACAAACTTTGGTATCGTATTTTTCTACTAGTCCTTCGAAATTGGAAAAAGTACCTGTAATCGTGCAAGTTATTTATGTGTTATGTGGCAAATCTTTGACTTTGTGCAAAGAACAGATTTCTTTTTTCGGATCGGAATATTTTGTTATCAGTGTACAAGTAGGTGCTAACTGCTATTTCACTCAACATAATACCAAAACTGTGTTTCATAACTCCCATGAGAGGTCTAACGATACTTAACTAGGCATCACACGATCAACAGACTTGCCAGAAAACATCAGAAAACATACATACATAAACTCACGCCTTTTTCCCATACGGGTAGGCAGAAACTACAGAACGCCACATGCTGCGATCCTTACATACCCCTTTCGGTTCGTCCACGTTCATACATCTTGTCATACACGCACGCCGGTTGAGAGTACGACGCACCTGCACCTTTATGAAGAACATCACCAATAACATCGATGTATGTCCTTCTAAGGCGTCCTCTACTGGCGTTTCCACTGACATTCGCCTTATAAATTCCTTTTGTTAATCGCCGTTCACTCATTTTCTTAACATGAACAAACCACATAAGCATACTCCTTCGAATTTTTATCACTACATCATCTTCTTTGCATTTCAGTAGAAAAACATATTTCTACTGAAATGCAAAATCATTTATTCGTAACATTCGTAGCTCAAGCTCCGCGACACTACCGCTTGCCCCGGAAAGTCCCCCAATTAATTGGCGTGCAGTTCCCCCGATTTAACTTGTAAACGAGTGCAGCGTATAGTGCAGGCTCTGCAAGTACCGCGCCAATTAGAGGCCAGATTAATTGTTAATGCGACTGATTTGTTCACGTACGGATGTGTGGGAAGGTGAATGCGTAAAAGTACTCGCAATTATGCAAACTACTGCCTCTGGAACACGGCTGTAAAATGAATAGAAAGCGTTGGGTTTTTGCTGCTCAGTTGCCTTGTTGCCAAGTGGTGATATTTTTGTCAATCAGCTTTGCACTATAAAGTATCAAAACTGTTAAAAAAAATCACTTTTTACTTAAAGATTTGCTTGTCGTTTCAAGTGGCGCCATCTATCGCAAATCTGATAGCAATACACGTAACAGATTTTATTTTTATCCATGCTCAGTGATGTATACTCCTTAATTTGAAAGTGTTTAACTTATGGGTAACAACACCATTAAAACCCTTTTCTCGCTCAACTGACTTTGAATTGATGTGACAAAAAATCTAGTAGCGTTCTCATATAGTTTCGTTTTATTCCCAGATCATTAAAATAATTCCAACATTTTAATAAAAGGATTAAACGTCCCAAATTATTCATTCCTATTCAAACACATACCCCTTTATTTTTATGAACAAGCTTCTAGCCGGAGTACAAAACCAACGTAAGCGGAGACCATATGATATCCGCACCAAACAAAGGAAATACGACTCCACTACTTGGAGATAAGGTTGGAGCGAACTGCAGATTTAAGTTAGTCCGGCTGTCCATACAACAGATGTTACAAACACTTTATAGAAGACTAGTTGAAGAAGTTGGCTCAACTTTCTCAGTTCGTGAGATGAAATTTTATTTGGCAAACCTTTTTTGAATATTCGCAAAAGTTTCGAGCTCTCAGTGGCTCTGCGAAGCGTCTGATTTGGTCCAAGTTTGCAACTCGACTGAATTTTTGGCAGTCAATGACTTTTATTGGTTTTCGAGATCTGTTTGGCTGACTTGTTGTGTTTAATGCTGCGTGTTTCAATAAGTGTATGCTTTGCGTTCTGTGGTTGGATGAAAAGTATTTTTGGGTGTGTTGTATTCGGTATCCTCATTAGTAGCGGATTTTACCAACATCAGAGAGCATTTATCTAAGGACTAAAATTGACGTTTAGACAACTTTTGTTTAGATATTTTATAAAAAAGTGTAACTCATCCTCTGATAAATGTAATACGACGTTAATAAAATCGGCTATATGCAAATTAATAGATGGCATTCAAATCAAATCAAATCAAAAATAAAAAAATCACATGAACCAATAGAAGTGCTTATGAAAAGTCGAATTTAGGTGCACGGTTCCAATTAGTCGTTTCCTATGGAGAAGAGCCGGCAAGAAACTCCATGGTTACTCTTTTAAAAAAAGGATATCTTTAACAATTTCAGTAAATACAGTACTATGATTTAGGATAGTTAAGAGAGAACAATGTAGTCTTGACCACATTAAGATTTTATCAGTAGGAGAGGCAACAGCATTTACCTATATGTAGAGTGATAATACTATTCAACGAAAGTCTAGATTTACTGATGTGAAGCTCATCTGTAGCCACTGAACGAAGAACCTTACTAATTTCTGGTTATATAAGAACTGCTCATGACCTTTCTAATATTTGCAATTTGATTTCTGAAGCGGAAACATTTTTTTTTTATTTAACTGTTTCAATGTAACCGGGCAGTTATTGGCGTGATCTGACGGGTCTCCAGCCAACAGAAGTAAAGTAAAATACTTAACCTGAGCTAACTACTTATACTACACTAACATCATGACTACTAGCAACAACAGCACTAAAGGTGACCCCTAGACTCGGACCCCGGCTTAGGGCGTTGCTAGAGGGAAATTAAGAGGGAGACAGATTGATGAGGGCTGAATTATCGGTGAGTGGGAACAGATGTGTAAGAAGTGTTTGTCATAGTTTGACGGAAGTCAAACCACTTGAAAGGAATGGTTGTATGGTGTTCACTCTACAGGGCTACACTTGATTTGCACCTGTTCTTTACTTCCTTTCCTTACATTTGATTTTTTGCACCCCAGTTTTGTGGAATTAAGTTCTTAAAATACTTTATTTGCAAGTAGTGATAGTCTAGAGGTTCACCGGTGGCCTTCCCTGCAGGTGGGTCCCAGTTTTCGAATTCATGTGCGAATTAGAATGTGATTGCATGCGTTAACGGTGAAGGAAGAACATCATGAGGAAACCTGCATACCTAAGAGGGTTCCATAAAGTTCTGGATGGTGTGTGTAGTCCTCCAACCCGCACCGACCAGCGTGGTGAATTAAAGCCTAAACCTAAACCTTTCTCATCTTCAGAAGAGCGTGAATAGTGAAGCATAGAGTGAAACGAGAACGTGTGTAGCAGTGGGACAGTAATGGACTAATTATGATGATGGTAATGACGATATTCTTTTTAATAAGATATTATACAAATAAGACCCATTTTAGCAAGCAAATTTAAAGCAATATGTTTGCTTCCAGCAGGAATTCATTGCTGTGTGCATTATACTTTTATAAACATTAACGGTCAATCCAGTTGAGCTGAAACTCTACTTGAAGATATGGTTAAAAAGATATTCGTGCCTTGCTAGACCATTTTTGCCGAAAGTTATACGAAATGTAGTATAGCTTCTGAGAATATCAATTTAGGGAATTACGAAAAAAAGAACAGCACATGTGAATTAGTTGACTATTAGTTCTTTTACATAGTAAGTGCTGACCTGTATTCTCGTCTTTCCTTGTAACGATACTTAATGAGAAAACATGATTGCTTGTAAGATCACAATTCAAATCACAGGTGTTATTTTAAGCTCCCAAATCATAGACAAGCTAATCCATTTCTCATTCTATTTTAATAACGAAATCGCCTGCAGCATCCATCTTCTCAAAAAAACTTATTTAAGTGTCTATGGTTATTCGATTCATTATTGATTTATGGGAACCCTTAGACCCAGCGATCTTTACTTTTGTTTCATTTCTTTCCTTAATGTTTTTCAACAACCCCCATTTTGCTTAGAATTCTCAAACCTTAAAACACGCTAAACTGAACTCTACTGCTTTGAAATAAGAGTGTAGTAGTTTTTCTTAAATTGCAAATTCACTTTGGTATAAGCAAAATAGTAACATAAAAACACTTTTGAGTATTAGCAGGTAGTTCCAAGAAATTCTCGGTCGTTTCTCGGAAGTTTTTTAAGAGAGGATTTCCTTGTACATGTTTTTATATAGTTTTGGAATATATTATTCTTATATAGGTGTTAATTTTTAGGTTATATTCAGAAGTAAGCTATGGAGGAGTTTGTTGTATCTGATCTATCTTAGAGGAACTGTCTTGAGTTTAGATTTTAGATGCGTTATGGTCTTTCAATAATGTTTTATGTTATTTTATGAAGCTCTTAAGTGTTTATAGTTTATTTATAAATAGGTTTGATGATATTTATGATTATTTACGGTTTACTCACGTGCATTTTTCGGGATTGCCCGACTAGTTTCGGAACCAAACGGAGCCCTTAATCATGAGCTGAACACGCGGCGAGGTCGCGAGACGAACCCCGAAAAATGCACGTGAGTAAACCGTAAATAATCATAAATATGAATGTGTCTCACGAAAGTTATAATACAAAAAAGGTTTGATGATGTTAAAATTACTAAATACATACTTAACAATTTCATGAATACCAATTGTATCAGAAATTTTATAGCAGGTAGATTTAAGTCGGCAAGGAATGAAACAACTAATTTGAAATGTCAAAGAACCTACACCGTAATTGCATATAACACTTGCAATAGCTTTAAACCCTTGGACCTAGAAAGCTAAAATTTTGCACAAAGGTTCCCTTTATAATGTAGACAAGGAATAAGGAAGGATTTTTCGAAATTCAACCCCTAAGGGAGTTAAATAAGGTATGAAAGTTCATATGGAAAAACGTCACTTAACGAGTTCAAAATTTCACGCAAGCGAAGCTGCGTGCAAAAGCTAGTACAACAATATTCATTGCACAGTGCATCTTGTTGAGAAGACGTATTGATAAAACATGCGGTGCTATAGACATTGACAAACGGTCAAAATCAAAGCTATTGCGATCAAGAGTATGTTTCACAACTAGGGTGCGTGCATTGGTATTGTATTACTAGATATAATAAAAAAAAACCCGCGTAGGGACGCCTCACCGCACGCTGGGAACAGATGCGTGTTGTACGATTCAACAAAACCTAGCAAACATGGTGGTAGGATCTATACAGTCCGGCTGGCTAGCTACCTGCTAGCTGCTTGGCACTGGACCCAAGCAGTTTACTGTGTTCCGTCGTGTATATATGAGAGCCAGACGCGTATAGGGGAATCCTCTTATATCTCTGTTACTTGGATTTGTGTGCTTCATCGTAGACCATGTCTGCACTTGCCATCAGGTACGACTAGGACCAGACGCAACTGAGTCAATCAATAAACATAAAAAAGATGTAAAAAGGCACATTTAAGGTACACACGGCTACAGATCAAGCTATAAATTTCCAGTATAAGCTGATCTCGCTATGTATAGGATTTCCTTACAATGAGAGGTCAGTGTAAACTGGAAATGTATAGCTTGATGTGTAGCCGTGTGTACAAGTCCGAGACTGCAGACCGCAAACTGCAGCAGTAATATCGCTTACGGTGCGATCTGCGGTTGCAGTTTTGCAGTCGCTGTCGGAATAGCACCTTTATACAGGGTGTTAACGAATTCGTGTAATTCCTTAAAACCACATGATCTACTACTGGTGTAGACAGGCCCTGCACGGGATTTAGCTTGATTAAAAATAAAAAATAAAAAACCTTTTTTTTTCATGCGGCTATGTTACCGATCGTATCTAAACCACCTAATAAGGATTCAGTAAAAAAACAAGTTTTTTTTTTTTTTGCTAAATAATAGTTTTATTTGTGTGAACATTTCGATGCCACGCATAAATTAATGAAAGTACGGCGATACGGCTGGCAGGAACGACTAACACGATATCGCTCTTTGCAGTCAGATAACTCAAGGTTCTAAAGAGACTTAGAAATTGAAAACCAAAATATTTTTTTTATTTTTTTTTTGGTTTATTTTCGAAAATTCCCATTTTGGGTTAATCTGTGTCACCAGTAGATCACGCGGTTTGAAGGAATTACACGATTTCATTAACACCCTGTAGTGCACACCTTAAAGGCGCTATTCCGATGGCGACTTGCGGTCTGCGGTTGCAGTCTGCAGTTTGCAGTCGCCGGTGGAATAGCACCTTTAATATTACTTATGTAAGAAAACACAGAAGTCCTACACTAAAGTCGTCTTCTTCCTTCTAAGTAGGTACCTATTTCTAATGGTTAAAGATCTTGACCCATAAAAATCCTTACTTTGCAAACAATTGTGGTCAAATGACCCTGATAAGACATCAATCAAGACCGTCATACAAAAGTTAGTTGAAAAAAGTTGTTAAGATTTTTTCATAACCTAGTTGGTTATGAAAAAATCTTAACAACTTTTTTCGGGTTCCGTGGTGACGTAAGAAAAATACAGAAATATGGACTTAACATTTCAAACATTAAAAAAAAAAACATTGACCAGGTCTATTACTTGAAATATACTTGGAAGCAAATAAATTGAGCCACTTCTATTTTTCACGTATAATTGTTATTATTTTTGGTATAATGGAACAGATCAATTCTAAACATGTATTGCCTAAAAGGTTATTAGATAACCTTTACAATGAGGGTAGTTTTTGTATTTTGAATTATATAATTCATGAAACCAAAACTAATAACCAGGACACGTGAAAAAAAGAGCGGCTCGATTTCTTTGCTCCCAAGTGTAGTTTCAATAGTAATATTACGATATCATTTTATAAATATTACAAATTTTCAAAATACGGCGATGTGAGTAATTGTTCCTTCACAAATATAATATCCGGCATTTTTTTTTTATTTGTCCAAAATAAATTAGATTACGGTGGAACCCTACTTTATGGGTAGTCCGAAACGCACATTTTTCTAATCATATAAAAAAAACCTTATTACGGTTTTCATTTAAACTTCTTGACGAGTTTCATAATCAAAGTCTAAAGTCATTGTTTGTAGGTGTAAAAGTCTTTGTCAAGTAACGTTATTTGTCCGAGTTTGTCCGCCATTCGGCTGTTTTATGGCCACGGCTCGTATTAAACACGTGATGCTTGCACGTGGTCTTAAGACTAGAATGTTTTGCGCGAGCAGCTTATAACGTTCGCCGATTATAAAATGAAAAGTACTAATACAATTCTGGCAACTGATTTAAATGTGAATTCACCATGGATAAGAAAAGGTGACTAACTCTTGGTGTTTAAAGTTTTTTTTTCAACCCGTGATGTTGTGTAATATGGCAATGTATTTTTATATAGACTAGCCAATTTTCACACGTGCAATATCAGAGTATACATAGTTTAATTAAATTTATTGACCGTTGGTGATGAGGAGTAGAGTTTTAAAATCCAGCCCTCTGGATTCAGTCTCCTAGTTCAGAACGATTCAATTAGTCAGTTGTTATTAAGTTTGCTATCTCTTTTTCTCTCGTTATGAAAATCGTAGACGGAACGAGATAACAAATCAAATCGGTCGAGAACTGCTTCTCGAAAAGGTTCTGAGTCAGGGGGCCGAACTTTTTAGATAATCAGCTGTCGAAAAATTCGATTTGTTATCTTTTTTTCTCGTAAACAAAAATGTAGGAGCAAAACGAGTTAACGAACCGAATTTCTGGAGAACTGATTATCGAAAAGGATCTGAATCGGGCAGAGCAGATAGCCCATCTACATCGACTACCGATATCTGGTCTTGAATTTAATGTTAATACAATATATTTAATTGATACCTACAACTTCTTATACAGCAAGACTGGTTGGTCACTTCACATCCGAAAACCATCAATTCCGTTCATCATTCTGCACAACTTTTACTACGGTACAAACTCCGAAATAGTGAAAAAAACCAAACACTACACACAAACACACAAAGCTGTTCGATACATAATAATCAATGTTGTCAAAATTTATGGAACAGCTGATTTTTTTTCACGAATTCTGCGTTTGTCCCATAGTAACAGATGTATAGCATGATGATGACAGTTCTTAGTTTTAGGATGTTAAGCGACTAAAGGTACAATTCCGTGCATCGCGGCCGATCGCAGCCACTTGCGATCGATCGCGTGCGACTGACGCGCGCGGCTTATGCGTCAATAGTCGTGTCTGTAATATACTGACTAATCTGTCGTTAGCCGCACGCGTCTGTCGCAGACTTCGGAAGCGGTGTCATACATTTTCATACTCTGACTATTGACGCATTAGCCGCGCGCGTCAGCCGCACGCGATCGATCGCATCCATTCATACACAATACATAACATTCGCCGTTAAACAACCGCTTCCTTACAAAACACGTGGCCGCGGCCTCCCTCCCGAATAACAGAGCAAAGCTAAACAATAGTCCCTTTAATACTTGCCTTACACCATACACCATTATTTGTGACTGTCTCCAGTAGGTGCCATGCTGCGCCAATTGAACCGGTTATATTATGCAAATCGACTCGCCACTCTTTGATCCATACTCTTTGGTGGTAGGGAAACGAAAGAATACAATAGTTGAATAGGATAATGCTTACTGTTATAATCCCTATATGAAAAATACAATGGTAGTTGTATAAAAGAATTAATGGTGTGGAGTTTCTGTAGGTCAGTTTGATGTGTTCGTAAATTTGAATTTTTATTTCCTTGGGGTGGCTTTGAACTGGTATTGATATGAGGTGTATTAGTATTTCTAAGTCAAAATAGCTTCTATTTACAATGGTTACATTTCACTTTAAAATTCCTCGCCCTAATCGTAAGGAGTTGGTTGATATCATTTTAACAAGAATTTTTTAAATCTATCTGTGAACACCGACATGGTGAAGTTTGCTGAAGAATGACATCAAAGTTCTGCAAGCAACAGACATAACTAGAAAGATGAAAACAACTGCTGCTGTACATATGTATAGGTACACATTATCTGACTTCTGTTTCTACATATACTGCTATTTCTTAGTGGCATTTTATTAAACTCTGAATTATATCTTGGAGGTTTTAAAACTTTCGTGATTTGTAAACATTATAACAAAACTAATAAAGATCCGAATGCGAGTGTAAAGATGCGTTAGTGAAGTGTGTCAAAGTACCGACGCGACGGTAAAATAATTAAAAATCAAGATCAAGTGAGGGTAGATAAAGATACTCTTGCTTCATGAAGATGTCAACTGTTCCACGACTTTAGTCTAGCCGTGACCACGGCCGGTGCAATTCGATCGAAACGTTAGCATAAAAAATGTATTGTGCCTATAAATATTTTACGCGATTAGACCCCAGTCAGTATTGATATAACATTCCTTGGAGCTCCAAAAGTATTCATAAATAAATAGATATCTTTCACTACGATTCTTATGTATTATAAGTATGTATTTACAAAAAAAAAAAAGTATATAAGTATTATATCCATTGTCTAGTACTCATAGTACAAGCTCTGCTTAGTTTGGGACTAGATGGTGCTGTGTAGAAAAATGTCCCAAATATTATTATTATTATAAATTCTTTAAGTCCAACATCTGATCAACCCTAACCGCCTACCTACGCGCATACCTGGTCAATTACAACCAGACGGGGTCTTACAAAACAAGATTCAAAACCAAACCCACAATAGAACTACAATAAAATCCAAGACGGACTGTCCAAAAAAGTACAAAACGGACAAATCAAAACAATACTTCTAACTTATGCAAGTAATGCGTAGTATTGTATACCCACCCTTTCTTAGGAGACTGGTGAGACCAGAAAATAGAAAAAAGCGAAGGGCGAACACACACACACACACACAACCAAACATCTCACACGTGAGAGAGCAAAAAATAAACGTTGTTGGGTTGCTGGCGAGCGCGTAAGAGAATCGCGACCCTATAATTTTACAAATAGAGTTTAAGTTTCGGTGTGCTAGTAAATATTGTTTATGATAAAACATCAGCTGTTTAGAGTAGCTGCAAAGGGAATATGGTGCAGATAAATTAGTGTGCACATTTGGTAACTGTCATGTCTATTACGGGGATAATATTGCTGGCAACGAGCGATGAAGGACAGCTTACGTGTTTAGCTAAATTGTATTATATTCATACTGTTTTTACGTTAAGGGGAGTAGTATTCCCAGTTGTAATTACGCGAGAAGCGTTAGTGGCAGTTACACATTGCCGCTATTGAAGATCGCAAATTGTGAACGCTTTATTTTTGCTTGTGCATGTTATATTTTCTGAAAAAGAGGTTCTATGTGTAGTTTTTTATTTTTGGATTGGTCTCGAAAACGTCTGGGTGGATTTGAAAACTGCTAGAGCAATGTTTGCTTATAATAATTTTCGGGGCAGATTTTAATATAATTTAATGCTTGCGATGAGAGATATGTTAATACCAATCTCAATGTCAGACTTTTGCTTGGTAGACACAAAATATTGAATATGCTTGCTCTTTCATTGCAAGTTCGATTTGAAATATTACAAATTCAGTGTCATGGTTCTCTGAGTGTTCTCTGAGTATTTTAACAACCATAATACGATTGCCAACCCGCCTGCCAAGCGTGGCGATTATGGCAAACCCAGCAGTGGACGTCTTCCAGCTGAATCATCATCAATGTCATGGTGGCTCGGAGGTAACAGAGCCGCTTGTTAAGCACCAAGTTACAGGTTCAAACATAGGCATGGACCAATGTGACTTTTTGAATGTCATAGTACTTTCTTAGTTAGTCTAAGACGCCATTGGCATTATTATGAAGGAAAACATCGTGATGAAACCTGGACTTGATAGTCTGAAATCGCTAAAACGCAGTGAGCAAGCGTGGTGATCAATGCTCGTTCCTTCTCTGTATAAGAAGAGGCCTTTTCCCTGCAGTAAGACAGTTACAGGCTAATATTTATTTATTTAGTTTTTTTTTTTGTAATTTAGATGTAAAATCTGCCCGTTGAAGCTCAAATTCATCTAAACCATTTCTAAAAGGTGATAACTGCATTTCGTATCTAAAGTCCATGTTATCCCTTAACACATCACCTTTATTCCGTGTACTTAAAGTTCAAAATCCTCCAACATAATTTTCAAACGGTTCGCTGTAAAAAATTCTACCTGTCCTCCTATTTTATGTTCAAAGTTTGTTCATAAACTCCTTGAGCTTTTTTTTGCAATACATCTTTAAAGTTTCTTTGACATGTTCTTGTTAGGGACATTATTCTTGGTTTACAGAACGTTATTTTGTATTCTACGAATTTTTGTATACAGGAATGAATACAAAAATCAGCTGACCAGATTAGTAGTTTCTATGTTTTGAATCTACAGCAAGAAGCAGGAGGTACCTATGAGGATTCCATAGTCATAGATAAGTGTACTAATGTATCGAAAAAACTTTGCCTTTCACCAAAATTATCACGAAGTTCTAATATTGTAGTGGTTTTTAGGCAGCACAAGCGTAATCAGCTCGACTGTCCCATTTCAAATGTCCCGTATTGTCTGAGCGGTGGGACTCGGTGATGTTGAAGAGGTGGATGCACCTGCATGCCAGTTCGTCACCATTTATTAAGTACCAATTATTGTTTATGTTTGTTAATATTTTAATGAAGCCTATGTATATTTGTTTATTTTTAGTGCTTATGCTTATGGGAATAATTTCCTGAAATAAATGGTTATTATTATTTCAAAACCTAGTGAGGACTTAAAACGAAATTTTACAGGAAAGCGCATAAACGTTAAATTGGTCAGCCTTTGAAAAGTATTTATGTTAGGTAAAACCATGTGCTTAAAGTGACTTACTAGGTTTTAAAATAATCAGAGGCAGTGAATGGCAATTACTAGGTATCGATGCTTAAATATATCTGCTTATCATGTGAGTTGTCAACGCTGGTGTTTTCGTATTTGGTAGAGACTTTCTAGGTTAGCAAGATTGTACAATAAAACGATTTTTGTAAAAAGCGTCCCTTACTAGGTTTTGAAATGGGACAGCCGAGCTCATTATTGTCCCACTGCTAGAAACAGGCCTATTCTCAGAATGAAAATAGTTTATTAGAGGCCTTAGTCCACCACGCTGGCCTGGTGTGGGTTGGCGTACTACACACAACATCGAGAACTTTATGGAGCCCTCTCAGGTGTGCAGGTCTCACGATGTTTGATTTATCTTTATATATATATATATTTGTAGGTATTGTATAGTATATTATTAATATATATACACATGTATATAATATCTATTTATAATTTTATTTAATATGTACGTAAATGTTTTATAATATACTAGCTTTAGCTCGCGGCTTCGCTCCCGTTAATTTACGGATCCCTAATTTTTTGATCCCAAAATATAGCCTATAGCACTCAGGGATAACGTAGCTTCCTATTGGTGAAAGAATTTTTGAAATCGGATGAGTAATTTCGGAGATTACCTCCTACATACAAACAAACAAACAAACAAATTCTACCTGTTTATAATATTAGTATAGATGTATATTATGTATGTAGGTATTATTATTGCCAAAAATTGTTCAGTTATCTTTGTGTTTATTTTTAATAGCGTACACATCACATAGCTCTTTTAGTGCACCTACCATGTTTTCTCTGCATCACCCTAAGGTCGACTGGTAGAAAATGCCTATGGCATTAAGTCCGCCTCTGTACAAATTTATGTGCGAAAGTATAAATAAAATGTTTTCCTTCACCGTTAACGCAAGTGATAATCAAATTCTGATCCGCAACTGAATTCAAAAAGTCAAAGGTGTGGGCTGGGGTCGAACTCAAACCGTCATTCATGGAAGGCAAGCGTTCAAGAATAGAATAGAATTTATTTTCAAGAAATTGGTTACATACTTGCAGTGCTTCATTACAGCATAGTCTGCCAATTGTGGCGTGGAAATATTTGAACATAATAAACACACATGAATGAGTGAGTTACTAACTTAAGAGTAATACAATAATAATGTCAAACCATGCAATCAATAGTTATTAGTTTATTGTAAGATAATATGTCAGAAAATTATAACTAAGGACAAAGTGAATTAAAAAAATTATAATGTCGTTGGGTTAAAATGTTAATTTATCATTTAAATACTCATTAACATCATAATTTTTTTCTTGCAGTAACTTACATAATTTCCTACAAGCCTACAACCATGCTATCACTGTTTTTAGGCAGATATATGGAACTAAAAATTAACATAACATCACGGCTGTATTCTCCGAAAGGTCGGGTAGAGGTGACTTGTACACCCTAATTTCGCTGTTATAATAGGGAGCGAGTCTATTGCCATCAACCGGGCACAATTCCAAACTCCGGACTGCTACTGAAGAACAAACAATTTTTGTTTCAAAATAAACATTAGTATATTCTAGATTCCCAACTAATTCTTTAATCATGTAAATATACCGGTAAGTCTCGTTGTATCGCGGAAGTCACATGGCAATCGCTTTGCCTCGCATCTGGTTAGACTGAAACCAGATCCCAACACACTAGGAATAAGATAATGGTAATGATGAAGCAAATATTTTATAGATAAATGCTATGCTCTATCTAGAAGATGGTAATGATTTGTTGTTAAATGAACTGGTAGCTTTAAAATAAGTTTGAGCACAGAACAAAAAGGAGTCTTATGCCTGGTTCCTATGACTAAAAACGAATTGTTTTGCTTACCAATAGTAGCATTTTTCATTGCCAAACTTGGCATATAAAATAGACTCGTAAGCTAATTTTAAGAACGATAGATTATAGGGTAAAGTTATGGAGTTTTTGCTTTATTATTGGTAAAGATATATGAGTCTTAATTTTAGCCAATAACACTCGGTTAGTCACAGGAATATGGCTTTAGTAAGAAAAAAAATTATGCCACTTCTAGTTACAATAAAGCTGTGTTTCCCTTATGCAAGTAGCTGATATATGACGTTACACCCGCATGCAAGTCGAAATTCAGTATAATGTAATGGCAACTTGCATGCAAGCCAAACTTTCTATTACGCAAACTACTTGTAACTTGCAGCTTGTGAGCAAGCGACTTGCATACAAACGCGGCTTACGGTCAACGAGCGATTCGTTTTTTTGACAGTTCTCATTTTTCCTTTTTACCTGACATTGACACGACGTATAAAATCACACATCAGAAATTATTATCACATTAACGGTAAATAGATACGTTTAGGCATTATAAGTCAGGAAAAAGGCGTAACTACTCTTCAACCAAGAAAATATTTATTTATTTTGTTCACAATTTTGATCTGACAAAAAATAGATGACTCCTTGGCCTAATTATAGTCAGAATCAGTCAGTAAATTCTTTGGCTGATTTAACTTGAACTAATGACGTGTGAAACTTAAAAGTTAAAATAGTTAATGTGGTACTTGCAAACCCTTCCTTAACTTGACTTTAACAAATTATTCAACAGCTGACATTTTTTGTACCCAATTGTATGGATATAAAATATACTTAAATAGAAATAAATTTCCTTATTCCTCGACACTATTTGACAAAATAGTTTCAAAAGAAAATGTCAAATCATTCCGCAGTTGGCTTATTGTAAATAAATTTTGACTGATTACTGTTTCTCGCAGTTCGTGGGTTCCCTATAGAGTGATTAATCTAAAGCAATTATTTCGTAGATTCTTGTTATTGGTTTCAATAGAAATTTTATGGAGCTGACACTTTGTGAAGTAAAAAAATTATATGTCAATTACACGTGAAATTGTATTACTGTTTGTGATGTTTGTGTTTGTGACAACGTTTATTAAGAACGAATGAATGATTTTTGGTTATATTTTTAACGATAACGATGGTGATCAATATTTGTACAATTTAGAGAAAAACTAGGTGTTCATGTGGTTTCACTCGGATCCTGGGAAAACTACTTGATGTTCCTGGATAAAAATTATTATAAGGGTTAATCCAGGAGGCCCACTCCGAAAAACCAACGTCGAAGTTTAGGATCGGAACGAAATAACGACATACATTGAACTTATAAATATACGATCAAAGTATTGTCAAACAACAAACTACTAGATGTTAATTAACATTTGCGAGTAGGGTGAACGAAAGACAAGATGTCAAATCGTGAAAATCGAATCGATCGTCGGATCCGAAACGGTTTCGTGGTCGGAAAACATGCGATCAGCCGGCCGAAACTTCGTAGTTCGATTTTCAGAGTAGACCCCTGAATGTGATCTATTTGTATGCCAAATTTTATTTAAATCTGTTCCGCTGTTTATTTGTTATTGAGTAACAAACATCCAAACATCTTCACAATTTTTTGTATAGTGGGATTTCTGTGATTATGATATTCAACCAAGAGATCTGCCTCGTTGCTCTGCAGAGTGCGGGCCAGCTCCAACTCCATCCTGAAGACCATAGCAGGGAGATACGACTCATTTTTGTTGAATGCCATTGTTCAAAGATGTATGACGGACAATGAACTGGTAACTAAATATTAAGCTTTTTACTAACATAGAACTTTCTTCCTCTCTTTTTAATGACCAACTATGGATGTTACTTATCCAAAACAAAGATTATTTTATTTATTTTATTACTGTCCCACAGCTGGGCAAGGGCCTCTTCTCAGAATGAGAAGGGTTTAAACCTTAGTACACCACGCTGGCCTGGTGCGGGTTTGCGAACCACACACACCATCGAGAACTTTATGGAGTCCTCTCAGATGTGCCTGTTTCCTCACGATTCTTTCTTACACAGTTAATACAAGTAATGCTTAATCAAATTCTGATCCGCAAATGAATTCGAAAAGTCAGAAGTACGGGCCTAATTTGAACTCGGACTCTCTTGCATGGCAGGCAACCGTTGAACTAGCTAAAATGCTATAATAATAAATAGCCATTATTTAGGCTTTTTAGGCTAAAATGTATGCCTATCATCATTATCACTCAGCCGAAAGACGTCCACTGCTGGACATAGGCCTGCCCCAAAGGGGGGGGGGGGTTGCAGTAATCGCCACGCTTAGCAAGCGGGTTGGCGATCGCAGTATGGTTGTTAAAGTACTCAGAGAACGCTGCTGCCCATCCTCTAGTGAATCCTTCAGTCGCCTTTTACGACACCCATGGGAATAGATGGGGTAGTGCTATTCTTTAAGTCACTACACGAGACAAAGTAAGTCCATGACTTATAATCCCGTTGTATGAGTTAAGTTTCTGACTTACTAGAGGCCACCCGCAGCTTCGCCCGCGTGGATGTCATTAATCGCGTAGATATTTCGCAGTTTTCGGGATAAAAGGTAGCCTATGTCCTTCTTCGGGTTCCAAACTATCTCTGTACCAAGTTTCATCAAAATCTGTTCAACGGTTGAGGCGTGAAAGCGTATCAGACTGACAGACAGAGTTACTTTTCCATTTATAATATAAGTAGGGATACATATAGATATATATATAGTATAGACTATAATAGAGTACAAGCTTATTTACCACGGTCTAACTGAAACTATGTTTAAATAATTTATACTGTGTAATTAGTATGAAATGAATAACATTTCGTAATTCTCTCTCTGTAAATAGAAAGGTAGATCTCAAGTTATCCAAGTAATAATTTACTAATTTGAGGACAAACTTTCTGTTTCTAAAGATCTGTGACGTGATACAACTTTACTAAAGCTCTCAGAACACATTCAAACACTATTAAAATATTCTTCGAAAATTATCTGTTAAAGCTCCTTACACACACATACACACACGCTACCCTAGTTCATGAAATAGATACGCAAAGAAGTTCCACTACAAACAAATTTTCGATGACAAACTTATGAATTAAAATGCTTAAAGCGCAACAAAAACATCGCAAAAAAACCTGCGATTTTACTAGTTCTAACTATGCCATCTTAAATAATAACAAAGTACTAAATTGATAGACTGCCTCGTTGGTCTAGAGGTCGCAAGCGCGACTGCTGAGCGTGAGGTCCTGGGTTCGATCCCCAGGTCGGGCAAAGTGTTATTGGGTTTTTCCGTCTGGAATTTCTCAGTAGCAGCTTGGAGTCTGGATTTGTGCCCGGTTGATGGCAATAGGCTCGCCCCCTATTACATGGGACTTAAACATAACGGCGAAACGTGGGTGTACTATACACCTCTGCCAACCCTTCGGGGAATAAGGCGTGAAGTTATGTTATAATGTGTTTACTAAATTGATGTAGAAACACATGAACCAAGGGTCTCGTACAAAATTCACGTAACAAGTGGCTTGAGTTTTCATATACCACCAGAGCGTGCAGAGGCACATCGCCATATAAACTTGTTTACCAACAAACTAATTTAAATCCTATGTCGCCATCACAACGCCTAATTTAGCTTCTCACCATACGAAGATTCGACTGCACCTACTGACGTAAATTAGTCTTCTTTTTCGCGTTTTAGTGTACATTCAATTGGGACATTTTTGAGTGCAGCAGTGCAATTTGTAAGAATCTCACCTCGATCGCGACTGTCAATTAGACACTTGTCGGACACAGCGTGGATAACAAAACTACGCATTATTGATTATACTGTCGATTATCTGTGTGTTATTTGCTTCTATTATCCATACTGTGACATTATGGATATCGAGTTAACCGTCGATATTGAGGTGGGTTTCTTACAGAATGACACTACTGATCCGAGAACCATGAGTTTCTACGTCAATGGCAGTCATCCAAAATTTAAGTGCTGGTCACTTGTCGGTGTAGCAATCTTCATCTTTCTCTATCCAGAGACAATTCCTTCACTTCTCTGTATGTTATCACTTCTGTTTTTTCCTTCAATTGGTCTGTGTACTTTCTTCTTGGTCTACCTGGCTTTCTCTTTGCTTGTAATTTGCCTTCTATGATGTTAGTTATAAAGTTGTCGTGTCGCAGTCCAATCATTTTTCTCCTTCTTCATTCTACATATATGTTCTAGAATTTGTTAATATTCCTCTTATTGCACGTTGAAAAGAGTGGTCCTTCTGATAGACGATTTTAATTGGTGCATTTAAACTATTCTTCGAAAATTATCTGGCAGAGCTTCCCACACATACACCCTCACTATCCTAGCTATGTGTGTGTATGTTCTACGCTAGTGTGCGTGCCGTCAGTGTCAGGTAACATCAGCTGTTGCGCGGGCGCAGCCCATATGACTTCAAGGACATCTTGTGGTACTTTTTTTTAGAATTCACTAGAAATACGCCGATATAAGATAAGTAAGTAATTTGATGGTAATTGTGGGTATGCAAGCTTATGGTATGGTGGGGGTGGGATATTTTTATAGTTTTTAAAGGTTGAGGCTTAGTGTTCACTAGGATTTGTTTACTAAAGTAAGTTATTTTATATGGGTGGTAAGAAACTTTACCGGATATTAACATAAACTTTGTAAATCTCAGAGTTCTGCTAGCAACAGCTAAAATAATGCAATCACAGTGCTAAGCAATGATATTATATATAAAAAGAAGTAGATATGTTACGTTCATAGACCATGGCGTTTAAAATTCGAACCTGCATTATTTTCACTAGTATCTCTAATGAGTAAGACGAAGATACTAAATAAATACGAGTGTGAAAGAGATAGCTATTTCCAATTACAACAATTGGTGTAATTTTAAATGGTCATGTTTGGTGCTCAATGACATATCTACTGCTTTTTGTATGAGATATCATTGGTGCTAAGTTCAAAATATTTAGTTGCCATCAGATTTTGTCACGTCTGATATTTCTAAAAGGATTATTAATAGAGATACACTCACAGTTCGCTTAAGACGTCATCATGAAAAGGTGAGCATACTTAATCATAGATACGTAATTGTAATTCTGTTAAAGTAGAGTATAGCCAACATCGAAAGTAAGTGATGAAAGCTCAAAGTATCAAAATTGTTTCTTCTAATCTTTATTAAAGTGGCTCAGTTATTTTTGACCATATCACCCAAAATAGTTTTTATCTATGAATGGAAGCTTCCCAATTATTATTTTTGGTAATAAACCGATGGACAAATTAATTATTTCAATATTCTTTTTATGATTTTAGGCAAAAAATTCAATAAATTTTGAAATTTCAAAATATTCATCGACTTTTGCTGATAACCGTACAAGCGGTAATCGACTTTAGTGTACTCCTTTTTAGGGACCCTTTTCCAACATTTAGTGCTTCTAAGCACTAGTCTATAACCTGGATTCGCTTCACTTAAGTACTATGGTCGTGTCTTAATCAAGTTTACGACAGCTATCTATACTAATATTATAAAGAGGTAGAATTTGTTTGTTTGTTTGTTTGTATGTAGGAGGTAATCTCCGAAATTACTCATCCGATTTCAAAAATTCTTTCACCAATAGGAAGCTACGTTATCCCTGAATGATATAGGCTATATTTTGGGATCAAAAAATTAGGGATCCGTAAATTAACGGGAGCGAAGCCGCGAGCAAAAGCTAGTATAAGTCGCGCGGAGAAGGTTTGCCGATGGTTTCATGACGTCACGCGTCGATGGTCGGTACGATTTCAGACGAGCGCGGGTAGCGGTCGGTGAAGTGGGAGGCGCA
Organism: Amphipyra tragopoginis; assembly: GCA_905220435.1. NCBI lineage: Eukaryota > Metazoa > Arthropoda > Insecta > Lepidoptera > Noctuidae > Amphipyra > Amphipyra tragopoginis. The sequence goes on along the minus strand of HG992010.1, from coordinate 1,277,752 downwards.
GTCATCGGCAAACCTTCTGCGCGCGACTAGTACGTTATAACTTGGTTGATATGAGCGATTGTCAACTTGAATGATTTATTTTAATGAAATATAGAATTCTTCTTCTTCTATCGTATCGACACGAGCTATTTGGGAATAGCTCATGCTGTGGTGAAAAGATTAGCCAGTCAGTAAGGTTGGTAGCGGGGCTGACTGCCCAGGGTGCGCCGGACGTACTTGAGTATCGTCACCCGTGGAGGTTAATTTAATGCTCTTTAAATATAGCATTAAAATTAGCTTCCAAAGTAATATTTTGTTAACTGACGGTGTACTTTAATTAGTTTGATGTTAGATGATAACTTTCGTGACACATATTCATATTTATTTACGGTTTACTCACGTGCATTTTTCGGGATTGCCCGACTAGTTTCGAACCCAAACGGAGCCCATAATCATGAGCTGAACACGCGGCGAGGTCGCGAATCGAACTCTCTATAATAATATTCTAATAAATACATCTCAATAAAAAAAATTGTTTGGTAGTGTTGTATGTGTACTGAGGTGTTGTTCACACGTTACATTACTTTTTACTTACGATTGATGAGGTGTGGAGTCTATTTCCGCTGGTAAATTATAGCAGAGGTAGAAATAAGTATGCCGTGTTATAAGTACTTTTAGTGTAGTTTATATGTACAAGGTTAGTCATAAAGGGGGTACTAATCCGAAAGGGTGTTAAAGTACACATAATAGTGAATAACTTTTGTTCTACAACTTTTCCCAAAACTCAATAGTTTAAGAGAAATAGTTGCTCAAAAATTTCAAAAAAAAATCTTTAAAATCTATCCATCCCCAGTTATGATCAGCTGTGTTTACATTTTAGGTCATATTTGGGGTCATGAATTAGAAGCACCATTTTCTGAATTTGTAACTAAAGCAGGGATGAAGAATTTTTGAAATAACTAAAATAAAAATCATTTTATTTGGAAAAAAATAATATCGAATTTTGAAATGTTGACACTTGCTTTCAAACAGTCATCAGTGATACTATAAATGGGCTTCGGATTAGTACCCCCTTTCTGACTAACCTTGTATATGTGGTATAATATTAAGTTAGTCCGTAGAAGGTTTTATTTTAATTTGTTTATTTTTTTACGTTTACCTGTTGAACGATAGTTTTGTTGAAATAGCAACACTTTGGAGGTCTGTCAATCAACCGCGACAATTGAAGACGTGTTTTTTTCTGTCGAAGCAAATTAAATAAAGAAATATAAGAAATATCAAGTTTCAAGTCATTTCACGTGCTAGTATCCCACATATATATAACGTCTATAGTGTAGTTAATTAAATACTGAAAATACGAAATTGACTTTAAACATGTTAGAACGATAAATAATTAGCCAGTACATGCCCATACATAGTCGGGAAGGAGGCACTAATCTGAAAGGGTATTAAAATACCCATAATAATGAATGACTTTTGTTCTACAACTTTCTCCAAAAGTCAATACCTAGTTTAAGAAAAATTGCTATTCAAAGATTTCTAAAATTTATCGGTCCTCATCCTCAGTTATGATCAGCTGGGTTTACATTTTAGGTCATAGTTGGATTAAGCTCCATTTTCTGAATTCGTAACTAAAGCAGGGTTGAAGAATTTTGGAAGAAACTCAAATTAAAACTAAAAAACATGAATTATGAAATTTTAAAATTTGCTTTAAAACAGTCATCAATGATACTTTAAGTGGCTTGTAGATTAGTACCCCCTTTTCGAATAACCTTTTTTAATAAGTCATTTAGGTGTAGAATTATGCCCCGTTACTTATAAAAGATAGTAATTTTTAAACACTGATTAATTTAAATAACCTGTCCTTGTCATTTGTATGCCAATGAGTAGAGATGGCAATAATAGACTTAAAAGCCATTTTAGTTAAACAACCTTTACGTTTATAAGCAAGGCTGATTATGTCACGCGAAGTTATACATCTGTAAATGAAATGTCAATTACTGAGACATTTCTCTCTGACACCAAAAACATTTATTTTATAATTAACTTAAGTCAGTACAACCAATTTATGTTATCCTGGTATTAAAACTGAATTATCGGTCGATCTTATCAAATTATTTTGATGTTTTTATATCATGACTACTTAGGCTTATGTGAAAGAATAACTATTATTAGGGATAGGGAACAAACAAATTCCCTTAAAATGCTCAAAGCTTAATTTAGATCATAATGAAAAATCATCTAAAATTACATCTCCCATCCTGTACACTTCGACACCTAAACAATGCACACACACCCACACATACAAAACACGTGTTGCTTCAAGGATTTACTCAGCTGACTACACACACATGCACACCAACACAACACAAATAAACAAACAGACTGTGTTTACACAACTTAACTGAGCTTGTAGTTGTGTGTAGTCCGTATAGTAATGAGAGGGTTTCGAAAAAAGTACAAGAGATATGGGGTGGAGTGACAGAGACAGGCCAAGCATGTGATATGAAACGTTTTAATAAGTGGGAAAGGGATAGAAAGGTTTTATTTGTGCGCCGTCAAATCGTTCCTTTTTTGTAAAGCTCGCCGGGAGGCAAGGTGCACGAATGCATTCGATTTTTAAATTGTGACCTGAGTGATGTGTGACGTTCAGTCATTTCGAATTGCGTTCAATAGAAGTACTAGGAATGCATAAATGTAGTACAATTTCGAAAAGTCTTAACTGCAGTACTAAGGAAATGATAATTGCAAAGCGATTAAGATTATCTTTTATACAGTTTATAGTTATGGTTTCCTGGTCGCGCTGAAGATTAAAGCTGCTTCATTCCTGCGTAAGTTGTTAAATTGAAGCAACATCTTGTTTTAAATTCAATGATACGAGCTCTCTCACATGTATCAAGTCTACTTAACATTAATTCTAACTTAAGTATAGATAGGTAAGTAATTAAGTAATGATATACATAAATATATATTCCCGTTTCTGAATAGGATCACCCCATTTTCTACGACGGGTTTCATACGAGGCGACTATGGCGATTACGCACTCACAAACTTACAATCTGTCACAGTCATAGATTATTACTAACTAGCGACCCGCTCCGGATTTACCCGGGTGCAATGTACTCTACATATAAACCTTCCTCTTGAATCACTCTATCTATTAAAAAAAACCGCATCAAAATCCGTTGCGTAGTTTTAAAGATCTCACCATACATAGGGACAGACAGCGGGAAGCGACTTTGTTTTATACTATGTAGTGATATCACGTAAATGTTAATATTGTACATTTCTTATTTTTCGATTATAATTTGACTCCTTGCGTTCCTTGCGAAGTATATGCGGTATAAACATAACTTGACGCCTTATTCCCCGAAGGGTTGGCAGAGGTGTATAGTACATCCACGTTTCGCCGTTATGTTTAAGTCCCATGTAATAGGGGGCGAGCCTATTGCCATCAACCGGGCACATATCCAGACTCCGAGCTGCTACTGATAAATTCCACACGGAAAAACCAAACAACACTTTACCCGACCTGGGGATCGAACCCAAGACCTCACGCTCAGCAGTCGCGCTTGCGATCACTAGACCAACGAGGCAGTCACTATATGCAGTATAATTATGCGGTATAACTTATTATAAATGCGAAAGTAACTCTATCTGTCTGTCTGTTATGCTTTCACCCCTAAACCGCTGAACCGATATACATGAAACTCGGTACAGAGATTGTCTGGAACCCGAAGAAGGACATAGTAGGCTATTTTTATTCCGAAAACCACTAAATATGTACGCGATAAATGACATCCACGTAGGCGAAGCTGCAGGCGACCTCTAGTGATGTAATCAGACAAAAATGCGGTTCAAAAGATGATGTAGTAACAAAAATTGAAAGGAGTATGCTTAAGTGGTTTGTTCATGTTGAGAGAATGAGTGAACGGCGATTAACAAAAGGAATTTACAAGGCGGATGTCAGTGGAAACGTAAAGGACGCCCTAGAAGGACATACATCGATGTTATTGGTGATGTTCTTCAAAAAGGACAGGTGCGTAGTACTTTCGACTGGCGTGTATGTATGACAAGATGTATGAACGTGGACGAAGCGAAAGGAGAATGTAAGGATCGTAGCATGGTTCTACAGTTTCTTATTATCACTTTGGGAACAAGGTGTGATTTTATTATGGATGTATGTATTTAATTGGACTCTTATTGCATAAAACCCTACTCATATAATTGGAAGAAGACACTGGCTACTGTAACACAGGTGATATATCTAGAGCAGGAGTTAGGGCCTCATACCAATTTTAAAACCTTTTTATGCCAATAAGTTGTCATTATTATTTAACTGGGAAGACGTTTTACGTCGACGGTACACTATCATAGGTTGGTACAAAAATAAGCAAAAAAAATAATCGAAAAAAACGGAACGGCCTATTTAAAACCGAAATAGTAGGTAGCGTAGATAGGTTAAATGCGATGTTGCCGTGTTTTCCACATTGATAGACAAGTGCGCATGTACAGTAAGCATTGCTTTTACGAACCATTTTTGTTTTTATCTACGCTCGCAATAGTATTGCTGGTTTACGGGAACGCCTTTCGTTAGTTAAATTACTGTATAATTGGATTCAAATTTGCTCATAATATATTATGGAGAAGACACTAGCGACTTTAACAAAAGTGATAACCAGTGATCGGAAAAAGGTGAGCTAATTTACCTAAACTTCATAGAACAGAGACAAAAAGTGGAGACTTCAAGACGACTACATATTTTTTCTAATTTTTATAATTTACACAAAACCAGTAGATACGTTTTTTATTGTTTTCAAAAAATTCAAGTCAATCTCCTTTTTTGAAAACAATAAAAAAGGTGTCAACTGATTTTGTGTAAATTTTGGAAAAAAAAAACCGGAAACGAATTCAATTGTTTTCTGTATTAATAACAATAATATTAAATGAACTTTAGTGATGCCCCGAAGCACGGGACAATTTTCCCGAAAAAAAATGTTGTCGTAGGGAAGTCTCCACTTTTTATCTCTGTTCTTTGAAGTTTAGGTTTATTAGCTCACCTTTTTACGATCACTGGTGATAACCCTAGCGCAGTAGTCAGGGCCTCAATAACAATTGTAAAACCTTTTTAAGCAAAAAATTTGCTAATATTATTTTACTGGGGAGATCTAACGTCTACGGTAGCCTATCATAGGTTGAAGTAGTACTAGTATATTATTTTACTGGGGAGATCTAACGTCTACGGTAGCCTATCATAGGTTGAAGTAGTACTAGTATATTGTTTTACTGGGGAGATCTAACGTCTACGGTAGCTTATCATAGGTTGAAGTAGTACTAGTATAGATAAATAGTAATAGAGCTCCTTGTCAAAGAATTCGTCTGGCAAAGTACGAACTGTAGTGGTGTGAGCCTGTAGTTGGAGTTTGTATTACCTAAATGTACTACAAACTGAATATGTAGGGTGTACTTATCCAAATTCGTCTAAATTATTTTAACCTTGTGGTCTATTGGTGACACAGATTGACTCGGCATGGGATTTTTTCAATGCAGCAAAGAAAAAAATCATAAAGAAAACATGGTGTCATTTTAGCTCCCCGAATTAACTGACTGCGCGAAGCGATACCGCGCTAATCGTGGCCGCCAGCTATCTTGACTCATTTATATGTGGCACTAAAATGTTCATTCTATCACGTAAACCGTTTTTTTGTTTTTTTTTTCTAATTTTATTTTTAATCCATCTAATTATCATGCAGGGTTCATCAATACCAGTAATAGATCATGTGGTTTTGTTTACACCCTTTATATTCTCTTGGTATTTATATACCGTCTTACTAGCTTCAATATAAATACCTAAATGTAAATACTAGTTCGCAAATACTATTTAAAGTTTGTTGAGATAACTTTTCCAGCTGACCGCTACAGAATACTAAGCTTTCCAAAGTTTCGATGGCAAACCTTTAGACCTAAGTATATATTTAAATTGTTCATTACGTCATCATTTATTTATAGGTACCTCATTGAGTTGTTAGGTAGAGGTGTGCTCTTCTACGTCCATAGATCGCTGATGACGGTATTTTCTATCGATGTCGGTCATGGAAGCCTAATGCCCTTCACTAGACACAATCCCAATCTCAGAGCCACAAGTCCACTTGTAGTAACGATTAAGAATATGAAACGTTGATCAATCGTAGCTGAACCCAAGCAGTTTTAGTTTACAAAACCTATCAAATTGTCCGACATCAAAAACAAAACCAAACATTTTGAAATTTTTTGTAAATGAAAACTGACTGACGTTCGTAGTTCAATTGCGTGTCTAGTAATATTTTTGCTTTAGATTGAGATGATTATAAAGCCTTTACTATTGGACAAAAGCATTTATAAAAAAACACGGTTCTGAAAGCCTCATCAATTTAATCAGTTGTCAAATTTTACATCAACGATTGTGATTGGTCGAACAAAATACACACATCGAATTATATCACTTGACATAAAATTAACCAGGGGTAACTTAATTACGAAGTACACGACTTATAACAAATACTTTTAAGAATCATAATTTACTAAGTTAATAAAGTTAACCCTTCAAGTATTTTTGTTAAACACTTTTATTTTATCAGACTAAGATATATGATACGACGAAGTTTTGAAAATATTTTAAAAGTACGTACTAAAATTTATTGCGTATTTATTCAAGCTATTTCGTTACTTACGATGTTTATTTGTACACCTTTCACCTTTCGCCTTTTGCAAGCATTTGTATTAAAAGTCACCTGCTGCTTAATTTGTTTAAGTCAATTTAAATTGATTAAACTAGTGTTTTTAACAATAAACTAATTTCTAACTATTAGTTACATACCATACCCTTTTCACCTTAATGTGTCTTCTGACGTTTCTCTATAAAACGTCGCCATACAAAGAATCCTTACTAATATTATAAATACGAAAGTAACACTGTCTGTCTGTCTGTGACGCTTTCACGCCTAAACCGCTGAACCGATTTTGATAAAGCTTGGTACAGAGATAGTCTGGAACCCGAAGAAGTATATTTTTTTTATTTAATAGGTACCTACAGTAACAGACTACAGACTAATACATTCACATTTATGTTTAGAAATATACAATACTTAAATCTGGAGCCCAATTATAACTATCCACAGCACTCACTAACTTTAAAGAGCGACTTTACTTTAACCGGTAAAGCCTAAAATTAGCTTACGAGTCTATTTATATGCCAAGTTTGGCAATGAAAAATGGTACTACTGGTAAGCAGATCGACTCGTTTTTAGCTATAGGAATCGACATTAAAAATGTTCTCATTTAAAACCAATTAAACTGGACAACAAACGAATTTCGCGAGCCGACCGGTCGCTTACGCCTTAAAATACCCAAATAATGAAGCAATAATCAGTCCAACTCCACATGCAGTGAGCAGCTGGTATTAGGCACTTCATAACCTGGTTTCCAGGAATGGAACAACCCTAAACTGCTCATTTGTTCGTCGTAAAAGTGTAAACTATTATGACTTGATGGAAGCAATGCTGTTAACCTTTTATAATAACGGTAATAACTTTGGCAGTTATTGCGGCTAATATAAAATATCACTGCCAAGTAAAAAAACCGGGCAAGTGCGAGTCGGAAGCGCGCACGAAGGATCCCGTTATCCCATTATCTATAAAAACGGCAAAAAAGTCATGTCTGTTGTATGGGAGCCCCCCTTAAATATTTGTTTTATTTTAATTTAATTATTTATTTTTAAAGTGAATATGTAACTAAATATTCTGTGAATATTTGAAGCGTCTACCTGTTGCTGTTATCAATATCGAGCAAAAACGAGCAAAAAAATCACGTTGGTTGTATGGGAGCCCCCTTAAATATTTATTTTATTCTGTTTTTTAGTATTTTTTGTTATAGTGGCACCAGAAATACGTCGTCTGTGAAAATTTCAACTAACTATCACGGTTCATGAGATACAGCCTGGTGACAGACGGGCAGACGAACAGATATATTATATTTATTATTAGGGTCCCGTTTTATCCTTTGGGTACGGAACCCTAAAAAGTAATTTTTCAATGGAATTTGTACGAAATTTTTACTTTTATAATTTGGTCGACTATTACTCGTAAACTTGTAAAGCCTACATGATAGTTTTCCTTTTAATTTCGTTGTATATACGGTACTACTACTTGAATTTTTTTACATATCGAAAACTAACCGTTTAGTTGGCAGGGGGGACACTTGACTCTAACAAAAATTAGCAATTTAAAGCTTAATATTTCACAAACGGATCCCGTAATCGAAAAATTGTGGTAACAAACTCGCAATATTTTTGAAAGACCTATCCAATAACAATCCACACCATAGGGTAGACGAGAAAAAAAAAGATCCCCACTTTACATGTAAGGGAGGAAAAGTTTTTTTTTTTAATTGTTTTGTTTTACCCCTTTGTCGTCGTGATTAATATGTATAACCATGCCAAATTATAGCTTTCTAGTACTAAGAGTATCTGAGCTAAGCTGTGGACGGACGGACAGACAGACGGACGGACATGGTGAAACTATAAGGATTCCTTATTGACTACGGAACCCTAAAAAGAAAGAAAGTATTTTATTTCATTACAGACTATAATGTACACAAAACAAGAGTAGTAGAGCTCCTAGTGAACGGGGAAATACTATCTGCATACCTATTTCTGCCGCTAAGCAGCATTGTTGTATTTTAGTTTGAAGGGTATGGTTGCCAGTGAAATTATAGCTACATGAGATTTTTCAACTTTGTCTCTAAGATTGTCAATGCATCAGCAATCCTCTTGGTGTTGTATACAGGGTGTGGCATAAATAGTGGTCCAATGTTAAGGGGTCGATACGCGATATAATTCAGCTATCACTTAACACAATTTGAACATTTTTTTTACCATAGGTCTCGGAATAAAACATATTGTTTTAATTTTTTTCGAAAAATTAACACCTCGCGTTAAAAAACATTATTTTCCTGTTATTACTAGCATGAGTGCCGCAGCGTAGTACAAAATTTTCAATTTTTTTTCAAATTTTTCCTTAAAAATCATTCTTTTAGGCTAAATTTCAAAATTTTTGTTCGACTCTTACCACCGTTTTCTGCATTTTTCGACAGCTCGCGCCGAGACGCGTGTTTCCACACCTCGCACGCGCGGATAGCTGTTGTAGAAACTCAAAAAATTGCACATGTACTCAGCAGTTATAAACAAAAAACAATAAAATATGAAAATAATGTATTTGGGTGAAATTGCAGCCAAATTAGTAACAAGAGGATATAATTTTTAAAAAAATGAGACCTCTGTTAAAAATGGTTCAAATTGTGATATGTGATAGCTGAATATACGGTGTGTTGACCCCTTAATGTTGAACCACTATTTACGCCACACCCTGTATATAGGCGGAGGTAACCACTTACCATCAGGTGGGCTGTTGGCTTGCTTGATAACCTAGTACTTCAAAAGAAACGTATAACTGTCATCATCATCAACTATCCGCAATCTAGGACATTGGCCGAAAAAATAATGTTGAATCCTTCTTCTAGCTCAAAACACAAACCTACCACGTTGTAAAAAGTTAGTGTAATTTCTGACAAACACGAACCCCTTTATTACAAAAGAGTATCCCAGGTTTAAAATATACCCATCACTTTCTTATGTCATGTAACAAAAAGAGACAGGGCTATTTTAAAACCTAGCTTTTTCTTAGACCATCTTTTGTAATAAGGGGGAGCATGTTTTGACGTCACCTAATCTTCACGTAATAATCAATTCAAATACAAAAAGGTACTAACAGTAACACTAGCCGAGCAATGTACTGCATTCTAAATCTACTACGTCGACGACAACGTGACGTTGAGTCTTTCGGGCTTCTGAGTACCCGTAACTACTGTCATAGGTATTCATACGACAACCGGGACCGACGGTTTATCGTGCTCTCCGAGGCACAGAGCGGTTTCAATGTGTAACGAATGGTAACCCATCAACGGACTGATCGCGGCAAGCGTAGCTAAACCTCCACGAGTTGATTGTCTGTAGTATGGATTTAAATAACGAAATATCATGTTTTAGAAGCTTATGAAAAGAGAGTGGGAAACAAATGTATAGGGTCCGGGCCCACCCTTAAATAGTAACATTTGATATACCGTTGGATAGGGCTTTTTAAGCGGAACATTAGTTACTAACAAAACTATGGTCAAATGTTAGTACTTTCTGAGATACGACGTCTTAAAATCGTCTCAGTGTAACATATTCTTTATGGATATTTATGAGGTAGAATAGTAATAACATGTATTTCACTTTAAAACAAAAAAGATTCCATATTCGTCCTGGACATCAATTACATCATTTAAAAAACCCATTCACCCATAGCATAAAAATACCTATTCATTCATGAGTATCTTATTTCTATTGAGAGGTGGGCCCAACATTACTTATTGTCCTTTCTATAACAGATCCTAATGTATGATTTATCAACATACAACACTTTATCCGTCAGCCTGGCGTTACTAACAATTAAACAATACATTCCATTCTCCCACTATCACATCTCAACAACAATTAAAAACCCAAAATTCCATCAATCCTTCCTTCCCATTGAAATACCTTAGCATTTACTCGCATACCACCATTACGTATTTAAACCGATTGATCACACTACAGCTGTTCCCATCAGCTGATCTCGCACACAGGGAGGCGTGCACGCACACAGCGCACGCGCACGTGTGCGTGGGTCCGAGGCCGTAGGGGCAAAAAAAGTGGGAACCAGTCTGACGGGCCCGCTTTTGTGCATCCGCTGGTGAAGGCATAGAGTATGGCGCAGATAGGTCGTTGAATGAATAAATTTCAAATACGAATTTTAAAAATGTTATCGTCGTCTTTGGTATTGGCTTTCTTTCAAAGTAAATGACTGAATTTTTAAGTTTATAACATTTCTTTTTTTAAACTATTGCGTCATTTCTGTTTGAAAGCGAATATTGAGTAAGAATATTAATGAAAACTTAAACGAAATGACTACGATAAAGCATTCCCAAAGGGGTAAGCAGATGTGTTCTCCTGTTACAAGAGTATGTACCTTAGTACGTCTGGCAATCCACGGGCGAGTGAGCCCCGCGACCAACCTTGCTGACTGGCTATCTGTCACTCACGTTTCCATGTGATAAGATGGCGAGCCTATTGCCATTTTCCAGGCACAATAATGAAGCCAGGTTTTACGCCTCTTACGACTTGCTTTCCCGACGATGGAGAGCAATTTTATTTTTAATCATTTGGTTTCACCAACATGTAAATACTATGAGGATTTTTCGTGATGCGGTATTTTGTGTCGGATCATTCAATTAAGCATAAATAGTACGCTACAACCAAATAAGGCCACGACCTACCATTTCGGGTAACGCTCAAAAGTTACTAGGCATGACGTGAGGAGGAATACTCCACTTCATCCTAATCCTAACTAATATTATAAATGCGAAAGTAAGTTTGTTTGTTTGTTAACTTTTCATGCCTAAACCACTGAACCGATCATCCTGAAATTTTGCATACACGTTGTCAGGAAAACAACAATAACGTTCATAGATGACGCCACGTGTCTTTCGAATCACGATTGAATTATATTATTATAGAAACATTAGTAGTGTGTTAAGAGTTTTTTTGAGCTTAATTAACGTGAGCGAAGCCGGGGGCAAAAGCTAGTAGGTATATTATAAGACAAAAGTGGCTCACCATGGCTAGTTATACACATATAGATATAGGTATATCTTAAACCTTTTCTTCAAGTTAGAGTTTCAGCTCATCTTAATTAACCGTTAAGATTCCTAGAGGCATTATTCTGTGTGGAATCCATTCGGGAAACAAATACATTATTTATTTCTGTACATTTCCTTGCTAAAATAGGTTTTAGTTGTCTAATGTTATATGAAATAGAGAACCAATACTCTCCGTCAAATAATCCTCAACACAAAAATTGTAACAATACACCCCACTTAATCTTTGACGACGCACCATTTTTTTCGTTTTTATGCCCTCTGTGAATGTTTTACAACGTATGTCCGAGCTATAGTGATTTCGGGTACCTGCTCCACACCCGTACGATGAAGCGTGAAGTTCATCCAAGTGAAACTACGCGAAATTGTTGTCTAACTACACGACTGCCTAGTTCTAGATATTCAAAAACTTCGTTACATCGTTTTTTGCTCATCGAGACAACACAATGTAATTTTTTTCAAAAATGCTTCATTCCTGCTTTAGTTACGAATTCAGAAAATAGAGATTCTAATCTGTGACCCCAAATATGACCTAAAATGTAATCACAGCTGATCTCATAACTGAGGATAGATAGATTTCAGCGTATTTTTTATGAAATCTTTGAACAGCTATTTCTCTTTAACTATTACTAGCGACCTGCCCCATCTTTGCACGTGTACGTTTAATAACTTAAAATCTTCCTCTTGAATCACTCTATCTATTAAAAAAAACTGCATCAAAATCCGTTGCGGAGTTTTAAAGATATACATAGGAACAGACAGACAGCGGGAAGCGACTTTGTTTTATAATATGTAGTGATAATTAAGTTTTGGGGAAAGTTGTAGAACTAAAGTTATTCAATATTATGGGTACTTTAACACCTTTTTGGATTACCCCGTTTCCTTGTTTATGTGCCCCGGAGAACCCTATGTGCCTCGAAGTACCTTGTTTTACCCCGTGTGGAGAAGGGCTGGAATATAAAACCTCCTCACCACACGCTGGGAATATACTCATGTTGTAAGATTCAACAAAACCCAGTACACTTGGTGGTAGGATCTATACCGCCTGGCTAGCTACCACCATTACCTAAGGTTAGACTGGCGTTATAAATGCGTAACACACTTGTAATCACAATCCCCCTTATTACAAAAGTTGGTTTATACCAAGACTAAGGTAAACCCAGGTTTAAAATATACCCATCCCTTTCTTATGTCATATAACAAAAAGAGACGGGGCTATTTTAAAACCTAGGTTTTTCTTAGACCACCTTTTGTAATATGGGGATATGGCTTTGATTTTGACAGGTCAACAATATCCATAGCAACGTATACAGGGTGTTTGGCAGAACGTTGAACATACGAAAATGGTGGATAGGTGGGGTCATCTGCTACGTACTCAGCCCTAATTTATTTGGCCCTGGCCCCCTGGTCTTTTTTTTTTAATGCAAGTTGAAATTAAGATTTAAGTATTTTTTACATCTTTCTGTAAGTTTGAGGACTCATAACTTTTTTTCTAGCTAACACCTGAATAAAGCAATAATTTTATAAGATTCTGCCAACATTAAAGATTAAAAAGTTAAGAAAGTGGTGAAACTAGAAGAAAGCAAAAAAATTTTTTTTTAAATATCAAGGTGTCCAGGGCCACATAAATTAGGGCTGAGTAAGTAGCAGATGACCCCACCTATCCACCATTTTCGTATGTTCAACGTTCTGCCAAACACCCTGTATATTAACAGTCAGACTTCTCCACAACTATGTACCGAACCATAAATATTGTTATATTGTCAAAATCAAAGCCATAGCGGTGACTAGTGGGTTTTACAATTAGCCCTCTATCGTCAGACTTTCTGGCTTCTAACTACACGTAACGACTGTAATAGGCATTCGTAGGACACCCGGGACCGACGGTTTAACGTGCTCTCCGAGTCACGGAGGGTACTCGATGTGTAATGAACGGTTACCCATCCAAAGACTGACCGCGGCAAGCACAGCTTAACGTCGATAATTAGCCACGAACCCCTCTATGTTATTTCGTAATTGAAGGGTTTATTATTATTATTATGAGGAGCTCGTGGCTAAATAATTACAGCCGCATAGACCGATCTTCCGTGTTAAGCCACGCTTGCCGAGGTTGGTCTGTGGATGGGTGACCATTTACCATAGCGAGTTTCCTCCGTGCCTCGGAAAGCACGTAAAGCCGTTGGTCCCGGCTGTCATTTGTAGATCTTTGACAGTCGTTACTGTTGGTCAGAAGCCAGAAAGTCTGACAACCAGTTTTACCAAGAGTATCGTATTACCCAGTTACTGGGTTGTGGAGGTCTGATAGGCAGTCGCTCCATGTAAAATACTGATATTCAGCTGCATCCGGTTCGACTGGAAGCCGACCCCAACATAGTTGGGAAAAGGCTAGGCAGATGATGATGATTATTATTATTATGAGCCCATGTTGTCCCACTGCAGGGCAAAGGCCTCCCTTCCCTCCTTCCACCCTTCGCGATATAGTGCGGCAGTAGGCCAATCATTTAAAAATGAGTCCAGCTCATCCCGCCATCTTCTTTACTTTGTTTTAAGATACTTAATATCTTAAAACAAAGTAAAAAGGACATTTATTATTACTGCAGTGGACTCTTCATTTGATTTATAATTTGTGAAAGAAAATTCAGCGTTAAAGATGAGAACACTTATGATGCTGAGCGTTCTAGCCGTGTATCCGACTTTTAAAAACGTATTTATCTCGGGATTGTAAGCGATATTGCTGAGTTTGTAAACGATATTACGAACTGCATATATCAAGTGTCCGAATGACATACTTACTTAGAATTAAAGAAACTTTGGACATTTATCATTATTGCAACCCTTCAATTGATATCGATAATTAGCACAAATTATGAACATAATAAAATTGTTTCTCACGCGATGTTTTAATTGCTCGTGGTCTGATAGCTTGTCGCTTAGATAGGATAGTTGTTATAAATCCTACCTATCGTACCAGCCTATCTTGGAGCAGAAGAAAAAAAACTAGAATCAGCTGTTTATTATCCCGAGCACGTTGTAAAACTCAAGTGTAGGGAACGTATTCTGTTGACTAGATAGCCGATGCGTTGATAAAATGTCACATGGTTTTGTTTAAAGTAAGGTTAAAACTACATAACTTTGTTCAATGGTGGACGCTGGGCTGATATTTTGTTTATTTTGTTTTATTTTTATTTAATAGGTACAGTAACAAACTACAGACTAATATATTCATATTCATGTTAAGCAATATACAATACTTAAATCTGGAGCCCAATTATAACTATACACAGCACGTATGATATCTATGATTTGTAGTGCAATGCGAATTGATAACCTCCTTCTTTTTCGAAGTCAGTAAATTAAAGAGCCTTCACTAGTGATGATACAGTACTACGACAAAGTTATGCGCCATAGCAATCTTCGTGGTTCCGAATTTGAACGAATTATGCGACGGCAATATTGCTTTTCATGTCTCTATAATCCTAACTTTAATATTACAAATGCGAAAGTAAGTTTGTTACCTTTTCACGCCTAAACCACTGAACCGACCATCCTGAAATTTTGCATATACATTGTCCGGTGTACAGAAACGGACATAGGGTACTTTTCTTCCCAAAAACAAGTACTGTTCCCGAGGAAAACAACAATAACGTTCATAGATGGCGCCACGTGTTTTTCGAATCACAATTGAATTATTTTATTATAGAAACTTTAGTAGTGTGTTAAGAGTTTTTTTAAGCTTAATTAACGTGAGCGAAGCCGCGGGCAAAAGCTAGTTTTAGATAACTCTAGCTTCGTCCTCTTTGAATCAATTCGACACAATTGGTCACATAATTCGTACAAATTCCCGTAAAATCCCGCCGTAATCAAAATACCATTCATGTTACCTCTCATACAACCGCATTTTTCGGCAAAAGTGTGTTAGGGATGTCCCCAAAAATATATAATAGTATACCAGCAGCTATTAGAAATAAAGAGTGTCTGGGATCCTTTAAGAGATCTTTGTTTAAATTCCTTTTAGATAGATGCTACTACTCCATCACTGAGTTTACTACTGATAAACAGAGGTATGACGATCCCGACTTGCTAATTAGACCCTTATGATTTTATTTATTGAGTGTGCATGCCTTTAATTATCTGGAATTGTAATGACCTGTTTACCTAACTGACATCTTAAATTGAATTATTATTTATTATTTTTTAATGTAATCTATTGACATGCCACCTTAATTGTTATTGCTTTTATATGTTAATTTTGTACGCCATATGTTGGCAAAACATAGTGCGCATATTTTAGACACTACTATCTGTTACCATACCTATGTTTAACAAAATAAATGATTGATTGATTCATTGATTGAAATTTTGGAAACACCAAGATAGCCAAGGCGCATAATTTACGTCGTAGTATTGTATCTACTTAAGTACGTCCGGCGCACCCTGAGCAGTTACCCTAACCCAATAACTGAAATAAAATAATTTCAACGAATATGTCGCGTTTCATTAATCTCCCTTTACGATTTGAGTTTCATTTAAATGGCGTATGATTGGAGTAAATAAACATCACAATTATAAATTAAATAATTTTCCCAATCATGATAATTCAGGAGCATATTTACAATTAGCCGTACTATTGAACCCACTTAAACCAGTAACTACGTCTAAACCAAATCAACAAACTTGTGCCATCCATCATCTATATCTATTTAGTCCTATTACGTAACACATCAAGGGAATTCGATAGACATTTTGATGTCAAACGACTTTAAATTGAACGTGAGCCCAATTACTAGATGGAGGCAAATTGTTATCGTATTACTTAATAACGTCATGAATCGAGCTGTAACAGGCTTCTTGCTGACATTTTAATCCTGGCTAATCCCTGGAGACGGATGTCAGAAGATATGGTGGGCTATGGAGGGTATAGTTCGATGAACTAGAGCCAGAGTTAGTAATTTTACATATTGTATACATACATACTTATTATACTCATGCCTATAATCCCTCAAAGGATGAGCAGAGCTATTTACAGGAGTCTGTACATCCACATTTCGCCTCTTGTAATAAGTCCCATATAACATTTGGCGAGCCTATTTCCATTTTTCGGGCACAATTATTCGTCGCCTCTTGTAACTTTCTTGCCTGACGAGAGAGGGAAATTGTATTCTTAATCTGTCCCCCAGACGATGCAAAATTATATAAAGGAAGGATGTATTGTTCGTGTGTTCTTACTAAGATCAAGTGGCTTCCAATACGCTATCGCCGGAATACACATATTCTTCACCTTCCATACAATATCTTGTACAATCTTTCTACTCCCTCCTACCTTAAAGAACGTTTCGAGTTCCTCCATGACACACATTCGAGATCATTAAGGTCATCAGGGAATCTGACGTTAAAAATGCCAGCACATTCTACCAACTTCTTTGGTAAATCCTTCACAGTCCAGGCTGCTCGGCTTTGGAATGCTTTGCCAGTTACAGCTAGACGAGCGCAATCCTTGGCAATTTTCAAAAGACTCGTCAAGGATTACTACCTATCGATATAGTTATCTGTTTCCGTCTTTATATTATTTATACATTGCCTTTTTATATTATATATTACTGTATAAATTTATATATATGCTTCATATTTTATATTTGTATTATTAAGGTTATTTAAAATTGTATTCAACCGCACTGTCAAAATGTTCTGTTTTACTTGAAGATGCTGGAAAAGATGAACGAGACGTAGATCTAACAATATCTAACAACGATCGGTAAGATATAGGAACGGGCAGTCCTGCTGTTATGCCGCCAAAGAAACAGCCAGTGATAAAATTACGAACTCTACGTAAGAGTGAACAAAACAAGTGTCAAGTTCAACTTTTCGGACGGGCAAAAACACATCGGTAGTAGGGACAACTGTCAAATCGTATTGTCAGTCATTCTTAGTTCGGGCCTCGAAATAATCGTATGTCCGTAGGTGATAGGGAGCAGGAAACACTCGTAACTAAGGCCGAAACCACGGACTTCGTGCTTAGGGAGTAGACCGCTAGATGCGAAACGAACGAACGAATGGTCACCCATCCACGGACTGAACGTGTCAAGCGCAGCTTAATCTCGCAAATCCAAATTAATTAGCCACGGGATCTTCCTTCTGACGCTCCTCCTCCACACAGGACAAATAATTTAAGTGTCACCCTTTCGAATTCCGCCAAAGAACTAATAGAAATATCAGGAGGAGCTCGTGGTTAAATAATTACAGCCGCATAGACCGATCTTCCGGGTTAAGCCACGCTTGCCGAGGTTGGTCTGTGGATGGGTGACCATTTACCATAGCGAGTTTCCTCCGTGCCTCGGAAAGCACGTAAAGCCGTTGGTCCCGGCTGTCATTTGTAGATCTTTGACAGTCGTTACTGTTGGTCAGAAGCCAGAAAGTCTGACAACCAGTCTTACCAAGAGTATCGTATTACCCAGTTACTGGGTTGTGGAGGTCTGATTGGCAGTCGCTCCATGTAAAATACTGATATTCAGCTGCATCCGGTTCGACTGGAAGCCGACCCCAACATAGTTGGGAAAAGGCTAGGCAGATGATGAACTAATAGAAATATCAAGCTATTGCGAGAAGCTCTTGTACTCCTTGCCGCTCAAACAGCAGGCCTGTTTTACACCCATCTAAAAATTGAATCCAATATTCTACCGTATCCATTCAACTTCAGACATCCGTCCTCAACAACGCGACACACTCATACGAAGTACACACATATTTCATAGCGCACGCGATGCCTATGTCATTGCTAAGTATAAAACTGAACTCATTGTGAATGTTCATCGATTTTATGAACTGCTGTTGCGAACTTTGTGCAATCGTTTTTGCTTGTAGAATGTAGGAGTTTAAAAAGATAGAAGAGTGTAAAATTACTGGAACTATTATCAATGTCTTAAGCGCAGTAGGTTTATACAATTAACGGTTGTTTAGATATCGGACGGCAGAATGAATATCAGATACATTTAAAAAACTATACAGTTTGGCCGAATAATTTCTTGTGTGAAATGCATAAGAAAATTACACATAACTTTGAATAAAAATGCGCTTAAAACTGTACTCTAACTTATCTTCTCGGCATAATTTGTTATCAGTACGTTCCTAAGGTTTATGAGAATAAATTCTCAACAAACAAAGCCGCTCGCCGACCACCATGATGTATAAACCTTTCAAATAATAAATTAAAAACACCAACATCATAATTAATAAAAAAAGAACAGAATTCAACATCTTCACGCCTTCAGATGGTATCACACACCATAAATATAAGTACACAAAGCCATAACATTCCACTACACCTAGCTTCCTGCTTACCCCAATTCAGAAAAAATTCAAACAATTAAAATTATGATGATTTTAGACAATACATTACATTACAGTTACTATGTTATTAGTACGTTGGCCTAAACGTTGTAATAATTAGTTTTTATTTTAATTAGTCGTGTATTTTAACTTAATAGCTTAACTAACACTTTAAAATGTACATACATAGGCAATAAAATTTTATGTTAGAGCCTATTTTTAGCGGAAAATTTTGTTGTAATTAAAGAAGTTATTTTTAGCGAAGTGTTGTTACTAAGACGACTTGAGAGTTTTTTCAGGGTTCCGTACCCAAAGGGTAAAACGGGAACCTATTACTAAGACTGGCCGCTGTCCGTCCGTCCGTCTGTCACCAGGCTGTATCTCATGAATCGTGATAGTTAGTTGAAATTTTCACAGATGATGTATTTCAGTTGCCGCTATAACAACAAATACTAAAAAAAACAGAATAAAATAAATATTTAAGGGGGCTCCCATACAACAAACGTGATTTTTTTGCCGTTTTTATAGATAATGGTACGGAACTCGCAATTGGTCAGTTTTTTTTAAATAATAATCAGCCCATGCCCACTGCTGGGCATGGGACTCTTCACAGAATGAGAAGGGTTTAGCCCTTAGTCCACCACGCTTCTCTGGTGCAGGTTGGCAGAGTACACACACCATCTAGAACTTTTTAGAGCCCTCTCAGAGTCCCTAGTGCGATTTGCGCAAAATTATTAGGTTAACTTCAACATCGCATTAATCGAGTTAATGTCAAACGTATCGAGAATCATAGACAAGCGAGTGTGAGTTACTGTCAAAATTACAATTCGCACTCGCGAAATGCTAAACACGTTTAGTACCGGGTGCCCTCCAGGATGGCACCCTGTTGTCGCATTCACCATGCCGGGTGTCCTGGTGGAGGGTTCATTTTAATGTAGGTTTTTCTTGGAAAAAACATCGTCATGAAACAAGCAAATACCTATTTTACGACGTAGTAGCGTGTTTTTATGGTTTTTAACTTAATGCCAAGAATCCTCCTCGAGGGTTCACTCTTAGCGCAAACGTAATGCCGAGGACCCTCCTGGAAGGTCCACTAGCAATATGTATGGCGGCATGGCGCGTGAGCTCTATGAAAAGAGTGGTGGACTCGAATGTGTTAAAGCAACCAATCACTTGTGATAACGTTTTGGCACTTGCGAATGCTAGTCGATGTTCGATGCCGTTGACTATGACGTAAAAAACTCGCACTCCTAAACTGTGCTTCCCATTAATGTCACTTGGTTGGCAGTTGGCTCTGTTTCGATATCATACAAATCGTAGTTAACGTTAACGCGATCGAATATTTAGAAAAACTCGCACTAGGCTCTTTGATGTCCTTACGATATATTTCCCCATACCGTTAACGCAACTGATAATCAAATTCAGATCCACACATGAATTCGAAAAGTCAAAGGTGCGGGCCGTGATTGAAATCAGTATGGAAGGCAATCGTTCAACTGCTAGACTATCATTGCTTGTGGCCTGCGGGCGGCGGGTTAGGGGACCCGTCGGTCAACTAGTAACAGGGGGCCTACTCCCTAAGTCCGTCAACGAAGTTAGTCGCCCGTCCGAAAGTAGACCGAAACGTAGGAGTGAACAAAACAAGTGTCAAGTTCAACTATTCGGACGGGCAAAAACACATCGGTAGTAGGGAGAACTGTCAAATCGTGTTGTCATTCTTAGTTCGGGCCCCGAAATTATCGTAAGTCCGTAGGTGATAGGGAGTAGGAAATGCTTGTAACTAAGGCTGAAACCACGGACTTCGTGCTTAGGGAGTAGACCCCCAGGCCCGAAAAGGCGGCGCGCCGTGTTCCGCGTGCGCCTTTCCGGAGGACGTGGTGCAAGGCCCTGCAGAAAGAGAGGTCCTCCAGGGGTTGGCAGACTTTTTTTATCCTGGTTACTCCTTCATGGATACCCTTTGCCCGGGGAAGGCGAAGGGTTATACCGGACTCTTACCGGCTAAAAACTCACGATGTTCCTTCTCCTGACCCTCAGCCGGGGTCGCGGGATTCGCAGCTGCATGCAGCGCTACACCGGCAGGCCTCGATCCGCTAGACCCCGGCGGACCTCTTCTTCTGGGCCTTGCCCCACGTCCTCCTGAGAGGCGCGCAGCTTTGTCGGGCCCTAAGCTTGCAGGGGTTGCGGTGCATGCAGCTGCGAATCCCGCAACCCCGGCCACAGGTTTGGAGAAGGAATAACGTGGGTTTTTTGCCTGTAAGAGTCCGGCAAAACGAAGAAAAAAATTGATTTTATCACTGATTACTTTCTTGTTATAAAAAATGGTGACCACTGCTAAATATGAAGAAAACTCATGTTTATTAATTATTTGTGGACGCCTACGTGTTGTTTAAGTTGGAACGCTACACGTAAAAAATAGTTAAAATCAAAACAAATATATTATATCAAGTTTCCTGCCCCAATTATGTCACAATAATTATTTACAACTGTCAAGTCCGTTTTGATTATGTTATTTACTTCAGTTTTGCGTGTTTCATTTATACGTATTATTATTTACACTAGGCCTACAACATAGCTGAATACGAATCAACATAAATAAATAATATTTCATTTCATTAATATGTTACTGTAGTTTTGTTCGTTTGTGTGTGAAGTGTTTATTCCAATAGCATGTTTAATTGCGCCAGTTACTGACACAAGTGCTTGCTTAGTCGGTATTACTTGCAGAAGCGGACTTGCGCAAATTAACTGGCTAGTAAACGTAGCGCTTTAGCATGTGTTAATGTCTGATCAGCATTCTAATTGCGCAACACTCTCGTAACCGCTGTGGCTCCGATTTTGACAGGTCAACAATTCCCATAGCAACGTTTGAATTAACAATCCGACTTCTCCACAACTATGTACAACGCAATGAATATTGTTTTTAACACATCGACTGTCATGATTGATGTTGGTTACGTTACGCAATTGCCCTGCTGATTTCAGTATCCTAGTATTTAACACACTTTTCTGCACGTCTGGATTGCCGTCAAAACGGCATGACTCATTTATTTTGGTTTGCTTTTAGATTTTCTATTTAATTTGGCATTCTTCAAAAATTACCAGGTTTCTTGATTACATTTAGAAGCTTTAATACTACAGATATCAATAAAAAGTGCGGACCCCACTAGCTAGTTAACTTGCACAAGTTACTGAAACAAGTGCTTGCTTAGTTGGTCATACTTGCAGAAGTTGATTGGCCTGCGGCGCGGGTGTGTCCACAGTGAAAGTCGGTTGCATAAGTCTACTTGTGCAATTTAACTTACTAGTGAATTTAGCGCTTTAATTTCTGATCTGATTTCAATATCCCAGTATATTTTTTTTTATTTAACTTTGTTTAGATTCTGCACACGTTTCTACATGAGTTCTGGATTGTCATCAAAACAACATGACCCAGGTACCTGTTAAGGTTTGCTTTTAGATTTTCTGTTTAATTTGGCATTCCACAAAAATTATCAGTCTTTATTATTATATTTGAAAGCTTTCATACTGCAGATATAAATAACTAGCCTAAATTACCCAAAGTAATGCAAGGATTCTAACGATACCTCATACATGTTAATCGGTTCAGGCGTTTAGAAGTTATGGTGGAATAAAGAAACTCACACACACACATACATGAATAACTGTGACAACATAACACTCCTTTTTTTGGCAGTCGTGTAAAAAGAGAACCCACAAGCTAGTTTAACTGCACAAGTTATTGAAACAAATGATTGCTTTGGCGGATCTCACTCTATCACGAGCTACGCTCCGGTGCGCGGGGCGATGCATCCACGCGTATGGCGACGGAGGCGCAGATCTGCACCATCATGCATTTTTATCTGCGCCTCCGTGCAGGGCCGCAGATTTCAAAAATATACCTGTCGACATCGATTTCCATTGTGGACACGTCCATTATTCGCAAAAATCTGCGCATTAGTGTGCGTCCTGAGTGACGGCGCACGGGCGTATTGCAGATTGCGGAGCGACTTTACCGTGGCTTTACCGTTGATACCTGTCCTTAGTGCACGCAGGAAAGCTGAAGCGTACACGCGTGTTTAGTATTGCGTTTATTTTACTTTGGTTTTAATAATGTCGATATCAAAATTCAAACGTTTCGAACATGTATTTAATGCGACGTTCATTCCACTTGCACGGTGCGCCGTAACTCAGGACGCACACTTACTGTAGATCCTAGTGTGCCATACCTTGCGGGATGCCATGCGCACACGCGCGTGATCGTGTGATTCGCGTGCGGTCTGCAACCACGCGCGTTGATGCGTTGTCAGTGTGTTGCAGTATGCGTGTTTTATATACAAACTGAAGTACTTACGGCCAAAGTTAAAAAACGCAGCCCCACGCACCGTAGTATGACTAGTATGAGATCCGCCTTACCTGTAACAATGAAAGCAAATTTTGTTAAAACCAAGCAAGTCAGGCAAGTTTGTGTGTACACAGTGCAAGTTGCTTGTAAAATTAATCTTGTGCATTTTAGCTTGCTAGTGTATGCAAGGTTTAACACCAGTGATCGGAAAAAGTGAGCTAATTTACCTAAACTTCAAAGAACGGAGACAAAAAGTGGAGACTTCCTTACGACAACATTTTTTTTTCGGGAAAATTGTCCCGGGCTTCGGGACATCACTAAATGTTATTAATACAGAAAACAATTGAATTAGTTTCCTGTTTTTTTTTTCCATAATTTACACAAAACCAGTTGACACATTTTTTATTGTTTTCAAAAAAGGAGATTGTCTTTTATTTTTTAAAAACAATAAAAACGTGTCTACTGGTTTTGTATAAATTTTCTAAATTAGAAAAAAAAGTTGTCTTGAAGTCTCCACTTTTTGTCTCTGTTCTATGACGTTTAGGTAAATTGTCTCACCTTTTTCCGATCACTGCTTAACACAGATATATCTACCTTAGTAGTTATTGCACATAGCCAAAGCAACATAACAATCTAAACACAACCGATGCCGCGTGCAAAGCTAGTATAATTAAAAGTAAGGTAAACGTCCCACAGCGTCACGCGATGTGCATAAAAACGTAAATTATTAATGACCGTTTGAAGGCGATGTCATTAATCCTGTGGCTTAAGCGGTGGGGCTGTGAAGTTAGCGTTTTTTATCATATAGGTGTTCATAAGTGTAGGTAAATACGTTCTTTATTTAAAAGAATTGACGTTACTGTACCTATTTTGAAATTAATTGGAATAAGAGTGTGTACAGTCGACAAAAGAGTTAGGTTTGGATGCAAAGAACGGATATCAATGCACTACGCAGGCCATTGTATTTGTGTGGTTAATAACTTTTTATACGGAAGACTCGCTCAAGCAAGCGATGGCAATACTAAACTAAACACACGCATAACTCCGTTAAAATATAAATGTAATTAGTTGTCTGTATACTTACCTCTTTAGTCAAAGCTATGGGGGTCTTCGCTTCATTATTGTTAAAGATACAAGAATCTTAATTTTAACCAACAACGCTCAGTAATAGGAATCGATCATTAGTCGGTAAAACATCTCATTATTCTACCTGTCAAACAACTATCCATCCACATTAGACCATTAACTTGTCATAGTACTTTATCTCATGTTTTATCGTAAAATACAGTATTGAAAAGAACGCAAATTAACAGTATCAAGGTACCTAGCTACTTCATGTAGGTAAAGTCACGAGAACTATGAGGCTATCGATAAACAGAACTTCAGAACGATAGAATAGAATAGACTTTATTGTACACCAAAATTGTAACACAGCTCTCAATATCATATATTGAAGATTGATATTAACGTTTATGATCGAAACTTTGGATCAGAAATGTATTTTTGGCGCTCATAATTCAATACAGGAAAAATAATATATTTATATTTCAAAAGTGTGGTAAAGTCTGTTACAGTTACAACAAATAGTTTTAACAAAATCAAGAATGGCTGTGGCGTGCTAGCTAGGTTACATAGTAACTTGTATTAAGGTACGCCACCTGGATTCCCATGACAGGATTACAAAATTAAAAAGAGACTGTCTAAGACAGTGATAACAATATACAAATTAAGTTTGCCATCTCTTATGAGGGGTGAAAAGTGTAATTATGTGTGTGTTTTTATATGTTTAAGTGTGGTGTGAGTGTAAACAGAGGTGAAATAGGTTTAGTTTAGATACGGAGTGTTGGACAAAAATTGCTACGATAGTGAAGAAAGCAAATATTTATAAGTTTTTGTTGTTAAGTACGAGTGTCATCTGCTTTTTACATATTTAGTAAGAAGATTTATGCATAGGGGTAGTTTTGTTCAATCTGTTATATATGAAAGATCCTAGGTAGCAACTTTGGTGAGCAATAATAATGTATATTATTACTAACCAAAATCGCTATTTCTGCGGCTTCATGTCGACAAAGCTAAAAATCAGTTAAGATGAGGTGTGCGATAGGCCGGCGATGACTGGGACGAGCGAGGCCTGCAGTCCAAGGAATTATATTACATTTATCAAAATATTAATGACTCTACTTAGGAAGGTAGCGACAGAAGATTTAACATTTAATATTTGTACGATACACATCCGATATTTCAATCTTAAATAATCGATATAAAAGTTCTCGAATCGGTAAAATTGACGCTCTTAACAAATAAAGAATAGTGTTAGACAAATAGTTTTGCTAGCTGTACAACTCAACACTCACCATAATATTGAGCCATACGCTCCGTATCTTTTAATGGCCAATTATACTTCCTTCTAATTTGTGTATTCTACCTTTTTTTATGGATTGAAAGTCATCATATGACTCCTTCCGCTCTGGGCGAAGTGGAAGGGAGTGTCAGACTCTTATTCACTAAAACCCATCCGTGTTCCTCCTAATGCCTTTTGCGTTTCAGGGCCACGGTAACTCTTTCGAACAAATTCCGCAACCCTGGCAGGGTATTCTTCTACCTACCATAACTATTTTGTAATGAAGGCAGCTAGATTTTGGAGTCGAGTTTTCTCTTAAGCCTCTCTTAGGTCTGAGCTAGACATAAACATGTTATCGGTAGCGGGTAGCACTAGGCAATGTTGACAAAGGAAGGTAGTTGTCGATATGAATCAACACACCCCATGGTATAAAGGCGGTGGTCATTCGACGAAGCGAGAGCATCCGGTGCTGAACAGCTGAAGAAGTCTGACCTTTTATATCTGACTAGCTTCTCCACCAGAGCTGTGCTAAGCTCTGTAGCGAGGAATGTGTTTTGTAAGCACCAATAGAATCACTTCATTTACCTAGCTTCGCTCTGCGCAGCTCTGGTGGATATGGGCTTAGCGGAGCGAGGTTTTTGTTCATACAAAACAAGCGAGAAATGCGAGCGAGGGATGTGTTGCGAGGAATGTGTTACGAAGAATATGTTGCTAGGAATGAGTGCGAGGATTTCAAAATATGCTCCTACCAGTCAGTCAATAGATGGTGTTTGGAAGAGGTAGATGATCATTTGTACACATTACGCATTACACATTCCTCGCACAGCTCTGGTGGAAAGGTACACACCGTTTCACATCCTCGCTACACATTTTCGCACCGCACATTTTCCTCACACAGCTCTGGTGGATGTCCAGGCTTATTTTATGATCTCACGCTTGCCGAGGTTGGTCTGTGGATGGGTGACCATTTACCATAGCGAGTTTCCTCCGTGCCTCGGAAAGCACGTAAAGCCGTTGGTGCCGGCTGTCATTTGTAGATCTTTGACAGTCGTTACTGTTGGTCAGAAGCCAGAAAGTCTGACAACCAGTCTTACCAAGAGTATCGTATTACCCAGTTACTGGGTTGTGTTGTGGAGGTCTGATAGGCAGTCGCTCCATGTAAAATACTGATATTCAGCTGCATCCGGTTCGACTGGA
Source organism: Amphipyra tragopoginis (assembly GCA_905220435.1). Lineage (NCBI taxonomy): Eukaryota > Metazoa > Arthropoda > Insecta > Lepidoptera > Noctuidae > Amphipyra > Amphipyra tragopoginis. The sequence goes on along the minus strand of HG992010.1, from coordinate 1,250,798 downwards.
AGCCGACCCCAACATAGTTTGGAAAAGGCTAGGCAGATGATGATTTACCTTGCTCGAAATCCTGCTATTATCTACAGGGTGTTAACGAATTCGTGTAATTCCTTAAAACCACATGTTCTACTACTGGTGTAGACAGGCCCCGCACGGGATTTAGCTTGATTAAAAATAAAAAAATAAAATTATTACTTTTTCATGCGGCTTTGTTACTGATCGTAAACCACCTAGGTAATAAGGATTCAGTAAAAAAATAAGTTTTTTTTTTTTTGCAAAAAATAATGTTTTATTTTTGTGAACATTTCGATGCCACGCATAAATTAATGAAAGCACGGCGACACGGCTGGCAGGCAAAACTAACGCGATTTCGCTCTTTGCAGTCAGATAACTCAAGGCTCTAAAATGACTCAGAAATAAAAAATCAAGATGTTTTTTTGAATATTATTTTTAGTTGATTTTCAAAAAAAAACCATTTAGGGTTAATCTGTGTCACCGGTAGATCACGTGGTTTGAAGGAATTACACGAATTCGTTAACACCCTGTATAACTGTAATGATAGAAACACCCCTAAAAGATTATGTTGTTGTGTCTTTTACATATTTATCAAAAGTAGGGCTCCGCTAATGGCTGGCGGACCAAGATCCGCCGGGGTGGCAGTGAATGCCCTAGCGAATCCTGCAACGCCGGCCATAGGTCCTTGAATGAATATCGTGGTGGTTTTAGGCCAAAAGAGTACGACATAACCCTCCTCCCTCCCCAAGGAGGAGGGTACCTGTGTGTATTTCTTGACGGAAAAAAGTCTCTTGCATTTTCTTCAGCGTTTATTTTATCTGCCGTCGAATTTTTAACGATAATATATTCAAAAATGTGTTACTGAATAAGGCTTCTTTGTTCAATACCTTTGTTCTTGGAAAACGTTATTTTTATAACGACAGAACTTGTCTAGGAAAATGTGCCAACCATATAGACAAGCTCGAACGAAAGGTTTAATATTATAATAAGTAATTACTATTCCTAACTAAGTTTAAGATCACTATCGGAACTAAAACTAGTTTTTAACTATCTTCATTAACTAAACTTCAACAAGAACCTTAAAAATTACATTAACCGTACCCGTAACCTGTATCGAAGAAAATCTCGCGTAAAAAGACATAAAAGCTTATAAGGTGAAAGTACCAACTAGCGTCCCTCACTTACATATTTACTTTCGCGCTAACACGAACCTCCCCCATAAACACGATACTTTGTTTACGTATAGACAAACAAATTAACTACTAACAATATGTTAGTAACATGTCTCTATTATTAACAATATCATTTTTTTTCTTTTATGTACACGTACGGTAATCTGAGACATGTGGCTTACCGAAAATAGGTCGAATATGTTTGGAAGGTGACGACACCTATTATGAGATACTAGTTTTTTATGGTAATTTTAGATAAATGGGAACATAAAAAAATGAGTACGCTTGTTATTCAAATATGAGAAAATGTATGTACCTTATTACGTATTTCTTCCTTACATTGAATTATGTTGTTTTAAGAGATACCGACAAGAATGATACCGCTTGTAAATTAATAAGAGAAAGACAAATATTACTTGAAATTATTACTCAGCAAATACATTTCTTGTTCATCCAATATTATTACAATTACTTACTAGGCACATAAGAAACCCTTTATTACTCGTGGAGGCGTACTATTTAACCCCATCCCCGCACTTACTCATACTCAAATCTAATCTCTAAACGCAATCATAAATCACTCACCATATTTAATCACAAATGAAACCCAAACTAAGTTCAAAGCGAAACTTAATTAAAAACAAATCACGGCCGACAACTGTCCCGCGTACCCCACATCTCTTCGAGGGTCAAAGCCCTTAGCTGTTTTGTCAGAGTTAACCAGATTAGGTTATTTTTTTACTGTTTACTGTAACGAGGTTACACGATCGTATTAGTTTAACTGTGACTATAGTAGCATTTTGTTAACTTTAGATTTAATGATATGGCTTCATCATTCGCATGTTAATTTGGGAAATAAATAGGAGAGTATGTCAACCATAGAACCTTAATTTAAGCCTAAAAAGATAACCACATTAAAAGATACGTTAAAGATAAACATACATTAACATTTTAACACAACGACATTATAAATTTTAATTCATTTTGACCATAATTATAATTTTCTGACATATTATCTTACAATTAACTTATAACTATTGATTATATGGTTTGACATTGTATTTGACTTTTAATTTTAGTAAATGATTCATGTGTGTTTGTTATGTTCAAATATTTCCACGCCACAATTGGCAGAATATCCTGTAATAAAGCACCGTAACACCTGTATTGTAGTAGTGTAGTTTCTCAAAATGTTGTTTTTCTTGTCACATGAAGGTGTTATGTCCAAACGCGGGTCTAACATCGAGAAATTCTGTATTTTAGCATTATTTGGAAAATATTAATTCGTTGACATTACCTTTTTCCAGTCATGACTTCTATTATCAAAACTTTTAACGCTCATTTACTCGAGTTCTGGAAAATGTAACATATTTCCTTCATCAACTCACGTCTTCAAATTATATTCTATTCTATTCTATACGATTCCAAGACGCGCGCTTATAAGGTGCGTTATTTTTTCTGAATTCATTAATTTGTTTTATCACTTTAAAGGTTTAGTAATAGCTTTGTAAATAAAATTCATTTACTGCGTATTTTAGAAACGAAAAGTAAAATAGAGTTCTTTAAAAAACAACAACGCCTTTTCGACTTAGGTTATCTTTCTAGGTTTAAATTAACTATCTCTGTGATGGTAACTTACACTCAACGCAAGCCAATTATGAAAAACTGGCTAACTAAATGAAATTGATAAAAGTTGTTATCTTGTTTATAAAGATAGGTAATGTTGGATTAAAACTTGGAACAACTGCTCTGTAATTTTACACACAGGCAGGTGGTCATTATCTTGTTACTAGTGATAGTAAAATAGTAAGCCTTTCCCTTATAATACTTTTACGTTTTTTTACTAGTTTTTATCTAGACCTAAGTAAATGAAAATTAATCCTTACACCTAACTTTTGCAAGATACACAAATGGTGCTTCTACATTTATACAACTAGAAATGCCTTTTAGGAACACTGTTGCTTATATTTGGTAAATAATAATTATGTAATCCATTATGCTCAATGATAGATTCCTTCTGTGTATGAGAAGAGGCCTTTGCCCTGCAGTGGGGCAGTTATAGGTTGATTTTATTTATTTTATTATTGTGCTCAGAAGGCCAATTCACTTAATTAAAAATTTCAAAATATAGTTCTGGTCCAGTCTCAACGTCACTAATGGTATTCTACTAAACTAACAATCAATGACAAACGTGAACTTTTATTTTAAAAGATCGAAAGTTGATCGAAGTCAAAACAGTATTCTGCATTATGAACTAACACAGATAATAAAATTGGTATTCTCCTGAGATTGAAATGAGTTTCAATTGAGATAATACTGAAACCGGACTGAACTGAATTCCATTTTTTGTCTATTTACAATTTAATCTCATCATTTTCAGTTAATTAATTATGAGAATTGGCTTTCCGATACAAATGAAATTCTAATCTTGTTCTTAGAACTATACCGGAGCTAGAACGTGTCGACAACAGAACGATATTGATCAGCTATGTTCCCCCTTTTAGGTATATAATATTAACAAAAACAGATATGTGTAATTTAAATTGTAGCAGAATCGTGTATTAACATTTTTAAATGCTGCCTTTAGGCGTCTCCCAAAAAATTACAAATCCGAAATGGACACATCCAAAAAACATCCCTACCTCCAGATTCGATTCCCCGTTTCAACCCAATAGCCCCCAATAAGGCTTATTTATAAGGAAAATCTATTTTGGACTTTTTAAAGGACAAAGGGAGGTTTCATGGGACGCGTTGGCATGGCAATGGGCCGGTCACGTCTCCTAACACACGTGTCTTCAGGGCGAAGGTATTGTGTTGTATGGGTATATCGCCCGTTTCATGGGGAAGAGAGGTGTTCTGAGGTGGGGAACGATAAGTCAGTTGTAGTAAGCTGATTTAGAAATTCGTACCTTTCGCCAGCGTTAACAAAATAAAAAGCCGGGCAAGTGTGAGTCGAACTCGCGAACTCGGGTTCCCTACATTGGAAGGAAACGTATAAAAAGTTATTTAGTTAAATTCATCGACCGTGTCAAAAACAACAAGACCTAGGACAACTAAGTTTACTTGTAAGGTATTTTTGACGATTTATAAAAAAAAACTGCTAGTTACAGACATCGTTTTATTTTTCCTGTACTATTTACATAATTAAGATTCTAGATTTTTCGCTTTGCAAACTTTGGGGATAAGGAAGGGAGGTGAATGGTATTTTTACAGTATTTTTTTTTATATTAAAATATATTTTATAATTTACTAGCTTTCGCCCGCAGCTTCGCTTGCGTGAAATTTTGAACCCGTTAAGTGACGATTTTCCATACAAACTTTCATCCCCTATTTAACTCCCTTAGGGGTTGAATTTCAAAAAATCCCTTCTTAGTGGATGCCTACGTTACAAAAGGAACCTACTGTCAAAATTTCAACTTTCTAACCCCAGCGGTTTAGGCTGTGCGTTGATAGATCAGTCAGTCAGTCAGTCAGCTTCTCCTTTTATATGTATATATAAATAAAGCCCTTTCCTATTATGTCACACTTTGACTAGTAATCCCCTTTTAAAATTTCGACCCCCCAAAATTTTTTTTCTATTCTTGCACTTGTAATATAGATGGAAAAGTATTATTTAAAAGTATTCCAAATATCGAGTCAATAGCGACCCATAAGGGTTCCTTTTTTACCATTTTGGTGCGGAACTCTAAAAAACCCTAGCGTGTCAAAAAGTAGTCGTTACTAGATAAGCAGTGATAGCCGAGTGGTTGAAGAACGCTTGCTTTCCATGCAGGCGGATCTTAGTTCGATACCAGCCCGCACCTCTTACTATTCCAATTCATGTGCTCATTAAAATTTGCTTATTACTTGCGATAACTGTGAAGGAAAACATCGTAAGGAAGCTTACTTAACTGAGAGGGCTCCAAAAATTTCTCGATGATGTTTGTGGTCCGCCAACTCCGAAAAACGAACGTCGCAGTTTCGGATCAAAATGAAACAACGACGAACATCGAACTTATAAATATACGATCAATGTTCTATCAAACAACGAAGTACTAGATGTCAAATAACATTTGAGAGTAGGGTGAACGAAAGGCAAAATGTTAAATCGTGAAAATCGAATCGATCGTCGAAATCCTTTTGTTTTGTTCCACATAAACCATTACAGGCGTTTATGAAAAGTCAAATTTACATGCACTGTTCCAATTAGTCGTTTCCTATGGAGAAGAGCCGGCAAGAAACTACATGGTTACTCTTTTAAAATTAATATTTTTAACAACTTGAGTATGATTTAATATGTTGAACGCCATGACGAACACCATGGTGTCCGACAACATACCGCAACAATATAGCAAAAATTGTCCAAAAATCTTTGGGGTGTTTTTTTTGTAAATATTTTCAAGAAATAACGTAACATAGTTATGAGAGAGTCTGAGAACAGGAAAAGGCACAAAAAAAAATGAAAATAATAGGTCCCTTTATGTAAGTATCATCAAGCAAGTCTACTACATTAGATCTGAAACACTTTCGTGGTTGGAGTACGACCCTTCTAGTGAAATTTCGTAGTTCGATTTTCGAACCCCGTAGGCCAGTCTTTCTCAAAGTGGGCGATAACGCCCCCTTGTGGGCGCTAGAGGCCTACAGGGGGCGGTAAAGGGTAGTAAAAGTAATGATTGCGATTGTGATTCTTAAGACATGGTAAAGTTAAAAAATTTAGGGGGCGCTAAAAAATAATTGGTTCTCAAAGTGGGCGGTAGACGAAATAAGTTTGAGAACCTTTGCCTAGGCCATCGAGGTGGACTTAGTCCTAACATCTTCTCATACTAAGAAGAAGCCCGTGCCTCTCAGTGAGACTTTAATAGGCCGACTATGTTATGAATGCTAATTGGATCATATTAATAGGTTAGAAGCTCGTCGCCCATAAGCACCATTTTAATCTAATTCCCCAGTTGACAGAAGCACTGTTATTGTTTAATAACCATATCGTATTGTGTTTGATATTCGTGTACCAATAGTGGCTCCACAAACACGAATAATTGGTAGTGTAGGCGTAACACAAACACCCTGGATACAGTATGACTGGTTAGATGCTTTTCATCCGAAAACCATAAACACTGTTCCATCATTCCGTACAACTTTTACTATATTCGGGCTTCTGACTACCCGTTACGACTGTCATAGGTTTTCGTACAACACCCGGGACCGGCTAAAGGCTATTATAGCCGCGAAAGTGGCGCCAATGCAAAAAAAAAAACTGTCAACACACAACTTAAGAAATTTCGTACGAATAACATGTTAGTCAAGTGTTGTAGAAATTTTTGAACACCAAATATCAACACTAGACCTTCTGGATTCGAAGTTTTAGCGATAAGTTTCAAAAACGGCCATCTTTAGCTTTAATTACTAAAACTTCTAACCTAGTATGTCAAGTGCTGTTTTTTCATGTTTGAATTTTTTACAACTGACTAAAATGTTGTACGTACGAAATTTCAATACGTTGTGTGTTGACAGAAATAATGTTTCTTTCCTGAAGTGGCGCCACTTTCGCTTAACGTGCTATCCGAGGACAAATAAAGAGTCAAGCTATTAGAATTATTTATTTTAATGTATAGGTATCTAATGGTTATTAGTCTGTAACTATCCCACTGCTGGGCAAAGACCTCTTCTCATACAGAGAAGCAACGAGCAATGGTCACCACGCTTGCTCACTGCGGGTTTGCGATTTCAGACTTATAATAACCAGGTTTCCTCACCATGTTTCCCTTCACCGTATGTCAGTGGCATCTTAGATTAACTAAGAAAGTACATATGAAATATAAAAATTCACGTTATTACTTGCCTGGGTTTGAACTCAGAACCCGTTGCTTAACAAGCGGGTCTACGTCTGTAGACAAATGACAATCGATGTTCGCCACAGAACAGTGCCTGTAGACAAATGGCAAACGATGATCGCTAGAGAATAGATACGCCAATTAAATGTATGGAAATGACATAACAGATCGCTTGACCGGTCGAAAGCTTATGTCAATCCAGTACAATCTCACTGTCGTTTCTATTCTCTAGCGATCATCGATTGCCATTTGTCTACAGGCACAGATACGCCAATTAAATGTATGGAAATGACATTACAGATCGCTTGACCGGTCGAAAGCTTATGTCAATCCAGTACAGTCGCGGCCTTTAAATGTTTACCACCTATATTTCTATAATTGCTATAGGTCTATAATTGCTTGCACATTACTTTTTCATAAGGTCGCTCGGTCTCTCGCGAAGAATTGAAAGCGTAATTTTTTTTTTCTTAATTTACATAAAAAGTTAATTGAAAGAGGCTATATATTAGGTAGCATAGAAAAAGAAATTAAGTAGGTTGATTTCTTTTTCTATGCTACCTGTACCTGTAAATTCAATCAAGTTAGCGCTATAGAACTTTTGACTAGACGCACATACCTTAAAGGAGTTCATAACATCAAAAAGTGGTTAATAGCCTTTTTGCTAGAATTGACGCTTCACAGTTTTAAAAAGTAATACTTATGTATTTTGATATGACATCTTGAACCTTATTGCGCCCAGTGTGAGAAGGAATCGAATTTGAAATCTGATAAACATTTCGAGACCGCTGCTGTACATCTCATTGTCGTTTCTATTCTCTAGCGATCATCGATTACCATTTGTCTACAGCCTCTGTAAGGGCTACCAAGGCATTTCTAAGTAGGTATCAACGATACAAAATTCCAACACAACCCACCTGAAATTTCACAACTCTTTACAACACCAAACAACGTAATTCTAAGCATGATTAATTTTTCGGGGTGTATCTTAAAAATTTAAGGGTAGTTAAATCATAACTCAGATTTAATTGCTCCATATTTCATGGGGAACAATAGTGCGGATGACAGCAAATGACTGTAGGCCTATACCCCCACCAGCCGCACACAATACTGTCTCAGAAACAATTAGAAGATTTAGATGATTTTACAACGAAATTTATGAATGTATTGGATTCGGTTTTCGTCTAAAAACTTTTGTTTTAGGCTCGTTTGGGGGTTGGTGGGGTAATTAAATTGTTATGATACCTACCAAAATTTCATGCTGCTTTGACCAGGTGTTCTTTAAGGAAAAGGTTTATAAAAAACTAGCGAACTGTCCCGGCGTTGCTTGTATAAGTTTTATAGCTTGAAACCTTCTGGAAAAAATTACCTAAATTAAGGTGAAAACCGCATCAAAATCCATTGAGTAGTTTCAAAGAAGTAAGCCAACAAATAACAAGATGCGTAAAGCGAATTCAATGTATACTATTTAAAGATGCCTTAAAATGGAATCAAAATGGGATTTTGATCTAATTCCAACTGTACGAGTCTAATACTAATACTTTATAGTAGGTTAAATCTCTGCACAATGTGTAAAAATCTAATTTGTATTACCTTATGACAAGGCTTCCTAAAAACGCTCGTACACTCTCCGATCCGAATTCGATAAAATAGTCCAGTGTTCTCGGTGATGTGTGTGCCAATTTTATTGAGTTGGCCTTAGATGGGAATTAGTATCCCCTTTCCGACACCCTTGCTCCATCCCATCTTCCTAGCTCGTCGGGCTGTGCTGGCGCTACCGCTGCGGCTGCGGAGACCCTCAAACGGCGCAAATATAGCAACATCATAGGAAACTGACTTTGAGCCGTTTGGTGTGGAAACGCTCGGGTCATGGGGTCCGAGTGCGCGTCTCCTTTTTAAGGAAATAGGAAGAAGACTGGTCGACACTTCACGTGAGCAGAGGGATGGCTTGTTTTTCGGCCAGAGAATTAGCGTTGCCATAAAACGTGACAACGCTGCCAGCCTTCTGGGCACGTTTCCAGTGGACAGCGATGCGGAGGAATATTTTGATGCACTCTTTTAGTGTATATTGGTAGTTTAGGATATCATTTTTCTTTGCTGTTACTTTAGATTTAGTTTAGATTGTATTAATTTAGGTTAAAAAATATTAAAACTGCATTTATTGTATTAAATAAAGCTTGCAAATGTTTTTTTTTTCATTCACGTAATAAAGGCTGTCCCAAAAAAATAGTGTCAAGCGGAAGTCCAGAGATAGAGCATCCTTAGAGGTACGCGAATCACACTCATGTATGTTCCGCGATTTTTTTAGTTTTTGAATTATATTTTTTTTTTGCCACGACTCGACCAACGAGGCCGTCAACTTTATAATAATTTAATTATTCATTGTTATTCCATTTATTCCATTATAAGGGATACTATTCCATATTTTGGTTACTTTCCTCTACACATAAATATCACTACCTACTAGAAATTAAACGTAGGATCTCACGCTAGGCAGTTATTTCTGACTCTCCCATAGAATTTTTTGACCGACCTTAATTAGACAAGTATCACCTGGCTATTTTACACTAAATTCCCAATTAACGATCACAAAAACCGATCGAAGGCTGTCGGTTACACTTCGCACTTTCACCGATGCAGCTATCGACACGCGCTGAATCGTAATTTCCTTTTTAATAAACTTATAAAGGGCGGCCGCGAATTATACCGGCAGTTAGGCAGTTGTCCCACCGCGCGCCGGCGAGGAAGCGACTAACTATCGGCTATTTTCTCTCTCAAGAAACGTACAATAGATATACATTCCGTGTAAACAAAAGAGATGCATATATTAATAGTTGATCGCTGACTGTTTACACTGCCGGCGAGGAGTCGCTCCACTAGTTTGTCGCTGAGTGACAAAAGCTGTCAAAGATAATACTCACTCAGCGATGCTCGCTTGGCGGTCAGAACTCACGCCGAGAGACCAACTAGCGGTCAGTTGCGAGAGTTGCAAGTAATCGCCCGTTCGTACTCGCACACTCGCTTATAGCCCAGCGATAAAACTATCGTAACTACACACTCGCTTCTCGTTGCTCGCCAACTCATTTCTAGTTTCTAGCTCTATTCGCTTCTCGCTCATCGTTGGCGGTGGGACAAGTGCCTTAGGGGCAAAATACCAAATATTTTGAATTACCACACATTGGCCGTTTATTTTGAGAGCATTTTATGGTGCTCGAACAATGGGTGCATTCTTTTAAAAGCTTTTAATTTTATAGGACGAGTTAAACGACATTAATAATTAATTGGGTCGCTATCAGTAAAAGGTTAAATTATGAGATAAGGATGTTAAACATCTGAATATGTATTTGTTAACGTAGTTAAAACGATAATTCATATTCGTTATTGTTTGCAAAAAAGTTACAATGAAATATGTTGATAATTATGTTTGTTATAATATTTTATAGTGTAGTTCTAATATGTTACCTATAGCACTGCTTGGGTTTTTACTGTCAAGACGTAATAATTGTGTGTGAAAATAAATAAAAAAAAAAGTATAATGTATTTATTTCTGTAAATAAATCTGTAACGGACACTTTAACAAGTCAATGTAATGTTTTTATTAAGACTAGATGGCGCCGACATTTCTTATCTGACCAGCCCTGAGAAGAAAAGCCGAAACAAACTCAGAGGTCAAGGTCTCTTTTAAAGTCCAGACGTTGTGGTATAAAACTATGCGAGTGTAACCATGTAGGGCAACGTCTGGTATGGCCTTTTGAGGAAAGAGCCATAGCAGGTTTGAGTTGACCTGGCCCAACTGACGGGATGCATCAGCCATCGTGTAGCTCAACCTTATTTCAGGAAGCTCGACGACCCGATGCACGGCGCCTCCAATCAGCCGGACATTTGCGTTGTTCACAAAAAACTCCAGTGTATAACTCTCTTAATTATTTATCTGCTGACGACACGTTTAGTGCGGTGGCTGAACAATTGACTTCTACGCTACGGGTCGTGGGTTCGATTCCCGCACTCATGCGAATACAAGATACCCCAAAAAATTACCGTTACTTAAAAATAAGGAACAATTTTTGGAAATAGTGTTTTTTACAGTAATATTCTCGATAATTGTAATCCAAGTTTCTTTTTTTCTTCTATAAAATTATGTTTAGTTTCACCTAATTTCATATGTATCTACACTATATCAGACATTATATAATTAACAGATATAAAAAGATAATATTGTTACGAGAGAAACAGTTTCTGAAAATAAACTGCAACAAAAACAAAATCTTTTCCGTACAGTCAACTCCACAATTTTTCATGATCAAGATTCCCTTGGCGTATCTCCTATTATTGCACATCCGATGTTGATGAGCTATTTCTGTGCACGTTTTAAGAAATAATTTCCTCTTTGGTAAATTGGTAGATGAGAGAGAGATGATTGTTATTAATAATTAATAGATAGCTGATTGCGCTTTAATTTCAAGTTATTTACAGTATTTACTCGAGTATGAAGGATGTAAACGAATTTGTGTAATGCCTTAAAATCACACAAAAACATCACGCCTGTAATCCCCGAAGGGTGGGGCAGAGGTATATAGAAGGGTGTTAAAGTACCCATAATAATGAATAACTTTTTTGTTCTACCATTTTCCCCAAAAAGTCAACAGTTTAAGAGAAATAGCTGTTCAAAAATTACATAAAAATATGCTAAAATCTATCTATCCTGAGCTACGATCAGCTGTGTTTACATTTTAGGTCATATTTGGGATCACGAATTAGAAGCTCCATTTTCTGAATTCGTAACTAAAGTAGCGACGAAGATTTTTTGTAAAAACTAAAATAAAAATTATTTTACATGGAAATGAAAAAATACCGAATTTTGAAATTTTAACACTTGCTTTTAAAACGTCATTAGTGATACTTTAAAGGCCGAAATTAATAACCGGTCCCAATCTCTGGATTGATGTATATTTTTGACATTAGTTGTATTGAATTTCTGTCAAAAACCTAGATCAATCCAGAGATTTGGATTGAGATCGGTTATTAATTTTGGCCGTAAGTGGCCTGCGGATTAGTACCACATTTCCGACTAATTTTGTATGCGTAGGGGGCGAGAACATTGCCATCAACCGGGTACAAATCCAGACACCGGGCTGCTACTGATAAATTCCACACGAAAACACCCAATAACACTGCCCGACCTGGAGATCGTACCCACGACTTCACGCTCAGCAGTCGCGCCTGCAACCACTAGACCAACGAGACAGTGAAGCAGCCTGCTGCTTCACTGTCATTGTCATTCACATTTGTCATTCACTGACAGATAAATGGTGCCTCGACACTGACAGTTACTGTCTCGACACAAATAGTTGGTGTCTCAACACTGATAGTTGGTGTCTCGACACAGATAGTTCTTGCCTCGACACTGATAGTTGCTGTCTGGACACTGATAGTTGGTGTCTCGACACAGATAGTAGGTGTCTCGACCCAGGTAGTTGGCGCCTTGACTCTGGTAGTTGGTTTCTCGACACAGATAGTTGGTGCCTCGACACTGATAGTTGCGGTCTCGACACAGATAAAAGGTGCCTCGACACTGATAGTTACTGTCTCGATACAAATGGTTGGTGTCTCAACACTGATAGCTGGTGTCTCGACACTGATGGTTGGGTTCTCGACCCAGATAAATGGTGCCTCGACACTGATAGTTACTGTCTCGTCACAAATAGTTGGTGTCTCAACACTGATAGTTGGTGTCTCGACACAGATAGTTGGAGCCTCGACACAGATAGTTGCGGTCTCGACACAGATAAAAGGTGCCTCGACACTGATAGTTACTGTCTCGATACAAATGGTTGGTATCTCAACACTGATAGCTGGTGTCTCGACACTGATGGTTGGGTTCTCGACCCAGATAAATGGTGCCTCGACACTGATAGTTACTGTCTCGTCACAAATAGTTGGTGTCTCAACACTGATAGTTGGTGTCTCGACACAGATAGTTGGTGCCTCGACACTGATAGTTGCGGTCTCGACACAGATAAAAGGTGCCTCGACACTGATAGTTACTGTCTCGATACAAATGGTTGGTGTCTCAACACTGATAGCTGGTGTCTCGACACTGATGGTTGGGTTCTCGACCCAGATAAATGGTGCCTCGACACTGATAGTTACTGTCTCGTCACAAATAGTTGGTGTCTCAACACTGATAGTTGGTGTCTCGACACAGATAGTTGGTGCCTCGACACTGATAGTTGCGGTCTCGACACAGATAAAAGGTGCCTCGACACTGATAGTTACTGTCTCGATACAAATGGTTGGTGTCTCAACACTGATAGCTGGTGTCTCGACACTGATGGTTGGGTTCTCGACCCAGATAAATGGTGCCTCGACACTGATAGTTACTGTCTCGTCACAAATAGTTGGTGTCTCAACACTGATAGTTGGTGTCTCGACACAGATAGTTGGTGCCTCGACACTGATAGTTGGTGTCTCGACTGTGATAGTTGGTGTCGTGACACAGATAGTAGGTGTCTCAACACTCATAGTGGAAGTCTCGACTCTGACAGTTGGTGACTCGACACTGATAGTTTGTGTCCCGACACAGATAGTTGGTATCTCGACCCAGGTAGTTGGTGCTTCAACGCTGATAATTACTGTCCCGACACAAATAGTTGGTGTCTCAACACTGATAGTTGGTGTCTTGATACTAATATGTGTAGTCTCGACACTGATAGATAGTTTCTCGACACAGATAGTTAGTGTCTCAACACTTATAGTTGCTGTCTCGACACTGTTATTTGGTGTCTCGACCCCGATAGTTGGTGTCTCAACACTGATAGTTGTTGTCTCGACATAGATAGTACGTATTGTGACACTGATAGTCTATGTCTCAACACTGATAGTTGGTGTCTCGACACTGATAGTTGATGTCTCGACACAGATAGTTGGTGTCTCGACCCAGATAGTTGACGCCTCGACACTGATAGTTGATTTCTCGACACAGATAGTTTGTTTCTCAACACTGATAGTTGTTGTCTCGATACAGATAGTACGTATCGCGACACTGATAGTCGTTGTTACCACACTGATAGTTGGTGTCTTGACTCTTATAGTTGATCTTCACACTGAGATTGAACTGTGTTGATGTCTCGTCACTGGTAGTTTGTATCGCGATAGTAATACCCGACGTCAGAACACTCATAGTTCATATCGCAACACTCATAGTCGATATCTCGACACTGATAGTTCGTGTCTCGATACTGATGGTTGGTGTCTCGACTGTGATAGTTGGTGTCGCGACACAGATAGTAGGTCTCTCAACACTCATAGTGAAAGTCTCGACTCTGACAGTTGGTGACTCGACACAGATAGTTGGTGTCTCAACACTGATAGTTGGCGTCTCGACACTGTTAGTTAGTGTCTCGACCCAGATAGTTGGTGTCTCAACTCTTATAGTTGTTGTCTCGACACAGATAGTACGTATCGTGCATGCAGGCTGTTCCAGTGCCTACTAAAGCGACTGTCCAGCCTGCTCGCTATCATCTCCAGGATGTTGTTAGTGATGGCGCGGACTCTGCAGCGCGTGGCGGCGCTCCGCTTGCACAATACGGCGTGGAACCCGTCGACGTGCGCGTCCGCAAACATGCCTGACGCGCTGCAAGCCCGCGGTAGCCGCAACAACACCCTGAATGCAATGTAAAGAAGTAATGTAAAGAAAGCCCTGCTGCCGTACGTTGACTAAAAGGCAGTTAAGCCACAGTTGGTCGAATTTGAGGTTTTGATGCCATTTCATAGAGTTCAATATTCTTTATCGTCCTGTCTTGGAATTGTTTTTATATCTGTTGTAGTTGCGAAGTTACACATAACACAAAGCGGCTAAGGTATGGTTACGGCTAAGTTAAGGTTAAGTTAGTTAACGATTCCCACCTTTTTCGCTTATAACTCATAAGTAGACTTTTGGGCTTAGCTGCCTTCTAGATAACGTACGGCAGCGGTTATTTCTGTTACATGCTGTATCTTCCTCCTAGCCTTTTCCCATCTATGTTGGTGTCAGCTTCCAGTCTAACAATGATACGGCTGAATACCAGTATTTTACACGGAGCGACTGCCGTCAGACCTTCGTAACCCAGTTACTGGGCAATGCCGATATCCTAATGTTAGACCGGTTGTTAGAGCGAAATCTCGGACCGAATTCGGATGTTACTTTCGCACTCTTCCGATCTCTGATTCAAATTCAAACAATTCAGGGGCCATCTTTGGCATATCCATTTGGCGTCCGATTTGAATCCGAGGTAGTGCGAAAGCGTTCATACAAACAGTAGTACGGCTACTTCTGTCCGTCAATATTTCTTCCGAATTGGAGACTCACGGATGACGGATAGAAATCGGATGACGGATGCCGGATGTAGTGCGTAAACTACTATACAAATAGTTCTATGGCTACTTCGGAACGTATTTTCACGGATTCGGATCGGATGCAGTGCATAATCGCTCTAACCGCTGTTAGGCTTTCGGGCTTCTGACAACCCGTAATGACTGTCATAGGTATTCCTATGACACCCGGGACCGACGGTTTAAAGTGCTCTCCGAAGCACGGATGGGTGTCGATGTGTAACGAATGGTTACCCATCAATGAACTGACCGCGGCAAGCGCAGCTTATTTTTTATTATTATTATTTAGCCATGGTCATCCCACTGCAGGGCAAAGGCCTCCCTACCCTCCTTCCACTCCTCTTGATTTAATGATTTCTGCGGCCAATCCTTCGAATAAGTGTCTAACTCGTCCCGCCATCTCCTTCTGGGCCTACCGCGATGTCGTCTAACGTTATGTGGGCTCCACTCAGTGGTGAGTTTTGCCCACAGTTCGTCCGACATGCGGCAGACGTGACCACGCTTAACCTTGCAAATGATATGATCCGAGCAGTTGTTAATTTTCCACAAGCCCCTCACTTGTTACATGTTGTATACAATTAAAAATATAAATAGCTTGTTTCTATTTCTTGTACCCCTAACCTAAAAACCTGTACCAATTTACCGCAGGGTCAGTTAAGCCCATCCAGACAGATGTAGCCCGTTGACCGTACAACAATGATAATGACCACACCGCGACACTTAAAATAACTTGGCGTGGTTAACTTAACGCTACTTGTCAACTTAATTACATAATTCTAGGTGTGAACTTGTGTAGGTTTTGTTAGGACTTAGGCTGGTTACAGATTAACAATAATACTCTATTTACGTTGCATCTTCACGTGTTCCGTGTGGTGCCGGATGTTAAGAATAGCACTACCCCATCTCTCCCCGTGGGTGTCGTAAAAGGCGACTAAAGGATTCACTGGAGTAGCCATGTCAAACTCAAAGTCACTGGTGGTCCAAAAGCATGAAGACGGTAGAGTAGGTGGGCCGCAAAACCTAATCTTAAAGAAGACAAACTACTAAAAATCTGCTTAAAAGGTTGTTTTCAAAATTAATTCGAGCCGCAGAAAAATGCTCAGTGGGCCGAATGCGGCTCGTGAGCAGCATGTTTGACATGGCTGCACTAGAGGATGGGTAGCAGCGTTCTCTGAGTACTTTAACAACCATACTGCAATCGCTAATCCGCCTGCCAAGCGTGGTGATTATGGCAAACCCCCCAACATGGCTTGAGGGGGGCCGATATCCAGCAGTGAACGTCAGGGTCGGACTGGTCTCGGGTGGCATTACGACTGGGCCCACCGCCCGCCTAGAATCAGTGCAGATCATACCACCTTCATGTCAACCAACAAACTAAATGACATTAATAATCAAATACGCAAGAGTTTTTGGAAGTGTTTATTTTCAAAGACATACATTTCTTATGAAAAAAAGTTCCAATTAGTTATTACTTATAAACTAGCCATTAAATTTTTTTCTAAAAGAGGAGATATTTCACCTCTTCTACGCGGGCTTCCAGTCGGGAAGGGGCCCCGCGCTCGCTAGGGCCCGGGTGGCAAATGCCACCCTAACTCTATGGCCAGTCCGACACTGGTGGACGTCTTTAGGCTGAATGACGATGATCTTCTTCTATCGTGTCGGCAGGAGCTATACGAGAATAGCTCATGCCGTGGTGAAAAGATTAGCCATTCAACAAGGTTGGTAGCGAGGCTGACTGCCCAGGGTACGCCGGACATTCAAGGTTGATTGGGAAAATTTGACAGTTTCGGTTATCTTGACCTGCTGGCGTCTGTACCTGCATCCGAATTGCGTATCACATTCGTAATTTCAATAGCTTTCATTTTGACAGTAAAACAATATACATTGCGTGGTAGGTACATAGTTGTGGGGAACTCGGATTTTTAATACGGTTACGGAAATTAGATGATGCAACGTGTTACAAAAAATACCCCTAAAGCCGAAAGGGGATTAACAAGTCCCTTGGAAAGAGCCTGTTGGCAATATTTAAAAAAAAGTAAAAAAAAAACAAAGAAAAAATTTGGACAAATCATAAAATAAAATCATCACTGAAACGCAACCCTGAAAACATAAAACTGAAGAGTAGACTACTCAGAAAGTTATTTACATTCTTACCTAACTTCCTCTGAGAGGTAAATGACAACAACCATAAAAGACTACTTGATTAACATTTTCTTTTTTAAGGGGAATTATGTAACACGTTGTATCTGGAAATTATTGACCTGTCAAAATCAAAGCCATAGCGATTACGAGTGTTTCGCGCAATTGTGATGCTGATCTAACAACTAATGACAGTCGCGTAGAGGTCAATTTTTACAGCAGTATTAATAAACGTTTTTGTGCATTGATCCATATCGACGACTACCTTCCTTTGCCAACATAACTCAAACTCAAACTATTTATTTGCACACTAAGGTTAAATAATACAGGTCTTATTATATAAAGTAGGTACAGCTTAGCAACCTTTTCCAGGTGTTGCAATATTTGAGGGCTCTAATTAGATAAAAGTATACATATTTATAAACTAGCTTTTGCCCGCGACTTCGTACGCGGATACTGTTGCTTATGACGGGGTCGTCAAAATCGAAGATCTGAAACGTCTGATATCGAATTCTAAGAGCCCGGGGACGGGAAAACAACGGGATGCGCGAGACGATTCGAAACGTTCCAGATCTTTCATTTTTGTAAGTCAACAGGAAATGCCCATCAGACTAAACAACTTATCACTCGTTTCAAAAGACCTATTAGTAGATGTGCGAATACGCTGAGAACTCAAGCGTGATTCTGTATCGGTAAACGTTTCCGATACGCGAGACAATGCATATTGCTCACGATCAGCGGACAGTCGCGCATCACATTCTCCACTTGTCTCTAGAGACCTAGAAGCAGATGCGTAGATACGCTTGGAACTCAAGCGCAATTCTCTATCCGTGAACGTCTCCGACTCGCGAGGCAATGCGTGACGTTCACGATCAGCGGTCAGTCGCGCATCACGTTCCCCATTTGTCTCTAGAGACCTAGAAATCGATGCGTAGATACGCTTGGAACTCAAGCGCAATTCTCTATCCGTGAACTTCTCCGACTCGCGAGACAATACGTGACGTTCACGATCAGCGGTCAGTCGCGCATCACGTTCCCCACTTGTCTCTAGAGACCTAGACGTCCATGCGTAGATACGCTTGGAACTCAAGCGCAATTCTCTATCCGTGAACGTCTCCGACTTGCGAGACAATACGTGACGTTCACGATCAGCGGTCAGTCGCGCATCACGTTCCCTACTTGTCTCGAGAGACCTAGAAGTTGATGCGTAGATGCGCTTGGAACTCAAGCGTAATTCTCTATCCGTGAACTTCTCCGATTCGCGAGACAATGCATGACTTGCACGATCAGCGGTCAGTCGCGCATCATATTCTTCACTGGTTTCTAGAGACCTGGATGTAGATGCGTAAATACGCTGAGAACGCAGGCGTGCTTCGCGATCCGAAGAGGTTTCCACAGAGCGAGTTGCAACCTGATGTTCTCGTACAGCATCAAGTCTCTCCTGACGCTCTTTGGTACATTCTTGGGATCTTACGATCCTCAATCTTTTAGCTCCTTTGGAACATTGGGAAAGATTTGACCTCTTTCTAGGCATGGTTATAGTTTTATTGTGAAGATACCTGATCAATTAAAATCTAAGTGACTGCTCCCCTGCGTTACCGGGTAGGCTACCGTGTTACGAAGATAAATGGAAAAGGAAATTAAACATTCAAATAACATAAGCCCGAAGGCATATTTATTCGATAAAATAAAAAAATAAATGGGAGTTTTGGCCAGTAGAGTAAAATTTTCAATGATATACCATCGTCATCGAAAATCAGTCCTAAATTGTTACCGCCTTCACCGCGTGGAGGTACTCCCAGCTTATGTTATTTTATAATTATACAGTGAAATTAGTGATAGCTTTGATTTCCACATCAGATATTTCTGATCTTCGATTTATATAAGTCAACAGGAAATGCCCATCAGACCGAACAACTTTTGCTAAGACGTCATTCCTATATGTGTTATGGTGTAGCTGGGCTCTTGGAGTTCCACAATAGGTGTTCCAGATCTTCGATTTTTATTAGTCAACAGAGAGTGCTCATCAGATTGAACAACTTTTGCTAGAACGTCATTCCTATATATGTTATAGTGTAGCTGGGTGCTTGGAATTCCACAACAGGTGTTCCAGATCTTCAATTTTTATACGTCAACAGAGAGTGCTCATCAGGCTGAACAACTCTTGCTAAGACGTCATTCCTATATACGTTATAGTGTAGCTGGGCTCTTGGAGTCCCACATCAGGTGTTCCAGATCTTCAAATTTATTCTCTCAGCAGAAAATGCTCATCACGTGGATCAATTTTTGCTATGGTAGCATTTTTGTATCTCTTATAGTTTAGCTGGTCTGTTGCGGTTTTGCATCAGGTGTTCAAGTTTCCACAATAAATTATAGCCTATATGTTGTCCAGACTTAATACCTATACAACAAAAAAATAATCATTCAAATCCGTCCAGTAGTTCCGAAGATTAGCGTGTACAAACAAACAGACAAACAGACACACAGACACACAGACAAACAGACAAACAGACAGAATTTTTTTTTTGGATTCGTGCTCTATTACTGTTTCTAAACCCCCCTCAATTATTATTTTTGTAATATATTCAATGTACAGACACCGTTTTTTTACTGTTTTATTATATGTATAGATTTACTTATGTGTCTACTTAGTACATAGTTCCTAATTTTTGACTATTGTTATATTTAAACACAATATTTTTAATTATGGAGTACTAGAACTAAAATAACATAGTATATCGAGTAATTCGTTATCGAGTATATAGGTATTGGTATAGGTGTATTATGAGTTGTATGTTTTATTTATTTAGGTTTATTATGTTATTTATGGTTATTATTTAGGTTTATCTCATTTGTGCTTATTAGGGGTTTTAAACTTTTTAGTTTCTAAATATTCTTTGATTGAGTAGAAACATTTTTCTATTAAATATGTTTTTAATTTTCTATTAAATACTATTTCTTTTGTTTCGTTTTGAAGATCATTCGGTAGTTTATTAAATATTATATTTTAACTGCCATGTAGTAGGGACATTGCCCAGTGTTACTACCGTTAACACAAGTAATAGACGAAAACATTATCATGACTCATTTTTGTAGTATACATCTGCAAAAAAAATATACATGACGCACTTCATTTAAAAATGCCCACTAAAAATAATTAATTCAAGTTACATAGAAATTAAGTCACCTCCATTAAAAATGAAGTCGCTCACGTGCAACCAGCCTTACATTTAACTAATTACGGCTTTGTTTTACAATCGTAATGTTATCACTAACCGTGGACGACTTTAACTAAGTTATTATAAACCAAATTAGTACTACACTATTATCAACTTATTGTGCTAACATCTTGTTAATTAACTTTTTGAGGCGTATGAGAGATGTTTTATAGTTTGCGGCGCTAATTATGGACATAACTTTACGCTAAAGCTGGGTGAGCAGAGATAAAAGATATCAATTCATGTTTTGGGTATAATTTCGAAATGCTAGGCCATACAGAAGATGGATGAAAGAAGATTGCATGTAGCAGAGATGAGAATGTTGAGATGGATGTGTGGAGTGACTGGAATGGATAAAGTTAGAAATGAAGTATATTAGAGGAAGTTTGAAAGTATCGCCTGTGACAGAAAAGATGAAAGGGAACCGATTGTCTTGGTATGGGCATGTGATAAGGAGGGACGAGGAGCATATGACTAAGAGAGTGATGAATTTAATGTTGATGGATGGAGGAGAAGAAAAAATGGATGGATTTTGTGAGAGATGATATGAATGAAAAGGGAGTAAATGATAGTGGGACGAATAATAGGGAAGAATGGAAGAAGAAAACATTTTTGCCGACCCCAAGTAACTTGGGATAAGATAGATAGATATACTTTATTGTACCCTAAAAGAAATAAAACGGAAGGAATACACGTAAATAAGAACAGTACAAATGGCGGTCTTATCGCTTACAGCAATTTCTTGCAGACAAAGATAAGGTCAGACAGAAGAAGGAGAACAATTTAATTCCAAGACTTCACGCCAGAAACGTACCCATTCAGCAGGCAAGTGTTAGGTTTGACCGCTTGTTTTAGTGGTCCTTACGGCGAAATCGGGTCAATCCGACAATATACGTGCATCTGAACTGAGGGATCAAATCTTATATCCTTGCAAAACAAAAAGACAGAATTCGTAAAAAAATGAAAAACCTGATGGGATAGGTACCTACTCGAAAAATTTGTGAAATGGGATTTAAAAAATGTATTGTCGCAAAACATAATCCCTCAGTTCAGACGCTCTAAATAACTGTCACATCATGAATCTCAGAAATATACCGAATGTGCGAGTAATGTTTTATACCTAATAATTTGTTAAAACTTTTAACAAATGCTCAGCTCACTAGAACGCTGGCTCTTTGAACCCTTAGCCCGCGAGTCTGACACGCACTTGGACGGTTTTTATGAAGTATATTGGCAAACAAGCCTGCAGCCATCCTGATTGTTAGTGGTTACCACGGCCTATATACACCTACGACACCAAGAGGATTGAAGATGCGTTGCCAACCTTAGAGATGAAGCTGAAAAGTCTCATGTGCCTGTAAATCTATCATCACCCCTTCAAGCCAACACAGCAATGCTGCTTGGCGGTGGAAATAGGTATCTGGCGATTAGAGTATGTCATGATCACTCAAATGTCCCACTGATGGTGGCGTGTCTGTTGGATCGTTCGGTACCCTAAGAAATGGTTGAGCTAAGCGATGCTGATAGGTACATGCGTCATGTTCGTAAACAGGCGCCGTCAGTTGGGACTGGGCATCTCTAATCTGCCATGGCAAATTAATTGTAGGTACTCTTATTAGCATAGAATATCTTACATTGTTCTTACATTTATTTTTCCTATTCACAATGTAACCAATTGTAAATATTTGATGGAAAAGAGTAACCATGGAGTTTATTGACCGTTCTTCTCCATATGAATCTATACTTTGGAACGCGGCAGTAACGTCTTTTTTTTTGACAGTTCAAAAGTGCCTGTAGATGGTCTAATTGAAATAAATGCTTTGACTTTGTATTTCCCTGGACGAGCTCTTTCACAAGAAGCTCTCATCGATCCAAAATTTAAGTGCTGGTCAATTGTCGGTGTAGCAATCTCCATCTTTCTCTATCCAGCGCCAATTCCTTCACTTCTCTGTTTGTTATCACTTCTGTCTTTTCCTTCAATTGGTCTGTGTACTTTCTTCTTGGTCTACCTGGTTCTCTCTTTGCTTGTAATTTGCCTTCTACGATGTTAGGTATAAAGCTGTCGTGTCGCAGTAAGTGACCAATCATTTTCCCCCTTCTTCTTTCTATATGTTCAAGAATTTGTTTTTTCTCTTTGACTCTACTTAGAATCTCTTCTTTGGTTACTTTTTCCGTCCATGATACTCTTTCCATCCAAGGAGCTCTACTATTACTCGAATAATATCCCATAGCAACAGGATCAATACATGTTACCGGTCAAAGAGACGGTCAGCGGTCATCGGTTTACCGTCTGTTATGTTACGACTGCTTTTAAATCCAGATTTGCATAGAAAATCTCCTCGATCAGTAATAAAAAAAACAAAACAATTAACAAGATTGCAATCACTGATGATGACAAATACAAAACCAAACTTAACCAACAATTTACATAATTATACCATTAAATCATTAAGCCATTAAGTAATAAATACTTTTACATTACAATACTGAGGTCATAGATTCGGAGGTCAGTAACCTTGCGCGCACGCCGGCTTGTCGACGCGTGTCAAATGATCTACATAAATATAAGCACCACTATTATTTGCCATCCTTAGAAAATTGGTCATAGAAAAATGAACTTTATTTAATAAGAAATACGTGCCATGATATAATTTGTTAGGGAGCCCGAAGTGTGAAATAGGGTTGGCATTTTTTCAAAATGAGATGCCCACATCCGATTGTTTTTATTCAAAATGCTGGAAACATTTAATTGTGTATACGTAATGTTAGGAAATAGTTGAAATGCAGATTACACTGTTTTGTTCGTATAGTGTTCGGTTGCTACGCGGTTCGTGGTTCCGTGTCAGCAACCACGTTTGGGTTGATAACGAGATCTGATTTGATGTTAATAATGTTTTTTCGAGCGTTTCATTCGAATTTTGTTGGTTTTTAAGTGGTTCCTCAACCGTAATGGCCCCAAAAGTGATATTGTCAGACAATTTGTTAAAACATTATGTTTGTACGCAAGGTTTATTTCTGAATAATTTGTATAGACATGTGTTGAAAAGATGTGATAGCCCTAACATTAGGGATGGGCTTGAACTCAACTGTCATAATTTTGAACTGAGGTGCGAACATCATTCTTCACGTATGTACTTACGTAATGAATTACCAACTTCAAAAAATAGAAATATTTTGACCTACTAAAGGCAGATTTTACCAACGAATAGCTTAGATGTGTTGACTGTTTGATTTTTGAGTTTTGTATATAAATTCTGTCAAAACGTTCTACCTATTCGTCAGTTAAAACTTATCCGACGCTGGTAAAATCGGCCTTTAGTGTAATACGGGATGACTCTTTACCATCTGGAAAAAAATTGGGTACAATAGGTGAACGGAGTAGAAGGCGTAGATAGACATTTTCATTTTTTTTTTTACTAGCTGTACCGTTGCGTATGCGTTGCAATGCACTTTTCCTACTTACTACCTACGTACTACTTACATAATACCTACTCTCCGAAACAAAATCAAAATACATAGTAACAAAAAGTTAAAACCATTTACATGCATATGGTAAACAAATGAAGAATATGGACATACTGAGGTAATTTAGTTTTTTTTTAAATATCAAAATTTTCTTTCATACGAACCTTCTGCTGATAATTATGAACATAACAAAAAAAAACAGCGAAATTTGTCCCGCTGCTCACGCGTGATGCCGTGACCAAGGGAAATAGGGATTCATTTTTGTATACATAGATTAACCTGTAATGAAATCGATTTATCAATAGATACCTACTGTCTAAGTTGTATGATCATGTATGATTTGAATTCAACTATTATTTAAACGATTGATTTGTTTCAAAATTTCTTTTTTTATTCTTGTAGTATGAAAGTTTACTTCAAATTAGTAGCATTAATTGGTAAAACAATATCATTAAATCAAATGAAAAAAAATACTAAGTATGCCATGGGCTTCTACTCCGTTCACCTACATACCCAATTTTTTTCCAGACGATAAAAAGAAAACATCTGAAATATTCGTTTTAAATAAGCTCTATTGTTTTATTAAAGGCTCTTAGTATTCACATCAGGCTGAACTTAAAACTCTAAGATGCATTAAAACAAGGCGTCCAATAGATTATGAAACAGGTTTATAATCGTTATTTACAAACCCACAATATAAGAACACAACAAGCAATTTCACTCAGTTAACTACTCCGATTAGCGTGGTTTAACACGCTGCTTACACTCTATACTTTTCTCCAACTGTTTTTATTTTTTCATCACGCTTCACATCGTATCAAATTAACACTTAATAATACCAAGGATATAATTTACCATCACTTTAAAAAGGTCAACATTGCAAAACACTTAATCTCGAATGTCCCTTCACCGTAAAATCCACACAAAAATGTATGAACTACATACAAAGGAACAAAAGCATTGCGTCATACAATAATATATCACGTGTGGATTATAAAAAGAAATGTATTACTCTTTCAATTTAAAATGTCCTATTCACAGCCGACGGCAAAAGATCGATGCATCACTATAAAATATGTAGCCTAATAACTTATGAGTGGCCAACTTTATATTGCTGGCCGGAACATTTGAAAAGCGAACGTTTTAAAAGTAAATCTGCTTATTACAGCCGCATTTTGAATTTTGTAATTCGAATGCGTTAATTCTTGCAAAGATATGCGTGCAGTTTTTGTGGACTGTAAGATGAGGTGTTAAGGGTGATTTTTCGTTGTATGGATTATGGAAGTGAGCTCAAATCTAGAGGTGACGAGGTTGGAAAATATTCGGCTCCAGAACATAGATGTCGAGTGATAGTGCGTGACATAATTCAGGGTTGCCACTTTGTAGAAGTTTTTTTTAGTTTTTGACTTTGTTTACACGGCAAGAAGTTTTGAAACTTTGATAGGGAAATATTAGGTAAGTTTTTTGTTATTTATCGAAAAGAATTGGGTCAGTTCAGTATAAGGGATAATAGTGTGTGTAACAGGCTGGGTAAATATAGGTTACCAAACTTTGTCTCAGTCAAAATGTCAGCTGAATATAGCAATCAAAATACCAACAATGAGAAAGTTTTTTTGTATTATTCTTTTACTTCGTCGCTTTTGACCCTATTCGCACGTGATGGTTACCCCAGACAAGTCTAAGATTGAGCACACGAATCCAAGTATCCAAGATATAGATGGAATTCCTTATACCCCTCTGGCTCTCACATACACACGACGGAACTCAATAAATAGCTTGGCACCGGACATTAATATGAGGGTGGTAGCTAGCTAGCCAGGCGGACCGTATAGATCCTATCACCAAGCATGCTGGATTTTATTGAATCCTACACGCGCCTATTCCAGCGTGCGGTGAGAAAAAATCATCATCAGCCGCCTATTATACCCACGTAAGTACAAAGAAAAGAAAGAAATAAAAAATATTTATTTCAGACTCGCACAGGGAGTTACAGAAAAAAAAAACATCTTGGACGAGGCCAAAAAAGGCTCATAACCCAGCATAATGCTGCAACTTTAAAAAAAAAAAAAACTGCAATGCTGGTTTTCTGATAGGACCATTGTGATGCCACGGGCAATAACGAGACAGTAGAGGCGGTTCATTTTTAGCTAAAGACCATACTTAACCCCCCCCCCCCCCCCCCCCACTCTTTACTCAGCCTAGGCCGACTCAATTACTGGAACCACAAAGTAAACAAAGTAAAATGATAAGTTATGCCAACTTAATGAGACGTAATTATTAATAGGCAGCCCTACATGATACATGGTGTTTATTTCGCTGCGCTGACGCATCCCGGTGACTCACGACCAGTTTAGGTAAACCGAGCTTATGCGCGTATTGTACACTCTACTACGCGGTACGTATTACTACGACTAATTAGTAATGTGATTTATTTTAGGAAGATGAGGTTTGATGTATGCGTCATGCTCGTAAACGGGTACCGTCGTAGAGACTTGAAATTGGCCAGCAAAATTGCAAATGATTTATGTTGGTTTAATGAAATTTTAATATATTTTGAAGACTAAAAAGTACCTACAGTTTATATGGATGAGTATTTTTAGGGTTCCCTTTACGGCGCCCGGCAACAAATAGCTTTATAGAAGAATTGGCTACTAAATCGATTTCAGACATTTTCAATGTGTGTAATGTTTTTTAAATATATTTTTTTCAATTCTATCTTTTAAGAAATTCGAATAAAAAAAATTGCCTTATACCAAAGCTATAAGATTGAATTTTAAATGTAGTTAACAGTAAAAAAATAATACCATTTTTAGGGACCCTATTACTAAGACTCCACTGTCCGTCCGTCTGTCTGTCACCAGGCTGTATCTCATGAACCGTGATAGTTAGTTGACATTTTAACAGATGATGATTGTATTTCTGTTGCCGCTATAGCAACAAATACTAAAAAATAGAATAGCTAATGGTATTCTTCGTGCGCGAGTCCGACTCGCACTTGGCCGGTTTTATTAAATTAAACAATATTTAGGCACATAAAAATAAAAAATCAGTTTATAGGGTGTTAACGAATTCGTGTAATTCCTTCAAACCACATGTTCTATTAATGGTATAGATTAACCCCGCACGGGATTTAGATTGATTAAAAATAAAAATATAAACATTTTTTCCCAAATATTTTTTTTATGTGATAGAAAATTTCGATGCCATTCATAAATGAATGAAGGCACGGCGATACAGCTGACGGGCACGACTAGTCCGATATCGCTCCATACAGTCAGTTAACTTGGGACGCTAAAATTACTCAGATATAGAATACCGTGGTTCATTTTTTGAAAACTTTTTTTTGTTGATTCTGAAAACAACCCATGCAGGGTCAATCAGTGTCACCAGTAGGTCATGCGGTTTGAAAGAATTACACGAATTCGTTTACACCTTGTATATGTATTAAATTATAACTGAATATTCTAATTGGGGTATTTTCGTTATTCCTGTTACCTACATATAGGCAGCGATAACAAATAAAGGGAGTTAAATAGGGGATGAAAGTTTGTATGGAAAATCGTCACTTAACTGGTTCAAAATTTCACACAAGTGAAGTTGCGGGCTAAAGGTAGGCATAATTATAATCCCCTCAACTTAAAATTAAAAGATGTATTCAACAATTCGTGTGCTTAGTTACATCTCGGTTGCAAGCCGTTCGCGTCGGTTGTGTAATAGTGATGGATTTGGTTCTCAACTACTGCCAACACGTGGACTTTGACTTCTATGTGCATGATCCAGTTAATGTTGTTATTAGATGAATATTAATAAGATACTAAAGCTTAAAAAATTCGCCTTTTTTTGCTGTGTTTTTCTTTTCCCCCGATACAGTTTTTCGGGGACCTTTCCCTTACTAAAGTAGCCTCCGTCGCAGGACTGTTGGCATCAAACACATAGATATTTTCCTTTTTTTATGACCCACATTTTTTTTAGATTTTCTTAACGTTCTTTATATGACCCTAAAATCTAATACAATCCTACCGTGCTATGACGTGCCGTGTGGACGTAAAGAATAGTAGGTACTACCCCATCTCTTCCCGTGGGTGTCGTTAAAGGCGACCAAGGGATTCATTAGAGGATGGGCAGCAGCGTTCTCTGAGTACTTTAACAACCATACTGCGATCGACAACCCGCCTGCCAAGCGTGGCGATTATAGCAAACCCCCTCAACATGGATAGCACAAAGTGGCGATGCTTGGGGCGGCTTATGTTCAGCAGTGGACGTCTCTCGGCTGAATGATGATGATGAATACAATCCTGTACGGTTGAACAGGTATTAATGTACAAGAATATAAAATGAATGCGTGTAATTCTTAAAAACCTCATGATCTACTACTGGAGAAGATTGAGTCGGAAAGGGAGATTAAAGAAAAGTGACTGCATCTAAACCAACTAATAAGGATTCAATAAAAAAAAGTGATAGAACATTTCGATGCCACGCATAAATGAATGAAAGCATGGCTATACAGCTGGCGGGCACGACCAGCGCGATATCGCTTTTTACAGTCAGTTAACTCGGGGCTCTAAAATTACTCAGAAACAGAACAAACTTTTTATTTTTATTAGGTTTAAAAAAAAAGACATTAGGGGTTAATCTGTGTACCCGTCGCCCGAGCAGTAACAGGCCCGAGAAGGCGGCGCGCATGTGTTCCGTGCGCGCCTCTCAGGAGGACGTGGGCCCCAAAGAGGTCAAGAAAAGAAAGAGAGGTCAAGGCCCCACAGAAGCAGAGGTCCGCCAGGGGCTGGCGGACCGAGGCCTGCCGGGGTTGCGGTGCATGCAGCTGCGAATCCCGCGACCCCGGCCAAGGGTCAGGACAAGGAACACCGTGGGTTTTTAGCTGGTGAGAGTTAGAGATAACGCTTTGCCTTCCCCGGACGAAGGGTATCCATAAGGATTTTCCCACGATAAAAAAGGGGTTAATCTGTGTCACCAGTAGATCACGCGGTTTGAAGGAATTACACGAATTTGTTTACACGCTGTATAAATATGTATACCATATTTTTGCTTCATATTTTATTTTTACATAGCCACATAAATATTTTCTACGTATTTAATTACGTTTTAAACTACTTCCATGTTATAGTTTGAACAGCTTGGCATGTAACTGCGTTTAAACAAATGTCTTAATACCAATGATCATAGTTTACGATAATTGGGTAGGCTCTTGTCAGTCAGATGTGTAAGCGCACGTATCACTATTTATATCTGACATTAAAAATGCAATAAAATAGTGGGTAAGTGCGAAAGTGACACTGACGGTTTGAGAAAAAAGTTTAAGCTTAAAGTTACAGTAAAATTCTAACTAATAATTATTATAAATACGAAAGTAAGTTTGATTGTTTGTTACCTTTTCACGCCTAAACCACTGAACCAATCATCCTGAAATTTTGCATAAACGTTGTCAGGTGCACATAAACGGACATAGGATACCTTTCATCCCGAAAAAAAGTACTGTTCCCGAGGAAAACAACAATAAGGATAATAGATGGCGCCACGTGTCTTTCGAATCATGATTGAATTATGCGGGCAAAAGTTAGTGGTTCATAAATGTGTTTATCTTGAACATCTAGAGATTTTTGGTAGTTTTATAGTTTAATTAAATGATTTAGCATTGCAAATAAAATAAATAAAAAAAGTGTGAAAGAAATTGGAAGGGGCTCGTGGTTAATTTGCAAGGTTAAGCTGCGCTTGAAGCGGTCAGTCCGTGGATGGGTGACCGTTTGTTACACAACGAGACCCCTCCGTGCCGCAGATAGCGCGTTAAGCCGTCGGTCCCGGGTGTCATACGAATACCTATATTACCTATGACAGTCGTTACGAGTAGTCAGAAGCCCGAAAGTCTGACAGTCCTGTCCGGTCCGGTCCAACCTTAGGTTATCGGCATTGCCCAGTTACTGAGTTACGGAGGTCCGATGGCAGTCGCTCCATGTAAAATACTGGTATGCAGCCGCAATTTGGTTAGACTGGAAGATGACCCCAACATAGTTGGGAAAGGGCTAAGCAGAACAGTATGAAAAATAAAACACAGTTAAAATTGCCATCTTCGTCATTCACTTATTAATAAGTAAAACAGACCCTTCGTTGCCAGCGAATACTTGACTAAGGTTTACAAGTAAAAGTTACATAGCAATGTACCGAAGGACCAAAAAACACTTTTCAAATATTATACATATATTTCGTAGCATAATGCTGAGATAGTAGGAGCCTTTTTGGGTTGGTACAGGATGTTTAAATTTGTTGCTTTTTTTGTAGTTTTTACTTCTGTAACTGCCTATGCGAGTCTAAATTAACTATTTTTTCCCTATTTTTCACTACCTATAGTTTAATCTCTACATTTACACATACATACTCTACATTGACTGTTTTTCTAAATGCCTGCGGACCTCTAAAAACAGTATCTATTTCTAACACGCCACCTGCTCCATTCGTTGAGATAACATAAAGCTTAGCAAGTTAAATATCGGTTACTTTAACTTAAACATCACGCTCCATACGGGGCTAGCAGACCTCCAAGTATTTATGCTAAGAATATCTGATCTTAATCTTAATACCTGAAGGTGTTCGATTGAGGGCTGATGTGGACAAACGTATTTGAATCGATCGAAGTTGCGATCTTCAGTCGATCGTAGGGTGTCGATAGTCGCTATATCACCCGTAGTGACGACCTTAAGACTCCTCCACGCTTGTAATCGCCTCTTACACTAATTTACGGGAAGATTGATATGATTATCCATAGAGGGAAGTCAAACCACACAACGTTGCCTTAGAGTGAAAACCCCGGGAATGCATTTAGGTCATTGCACGGTTCCTTTGGCCTTTCACGCGGACGAAGTCGCGGACAACAGCTAGTCAATTATATTTATTAACTCAACTCAAAACTCATTTATTCACAATAAACTAGAATTACTTAGTTCTTTTTTAACGTCAATGTTACAACAGACAGCCCACAAAAAACCCCTCCCTTCCCCGCTTCCTAGTGTTTATGCTGTGAAGAAGAAACGGTGCAACAAACTCCCCAGCAACACATATCTGTCTGTCAATAATGAATAAATTAATTGAGTCTATATAAAGTAAAACATAATATTATTTACAATAACATAATTATGCAATCTAGAATATTACGAATATCATATACCCCTTAAAGATTTAATTTCAGTGCCTACAAACTAATTACTCGATGAGCGGCTACATGTTGTGTTAAAATAAAAATGACCAAAAGTGACCTACCTAACCAACTCCCAAAATAAAAATAACGTAGAATACAAAAAATTACAATACCTTAAAAATCTTTAAGGACCTATGTCGATTGTCTGCATAAGCCCTTAGCTAATCGTAAGAGACTCGCGTCAAACTGAATGCAACTAAGTTACTTAGATATTAAGTAAATAGTGATTGACGGACAGATGCGCGATCAGTGTTTCTATTCTAGTGGGTACTATGTTTAGTACCTATATTACGATTCATTAGCATTACCTATCTTAAAAATTGGTCCTTCGGCCCAGAGACTTATTATGTTAGTCCTTTTTTTTATGGATGCGAAATCATCATATATGACTCCTTCCGCTCTGGGCGGAGCGGAAGGGAGTGTCAGACTCTTACTGACTAAAACCCATCCGTGTTCCTTCTAATGCCCTTTGCGTTCCGCAACCCTGGCAGGATATGTTAGTCCCTACCGTGTAGTTTCCGGCAAAGAATTAACCACCACTCCTTAGGGCCCTATCTCACTAGGACACCATAGGTCCATATTACAGCATAGGTCGCGCCACCAACAAAATGTATGCAGTTGTAAAAAGGGTACCTCACCTGGTATCAGCTTGGTTGCGCAAGCCGTACGTGTACACTGACGTCCATTTTGAAACTGTCAATATTGGTGTTTGTTCTGGTGTTTCTCGCTTAGTAACTCAAGACACCGCGGTAGCGAGACTGGTTACGCCGCCATGGTGTCTTGGTGAAATAGAGCCCTTAGTGGTGGCCTAAACCTGTCTAAAGCCCAGGGAGGCCACTAGTGGGGAGCCCCCTTTATACTGTGTACATAAAATTGTGAATAATAAAATTAACGCCATTGCCATACCCTATACCTATTCATATATATACAGGGTGTTAACGAATTCGTGTAATTCCTTAAAACCACATGATATAATACTGGTGTAGATTGGCCCCGCACGGGATTTAGCTTGATTAAAAGTGAAAAATAAAATTCTTTTTTTTCATGCGGCTTTGTTACTAATCGTATCTAAACCACCTAATAAGGATTCAATAAAAAAATAAGAAATGTTTGCAAAAAAAAAAAAAAAATTATGTGAACATTTCGATGCCATGCATAAATTAATGAAAGTACGGCGACACGGCTGGCAGGAACGACTAACGCGATATAGCTCTTTGCAGTCAGATAACACAAGGCTCGAAAAAGACTCAGATATTGAAAACCATTTGGTTTATTTTCGAAAATTTTCATTTAGGGTTAATCTGTGTCACCAGTAGATCACGCGGTTTGAAAGAATTACACGATTTCGTTAACACCCTGTATATTTTATTTATACGTATACAAGGTTAGTTTTAGTATATATAACTAGTTTCAGGTTTAGTATATTATACTAAACCTGAAACTAGTTTGTTCAGAATCACTAGGAGAATCGATTGACATATTTTTTACACCACATTTTTTTTAGTTTTTTTTTTCATAAATTTCAATTTTGTTTCAGTAGGTTTTTACCCATAACAGTTGACGGGAATAGACACCTTGAGGCTTGAAATGGTCCGCTCGGTCAGTTTCCGTTTATTAGATAACCCCTGCATAGCACATCTCAGACATTACACACTTTTTTTGCGAACTTAACGCGACATAAACTAAGGTGTAACTTGGAGATTTACTAAAAAAAAACACATATTCAGGCAGTTCTAATGAAAATCTTGTTGGGGTGTCTCGGTTTTCGTATAAAGTAAAAATAACGTTGTATTTTAATAGACGTTTATATTTTGCATACTTACCGGCCTCCAACTCCAACTGCCTTTTACTAAACATAAAATTTGGGCTTTATTTGAGATTTGACTGAGAGAAGGACTTTTCGAAAATTGGAGACCTCAAAAGATCAGAGGCTGGAGCGGGCCGCAAAGTCAGAGATACGGAACCAGGATCTAACTTGGACCCACCTACATGAAAGACAAGCCATCAACCTCTATGCTTACTGTTTGGACTATACTGTCACTTAAAATAGTATTTATATTAGACAAGCTATCGATTTGCCTGCAACAAAGTTTTTTGTGACAGACAGGTGTTCAGTATTTCTAGCGTATCTATTATTATCTGCCTAGGCCTAAAACCATCGCTGTATGGTAATAAGCAGGTATTAGATATCCCGAGGTATAGTTAACGATCTATTTATGCCTAGGACAAAAAAGTACTGGAAAAGGCTGGATATGTTAGTTTTATGGTTTTTGTACTTATATGATTAGTATCGATTTAGCTTCGTCTATTATGGAATGGGTAATTTTTGAATTTTTTAATATTGTAACTTGTTTACGAAAAATATGCAAACAAAATGCAACATGCAACCGATATGGTTGAATGATGCATTTTTTTCTCTCCTTCTGCATTTGCATAATTATTTGGGGGTGGGAGGGTGGTGCTACATACTGCATCTACACTAGCGATCTAATTTGGTGGAATTAAAGCTAAACATTGTATTGTATATTCATATGGCATGGATGCAAAGTAACGCCTAATCCATCATTTATCATGTGTGTAAAAAATTTAAAGTAAAAAAGACAGAAAAGTCTCTCCTACTTGTGTTTAGTCACTGTAATTCTAACCTTACCCAGTTAGAATAAGGATGGCTATCCGTATAAGATATTTAAAAAAAGCTTGGGTATGTAAGCAATTGAGTATGAGGTTAGAACTCTAGTCTAGTCTAGTCTAGGCTGTTCTTACGATACAAAGCAATAGACGCATAGATAATAAATTGCAGGGCTCCGCTATGACGATGATGGTTGGTTATACGATGACAACCTCTTCTTATCACCATTAACATCATCCGCAGCCTTACTCCACGTATTAATGAGAATTATTCTTCCTTTTCATCAACCTGATATAGTATTTTAGTCACCTCAACAGAATATAAAGAGCGTGGTCCTTCGGTACGGACTAGGGATCACAATTACTTAAAAGTAAATGGCTTGTTAAAATAAAGTAGTGCGAAATATCATAAAAGCGCGTGTAGTATTTTGATATTGATTTTAGGCGCAACAAATGAAGTTTCTAGGATCGGTAAGTAGGCTTACAATTCTGCTGACCCTCTTAGCGTCTGTATTGGGCGGGTCCTGTGAGACTCAAGAGCGATGGACTCATCGATCACAAATTGAAGGGCTCGCGCCTCCGTACGCTTTCACACTCGGATTTGTAACGTGACTTTAGTTTGCTGTGTTCATATTATGGGTATCTACCGGATACTATTTTATTTTAGACAAATCTTTACTTTTTGGTTGACCTGCAACTTTAATGTCTGTCTAGACATTTTTATCACGGTGTCTCATTTTCCAGAATTAAATTAGATGATACCTGTATTTAAAGATACAAAAAAATTCACGTGATTTTGGGTAGGGGGGAGGGGGGCGGGTTAGTATAAAACCTCACCACGTATGACAACGGGGGAATCTGCCAGCAACGCCCTAAGCCGAGGTCCGAGTCCCACTAGGGGTCGCCCTCAGTGCTGTTGTTGCAGGTAGTCATGATGTTAGTGTAGTACAAGTAGTTAGCTTCGGTTAAGTATTTTACTCCCCTCCATTGGCTGGATACCCTTAAGGTCTCGCCAATAATTGCCCGGTTACGTAGAAATGGTCCCCTAGGACCACCTACAACAGCCGAATAGAAAAAAAAAACAACCGGGTAGGGGGTGGGGTCAAAAAGTTGCTAATAAATATCACGTGATTAATGGACGGCCCCATATCATTTTAAAAAGTTCACTTGTGATAAGACTCCTCATTACAATGGACGGTGATATTTATTGCCTTAATCACTACGCCTGGCTGAGTGATTGGTGAACGCTGTAGTTTTTAGCAGATAGCACGCTTCTACCTATCATGTTGACACAATCTTGCCTTTCACCCACGGATGGAGAGAAGATGGTTGTTTTTGCCGTTTATGCCCCCGAAGTCCCCTCCCACAAATTCATTACAGATAACCAACGGGAAGTTCTTTTTATCCATCTATACTATCCGCTTTACTGCTAGGCAAAGTTATTTCGCGTCCAAGCGGTGGACGAGTCAACATATCCTGAGGATGCCCCGTGGAAGGGCGAAACACGTGTCATATTGGTTCGGTTGCATGTTGCATTATTTTTTCACTCCTTCTGCATGTGCATATACTTGTGGGCGGGAGGGTGGGTACTGCATCTAAACTAGCGATCTTGTTTGGCAGAATTGAAGCTAAATATTGTATTTGTATATTTATGGATTATGGATATATGGATTTCCGCAAAGTAACGCCTCATTCCATCATTTATGCTAGGCAAAGGTTTCCCCCAAGTTCTTCCTTTTTGGAGAGGTTTTAGTCCATTAAAAATACCCTTGACCTTTCCGGATGACCAAGCCTATGTGTAGAAGTTTTCGCACTCGAAAAATAGGCTCTAATTCCCGGATTGCTACTTTCTGGCAGAAAACCAAGTATCACTTGTCAACCTCGGAGTGAAATCATTCAGAACAGTATCATAAGAATTAGGTTTGTGTATGTATCCTTACAAATTAGATACGATTATGATTTTGTCTTAATTCATACAAAATTGTTTTATGTACTTTTTTTTTATTACTTTTCCTTAATTTGCATAATTTTACCATCGTAAATAATGTTGTGATTTTCTGTGTATAGACTCAATTAATTTATTCACCTGACAGACAGAACTTTGTTGCTGGGGAGTTTTTTACGCCGTTTTATCTTCACAGCGTAAACACTAGGAAGCGGTGAAGGGAGGGTTTTTTTGTGGGCTGTCTGTTATAATATTCGTAACATGTATAACGTTAAAAAAGAACTAAGTAATTCTAGTCTATTTTGAATAAATGAGTTTTGAGTTTGACTTTGAATCTACTATCTCACGATTGGCAACCACTAGAGCAATGAGACAGTTGTATACTCAGAGTCTTCGTGTGATTCATGCTATACATTTTGAATGCCACGCCGATTTAATTATAATAATAAAATGAACCAGCTGCGCGTCACATGGCGTGATTGTAGTACTGCTTCATTTACTATGTTGTTTTATCTGTAATCTGAGGATCAAAGAGAAGTAGCTTGTTGTCATCATGTGCAAGTCGTTATTTTAATAGAAAACTGATAGAGAATTGTAAGTATATAGCAAGACTGGTTAATCACTCTTCATCCGAAAATCATAAACTCTGCTCATCGTTCTGTTCAATTTTTATCATGGGACAAACTGTGAATTTGTGAAAAAACTGCTTTTCCATACAAATAGCAAAAACCATACTATAAGATAAACGACTATGTTGACAATAGGGACGTGTGGCGCTAGTTCTTTTCTGCACATGTGGCTTCCCTGGAAACCACTAGTTTTTATGTGTTGTTTTATATAAGTATCTATATTATTTAGATACGATTTTGATTTATCTCAATTCATACAGAATTGATTTATATACCTACTTATGTACTATTTTAATTTTTACTTTTCCTTTATGTGCATAATTTTATTATTGTAAAAAATATTATGATTTTCTTTGTATAGAGTCAATTAATTTATTCACTTGACAGACATAATATCTGTGTTGCTGGGGAGTTTGTTGCGCCGTTTCTTCTTCACAGCATAAACACTAGGAAGCGGTGAAGGGAGGGCTTTTTGGGGGATGTCTATATTGTAAAACCGACGTTCAAAAAGAACTAAGTAATTCTAGTCTATTTTGAATAAATGAGTTTTGAGTTTGAGTTTGAAATAGTTTTTTAAAGTTTGTTGTGACGACACGTTTGGTGCAGTGGCTGAGCGAATGGATTTTGCGCTACGGGTTGTGAGTTCGATTCCCGCACGGAACAAATATTTGTATGGCCTACAGATAGTTGTTCCGGGACTGGGTGTTTGTGCATGTAAAGATTTGTGTCTGTAAACACACCTACGATACAGCAGAAAAACAAGTGAGGGGCAAAGTTTAAAAAAAAGTTACGTGCATAACCAGTCATGGGTCGAACCCACATCTAGTCACATTTCGGTTTTTAGTGAATTGTGACGTGTCAATGTTTAAGAACTGAAAGCTTTGTTACTTGTACCGTGTAAACAACTACTTGACTAATTACTAAATAGTTTGTTTAGGTACACGACGGATTTTTGATCGAACATAAGTACTTTTCTACGACATTAAATTATTATAATTTTGCTATAGACGCAACTATGGATACTCTACTCTACTAACTACATGGATGAAATTATTCCTATCACACGGCAATAATTCCAAAAAACTAAAATCAACCCAAAAATACCCAGCCTCGCAATTCGAACACACAAACAGGATGCCCAGTACACAACCCTCAATAATGATCCCGACATTTCTATTCAAGGGAGGCGATATTAATAAGTTGGTCCTTTCTACCCCCTGCGTATCGCACAATACTTAACATGTAATGCTCGATCCCTTCGAAGATTAAGGTCTATTTTATTTTAAATCGCTTTTTGAAAAAGGTCTATTAGATGCGAAATTGAAAGAATATCGATCTTAGCTTTTGTGATTATATTTTCTTTAAGATTGGGTGTGTGGGATAAAGGACCACGCTAAGCTGATGGTTGTGTATGGAGGACTGACGAAAGTGGATTGGATGGCCTCTTGTTCCTTTCTTGTTGGTGTCGTAGAAAAGGACCAAAAGATTGAGTAAGGTGGATAAGCAAGCAGCCATATTTATTTGTAAACTAGCTTTTGCCCGCGGCTTCTTGCGCGTTAATTAAGCTCAAAATTCTTAACGCACTACTAAAATTTCTTTAATAATATAATTCAATCATGATTCGAAAGACTCATGAACGTTATTATTGTTTCATTCGAGAACAGTACTTATTTAGGGATAAAAGGTACCCTATGTCCGTTTCTGTACACCTGACAACGTATATGCAAAATTTCAGGATGATCGGTTCAGAGGTTTAGGCGTGAAAAGGTAACAAACAAAGAACTTACTTTCGTATTTATAATATTAGTTAGGATTAGGATATAGATATTTAGAATCTAGTGCTGTGAATATTGTAATTATTAATACACCGTGTGCAGCCATCATCCTAACTATTTTGAGACCGACTTTGGGTTAAACCATTAGTCAAAATAGAATGATATCCTGACTTCCGCAACCGAATCATCATCATCATAATCATTCAGCCGAAAAACGTCCACTACTGGACATAAGCCTCCCCCAAAAGGAGGGGATTTGCCGTAATCGCCACACTTGGCAGGCGGGTTGGCGATCGCAGTGTGGTTGTTAAAGTACTCAGAGAACGCTGCTGCCCATCCTCTAGAGAATCCCTTAGTCGCCTTTTATGGTACCCACGGGAAGATATAGGGAGTGCTATTCTTTAAGTCTTGCACTATGCGCAACCCGAGTACTAGGGAATACTCATGGCGATATCGTCACTACCAATATACTATTTCACTTGTAGGATCACACCTTTTTCATCATCATTCACTTCACACATTTCACCTCCTTTTTACTTATTATAATGTAGGTACTATAAACCTCTTTTTCTATCACAGGCCACATATTTGGAACACACTCCATACTCAAATTCAAAGATTCGAAAAATAAAATGCAAAGTGTTTTGCGAAGATTCGGAAAGCAACGACGAAAGGGTGCGAACTGCTGCACGGCTGAACTACCAGCACTCCGCCGAGTTAACCATTACTGGGCCTCCGGCACTGCTACGCTGCTGAACTACCAGCACTCCGTCTGGTTGACGGGTTACTGAGTCACCGCACTGCTAACCTTCCAGCACTTCGCCTCACTTCGTGCTCGCATTACCGAGTTTCCGGGAGTTGTGTGTTCCATCAGTTACCATTTTATTTACGAGTGCCCTTCATCCAATTACTATTTTACGTGTGACTCTCATATTAATTGACTTAGTGTTTTTTTATCATATTATAAAGTTGTCTTGTTTTAAGTGTTTTCCTTGTTTGCCGACTAGGGATAGATAAGACTCACTACTAACACCTACACCATTATTTACAACTGGTGTAGCAGACGTGCTCTCAGGAGACCCTAGGGCCGTCTGTTACATTACACACTGTAGTTTGAATTGCGTATCCAAGGACCACGTCAGAAATAAAAGGTAAAAAAACTATTTGCATATAATATCTTTGACTATAAAACTCGTTAGTGCATCATATTATTCTAGATAATTAATTCTGCATAATATTTTAATTTAAGCTGTTACATAATACAACTTATTTTGTTACGTTTTATACCTTTATTACCTTGCTATAAAATAGACCTAGATAGAAATTATTATTTCAACTAATAAATAATCAAACCTTATCTTCAACAACAAACTATCCGTTACATTTGAATTTTAAACGTACATATTTTATTCAAATAGGAGCTTTAATGAATTTGTGTAGTCGACATCATGTTTACTAGTTCAAAGAGAAATTGTTTAATAACTCAACTATGAATATAATACATAATCAAGCAAAAATAAACCGTAGCTCGTTAAAATAAGAGTGAATGTAGCAGGATATACAATTACTAAGGGTATACTTACAATTGAGTTTTAAAATTAAATAACATTTGAATTAGTAATTAATTGTTTTTGAACCATGATGTAATAATTATGTACCTATAATCTCAGTAAGATTTGGCCTTGTCATTCGGTATTCCGTTTCAAATGACACATGGCATTTTTGTCCTTGGTCCATGAAGAATGTTTTAAAACCTATGTGACATCATTTTTTAATAAAAAACGGCTTGGATTTATTTTACTTTGCCTGTTACCAGCCCGAAAGTCTGACAACCGATCTAACGTTATCGGCATTGCCCAATAACTGGGTTGCGGAGGTCTGATGGCAGTTGCTCCGTGTAAAATACTGGTATTCAGACGCATCTGGTTAGACTGGAAACTCATCCCAACATACTTGGGAAAAAGCTAAGCAGGTTTTTTTTTATTTTGGCCTAATGAACAGAATGATTTTCCAAAACAACATCTTTAGTTTATCATCATCATCATCTGCCTAGCCTTTTCCCAACTATGTTGGGGTCGGCTTCCAGTCGAACCGGATGCAGCTGAATATCAGTATTTTACATGGAGCGACTGCCTATCAGACCTCCATAACCCAGTAACTGGGTAATACGATACTCTTGGTAAGACTGGTTGTCAGACTTTCTGGCTTCTGACCAACAGTAACGACTGTCAAAGATCTACAAATGACAGCCGGGACCAACGGCTTTACGTGCTTTCCGAGGCACGGAGGAAACTCGCTATGGTAAATGGTCACCCATCCACAGACCAACCTCGGCAAGCGTGGCTTAACCCGGAAGATCGGTCTATGCGGCTGTAATTATTTAGCCACGAGCTCCTCCATCTCCTCCATAACATCTTTAGTTTATCATAGAAATAAATTACATAGTTACGAAAAGAGATCATTCAGGATTCGAACAATTTGTACCCAAAATCTAAAGTGCAGTGCAAGAAAAAGAAAACACTATTTTCTGATGGGAAATAAGACATTGAATTTTTTTTACTACTACGGCGAAAGTCTATGATCAACTCCCGCGCTGCCAAGTGAGTTTGTAATTCCAAATAACTATTACTTTTTTTGCATACAATATTTAGTAATTTATGTAATCCTAACTAATATTATAAATGCGAAACTAAGTTTGTTTGTTTGTTACCTATTCACGCCCAAACCACTGAACCGATCATTCTGAAGTTTTGCATATACGTTGTCAGGTATACAAACTGACATAGGATACCTTTCATCCCAAAAAAAAGTACAGTTCCCGAGGAAAACAATAAAAAAACGTTAATAGATGGCGCCACGTGTTTTTCGAATCATGATTGAATTATACATATTATTACAGTAGTAGTGTGTTCAGAGTTGATTGTCAAATTCTAAATTAACGCGAACGAAGTCGCGGGCAACAGCTAGTAATTTAATATACCTAGGCAACAGTATAAATCGAAAATCACGAAAAAAAAGTATATAAATTCAGTTTCATAAACTCAAACTAGTTTCGCTATCGAAAACATATTTCTTGAAGCATTTCTAGCAATTAAATAAGTGTAATAAACCAGGCACATCATCACAAAAAAGAAACATTTTATATATCTTATCAATTTCGCACATTTTTTTCAACGTAATAAGCGTCCACACCAAATGTAATTGCACCTTAACAAGGCGTAACTTCAGTCTAGGGCAGGTGGCGGCTATCTAATAGATCTAGCTCGGTTATAATAAATAACTCAATAGCTACATGTCTGTCTGTACCTGTGTGTCGATAGCGAAAACCTTTCGATACTATTTATGGTTGATCGATTTAATGGAGTAATGAGTAAAAAGAGTGCTCATAACTGCTAGAACAAATCCAGTTCTTTTCTTCCTCTTTTGACGTGTCAGCTCGAGCTACAAGGCGGATGTCAGTGGAAAAGTCAGTAGAAGACGCCCTAGAAGGACATACATCGATGTTATTGGTGATGTTCTTCAAAACGAACAGGTGTGTAGTATACTCTCAACCGGCGTGCGTTTACGACAAGATGTATGAACGTTGACGAAGCGAAATGACTATGTAAGCAGTAAGGACCGTAACATGTGGCGTTCTGCAGTGTCTGCCTACCCCCATGGGAAAAAGGCGTGAGTTTATGTATAAGTATATGAATATTTAGGTAACTATCGAGACACTTTTGAGATAACGATAGTCAAGGCATTGTGTTTTAAGTTATGGAAGATTTGAGGTACCGTACCATCAAATTAACGAAGCTACATTGTGATGATAATGTACCTAGTATCCCTAGATAACTTTTAAATGTTGTACCTGAAAATGTGCATCGCCAGAGTTATTATTAGGCAAACGGCTTGCCTACTTCCGATTGGCGACTGATGCAGCGATATACCTACAGTATGCTGACATCTTCCGCATTATTCACTCATAGTTGTCACTCCATTGGCTTACTACTCTGTGATCAACTAGAAATTTAGAAACGTGTTGTATCTGCTACTGCTGGTGATCTTTGAACTTAATAATTCAAGTGATAACTGTTGCTTAAGGCTGTAGTATAAAATTCATATTATTGCTTGGTTATTCTAGTAAAATACATAGTCCGTTATAGGGTTTTGGATACAAATCCATGGTGGTCGGCGTAACTATGTTTGTCTTTCGTCTATCGGTATGAGTCTGTCATGCTCACTGAAATGTCTTGCTGATGGTGGCGTTGTGCATCGGGTCGTTGAGTTCCCTGCAACATGGTTGAGCTGAGCGACGCCGATGTATGCGTCATGCTCGTGAACGGGTGCTGTCTGTTGGGACTGGTCAGCTCGTAACTGCTATGGCAATCGTTTTAAAAGGCTAACTTTCTCATTACTTTTCATGTTGTTAACCACATGTACATTAATCTGCATTGTTCTTACATTACTACAATGAAAATTGTCAAAACATTTACTTTTTTAAAAGAGTGTCTATGGAGTTTCTTGCCGGTTCTTCTCCAAAGGACCTACTACTTGGAACCGAGCCCCTAGTGTTGACCTTTTGAAAGCACCAGGGATCTGGTCTACTTGAAATAAAAACTATTTGACTTTGACTTTGACTTTGACTTAACGAAAATTGTTAACAAAAAAAAAATTAGACTCCGTTCGTGTTCGGCTTATTAAAATCCACTGTAGGATTTGAATTCTTTCGAATAGTGTGATGGTCGTATAATAACATAGCATCACGCCTGTATTTCCCAAAGGGTTAGGCAGAGGAGTATAGTACACCCTCATTTCGCCGTTATATTTAAGTCCCATGAAACAGGGGGTGAGCCTACTGCCAACAACCGGGCACAAATCCAGACTCCGGACTGCTACTGACAAATTCCACACAGAAAAACCCATTAACAGTTTGCCCGATCTGGAAATCGATCCCAGCACCTCACGCTCAGCTGTCTTGTGACCAGTAGACCAACGAGGCAGTACAAACAAATTCACATGATGCATACAGTAGGTATTATAATCTTCGTGAGACATATTCATATTTATGATTAGTTACATCTTACTCACGTGCATTTTTCGGTATTTCCCGACTAGTTTCGGACCCAAACAGAGCCCTTCGGGTACCTTTCCACCAGAGATGTTCTACGCAGCCATGCTGCGAGAATGTAAAAGCTCAGCTATGAAACTATGTGACCATTTCCACTGATGCTGAGCTATATAGCGGAGCGAGTAAGATGTGCTATGAAAATGCGCGTACTGTAGGTACACTGCTCTGCACATAGCTACAACACTCGCGACCATCCGTAGCACGCATCCATAGCTCGCATCCACAGCACGCATCCTTCCATATTAAAAACGTAGCTTAGTTGAATCAGTTTCCACCAATGCTATGCTATGTGGACGAATGAATTTGATTGGTGGATATCAAACGCATCCGTAGCAACGTTGCATAGCACATCTCTGATGGCAAAGCACCCTTATCATGAGCTGAAAACGCGGCGAGGGTCGTGAATCGAACTGAACTGATCTTAAAAAGCACGTGAGTAAATCATAACTAACCATAAATATGCATAGAGTACGTATTATTTATTTTAACATCCGCACATCCAAACACAAGTACCTACAAATAAAGCCAGCAAAGCTCTATCCTAATTACTGAGCAATATCTATAAATAAAATAGTAGGGTAAAACACCCAGTTATAGGCCCAATGCCTACAGAGGCGCGGCGGATAAAAGCAGTATTAAGCGGATATTGCCACGGGTCGGCAATCACTGATTTCCGCTTTTCCGCTACCAATAATACCGAGGCGTATCGATTTATCTGCGATCCGCCATGTCTGTTTGTTTTTGACGTCGAACT
This sequence comes from Amphipyra tragopoginis, assembly GCA_905220435.1. Lineage (NCBI taxonomy): Eukaryota > Metazoa > Arthropoda > Insecta > Lepidoptera > Noctuidae > Amphipyra > Amphipyra tragopoginis. Next base: position 1,206,576 of record HG992010.1, on the reverse strand, counting down.
GTGTATAAAACCGTTTAAACACGTTTAATTAATAATTAATTTTGGTGCTGTACCGCAAAATGAACAATATTACGGAGATTAGATAATTTCCTGTTGGCTTAATTGATTTTTCGGATAATTTGTTTTTGATGTTTAGTTTTGGTGGCAGATTGTCATTTGCGGGTAATGGTGTTGGTAAAATTTTGTGTTGGCATAGACAACGTTCTGAATAGTTGAGGGAAAATAAAATTAGGTGACACAAGATGTATTTAGAGTATTTTCCCAACATATTTTAAATTGTTCATGAAGCTAATTCTATCTCTAAACTTTTCAATCGCCAATATTTGCATGACAAGATTATTGAACACATGAATGTCATATTTCTAGGTCACATTTGGCTTATTTGGTGAATAGTTACGGACTACTTCTTGATATGTTTGTGACATACCTTAGACTTTGAAAAGTTTTAAAGTGGCGCCTGTGACAGAAAAGTTGAAAGGAAACCGATTATGTTGGTATGGGCATGTGATGAGGTGGAACGAAAGGCGTATGACTAAGAGAGTGATGAATATAAATATTGATGCATGGAAGGGAAGAGAGAGACCAAAGAAAAGATGGATGGATTGTGTGAGAGATGATGTGAATGAAAAGGGTGTACAAATGATAGCGGGACGGATAATAGGGAAGATTGGAAGAAGAAAATATTTTGCACCGACCTCAACTCACTTGGGATAAGGACTGAAGAAGAAGATATATTTAGATTCTGTTCCATATAACATAAGACAAATAGGACTAACTTTAGCAAGGAAATCTATAGAAACAAACAACGTGTTTGCTTCCAGCAGGACTCAACACAGCGTAATGCTTTTATGAACATGTGGAGAAACTTGGTGTGGTGTTCCTCCAACCAAAGGGAGGATCCTCCAACCAGGCGGAGTCTTGTGCCTGGCGGGCTACTGCCCAACGGTTGATGTTGGGAGGTTGTATATATACTATCTGCGTGTTAAATCTTGATTGCGCGATGCAGGATAGTTCGCATGTGGCGAGATAGATGCCGCCACAAACATTAATTTATCAATCAAGGTGAACTAAAACTCAAAGCCTCGGAGACTACGTTAAACCATTGGTCCCGGTCGTCATACAAATACCTATGACTGTCGTTTCGGGTAGTCAAGGATATCGGCATTGCCCAGTAACTGGGTTGCGGAAGGTGATCCCAACATAGTTGGGGAAAGGCTTGGTAGAACAAGATGAGCATAATACTCTATTTTGAAAAATTATTTCAATAGACCTACGTGCCTTGGTGGTAGGGTTGCTATCACCTAAATGTCGACACCGGATAAAGGTTTCTTAAAACCCCGGACATTTAGTCGAAATCGGGATTTTTCACCGGATGCCCTTGAAAAAACTGCAAAAAAATATGTAAATAATTTCTATAATTTCTTATATAATTTTAATAGCCAAAATATAAGTTTGTGTAACATACTCTAAATTAACGCGTGGAACAATTGCTGCAATAGAAAACGAACAAAACTGCTAATGCCACGGGCGTCCGGGTTTCACCATGATATTTTTTGAGAACCTCCCCGGACGCCCCCGGACGCCCTCCTAAACTAGGACAAATCCGGGGAAACCCGGACGGATGGCAACCCTACTTGGTGGGCCACTTTTATCTTGTACATGAAATGAAGTACTTATAGCTGAAATATTTATGCCTCCAACACAAATCAATGTTAAGCCTGGCATCGACTACAGCCGAAACGCGTCGAATCGAGTCGAGTCGCATTTATTCCGTGTGAAAACGAATCGAGGCGAAACGATCAGTAATCGCGTCGTTAAAACAGAAATTCGCGTGACAAGCGATGCGCACGAGTGATGTGACTCGGCGCGTCTCGGCGCGTCTCGGCTCGTCGCTGATCAACGCAGTTTTATAGTGAATGTATAGAAAGCGAATTATTGCGATTCTATTCGACTCGACTCGGCGAGCCTAGTAGATGCCAGCCTTTACAGTTGTGTCAATCTAATAGGTCGGTTTTGACACCCGTCAAAATACTAGGAGTAATGTCAAAACTAGTAATAATTACTCCAATACATGGCGTTTAGTTTCATTACATGCGTGCGCGATGTTTAGATAAATAAGGCGACTTTCTTTAAAATCAAAGGCGTGCAACTTGTGTACACATTTATTTTGTGCTTTTATGTAAACGTCAAATCTGACCTATTACGTTGGTCGAACTGTAGTCTGTTTTCGTATCAAAAATATTATTCTAATAATACTCATACATAATCAGTCCATTACTGTCCCACTGTTGGGCACGAGCCTCTTCTCAGAATGAGAAGGATTTAGGGCCTAGTTCACCACGGTGGCCTGGTGCGGGTTGGCGTACTACACACATCATCAAGAACTTTATGGAGCCCTCTCAGGTGTACAGGTCTCCCGATGTTTTCCTTCACCGTTAACGCAAGTGATAATCGAATTCTGATCTGCACATGAATTCGAAAATTCAGAGGAGCAGGCCTGGTTCCAACTCGATCCCTCCTGCATAGCAACCGTTAAACTGCTAGCACCGCTAGACAAGAACGTCGTTTTTTTTTATTTTTTTTCCTTTAACTCCATACTTCTATATTTCTCTTTAGTGGCGATTTTTTTTTAATTATCTTTTATTCAAACCTTGTCCTGACAATAACGATCACACAAAAAAAAATATCTAATTTGGTGGAGTCGTTCGGAAGTTATGCGCGTACATACATTTCGGCGATTCATTTTTATTTATACAAGGTTAGTCAGAAAGGGGGTACTAATCCGAAAGGGTGTTAAAGTACGTATAATAATAAATAACTTTTGTTCTACCACTTTCCCCAGAACTCAATAGTTTATGAGAAATAGCTGTTCAAAAATTACAAAAAAAAAATATGCTAAAATCTATCTATCCTCAGCTATGATTAGCTGTGTTAAAATTTTAGGTCATATTTGGGGTCACGAATTAGAAGCTCCATTTTTTGAATTCGTAACTAAAGTAAGGACGAAGAATTTTTGAAAAAACTACAATAAAAATTATTTTACGTGGAAATAATAATTATCAAATTTTGAAATTTTAACACTTGCTTTAAAACCGTCATCAGTGATAATTTAAGTGGCCTGCAGATTAGTACCCCCTTTCCGACTAACCTTGTATAGATTCTAATAAGATACTACAAAAAAACCTTATCGTGAATAAATATGACCTTTAAAGATGTAATATGTTAGGTTCCTAGCACCGTTCCTTTTTACTTTTTTTTCGTACTTACATGAATAAGCACGTTATTTGTAAAGGTCTAAGGCTCTTACAGTACACGCCCATTTGATCGTGATAGATTGGTTGTGATTCCCGATGACCTTCGATCCTTACATTTTCGCACTCGTCTTTCAAGATCTTTTTTATTTGACCTAAAAATACCCTACGCAATAATAGGTAGGTCGTCTTGGGCATGTCGTATTGGTGCCAAATATTTGAACAATCTTTACCTGATAGGTATATATTTTTCTACGTGTATTATACCTACATTATAAAGTCAAGATTATATGTCCAGTAGTGTGATAGACTGTAGTGCATAGGTACTACTTTTATTAATATTCCGTTTATTCATTTTAAACATACATATAAATTATATTTTTAAATATATATCTTAAAAAAAACAATATACATCTATACATATAAAAGGAGAAGCTGACTGACTGACTGATCTATCAACGCACAGCCTAAACCGCTTGGGGTTAGAAAGTTGAAATTTTGACAGTAGGTTCCTTTTGTAACGTAGGCATCCACTAAGAAGGGATTTTTCGAAATTCTACCCCTAAGGGAGTTAAATAGGGGATGAAAGTTTGTATGGAAAATCGTCACTTAACGGGTTCAAAATTTCACGCAAGCGAAGCTGCGGGCGAAAGCTAGTTTTAAAATATAAAAAATAGTAGCCCACCGGCATTGGGAACAGGGTCCAAGCTGTTGGCAGTCAAGGCTCCAGAGAAAGGAACCTCCTTACTATGCGTGCCGTGTCATGGAGTACTGCTTTCTGTATCAAGCCCTTGATCCAGCCGCCCTACGAGAGCCTCATGAGGTGTTGATCGAGGCTCTTGGCTATTAGGCCATTCGCCGTAACGACTATCGGGACAATGACAGCTGAGTCCATATCCCACATGTCGACAACCTCGTGTGCTAAATCGAGATATTTAATTTGTTTATCTTTTGATTAATATTTGCATACAATTGGTATATAATAAAAAAGTAGTTAGTCATGTAAATATCACATTAAAATATGATTTAAGACCATAGTGTCAGCGATATTTATACAATTATAAACAGTAAAATTCTTTATTTTTATTACAATGAAGTATCAAAAACGGCGTTCATTGTAAAACATATTCGCGCTTGTATCTCTGCTAATACAGAACCAAATACCGCGATATTAGAATAGAATAGAATATACTTCATTGTACGCCAAAATTGTAACACAGTTCTTATACAACATCATATTATTATATTGATATTAGTGTTGATAGAATCAGAAAAATATGTTCTTTTGATCACTAAGTTTGATAATTAACTTTTAGGAATTAATTTCAAAAGTTAATTAATATAATAGTTGCTCTTGTTTGCCATCCACATATTGTAGGTATTTATTTATATATGAGTATTTTTATTGTATTGTATGAATTTTATGTAAGTTTATTGTATATTTTTATTCTTTTTGTAATGGTTATTTGTGTCTGTATATTTATCTGTTCATTTTGTTTTTGCATACTATTTTCTTATTTTAAATTCTCCCCTCACAGGTTTGCTGGGAGAGATTTCTTTAAGAAATAAGCAGTGCCTTTGTATGCTATGGTCCTGATTTATTTATCTTTTATTAAGTGTTGTGTGTACATGCATTATTAAATAAATAATAAACTAATGTTTTACACGTGCCAAGATCAAGTACAAAAAATAAACAGTGAGCTTTTCGAAGTACTTATAGAATATGAAGACAAACAATCGCTCGCGGCTTTGCCGATAGCCTGCACACTGTATAGAGTCGTTACAGTAATATCAGTTAGCCTATAAAACCTTACATCGTTGGAAATACTAAGTTGTTCATAATTTTCCAATATACAGATGCCCTGAGGAAGTTATAGAGTGCATGTTTAAGCCTATTAAGTAAAGCCTTTATTAACTTGACTCTCGATGGTCTAGTGGTCGCAAGCGTGACTGCTGAGTGTCCTGGGTTCGATCCCCAGGTCGGGTAAAGTGTTATTGGAATTTTTTGTATGGAATTTCTCACTACAAGTTTGGATTTGTGCCCGTTTAATGGCAATAGGCTCGCCCCCTATTACGTGGGATTTAAACATAATGGAGAAGTGAGCGTGTACTATACGCCAAGTACTACTACCATATCTATTTCTGCGGCCAAACATTATCGCTGTGTCTAGAAGAGATTGGGTGCCGGTTAAATTAGACCCATTACGCACTGTCGACTGGTCGTTGGAGACTTGGTCTCTCGGCGATCAAAACATAAGCATAGTCGCACGCGCGACCGGCGATCAAATGCGTAAACACCTATTTACCACTGACACTGACGCACACCACTTTGATACTAGTTTTTTGAAAGTTTTTTGCGTATTGAAACTGCTCAAATGGACACTGAGAGGATTGAGAAAAGTTAACAAGTGACACTAAAAAACGTTTTTCATTATTTTATACGAATCAAACGTCTGTCTTAGCAGCTCTGCCGTGAGGGCGACGGCCAACTTGGACTGCTATAGCCGCTCTGTCAGTAGTTGTAGTCCAAAAGCTAATGTCATGGCAGTCCTGTCCGTCAATGTGTTAACACATTCGAGTCCACCACACTTTTCATAGAGCTCATACGCCATCCCGCTATACATATTGCTAGTGGACCGTCCAGGAGGGTCCTCGGCATTACGTTTGCACTAAAGGTACTAGGCGGAACTGCACCGCAGCGGAACTGAGCGACACGACGCGTAATTTTTTGGTAAGCCGCACTTGAACTGCAGCGGCGCTACAAAAATATATTCAGTAGCTAGGCAACCTCTCAGCAAGATGAACGACGAAATGGATAATAACATGATTATTATTTCTTTGTTGTGCGAGGAAGAGGAAAGGATCGAGCAAGAACAGGCAAGAAAAAAGCAAAGAATATGGCTACATGACATATCAAACTCGCGATGTATTTTACGCTTTTGCCACGACTTAAGAAGGATCCAATAAGATTCCATACTTATTTTAGAATGTCTCAATCTCAATACAAATTCAATGAGTTATTACAAATTATGCAGCCGCATATACAAAGGATGGATACACTATTCCGAAAAGCGATAGGAGTGGAATGAAGTTTGTCGAACCGCACTCCGCGGCAGCGGAACTACACGTCGCGACAGGTTGCGACACTTTTGGTCAGTTGCTCAACTTTGCCGCGCAGTTCAGTTGCAGTGCAGTTCCGTTGTCGCTTAGTGCGTGTTGTCTCATATAATTTCATATAAAGAATATTTTGACGCGTCGTGTCGCTCAGTTCCGATGCGGTGCAGTTCCGCCCAGTGCGGTCCTACCTTAAGAGTGAACCCTCGAGGAGGGTTCCTGGCATTAGGTTAAAAACCGTAAAAATACACTACTACGTCGTAAAATAGGTGTTTGCTTGTTTCATGACGGTGCATGTTCCATGAAAAAATGAGCCCTCCACGAGGGCACCCGGCATGGCTAATGCGACTACAGGGTACCCTCCTGGAGGGCACCCTGCACTGAACGTGTTAAACATTAGAAAGTCACAGTCGCCGTCGACCAAGTCTCCGGCGACCAGTCGACAGTGCGTAATGGGTTTTACTGCAACTTTTTAACCTTGCCTCTAAGTTTGGCAATACATCAACAATCCTCTTGGGTTTATAGGTGTATATAGGCGGCTATAACCGCTTACCATCTGTTGGGTCGTCGGTGGCCAGTTTGCAAATCTAGTAAACACGACTAAATTTCAAGCCATAAAAACCAGTATAAGTTGATCTCACATTTTATGGGCTTTTCGTACAATGAGAGGTCAGCTTATACTGGATTGTTACGTAGCACAGTGTTGATAAAAAATACATTCATTAGCTAATCTAAAAGGATCTTAGAATCACTACTTGATAGATAATAATTTTATATCCAGTCTTAGACTATTTATTAGTTACGTATGCTAATAAGCAGCTGATACACAGACTAAATAACTAGGAAATAAACCTAACACTAATAGAACAGATGTCAAAGGTGTTCAATAAATTGGTCTAAGTATCAAACATAAAAGTAACAACTGCTTCCACTTAAATAATTATGTATTTATTTTTATACTGCACGTTAACTAAAGAAAGGCGTTCCCGTGAACCATCAATACTATAGCGTCCGTACATACTAAAATTATTAATATTCCGAACAAACACAAACAACAAAAAAAACTGATACGTAAAAACAACGCTTCTGTGCATGCGCACTTGTCTATCAATGTGGAAAACACGGCAACATAGCATTTTAACTTATCTACTATTTTGGTTTTAAACGTTCCGAATTGTTTTTTTTTTTTGGGATATTTTTTGCTTAATTTAGTATTTTTAATTTTATCTATTGATGATGTAGATTAACGGATTTAAGATAACACCCTTTGTTATTTTATAAACTTATTTAAGGTTATGATATGCACACAAATAATATTTACATAATTACAAATGAAAGTAGATATATACAAATAAAAAAAATATCCTAATAAAACTATAAACTAAAATAGGGCATCATCGCTGTCGACTGGTAACGTGCCCAGAAGGCTGGCAGCATTGCCACGTTGTATGGCAATGTTAATCCTTTGACCAAAATAGTGGCCAGCCTTCAGGTCACGGGTCGTGTCGACCAGCCGCCTTGCAATATCTATTAACCATAAAAACTGTAATATAAACTTATTATACTTTTCTATAATCCATTTAAGTCGCAACCCTTGTCTTTCTATACACTATTCGAGCTTTCATTCATATTTTTAAAAGGAATCATTCAACTTTGAATTAACAATGTCATACATCAAAATCAGCTGTTTAAGCCAGATGCAAGAACCGTTACATTACTACGTAGCTAGCATCTCGCTCATTCAGAAAATTCGAATTTTAAAATTTCGTGAATTCCCCGCCATTGGTCGGCGGCTGCGTGCGCAGGCGATTACGCATCGTAGGTAAGGGTAGGATGGGGTAGAATGGACACTTTGAATTCCGAATTATTCATAATTATCATAAGTATTTGTTATCTCAAAATATTTAACTATGTTATTAGAAAATTCAAAGCATTGTTCCTTGGAAAATCATTTTATCTTTAGTGCTAAAACTAAATATAAAAGCCAATTAAAGTAACTTTTTCTTTAGAGTAGTTTACGATAAAATAATCGTTTTAGTCATGGGTATAAAAATAACAAGACACTGAGTCAGCTTTTTATGTCAGTGTAAGTCATAAACATTGATTACAGGTATTTGTTACCACGATTGGTTGCACCTTATGGTCATAAACCATTTCCAATATCTATGATAGCTAGAGCATAAAATATAGACCCTATAATTTAAAATAAATTAATTTTACACTTGCCTTCAAAACGTGCTATAACATGTACTTGTAAAAAGGTAATAAAATATCAGTAGCAGTTATAAAAAAATAAATAAAAGCATGTGCAAATCTAATAACGATAGAAAATTAAAACTAGACAAAACATCATAATTTTATAAAAATAACACTAATAAACAAAGTCGATTACATCTAAGACAGCCCATATAATTTTATAGCTATACATTTATACAATAAACTAAAAGAAATGGCTGACTTAGCCTATTAGGCCGCGCCTCCTCTTTTCTACTCACACACATACAAATTGCACTTGTCAATTGACGCATGCGCACCTGGAGCAGGTGATCGTTCGCATCAGCTGTGAGACCGGCTTGTGCCAAGCAACTTATACCGAATATTTTGCTGTGAAGTCGGTTAAATGACCTAGTTTTGGATTGCTCAATAAATCCTTTTTTCTAAGGAATGTTTATTAATGAACAGAATAGAACGTGTCACCTCCGCAACACAATTAGGTACCTACTAGAACTACATGAAATTATTTTAAAAGAGTATCCATGGAGTTTTTTGGCGGCTCTTCTCCATAGGACCTACCTGTTTGGATCAGTGCACCAATTGTTGAAACGTTTCATAAGTGCATGTACTGTGCCTATGGCTGGTATTCCACTTAACGAATATCTTCGTCCAATATCGATGTCCAATATTTGATCAAATTTATTTTCTTTGAAATTCTTAATTAAAAACATCCAATTTCTTTGATCAAAATTAGGTAAATGCACAATTTCTTTGATCAAACGAACATTAGACAAATGTATTTGATAAGTGGAATACAATTCGAAATAAAAAAGTTTGGTTAAAAAAACCTGGTTGCATGACTTTCGGGCTTCTAACTACCTGTGTCGACTATTATGGGTATTCACAAAAAGCAGCCCGGACCGTTTGCTTTTTTTGTTTAAGTTTGCTTTGAGACCCAGAGAAGACAAAACGTTATAAAAATTTTCACCCATCCTAGTTACGACAAAATCAAAAGTTTTTATTTCACATAAACCATTACAGGCGCTTATGAAAAGTCGAATTTAGGTGCACGGTTCCAATTAGTCGTTTCCTATGGAGAAGAGCCGGCAAGAAACTCCATGGTTACTCTTTTAAAATCCATATCTTTAACAATTTGAGTGGGTGCAGTTATGACTTAGAATAGTTATGAGAGAGCAAAGTAGACTTAAGAGCAGGAACCACACAAAAAAATAAAATGAAAAATATGGTCACAAATTAACTAGGTATCCAGGCATCTAGCAAGTCTACAAAGCTCTCACATTTATAAAAGGTAAAAGGACGCTAAACTATATAAAACAACTGACATGGTTAATTGTCATCAAAACACATTATTTTCAATTATTATAAATATAATTATTTATTCAATTTTTAAAATGTTATCATCCTCATCTTTCAGCCGAAAGACGTCCACTGCTGGACATAAGCCTCCCCCAAACATCGCCACACTTTGTGCTATCTATGTTGGGGGGATTTTGCCATAATCGTCACGCTTGGCAGGCGGGTTGGCGATCGCAGTATGATTGTTAAAATACTCCGAGAACGCTGCTGCCCATCCTCTAGTGATCCCTTAGTCTCCTTTTACGACACCCATGGGAAGAGATGGGGTAGTGTTATTCTATACGACCGGCACCACACAGCACAATTTTTTAAAATATTATAGTTTTGCTATCAAGCCAACGGCCCATCGAGTCTCCCGCGACTCTAGTCACGAGTAGGCTGGTATCGTCCTCAGATCCACCTTCATGGAAGGTAAGCGTTCAACCGTTAGGATAATATCTCGCAAAACGAAAATAAAATACCTTTACACTAAAACTATCTTGAAAAGTAAATAAAATTCTATATACCTAGCACCAACCCTTTCAAAGTAATACGTAGCAATTATTGCTTTAATCGGTAAAGTAGCAACACTAGCGCCATCTGTCACGCGATGTGCAACACGTACTGTCAATCATTCACTACTATTAACGCGTCATTTAGCGCCTCTGTTTACCCCAGAACATTACCTATATGGTAGTTATACAGCTTTGACCACGCTATAAACAGTAGCAGACAAAAAATAACATATTTTATGCTATTATATTGACTAGCACCTGACTGTAAACGCAGAGAGGATCTCAGATACAGCACACGAATCCAAATAAGCCTTAGAAAGCCAGAGAGAAAATCGAAACATGGATTTACAAGAGAAGGCGTCGGTGCAGGCGATTCGGACTCACATCTAAAATCATCAAAGATCACAAGTCGATTGAACGCTGCTCTTGCGATTTTTTCCGCAGCGCGCGCGCCATTGTACAACATCATCTATACTAATATTATAAAGAGGTAGAATTTGTTTGTTTGTTTGTTTGTTTGTTTGTATGTAGGAGGTAATCTCCGAAACTACACATCCGATTTCAAAAATTCTTTCACCAGTAGGAAGCTACGTTATCCCTGAGTGCTATAGGCTATATTTTGGGATCAAAAAATTAGGGATCCATAAATTAACGCGAGCGAAGCCGCAGGCAAAAGCTAGTAGGGTATAAAACAATGATTTCACATCTGCTATTTTAAATCGCAAACGATTTCTTTTCGATTTAGAATGATTCCCCTGTACTCGTCTGGCTCTCACATACACACGACGGAAAACAGTAAACTGCTTGACACTGGACTTAAATGTGAGGGTGGTAGATAGCCTGACCGTATAGCTATAGATCCTACCACCAAGCGTGCTGGGTTTTGTATAATCTTACAACAACCATCTATTCCCAGCGTGCGGTGAGGAAGTTTCATATTCTAGTCGGACCCTACACGGGAAGATATGGATGCTATTGCATAATACTAAGATTAAGCATAGCATAATCAGTCTAGTATAGTCCCACAGACACCTTCTCAGTATAAAAAAAAGAATTTAGCCCTTAGCCCAGCACGCTGAACTGTTGTGTGTGCTTGCTGGCAGCTCTTGCTATGCTGAACTATGTACGTAACGTGTTCAATATTCTTATCAATATCACTATTGATATGTGGTGAAATGCAAATACGTAGCTATTGAAAAGTTTTGAGACCGAATTAGCTTAATGAACAGTTAATGATAGGTTAGTGAAATAACCTCTTATTGGTTATTTCATCAACATATCAATAAGTTTAGTTTGGACGACACGTTTGGTGCAGTGGCTGAGCGATTGGCTTCTGCGCTACGGGTCGTGGGTTCGATTCCCACACGGAACAAAAATTTGTATGGCCTACAGATAGTTGTTTCGGGTCTGGGCGTTTGTGTATGTGAGATTTGTGTCTGTAAACGCACCCACGATACAAGAGAAATCTTATTGTGGGGAAAGGTTGTACTAAAAAAAAAACCGAAACTATTGCCTAGATAAGCTAAATATGATCTTGAAACTTGTCACTATAATGACACTACAGGGTGTTAACGAAATCGTGTAATTCCTTCAAACCACGTGATCTACTGGTGAGACAGATTAACCCTAAATGGGAATTTCCGAAAACCAAACAAAAAAAATTCTAAATTCTTTTCTGTTTTTCCATTTCTGAGTCTTTTTAGAGCCTTGAGTTATCTGACTGCAAAGAGCGATATCGCGTTAGTCGTTCCTGCCAGCTGTGTCGCCGTAGTTTCATTAATTTATGCGTAGCAACGAAATGTTCACACAAATAAAATATTCTTTTGCAAAAAAAAATTTCTTATTTTTTTAATGAATCCTTTTTAGGTGGTTTAGATACGATCGGTAACAAAGACGCATGAAAAAAGTAATAATTTTATTTTTTATTTTTAATCAAGTTATATCCCGTGCGGTGACTGTCTACACCAGTAATAGATCATGTGGTTTTAAGGAATTACACGAATTCGTTAACACCCTGTATAGTAGGTACTATTCCATATTTGCTTACTTTTTGAGTTGTCGTGAAATGCAAATGCAATCTATTGAAAAGTTTAGAGACCGAATTAGCTTAATGAACAGTTAATGATACGTTGGTGAAATAGGTACCCCCTTAATATACCAAATTCCGTAACAAAACACTGACAAACTTAATACTTATTCAAAATACAATTTGAGTTTAACATTTTTAACATAATACAAGGCTCGCATCGCAGTGAAAGTGGCTATAATAAATTAAAACAATTATCCTGTTTTCGAGCAGCTGGTCAGTCGCTAGGCCTATGTAATTTGCCGCCGGGAATCGAACCTAGACCCAGCAGATGTCGTATTTAATATGTTAGTTTAGATTAGATTTTTTATGAGTTGTTTCGTGTTAGTTATTATTAGACGGGAATGCTTGTCAAGTTTAAAAACTTTGTGTTTGTATAGTACTTCGGTTTATTTTTTTAATGTTTATGGTTAGATGCAAATATTTTATGTACGACATATTAATGTTTTCTGTAGTAACACATACGTGTAAAGGAATTTTGAAAGTTGCCAGCAGCGATCGCTGATCGTAACGACCTAGATCGTGTGTCGTTTTTGACGGGTGTTGTAAGATTCAACAAAACCCAGCACGCTTGGTGGTAGGATCTATACGATCCGCCTGGCTAGCTACCACCTGAACACTAAAGTCCGGCGCTAAGCAGTTTACTGTGTTCCGTTGTGTGTATGTGAGAGCCAGACGGGTATAGGGGAATCTCTCTATATCTCTGTTACTTGGATTCGTGTGCTCCATCTTAGACCCTATCTGCGCTTATCATCAGGTGCGACTAGGGTCAAGCAAGACCAAGCAAAATAATAAAAAAAATGTATATTAGCCTGTAACTGTTCCACTGCTGGGCAAAGGCCTCTTCTCATACAAAGAAGGAACGAGCATTGATCACCACGCTTGCTTACTGCGGGTTGGTAACTTGAGACAATTAAGTCCAGGTTTCCTCACGATGGCGCGCAGTGCTCCGCGCGCGCCTCTCTGGAGGACGTGGAGTGAGGCCAAACAGAAGAAGAAGCCGGGCTAAAAAAAATAATTTTCCTCCACCGTATGTCAGTGGCTTCTTAAACTAAGAAAGTTCATTGAAAAAGTCTCATTGGTACATGCCTAGGTTTAAACCCGCAACCCGGTGCTTAACAAGCGGGTCTGTAACCTCCTGAAAAGCAGAACGTTTTTTTTTAGATAGTTTCACCCCGATAATTCAGCCCTCATCAAGCTGTCTCCCCCCCCCCTATGTCCACGCCAGCAACGCCCTAAGCCGAGGTCCAAGTCCCACTAGGGGTCGCCCTTAGTGCTGTTGTTGCAGGTAGTCATGATGTTAGTGTAGTACAAGTAGTTAGCTTAGGTTAAGTATTTTACTTCCCCCCATTGGCTGGAGACCCTTCAGGTCTCGCCAATAACTGCCCGGTTACGTAGAAACCGTCCCCTAGGACGACCTACTGCAGTCCAATAGGAAAAAAAAAAAAAAAAATTAGATAGTTGATGTCTGGACATTGATAGTTGATGTCTGGACATTGATAGTTGATGTCTGGACTTTGATCGTTGATGTCTCGACTCTGACAGTTGAATTGTCTGGACATTAATAGTTGATGTCTCGACACTGATTGTTGATGTCTGGAAATTGATAGTTGACGTCTGGACATTGATAGTTGATGTCCGGACATTGATAGTTGATGTCCCGACTCTGATAGTTGATGTCTGGACATTGATAGCTGATTTCTGGACTCTGATAGGTGAATTGTCTTGACACTGATAGTTGATGTCTGGACATTGATAGTCGATGTCAGGACATTGATAGTTGAAGTCGGGACATTGATAGTTGATGTCTGGTTATTGATAGTTGATGTCTGGACATTGATAGTTGATGTCTCGGTACTGTTAGTTGATGTCTCGATTCTGATAGTTGATGTCTGGACATTGATAGTCGATGTCTGGACATTGATAATTGATGTCTGGACATTGATAGTTGATGCCTTGACTCTGATAAATGATATCTGGGCATTGATAGTTGATGCCTCGACTCTGATAGTTGATGTCTCGACTCTGATAGTTGATGTCTCGAAACTGATACTTGATGTCTCGACACTGATGCTTGATGTCTGGACATTGATCGTTGATGTCTCGACTCTGATAGTTGACGTCTCGACACTGATAGTTGATGTCTAGACATTGATAGTTGATGTCTGGTCATTGATAGTTGATGCCTCGACTCTGATAAATGATATCTGGGCATTGATAGTTGATGCCTCGACTCTGATAGTTGATGTCTCGACTCTGATAGTTGATGTCTTGACACTGATACTTGATGTCTGGACATTGATAGTTGACGTTTCGACACTGATAGTTGATGTCTCGACACTGATAGTTGATGTCTGGACATTGATAGTTGATGTCTGGACATTGATAGTTGATGTCTGGACATTGATAGTTGATGCCTCGACTCTGATAAATGATATCTGGGCATTGATACTTGATGTCTGGACATTGTTAGTTGATGTCTCGACACTGATAGTTGACGTCTGGACATTGATAGTTGATGTCTGGACATTGATATTTGATGCCTCGACTCTGATAAATGATATCTGGGCATTGATAGTTGATGCCTCGACTCTGATAGTTGACGTCTTGACTCTGATAGTTGATGTCTCGAAACTGATAGTTGATGTCTCGACACTGATAGTTGATGTCTAGACATTGATAGCTGATGTCTGGACATTGATAGTTGATGTCCCGACTCTGATAGTTGATGTCTGGACATTGATAGTTGATGTCTGGACATTGATAGTTGATGTCTGGACATTGATATTTGATGCCTCGACTCTGATAAATGATATCTGGGCATTGATAGTTGATTTTTTTTTTTTTTTTTTTTTTTTTTTCTATTTGACTGCTGTAGGTCGTCCTAGGGGACGGTTTCTACGTAACCGGGCAGTTATTGGCGTGACCTAAAGGGTCTCCAGCCAATGGGGGGGAAGTAAAATACTTAACCTAAGCTAACTACTTGTACTACACTAACATCATGACTACCTGCAACAACAGCACTAAGGGCGACCCCTAGTGGGACTCGGACCTCGGCTTAGGGCGTTGCTGGCGTGGACATAGGGGGGGGAGACAGCTTGATGAGGGCTGAATTATCGGTGTGACTGCGGAGTCTGAAGAGACGACCGGCTCTACGACGGGAGAGCTCGGTGGATCGTGACCGGCGGCGGTGGGACGTCGCGACGGGCCTCGTCGGCGAGGACGATATGCCGGACGGCGGCGGACGTTGTGTATTGTGCTGGTCGATTGATAGTTGATGCCTCGACTCTGATAGTTGACGTCTTGACTCTGATAGTTGATGTCTCGACACTGATAGTTGATGTCTCGACACTGATAGTTGATGTCTAGACATTGATATTTGATGTCTGGACATTGATAGTTGATGTCCGGACTCTGATAGTTGATGTCTAGACATTGATAGTTGATGTCTCGATATTGATAGTTGATATCTCGACTCTGATAGTTGATGTCTGGACATTGACAGTCGATGTCTGGACATTGATAGTTGAAGTCGGGACATTGACAGTTGATGTCTCGACACTGATACTTGATGTCTGGACATTGATAGTTGACGTCTCGACACTGATAGTTGATGTCTCGGCACTGATAGTTGATGTCTGGACATTGATAGTTGATGCCTCGACTCTGATAGTTGATGTCTCGACTCTGATAGTTGATGTCTCGACACTGATAGTTGATGCCTCGACACTGATAGTTGATGTCTAGACATTGATAGATGATGTCTGGACATTGATAGTTGATGTCTGGACATTGATAGTTGATGTCCCGACTCTGATGGTTGATGTCTGGGCATTGATAGTTGATGCCTCGACTCTGATAGTTGATGTCTCGACTCTGATAGTTGAAGTCTCGACACTGATCTTGATGTCTGGACATTGATAGTTGATGTCTCGACACTGATAGTTGACGTCTGGACATTAATAGTTGATGTCTGGACATTGATATTTGATGCCTCAACTCTGATAAATGATATCTGGGCATTGATAGTTGATGCCTCGACTCTGATAGTTGATGTCTCGACTCTGATAGTTGATGTCTCGACATTGATGGTTGATGTCTCGACACTGATAGTTGATGTCTCGACACTGATAGTTGATGTCTAGACATTGATAGTTGATGTCTGGATATTGATAGTTGATGTCCCGACTCTGATAGTTGATGTCTCGACTTTGATAGTTGATGTCTCGACACTGATAGTTGATGTCTAGACATTGATAAATGATGTCTGGTCATTGATAGTTGATGCCTCGACTCTGATAAATGATATCTGGGCATTGATAGTCGATGCCTCGACTCTGATAGTTGATGTCTCAACTCTGATTGTTGATGTCTGGACATCGATAGTTGATGTCTCAATATTGATAGTCGATATTTGGGCATTGATATCGATGCCTCGACTCTGATAGTTGATGTCTGGACATTGATAGTTGATGTCTCGATATTGTTAGTTGATGTCTCGATATAGGTAGATGATGTCTCGACTCTGATAGTTGATGTCTGGACATTGGTAGTTGATAGCTCGATACTGTTAGTTGATGTCTCGACTCTGATAGTTGATGTCTCGACACTGATACTTGATGTCTGGACATTGATAGTAGATGTTCGACTCTGATAGTTGATGTCTCGACTCTGATAAATGATGTCTGGGCATTGATAGTTGATGCCTCGACTCTGATAGTTGATGTCTCGACTCTGATAGTTGAAGTCTCGACACTGATACTTGAAGTCTGGACATTGATAGTTGATGTCTCGACACTGATAGTTGATGTCTGGACATTGATAGTTGATGTCTGGACATTGATAGTTGATGCCTCGACTCTGATAAATGATACCTGGGCATTGATATTTGATGCCTTGACTCTGATAGTTGATGTCTCGACTCTGATAGTTGATGTCTAGACATTGATAGTTGATGTCTGGACATTGATAGTTGATGTCTGGACATTGATAGTTGATGCCTCGACTCTGATAAATGATATCTGGGCATTGATAGTTGATGCCTCGACTCTGATAGTTGATGTCTCGACTCTGATAGTTGATGTCTCGACACTGATAGTTGATGTCTCGACACTGATAGTTGATGTCTAGACATTGATAGATGATGTCTGGAGATTGATAGTTGATGTCTGGACATTGATAGTTGATGTCCCGACTCTGATGGTTGATGTCTGGGCATTGATAGTTGATGCCTCGACTCTGATAGTTGATGTCTCGACTCTGATAGTTGAAGTCTCGACACTGATACTTGATGTCTGGACATTGTTAGTTGATGTCTCGACACTGATAGTTGACGTCTGGACATTGAAAGTTGATGTCTGGACATTGATATTTGATGCCTCGACTCTGATAAATGATATCTGGGCATTGATAGTTGATGCCTCGACTCTGATAGTTGACGTCTTGACTCTGATAGTTGATGTCTCGAAACTGAAAGTTGATGTCTCGACACTGATAGTTGATGTCTAGACATTGATAGCTGATGTCTGGACATTGATAGTTGATGTCCCGACTCTGATAGTTGATGTCTGGACATTGATTGTTGATGTCTGGACATTGATAGTTGATGTCTGGACATTGATATTTGATGCCTCGACTCTGATAAATGATATCTGGGCATTGATAGTTGATGCCTCGACTCTGATAGTTGACGTCTTGACTCTGATAGTTGATGTCTCGACACTGATAGTTGATGTCTCGACACTGATAGTTGATGTCTCGACACTGATAGTCGAAGTCTGGACATTGATATTTGATGTCTAGACATTGATAGTTGATGTCTGGACATTGATAATTGATGTCACGACTCTGATAACTGATGTCTGGACATTGATAGTTGACGTCTCGACTCTGATAGTTGATGTCTGGACATTGATAGTTGAAGCCTCGACTCTGATAAATGATTTCTGGGCATTGATAGTTGATGTCTGGACATTGATAGTTGACGTCTCGACACTGATAGTTGATGTCTCGACACTGATAGTTGATATCTCGACTCTGATAGTTGATGTCTGGACATTGACAGTCGATGTCTGGACATTGATAGTTGAAGTCGGGACATTGATAGTTGATGTCTCGACACTGTCTCGACATTGATAGTTGATGTCTGGACATTGATAGTTGATGTCTTGATATTGTTAGTTGATGTTTCGATAGTGGTAGATGATGTCTCGACTCTGACAGTTGATGTCTGGACATTGATAGTTGATGTCTCGACACTGATAGTTGATGTCTGGACATTGATAGTTGATGTCTCGATACTGTTAGTTGATGTCTCGACATTGATAGTTGCTGTCTCGACTCTAATAGTTGATGTCTGGACATTGATAGTTGATGTCTTGATATTGTTAGTTGATGTTTCGATATTGGTAGATCATGTCTCGACTCTGACAGTTGATGTCTGGACATTGATAGTTGATGTCTTGATACATTTAGTTGACGTCTCGACACTGATAGTTGATGTCTGGACATTGATAGTTGATGTCTCGACACTGATAGTTGATGTCTGGACATTGATAGTTGATGTTTCGATACTGTTTGTTGATGTCTCAACATTGATAGTTGATGTCTCGACTCTGATAGTTGATGTCTGGACATTGATAGTTGATGTCTTGATATTGTTAGTTGATGTCTCGATATTGGTAGATGATGTCTCGACTCTGAAAGTTGATTTCTCGACACTGATACTTGATGTCTGGACACTGATAGTTGATGTCTCGACACTGATAGTTGATGTCTAGACATTGATAGTTGATGTCTCGACATTGATAGTTGATATCTCGACTCTGATAGTTGATGTCTGGACATTGACAGTCGATGTCTGGACATTGATAGTTGAAGTCGGGACATTGATAGTTGATGTCTCGACACTGATACTTGATGTCTGGACATTGAAAGTTGACGTCTCGACACTGATAGTTGATGTCTCGACACTGATATTTGATGTCTGGACATTGATAGTTGATGTCTGGACATTGATAGTTGATGTCTGGACATTGATAGTTGATGCCTCGACTCTGATAAATGATATCTGGGCCTTGATAGTTGACGCCTCGACTCTGATAGTTGATGTCTTGACTCTGATAGTTGATGTCTCGACACTGATAGTTGATGTCTCGACACTGATAGTTGATGTCTAGACATTGATAGTTGATGTCTGGACATTGATAGTTGATGTCCCGACTCTGATGGTTGATGTCTGGACATTGATAGTTGATGTCTGGACATTGATAGTTGAAGCCTCGACTCTGATAAATGATTTCTGGGCATTGATAGTTGATGTCTGGACATTGATAGTTGACGTCTCGACACTGATAGTTGATGTCTCGACACTGATAGTTGATATCTCGACTCTGATAGTTGATGTCTGGACATTGACAGTCGATGTCTGGACATTGATAGTTGAAGTCGGGACATTGATAGTTGATGTCTCGACACTGATACTTGATGTCTGGACATTGAAAGTTGACGTCTCGACACTGATAGTTGATGTCTAGACATTGATAGTTGATGTCTGGTCATTGATAGTTGATGCCTCGACTCTGATAAATGATATCTGGGCATTGATAGTTGATGCCTCGACTCTGATAGTTGATGTCTCGACTCTGATAGTTGATGTCTCGACACTGATACTTGATGTCTGGACATTGATAGTTTACGGCTCGACACTGATAGTTGATGTCTCGACACTGATAGTTGATGTCTGGACATTGATAGTTGATGTCTGGACATTGATAGTTGATGTCTGGACATTGATAGTTGATGCCTCGACTCTGATAAATGATATCTGGGCATTGAAAGTTGATGCCTCGACTCTGATAGTTGATGTCTCGACTCTGATAGTTGATGTCTGGACATTGATAGTTGATGTCTGGACATTGATAGTTGATGTCTGGACATTGATAGTTGATGCCTCGACTCTGATAAATGATACCTGGGCATTGATAGTTGATGTCTCGACTCTGATAGTTGATGTCTCGACACTGATACTTGATGTCTGGACATTGATAGTTGATGTCTCGACACTGATAGTTGATGTCTCGACACTGATAGTCGAAGTCTGGACATTGATATTTGATGTCTAGACATTGATAGTTGATGTCTGGACATTGATAATTGATGTCACGACTCTGATAACTGATGTCTGGACATTGATAGTTGACGTCTCGACTCTGATAGTTGATGTCTGGACATTGATAGTTGACGTCTCGACACTGATAGTTGATGTCTCGACACTGATAGTTGATATCTCGACTCTGATAGTTGATGTCTGGACATTGACAGTCGATGTCTGGACATTGATAGTTGAAGTCGGGACATTAATAGTTGATGTCTCGACACTGTCTCGACATTGATAGTTGATGTCTCGACTTTGATAGTTGATGTCTCGACACTGATAGTTGATGTCTAGACATTGATAGTTGATGTCTGGTCATTGATAGTTGATGCCTCGACTCTGATAAATGATATCTGGGCATTGATAGTTGATGCCTCGACTCTGATAGTTGATGTCTCGACTCTGATAGTTGATGTCTCGACACTGATACTTGATGTCTGGACATTGATAGTTGATGTCTGGACATTGATAGTTGATGCTTCGACTCTGATAAATGATATCTGGGCATTGATAGTTGATGCCTCGACTCTGATAGTTGATGTCTCGACTCTGATAACTGATGTCTCGACACTGATACTTGATGTCTGGACATTGATAGTTGATGTCTCGACACTGATAGTTGATGTCTAGACACTGATAGGCGAAGTCTGGACATTGATATTTGATGTCTAGACATTGACAGTTGATGTCTGGACATTGATAATTGATGTCACGACTCTGATAATTGATGTCTGGACATTGATAGTTGATGTCTCGACTCTGATAGTTGATGTCTGGACATTGATAGTTGATGTCTGGACATTGATAGTTGATGTCTGGACATTGATAGTTGATGCCTCG
This sequence comes from Amphipyra tragopoginis, assembly GCA_905220435.1. NCBI lineage: Eukaryota > Metazoa > Arthropoda > Insecta > Lepidoptera > Noctuidae > Amphipyra > Amphipyra tragopoginis. The sequence continues at coordinate 1,185,045 of HG992010.1, read as the reverse complement.
ACTCTGATAAATGATACCTGGACATTGATAGTTGATGCCTCGACTCTGATAGTTGATGTCTCGACTCTGGTAGTTGACGTCTGGACATTGATAGTTGATGTCTCGATTCTGACAGTTGAATTGTCTGGACATTAATAGTTGATGTCTCGACACTGATATTTGATGTCTGGACATTGATAGTTGACGTCTGGATATTGATAGTTGATGTCCCGACACTGATAAATGATGTCTGGGCATTGATAGTTTATGCCTCGACTCTGATAGTTGTTGTCTCGACTCTGATAGTTGATGTCTCGACACTGATAGTTGATGTCTCGACACTCATAGTTGATGTCTAGACATTGATAGATGATGTCTGGACATTGATAGTTAATGTCTGGACATTGATAGTTGATGTCTAGACATTGATAGTTGATGTCTGGACATTGATAGTTGATGTCCCGACTCTGATAGTTGATGTCTGGACATTGATAATTGATGTTTGGACATTGATAGTTGATGTCCCGACTCTGATAGTTGATGTCTCGACTTGTATAGTTGATGTCTCGACACTGATAGTTGATGTCTAGACATTGATAGTTGATGTCTGGTCATTGATAGTTGATGCCTCGACTCTGATAAATGATATCTGGGCATTGATATTTGATGCCTCGACTCTGATAGTTGATGTCTCGACTCTGATAGTTGATGTCTCGACTCTGATAAATGATATCTGGGCATTGATATTTGATGCCTTGACTCTGATAGTTGATGTCTCGACTCTGATAGTTGATGTCTCGACACTGACAGTTGATGTCTCGACACTGATAGTTGATGTCTAGACATTGATAGTTGATGTCTCGACTCTGATAGTTGATGTCTCGATATTGTTAGTTGATGTCTCGACATTGATAGTTGCTGTCTCGACTCTAATAGTTGATGTCTGGACATTGATAGTTGATGTCTTGATATTGTTAGTTGATGTTTCGATATTGGTAGATCATGTCTCGACTCTGACAGTTGATGTCTGGACATTGATAGTTGATGTCTTGATACATTTAGTTGACGTCTCGACACTGATAGTTGATGTCTGGACATTGATAGTTGATGTCTCGACTCTGATAGTTGATGTCTGGACATTGATAGTTGATGTCTAGACATTGATAGTTGATGTCTCGACATTGATAGTTGATATCTCGACTCTGATAGTTGATGTCTGGACATTGACAGTCGATGTCTGGACATTGATAGTTGAAGTCGGGACATTGATAGTTGATGTCTCGACACTGATACTTGATGTCTGGACATTGATAGTTGACGTCTCGACACTGATAGTTGATGTCTCGACACTGATATTTGATGTCTGGACATTGATAGTTGATGTCTGGCCATTGATAGTTGATGTCTGGACATTGATAGTTGATGCCTCGACTCTGATAAATGATATCTGGGCCTTGATAGTTGACGCCTCGACTCTGATAGTTGATGTCTTGACTCTGATAGTTGATGTCTCGACACTGATAGTTGATGTCTCGACACTGATAGTTGATGTCTAGACATTGATAGTTGATGTCTGGACATTGATAGTTGATGTCCCGACTCTGATGGTTGATGTCTGGACATTGATAGTTGATGTCTGGACATTGATAGTTGAAGCCTCGACTCTGATAAATGATTTCTGGGCATTGATAGTTGATGTCTGGACATTGATAGTTGATGTCTGGACATTGATAGTTGATGCCTCGACTCTGATAAATGATACCTGGGCATTGATATTTGATGCCTTGACTCTGATAGTTGATGTCTCGACTCTGATAGTTGATGTCTAGACATTGATAGTTGATGTCTGGACATTGATAGTTGATGTCTGGACATTGATAGTTGACGTCTCGACACTGATAGTTGATGTCTCGACACTGATAGTTGATATCTCGACTCTGATAGTTGATGTCTGGACATTGATAGTTGATGTCTCGACACTGATAGTTGATGTCTGGACATTGATAGTTGATGTCTCGATACTGTTAGTTGATGTCTCGACATTGATAGTTGCTGTCTCGACTCTAATAGTTGATGTCTGGACATTGATAGTTGATGTCTTGATATTGTTAGTTGATGTTTCGATATTGGTAGATCATGTCTCGACTCTGACAGTTGATGTCTGGACATTGATAGTTGATGTCTTGATACATTTAGTTGACGTCTCGACACTGATAGTTGATGTCTGGACATTGATAGTTGATGTCTCGACACTGATAGTTGATGTCTGGACATTGATAGTTGATGTTTCGATACTGTTTGTTGATGTCTCAACATTGATAGTTGATGTCTCGACTCTGATAGTTGATGTCTAGACATTGATAGTTGATGTCTCGACATTGATAGTTGATATCTCGACTCTGATAGTTGATGTCTGGACATTGACAGTCGATGTCTGGACATTGATAGTTGAAGTCGGGACATTGATAGTTGATGTCTCGACACTGATACTTGATGTCTGGACATTGAAAGTTGACGTCTCGACACTGATAGTTGATGTCTCGACACTGATATTTGATGTCTGGACATTGATAGTTGATGTCTGGACATTGATAGTTGATGTCTGGACATTGATAGTTGATGCCTCGACTCTGATAAATGATATCTGGGCCTTGATAGTTGACGCCTCGACTCTGATAGTTGATGTCTTGACTCTGATAGTTGATGTCTCGACACTGATAGTTGATGTCTCGACACTGATAGTTGATGTCTAGACATTGATAGTTGATGTCTGGACATTGATAGTTGATGTCCCGACTCTGATGGTTGATGTCTGGACATTGATAGTTGATGTCTGGACATTGATAGTTGAAGCCTCGACTCTGATAAATGATTTCTGGGCATTGATAGTTGATGTCTGGACATTGATAGTTGACGTCTCGACACTGATAGTTGATGTCTCGACACTGATAGTTGATATCTCGACTCTGATAGTTGATGTCTGGACATTGACAGTCGATGTCTGGACATTGATAGTTGAAGTCGGGACATTAATAGTTGATGTCTCGACACTGTCTCGACATTGATAGTTGATGTCTCGACTTTGATAGTTGATGTCTCGACACTGATAGTTGATGTCTAGACATTGATAGTTGATGTCTGGTCATTGATAGTTGATGCCTCGACTCTGATAAATGATATCTGGGCATTGATAGTTGATGCCTCGACTCTGATAGTTGATGTCTCGACTCTGATAGTTGATGTCTCGACACTGATACTTGATGTCTGGACATTGATAGTTGATGTCTGGACATTGATAGTTGATGCTTCGACTCTGATAAATGATATCTGGGCATTGATAGTTGATGCCTCGACTCTGATAGTTGATGTCTCGACTCTGATAACTGATGTCTCGACACTGATACTTGATGTCTGGACATTGATAGTTGATGTCTCGACACTGATAGTTGATGTCTAGACACTGATAGTCGAAGTCTGGACATTGATATTTGATGTCTAGACATTGACAGTTGATGTCTGGACATTGATAATTGATGTCACGACTCTGATAATTGATGTCTGGACATTGATAGTTGATGTCTCGACTCTGATAGTTGATGTCTGGACATTGATAGTTGATGTCTGGACATTGATAGTTGATGTCTGGACATTGATAGTTGATGCCTCGACTCTGATAAATGATACCTGGACATTGATAGTTGATGCCTCGACTCTGATAGTTGATGTCTCGACTCTGGTAGTTGACGTCTGGACATTGATAGTTGATGTCTCGATTCTGACAGTTGAATTGTCTGGACATTAATAGTTGATGTCTCGACACTGATATTTGATGTCTGGACATTGATAGTTGACGTCTGGATATTGATAGTTGATGTCCCGACACTGATAAATGATGTCTGGGCATTGATAGTTTATGCCTCGACTCTGATAGTTGTTGTCTCGACTCTGATAGTTGATGTCTCGACACTGATAGTTGATGTCTCGACACTCATAGTTGATGTCTAGACATTGATAGATGATGTCTGGACATTGATAGTTAATGTCTGGACATTGATAGTTGATGTCTAGACATTGATAGTTGATGTCTGGACATTGATAGTTGATGTCCCGACTCTGATAGTTGATGTCTGGACATTGATAATTGATGTCTGGACATTGATAGTTGATGTCCCGACTCTGATAGTTGATGTCTCGACTTGTATAGTTGATGTCTCGACACTGATAGTTGATGTCTAGACATTGATAGTTGATGTCTGGTCATTGATAGTTGATGCCTCGACTCTGATAAATGATATCTGGGCATTGATAGTTGATGCCTCGACTCTGATAGTTGATGTCTCAACTCTGATTGTTGATGTCTGGACATTGATAGTTGATGTCTCGATATTGATAGTCGATATTTGGGCATTGATATTGATGCCTCGACTCTGATAGTTGATGTCTGGACATTGATAGTTGATGTCTCGATATTGTTAGTTGATGTCTCGATATAGGTAGATGATGTCTCGACTCTGATAGTTGATGTCTGGACATTGGTAGTTGATAGCTCGATACTGTTAGTTGATATCTCAACTCTGATAGTTGATGTCTCGACACTGATACTTGATGTCTGGACATTGATAGTTGACGTCTCGACACTGATAGTTGATGTCTCGACACTGATATTTGATGTCTGGACATTGATAGTTGATGTCTGGCCATTGATAGTTGATGTCTGGACATTGATAGTTGATGCCTCGACTCTGATAAATGATATCTGGGCCTTGATAGTTGACGCCTCGACTCTGATAGTTGATGTCTTGACTCTGATAGTTGATGTCTCGACACTGATAGTTGATGTCTCGACACTGATAGTTGATGTCTAGACATTGATAGTTGATGTCTGGACATTGATAGTTGATGTCCCGACTCTGATGGTTGATGTCTGGACATTGATAGTTGATGTCTGGACATTGATAGTTGAAGCCTCGACTCTGATAAATGATTTCTGGGCATTGATAGTTGATGTCTGGACATTGATAGTTGATGTGTCGACTCTGATAGTTGAAGTCTCGACACTGATACTTGATGTCTGGACATTGATAGTTGATGTCTCGACACTGATAGTTGATGTCTGGACATTGATAGTTGATGTCTGGACATTGATAGTTGATGCCTCGACTCTGATAAATGATATCTGGGCATTGATAGTTGATGCCTCGTCTCTGATAGTTGATGTCTCGACTCTGATAGTTGATATCTCGACACTGATAGTTTATGTCTTGACACTGATAGTTGATGTCTAGACATTGATAGTTGATGTCTGGACATTGATAGTTGATGTCCCGACTCTGATAGTTGATGTCTGGACATTGATAGTTGATGTCTGGACATTGATAGTTGATGTCTGGACATTGATAGTTGATGTCTGGACATTGATAGTTGATGCCTTGACTCTGATAAATGATACCTGGGCATTGATAGTTGATGCCTCGACTCTGATAGTTGATGTCTCGACTCTGATAGTTGATGTCTCGACCCTGATACTTGATGTCTGGACATTGATAGTTGATATCTCGACACTGATGGTTGATGTCTCGACACTGATAGTTGATGTCTAGACATTGATAGTTGATGTCTGGACATTGATAGTTGATGTCTGGACATTGATAGTTGATGTCTGGACATTGATAGTTGATGTCTCGACACTGATAGTTGATGTCTCGACACTGATAGTTGATGTCTAGACATTGAAAGATTATGTCTGGACATTGATAGTTGATATCCCGACTCTGATAGTTGATGTCTGGACATTGATAGTTGATGTCCCGACTCTGATATTTGAATTCTGGACATTGATAGTTGATGTCTGGACATTGATAGTTGATGCCTCGACTCTGATAAATGATATCTGGGCTTTGATAGTTGATACCTCGACTCTTATAGTTGAAGTCTCGACTCTGATAGTTAATGTCTCGACACTGATACTTGATGTCTCGACACTGATAGTTGATGTCTAGACATTGATAGTTGATGTCTGGACATTGATAGTTGATGTCCCGACTCTGATAGTTGATGTCTATACATTGACAGTTGATGTCTGGACATTGATAGTTGATGTCTGGACATTGATAGTTGATGTCCCGACTCTGATAGCTGATGTCTGGACATTGATAGTTGATGTCTGGACATTGATAGTTGATGTCTGGACATTGATAGTTGATGCTTCGACTCTGATAAATGATATCTGGGCATTGATAGTTGATGCCTCGACTCTGATAGTTGATGTCTCGACTCTGATAGTTGATGTCTCGACACTGATACTTGATGTCTGGACATTGATAGTTGATGTCTCGACACTGATAGTTGATGTCTCGACACTGATAGTCGAAGTCTGGACATTGATATTTGATGTCTAGACATTGATAGTTGATGTCTGGACATTGATAATTGATGTCACGACTCTGATAATTGATGTCTGGACATTGATAGTTGATGTCTCGACTCTGATAGTTGATGTCTGGACATTGATAGTTGATGTCTGGACATTGATAGTTGATGTCTGGACATTGATAGTTGATGCCTCGACTCTGATAAATGATACCTGGACATTGATAGTTGATGCCTCGACTCTGATAGTTGATGTCTCGACTCTGGTAGTTGACGTCTGGACATTGATAGTTGATGTCTCGATTCTGACAGTTGAATTGTCTGGACATTAATAGTTGATGTCTCGACACTGATATTTGATGTCTGGACATTGATAGTTGACGTCTGGATATTGATAGTTGATGTCCCGACACTGATAAATGATGTCTGGGCATTGATAGTTTATGCCTCGACTCTGATAGTTGTTGTCTCGACTCTGATAGTTGATGTCTCGACACTGATACTTGATGTCTCGACACTCATAGTTGATGTCTAGACATTGATAGATGATGTCTGGACATTGATAGTTAATGTCTGGACATTGATAGTTGATGTCTAGACATTGATAGTTGATGTCTGGACATTGATAGTTGATGTCCCGACTCTGATAGTTGATGTCTGGACATTGATAATTGATGTCTGGACATTGATAGTTGATGTCCCGACTCTGATAGTTGATGTCTCGACTTGTATAGTTGATGTCTCGACACTGATAGTTGCTGTCTAGACATTGATAGTTGATGTCTGGTCATTGATAGTTGATGGCTCGACTCTGATAAATGATATCTGGGCATTGGTAGTTGATGCCTCGACTCTGATAGTTGATGTCTCAACTCTGATTGTTGATGTCTGGACATTGATAGTTGATGTCTCGATATTGATAGTCGATATTTGGGCATTGATATTGATGCCTCGACTCTGATAGTTGATGTCTGGACATTGATAGTTGATGTCTCGATATTGTTAGTTGATGTCTCGATATAGGTAGATGATGTCTCGACTCTGATAGTTGATGTCTGGACATTGGTAGTTGATAGCTCGATACTGTTAGTTGATATCTCAACTCTGATAGTTGATGTCTCGACACTGATACTTGATGTCTGGACATTGATAGTTGATGTCTCGACACTGACGGTTGATGTCTCGATACTGATAGCTGACGTCGATTAATCGACGTTCAAAAAGAACTAAGTCATTCTAGTCTATATTGAATAAATGAGTTTTGAGTTTGAGTTTGATGTCTCGACATTGATAGTTGATGTCTCGACATTGATAGTTGATGTTCCGACTCTGATAGTTGATGTCTGGTCATTGATATCTCGACTCTGATAAATGATATCTGGGCATTTATAGTTGATGCCTCGACTCTGATAGTTGATGTCTGGACATTGATAGTTGATGTCTCGACTCTGATTGTTGATGTCTAGACATTGATAGTTGATGTCTGGACATTGATAGTTGATGTCCCGACTCTGATAGTTGATGTCTGGACATTGATAGTTGATGTCTGGACATTGATAGTTGATGTCTGGACATTGATAGTTGATGCCTCGACTCTGATAAATGATACCTGGGCATTGATATTTGATGCCTTGACTCTGATAGTTGATGTCTCGACTCTGATAGTTGATGTCTCGGCTCTGATAGTTGATGTCTCGACACTGATAGTTGATGTCTGGACATTGATAGTTGATGTCTCGATATTGTTAGTTGATGTCTGGACATTGATCGTTGATGTCTTGATATTGTTAGTTGATATCTCGATATTGGTAGATGATGTCTCGACTCTGATAGTTGATGTCTGGACATTGAAAGTTGATGTCTCGACACTGATAGTTGATATCTAGACTTTGATAGTTGATGTCTCGACATTGATAGTTGATTTCCCGACTCTGATAGTTGATGTCTAGACATTAATAGTTGATGTCTGGACTTTGATAGTTGATGTCTCGACTCTGGTAGTTGACGTCTGGACATTGATAGTTGATGTCTATACATAGATAGCTTACGTCTAGACACTGGTAGTTGATGTCACAACACTGCCAGTTGACGTCTCGAGACTGATAGTTGAAGATACGACACTGATAGTTTATGTCTGTTGAATTATATTTCATTTATGCAAAAATTAATTTATAATTAAGTATAAATTATTTAGTTTATTTTCCATCAACAAATTATAATATCGAATGTAAAACAGTTTAAAAAGTAAATCAATACGCAACCAATTTTGACAGTCTATAAAACAATATTATTTCGTAATCTGTCATCGTCGTCACTCTGTCTCTGACTAGTATATAGTTATCTGTGCTCTGTCTACCGAACTCGTAGCGAACAGACGTATATCAGATTACAAGTGTAATTAAAATAAACGTTATTGTTCAATTCAAAGTTTGTTTCTATTTCAGACTCCTTAACTTCTAATAATGTCTCGACACTGAAAGTAGATGTCTCGACATGGATAGTTGATGTCTAGACACTGATAGTTGATGTCTTGATACTGATAGTTGATGATACGACACTAATAGTTGATGTCTCGACACTGATGGTTGATGTCTAGACATGGATAGTTGATGTCTCGGCAAGGATATTTGATGTCTCGACACTGATACTTGATGTCTCGATACTGAAAGTAGATTTCTCGACATGGATAGTTGATGTCTCGACATTGATAGTTGTTGTGTAGACATGGATAGTTGATGTCTCGATACGGATAGCTGATGTCTCGATACTGATAGCTGACGTCTAGACACTGATAGTTGATGTCTCGATACTGACAGTTGATGTCTTGATACTGATAGTTGAAGACACGACACTGACAGTTGGTGTCTAGACACTGATTGTTGATGTCTCGACACTGGTGGTTGATGTCTAGACATGGATAGTTGATGTCTCGGCAAGGATGTTTGATGTCTCGACACTGATAGTTGATGTCTTGACACTGAAAGTAGACGTCTCGACGTGGATAGTTGATGTCTAGACACTGATAGTTGATGTCTCGACACTGATAGTTGATGTCTCGATACTGATAGTTGATGTCTCGATACTGATAGTTGATGACACGACATGGGTAGTTGATGTCTAGACATGGAACTGTCCATCCATCAACTATGATTTCTCGACGTGGATAGTTGATGTCTCGACACTGATAGTTGATGTCTCGATACTGATAGTTGATGACACGACACTGATAGTAGATGTCTCAACATGGATAGTTGATGCGTATACATGGATAGTTGATGTGTAGATATGATGATGTGTAGAAGTCCTATAAGAGAATATCCGACGGGAATGCGAGAACCTATCGCCGGAAGTTCTGACACAAGTGATGGAAACTGCTATAAAACGAGCCCGTATGGTATCAATTCTGATGGCGGCCACTTGACCGATCCGACCGAAAAAAATCTAATACATTAAATAAACATAATCCACAAGTAGAACCAAACAATTTCATTCCTAAAAAAAATTACAGCAAAACAACATTGGGTGATTACTTTTGCCCCACCTTGTACAATAGAATAGAATTTTTTACGCGTCTAAATAAGGTTCGGTTTCGGTTTCGGCCGAAACTGAGACTGGCGCCGAAGATTCGGTTTCGGTTTCTGTTTCGGCTAAAAATCCTGTTTCGGTCGGACACTAATTTATGATGATTCAGCCGAAAGACGTCCACTGCTGAACATAGGCCTCCCCCAATAGGGCGAGGCCCATGTTTTAATTTGAATCGGTTTTTATACATATACTAAAAATAGTGTTATACAAGGTAAGTCACAAAGGGGGTACTAATCCGAAAGGTTGTTAAAGTATCTACAACGTTATTTTTAGTATGTACAAAAACCGAGACACCTCAACAAGATTTTCATCAGAACTGCCGGAATATGTGTTTTTTTTTTAAAAAATCTCCAAGTTACACCGTAGTTTGAAAAATGAGGTGTAAAAAATATATCAATCGATTCTCCTAGTGAAGTGATTCTGAACAAACTAATTTCAGGTTTAGTATATAGTAAAACCAAGCTTGTATAATAATTAACAACTTTTGTTTTACCACATTCCCCAAGAGTTAACAGAAAAGCTGTTCAACGATTTCATAAAAAATACGCTAAAAGCTATCTATCCTCAGCTGTTTCCATTCAGGTCATACATATTTGGAGTCACAGATAGCGCTCCATTGGAGCTCCATTTTCTGAATTCGTAACTAAAGCAGGGATGAAGAATTTTTGGAAAAAGTAAAATCAAAATCATTTTTCATGGAAATAAAAATTCAAATTTTAACCCTTTCTTTAAAACAGTCATCAATGATACTTTAAGTAGCACACGGATTAGTACTCCCTTTCCGACTAACCTTGTATATTGAACTCATAAGGTAAGTACCTACATAAAGCAAGTTCTTCCTCTTCTTCTATCACAAAATCGGGTCCAAAATGATAAATTACTCTCTTAATCGAAGCGGCGATATTTCAACTTACAAACTCGATCGGTTATAAGTTCGAACCCGACCCCCGAACTATTTAACCCTTTACATTTAACGTGAGGGTTTAGCGGTATTAGTAACGCATCACAAGTTAACAGCGATCTTTATCTTGCTCTGTAATTAATCTTTAATTACTGTAGTTAAAATTCTAAGCAGATAGTTAGACTTTAAGGCTATAAAACAAATGAGGCTTATTTGAATATGGACTGTTAAATGGTTAATTAAGTCCATCGTAATAGCCGATTATTTTAATTTCTGAAAACGAATAGTTGTCGTTTCTAATTGGACTGTGTTTTTTATAGACTATGTATAACATAACATAATCAGCCCATTAGGGTACCTTTCCACCAGAGATGTGCTACGCAGCTATGCTGCGATAATGTAAAAGCTAAGCTACGAAACTATGTGACCGTTTCCACTGATGCTAAGCTATGTAGCGGAGCGAGTAAGATGCGCATCTCGAGCTATGCGACGTATCGACAATAGGGAAGTCACGAGGAGCGGCGAACATAGCTACACCACTCGCGACCATCCATAGCACGCATCCATAGCACGCATCCATAGCACGCATCCTTCCATATAAAAAAACGTAGCTTAGCTGAATCAGTTTCCACCAGAGATGTGCTATGCAACGTTGCTATGGGTGCGTTTGATATCCACCAATCATATTCGTTGGTCTACATAGCATAGCACCGGTGGAAACAGATTCAACTAAGCTACGTTTGTTATATGGAAGGATGCGTCTTGTGGATGTGGTCGCAAGCGTGACTGCTGAGCGTGAGGTGCTGGGTTCGATCCCCAGGTCGCGCAAAGTGTTATTGGGTTTCTCCGTCAGGAATTGCTTAGTAGCAGCTTGGAGTCTGGATTTGTGCCCGGTTGATGGCAATAGGCTCGCCCCCTATTACACGGGACATAAACATAATGGTGAAATGTGGGTGTACTTTACACCTCTGCCTAACCCTTCGGGGAATACAGGCGTGATGTTATGTTTATGAACTCTATTACGAGCAACTCTAGGCAAATACTCTTTTTAGTTTCTAATTCTTCTCTCGTGTCAACACGAGCTATACAAAAATAGCTCATGCTGTGGTGATTAGCCAGTCAGCAAGGTTGGTAGCGGGGATGACTGCCCAGGGTGCGCCGGACGTACTTAAGTATCGTCACTCGTGGAGGCTCTTTTCACGCACCCTAGTTTCTAGTAGTAACTAATTATTAATTGGGTATTCTACTCATTATGCAGATATTATGAGTTTATTCAATTTCAAACTACGAAGTCTTTTAATACCTTTTTATGATCATTATGTTCGATTAAAAAATCCCTACACAAGTACGTTTAGTAAATAAATCGAATACAAAAAATATTAAGGGCAATTAGTAGAAAACAGAGTAAGTGAGTTTTAATATAAAAAAAAGATTGTGGCCATGAAACCAGAGATATTTATTTCATATAATCATGCATTGCCAACTACGATCACAATAATATAAGAATTTAGTTAGTTTTATATTACCTATTGTATCTATATAAAATGTCGTTGATTACGTATTTAATTTGTTTATTAAAAGTGTGTTAAATAGTTTTGATCAGAAGCACTGATTAAAAAATGATGTTATTCGTGTTTGTATAGTACCTACTTTTATTTGTCTTCCTAACTTTTAATATTTGTCATTGGCAAAATGACTCAGGCTACAATTGCAACAGGAGAAAAAAAACTTCAGAACACCAAATAAATCGCGATTCAGGTTCCGGACTGGAGCATGATCTAAATGTTCTCCTTGCGTAAGGAATAGCTACCAAATAGATACACGTGGTTGCCTACATAGTACGAGTAAGTACCTAACTTAATTGTAATAACTAACACGAACTATACCAAACACTGAAGTCATGTAAAAGGAGATTAAAATCACCATCGCAGTATAAATGTCAAATGTGAATGGTGCTATCCATCCACTGTCAATTTCCTCTCTCAACAAAGAAATTATCATGTTTTTAAACTTTCGCGATTTGTACACATAATACAAATACTGACTCGGGAATAATCAGTCAAACGTCGGGATAAAGAGGTAATTGTATCTTTAAATATTCTACGCGAATAGACCCGAAACAATAATTTCATTAAAAAAAAACTTAAACTTTAAAATCTTTGATGTAAAATCAACTTGTCTAGAACACCGCCGTTTTAATGGCCACACCTAATATTCGTTCCGGAAATTATTTCATCGAGATTACCACTTATTCTCGAGTACTATCAGAGAGCCCTCCTCGTTCTGTTTGCTTCATTTTTCCGTTCATCGTATTAATTTCTTAAATTTTAACAATCGCTTACCCGAGAGCTTTGTCTTGTGTATTCGATAAGTGTTTTTTTTTAGTCATTATGAGAGTACATTTTTAAACTGCCGATCTTTCTGACAGCGTGCAATCCACTGTACAAGGTTAGTTGGAAAGGGGGTACTAACTGCGGGCCACTTAAATCATCACTGATGACTGTGTCCATTAAAAAGTGTGTGTGTACATTAAAAAAAACGATAATTTTTATTTCCATACAAAACGATTATTATAGAATAGAATATACTTTATTGAACACCAAAATTGTAACACAGCTCTCATATAATATTATTTTAGTTTTTAAAAAAAAACTTCATATCTACTTCCCGCGTCACTTTCATACATTTTCGTGCCGCTTCAAATTTTTTTCCTAAAAAATGTATGAAAACGACGCGCCTGCGCCGTGCCTGCGCCTTATGCCGTTTCTATGTAATGCACGCTTTAGTTACGAATTAAAAAATGGAGCTTCAAGTCTGTAACCCTAAATATGACCTAAAATGTAAACACAGCTGAAGGTACATAGATAGATTTTAGCGTATTACTTTTAAGATTTTTGAACAGCTATTTCACTTAAACTATTGACTTTTAGGGACGGCTTAGTAGGCGTTTCGGCCGCTGAATTTCGTCCAATTCGGTCGAAACAGGAGTTTCATTATTATTAATATTTTTGAGTGGTGTTTCGGACGAATCCTTTTTCAAAGGCAAAGTAACGTCAGAAACATAATCAAATAATACCTGTTTTACTTTGTGGCCATGGATAAATCGAAATGTACAATCAAATAAAAAAAGTCTTATTTTTTTACTGAATCCTTATTAGGTGGTTTAGATTCGATCACTTAGGCAAACGGAAAGAAAAAAAATTTTTATTTTTTTGGCCCTAGTTCCCCTGTGGTGTAAATCTATCTACACCAGTAGCAGATCATGCAGTTTTAAGGAATTACACGAATTCGTTAACACCCTGTATAAGACTGATTATTGTTGTTTACGTTTATAATTCTTATTGTACGCTTTTTATTTGATATATGTATAAGACTGATTATTGTGATTTATCATGTTTACTGTTGATTTTTGTAATTGTATATTAAAATTTAGGGAGTGCCTCCGCTGCCGGCGCCGGTTGCCATTACGAGTGCCGACGCCGGTTGCCAAACTGGCTGCCGGCGCCGCGCTGACTACATACACTGTTTTAGACACTTTCAAGACCTCTTCAAACCCTTCATGAGACGATTACTCGGCACCCACTTTCATTTTCACAATAAAAACAAATTAAAAACTTAAGGGGATGTTTGTAAGGTTTTTTGGGTTTCCAAAGCAGAGTCGACGGAGAACCGCAGCGCGGGACTCCTATTTCTGTCTGCAGGGTTTAAAGTAACCTAACACGAAGGGGACGACGGGGTCTTCGCTCGCTCAGTCTAGCCCCCGTCATCCCCTTCGAACCTAACATATCCACATCGGGGTGCCCCAAAATAGAGAGCTCGATCCGTTCGCTCTTGAAATTAGTCAGTTGGAAGACAAGTTACAGTGTTTGGCTCAAAATAGAATCTACCTTTCAACTAACATACTTACCAAAAAACTTATTATCGCCGCCGGTGTCCATTTTGGGTGCCGGCAGCCGATGTTTTTAATCTCGGCTGCCGGCAGTAATGTACTGCCGGTTCCCAATGGCGTTATTTTTGGGTGCCGGCGCCGGCAGCGGAGGCACTCCCTTTTTATCTTTTTCCAACAATTCCCTGACTTTTACTTAAATAATATAACCCTGCGTAAGCTTTTTCATTCTGACCGTACAAAATTAAAAAAGTATCGTCCGAAACACCACTCAAAAATATTAATAATAATTAAATGCCTGTTTCGGCCGGATCGGACGAAACTCAGCGCCCGAAACACCTACTAAGCCTTAGGGACAGTTGTAGAACAAAAGTTATTCATTATCATGGGTACTTTAGTACCTACCATTTAGAATTAGTACCCCCTTTCCGACTAACTTTCTATAGCAAGTTGACTTGTGCAACCGACTTGTAAACTGTAGACACATTCGCAGTAAGTCTTCTCGTCTGCAAGTTTGATGAACTACACAAGCACAGCAATATGCTGAGCGATGGCCCATTTGCTCGGATATGACGCATATTTTCCCAAATTTTTGATTTAGTTATTTTTACTGCTTTAGTTTTTATTTTTACTTTTAGTTTTTGGTTGTTGGACCATTGGATCGTTGGACAGCGTCACGTCAAGACACAATAAACTTTTTATCTTTTTTTTAAATCTTTTTTAATTCGCCGTTTTTATCCATGTGCATACGTCAACCCCATCATGCCTTATAGGTATAATGACTACTAAATCAATACTAGACCACCGTATTAATCTATAGAAATCAAAAAGAAAAGTCCTGACTGACTGACTAACTCATCAACGCCCAGCCCAAACCCTTGGACCTAGAAAGCTGAAATTTTGCACAGAGGTTCCCTTTATAATGTAGACAAGGAATGAGGAAGGATTTTCGAAATTCAACCCCTAAGGGAGTGAAATAGGGGATGCAAGTTTGTATGGAAAATCGTCACTTAACGGGTTCAAAATTTCATGCAAGCGAAGCTGCGGGCAAAAGCTAGTAATTAATTATAGAGAATCATTTTATCAACGAAATGTACCAACAGACATAGTTTTTTTGCAACATCTGATTTTGGTTGTGCTAGAATTGTTTGAAGTAACACCACATCTAATACATTTAATCGGAATTCATTGATTACAATTTGTCTCTCACTGTAGTTCTTCTTTCGTTCTTTCCTTTCTCTCACTAACAATAATAACTTGCGCAATATTTGCTAGGGGATTTGAGGCTGTTATCTTATACGATTTACGAAACTCACGGTTTAAGGTACATTGCATACGTTGTATAGTGGGATCAGTCTATTTTTCCCTTAATTCTTTTAATTATTCGTGGTTTATTAACGTCAATAAAAGTTTTAGCAAAACGATACAATGTTTTCTGTTATCAACATTGTAAATATTAGTTGTTGGTAGGTGTATAATTAAGGTTATTGAAGCATATAATTTACAAACAGTTGATAGGATAATTAAATAATGACGTGTTAATAACACAATTATTCTAAAACCGTTCATATTATTACCTACTGATTTTCAAGGCCTGTACTGCCATCTGTTGAATACTTTCGTAACTAAAAATGTAAACAAAGATTATTTTATTGATTAAAAACGATAAATTATAACTTAAAACTGATTAAATCATACAATTTAGCCTCATTAAAAGAATTGAGCATTTTGCCACGTATTTAGATTAAACAAATTCAATTTTCTTATTTGAGTTTAACTCAATCGATCGACGAGTAGCGCCATCTATCGCATTATAATGACAACTTTATGGTACCGAAGAACAATGTTATCAATTAATTTTATGGTAATTAATATTAAAATTATCCAGGGTGTCTGACTTAAAATAGGCCACCCGTATGTGTCGTAAATGGGGACAAGAGGAATAGTTTCAGAGGATAGGGTTGGAGGGTAACAGTATCCTTCTTCTGCGGTTAAAAGAACTTACTGCGATCCCCAATCTGTTCGCTAAGAATGGTGATTATGGCCCTCTATTTTACAACAACTAACTACCACCTCACCTTAAAGTGACAATGCCAACACGTGACTGAACTGCAACTTAAAATTGAGTACTTAGTTTCGTAGTAGTCAGTTGATCTTTGTGTGTCTTTATACTTTTAAGATAACTCTGGCTTTGTCCTCTTCGGATCAATTCCGGATAGGTCACTTAATTGGTGGTAGGGTATGTTGGAGTCAATCCGAACGAGAGTTAAGTTCATTCAAATGGATTTGCCGCAGAACTTGTAAAAATATAACGACGCGTTCTGAAAATTGGGTAAGTATATAATGGCGTCGCACGCTATTATTTTAGCAATTATAAATATTTTCACATTCTGCGTCAAATCCATTCGAACGAACTTACCCCACTTCCAGACTTACCCGAACGCACCCTAAAATTCGTACAAATTCGGAAATACGAAGATAGCCGAGACGCATAACATATGTCGTAGGATTGCGTACATAATTATATGTCTATCATTATGCCAGCTGTAAAAATATGAAAATGGCGGCATCTCTGGTACCTTCAAACTTTTATCACTTTAGTAAAACCGTTAAGTGCCATCAGTTAAAGTAATTAGTTGTACCGGAAGTCATAATAATTTACTAGATATTAATTACTCGGTTTTACAGCGTAACTAGCTGTATTACTACCCATTTCCTTAGTTATTAACCATCAAGTTAGTAGTTAGAAAGCGCAGCTGCTTTGCGTTCGTGAGTTCGATTCTCGAGTCATGCAAAGCTTTGCTGAAATATTATGATGATTACATACTTGCTGATTCTCCTTTTGTAACGGCAGACCTTTTTAAATAATTATCGTAATAGGCAACACTTGAATCCTCTTTAGGGAGAATATGATTAAAACATGAACTAAAGAGTTAAATAAAATCCTGATTACAATAGAAGTGCTTGAGAAACTATTTCTCTCACAACAAGCTATTTATTAAACTACATACATACATACATGTTATGATAATTCGCTCCATTCATCAACTCGGATCTATAGAAATACACAAGCGGCATCATTTCAATCAACATCGCGCATTCGCCACGCTTATCATTCTGTCACGTTTAGGGGCCACACACTCATTGTGCGTAGGGTTGGCACGAATGCTTTTTTGATATTAAATACTGGTACTTTATTCGTAATATTGATATTGCGAATTAAATGGAATTGAGCAACCTCCCGGATATGAGCTTTGGGCGAAAATAACCATATAGTGGGTCCCGAATATCAGTGATGAAAACGTGCTAGACTCAGAAGGAGATGGTGGAACGAGCTAGACTTCTACCTAATGGATTGGCCTCAGATTGCAAAAGATCGGGAAAAATGGAAGAAGGAAGAGAGGTCTTTGCCATGCAGTAGGACACAACCAGCTCATAAGATAAGGTAAGAAGATTGTTAATGCGTTCATAATTTTCAATATTGAATAAAGTCTTTTAAAAAAACTCTTCCCATACGGATTCATTTAATACAAAATGAGGTCAAATAAGTTTTTCTTCAGTAAAACTTGAGCATATGTATTGAAAGTGAAATATGCATAGGTATTTAAATCTCGCAGATAGTTTTAATTTAAACCATAATAATGTTATTATGAGTTTATGTTACAGTGATTGATCGAAACGAAAATTTCGAACCGCTCAGTTCATTTTCACTAGTAAGTAGTGAAAATGAACTGAAACTTAAGGACTTAAAACTGCCCACTTTAAAAACTGCTTTGGCTCCAAAAAGGCTTTATTCAAAACCATCTGTGTTGACATCTATTACGCCACACGCGAACTACGCAACATTGCACAACAAACTCATACATCGGGATATCGAGATGTGACACGCGGATAGCATATATACATGGTTGTATCAACTCAACATCAACCGTGGAGCAGTAGCCCGAGGCCATAAGACGCGCCTGGTTGGAAGATCCTCCCTTTTCGTTTGAGGAACACCATACCTCGTTCTACTACTCTATAAAACTCTCCATCTAATTTATACTATTAGTATTATTCCATCTAAATACTATAATAAAAGTACTTCAGTGTCTCTCATTCAACGCGTCAAAGAAATCGCCAAGCACGTTTCTAGTGCATGCCAGTGTCCAGAGCGGGTGACAACCCTGTGCATTATGCACGCTACTCGACGTAAAACGTTCTATAAGCGTGACACATACCGGTTTGTTGTGGGGTAGGCACAGACGCAGCTTAGGGTAGCTTACAAAGCGGTGTGAAATGCGGTGGCAATACTTAAATATAATAATAATGTATTGTGATACGATGAGTACTATTCTTTAGAGTTTTATTTAGTTTTTGTCCCCCCGCGGGTTGGTTTGAATGGGTTATGCCAAATGAGAAACTGGACTGATGATGGTTTTAAATTACCTAAATAATGACTACAAAACATTCCAATTTTTTTTATTTAATTTCTGCTGCATTATTATCTGTAGCTTTTTAAGCTGTAGGTACATTACAATATTTTTTATGTTTTTTTTGTTTATTAATAGCTCTTCTTTTTCTTTTCTCGTGTCGGCACGAGCTATACAGGGTGTAAACGAATTCGTTTAATTCCTTCAAACAACAATCATAATCTATTAATCATATAAACTAAACCCGTACGGGATTTAGCTTGACTAAAAATAAAAAAACAGAATCGATTTTTTTTGTAGTAAATCATCGTATCTAAACCAACTAATAAGGTTTCAATAAACAAATAAGCAAAAATATTTTTTGCTCAACAATAATAATTTTATGTGATACAACATTTCGATGTCACGCATAAATGAATGAAAGCACGTCAACGCGCGATATCGCTCCGTGCAGTCAGTTAACTCAGGGCGTTAAAATGACGCAGAAACAGAAAATTGGGACACTTTTATGTTTTTTTTTTGCTATATCTGAAAAAGACCAGTCCTTGGTCAATCAGTGTCACCAGTAGATCACGCGGTTTGAAGGAATTACATGAATTCGTTTACACCCTGTATAGAATAGCTCATGTCGTGGTGAGAAGATTGTTGGCAGGGTTGGTCGCAAGGCTGACTACCCAGTGACCCCTTAGTGACTTCCCAGTATCTTTTTCTTTCTTCTTTCTTTCTTTCCCAGGGTGCGCCGGATGTATTTAAGTATCGATCGCCACTTGTGGAAGCTCTTTCCATTCACTCCAAAATAACAATTATTTAATTAATAATCCCTAAGTCGTTATTACCCAAAGGTTAATCCAACTAAAGTAATAATCCATAGGTTAATTAATCGAACCAAAATTGCCTAACCCTATCTGTCAATAATAGGTAGTAATAAATAATATAAGTACCGTTCTGTTTTTCTTCCACATCTAGATCAGCCTTTTTTTTTTTTTTTTTTTTATCGTGGGAAAATCCTCATGGATACCCTTCGCCCTGGGAAGGCGAAGAGTTATGCCGGACTCTTACCGGCTAAAAACCCACGGTGTTCCTACTCCTGACCCTTGGCCAGGGTCACGGGATTCGCAGCTGCATGCACCGCAACCCCGGCAGGCCTCGGTCCGCCAGCCCCTGGCAGACCTCTCCTTCTGTGGGGCCTTGCCCCACGTCCTCCTGAGAGGCGCGCACGGAACACATGCGCGCCGCCTTCTCGGGCCTGTTACTGGTCGGGCGACGGGTCCCCTAACCCGTCGCCCGCAGGCCACACACTAGGGTGGCCGGAGATCGTCGCGCGCCCTCCGGCGGCGCCCGGTGCGTCTGGCGCGGGAAGGGAGAGTGGCCGTTGCCTCTCGCTCCCTCTCCGCTCCCTCCTTGGCCGCCATCACCACCTCGCAAAAGGTGGCGACGGCTTCCCACGCACTCTCGCTCCCGACCATGGACAGAACCACGGCTGGAAGCGAGAGGTCACCACCGAATCTAGATCAGCCTAGACATATTTTAACATACCCTTGATCTATACAAAATTCAGCCAATAAATATACCGGATCAGACACTAAGGATGCGTCCTATCTGGGCAGCGCGCTGCATAGCGTAGCATCGGGCAGTCGACGTGTCCTAGCCGCTGAGTTGTAATAAGTCTTTATAGTATTTGATGAGGAGCTCGTGGCTAAATAATTACAGCCGCATAGACCGATCTTCCGGGTTAAGCCACGCTTGCCGAGGTTGGTCTGTGGATGGGTGACCATTTACCATAGCGAGTTTCCTCCGTGCCTCGGAAAGCACGTAAAACCGTTGGTCCCGGCTGTCATTTGTAGATCTTTGACAGTCGTTACTGTTGGTCAGAAGCAAGAAAGTCTGACAACCAGTCTTACCAAGAGTATCGTATTACCCAGTTACTGGGTTGTGGAGGTCTGATAGGCAGTCGCTCCATGTAAAATACTGATATTCAGCTACATCCGGTTCGACTGGAAGCCGACCCCAAGATAGCTGGGAAAAGGCTAGGCAGATGAGTATTTGATGAGTAAAACTAAATAATATATAAGGATGCGTGCTATGGATGCGAGCTATGGATGCGTGGTATGGATGGTCGCGAGTGGTGTAGCTACGTGTAGACCAGTGTACCTACAATAGGTGCATTTTCATAGCACATCTCCGCTACGTAGCTTAGCATCAGTGGAAACGCTCACATAGTTTCGTAGCTTAGCTTTTACATTCTCACAGCATGGCTGCATAGCACATTTCTGGTGGAAAGTAGTGGACGACACGTTTGGTGCAGTGGCTAAGCAATTGGCTTCCGCGCTACGGGTCGTGGGTTCGATTCCCACACGGAACAAAAATTTGTATGGCCTACAGATGGTTGTTTCGGGTCTGGGCGTTTGTTTGTGAGATTTGTGTCTGTAAACGCACCCACGATACAAGAGAAATCTTAGTGTGGGGCAAAGTTATTTATAAAAAAAAAAGGCTCCCTTAGGCGGAACGCACATTGTGACGGTGCAGCGGTGGCGACTAGCGGGGTGCGCCATAAAAGGGCCGGCACGCTGCACTCCGTCCTCTCTCGCGCCTCAGCAACCGCCCAGTTAAGTGACTGTCTACCTACACCTGAAGATCCTGGACTCCTCGTATCGTACTGTGTAAAGAACCACGCCCTGTAAACTAAACTAATTTGTAACTATTATTAAAATATATGATTGTATGGTTAAAAGTGTTTTCCTTAATATATTCTGATTTTATGTGCACCTGCTCGTTAAGGGTTGACTCCTCAAGCCACCCTTAACCCGCTAAGCGTGACAACATAGGCTACAAAGTTGCTCAAGACAGTTGATCGCTATTTGTTTATAGCTGTACTTGGTGTGTGGCTTTGCAGCTAAAAGAAGTCGATCAACTGTCGCGAGCAACTTAGTGGCTCATGTACGGTCAGCCTAAGAATAAACATTGTTATTCAGCGCAATGTTTCCCTAAGAGCTACGTCTCAGTTTACCGCGGTAAACAGCCGTAAAATTTTATCTTGTCACATTTGGCTGTACAAGACAACGTATCAAAATTTTAGTGGCTATACAATGGTGTTTATTTGAGTGGAGATGTATCAGCTGATTGTTGTCTTGAAGGAAGATGCTGGATGACGTTGCAGTTTTCTGCACGTTTTTATGAGGTGGGGTTAAGCACGTGATAAAATATACCTAAAAAGCCGGCCAAGTGCGAGTCGGACTCGCGTACGAAGGGTTCCGTACCATTATCTATGAAAACGGCAAAAAAAAACATGTCTGTTGTATGGGAGCCCCCTTAAATATTTATTTTATTCTGTTTTTTAGTAGTTAATTGTTGTTATAGTGGCAACAGAAATACATCATCTGTGAAAATTTCAACTGTCATCAAACTAAACTACATTGACCAAAAATAATTGCTGGGAAACGACTTTTATTTTTTGGCATAAAAAAACGCTTTTTTTGTAGCGCGCAATGTGTGGTTGTAGCGATGCCACGCGTTTGCATGCGTGCAGCGGCCACACAGCTGAGCCAAGGCGGTCGTGTGCATTTGATATTTGCTGCGTTTTTGTAACTTCAAATGCGTAATTTGTGAGGAAAATTGATAATTTTGATAAGGTTGTTTGGAAGAAAGTTTAGTATGATCACTTAGAATACGTTTTTGGAAAAAACTAAAACAAAAAATGTATACTTTGACCTTCAATATCTCCAAAACCAATGGTTTCCCAGGTATGGTCTGGTAGAAAAAAATGATCCCAATGATGGGTAGAATATGTAGTCTTCGTTATCGTTAAGGGTCTTTTTACAACCGATATAGCATGACGTTCACACAATACGCTATATTGCAAGCCGGCCTAATATGTATAGCAAATTATTTGACAGCGATCCGTCGGGTGACGGACGGTAGAAGCGAGGCAGCGAGGAATCGTACGATACAGCTCTGAGAATCGCTCAAGTTTATCGCATATTGCAAGTCAATACTTTATAACATAGCGTTGTGTGAACGTGTCCATATAAAATGTAGGTACGCTGAGCGATATCGTTGTGCTATACAATATTTGCTATATACTATAGCGTAGTCTGAACTGCGCTTTAATGATATCACCTTGCTGGCGAAAATAACCGTAATTAAATCAGGATTCAAAGTAACATTCTATCATCACCACAACAATTTACCTTCACAACTTAAATATCTGACACTCCATCTAAAAAGTCTGCCTCAAATAATTAATAGTAGGACAGAGGGACGCATTAAGGCGCACTAGGAGTGCAGTCGTTAGCGAGCTGCCGCACAGTGGATCGAAACTATGATTTTAGTGACTTAGGGATCAACTTCGTTTTTTTACTTTTTTCTTTATGCGGATGGATAGAGCTCATTAACCTCAATAATAAATTCCCTTGATGTTTTTTCCTAAACTTTATACTTTGGGCAGAAAAATGTATTTTGTTATTTTTTTGTATGGAGCGGATCAAATTATATTAAATTCCTGCTAAGTAGCGTGTGATCCCGCTTTTAAACTTTATTTTTCTTATACCTTGTCTAGTCTACTATCATTTGATGCTATGAACAAGTGCATAAAGTTGCAACTCTGCCAAATAAATGGATCGAAAAAAACGAAAAAATACATAGAATAAAAGCTTCATTTTGTATTTTCTTAAGTTCTTTTAAGTTAAATTTGATATGGAATAGTAAGTAAAAGCACGTATTAATACACATAATTACTTAACAACTAACAACAATACATTTAAAAGGTCCCTAATTAGCTTAAATTTACTAATATGTGTATTGTATTGTGGCGGCATCTATCCCGCCACATGCGAACTATCCTACATCGCGCAATCAAGATTTAACACGCAGATAGTATATATACAACATACAACCTCCCAACATCAACCGTTGGGCAGTAGCCCGCCAGGCACAAGACTCCGCCTGGTTGGAGGATCCTCCCTTTGGTTGGAGGAACACCACACCAAGTGTCTCCACAGTATTATTGAAAAAGTGGGTATTTATCTATGAATTTCTATTTGTGTGGTTAATGACCGTAATCAGTTTAACCTTTTACTTTATGAAAAACAATGTTTTTTCACTTTTAGCCATTACTGTCATGTTAATGAGGCTAATTAGTTAATGAGGGTAGTAGAAAAATGAGTAAAGATTTGTTTGTCACTGGAAGTATAAAATGACCATATTTATTATATATACTAACTAGTGTTCGTTTATTCGTACTACTACTAACATCTCGTGATTGTGATCATCCCCTTTTCGTTAAAATGGAGAGTTTAGTTAACAATTTAGATTTATTTTTGATTTTAAAAGATCTCTAGTAAAAAAACTCTTTCAATTCCTACAACATAAAATAAATGTGACCGAAGAGAACAGTGTTGAGCTCTAAAAATTCTGTACGCGCTTTTGTTCAATTATAAGTGCAAGATGGGAACGAAATAGTCGCACGTTAGCACAGTTTATAAGAAAAAATGTTGATTGGTTAGAACGTGCAATAAACTGGCCCGAAGGAATGATACCTGACGCTGTGAACACTGAACAGGAAAGGCTCCAGATTTTTGATACTGAATATGTTGAAAATCTACCTTCAGTTACTACAGAAGCTTCGACATCTACATTTACACCTCCAAAGCCTTTCGTAGAATTGGGCTCCAGGCAAAAACGAAGACGCATTGAACAAATTAACCAATCTCTTTCGTTATCCCCAGATGAACTGAAAGTTACTACAATTGCTAGTTTAAGAAACACTGGAAATGAGGATGTAGGAAAAATAACAAACTATTTGCTAAATCACCCTGAAGATCTAGAAAAAGTTAAGGGGTGTTTATGTACAAGTAAAGCGAAAAGTAGTACCTACATATTCACCTGTCTTTATTATACTGTCTTTATTAGTTTCACTTAAATTAAGTGCGTGGCAGTGTATAAGCATAAGAGAAGCGGCAAATGAAAATGGATCTGACTTATACCCTTCTTGTTATAAAATTAAACAAGCGAAGTCAAAATAATATCCAGGGAAAGAAGACATAACTATAACTGAAGAAGGAGCTGCTATTAAACTGCAAGCTTCACTCAACTTGACGGTATCTAAGCTTTTAGATGTGATTGCTTTGGATTTAGACTTGGCAATAGAGTTACTGCTTATAAGCAAATGAGGCTTTGATGGAGCCTCAGCATTAACATGACAGTAATGGCTAAAAGTGAAAAAACATTGTTTTTTATAAAGTAAAAGGTTAAGCTGATTACGGTCATTAAACACACAAATAGAAATTCATAGATAAATACCCACATTTTTAAATAATACAATACACACATTAGTAAGTTTAAGCTAATTAGGGACCTTTTAAATGTATTTTTGTTAGTTGTTAAGTAATTATGTGTATTATTACGTGCTTTTACTTACTATTCCATATCAAATTTAACTTAAAAGAACTTAAGAAAATACAAAATGAAGCTTTTATTCTACGTATTTTTTCGTTTTTTTCGATCCATTTATTTGGCAGAGTTGCAACTTTATGCACATGTTCATAGCATCAAATGATAGTAGACTAGACAAGGTGTAAGAAAAATAAAGTTTAAAAGCGGGATCACACGCTACTTAGCAGGAATTTAATATAATTTGATCCGCTCCATACAAAAAAATTACAAAACACATTTTTCTGCCCAAAGTATAAAGTTTGGGAAAAAACATCTCGGCAATTTATTATTGAGGTTAATGAGCTCTATCCATCCGCATAAAGAAAAAAGTAAAAAAACGAAGTTGATCCCTAAGTCACTAAAATCATAGTTTCGATCCACTGTGTGCCGCCGGCTACGTCTGACGACGCTAAGACAAACCCTCTTGTTACGGGCAACTTTGCACGAGTGGTTGCATTGCGACTTAGTTTTGTTGCTTGCTTTATTTTTGTACGGTGAGACGGGTAGTTCTTTTTTAATTTATCATAAAGCCTCACTCCTCAAGTAGCAACACGATGATTGACAACGTGCAACAAAATCATGCATACTAATTCTTTCAGCGTCATGTTCCGCGTCATCTGACAATGTTGCCGAACATGTTGAGCGTCACATGTTTCGCGTCAATTGTTATCTAATGGATACGAGGCTTTATTTTAAGCCCGCCAGCCATTTTAAGGGTACTTTGGCTAGGTGTGCCGGATGATTATGTGGGGCGGCGGCGGCAGCCACAGCTGCTGATGGTACCCAGCGTACGTACCAACTTGCTCCAGCGGGCGCCGCTGACGCGAGCCATACGCACGCTCAACACGGAAGCTGAGCAAATTGATTTGATGTCTTGTACATTGAGCGAGTTCACAAGGACAACTTACTGGTTAACATGTTACGGTGTAAATTAATTGTTATTTAGTTGTATAAATTATATTGTTAAAAGCTTATCTATTGCATAAGGTTTACCTACTATCTGTAATGATAGACGTAAGTTAGGTGTAAATAAATAAATTTTACTTGCTCGCGTTTGACCATAGTTGATGATAAGAGGGTCTAAGATGAAGGATCTGCCGAACCTTTCAGGAAATAAAAGCGTGATGTTATGTTATGAGTTAATATCGTAACCATCACGTTTTATCAGACGCATAGATTGCAATATGACCTTTGTATGAATGAAGTGGTGTATCGAGTAGATAAAATTCTTTAGTGTTTTTTTTGTCTTTGTCGCGATTGACCATCGCACCTGACGGTAAGCGCAGACGGTGTCAAAGATGGAGCACATGAATCTAACTCACAAAGATACAGAGGGATTCCCCTATACTCCTCTGGCTCTCACATTCACACGACGGTACACAGTACACTGCTTAGCGTTGGACTTTAATGTTCAGGTGGTAGCTAGCCAGGCGGACCGTATAGATCCCACCACTAAGCGTGCTGGGTTTTGTTGAATCTTACGACACGCGTCTATTCCTAGCGTGCGGTGAGGAAGTTTCATATTCCAGGCCGTCCCTACATAGGGGAATTATTTTATTGTAAAATCAGTATGTATAGGTGTATGTTTTATAGACTATAGCAGTGTACTGCTTATGAAAGGAAAAGAAAAAAAAAAGTTTATTATTTTTCCGAGTCATTTTAGTGTCCCGACTTAACTGACTGCACGGAGCGATATCACGCTAGTCGTGTCCGCCAGCTGTGTCGTCATGCTTTCATTCATTTATGCGTGGCATCGAAATGTTCCATCATTTCATATGAAATATATTTTTTCTATTTTTTTTATTGATTCCTACCTTATTAGGTGGTTCAGATACGATCCCCTCGCCTACCGCAAGTATTTTTTATTGTTTTTTTTAATCAAACTTAATCCCGTGCAGGGTTAAATATACTATAGGTACCATTGACATATCGTGTGGTTTAAAGGAATTACACGAATCCCTTTAAACCCTCTATAGACTATTGATTATCTATATTGTTTAGATAACTTTAGGTAATTTTGTTTTCAATTCAACCAGAATTGTATTACTTACACTTTGTCTATAATCCGCATTTTGCATAATTTTACTATTGTAATTAATATTACCTTTTGCTTTGTATACCTAGACTCAATTAATTTATTCACTTGACAGACAGATATGTGTTGCTGGGGAGTTTGTTGTTTGTTGCGTCGTTTCTTCTTCACAGCAAAAACACTAGGAAGCGGTGAAGAGGGGGCGCTTTTTGGGGCTGTCTTTGATGTACTTAATTTTGACGTTCAAAAAGAACTAAGTAATTCTAGTCTATTTTGAATAAATGAGTTTTGAAGTTTGAAGTTGAAGTTTGATTATCCATAAACCACAAAAAACATTTCCTTAAGTCGACTTTCCCGCCACCAAAAACCAAAAACAGTTTGGTCCTCTATCATCAACATTCCATAAATCCAATACAGCAGTAAGTTAAAGAAGTTCCCAAGCCATATTTGAAGCAGTCCCTCAGTATTTAGTGCGGCAAGTTGTACACGTACCGTAGTTAAACTAATTACAATACAGGTGGCATGCAGCATCAAAACACACGGTTAAGAGCACACGCGCCGCCAACTTGCTCCCCCACTAACTTTGGATCGCTTCGGGTTTTTGGGGGGTGTAAGTGAAGAGATTTTGACGAGTGAATGAAAATGAGAGTTGGAGCTTCAAAAATCTGATCGTACAGAAATAATTTGATCGCTACCATGGCGTATAAAATCAAATACTAGACCATAGGCTTCTCCAAAAACTGTACTACGAACAGTCCACAAATTGTGATTGACATTTGAACGCTACTATTTTTGTATTTCAAGTTTCGTGAGACACGTTCATATTTATGATTAGTAAGTTACTTTAGGAGTTCGACTCACGACCTCGCCGCGTGTTCAGCTCATGATTAAGGGCTCTGTTTGGGTCCAAAACTAGTCGGGCCGTCCCGAAAAATGCACGTGAGTAAACCTTAACTAATTATAAATATTAATGCGACAGCAGCGCGATAGTTGTGCGATCGTTGCCCTACAATCTATCGCTCACATTGTAAACACCCTTAGCGTAAGACTGCTGACAAAATGCGGCTATCACTATGTTTTGGATAATAGATTAGAAACTGTGTTCCTACACTTAGGAGGAGCTCGTGGCTAAATAATTACAGCCGCATAGACCGATCTTCCGGTTAAGCCACGCTTGCCGAGGTTGGTCTGTGGATGGGTGACCATTTACCATAGCGAGTTTCCTCCTTGCCTCGGAAAGCACGTAAAGCCGTTGGTCCCGGCTGTCATTTGTAGATCTTTGACAGTCGTTACTGTTGGTCAGAAGCCAGAAAGTCTGACAACCAGTCTTACCAAGAGTATCGTATTACCCAGTTACTGGGTTGTGGAGGTCTGATAGGCAGTCGCTCCATGTAAAATACTGATATTCAGCTGCATCCGGTTCGACTGGAAGCCGACCCCAACATAGTTGGGAAAAGGCTAGGCAGATGATGATGTTCCTACACTTAGGTCTTGCAGCTGTAGGTACTACAGCGGCTTCATCTAAAGCCAATAAATAATTCGCTAATATTGCAAGTTTTTGGACTCTTTGAGTTAAAGAAGTTTCAATCCAACCACATTCCCCGCTTCATCCCTTCCCTCAAGCCATCAATTAACCTAACATATTATTTAAGCTAATATGAAAATTGGCGAACTAATAACGCAGGCCGCGCACGTGTACGATCTGTTCGTCCGTCCTACCCACCAAGCGGTAATTAAACTTACAAACGACACGCCGAATGTTTTACGGAGATTGCGTCGCGATTCTAATACCATTCTTAGTTTGTAAACGGCTTTATTTTGGAGTTCGGAATTGGTTTTACGTGAGAGTTGGATGGGGGTTTTTGAAAGAGGTTTCTTTGGTGTTACTGTTGTTAACAGTGATTAAGGAATTATGTCAGTTGAATGAAAAGGACCAGGACTTGGAGGGTATTTCATCATCACATCAATAGTGTTGTCCGTAACATTAATTATGATATTATTAATCACCATGTTAATTTCATTTACTTCACTTAATTTAGGATTACACATTTTTGTATACTGGAATCGTAATAGTTTAAAAAGACCTGTTATCAAGCCTGTGGTCGAGCCAAAAGTGATATTAAATGATAATAATTATTATGACAACGCCTCATCTCAACAGGAAGTGCGCACCGCCGCCTGCTATCGGTCAATTAGTTTTTTATTTTGATTGGTTGTCACAAATTAAAAGCACTTTTAAATCTTTTGTTTTGTAAAATATTTTTATAGTTTATCACAATGTATGCATTATTTATCGACACAATTTAAACACTTAACACTATCCACATAAACAATTAATAAAATGTATATTTAAAATGGCCTTCGTCCGTGTGTCACTGCAAGGGTACCAACTGAAAATCAGCGCTGGATGTTTGACGGCCAGCATATGCAGAGTCGGTGACCCTTTCGGCATGCGCATGATCTACAGCATAAAATGTGTGTTTGATTCTTTTATGTTTTTGTTTTTTATTGTTTGTGCTGTTATTGTGTCCTTAGCTTAATAAATTTATTTTCTTTCCTTCTTTCTTTCTAACTATATACCAGATAAGCTAAATGTGACCTAGAAACATTAATTTATGTGTTCATTTCAATGGCCGCGTTATCTCACATCGTGGCGATGTCAATTGGCCGCCACGATCATGTGATTTGACACCGTTGGACTTTCATTCTTTGGGGATATTTAAAAGAAAAGCCAAGAACAATTCAAGACCTAAAGGATTAGATAATTCGGCACATTAACGACATTGAACCTCAATTATGCCTCAGCGTCATTGAAAATATGGACCATCGGATAAAGGTATGCCACCTAAGCCGTGGCGAGCATTTGGCCGATATTTTGTTTCACACATAATTGTCATAGATTTTTCTATCATAATAAAAAAAAAATGATAATTCTCTGAAAACTTTTTGTTTTATTTACAACTAGCTGTACCCGGCATGCGTTGCAATGTCACGTAAAGAAAAAAAGTGTTTAGTTTTAAAATTTATTTATTGAAGTGCTTATGGATTCATAATATTTTTGATTTGAGGGGACTCGAATTTACCGTACCGACACCGAGACGGGACGAACATCAAATGTTTGACAGATAGGAACAGTATGTTTGGGAAAATAAAATTGTTGTTTTTACTATCTTCCTCGCAACTTTTCCATATTTTCTCACCACTTAAACCTTCCCTGGACTTCCACAAATATTTCAAAACCAAAATTAACCAAATCGGTCCAGCCGTTCTTGAGTTTTAGCGAGACTAACGAACAGCAATTCATTTTCATATATATAGATAGATTAACATCGTGCGTTATGGTTGGATCACCCTTTACAATAGTTTTCAATTTCTTTATCTTTCATAATGTTCGTTAAATAAAACATAATATCGTTCAATACAAGATATTTTATATCGTTCTACAGTAAAAAAATACCTAGTTTTCTTCCATTTTTAATACACGACAGCTCTTTTGACCTTCACAAATTTCATTATCATCTAATTTAGTCATCGTCATGATGACAATTAGGATTTCATAACGTATTTTTATATTATAATATATTGTGTAATATATTTACATTGTATTATTTTGTGTTTGTATTTTATTATAATTTTGATTTATCTTATGAATTTGTAGTGTTTTGAGTAGAAAACAGTCAAATCATCTTTTTTTGTACCTATTTCGATTCGCCTTTTTTAAACCAAAGGTTGACTGGTAGAGAATGCCTAATGGCATTAAGTCCGCCTTATGTACCAACATAGTGCATAGAAGTATAAAATAAATAAATTATTTGTAGTATAAAACCCAATAATTATGGGACTTAAATGTCGTGTTTTGTCGCACTGTCGTGAAAAGGACCAAGGGCCAAAATCTGGTCTTATGTGGCGCAAGTAACCCTGACAGGGTTGCGGAATTTGTTTGAAAGAGTTACCGCGGCCTTGGAATGCAGAGGGCACTAATAGGAACATGGATAGGTTTTAATCAGTAAGAGTCTGACACTCTCTTCCGCTCCGCACAGAGCGGAAAAAGTCATTTGATGATTTGCCATCCCTAAAAAAAAAGGTGACGCAATTAGCGAGAAAGTCTTATAAAGTGGTGGCTAAGTTATCAATTCGTTTTTTGAGCATCCTGTCCATCATGGCCTGCTCAATCACCCCTCAAACACACCAATCAGAGTAACGCTCAAATTCTACAAATCCAATAATATCACTGCCTGTAATGTACATATCCTAAGCAGTATTAAGTGACCACATGTATTAGCATAGGTTCTACCCTGAGCCGGCAAAGCGATACCTTAATTAATAATTAATACTCACACTAACGTAATGGACTGCCTTGGATGTTTGCTAATACTAAGCAAATTATAATTAATTAAAGGAGATCACTCACTTTTCATACATTAAATTTTTCTGTTTTTTTATTGATTACCACATATAAAACTTATTTTTGAAAGCAGGTCTTGATAAGAGGATAAACAATGGAATGATAGCCTAGCGGTTGAACACTTGCCATCCCTACAGGATGGTCTGAATTTGATCCCAACGCGCACCAATGACCAGAATTTGATTATAATTTGCATTAACGTTGAAAGAAAACATCGTGAGGAAGCCTGCAAACATGAAAGAGCTCAAAAAAGCTCTCGATGGTGTCTGAAGTCAGCCGACCTGTACCGAGCCAGCGTAGCGGACAGAGCCCTAAAGTCTTCTTATTCTGAGAAGAGGCTCGTGCCCAGCAGTGGGACAGTTATAGGCTGATGATGTTGCTGTGTTAAGGGTATTTCACCAACCTATCATTAACGGTTTATTAAGCTAATTCGGTCTCTAAACTTTTCAATAGCTAACATTTGCATTTCACCACATAACAATAGTGATAATGAGCTGTTGGTGAGTGGTGACACTGCGTACCTTATTGCCTCAGAGAGTCGGTTAGAGCCTCGTCTCCAGTTTGCCTTTATCGGCTGGCTGGGGTGGAACCCCAAGAGTGCCCGCAGGACTCTCAACTCTGGCTTGCCTTTATCGGCCGGCCAGAGGGGGGCCGCTAGAGCTATATGCTCGTGGGTGGAAGTTTCTAATGGAGTAATAGCGGAGAAACACACTCCGGGTCTTTTGGACCCGCGACGGCGAAACCGGGGCCACACCTCTCTACACCCCTAGCCGCTCACACGTTTGTTGCCCTCTTCGCCTATATACTGGCGGCTTTTCAGGCGGCCCAGCTAGTGAGCTGGCGAGTCACCGTCTGCCAACACTTTTCAATTTTAAATGTTGAAAGGCAGACGCCGTTTTCTTCCGGCAATAGAAGTTATCCAGTTGGAATTTCTCAGTAGCAGCCCGAAGTATGGATTTGTGCCCGGTTGATGGCAATAGGCTCACCCCCTATTACATGGGACTTAAACATAATGGTGAAATTAGGGTGTACTATACACACCTCTGCCAACCCTTCGGGCAATAAGGCGTGATGTTTTTGAACTGAAACATTTGCAACTTCTGTAGGCGTTCTAAAGTCCTGATAATAATATTCATCCGTTATTACAAGTAGGTCCTAATTGTTTCCATTAACAGTTGAATAACAAACAACAAAACTTGGACAAAGCCTTCGTGACGTACACCGCGTCAAGGATGCTCCTACCTTGACGCGTTTCCGCGTCAACGTCGACATTACGCCATTAAAACTTAACTTTTGTGTAACTGAGCCGAAGCTCTATACTAGCGATGAGCCGCGAGTTTGCTTTAAAAGATACGTATCTTTTGGTATATCTACACCAGTGCGTTTTCGTCTTCATCTTGCGCTTTCAACTTTCAATTCCTCTTGCGTCAAGCGCATGCAATATTGATTGCCATAAGACACATGCAGCTTATCGTCCACAAAGGTGCGCCTCGGTCAGTCGTCAGTCGACATACAATAGACGGATTAGCATGCGCTAGGGGCATGCGCTTTTGTCGAACTAGTATTAAGAGCGTGTACGCCGTACGGCATTTCATACAAATTTTCAAGTCTTTGTTTTTCGTAATGACTGAACCGATTTTGATGAAACTTCACAAACATAAGCAGGATACTTAGCCCTAAAAAGTTAGGAAAAAAACATTTTCGAAATGACTTACTTAAAAAAAGATAATTGGAAAGGCGATGGCCCAAAAATAACCCAGGCCCGGCGCAAAAGTTTTGTATCTCAGATTTTAGAGGATATTTAAAAATAATATTTAAAATTATCACACTCACTCTGTCGGGTGGCTAACATTATTATTTTTGCTCAATAAGTTTTGTAGGTGTTCTTACTAAAAACTCATTTATCGTCCAAAATATTTATTATTCTTTCATTCGTTAATTGTTTACAAACCAGCATACTGATACTAAATCTATATTTAAACCTATTATAATAAAAAAAAATATCTTTGGTCTGTCCATTCTTTGCGAGCGGCCGAGCGACCTTATGAAAAAGTAATGTGCAAGCAATCATAGACCTTAGGTTGGTAATCATTTCAAGTTCGCGACTGTACATACTTATATTACTTTATTTGTGTTTATTTATGTATGCCTACCCCTATGGTTTTGAGATAATCTTGAATGCGATTGCGATTACATAATAATCGTAAATAATAAATAAGCCACCCGATACGGAGATAGTGATATTAAAGAATATTATTTTTAAATATCCTCTAAAATATGGGACACAAAACTTTTGCGCCGGGGCTGGGTTTTTTTTGTATGGGATTTGGGCCATCTCCTTTCTGTTTGTATGGAAAATTTAAAATCGGTCTAATTTAACTGTAACACTATTTTTCGAAAATGTTTTCTACTTAATTTTTAGTTCTATGTATCCTGCTGATGGGTATGAAGTTTCATTAAAATCGGTTGAGTCACATCGAAAAATAAGGACTTGAAAATTTGTATGAAATGCCGAACGGCGTACACGCTCTTAAGACATGCGCTATTGCGCGTCACGCATGCTTCAGATGAAGATGCAAGATGAACATGAAAGCGCACTGGTATTTACATAGCTTTTTTCACGATAGCCGCTTGCGTTCCATGCAAAAGAGTCTGGGTTCTAACCCGGCCCGCATTTCTTCTTCTCCCTAGCTTTTTCCCAATAATGTGGAGTTCAGCTTCCGGTGTAACTAGATGCGGCGGAATACTAGTGTATTACACGGAGCGACTACCATCAGGCCTCCACAACCCAGTTACTGGGCAATGCCGATATCCTAAATTTAGAGCGGTTGTCGGACTTGGGGTTCTGACTAACTCAACTCAAAACTCATTTATTCAAAATAGACTAAAATTACTTAGTTCTTTTTGAACGTCAATGTTACAATAGACAGCCCACAAAAAAGCCCTCCCTTCACTTCCCTTCTACCCGTGACGACTGTCATCATAGGTATACATATGACACCCGGTACCGACGAGACGGTTTAACGTGCTCTCCGAGGTAAGGAGGTGTCTCGACGTAATAACGAACGGTCACCGCGGCAAGAACAGCTTATCAAATGACCGACGTGGCTATTAGTAAGGCCGTGGACACTATCTCCGGTGGGGCAACGGCCACCGTGTAACGGCACGGCGCGGCGCCGCTACCGGGAGACGGCGCGGCGTGTTGCCTCAGCACGGTGCCGTGTACAGTGCACCGCACGTTAGTTTTTGCTTAGTTCGCCTCGTGGAAGTACGTCCCGTTCTCTGGGACAAGACAAACGAAGATTATAAAGATAAAAATTTGCACCGCGTCGGCACACGGCAGCAGTTATACGTTGGGACGTGCTTCCACTAGTGAAATTATCTTAATTGTCAGCCATTTTTATAAACACGTGCGAACTACACCTTTTTGGTTCAGCCGTGAGACACATACCCAAGATTTTTTTTAAATTTTATTTATGTCACATTTTTCACATGTTGTGTCTCTTTGTGCTGTGTCCAAATAAATGATTCTTTATCTTTATTTTTAACTAAGCAACAGCAAAACATAAACTAACATGCGGTGCAGCGTACACGGCATCGTGCTGTGGCACGACCCTGCGCCGTCTCCCGGTAGCGGCGCCGTGCCGTTGCACGGTGGCCGGTGCCGCACCGTAGACATGTGTCCACGGCCTAAGCCCTTGTGGTCCGCATCTCTGACTGTAAAATTCATGTGCGGATCAAAGATTATCAATTGCGTGATGATATCATAAAATATGCAGTATCATTTTATGTCATTACGCCATTTTCACTTTGTATGACGAAATAGCTATAAATCCTAAACAATTTTATTACAAAGATGATGTAGTGACAAAAATTCAAAGGAGTATAATAAGGTGGTTTGGTAATGTTGAGAGAATAAGTGAAAGGAATTTATAAGGCGGATGTCAGCGGAAACGTCAGTAGAGGACTCCCTAGAAGGACATACATCGATGTTATTGGTGATGTTCTTCAAGACAGGTGCGTAGTACTCTCAAACGGCGTGCCTGTATAATAAGATGTATGTATGATACCAGCTTCCCTCGGTGCGTGATAGCGCGCACCGCGACACACGAGCTCGCACCGACGCACCATAGGAAGGGTCTCGTCCGTGGTAACGCGGACGGGTGCGGAGCGGTGCGCCGTATCCACATGATATATCCTCATAATGTGGCTTCCCACGGTGCGTGATTTTACGGATATACACCACGATAGATACCACGCACCGTGGGAAGCCAGCTTGAAAGGTACGTGGACGATGTAAGGATCGTAAAACTGTAGCGTTCTACAGTTTCTGCCTACCCGTTAGTATGTACGTGAAAAAAAAAAAAAGTAAAATAATTATCATTTAATAAAACTACCAGTTTCAGAAGTCGGTGTTCTACGCTGAAAGAAATTGAATGCACCGACTTCTGAAACTGGTAGCTTTATTAAATGATAATTATTTTACTCCGTTTAGTTTTTTTTGAAGTCGGTTTTTACTTTTTTAAAGTTATTTTATTTTATACTTTTTAGTGCCACAAATTACAATTACAATAGTGTACAAATTCTCGGACCAGCACTACAACTAGAACGTCCTCTACATACGATTTGTGTATTTTTTTTGTTTTCGTTGATTTTTTCAAAAAGTGCTGAATCAATTTCAATAAAATTTATATAGGATCACCTCTGAAGTATGGCCTACCAAACAAAAAAGAATCATCAAAATCCATTCATAATTGGCGGAGATATAGCGTAACAAACACACAAAAAAACCTCCTTTTTGAAGTCAGTTAAAAATTATAGAAATGCTAATGTTTCACAATGTTATATACTACTCAAAACAAAATAAGAGCCACTCGTTATTTTCACATTTCAGTGTAATTTAATGAACGTTATGTAATTAAGAAGTAACAAAATATTGATGTTACAAACTCTTCGATATTTAACCTCTTTGATTTTGTACTTGAGACCAAAATGCAGGCCATCATTTAAAAAAAAAATGAATTTGAAATTTTCTTGTTATTTTGTTTCGATTTTTGTTTAAGTTTTGTTTTGATTATCTTTATGGTAATCTGAAATAATCGTTTCACTTTGTTTAGTTAATTTGTTTATGTAACATCTTACGTTAATATGCCACAAGTACGAAGATATATGGACGTAATTACTGCAATCAGAGCCGTTACAATGATCCAAGAAGGAATTTCGCAGTGGTCTGTGGCTTTGCATCTGGGTTTTTCTCTGAAAGCTATCCAAAATGCTTGGAATCGCTTCCAAGAGACTGGTAGTGTTGCAAGAAGACCTGGTTCGGGTAGAGTTTGTATTACAACTGTTCACGAAGATCGGTACATCCGGTTAAGTGCCTGCCGAGAACGCACAGTGACGGCTCGTAAGTTACAAAATCGCCTACGGTTGACAACGGGCACTCGCGTCAGTGACCAAACGATCCGTAACCGATTGCACGAAGACCAGCAAACTTCAAAACGTCGAGTTGTTCGAATTCCTTTGTCCAGGGCTCAACGTGCAAATCGTTTAAGTTTCTCCCGTCAATATTTAGACTGGGGCATAAACGAGTGGGGCATGGTGCTTTTCACCGACGAGTGTAAAGTAAAATTCTTTAATGACGATCGGCGCATTAGAGTATGGAGGCGACGTAGCGAGCGATTTTCTGAAGCCTGCATTCACGAGGTTGACCATTTCGGTGGACCCAATGTAATGATTTGCAAAACTGAACTCGCTATTTTAAATGAAGGTTCCGTAACTGCTCAGCGTTACATTGAGGAAGTCATCAGGCCTCATGTGATTCCATTTGCACAGCGAATGGGTCCTGGGTTCATCCTGATGCAAGACAATGCCTGTGCATACACAGCTCAAGCGACCCAGTCTGCACAGGAAGGCTCTCACATTCAAGTGTTGCCGTGGCCAGCAAACAGTCCGGACTTAAATCCGGTCGAGCACACGTGGGACCAATTAAAACGAAGGGTTAGAGAGAGTGCGCAAGAGGTCTACAACCAGCACCAACTGATTGATGCTTTGAAAAGTGCCTGGGAAGATATCCCAGCTGAAAACGTCAGCCATTTGATAGAGAGCATGCATTCCAGGCTACAGGAGTGCATAGCCAAAAGAGGAGGGCATACCCGTAATTAAAAAAGAGCAAAACAAATAAAAAGTGACGTTTTTTTTAGTTTTTAGTGACTTTTTGTTATTTGTGATTTTTATCCTAAATTGACATTTTTTATCAAAAGTTAAATAAAAATGTTTATTAATCACTAATTTCCACAATTACTAGCCTAAACGGTAAACAATAACATTGTTTTAAGGTTACGTAAATTGAACAATGTGTTAATTTTATATTTTTCATGGTATACCTTAAATACCTAGTGGCTCTTATTTTGTTTTCAGTAGTATATATTAAATTTTATAACCTCAGTGTACACCATAGAACCTAACAAAGTATTAATGAACATAAAAACAAACAAAAACCTCTTCATTGTTAGCACTGGTTCCGGAAATTGATGGCGTGTCCCTAATACCAGCCAAAATATTATTATGTTACTAATTTACCAACTTTCCGACATTAAATGTTACTTATAACTTGGAATGGACTTAAAGGTTTATTCAAATTGAGGTATTTTCACGTTTATAGATGCTTGAGAGGTAAGCAGAAGTCTGTGGGGTTTGTAATGTATTTAATGTTAAACTTGCAGTACTAATTTCTGCATTGATGGAGGAGCTCGTGGCTAAATAATTACAGCCGCATAGACCGATATTCCGGTTAAGCCACGCTTGCCGAGGTTGGTCTGTGGATGGGTGACCATTTACCATAGCGAGTTTCCTCCGTGCCTCGGAAAGCACGTAAAGCCGTTGGTCCCGGCTGTCATTTGTAGATCTTTGACAGCCGTTACTGTTGGTCAGAAGCCAGAAAGTCTGACAACCAGTCTTACCAAGAGTATCGTATTACCCAGTTACTGGGTTGTGGAGGTCTGATAGGCAGTCGCTCCATGTAAAATACTGATATTCAGCTGCATCCGGTTCGACTGGAAGCCGACCCCAACACAGTTGGGAAAAGGCTAGGCAGATGATGAGTACTAATTTCTGCATTATGGTAGTGGGAAGTTTGACGGATTTTTTTGACACTCGGGAGCAACGAATCCGGATCACCAACATAAAACGTAATATCTCGGAAACTAAGAATGATAGCTTATTCAAATAAAAAACATTCATACCTCTACCTCAACCTCGCGAACCTTCGCGTCCTAGCGGTCGAGGAGTCAACATATCCTGAGGATGCCCCGTGCAGGGGCGTAACACGTGTCGTGTATTGGTTTGGTTGCACGTTTCATTATTTTTTCACTCGTTCTGCATGTGCATATATTTGTGGGCGGGAGGGTGGTGCTGTATACTGCATCCAAACTAGCGATCTTGTTCAGCGGAATTAAAGCTAGATATTCTATTTGCATTTTTGTATGTCATTGATTTCCGCAAAGTAACGCCTGATTACATCATTTTTTTTTATAAAAATGTTCACATTCTTTATCGTACACAATGCAATTACAATATAAAAGTATAATTTAGTGACGTCATGTACAAAGGCGAGATTAACTCAAAAATGAGTTTTCTACCAGAAAACCTTGGAGTGATAAAGAGAGATTGATGAAATGGCTGCAGGCAAGGTCCAGTGTACAAGTGTGTTATCTATATGTACTTATCTATATAAATAAAAATGTATGTACGCGCTACTTCCAAACGACTGCACCAAAGATAATTCATTTTTTGTGTGTCTTTATTGTCAGGACAAGGATTGTATGAAATAAAAAAATAGAAAAAAAATATGGGCGGTACGAAGTTCGCCGGGTCAGCTAGTTTACGATATAAAATAAAATATTTCATAGACTATGTAATACTATTCAAATGAAATTCATTTTTTTATTTGAATAAGCTAGCATTTTTAATTTCAGAGGTGTATATGGTATAGTGTATATGGAATTTCTATTTTGTTAGAGTACTTTAACAAAATTTGGGTGCATTAAAAGTGCCTTCTCGAGTGACGATAGTTAACTACCAACGTCCAGCGCACCCTGGGCAGTCAACTCCGCTACCAACCTTGCTGACTGGCTAATCGTTTCACCACAGCATGAGCTACTCTCATATAGCTCGTACCGACACAAGAGAAGAAGAAGAAGCACATAAAATAAAACAGTTCAGATTCGTTCATTAAATATTATTGTCTTTAGTCTTTGTAGTCTAATTTATTGCTTGTTCTGTCTTTCTGTTTTTTTGTATTGAAATATTTTGGTTATGTTTTATTTAAAAGCCGAAAGCCGTCAGTGAAGTTCTAACCGTGCGGAAGTCAAAAATGGCTACTTTACGAGAGAGTGAAAAAACTATTTAAAACGAGCGTAACCTACGCTGAACGCAATATTGTTTTTAATTATCAGTAGAAATAAACTCTTTGATGATTTTAATAAACCCTTGAAAATCCTAATAATCTTTTTCATTTCAAGTAATATTGTGGCTTTTTGCAGTGTTGTCTGTTTTTGTCACAAAATGACTTACGCACTGTTAGAACTTCACTGACGAGTAGCTCAAATAACTAGAAGTAAAATCATCATAATTATTTTCTAAAAACCTGATGTCACGTTTTTATTTTGGGATAGAATTAAATGTGCATAGCTCGCAGAACCGATGGCCAATGGGGCCGAAAGGTTCTGGAGTGGCGACGACCGCGTACCGGACGCAGCGTGAGTAGGCCCTCCCACAAGGTGGACCGATGACCTGGTGAAGGTCTCTGGAATCCGCTGGATGCGAGAAGCACAGGACCGGTCCATGTAGCGATGCTTGGGGAAGGCCATATGTCCAGCAGTGGACGTCTTTTGGCTGAATGATGATGATGACTATGAAAATGATAACAATCGTAGTTAAGATGGCAGCCATTTTTCCTGATCGGTTTTCATTTGTTTTCCATTCGTTGAACATTCAACAATACTGTGTAATAAGGAATGATAATTAATAGATCAGAGTGTGAGGTCCCGGGTTCGATCTCCAGGTCAGGCAAAGTGTTATTAGGTTTTCTCGTGTCAAATTTCTCAGTCGCAGCCCGGAGTCTAGATTTGTGCCCGGTTGATGGCAATAGGCTCGCCCCTTATTACATGAACGGCAAAATAAGAGTGTACTATACACCCCTGCCCAACCCTTGAAGGAGTACAAGCGTGATGATACGTTATTAAAAAAATGTAGTTTAATTCGCCTTCCTATCTACTGAACTTTTCAGTTACCCTCGGTCTTTAGTAAAACTAAAATTTACATACTCCTTAACCAAATTACTGAAAAAAAAATGCAGATCAATGTATTTTTTCATGCAATCCATCAAAAGACGAATTGAAAAAGTATTAAAAAAATGTATTCCATGTAAACAACAAGTATGTTGTACACATATCAAATATGCTATAAAAACAACATGACGACACATTTAACATTAAACGCATGCACTCTTTGATATCCACATCACTTCAAGCAAAAAATTGTCGACATCAAAGAGAGAGGAGACCAATAAAATTATCATTACGAGTATATTTTTGTCTGTTCTCACCACGGAATAGACAGGGAATGGAGTAATGATTATGTATTTTATAAAATCATCATCATTTGAACCCGTAACCGTGTAAGACTAAACATCGTATTGTAGATTGATGTTGTATGCATGAACAATTTATTACTGTTTCATTACCAAGTAGCTGAACCGACAGATGTCTTGTCATACAAAAATCCCATACAAAAACGAACGTTCAGTTTTGCCAATTTTCCAAGCAACTTTTCCAATTTTTCTTTCCATAAAAACCTAATTCGGATGAATACTTTTTTTTTTAAATAGGCGTCTTACAATTCAAGTGATGCGCTTACCAACGAACAGCATTTACTTTTTATTTATATAAAAAAATGATATTTGCACACCGGCCACCCCGATAGAATCTGATGAGACAAATATTTTATGTGAATAACACATTTCGTACCTTACTTATGTTCTAGCAAATAAAAAAATGATTAAATTATTGATTGATCAGCCTGTCCTCCAGACCGCTGCATTTAATATTCGGTAATCACCACGCTTGACAGACAGTTTGGTGATATAAGTACACACGGAAGCAATGAATCCGGGTCACCAACATAAACCTAGCTTATTCAAATAAAAAGTATTTCATAGACTATTAAGAACTTTTATTTAAGTAGTATTAAGTTAAGTATGCTTGGCTAAGAACCACGTTTCATATCATAAAATCAAACTAACTGAATTCTTTAGTTTTCCGGGAAGAAATACGTAACGTTATATGGCGTCTATCACATCGCCATACAAAGTGCCTTCGCAGCTGTTGCCATACATTCGCTCGACGCGCCATTTGTCCACTAGTTATTTATCTATTTGCTTACTCCTCCGTGGTTCCCATACGGGACCCCCTTATAGCCCGGGTAACGCCGGGGTGCGTGATATATATATGAATAACGGTTGATAAGGAAAAATTTACCAAATTTGAGTAATGACGCAGACACAATATAATGGCTCTTCTAACGAGGCCGCTTGATACAATTTTATTGTACAATGGAGAGCAGAAAAAGTGTACAGTTTGAAGTTTAGAAGTTGCGGAAGTTGAGGTGAAGCGTGTAAAGGCGAAAGTATTTTTTTATGTTTTAATAGCTTCTCTTTTATTTTATTCTGGAGATGTAAGGAAGTTTAACATTTCAAAGTTTAAGGAAACAGGAAATGTCACAAGGTCAATTTCTTTGAACATTGAAATGATTTTTTTCTACC
The DNA here is from genome assembly GCA_905220435.1 of Amphipyra tragopoginis. Classification (NCBI taxonomy): domain Eukaryota; kingdom Metazoa; phylum Arthropoda; class Insecta; order Lepidoptera; family Noctuidae; genus Amphipyra; species Amphipyra tragopoginis. Next base: position 1,142,228 of record HG992010.1, on the reverse strand, counting down.
AAATAAATTTTTTCGAACTTGACACGTGCCAAAATATTTGAGGAACTTCTCTCCTACAACTCTTTTTAATATTTTCAATTTTTCGCTGTAAATTTCAAAAGCATAACTATGCATTAATCGAAAATCATTGATTAATTAGTAAAATACTTTAATACACAATACACAATAATGGTACACGAGGCACACTTATTGCCATAGGATATTCTCTACCAGTAAATTCGGTTAAAGAGAACTGCATCGAAAGAGGTAAAAACAGGATATTGGTGATTTAATTTTATGTAGGGTGCTTATGAAATCAAAATCCGCAATAGAGATGTTACAGAGCCATAGCCTACAAAAATGCCCATGAAACTTTGGGCGTATACCTGACGGTTTTTTTAAAATTCCTGTATCAACTTTGTGCACACCTGTAGGTACTCAAAACAAATTATTTTCTTTACTCTTTATTTTTCTTTTTATAATCTTAATTAAACCTGCTTTTTGATGAGCCAAGGATTGAATCATATTTCCCATAAAAATAATTTAATTACGTAAATTAAAAAAACCGTTGGGAAAATACCCAAAGTTCAATGGACTTTTTTGTAGGTCATGGCCCCCTTAACATCCCTATCGCAGCTATTCGTAAGCACCCTGTATATGTATAGATAAAAAAAGTAGTCAAAAATTAAAAATAAGTACATGGTGGACATCATCATCATGGCAGAGTCTCTGCAGGATCTGGAGGTGATGCTAAACGGCCTAGGCGATTCTTCAAGACAGGTGGGCCTCGGGATGAACCTGGATAAGACCAAAGTCATGTACAATGGTCATGTCTTCCCGAGACCCGTAGTCGTAAATGGCGCTATTCTCGAGGTTGTGCAAGAGTACATATACCTTGGCCAAATTATACAACTGGGGCGGCACAACTTCGAGAAAGAGGCGAGCAGAAGAATACGCTTGGGCTGGGTGGCATTCGGGAAGCTACGTAATATCTTTAAATCGTCGATCCCACAATCCCTTAAGACCAGGGTCTTTAACCAGTGCGTCCTACCCGTAATAACTTACGGAGCCGAAACGTGGACACTCACCGTGGGCCTGGTCCACAAATTTAAGGTTGCTCAGCGTGCTATGGAGAGAGCGATGCTCGGGGTTTCTCTGGTGGATAGAATTCGCAATGAAGTCATTCGCCAGAGAACTAAAGTCACCGACATTGCGCGTAGAATTAGCACCCTGAAGTGGAAGTGGGCCAGCCTTGTCTGCAGACGAACAGATGGTAGTTGGAGCAGACACGTGTTAGAGTGGAGACCGCGTTTGGGCAAACGTAGTGTGGGACGCCCTGCGGCACGATGGACCGACGATTTTAAAAAGGTGGCTGGCAGCGGATGGATGCGGGCTGCCCAAGACCGGGATGGTTGGCGATCTTTGGGGGAGGCCTACGTTCAGCAGTGGACGGCAATAGGCTGATATGATGATGACATGGTGGACATCCCACTCATACGTACAAAGCGTTTTGCGAACACTTTCATTGTTCGCACAGCTAAGGAGTGGAATTCCCTGCCGGAGTCTGTGTTTCCTGATAGCTACAACCTTTCTTTTTTTCCTTCTCTTTAAGTCAAGAGTGAATAGGTTACTTCTAGGCAAGCGTGCTTCACCGTTGACCACATCATCGCTTACCATCGGGCGAGATAGGGGTCAAATGCGAGAAAAAAGCGAAAAAAAAAACTTTTGTCGGTTTAATAATGTATATTTTCCATATTTTATTTTCCACTGTATCCATTCCCTTGTCCCGTATCGCAGGGCTGTTAATGTAAATCTAATAACGATTGTATCGCAGTATCTGGAGGCTTGTTTTCGTTCAACAAATCTCCGAGCAGCATCCCTGTCGAAGAAAACAGCTTTCAACGTTTTTTATCAACAATTACTTTACCTATGTACGTTGTTTTGCTTTTCAACTGAAGGGATGTTGAAAATAAATCTTCGGCTCCGGATAAAGCTATCTTGACTTTTATCCTATGTACATTTCAACATTAATTATCTCTGGAGTAAATCTATATACCTATACAAGCTTAGTTTTAGTATACACGAAACCTGAAACTACACTTGGGATCAAAGAAATCGAGCCACTTTTTTCACGTGTCCTGGTTTCATGAATAATATAATTCAAAATACAAACAACTGCCCTCATTGTAAAGGTTATCAAATAACCTTTAAGGCAATATATGTTTAGAATTGATCTGTTCCATAATACCAAAAATAATAACAGTTATACCTACGTGAAAAATAGAAGTGGCTCGATTTAGTTGCTCCCAAGTATAGTTTGTTCAGAATCATTAGGAGAATCGATTGACATATTTCTTACACGACAATTTTTATTTTTCATAAATTTCTATTTATTTCAGTAGGTTTCTACACATAACAGTTGACGGGAATAGACACCTTGGGGCTTAAGACGGTCCGCTCGGTCAATTTCCGTGTATTAGACAACCCCTGCATAGCACATTTCAGGCATTTCACACTTAACTAGGGAACTTAACGCGACATAAACTAAGGTTGAGCTGTTAACCTGGAGATTTATTTAAAAAAAACACATATTCAGACAGTTCTGATGAAAATCTTGTTGGGGTATCTCGGTTTTCGTATATACTAAAAATGCGTTGTATAAAAGGAGAAGCTGACTGACTGACTGATCTATCCACGCACAGCCTAAGCCGCTGGGGTTAGAAACATGAAATTTTGACAATAGGTTCCTTTTGTAACGTAGGCATCTACTAAGAACGGATTGTTCGAAATTCAACCCCTATGGGAGTAAAATAGGGGATTTAAGTTTGTATGTAAGTCCGTCAATTTTGAAGTAAGAAGCATGAAATTAAATATTAAGGTTTCTGGTTAGAAATAAAGCTACACGTGTTTGAGTGTTTTTGAAAATTCAATTCCTAAGGGGGTGAAATAAGTTTTGAAAGTTTGTACGAGAAATCTGTTACTTTTGAAGTAAGAAGCATGGAATTAAAAATGTAGGCTCTTGGTGAGAAATAAATATACATGTGTTTGAGGGTTTTTGGAAATTCTACCCGTAAGAGTTGAAATGAAAGTTTTTTTTTTGATTTTATAACTAAGTACACCTAACAGAGCTGCGGGCAAAAACTAGTAAATGATAAAATTTATAAGTAAGGCGCACCCTGGGCTCTCAGCCCCACTACCAACCTTGCTAACTGGCTTATCTTTTCACCAAGGCCTGAGTTATTCTCATATAGCTCGCGGCAACACAAGAGAAGGAGAAGAATTATTTAAACAATTCTCTGTAGAGAATCTCTACTCTATAATTATTAATTTTACAAAAAAAAAATAATGGGCATGTTTTCATTCATAACATGACACTTGAAATAGCAATCATCATCTACTTTTGATGTTAACTTAACGTATTGTACGTAATAGTAACAATATGTCAAGATTTCCTTTCCATTCGTGAGTACACATAAATGTATAAGTACGTGGTAGATCAACTGAATAATGAAATGATGCTCCTTGTGCACAAAAAAAGTTTCAAATACCTAGTGCCTCTCGTAGTAACAAAATTTTCAAGGCTATTTTCGACGATAAAACACCCGTATTACGAACAATTCCTTCATCCACAGCAATAAGCCAAAAAAATACCGGCCTTAAAGAGAACCAATTAAGAAAAAAAAAGTTAATTTAGCAGAGCTGCCTTAATAATAATTACTTACACATCGCAAATTAATAAAGACTTCATCGTCCCGGAAAATCAAACAGCCTGAAACAAATTCTCCGAAAACGGAAAATGTCTAACAAAAGTATAAAATAAAATTACGAGATAAAAACCTTTTTAGCCAACATAGGTTGATGATACAAGGGTCGTTAAATATTTCTTTATATCTCGTAAAACGGGAGCCTGTGTGTGCGTATATCCATCGTATACAAAACTCGGCGAGATACCAATAAGTTCATTTTAGCTAGCTTACTTGCGAACATAATTCTGTTTGGATGATATACATTATATAGCCTGTATTTGGGGTTCCGCTGTATAAGGAAAAACTGAGAAGATTTAATTAAAAATACAGTTAATTGATGTAATGTTTGTCAACAGCTTTTGACTGGCCTTTATTTTATAATGTTAAAGTAATTTATTCTCATTTTCGTACTCTTTTTTTTTCCTAAACAGCGTGGCTGGTTGTTACTTTACATGCGCACACCATGAATTCATCATATTGTACAAATTTTACAATGGGTAAAATCTGAATTCGTGAAAAAAAAAACAGCTTTACCTTTCAAAATGTTGCTTAACTAAATGTATGGGCTGGTAATAATTACGTATTGCTAGAAAACCATGGCATAATATTGCTTTTTTCACACTCTGAAGTTACTTACAGTTATTTACCAATGTTACAGCACAGTCATAACGTTTAGCACTTTATTTCTCCTGATTCAACCAACAATTTTACAAAAAAAAACACGCTGTCTTTAAACATTTTTCTTGACATAAACTCTAATCGACTATTGAGCTCGTGGTTAAATATATATTATTGATCTATTTCGCAACACAAACATTTTAGCGTACCTACCCTATAAAGTTAACAGATATAAAAATAAAATTCTTTACACATTTCTATTATTCTTTAAAAATATAACACGGATTCGCGCAACAGCTTCCATTTCGCGCTTGCCAACAATTTTTATGATTCCACGTTGAAAGTGTACAAAGCGGGTTCCATTAGACATAGCGAGCGCGCATCGACTTCCACAATACGTCGTTATGACGTTATTAGTATGTTACACCCTGTATACGTTGTTTGTATAAGCCACCCTGTATACACGCAAAATAGAGAAGAAAAAAGATTGGGGTTAGTAGACTTGAATTACTGTTTTTGTAAAATGTTTTTTTTTTTTGTTTTATTTCAATACACTGCTGAAATTGGCGTCTTAAAAAGTATTTGCTGGCCTTGCGCATTGTACATAGTCATTACGTTAGAAAAGCACAAGACTATCTGATTAAGAATAAATACAGTACAGTCTTTTCGTACTTACCATGAACAAGCATAACCGTTCAACTTGGTTCAATAGTCGTTCACCTTTAGTACTGTCATGGTACGATTTTTAGCGATTCAGAAGCAGGCCTGCTTTTGAACGGAAGTTGACTGACTGGCATTTGAACGTTTTCATTAGAGGTAAGCCCTGTGTGATTGGTTGTTAGCAAGGTATAGAAAAACCAAGGTTGAAGTGCCACGCAGCTATCGCACGTGTGTCACTATGCGGAGAGCCGCACCACTGATTCACGCGATTACCTACTTGTTGTGACTGTCTCGAACTCATACGTAAAACATTGGAATTGTTGTGCAATTTTAACGTGTAAAATAATTGCAGGTCGAAACTTGTTGATGTACATATCTTTCAATGTAATAAATAGGAAAGATAATACAATTATACAGGGTTATTGCTAAAAAACTAAAAACCTTTTAGGGAGTTTTTGTACACATCATTATGAACAACTTTTACTATGGGACAAAACCGGAAATCGCGGAAAAAAACAACTATTCCCTAAATTTACGAGTATGTTCGCATTACTCGTCGAAATGTAGGGAAAAGCCGTTTTTTTTCGCTGTTTCAGCTTTGGTCCACTAGTAAAAGTTGTTTATAATGATGAGTAGAATGACCCCCTAAGAGGTTGTTAGTGTTTTACAAATAACCCTGTATATAATTATGTCAGTTTGGCGACACTGGTTTCCGTACTAATGTCGTATACATAAAGGAGCAGGTAACCAGCGCCGACCTACCAGCACTTATCGGTACAGGTCCCTGCAGGTAACCGCTACATAAAGGAAGCGGGTAGAAGCAACGGCTGGCATTTTTAAACAAAAACACGCCATATTCCCTTGCAAATACAGCAACAAATGACGGCCTACAAGCGCTGATCAGAACAGGTCGGAACTTCTTGGCAAAGTTCGGAGCTTGTCACACAGTATAGAGACTACCTGCGCCTACTAACTGCGCGGACCAGCACCGACAGGCGCTGGCAGATCGACGCCGGCAACCCGCTTTCTACGTGTATACGCACCAAGGAAGTATAAGGACACTTCGACTTGTTTTTTCTATTCACTGCTTGTTAGTACTCTGGTCCGACCAATCTTATTCATTGACATGACGTTTGATTACAGCGTTCTAATAGCGCAACACACTCGTAATCGCTTTGGCTTTGATTTTGACAAGTCAACAATTTCCATAGCAACGTATGTGTTGACAATCTGACTTCTCTACAACTACTATGTACCACGCAATGAATATTGTTTTTGATACATCAACTCTCATGATTGATGTTAGTTACGTTACACAATTGCACTGCTGATTAAATTATTCGGCCTTTCGGAAACCGTTACTCATGGAGACTTGTTACCTACCAAAAAATGAGTAGCCCTTTTAGCTAAAACAAACATAGAAAACAAAATCTCTCCGCCCTCAGAACGAGCCCATAGAGTTTTACAGCCCAACAATCCACCGCTTGATAGTCATACAAACACTTTTATTTCGGTCTCTGCCGTTATCCCGTAGCTAAAAAGCGTGATGCATGGTAAACGGCCTTAACAGCTATATCGAAATCCAGCTTCGAATGTGTACCTGGTCGTAATCGGGTGACCATGTGTGGTACAAATTGTAAGTGATACCGAGTTGGTGAGGAATCATTGCTTGCATAATTGTTAATCATTCCAAGGAAGTTAATAATATGGCAGTGGCAGGCAACTGCGTACAGTCACAGCAGCCATCATTGGCCATGGTTCTTTTAAGAAACACCTCTTTGTGATTGGAGTTACAGACAGCCCACTGTGCAGAGAATGCAAGGAGAAAGACGAGACGACGGCCCACGTGCTACTAAACTGCCCAGAGGTCGCCACATACAAGGCCAAGTACTTCGGAAACCCAGGTACTCTCCGAGAGATCACCAGCAACATCAAGGGTGTGCTGGCCTTCTTCAAGGAGTTAGGGTGGACCGAGTGACTACACTTCACGCGAAATACGCGCTTAGACGTGGAGTTGCTGACACCAGCCTGTTATACCTTATACCTTATTATAATATGGCAGCGGCTGAGCGATCGGCTCTTGCGCTCGCTACGTATCGTAAGTTAAAATTTAATATATTTATAGATTTTCAATAGCTATGAGCTGACTTGAAATGTATCAGTGTGTACTTCCATCGCTTTAGACCTCAAGTTCAGTAGAAAAGCGTCAGGCACTAGTTTTCTGGCAGTATGCTAAACTTATTTGGCACAACCACAAGGCACATAATAGGTATAACCAACTTTTTGACTCGATTTTAATTAATGATTTTAAGTACTCTTGTTGCTACTCTCGTTTTGCAGCCAAGAAACGTTATTTACTTTCCTTCGCCTCATGGACTAGTGGGTAAGTAATCCAAGCGACTCCATTATCTTACTGGCTTACTCTCGATATCTCCAAGTTCTGAATCAATCTAATTTGATTCCAATTAATGTCAACTCGTAAGAAATTGTGCGGAGGCATACATTTAAACTAAAGAATGTGTCCTTATTGGTTAGTTTTAATTCGATCATTTTCCGTGCGTTTTTTGATGATTTCAAGAGTATGGCTTGACTGTAATTCGAATCAAATTCAATTGGTGCAGAGCTCTAACCTGTCGGGAGTAAGCCCTGAGCTTTGGACACTTTTGAGTCTTCAACTATAAAGCTATTCTTTATCTTTGCTTGTTTATATCTATCTCTGATAACGTATGATACTATGGAACCCTAAAACCTTAAAAATACAGACAAAATCAATCGACTCTTCATGCCCTAACACCCGCAACATCTTTACACTTGTACCCCAACAAAGGTCCAGCCGAAATGGGCTCTCACAGTTTTCAGCGAACATTTAAATGGAAACGACTTTATTCAGATAACTACCCGCGATTTTATCTTCCTATATTTCATGCTCAGATTACGTGCTTGCCTCCCTTCGGCTTTGTTTTTTCACCGTCAAAACGGCAGCGTTGAAACGAAATTAATTGGATTGATATTTGAATGTTACTGGTGGATGGGGTTATGTAAGAGGGGTTATGAGTTTGTTTGTTTCGAGTGGGAGGTAGAAAATATTTAGATAGGTAAATAAAGGTTTTGGAAACTAACATCAATATACCGTATACATATACCAGATGACTTTTAATCGTCTAGAAAAAAATAGCTATAACAGGTGAACGGAGTAGAACTCCATGGCATAGTTTTTTTTTTTGCCTATATTGAAATTTATCTATCCATAAATACAACTAATTTGAAGTTAATTTTCATACTAAATTAATAAGAACAGAAATTTTGAAGTAAATAAATCGATTAAATAATATCTAAATTCAAATCATACACACTTGCGTATGATTTGAGTTTCTATCAAAGGTAGGTATCTAACAGTTTTTTTTTTGTTTATTTAATACTTCAATGCACAATGCTGGTACATAAGGCGGTATGTATAGTTAAGTCAAATTCAAAAAAGTAAAAGATTTGACTGCTGTAGATGGTCTTTGGGGACCCCTTCTACGTAACCGGGCAGTCATTGGCGAGACCTGAAGGGGCTCCAGCCAATGGGGGGAGGGGGGTAAATCCTTCTAAACCGTTCCAGACGGTAAAAAAAGTTATCCAGTATAGGTATACCAGTTGCGTACCGCCCGTCTTCCCAGGACGACACTTAATTGTCTTATCTATTGTGACTATAATTACCGTGCTTGAGGTTTTAATAAATCATTTTTCATTGTCCCTTTAAAGTATCTGATGAATCATAGTTATTTTCAAATGTTAAAACATTTAAAAGTAATACCAATATTGAACAATATTTAGCAATATTAAACAATATTAGCACAGGTTAATTCTCCTGCTATTTTTCAAGCCACGCCAGACTTTGAAGAAGATTCACAATAGTATTTAGCTTTTTTTACTGATAGTAAATCTGGAAATAGAACACGATGTATTTTGAAGACACAAAATACCAGCTAGCATTACTCAGCTTTTTTTAATATGGTTGGCAAAATATAATTATCTAGTTACAACTTTATCTATCATTTTTTTTAAACAATTAGTTCATCACTTGATTTATGTCAAATCAAATATTTATTTGTGAACATAGGTCGTTACAGGATGGTATAAAAATACATTTTAGTATCGGCTATGTCCTACCATTTATATGGTGTACAAACTTTTATGATACATAATTTACAGTACATAGGGAATGAATATAAGAAAATTTAGTTAATACTGAGCTTAAGCGTATTGGTTTAATTTTTTTTATGTTATATTATCTGCATTGTTAATATCATAAATTGCAGTCCAGATAACTTATTTACATTGTGTTGCTATACTTTTGGCACTGGTGTTCTGTCAATACATTTTCTCCATACACGCATTTTTTTCTCGGTTGAAAAGCATGTTTTCCTTTTAGATAGTAAAAAAATAATTTAAAAAAAGTAGAAATTGACTTCTAAAAAGGGTTAAATAATTACTATATTATAAAACTAACATTTTCAGAAGTCGGTGCAATTTTACACTGAACCAAATCGAAGGCACCGACTAAATACGAGCTAAAAAAGGTCGTGAGGATTCCCCGGAAGACTCGCGACCTTTTTTGCCTCGTATTTAATTTGTACTTTAAACAATTGACATAAAGTTCATTATGCTATGTACAATTTCGTCACTTCCATTCCTCGGCGGTGTAAATTGAGCCTTACTGTACATGAGAACTTGCTATCAACTTGGAAAATTCGGCAACATCGCAATTAACCTATCTAAGCTACTATTTTGGTCTTAAATAGGCCATTCCGAATTGTTTTACATTTTTCAATTATTAGTTTTCGGATATTTTTCGCTTATTTTTGTATTTAATTTTTAATGTATTAATGATGTAGATTAACTGGTTTAAGGGAACACCCTCTGTTATTTTGCATACTGCATAGTAAAATATTGCCTAGTCACGTCCATGACTCGTATAAAGATAAAAAAATCTCGCAAACAACCAAAACCACAGTTATCTACACCTATATATATCCTCACTCGCTCCGAAATCTTCAGTAACAAGTTTTATTAACTGTAGCTATCATTACCGGCTCCAGTACCGCGCAAACATTCTTACAAACAACATGTCGCTCAAAATACACCAAACGAACTTAAGCCCGCCTGTCCGCGCAGTGCTGATGACGGCAGAAATCCTCAAACTTGACTACGAAGCCATAGAAGTGAGCCTCATGGCTGGTGAACACAGGACGCCTGAGTACGTAGAAAAAAATCCTCTACAAACCGTCCCTTTGTTAGAAGACGGTGATTTTTTCCTCGCGGACAGTCATTCAATCGTGACCTACCTGATTTCAAAATATGGTGGGGAGAAACAAAAGGAATTGTACCCAAATGACTTGCAATTAAGAGCGACAATTGATCAGAGAATGTTCTTCGACGCTGCAACCCTGTTTCGTGCGCTCAGATCCATAACGATTGCACTTTTGATGGAAGGTGCACCAGGACCTTCTCCTCAGCAAATTGAAGATATCCATGCCGGTTACGATGTGGTGGAAAAGTACTTGCAGAAGACAAAATTCTTGGCCTGCGATCATTTGACTGTAGCTGATGTGTCATGTGTAGCTGTCATCAGTTCTTTGAATGTTACGGTGCCGATCGATGCTAAATATAAGAAGTTGCATGCGTGGTGGGATGGTCTCAAGGCAAAAGAATGGTACAAGACGAAAAACCTGCCAGGATTGGCAGTCTATGAAGGGTTCGTGAAGTCGTTAATGAAGAAGAACAGTGAGAGTGCTTAGTTTTTACAGGTTTTTAGATATGTAAGTTAGGTACTTTTTAATTAAAATAAAATGCTTTTAATATAAAAAAAAAGTTTCTTTTCTTCCACTTACGTATTACGCCTCGGCAAAACTTGTGTTTTCGAATTATGAGACCAATTAATTGACCTATTTGGAATTAAACAAAAGAGGATGAAACCGGACTTATAATTGTTGTAAAGACACACAAATAGATAAATTGCCGGGTTGCATAATTCGTAGGTATAAATTCGTAAACACAAAGATTACCGAGGAACATAATTTATTTCGTTACACTGTATGTAGATTTAATTTACGTTATCTCCAAACAATTATCTATTTTTTTTATTGTTCCCTTGCAAATACAGCACAACAAATGACGGCTTACTGCGCTAATATTTATGTGAGTTGATATGACATTTTAAACCTTATTGCGCACAGTGTGAGAAGGAATTGAATTTGAAATCTGATAAACATTTCAAGTCTCCGACCGTACACAAACTCCAGCTTCTAGGCTGATCAACACAAAAATCAATAATTAGCTATACAGTCTTATGCTTAGGAGGGCTTCGTAGCTATTTAACAACCGCGCAGATCGTACGATTTGTAAGGTTAAGCTGCGCTTGCTACGGTCAGTCCGCGGATGGGTGACCATTCGTTAAATCATCGAGACCCCTCCGTGCCTCGGAGCGCACGTTTACACGTTTAGCCGTTCGGTTCCGGGTGTCATAAGAATACCTATGACAGTCGTTACCAGTACCTAGTCAGAAGCCTGAAAGTCTGACAACTGAAGGCCAATTCACGTAAGTAATTAAAAATGTTCAAAATATAGTTTCGATCTTGTCTCAGTCTAGTCTCAATCTTATAAATATGACAAATGGTATTCTTGTTCGTTAACAAACAACGTCAAACGTGAGATTATATTGAAATGAGATTGAAAGTTGACTAAAGCCAAAAGGGTATTCTGCTTACATTATGTAACTACTGAGCCATTTTGACAAGTTGAAATGCCCATTTATTTCTAGAATTTTAGTCTATGACTGTTGATATCGGTATGCTACCGGTAACAGATTTTAAGTTGACTGAATTGACATAATATAAGAAACCGGACAGAACTTTAAGTGTACCAGAATACCATTTTTTATTCAATTCATAATTTAATCTCAGTTCGGTCAACCTTCAGTCACAGTAGACATGTAAGCTAAAGCAGTACCTCAACTAACTATAATTTCAAGAATTGAAACACTCACACAGACACGCTCTGTATACTAAGTAGTTTTTTGTTTTTGTATGGAACTGTATCCCGAAAATACCTTATTTGTCTTGTTGCAGTGCGTGTCTGTGTGAGTGTGTCAAATCGGACGATTGTAGGTAGTTGAAGTACTGCTTTAGCTTATATGTCTACTGTGCTTCAGTCTAACATCAAATTAATTACGAGAATTGGGCTTCTGGTCTAACCTTAGCATATCGGCATTGCCATGTAACTATTCAGCCGCATCTCGTCAGACTGGAAGCTGACCCTAAAATACTTGAGAAAAAGCTAGACAGAAGAAGGACTGTGGCGGCATCTATCTCGCCACATGCGAACTATCCTACATCGCGCAATCAAGATTTAACACGCAGATAGTAGGTATATATGTTACGGCTAAAAGCCGAATGGCGGTTACACCTAGGTTTAGCCGGGTACAACTAGGTGCAACCAGTAGCAGTTGGTTAGAACTAGGTGTAGCTTAAGTCGACGGAGCCCCGCTGAACGGGGCTCCTATTTATGTCTGCAGGGTTTAAAGTAACCTAACACGAAGGGGATGACGGGGGCTTCGTTCGCTCGCTTCGCTCGCTCACTCTAGCCCCCTTCATCCCCTTCGAACCTAACCTATCCGTGTCGGGGTTACCCTTAACCATCGGTGTGCGGCTGCACCTAGTTCTAGCCGCTATGATGAAGGCTAAACCTAGTTCTAACCGAAGATAAGTAGGATAGATTTAAGTTTAACCGCATGTGGCCGGCTGCACCTAGTTGTACCCGGCTAAAACTAGGTGTAGCCGCACTTCGGCTATTAGCCGTAACATATATACAACCTCCCAACATCAACCGTTGGGCAGTAGCCCGCCAGGCACAAGACTCCGCCTGGTTGGAGGATCCTCCCTTTGGTTGGAGGATCCTCCCTTTGGTTGGAGGAACACCACACCAAGTTTCTCCACAGGACAATCTTATGACAAGTGCTGTGATTAGTTGTTAGCTCGGTATATAAAAAAACAAGATGGAAGTGCCACGCAGCTATCTATCGCACGTGTGTCACTATGCAAAGGTCTGCACCACTGATTCACGCGATTACCTACTTTTTGTGACATGTCTCGAACTCATACGTAAAACATTGGGATTGTTGTGCAATTTTAACTTGTAAAAATATTAGCAGGTCGAAACTTGTTGATGTACATATCTTTCAATGTAATAAATACGAAAGATAATAAGTATGTTCGCATTACTCGTCGAAATGTAAGGAAAAGCTGTTTTTTTTTCGCGATTTCAGTTTTGGTCCTATATAAAAATTGTTTATAGTGATGAGTACAACCCCCCCTAAGAGGTTGTTAGTGTTTTACAAATAGCCCTGTATATAAGCGATTAAAATTGTGATGTGCAAAAGCTCCGCCTTAATAATATCTGTATACATGCCTACCGATTCTAGAGACAACCTAATATTATTCACAGAATGTTTAAGTGAGATAAAGTTATTGAAAGCCAAAATGTGGAATCGGTATTTGTGCTTGGTGACTTTAACGCCCACCCTGGTGAGTTATTTTCCACTGAGTTATTAAGTTTTTGTACGGAACGGTCGTGGTTATGTATGGACATGCAATTGTTACCTAGCGATACACATACATTTATAAGCGACGCCCATGCTAGCTTGCGTTGGTTAGATCACTGTGTACTTACTGAAGCAGCGCAACAATCAGTTGTTAATTGTTCTGTACTGTATGACAATTACTGGTCTGACCATATACCTGTTGTATTACAGTGAAACTTTGATTTATTAAAGCCAAAAGTAACTGTGTCAGATACATTGGTAATCAAAGTTAGATGGGGGAACGTGACATAGTACAAACTAATCTTTATAACAACTTGTGTCATTCCAAATTAAGGGACATTGACCTACCGGCTGATTTTATGCACTGTGCCGATAAAATGGCTTAGTAGGCGTTTCGGCCGCTGAGTTTCGTCCGATCCGGCCGAAACAGCCATTTAATTATTATTAATATTTTTGAGTGGTGTTTCGGACGAATTCTTTTTTAAAGGCAAAGTAACGTCAGAAACATAATCAAATAATACCTATTTTACTTTGTGGCCATGGATAAATCGAAATGTACAATCAAATAAAAAAAGTCTTATTTTTTTACTGAATCCTTATTAGGTGGTTAAGATTCGATCACTAAGGCAAACGGAAAGAAAAACAAAATTTTTTTTTGGCACTAGTTCCCCTGTGGTGTAAATCTATCTATACCAGTAGCAGATCATGCAGTTTTAAGGAATTACACGAATTCGTTAACACCCTGTATAAGACTGATTGTTTTTGTTTACATTTATAATTCTTATTTTTAATTGATTTATAAGACTGATTATTGTTGTTTACATTTATAATTCATAATGTACGCTTTTTAATTGATATATAAGACTGATTATTGTTGTTTACATTTATAATTGTTATTGTACGCTTTTTATTTGATATTTAAAGACTGATTATTGTGATTTATCATGTTTACTGTTGATTGTTGTAATTGTATATTAAACTTTATCTTTATCCAACAATTCCCTGACTTTTACTTCAATAATATAACCCTGCCTAAGATTTTTCATTCTGACCGTACAAAATTTGCTTCAAAAAAATATCGTCCGAAACGCCACTCAAAAATATTAATAATAATTAAATGGGTGTTTCGGCCGGATCGGACGAAACTCAGCGGCCGAAACGCCTACTAAGCCGATAAAATGTGTAATGACCCCGCACATACAATTGCTTTAGACAAAATGTAAGATAGTATCGTGCTGATACTCTCTGAGTCAGCTGAACATGCCTATACCGCAACAACTAGCCGGAAAAATAACCACGTAACTGGATGGAATAGGCATGTGCGCACGCGCACACGAGAGGGCCAGACTCTGGTATAAAACTTGGCTATTATGCAATAAACCCCTGAACGGGCGTGTTCATGATGATATGTGCGAATCCAGGCGTATATTTAAAGTATCTGATGAATCATCGTTATTTTATTTTTAAATGTTAAAACATTTAAAAGTAATACCAATATTGAACAATATTTAGCAATATTATGACGACATAAAATACGAGCCAGCATTACTCAGCTTTTTTATATGTTGGCAAAATATAATTATCTAGTTACCACTTTATCTGTCATTTTTTAATGTATATTATCTGCACCGTCATTATTAATCTCAAAAATTGCAATCCAGATAACTTATTTACATTGTGTTGCTATACTTTTGGCACTGGTGTTCTGTCAATACCTGTTTCGATGCTTTTCTTTTTAAGCCAAAGGTTGACTGGTAGAGAAAGCCTTATGGCATTAAGTCCGCCTTATGTACCACCATAGTGCACAGAAGTATAAATAAATAAATAAAAACCGTCTTAAAAAAAAACTAAAAAGTGTAAAATAATTACCATATTATAAAACTAACATTTTCAGAAGTCGGTGCAATTTTACACTGAACCAAAGTGAAGGCACCGACTAAATACGAGCCAAAAAAGTTCGCGAGGGATCCCCGGAAGACGCGCGACCTTTTTTGCCTCGTATTTAATTTGTACTTTATACAATTGACATAAAGTTCATTATGCTATGTACAATTTCGTCACTTCCATTCCTCGGCGGTGTAAATTGAGCCTTACTGTACTTGCGCACTTGCCTATCAACTTGGAAAATTCGGCAACATCGCAATTAACCTATCTAAGCTACTATTTTGGTCTTAAACAGGCCATTCCGAATTGTTTTACATTTTTCAATTATTAGTTTTCGGATATTTTTCGCTTATTTTTGTATTTAATTTTTAATGTATTAATGATGTAGATTAACTGGTTTAAGGGAACACCCTCTGTTATTTTGCATACTGCATAGTAAAATATTGCCTAGTCACGTCCATGACTCGTATAAAGATAAAAAATCTCGCAAACAACCAAAACCACAGTTATCTACACCTATATATATCCTCACTCGCTCCGAAATCTTCAGTAACAAGTTTTATTAGCTGTAGCTATCATTACCGGCTCCAGTACCGCGCAAACATTCTTACAAACAACATGTCGCTCAAAATACACCAAACGAACTTAAGCCCGCCTGTCCGCGCAGTGCTGATGACGGCAGAAATCCTCAAACTTGACTACGAAGCCATAGAAGTGAGCCTCATGGCTGGTGAACACAGGACGCCTGAGTACGTAGAAAAAAATCCTCTACAAACCGTCCCTTTGTTAGAAGACGGTGATTTTTTCCTCGCGGACAGTCATTCAATCGTGACCTACCTGATTTCAAAATATGGTGGGGAGAAACAAAAGGAATTGTACCCAAATGACTTGCAATTAAGAGCGACAATTGATCAGAGAATGTTCTTCGACGCTGCAACCCTGTTTCGTGCGCTCAGATCCATAACGATTGCACTTTTGATGGAAGGTGCACCAGGACCTTCTCCTCAGCAAATTGAAGATATCCATGCCGGTTACGATGTGGTGGAAAAGTACTTGCAGAAGACAAAATTCTTGGCCTGCGATCATTTGACTGTAGCTGATGTGTCATGTGTAGCTGTCATCAGTTCTTTGAATGTTACGGTGCCTATCGATGCTAAATATAAGAAGTTGCATGCGTGGTGGGATGGTCTCAAGGCAAAAGAATGGTACAAGACGAAAAACCTGCCAGGATTGGCAGTCTATGAAGGGTTCGTGAAGTCGTTAATGAAGAAGAACAGTGAGAGTGCTTAGTTTTTACAGGTTTTTAGATATGTAAGTTAGGTACTTTTTAATTAAAATAAAATGCTTTTAATATAAAAAAAAAGTTTCTTTTCTTCCACTTCCGTATTACGCCTCGGCAAAACTTGTGTTTTCGAATTATGAGACCAATTAATTGACCTATTTGGAATTAAACAAAAGAGGATGAAACCGGACTTATAATTGTTGTAAAGACACACAAATAGATAAATTGCCGGGTTGCATAATTCGTAGGTATAAATTCGTAAACACAAAGATTACCGAGGAACATAATATATTTCGTTACACTGTATGTAGATTTAATTTACGTTATCTCCAAACAATTATCTATTTTTTTATTGTTCCCTTGCAAATACAGCACAACAAATGACGGCTTACTGCGCTAATATTTATGTGAGTTGATATGACATTTTAAACCTTATTGCGCACAGTGTGAGAAGGAATTGAATTTGAAATCTGATAAACATTTCAAGTCTCCGACCGTACACAAACTCCAGCTTCTAGGCTGATCAACACAAAAATCAATAATTAGCTATACAGTCTTATGCTTATGAGGGCCTCGTAGCTATTTAACAACCGCACAGATCGTACGATTTGCAAGGTTAAGCTGCGCTTGTCACGGTCAGTCCGCGGATGGGTGACCATTCGTTAAATCATCGAGACCCCTCCGTGCCTCGGAGCTCACGTTTACACGTTTAGCCGTTCGGTTCCGGGTGTCATAAGAATACCTATGACAGTCGTTACCAGTACCTAGTCAGAAGCCTGAAAGTCTGACAACTGAATGCCAATTCACGTAATTAAAAATGTTCAAAATATAGTTTCGATCTTGTCTCAGTCTAGTCTCAATCTTATAAATATGACAAATGTTATTCTTGTTCGTTAACAAACAACGTCAAACGTGAGATTATATTGAAATGAGATTGAAAGTTGACTAAAGCCAAAAGGGTATTCTGCTTACATTATGTACCTACTGAGCCATTTTGACAAGTTGAAATTCTCATTTATTTCTAGAATTTTAGTCTTTGACTGTTGATATCGGTATGCTACCGGTAATAGATTTTAAGTTGACTGAATCGACATAATATAAGAAACCGGACCGAACTTTAAGTGTACCAGAATACCATTTTTTATTCAATTCATAATTTAATCTCAGTTCGGTCAACCTTCAGTCACAGTAGACATTAAGCTAAAGCAGTACCTCAACTTACTATAATCTCAAGAATTGAAACACTCACACAGACACGCTCTGTATACTGAGTAGTTTTTTGTTTTTGTATGGAACTGTATCCCGAAAATACCTTATTTGTCTTGTTGCAGTGCGTGTCTGTGTGAGTGTGTCAAATCGGACGATTGTAGGTACTTGAAGTACTCGGTGGTGACCTCTTGCTTCTGGCCGTGGTTCTGTCCATGGTCGGGAGCGAGAGTGCGTGGGAAGCCGTCACCTCCTTTTGCGAGGTGGTGATGGCAACCAAGGAGGGAGCAGAGAGGGAGAGAGAGGCGACGGCCACTCTCCTTTTCCGCGCCAGACGCACCGGGCGCCGCCTGAGGGCGCGCGACGATCTCCGGGCACCCTAGTGTGTGGCCTGCGGGCAACGGGTTAGGGGACCCGTCACCCGATCAGCAATAGGCCCGAAAAGGCGGCGCGCAATGTTCCGTGCGCGCCTCTCAGGAGGACGTGGGGCAAGGCCCCGCAGAAGAAGAGGTCCGCCAAGGGTTGGCGGAGCGAGGCCTGCCGGGGTCGCGGTGCATGCAGCTGCGAATCCCGCGACCCCAGCCAAGGGTCAGGAGAAGGAACACCGTGGGTTTTTAGCCGGTAAGAGTCCGGCATAACCCTTCGCCATCCCCGGACGAAGGGTATCCATGAGGATTTTCCTACGATTAAAAAAATAAAAAATAAAAGGTAGTTGAAGTACTGCTTTAGCTTATATGTCTACTGTGCTTCAGTCTAACATCAAATTAATTACGAGAATTGGGCTTCTGGTCTAACCTTAGGATATCGGCATTGCCATGTAACTATTCAGCCGCATCTCGTCAGACTGGAAGCTGACCCTAAAATACTTGAGAAAAAGCTAGACAGAAGAAGGACAATCTTATGACAAGTGCTGAGATTGGTTGTTAGCTCGGTATATAAAAAACAAGATGGAAGTGCCACGCAGCTATCGCACGTGTGTCACTATGCAAAGGTCTGCACCACTGATTCACGCGATTACCTACTTTTTGTGACATGTCTCGAACTCATACGTAAAACATTGGGATTGTTGTGCAATTTTAACTTGTAAAAATATTAGCAGGTCGAAACTTGTTGATGTACATATCTTTCAATGTAATAAATACGAAAGATAATAAGTATGTTCGCATTACTCATCGAAATGTAAGGAAAAGCTGTTTTTTTTTCGCGATTTCAGTTTTGGTCCTATATAAAAGTTGTTTATAGTGATGAGTACAATGAACCCCTAAGAGGTTGTTAGTGTTTTACAAATAACCCTGTATATAAGCGATTAAAATTGTGATGTGCAACAGCTCCGCCTTAATAATATCTGTATACATGCCTACCGATTCTAGAGACAACCTAATATTATTCACAGAATGTTTAAGTGAGATAAAGTTATTGAAAGCCAAAATGTGGAATCGGTATTTGTGCTTGGTGACTTTAACGCCCACCCTGGTGAGTTATTTTCCACTGAGTTATTAAGTTTTTGTACGGAACGGTCGTGGTTATGTATGGACATGCAATTGTTACCTAGCGATACACATACATTTATAAGCGACGCCCATGCTAGCTTGCGTTGGTTAGATCACTGTGTACTGACTGAAGCAGCGCAACAATCAGTTGTTAATTGTTCTGTACTGTATGACAATTACTGGTCTGACCATATACCTATTGTATTACAGTGAAACTTTGATTTATTAAAGCCTAAAGTAACTGTGTCAGATACATTGGTAATCAAAGTTAGATGGGGGAACGTGACATAGTACAAACTAAACTTTATAACAACTTGTGTCATTCCAAATTAAGGGACATTGACCTACCGGCTGATTTTATGCACTGTGCCGATAAAATGTGTAATGACCCCGCACATAGAATTGCTTTAGACAAAATGTAAGATAGTATCGTGCTGATACTCTCTGAGTCAGCTGAACATGCCTATACCGCAACAACTTGGCGGAAAAATAGCCACGTAACTGGATGGAATAGGCATTTGTGCGGTGCGCACACGAGAGGGCCAGACTCTGTTATAAAACTTGGCTATTATGCAATAAACCCCTGAACGGGCGTGTTCATGATGATATGTGCGAATCCAGGCGTATATTTAAAGTATCTGATGAATCATCGTTATTTTATTTTTAAATGTTAAAACATTTAAAAGTAATACCAATATTGAACAATATTTAGCAATATTATGACGACATAAAATACGAGCTAGCATTACTCAGCTTTTTTATATGTTGGCAAAATATAATTATCTAGTTACCACTTTATCTGTCATTTTTTTAAACAATTAGGTCATCACTTGAATTATGTCAAATAAAATATTTATTTGATATAAAAATACATTTTAGGATCGGCTATGTCCTACCATTTACAAGGTGTACAAACTTTTGTGATACATATATACGAATAAGTAAAGTAGTAGTAGTAAACATGTATTGTGGGAATGAAAATAAGAAAATTGTATATAATATATTAAATAATCGTTTTATAAATTTCAATTGACGATTGTATCACTTAGAAAGTTTTCTATAGATTAAAAAGTTTTTTCACATAGAAATGAACGTAACTTTTTTATAAATATATCAAATAGGTACCTTCTGTTATTCTAATATGTTTAGGTAGTTAATTATAGATCTTTAGACACATTGCGCATATGTTTTCGTGAAACAAAGTCGTTTTGCCTGTAATTAAGCACATTTTGTCGTATCTTCGTGCACTCGATACTTGTGAAAATTTTGATAAATTGCACCGAACAAACATGGCAGTTTCGTATTATTTATTATAATATCTATATATTTTGTTATTTATGTAAATGTATTTAATGTAATTTATATTTGTCTTAGGAATTTGTAATGTAAAAACTAATTTGAACAGATTGTGAAATATTTATTTTATTTTAATTATTTGTATAAAACTTGTCACACTAAGCTAGACCTACGATTTATTATTAAGATATTCTGTTTAATCTCATTTTAAGTGAACTATGTTATTATGAGAAATAAAGTTCTTTAAACCTTAATTCGTATTAGGTATATTCAGTTCAAAATTGTCAACTCTTTTAATTTATTTTTTTGCTGTACCTGTTTCGATGCTTTTCTTTTTAACCCAAAGGTTGACTGGTAGAAAAAGCTTTATGGCATTAAGTCCGCCTTATGTACCACTATAGTGCACAGAAGTATAAATAAATAAATAAAAACTGACTTCTAAAAAAACTAAAAAGGGTAATTAAAATATTTACGAAGATATAATATTTAGAAGTCGGTGCAATTTTACACAGAACCAAAGTGAAGGCACCGACTAAATACGAACCAAAAAAGGTCGCGAGGGATCCCCGGAAGACGCGCGACCTTTTTTTGTATTTAGTTTGTATGTATTTTATACAATTGACATAAAGTTCATTATTCTATGTACAATTTCGTCGCTTCCATTCCATTCCGCGGCGTTGTTAATTGAGCCTTACTGTACATGCGCACTTGCCTATCAACTTGGAAAATTCGGCAACATCTCATATAACGTATCTAAGCTACTATTTTGGTCTTAAACAGGCCATTCCGAACTGTTTTATATTTTTTAATGATTAGTTTTCGCTTATTTTTGTATTTTATTTTTAATGTATTAATGATGTAGATTAAATGGTTTAAGGGAACACCCTCTGTTATTTTATATACTGCATAGTAAAATATTGCCTCGTCACGTCCATGACTCATATTAAGATAAAAAATCTCGCAAACAACCAAACCCGCAGTTATCTACACCTATATATATCCTCACTCGCTCCGTAATCTTCAGTAACAAGTTTTATTAGCTGTAGCTATCATTACCGGCTCCAGTACCGCGCAAACATTCTACAACCAACATGTCGATCAAAATACACCAAATGGACGCCAGCCCGCCGGTACGCACAGTGCTGATGACGGCAGAAATCCTCAAACTTGACTACGAAGCCATAGAAGTGAACCTCATGGCTGGTGAACACAAGACGCCTGAGTACGTAGAAAAAAACCCTCTACAAACCGTCCCTTTGTTAGAAGACGGTGATTTTTTCCTCGCGGACAGTCATTCAATCGTGACCTACCTGATTTCAAAATATGGTGGGGAGAAACAAAAGGAACTGTACCCAAATGACTTGCAATTAAGAGCGACAATTAATCAGAGATTGTTCTTCGACGCTGCAACCCTGTATAGTGCGCTCAGATCCATAACGATTGCACTTTTGACACAAGGTGCACTAGGACCTTCTCCTCAGCAAATTGAAGATGCCAATGCCTGTTATGATGTGGTGGAAAAGTACTTGCAGAAGACAAAATTCTTGGCCTGCGATCATTTGACTGTAGCTGATGTATCATGTGTAGCTGTCATCAGTTCTTTGAATATTACGGTGCCTATCGATACTAAATATAAGAAGTTGCATGCGTGGTGGGATGGTCTCAAGGCAAAAGAATGGTACAAGACGAAAAACCAGCCAGGATTGACAAATTATGTAGGGTTCTTGAAGTCGTTAATGAAGAAAAATAGTGAGAGTGCTTAGTTTTTACAGGTTTTTAGTTATGTAAGTTAGGTACTTTTTAATTAAAATAAATGCTTGTGTAATAAAAAATAAAAAAAGTTTCTTTTCTTCCACTTACGTGTTACGCCTCGGCAAAACTTGTGTTTTCGAATTATGAGACCAATTAATTGACCTATTTGGAATTAAACAAAAGAGGATGAAACCGGACTTATAATTGTTGTAAAGACACACAAATAGATAAATTACCGGATTGCATAAGTCGTAGCTATAAATTCGTAAACACAAAGATTACCGAGGAACATAATTTATTTCGTGACACTGTATGTAGATTTAATTTACGTTATCCCCAACCAATTATCTATTTATTTTATTGTTCCCTTGCAAATACAGCACAACAAATGACGACTTACTGCGCTGATCGGAGCAGGTCGGAACTTGTCGGCGCTGCCGTGCGAGCACGGACGACAGCAGGTGTCGTTTTATCTATATCTTATGTCAAATCAGACGTTTAGAATAGATAATTTCTGGAATCGACTCGATAAAAGACGCGTGCTCGCACCGCTGGTTCGCCACATAGTACAGAGACTACCTGCGCCGAAAAACTGCGCGGACAGGGGGTCTACTCCCTAAGTCCGTCAAAGAAGTTAGTCGCCCGTCCGAAAGTAGTCCGAAACGTAGGAGTGAATAAAACAAGCGTCAAGTTCAACTTTTCGGACGGGCAAAAACACATCGGTAGTAGGGACAACTGTCAAATCGTGTTTTCATTTATTGTTAGTTCGGGCCCCGAAATAATCGTACGAGTATATCCGTAGGTGATAGGGAGTAGGAAGCGCTCGTAACTAAGGCCGAAACCACGGACTTCGTGCTTAGGGAGTAGACCCCCAGCACCGACAAGCGCTGGCAGATCGACGCCGGCAACCCGCTTTCTACGTGTATATGCACTTAGACGAATTTTTGACATCTTCCTTCACAAGTGCCTTTAGTTTTGTTTGTAGAGCTGCTTGCAAGAGCAAAATTAAAACGTTAAGATAAAAATCATTAGTAAACTACCAGTAATTGTCAGTTACATCATTCTACATAATCCCGATTATATATTTCATACATACATCCTTATCAGCAAAATAATAACGGATAAAGATAATTATTTTATTTTCTCAAAAGATTTACAGAATGGCTTACAGAGAAACTAACAGTATTATTTACAAACAATTTAAGCCAATAAGCGTTCTTATTAGTAATATTTGTAAAAAGGATAGCCGCATAAACGTGTTTATTAACCGACTTCAAAAAGGAGGAGGTTCTCAGTTCGGTTGTATTTTTTTTTTTTTTTTTATGTTTGTTACCTCATATCTCCGTCATTTATAAACCGATTTGAAAAATTCTTCTTTTGTTCGAAAAGGTATACTTCCCGATTGGTCCCATTTAAATTTTGTTATGATTAGACCATGAACTTCAGAGATATGGAACGAAACTCCTCATCGGATCAAAGCAAACTTCTCAAATTACTAATATTGCTTTGTTTATATTTGTTGTTGGGAACTGACTACTTGAAAAGAGGAGGGGGTGCGTGTCCCCTCTCCTCCTCCCTTGGAATGTTTTCATTATATCGTGTAAGGTATCATTTGAAACGACTTTTTATGCCTGACTACGTCAAAGCCAAAAAGAAGGGTTATGAAGGAGGGGGTTAAAATGATGACACTAAAACGTATTTAATAAAAAATAAACTTTAAAAAAAAAGTAAAAACCGACTTCAAAGAAATACTAAAAGGAGTAAAATAATTACCATAATATAAAATTAACAGCACCCCCGTGCCCCAAAGTAATTGATGAATTTTTAGATAACGGCGTAGAAATAAATAATAAACGTATTTTTTTACGTAATCAGTCTTTATTGAGATTTATAACAAAAACAAAAAATATGGCTCTTCGTAGTTAAAATAAAAACCTTTTTTCGTCATCCTACAAAACTTTGGAAAATCAACTTGGGAACTTAAAATTTAAGATCTTAGTCATCAATATGTGACCTATCAAGATCATTTATACTTTGCGTGTTAAATCTGATAATGGAGCATCATCTTCATCTGAAACCGACGATGTGGACAGACTATTTGTGAGAAAGACTGCTGAGTTTGATGTAACCTGGACCTTCTTATCATTTTTCTCTTCCGACTGTGGGACTTCTATGCAGTGGTCCTCCTCATCCTCACTCCTCAACAGTCAATTATCTGATACCTACTATTTGTTAGCCATTTCGATCGATAAGTACCTAAAGTTAGCAGAATACAAAGGTTATCACAACAATAATAGAAGTAAATAATGTTTATATACGTTTCCAAATAACATTATTTGAAAAAATACATAAGTATTGAAAAAAATAAGCAAAACTCCTTACCTCGGTCAAACGTCAAATAACCACGTAATTACACGCACGGGGCACAGGCACAGATTTTCCGTGCGCCGACGCAGCCGACGCGACACTGACGTACTCTCAAGGCCACTAGCAGCAGCTATTAAACGCGGCGAGATTCTAAGTCAATTTTTTAAGTTATAATACGCAAAAATCTATGGCTGGGGCACGCCTGTGCCCCGCGCGTTTAACGGAGTGCTATGGGACCAAATAAGAAATCGCGAAAAAAAAAACAGCTGTTCCCTACATTTTGACGAGTTATGAGAACATAAATGTAGGGGACAGCTGTGCATACTGTGCTGTGCTTCGTTTGCTCGCTTTGCTCGCTCACTCTAGCACTCGTCATCCCCTTCGTTACTTTAAACCCTGCAGACAGAAATAGGAGCCCCGCACTGCGGGGCTGCGTCGACTCTAGTTTGGAAACCCAAACAACCTTACAAACATCCCCTTAAGTTTTTCATTTGCAAATACAGAGTGGACCAAAAATTTTTGCAAATAGCAACACTTGATTTCTCAAAAACCGTTAGAGGGAGGGAAATTGTGCGTCGCTTCATGCAGTTTTAGTCACGATGGAGCGCTTCACGGGACAACAGCGTGCTTTTTGTGTAAAACAATTTTACAAAAGTAACGATTCCTGCGTTACTACCTATTTTCACATCAATGGGCACGTAAACAAGCACAATTGTCGATATTGGAGCAGTGAAAACCCTCATTTTAAACACCAAAAGCCACTTCATTCGCCTAAAACGACAGTATGGGCTGCCATATCAGCAAAGAGCATAATCGGTCCGTATTTCTTTGAAAATAATCAAGGAAATAACGTAACTGTGAACTCAGTGGAAAATATGAAAATGTTGCGAAAGGTTTTGGCACCACTGTTACATGAATTTGAAGGATACAACAGCAGGACTTGGATGCAACAAGATGTAGCAACGTGCCATACGTCAAATGTAACTTTATCGGTGGTTAAAGAAATGTTTCCTAACAAATTGATTTCTCGCAGAGGTGATATTCCATGGCCTCCAAGAAGCCCGGACCTTACACCTTGCAATTTTTTCTTGTGGGGATACCTGAAAAGTCGAGTGTACCTTAATAAACCGACGACCGTATCCCAATTAAAAGAAAACATCAACGAGGAGATATCCGCGATCCCTCGCAACATGTGTCAGCGAGTTTTCCAAAGTTTACGTAGTCGATTGCAGGAGTGCCAACGACGATACGGGACACATCTCGACGATGTCATTTTTAAAAAAATAAATTTCAATATACGTTTATTACATGAAATGAATTATCAACAAAATAACAGTTGTAGTTTTATTTCTATTCAAGTTTCAATTGTGCAAAAATTTATGGCCCACCCTGTATAATGCTACTACTTTACATGCATTTTATAATTATACATATACAGGGTGTAAACGAATTCGTGTAATTCCTTAAAATCACATAATCTGCTTCTGGTGTAGATTAGCACCGCATGGGAATTAACCTGATTTAATATAAAAAATCTTTTTTTTCATGCGGTATGGGTAAGTGATCGTATCTAAGCCACCTACTAAGGATTCAGTAAAAAAATAAGTTTTTTTTTTGCAATAAAATAATTTTATGAGATTGAATATTTCGATGCCACGCATAAATGAATGAAAGCACGGCAACGCGGCTGGCGAGCACGACTAACGCGATATCGCTCTTTGCAGTAAGTTAACTCGGGGCTCTAAAATGACTCAGAAATTGAAAACTCAGTTTTTTTTTTGTTTTTTTTTTGTTTCAGTTGATTTTCAAAAAATCCCTTTTAGGGTTAATCTATGTCCCCAGTAGATCACGCGGTTTGAAGGAATTACACGAATTCGTTTACACACTGTATACAATTTTATAACTTATTATATCTAATCCTCAAGTCTATATTTTCTTCCGTGGGTTAGAAAGCAGGCGAAGAAGAAATATCGAATGTATTTGACTTGTTTTTGGCGTCTATAGACTTTAATTTACTCGTCTAAACATGATAATTATGAAAAAAATATGATTTTTCTTATTTTCAAACTGAAGTAAAGAAGGAAAAGAAAGAAAATACGTTTATTTGCGGTAAACATGACGCAAAAAGGAAATGAAACACACAAACCAAAAAATAAGAAGGTTGAGGGAAATCGAGGTTGAGTCGAAGGTTGAGGCTATCGCTCAGCATTATGCTGCGACCCTATGCAAGACAGAGCCCCAGCGCTGGTTTTCAGCGACAGCCGGCGCCGACGTATGACGTCCGTCGGTGCAGCAAACAATTATTATTAAAAATAGATAAATAATATGAATTTACAAGTAGGTAGCAGCCTGGGGGTTAATCGTAGACTGTCGCAGTGACAGTAAAAAATGTTCAATATATTATTATTATTACCTATCAAATACAGTATTTTCCTTTTCTGGACGGCACTTTAGATTTCGCCACAAGATATTTGAATCCTGAATCCTCCCATGAATCTAACGGTCCCACCGTGTAAAAATCAAAAAACTTTGGGGAAGTCTGGCAGTACTTTATAACCGCCAAAACAGTCTGGGATTTTTATTTCTGGATTATATCAATGTTTTTTTTAAAAGAGTGAAGTACTGCGCAGGAGCATAATAACCGCAAACGCGCAGCCAGACTCTCGATTTCAGGTTCAAAAACATTGATTATAGTACGCGCTATCATAGTTTCAAGGTGCCTAAATACCTTCCCAAAATTCGTCATCAGCTCTTGGGCTATTACTCAAGTTTTTCATGATTGGCAAAATATAATTATCTAGTCACCACTTTATTTATCTTTTTTTTCAAACAATTAAGTCATCACTTGATTTATGTCAAATCAAATATTTATTTGTGAACATAGGTCGTTACAGGATGGTATAAAAATACATTTTAGGATCGGCTATGTCCTACCATTTATATGGTGTACAAACTTTTATGATACATATTTACGAATAAGTAAAGTACATTAAGTAAACATGTTAGGGAATGAATATAAGAAAATGATATACAATATATTAAATAATCATTTTATAAATTTCAATTGGCAATTATTGTATCACTTAGAAAGTTTTCTATACAATAATAAGTTTTTTCATTTAGAAATGAGCGTAACTTTTTTTAAAATAGATCGATACCTTCTTTGATTCTAAGGGTCAGCTCACACCGAGACGCGATGCGACGCGACGCTGCGCGCATACTTTAAAAGAGCGACTCAAAATACAACTTTATTTTCTACACGAAAAGATACACATTTCATTGTGAGAATTGAGAATACGTTGCACCACGCACCGCTGCGCCTCGTGACGCCTTGCGGCGTAGCGCGATGCATCGCGACGCAGCGGTATGCGCGGCGTGCAAGAGCGGCGCTGCGCCTCTCTACGCCGCGCGACGCCGCGATGCGCCGCGAAGCGCCGCGAGGCGCAGTCGAGGCCGCCGTGGCAACTTGTCTGTACTATTTCCGTCCCGACTTCGTGTAGAGTTGATGCAGTTCGGTCGAGTGCTCGAGTGAAATTATAATGATTGACTGGGATCTTGTAATAATCGGACTTCTTGCAGAAGAGGCAGAGCAAGAAGAATACAAAAATAAAATTAAAAGGAAGACATCACACAGGAGTATTTGGGTGCATAATTTATGGAGAAATAGAAGAATTCATGGTGAATTTGAGGGTGGACGTGGATCGGGGCGGAAGCACGTGGCGAATGTAGACACGTTCCGCTCCGCCGCGCGGCGCCTCGCTGCACAGCGAGGCGTCGTGTTGCTGAAGATTTTACGATGCGCCTCGCGACGTTGCGATGCGTATCGCGGCGGCGCGCGGCGCAGCGCGAAATCACGGGCTTCTTCCAGTATCGTCGCGTCGCGTCGCGTCTCGGTGTGAGCTGACCCTAACATGTTAAGTTAGTTTATTATAGACCTTTGGACACATTGCGCATATGCTTTTCTGAAACAAATTAGTTTTTCCTGTAATTAAGCACATTTTGTCGTATCTTCGTGCACTCGATACTTATGAAAATTTTGATATGGCACCTAACAGACATGGTAGTTTCATATATACAACGTGTCACATAATTCCCCTTAAAAAATAAAATGTTAATCTAGTAGTCTCTTATTGTCATTTACCTCTCAGAGGAAATTAACTAAGAATGTAAATAATTTTCTGGGTAGTCTACTCTTTACTTTTATGTTTTCAGGGTTGCGTTTCAGTGGTGATTTTATTTTATGATTTGTCCAATTTTTGTTATATTATCTGCACCGTCATTATTAATATCAAAAATTGCAGTCCAGATAACTTATTTACATTGTGTTGCTATACTTTTGGCACTGGTGTTCTGTCTACCTGTTTCGATGCTTTTCTTTTTAACCCAAAGGTTGACTGGTAGAGAAAGCCTTATGGCATTAAGTCCGCCTTATGTACCACCATAGTGCACAGAAGTATAAATAAATAAATAAAAACCGAAAAAAAACTAAAAAGTGTAAAATAATTACCATATTATAAAACTAACATTTTCAGAAGTCGGTGCAATTTTACACTGAACCAAATTGAAGGCACCGACTAAATACGAGCCAAAGAAGGTCGCGAGGATTCCCCGGAAGACGCGCGACCTTTTTTGCCTCGTATTTAATTTGTACTTTATACAATTGACATAAAGTTCATTATGCTATGTACAATTTCGTCACTTCCATTCCTCGGCGGTGTAAATTGAGCCTTACTGTACTTGCGCACTTGCTATCAACTTGGAAAATTCGGCAACATCTCATTTAACCTATCTAAGCTACTATTTTGGTCTTAAACAGGCCATTCTGAATTGTTTTATATTTTTTAATGATTAGTTTTCGGTTATTTTTCGCTTATTTTTGTATTTTATTTTTAATGTATTAATGATGTAGATTAAATGGTTTAAGGGAACACCCTCTGTTATTTTATATACTGCATAGTAAAATATTGCCTAGTCACGTCCATGACTCATATAAAGATAAAAAATCTTGCAAACAACCAAAACCACAGTTATCTACACCTATATATATCCTCACTCGCTCCGTAATCTTCAGTAACAAGTTTTATTAGCTGTAGCTATCATTACCGGCTCCAGTACCGCGCAAACATTCTTACAACCAACATGTCGATCAAAATACACCAAACGAACTTAAGCCCGCCTGTCCGCGCAGTGCTGATGACGGCAGAAATCCTCAAACTTGACTACGAAGCCATAGAAGTGAGCCTCATGGCTGGTGAACACAGGACGCCTGAGTACGTAGAAAAAAATCCTCTACAAACCGTCCCTTTGTTAGAAGACGGTGATTTTTTCCTCGCGGACAGTCATTCAATCGTGACCTACCTGATTTCAAAATATGGTGGGGAGAAACAAAAGGAATTGTACCCAAATGACTTGCAATTAAGAGCGACAATTGATCAGAGAATGTTCTTCGACGCTGCAACCCTGTTTCGTGCGCTCAGATCCATAACGATTGCACTTTTGATGCAAGGTGCACCAGGACCTTCTCCTCAGCAAATTGAAGATATCCATGCCGGTTACGAAGTGGTGGAAAAGTACTTGCAGAAGACAAAATTCTTGGCCTGCGATCATTTGACTGTAGCTGATGTGTCATGTGTAGCTGTCATCAGTTCTTTGAATGTTACGGTGCCTATCGATGCTAAATATAAGAAGTTGCATGCGTGGTGGGATGGTCTCAAGGCAAAAGAATGGTACAAGACGAAAAACCTGCCAGGATTGGCAGTCTATGAAGGGTTCGTGAAGTCGTTAATGAAGAAGAACAGTGAGAGTGCTTAGTTTTTACAGGTTTTTAGATATGTAAGTTAGGTACTTTTTAATTAAAATAAAATGCTTTTAATATAAAAAAAAAGTTTCTTTTCTTCCACTTACGTATTACGCCTCGGCAAAACTTGTGTTTTCGAATTATGAGACCAATTAATTGACCTATTTGGAATAAAACAAAAGAGGATGAAACCGGACTTATAATTGTTGTAATGACACACAAATAGATAAATTGCCGGATTGCATAATTCGTAGGTATACATTCGTAAACACAAAGATTACCGAGGAACATAATTTATTTCGTGACACTGTATGTAGATTTAATTTACGTTACCTCCAACCAATTATCTATTTTTTTTATTGTTCCCTTGCAAATACAGCACAACAAATGACGGCTTACTGCGCTGATCGGAGCAGGTCGGACTAACTTTTAACTAGACTCACATAATATCCAAAAAGGAGTTCTTAACATCAAAAATTAGTTAATAGCCTTTTTGCTAGATCGACGCTTCACAATTTTAAAAATTAATACTTATTGTGAGTTGATATGACATTTTAAACCTTATTGCGCACAGTGTGAGAGGGAATTGAATTTGAAATCTGATAAACATTTCAAGTCTCCGACCGTACACAAACTCCAGCTTCTAGGCTGATCAACACAAAAATTAATAATTAGCAATACAGTCTTATGCTTAGGAGGGCCTGTAGCTATTTAACAACCGCGCAGATCGTACGATTCGCAAGGTTAAGCTGCGCTTGCTATGGTCAGTCCGCGGATGGGTGACCATTCGTTAAATCATCGAGAACCCTCCGTGCCTCGGAGTGCACGTTTACACGTTTAGCCGTTCGGTTCCGGGTGTCATAAGAATACCTATGACAGTCGTTACCAGTACCTAGTCAGAAGCCTGAAAGTCTGACAACTGAATGCCAATTCACGTAATTAAAAATGTTCAAAATATAGTTTCGATCTTGTCTCAGTCTAGTCTCAATCTTATAAATATGACAAATGGTATTCTTGTTCGTTAACAAACAACGTCAAACGTGAGATTATATTGAAATGAGATTGAAAGTTGACTAAAGCCAAAAGGGTATTCTGCTTACATTATGTACCTACTGAGCCATTTTGACAAGTTGAAATTCTCATTTATTTCTAGAATTTTAGTCTTTGACTGTTGATATCGGTATGCTACCGGTAATAGATTTTAAGTTGACTGAATCGACATAATATAAGAAACCGGACCGAACTTTAAGTGTACCAGAATACAATTTTTTATTCAATTCATAATTTAATGTCAGTTCGGTCAACCTTCAGTCTAACTTCAAATTAATTACGAGAATTGGGCTTCTGTTATGTCATGTTTATGATTATTTATGGTTTACTCACGTGCATTTTTCGGGATTGCCCGACTAGTTTCGGACCTAAACGGAGCCCTTAATCATGAGCTGAACACGCGGCGAGGTCACGAGTCGAACTCGACTGCAACTCGATGCACGTGAGTAAACCGTAAATAATCATAAATATGAATGTGTCTCACGAAAGTTATAATACAAAAAAAGATCTGTTATGTCATTTCCACACATATTATTGGAGTATCTATTTACTGGGTTGCGGGTTCAAACTCAGGCAAGTACCAACGTGAATTTTTGAATACCATATTTGTGTACTTTCATATTAATCTAAGATGCCTCTGACATACGGTGAATGGAAACATCGTGAGGAAACCTAGAATTCAGTCAGTCTAACTTCAAATTAATTACGAGAATTGGGATTCTGGTCTAACCTTAGGATACCGGCATTGCCATGTAACTATTCAGCCGCATCTTGTTAGACTGGAAGCTGACCTAAAAGCTGGCTAAAGTAGAGATGTGCTTTATGACTTATATTATGAAAAGTATTTTAATTCTGATAAATCTTTTCATGATTATGTCAGAAACTATTCAAAATTATTTAAGAAGGTATGTAATTTTGCAAAATCCAAATTAATCAGTAGTAAAATAAGTAAATCTAAAAATAAAATAAAAGCGGTATGGAAAGTTATACACACTGAAACTGGTCAAATGAATCCTAGGGATCCTGAAATATCTTTGAAAATTGAAAATAAAACTTTATCGGAAAAGGTAGAAGTTGCTAATGCGTTTGAATTATTTTTTTCAAATATCCCAATCGAAGTCACGAAGTCACTTGACTCGTCACCATCAGCAGCAGAATCGTTGTTGAAACAATTTTTTTCTAAAGATATTCCAGATTTCGAGTTTAAGCATGTTACACCATTTGCAGTTGTAAAAACTTTTAAAAGCTTAAATGTTAAAAACACTGAAGACCTGTGGAGTATTTCTATTAAAGTACTTGAATCCATTATTGGTTGTATAGCCCCGACTCTTGCAAAAATATTTAATCTTAGCATAGATAGCGGTAATTTCCCTGATCTGATGAAACACAGCAAAGTTATCCCAATTTTTAAATCAGGCTGCAAGCATAATCCCTCTAACTATAGACCTGTTTCAGTGCTTCCATCATTAAGTAAGATTTTTGAAAAAATTATGCTTGAACAGATGTTGTCTCATTTTAATAAAAATAGGATTTTACATGATCGACAGTTTGGCTGCACGAAAGGTAGATCGACGACAGATGCGGGTGCGAAATTAGTCACTCATATCTTGGAGGCTTGGGAGGGGTCACAGGATGCTGTTAGCATCTTCTGTGATCTTTCGAAGGCTTTTGATTGCGTGGATCATAAAACGCTCATTTGTAAGTTAAGTCACTACGGGATGAGTGGACGTCCTCTGGAACTGGTGTTATCCTATCTTTCCAAAAGACAACAAAAAGTAGGCATATCTGGCATAACATCTTCAGGGTCTCTAGTAAAAATGGGCGTGCCACAGGGCTCGATTCTGGGCCCCTTTCTATTCCTTGCTTATATTAATGATCTTCCTTACATGATGTCGGCACTATCTGACATAATTTTGTTCGCGGACGACACTTCCCTTATTTTTAATTTTAAAATCAATAGGAATGACATAGATCTTTTAAATGTAAATAGTAGTTTATCCGCTCTATCGAAATGGTTTGCTGCAAATAATCTTTTATTAAATGCGACTAAAACGAAATGTCTGAAGTTCTCATTGCCAAATGTTCCCCATGTAGGAGTAAACATAACGCTTGACGGCAGTAAACTGGATATAGTAGATCAAACTGTATTTCTAGGCATAACAATAGATTCCAAATTACAGTGGGGAGCTCATATAACTGCCCTTTCTAGTAGGTTAAGTTCTGCTGCTTTTGCAGTCACAAGAATTAGACAGCTAACTGACATACCTACTGCGCGACTTGTTTATTTTGCGTACTTCCACAGCATTATGTCTTATGGTATTCTGCTGTGGGGGGCTGCGGCCGATCGCGACTCGATATTTATATTACAGAAGAGGGCAATCCGCGCGATCTATAATATGGGCCCTCGGGAGTCCCTTAGAGATTTCTTTAAAGAGATTAATATTCTGACGATGCCTTCCCTTTACATTTTTGAAAACATTATGTTTGTACGTAAAAATCTGCCAATGTATAGTGTAAAAAGCGACGTTCATAATATAAATACTAGGAACAAACACAAATTACATACATACATACATAAACTCACGCCTTTTTCCCATGGGGGTAGGCAGAAACTGTAGAACGCCACATGCTACGATCCTTACATACTCCTTTCGCTTCGTCCACGGTCATACATCTTGTCATACACGGACGCCGGTTGAAAGTACTAGGCACCTGTCCTTTTTGAAGAACATCACCAATTACATCAATGTATGTCCTTCTAGGGCGTCCTCTACTGGCGTTTCCACTGACATTCGCCTTATAAATTCCTTTTGTTAATCGCCGTTCACTCAATCTTTCAACATGCCCAAACCACTGAAGCATACCCCTTTCAATTTTTGTCACTACATCATCTTTTAAACCGCAAGTTTGTCTTATCACATCATTCCTCACTCTATCATTCAAAGTTACACCGCACATACTTCGCAAGGAACGCATTTCCACGGCATTTATTCTACTTTCATGACACTTCTTCCAAGACCAACATTCACTTCCATACATAAGCGTTGGTACCAGTCCACCATTATGGACAGCCAGCCGTGCCTTTTTGGACATCGACTGGTTAGCCACAACCGCATGCATAGCACCATTCACTTTATTTCCCGCATTTGCTCTCCTTTCCACATCTTCATCAATCTTACCATCTCTTGTAAACATACTTCCCAAATAAACAAACTCATTCACCTGTTCAATACTTTCATCTCCAATCTTTACCTTACACCCTGATACATCTGCATCTCTTTCAAAAACCATTACTTTCGTCTTACTTACATTAATTTTCATCCCTTTCCTCTTATATGCTTCGTTCATCACAGTTACCATGTCTTGCAACCCTTCCACTGATGAAACACAAATTAGTAGTCCCGAAATTTAGATTATCCAAAACGAATAAGTCATTCCTAGGAAACTGTGTTCGATTTTATAACAAGCTTCCCAAATCAATTACGGATCTCACTGATGGCAAATTTAAATCTCACGTTAAATCAGTTCTCATTAAAAAGGCATACTATAAGATAAACGATTATGTTGACGATAGGGACGTGTGGCGCTAGTTCTTTTCTGCACATGTGGCTTCCTTGGTAACCAATAGTTTTTAGATGTAGGTTTATGTATGTATCTATATTAGTTAGATACGATTTTGATTTAACCCAATTCATACAGAATTGAATTATATACTTTATTTCTAATTTGTTTTTACCTGTAATTGCATAATTTATTATTGTAAAAATATGATGATTTTCGTTGTATAGAGTCAATTAATTTATTCACTTGACAGACATATCTGTGTTGCTGGGGAGTTTGTTGCGCCGTTTCTTCTTCACAGCAAAAACACTAGGAAGCGGTGAAGGGAGGGCTTTTTGTGGGATGTCTATAATATTGTAAAACTAACGTTCAAAAAGAACTAAGTAATTCTAGTCTATTTTGAATAAATGAGTTTTCAATTTGAATTTGACCCCAAAATACTTGACAAAAAGCTAGGCAGAAGAAGGACAATCTTATGACAAGTGCTGTGATTGGTTGTTAGCTCGGTACATAAAAAAACAAGATGAAAGTGCCACGCAGCTATCGCACGTGTATCACTATGCGGAGAGTTGCACCACTGATTCACGCGATTACCTACTTGTTGTGACTGTCTCGAACTCATACGTAAAATATTGGAATCATTGTGCAATTTTAATTTGTAAAAATATTAGCAGGTCGAACCTTGTTGATGTACATATCTTTCAATATAATAAATATGAAAGATAATACAATTATACAGGGTAATTGCTAAAAAAGTAAAAACCTCTTAGGGGGTTATTGTACACAAAGTTATAAACAAGTTTTACTATGGGACAAAACCTGAAAAAAAAACAGCTGTTCCCTACATTTACGAGTATGTTCGCATAACTCGTCAAAATGTAGGGTAAAGCTGTTTTTTTTTTTCGCTGTTTCAGTTTTGGTCCCATAGTAAAAGTTGTTTAAAATGATGAGTGCAATGACCTCATAAGAGGTTGTTAGTGTTTTACCAATATTTACGTCAGTTTGGTGACACTGGTTTCCGTACTAAGGAAGTGTATGGACACTTCTACCTAGGTACTTGTTTTTTCTATTCACTGGTTGTCAGAGCGGTTACGCACTGCTTCCGATCCGAATCCGTGAAAATACGTTCCGAAGTAGTCATAGAACTATTTCTATCGTAGTTTACGCACTAGATCCGACTTCCGTCATCCGATTTCTCTCCGTCATCCGTGAGTCTCCAATTCGGAAGAAATATTGACTGACCGAAGTAGCCGTAGTAGTACCTACTGTTTGTATGAACGCTTTCGCATTACCTCGGATTCCTATCGGACATACCTATGCCAAAGATGGCCCCTGAATTGCTTGGTTTGGATCAGAGATCGGATTAGTGCGTAAGCAATATCCAAATTCGGTCCGAGATTTTTAGACTCTAAATCCGAAGTAGGTATTTTCACAAATTTGAATCAGATGCAGTGCGAAAAGCGATATCCGAATTCGGTCCGAGTTTTTTATTTCCGTATGTTGACGGATCCGGATCGGATGCAGTCCGTAACCGCTCTTAATACAACTTATTATGTCATGTCAATGAATAAGATTAGTCTGGTCCGACTAATCTTATCATTGACATGACATTTGACTACAGCGTTCTAATTGCGCAACACACTCGTAATCGCTATTTTTTCGGCTTTGGGTTTCTATCTTTTTTTTTCTATTCGACTGCTGTAAATCGTCCTAGGGAACCATTTCTACGTAACCGGGCAGTTATTGGCGAGACCTGAAGGGTCCCCAGCCAATAGGGGGGAGTAAAATACTTAAGCTTAAGCTAAATACTTGTACTACACTAACATCATGACTACAATACGGCCGACGTATCTTAATTGGCGAGTCTGAAGTTAGTTGTTTGGCTGCGCAATGAATCTTTTAGAAACGAAATTGTCTACTGCGCAGCTAATCAGCTAACTTCAGACTCGCCAAGATACATCGGCCGTATTGTACCCCAGCAACAACAGCACTAAGGGCGACCCCAAGTGGGACTCGGACCTCGGCTTAGGGCATTGCTGACGGGGACTTGCGGGAGGGGGGAGACAGCTTGATGAGGGCTGAATTATCGGTGTGAGGGGTTTCTATCGTCGGTAGGTAGGTATATATAGATATCATCCGTGGGTTCAAAATTGAGCAATGAATACTTAATTAGCACCTTAATTAACCATACAAAAAGCACCCTTTCTAGAATTTCAAAAAGGTGCTGCCAAAAAGCGTGCGGTCGTAAAAACGTGACATATTGCTCACAGTTGCGGCCCAAATTGATATGTCAATTTCATAAAAAGTTAAAAGAAAAAAAAAACTAAAAGCTATGCCAAAGCCTTCTAATCCTTTATACCTTTTATACCCATTTTTTTCCAGACGGCAAAAAAATCATGCAGTATATTAATAAATCATTTTTCATTGTTTCCTATAGTATCTGATAATTCTCATGAATCAACGTTATTTTATTTTCAAATGTTAAAACATTTAAAAGTAATAGCAATATTGAACAATATTTAGCAATATTATGACGACACGTTTGGTGCAGTGGCTAAGCGATTGGCTTCTGCGCTACGGGTTGTGGGTTCGATTCCCACACGGAACAAAAATTTGAATGGCCTGCAGATAGTTGTTTCGGATCTGGGCGTTTGTGTATGTAAGATTTGTGTCTGTAAATGCACCCAGGAGAAATATTAGAGCAAAAGGTTAATAAAAAATATTGCACACGTTAATTCTCCTGCTATTTTTCAAGCCAAGCCAGACTTTGAAGAAGATTCACAATAATATTTAGCTTTTTTTACTGATAGTAAATCTGGGAATAGAACACGATGTATTTTGAAGACACAAAATACCAGCTAGCATTACTCAGCTTTTTTTATATGGTTGGCAAAATATAATTATCTAGATAACACTTTATCTATCATTTTTTTTTTTAAACAATCAGGTCATCACTTGATTTATGTCAAATAAAATATTTCTTTGTGAACATAGGTCATTACAGGATGGTATAAAAGTACATTTTAGGATCGGCTATGTTATTACGCGTAAGAGATTTATAAACGCCTGTTGAAATTTTTCATTTTATCTTACAATGCTGTATATTATGTGTCGGACACATATACTACCGGTCTCTGCATTGCATAAAAAAAGGAAAAAAAAATAAAAAAAATATGTAATGAAAAAAATGACTATCGAAAAATCGACGTGTTTGACGCGTCGGACTCGCAATACGATGCATTAATATTGTCGGATAGTGTTACCCTACCGTGGAGAATAAATTAACGAAGTGATTTACCGAATATCAACTTATAGGTGATAAAAAAGGTACTATCGAAATTACGACTGTCCGACGCTTAAGTTGCAGCGGCTTTTTTGTCGGACAAGTTTGTTTCCTTCTTTTAAGTATCAAAATCTTACGATTACAATTAAAATCAAGTGGTAGGTAATAAAAAAAAGGTATACTCGCTAAATCGACACGTTTGGGGGCTGGGTGTGTGAAAACGCTGCATATTCAAGACTTTTCGCAATAAAAAAAGTTGTCCGACTCCTCAAGATGAACCCCCATTGGCTGGAGACCCTTCAGGTCTCGCCAATAACTGCCTGGTTACGTAGAAACCGTCCCCTAGGACGACCAACAGCAGTCCAACAGAAAAATAAAAAAACCTCAAGATGAACACATCTGCGAAGTATCAGCTTGTAGGTAATAACTGAAAAAAGGTGCCTGGGCCCGCCGACTAATAGCATAATAAGCGTATTGGTTTAATTTTTTCTGTGTTGTATTTTATCTGCACCGTCATTATTAATATCAAAAATTGCAGACCAGATAACTTATTTATATTGTGTTGCTATACTTTTGGCACTGGTTTTCTGTCAATACATTTTCTCCATACACGTCGGGCATTTTTTTCTTGCTTGAAAAGCATGTTTTCCTTTTCGATGATAAAAAAATAACGTTAAAAAAAGTAAAAAGTATTTGATTATATTATAATATCTGTATATTTTATTATTTATGTATATGTAATTTATATTTGTCTTAGGAATTCGTATCATATTCAGTTCAAAATTGTCAACTCATTTTTTTTTTTTTGCTGTCCCTGTTTCCATGCTTTTCTTTTTAACCCAAAGGTTGACTGGTAGAGAAAGCCTTATGGCATTAAGTCCGCCTTATGTACCACCATAGTGCACAAAAGTATAAACTAATAAATAAAAACTGACTTCAAAAAAACTAAAAACTGTAAAATAATTACCATAATTATTATAAAACTCAGTTTCAGAAGTCGGTGCAATTTTACACTGAAACAAATTGAAGGCACCGACTAAATACGAACCAAAAAAGGTCGCTAGGATTCCCCGGAAGACGCGCGACCTTTTTTGCCTCGTATTTAATTTGTACTTTATACAATTGACATAAAGTTCATTATTCTATGTACAATTTCGTCACTTCCATTCCATTCTAATTGAGCCTTACTGTACTTGCGCACTTGCCTATCAACTTGGAAAATTCGGCAACATCTCATTTAACCTATCTAAGCTACTATTTTGGTCTTAACAGGCCATTCTGAATTGTTTTATATTTTTTAATGATTAGTTTTCGGTTATTTTTTGCTTATTTTTGTATTTTATTTTTAATGTATTAACGATGTAGATTAAATGGTTTATGGGAACACCCTCTGTTATTTTATATACTGCATAGTAAAATATTGCCTAGTCACGTCCATGACTCATATTAAGATAAAAAATCTCGCAAACAACCAAACCCGCAGTTATCTACACCTATTTAAATCCTCACTCGCTCCGTAATCTTCAGTAACAAGTTTTATTAGCTGTAGCTAACATTACCGGCTCCAGTACCGCGCAAACATTCTACAACCAACATGTCGATCAAAATACACCAAATGGACGCCAGCCCGCCGCACAGTGGGCCCATACTGAAAATTAGTGGACATAGGCAACAAAGTTCCAATATCGATGCGATTTTTTTTATATGACGTGTTATGATATTCCTGACAACTTTTATCCTTATACAATTTCTTCTAAAGTTGATAGTTTGGCTTGAAAAAAAATAATTAGATTTTTTTGTATGGAGCGAATCACGTTTAATTTTTTTTCTTCAATTGTGCTAATATGTTGGGTGTGTGGCGTGAGTATATGATAGCTAGGGTCATTCCCTACCCACGAAAAAATAAATCAGCGCCGGCCATCTGCGGCAGCGCGAGTAATCATTCGGTAAAAAAATATATATTTTGTATGACATTTTTTGCCATTTAAAATAAATTCAGAGTAAATTTTTTGTGTCATTAGGCTGATTGACCTTCTCTTTATTTAATATATAGTTTTAATAGCGCATAGGTACTTATAACTAATTATTCTGGTAGAAATTTTGTTATTATTGCTATGTTAGTGGTAGCACCTCCATTGTGATTGATGATGACTCATTTGTTTGTGCGCTCGGCTAAGCGCATTACAAACGGGTCACCGAAAAATGCTTGTCTCTAATTGGCTGTGTTATTTTTTTAACTGCACGTTATCTATTGTTGAATAAATATCGTAATAAGTTTCAGGTTATACTAATTTTGTTAATATTAGGTGAAATAATTTAAATTTGTACGGGCAAGTCGTTGACAATTATCTAGATAATCAAGCGTATGTATATTATATATAGTATAAGTTATCGTATGTATGATCAATATGAAACAGTGAAGTAATTGTAGCCCTGAAAAGGGCTGTTTGTCATATTCCTAGCCCTGATGGGCTTTTGTGGGAATAATCTAGAACCGGATCACATAATTTCTTGTTCCAGAAGTGCTAGTGGGTCCGGCAAATTTTCGGACTCTGCTGTGAGGCATTCTTCTTCCTCCATAATCTCACTGTCACATGGAGGCTCAGTAGTCTGTAGCAACTGAATTGCTTCAGGCAACAACTCATTATGAACCTGTTTCGTTATTTTAGGCCTTATGTAGGATATGTGGGGATCAGAGCTTATTAGAAGTCCATGGAGGATGTCTTCGTTTGTTGCTATTCTCCCCGTTTTCCGAGTGTGCCACTCCCTGACGTTTCTGAAGTCCTTATTACGGGCTTCCGAAGCTTCTTCAGATAAGGTACCTAAAACGAATAAGTACATACATTTTAATTTGAAAACGCAATCGAGTCAAAAAATACATCAAACTATATTTATTTTTTACTTACCGATTGGCAAAACACCAAAGTGGTTACAGATGTCTGCACCGTGCATTAGAAGTTTATGTACACTAACTGGCATGTAATACCACGAATAGTGTTGCACGTAGGTACACATCAGCTGTTTCTCTACAGTATCTTCTAAATTTTTCACAGTCAATGTTTTTGCCTGATGATATGGCTTGTAGAATAACGGAAAATCTGAAAATCAGATTTTCGTCAATTCCCGTTATTCTGGATGATCTTTTGTAATCTTGGAAAAAGCGCCTCGCAGTATTCCCGTCATTTGTCGTTCCAAAACCCTAAAATGGGAAAACAATACTGTAATATACAATACATAGAGATATAATACCCAAACAACATAAAAAGAGCGAAAATTAAATACATACCTGTTTGACTATATCAATCAGCATTCCAGTTTGCTCACGAAACTCTTGTTGCGTGGTATTTTTTTTAGCTTGTTTCAAAGCCTTATGTTCGCCTCGAGCAGTCCATCGTTGAAAATCCAGATTGTAAGATATATGGAGAAGACATTCCATACACCGAATCTTCATATGCAGTGAAGAAATTCCTTGTTTGTAAATTTCTTCACGAAGTGGTTTGGAAGTCAAAGCGTCTAAATTATTCATCTCGCTCGGTTTTGCCAAGCAAATGGGACACGTTGCATATGATGGTACTTCAGCAATAATATTGGCCACTTTTCCATCAATCATGGTCATATGCAATTCATGTGATACAATAATATTTCCACACTGTGTAGATATTCGTTCATCAATTTGTTTTTTCATCTCAGACTCTTCAGATTTTATAAAATCAGCTGTCTCCGAAGTGAAAGTGAACTTCACTGGTCGACAGTACAGAGTTGAGCAAGGTGTGGGGTTCACCCAAACTATATTTTCAATCCCAGATGATGGGCTAGTAGACACTAGCCGAAGAGGGACGATGCTTATTATGACTACTGATGAATCATCGAACTCTGTAGCTGTGTTTGACATTTTCTGTTTATAATTACTCTGCGACGAAGAACCATCAAGTCCCCATTTCCAGGTCAACTTGAGTTCTTCATTTTGAGACCTATCAACAGAATTCAAATCTAGTAAAATCCTCTCCACAGTGTGGTCCAATAGCGCTTGCAATTTAATGCGAGCTCCTTTTTCGGTAATCTCCATACTCTCTTGTGGTGGGTAACATCTTTTCTTGGCATTTACAAGCTTTGGATAAGATGGAAAAGCAGCACAATTTTCTTATTTCAGAAATTGTCGAAGAGCTAAGTACTTCCATTTCGAGAGCGCGACTGATGTATAAAGAGCTAAACACTTGTCTTCAGAGACAGTACTTAAGCTCTGCTTTTTGAATAGTAGCTCGTCTACTTCGGATAGCGCATCTGGATTACTGGAAAGGTATTCGACCACTTTTGCCAGATTCGTTTTGCCGTTGTCTTTCAATTTTGTTATGTATCAGTGCTGCAACTCTTCCTCGGAATTTTCTTCTACTATGGAAGTAGAACGTCTTTTTCTTTGCTTATTACTTAACTCTTCGAACGGTTTTCTGTGCTCCTTTTCTGTAGATGTTCCCGCTTCCGCAGTACATACTGCAAGAGTAGGAACATCGGAATCTATATCCACAGGCTCAGATAAGGCTGCGTTCGAAAAGCCCATCTCACTTCTCAGGTCAACACTGTCACAAACAGGCCAGTTGATGTTTTTTTCCAACCACTTGCGATTATTTACACGATTCATGAAAGTTTTTTGATTTCTACTTGACTCTATCCACTTTTTATTTAGATTTACACCAAAAAGTCGACAGAACTCCTTGATTCGGTTCTTGTCTTCTTCAGAAACTTCAGTAGTCAAGAAAGAAATGATACTTTCATATAGAAATATATGATTTTTCAGATCACCGCCACTTCTTAATTTCACAAAAAGGTCTAGGTTGGTACAAAATCCAGCCATAGTTATAATGTAAATATCAGAATAAAAGTATTTCACTGTGTTCACAAATAAGCGACACGAGGGAAACTAGATGGACTTAATGAATGTTTTTATATTTATAGTCAGTGTTAATTACTGAAGTAGGGGGCATAACAGTGAGTGAAAATTATTCAGCCAATCAGAGACGAGCATTTTTCGATGACTCATTAGTTATGCACTTAGCCGAGCGCACAAACAAATGAGTCATCAATCACAATGCAGGTGCTACCGATAACATGCAATAATAACTAAATATCTACCAGAATTACTAGTTATAAGTACCTATGCGCTATTAAAACTATATATTAAATAAAGAGAAGGTCAATCAGCCTAATGACACAAAAAATTTACTCTGAATTTATTTCAAATGGCAAAAAATGTCATACAAAATATATATTTTTTTACCGAATGATTACTCGCGCTGCCGCAGATGGCCGGCGCTGATTTATTTTTTCGTGGGTAGGGAATGACCCTAGCTATCATATACTCACGCCACACACCCAACATATTAGCACAATTGAAGAAAAAAAATTAAACGTGATTCGCTCCATACAAAAAATCTAATTATTTTTTTTCAAGCCAAACTATCAACTTTAGAAGAAATTGTATAAGGATAAAAGTTGTCAGGAATATCATAACACGTCATATAAAAAATAATCGCATCGATATTGGAACTTTGTTGCCTATGTCCACTAATTTTCAGTATGGGCCCACTGTGCGCCGGT
Organism: Amphipyra tragopoginis; assembly: GCA_905220435.1. Classification (NCBI taxonomy): domain Eukaryota; kingdom Metazoa; phylum Arthropoda; class Insecta; order Lepidoptera; family Noctuidae; genus Amphipyra; species Amphipyra tragopoginis. The sequence continues at coordinate 1,098,081 of HG992010.1, read as the reverse complement.
ACGCACAGTGCTGATGACGGCAGAAATCCTCAAACTTGACTACGAAGCCATAGAAGTGAACCTCATGGCTGGTGAACACAAGACGCCTGAGTACGTAGAAAAAAACCCTCTACAAACCGTCCCTTTGTTAGAAGACGGTGATTTTTTCCTCGCGGACAGTCATTCAATCGTGACCTACCTGATTTCAAAATATGGTGGGGAGAAACAAAAGGAATTGTACCCAAATGACTTGCAATTAAGAGCGACAATTAATCAGAGATTGTTCTTCGACGCTGCAACCCTGTATAGTGCGCTCAGATCCATAACGATTGCACTTTTGACACAAGGTGCACTAGGACCTTCTCCTCAGCAAATTGAAGATGCCAATGCCTGTTATGATGTGGTGGAAAAGTACTTGCAGAAGACAAAATTCTTGGCCTGCGATCATTTGACTATAGCTGATGTATCATGTGTAGCTGTCATCAGTTCTTTGAATATTACGGTGCCTATCGATACTAAATATAAGCAGTTGCATGCGTGGTGGGATGGTCTCAAGGCAAAAGAATGGTACAAGACGAAAAACCAGCCAGGATTGACAAACTATGTAGGGTTCTTGAAGTCGTTAATGAAGAAAAATAGTGAGAGTGCTTAGTTTGTACAGGTTTTTGGACATGTAAGTTAGGTACTTTTTAATTAAAATAAAATGCTTGTATTATAAAAAAAAAAGTTTCTTTTCTTCCACTTACGTGTTACGCCTCGGCAAAACTTGTGTTTTCGAATTATGAGACCAATTAATTGACCTATTTGGAATTAAACAAAAGAGGATGAAACCGGACTTATAATTGTTATAAAGACACACAAATAGATAAATTGCCGGATTGCATAATTCGTAGGTATAAATTCGTAAACACAAAGATTACCGAGGAACATAATTTATTTCGTTACACTGTGCGTCGATTTAATTTACGTTATCTCCAACCAATTATCTGTTTTTTTTATTGTTCCGTTGCTAATACAGCACAAAAAATTAATGACGGCTTACTGCGCTGATCGGAGCAGGTTGGAACTTGTCGGCGACGTGACCTTCGGAACTTGTCGGCGCTGCCGTGCGAGCACAGACGACAGCAGTTGTCGTTTTATCTATAACTTATGTCAAATCAGACGTTTAGAATAGATAATTTCTTGAATCGACTCGACAAAAGATTCGTGCTCGCACCGCTGGTTCGCCACATAGTACAGAGACTACCTGCGCCGAAAAACTGCGCGGACAGGGGGTCTACTCCCTAAGTCCGTCAACGAAGTTAGTCGCCTGTTTGAAAGTAGTCCGAAACGTAGGAGTGAATAAAACAAGCGTCAAGTTCAACTTTTCGGACGGGCAAAAACACATCGGTAGTAGGGACAACTGTCAAATCGTGTTCTCATTTATTCTTAGTTCGGGCCCCGAAATAATCGTATATCCGTAGGTGATAGGGAGTAGGAAACGCTCGTAACTAAGGCCGAAACCACGGACTTCGTGCTTAGGGAGTAGACCCCCAGCACCGACAAGCGCTGGCAGATCGACGCCGGCAACCCGCTTTCTACGTGTATACGCACTTAGACAAATTTTTGACATCTTCCTTCACAAGTGCCTTTAGTTTTGTTTGTAGAGCCGTGACGACAAAGAGATCAGTGTTTATCCATATAAAACGATACACACTGATGTCCACAAAATGTCTTTTACCATAATTATCATCTAAGTGTACAAATTAAGAATTTAGTTTGTAGAGCTGCTGGTGCAAGAGCAAAATTAAAACGTTAAGATAAAAATCATTAGTAAACTGCCAGTCATTGTCAATTACATCATTCTACATAATTCCGATTATATATTTCATACATACATCCTTATCAGCAAAATAATAACGGATAAATATATTATTACATATATTATATTAATTTTCTCAAAAGATTTACAGAATGGCTTACAGAGAAACTAACAGTATTATTTACAAACAATGTAAACCAATAAGCGTAGTTATTAGATATATCTGTAAAGTAGCGTAGCCGCGTAAAACGTGTTTATCTAATTATTAGTATAGTACCGCACATAGTGACTGCAGGTAAGATAACGACCCATGAATGAATAAAAGATTATAATTATTGTCGTAGCCCGGGAGTGCAATTTGGTCATGTTTATTTTATCACGACGTATAGGTACTATATCTTATAAGAGAGCCGCTCTATGCGAAATTAGTTTGTGGGCACTGAAACTAGCCTTTATTGGGTATACAAGGTGTAACATAAATAACGCACAACCTCTCAAGGGGTCACTGTACTCATCATTATGAACAACTTTTACTATGGGACCAAAGAAGAAAGCACGAAAAAAAAAACAGCTGTTCCCTACATTTTGACGAGTTATGCGAACATAAATGTAGGGAACAGCTGTGTATTCTGTGCTGTGCTTCGTTCGTTCGCTTTGCTCGCTCACTGTAACCCTCGTCATCCCCTTCTTTACTTTAAACCCTGCAAACAGAAATAGGAGCCCCGCAGGCTCCGTCGACTGCTTTGCTGCCAAACAATCTTACAAACATCTCCTTAAGTTTTTCATTTGCAAATATAATGCTACTACTTTACATGTATTTTATAATTATACATATACAGGCTGTAAACGAATTCGTGTAATTCGTTAAAATAACATAATCTGTTACTGGTGTAGATTGGCACCGCATGGGAATTAGCCTGATTAAAAATAAAAAAATAAAAAATCCTTTTTTTTATGCGGCAGGGGTAAGTGGTCGTATCTAAGCCACCTAATAAGGATTCAGTAAAAAAATAAGATTTTTATTGCAATAAAATAATTTTATGAGATTGAACATTTCGATGCCACGCATAAATGAATGAAAGCACGGCAACGCGGCTGGCGGGCACGACTAACGCGATATCGCTGTTTGCAGTAAGTTAAAAGAAGTTAAAAGTAAAGTTAAAAGGACAAAAGAAAACTAAGACTTTATTTTGTTTTTTTTTGTCCAGTTGAATTCAAAAATTCCCTTTTAGGGTTAATCTGTGTCCCCAGTAGATCACGCGGTTTGAAGGAATTACACGAATTCGTTTACACACTGTATACAATTTTATAACTTATTACATCTAATCCTCAAGTCTATATTTTCTTCCGTGGGTTAGAAAGCAGGCGAAGAAGAAATATCGAATGTATTTGACTTGTTTTTGGCGTCTATAGACTTTATTTTACTCGTCTAAACATGATATGAAAAAAATTTGATTTTTCTTATTTTCAAACTGAAATAAGTAGCAGCCTGGGGGTTAATCGTAGACTTTCGCAGTGACAGTAATTAGCAGTAGTTCCCAAAATTCATAATCAGCTCTTGGGCTATTTATTACTCAAGTTTTTAACATGATTGGTAAAATATAATTATCTAGTTACACTTTATTTATCTTTTTTTTTAAACAATTAGTTGATCACGTGCGATAAACCCATGTAATGTAAATCTGCACCGTCATTACTAATATCAAAAATTGCAGTCCAGATAACTTATTTATCGAGCTACTATCAATCAAGCCAATTTTATAAAAATATTGTTTTGCAATACTGACAACAGTATACGTATTACAAAGAAGTGGCACTTTGTTGACGACGCGACGACGGGGGTAACTGCAGCTGTCGCTGTGTGCTGACGGCGGCCGTTGCAGTACAACTGCAAGCGTCGCTGTTGATGGCTGCAGTTACCCGTGTTGTTTATAGTTTACCCCTAGTAACTATCTGAGAGGTAGGAGACATAAATTGCTTGCAGTACCAGCGTGCCGTACTCTAAGCCGAGCTAAGTCCCCGATACCGCGCACCCTTTCCGAACTCAACGATCTCCTGGACTCATACCCAGACACTGATTTGTTTGAGGATGGATGGGCGAATCTGTTGACGGGTTGCTTGAGGATGTGTGAGAGAGATGTATGATCGGTTTCAATTTTGATTCGTAATTTTTGTTGTCTGTTATATTTTATGTAAATGAAATGTAATCTATTACTTTAACTTATTCATTTTGTGTAATGATGAATAATGTGAGTAGTTAGCGAAAATTGTAATTCTATTTAATTAGTGTGATTGGTCTGTGACCGTTCTAGTTAAATTGTTTAAATAAATAAATAGTGTTGAGCGCTAAGAATCATTTAAATCCATTCATACCATTTACTTTGCCACACACACAAGATATTAGATAAAACAATCTGCAACACATTTAAAAGATATAATCGGTGTGTGGCAAGGAATCCAGCTCAGTATTCGCCAGTCGAACCGGATGCAGCTGAATATCAGTATTTTACATGGAGCGACTGCCTATCAGACCTCCACAACCCAGTAACTGGGTAATACGATACTCTTGGTAAGACTGGTTGTCAGACTTTCAGGCTTCTGACCAACAGTAACGACTGTCAAAGATCTACAAATGACAGCCGGGACCAACGGCTTTACGTGCTTTCCGAGGCACGGAGGAAACTCGCTATGGTAAATGGTCACCCATCCACAGACCAACCTCGGCAAGCGTGGCTTAACCCGGAAGATCGGTCTATGCGGCTGTAATTATTTAGCCACGAGCTCCTCTATACTTATACTTTTCCTGTAACCATACTTTTATGCTAGCCTGTGGTGTGAGTGTGATCCGCTAAGAGATGCATCTTCTATGGTTCACTGGCGACTAGTTGCCGGTGAACAGCGCTGACAACAGAGAATTTTTTTGAAAATGTTGCAATTTGTCGCCTTGTCGACTGTCGGACACATGAACGACTTTCGAGCTAAGCTAAAATGTTCTAGCATATTATATCAGCATTCTAATTGCGCAAAATACTCGTAATCGCTATTTGTTCGAATTTGATTTTGACAGGTCAACAATTTCCATAACAACGTATGTATTAACAATCCGACTTCTTCACAATAATGTACCACGCAATGAATATTGTTGTAATATCAAAATGAAAGCTATTGAAATTACGAATGTGATACGCAATCGGTGTTCTATAAATCAATTCCAGTTGAAACTAACTTCAAAAACAGTTGATTTTAGTAGGCTATTATTTAAACGATTAACTAAATATTGAGGTTTTTGGGTCGAATTTTAACATTAAGCAAATCTGTATTCTTAAAAAAATAACCACAAAGTCGAAACTGATCGCGTTGCGACCGCTTCTAACCTAACCGAGTCAGGGTACTTTTATGCCCGGTCCCTATAGCCAAAATCAAATAGTTTTGGTTACCAATAGTAGCTTTTTTATTGCCAAACTGGTCACATGAATAGACTCGTAAGTTTAGTTTTACCTGTCATAGCTACTAACGTAAGGGAGGGTCTGCTATGCGAAGCTATGGGGTCTTCTCTTCATAACTGGTAAAGATACAGTCTCTTAATTTTAACCAATAACGCTTGGTAAATTATAGAAATTGGCCATTATGGTGCGATTACCAGGTTTTTCTTGCGGAACAAATATTTACATCGGGAATCATCATTTAAATATTTGATTTGGTTGTGATGGAGAATTGACATTGGACGACTAATCATCCAATCTCAATTCTCCATCACAACCAATCCAATCAAGATTATAAGAGACCACCTCGGGAGTAGACTCCTTCTTTCAAAAATCGTCCAACTCGATCCATATTTATATTGGAATTGTGCCTGAACGAAAGAAAATGTAATAACTCCTGCTTTTAGACGTCGATTAAAAATATCGTAAAATATTGCCTCGTCACGTCCTTGACTCGTATAAAGATAAACAAGCACACAAACAACCAAAACCACAATTATCTACGCCTATATATACTCACTCGCTCCGTTATCAATAGTAACTACAAGTTTTATTAGCTGTAGCTACACTACCTGTCTCCAGTACTGCCTCAACATTCTTACAACCAACATGCCGCTCAAAATATACAAAACGGACTTAAGCCCGCCTGTCCGCGCAGTGCTGATGATGGCAGAAATCCTCAAACTTGACTACCAACCCGAAGAAGTGAACCTCGGTGCTGGAGAACACAAGACGCCTGAGTACGTAGAAAAAAATCCTCTGCATTCCGTCCCTTTGTTAGAGGACGGTGATTTTCTCCTCGCGGACAGTCATTCAATCATGACGTACCTGATTTCAAAATATGGTGGGGAGAAACAAAAGGAATTGTACCCAAGCGACTTGCAATTAAGAGCGACAATTAATCAGAGAATGTTCTTCGAAGCTTCAACCCTGTTTACTTCGATGAGATTCACAGTGATTGCACTTTTTAGTCTAGGTGCACCAGGACCATCTCCTCAGCAAATTGAAGATATCAATGCCGGTTATGAAGTGGTGGAAAAGTACTTGCAGAAGACAAAATTCTTGGCCTGCGATCATTTGACTGTAGCTGATGTGTCATGTGTAGCTATGATCAGTTCTTTGAACATTTTAGTGCCTATCGATGCTAAATATAGGCAGTTGAATGCGTGGTGGGATGGTCTCAAGACAGAAGAATGGTACAAGACGAAAAACCTGCCAGGATTGGCAACGTTTGAAGGCTTCTTGAAGTCGCTCATGAAGAAGAACAGTGAGAGTGCTTAGTTTTCGCAGGAAAATGTTAGATATTTAAGTTAGGTACCCGGTAGGTGTCTGCACGAGCTATACAAGAAAGAGCTCATGCCGTGGTGAAAAGATTAGCCAGTCAGCAAGGTTGGTAGCGGGGCTGACTGCCCAGGGTGCGCCGGACGTACTGACGTATCGTCACTCGTGGAAGCTCTTTTTATGCAGCCTATGTAAAAAAATAATAACATGCATTTATAACCAATTTTTTTTTCAAGTTTCTTGTCTTCCTCTTACTTCTTACGCCTCGGCAATCTTTGTGTTTTCAAATTATGCGTAGGTACAATTAATGGACCTATTCGGAACTAAACGAAAGAGGATGAAGCAGGACTTATAATTATTATAAATAAACACAAATAGAAAAATAGCCAGATTGCATAATTTGTATAAATTCGTAAACACAAGGATCGCCGAGGAACATAATTTATTTTTCTTTCAACTACGTGGTAATGTTATCATTAATCACTACAAAACCGATCACAAAGGACGTATTTTTTGCTTAGATCCAAAACAGTGCAGAAATGTGCTCATTGTTGCACAGTTTTTCATTAATGCACTGTTTTTGATTTTTTATTTAGATAAATTTACCACAGAGGTTTAATGTCTCCTATTAAGTTTAATAATAGTAGATTGTTGCACCGAGCGCAAAGTGAGTCATTAATGCACGAGTGTTATGTTGGTGCCCGAGCGCAAGCGAGGGCACTAAATTAGCACGAGTGCATTAATCACTCACTTCAGCAAGGTGCGTAATCTACTTTTCTTTCAACTACCAATTTACCTACCGTGATAAAATATACCTACTCAAAATAAAAACTCAAGTTAATGAAAACAAGGTTATCAGCTGCGACTTTTGCGGCAAAAGGTTATTAACAATTTCATTTGCAGCTGTTTTTATACTTTCTAGACTTGAATTCATATCGCTATCTATTTCCATTTTTTAAAACTTTTCTTGCTAAATAAGAAGTACCTATCAAAGTTTTACAATGGTACAAAATGCGCGCCATTTGTTTTTTTTCACCTATTCGGTTTTATTCAGCCGATTTTTATTTTCAGCCAGTATCTTTTTGATCTAATGCATAAGAATGCATACATTTAATATTAAACTTAACGGGAGACATTAAACCTCTGTGGAAAAAAAAAAAAAAAAAAAAAAACAGTGCAGTAATGTTTCATACAACATTTCTGCACTGTTTGCAGTGCAGTAATGAGATTTCATACAACATTTCTGCACTGTTTTGCTTCTAAGCAGAAAATACGTATTTTGTGATCGGTTTTGTAGCGATTAATGATAACATTACTACGTAGTTGAAAGAAAAAAATATAAAATGTATGCATTAGATCAAAAAGATACTGGCTGAAAATAAAAATCAGCTAAATAAAACCGACTTGGTGAAACTAAAAAAAACAAATGGCGCTCATTTTGTACCATCATAAAACTTTGATACTTCATATTTAATATAACAAAAAAAGTTTTAAAAAATGTTATATGGATATTTTATCACGGTAGGTAGATTGGCAGTTGAAAGAAAAGTAGATTACGCACCGTGCTTAAGTGAGTAATTAATGCACTCGTGTCAATTTAGTACCCTCGCATGCGCTCGGGCACCAACATAACAATCGTGCATTAATAACTCACTTTGCGCTCGATGCAACAATCTACTATTGTTATCCTGTACGTCTATTTAATTTACATTATCTCCAAACAATTATCTATTTTTATTACAAAACGACTTTACGTTGTCATGTCAACAAACATTATTATTCAATTTGAGATTGCAAAGACATTATTTGAACACTGATAATATTAATAATAAACAATGTTTATCCATAAAAACGATACACACAGAATATGCCCACAAAATATCTGTTAACATAATTATCAGCTGGAGTGTACTTTGTCAATTTTGACACGACACCCATGACGCATGTTTTGTATAATTCTTAGAATAAGTACTAAAGCATAGAAGCCGTCTCGGTACTTGAAAAACGTACAGGGGCATCTGTCAAATATGGGCAATTTCGAGATTTTGAGCCCATTCTAACGCTACCAAATTAAATAGCCCGCTACTAGTACCGCCTGTCAAACGACAACGACATTTTAAATTTTGTCGTATAATACTTGTGAGTTTGTGACAGTGGCGCGGTGATTTGAAAAAATATTTTAGTCAAGAATTTATATTTAATTAATTGTGTTTTGTGTAAGTGCATATTGTTCATATAAATAAGAGTGTGCGCTATGTCCTGAATAGTAAAAAAATGTAAATCTCGCAAGGGACGTACAAAAAATCAAAGTGAAAATATCGGCTTCCACAAGTACGTAGTATTTTATGTTTATTCATAGATTTTCCTTTAAATATATTTCATTATACATTAAATAAGTAAAATTAAGACATTACCTTTTAGAAGAAGTAAAATAAATAAGTTTAAACTATCTAAATCTTATCTATTTATCAATATGAATATTCGCCAAAGAAATTGTTAAAGGGGTGCGAAAATTTTATCGATAAATCTATCGACAACGTGATTTTTGTGTTAGGTTTAATTAATTAGGTATTTATACATTTTTTTTCATTTAGGTTTTCCTGTGACGAATATTTTCGAAATAAATGGATTGCCGTGGTAGCTCACGAAATTGGTTGGGTTCCAAGAAAGCACTATATCTTCTTTTACTCGTTCTGGCAAATGGCGGAGACTGAAGGAGAACTCTATACCAACATTATACCTTCAATCTAAATTTAAAAGCCTAAATTCTTATTGAATTGCATGTCTACAGGAAGTAAAAGAATTCGAGTAATTTCTTTAAAAAAATTGGTACAGATTAACCCGCACTGGATTTAGCTTGATTGAAAATAAAAAAAAACTTTTTTTTCTTGCAACATTACGTAAGACATCTTCTTTCGGCCATTCATACAATAGACTATTTCAGATAATATTTCATTGTCTTGTTTATCTTAATACAGTCGCAATCTTCAAGCCTGATAGATAAAATAATTAGGAGAACAAAAAACAAAATTAACGTATTCAATGAACGATGATTAACTTACTTCTCAATCAGTTTGCATTTGGTGCCACTAACTTTTACACCTCTTTACCGTAATTATCTTTATAAATCTTGTATTTTTAGGGATGCGGTTTTTTTTAATAGATAGAGTGATTCAAGAGGAAGGTTTTAAGCTATAAAACGTACACGGGGCGAGTCGCTAGTTATATATAAAACAATAATTATTTTGTTCCACGTTTATGTCATCCATTTGAAGTGCTAATATTCCAGAAAATACAACCATTCACCGCATTAATAAACAACTAACTAAGCACGTGGTATTTGCGACGTTGTCGTCCTGCTGTAGTGCGTGCGCGGTGGCCGCGCCCCGCTCTGCGCGCTTCGTGCACAAACTGTATGGAAAAAATCGACTGGCCGTGCGCAGTACGACACCCGCACCGCTGCGGCGCCGCTGCAGTCCGATACGAAACGTCTAAAGTGAGAGAGCCCTTAAGGCGCTTTCAAATTAGACGGTTGTTGTCGGACTATCTGTAGCCGTGCCGCAGCGGTGCGGCTGTCGAGCTGCAAAGGGGCGGTTGTGTTTTTTCATACAGTTGATGCGGCCTGAGAGCAGTGCGTCGTCCGTACCGCGCACGCACGGCAGCTGGTCGTGCGTCACACTGCTTTCTCGTCGCATCAACTGTATGTAAAAAAACAACCGTGCGTTTACAGCTTGACAACCGTACCGCTGCGGCACGGCTGAAGCTCGACGGCAACCGTCCAATTTGAAAGCGCCCTTACTCTCGATAGCTTCAAGTTCTGAATCAATTTGATTCCAATTAATGTCAATTCGTAATAGATCGCGCGGAGACTCAAATTTAAACTAACGAATGTTTCCCTCTTAGTTAGTTTTAATTCGAACCTTTTCCGTGCGTTTTTAAATGATTTCAAGAGTATTACTTGACTCTAATTCGAATCAAATGCAATTGGTGCAGAACTCTAACCTGTCGGGAGTAAGCCCTGAGATTTGGACACTTTTGAATCTTCAACTGTAAAGCCTCTCTTTATGTTTGCTTGTTTATATATAACTCTGAAAACTAAAGAACCCAAAAACCCTAAAAATACAGACAAAATCAATCGACTCTTCGTACCTTAACACCCTCAATCTCTTTACACTTGTACCCCAACAAAAGCCCAGCCGAAATGGGCTCTCACAGTTTTCAGCGAACATTTAAATGGAAACGACTTTATTCAGATAACTATCCGCGATTTCATCTTGCTATATTTCATGCTCAGATTACGTGCTTGCCTACCTACGGCTTTGTTTTTACCCAACTGCGTTTACCCGACTGCGCGACAGCAAGGACAAAGTTATCTTTGTATCTACATATGTATCTATGTGTGTTGGATTCTTTATACCCTCGAAGCAGCCCAAAGGCTGAATGGATTTTAATGAATGATGTGTCTATCAATTTGTCTAAGCAGTGCGATGGTTGTATTCTAGGTTTTATTTTCGTAAAATCAAAATGATGGCCGTGAAGTACGAAAAGAGAGGAGAAACAAAATAAAAATGTTACCTACCATATTATGTGGGATATCGCTGAATAGGTCTTTTAAAATCAATATGATGTTTCCTTGACCATTTTACAGCCATAAGCTTCGTTTAAGAATTAAACAACTTGAAAGTTGTGCACGATCTACTTTGCGAACTAGAGCGAGTGATGGTACCTATATTAAATAAGGTGAGTATAGATAGATTTGTTTAGGCCTCATTACAACGGTAGGTACTTATAAATACGTACGATACATTGATAAAATAATACTAAAGTGAGGTAAATAAAAAACTTAGTTAAAAAATCAAAAAAACCCGCCTGCATAAAAAGCGAACTAAACATATGTAAACAAGATTTACTTCTAATCATAACATACATACATAACGTCAAACTTACGTAGGTTTTCAAAATCATGCTACCAAATCGTCACATGCAGTCGGAGGCTACGTATGTTTTTCTGGTCAGTCAGTTTGTGAATTACATAAGTCTTAGGTAGCCTCCGACAGCTGTTCCATAAAATGTTCGCATTACTCGTCAAAATGTAGGGAACAGCTGAATTTTTTTTCTCGATTTCATGTTTGGTACCATAGTAAAAGTTGTTCATAATGATGAGCACAATGAAGAGATCGTTAGTGTGTCACCAGTCATTCTGTATATGTATCCGAAGGGAAAGGAGTACCTATGTAAGGATCGCAACATGTGGCATTCTGCAGTTTCTGCCTACCCAGGTGGGAAAAACACTTGACTTTATATATGTGTCGCAGAATCAACACAGAAGCACAACTATTAGAATGACTATTGATTATTGTTAATGTAGTAGGACGCCATCTATTATCGTTTGTCGGAAACGTCAAGCAGTGTGCTTGGGTGAGGTCGGTGCGGGGCGTGGCATGTCTTGTTTGACGGTTGTCAGCAAGCTGTCAACTGTCGGCTGTCAGCTGTCATTCTTTTTGACATTGGATGCATTTGATTTGAGTGAAGTCACTTTGGAGTGAGACACGAGGGCGAGAGGTCGTTTTGCCAGCCTGCACCGAACTTACCGCGTTTCCGTACTATAATCTATATCCATCGGTTTGATCATTTGAGATTTTATTATTTTGTTATCGAGAGTGAATAAATAGAGGACTATAATCAGTGTTGTGACTGTTATTTCCTGCCTACACCAAGTCGAACTTGGACTCTGATGACGAGGTACCCCTAATGAGTGAACTACCCTCGTTATATTTATGTGTTTAGCAATATTAGCACGGGATAATTTTTCTGCTATTTGTCAAGTCCAGCTAGGTTTTGGAAAATATTGAAAATTATTTTTAATATTTTTTTAACTGTTGTTGAGACCGAGAATGGAACACGATGTATTTTGAAGAAAAAAAATACCAGTCAGTATTACTCAGCTTTTTATATGATCGGCAAAATAAACTTATCTAGCTAACACTTTGTTTATCAATATTTAGTTTAAACAATTAGATCATCACTTGATTTATGTCCATGTTATATTATCTGCACCGTTATTATTAATATCAAAAATTGCAGACCACATAACTTATTTATCTAGCTACTATCAAACCAATTTTTATAAAAATATGATGTTCTTATACTGATAACAATTTACCTATTATATCGGGTGTAAAAAGACCCTTAACGATAACGAAAACCACATATTCTACCCATCGTCGGGATATTTTTTTTCTACCAGACCATACCTGGGAAATCATTGATTCCGGAGATATTGAAGGTCAAAGTCAACATTTTACTTTTTTCCAGAAACGGATTCTAAGTGATAATACTAAACTTTCTTCCAAACAAACTTACAAAAATTATGAATTTTTCCTAACAAATTACGCATTTGAAGTTACAAAAACACAATGAATATCAAACGCACACAACCGCCTTGGCTCAGCTGTGGAGCCGCTGCACGACCCACACAGGCACATTCGGTTACGTGCATTACATTACGCGCTACAAAAAAACACATTTTTTTATGCCTGAAAATAAAAGTCATTTCCCAGCAATTATTTTTGGTCAATGTTATTTAGTTTCATGTACAGAGTGCGTAGATTTCGGCTATGTGATGGGTCTTTTTACACCCTGTAGAGGAGTGAAACTTTGTCGACCACAGGTAACGGCAGCTCTGTTGAGGTTGCAGTGCATGCAGCTGCGAATCCGCGACCGCGGCCAAAGGTTCTACCCGAAGGTTTTTACCCGGTAAGAATCTGGCATAACCCTCCGTCTTCCCTGGGTGGAGGGAATACATGAGGAAAACAAGAAGAGAAAAAAAAACTCTTTTATCTGCAGCTGTCGCCGCATGTCGACGGCGGCTGTCGACACTCCAGCGCAGCGTCTGGAATCGCAGGCAGCACAGTATAGCTGCAAGAGTCGCTGTTACTGGCTGCAGTTACCCATGTCACTCGTCGGTCGGAGATCGGATGATTAGATCCTATCAAGGTTATAAGAGACCACCTCGGGAGTAGACTCCTTCTTACAAAAATCGTCCAACTCGATCCATATTTATAATGGAATTGTGCTTGAACGAATAAGAAAATGTAATAACTCCGTCGATTAAAAATATAGTAAAATATTGCCCTGTCACTCCCATGACTCGTATAAAGATAAAGAAACACACAAACAACCGAAACCACAATTATCTACGCCTATATATATCGTCACTCGCTCCGTAACCTTCAGTAACAAGTTTTATTAGCTGTTGCTATCATCACCGGCTCCAGTACCGCGCAAACATTCTTACAACCAACATGTCGCTCAAAATATACCAAAAGGACATAAGCCCGCCGGTCCGCGCAGTGCTGATGACGGCAGAAATCCTCAAACTTGACTACGAAGCCATAGAAGTAAACCCCGTGGCTGGTGAACATCTGACGCCTGAGTACTTAGAAAAAAATCCTCTACACACCGTCCCTTTGTTAGAAGACGGTGATTTTTTCCTCGCGGACAGTCACTCAATCGTTACCTACCTGATTTCAAAATATGGTGGGGAGAAACAAAAGGAATTGTACCCAAAAGACTTGCAGTTAAGAGCGACAATTGATCAGAGAATGTTCTTCGACGCTTCAACCTTGTTTGGTGCGATCAGATCCATAGTGATTGCACTTTTGTTACAAGGTGCACCAGGACCTACTCCTCAGCAAGTTGAAGATGTCAATGCCGGTTATGAAGTGGTGGAAAAGTACTTGCAGAAGACAAAATTCTTGGCCTGCGATCATTTGACTGTAGCTGATGTGTCATGTGTGTCTATCATCAGTTCCTTGAATATTTTAGTGCCTATCGATGCTAAATATAAGCAGTTGCATGCGTGGTGGGATGGTCTCAAGGCAGAAGAATGGTACAAGACAAAAAACCAGCCAGGATTGACAAACTATGAAGGGTTCTTGAAGTCGTTAATGAAGAAGAATAGTGAGAGTGCTTAGTTTTCGCAGGAAAATGTTAGATATGTAAGTTACGTACTTTTTAATTCAAATAAAATGCATTTATAACCAATTTTGTTTTTCAAATTCCTTTTCTTACGCCTCGGCAATCTTTGTGTTTTGGAATTATGCGTACAATTAATGGACCTATTCGGAATTAAACGAAAGAGAATGAAGCAGGACTTGTAATTATTATAAAGAAACACAAAAAGAAAAAGTAAAAACCGACTTCAAAGATAAAACTGAAAGGAGTAAAATAATTACACTAATATAAAATTAATAGTTTCAGAAGTCGGTGGCTTCTATTTGTTTCAGTGTAGAAATGCACCGACTTCTGAAACTGTTAATTTTATCTTAGTGTAATTATTTTACTCCTTCTAGTTTTATCTTTGAAGTCAGTTTTTACTTTTTTTTTGTTTATTTTTTATTAAATACGTTTAAGTGCCATAAATTTAACCCCCTCCTCTTCATAACCCTTGTTTTTGGCTTTGACGTAGTCGGGTATAAAAAGCCCTTTCAAATGATACCTTACAGGATATAATGAAAACATTCCAAAGGGCCCTGGGGGGACACGCACCTCCTTCTCTTTTCCAGTAGTCAGTTCCCAGCAACAAATATAAACAAAGCAATATTAGTAATTTGAGAATTTTGCTTTGATCCGATGAGGAGTTCCGTTCCGTATCTCTGAAGTTCATGGTCTAATCATAACAAAATTTATATGGGACCAATCGGGAAGAATACCATATCGAACAAAAAAAAAAAATTTTTCTAATCATTTCACAAATGACGGAGATAAGAGGTAACAAACATAAAAAAAATACACCTGAATTGAGAACCTCCTCCTGTTTGAAGTCGGTTAAAAATAGCCGGAGTGTAATTCGTAAACACAAGGTTTGCCGAGGAACGTAATTTATTTCGATATCCTGTATGTATATTTAATTTACATTATCTCCAAACAATTATCTATTTTTATCATGTCAACAAACATTATTATTCAACTTAAGATTGCAAAGACATTTTATTTTATTTTTTTTATTTATTGGACTGCTGTAGGTCGTCCTAGGGGACGGTTTCTACGTAACCGGGCAGTTATTGGCGAGACCTGAAGGGTCTCCAGCCAATGGGGGGGAAGTAAAATACTTAACCTAAGCTAACTACTTGTACTACACTAACATCATGACTACCTGCAACAACAGCACTAAGGGCGACCCCTAGTGGGACTCGGACCTCGGCTTAGGGCGTTGCTTGCGTGGACATAGGGGGGGGAGACAGCTTGATGAGGGCTGAATTACCGGTGTGACTGCGGAGTCTGAAGAGACGACCGGCTCTACGACGGGAGAGCTCGGTGGATCGTGACCGGCGGCGATGGGACGTCGCGACGGGCCGCGTCGGCGAGGACGGTATGCCGGATTGCAAAGACATGAATTGAGCACTGATAATAATCAATGTTTGTCCTTAAAACGATCCACACAGAATAGGTATGCCCACGAAATGTCTGTCAGCTGGAGTGTACTTTTTCAATTTCAAGGTCGAAGTCAACATTTTAACTCAGCACCCCCGAAAACCATGGATACGACACCCATGACACATGTTTCGTAAAATTTCACAGCCGCCATCTTAGATTTTGATTTTGACCGCCCCCGCTCTTTGGAGGGGAAACGTGTGAGATAAAGTAACTTTAAACAACTTAAACTTGCTTTTATGAATGTTATCCAGATAAAGTAATAAATGGGTTTATACATATAGTTACGTACTTAGTCTACATTTCTGTCCTACCCTTCGGAGAATACAGGCGTGATGGAATGGAATCTCATTTCTCGGATTTTGCCCAATATCCTTTGCAAAATAAATAACGCGCAAGTGTCCTTTCGCGGAAGTGTATACGCGCAAATGTCATTCGCGGAAATGTCAGCTGTGCAAGTGTCGGTCACGAAAGTGGGTTCGCGTAACAGTCTATTCGCGGAAACGTCCAGTCACGCAAGTGTCTAGTCGCGGAAATGTCTAGTCGCGCAAAAGTCTATTCGCTATGCTATATGCTATATGTACGGGAATTATAAGGAATTTAGTGGAATAATAACTGCAGGAATACTCAGTGCAAGAACAATTCATTTTAATGCGGTGTTAATTTAGCGGGAACAATTATGATATTCGTATTTTTGGCGGGAAACAATTAGCAAGTGCCTATTCTAACGTTATGACAGATGACAGGTGCCAAAAAAAAAAAATGTGTTCCATTCAGCCTATGCTGTTATAGTGTATAGTCTATGGCTGTGTTGATCACAAGCTCCAACATGCCCCCGGGCGTTGAAAGCAACGGTTTCAACCAGATTCCGAAGACACGGGCAATGGGCAGATTCTGTTGAACGCCCGCCGAACGACTCCAGTGGAGGTCTTGATGTCAGCTACACGAGCGATGCCATCTGTTCCCGGGTGCACAGCTACAATTCGTCCAAGTCTCCACTTCAGAGGAGGAAGATTATCCTCCTTAATCACGACCAACGAGTTTAATTTTAGAGCATCTTTGCAGGAACGCCATTTGGACCGTACTTGTAACTCTGCAACATACTCCTTACTCCATCTGCTCCAGAAGTGTTGGCGGAGTTGTTCGATTCGTTGGAAGCGAGATAGATGGTTGGCAGAGTAATCCTGGTAGTCAGGTTGCGGTAAGGAAGTAAGAGACCGCCCAATAAGAAAATGTCCTGGCGTAAGCGGAGTATAATCTGCAGGATCTGAAGAAATCGGCGTCAGTGGACGAGAGTTCAAAATGGCTTCAATCTTAGTTAGTGCGGTGTACAGCTCCTCGAAAGTCAAATTACAATTTCCCAACACTCTTAGAAGGTGGTATTTTGTTGACTTGACACCCGCCTCCCAGAGTCCACCGAAATGCGGGGTATATGCGGGTATAAAGTGGAACCTTATTCCATCGTTCGCTGCACTTTCACACAAGGACGAACTATTTAATTTTAAAAATTTAGAAAGGTCGTTGTACGCACCGACAAATGAGGTACCGTTATCCGAGAATATATCAAGGGGTTTACCTCTCCGAGAAATAAAACGATGCAAAGCCAGTAAGTAGCTATTGCTAGTTAAATCGCCAACGAGCTCCAAATGGATGGCCTTGGTCGTAAAACAAATGAAAATTGCGACATACACCTTTACTAGCCTGCATCCACGACCTTGACGACTTGCACACATAATAGGGCCAGCATAATCAACGCCCGTGCTCTCAAAGGGATAACCTGGACGAAGGCGTTCTTGTGGTAAGTTACCCATTAACGGAGTTACGACCTTACCCTTCATACGGTGGCACAAAACACACTTGTGATAACAGACCTTTGCCAAGTTACGACCTCCTATCGGCCAGTAAGATTCCCTAATGGAAGCTAGCAATAATTGTGGGCCAGCATGCATCAATCTTCTATGCTCGAAATGAAATAATAATTTTGTTAACTTATGAGTGGACTGTAATAATATAGGGTGCTTTTTACTGTAAGCAAAATTAGAATTATTGAGACGTCCTCCTACTCGCATAATATTTTTGTCGTCCAAAAAAACATTGAACTTAAGAAGGGCGCTCCCTTTAGGTAAGCTCCTTTTATTTAAAAGTAATTCGTACTCGGGAAATGATTGAGACTGACTTTGAATAATTACAACATTTAGTGCATCTTGTAACTCATCGTGTGACAAATAATTAAGCTTTGGATAATGTTTTCTGCATGACTTAATAAATCGTAATAGATAAGCAATAGAACGTATCAGCCGTGAGTAATTAGAATAACGACTAAAATCAATGAAAACCTCACTTTTTAAATCATTAATGACAGCACTTAACACTACATTAGGTCGAGTCTCCGGTAACGACTCCAGTCCTGGACACTTTATTTGTGAAGGCCAGCCAGACGGGTCTAGTTCTAAGAATTTTGGTCCATGCCACCACAGATCCAATCCCTGCAGAACACTGATATCCACCCCACGAGATATGAGATCTGCTGGGTTTTGATCGGTTGGGACGTGCCGCCATGTACAGTTACCCGCCTTATCCAAAACTTCAGCGACGCGGTTGCGTACAAACGGCTGAAGTTTGGTAGGCATCATCTGTAGCCATCCCAACACGATGGTTGAATCAGTCCAACAATAGACCCGGCTGATCTTCACTCGCAGTGAGCTCATCACTTTCTCACAGAGACGAGAACCGACTACTGCACCACACAACTCCAGCCGCGGAATTGTTGTAGGCTTTATGGGAGCCACTCGACTCTTGGCCATCAATAAACGAACCAAATGCTTACCCTTATCACTAACACTGCGAATGTAGACGCAGGCACCATATGCGGCCTCAGACGCATCTGTGAAAATATGGAGTTCTAGCTCCGTATATAAATTGCAGACTACAATTCGCGGAATACGGAAATGATTTAAAAGAGGCAAAGACTTAATTATAATATCCCATGGTTTCCAAATCTCATTAGATAATGGTTGATCCCATGATAGTTTGTCTAACCACAATTTCTGTAACAATACCTTCATAGTGATAACAATAGGACCCAACAAACCTAAGGGGTCGAAAATTCGAGCAATCACGGATAGCAAATCACGCTTAGTATACCCATTCGAGGACTTAGTTAGATTTATAGGAAACCCTAACTCATCAGCACTGACATACCATCCAAGACCAAGCAATCTGCCAGGCTCATTAGGTCCAATGTTTAAGTCTAATGACGCCGGCAAGTTGCCTGACGCAGGAACACAATCCGACACTAGTTGAGGTTCATTTGACTTCCACTTTCTCAATGGCATACATGCCGACGCAAGCGCTTTCGTAACTTCAGTGCGAATGAATTTTGCTTCGTCTAAGTCATTCCCTCCTGTCAGTAAGTCGTCAACGTAAAAGTCATGTCTGATGATATCAGATATTTTAGGGTTCCTACAATCGAGTCCGATTTGTTTAAGGCATCGTGTCGCGAGGAACGGTGCACTAGCCGTACCGTACGTGACGGTGTTTAATTCATAAACATTAATCGGCTCACAAACAGTGTCACGCCAAACAATCTGTTGCAAATACCTATCCGACGGGTGGACGACTATTTGTCTATACATCTTCTCCACATCCGCAGATAAGACATACTTGTGGAACCTGAAACGAAGAATAATAGACAACAGATCGTCCTGCACAGTAGGACCGACCATCTGTAGGTCATTAAAAGACACTCCCGTCGAAGTAGGACAACTTGCGTTGAAGACAACACGAAGTTTGGTCGTGCTACTGGACTCACGTAATATTCCGTGATGAGGAATAAAATAACCAGTACACAAATTAGGTTTATTAATTTTTGTCATATGAACAAGTGACTCGTATTCTAACAAAAAATCGTGATACATTCTACTAAAGTCTGGCTTAACCTTTAACCTACGCTCTAAAGACTGTAAACAATGTGCAGCTTTCTTAAAAGAATTGCCCAGAACTGAAGGATCTTTCTTAAGGGGTATGCGAACACAAAAACGACCATCAAACAATCGTGTCGTATTTTTAACGAAATGATCCTCACACATCTTTTCTTCTGGCATGTAAGAATTGGAAGATTTCGCATTCACCTCTTCTAATTGCCAGAACTTTGTCAATTCTGTTCTAAGCCTTTCCCAGTCACTATCGCCATCGGAAACCATTTTAGAAAAATTACAATTTACATCATGCGACAGCAGTGTAATATAATTTTGAGTAATTGGACCGGAAACTATCCATCCTAAACGGGTTTCACATAATATTGGTTTTCCGGTACCTAGCTTTAGTCTGTGCGATCCTAACAACTCCCAAAAGAGGTCAGCGCCGATTAATAAATCGACATTAGCGGGCTTATAAAAAGTAGGATCAGCTAAAATAATATTCGATGGTATTTCGAAATCAGAAATGTTTATTTCACGGCACGGTACGTTACTTGTAATGTATGGCAGAACAAAACAATTAAGTTCGAAAACAAAACTATCATCTAATGACGTCACCTTAACACGACAAGTTTTGCCTACATGCGAAGTGACATTGTTGATGCCTAGAATAGATTTATTTACTTGGCTAGTTATTAGATTGAGTTGTTTACACAACCTGTCCGTTATAAATGACGAGGTGCTGCCACTATCAAGAACCGCGCGAGCGAGATGCACGCAGCCGTTGTGGTCCCGCAGCTTGACCAGGGCGGTCGACAACAACACATCTTGCTGCTTATGACCACGGGGAGATGCAATGTTAGCTGACAAGGCTACGGTATTTGTATCAGTGGTAGTAGACGGTGAAGAAAACGATGCAGACAAGTTGTTGTTATCACGAAGTGTATTCGCAATAGTGCCTTTAGAATCTATGTGAATTAGTGTGTTATGCCTACGTTTGCATAGTTTGCAACCTGGTTTTTTACATTTATTAGCATAGTGACCTGAATGAAAACAGTTGAAACAGACTTTATAACTGGGCAGTAGTTTGAGACGATCGTCATTGTATAATGCGAGAAACTGTGGACAATTGTTTAAAATATGATCATTGTTATTACATTTAGGACATACTTTAGGAGCTGATTCAGTGCTAGAACCGTTAGATTGTGTTGCTACCATAGACTTGATCTTAGGGCCTGATTTACCTGACGTTTGGGAATTATTATTGCGAACTATTTCTAAGGTCTCGATTAGATCG
The DNA here is from genome assembly GCA_905220435.1 of Amphipyra tragopoginis. NCBI lineage: Eukaryota > Metazoa > Arthropoda > Insecta > Lepidoptera > Noctuidae > Amphipyra > Amphipyra tragopoginis. The sequence continues at coordinate 1,076,889 of HG992010.1, read as the reverse complement.
GCTCGATTACGTAAGAATTGCATAAATGCATCAAACGTGATCGTGCTGTCTTTGTCCATCCTACCTTTGTACTCTTCCCATTCACGATAGGTCCTTTGATCAAGCTTGCGAGTAACAATATAAATCAAAAGTGTGTCCCAGAATTTAACAGGTTCCCCTAACAACTCCAATGCACGCAAATCTTTATTTAAGTGATCGATCAAACCTTTTATTGCAACAGAAGATTCCCTTAAGATCGACTCGATATTAAACAATGCGGACACATGATTTTGCACTAATAATCTTTTGTTGTCAAATCGATCACATAACACCTTCCATGCCACAGAGTAATTGCTCGAAGAAAACTCAATGGATTTAATTACTACTGCAGCAGTTCCCTCAAGAGATGCTCTCAAGTAATGGAACTTATTGATTTCGTCAATGTCGTCGTTACAATGAATTAGACTAGTAAAGGTGTCGCGAAATTCTAGCCAATTAGAATATAATCCACCAAACTTTGGTAACTGAATCGTTGGCAATTTAACTGGCTTATGCATGCCAGCATGTGTACTTTTACAGCTTTCCATCGATTTATTATCTTTATTAAAATCACTCACAATATTTTGTGCTCTGGACAAGGATTGATAATAAAGAGACTCGAAATCAGAACGCTCAGAGTATTGTAATTTGAGATCATCTACAATGCATTCCAGACGTAACTGTACCTCATCATACTGCTCGTACAACGACTCGATCTTACCCATACGCAACTCCAATTCCGACACATCACAGTTTGATAACTCTTTGTCCTTAAGTGAGTCCAGAAAGTTGATGAACGCAGTCAAACGACCTTTAAAGCTACCTCGCTTTTTAACTAAATCCCTTTCCTCGGACATACTGGGAAATGAGTGTTGTCAACCTGAAATTGATACAGGAATACAATTATAAAACGAACAATATTATCATAATACACACCTGAAACTGTGTTTTATACACTTCCTGAATACTATTTTTAACAATGACTTGCACTAATATCGAACACTCTCAACTTACATGTATTATGTTAAGATACCTGCTAACACTTAACAAACACTGTTAAGTAGATAATTATGTGAATTAGTTACAGCTTTATTCCTAACTTAAGTTTAAATGATGTAGCAAATAAGCTAACTATACTGTAATCTGTATAATTTTAAACTTAGTTTGGCTGTTGAATAAAATACTAATCACAATGCAACAAGTAGGTACCTAATGATTTTCATCTAACACAATACAATAGGTAATATACTGACCTTTTTATGAATATTTACTTTACTTATACTACCTGAGTGTTGGGTGACGATATTAAATTAATTATAAACGCCGTACACCGCTAATAGCTTGCTCGAGATCAATCCAATCCACTGGCAAACCTCCACGACGCGTGGATAATACAATTCTTAATTCCTTGATTATAACCGCTGATCTTCTTTATTATACGTTATCCAGCTCGTTATGGACCATGTACGGGAATTATAAGGAATTTAGTGGAATAATAACTGCAGGAATACTCAGTGCAAGAACAATTCATTTTAATGCGGTGTTAATTTAGCGGGAACAATTATGATATTCGTATTTTTGGCGGGAAACAATTAGCAAGTGCCTATTCTAACGTTATGACAGATGACAGGTGCCAAAAAAAAAAAATGTGTTCCATTCAGCCTATGCTGTTATAGTGTATAGTCTATGGCTGTGTTGATCACAAGCTCCAACAATGTCTAGTTGCGCAAAGGGAGTCGCGCAAGTGTCTTTAAACCATGAGGCACATATTAGGTATGACCTACTTTTTGACTCGTTTTTAGGGTCCCGTAGTCAACAAGGCACCCTTATAGTTTCGCCATGTCCGTCCGTCTGTCCGTCCGCAGCTTAACTCAGAGACTCTTAATACTAAAAAGCTATAATTTGGCATGGATATACATATTAATCACGCCGACAAAGTAGTACAATAAAATCATGAAAAAAAATTATGATACCTCCTATACACGTAAAGTTGAGATGTTTTATTTTTTTCTCGTCTACTCCATAGTGTGGGTCGGTATTGGATAGGTCTTTCAAAAATATTATGGTTTTGCGATACAAAATTTCGATTAAGGGAACTGTTTCTGAAATATTAAGCTTTAAAGTGCTAATTTTTGTTAAGAGTCAAGTCAGCTAAACGGTTAGTTTTGGATACGTGCAGAAATTCACGGTAGCAGTATATACAACGAAGTTAAAAGGAAAACTATCACAGCTAAGTAGGCTTTACCTTTTTTTTTATTACAAAAGATGGTCTAAGAAAAACCTAGGTTTTAAGATAGGCCCGTCTATTTTTGTCATATGACATAAGAAAGTGATGGAAATATTTTAAACCGTGGTTTAGCTTAGTCTTGATTTAAACCATCTTTTGAAATAAGGCTCTACAAATTTACGAGTAATACCTCCGGTTTCTGAATTGAGAATTCTGGATAAGCAATACTTAAGTCGTATTTGAGTTCGGAGTTGTCAAAAAAATACTTTAAAATCGGTAATTTTTTTGACAACTCCTTACTCAAATGTTACTTAAGTACTGCTTATCCTAGAATTCTCAATTCAGAAACCGGAGGATAGTCGACCAACCGGAAAAGTAAAAATTTAGTACAAATTCCATTGAAAATTACTAAGCCCTCTTCTTAGTCCGCATTATTGTGTAACTACAGAACCCTATTACTGCGCGCGGCCCAACATGCACTTGGCCGGGTTTATTGTTTTTTTTTTATGAAATTGATATACCTACCTATCTATAGATACCTAATATAGAAACTCAAATCATACGCAGGTGTGCATGATTTTAATTAAGATACATTATTTAATCGATTTATTTACTGCAACATTTTTGTTTTTATTGATTTAGTATGAAAATTTACTTCAAATTAGTAGTATTCATTGAAAGATAAATCTCATTAAAGGCAATTAAAAAAAAAACTGTGCCATGGGTTTCTACTCCGTTCACTTAATTTACCCATTTTTTTTCCAGATTGTAAAATAAGTCATCCGGTATGTTCGATCAATAGTTTTTACATTGTTTCTTTTAAAGTATCTCATAAATCATCAGTACGGATTGACATTTAAATAACAGGGATATTAAACAAAATTTAGCAATATAATTATTTGTATCCGAAGGGAATGGAGTAGGTATGTAAGGATCGTAGCATGTGGCGTTCTGCAGTATCTGCCTACCCCGGTGGGAAAAACACGTGACTTTATGTATGTATGTATTTAGCAATATTAGCACGGGATAATTTTCCTGCTATTTTTCATGTCAAGCTAGGTTTAAGAGAACATTGAAAATTATTTTTAGTATTTTTTTAACTGTTGTTGAGACCGAGAATAGAACACGATTTATTTTGAAAACGAAAAATACCAGCCAGCATTACTCAGCTTTTTATGTGATCGGCAAAATATACTTATCTAGTTAACACTTTATTTATCAATATTTTGTTTAAACAATTAGATAATCACTTGATTTATGTCCATGTTGTATTATCTGCACCGTCATTATTAATATCAAAAATTGCAGTCCACATAACTTATTTATCTAGCTACTATCAAAGCAATTTTATAAAAATATCATGTTGTTATACTGATAAAAATTTACGTAATACAGAGGAGTAGCACTTTGTTGACGACATGTAACAGCAGCTATGCTGGGATTGCGGTGCATGCAACTGCGAATCCCGCGACCCCGGCCAAAGGTCAGGAGAAGAAACACCGTGGGTTGTTACCCGGTATAAGTCCGGCGTAACCCTCCGTCTTCCCCGGGAGGAGGGAATACATGAGGAAGTCATAATGAGAAAAAAAAACTATTTTCTGCAGCTGTCGCCGCGTGTCCACGGTGTCTGTGGCACGTCAGCGCAGCGTCCGGAATCGCAGGCAGCACAGTATAACTGCAAGAGTCGCTGTTACTGGCCGCAGTTACCCATGTCACTCGTCGGTCTGAGCGCTAAGAGTCATAACGCATTGTCGACCAGCCTTCCTCGACACCCACGCGAAAATGAATACGTAACCTGTCACAATACATTTGATTATCACTTGCGTTAACGGTGACGGAAAACATCATGAGGAAACCTGCACACCGAAGAGGGCTCCAAACAGTTCTCGATGGTGTGTGTAGTCCGCCAACCCGCACCAGGCCAGCGTGGAGGACTAAGGCCTAACTCCTTCTCATTTTGAGAAGAGGCCTGTGCCCAGCAGTGGGACAGTAATGGGTACATGATGATACATTTTAGCTAGTCTGTAGTGTACTCCACTACGAAACGCATCTTGTACGGGAACCACATAGCCACTACACACTGTCGACTAGTTGCCGGTGAACAGCGCTGACAACAGAGAACTTCTTTAATTTGCTTCATATTTGAAAGTGTTGACCCACTTGGTCGCTGTGTCGACTATCGGTTACACACGGACGACTTCCGTGCTAAGCCAAAATGTTCTATCATATCATATCAAATCACTCGTATGATCGCTATTTGTTCAGCTTTGATTTTGACAGGTCAACAATTTCCATAACATCGTATGTATTAACAATACGACTTCTCCACAACTATGTAGCACGCAATGAATACTGTTGTATTGTCAAAATGAAAGCTATTAAAATTACGAATGTGATACGCAATTCGGCTGCTGCAGGGCAATTGCGTAACATAACCAACATCATCAATGACAGTTGATGTGTCAAAAACAGTATTCATTGCGTTGTACGTAGTTGTAGAGAAGTCGGATTATTAATAAATACGTTGCCATGGAAATTGTTGACCTGTCAAAATCAGAGCCGTGGCGATTAAGATTGCGTTGCACAAATAGAATGCGCTTCTATATATAAATTTAAGTTGGCACTAACTTCAAAAACACTTAATTTTGGTAGACTATTATTTTAACCATTAACTAAATATTGAGGTTTTGATTAGCAACGCATGATCAGATGAGAAAATTGGGTCGGATTTTAACATTAAGCAAATCTGCATTCTTAAAAAATAACCACAAAGTCGAAAGTGGTCGCGTTGCGACCACTTCTAACCTAACCGGGTCAGGGTACTCTTATGCCCGGTCCCTATAGCCAAAATCAAATAGTTTTGGTTATCAATAGTAGCTGTTTTTATTGCCAAACTGGTCACATGAATAGACTCGTAAGTTTAGTTTTACTTGTGATAGCCACTAACGTAAGGGAGGGTCTACTGTGCGAAGCTATGGGGTCTTCTCTTCATAATTGGTAAAGATACAGTCTCTTAATTTTATTCAATAACGCTTGGTAAATTATAAGAATCGGCAATTAGGGTGCGATTATTTATTTATTTTTTTATTGGGGAAAACAAACAATTGTACATTGTGTCTTACTAGCTAGGTAATAACAAAGTAAATTAATGTACAATCCACGGCGTTTCCACATATTACCTTAAGAAGTACAGTTAAACCTACTTGAAGCTTTAAAGCTAGTACTTAAATCTAAGTGTGTTTATAAAAATTTAATGTAAGTATAAGACAAATGTTTATAATATTAATGTAGATGACGAAGTGTATTTATAATATTATCTTTAAATTGATTGCGAGTAGAGGCAAAAATATCAATTTTAACGAAAAATGTATTAAATTTTTTAACTATTCTATGAAGGGGCGCTCGCTCACCCGCATTCGTACGACTAGTGGTCGTAGCGAATAGCGGGTAGGCGCGCGTCTCTCGTCTTATTACAGATCTGGGTACAATATAATATAAAGCGTTAATGAGTTCAGTGCAGTCGTACTTATTGTTAATAAGGTCATATAGCATCATAGCCTGGAGTAACAGTCGTCTCGAGTGCAGGGTAAGGGTAAGGGTAATTTATTATTATTACAGTAGTCAGATAGTCTATTTAGGTCCTGCTGTAATAAATGACAATCGTCTAATGACTGGATTTTTCTAAAAACTTTAAGATCATCGGCGTATAAGAAGAAATTACTATGTTGTGTGATTACCAGGTTTTTCTTGCGGAACAAATATTTATATCGGGAATATCTTTTAAATTTTTGATTTGCTTGTGATGGAGAATTGAGATCAGATGATTAGATCCTATCAGGATTGTAAGAGACCACCTCGGGAGTAGACTCCTTCTTACAAAAATCGTCCAACTCGATCCATATTTATATTGGTTTTGTGCCTGAACGAATAAGAAAATGTAATAACTCCTGCTTTTAAACGTCCGTCGGTTAAAAATATCGTAAAATATTGCCTCGTCACGTCCGTGACTCATATAAAGATAAAGAAATACACAAACAACCAAAACCACAATTATCTACGCCTATATATATCCTCACTCGCTCCGTAATCTTTGCTATCATCACCGGCTCCAGTACCGCGCAAACATTCTTACAAGCAACATGTCGCTCAAAATATACCAAAGGGACGTAAGCCCGCCTGTCCGCGCAGTGCTGATGATAGCAGAAATCCTCAAACTTGACTACGAAGCCATAGAAGTGAACCCCATGGCTGGTGAACATCTGACGCCTGAGTTCGTAGAAAAAAACCCTGTACATACCATCCCTTTGTTAGAAGACGGTGATTTTTTCCTCGCGGACAGTCACTCAATCGTTACCTACCTGATTTCAAAATATGGTGGGGAGAAACAAAAGGAATTGTACCCAACAGACTTGCAGTTAAGAGCGACAATTGATCAGAGAATGTTCTTCGACGCGTCAACTCTGTTTGGTGCGATCAGATCCATAGGGATTGCACTTTTGTTACAAGGTGCACCAGGACCTACTCCTCAGCAAGTTGAAGATGTCAATGCCGGTTATGAAGTGGTGGAAAAGTACTTGCAGAAGACAAAATTCTTGGCCTGCGATCATTTGACTGTAGCTGATGTGTCATGTGTGTCTATCATCAGTTCTTTGAATATTTTAGTGCCTATCGATGCTAAATATAAGCAGTTGCATGCGTGGTGGGATGGTCTCAAGGCAGAAGAATGGTACAAGACGAAAAACCAGCCAGGATTGACAAAGTATGACGGGTTCTTGAAGTCGTTAATGAAGAAGAATAGTGAGAGTGCATAGTTTTCGCAGGAAAATGTTAGATATGTAAGTTAGGTACTTTTTATTTCAAATAAAATGCATTTACAACCATTTTTTTTCAAGTTGTTTTTCTTACGCCTCGGCAATCTTTGTGTTTTGTAATTAAACGAAAGAGGATGAAGTACGACTTATAATTATTATAAAGAAACACATCGAAAAATAGCCCGATTGCATAATTCGTGTAAATTCGTAAACACAAGGATTGCCGAGGAACATAATTTATTTTGTTATCCTGTACGTATATTTAATTTACAGTATCTCTAAACAATTATATATTTTTATTACAAAACGACTTTACGTTGTCATGTCAACAATCATTATAATTCAACTTCAGATTGCAAAGACATGAATTGAACACTGATAATAATCAGTGTTTATCCATAAAACGATACACACAGAATATGCCCACAAAATGTCTGTTAACATAATTATCAGCTGGAGTGTACTTTGTCAATTTCAAGGTAGAAGTAAAAATTTTAACTCAGCACCCCCGAAAACCATGGACACGACACGACACCCATGACGCATGTTTTGTAAAATTTTGCAGCCGCTATCTTGGATTTTGACGTTGACCTCATTTTAATCATCATCACCCCCAAAAACCACGGAAACGACTCCCATGTCGCGTATTTTGTATTTCACAGCCGCCATCTTGGTTGTTGGTTTAGACCGCCCCCGCCCTCTGGATGGGAAACGTGTGAGATAAAGTAACTTTAAACAACTTATACTTACTTTTATGAATGTTATTTAGATAAAGTAATAAATGGGTTTATACATATAGTTACATACTTAGTCTACACCTCCGTCCTACCCTTCGGAGAATACAGGCGTGATGGTATAGAATCTCATTTCTCGGATTTTGCCCAATATCCTTTGCAAAATAAATAACGCGCAAATGTCATTCGCGGAAATGTCAGTCGCGCAAGTGTCGGTCACGAAAGTGGGTTCGCGCAACAGTCTATTCGCGGAAACGTCCAGTCGCGCAAGTGTCTTTTAACCATGAGGCACATATTAGGTATGACCTACTTTTTGACTCGTTTTTAGGTATCCGTAGTCCACAAGGAACCCTTATAGTTTCGCCATGTCCGTCTGTCTGTCTGTCCGTCCGTCCGCAGCTTAGCTCGAAGTCTCTTACTACTAGAAAGCTACAATTTGGCATGGATATACATAATATCTATATCCATGCCAAATTGTCACGCCGACAAAGTGGTAAAATAAAATCAAGAAAAACATTTTTTTTGCTGTTCCTCCCATACACTTAAAGTGGGGATGTTTCCTTTTCTCGTCTACCCCATGATGTGGGGTGTTGTTAGATAGATCTTTCTGAAATATTAAGCTTTAAAGTGCTTATTTTTGTTAGAGTCAAGTCACTCCCCCCCCCCCCCCCCCCCCCAGTAGTAGTATAGTAGTAGTATAATACAACGACGTTAAAAGGAAAACTATCACAGCTAAGTAGGCTTTACAAGTTTATGAGTAATAGTCGACCAACCAGAAAAGTAAAAAGGAGAATGACTAAAAGTGGTACCAAAGTCTCATCCATCAAGATCAAAATATTATAGTAATTATTTTCGTAATTTTTTACGATATTACGCGTTGGCGATTTGATTTTTGAACAGGGAATTTAATTGAATCTAAAAAAGTGTTGATATTGGTTTTATTCCCTTTACATGACGTTCCGTTTCACATGATAAGATTAATGTAACCTTGAATTTTGAAAGAGATCACGTCTTTCAAAAAACATGTGAAAAAATATACTTTGTCGATCCTACATTAATATTTATTATTAAAAACAACTAGAAAAGAATTTTTATTTAAACGATTATATTTTTTTTTTTTTTTTATTTTTTTTTTTTTTTTTTTTTTTTGTTAATTGGCCGTTCACAGCAGGTCATAGAGATGTAGAATGCAATAGATGCGGATTGCTGGTTTTAGAGCAATAATAAATCGTGTATGACAACATCTCTCTCACACTCTTGGATTATAATACGAACTGTGATCTGTTTGCGGAAGAAGATTTTATTGGTACGTCTGAAGCATTGCGAGAGAGATTCATTTTAATAATAATAACCCCCCGTCGTATCTCTACGTTGTCGTCGTGGTGGGGCTTGTGCGCCTTAATGAGCGCTAGGGCTATACCGGTAGAGGCACTCATGCCGGGCAGGTCTAGGGTGAGAGGTCAGACCAAGAGGGGTACAAATTTGCTTCTGGTCCATTCCCAGGCCAGGAGCATTTTCCTTTTCCAAATTTCCGTTCCCTTATTCCTATTCCCTAATTCCCGTCTTTGCCTAGCCTAACTCCAGACCCCGATCCTTTCTCCCTAGGTTTCTTGTCTACTCCCCGGCTAGAAACTTCCCCGTATCCCAATCTCGTGAATCTATTATGCGATGCGTCTACGAAACAGAATATTACCCCAGGCGGGTACCGGAACCAAACGCGATGGAGAATCCCGCCCCGGGCCTTCCAGCTCGGGTTGCCCTACGTATTCTGGGGAGGGCACCGTACCGCACCAGCCTGCCCAGTCTCAAACTGCTGCAGTGCAACATTCACCAACATCATCACTATTCTCATCTATCCCTTCATCACCCTCATCATCCATGAGGCGGGCTCGCAACATAAGAGCTACAGCCGATTCCTCGGGCGATGATACCAAGTCATTATTCTCATCCATCCCTTCGACTCGCCCCTCATACATGACAAGAAGAACAGCTAGCTGTTCCACCACCAGCACGCTCGATAGTGTTGTGCAAGATGTCAACCTTGACTCTCAGCTTGCACCCATTACGAGCGCTTCTAGATCGCGCAAACGATGGACACCTGAAATGAATAAGTTCATATTGCGCACTTATCTTCACTTAACTACATTAGATACAGATACTAGTACTTATCTTGAACCTCTTCACCTAAAATTCATAGAAAAATACCCGCACATGCAAGTTAGCCGACAAAGAATAGGAGACCAACGCAGAGCTATAGTCCGTAATAAACTACTACCAGAAGAAACAATAAATGAGATACACAACCAAGTCAAAGAAGAACTAAATCAACTACAATCAAACATCCATAACCAACACACACAAACTCCCATCAACCATACTCAACAAACTCTAACAACCACACAATCAACACAAATACAATCCATATGCTCAGAAGTACGTAATACACAGAAAACAACACAAACTCGAATGAGATGGACCAATGAACACAACGAAGCGATAATGCGGTCGTATTATCGAGTAACAGTTCTGGGCACAAATGAAACTGCATACCGAAAACCCATGCATGAAGACTTTATCAGTAAGTTTCCTTCACTTGCCCATTTAAGTGAACAACGAATAGCTGATCAGAGGAGAGCAATAATCAACAATAAATATATTGATACTAACAGATTACATTCATTAAAATTAGAAATATCGGAAGAATTAGGAATAAATAACGAAAACTTGAACAGCGCTAATAGTGAAACTACAAATATAGTAAACTTTAACAACAACCATAACGAAAACATTCATATCCAACCTACAAACAACATTAATATAAACTGCACAGAAGAATCTCCACCTAATATACCATCACATAGCTTTGAAACAAATCTCGCAGGAGAAACCTTACCTAACCAACAAACAGACCTAGAAAGAAACCCACAAATAGATGAAACTTTCCAAGAGGCATTACAATTTTACAGAAACACCAGCCCTACAAATAGAGTTTACATTCCCAAACAAAAACCATCCAAAAATCTTGCGAGAATAGTCAGTTATCTGAATAAAATAACTCTCCGTGAAAATGTTAATACAGATACCGACTTTATCACATTGCAGACCATTATATACTGTGCGGCGTGGACCGTTGCTAAGGTGAATGGAGCAAAGATAACACTTCAACAAGCGGAAAGTCTCCGAAGTGCAAAAAAAGAATTTAAGCCAAACTGGCAAAGACGTCTTGAGCGAAAGCTAGGCGATCTGCGAACAAAAATAGGTAGATTGACACAGTTTATCAATGGCAATAGAAGCAGAAAAGTAATTAAACACGCAAACAATATTATAGAACAATATAAAATACACACTATACACGAAGAACCAAATACACAAGCAGCACACACATTAGACACACTTAAACAAAAACTCTCAGTCGTATCAGGCCGTCTCCAAAGGTACAAAGCATGTACCCTAAGAAAACAACAAAACACTCAATTCACCAACAATGAAAAACTTTTCTACCGCAACATCAGACAAGCAACAACAAATGTACAAGAAAATAGCGCAAATCACGATGGTAATAATAGCCCGGACCCAGAGACCTTACAAAACTTCTGGGCAGGAATTTGGGAAGACCCAATTGAACATAACGCTCAAGCTAATTGGATAAAGACGGAATCGACAAATTGCAGCATAAACATTCAGGCAATGACATTTGAACACATTTCTCCAGAAATATTTCAAAAGGTACTTTGTCGTTTACATAATTGGAAAGCACCTGGATCAGATCATATTCATAGTTATTGGTACAAAAAATTTACAACAGTTCACAGTTATCTACATAATTATATAAATATCTTCATCCAGGACCCCAACACAATACCATGCTATTTAACATCAGGAACAACTTTTATGATACCTAAAGATCGCAATGACCTCTCTAACCCAGCAAAATATAGACCTATCACATGTTTGCAGACCTTGTACAAAGTTATTACAGCCTGTATATCAGAAATAATATATAAACACATTGACACCAATAACATCTTAGCTGAACAACAGAAAGGTTGTCGAAAATTTAGTCAAGGTTGCAAAGAACAGTTAATCATAGATTCCGTTATCCTTAAAAAAGTTCAGAAAACAAAAAACGACCTATTTAGCATGTATATTGATTACAAAAAAGCGTACGACTCTGTCCCCCATTCATGGCTTGTGGAAGTTTTAGAAATTTACAAAATACACCCTACAATAGTAACATTCCTCAAAACCACGATGACAACCTGGAAAACCGTACTTAGATTAACTACCCCAACCGAAACAATAGAGACCAGCCCAATCAAAATACTGAGAGGCATCTTTCAGGGAGATGCGCTTAGCCCACTGTGGTTCTGCCTTGCTCTAAATCCCCTCTCTAATATATTAAATTCAACTTCAGTAGGAATTCCTTTAAAAGCTACAGATACTGACGAACAGACTATGCTAAATCATCTGCTATATATGGATGACATCAAACTTTATGCAAAAACTGAGATTCAACTTAATGAATTAGCTAATTTGACAGAACAATTCACAAACGACATAAAAATGGAATTTGGAATAGATAAATGCAAAATAAATTCAGTTAGAGCAGGACAGAATTACCAACACCAATACACTTTAGAAACAGGAGAACTGATAGAACCATTAGATGAACAAGATACTTATAAATATTTAGGGTACAATCAATCACTTCAGATACACTACAAAGACACTAAACAAAAACTAAAACAGCAATTTCAACACCGACTTAACACAATTCTAAAAACACAACTCTATTCACGAAACACTATAAAGGCAATCAACACCTTTGCGATACCTGTACTCACCTATTCTTTCGGTATAATAAACTGGACCAAAACAGACCTGAAAACCCTACAGCGAAAAATTAACACAACGATGACCAAATTCCGCAAAAACCATCCAAGATCGTGCTTACAAAGACTAACACTACCGAGAAAAGAAGGAGGGAGGGGACTAATCGACATTTTGAACCTACACAACAAACAGATCACAACTCTTAGACAATACTTCTTTGCGAAAACTCAATCTTCTACACTCCACAAATTAGTAGCACAAAATGATCAGCAGTTAACACCTCTTAATTTAAAAGACACATCAGAACAGAAGAATGAAAAACTAATCGACGACAAAACAAAACCCCTAGAATGGACCCAGAAGTCTCTACACGGAAGACATCGCCAAGATTTATGCCAAATAAATGTCGACAAAGAGGCGTCGAACACATGGCTTAATCGAGGTGAACTCTTCCCGGAGACTGAAGGCTTCATGATCGCGATACAGGATCAAGTAATTGAGACAAAAAACTATAGGAAGTATATTATAAAGAATTTAGCCACTGATAACTGCAGAAAATGCAATAGTTCCCCGGAAACGATCCAACACATAACAAGTGCGTGCAAATCAATAGCCCAGACAGACTACAAACATAGACACGATCAAGTAGCCAACGTCATCCACCAGAAATTAGCTTACAAATACAAACTCATAGACTCCATAGTACCATATTACAAATACAACCCCGAAATTGTGTTAGAAAACCTCTCAACAAAACTGTATTTTGATCGAGCCATTCTTACCGACCGAACAATTCATTTCAATAGACCAGACATAACATTAATTAACAAAATAAGCAAAACTGGGTACCTTATAGACATTGCCGTACCAAATACACACAACTTACAGACCACAATAGCAGAGAAACTATCTAAATATACCGAACTAAAAGATGAAATAACCCGACTTTGGCATTTACAAAAAGTGATAATAGTCCCTATAGTGCTGTCTGCAACAGGAGTAATACCCAAACAACTTCATCAGTCCCTCATCTCCCTAAACCTACCTTCAAACACCTATCACCTAATGCAAAAGGCAGTGATACTGAACACGTGCAGACTGGTAAGAAAGTTCCTGCAATGTGATCCCGACAACACACAATAGTACACCCACGAAATACATTTTCATCTTTCATACAGCAATCTACGCATCATATTTAATATCACTCATTAATTTCTCTAAAAACTCTACTGATGTATACTTGGCTTAGGCCCGTACCATCATAGTTCCCGGCTAGCCGAGGAAAAAAGAAATATACATAAAAATAATAATAATCATTTATTTGCAGGAATATTATAAGTTACAGTAGCAGATGGTTATGCTTAATATTAACAGTTAGTAATATTCCGCCAGGTAATACATGGCATGCAAAATATTAAAATATTGTTGTTAAACAATCACTCATTAATTACATTTTACATCATTATCTAAATTATCAATTACATAATATTATTATTTTATCACATTATATTTTACCGACTGAATTATTACATCACTTATTCATATTACAATAAATTATCTATAATATTATATATGAATTTATTAATATCCTATTTAATTAAATACGACTACCTACTGTAATTTTTCATTTATTTATTATATATACATTTATTATGTTTGCCATTTACGAGTTCTGAACAGTTCGTTAATGGTATAGAAGTTTTTTTCTAATAACCATTCCTTAAGCTTTTTTTGAAACTTTGCATAAGGTAGCGACTTAATATCCGTTGGTATTTGCGTTAAATATTCGACCACACATTGCGTAACAATTTTTTTGGTATAAAGTAGTATTAGGAATTTTTGGTAAAACAATCCTATCTGGATTTCTAGTATTTCGCGGGTTTAATTCTGTTGCTTTCTTAAATGATTGATTATGTAATTTAACAAATTTTTAAGTTTCTAAAATGTACATACAAGGCATTCATGAAAGATTTTACTATGTTTTTACGTTTCATTTCTCTATCTTTAATTACTGTAATTGGTCCAAAACCGTTGTTTTTAAAGTAAAAATAAATAATAAATCTCCACATGTCAAACGAAATATACTTATGTACCTAGTTTTTAGGTTATTTCGATTTTTTTGAAACACTCCGATTTTTCTCCGGGTTTTGTTTACAAAAAGAACTTTTGTAGGATATGATATGATAAGTGTAGTCTACAAAAAACAAAGTTTGACTTTGATGCAGCCTTTGATGCAGCATTGTACGGCATTCCATACATCCATGAGCATTGTCCTTTCGTACAAATTCCATTGAAAAATTACTAAGCCCTCTTCTTAGTCCGCATTATTGTGCAACTACAGAACCCTATTTCTGCGCGTAGCCCGACATGCACATGGGTTTTTTTTTTTTCGTTTTCTTTTTATGAAGTTGATATAATATATCTATAGATACCTAATATAGAAACTCAAATCATACGCAGGTGTGCATGATTTGAATTAAGATATTATTTAATCGATTACTTCAAATTAGTAGTATTTATTAAAAGATAAATTTCATTAAAGGCAATTAAAAAAAAAATGAGCCATGGGGTTCTACTCCGTTCACCTATTTTATTCATTTTTTTCCAGACGGTAAAATAAGTCATCCGGTATATTAATCAATATTTTTTACATTGTTTCTTTTAAAGTATCTCATAAATCATCAGCACGGATTGACATTTAAATAACAGCGATATTAAACAAAATTTAGCAATATACAGAGTGGTAATTTGAGATGGGGCATGAAGGGCAGCTACCTTAACCATTGGAGCTACAGGAAGACGTTCTGAGAAGACCACCCCTAACTTTTGGGATACTTTCAATTGGCATTCACAGATTTTGAAAAAAAGTACAGTCAGCGAGAAAAAGGGCTGTTTTCACAAAACTTTTTTATGATGCCAATCGACCCCTTTTCCCCTAAGGATCAAAAGACTCTTCCGGACCAACTGAGGTTGTGTTTGTATTTTTAGTATTTTTTTAACTATTGTCAAGACCGAGAGTGGAACACGATGTATTTGAAGAAGAAAAATAACAGCCAGCATTACTCAGCTTTTTATATGATCGGCAAAATATAATTATCTAGTTAACACTTTGTTTATTTTGTTTAAACAACTAGATCATCACCTGATTTATGTCCATGTTATATTATCTGCACCGTCATTATTAATATCAAAAATTGCAGTCCACATAACTTATTTATCTAGCTACTATCAAACCAATTTTATTAAAATATCATGTTGTTATACTGATAACAATTTACGAAATATAGAGGAGTAGCACTTTGTTGACGACAAGTAACAGCAGCTATGCTGGGATTGCGGTGCATGCAACTGCGAATCCCGCGGCCCCGGCCAAAGGTCAGGAGAAGAAACACCGTGGGTTGTTACCCGGTAAGAGTCCGGCGTAACCCTCCATCTTCCCCGGGAGGAGGGAATACATGAGGAAGTCATAATGAGTAATAAAAACTGATTTCTGCAACGGTCGCCGCGTGTCGACGGTGTCTGTTGACACGTCAGCGCAGTGTCCGGAATCGCAGGCAGCACAGTATAACTGCAAGAGTCGCTGTTGGTGGCTGCAGTTACCCATGTCACTCGTCGGTCTGAGCGCTAAGAGTCATAATGCATTGTCGACCAGCCTTCCTCGACACCCACGCGAAAATGAATACTTTGCCTGTTACAATACATTTGATTATCACTTGCGTTAACGGTGACGGAAAACATCATGAGGAAACCTGCACACCTGAGAGGGCTTCAAACAGTTATCGATGGTGTGTGTACTCCGCCAACTCGCACCAGCGTGGCGGACTAAGACCTAACTCCTTCTCATTCTGAGAAGAGGCCCGTGCCCAGCAGTAGGACAGTAAGGGGCCCATGATGATACATTTTTGCTAGTCTGTAGTGTACTCCACTACGAGACGCATCTTGTACGGGAACCGCATAGCCACTACACACTGTCGACTAGTTGCCGGTGAACAGCGCTGACAACAGAGAATTTCTTTGATTTGCTTCATATTTGAAAGTGTTGACCCACTTGGTCGCTGTGTCGACTCTCGGTTACACACGGAGGATTTCCGTGCTAAGCCAAAATGTTCTATCATATCATATCAAATTACTCGTAAGAACGTTATTTGTTCAGCTTTGATTTTGACAGGTCAACAATTTCCATAGCATCGTATGTATTAACAATCCGACTTCTCCACAACTATGTAGCATGCAATGAATATTGTTGTATTGTCAAAATGAAAGCTATTAAAATAACGAATGTGATACGCAATTCGGCTGCTGCAGGGCAATTGTGTAACGTAACCAATCTCATCAATGACAGTTGATGTGTCAAAAACAATATTCATTGCGTTGTACATAGTTGTGGAGAAGTCGGATTATTAATACATATGATGCCATGGAAATTGTTGACTTGTAAAAATCAGAGCTATAGCGATTACGACTGTGTTGCACAAATAGAATGCGCTTCTTTAGATCAATTTAAGTTGACACTAACTTCAAAAACAGTTAATTTTAGTAGGCTATTATTTAAACGATTAACTAAATATTGAGGTTTTGATTAGCGACGCATGATCAGTGGAGAAACATGGGTCGTATTTTAACAATAAACAAATCTGTATTCTTAAAAATAACAACCACAAATTAGAAAGTGATCACGTTGCGACCACTTCTAACCTAACCGAGTCAGGGTACTCCTATGTCCGGTCCTTATAGCCAAAATCGAATAGTTTTGGTTATCAATGGTAGCTGTTTTTATTGCCAAACTGGTTACATGAATAGACTCGTAAGTTTAGTTTTACCTGTGATAGCTACTAACGTAAGGGAGGGTCTACTGTGCGAAGCTGTTGGGTCTTCTCTTCATAATTGATAAAGATACAGTCTCTTAATTTTAACCAATAACGCTTGGTAAATCATAGGAATCGGCCATTAGGGTGCGATTACCAGGTTTTTCTTGCGGAACAAATATTTACATCGGGAATCATCATTTAAATATTTGATTTGGTTGTGATGGAGAATTGACATTGGACGACTAATCATCCAATCTCAATTCTCCATCACAACCAATCCAATCAAGATTATAAGAGACCACATCGGGAGTAGACTCCTTCTTACAAAAATCGTCCACCTCGATCCATATTTATATTGGAATATGCCTGAACGAATGAGAAAATGTAATAACTCCTGCTTTTAGACGTCGATTAAAAATATCGTAAAATATTGCCTCGTCACGTCCTTGACTCGTATAAAGATAAACAAGCACACAAACAACCAAAACCACAATTATCTACGCCTACATATACTCACTCGCTCCGTTATCAATAGTAACTACAAGTTTTATTAGCTGTAGCTACACTACCTGTCTCCAGTACTGCCTCAACATTCTTACAACCAACATGCCGCTCAAAATATACCAATCGGTCGGAAGCCCGCCTGTACGCGGATTGTTGATGATGGCAGAAATCCTCAAACTTGACTACGAAGCCATAGACGTGAACGTCCTGGCTGGAGAACACAAGACGCCTGAGTACGTAGAAAAAAATCCTGTACAAACTGTCCCTTTGTTAGAAGACGGTGATTTTTTCCTCGCGGACAGTCATTCCATCATGACGTACCTGATTTCGAAATATGGTGGGGAGAAACAAAAGGAATTGTACCCAAAAGACTTGCAGTTAAGAGCGACAATTGATCAGAGAATGTTCTTCGACGCTTCAACCCTGTTTGGTGCGATCAGATCCATAGTGATTGCATTTTGGAAACAAGGTGCACAAGGACCTACTCCTCAGCAAATTGAAGATGTCAATGCCTGTTACGAAGTGTTGGAAAAGTACTTGCAGAAGACAAAATTCTTGGCCTGCAATCATTTGACTGTAGCTGATGTGTCATGTGTGGCTATCGTCAGTTCTGCGAATATTTTGGTGCCTATCGATGCTAAATATAAGCAGTTGAATGCGTGGTTGGCTGGTCTCAAGGCAGAAGAATGGTACAAGACGAAAAACCTACCAGGATTGGCAATGTTTGAAGCGTTCTTGAAGTCGTTCATAAATAAGAATAGTGAGAGTGCTTAGTTTTCGCAGAAAAATCTTAGTTATGTCAGTAAGTAACGTTTGGATTAAAATAAAATGTATAAAATTTATAACCATTTTTTTTTTCATTTTACTTTTCCACCTCTAAATGTTACGTCTCGGCAATCTTTGTGTTTTCGAATTATGCGACCAATTAACGGACCTATTTGGAATTAAACAAAAGAGGATGAAGCCGGATTTAGAATTATCATAAAGACACACAAAAAGCCGGATTGCATAATTCGTATAAATTCATAAACACAAGGATTGCCGAGGAACAAAACTTATTTTGTTATCCTGTACGTATATTTAATTTACACTATCTCCAAACAAATATCTATTTTCATTACAAAACGACTTTACGTTGTCATGTCAACAAACATTATAATTCAACTTCAGATTGCAAAGACATGAATTGAACACTGATAATAATCAAGATTTATTCATAAAACTGTAGGGTACATACCTACCATATAGTTTATTTATGTACATTATTAATTTATACTATTTAAACAATTATTATGTACACTATTTACAACACACTTATATATAAACACAAATACATTATTTACAATATTTATATACATTAACTTATATTATAATAATTATATTGATATGATTTACATTATTAAAACACATTCACATACATACGGCATTAAATATTGTTTAATACGATATAATGTCGGATGATGTCGCGTCACCGGTGAAGTGCACTGGACCCGCGCGTGATAGCTACGTAACAGTGACGTAGCCCGACCGACGCAGGTGGGAGCGCGTGGAAGCGCTCGGTCGTGTAAAAGACACAACAATATAATCGTTCAGGGGTGATTCTATCATTACAGTTTTAGCTAATATCGGTTTGTCAGGATTGCGAGCAAGGTAAACACAGTAAATAAAACCAACATAGACTCTCCACCACTGAGAGTACTTGTATTTGGGTTAGTATTAGTAATATTAACTAGATCACAGTATATTACTTTACACAATTATTACAAGATCATAAAATAAGGACAAGCTAATCAGATATAAAAGGTCAGACTTCTTCAGCTGTTCAACACGGAATGCTCTCGCTTCGTCGAATGACCACCGCCTTTATAACCTCGGGTGGGCCGATCCATATCAACGACTACCCTCTCTTGTCAACATTGCCCAGTGCTACCCGCTACCGATAACAGTCGTTCACCTTGTTGCGACCTTCAGTGGTAATTAGCTATCGCGACGCACCGCTGTGCTAATTTATTTTGTGTCATCTTATTAAGTACGGATAATATTATCAACAATTGTTTTATGTACTGTGCCGTAACTATTGTGATTGTTTGTGTGCCTATCTATCTGTGACATTCTCCTTCTTTTAATTGTGTTGTGTGTGGACTTACTCAATCAAACATTATAATCGTGAGTACAGCAAGAACGAATTTTATTTATTCATTACTCTGCCTACCCCACACTAACTATAAAACGATACAGTGTGTGAAACAGATAATTTTAGCTGGTTTTGCGTTAGCAGCTTCAGATAACGTTAGCGACTTTTGAATACCTATTCGTTGAGTTAATAACATGCGCTTTGCCAAAATCGTTGAATGAAACAGTTGATAGATTTAACGGGTTTTGCGGTAAACAAAAAGCAGTTAATTCGTTAACATTAGATTAACAGTTTAAAAAAGCCGTTCGTTGAATTAACGCCCACTCCTATTACACACAGAATATGCCCACAAAATGTCTGTTGACATAATTATGAGCTGGGGTGTACTTTGTCAATTTCAAGGTAGAAGTAAAAATTTTAACTCAGCACCCCCGAAAACCATGGACACGACACGACACCCATGACGCATGTTTTGTAAAATTTTGCAGCCTCTATCTTGGATTTTGCCATTGACCTCATTTCCGTCATCATCACCCCCAAAAACCACGGAAACGACACCCATGTCGCATATTTTGTAAAATTTCACAGCCGCCATCTTGGATTTTGGTTTAGACCGCCCCCGCCCTCTGGAGAGGAAACGTGTGAGATAAAGTAACTATAAACAACTTATACTTACTTTTATGAATGTTATTTAGATAAAGTAATAAATGGGTTTATACATATAGTTACATACTTAGTCTACACCTCTGTCCTACCCTTCGGAGAATACAGGCGTGATGGTATGGGATCTTATTTCTCGGATTTTGCCCAATATCCTTTGCAAATAAATAACGCACAAATGTCATCCACGGAAATGTCAGTCGCGCAAGTGTTGGTCACGAAAGTGGGTTCGCGCAACAGTCTATTCGCGGAAACGTCCAGTCGCGCAAGTGGCTAGTCGCGGAAATGTCTAGTCGCGCAAAAGTCTATTCGCGCATTTGCGCAAAGGGAGTCGCGCAAGGGTCTTTTAACCATGAGGAACATATTAGGTATGATCTACTTTTTGACTCGTTTTTAGGGTTCCGTAGTCACAAGGAACCCTTATAGTTTCGCCATGTCCGTCTGTCTGTCTGTCCGTCCGTCTGCAGCTTAGCTCGAAGACTCTTAGTACTAGAAAGCTACAATTTGGCATGGATATACATAATATGTATATCCATGCCAAATTGTCACGCCGACAAAGTGGTAAAATAAAATCAAGAAAAAAATTTTTTTTTCTGTTCCTCCCATACACTTAAAGTGGGGATGTTTTCTTTTCTCGTCTACCCCATGATGTGGGGTGTTGTTGGATAGATCTTTCAAAAATATTGCGGGTTTGTGGTGACAATTTTTCGATTAAGGAAACCGTTTCTGAAATATTATGCTTTAAAGTGCTAACTTTTGTTAGAGTCAAGTCACCCCCAGTAGTAGTATAGTAGTAGTATATACAACGAAGTTAAAAGGAAAACTATCACAGCTAAGTAGGCTTTACAAGTTTACGAGTAATATCGACCAACCAGAAAAGTAAAAAGGAGAATGACTAAAAGTGGTACCAAAGTCTCATCCATCAAGATCAAAATATTATAGTAATTATTTTCGTAATTTTTTACGATATTACGCGTTGGGGATTTGATTTTTGAACAGGGAATTTAATTGAATCTAAAAAAGTGTTGATATTGGTTTTATTCCCTTTACATGACGTTCCGTTTCACATGATAAGATTAATGTAACCTTGAATTTTGAAAGAGATCACGTCTTTCAAAAAACATGAGAAAAAATATACTTTGTCGATCCTACATTAATTATTATTAAAAACAACTAAAATAGAATTTTTACTTAAACGATTATAATTTTTTTATTTTTGGTTAATTGGCCGTTCACAGCAGGTCATAGAGATGTAGAATGCAATAGATGCGGATTGCTGGTTTTAGAGCAATAATAAATCGTGTATACATGACAACATCTCTCTCACACTCTTGGATTATAATACGAACTGTGATCTGTTTGCGGATGATTGGAAGAAGATTTTATTGGTATGTTTCAGACATACCAATAAAATCTGCATTGCGAGAGAGATTAAGTATGTTTCTCCATAGTAAGATTTTACTATGTTTTTACGTTTCATTTCTCTATCTTTAATTACTGTAACTGGTCCAAGACCGTTGTTTTTAAAGTAAAAATAAATAATAAGTCTCCACATGTCAAACGAAATATACTTATGTACCTAGTTTTTAGGTTATTTCGATTTTTTTGAAACACTCCAAATTTTCTCCGGGTTTTGTTTACAAAAAGAACTTTTGTAGGATATGATATGATAAGTGTAGTCTACAAAAAACAAAGTTTGACTTTGATGCAGCATTGTACGGCATTCCATACATCCATGAGCATTGTCCTTTCGTACAAATTCCATTGAAAAATGACTAAGCCCTCTTCTTAGTCCGCATTATTGTGCAACTACAGAACCCTATTTCTGCGCGTAGCCCGACATGCGCATGGCCGGGTTTTTTTTTTTCGTTTTCTTTTCATGAAGTTGATATAATATATCTATAGATACCTAATATAGAAACTCAAATCATACGCAGGTGTGCATGATTTGAAATAAGATATTATTTAATCGATTTATTTACTTCAACATTTTTGTTTTTATTGATTTAGTATGAAAATTTACTTCAAATTAGTAGTATTCATTGAAAGATAAATCTCATTAAAGGCAATTAAAAAAAAAACTGTGCCATGGGTTTCTACTCCGTTCACATATTTTACCCATTTTTTTCCAGATTGTAAAATAAGTCATACGGTATGTTCGATCAATAGTTTTTACATTGTTTCTTTTAAAGTACCTCATAAATCATCAGTACGGATTGACATTTAAATAACAGGGATATTAAACAAAATTTAGCAATATAAGTATTTGTATCCAAAGGGAATGGAGTAGGTATGTAAGGATCGTAGTATGTAGCGTTCTGCAGTATCTGCCTATCCCGGTGGGAAAAACACGTGACTTTATGTATGTATGTATTTAGCAATATTAGCACGGGATAATTTTACTGCTATTTTTCATGTCAAGCTAGGTTTAGGAGAACATTGAAAATTATTTTTAGTATTTTTTTAACGGTTGTTGAGACCGAGAATGGAACACGATGTATTTTGAAGAAGAAAAATACCAGCCAGCAATACTCAGCTTTTTATATGATCGGCAAAATATACTTATCTAGTTCACACTTTATTTATCAATATTTTGTTTAAACAATTAGATCATCACTTGATTTATGTCCATGTTATATTATCTGCACCGTCATTATTAATATCAAAAATTGCAGACCACATAACTTATTTATCTAGCTACTATCAAACCAATTTTTATAAAAATATGATGTTCTTATAGGGATACCTTCTTTTCGCATAATGTTCTTTGTCCTAATATACTTCGGCATAACGATTTTGGCACAAATTGTTTTGGCATAATAATACTTCGGCATAATTTTTTTAGGCATACATTTTATGTTGGCATAATCATCTTAAAGACTAATTTGTTTTGGCATAAATTTGATTCGCATAACGTTAGTAGGCCTAATGACTATTAGCATAACGTTAGTTATGATAATCAGAAATGTTTTTACCATTGTCTAATAATCTAGTCGCAGGCGCACCCCGACACGGATAGGTTAGGTTCGAAGGAAGGGATGACGGGGGCTTCGTTCGCTCGCTCACTCTAGCCCCCGTCATCCCCTTCGTGTTAGGTTACTTTAAACCCTGCAGACAGAAATACGAGCCCGGGGCTCCGTCGACTCTGCTTTGGAGCCTCAACCTTACAAACATCCCCTTAAGTTTTTATTGTGAAAATGAAAGTAGGTGACGAATAATCGTCTAACGTATACCTATAAAAATATGTTTTAATATCATTATCCGTAAATAAATTTATGCTTTAGGATATTATGCTTAAAAAGTTATGCTTTAGAACTTTATGCTTAATCATTATTTTGGTTAGAGAAATTATGCATAAAAAATTATGCGTAAGCTGTTATGCGTAATTATATTATGCGAAAATATAATTATGCCAAACAAAATTATGCTAAGTTATATTAGGTCTTAAAATTTTATGCAAATGGATAGGGAACCGTTCTTATACTGCTAACAATTTACCTATTATAGAGGAATGGAACTTTGTTGACGACAGGTAACTGCAGCTATGCTGGGGTTGCGGTGCAACGCATGCAGCTGTGAATCCCGCGACCCCGGCCAAAGGTCAGGAGAAGAAACACCGAGGGTTTTTAGCCGGTAAGATTCCGGCATAACCCTCCATCTTCCCCGGGAGGAGGGAATACATGAGGAAGTCATAATGAGAAAAAAAAAACTGTTTTCTGCAGCTGTCGCCGCGTGTCGACGGTGTCTGTTGACACGTCAGCGCAGCGTCCGGAATCGCAGGCAGCACAGTATAACTGCAAGAGTCGCTGTTGGTGGCTGCAGTTACCCATGTCACTCGTCGGTCTGAGCGCTAAGAGTCATAACGCATTGTATCGGAATCGGTCGTGCGCTCATTACACGCAGTCGCACGCACATCGCAGTGAACGATGTCACTAATAACTGTGAAGTGTAATAGCTGCAATGTTGTTATTAACGAAGTTTTGGCGTTCCTACGAAATGTTTTGGATGTTATGGACGAAGAGAGTGTGCATCAGTTGTGTACTTCCTCTTTTACGGCGGAAGAAATAGTGAAAGCAAAGACTCTGCTGTTCGAGTCAATACCGAGTGGGAAAAAGATGCCTATTCGGAGAAAGGATGGCAAGAAGAAAATGTCTCGGGACTTAGATGACATGATTTGTTTGCTGAAAGGATCAAATCCCGAACTTTTTCCGATATTTGTGGCGAGGGAGTTGCACAAGCTCCCTCCGGTTTCTTTCGATCATGTGGATGTCACCCGTTTGTTAAAGGATATTGTAAAACTGCAAAACAAGGTTAGTTTATTAGAAAAAACAGTTGTCACTACGGAGCATTTTGATCTATTTAAGCTAGAAGTAGAAAATATGAAGCACGCATCATTAAATGACAATTACACGATGGAAATGAATGTAAACAAAAGAAGAGGAGCAGGTTTACAAAGCAGTATTACTCTTGATAGTGGCCCCATAGGCTTACAATATGTGCCCATAAGATATTCGCAAGTAACAGCTGATTCAAAGGTCAACGGCCGGACGGAAAAAAATACGTCAACAACACGTGATCAGTGCGTTAATAATTGCATCTCTGTTTTGCAAGAACAACAAAGTGCAACAGAGAATCGTAGGCACGTGGACGAACGAGAGGGGACGGTAGATACGGCGAGTGCGAGGGAGACCGAGTACATGACGAGCAAAATTGCGACGACACACGGCAAAGAACCGGTTTCGACGCAGGCTACCTGTGCGGAGATGTCCCAATCCACTACTTGTGGTGAGCAGGCAAATGTTGTCGCGCCGGTATCACGTGAGTCGGTATCGAGTGAAGTATGGGTTTCGCCAGTAATGCCGGCGGAGGCGGTACGCTGTGCGAGTTTGAATGATGAAAAAGTGAGTAGTGAACTAACAGTAGGTAGTGTGAGCAATGTGAACAAGGATTGGAAGTTAGTGCAGTATAAACGTCACAAACAAAATAGATTATCTAGTCAAAAGGGAAGGGCTTTAATTGAGGCCGAGGGTAAATTTCGTGCCGCGGATATTAAAGTGCCGTTGCTAATCTCCAATGTCAATACAGAAGCTACTGAGGATGACATTATTGATTATATTAAAGACAAAACATGTGAAGTTGTATCATTAAAAAAGATAAACATGAAAACTATTAGAAAGTATAATGCGTTCAAAGTATATGTTTCCAAACACAAAGTTGAATTGTTTCTAAACGACGAGTTATGGCCTGATGGA
Organism: Amphipyra tragopoginis; assembly: GCA_905220435.1. Lineage (NCBI taxonomy): Eukaryota > Metazoa > Arthropoda > Insecta > Lepidoptera > Noctuidae > Amphipyra > Amphipyra tragopoginis. The sequence continues at coordinate 1,050,908 of HG992010.1, read as the reverse complement.
ATTGTGTTTAGACGTTTTGTTAATTTTATGTATAGAACGAAACCTCAGGATCTTAAGGTTAAAGTCAGCGGTCAATCTTGTAATTAATGGGTAGTAAAACTATTACTAATTATCTTAAATTTACTAGTTTTAATTGTAAGTCGGCGAAACGATCCGTAGATAATATTAAAGATATATGTGTGTGGTCTGACTTGGTGGCCCTACAGGAGACTTGGCTGCTTCCCCATGACATTCCAATGCTGGGAACAATAAGCATTGATTTCGAATATACGGGTAAGTCGGCTGTAGACACGTCTGAGGGCCTATTGAGAGGAAGACCTCATGGGGGGGTAGCCATTCTCTGGAGAAAAGGCATTTTTGAGTCGGTATCTGTTGTTACCTGCAGCAGTCCTCGATTAGTGGCCATCACAGCTACATTAAAGGGTCGTACTATTATTGTATTTTCGGTTTATATGCCTACGAATTGTCCAGACAACCTACCAGTTTTTACAGATGTATTAAGTGAGATTAGTGCTACCATAGCAAGCTGTGATATTGAAAATGTTTTTATATTGGGTGACTTCAATGCTCACCCTCATGAGTTGTTCTATAAAGAGTTAATTAACTTTTGTACTGACCAGTCTTGGATCTGTGCTGATATAGAGAAACGGGGGGTGGATAGTGATACATACACTTTCATAAGTGATGTTTACGGAAGTAGAAGATGGTTGGATCACTGTTTGGTATCTGTATCAGCGTGGCATACAGTTTTCAATGTTGATGTATGCGAGGACGTTTACGTTTCGGACCATCTACCAATTCTTTTAAAATGTAATTTGGAAGTGGTGAGGCCTAAGTTAAAAACTGGGAGTGCTTGCAGAAATTCTGTCGTGTGGGGTGAGAGAACTAAGTCTGAAATACAAAGTTTCCATAGTATATGTAACAGTAAGCTACGAGAGGTTGATTTCCCTCATGAGTTTGAGAGTTGTGGTAGCAGGTCATGCAGTCTGGCTGAGCATAAAGTTGTTCTGGACAATTTGTATGAACAGATTGTAGAAATACTATGTGCGGCAGCTAAGCAATCTAAAAAGACAAAAGGGGGGGGACCGAGACGGGGTAGGCGTGTCTGTGGGTGGAATGAGTATGTAAAAGACGCTCACAGTGAGGCCAGGTGTAGTTTTTTGGCCTGGAAACTCGATAATCGCCCCTCTTCAGGTCCTGTATATGATGAAATGCACGAGAAGAGAAAAACCTTCAAAAGCCGACTGAAATTTTGTCAAAATAACGCTGAGCAAATTGTTATGGATAGGATAACAGAACAGCGAGCAAACAAACATTTTGGTAAATTTTGGAAGTCTACTAGTAAGTTAGATGGGAAGCCTGGTCTCTCTGCGAGTGTGGGGGGGATAAGTGAACACATGGGGATTGCGAATATGTTCAAGGAACATTTCAAAGTTCAGTCCCCGCTCGGTCCCTCAACTTTGGGGAACGATTCTGAGCCCAGCAGTCGTGGAGAGATATCTCTGATACATTTCTCAGCTAAACAAGTAAGGGCAATCATAAGCAGTATGAGCCGAGGCAAATCTCCAGGACATGATGGGCTCAGCATTGAGCACCTGAAGTACGCAGGTTTCCATCTGCCGCGGGTCCTGTCTATGTTCTACACAATGTGTATAAGTCACGCGTATTTGCCAGCTAATCTAATGAAGACCATAGTTGTTCCCATTGTGAAGAACAGGACAGGTGATATCGCGGACCAAGGAAACTATCGTCCCATTTCGCTTGCGACAATAATAGCAAAGGTGTTGGATAGTATGCTTGATTCTTGCTTAAATAACTACTTACATCTTCATGACGCGCAGTTCGGGTTCCGGCCCGGACTTTCAACTGAAAGCGCTATTTTAAGTCTCAAGCATACAGTCCAATACTACATGGATCGCAGGACGCCGGTGTACGCCTGTTTCCTTGATCTCTCCAGGGCATTCGATCTTGTCTCGTATGACGTACTCTGGGGTAAGTTGGGGGACAGGGGTACGCCCGCGGAAATATGTAGACTATTGAAGTATTGGTATGGTAACCAAACCAATCATGTGAAATGGGACGGTACAATCTCTGAGCCGTATAGGTTGGAGTGCGGGGTGAGACAGGGAGGTCTGACGTCACCCAGGCTCTTCAACCTCTACGTGGATGACCTCATAGTCAGACTCAGCAGCTTGCGTGTCGGATGCAGTGTTGATGGGGTTTGCATTAACAACATCAGCTATGCAGATGACATGGTGCTGCTGGGTCCGTCGGCGGGGGCTATCAGAGAGCTACTTAAAACGTGTGAAGCCTACGCTGCCGCACATGGGTTGGTATACAACGTCAAAAAATGTGAGTACATGGTCTTTAAGGTCGGCGGCAAATGCCGTGAGGATGGTCCCGAGTTGCTTCTGAACGGGTCAGTAATTAATAGGGTGTCTACTTTTAAGTACCTGGGGCATTTTCTTGCCGACGACCTTAGGGACGATGTAGATATTGAGAGAGAGCGCAGGGCCCTAGCCGTCAGGTGTAATATGTTGACCCGTAGGTTCGCTCGGTGTACAGACCTAGTAAAAATTACACTTTTCAAGGCTTACTGCCAGAGCCTGTACACTGGCAATCTATGGGTCAATTACACCAAACGATCGCTGGATGCCCTGCGCGTTCAATATAATAATGCTTTCAGGATGTTGTTGAGACTGCCTCGTTACTGTAGTGCGTCTGAAATGTTTGCGCAAGCTCGTACTGACGGATTTTACGCGATTATACGCAAAAAAACAGCTTCGCTGCTAAGGAGAGTGAGAGACAGTCGCAACAGCATTCTGAAAACTATAGCTGAGAGCTTCGGCTCCCCGATTATAAAGCAGTTTGTGCGGAGGATGATTGTTACTAACACTAGGTAATAAGCGATTTTATGTAACTAACACTATATGGATTCTTTGGTCCGAAATAAAAGATTATTATTATTATTATTATTATTGTAGACCAGCCTTCCTCGACATCCACGCGAAAATGAATACTTTGCCTGTCACAATGCATTTGATTATCACTTGCGTTAACGGTGACGGAAAACATCATGAGGAAACCTGCACACCGAAGAGGGCTCCAAACAGTTCTCGATGGTGTGTGTACTCCGCCAACCCGCACCAGCGTGGCGGACTAAGGCCTAACTCCTTCTCATTTTGAGAAGAGGCCCGCGCCCAGCAGTGGGACAGTAATGGGCCCATGATGATACATTTTTGCTAGTCTGTAGTGTACTCCACTACGAAACGCGTCTTGTACAGGAACCACATAGCCACTACACACTGTCGAGTAGTTGCCGGTAAACAGCGCTGACAACAGAGAATTTCTTTGATTTGTTTCATATTTGAAAGTGTTGACCCACTTGGTCGCTGTGTCGACTATCGGTTACACACGGACGACCTCCGTGCTAAGCCAAAATGTTCTATCATATCATATCTGTTGGCGCCATACCTAACGCCATCTATCGCTCTCATCGTGAAAACTAACTTCGACACAAACTGATAGATGGCGTGCACCTCAAAACATAAATCAAGTGGATTGAAAGAAGCTTGGGAAAGAAGCCTATCGTAACTACGATTTTTTCCATTCGACTACCACGAACTTGTACCTCCTTATTATTAAAATTATTGTAATTCTGTATAAACGTTAAAAGTATACCGATTCATGTACTTTCAATAATCAGATGAAATAAACGCATACATACTACGAAAAATAAACGTATTCATTGAAGAAGCCCTGGACGACTCCTGACTACGAATAATCGTAAGAAACATTGGTCACTTCGAGCCGAATCTTCGCATCGCATCGAGGATCAGCAAGTAACGGTCAGGCCGGTCGTTCCTCTTCTTCCTATCCCATTTTCAACGGTCTAATAACGTACTGTGTGATTGAAATTCCAGTTTCCGTACCTACATCGCGCAAAGTTCGCAACACGCAGCACCTACCATCTCGTTTCGCCGTTGGTGTTTAACCGTGAGTAACCTTTGTTCCCTCATAAGCCGCTAAAATGAGTGATGACGATTACAGTGAAGCTGGTAATGTTTCGAATATCGGGGATCTTAAAAAGCAAAGGGGTACACTAAAAGGGCGACTAACTTTATTTGAAAAATATATTGCCAAGTATGAAAACGTTAAGTTGTCTGAGCGACAGCAGGCTGAACTTCTCTTACGCATGGAGTCGGTCTCCAATGTGCTAATCACGTTCACCAAGATTCAAGACAAAATAGAACAATTATTAGATGACAGTGAATTAGATAAACAACTAGAGTATAGGGCAACGTTTGAGGATCAATATTTTAGTATTATGTCCATTGCAAAATGCTTAACTAATGTTGTAAAGGATAAAGATAGTAATGATAGCGTAAAGTGTTCAAGTGTTCATAGTAATTCTAGTTCTATTAAGTTACCGCAGATTACTCTCCCCTCTTTCGACGGTTCATATGATCACTGGCTCGAGTATAAAAATTCCTATTTATCTATGATTCATAAACGAAGTGATTTAGACGCAATTCAGAAGTTCCATTACCTGAGGTCTTCGCTCAAAGGTTCAGCACTCCAAGTTATAAGTGCATTAGAGTTTACCGCTGCTAATTATGCCCACGCATGGGAGTTGTTGGAGAATAGGTACCATAATAATCGTCTGCTAATCCACAACCATGTTAAGTCTTTATTTACGGCACAATCCATTAACAAAGAATCCTCTTCGTTAATCAGAAAATTAATTGATGTAGTGTTACGTAACCTACGAGCGCTCAAATCCCTAGACGAGCCCACTGACACGTGGGATACGTTAGTCATTTACATTATAGTGTCGAAGCTAGATTCTCCTACTGAGCGTGAATGGGAGAATTATTTAGGCTCGATTTCTTCTGGTAGTCATAAAACCAAAACAAAGTTAGACGATTTGTTATGTTTTTTACGAAATCGTGCCGATATGTTAGATATGGTTCACAGTAATCACACTCGAAGTACACAAAATAATAAACCTAACAATACGTCTGATAATAAAACGTATACGAATGCTACGCAAGCACATCAATCACATAGTTATGTGTCTACTACGCGTAAAAATACCGGTAAACCCGAAACATCAAAACAGTTGTGTTTGATGTGCAGGCAGAATCATGCGTTATTTACATGTTTTAAATTCCTTAACTTGACAGTTCCGGACAGAATTAAATTCGTTGATAGTTCTACCGATCTGTGTCACAATTGTTTACGCACAGGTCACTTAATTACCGAGTGTGTGTTCGGGCCGTGCAAGCAATGCAAGGAAAAACATAATACGTTACTACATAACGATAATAACAATGGCATGGCATCCGTACCGGCATCGTCAACAGCGAATGCTGATAAGAAACCGGTCTCTGTCGTGTCATGTGCGAATAATTTGTTAATCGATAAAGCGTCTTCCGTACCGTTACCACAGGTTTTATTATCCACTGCACTAGTCGAAGTCATGGATAGTAATAGCAACTATCATACAGCTCGAGCGCTGATTGATAGTGGTAGCCAAAATTGCTTCATTTCAGAAAAGCTTTCTAAACGTTTAAACGTATCAGTAATACAGTCCACTATACGAATATCGGGTGTGGGACAGTCGGTCTCACAATCGAATAAATTATGCGATATTAACATGCGATCAAAAACGAGTGAATTTAATATTTCACTTAGATGTTTTGTTTTGCCGTGCATTACGACGCGTCTGCCGGCAACTCATATTGTTTATGATACGCTCCACATCCCGGACAACGTATGTCTTGCAGACCCTACGTTCAATATACCATCAGAGATCGATTTGCTGATTGGTGCGGACGTATTTTGGGATTTGTTGGATGTGGATCGGATTCGTTTATCTAATGGTCCATACCTACAGAATTCGAAGGTAGGGTGGTTAATTTCAGGTCCCATTCTTAAGAAGTCATGCGTTAATAGAACTCATTGTAATTTTGTACAACAGTCGAATGTAGATACACAATTACGTAAATTTTGGGAACTGGAAGAAATTGTAAATTCGGGTTCTATTCTCACCGAAGAAGATCGTAAGTGTGAAGAATATTTTGTTAACACTACTACACGAGATGATAGTGGTAGGTTCTCGGTGAGAATTCCATTGAAAGAATCGGCTGACGCGCTCGGTGAATCATATGAAAACGCAAAATCTCGTTTTATATCATTAGAACGCAAGCTAGAGCGATCTCCTTCTTATAAAAGGCTGTATAGTGACTTTATACGGGAATATATTGAACTAGGGCACATGTCTCAAATAAACGAATACGCATGGCCACACTATTTCCTCCCGCATCACGGGGTATTCCGCGAACACAGCACGACAACCAAATTGCGTGTTGTGTTTGACGCTAGTGCCACAACTACTTCTAATAAGTCACTTAACGATATACAGATGATAGGACCTCCTCTTCAAAACGATATTCTTTCTATTCTACTTCGTTTTCGGCAATATAAGTATGTTGCCTGCGCTGACGTGGAGAAGATGTACCGACAAGTACTGGTGCACCACGATCAGCGCAACCTCCAGTTAATTCTATGGCGGGAAAATTCATATGATGAATTAGGTATATACCGACTTAACACAGTTACGTACGGAACCGCGTCGGCTCCATACCTAAGTATGCGTTGTTTACGTCAACTCGCACAGGAAACAGAAGATAAGGTTATTGCTAAGGTTATAAACGAGGATTTCTTTGTCGATGACTTAATCACCGGTGAAGACGATCCTCAGCTTTTATTGAATATTTGCGAAAAAACTTCGGAAGTTTTAAAATCGGCTTGTTTTCCTTTGCGGAAGTGGACATTCAGTAATGACGTAAATATAAAAGAATCTAAAGAATTAGCGATCGGGGAACATTGTCAAAACAAAACTCTCGGTTTAGGTTGGCAAGTCAATAAGGATGAACTTTATTTTACTACCAACTTAGAAAATAAATCTAAAGTTACTAAGCGAAGTATGATGTCGGTCATTTCACAAATCTACGACCCTCTAGGTCTTTTATCGCCGACAATAATTATAGCAAAAATATTGCTTCAAAAATTGTGGCTATGTAAGATCGATTGGGATGATTCGGTTCCGAACGATATCGAATGCTTGTGGAATCGATTCATTCAAAACTTGTCATCGTTAAGCAATATTCGTGTTCCTCGTTACGTCATGAGTCAATACACACATAATCGTGAGTTGCATATTTTCACTTACGCGTCACAAGACGCTTACGGTGCGTGCGCGTACATACGTACTTGCACGGACGACTCATCTATAGCAATGAAGTTGCTGTGTGCTAAAAGCAAAGTCGCGCCAGTCAAAACTGTATGCACCATTCCGCGACTTGAGTTATGTGGTGCTTTGCTAGGCGCACGGTTATATCACAAAATTATAAGTTCATTAAGACTGACTTTCACTAAAGTATTTTTCTGGACTGATTCCACCATAGTCATGGGCTGGATCAGAATGTCACCTCATACTCTAAAAACGTTTGTTCAGAATCGCGTGTCACAAATAAACGAGCTTACAGGTGATGCAATTTGGTTGCATATTAACGGTAAAGATAACCCGGCTGATATTGTGTCGAGAGGTCTTCCTCTAAACGAGCTTCAAACCAATAATATGTGGTGGCACGGGCCAGCCTTTCTACAGGAACATAAATTCGATTATTCGAGTGATATAAACATAAATATAGATGAATTGCCTGAAGTAAAAATACAACACGTTAGCATGGTGTGTAGTAATTCAAATGATAATATTAGTTTCATAGATTTTAACAGATTTTCTTCATTTAATCGTTTGCGGCGCGCGACAGCCTATATACTACGTTTTATAGGTAACACGCGTACGAGTAAACAACATCGCAGAACCGGTTCGTTATCTGTCGATGAGTTAGACGCCTCAGTTGTAATGCTTGCACGGCTCGCGCAACTGCAATCATTCTATAGCGAATATAATGATTTAGCTAAGGGAACGATAGTGAAATCTAAAAGAATAATAGGTCTCAATGTTTTTCTCGATGAATTTAAATTAATACGTGTTGGTGGGAGATTGAGTAACTCACCACATTTTGATAATAATAAAAAACATCCAGTACTATTGTGTGGTAAACATAGATTTACAGTGTTGTTGTTTTCACATGAACATATACAATTGTTGCATGGTGGACCTCAGCTCCTACTGGCTTGTATGCGTGAGGCTTGGTGGCCTCTCGGAGGGCGAAACCTAGCTAGGAAAACTGTACACGACTGTGTCAAGTGCACGCGCATCAAAGGGAAAACTATAAGGCCTCTCATGGGTAACTTGCCGGTTGAACGTCTGGAACCCGGCTTCCCTTTTATGCGCTGTGGCGTTGACTACGCAGGGCCAGTGATGATCCTGAATCGTAGGGGCAGGGGGGCTAGTCTCATCAAAGGTTACATATGTTTATTTGTTTGTTTATGTACTCGTTCCATTCATCTCGAATTAGTAACAAGTCTTTCAACAAAAGATTATATCCTAGCGTTAAAACGTTTCATATCACGTAGGGGTAAGCCAGCGGAGATAATGTCAGACAACGCAAAGAATTTTGTAGGGGCTGAAAAGGAATTAGTTTCGTTTATTGAAAATAATAGTACAGATATTAGTGATTTCGCTTCAAACAACAATATTAAATTCAGCTTCATTCCTCCGTATGCTCCTCATTTTGGCGGTTTGTGGGAAGCAGGGGTGAAATCGTGTAAGCACCACCTGCGACGAGTGGTGGGGGACGCGAACCTTACTTACGAGGAATTCAGTACGTTGTTGGCACAAACTGAAGCCATTCTGAATTCTCGTCCCTTAACAGCTCTGTCCACTGATCCTAACGACCTACAACCCCTTACCCCCGCCCATTTCCTCATCGGCCGGCCTCTGACCGCTCCAGCCTGCCACGATCTGACTGCTACACCGAGTCACCGCTTGCTGCGCTACGACGTGATCGAGCAGATGAGGCAAAGCTTTTGGAAGCGATGGGCAAAAGAATATGTATCGGAGCTGCAGACGCGGACTAAATGGAAGACTCATCAAGATTCCATTACGCTCAATCAACTCGTTCTGATCAAAGATGACAACCTGCCTCCCCTCAGGTGGAAGCTAGGAAGGATTGTACGCATTCATCCCGGTGCCGATGGAATCTCAAGAGTGGCTGACCTACTGACAGCATCAGGCGTCACACGCAGAGCTTTTTCAAAAATATGTCCGCTGCCAGTAGCTGACGTGCCGTCCTGCTGATCCTGTTGGAACGTCGTGCTTCCAAGGCCGGGGGCATGTTGGCGCCATACCTAACGCCATCTATCGCTCTCATCGTGAAAACTAACTTCGACACAAACTGATAGATGGCGTGCACCTCAAAACATAAATCAAGTGGATTGAAAGAAGCTTGGGAAAGAAGCCTATCGTAACTACGATTTTTTCCATTCGACTACCACGAACTTGTACCTCCTTATTATTAAAATTATTGTAATTCTGTATAAACGTTAAAAGTATACCGATTCATGTACTTTCAATAATCAGATGAAATAAACGCATACATACTACGAAAAATAAACGTATTCATTGAAGAAGCCCTGGACGACTCCTGACTACGAATAATCGTAAGAAACAATATCAAATCACTCGTATGATCGCTATTTATTCAGCTTTGATTTTGACAGGTCAACAATTTCCATAGCATCGTATGTATTAACAATCCGACTTCTCCACAACTATGTAGCACGCAATGAATATTGTTGTATTGTCAAAATGAAAGCTATTAAAATTACGAATGTGATGCGCAATTCAGCTGCTGCAGGACAATTGCGTAACGTAACCAACATCATCAATGACAGTTGATGTGTCAAAAACAATATTCATTGCGTTGTACATAGTTGTGGAGAAGTCGGATTATTTATACATACGGTACCATGGAAATTGTTGACCTGTCAAAATCAGAATCATAGTGATCACGAATGCGTTGCACACATAGAATAGAAACTAACATCAGAAACACTAAATTTTAAACGATTAACTAAATATTGAGGTTTTGATTAGCAACGCATGATCAGCGGAGAAAATTGGGTCGAATTTTAACATAAAGCAAATCTGCATTCTTAAAAAATAACCACAAAGTCGAAAGTGGTCGCGTTGCAACCACTTCTAACCTAACCGAGTCAGGGTACTCTTATGCCCGGTCTCTATGGCCAAAATCGAATATTTTTGGTTATCAATAGTAGCTGTTTTTATTGCCAAACTGGTCACATGAATAGACTCGTAAGTTTAGTTTTACCTGTGATAGCTACTGACGTAAGGGAGGGTCTACTGTGTGAAGCTATGGGGTCTTCTCTTCATAATTGATAAAGATACAGTTTCTTAATTTTAACCAATAACGCTTGGTAAATAATAATAATCGGCCATTAGGGTGCGATTACCAGATTTTCTTGCGGAACAAATATTTATATCGGGAATCATCTTTTAAATTTTTGATTTGGTTGTGGTGGAGAATTGAGATCGGATGATTAGATCCTATCAGGATTATAAGAGACCACTTCGGGAGTAGACTCCTTCTTTCAAAAATCGTCCAACTCGATCCATATTTATATTGGTTTTATGCCTGAACGAATAAGAAAATGCAATAACTCTTGCTTTTAGACGTCGGTTAAAAATAAAGTAAATTATTGCCTCGTCACGTCCTTGACTCATATTAAGATAAAGAAACATACAAACAACCAAAACCACAATTATCTACGCGTATATATATCCTCACTCGCTCCGTAATCTTCAGTAACAAGTTTTATTAGCTGTTGCTATCATCACCGGCTCCAGTACCGCGCAAACATTCTTACAACCAACATGTCGCTCAAAATATACCAAAAGGACATAAGCCCGCCGGTCCGCGCAGTGCTGATGACGGCAGAAATCCTCAAACTTGACTACGAAGCCGTAGAAGTAAACCTCATGGCTGGTGAACACAAGACGCCTGAGTACGTAGAAAAAAATCCTCTACAAACCGTCCCTTTGTTAGAAGACGGTGATTTTTTCCTCGCGGACAGTCACTCAATCGTGACCTACCTGATTTCAAAATATGGTGGGGAGAAACAAAAGGAATTGTACCCAAAAGACTTGCAGTTAAGAGCGACAATTGATCAGAGAATGTTCTTTGACGCTTCAACCCTGTTTGGTGCGATCAGATCCATAGTGATGGCACTTTTTATACAAGGTGCACCAGGACCTACTCCTCAGCAAATTGAAGATGTCAATGCCGGTTATGAAGTAGTGGAAAAGTACTTGCAGAAGACAAAATTCTTGGCCTGCGATCATTTGACTGTAGCTGATGTGTCATGTGTGTCTATCATCAGTTCTTTGAATATTTTAGTGCCTATCGATGCTAAATATAAGCAGTTGCATGCGTGGTGGGATGGTCTCAAGGCAGAAGAATGGTACAAGACAAAAAACCAGCCAGGATTGATAAACTATGAAGGGTTCTTGAAGTCGTTAATGAAGAAGAATAGTGAGAGTGCTTAGTTTTCCCAGGAAAATGTTAGATATGTAAGTTAGGTACTTTTTAATTCAAATAAAATGCATTCATAACCATTTTTTTTTTCAAGTTCCTTTTCTTACGCCTCGGCAATCTTTGTGTTTTGGAATTATGCGACCAATTAATGCTAATTTAAGCCAATTAGTAACAAAAAATTCAAGCTTTTGTTACGACATAAATTTACATTCATTTGAGAAATTTTGGAAATTCTACTCCTAAGGGGTGAAATAGGGGTGAAAGATTTTTGGAATTTAAAAGTATGAAATCAAATATTAGGGTTACTGGTTAGAATTAAATGTACATATGTTTGAGGGTTTTAGGAAATTCTACCCTTAAGGGTAGACATAGGGATGATAGGTAACCAAGTTTTTTTTTTCAGTTGGATTTCAGAAATACCCATTTAAGGTTAATCTATTGTGGAGAAACTTGGTGTGGTGTTCCTCCAACCAAAGGGAGGATCCTCCAACCAGGCGGAGTCTTGTGCCTGGCGGGCTACTGCCCGACGGTTGATGTTGGGAGGTTGTGTATATACTATCTGCGTGTTAAATCTTGATTGCGCGATGTAGGATAGTTCAATAGTTCGCATGTGGCGAGATAGATGCCGCCACACTATGTCACCAGAAGTTCACGTGGTTTGAAGGAATTACACTAATTCGTTTACACCCTCTGTAGACAAATAGACAGCCATACAGACGGACGGATAGACATACAGACATAGGTTTCAAACTTATAAAAAATCTTTCTTTTTGCGTCGTGGGTTAAAAATAGGCTTCAAAAACATGACACCTCTCTTTTTGAATAGGGAATGAAGAATTAAAAATGCTTGAAAATTGTGTTTTTTGCCTACTTTAAAGCGCAATATATCGTAATCTATTAGCTGTAGAAAAAACATTCCATGCAAAAATTGTAGGAAATTTAATTGTCTACAAAATTGGGATGATTTATTTTTGGCGTAAAACCCATAGATAAGGAATTATTTAATAAAAACCAATTTTTGGGGTCTTTAATCCAAGATGGTGGAGCGCGCCGAGACCACTCAAGGTCGAAAACTTGAAATCATGAGAACACTTAAACATAACACGTATCCAAAATTCAAGACTGGCGGACCTTTAGCAAGTGAAACCCCGTTTTTGCGGCCTGGCGAATGGGCTATATGATGATGAAGCCAGACTTATAATTATCATAAAGACACATTTAGAAACAGCTGGATTGCATAATTCGTGTAAATTCGTAAGCACAAAGATTGCCGCGGAACATAATTTATTCCGTTATACTGTACGTATATTTCATTTACAATATAGTCTACAAGGCCAAAAAGACCTGTACCGGCTGGCTAGAGCTAGAGAAAAAAAGGCGAGGGATGTTTGTCAGATTAGATGTATTAGAGATGAAGCGGGAATGGTTCTTTCAGATGATGAGAAAATTAGGAATAGGTGGAAGGGTTATTTTGAAAGACTGATGAATGAGGAGAATGACTGGAGTGGTGTGCTTGAGAATAAACCAATGAATGAGGGGTTAGTGAGAATGGTAAGTATGGATGAAGTGAGAACAGCAGTAAGTGGAATGAAGAATGGTAAGGCACTAGGGCCAGATGAAATACCAGTTGAAGTGTGGAAGGTATTACGGGTTGATGGATGGACGTGGTTAGCTTCATTCTTCAATAAGTTGTTGCTGGAAGAAGCCATACCTGATGAATGGTGCTACAGTTCGCTGGTGCCCATCTTTAAAAACAAAGGTGATGTGCTGGAGTGCAACAACTATAGAGGAATAAAGCTAATGTCACATAGTATGAAAGCTTGGGAGAAAGTTATTGAAAGGCGGCTGAGAGAAGAGAGTGAAATTTCACAAAACCAATTCGGTTTTATGCCAGGTCGGGGTACAACAGATGCCATTTTCGCTATCCGCCAGCTATGCGAAAAATACAAAAGTGCGCATAAAAACATGCACATGGTGTTTGTTGACCTCGAAAAGGCATACGACCGGGTGCCTCGTGAGGTTTTGTGGTGGGCCCTTAAGGAGAAAGGTGTGCCTGGGAAGTATGTGCAGTTGATTCGGGCAATGTACAGTCGATGCAGTACCCAAGTCCGGTCTACAGTGGGTACTACTGACAGCTTCAATGTGGCTGTCGGCTTGCACCAAGGGTCGGCACTCAGCCCTTACCTCTTCCTGGTAATAATGGACGTTTTGACAGCGGACATCCAGGAAGAGGCTCCCTGGTGCATGCTGTTTGCCGATGACATTGTGCTGGTTGCCGAGAGTGGCTTAGAGGTCCAGAGCAGATTGGAGGTGTGGTGGCAAAGACTAGAGAGTGTTGGCCTGAAATTGAGCAGAACAAAAACTGAGTACTTGTTTTGCGATTTTGGCGGTCTCTCTAGTCTTGAGCCAATATCTCTCGGCGGAACGCCCATACCGATCTGCTCCGACTTTCGGTACCTCGGGTCGCTTGTCCAAGGGGACGGCGGAGTAGACCGAGACGTAACGCACCGGATCAACTCAGGATGGATGAAATGGCGACAGGTCACTGGAATTACTTGCGACCCACGGATGCCTCTCAAGTTAAAGGGGAAAATCTATAAGTCCGTGATAAGACCTGTCGTACTGTATGGATCGGAATGTTGGGCCGTGAAGAAGACGGATGAGAAAAGATTGCATGTAGCGGAGATGAGAATGTTGAGATGGATGTGTGGAGTGACCAGAATGGATAAGGTCAGGAATGAGTATATTAGAGGAAGTTTGAAAGTAGCGCCCGTGACAGAAAAGTTGAAAGGGAACCGTTTGTCTTGGTATGGACATGTGAAGAGGAGGGATGAAACGCATGTGACCAAAAGAGTTATGAATATAAATGTGGATGGATGGAGAGGAAGAGGGAGGCCAAAGAAAAGATGGATGGATTGTGTGAAGAATGATATGAAAGAGAAGGGAGTCAGTGATACCATGACGGGTGACAGGACGGAATGGAAGAAGAAAACATGTTGCGCCGACCCCAAGTAACATGGGATAAGGGCAGGAAGAAGAAGAATATCTCCAAACAATTATCTATTTTTATTACAAAACGTCTTTACATTGTCATGTCAACAAACATTATTATTCAACTTGAGACTGCAGAGACATTAATTAAACACTGATAATATTAATAATAATCAATGATTCTTCCGGCAATAGAGGTTAACCGGTCCACTAAACACGCCTTTTCATAGACCAGATATTTTTTTACCATATTTTATAATAGTTTTGCACCCACTTAGGACGGTCCATGACTGTACTCCAATAGTGCAGCCGTGGATAGTCCCCGGTTGGTGCTCCATCCCATTTTAGATTAAAGTTCTCAAAGGGGCCTCTGCGTGTTGGACCTGTGTCCCCGGGTATGCCTTCCAAAGGACCGGACATCTTCCGCACGGAAGATAAGCTGTGATTCCCAAAGAGATACAAATCAATGTTTATCCATAAAACGATACACACTGATGTCCACAAAATGAATCTTACCATAATTATCATCTAAGTGTACAAATTAAGAATTTTGTTTGTAGAGCTGCTGGTGCAAGAGCAAAATTTAAACGTTAAGATAAAAATCATGAGTAAACTGCCAGTCATTGTCAATTACATCATTCTACACAATCACGATTATACAGTATATTAACTTACGAAAAGCGTTTCAGTTAACCAGCAATTTTGACGACGTCTGTGGTCTAGTGGTTCGAGTGTCGGACTGCTGACCACTAGGTCGTGGGTTCGATTCCCACACATCACAAATATTTATGTGATGAACATGAGTGTTTGTGTTGGTCTGGGTGTTTCTTATGTATTATAAGTATGTATTTACAAAAAAAAAAATACATAAGTATTATATCCATTGTCTAGTACCCATAGTACAAGCTCTGCTTAGTTTGGGACTAGATGGTGCTGTGTAAAAAATGTCCCAAAATATTTATTTATTATTTATTTTATTATTTAATACCAGCGGTCCTTACATACTAAAAACAATATTCCCAACCAAAATAAAAAAATAATACTTAAAAGCAACGCTTACTGAACATGCGCACTGGGCTATCAATTTGGAAAACACAGCAACATTGCATTTAACCTCTTTCCGCTACTATTTTGATCTTAAACAGGCCGTTCCGAAAAGTTTTTTTTCTTCTAATTTTTGTATTTTTATATTACTGTATTAATAATAATCAATATCATAGTGACTCTCATAAAGATAAAGAAACACGCAAACAACCAAAATCAAAATTATCTACACGTATACATAAACCCCCCTCACTCGCTCTGTAATCTTCAATGACTTTAAGTTTTATTAGCCGTTGCTATCGTCATCAGCCTCCAGTACCGCGTCAACATTCTAACAAGCAACATGCCGATCAAAATATACCAATCGGAAGGAAGCCCGCCTGTTCGCGGAGTGCTGATGATCGTAGAAATTCTCAAACTTGACTACCAACCCCAAGAAGTGAACGCTGGAGAACATAAGACGCCTGAGTACGGACAAAAAAATCCTCTACAAACTATCCCTATGTTAGAAGACGGTGATTTTTTCCTCGCAGACAGTCATGCAATCATGACCTACCTGATTTCAAAATATGGTGGGGAGAAACAAAACGAATTGTACCCAAGCGACTTGCAATTAAGAGCGACAATTGATCAAAGAATGTTCTTCGACGTTTCAACCCTCTTTAGATCAATGAGATCCATAGTGCAAGCAGTTGTGATACAAGGTGCACCAGGACCTACTCCTCAGCAAATTGAAGATGCCAATGTCTGTTACGAAGTGTTGGAAAAGTACTTGCAGAAGACAAAATTCTTGGCCTGCAATCATTTGACTGTAGCTGATGTGTCATGTGTGGCTACCGTCAGTTCTTTGGATATTTTAGTGCCTATCGATGCTAAATATAAGCAGTTGAATGCGTGGTTGACTGGTCTCAAGGCAGAAGAATGGTACAAGACGAAAAACCTACCAGGATTGACAAGGTTTGAAGCGTTCCTGAAGTCAACCATGAAGAAGAATAGTGAGAGTGCTTAGTATTCGCAGACAAATTTTAGATATGTCAGTAAGTTACGTTTGGATTAAAATAAAATGTATAAAATTTATAACCAATTTTTTTTTTCACTTTTCTTTTCCACCTCTAAATGTTACGTCTCGGCAATCTTTGTGTTTTCGAATTATGCGACCAATTAACGGACCTATTTGGAATTAAACAAAAGAGGATGAAGCCGGACTTAGAATTATCATAAAGACACACAAAAAGCCGGTTTGCATAATTCGTATAAATTCGTAAACACAACGATTGCCGAGGAACATAATTTATTTCGTTATACTACAAGTATTTTTATTTTACCTTTTCTCCAAACAAATTATCTATTTTTATTGCAAAACACCTTTACGTTGTCAACAAATAATATATTATCAAGTCAACTTGAGATTGTAGAGACATTAATTGAACACTGATGGTATTAATAATAATCAATATTTGTGCACAAATAAACTATATACACAGAATGGGCATATTATTGTTTATACAAAATGTCTGTGAACATGATTATCAGCTGAAGTGTACAAATTGATAATTCTCCTAGAAGAAATCTCGATTAATCCACCGTTCGGTTCAAACTCAAAGCAATAACGGTTCAACTTTAGTTGTGACGTCTATGAGTTCAACCGTTTAGCCATTTTTGCTATTGTCCGACATGGATCAAAAGACATGTGGTGAAATAGAGAACTAACATGAAATGAACTGGATTAAACAAGTTTTTGATAGCTTCCTTCACAAGTGCCTTTAGTTTTGTTTATAGAGCTGCTTGTGCAAGAGCAAACGTAAATCGTTAAAGTAAAAATCATTAGTAAACTGCCCGGCATCAAATCAAATCAAATCATTTATTTCTTTGCAAACACGGGTAAAAGATCCATAGATGTTTTTTCTTACAAAATAGTTCCCCACATTTTACTTGCACGTGGGTGTACAAATAGTAAACATACAACAAACATAAAATAGTTTAAAATCATTGATCCCTACATTTTGACGAGTTATGCGAACATAAATGTAGGGAACAGCTATTTTTTTTTTGTAATTTCAGATTTGATCCCATAGTAAAAGTTGTTCATAGTGATGAGTACAATCTCCCATTTTGGTTTGTCGAGTGTTTACAATTTCACCCTGTATAAGACAGCCCACAAAAGCGCCCTCCCGTCACCGCTTCCTAGTGTTTATGTTGTGAAGAAGAAACGGCGCAACAAACTCCCCAGCAACACATAGGTATCTGTCTGTCAAGTGAATAAATTAATTGAATCTATACACAGCAGTTCTAACTAGACTAGCATTGGACGCCTCTTAACTCAAGGTCAACGTGTAAGCCAGCAATAATCTCGTTGTGACTCACAGAGATAAAAAAAAACACTAACAACCAAATTACCTACACCAATATATATACCCGCTCGCTCGCTCCGTAATGATCACATAACAACAATTTATTAGCCGTTGCTATCTTTCTCGGCCTTCAGTACCGCGCAAACATTCTGACAGCCAACATGCCGCTTAAAATATACCAAACGAACTTCAGTCCGCCGGTCCGCGCAGTGCTGATGACGGCAGAAATCCTCAAACTTGACTACGAAGCCATAGAAGTTAACCTCTTGGCTGGTGAACAAAAGAAGCCTGAGTACGAACAAAAAAATCCTGTACAGACCGTCCCTGTGTTAGAAGACGGTGATTTTTTACTCGCGGACAGTCATTCAATAATAACCTACCTGGTTTCAAAATATGGTGCAGAGAAACGAGAAAAATTGTACCCAGACGACTTGAAATTAAGATCGACAATTGATCAGAGAATGTTCTTCGACGCTACAGTCCTCTTTGGTTCGGCTAAACCCATTGCGCGGGGAATCCTGCAACAGAATTCACCAGGACCTACTCCTCAGCAAATTGAAGATGTCAATGCCGCTTACGAATCGTTGGAAAAGTACTTGCAGAAGACAAAATTCGTGGCCTGTGATCATTTTACTGTAGCTGATGTGTCATGTGTGGCTACTGTCAGTTCTATGAATATTGTGGTGCCTGTAGATGCTAAATATAAGAAGTTGAATGCGTGGTGGGATGGGCTCAAGGAAGAAGAATGGTACAAGACGAAAAACCTGCCAGGATTGACAAAGTTTGATGCGATCTTGAAGTCGCTCATGAAGAAGAATAGTGAGAGTGCTTAGTATTCGCAGGCAAATTTTAGATACGTAAATTAGTTATTTTTTAAATAAAATAAAGTGCATTTATAAACAATTATTTGTTTCAAGTTTCTTTTCTTTCACTTAAGTGGGTATTTGTTGGCAATATGTGGGTTTCAGAATTATGCAACCAATTAATGGACCTATTTGGAAATAAACGAAACAAGATGAAGCCGGACTTATAATTATTATAAAAACACACAAATAGAAAAATTGGCGGATTGCACAATTCGTATAAATTCGTAAACACAAACATTGCCGAGGAACATAATTAATTTCGTTATACTGTACGTATATTTAAATTAGATTATCTCCAAAAAAATATTTTTATTGGAAAACGCCTTTACGTTGTCAACAAACATCATTATTCAACTTGAGATTGTGGAGACATTTATTGAACTCTGATAATATTCATAATAATCAATATTTATCCATAAATCGATACTGACAGAATAAGCCCACAAAGTGTCTGTTACCATAATTATCAGCTGAGTGTACAAATTGAGAATTGTGTTTGTAGAGCTGCTGGTGCAAGAGCGAAATTTAAACGTTAAGGTAAAAATCATCAGTAAACTGCCAGTCACTGTCAGTTACATCATTCTACACAAGTACAATTATAGATTTCGTAGTTTTTTCTTGTCAGCAAAATAATAATGCATACTTAAAACTAGAATTCGATGACGTAAAATTAAAAGAATAGTAAAGATATTTAATATTTGATAGAAACAAAATATCGGTCTGACAGCCACGTCTTGATAGAACGGTACTATTTTACCTCTGAATAAACACGAAAGTCATCGTGCATCGTAACCAGATTTACATCGAACGCCTGTTAACTCAAAGTAAACGTGTAAGCGAGCCTTAATATATTGTATAACAATATCGTAGTGACTCATATAAAGATAAAGAAACACACAAACAATCAAAACCAATAATAATAATAAGCTTGTGGCGAGCTGTTGGTGAGTGGCGACACTGCGTACCTTATTGCCTCAGAGAGTCGGTCAGGGCCTCGTCTCCAGTTTGCCTTTATTGGCTGGCTGGAGTGGAACCCCAAGAGTGCCCGCAGGATTCTCAACTCTGGCTTGCCTTTATCGGCCGGCCAGAGGGGGGCCGCCAGAGCTATATGCTCGGGGGTGGAAGTGTCTAAAGGCGTAATAGCGGGGAAACCCACTCCGGGTCTCTTAGACCCGCGACGGCGAAACCGGGGCCACACCTCTCTACACCTCTAGCCGCTCACACGTCTGTTGCCCCCTTCGCCTATGTACTGGCGGCTTTTCCGGGGGCCCAGCTAGTGAGCTGGCGAGTCACCGTCTGCCAAGACTTCAATTCTAAATGTTGAAAGGCAGACGCCGTTTTCTTCCGGCAATAGAAGTTATCAGTCCACCTAACACCCCTTCCCATAGACCAGATATTTTTCACCACATTTTACAATAGTCTTGCACCCACCTGGGACGGTCCATGACTGTACTCCAATAGTGCAGCCGTGGATAGTCCCGGGTTGGTGCCCCACCCCATTTTAGATTAAAGCTCTCAAAGGGGCCTCTGCGCGTTGGACCTGTGTCCCCGTGTATGCCTTCCAAAGGACCGGACATCTTCCGCACGGAAGATGAGCCGTGATGTCCAAAGAGATACAAATAATAATAATAATAAACCGCAGGGCAGCTTGTGGCGAGCTGTTGGTGAGTGGCGACACTGCGTACCTTATTGCCTCAGAGAGTCGGTCAGGGCCTCGTCTCCAGTTTGCCTTTATTGGCTGGCTGGAGTGGAACCCCAAGAGTGCCCGCAGGATTCTCAACTCTGTCTTGCCTTTATCGGCCGGCCAGAGGGGGGCCGCCAGAGCTATATGCTCGGGGGTGGAAGTGTCTAAAGGCGTAATAGCGGGGAAACCCACTCCGGGTCTCTTAGACCCGCGACGGCGAAACCGGGGCCACACCTCTCTACACCTCTAGCCGCTCACACGTCTGTTGCCCCCTTCACCTATGTACTGGCGGCTTTTCAGGGGGCCCAGCTAGTGAGCTGGCGAGTCACCGTCTGCCAACACTTCAATTTTAAATGTTGAAAGGCAGACGCCGTTTTCTTCCGGCAATAGAAGTTATCAGTCCACCTAACACCCCTTCCCATAGACCAGATATTTTTCACCACATTTTACAATAGTCTTGCACCCACCTGGGACGGTCCATGACTGTACTCCAATAGTGCAGCCGTGGATAGTCCCGGGTTGGTGCCCCACCCCATTTTAGATTAAAGCTCTCAAAGGGGCCTCTGCGCGTTGGACCTGTGTCCCCGTGTATGCCTTCCAAAGGACCGGACATCTTCCGCACGGAAGATGAGCCGTGATGTCCAAAGAGATACAAATATAATAATAATAATATCTTTGGGACATTTTCTACACAGCACCATCTAGTCCCAAACTAAGCAGAGCTTGTACTATGGGTACTAGACAATGGATACAATACTTATATACTTTTTTTTTTTTGTAAATACATACTTATAATACATAAGAAACACCCAGACCAACCAAAATTATCAACACCAAAATTATATACTTTCTCGCTCCGTAATCTTCAATAAGTACAAGTTTTATTAGCCGTTGCTATCATTGCCGGCCTCCAGTACCGCGCAAACATTCTTGCAAACAACATGTCGCTCAAAATATACCAAACGGATATCAGCCCACCGGCCCGCGCAGTACTGATGATGGCAGAAATCCTCAAACTTGACTACGAACCCCAAGAAATAAACCTCAGTGCTGGAGACCACATGACGCCTGAGTACTTAGAAAAAAATCCTCTACACACAATCCCTTTGTTAGAAGAGGGCGATTTCTTCCTCGCAGACAGTCATCCAATCATGACCGACCTGATTTCAAAACATGGTGGGGAGAAACAAAAGGAATTGTACCCAAGCGACTTGCAATTAAGAGCAACAATTGATCAGAGAATGTTCTTCGATGCTTCAACCCTGTCTTATTCTACCAAACCCATAGCGCAAGCGGTTTGGAGACAAGGTGCACAAGGACCTACGCCTCAGCAAATTGAAGATGTCAATGCCTGTTATGAAGTGTTGGAAAAGTACTTGCAGAAGACAAAATTCTTGGCCTGCGATCATTTGACTGTAGCTGATGTGTCATGTGTGGCTACCATCAGTTCTATGAATATTTTGGTGCCTATCGATGCTAAATTCAAGCAGTTGCATGCGTGGTGGGATGCTCTTAAGGCTGAAGAATGGTACAAGACGAGAAACTTGCCAGGACTGGCAAAGCTTGAAGGGTTTTTGAAGTCGTTCATAAAGAAGAATAGTGAGAGTGCTTAGTTTTCGCAGACAAATTTTAGATATCTAAGTTAGGTACTTTTTTTTCATTAAAATAAAATGCAATTACAAGCTTCTTTTTGTTCTTCCACTTCTGTTTCACTCCTCGGCAATCCTTGTGTTTTCGAATTATGTGACGAATTAATGGACCTATTTGGAATTAAACGAATGAGGATGAAGCCGGATTTAGAATTATCATAAAGACACACAAATAGAAAAATAGCCGAATTGCATAATTCGTATAAATTCGTAAACACAAAGATTTCCGAGGAAGATAACTTATGTCGATAAACAGTACGTATATTTAACTTGCGTTATCTCCAAACAATTATCTACTTTTACTGCTTAATACCTATATGTTATCAACAAATATTATTACACAACTTTAGATTGTAGAGACATTAATTGAACACTGATAATATTAATAAATCAATGTTTATCCATAAAAACGATATACACAGGACATGCCCATAAAATGTCTTCACATAAAATTATCAGCTGAGTGTACAAATTGAGAATTTAGTTTGAAGAGCTGCTGGTGCAAGAGCAAAATTAAAACGTTCAGGTAAAAAATCATCAGTAAACTGCCAGTCATTGTCAGTTACATCATTCTATACAATCACGATTATTATATTACACAGATTATCTTATAAAGAATGATAAGTGATAACTAAAAATAGAATTCGGTGATATAAAATTAAGGGAATAAAGTAAAGACATTTAATATTAGATAGAAACAAAATATCGACAGCGAATTATAGTCACGACTGACAACCGCGTCTTGATATTACGGTACTACTATACCTCTACATATACACAGAAGTCTTCGTGCATCGTAACCAGATTTACATCGGACGCCTGTTAACTGAAAGTAAACGTGTAAGCGAGCCTTAATATATTTTATAACAATATCGTAGTGACTCATATAAAGATAAAGAAACACGCAAACAACCAAAATCAAAATTATCTACACGTATACATATACCCCCCCCCCCCCACTCGCTCCGTAATCTTCAATAATTATAAGTTTTATTAGCCGTTGCTATCGTCATCGGCCTCCATTACCGCGCCAACATTCTAACAAACAACATGCCGCTCAAAATATACCAATCGGACGGAAGCCCGCCTGTACGCGGAGTGTTGATGATGGCAGAAATCCTCAAACTTGACTACGAAGCCATAGTAGTGAACGTTCTGGCTGGAGAACACAAGACGCCTGAGTACGAACAAAAAAAATCCTCTACAAACTGTCCCTTTGTTAGAAGACGGTGATTTTTTCCTCGCGGACAGTCATTCCATCATGACGTACCTGATTTCGAAATATGGTGGGGAGAAACAAAAGGAATTGTACCCAAGCGACTTGCAATTAAGAGCGACAATTGATCAAAGAATGTTCTTCGACGCTTCAACCCTGTTTAGTTCGATGAAATCCATAGTGCAAGCAGTTTGGAGACAAGGTGCACCAGGACCTACTCCTCAGCAAATTGAAGATGTCAATGCCTTTACGAAGTGTTGGAAAAGTACTTGCAGAAGACAAAATTCTTGGCCTGCGATCATTTGACTGTAGCTGATGTGTCATGTGTGGCTATCGTCAGTTCTGTGAATATTTTAGTGCCTATCGATGCTAAATATAAGCAGTTGAATGCGTGGTTGGCTGGTCTCAAGGCAGAAGAATGGTACAAGACGAAAAACCAGCCAGGATTGGCAAGGTTTGAAGCGTTCCTGAAGTCAACCATGAAGAAGAATAGTGAGAGTGCTTAGTATTACCAGACAAATTTTAGATATTTAAGTAAGTTACGTTTTGATTAAAATAAAATGTATTTATAACCAATTTTTTTTTTTCAATTTACTTTTCCTCCTCTAAATGTTACGCCTTGGCAGTCATTGTGTTTTCGAATTATACGACCAATTAATGTACCTATTTAGAATTAAACAAAAGAGGATGAAGCCGGACTTAAAATTATCATAAAGACACATAAATAGAAAAATAGCCGGATTGCATAATACGCATAAACTCGTAAACACAAAGATTGCCGAGGAACATAATTTATTCCGTTATACTACACGTATTTGAATTTAACATTTTCTCCAAACAAATTATCTATTTTTGTTACAAAACACCTTTACGTTGTCAACAAAATAATATTATTAGTCAATTTGAGATTTTAGAAACATTAATTGAACACTGATGGTATTAATAATAATCAATATTTTTTTTAGTGCAGCCGTGGATAGTCTCCGGTTGGTGCCCCACCCCATCTTAGATTAAAGTTCTCAAAGGGGCCTCTGCGCGTTGGACCTGTGTCCCCGTGTATGCCTTCCAAAGGACCGGACATCTTCCGCAAGGAAGATGAGCCGTGATTCCCAGAGAGATATCCATATTTATCCACAAATAAACTATACACGCAGAATGGGCATATTGTCTATACAAAACGTCTGTTAACATGATTATCAGCTGGAGTGTACAAATTGATAATTTTCCACGGCCAAATCGAGGCCAAACCGAGAACCAAGGCCAAACTGGCCATTTTGGCAGTTTTTGTAATCTACTCATGAACAAAGATCCAAAGTTCAACTATAGTTGTGACGTCTGTGAGTTCAACCGTTAAACCATTTTTGCTATTGTCCGACATGGATCAAAAGACATGTGGTGAAATAGAGAACTATAATAAAATGTACTGGATTGGACATGTTATTGATATATTCCTTCACAAGTGCCTTTAGTTTTGTTTGTAGAGCTGCTTGTGCAAGAGCGAAATTAAAACGTTAAATTAAAAATCATAAGTACACTGCCAGTCATCAAATCAAATCATTTATTTCTTTGTAAACATGAGTAAAAGATATATAGATGATTTTTCTTACAAAATAGTTCTCCGCATTTTACTGTCTGCAAATGGGTATGCAAATACTAAACATACAACAAGCATAAAATAGTTTAAAATCATTGAAATTAGAATACAATAAAAAAATGTCAGTCAGGTAAAAGTAATAAAAAAAAACATGATTATCTCAGTCAGAATAACAGTAATCAAATGAAAGGAGATCATTCATTTTCGGCCCAAAAGTCAAAGTGCCGGCCAACGAAAAAAAACACGTCACCACTGTTGGGGAAGTCAGTCCGAGTATTTTTTACTACGGCACTAAGTCTCTACAATCATTCCTTCTGCTGTTTTTTTGGGTTGAAAAATCTGGTTTTCCGTACGTTTGACAAAAATCTTTTCAACTGCTTCCTGGCGAAAAAGTGATATGAGCTTGTTGGGATGATGACCTTGAACAAGATTATTATAACACCAACCGCAGTGAATATTTAACCATTAACTGAATATTAAATGAAAATAAAAACAAGACTTAAGTGTTATTAAATAGGTTATAGTGAGTCAATTTAGTACAGGCTACACTAGACTATCTACTGATATACAGCTTGTTACTGTAAGTACTAATAGCTTGTTTATACGAGTATCAACGCCATTGCACTTGGCCTGCACTATACATGATGTGAAATAAATAGCGCTTAGAAAAACATTTTTGTTATTTGCATCATACAATAAAGGCCCATCCAGCACTATTGTAGAGAGCTACGTATCCAATGCACGGACCAGTGGACAACAAATCCAGTCTCTGAGAGAGGCCATGGTCGAGCGCTTGAATTTGTCCCTTAAGGCATTCTCCGACTGGGGCGATGCCAATCTGGTGAAGTTCAATTCAGATAAGACCCAAGCGTGTCTGTTCTCTGCCAAAAGGAGGCCATTCCGGCTGGCTCCTACTTTTCGAGATGTGTCTAGACCGTTAACTGACCATCTTGAGCTCTTGGGCGTTACTTTGACGTCAACCCTCAACTTTGGCTCCGATATTGAGCCCAAAGCTCAATTGGCTGCTAAAAAGCTGGTTATCCTCTCGAAGGTGCGGCGGTACTTTATATCGGAACAGTTGCTTCTATTGTACAAAGCACAAGTTCGTTCGTGCATGGAGTACTGCTCGCACCTTTGGGATGTCTCAGCCAAGTACTAGCTTGAGGCGTTGGAGTCCATTGAGAAGCGTGCCAAGAAGCTTATCAGCAACAACTCCCTTGTTCAGACCAAGCTCCAAAGTCTTGAGCATCGGCGCAAAGTTGCTAGTCTATCGGTTTTTTATCGGATACATTTCGGAGAGTGTGCTTCAGATTTCAGATCTGCATGATCTAATTCCCCCCGTCCTTTTTTCTATTGGACGACCAGAAACACGAAAAAGCGCCATCGGTTCATGGTTGATATACCAAAAACTCGAACGAAGCGCTTTTATTACACTATCATTGTGAAAACCGCCAAACAGTGGAATGCGCTGCCCGAGTGGGTGTTCCCCGACAGCTACAATCTGGTTATCTTCAAGTCACGAGTGAATCGGTTTCTTCTGGGCAAGCGTGTTTCATCGTAGACCGCATCATCGCATAACATCAGGCGAGATGGCGGTCAAACGTAGGCCTATTTTCAAATATAAAAAAAGAATAATATTCCCAGCGGTTTGGTGTCATACAAAATAATACTTGTTCAATGTCATCATCCCAATAAGCTCATTCAGTTTTTTCACCGGTAGATGAAAAGATTTTGGCAAATAAAACGCACGGAAATCCAATTTTCAACCAAAATAATCAGCTGAAGGAATGTTTGTAGAGACATAGTGCCGTAGTAAAAAATACTTGGACTGACTTCCCCAATAGTCGTGACACCTTTTTTTTCGTTGGCTTTGACTTTTGGGCCGAACTTTGTATGAACCGTGAATGATCTCCTTTTTGTATTTCCGTGTAAAATATTTTTTATTTTAGTTTTTTCAAAAAAAATTCATCCCTTCTTTAGTAACGAATTCTTCTTCTTCTTTCTTTTCTAGCGGCACGCCGCATTGCGGCTGGCCGCTAGTGCGTTTTAACGCTTAGACTTAAAACGCACTAGCGGCCGCTATCTCAACGCACTGATTTCCGGCCAGCCGTCGTGCGCCAATGCGTTCAGATCATGCGGTTTCATGTAAAAATCGATATGCAGCCAGCCGCAAGCGGCACGCCGTAATGCGGCTGGCCGCTAGTGCGTTTTAAGGCTTACGGTCGTGACTTACGGTCGCGAGTGACAGCCGCGTCTTAATATTACGGTACTTCTATAGTTCGTTTCAAAATCCCTCAGACAAAATTGACAGGCGCAAATGTGAAACTTGTATTTTTTTTTCAAATTTGACGTTTCGCGCATGTCAATTCAGTCTCAGGATTTTTAAAACGAACTTTATACATCTACATATACACGGAAGTCTTCATGCGTCAATTAAAATTAAAACTCAAAACTCATTTATTCAAAATAGACTAGAATTACTTAAATCTTTTTGAACATCAATGTTACATATAAGACAGCCCACAAAAGCGCCCTCCCGTTACCGCTTCCTAGTATTCTGTGAAGAAGAAACGGCGCAACGAACTCCCCAGCAACCCATATCTATCTACCAAGAATAAATTAATTGAGTCCATACACAGCAGTCCTAACCAGACTAGCATTGGACGCCTGTTAAATCAAGGTCAACGTGTACGCAAGCGATAATCTCGTTGTGACTCACAGAGATAAAAAAACACACTAGCAGCCAAATTACCTACACCAATATATATACCCGCTCACTCGCTACGTAATGATCACATAACAACAAGTTTTTAGCCGGTGTTATCATTCTCGGCCTCCAGTACCGCGCAAACATTCTGACAGCCAACATGCCGCTCAAAATATACAAATCGGAATTCAGTCCGCCGGTCCGCGCAGTGCTGATGATGGCAGAAATCCTCAAACTTGACTACGAAGCCATAGAAGTAGACCTCATGTCTGGTGAACACTTGAAGCCTGAGTACGAAAAAAAAAATCCTGCACAGACCGTCCCTGTGTTACAAGACGATGATTTTTTCCTCGCGGACAGTCATGCAATCATGACGTACCTGATTTCAAAATATGGTGGGGAGAAACAAAAGGAATTGTACCCAAAAGACTTGCAATTAAAAGCGACAATTGATCAGAGAATGTTCTTCGAAGCCACAATCCTCTTTAGTTTTGCTAAACCCATTGTGCGGGCAATTGTGAGACAAGGTGCAACAGGACCTACTTCTCAGCAAATTGAAGATCTCGAAGCCGGTTATGAAAAGTTGGAAAAGTACTTGCAGAAGACAAAATTCGTGGCCTGCGATCATTTGACTGTAGCCGATGTAGCATGTGTGTCTATTATCAGTTCTATGAATATTTTTGCGCCTGTCGATGCTAAATATAAGAAGTTGCATGCGTGGTGGGATGGTATCAAGGCAGAAGAATGGTACAAGAAGAAAAACCTGCCAGGATTGGCAATATTTGAAGGGGTCTTGAAGTCGCTCATGAAGAAGAATAGTGAGAGTGCTTAGTTTTCGCAGACAAATTTTAGATAAGTAAGTTGGTAACGTTGTGATTAAAATAAAATATATTTATAAGCAGTTTTGATGTTTTTTTTCATGTAACAGTATTACGACATACGTTAATCACGTCGACAATCGCCATGTTTCCAAATTTCTACGAATTATGCGACCAAGTCATATGTACCTATTCGCAATTAAACCAAAGAAGACGAAGGACTTATAATTATTACATATATAGACATACAAACAAAAAAATAGGCGGATCGCACAATTCGTAAAAATCCGGAAACACAAGGATTGCATAAGAATAACTTATGTCGTTATTAATGTACGTTTATTTATTGTACGTTATTTCCAAACACAAATCTATTTTTATAACTGAACGCCTTCACCCTTCACGTTGTCAATAAATATTATAACTCAACTTTAGATTGTAGAGACATTAATTTATTACTGATAATATTAATAAAAATCAATGTGTTTGATTTTAAACTTGAAAGGTAGACGCCGTTTTCTTCCGGTAATAAAAGTTAGTGGACTAAACACTCCTTTCCATTGACCAGATATTTTTTACCATATATTACAGTAGTCTTACACCCACCCGGGACGATCCATGACTGTACTCCAATAGTGCAGCGGTGGATAGTCACCGGTTGGTGTCCCATTCCATTTTAGATTGAAGTTCTCAAAGGGGCCTCTGCGCGTTCGACCTGTGTCTCCCGTATGCCTTACAAAGGACCGGAGTTCTTCCGCATGGAAGATGAGTCGTAAATCCCTAAAAAATGTGTACATATATTATGTCCATAAAAACGAAAACAGCCCACAAAATGTCTGTTAACATAATTATCAATTCTGCGTGTACAAATTGAGTTTTGCTAATAGAGCTCCAACAAATTAACACGACAAAGCAAAAAATCTCCAATAAACCGCAAGTCATTGTCAGTTATATCATTCTACACAATCACGATTATATAAGTGGTAACTAAGATAGGAAACAAATATTGTGTACCTGATAGTTGTGTAGATGTCTTTATCTACGTTGAAATATTGATTTCATTTGTGACATAATAAAAATATGATAACTGGAAAATAAAATTCAAAGAGAATTTAATCAACTTCTACGATAGATCAACTACTTAAGTGGCCAGCGTAGTTCATGTCAACTGACAGATGACATGTTTGTTCATACACGGGAAACCTACACACAACCGCGTAACAGTGGACATAGTGAATTGGTTGCGTTTACGTCGCTCGTTCAATTGAATGTAAAATTGTTATATATATATGTGTCTTTTATTTATATATATGTCTTTGTATGCGTGTAAAAAAACCAGGAATATAGTGAGTTAAGAAGAAAATAAGTTCACTGTATTATACTGCATTCAGTAAGATAATTTATAAAAAATAAAAATCACACACACAATCAAATTTTGTAGATGACTTTTGTACTTTGCACTCGTCGAGACTATCTGCACCGTCATCGTGATTATTATTAAAAAAGATTGAAGTCCAAATATCTTATTTGTCTAGCTACTATCAAGCCAATGTTACAAAAACATTGTGTTGCTATGCTGATAGAAATATACCTATTACAGAGGAGTGGCACTTTTTTCACGACAGGGGGTAACTGCAGCTGTCACTGCTTGTTGACGGCGACCGTCGACAGGCCAGCGCCTGGAATTGCACACAGCACAGTAGGTACAACTGCAAGCGTCACTATTGGTGGCTGCAATTACCCATGTCGCTCGTCTGTCTGAGCGCTAAGAGTCATAGCACTTTGTCGACCATCCTTCCTCGACGCCCACGCGAAAATGTATACTTTTCCTGTCACCTGTAGCCTGTGTTGGGACCCACTCCGAGTCATCTCTTCTGTACGTGTACGCAGACCCGCTAAGCACTGCCGACTAGTTGCCGGTGACCGGCGCTGGCAACAGTAAAGGTCTTTGATTTGCTGCATATTTGGAAAGTGTTAACGCACTTGGTCGCCCTGTCAACTGTCGGTTACACACGATAATCGCTATGGCTTTGATTTTGATAGGTCACAATTTACATAGCAACGTATGTATTAACAATCCGACTTCTCCACAATTATGCACCACGCAATGAATATTGTTGTATTGTCAAAATGAAAGGTATTGAAATTACGAATGTGTTGAAACTAAAGCAAGTTGAAACTAAATTCAGAACACTTAATTTTAGTAGGCTATTATTTAAACTATTGACTAAATATTTAGGTTTTGATTAGCGGTGCATGATCAGCGGCGAAAATTGGGTCTGATTTTGAAAGTAAGACTCAAGCCCACTGAACGGGATTTTAGTAGGCAGCATATACGATAAATAAATAAAACCTTTTGTATTGGAAATTAAATGAAAAAAGGCATTTCTAAAAAGATACGAAATGGCAAGTGATCGCGTTGCGACCAATTATAATCTAATCCAACCGAGTCCGGGTTCACAGACGATTAAGCCCAGACGCTCATTATCAGAATTTTTTGTCAGAAAAATTTCTGATACGTGCGCGAGGACCCTCTGCGCATTGTCTGTCAAAAAAATTCTGACGTGTGCGACTCCGCTCATACATTTTGTACTAGACCTGGCACACTGTAAGAATTTGCCGAATCCGGCAGCAATACAATACAATAATCTTTATTGTACACAAAACAAACAAGAAACAATACTTTAAAAATATGTAGAGATGTAAAATGGGCGGTCTTATCGCACTTCGCGTCTTGGGAAGCCTATTGGCTCTAGTACCAAATGTATGCAGAGGGTCTTCTCGCACACTTCAGAAATTTTCTGACAGAAGTTTCTTATATTGTGCGGCCGGCCTTAATACTTCTATCTCTTGCCAAACAAATATTTATATCGCGAATCATCATTTAAATATTTGATTTGGTTGTGGTGGGAACGATAAGATTCTGAGAAGATTGTAAGAGACCACCTCGGAAGTAGACTCCTTCTAACAAAAAATTGACCAGCTCGGTCCATATTTATATTAGAATATGTATAAGAAAATTTAATACCTCATACTTTAAGAAACCGGTTATTAATATCGTAAAATATCGCCTCGTCACGTCCATGACTCATATAAAAATAACAAAAAACACAAACAACCAAAACCAGAATTATCTACACCTATATTTATACGACCTCACTCGCTCCGTAATCATCACATAACAACAATTATTAGCCGTTGCTATCCTCACCGGCCTCCAGTACCGCGCAAACATTCTGACAGCCAACATGCCGCTCAAAATATACCAAACGAACTTCAGTCCGCCGGTCCGCGCAGTGCTGATGACGGCAGAAATCCTCAAACTTGACTACGAAGCCATAGAAGTTAACCTCTTGGCTGGTGAACAAAAGAAGCCTGAGTACGAACAAAAAAATCCTGTACAGACCGTCCCCGTGTTAGAAGACGGTGATTTTTTACTCGCGGACAGTCATTCAATAATAACCTACCTGGTTTCAAAATACGGTGCAGAGAAACGAGAAAAATTGTACCCAGACGACTTGAAATTAAGATCGACAATTGATCAGAGAATGTTCTTCGACGCTACAGTCCTCTTTGGTTCGGCTAAACCCATTGCGCGGGGAATTCTGCAACAGAATTCACCAGGACCTACTCCTCAGCAAATTGAAGATGTCAATGCCGCTTATGAAAAGTTGGAAAAGTACTTGCAGAAGACAAAATTCGTGGCCTGTGATCATTTTACTGTAGCTGATGTGTCATGTGTGTCTACCGTCAGTTCTATGAATATTGTGGTGCCTTTAGATGCTAAATATAAGCACGTGAATGCGTGGTGGAATGGTCTCAAGGCAGAAGAATGGTACAAGACGAAAAACCTGCCAGGATTGACAAAGTTTGATGCGATCTTGAAGTCGCTCATGAAGAAAAATAGTGAGAGTGCTTAAACTTCGCAGACAAATTTTAGATATGTAAGTTAGTTATGTTTTGATTAAAATAAAATATATTTATAACCAGCTAAGATTTATTTTTTCAGTCTATGGTACTACGACGTAAGTTATGCGCGTTTGCAATCGTTGTGTTTCTGAATTTGTACGAATTATGCGACCAATTAATGTTGTGTTTTAATAATATTTAAAAACTAAAAATAGAATCATTTCTGTATTTATGCTGTCATTTATAAGATGTAAATGAGGGAAGTGTCCTACTACAGGTATTTCTTTCCTAAAAGGATGTTTCAAACACTAGTTAAGTAGTACAAAAATGTTTAAAGCAAACAAAGTATTTTGTATTTGTTAGTAATAGACCTATTCGGAATTTAACTAAAGAAGACGAAGCCGGACTTATAATTATTAAGACATAAAAATAGATGGATCGCGTAATTCGTAAAAATCCGGAAACACAAAGATTGCCTAAGAATAACTGAAGTCATAATTACTGTACGTATATTTATTGTATTTTATTTCCAAACATTATTATCTATTTTTACTACTAAACGCCTTCACTTTCTTAATAAATATTGTAACTCAACTTTAGATTCTAGAAACATTAATTGAACACTGATATTATTAATAATAATTAGTTTTAATTTAGTTAAGTTTCTCATATACTATGCATTTTTGTTTTGGGAAATAAATTCTTTAAACCAAATAATCAATGTGTTCGTTTTTAAACTTGAAAGGCAGACGCCGTTTTCTTCCTGGAATAAAAGATAGTGGACTAAACACTCCTTTCCATTGTACATCTTTTTACGATATTTCACAATAGTCACCCACCCGAGTCAGTCCATGACTGTACTCCAATAGTGCAGCCGTTGATAGTCCCCGGTCGGTGCCCCATCCCGTTTTACATTAAAGTTCTCAAAGGGGCCTCTGCGCGTTGGACCTGTGTCCCCCGTATGCCGTCGAAGATGAGTCGTGAATCTCTAAATAAATGTGTATAAATATTATGTCCATAGAAACGATACACACAAAATATGTCCACAAAATTATCAAAAAAATTATCAACTGCGTGTACAAATTGTGTGTTTTGTTTGTAGAGCTCCTAATGCAAGAGCAAATTTAAAACGTTAAAGTGAATAGTCCCCGGTAGCAAAAAATCATCAGTAAATTGCAAGTCATTGTCAGTTACATCATTCTACACAATCACGATAGTGCTAATTTGATATGAGGCAGTAAAGGCAGCTTAACCTTAAACGTTTCATCTACAGTAAAACGTCTTTAGGAGACTGCCTGTGTTTTATGAAAGTATTTTGCTCTGAATGAAAAGATTTTGAAAAAAAAACTGTCAGCGAGAAAAAGGGCAGTACTTTATTTATTTATATTTATTTCAGGTACATCAAATAACCCATACATGTGTTAGTATTACTTAAAACTATGTTAGTACAATTGGAACAAGAAACACGAACATAATTAAATTAATAACACCTGTCACTAAATTCAATTATGTTATTATTCCACCTTCTGGAGACACTTGGTAACAATACATGTACTGCACACAGGTGCCCCATCAGGTGGCCTTCATTCTTATTTGCAACAATGCTCAGGAGACTGTTGTCGCTGTCTCGCAACTGACGCACGATTAAAGAAGACGTCGTACTGTTTTAGAATATTCAAGTAGCTGTTTAATTATTTAAAAACTCGTACGTTCAGGTATTTTTATCGCAAACTGTACCTCTATACGCGGACGTCTTTGTACGTCCTAGCCAGATTTTCGTCGGACGTTTTACTCAAGGCAAACATGTAAGTGAGCCTCCATGTCAACGGAACTCAGAAACTCATTTCGTTTTTTCCCAACAGATGACTTCATTGTATTTTTTCAGAGCCTTTCACACTTAAGTCGCATAATCAGTATATATTTTGATAGCTGATATAGCAAGACTTGTTTCAGACAAAGTTTGATTAATTCTACGCAGCAGTTTTTGGTTGGTACCCTTTCAAATATGGAAAGTGAAAAGTAGCATTTTCGGCTTATTTTACTTTTTTACAAGCTTTTATTTAACTTGCAATGTATGTATGTTTGTCCGGGTGGAATCTTGCAACTGAATTTTAAATCAGTTATTTTTAACCGATTGCGCTGAAATTTGGTATACACGCTTATTTTGGATGACAATGCATGCTTAGCTATGTGACGTCATTCTAATTCCAATATGGCGGATCATCCAAGTTGGCGGACTAGTTATTTTTTCTGTACTACACAGTATGGGGTACCAAATGAAAGGGCTTGCTGAGGAAAACACGAAAACAGACTTAGAAATATTCCCAATCATAACTAAAAAATAAATTAAACGTACACAAAACTTTTTAAAAACAGGTTTTTTTTTCTTCTTTTAGGGCAATTAAATAAAAGCTTGGTTTTAAAAAGTTTTTTTTACCATTAATTTATTACCACCGAAAAGGTAAAAATGCTGTTTAAGCAAGAAAAAAAATATCCGATGTGTATGGAGAAGATCTATTGACAGAACACCAGTGCCAAAACTGGTTTGCAAAATTTCGATCCGGCAATTTTGATGTTGAAGATGCACCACGTTCGTTAGGGCAGTTGAAGCTGATGAAGACACATTAAAGGCATTAATCGATGCAAACCGGCGAATAGCAATAATGTGTAATTTAATAAGTAATATAATGTGTAATCGCCAATGTAACCTAATTTTAATGTGATGTTTATTTTCCTAATAATTTAATAACTTACAAATAAGTAGGTACTATTATTGTATGCCTTGCAACACCCTTACAGGGTCTAGTTTGTTTTGTTTTTTTTTTTTTTAAAAAAACGTTGCCCCGCACTAAGATTTCTCTTGTATCGTGGGTGCATTTACAGACACAAGTCTCACATACACATACGCCCAGACCCGAAACAACCATCTGTAGGCCATACAAATTTTTGTTCCGTGTGGGAATCGAACCCACGACACGTAGCGCCGAAACCAATCCCTTAGCCACTGCACCAAACCTGTCGTCATAGTTTGGGATAACTATTCTATAAGTTCTCTGTAAACTACATTGTGCAATAAATAAATAATTCATAACAACTCGTGAGACCGCTGAAAAATTAAAATTATCTAATTTGACCGTTCATGATCATTTAAAACGCCTAAGTTTAGTCAAGGCTCGACTCGAAATTCAATTAAAACGAAATTACTTTCCGACCACTTAATATTTTTATAATAATCTCGTATAGTGACTGGTATAAAAATGCACCATGATTTCAAAACAAACTCTTATCATTATGCCCCTTAGTATCCACCAATACCCTTATCTATCCACAATTACTATAGGATAATAATGCTATCAATATGCAAGTAATACGGCCCATGGCGCGTATTATCCGTAATCGCCTATCTTCAACACATTTCCCTGCGTTTGGCAACAATAGATGTTAATTGAGGAAAATAGTAACAATGGTAACGGTGTGAAAGCCATGCATTGACAAATAGTAACGTATATAGGAAGGGATGGCCATATTAGAGATGAAAGAAAAACTGGAGAAATGTTCATGAGCGTAAGACCAATTTGCTTAAACAAAGCGGATGCTAGAAGAATAATAACATAATTTAAGGCATAACATCAGTTATTTGATCTGCGTCAAAAATTAAGTTAATAATATAGCAGTGGCTGAGCGATTGGTTTCTGTGTGTAATGTAACAGACGGCCTTAGGATCTCCTGAGAGCACGTCTGCTACACCAGTTGTAAAGAATGTGTAGGGCATTCAATACCTAGTACATAACAACAATAGTAGAAATGGTTAGAGAAAAGAGGCAGGACAGCGTCACGTCCCTTGCAGCAGTCAGCGAGGTCCCTCCTGAAGTTACGGCGTTCGCCAATGGCCCACACAGCCACTTGACAGAATCCGGCGGCAGCAAGCGCGTATTACCAATGATGTTATATAGGACTAGATCAGCAGTGTACAGCACCAACGCGTTACTACTTCGTATATGTCCGCAGGCATATCTGACTTCAGTTGTCAGCTTGACGTCAAGTGAGTGATTGCTTAGCGATAAAAATATTAAAATGGTGAAATGTGCAGTTAAAATTGGCATGTCACGATCTGAAAAGATTAATAAAGCACTTGGTGCTAATTTTTCATAAGATTATCCAAAAAAAAACATTACGAGAACAAATAAATTCATCAAACATTGTTTTTGCCGTCAGTGCTACCAGTAAAAACGATTTTGATTTTGCCAGACTGTTGGGAGTTTAGTGAATGACCAATGTATGTTCCTTTTAAGTCTAAATTATTGAAATACTAGCTTTTGCGCGCGGCTTCGCTCGCGTTAATTTATACTAAAAAAAAACTCTTAACACACTACTAAAGTTTCTTTACATTATTGTAATTTATTTACGGATCCCTAATTTTTTTTTGTTATTAAAATATAGCCTATAGCACTCAGGGGTAACGTAGCTTTCTATTGGTGAAAGAATTTTTGAAATCGGATGAGTAGTTTCGGAGATTACCTCCTACATACAAACAAACAAACAAATTCTACCTCTTTATAATATTAGTATAGATAACTAGCTTTTGCTCGCGGCTTCGCTCGCGTTAATTTAAGGATCCCTAATTTTTTGATCCCAAAATATAGCCTATAGCACTCAAGGATAACGTAGCTTCCTATTGGTGAAAGAATTTTTGAAATCGGATGAGTAGTTTCGGAGATTACCCCCTACATACAAACAAACAAACAAACAAACAAACAAATTCTACCTCTTTATAATATTAGTATAGATTAATAAAAAATAAATATTATATTTATGATGACGCATTTTTTTTTCTTCCTTAATGTACATAATTCGACCTTTCATAGTAATTGATTTAATTAACACCTTCATTCATTCTGGGGAAATTATGTAGATCATTGGCAACTCTGGCCGTTTTTCCGATAACAATGTCTTGTCTCATTCCAACATAATTAGTTTGACGGAAGAAGAAATGAGACAAATATAGTATTTTGACATATTTACATAATTTCTGTATCCGTTTCAAAGCTACCACTTTAAACTCGTAAGTGGCTACGTTTTTCTGAATTTGGTATAAGGACGCTGCTCCTCTAGTATTATATAAGCTCATTGCGTATTACAATTGCCACATGGGCTAACCACTCGGACTCGATCGCCGAGACGCAGACTCGGCTGCGTGCATAATCCACAATAGCTTTTCCTCATTAGCCTATTGCTTCATCAACCAGGGATAAGATTAGAACTGCCTTACCCCTGACTACTGTCTCACTGTGTAGAAACGGACTCCCCCAGGCAAATATTGTGCTTCAAGGTGGGTTGCTGTGGCATGCCACATAATTAAACAGTCAAACAGACAGGATTTAAATTTATAATATTTATCAATAAAATATATACAGTAAATCATTGTATCAAAAAATCGCCATGGCGTAAAACAATCCAAAGTCTAGTCTCTATTTAAATTCCTATCTGTCATCCATCAAAAAAAGTATAAAATATAAAAATGGCCAGTAGGTAGGTGAATGACTATGAAGGTGATACTACATGTGCTACAAATCGTGGCTTCGATTTGCGCTCGGGACAAATAGGTATTTGTATGTCCTCAGGTTCAGTAAAAAAACGGCGTTAGGGCCTAGTTGTCTGACATTTTGTTAAACTATAACTATTTGGCGTAACCGTGAGGCAGGCGCACTATGTGACACATTTTTAACTACTTTCGTGCCCCGGTTTGCAGCTGACAAAAAATTGGCAAAATATAATGAACTAGTTACCACATTATTTATTATTTTGTTTTTAAACAATTATACCTATCATCTTCTGATTTATATTATCTGCACCTGCACCGTCATTATTTATATCAAAAGAATCAAAATACTTAGTATCAAAGTCCAGATAACTTACTTATCTAGCTATCAAGTCAATGTTATAATAACATTGTGTTGCTATACTGATAACAATATACCTATTACAGAGGAGTGGCATTTTGTTCTTGACAGGGGGTAACTGTAGCTGTTACTGCTTGTTGACGGCGACCGTCGACAGTCCAGCGCCTGGAATTGCACACAGCACAGTAGGTACAACTGCAAGCGTCACTATTGGTGGCTGCAGTTACCCATGTCGCTCGTCGGTCTGAGCGCTAAAAGTCATAGCACTTTGTTGACCAGCCTTCCTCGACACCCACGCGAAAATATATACTTTTTCTGTCACAATACATTTTTGACAGCCTGTGTTGTGACCCACAGCCGAGTTGCCTCTTCTGTACGTGGACGAAGACCCACTAAGTACTGTGGACTAGTTGCCGGTGACCGGCGCTAGCAACAGTAAAGGTCTTTGATTTTCTGCATATTTGAAAGTGTTAACGCACTTGGTCGCCGTGTCAACTGTTGGTTACACACAAACGACTTCCGAGCTAAGTCAAAATGTTCTTTATAGACAATTATTAAACGTAGTATATTAAAAGTGAGGAGCACACCATTGATAGTACAGAATTTTTCCGAGAGTGACAGATACAAACGAAACTACAATAACGTTAGGCGTTTGCACTCCAACTTATATTTCAACAATATCTTATCGTATCAGCATTCTAATTGCGCAAAACACTCGTAATCGCTATCACGTCCAAGACTCATTTAAAGATAAAAAAAAACACACAAACAACCAAAAGCAGGATTATCTACACCTATATATAAAACCCCTCACTCACTCCGTAATCACCAAATAACAAAAAGTTATTAGCCGTTGCTATCATTCTCGGCCTCCAGTACCGCGCAAACATTGTGACAACCAACATGCCGCTCAAAATATACCAAACGAACTTCAGTCCGCCGGTCCGCGCAGTGCTGATGACGGCAGAAATCCTCAAACTTGACTACGAAGCCATAGAAGTAAACCTCTTGGGTGGTGAACAATATAAGCCTGAGTATGAACAAAAAAATCCTGTACAGACCGTCCCTGTGTTAGAAGACGGTGATTTTTTACTCGCGGACAGTCATTCAATAATAACCTACCTGGTTTCAAAATACGGTGCAGAGAAACGAGAAAAATTGTACCCAAACGACATGCAATTAAGATCGATAGTTGATCAGAGAATGTTCTTCGACGCTACAGTCCTCTTTGGTTCGGCTAAACCCATTGCGCGGGGAATTCTGACACAAAATTCACCGGGACCTACTCCTCAGCAAATTGAAGATGTCAATGAAGCTTATGAATTGTTGGAAAAGTACTTGCAGAACACAAAATTCGTGGCCTGTGATCATTTGACTGTAGCTGATGTGTCATGTGTGGCTTCCGTCAGTTCTATGAATATTGTGGTACCTGTAGATACTAAATATAAGCACGTGAATGCATGGTGGGATAGTCTCAAGGCAGAAGAATGGTACAAGACGAAAAACCTGCCAGGATTGACAAAGTTTGATGCGATCTTGAAGTCGCTCATG
The DNA here is from genome assembly GCA_905220435.1 of Amphipyra tragopoginis. NCBI lineage: Eukaryota > Metazoa > Arthropoda > Insecta > Lepidoptera > Noctuidae > Amphipyra > Amphipyra tragopoginis. The sequence continues at coordinate 1,011,097 of HG992010.1, read as the reverse complement.
AAGAAAAATAGTGAGAGTGCTTAAATTTCGCAGACAATTTTTAGATATGTAAGTTAGTTACGTTTTGATTAAAATAAAATATATTTATAACCAGCCAAGATTTATTTTTTCAAGTTACAGTTCTACGACATGAGTTCAGCGCATCGGCAATTGCCGGGTTTCCGAATTTGTACGAATTATGCGACCATGTAATTTTGTGTTTTAATAATGTTTAAGGACTAAAAATAGAATAATTTCTGTATTTGTGCTGTCGTTTAAATATAAGATGTAGACGAGGGAAGTGTCCTACTACAGGTATTTCTTGCATAAAAGGATCTATTTATCTATCTAAAAGTATTTTGTATTTGTAAATACATAATAGACCTATTCGGAATTAAACCAAAGAAGACGAAGCCGGACTTATAATTATTGTATAGACATGCAAATAAAAAAGTAGACGGATCGCACAATTCGTAAAAATCCGGAAACACAAGGATTGCATAAGAATAACGTATGTCGTTATTAATGTACGTATATATTTTACGTTATTTCCAAACACAAATCTATTTTTATTACTGAACGCCTTCACGTTGTCAATAAATATTATAACTCAACTTTAGATTGTAGAGACATTAATTGATTACTGATAATATTAATAAAAATCAATGTGTTCGATTTTAAACTTGAAAGGCAGACGCCGTTTTCTTCCGGTAATAAAATTAGTGGACTAAACACTCCTTTCCATTGACCAAATATTTTTTACCATATTTTACAATAGTCTTGCACCCACCCGAGACGGTCCATGACTGTACTCCAATAGTGCAGCGGTGGATAGTCCCCGGTAGCAAAAACTCATCAGTAAATCGCAAGTCATTGTCAGTTACATCATTCTACACAATCACGATAGTGCTAATTTGATAATGACAATAATGAGTGAGTTTTAGTGATGTCTAATCATCTTTAGTGAAAAACTTATAAAGTCAAAAACAGTTATCAACAATATTTTGAAAGTTGAACTTTGAACTTCACTATTATTCCACTACTAGCGCCATAATTTCCCCAAGCAGGGAATAGAGGTACTAATAAGTAGTGCTACTAGCGCCATTTCGACCTCAAGTGGCAAATAGACGAACTGAAAGTGACACCATAAATAAAAAAATTGTACTACTACCGCCATTACGACCTCAAGTGGCAAGCAGAGGAACAAAAAGTGATACCACATAAAAAAAAATACATAAAGAGTTGGTAGTAAAATTGTTTGTTGTTGGACTAAAGAAAATTAATACCAAGTACACATCGTCGGCATTGTTGAACAACGACGGATCTTCATTTTGAGGGGGAAATGGCATCACCCAACGACAATGTCACCTATCGCAAGCCTTATAGGTCAAGCTCATTAACAAACTTGTCCAACATATCAAATAGTTGCGAGAAAGCCATATTAGATACCACAATGATGAGCATTCCAGATAGTTTTCATGATAACAGTTACATTATAGGTGATCTAAATGAACAAATAAAAAAACTAAAAATGCAATTATCGAGTGCACACAATGAAATTGAGAATCTAAACAGTGAAAACTTTCGTTTGAAATCGGACCTACAAAAAATTATCAAAACAACCAATACATACAAAAAGATATGCTCCACACCATGCAGAAAAACTATAACACCGACACAGAATAAAAAAACTCCAAACAAAAATAATGAACGCAGTTGGCGAAGTATTAATGAGACAATTATAAATGACCTGGAAATCAATTGTCAAGGAAACATGTCCATCATGCAGAACAAGGAGACACAAACGACTTTTTCGCCGAACAAACTGAAGAAAGTACCCAAGTTGTGTCTAAATGAAAATAATGAAGAGCCGGCAAACAATACGACAAAACCTACACAAAAAAACAAATTGTGTATTTTAACCAGCAGCACAACCAAGGGGTCCTTGTCTACAATTCAAGAAGTCTACTCAAATTACTCTCACTTCTGTCACTACATCAGGACTAACAGCAGCGCAGAAGGTCTTCTAAGCGACATTGAATTTAAACTAAAAGGTTTCACCCCAAACGACTACTGCATACTTTTTATCGGGGAAAATGATATAAAAGAAGAAAAAGACTACATAAACATAATAAACAAAATTAGAGCATCCCTGCAAAAAGTAAATCACACCAATGTAATTATCTGTGCAGCCACCTATGTTGCAGGTGCTCCAATATATAATTTTAAAGTAGAAATGTTTAACAATCTCCTGTATTTAGATTTACAAACTAATGAATATGCATACTTCTTTGATAGTAACCGCGATCTATCGACTGCGATGTTCTCCCACAGAACTGGGAAAATAAATAACTTCGGAATAAGAAACATACACGACCGAATTGTATGTAATATGCTATACGATTTAGATCGATCTGAACAGCCAGAAAAAAAAACAACAAATAATAAGCTTGAAGACAACGGCTTCAATAACCATGATCTTTTTCGTGTATAACCATATATTTATAATGCACCAAAATATCAATGGTCTAATAAGTAAGTCGGATCTATTAGGTGTACATCTAAGTGAACTATCTGAAGAAGGTAAGTCAATTGATGTCATTTGCATAACAGAACATAACATGAAAAAGGGTGATCATCAACACTTGCATATTGCTAATTATTCACTAGCAACATGCTTCGCTAGACATGATAGAAACGGGGGCTCATGCATTCTAATCAAGAACACACATAAATATGAAATCGTCAATGTAAAAAAATGGGCCATCCCTCATCAAATAGAATGTTGTGCGATACAACTTTCCTCCCACCCTATCATAATTATTTGTATTTATAGACCCCCAAATAATAACAAAAACAAAGTATCTACTTTTTTTGATAATTTAGATATGATCTTAAAAGAAATTTGTTTGAAACGTAATAACAGGATCATACTGTGTGGAGATTTTAATATAGATATTTGTAAAAATAGCAAAACCTCTGTCATTTTTCAAAATATACTACGCAGCTATAATCTGACTTTGGGTACTCGATCACCAACGCGCCTATGCAGTGGGACCTGTATTGACAACATTATTCATAATATCAGAGGCAGCAAGTGTGAGGTTAGAGAATTGGCTATATCTGACCATACAGCGCAACTACTAAAATGTCGTGTCAAGAAAACCTGCACATTATCTCACTGGTTCATACACAAACGCGACTATAGTGATGAAAACATCAAAAAATTTAGAGAATGCCTTCAAAGTTTAACGTTTCATGATGTATTTATCTGCTCCGATCCCAATAATGCATTTAATGAGTTCCACGACCTATATAAACTATTCTATGACTTATGCTTTCCAATTGATAGAATTAAAGTTTCGGTAAATAAAAGACCTAAGTGGATAACAACGGGAATGAAAAAATGCTCTCAACGGAAAAGAGCAATGCTATGGGAATATCGAAAGACACCCAACCAAGATAATAAAAGCAAACTTAAAACATACACTAATAGATTAAAACACATAATCAAGCAAACACAAAAAGCACAAAATGGTCATTTTATACATAATTCTGAAAACAAGAGCAAAGCTATGTGGAGTATAATTAATACACAGAAAGCAAATCACCTAAAAGAAGGAATAAACCAGTTAGTGATACACAATAAAGTTATAAACAGTCCAGAACAAATAGCGGAATCATTTAATGAATATTTTATAAACCAAATTCAATCTCAGAGTGACATTAACTACAATAATATGCTGACATTTAACACAAATTATAATTCAATATTTATGATACCCACGGTACCCGCTGACATTATTCAAATAATCGATTCTCTGAAAAATACTAATAGCGTTGGATATGACGATATAACCACTAAAGTGATTAAGGCCACATCATCCGTTATTGCTCCAATACTAAGTCACATTGTCAATAATTGTATTGAGAAAGGCATATTTCCCGATAAACTGAAAATCTCTGTTATCAAACCTATGTTTAAAAAAGGTGACAGGCAAGATCCTAGTAACTACAGACCTATTGCATTAATTCCAGTCTTTTCTAAAATATTTGAAAAAATATTACATAAAAGTATATATTCTTTCTTAGAAACCAACAAAATCTTAATCGGTGAACAATATGGTTTCAGGAAAAATAAAAGCATTAATTCCGCTATGTACGCGCTTGTTGAACACGTTCTCACAAATATCGACAATAGAACTCCTGTGGTTGCATTATTTATGGACATGACTAAGGCTTTTGACTATGTCAGCCATAAAATACTCCTAAACAAATTGGAAAAGTGTGGCATCAGAGGCAATATCCTTGAACTTATTAAATCATACCTTGCTAATCGAGAACAATTTGTATCCATTACGAAAATCTGCCCATATACCAAAACAGAAATTATATATACATCTGAATATCGCAAATGCTTATTTGGAGTACCACAGGGCGGTGTCCTTGCACCATTATTGTTCATAGTATATATTAATGACATGCCTGAAATTATTACTAATCCTATGATCTTATTCGCAGATGATAGCACAATATTATTTAAAAGTAAAAATGATGAGACATTCGAAAAAGAGATAAACGATAACCTAAATGACATAATAACCTGGCTAACCAAAAATAACCTAAAAATAAATTTAGAAAAAACAACCTACATTTCGTTTGAACAAAGAGCAAAAAATAAAAAACTAGATGTCCGATATGGTGACAAACCTATTCGGGACACTGATCACACTAAATTCTTAGGTATCTGGATTGATAAAAACCTGAATTGGAAAATACATATTGACAATGTTTGCAAAAAAATTTGCCAGTGTTCCTATGCCCTTTATAACTTAAGAAAAGTAGCAAACCAGGCAACACTGTTAACAGCGTACCACGGATATGTCTCATCAACATTACGCTACGGACTTATGTTTTGGGGGAACTCGCCAGATAGAGAAATGGCGTTCAAAGCACAAAAGAAATGCATAAGGGCAATATGTGGCATACAAAGCACAGATAGTTGTAAACCACATTTTCAAAACCTTCAGTTGCTTACACTTCCGTGTCTTTACATATATGAAATAGCTAGCTATGTTAAAGCAAATCTACATTTATATAACCACCTAAAGAACGAACGCCATAAAAATAAAATATGCATAACACAGCATAAAAAAGCTATTTTTAGTAAAAATATTTTAGGAATGGCACCCAAAATATACAATAAACTGCCTAAACATATCATAGAAATTAAGATTATAGATTTATTTAAAAAACGTTTACACGAATTTTTAGTTGCGAAATGTTATTATACAATTAATGATTATTTGAATGAAAGATGCTAAACCTGCTTCATCCGATTTATTTTGATTCTGTGTTTAATTTATATTATTATAATAAGGTTCTTACGCCATAATTGCGATATGACCTGTACTAATCATAATACTTAAATTGTTTTATTTAATTTCTTATCATTTTGACATTACATTTTATAAAATTGGTATTGACTAAGCATAAAGATTTATTATAAGCATTGTATTGCACCCTCTTGAATTTGTATGGTTCAACGCAAAACATAGACTCGCTATATTGTACTTGTACCTTTTCATTCATTACTGTTACTCTGATTGAGATAATTATGTTATTATGGTTGACATACTTTTATTCTCTCTATTCTTTTATTGTATTGTAGTTTCAATGATTTTAATCTATTTTATGTTTGTTATGTTTACTATTTGCATACCCATATGACGGTAAAATATGGAGAACTATTTTTTAAGAAAAACATCTATGTATCTTTTACCCATGTTTGCAAAGAAATAAATGATTTGATTTGATTTGATTTGATTTGATTTGATATGAGGCAGTAAAGGCAGCTTATAAAATGTTTTTAGGAGACTGTCCATGGTTTTTGAAAATATTTTGCTCAAAACGAATGAAAAAAAACTGTCAGCGATAAAAAGGGCAGTTCTATTTTAGAATATTCAATTAGCTGTTTAATTATTTAAAAACTCATACATATACCTCTATACACGGACGTCTTTATGCGTCCTAGCCAGATTTTCGTCGGACGTTTTACTCAAGGAAATATGTAAGCGAGCCTTAATGTATTTTTAGAATAATCTCGTATAGTAACTGATATTAATGCACAGTATTTTCAAAACAAAATCTTATCATAATGCCCATAAGAATCTACCAATACCCTTATCTATACACAATTACTATAGGATAATAATGCTATCAATATGCAAGTAATACGGCCCATGGCGCGTATTATCCGTAATCGCCTATCTTCAACACATTTCCCTGCGTTTGGCAACAATAGATGTTAATTGAGGAAAATAGTAACAATGGTAACGGTGTGGAAGCCATGCGTTGACAAAAAGTAACGTATATAGGGAGGGATGGCCATATTAGAGATGAAAGAAAAACTGGAGAAATGTTCATGATCGTAAGACCAATTTGCTTAGACAAAGCGGAACCTAGAAGAATGTTAACATAGTTTAAGAAATAACATTCATTATTTAGATTGCGTCAAAAAATTCGCCTCTTCATATATTTCCGTAGTAGTCCAATATTTAAGAGTTGCGCGTGCTGTTATACGCCGCTAATCTCCGAAGGGATAAGCAGAGGGGTTCTCAAAATATTATTAGCCGATTGTTATCTGGCCGAAAACCTTTCGCCACTTTTCATTTCGCCGAATAATCAAAGTCGCTAATTACGTTTTGAAACTTTTTGTTACGCCGACTAGTCTGCTGGCCACTGTTTCATTAGTCAACTGTATTATTGGCCACTTTACACTTATTAGATGGATCATTTTCCCATCATGCAAGCAAGAAAGCAAGCAAGCATGCAAGTGTTTCTGGGTTTGCTCCGCCAGAAGACTCGCTTTGTCGCCCCTTCGCTTCGCCCACACACTCGTCTAGCGCTACGCTCGGGAAGTCGCCGACTCGCTTCGCTCGCCACCTCACGCCACTCGCTGCGCTTCGGCCTCGTGCACTCGTTCCACTCAGGACCTCCTTCGCAAGCTTCTGGCTCCACGCTTTTAAATAACACTCTAGGGGTAGGACAAAATCTGACCACGTGTAGTCGGGGTGCGCTGAGTCGGATTAACATTACATTCCGCTGTGTGAAAATAATGTTGTGCGAAAACTTATTTGGCAAATTAAACAATAGCCAAATAATTATTCGACTAAAATAAAATTTCTGCATGATTTTTTGGCCAAATAATTATGGTGGCTACTAATAATCAATCATTCGGCGAAATCAAATTAGGATAAAAATTGCTTCGGCAAAGACTACGTCAGCGAATCGTCGGCGTAATGAAATTCGATATAAAACACTTCGGCAAAAACACGGGTACCCAAGCAGAGGTGTTCTCCTATAAAGAATTCTGAACACCCACACCTCTGGTATTAAGTCCCATGTAATAGGTAGCGAGCCTATTGCCATTTACGGGTCACAATTATAGTGAAAGAAAGAAAGAAAATACATATATTTAGAACAGACTAAAAGGTACACAAAACATAAAACAGAAACAAAAAAAAGAAATTAGTAGGAACGTGTGCCTCACGGTTGCGCCAAAAAGGCCCAGTTCAGCAAAAATGCCAGACAACTAGTGCCTGACGCTGGTTTTCAACTGGACCTGAGGTGTGAGGTGACGAATGTAAATCAGTTTTATAATACAATGTATGTATGCATAAATAAATATAAATAAATAAATAAATATTAGCCTGCAACTGTCCCACTACTGGGCAAAGGCCTCTTCTCATACAGAGAAGGAACGAGTATTGATCACCACGCTTGCTCACTGCGGGTTGGCGATTTCAGAACATTAAGTCCAGGTTTCCTCACGATGTTTTCCTTCACCGTATGTCAGTGGCGTCTTAGATTAACTAAGAAAGTACATATGACATTGAAAAAGTCACATTGGTACATGCCTGGGTTTGAACCCGCAACCCGGTGCTTAACAAGCGGGTCTGTAACCTCCGGGCCACCACGACAATTACAATTAATGTATGCATACTTATATAAAAGAATAGTGCTAGTTTCGCCTCTTACAGCTCGCTTGTCCAGCGACGAAGGGGAATGGTTTTCTTAGTCCGTACCCCACAGGCTAAAAGAGTTGACTAAAGGATTACAAATCTCGTATGATGAGGTAGTAGCATCAATTTAATATCAATAAAAATACCTAAGTATAAGGTACCGAACGTGGAACTTAAGATAGAAACACGCTTGTACGATACGACTACATACAGAAAGCAAAGAAACAGTTGTTTCTAAGGGGAATAATAATAATAAAATTTACTTCATTTCACCCTCTGGGAAAGGCGTTACCTCATCATGAGATTAACGTAAAACCGGAGGGAACATTAGACTAGCTTTCTACAACCCCATCATATAATAAAAAATGTATCATGAGGTCTACTGATAAGCTTACAAACCGCAGGGCAGCTTGTGGCGAGCTGTTGGTGAGTGGCGACACTGTGTGCCTTATTGCCTCAGAGAGTCGGTCAGGGCCTCGTCTCCAGTTTGGCTTTATTGGCTGGCTGGAGTGGAACCCCAAGAGTGCCCGCAGGACTCTCAACTCTGGCTTGCCTTTATCGGCCGTCCAGAGGGGGGCCGCCAGAGCTATATGCTCGGGGGTGGAAGTGTCTAAAGGCGTAATAGCGGGGAAACCCACTCCGGGTCTTTTAGACCCGCGACGGCGAAACCGGGGCCACACCTCTCTACACCTCTAGCCGCTCACACGTTTGTTGCCCCCTTCGCCTATGTACTGGCGGCTTTTCAGGGGGCCCAGCTAGTGAGCTGGCGAGTCACCGTCTGCCAACGCTTTTCAATTTTAAATGTTGAAAGGCAGACGCCGTTTTCTTCCGGCAATAGAAGTTATCTAGTCCACCTAACACCCCTTCCCATAGACCAGATATTTTTCACCATATTTTACAATAGTCTTGCACCCACCTGGGACGGTCCATGACTGTACTCCAATAGTGCAGCCGTGGATAGTCCCCGGTTGGTGCCCCACCCCATTTTAGATTAAAGCTCTCAAAGGGGCCTCTGCGCGTTGGACCTGTGTCCCCGTGTATGCCTTCCAAAGGACCGGACATCTTCCGCACGGAAGATGAGCCGTGATGTCCAAACAGATAAAATTTATTTCAGACCAAGTCCACATTTAAAAACATTTCGATTTTACATTAATACACAATACATAGGTACATAAAACGAAAAGACACACATACAGTCTGAGACCTTATTTTATATATTTAAAACCCGCACGGTGAGTGGTCATCCAGTGCCACATCATTGGACTGTCCATTCTGTCGGCCATGATAGCCACCAAGCTGTTAGAGCTACCGCGCACTCGCCGCATCAGGGATGCTATTCGTGTCCGCATAAGAGCGTAAAAATCAGGCACGCCATACTCCGCGAACATCCCTGATGCACTGCAAAAGCGCGGTAGTCCCAACATAACTCTGAAGGCGTTATTATATTTCTATGAACAAAGTTTACGGCAAGAATTGGTATCTATGAACAGAGATCTCTGTCACAGTGCTTCCTATGGACTGAGATGTCTACAAACAACTTTTTCTATCAACAAAGTTTTCGGCGAAACGTGCTGTCTAGGAATAGAGATTAGCTTTGCTTCCACGTTCTAAGGTACCTTGGTCTGCATTCCATCATCAGCATTGATAGCCTCGTTCTTGCTACTGCTGAGTAGAGGCAAGTAGACGACTTGTGCGTTAGCAACTACAATTTTATCGACATCGAAAATTAATTGACTTCCTCAAGTAACCTTGAAATCTCCGAAAACATGTTCGGTCACTGTTTTTCTTTAATGAATCACAAGGGGCAAAGGCCTATTATAAGAAAATTTATATAATCGGTGGTTTCTTAAACATCAGGAAGCAGAACGACTATGAAGCAACGCGTACCGTAAACCGAGGATCATCACATCACATCACACATCACATCTCATTTATTTTTGATTTTAGATGCTACTACAAAAATCTTTTATATAAACTGAATTAACATATATATATCAAAACAAATAGGCTAAATAAAAAAAATTAACAGTGCATAGTTTTCGAGACAAAAAGGAGAAATGTTCCTTATCAAACTTGGACCGTAGAGCGTCTACTTTGATGATCTCTGTTATATCATCGAGTTTCAAAGAAGCCCCAATGGCGATGTCTAAAACTCTTTTTTTTTTTTTTACATAATCTGGGGTGTAATTTAATATTTTTTATCTTCGCCATTTAACATCGCAGACACCTCTATACCGAATGGTTAAATAGGAAAACTGTCAATGTTGCCTACATAATTAAATTAAAAAGCATGAGTTCCATTTTCACAAAGTAACCTCGGTTTACCGGTACATTAGTACCAAATAAAAACGCAACTACGAAAAAGACTATAAATGCCTTAAGTAATAACTTCATTTAATTAATCTTACAGCTTACCCGCTAATAAGCGTAAACAACGCAGTACCCCGAATTTAGGCACCACCCTTATACCGTTCTACACGTATTTATAAAGGGAAAAGGGCCCAAAATGTAATGATATACGCAGTAGATTTATTCCGGCCGGTCCGTTTGTCAATGTTCACGGCGAAATTAATTACGGATCGGTCATGGGTTCGAATCCCGTGCCACGTATTTGAATGGTCATTTGGGATGGAAGTAATTAAGATAAAATATTGTTTTATTTGTAGGATTTGTATTGGAGAACGGTTACGATTTTGCGGGTAGTCGGGTTTTTGCGTCGTAAAAATTTTCAGGGCAATATTGTTGATTTTATTTACGAGTTATTGAATGAGGATTGACAAATTGATGGGGATAAAGAGATTAGAGTGCTATCAATTGCTTTTGCTGGACATTATGGTTTGATCAAATGGAAGGGTAGGGCGTTTCACAGTAATGTGGCCTAATTACAAAAATCTATTTTTAATTGATATGTACATCTCTCTTCAGTCACGGCTCCTCTTCCTTGCGGAAGATGTCCGGTCCTTTGGAAGGCATACGGGGGACACAGTTCCAACGCGCAGAGGCCCCTTTGAGAACTTTAATCTAAAATGGGATGGGGCACCAAGCGGGGACTATCCACGGCTGCACTATTGCCCCGTTATTACAAAAGATGGTATGGATATTATGAAAGGTTTAAAATATACCCATCACTTTCTTATGTCATATAAAAAAAAGAGACGGGGCTATTATAAAACCTAGGTTTTTCTTAGACCATCTTTAGTAATAAGGGGTTGGAGTATATGTACATTATTATTATTATGCCGTGCCTCGGAAAACACGTTAAGCCTTCGGTCCCAGGTGTGACACGAATACCTACAACATTCTTTACGGGTGGTCAGAAGCCCGAAAGTCTGGCAAACGGTCTTAGGATATGGGACTACCCAGTAAATGGGTTGCAGAGGTCTGATGGCAGTCATTCCCTTTAAAATACTGGTATTCAGCCGCATTTGACTAGACTGGAAGCTGATTCTAATATAGTTTCGAAAAGGGTAGGCAGAACGAACGATTATTATGTCATGTGTTGTACTTATCATGGCTTCCAAGAAGCTTATGTCCAACAGTGACCTTAGAATTGACAACATTACATATTTTTAATCTGCATGTATTATTACGTTAAATCTTTTTTTTTTTTTTTTTCTTTTAAAAAAACGTTGCCCCACACTAAGATTTCTCTTGTATCGTGGGTGCGTTTACAGACACAAATCTCACAAACAAACGCCCAGACCCGAAACAACCATCTGTAGGCCATACAAATTTTTGTTCCGTGTGGGAATCGAACCCACGACCCGTAGCGCAGCAGCCAATCGCTTAGCCACTGCACCAAACGTGTCGTCGAAATAAAAGTAAATCCAAATCCAGGACACCCTTATATTTCCGTTTTTCGAAACTATGTAATTTTCATTCATAATTTCAACTTTGCAATTCGGTGTATTCTAAAAAGCAGTAAGCACCAAATTACGTCATACATACGGTGGAATGGCGGTCTAACCTTTGTTTTACTGTGAGCCGTCAAAAAAACTGTTAGTTAGATGTCACTGTCATATAACACTTGTCTTGTCTAATTTCATAAGTGACATTAGCATGTCTTGTTTGACATTAAATGTTTTTATCTAAAACATTGGAATGCATAGGCAAAGGTAACTCTTCATTCCACCGTTTATGTGACGTCATCACATGTTTTTTGATTTTCATTTTGGTTTCTCAGTTAAACAGAAATAAAAAAATATCCTTGAACTCAGGATACGAAAATAAAGAAGCGGTATTTTTGCTTTAAGGTCGTGTCAATTTTGAAATATTGTCAATTGCGATAAGCTTAGTGGATATTTTGAAAATAGTGTAGCATAGTAGTAGTTAAAGTAACAAAATAAACTCACCTAAATTTCTACAAAAAAAGTCTACGGGAAGATACTGGCAATAAAAAAATTGACTTCAGTTTACCGAGTCAACAGAATTTTATTCTTCAAAAAATCCACAAAGCTATTGCTAAGAAGGCTACAACCCCTGACAGAAAAAAATGTCCCCAACCTAAAATAAAATGATTAAGTAACTTATTTTTGTTCATTCCCAAATAAAATTAACGCAAAGGCGGTCATAACAAGTTTTACAAAAAAATTAGTAATAAAAGTTGTAAAAACGCGGCGAACTCAATAAAAGGGATGTTTCTACCCCCGGTGTTGGCACCCACCGGGGCATTTTCAGAAACACAACCCCTAAAGGGAAAATCCTCGGGGAAAATCTAGTTGTCTATAAGTGGGGACACCACGATTACTTATTTGGGGGACAACATTTTTTATTATTTAGTTTTATTTGAGTTTTTTTCGTTGTGGTCTTTAGGTGCACAATCAGGTAAGCTGTGCTCAGTATTTTAAAATATGTGAATCGTGTGTTTTTCATAATTATTCAAAAAAATAAATTGAATGATAAATGATTTTTATTTCTGTCAATAAATCAGTCATAGACACTTTTACATAACAATAAGTAGGTGAATACAATTTCGATTGTTTCAAGATGAATAATAGTCGTATCCAGCATCCTCCGTAGTTGCAATATGACGTGTAAATACGTACTAAGGACCAAATTACTAGCTAATTCAATCTACTCTTGAAAAAATCTAGGGCGATGACACAAATGAAGTTGTCCCAAAATTTCTAACAACAGTTATGACACCCTACGTATAAGTAACAAATATATCGTCCCACCTTTCTTTGTTTTTCGCACAAACTCGGCCGTTGGCCTGAGTTATCGTCGTCTTACCTTCAAACCCCCCTCCCCTCTCCCCATCCATGTCCTATCCCCACGGGGGTCATTTGTCATGCCTGCAGTTATGGTATCCGTTATTGATTGTTATGATTTGAGGACGCTCCAGTGTATCATGTCGGTAAGTGGTCAAGGTTTTGCTTTCTTTGATAAATAAATGTGAGATTCAAAGTATGATGTACACATTAGTATTTAAGATTGTTAACAGTTTAATCAGGTGAGGTTATAGGGATTGCTCGACTAGTTTCAGTCCCAAACGGAGCTCACCATGAACTCAACACGCGGCGAGGTCGAGAAGTGAGTTCTATTCACGATGGGACTAGTCAGGCTATTCCGAAAAATGCACATGAGTAAGTAGTGTGTCACGAAATCATAATACAAACAGTACAGTTGTTGACAATGACAGTCTGGAGCATTAAAAACCGCAGAACATTTTAGATCGAGTTCTTTTGATATTTCTATTAATCTGAATCTAACACGTGTGGGGGACGGACTAAAATATAAAACTTCCTCACAGCACAGTGGGAATAGACGCATGTTAAGAGCCACTACGCACTGTTAACTGGTCGCCAGAGACTTGGTCGACGGCGACTGTGATTTTCTATAGTTTAAATAGGTGTTTACGCACTTGGTGACCGGTCGCCCTTGCGACTATGCTTATGTTTTAGTCGCCGAGAGACCAAGTCTCCGGCGACCAGTCGACAGTGCGTAATGACTCTATAAGATTAAAAAAAACAGCAGGCTAGGTAGTACTTCATAGTCTAGGATCTGTAAGACCCTAGCTACCACCCTCGCATTACAGTCCAGCGCCAAGCAGTTTACTGTGTTTCGTCGTTTGTATTCGAGAGCCAGAGGGGTATAGAGGAATTCCTCTATATCTTTCTATTACTTGGATTCGTGTGCTACATCTTAGATTCTATCTGCGTTTACCATCAGGTAGAACTAGGGTCAAAGTCGAACAAGAGAGAAAAAAAAAGGATTGCGCATTCGGTTGGTAAGGCGGCTGTTTTTTGCGTGTTATTTTTTGATGTGTCATAGTGAATAAGTAGTTATTTCGGTGTGACTTGTATCTGTAAACGTGGCTACAATTAAACACGACACAAGAGCAAATCTGTACGGCAATTGCGTAACGTAACCAACATCTATCATGTGTCAAAAACAATATTTATTGCGTGATACATAGTTGTGGAGAATTCGGATTGTTAATGCTTACGTTGCTATGGAAATTGTTGACCTGTTAAAATCATAGCCGTAGCCATGGTATAATAATATGCTACGCTAGGTATTCTCTTCCCGCAATGGCCTAAGACTACGTCACGAATTTCACGATCAGTGCTGCCATTGATTAACATCTCCAATACAATAACGGAGATTTTTAATTCATAATAAATATCAAATAAATTGCTAACTAGCCTTACTATTTTCTATTTCGTGTTATACATCTATTTTGTTAAAAAGTAAACTGTATAAAATTACTAGTTCAAAATTGCTTCTCTAAAGAAGCAAATATGTGAAAAAATACATCTTGTTCGGGTAATTTATTTATACATAGTGGAAGCTCTCCCAGCTGATGACCTAGTCTTAGGCCAATCACGTGACCCAGCTGTCACGGGAAGAGAATACCAGTGAAACATATTATTATGTCATGGCCGTAGCGATTATGAGTGTGTTGCGTAATTAGAATGGTGGTGCAAGTGGTTATGCTAAGATGACTTCGACATCATCATCATCATTCAGCTGAAAGACGTCCACTGCTGGACATAGGCCTCCCCCAAGAATCGTCACTCCATGTTGGGGGGTTTTGCCAAAATCGCCACGCTTAGCAGGCGGATTGGCGATCGCAGTATGGTTGTTAAAATACTCAGAGAACACTGCTGCCCATGCTCTAGTAAATCGCTTAGTCGCCTTTTACGACACCTATCGGAAGAGATGGGGTAGTGCTATTCTTTACGGTTAGCACCACACGGACAAGGTGACTATGAGGCAATACACATAGCAACAAAACTAAGCTATACCTTCCAAGTACCCAGCCTAAATGATTAACGGCACTTCCGCACTTCAGCAAACAAAACACAAATATGTTTGTCATACTTAGCTCCGGGGGGGGGGCGGCCCACAAATAATTACCTAATAAAGATTTCTGATACGCCACTGTTACAGGGAAAAGCTATTATCTGGTCGGAAGGAGAGGGGCAGTGGGGGGTGCTGTCAGCGCCAGGAGTTTTGATGAACGCACGTATTAATACGGCGAAGTACGACTGATTGTTCGGAAGGTTGTTGGTGCGATTTCTTGGTAGTTGGAGTAAATATTTTTGTGACTTGTTTGAGTGGGGTATTTACGGATTGCTTTGTCGCCAGAAATAGGTCTATTTATAGACAGTGACCAATACTGGTTATTTTTCTTCTGTTTGTTATAATTCGCTGATGCCTCGTGTACTGTTACATTAATATAAGGAGAGCTGCATCAATTGGGTACCCCCCTGCTGAGCTGCGTATTCAGGAACCTTTGTGGTACCCAGAACCGGGGTGATCTACACCACGCAATGCTTTATAATTTAACTTATCACGAAACCATTGCGTGGTACAGAGCTCCGGCAGTTCTGTATTGCACCATGGTTTTGAGGGAAAATCGTCAATTATCTTGTCGGAATTCATTGCACAGCACAGATTTTCCTAAAAATTGTTTTAACAAACCTGTAATATTTTTGAAGACCTATGCAACAACACCCCACACCATGGGGTAGACGAGAAAAAAAAACATCCCCACTATACAAGAGGTACCATTTAAAAAACTTTGTCAGCGAGATTAATATAGCTTTCTAGTACTAAGAGTCTCTGAGCTAAGCTGCGGACGGACAGATATGGACAGACATGGCGAAACTATATGGGCTTCTTGTTGACTACGGAACCCTAAAAAACAATTAGAGGCACATCTTTTATAAATCCTTTACAATGCTTCTGACATACTGACACTCATTTACAAACAAATCACAACTCGGACACACATTAATTGTTAATTTATTTAGTACGGCACTTACAATGACACTACATAACATTTGATTATAAAATTGTACGATGGACAAAATTTTAATAAAAATAAATTATACTGTAACACATCCATAGTCATTCGGAATTTAAAGAAAAACGTTGAATACGTAAGGTATCATTAATCATTCGTCATAGTGCGTCATTCTCATAAAAGTAATCACAAATATTTCAACCTAATTACACAAAAATGATTCTTTTGTACAGAAAAAAACACACAATTATTCTAAAGCCGGGTACGCACGAACGAACACGAACATCGCGAACACGAACATCGAACACGAATTACTTCGAAGGTTTTCTTCTTTTCTATCGTGTCGGCACGAGCTATACAAGAATAGCTCATGCCATGGTGAAAAGATTAGCCAGTCAGCAAGGATGGTAGCGAGGCTGACTGCCCAGGGTGCGCCGGACGTACTGAACTATCGTCACTCGTGGAGGCTCTTTTCATGCACCCCACGAAGGTGTTCGCCGAACACACTGTTCGGCAGTGTACGCACGTGCAAATAATGTTCATATTCCTGTTTGCTCGGGCGTACACAGCTGAACACGTTGATTGCATGTGCGTACAATGTACGCACGAACGAACACGACTATCGAACATGTTGTTTGAATGTGCGAACCATTCCCAAACAGTGTGTTCGGCGAACACGACGTTCATAGTACTTAATTTATGTTCGATGTTCGTGTTTGCTATGTTCGTGTTCGTTTGTGCGTACACGACTATAACAAACAGTGTGTTCGGCAAACATCTTCATATTGATTCGTATGTTCGTATTCGTTCATGCGTACACGGCTTACGGTAATCATTAGTTTAAAATCTTACAAGTTTCATTAAAATCAGTTCAACCAGGGCTTGGAATGTTCTGCCTAGCCTTTTCCCACCTATGGTGGGGTCAGCAGCTACCAGTCTACCCAGATGCGACTGAATACCAGTATTTTACACGAAGGAACTACCAATGCCATGTCATGCCACTGTTTTTCTATTTGGAGTGGCGTTAACAATACATAAACATGCGTGCTGGATGGTACTAGTGAAGTATATTTTAGAATCGAATGCTTGAAATTATCAATTCCAAAATGTACACAATTATGGCGGAATACTGATGTATAGTTTAGAACGCTCAATAGTCAAATGTGTATTCTGAAGTACCTATACGCGATTAGTTCGGGCGGCTGCGTTCTGGCCTTGTATACAATGGAAACACGCTGCGAATACAGCGACCGGAAGTGACTTGCTGTTATTCACTGAAAAAAAACATAGGTACCTACCGAAGAATTGAGAACTTTCTCCTTTTTTGTAGTCGGTTAACAATCATAGACAATCATACTTAAATAATGATCATAAACAGAAGGTTTGGAATGTATTGAAAAACATAACACATGTTGTGTCGTGTAGCTACTCATGTCATATTTAGATTTATTTTTTTGTCACTATAGCTTCGGTAGTGCGAGGCAATTTGAAACATATGCTCATAAACACTATAACTATTCATTAGAGCAATAAACTTTATAATAAAACTGGTAATCTCTGATCTGTACTAACTGCTGCTATTAAATTTATCACGTGCTCACTGACTACACAGTAAAAGGAGTTAAATTAGGCCGTTTACAGACCAACAGCTGTTAATACTTACTGATCTAAGTCAGTCTTTCTCAAAATGGGTGATAACGCCCCCTTTTGCGGCGGTAGAGGCCTACAGGGGGCGGTAAAAGTAATGATTGCAATTGCGATTTTTAAGATTTGGTAACCATGCGTGCCATCTGTTGGGACAGGTCCTCTCAAACTGCTCTGGAACTTTCCTCAAAAGGCCAGTCCAGGTATTGCACTGCATTGTCCTCACACAAATATTTGCTACAGAAAATATGTCTGGACTTTAAAAGAGACTTTGATCCCTGAGTTTGTTTCGGCCTTTCTTCTCAGAGGTAGTCAGGTAGGAAACGCCGACGTCATCTATCTTTAAAAAAAAACCGACATGCAAAAGTGATTTTTAAATATCCAATTTGCAGAATAAATGATTTAATTTCATTTCATAACGTTAAAAAATTTAGGGGGCGCTAGCAAATAGTTCGTTCTCAAAGTGGGCGGTAGACGAATTAAGTTTGAGAACCTCGGATCCAAGTTCTTATAATGTTATGGGCGCGTAATTTTCTTAGCTGAAACCGTCTTGTTAGTCGTAGAATAGAATATTAGTTTATTTGCATAGAATATAGATAGATAAAATATAGGTGTTAACAAAAAAAAATTGATCCTTGTATGTACAATCTACCTTAAATTTAGGCATGCAAACATTGGGGAGAATTTATATTTAATTATCAATATTGTGTGTCTACAATTTATCATTTAAAAAAACATCATAACATCACGCCTGTATTCCGCAAAGGGTTGTGCAGAGATGTATACAGCTGTTCCCTTCATTTATTTTCGCTTAGCTCGTCAAAATGTAGGGAACAGCTGTTTTTTTTTTCACGATTTCAAATTTGGTCCGATAGTAAAAGTTGTTCATAATGATGAATACAATGACCCCTTAAAAGGTTGTTGGTGTTTTTCAATTAACCCTGTATAATTAAGTATGCACATGCAGAAAGTGTGATTGAAATGTAACATGCAACCCAAACGGCTTGGACGCAGTCGATGAGTCAACATCTCATAAGGATGCACCGTGATGGAAACTAGTGTCGTATCAAAATGCAAATGTAGGCCTAGCACGAATATTGTGACGTATAGTAACGTAAACGTAACGTTAATGTGAGTGAATTTTTAATTGGGATAACTCGTTTCGAACATAATATTCAGTTAAATTGAAAACTGAATTCATTTTTTATCGATAAAATAAATTATTGTGCTTGTCGCATAAATTTAAACTAGAATGCTATAGGACAGTTGTATTTTCGATTAAAAAATCACTCACATTAACGTTACGTTTACGTTACTATACATCAAAATATTCGTGCTAGACTTACTGATTCCATGATTTATTTTAGTCCTCAGATAAAAGCTATTATCGATGGTAATATTGACCCTGCAGTTATTTTTGTCTAGCTCTCGTAACTAACACAAGTCCCTATGATTGATGCAGACTCACTTTCTTAGACCTGAGCGTATCTACATAATTATGTGTAGGTACTACAGGTTCACACCTTCATTTCGATACAATCAGATTTCCATAATTATTATACGCATAAGAAAATAATATTATTTATAACACCATAAACATATCAAAGATATCGACACGTCGTCGCGTCTTTACATTAATCTAAGATTTCTATTAATTTATTTATCATCAGAGGTCATTCGTGTTCGGTTGGCGCCATCAAAGTGCGGGTCTGTATGCAAATCCTATAAAGAATATTGTTATAAATATGTATAAGATTAATTTCTTAGTAATCTCGTGATCAATTGATGGAAAGATTAAAGATATTAATCAGTTATGAGGCAATTTATGCATAAGTAGTAATATGTACTTTTGAGTTTTTTAAAACGTGTTTACTTAAGTAGAAATTAGGTAATCAAATAACGAAAGATCTTACAACTCAACTCATAACTCATTTATTCAAAATATACTAGAATCACTTAGTTTTTTTTTGGGATGAAATTGAATGACCACCAAAAAAACAATCGTTACCCTAAACAGCCTCATCCAAAAAAAATATAATATGTACAAATAAATGAAACCTGTACCAAAATCTTTTGGGCTATTTAAGTCATGCCTGCACTACAAAAACTTTTCATAACCCAAAAAAGCCACGCGTGCACCAAATTTTAACTAGCAAAGTTTTGTGTCATTACTACCCAAATATATCACTACCTACGTTTGCCATAAAATGTATGCATATAACCAAGAATTTATACATTTATTCGTTAAGATTTTAAAAGGGGAATTATTAATCGGGCGAATAAATAATATATGGAAGACTGTTAATGAGATACTTTAATACTAAACCGAGCGGAATTAAAATATATTTGCGAAAAATTAACTTAACGGGCGATAATTAATGAATGATTAAAATTCGTAAAATGAGCGACTAGCAGTGGGAAACAGTTAATCTGAGTTAGCAACTAAAATTCCAAGTGTCCGAATTAAATACTAACTTCGGCGAAAAAAATACTGAGTGGGCGAAAATATACATTTCTTTACCCTCTTTTTAGGTTACTTTAAACCCTGCAGATAGAAATAGGAGCCCCGCCCAGCGGGGCTCCGTCGACGCTCCTTTGGAAACCCAAACAACCTTACAAACATACAACAATAATGTGAGTGAAATTTGTTCGCTTATGAATTATTATGCTAAGAAGCTCAGCCTTTAGTAAACATTTTACGGTAGTATCGGTAAACTTTTAGAACTTCATTTGTATTTTTTGGGTAAACAACGATTTTTGTATATTAATTTATTTTATTAGGATAAAATTGTGTAACATATTTGGATGAAATTTTTAAATAAAATGCGAGTACATATTTGGTGCATGCGTGGGCCTTTTTGGGTAGCTCAGCGATTATTCTGAAGATACTTGCCTTTTTTAGGTAGGCAGACTATACGTTTATTGGTGATAATTTCATATTAAAATGGGGATTAAATTCTGGTAAGTACTTACGATTTTTTGGGCGTTATATTTCATTATATCTGGTGATTGCTTAAACGTAAGCCTTTTTTTTTTTAACGTTAATGTTACAATAGACAGTCTCCATAAAAGACCGCCCTTCACCGCTTCCTAGTGTTTATGCTGTGCAGAAGAAACGGCGCAACAAACTCCTCAGCAACACAGTTCTGTCTATCGGTACCAGCAATTGGGGTTACTTTGATATCAAGGGGCGACATTGATAGTTACTAAAAATATTGCATTTGGTCATATGTCTCTGTAAAAATGGAACTTATGCATTTTAACTGAACTGTATAGGCAACATTGACAGTTTGCCTATTTTACCTTACGGTACAGAGGTGTCTGCGAAGTTAGATGGCGAAGATAAAAAATACTAAATCACACCCCTGATTATGTACAAAATTCAAGTCCTAATTGGGGCTATTTTGACACTGAATGATAAAACAGGGATTAAGAAAGCAAACGCTTACGGTCCGATTTTGATAAGGAAATTTCTCCTTTTTTTATCGAAAACTATGCTCTGTAGTTTTTTTATCTAGTCTAGGTATGTGATTTTATATATCTCAGTTAATTCAGTCTATATGAAATATTTTTGATATAGCAACAAAATAGCAATTTATAACGCATACTTTTGCATTGTAGCGATTTAGACAAAGAGTGGGACGTATCTTCCTGCATTGAACTATCTGCACTATGCTAACATTTATACTGTTGCGAATGTTTAAATATAATTCAAACGATTAATTACTGTGGTTGATTCATCTAATCCAATAAGCATATTTATTTTATTAGCCAAAGTGCGTTTACCCGGTTCTCGTGTATCCAGCCTATAGCCCACAGCATTGAATGTCGACACAAGCAATATGGCACCACGGTATAAAGGGCTCACTGTGATCAAACTGCCACAGTGCAACTAGCTACAATATGGTACCACAGACTAACTTACTATCCAAGCACGTGGCACCGTGTTCTAACCTATGTGACTTTAGTACCAAGAACTAATACTTAGCCAATGAGGTTGTATAATACCCTATATGACTGTAGTACCAAGAACTAGTACTTAGCACTAAAGTCGCATTGATTGTACAAGTACAATCTATGCGACTTAGCTAAGCTAGCTTAGCTAAGCTATTGAGCTTTGTATCATTGCAGTAGTGTACAGCATGACTGGTTGGCTATTCTAAATCCGACAACCATGTATTCTGCTCATCACTCTCTACAGCTTTTACTATGGAATAAACTCTGAATTCTTGGAAAAGAAATCTGCTGTTCCAAACAAAACAAAATAATGAATGTTGTTTAACAAAATGTATGGAATATCTGGTTTTTTCTTCACGAATTCCGAGTTTGTTCCTTAGTCCCCCAGTCCCAGTCATGCTGTAGAGAGAGGTACCTAAGATAGCCAAAATTGTATCAGTACCTAGAGCAGAGCTGTCCCCGTTCTCAATTCAAGTAACAAAATTGTGTTACCAAACTGCAAACGAACCACAATCGTCAATCAGTTTTTGTTTATGAAAACGGTCAAAATGTTTGCTTTAGTTTTTGTTGTCAAACTGTTTAACAGTTTTTATAAACGCAAACTGTCTAAATGAACGGTTCAGCTTCGGTTCGGTTGCAATTTATTAACGTTTCTGTTAGTTGAGGTGGGCCTCAAGCCGGTGACGTTTACGAGACAATACAAATTATATACGACATGGACAAGGCCGGAAAAACTATACCGATCAGTCTTGAATTAAAGGTGCAGGTAGGACTGCCTCGTTAGTCTTGTGGTTGCAAGCGCGACTGCTGAGCGTGAGGTCCTGGGTTCGATCCCCAGGTCGGGCAAAGTGTTATTGGGTTTTTCCGTGCGAAATTTCTCAGTAGCAGCCCGAAGTCTGGATTTGTGGCCAGTTGATGGCAAGAGATTCGCCCTCTATTACATGAGACTTAAACATAACGGCGAAATGAGGGTGTACTATACACCTCTGCCCAACCCTTCGAGGATTACAGGCGTGATATTATATCTACAACATTAAAGAGTAATAATCGCTACGCGGGCCATAAAATTATGAGTAGCGAGCCGTGGTTTAGACAACCCCAGAGTAGAGTTTTTTTTATTCTTTATCAATATGACAGTATAAAAAGCTCGTCCATATGTCAATTTTTACGATTCCCTCCTTCGCATGAGATCCCATGGTTTAACTACCCTTCACAGATCCGACACAGTCAAGTTTAACAAAACTTAATAATAGTAAACAAAATGGCAATTACTTCAGTTACTAATATACTACTAACATAAAATGGAAACATGATTTAGAGTTGTGTCATTGAGATAATAGAAGGCCATCCCACTTTAGAACCAGAAAATAAAACGACCGAATCTCCTATATCGATATCCATTGCCGACGTACAATCTGTTGGATAGCTGTTACGAAATGCTTAGCAAGCGGTGGATGGTAAAATGGGGGTTAAGGTAATTGGATGGAATGGGTGGGTGAGGATCTATTACGGCGCCAGATGGCGGCCAATCGACCGTCGATGTGCCACTGAAGCTGCGTTTGCGCAACTGTAATTTGTAAGGAGATTCTATAGAGTTGATAGTACCACCTTGTTCAATAAAAATATCTTTGGAATAATGGGACCATTTAGTTAAGTAACTTGTGTAAGTAAGTGCTTTCTAGGATTAAATATTGTAAAAAAATCTGTCTATTGTATTTTTATTTTGTTATTCTTCTTCATCCTAGCTTTTTGTCGTTTTTTTTTTAATATTTCCTTTACTGATAATGTAGTGCCGACGTAACAACCATACTGCGATCGCCAACCCGCCTGCCAAACGTGGCGATTACAGCAAACCCCCCCCCCCCCCCCCCTTTTGGGGGCGGCCTATGTCCAGCAATAGACGTCTTTCGGCTAAATGATGATAGTGCCGCCTTGTTATTAGGGTTCCGTACCCAAAGGGTAAAACGGGACCCTATTACTAAGGCTCCGCTGTCCGTCTGTCTGTCCGTCTGTCACCAGGCTGTATCTCATGAACCGTGATAGTTAGACAGTTGAAATTTTCACAGATAATGTATTTCTATTGCCGCTATAACAACAAATACTAAAAAATAGAAAAAAAAATATATTTAAGGGGGCTCCCATGCAACAAACGTGACTTTTTTACTCGTTTTTGCTCGATAGTGATAACGGCAACAGATAGACGCTTGAAATATTCACAGAATGTTTTATATTCACTCTAAAAATAAATAATTAATAAAAATTAAAAAGGGGGGCTCCCATACAACAGACATGATTTTTTTGCCGTTTTTATAGATTATGGTACGGAACCCTTCGTGCGCGAGTCCGACTCGCACTTGGCCGGTTTTTTATTTCAGTAATAACCAGTTTAGCTGCGAACTTTGAGACCTTGCATTTACCCTTAATCATCACAAACATTACCAAGATTCGAATAGTTGCTAAAACTGGCCAAAGACATTTGAAAGTGACCGAAAATACACAACCCAAAAACTAAGAATACACAACAACATACCTATACTTACCCTAACTTATGTTACTTTAATCTCACTTCGCATTATCATCTCTAGAGCAGATGTTACCGCCCGGCCATAGCCCAAAGCGTGACATTTAACACAACGAGTGTCTCAACTAAAACTTTAATAGCTAGTAACGTACTAACCTCTCCTGTCGCTAGGGCTGTCACTAACTAATTTTAAGAAAATGTTTTAAGTTGCAGTAAACAGTTGACGGCTTTTTTCTAGTCAAATGAAATATAACTCGTGCTGACACGAAATTTGAAGTTTTACTCTGTGTATTAGAGTTGATGATACAACATTTTTGAATAAGAATATTTTTGAAATAACGGGAGCATTTAAGTATGTAACTTTGTATAAGTAAGTGCTTAAGTACGGAGCTGGGATTTTTTTACTATGAAATACCCGAAATATAAAAATGTATGCCTTTACAAAAATTCAAAGTCTCTTAACGGGTTATTGCTTGAGAAATGCTACTATACAATAGATGAGTTTCTAATTAATGACAAAATCACTATAATTTATACGTCCGTAATTTTTCCGTTTACTAATTATACTTTCTACTTATCCATGTGTTTGTAATATAAAAAGTATAATTAATGTTTATACAGCCAATTCTTTCTTGTAATAAAACTTTTCTTTTTTTATTGTTTCTTATTTTTATATTGTTACTATACCTACCACCACTACCATTTGTATGTCATTAATGGGAAAACATAGTGTACTACTATCCTAACTATTTAAGATCTTAAATGTAAATAGGTACCTATATTTAACAAATAAATGATTCTATTCTATTCTTATATTCATGTAAGAGGCACAAAGAGGTACCGTAGTTGCAAACTTAAAATGTATTTGTATTTTAAATAAAACTTGGTTCGTATAAGATAGGTGCTACATGGACCCAAAGCCGTCCTTTGGGACGTCCTTCATTATAATATTGATGTAAAATACGCTTTAAAAAAAGTTTATTCAAATTTTGAAATCCACTCTGAGACCCACATCAGTTCTTCGTTAATGCTTCGTTAAACCTGACATGTACTGTAGATGGATTCTAGTAATGTCGTCTGGCCTAGAATCAGCTGTCTGGAATTAAATCCCGAGGGAAACAACTTCAAAAGTACAACGAAATAATATTACTTAGTTGAATTTCAAATTCAGTACTCCAAACGCAATCTGACTTAGTTTAAACCACAAGAGTATATACGCAATACGCATGCCAGTTCAGATAACAATATGAACTAAGACCCTTGTTAATTTGAAGTGGACGCGGAACTAAGGATTACCATGGCACTCAACCATGTTCTGTTAGCTAGAACTAGAAGCTGTAAAGACCACAATTCCCCTAGCGAGACCACATCGCGCGAGTTCAATATTATACACTGCTAATTCTGATTTCAAATTGCACGGCTCATATCCGTATGAAGAGGGCTTCTCTTGTAGCTCCCTAATTGGTTACATAATCATTGCTTCCGCTTAGATTTAGTATAGTTTTTACCCGACTACGGCTAAGCAAAAAGGAGGGTATGTATGTATGTTCATCTGTTCTCTCATAACTTCTAAACTACTTATCATAATTTGACAAATGAGGTACCGTTAGAAGCGTGTTGATTGTCCGCTGGTTATAAGCTATGTGGCGTTATATTAAATTGAACATGGCGCCTTATAGCTTACGATCGCTTACTTACTACTGTTAGAATGTATTGTTTTGTTAATGTAGGTGGCATACGACCATGGACCACGGCTTTCTCTTGAAAATCACTATGAATATGTACTTAAATACATTAAAATATATTACGTGTAAGTTGTTTATTTAATAGATGATAAATATTGAATAGTTTGCATGTAACAATTTCAGGTGATAATATTTTTTCTTGTTTCATATTTGAAACAAGAAAATATTATCAGGTTTTATTCTAACGTATAAAGCTTCCTGATGAATAACGTTATTACCTATACTTTTCTGTATTTCGTGGTGGCCCAGAGGTTACAAACCCGCTTGTTAAGCACCGGGTTGCGATTTCAAACCCAGACATGTACTAACGTGACTTTTCAATGTCATAAGTACTTTCTTAGTTAATCTAAGACGCCAGTGAGAAACGTTGAAGAAAAGCATCGTGAGGAAACCTGGACTTAATGGTCTGAAATCGACAACCCGCAGTGAACAAGCGTGGTGATCAATGCTCGTTCGTTCGAACGTATGAAGTTAGCTGATTAGCTGCGCAGTAGACAATTTCGTTTCTCAAAGATTCATCGCAGCCAAACAACTAACTTCAGACTCGCCAAGATACGTCGGCCGTATTGTAATGTTAGTATTATTTTTTCTACTGTTCTTTCCTCAAACAAATGTCTCCCATTCATTAAAAATGCGTTTACACTGTTTACAGTTAGATGGTAGATGCAAAACTTGTAAAAAAGATTTTGTAATTTAAAAAGTAAACACACAAGTGCTAAAAAGTTTGTAGGTAACAAATAATCTTTTAAACATAATTATGTAATTACTCTACTCGTATCATAAGACCAGGCGACAAGGACCAAAAAAATAAATAAACAAAAACGTTTTTATAATAACAACGAATGCAGCTTTTGTTTTCGTTACTATCGCGTGTCCATATCTAATTATGGACTCTCATGTCAATAGTGCAAGCGTGGCAGCCCTGCGGTGCCATCAATCATAATAACTAATGTGCACCAGGGTTTAGTTCAGACAAGAGGTTACAGTTTGCACACCATTCATTATGGTGTTAATGATGTAATGCTTAAAATTGGATGGGTAATTGATGCAGTGCAAGTAATGCTAGGCCTGTAATTAGATGGGTGCTCAACCAGTAGTTAAGAGAGCTATAATAGTTTACACCTTTTTTCTGAGTAAAATTGAGTGAGTGGTATTTTATTCTTGCTAACTAGCGCACGTTTAAAAATATATTGCAAAGTAAAGTTCATCTTTAAAGTAGAAAAAAATTCAAGTCTGTCTTGTAAAAAAAAGCAGTATCAAACGTGTTTTACAATTATTTTTTACTTACTTGTTGTCAAATACTAGGTTAGTCGGAAAGGGGGTACCTACTAATCTTCGGACCACTTAAAGTATCACTAATAACGGTTTTAAAGCAAGTATTAAAATTTCAATTTTATTTCCATGTTAAATCATTTTTATTTTCGTTATTCCAAAAATTCTTCGTCCCTACTTTAGTTACGAATTCAGAAAATGGAGCTTCTAATCCGTGAGCCCAAATATGACCTAAAACGTAAACACAGCTGATCATAGCTGAGGATAGATAGAAATTAGCATATTTTTTTGGAATTTTTGAACAGCTATTTCTCTTATTGAATTTTGGGGAAAGTTGTAGAACAAAAGTTACTCATTAGTATGGTTACTTTAACATTCTTTCGGATTAGTACCCCCTTTCTGACTAACCTTGTAGATACATTTATCATACTACACAAATGCAAGAAAGTAAGCAAACTTGGCAAACAAAAAAAATTACAAGCAATATTTTATAACACTGCCAATTTGCCAACTATTGACATTAAGAAATATTTTAGACTATAACTGTTACATGTATTGACACCCTCTAATGGGTTATGCCCAAAATATGTCCATCATTTTGGAACACTGTCCAATTAAAAACAAAAATCCAACACACCTCATTATGTCATTCCACACGATTAATAAATGACTGCGTAACAACTACACTTAATACTTGTCTCAAATCTTAAAACTGTTGCTTTGTCACCCCCATACATCAAAAGGACCAAGTTTATCAACCTTCAAACATACAAAAATACACCTTATGCCTACGTAATAAGGGGTAAGTGAAGTGTAAAAAAAATTTGGTCCTTCGATACCCAAATGTTAAACTTCAAATAGGAATTAGGAACAGTCGTGACGTAACATATTGTCTGGAGTCACGGTCTCGTGTCATTTGTAGTGAAATAAATGTATTTATAGGTATCTACGCAGTTTAGGAGTTGTGTGTGATTATGTGTTCGGTGATAGATGGCGCTGTAAGGCAACTAAAGGTGGAGGAATTAGTGCGGAACCTAACACATCACAAGCGGTGTTTTACTGGTCCTAAATAGTAGGTATTATAAATGATTCGTGTTTCTTTATGTGGCTGTTGAAAGAGGTGACAAAGAGAATTCTTTTATGAGATTTTAGAACAGTTCTTATTATAGTTTTATTGGTCCTTAATAGTATTATAAATGTTCACGTTTCTTTCTGTGCGGAAGAGGTGATAATATAGCTGATTTCTTAATGCAATGGTTGAAGAAAGCAATTGCTCAGCAAAGGACGTTGCTAGCTAGTATGTATCAAAATTGGCAATTTGCAACACGAAATACATACAATATCGTCATATCTACGGCAAACTTTCGTATCTACAAAAGATGCATTTTTACAGGGGAGCGTTAAGAAGACTACTTTTTTTTTTGTGATTTCGGTATTGTGCGGTACATTTGGTTTCCAAAATATTATAACCTTTCTAAGCTTGTATATCTCTGTTGATTGTATCTATACTCTTCCCACTCTCAGAAAAGATCTGACAGCTCTTTCATTTCGTAAATTGTAGCCCTAAGGAGACTGCTATCAAAAAAACGTAAACGAAATCATCAAAAGCCGTAAAACAGCTATATTATCCATGTTTTGTTTTCTAAAAATATTTGATATTAGCTTTTGCCCGCGGCTTCGGTCGCGTTAATTCAGAATTTGACTATCACCACACTACTAAAGTTTCTATAATAATATTATTTAATCATGATTCGAAAGACACGTGGCGCCATCTATTAACGTTATTGTTGTTTTCCTCGGGAACAGTACTTTTTTTCGGGATGACAGCTAACCTATCTCCGTTTCTGTAAACCTAACAACGTATATACAAAATTTCAGGATGATCGGTTCAGTGGTTTAGGCGTGAAAAGGTAACAAACAAACTTACTTTCGCATTTATAATATTAGTTAGGATGCTTTGTATGGTAACGTTTTGTAGAGAAACGTCAAGAATCAACTTACGGTGAAAAGGGTTTAGCTGTGTTCAACATTTTACAAGGATCAGAAATAAACGCAGTAACGTTACTTTACCTCATAAGTAAGTTTGCCGTAGATGTGACAATATACTCACACCTATAATCCCCGACGGGGTAAGCAGAGCTATTTTCCTATTACAGGAGTCCATACATCCACGTTTCGTCTCTTGTATTAAGTCTGGTGGTAAGTAACGAGCCTGTCATTTTTTGGGTACAATTTTGGTGTCAGGATAATAATAATAATGTTTATTTACCACCAATCATACATAGATACAAGAAAAGAAAAACCATATACATAACTGTGGAGCTTGACTCTAGAGGACATAAATCTATGCGCAGCCAATGTAAACCCTGCCTCTTACACTAGGAAAACCTGTATTATAAGAGACAGTGATTCGGCCATTAATAGAAGAGGATCCTCGTCTATTACGATTAGCTTGGCCAGCGAGACGATCATCAAATATTAGATACTAATACAGCATGACTGGGTAAGACTTTACACACGAAAACTATGAACTTTGCTCATGATTCTATACAACCTTTATTATGGGACAAATTGGGTATCGTGAAAAAAAAGTCTGCTGTTCCATACAAAATAATCAATGTTGCTGAAAAAAATTTATGGAACAGCTGTTATTTTTTTTCATAAGTTCAAATTTTGTTCCATAGTAAAAGTTTACAGAATGATGACCAGGTGTCATGGTTTTCAGATGTAAAACGACTAACCAGTCATGCTGTATACACATAGACACTTTTTTATGAATGGAAAATCATCAAATGGCTTCTTCCGCTCTGGGCGGAGCGGAAGGGAGTGTCAGACTCTTACTGCCTAAAACCTATCCGTGTTCCTCCTAATGCCCTTTGCGTTCCAGGGCCGCGGTAACTCTTTTGAACAAATTCCGCAACCCTGGAAGTCACATATACACCTAAAACCCCAAGAGGATTGCTGACGCGTTGCCAACCCTAGAGACAGTTGAAAAGGATGGAAGTTCATGGTTTCCGGATGAAAAGTGCCAGCAGTCATGCTGTAATGCTTAAGCGTGCCCGAGCGATGCTGTTAACTTCGTTTTTTTTTTTATTACTTGACTTGGTCGCTCTTGACCCTAGTCGCACCTGATGATAGGCGCAGACAGGGTCTAAGGTGGAGCACACGAATCCAAGCAACAGAGATATAGAGCGATTCCCCTATACCCCTCTGGCTCTCACATACACACGACGGAACACAGTAAACTGCTTGGCGCCAGACTTTAATGTTCAGGTGGTAGCTAGCCAGGCGGACCGTATAGATCCTACCACCAAGCGTGCTGGGTTTTGTTGAGTCTTACAACAAGCGTCTATTCCCAGCGTGCGGTGAGGAAGTTTTTTATTCTAGCCCGTTCACACACGACATAACCAAAACACACGTAAAGTTTAACTAGCTAACATAACCACAACAAAACATCTATCCTCTCCATGCTGAAACGCAAAACTTCCAAACTCAGTACATCACGTATTGACAAACACTTCCATACAGTAATATATTACTCGTTTGTTGTTTAAACAAATAATTCTAATAAAGCCGAGTCGTTAACGAGCAAACTTCTGTCTGAAAACGGCTTAATTTATTGGCTGATCAAAAGAAATTGTCCTGCTGCACCTACTGATCTAATTTCAACCTAATATGGTTCGAAATAGGGTTGGATTTTGGTTGGGTTGTAACAAAATTAAAATGAAAACGAAATATGCTAACTAATGGCTCAGTCGGTGAAATAAAGTGCGAACAATAAATAAGCCATTGTAAAATATTAGGGATTTAGTATTTGTGATGTCAGGTGGGTTCTGTACTCATATCATGAGCATGATCAGTCTATTACTGACCCACAGCTGGGCACAGACCTCTCCTCAGAATAAGAAAGGTTAATGCCTTAGTGCACCCCGCTGGCCTGATTGGCAGACTACACGCACCATCGAGAACTTTTTAGAACCCTCTCAGATGGACGAATTTCCTCACGATGTTTTTGCAAGTAATAATCAAATTCTGATCGGCACATGATTTCGAAAAGTTAGAGGTGCGGGCCGGATACGAATTCCAACCCTTCTGCATGGAAGGTAAGCGCTCAATCGCTAGGATTTCGCTATCTTAATGGGTGTTAAAAAAAGATTTCAAGTGTGTCTTCTTCATCCTAGCAATTTTCCTGCGATTTGTTGTCTAACTATTCAATTAAGGATCTACTTCTCCTGCCGTCGTCATATTTTACCACTAGCTTTCACCCGCAGCTTCGCTTGCGTGAAATTTTGAACCCGTTAAGTGACGATTTTCCATACAAACTTTCATCCCCTATTTGACACCCTTAGAGGTTGAATTTCGAAAAATCCCTTCTTAGTGGATGCTTACGTTACAAAAGAAACCTACTGTCAAAATTTCAACTTTCTAACCCCAGCGGTTTAGGCTGTGCGTTGATAGATCAGTCAGTCAGCTTCTCCTTTTATATGTATAGATAGTAATAGTAGTAGTAGATGGAAGCTACTGCTCAATTTTTAAATTCCTATTCCTCTTTCGAAACACAAGGAAAACCTGGTCCTGAATTAAAAACTTTTTTTTTTGTATACTTTATAGAATTAGCAACCTATTTTCGGAATAAAAATACCATAAAATCACGCCTATATTCTCCAAAGGGTAGGGCAGAGGTGTATAGTACAGCGTCTTCTTTTTATACTTCCTTTAAAATAATACCCAATTGTTGTACATTTTTAATAGTAGTTAAATATTTTGTCTATTTTGTTAGCTGGCCCTCTGATTTAAGCTTTACAAAAAAAACAACAGATGTTAAACCGGCGCCATATAGGTCATGTTATGCTTTCATCCTTCCAACAGTATTATAAACCGCTAGCTTCAATGGTGTAGAACCATACAGCTATAAAGGTAAATGACTCACATGACCCGATTCTTCTATAGAAAATAGAACCCCTTACTCAACTCCGAAAAGATTCGGATGATGTCACTGTGGCTGGTCGAAATTATCCTTGTAATATATTACAGGAATAGTTTATATTTCCTTTGTGACCGTTATAGTTGTGTGAAGACGTGTGTCATGTTTAAATCTGATCGTAAATGCTTCTAGTAGTTTTTAAAGCGCGGATATAAGACGTAATGATGGAAGGGGACGCCCTAGAAGGACACACCCTGACCTTATTAGTGACATCTTTAAAAAACGGCTCAAATGCATGTTAGATTCGCGCACCGAGGATTTCGGATCAAGAATTTTTCAACAAAAGTTTTGCTAGTACTTACTAACTTCTTTACTATAGGTTGACAAACAGGCCCTTGGTCCACGGTCGCGATCCACCGAGCTTCCCCGTCATAGAGCCGGTCGTCTCTTCAGACTCCCGCAGTCACACCGATACTTCAACCTTCATCAAGCAGTCTCCCTCCCAATCCCCGCAACGCCCTAAGCCGAGGTCCGAGTACCACTCAGGGTCGCTCTTAGCACAGTAGACATATTATATGTCTACTGTGCTCTTAGTGCTGTTGTTGCTAGTAGTCATGATGTTAGTGTAGTATGAGTAGTTAGCTTAGATTAAGTATTTTACTTTCCCGCCATTGGCTGGATACTCATCAGGTCTTGCCAATAACTGCTCGGTTACATAGAAACGGTCCAGAAGGACTATCTACAAGAAGACTAATAGAAAAAAAAAACTTATTCCACCTGACTGTTTACATTTACGACTCTAAGGCAGCATCCTACGTGAGCGATCTAGAAGCGACGCGAAAATAACAAACAGTCGATACCTATTGACGTGGCCTACGTGACCAAACGCACATGGAGTGCGGTGCGGTGCGGCGCGAAGCGAAGCAAACGCGATCAGTTGGCTTGATATTTTCGCGCGAACTGGTTGCGGTACCGTACAATGCTACTGAAAGGCGGTGGCGCGCGGGGGGCGGTTCGCGAGCTCGTAGGACAAAGCCGCCGCTTCGCACCGCATCGCATTGAATTCGCGTGTCACCGAATCGGATTGCTTCGCAATTCGTGTTCGCTTTGAACCGCCTACGTAAAACGCCGCGTAAGAGTGTGACGGTGGTAGTAGTGGCGACTAGCGGGGTGCGCCAATAAAAGGGCCGGCACGCTGCACTTCGTCTCGCGCCTAAGCAGCCGCTAGTTAAGTACTACACCTACACCTGAAAACCCTGGACTTCTCGTATCGTCGTCGAACCACGCCTTTAAACTAATCTTGTAATAATTGTAAAATAAATATTGTATGGTTATAAGTGTTTTCATTATTCTTATGTAAGTACACTCCTGCTAAACTGCTTCCGCTTCTTGCTAGATTTTCTGATTTTATGTGCACATGCTCGTTAAAGGTTGACTCCTCAAGCCACCCTTAACCCGCTAAAGCGTAATAAGAGGATAGCTATTGCGAGGCCAACCCTAGCAACAAAATTAAAAAGTCTCCTGTGACTATAATTTCACTAGCATCCTTTCAAGCCAAAACACGGCATCACATTTTTCCTCGACTCCAAGATCAGGAAGACAAACAAATCAGCCAAATAACTTCCTTATTCCTTCCTACAAATGAATCACAGAATGTTCTCATTAAAAATCCGAAGACGTTGGATGGAGGCTTCAGCAAATTAGCATCCCTCCCATTTTACTGGCCACGGCAATTGGCACGAATTGGCATAATTTACATATAATCAGCTGTCAGGGCCAACCGTGTACCCCAAAGGGAATCTATTATTTGAAGTCCATCAGTAAAGCGCTTATGAATAATTTCTATACAAATTTTCTCATTCAACGTCTGTAATGGGAATGGTTCGGCCTATTTCTTTAAGCTACTTAAGACGGTCCATTTTGGGTCGGTGAATAAAATATGGTTTAGTGTTTGTTGTTCCGTTTATTTCTGAATTTGTCTGTATTGAATCTTAATCGAAATGGAAGCACTTTTACTTTGATAGCCTTCTTAATTTGCCTGTTGATTTCTTAAATCTCTGTAAAGTAGGTAGGTGCTACAAAACCCAGTTAAGCGCAGTTCAGACAGTGCTATAATATATAGCATATAGCAAATATTATAGAGCACAAGGATATCGTTCAGCATACATTTTATATCGACATGTTCAAACAACGCTATGCTATACAGTATTGGCTTGCTATACGCGAAAAACTTGAGCAACTCTCAGAGCTCTATCGTACGATACTCCGGTACCCGCCCCACCTCAGTTCTACGTCCGTCCATTGCCCGGCGGATCGGCGTCAAATAACTTGCTATACATAGTAGACCGGCTTGCGATACAGCGTATAGTGTGAACGTCATTCTATACATATAGTTATAGCTTATGACGCAATATGCTTTACGAGCAAAATAGTATAGCGTAGTCTGAATTGCGCTTTAGACCTCTGGTAAAATTAAAAGTAGATAGGTGCAATAAAGCCCATAAACTCATACTATCAAAATATCCTGTCGATTCTTATCAAGAAAAACAACCAGTCTACCTATATTTATAACTATTTCTTTTTTTCTTTTTAAAACGAATTTTATCGGTTAGTCCCCCTATGCTCTAGTCCCTCTATGCTCGACTCGTGAAATACCTACTAAAAAGTTTCGCTATGCACGAAATCACATTCGTGGGCAATGATGAAGAAAACTGTTACACTGTAATATTTTATTTAACCATTTTAAAAGTAAATTAAGAAAACCTAGTATGTTATCCTATTCTTAATCATCATTAAATATATTAAAACAGGTCAAACTTTGCGCTTGTTAAGAGAAGCATGCGTCGAACTGGTTTTTTTCAGGGTAACCATAAAAATGAGCCCTTTTGCGAATCAATATCTGGTCCTTTTCTTTCGCTATTATGTAAATAGGTAGAGACAATATGATTGCATTATTATTTTGCAGCTACAACTTACTGATAATGTTAATTAGGTTAGTTCTTCTAAGACAATGTCGGGTGAAAGTTATTGAAAGTGGTTCGGTTCAAAATTTTAAAATAATAAATCTTGTGGGTCCAGTATTGATTTACAGCTCTATTCATAAACATTTCTTAACTTAGAACTGCTCTGAAATTCGTTTGTCCTTAACTGTCATTTTGACTTTTTTGATTGGCAGAATGAGACAAAAAAATTTTTAACTTACAGACGCTTACGCATATACAAATAGTGCTATTAAAATTTTTACTTGAATTTAAACACTTTTCTTTCCAAGTGTACCTTCCATTGTTTACGTAGAATCGAAGAATTTCGGGCATAGCGAAACTTTTTAGAAGGTATTTTTCGAGTCGAGCAAAGCGGGACTAGCGCATAGGGGGACTAACCGAATTTTATATCTTAAACCGTACCACCCAAGCATGATATTTGATAATGATGGCGATCCCTGTGCTAAAATATAATTATTATTGCAGCAGGCTTTTATAGACCCATATTTTTTTTTCTCGTCCTTTCTTCCTTTTCTACCACAAATAATGAAATTAAAGGAAATAACATAACATCACGCTGGTATTCCCTGGAAGGTAGGGTAGAGGTGTACAGTACACCCTCATTTCGCCGTTATATTTAAGTCCCATGTAAAATGGTGCCAGCCTATTGCCACCAATTGGGCACAAATCTAGCCACCAGTTTTTTTTTAAGGATTTGAAATCATCAAATTACTTCTTCTGCTCTAGATGGACCGGAAGGGAGTGTCAGACTCTTACTGACTAAAACCCATCCATGTTCCTCCTAATGCTCTTTGCGTTCCAGGGCCGCGGTAACTCTTTCGAACAAATTCCGCAACAGACTCCAGGCTGAGAAATTACACACGGAAAAGCACAATAACACTTTGCCCGACCTAGTGATCAAACCCAGGATATCACGCTCAGGAATCGCGTTTGCAACCACTAGACCAACGAGGCAGTTTAAGTAAAGTAAAAGAAAAAGTAAAGTTTGTAAACCAAAACTCCTTTGATAAAATGCAAGCGAGAAACAAGTGACTTATAATTTCATGGTAAAACCTACTTTGAACCGTCACGATCATTCCCATCTTCATTTAATAAAATTAAGTTAAAGTTCAAAATTAAAACTGAACTGCCTTAACTTGAACTCTTAACTTAGGGTACAGTTTACCAGTTTGATAGACAGTTAAGGGTGGTGGACAAACTGACTTTTCATGATGAGTACAACAGATCTGCATAAGTTAAGGCAGGTTAATACAAACCCAGTAATGTGACAGCACAGTAAGTCAGTCCAGCGCTGACTTACAACTGAGCTTGTATATACAGGGTGTGGCGTAAATAGTAGTCCAACGTTAAGGGGTTGATACGTGATATATTCAGCTATCACATACCACAATTTTTTTCCATATGTCTCAATATAAAGATTTTTTTCTTTTTTTCAAAAAATTAACACCTCACGTTACTAACTTGCATAAGATAGCACATGTATCTAGCAGTTATAAACAAAAAAAAAATAGGTAAATAATGTATTTAGTTGAAATTACAGCCAAATTAGTAAAACGAGGTGTTAATTAAAAAATAACTGAGACGTATGAAAATGTTTCAAATTGTGGTATGTGATAGCTAAATATACGGTGTGTCGACCCCTTAACGTTGGACTACTATTTACGCCACTCCCTGTATACTAGTTTCAACCCAGTCCAGTGCTGACTTCGCGCCCTCAAGTCAGTCCAATTGACTAACTTATCCGTCTATTTTCGGGCGCAGTAGCTTTCCCCGCCACTCCACGCAAGTCAGCACAATACGTCTATATGAACGCAGTGACTGAGTCCGAAATTTCGAGTCACTAGGTCCAGTCACTGCCATGGTACCAGACTTTTTTTTAGGCTACTAAAAGAAGCTAACATGGCAGCGTTTGCAGCAAAGATGGATGTAGTTCAGGAGCTTGATCATGGACTAAGTTTCTAGTCTGGATAAGAAACATCTAAAGCGCAGTTCATACTACGCTATACTATATCGCTATATAGTAAAACATATTGCGTCATAAGCTATAAGTCTACAGCATGACGTTCACACTATATCGCAAGCCAGTCTATTTATTATGTATAGCAAGTTATTTGACGGCGATCCGTCGGGCGACGGACGGGGTAGAAGTGAGGCGGGGTGGGGACCGGAGAATCGTACGATATAGCTCTGACGATCGCTCAAGTTTATCGCATACAGCCAATACTTTATAGCATAGCATTGTGTGAGCGTGTCCATATAAAATGTATGCTGAGCGATATCGTTGCGATGTAATTAAATATTAAGACGTTTGGTGCAGTGGCTGAGTGATTGGCTTCTGAGCCAATCACTTAGCCCGTCAACTCAGGGTCGTGGGTTCGATTCCCGCACGGAACAAATATTTGTATGGCCTACAGATAGTTGTTCTGGGTCTGGGTATTTGTGCATCTACGTATACGTACTATACTACTACTACGTATACTAATCTACGTACGTGCATGTACGATACAAGAGAAATCTTAGTGTGGGGCAACGTTTTTGAAAAAAAGAAATGAAATATAATTTAAATGCTATATATTATAGCGTAGTCTGAATTGAGCTATAAGATGACATGGCAGCGTTTGCAGCAAAGATGGATGTACTTCAGGAGCTGAATCATAGTCTAAGTTTCTAGTCTGGATAATAGACGTCTAAAAACAAAACTCCTGGTTGAAGACGGAACAACAACAATTTCCATACAAGCTAACTAACCTTTACCATACAACTCAACAACAACAAGCTAACTCGACCTCCAAAATGCGGTAAACAGCCAGAATAAGCTATACAATAGGTACAACATAAAGTTATAGAGCAACAACAAGTTCGTGATCCAAGTGAACGGCCACAAAATGCGCACTCGATACCAACGAAAACAATCCACCATTATGAAAACTCTGTACACTTGCTACCGGCCCGCAACGTTGAAGAGAAACATACAGGTTTGTTTTGTGTGCAGGCACGAGTGTTGGGTACAATAAAACAGCTACGTTAAAACAGGTGACGTGACATCAAGAACACTGGTCGAAAATGGAAGCGGAATATCATTTTCGAAAAATTCAACCTTCATCTACTAAAACTCGAGTGTCGTTCAGATCTACAACTAGCAGCAACGAGAAACCTAAGTTATTTTACCTCCGGGTCAGTCAACTTAACCAGCCTATCGCAGACCAGAGGTGGTCATAAGCCTCCCCTATTTGCACGGCATTATTTGATCCTCCACTTTTCGAATGCAGTCTATCTGATCAGGAAACTTCCCACGCTGACTTTTATTACGCGGTTTGTTTTTTTGTTTTCGAAAACCGTTGCCTGAATACTCCTGTATCCTGGGTACGTTTACAGACACAAATCTTGGCATGCACAAACACCCAGGCCCGCAACAATTATCTGTGGGCCATACAGCGCCCAGGCACTGCACCCATCATGTCCATAATCGGATTTCCTATAAGGAATTTCAAATTCCTATTACTTCTACTCAAGATCTAAAATAAATGGCTATCTATCCATCCGTATGTTAAGTACCCACAACTTACCCCCTAATCCCTATTTGCGGTTCTAAGTGCTTTTACTGTGAATATATTACCCTTATGAGTTCTAACAAAAAGATCCAAATATCAAACGTGACGCGCCCGTTCCACCTGCGCCTCCATATCTCCTACAGATCCACGAGAGCCGACGCTAATTAGCAGCGTTTCCGCTTACTTCAGCCTAAGGCTTATATTATTATAATAGACCTCTCCACAACTGCTACAGGGTTGCAGTGGACTTGACGGGGCAATTGTTTCATTTCTTGTTCGCAACTTTCTGTTGTAATTTAATTTTAAACTTTGTTCAAACAATTTTTAGGGTGCAGTTGAAGGGAGTGAGATGTTATCTATTGTGCGTTGAATGTTATTTTTAGTATATTGTTAAGTTTAATGGTGCTATTAATTTTTATTGATGGCATTTTAACAGTATCTATTACTAGTTTAAATAAAAAACAACTTAACCTACTTTCTGCTATAATTTTCCCTTCAAATTCAGTGTTGACATTATTTTTGTTTTATTTTACCTCGGAAGCATTATCATTTCAGCCCGTCTACATTGACGTCTAAGTATACCTCTACAGTAAATGTTCATGGGTTGAAATACTGACATAATCACCAGGTTTGGGGCAATTATTGGGGATCGGAGTACTATAGGTAAACTGTTAAGGTTTACAGGAGGATGCGACAAGATGACGTCTTAATTTTCTTGTCACCTTTTACAACATCATCAGAAGTTGTCCGTCTCCGAGGACCAAAAATCAATGGCTTCGATTTTAAAAACAATTCAGCCTTATCGTCAAATTAATACTCCCAGATTATTGTAAAATCCTGGTACCTCTTTATTCTGCGGTGATAATACAAAGTATATTATTAAATAGGCTGTTTCACAAAACTTGGCAGTAACATGTACTTGGGGAGTGTTTTTAAATGATCAGAACGTTATATCCGTTGGAGATTGCGAACGGGCACCGATCCAACATGGCGACCGGAAATTGACGTCTCTATATAATGAATGAATCGACGACGACACGTTTGGTGCAGTGGCTAAGCGATTGGCTTCTGCGCTACGGGTCGTGGGTTCGATTCCCACACGGAACAAAAATTTGTATGGCCTACAGATGGTTGTTCCGGGTCTGGGCGTTTGTTTGTGAGATTTGTGTTTGTAAACGCACCCACGATACAAGAGAAATCTTAGTGTGGGGTAATGTTTTTAAAAAAAAAAAAAAAAAAAAAAAAGAATCGTAATGGAAGGAATGTACGAGTATTTTTTCAAGGATTTCGCAAGTTTGGCAGCCGGAGGGTGGAAAATTGAAAGTCGATATTCGGTACGGTTTTATAAAAAAGCTTCTGTTATTTAAGCAGTTTAATTTAAAATTACATTTTGTAGATGTCGGGTTAATCAAACAGATAAGTAGCAATAATCGGGAAAAAGCATTAATAATATTATCCGTTTTTAGGTGATAATAATAAGTATGCTGTGTTTACCGCTTCATATTGCACACTTAACTTAGACCATTGCTTATTTTACTAATTATGTATTAGTGTAATATTGATTGGTAAACCAATAAATAAATAGCCTTTTATTAAAACAGAACTTCTTTATTTTGTTATGTATTAATCTAGAGTTTACACACTAGTGTTTAATGTATTATAAAAAAAATAGATAACTAAAAAAAATATCAATATTCTGGTCCTATTCTAACAACAATCATATTATTGAGGTAAGAAAGACCAAAACATACATATTTTAGGAAAACCTAAGTTATCAAACAGCTACTGTTAGAATTTCTAGTCTCAATTATTATCATACATCAACGTCAATGACTGTGTTTTAACTGACCGAGGCAAAATGTTATTTAGTTTATTCTGTTGGAAAACTCAAGATCAAACCAAAATGTATGCAAGTTGTATTGAATTTAATGCCTTTATACCATTTAAACCATTTATTTTGCCACACACACAAGATTTTATATAAAACAGTAGTGCAACATACACACATCAAAAGTGTCTAGGGATCAAGCATTTTTATGCGGATTTCTTGAGATTGAGATGTGGCTTTGTAATAAATTTATGATTTTATAAATTTATATGGATCCTTTTTGGTGCATTTCATAATTTGAATCAGGAACTGTGAATCAAATTCGAGTAAAAGATGAAAATCAGCTGTCAATATTTTCCCTATAAAAACATACAACGCATTGAAGACGTTATTAGTGCTACTGTTTCCCTACTACTGATTAAAACCAACGTTATTATGGAGCGGCGACGTCATTTAAGCAGGGAAGAAATGCTCAGAGCCGTGGGAATGATAGAAGCTGGTTCCCGGCAACGTACTGTGGCTTTAGCTCTGAATACAAGTCAGAGTGTTATCAGTCGACTTTGGACACGTTACCGAAGCACTGGTACCGTGGCTGAGCGCCATGGAGGACGGTATCGCTGCACCACACGGAGACAAGACCGATACATTCAAATCTTAACTCGAAGAGCTCCAACAATAACCGCCATGATGTTAGCCGTGAGGCTTCATCACTCTTCAGGGAACTTAATTAGCGACCAAACAGTCAGAAACCGCTTGCATGAAGTGAACCTTCATTCCCGAAGACCGCTACGGGTACCACCTATAGCAATGCACAATCGTAGGATTCGATATCAATGGGCTCTTGGACACAGAAATTGGGCAGAAGAACAATGGCGTTTCGTGTGCTTTTCTGATGAGTCTCGTTTTGGTATGAGACCGGATACAAGACGTATACGACACTGGAGAACCCCTGGACGCCAACAGCGATTAAAATCCTGCCAGGAAGTCCATCCTTATAGTGGTGGAACCATCATGGTATGGGCGGGTATTTGGATCGGCGGAAGAACTGAGTTGATTTGGATCAGAGGCAACCTCAACGCTCAAATTTATGCTGAGACGATTGTATCAGACGTCATCGTTCCTCTACAAGCGCAAATCGGTCCCTTATTTCAGTTAATGCATGATAATGCACGACCGCACACCGCAAGAGTTGTAAGACAGACTCTCGCCGCAGCTAACATCAATGTCCTGCCCTGGCCTGCTCAGTCGCCAGACTTGAACCCGATTGAGCATGCATGGGATATGCTACAGAGAAGAGCTCTGCCGAATATGGAGGGTATCCAGTCGCAAGAAGACCTTTTTTTGTTGTTGCAACGAACATGGGCGGCCATTCCACAGCGTGATTTGGATGAACTCATTTTGAGTATGCCAAACCGATGTTCTTGTGTTGTTAGTGTTCGCGGTAGAAACACGGATTATTAATTGTTTAAGTTACCCAATAAAATTTTAAAGAAAACTGTTATTTCAGTCTTTTTTTCGAACTTTTGTGTTAGTGGTTCAAATGTCAAAAATCCCTTTATTAGGAAAATGGCAAATTTCTTTATTAATGCAAAGGTGACTTGGTTTATCGTTACTGTGACAAACGAAAACACTTTATTTGATGAATCCTTAAAGAAAATTTTAATTAATATCAATCAGGAGAAAAGTTATTGCAAAAATATATGTTGACCCCTAGACACTTTTGATGTGTGTATTTAAAAGATATAATCGGTGTGTAGTGAGGAATCCTGCTCAGTATTCGCTGTGCGTCCAGCACAGCACTGATTTTCAGCTGGTCCCCGCCATTTTTGTATCAACATAATAAATTATACGCGCACTTCATGCAATACGCAAAATAAGCAAACAAACCAAAAATAAAAATAACAAAAAAATCAATAAAACACAATTATCTCATAAGTAGGTACAGCAACAATCATAATGGTGCCAAGATAATGTGAATCGACCCACAGTACAGGGCACCATGGCCAGACTTAACACAAAAAACTGCACATAAAATGGCTAACAGATACACAAGGCCGCTATTGTAATTTTTGGATGCACAAAAGTTCTCTCGAAATATGTTTTT
Source organism: Amphipyra tragopoginis (assembly GCA_905220435.1). Classification (NCBI taxonomy): domain Eukaryota; kingdom Metazoa; phylum Arthropoda; class Insecta; order Lepidoptera; family Noctuidae; genus Amphipyra; species Amphipyra tragopoginis. The sequence goes on along the minus strand of HG992010.1, from coordinate 968,292 downwards.
CCAAAGTCATTTGGCACATACTTTGGCGTAGGGGGGGGGAGGCAAGTCATATACATCATGTGGGTATACAACAGTATTTAGTAATAGTAATTTTAGTAGCAGCAGATCTCCTTGTAAAACAGTTCGTCCAGGGACGTAGTACCACCAAACCTATATCAGCCGCCAAGCAGCATTACTGTGTTCCGGTTTGAAGGGTGCCGGTGAAATTAGAGGCACATGAGACCTTCCAACTTTGTCTCTATAAGGCCCGTATTAATAAACGTTACTCAGCCCAAGAACTCGCACTTGATGACAATGTTGAGGTCATGATCGTATTAATAAACATATAATCTACGTACTCAAGTTACGGCTTGGTTTTACGTCATCAGCTGAGTGATGGACTGATTAATAAACGAAACTCACCACTCAAGTATACAATAGACGTGGGTAATCGAGATGCTTAAATCTGAGTGTAGGCAGTCCGTGACTTGAGGTCGTGATTAGTTGCGCGAAACATGGTGTTTGAAAATATTTTGGGTGAAATTAATTATTACGGATTTCGGGGGTGCTGATGCCGAAAATGAGATCAAAGTCAAAATCCAAGATGGCGGCTGCGAAATTTTACGAAATTTGCGTCATGGGTGTCTTTTCCATGGTTTTCGGGGGTGCTGATTTCGAAAATAAGGTCAAAGTGAGAATCCAAGATGGCGGCTGCGAAATATTACAAAATATGCGTTATGGGTATCGTGTCCATGGTTTTTGGGGGTGCTGATGTCGAAAATGAGATCAAAGTCAAAATCCAAGATGGCGACTGCGAGATTTTACGAAATTTGCGTCATGGGTGTCTTTTCCGTGGTTTTCGGGGGTGCTGATTTCGAAAATAAGGTCAAAGTGAAAATCCAAGATGGCGGCTGCGAAATATTACAAAATATGCGTCATGGGTATCGTGTCCATGGTTTTTGGGGGTGCTGATGCCGAAAATGAGATCAAAGTCAAGATCAAAGATGGCGACTGCGAGATTTTACAAAATATGCATCATGGGTATCTTTTCCATGGTTTTCGGGGGTACTGATGCCAAAAATGAGGTCATAGTCAAAACCCAAGATGGCGGCTGTGACATTTTACTAAATATGCGTCATTGGTGTCGTTTTCGTGGTTGTAAAATTACACCGTTGACACCCATGACGAATATTTTGTCAAATTTCGCCGCCGCCTTCTTGGATTTTGACTTCGACCTCATTTTCGGCATCAGTACCCCCGAAAACCATGGACACGATACCCATGACGCATATTTTGTAATATTTCGCAGCCGCCATCATGGATTTTGACTTTGATCTCATTTTCGACATCAGCGCCCCCTAAAACCACGGACATGACACCCATGATGCATATTTTGTAAAATTTCGCAGCCGCCATCTTGGATTTTGACTTTGATCTCATTTTCGACATCAGCGCCCCCTAAAACCACGGACATGACACCCATGATGCATATTTTGTAAAATTTCGCAGCCGCCATCTTGGATTTTGACTTTGATCTCATTTTCGACATCAGCGCCCCCTAAAACCACGGACATGACACCCATGATGCATATTTTGTAAAATTTCGCAGCCGCCATCTTGGATTTTGACTTTGATCTCATTTTCGACATCAGCGCCCCCTAAAACCACGAACATGACACCCATGATGCATATTTTGTAAAATTTCGCAGCCGCCATCTTGGATTTTGACGTTGACCTAATTTTCGTCATCAGTACCCCCGAAAACCACGGAAACGACACCCATGACGCATATTTTGTAAAATTTTGCAGTCGCCATCTTGGATTTTGATTTTGACCGCCCCCGCCCTCTGTAGGGGAAACGTGTGAGATAATATAACTTTAAAGTTATAACAAAATAAAAGTATTTCAATAAGTCTTACGACATAGGAAAAACGAAATGTGATGAATGTTTACTAAACTTCGGTCAATCCAAGCCATCAAGTACAGCGCCTTGAGGTGTGTTTATTAATTAGCAATGATCTTGAGATGCTGACATCGTAATAATGACGTATCAAATGATAACGTACTTGAGTATGTAGTTGAGGAACGTTTATTAATACGGGCCTAGGATTGGCAATGCCTGAGAAATCTTCTTAGTTGTATTGGTGTCGGGCAGTAACCACTTTCGGCTTGTTTGCCAACCGATAAATAAACAAAAAGTATGCCTTTGCTCAATTCTTGAAGGGCGGACATGATACTCTACTACATGCGTAAAAACTCCACACCATAAAATAACCTGTATCCCAGAAGGGTTGGGCTGAGGTGTATAATACACCCTCATTTCGCTTTTTTGTTTAAGTCCCATGTAATAGGAGGCGAGCCTATTGCCACAAATCCAGACTCCGGGCTGCTACTGAGAAATTCCATCCAGAAAAAGCCAATGATACTTTGCCCGACTTGAGGATCGAATCCAGGACCTCACACTCAGCAGTCGCGCTTGCGACAATTATACCAAAGAGGTAGTCAAACCAGTGACGACGTAGTCAATAACTAAAACAATTACTGCGCCCTTTCTAATAATGTACTCGTCTACAAATAAGAATTAGTCGTAATTGGTCATAAGTAGTTTAAGGTCGAATGCCCATTGCTTATGAACACCGGTGACCTAATTTCATTCAATTCAATCATGTCAGACAGCTGATATAATCTAATTTGGATTTCAATCCCAGATAAATACATACTATACATCACAGTAGTATGCTGTGAAAGAAAGAAAGAAATGAACGAGACTTGTTAGTGAACCTGAAAATGATATTTTTTTCTTTATTTTCAGTGCCACGTTGGCCTAGTGGTCGCAAGCGCGACTGCTGTGCTGTAAGGTCCTGGTTCATCCCCAAGTCGGGTGAAAGTGTTATTGGATTTTTTCGTGTGTTATAATCTCAGTAACAGCCCGAATGCAGAATTTTTCTATGGGACGGTTACAAGCACGAAAAAGCGCCATCGGTTCATGGTTGATATACCAAAAACCCGAACGAAGCGCTCTGATTCAACTTTCGCCAAACAGTGGAATGCGCTGCCCGAGTGGGTGTTCCCCAACAGCTACAATATGGGTGTCTTCAAGTCACGAGTGAATCGGTGTCTTCTGGGCAAGCGTGCTTCATCGTAGACCGCATCATCGCTTAATATCAGGCGAGATGGCGGTCAAACGACGGCAAAGTAACAATAAAAAAATGACCGTTTGATGGCAATAAGCTCACCTCCTATTAACGGCGAAATGAGGGTGTACCTACTATTCACCTCTGCCCAACCCTTCGAACAATACAGGCGTGATGCAATGTCATAATAATTATTAGTTTTCAACCTCGAAATTGAAAAGAAAATACCATTACACAATTTTCACCTACATAATTACTACTAAAACATTCTATTTACCTAATAATATACAAACAACTAAAGCTCTACACGTAGACACGCAAACTTTAAAAACAACCATTTTTAATTAGTGAAAATTGTGAATCCAAAACAGGGTTGACGTTTAACAGCAAGCGACTGGTGACTGATGAGCCACTGCGCGATCGCGACAGGTTATGATAGACTACGCGATCGTGATACGCACTAGGTTGTCAAAACGAAGCGGAAAACGCGGCAGTTTGATATTTTTTTTATTAATGTATCTTTAACTTTAGATCACCGCGTTTGATGCTCGTTCCAAATAATGTACTTAGGCTAACTAGTGTTTCTCAATGTAAGTGAATGAATTGTTCTGTTTTTGAAAAATAAATGTCTTAAACCTGAAACCTTAAAAATGATGCGCAGCAAAGAACCACTTGATAAATATTCTTGTAAGTGAGTATCGAGTGTAAGTAATAAAACATAATCATAATTCAAATATATTTTTGTTACACATTAATCAGTCATATCAGCGCTTATGAAAAGTCGAATTTAGGTGCACGGTTCCTATTAGTTGTTTCCTATGGCGAAGAGCCGGCAAGAGACTCCTTGTTTACAAACAGCAATGGGCGTCTACGGCAGGTATTTAAAAAGAGGTATGGTGTAACAGTTTGATCAACTTGGCCTTATAGATTCTATAAGTTTGCAATATACGATGGTCAAGGCATAGGAACGTCAATTAAATAGGAATTGATCATAGTGTCAGTTTGATAGCGTATTTCAAACGTGTACGTATCATAGATTGTCATCTTGTCTCTATTAAGATCACTCATTTCGTGCTGTTACCAAACATGCAGCTTTTTTATCCTAACACCAATACCACAACAAAGTATCAGAAATACAAAAAAAGGGTTTTATCTGGAGTAAGCCTAAGTAGAACCTAACGTAGAATGTAATTTGAAGAATATTTTCAACTGGTAGTAATAGGAATAATGGCAGGAGGATGGTTAAAAATATTTATTTATATTCTGTAATCGCCAGGAAAAGTTTTAATGACATAGGACGGCATTTCATCATCACGAACAGAACGTTTGCTATCCCGTGCCACGATACCACCCGCTCCAGTTTAAACACCCAGTTCGTCTACTAACATTTTGTTTATACTCAGTATACGAGTGAAACTTTTACGTGTCGCTTTTGGAAAATTGCTCGCTTTTTCACAGCGTTATTAGGTATATAATAGCACGTCGGGGAGTGAATTAACATCACTAATAGTGAATACTGGGTTTAATTAAATTTTTGTAACTGCTGTTTAGTAGTGATATCCTACTTGCATGCAAGAGGGGCTAAATTTAATTCCAGCTCGCATCTCTGTCTTTTCGAATTATGTGCGGATCAGAATTCGATTATCACTTGCGTTACCGGCGAAGGAAAACCATCGTGAAGAATCCTGCACACCTGAGAGGGTTCCAAAAAGTTCTCGATAGTGTGTGTATAGTCCGCCAACCCGTACTAGGCCAGCTTGGTGGACTCATAATGCCTAAACCCTTTTTACTCTTGTAGGATCACATCTTTATCATCATCATTCACTTCACACATTTCACCTCCTTTTTACCTTTTACAATTAAACCTCTTTCTCTATCACAGGCCACTTATTTGGAACACACTCGTTCAAATTTTAAAAATGCGAAAAGTAAAACGCAAGCTGTTTTCGCGGGGACTGAAAAAGAAACAACGAAAGGGTGCGGACGGTCTGCCGGACGGCGGAATTGCGAGGACTCCGCCGAGTGGACGATTACCGGGCCTCTGCCTCTTCTATGCTGCTTGCTGAGCTACCAGCTCCCCGCCGAGTAGGCCATTGTTGGGCCTCCGGCATTGCTGCTTGCTGAACTGCCAGCTTCCCGCCGAGTGGGCCATTGCTGGGCCTCCGGCGCTGAGGCGCTGCTGCGCTACAGGCACTCCGTCTGGTTGACGGGCTACGTATTAACCACCCTTCACCTCATTTTTCGTGCTCGCTTTACCAACTGTAAAACTTGGTGGTGTGTTCCAATAGCTACAGTTCGAGTGTGACTCCCGGATTTACTGACTGTTTTTTTTATATTGTTACTTATCGTATTATAAAATTGTTGTGTGTTAATTTACAGAAATAAAATACTGAGTTATTTTCTTATAAAAATAACTCATTATTTATTTTAGAATATTGACATATAATATGTCAACGTGAATATGTCATATTATATTGACGTATTTATTTTTCTTTTGAGTTTGACAACTTTATGGTTAATTGCGAACTCTTTTGATCTTTTAAGTTGGAATTAAACCTTCTTAAACATTTTTTTTTAATTCTAAAAACTTACTTGCACGTACGAATATTTTTCGAACTATTTTTCGAATCGCCTTGTACTTACAATATACTTCAAACATTACTCGAACGTAGTACACTCTTCATACTCTTACAACATTAAACTACTACTACTACTCCTACTGGTAATTACTAACTACTCTACTACTACTAGTAATTACTAACTACACTACTACTACTAGTAATTACTAACTACTCTACTATTACTAGTAATTACTAACTACTCTACTACTACTAGTAATTACTAACTACACTACTAGTAATTACTAACTATACTACACTACTACTACTACTAACATTGAATAGTACTACATTCATCACTTCACGATGAAACGAGTTAGAAGAAGTTATTTTTAAACTTGGGTTTGCATACTTTTTACTGTTTACTTAATTTTTTTTTTTTTTTTTGATAACTTTCTATTCACCTTACTTGCTCACAAACAGGAATGCAGCACCATAATCTGTACCATTTGTACTTCCTATCTGTCATTTGTATTCTTTATTAATTCGTTATGTTTTTAAATTGTATATTCTGTTTTTCTATATTGTTTTTTTTTATAATACTGTACTGTAATCATCTCATTTCATTTCATTATTGGGAACTATTTGGCTTTTTTTTTACATCACTTGACTATCACCCCCATTCTTTTTTTTTCTCTTTACTATCTTTCCTTCCTTATCTACCCTTCTTTTTTACCCTTATCTTAATGGTGCTAAGCACCTTGGGATCTTCTTTTTCTAACTTGATATTTACTTTAATCTTAAGGGTGCTACACACCCTTGGGACCTTAAGGGTGCTACACACCCTTGGGATATTAGGATCTACCCAGGCTAGGAGACCTACCTAACTCCCCTGAGGTGTCCTATATTCTCTTCTAAGCGGTGCGGGTAATGACACCCTAAAAATAAGCCTTCATTACCTATAATCTATTCTCTTCTATGCGGTGCGGGTAATGACACCCTAAAAATAAGCCTTCATTATCTATTATTTATCTATTATCTATTCTCTTCTATGCGGTGCGGGTAATGACACCCTAAAAATAAACCTTCATTATCTATAATCTTTGGGTTTTCTAAGCGGTGCGGGTTATGACACCCTAAAAATAAGCCTCCATTATCTCAAATATATCCTTGTGGAGTATGTGCCATTGATCTCAAAGTAGTCGTGAGCCATATCCCCTCCCTCTGTAAGTGTGAGTGCTTGATTGTTTTGACAGAATGATGAATGTATGTGGCAAGGTAATATATTCCTAACCTCAAAATTTATAGATTGAAAAAAAATTGTTTTTCTAAGTAAAAAATTTTTTTTTTTCCGGGTTTTTGGGGTAATGTAGTATCACCTTCTTCATAGTCATTCACCTACCTACTGGCCATTTTTATATTTTATACTTTTTTTTTGATAATGACAGATAGGAATTTAAAATGGGAGGAGACTTTAGATTGTTTTACACCATGGTGATTTTTGATACTATGATTTACTGTTTATTATATTATATTGATATAAATATTATAAATTTAAATCCGTGTGAGTGACCGTTTAATTATATGTGGTATGCCATCACATCAACCATTCCCTATACACTGCTCTAAGCAACACCTGCCTTTACATGGGACTCCGGGGGGCTGGACGGCCTGAGCCTCCACCACCTATCCGGGAACCTGCGCTCCCGTGGTACCGGGGTGAGATGCGTTCCGGTGCCCGAGGGTGACCCCTTCTTTTCACTTCGTCTCCTGCTACACATACGAGATCGGCGATCGGACCGGCTGTCGTCTACGTCTACTAATGACTATGACTAAATGCTACAGCCGGTCTGTTTGCTGCCGCCGGTTTCTATCAGATGGCTGTGTGGGCCATCGACGGACGCCGTAACGACAAGAAGGAACTCGCTGACTACTCCAAGGGACGTGACGCAGTCCTGCCTCTTATTCTATAAGCATCTTATTATTGTTAAGTACACTACTAGGTATAGAATGCTCTACACATTCTTTACAACTGGTGTGGCAGACGTGCTCCCAGGAGATCCTAGGGCCGTCTGTTACATTACAGTTTTAATGCAAGATAAAACGTAGAACGTAGGGTACGGAGGCTCACCAGAATGCAACACAACATCTCTGAAAAGACAAATAAATATTAACAGAGGGTTAGGAAAGAGGGAAAAGAGTAAAAATAGAGTTAATAGAGGCCGAATGGATATCCAAAACTATACAATTCGTAGCTGAATTATTTTAGAATTTAGAGGATAGGGAGGGGTTCAGACAAAGTTGGGCGCCAAACTGTAATGTAACAGACGGCCCTAGGATCTCCTGGGAGCACGTCTGCCACACCAGTTGTAAAGAATGTGTAGAGCATTCTATACCTAGTAGTGTACTTAACAATAATAAGATGCTTATAGAATAAGAGGCAGGACTGCGTCACGTCCCTTGGAGTAGTCAGCGAGTTCCTTCTTGTCGTTACGGCGTCCGTCGATGGCCCACACAGCCATCTGATAGAAACCGGCGGCAGCAAACAGACCGGCTGTAGCATTTAGTCATAGTCATTAGTAGACGTAGACGACAGCCGGTCCGATCGCCGATCTCGTATGTGTAGCAGGAGACGAAGTGAAAAGAAGGGGTCACCCTCGGGCACCGGAACGCATCTCACCCCGGTACCACGGGAGCGCAGGTTCCCGGATAGGTGGTGGAGGCTCAGGCCGTCCAGCCCCCCGGAGTCCCATGTAAAGGCAGGTGTTGCTTAGAGCAGTGTATAGGGAATGGTTGATGTGATGGCATACCACATATAATTAAACGGTCACTCACACGGATTTAAATTTATAATATTTATATCAATATAATATAATAAACAGTAAATCATAGTATCAAAAATCACCATGGTGTAAAACAATCTAAAGTCTCCTCCCATTTTAAATTCCTATCTGTCATTATCAAAAAAAAAGTATAAAATATAAAAATGGCCAGTAGGTAGGTGAATGACTATGAAGAAGGTGATACTAATATATCCTTGTGGAGTATGTGCCATTGATCTCAAAGTAGTCGTGAGCCATATCCCCTCCCTCTGTTAGTGTGAGTGCTTGATTGTTTGATAGAATGATGAATGCATGTGGCAAGGTAATATATTCCTAACCTCAAAATTTACAGATTGAAAAAAATTGTTTTTCTAAGTAAAAAATTTTTTTTTTCCGGGTTTTTGGGGTAATGTAGTATCACCTTCTTCATAGTCATTCACCTACCTACTGGCCATTTTTATATTTTATACTTTTTTTTAATAATGACAGATAGGGATTTGAAATGAGACGGGACTTTGATTTGTTTTACACCATGGTGATTTTTGATACTATGATTTACTGTTTATTATATTATATTGATATAAATATTATAAATTTAAATCCGTGTGAGTGACCGTTTAATATGTGGTATGCCATCACATCAACCATTCCCTATACACTGCTCTAAGCAACACCTGCCTTTACATGGGACTCCGGGGGGCTGGACGGCCTGAGCCTCCACCACCTATCCGGGAACCTGCGCTCCCGTGGTACCGGGGTGAGATGCGTTCCGGTGCCCGAGGGTGACCCCTTCTTTTCACTTCGTCTCCTGCTACACATACGAGATCGGCGATCGGACCGACTGTCGTCTACGTCTACTAATGACTATGACTAAATGCTACAGCCGGTCTGTTTGCTGCCGCCGGTTTCTATCAGATGGCTGTGTGGGCCATCGACGGACGCCGTAACGACAAGAAGGAACTCGCTGACTACTCCAAGGGACGTGACGCAGTCCTGCCTCTTATTCTATAAGCATCTTATTATTGTTAAGTACACTACTAGGTATTGAATGCCCTACACATTCTTTACAACTGGTGTAGCAGACGTGCTCTCAGGAGATCCTAGGGCCGTCTGTTACATTACACTGTAATGTAACAGACGGCCCTAGGATCTCCTAAGAGCACGTCTGCTACACCAGTTGTGAAGAATGTGTAGAGCATTCAATACCTAGTAGTGTACTTAACAATAATAAGATGGTTATAGAATAAGAGGCAGGACTGCGTCACGTCCCTTGGAGTAGTCAGCGAGTTCCTTCTTGTCGTTACGGCGTCCGTCGATGGCCCACACAGCCATCTGGTAGAAACCGGCGGCAGCAAACAGACCGGCTGTAGCATTTAGTCATAGTCATTAGTAGACGTAGACGACAGCCGGTCCGATCGCCGATCTCGTATGTGTAGCAGGAGACGAAGTGAAAAGAAGGGGTCACCCTCGGGCACCGGAACGCATCTCACCCCGGTACCACGGGAGCGCAGGTTCCCGGATAGGTGGTGGAGGCTCAGGCCGTCCAGCCCCCCGGAGTCCCATGTAAAGGCAGGTGTTGCTTAGAGCAGTGTATAGGGAATGGTTGATGTGATGGCATACCACATATAATTAAACGGTCACTCACACGGATTTAAATTTATAATATTTATATCAATATAATATAATAAACAGTAAATCATAGTATCAAAAATCACCATGGTGTGAAACAAATCAAAGTCCAGTCTAATTTCAAATCCCTATCTGTCATTATCAAAAAAAGTATATCAAATATAAAAATGGCCAGTAGGTAGGTGAATGACTATGAAGGTGATACTACATTACCCTCCCGGATTTACTGACTGTTTCTTTATTATCGTATTATAAAATTGTTGTGTGTTAAGTGTTTCCTTATTTGCCCGACTAGGGATAGATAGGTAGGATTCACTGATAACGTCACATTCCTTACAACTGGTGTGGCAGACGTGCTCTCAGGAGGTCCTAGGGCCGTCTGTTACATTACAGTTTTGAAGAGTGTACTACGTTCGAGTAATGTTTGAAGTATATTGTAAGTACAAGGCGATTCGAAAAATAGTTCGAAAAATATTCGTACGTGCAAGTAAGTTTTTAGAATTAAAAAAAAATGTTTAAGAAGGTTTAATTCCAACTTAAAAGATCAAAAGAGTTCGCAATTAACCATAAAGTTGTCAAACTCAAAAGAAAAATAAATACGTCAATATAATATGACAAATTTATGTTGACGTATTATATGTCAATATCCTAAAATAAATAATATTGAATTATTTTAAAGGAAAATAATTCAGTATTTTATTTCCGTAAAACGTTAAATTAAACGCACGAATCGTAAGTATGAAGGAAACATGTAGGTAAGATAACAGTTCTACACAGAAATAAAACCACACAAATTTTATTCCTAATAGTGAGTAACAGCAAGGATAGAAGAATTTATTTTTCCTCGAATATTGCGGTAGACGCAATCTAAGTAGACTAGCTAAGCTACAACTTGGGTTAATGTAGTATCACCTTCTTCATAGTCATTCACCTACCTACTGGCCATTTTTATATTTTATACTTTTTTTTAATAATGACAGATAGGGATTTGAAATGAGACGGGACTTTGATTTGTTTTACACCATGGTGATTTTTGATACTATGATTTACTGTTTATTATATTATATTGATATAAATATTATAAATTTAAATCCGTGTGAGTGACCGTTTAATTATATGTGGTATGCCATCACATCAACCATTCCCTATACACTGCTCTAAGCAACACCTGCCTTTACATGGGACTCCGGGGGGGCTGGACGGCCTGAGCCTCCACCACCTATCCGGGAACCTGCGCTCCCGTGGTACCGGGGTGAGATGCGTTCCGGTGCCCGAGGGTGACCCCTTCTTTTCACTTCGTCTCCTGCTACACATACGAGATCGGCGATCGGACCGGCTGTCGTCTACGTCTACTAATGACTATGACTAAATGCTACAGCCGGTCTGTTTGCTGCCGCCGGTTTCTATCAGATGGCTGTGTGGGCCATCGACGGACGCCGTAACGACAAGAAGGAACTCGCTGACTACTCCAAGGGACATGGCGCAGTCCTGCCTCTTATTCTATAAGCATCTTATTATTGTTAAGTACACTACTAGGTATAGAATGCTCTACACATTCTTTACAACTGGTGTGGCAGACGTGCTCTCAGGAGATCCTAGGGCCGTCTGTTACATTACAGTTTGGGTAATGACACCCTAAAAATAAGCCTTCATTACCTATAATCTATTTTCTTCTATGCGGTGCGGGTAATGACACCCTAAAAATAAGCCTTCATTATCTATTATTTATCTATTATCTATTCTCTTCTATGCGGTGCGGGTAATGACACCCTAAAAATAAGCCTTCATTATCTATTATCTTTCTTTGGGTTTTCTAAGTGGTGCGGGTTATGACACCCGAAAAATAAGCCTTCATTATCTCAAATATATCCTTGTGGAGTATGCGCCATTGATCTCAAAGTAGTCGTGAGCCATATCCCCTCCCTCTGTTAGTGTGAGTGCTTGATTGTTTTGATAGAATGATGAATGTATGTGGCAAGGTAATATATTCTTAACCTCAAAATTTATAGGTTGAAAAAAATTTGTTTGTCTGAGTAAAAAAATTTTTTTTTCCGGGTTTTTGGGGTAATGTAGTATCACCTACACCTTCATAGTCATTCACCTACCTACTGGCCATTTTTATATTTTATACTTTTTTATGAATGACAGATGGAATTGGAACTTGACTTGAGATTGTTTTTGGGACACCATGGTGATTTTTGATACTATGATTTACTGTTTATTATATTATATTGATTTAATATTATAAATTTAAATCCGTGTGAGTGACCGTTTAATTATATGTGGTATGCCATCACATCAACCATTCCCTATACACTGCTCTAAGCAACACCTGCCTTTACATGGGACTCCGGGGGGCTGGACGGCCTGAGCCTCCACCACCTATCCGGGAACCTGCGCTCCCGTGGTACCGGGGTGAGATGCGTTCCGGTGCCCGAGGGTGACCCCTTCTTTTCACTTCGTCTCCTGCTACACATACGAGATCGGCGATCGGACCGGCTGTCGTCTACGTCTACTAATGACTATGACTAAATGCTACAGCCGGTCTGTTTGCTGCCGCCGGTTTCTATCAGATGGCTGTGTGGGCCATCGACGGACGCCGTAACGACAAGAAGGAACTCGCTGACTACTCCAAGGGACGTGACGCAGTCCTGCCTCTTATTCTATAAGCATCTTATTATTGTTATGTACTAGGTATGGAATGCCCTACACATTCTGTACAACTGGTGTAGCAGACGTGCTCTCAGGAGATCCTAGGGCCGTCTGTGACCGAGGACATGATTTACCCTGGAAGGTGAAGTGTTTGAGATCCTTAATAACCTTAATAATGTTAGGTGAAGAAGGCTGTAAACTCTTGGTTAGAGAGTCCATAAGTGAGGATAGTAAACACTGGGAAATTGGAACAAACTGTTCAGAGTTTCCCTGAATGGTAGAGTAGCAAGGGTCGACTCTGGGTTCCGAAGTTTGAGGATGAGAAGGACCCAAAGGTTTGTTGGAAGTAACGTCTAACGGTTCGGATCGAGGTGAATTCGGCACTGAAGGTGTGGGTGAAACATCTTGACCCTGGTAAATTTCAATATTAGGATGTTCAGAAGTATTGCGAAAGATATCAATGGCATACCACATATAATTAAACGGTCACTCACACGGATTTAAATTTATAATATTTATATCAATATAATATAATAAACAGTAAATCATAGTATCAAAAATCACCTTGGTGAAAACAAATCAAAGTCCAGTCATTTCAAATCCCTATCTGTCATTATTAAAAAAAAAGTATAAAATATAAAAATGGCCAGTAGGTAGGTGAATGACTATGAAGAAGGTGATACTACATTACCCCAAAAACCCGGAAAAAAAAAATTTTTTACTTAGAAAAACAATTTTTTTCAATCTGTAAATTTTGAGGTTAGGAATATATTACCTTGCCACATGCATTCATCATTCTATCAAACAATCAAGCACTCACACTAACAGAGGGAGGGGATATGTACATTAAGTAATGCCGGTAACTATTATAGTTCTAAACTCGCACCTAAATTCATTAAAGCCACAGTCGTTGAAAAATTGTCACCACTCGTCTACATCCTCCAAGACCAGAACGGCGCCAGGGGAAAGTGGCACGTTAAGGATTTCAAAATTTAATAAATATTTTCTCTAAATTTCTACATTTGTTAATATTTCGTTTTTTTTTCTTTTGGCTTAATATACCTACCTACTTATCCCTTCTAAATTATTTGTGATGTTATATTTTTTTTTTTTTTTTTTTAACTTAATGTACATATTGTATACCTAGTATCTAGTATCTTAGTAATCTTAGTCATGTATTTTTTACTAGCCTAAGTTGTTTTTTCTATATTATGTGTTTTTAATTATATCATCTCATCTCATTTCATTATTGGGAACTATTTGGCTTTTTTTTTTATACATCACGTGGCTATCATCCCCATTCTTTTTTTTTCTCTTTACCATCTTTCCCTCCTTCTCTTCTCTATTCTCTTCTATGCGGTGCGGGTAATGACACCCTAAAAATAAGCCTTCATTATCTATAATCTTTCTTTGGGTTTTCTAAGCGGTGCGGGTTATGACACCCTAAAAATAAGCCTTCATTATCTCAAATATATCCTTGTGGAGTATGCGCCATTGATCTCAAAGTAGTCGTGAGCCATATCCCCTCCCTTTGTAAGTGTGAGTGCTTGATTATTTTGACAGAATGATGAATGTATGTGTCAAGGTAATATATTCCTCACCCCAAAATTTATAGGTTGAAAAAAATGTTTTTCTAAGTAAAAAATTTTTTTTTTCCGGGTTTTTGGGGTAATGTAGGATCACATCTTTATCATCATCATTCACTTCACACATTTCACCTCCTTTTTACCTTTTACAATTAAACCTCTTTCTCTATCACAGGCCACTTATTTGGAACACACTCGTTCAAATTTTAAAAATGCGAAAAGTAAAACGCAAGCTGTTTTCGCGGGGACTGAAAAAGAAACAACGAAAGGGTGCGGACGGTCTGCCGGACGGCGGAATTGCGAGGACTCCGCCGAGTGGACGATTACCGGGCCTCTGCCTCTTCTATGCTGCTTGCTGAGCTACCAGCTCCCCGCCGAGTAGGCCATTGTTGGGCCTCCGGCATTGCTGCTTGCTGAACTGCCAGCTTCCCGCCGAGTGGGCCATTGCTGGGCCTCCGGCGCTGAGGCGCTGCTGCGCTACAGGCACTCCGTCTGGTTGACGGGCTACGTATTAACCACCCTTCACCTCATTTTTCGTGCTCGCTTTACCAACTGTAAAACTTGGTGGTGTGTTCCAATAGCTACAGTTCGAGTGTGACTCCCGGATTTACTGACTGTTTTTTTTATATTGTTACTTATCGTATTATAAAATTGTTGTGTGTTAAGTGTTTCCTTATTTGCCCGACTAGGGATAGATAGGTAGGATTCACTGATAACGTCACATTCCTTACAACTGGTGTGGCAGACGTGCTCTCAGGAGGTCCTAGGGCCGTCTGTTACATTACACTCTGAGAAGAGGGCTAGTTAAGCGTATGCTTATGAGTATGCTATTTAGGTGGTTATGACGAAATTAAGCTAAATGTTCCGTGTAGATCCCAGCAAAGAATAGGCCTGTGGCGGCATCTATCCACGCCACATGCGAACTACGCAACACACCGGTGGTGTAGACGACTACAGTGACATTAACGACAACTCTCATAGATGACAGTTCCTACATTGCGCTATCATGATTTAACACGCAGATAGTATACAGGCTGTAAGGGTAAACACTGTTATCCTTGAAACCAGTGGTTTGGTTTCATTTATAGAACGTAAAAACGTAGTTTGGTTTTTTGGTTATAGAACGTAAAATCAATAAAAAATAACAATCTTTTTTTTTTTTTAATTTTCATTTTTCCTCAAAAGCATTTCACCCTATGCGCGGGAGCAACAGGCTACGGGAGGGGGCGCGGGGAACTCGCCGCGTGGCCCCGACGCACGGCCCCGCACAGTTTGCTACCCCAGTCAGTCAGCTGTCTCGTTAGCGAGTGTGTGTACGCCGCGTCATAGCGCCGCGCCGCCGCGCCACTCATTTCTCGCGTGTATTTTTTTTTTTTACTCTTTCCTGTATTTTCATATTTAAGTCAACTACCCATGGTTTGAGTGATAACGGTGTTTACCCTTACATGCTGTATAATACAACCGCCCAAAATTAACCGTTGGACAGTAGCCCGCCAGGCACAAGACTCTGCCTGGTTGGAGGATCCTCCCTTTGGTTGGAGGAACACCACACCACACCACGGGTTGTAAAAGGCGACTCAAGGATTATCTCACAGGAATAGGCAGTAACACAAGTACTCCACAATCGTTTGTGGTGTAACGGTGTCAGTCCCGACACAAAGTCTGAAGACATTATTCAAGGAAGAATTTTGGCCAAAAATTGTCGTGCATCTACGTTTCCGCGGAAGGTTACGCGACACTACATAACAAAACACGACGTCGCCTATACGTGTAAATTAGTTATTCAGTTAAGGACGCATTTGCAAAAAGCGTGGGTAAAAAGTAAAATTACGATATGCAGACGGCCCACACACACGCAGCGTACCTTTATCTTCAAGTTAGGTCAATTCAAATCTTTGCGACCGTGGAAGGATCTGTTTGACCTATTATTTCTGCTATCAAAGAACTCGAGTCTACTCACAATAATGACCGACGCCGTAATGTACGCCGTACGGCGTCGTCCAGAGGTTATCAACATTGAAAACATTAAATATTATTGATTTAAATATTTTTATGGAATTAAAAAAGAGTTATAGGTACGGTCGTTCAAATAAGTGGTCTACCAGTTTTGACAATAGTACCTACCAAATAAAAATATCGCTACGGTTGATTCTTCGAATTGGATTAGAAAGAGATGCACAATTATGACGTATTACGTACATTCAGGCGTACGTACAGTGGTGGACATATAATTAGAAACACCAAGTGTGACTTTTGTGTTTACCACAAATTAACTTGATAATTAATGTTATACGTATCATAGAGGGCTTATACCTATTTATCTATAATGTATCCACATCATGAAGTATTACTATGTCAGTTTTGGAAATATCATACAACCGTATATGTAAAAATGGGTATACTTTATAATATATAATGAAGCAACACAACGTACTAAGGTGGACAACTAATTAGAAACAGAAAAAAAACATTAGTATAAATATGAACAAAAGTAACGAAACAATAAATAATAGAGTTAAATGGTACAAATGTTTTATAATAAACAATTAATGTTTGGTTGGGAAGCCTCTGTTGTCGATTACAGCTCTACAATGACATGGCATTGATTCTATCAATGTTTCATACATTTCCAGGGAATATTTCTCCAAGCTTCTACAAATGCGTCTTAAAGTTGTTGTAGTATGATACTACTAGTAGTACGATGTTAGTGGTACGTTTATTGGACAATGTTTTCTTTACAATGTACCACAAATTTAGATTTGATTCAAATCCGGACTATTTGCAGACCACTCTAACACCGACACTAATTAGTCTCTTAGAAATTGGTTTGGATTATTGTAGTGTCAGTGTTAGAGTGGTGTGCAAATAGTCCGGATTTGAATTAAATCTAAATTTGTGGTACATTGTAAAGAAAACATTGTCCAATAAACATACCACTAACATCGTACTACTAGTAGTATCATACTACAACAACTTTAAGACGCATTTGTAGAAGCTTGGAGAAATATTCCCTGGAAATGTATGAAACATTGATAGAATCAATGCCATGTCATTGTAGAGCTGTAATCGACAACAGAGGCTTCCCAACCAAACATTATTTTTTTATTATAAAACGTTTGTACCATTTAACTCTATCATTTATTGTTTCGTTACTTTTGTTCATATTTATACTAATGTTTTTTTTCTGTTTCTAATTAGTTGTCCACCTTAGTACGTTGTGTTGCTTCATTTTATATTATAAAGTATACCCATTTTTACATATACGGTTGTATGATATTTCCAAAACTGACATAGTAATACTTCATGATGTGGATACATTACAGATAAATAGGTATAAGCCCTCTATGATACGTATAACATTAATTATCAAGTTAATTTGTGGTAAACATAAAAGTCACACTTGGTGTTTCTAATTACATGTCCACCACTGTATATATAAAACTAGCTATTGCCCGCAGCTTCGCTTGCGTGAAATTTTGAACCCGTTAAGTGACGATTTTCCATACAAACTTTCATCCCCTATGTAACTCCCTTAGGGGTTGAATTTGAAAAATTTCTTCTTAGTGGATGCTTACGTTACAAAAGGAACCTACTGTCAAAATTTCAACTTTCTAACCCCAGCGGTTTAGGCTGTGCGTTGATAGATCAGTCAGTCAGTCAGTCAGCTTCTCCTTTTATATGTATAGACGACACATGGAAACCAACCTTATTTTCACACCGTTAATCATTAAAATTATGATACGTCCCAAAACGAAAATAAAACTGATCCGAGATATTGTTTCAGAAAGAAAATTTTAAATAAACATAATTAAATAACGTGAAATAAATTACATGCCTTACAATAATTCTTCTATAGGATATACCACGGTGTGGTTAAAACAAACACTATTTCCTTCATGATAATCCGAATTTTCATTGGGGGATATATATAAAATTATACGTATGTCTGAGTGCATTGTAAAGGCGTTCCGACCGGTGATATATCGCCGCTAGCTTTATCCCGCGGCATCGCCCGCTCGGGTGTTTTAAATTATCTTATGGACTAGTTTATGGCCTGCTTTAAAAGTCAACAGAGATGGTTAGAGCTAAGAAAATGTCCCCATAAACCATGGGAATAAGTACCTTTGTTGTAGTTTGGTTGGCAATTTTGGTTTTAGACTTGAGTTAGTATGTCGTGTGTACTGGTTAAGGTTTACTTTCAGAGGTGTAAATCAGTTCAAACTTTCATAAAAGTATTTGAAAACAAAGAAACGAAATATATATATTCGCAACTTTCTTTTCCAGTCCAAAGGTTGTCTGGAAGATATCGCTATTAGGGAGAAGACCGCCATTGTACCTTTAATTAGACAATTGAATTGTATCTTTACTACTCTTAGATATACAATAAAACATAGTTTTAATTATTTATCTACAAAAAATCATCCTCTTACCAACTATGCCTACGGTGAAATTGTAATCAAACGCAACTGAAAATCAGTAACTTCCCTGAAGCAACTGTCATTATCTTTGCACTGAGACCGGTTGTCAAACTTTCAGGCTTCTGGCACACCGTTTTAATTGCACAGATAAGTAACCAATGAATAAAAGTGTAAAGGTTTCTAGGACCACTCCAGTAATTTTCATTAGGACCAAAAAAGAAGGTTTTGGTCCTTGGAGCCGAAAGCTATACTTGAAGGACGAGTAACTGCAGTCACAGAATGACCCAACGGAAATTCTATTATTTAATCAGTAGATCTTCAATGTATTACCAAAATTAATGATACCTAAAAACCTACATACACTTAGCCGACAGTTTTGAAAACGTACTAAAATCACTCCGAAGCTTATTATTTTAATATAAGTTATAACCATTTCTTACCTACCTTAACGTTAATCAATGAGTCACGTACCATGGGCATTGGGACAACATGCTCTATTAACCGCTGAGCCGTTGCGACACGACGTGATTATGTGATTTGAAGGGCTCGGCAGGGACACTATAGTTGTTGGTACACATGCTGGGAGAATTGGTCAAACTGTTTATTTTATGTATTAGATTATTCAGTATAAATTATCAGTTACACTGATTTCAGATAAGAAATGCCGACGCCATCTAGTTTTAAACAAACAAACTGACTTGTAAAAGTGATTTTAAATATTCAATTTGTAATTGTTAGTCACTGATTCGGGTATCTATTACTATACGGAAACTTTTCGTAACGAATTTCATGTCACCGAAAACTATTCCACCAATATCATTGCACATATTTTTTTACTAACATAATTTTCCATTTAATATTTCAGAACAACGTCAACAACTATCAATAGCGTGACACCAACTATCAATAGCATGACACCAACAATCAGTGTCGTGACAGCAACCATAATGTCACGCACCAACTAATAGTGTAGCGACACCAAGTATCAGTGTCGCGTCATCAACCAGCAGTCTCGCGGAACCAACAACCACCGTTCCGACACCAACCATCAGTTTCAGGATACCAATACACATTAATGTTAGTTGCTGCCAAGCCTTTAGTTCTCCCTACTCTGATTTTTGTTAATATTATAGCAATATTACAAGTATATTAAGGGCCAATTTTTGAATCCTCAGATAAAATACCTGATAACTACCTGCCGAATAAAGTTATTTGGCTGTTTATCCGCCTGATAATTGCATAGAAGTAATAAGTACTAAAGTCCTTGGATAATTGTTTGTCAATTTTTCAATTGCCATTTATCTCACGAATTTATATCTGACCGATTTCATTGACTTTAGCAACGCTAACTTCAGGGAGGTAAAATAAATATATGGCATAAACAAACGTTAGAGCAGGACAGACTATTTCAATTACATGCACAGGGTCTAGAGTACATTAATTACCTGTATGGCAAAAATGACACTGTCAGACTATCTTCCTGTCATGTCGTGTTATTTATCTTGATTGTAAATCAATATTAATATTTATATGTTTATTACAATGGAATCAATAAAAAATAAACTTTAAAAAAAAGTAAAAACCGACTTCAAAGAAATACTAAAAGGAGTAAAATAATTACCATAATATAAAATTAACAGTTTCAGAAGTCGGTGGCTTCTATTTGCTTCAGTGTAGAGTTGCACCGACTTCTGAAACTGTTAATTTTATATTATGGTAATTATTTTACTCCTTTTAGTATTTCTTTGAAGTCGGTTTTTACTTTTTTTTAAAGTTTATTTTTTATTAAAAACGTTTTAGTGTCATAATTTTAACACCCTCCTTCATAACCCTTCTTTTTGGCTTTGACGTAGTCGGGCATAAAAATTCCTTTCAAATGATACCTTACACGATATAATGAAAACATTCCAAAGGGGGGGAGGGGGGGACACGCACCCCCTCCTCTTTTCAAGTAGTCAGTTCCCAACAACAAATATAAACAAAGCAATATTAGTGATTTGAGAATTTTGCTTTGATCCGACGAGGAGTTCCGTTCCATATCTCTGAAGTTCATGGTCTGATCATAACAAAATTTAAATGGGACCAATCGGAAAGTATACCCTTCCGAACAAAAAAAGATTTTTTCAAATCGGTTCATAAATGACGGAGATATGAGGTAACACACATAAAAAATAAAAAAAATAAAAATACAACCGAATTGAGAACCTCCTCCTTTTTGAAGTCGGTTAAAAAAAGAAAGCGTTCGGCGAATTTTAATAGTGCTGTAATTCAATTCCTCGTAAGTTTAATCGATAAATACAAACACGTTATAAGAAAACCGAAGAAATAAGAAGACCGACCGATGCGGTGATCAATAAAGACAAAGAATCTGCATGGAGGAAAACTGAGAGCTCATTTAATTCAGGTGGAATCGTAACCAGTGTCCTTTTATGGAATACATTAAAAATTAAGTATGAGGGAATTGAAAAAGGACCAAAAAAGTCCTCCATGCAGACAAGAAATGTACAGAACCGAAGCCCGAAAATCTGACTACCAGTTCTACCAAGAGCTATCGTGTTATCTACTAACTGGGTGATGGAGGTCAGATAGGCAGTCGCTTCATGTAAAATTCTGGTATTCGACTGCATCCGGTCACACTGGCAGACGATCCCAACATAGTTCGCTAGGAAAATTTACACTATCAATTACTACAGCTCTGTTTGTACCCATGAATCTATATCGCAGTTATTTTTTGTATAATAAACGATTGAAAACTTACCTTTGTGTTTGAGCTTGATTTTATCCTCTACCATTATCTATAAGTAAATATTGCACGGTCTCTAAAAGTCTGAATCGACGATGGAATTCTCTTGAATCCCACACCGTAAAATGACTGGGCATGTTTTTCTTTTTAT
The DNA here is from genome assembly GCA_905220435.1 of Amphipyra tragopoginis. Taxonomy (NCBI): domain Eukaryota; kingdom Metazoa; phylum Arthropoda; class Insecta; order Lepidoptera; family Noctuidae; genus Amphipyra; species Amphipyra tragopoginis. The sequence continues at coordinate 946,620 of HG992010.1, read as the reverse complement.
CATGCCTTTATCCTCATTAATTCCCTCCGCCCGGGGAAGGCGAAGGGTTATGGATGCCTGACTGTTACCGGCTAAAAACCCACGGTATGCCTTCTCCTGACCTATGGCCGGGGTCGTGGGATTCGCAGTTGCATGCACAGCAACCCCGGCAGGCCTCGGTCCGCCAGCCCCTGGCGGACCTCTCCTTCTGTGGAGCTTCGTCCCACGTCCTCCTGAGAGGCGCGTACGGAACACTGCGCACCGCCTTCTCGGAACTGTTACTGGTCGGGCGTTAGGTCCAATAACCCGCCACCCGCAGGCCACACACTAGGGTGGCCGGAGAAATTCGCGCGACCTCCGGCGGAAAATGATTGAGCCTGGATGTGATAATTCTTACTTTCCTTCCTGGATTTATGAATTCATTTGTCACAGCTTCTTCCTCAATTATTGCCAGATCATCAGTGCTATCAAATATTATACATCCATTTTACTTTGATGAAAACGCAAACCCAAGAATCGTCTAGTAAAATTATATTTTTTGTTTACATCATCCATCAGTCATCGAATAAAACTATCTAATGAATAAGCGGTTATCTGGCCGTCAAAGGGAAAGATAAAGTTATTCCTCAGGTAGTCAAATTATTGGGGTGCGCGGTCAGATACCTCCTCGTGGTGCACCCTGGGCACGGGCGATAACTCTTACGGAAATACCCCGTGGGAGTTCTCGTCCGTGGCAAAATTCTGATCGTGGGGGAGGGGCCTATTTGGCCAAGGAGGAGAACAAACTGCGGAGCCCACTTGGGCTCCGGCAGTTGGTAAGGGCGACGGGTTTGCTAGTCAGCAATGTCTGGCTGGCAGACACGGTCTGATACAGACCACCGTTCGGCCGACCCGTAATCCTCATTGAGAGGACCGGGGGTCTTGGCTTAATCGCCTGGACTGCGAGGATGATAAACTCTATAAATGGTTCCCTAATCCCAAGCTGCGACGCATGGCGAGGGGATGTATGGCTGCAAGGCTGGCAGTTCCAAGTGCGGGTCCCGTTAGAGTACCGGCCGACCCTCTAACGTAATAGGCTTATCCGGGCACAGGGGGCCATACCCGGATGGACCGACTTTCCCCCACACTCGTGGGATTAATTATGGAGAAATTTTTAAAAACAAAAACCCAATCAAATGACGTTAAGGTGGGTGCGGTGTCAGATAATGACACCGCATCGAGGATTACAAGGGCGGCTGCTCGCAAAGAGCAAGCGGGGAAGATGGGTGCGGTGTCGGATGCCGACACTGCATCGAGTATGGTGAGCGTGAGGTCGTTTGCCGAGGAGGTAGTAGGAAGCAAGTTCTTCCGCAAACGGCCTCGACGGTCGTCTCGCTCGGGATCAGACTCGGCCTCGAGCGAGGAGGAGGCACCGGCCAAAAAAGTCGGTACCGACAAGAAGGGCCGAGGGCGGCCACCTTCCACAGGCCAGTATTTTGGAATGGAAGAGGCGGAGGCGGCATTTGTGGCGGCGCAACGAGCCGAAAAGCTCGCGGATGAGGAGCGTGAGCTCGCCAAGTTGAGCCGGAAGGTTTCCACCGGACGAGTCAATCGGCAGTCAGGGTCGTCCTCCGCGCCGGAAATGGAGGCTGAGAACATGACTGCGATGGAGCTGCAGGCAACGCTCCAGGACGCCTTGACGGCTATTAAAAACGTCGCCAAGGTGTCCAAGGGTCTAAAGGGTACGTCCCAGAAGGCCCTCAATGCGGCCACCGGTTCCATCGCGAAGGCCGCGGAGGCGCTACTAAAGCGCACCTCCTCGGACGAGACGTCTCGTCTCCAACTAGAGAACGCACGCCTAGCGGCCCGGCTCGACGAACTCCGAAAAGAGCATGACGAGCTCCGGGCCGACCTGGTAACAGACCGCCAGGAGCGCATACGCGCGATGGCGGGCCTCACCACGCGGCCGTCCGAGACCGAAGAGTCAGAGGTGGTTCGCCTCTTCAGAACAGAAATGGCGAGTCTTTGTGCTCGTTTCTCTGTCCTGGAGGGAAAAATCCTGCGCCCACCTTTGACTGGCGATCGCTGGCGAGCTGATCAAGCACCGCCGGTGACCTTCGCGGCTAAAGCCGCGATGCCGCACCATTCCACTCAATTCAGTCAGCCGGCCACTGCGGCGACTTCGGCCACTTTGGCCACTGTAGCCAAAGCTACAAACTTGCAAAAGGGCAAGGGAAAGGGCAAGAAGAGGTCGGAAGCTGCCACACAGGCTTCTTCCACTCCTGCATCGTCCGCCCCGGCCTCGGCTGCGGCTGCGTCCGCCCCTGCGACGTCCGCCCCGGCGTCGTCTGTGTCTGACCCTTCTAGCGTCCAGCAGCGCTCTACGGCTCCCGAACCCAATCAGGGTGAGTGGGAGACCGTAGGAGCTAAGAAAAAGAAGCAGAAGGCTACCAAGAAGGCGGCTAAAGAGAAGGCGGCTGCCGAGAAGAAAGCGGCACAGACCGCCAAAAAGGAGGCGGCGCGGCTTCGCACCCCTAAGTCTGCGGCTGTGGTTCTTACACTACAGCCGGGGGCAAAGGAGAAGGGAGTCACGTACGCCGGGATATTGGCAAAAGCCAAGGCTGAGATTGATCTCGGCAGCCTTGGGATCGCGGGTATCCGGATGAAGCATACAGTCACCGGTGCCCGCCTGCTCGAGGTTCCCGGCGCCACCAGCGGCCCGAAAGCGGACGCCCTCGCCGAGCAGTTGAGGGCGTCACTCGAGGCAGAGGAGGTCCGGGTGTCCAGGCCAACCAAATGTGCAGACTTGCGCATTTCGGGCCTGGACGACTCGGTCACGGCCATGGAGGTCGTGGCAGCTGTCGCAAAGGTCGGCGGCTGCCCTCCGGAGCAGGTGAAGTCGGGCGCTATTCGCTCCGGCTTCAACGGCCTAGGGACAGCTCTGGTGAGCTGTCCCGTTGCGGCGGCCCACAAAATCATGGAGGGCCGTCGGCTGCTGGTGGGGTGGGTTTCGGCGCAGGCGAAGCTGCTGCCAGCCAGGCCCCTGAGGTGTTACCGGTGCCTGGCGAACGGGCACACAGGGGCACTGTGCACCTCGGAGGTCGATCGCAGTGGAGTCTGCTTCCGCTGCGGTCAACCGGGGCATATTGCCGGCACGTGTGAGGCCACGCCGCACTGCACAATCTGTGCAGCCGCAGGCAAGCCGGCGGAGCACCGGGCAGGCAGTAAGGCCTGCGCCGGTCCCACAAAAAAAAAGGGCAGAAGAGGGCGAGGCCGTGGCAAGAATGCCGCGGCCAAGGTGACCTCGCAGCCGGTTAACCAACCGGCTGCCGAGAGGTCGCCGCAAAGCGGAGAGGGGGAGGCGTTCATGGACTGTCAGTGATGGCCCCACACCTGCGCCTCCTCCAATCCAACATCAACCACTGCGCTAGAGCTCAGGACCTTCTGCTCCAGAGCATGGCGGAGTGGTTGATCAATGTGGCTGTGGTCGCCGAGCCGTACTTCGTTCCACCTAGGGATGATTGGATCGGGGACATGGACGGCTCGGTGGCCCTGATAGTCTCGCGGGCCGCAGTTGGCTCTCCGTCCATTGAGAATGTCACTCGTGGACGGGGATACGTAGCGGCCCTGCTAGAAGACTTCCTCGCAGTGGGAGTATACTTCTCCCCTAATAAATCTCTCGCCGACTTTGAGGACTTCTTGGGGGAGTTGGCCGTCGTCGTCAGTCGCAGCCATCCTTGCCCTGTGCTGGCCTTCGGGGATTTCAACGCCAAGTCCACGGCTTGGGGTTCCCCGGCCACGAATGCACGGGGTAGGGTGCTAGAGGAGTGGGCCCTGGAAACGGGCCTACAGGTCCTCAACCGGGGTTCCGCCAACACGTGCGTGCGACAGCGGGGCGGATCCATAGTGGACATCACGTTCGCTACCCCCGCTCTAGCGCGCCGTGTCCAGGGTTGGCACGTCATGGAGGGGGTGGAGACGCTGTCGGATCATCGGTACATCCGATTCGACGTCTCCACCCAGACTTCAGGCGCTCCGGCCCGAACGATCCCGGTTGGGATCGGTCCGCGTTGGGCTCTAAAGCGGTTGGACAGAGAGGCACTCCTGGAGGCCTCGATTGTGCAGGCCTGGGTGTCGGCACTAGACAGGCCTGCCGACATCAACGAGGAGGCGGAGTGGTTCCGGGAGGCCGTGTCGCATATCTGCGATACGGCGATGCCTCGAGTCCAGACCGCGCCTGCAAAGCGCCAGGTGTACTGGTGGTCGCAGGACATAGATTTCCTGCGCCACGCCTGCGTGGAAGCGCGACGCCAGTACGCCAGGCTCCGCAGGAGGCGCCTTCGTGGCCCGGATACGGCAACCGAGGAGGCGGAGCTGTACGAGGGGTACAGAGAGGCGAAGATCGCCCTCCAGAACGCTATCTCGCGGGCCAAAGTTGCGGCTCACGAGACACTGCTGGAGACTCTGGACCGGGACCCGTGGGGGCGCCCATACCTTATGGTACGGGGCAAACTTCGTCCGTGGGCCCCCCCACTGACCCAGAGTCTCCAACCTCAGCTTCTGGAGGGAGTGGTGAGCGCTCTGTTCCCTTCGAGGGCGGAGCATACGCCACCGCCAATGGTTCCGCCTTCATTGGCGCCTGACGCGGACGACGACGACGACGTGCCTGAAGTGACCCGGGTAGAGCTGAGAGCGGCGGTGAAAAGGCTTCAGGCCAAGAACACCGCCCCGGGGCCCGACGGCATACCTGGCCGTGCATGGGTCCTGGCTCTCAAGGCTCTCGGGCCCCGACTGAGGGGGCTCTTGAGCGCATGTTGCGAGCGGGGCCAGTTTCCGCTCCGGTGGAAAACCGGCAAGCTGGTCCTGCTCAAGAAGGAGGGGCGCCCCGCAGACTCGCCATCTGCGTACCGCCCCATCGTGTTGCTGGACGAGGTGGGCAAGCTCTTTGAAAGAGTAATTGCAGACCGCCTCGTCACGCACATGACTGGGGTGGGGCCGGATCTGGCGGACAACCAGTTCGGTTTCCGCCGGGGGCGCTCCACCGTGGACGCAATCATGCGCGTGAGGGCCCAGGCGGAGGAAGCAGTTGCCCAGGGCGAGGTCGTCTTGGCGGTGTCTCTAGACATCGCCAACGCCTTCAACACCTTGCCCTGGAGTTGCATAAGAGCGGCACTCGAATACCATCGGGTGCCGACCTACCTCCGCCGCATTGTCGGGGCCTACCTGACTCAGAGAGCCGTCATCTACCCGGGTCGGGAAGGATGGGGTCGGCGAGAGATGTCGTGCGGTGTTCCACAGGGATCGATCCTGGGGCCGCTCCTGTGGAACATCGGATACGACTGGGTACTTCGCGGTGCGTTCCTCCGCGGCGTCGGCGTGACTTGCTACGCCGACGACACGCTGGTCACGGCGCGGGGGAGGACGCACCGCGAGGCAGCCATACTGGCGACAGCTGGGGTTGCGCAGGTCGTTGCAAGGAACCGGCGGTTGGGTCTCGAGGTGGCCTTGCAGAAGTCCGAGGCCCTGTGTTTCCACGGGCCCCGGAAGGGACCACCCTCGGGATCCCACATCGTAGTGGGGGGCGTCCACATCGGCGTCGAGACGACGATGAAATACCTAGGACTTGTCCTCGACGGCCGGTGGAACTTTGGGCCTCACTTTCGGCAGCTGACGCCAAAGTTGATGGGCACCGCGTCTGCGTTATCGCGGCTGCTGCCCAATCTGGGGGGGCCCAACGCCTCCTGCCGGAGGCTCTACGCGAGGATCGTACGGTCCATGGCTCTATATGGGGCGCCAATATGGGCAGACACCTTGACGGCCAGCAACGTCGCAATCTTGCGGAGACCGCAGCGCGCGATGGCCGTCAGGGTGATAAGGGGGTACCGTACGATCTCCTTCGAGGCGGGGAGCCTCCTAGCCGGATCGATGCCCTGGGATCTGGAGGCGAGGGCCCTCGCGCTGAGATATCGTCAGCGCGAGGAGGCGCCTGAGCGGAGTGAGCTCCGCCAGATCCTAGTGGCCGAGTGGAAGGAACGACTTGCGCAACCCAGCGCAGGGCACGCCGCAATAGCGGCGGTAAGACCCGTTATGGAGGAGTGGCTGGAGAGACGGCATGGCGCCCTCAGCTTCCGGCTGACGCAGGTGCTCTCGGGACATGGATGTTTCGGGAAGTACCTGTGTCGCATAGGCCGGGAGCAGACGCCCGGATGTCACCACTGCGTCGACTGCCCTGAGGACACGGCGCTGCACACGCTGCAGGCATGCCCTGCGTGGGCGACGCAGCGCCGCGAACTGGTCGCGGCAGTCGGTGGTGACCTCTCGCTTCCGGCCGTGGTTCTGTCCATGGTCGGGAGCGAGAGTGCGTGGGAAGCCGTCGCCTCCTTTTGCGAGGAGGTGATGGCGACCAAGGAGGGAGCGGAGAGGGAGAGAGAGGCGGCAGCAACTCTCCCTTCCCGCGCCAGACGCACCGGGCGCCGCCGGAGGGCGCGCGACGATCTCCGGCCACCCTAGTGTGTGGCCTGCGGGCGACGGGTTAGGGGACCCGTCGCCCGACCAGTAACAGGCCCGAGAAGGCGGCGCGCATGTGTTCCGTGCGCGCCTCTCAGGAGGACGTGGGGCAAGGCCCCACAGAAGGAGAGGTCCGCCAGGGGCTGGCGGACCGAGGCCTGCCGGGGTTGCGGCGCATGCAGCTGCGAATCCCGCGACCCCGACCAAGGGTCAGGAGAAGGAACACCGTGGGTTTTTAGCCGGTAAGAGTCCGGCATAACCCTTCGCCTTCCCCAGGCGACGGGTATCCATGAGGATTTTCCCACGAAAAAAAAAAAAAAAAAAAAAAAAAAAAAAGGTAGTCAAATTATTCGTCAAATAAAGCCTATCTGACAATTGAAAAAATCATTTTTTTTTTTTTGCTATCTGTTGAATAAATGCTATTTGTCTGTTTATCTGAGGATTGAAAAATCGGCCCTAAGTCGCAAATACATTTTATTTTTATTTTTGAACCTCCTTTTGATGCTGTTCTCTTTGACCCAAAAAGGTTGTATGGTAGAGAATGCCTTTTATGGCATTAAGTCCGCCTTATGTACCGCCATTGTGCATTGAAGTATTAAATAAATTAATAAAAACTGGCTACAATTAATTCAACAAGGGGAAATCATTAATATATTTTTAATCTTTAACTTTTCTTAAAAACTGCTATGAAATATAAATAGTTATTCAAAATTATGTTTAATTTTGTTTAAATTAATTACAATACTTTTGTTTTTGTACAACTTCCGGCACAATTTAAACATCTCCTTTATTTTATAAAACTTTATTACGTATTTTGTACATATATTATTGTAGAACGCAGTTCCGACTACGCTATAATATTTCGCTATATACTAAAGTATATTGCGTCATAGCTAAAACCATATAGCATGACGTTCACACTATACGTTATATCGCAAGCCGGTCTACTATGTACAACAAGTTACTTAAAAGGCGACGAACGGGGTAGAAGTGAGGCGTGGGGGGTCCAGAGAATCGTATTATATAGCTCTGGAAATCCTTTAAGTTTATCGCACACAGCAAGCCAATACTTTATAGCATAGCGTTGTGTGAATGTGTTCATATAAAATGTATGCTGAGCGATATCATTGGGCTATACATTATTTGCTATAATATGCTATATTTTATAGTGTAGTCTGGACTGCGCTTAAGTTTTACTGTTATGATGTATAGTGTAGATATAATTGTTAAAATGCCTAAGGCATTAAATCCGCCTCTGTACTAATTCTGTGCATAAAATAAATACATAAATATTGCAATTGTGTAATTAAACAATGGAGCAACTATTCTGTAAACAAATAATTATTAACCAAAAGTAAGTAATATCTCTCGCCACGTTCACCAGCGGGTGTACCGTTCATACAGCGGTCATTATTCGGAATTGCCCATTATTGTTTGCCTAGCCCAGTCTCAATGTGCCCAGTCGACGAAAATGCTCATTTACCTGCGACATTGTGCCTAATGGCGGACCACGATTTATGGAAGAACTTCATTGTTGTATTCAGGCACAAGTAATTGGATCTTGGCTGCTGCATTGCGTATTTGGGAAGCTAATTTTGCATTATGATGCGAAGTATTGGAGATCGCGCGTTGGGAATACTCTATATTGTGGGTTTGTGAACAGTCACAAACCTTCACCATGCATTATACACAGACCTGGGGCCCAATTCTCCTAAAATAAATCTTGATAAATCACAGCCGAACCAAGGCCGAACCGTTCATTCAGACAGTTCTCAATTTCAAAAGCTATGAAATTGTTTGACACAAAAAACAAAATCAATCATTTTGAAAGTTTTCGAAAACAAAAACTGACTGACGGTTGTGGTTCGATTGCGTTTGGCAACAATTTATTTTAGGAGAATTAGGCCCCTGAGCCTTGGTATTAAGAGTGTTTGGACACTCAGGACCGATGTTTCAATCGCCAGATAACTTTTATTGTGGAATAAATATGGCAGTTTGACATATTTTCTATACAAAATTATGCCTCAGATAAAAGTTATCAGACGATTGAAATATCGGCCCTTAAGAGAAGAGGCAGGATAAACTAGGTCTTTTTAATTAGTGCTTCTTTCACCTGATTCTAATCAAAAAACCAACTAACTACTTTTAACAATTAAAACCCGGAAGGAGCCTCCGAGTGTACGCTCGAGAAATCATCTCATCCAAATCCCTGGAGTAAGCACAATGAAGTCTGCACTACTGTGGCAGTCCGAATGGGGAATAGTTAAGAAACTCTATTGCGCTACACGATGCCGACAGTCGCCACTTATGTTACTTGTTATGTACTGGTGAGGACAGATAAATGGACCAGCAGTTTTGTTAGTGTCCAAAATTTATTAAAAGGTACCTATGAAGCTTCCATAGTCTCGAAAAGTGAACTAGTGCTTTGAAAGTCTAATTTTCACTGGAACCCTAGTGTTTAAGGATTGTCTGGACAAACCGAGCAAAGTAGCTACACGTGTCCTATAAATACCACATAATCATTCATCATCATCATCATTCAGCCGATAGACTGAACTGACTGCTGGACATACATATGCCTCCCCCAAAAGGGGGGGTTTACCATAATCACCGCGCTTGGCAGGAGGGTTGACGATCGCAGTATGGTTGTTAAAATACTCCAAGAACACTGCTGCCCATCCTCTAGTGAATCCCTTAGCCGCCTTTTACGACACCCATGGGAAGAGATGGTTTTGTGCTATTCTTTACATCTGGCACCACACAGCACATAATCATTAGCTCATGATAATCAAAGTATCAAACTTTTTTGTCCAGCAGTGGACTACGATAGGTTCAGTTAAGTTGAGAGTACCATCATACTGTTCTTCTAATTCAAGAAAACTACCATAAAATAATACACAAACATAATCAGCCCATTGCTGTCCCACTTTTGGACACGAACATTTTTCAGAATGAGAAAGGTTTGGTCTTTGTTCAAGACGCTGACGTTGTGCAGGTTGGCGGTCTACACACACCATCGAGACTTTTATGGATCTCTCTCAGGTGTGCAGGTTTTCTCACGATGTTTTCCTTTACCGTTAACGCAAGTAATATTCAAATTCTGATCGGCACCTGAATTCGAAAAGTCACAGATGCAGGCCGGGTTGCAATTCAGACCCACCTACATGGAAAGCAAGCGTTCATCTGCTAGACTATCAATACCACTATACCAAACAATACGAACCAAAACGCAAACCCCTACTGAATCCCAAAAAATGGTAAAAAATAAAACTGTGTCCAGTTTTCGCGTCCGATCGTGTATGCGGAAACTAGCCTAGAAGTTGTATAACTATTCCACTGAACATCGGATGCTCGTACGAACCGATCCGGTAACTATTCTACGCAATTGTATTCACTATGGATAGCGTTTGAACTTGGTTTAGGAGTTAATATTACCATAATATCGTGAGACCGATTGTTAGGACTTAGATAGACTTTAAGTCCCTAAGACCCTTCGTGCATGGGTGCGATGTTGTTCAATATAAATCATAAGATCACGCTTGTATTCCCCGAAAGGTTATGCAGAGATGTATGTACACCCTCATCTCGCCATTATGTTTAAGTCCCATGTAATACACGTTTGGTGCAGTGTCTGAGCGATTTGCTTCTGCGTTACGGGTCGTGGGTTCGATTACCACACGGAACAAACATTTGGCCTACAGATTTCGGGTCTAGGCGTTTGTGTATGTGAGATTTGAGTCTGTAAACGCACCCAAGATGAAGGAGAAAGACGAGTATGGGGCAAAGATAAAGAAATAAAAAATAGGGGACGAGCCTATTGCCAACAATTGGGCACAAATCCAGACTTCGATCTGCTATTGAGAAGTTACTCGCGGAAAAACTCAATAACTTTTTGCTCGACTTGTGGATCGAACCCAGGACCTCACGCTCAGCAGTCGCGCTTCCGTCCACTAGACAACAAGGTAGTCTATAAATCACATGAATCCAAACCTGTCAAGAGGGTCGGCAGTAGTATCGCCTCACACGCTGAGAACAACATATTGCAATCACCATCTGTTCGCCAAAGTCTGCTCATTACTACTAGCAATGCCAACATCCTAAGGTTAAACCGGTTGTCAGACTTTCGGGTTTCTGACTTCCCGTAGCGACTGTCATAGGTATTCGTATGACACCCGGTGCCAACGGTTTAACGTGCTCTTCGACGCACGGAACGGTCTTGATGTGTATCGAACGGTCACCCGTCCACGGACTGGATCTTACTTAACCTTGCAAATAATTTATGATATGCGCAGTTGATAATTAACCACGAGCCCCTCTGTACAGACTACACACACCATAGTAAACTATGCAGTCTAATTTGACAGTTGCGCGCACAGATAACGCATGCCTGCGTGAGCGACGATGTCGACGCAACAAAATGTTGCCATATTAAATGTAATATTACATACGGTTTTAGATTGTTCCTTATTTATTGCGTATTTATTTACTTTCTTTACACATGTCACATGTTGGTTTAAGTGAACAGGCATGACCGCTGACTGACATCCGTGGAGCACAAAGGTTCCAGACGAAAACCAGCGTCAAGTACTATATAATAGCGCTTGACATTAAGCTGATCTGGACACCTTTTTGGTCCAGCCATGAGACACATACCAAAGACTTTTTTTATTTATATCATACTTTTTTATCTGGTGTATCTCTTTGTGCTGTATCCAAATAAATGATTCTTTATTTTATCTTTAGTGAACTTTTTACTTTATTGAACCCTCACATGTGTGCAGGTTTTCTCATTATGCTTTTGTTCACCGTTAAAGCCAGATCTTTTAAGACTTCCTGAATGAAGACGTTTTTTAATATTGTTTTGAAAATAAGCACAAACTGCGACCAATCACTGCATTCATACTAAACATCGTAATACGTCTATAAATCGTAATGTTAATGTGTCCCAATGAATAGCTTCTTTCATATAACGAGGTCGAGTACGCTGCTAATCGCTTGTGTCATAGCACAGGAAGATAGAGCAAAAGGTTCATTATAATTAACGAAATATAAATAAAAATGCACACTAAGGTAGATACTGCACACAGGTATTGCTTATGAGAACTTCCTCTTAAGTGTAATTTTGATCATCTGATGCTGATTAGGTACCGTAGTTTTCTTTTAAATTTATTATTATGTAACTTTATCGCGTGTAACCCTAGTCGCACCTGATGGTAACTGTAGACAGAAACTAAGTAGAAGCACACGAATCCAAGTAAAAGTCTAACTATATCTAGAGGGATTCCCCTATACCCCTCTGGCTCTCACATACACACGATGGCACACAGTTAGACAGGGCCTAAGATTGGAGTACACGAATCCAAGTAACAGAGATATAGAGGGATTCCCTTATACCCCTCTGGCTCTCACATACACACGACGGAACACAGTAAACTGCTTGCCGCCGGACTTTAATATGAGGATAGTCGCTAGCCAGGTGGGCCGTATAGATCCTACCACCAAGCGTGCTGGGTTTTGTATAATCTTACAACACGCATCTATTCTCAGCGTGCAGTGAGGAAGTTTTATATTCTAGCCTTTCGCCACATAGGATAATATTATGTTGTCAAATGTATGAAATCCAGATAACGCTTTCATTTTGACAGCTCTTCTTAGGATGCTGCTCCGAGGCCACCATGTTGAGAGTGGTTTGTAGATACGAACATTAAAATAGGATAGAAGATTTTGAATAATATTCATTAACATTTACACGTTAGAGGACTATTAGCTAATTGCTAAATGGCCGCGTGCATAGGTTTACTTTTTAAATATCGATGTAAATGTTCAGTACTTTCTGCTTGTACACTCTTCCTCGTTCTTTGTTAATGCCCATTCCTAGAACTGATTACTATACTGCAATACTCTCAGTACTTGTATAAAGTTAACCTTCTGTATATCTTTTTACATATTCAGATATCTCGTAGCTGATCTAAATGTGCGTACGTGTGAGCCAACCTCGGGAACTGATCGACATATATAGATTAAATTTAATGTTTGCCAACTCAATTCTGTGGTTAATGTTGTTGATTATTTAAAGGTATTAAAATTAAGTGTGTTGATTTTTATGATGAGCTGCTTGTAAGATTGTGAATACTGTGGCAATACCACAGATGGAAGTAAGATAACAAATGCCATGACGAGAAGATTTCCCCTCAAATATATAGAGTAACGCGGCCACCGATGGCTATGTACTAAAAGGTATGGAGCATACTGCATCTTTAGGATGTAGCAATTCTCAAAAAAATGGAACAATATTAAATCTATTATAGAAGCACAAAATTACATATTTTGAGAAGTATTTTATAAGTAGTTAGTTTAAAGTATGTAGTCCGTAGGGGGAGGGACTTGGAATATAATTCCTTTCCGTCGCCTGGCAAACGAGTCGTAAGAGACAATAAACCTGGCACCATAATAGTGCCTGAAAAATGGCAATAGGTTCGCCACCTATTACCTGGGACTTAATATCAGTGGCAAAATGTAGGTGTACAGACTCCTGTAATAAGATAACACCTCTGTTAACCCCTTCGGACATTACAGGTGTGAGTATACAATGTGTCCGGTCATGGACTAGCGATATTATAGTTACAACTATTCTAGTACACAAATACGCTACAAACTAGTGTCTAATCTATTTCCCCGCTATTTGGCAGCCATTTTGCTTTTTTGTTGAGATATTCTCTATCTTAATGTTATGAAAATGTGAACCCATTGTATCGTAATGTATACGACAGACAATATTGTTGCCCTCTGAATTAGCCTACTTTTATATCAGTAGGACCAAAAGTTTGAGAGATATGACTTTTTTTGTACACACGTACGGAATATCTAAACAAAAAAATGGAAGTGGATTGGACCCTAGTGTATAGTGTATTTGTGTACTAGAATAGTTGTTATATAAGTACCTAGAATATCGCTAGTCCATGACCGGACACACTATAATTATGTATGTATATTTTAAAGTAGTACAATCACCACCAACGTGATTGCATGTTTGAGTCCTGATTTGATACTTCCAACACCAGTTGACTTTTTATTGTACCATAAATATAGCATAATCAGCCAAAGGGGAAAGAAAATACTATCTCACTAGTGAGCACAGGCCTATTCTCAAAATGATAAGGTTAGGCCTTAGCCCACCTCGAAGGCCTGGTGCGCTTTGGAGGACTCGCACACCATCAATAACTTTATAGAACTCTCTCTGGTGTGCAGGTTTCCTCACAATATGTTTCCTTTATCGTTAAAGAAAGTGATAATCAAATTATAATCCGCACATAAATTCAAAAATTCAGAGGTTCGAGCCGGGCTCGAACTCAAATCCCCCTGCTCGGAAGGCAAGCATTGAACCGTTAAGTAATCACTGTTTTCTTGCAGTAAAACAGTCAAATAACAACACTTAGCAACGAATGAACTGCCTCGTTGGTCTAGTGGTCGCAAGCGTGACTGCTTAGCGTGAGGTCCTGGGTCATGCAAAGTATTATTGGGTTTTTCTGTGTGGAATTTCTCAGTAGCAGCCAGGAGTCTCGATTTGTGCCCGGTTTATGGCAATAGGCTCACCCCCTATTACACGGAACCTAAACATAACGGCATAATGAGGGTGTTATATACACCTCTGTCTAACCCTCCAGGGAATACAGGCGTGAAGGCGAAAAGTGCTCTTACACGTGAACATGTTATTTTGTTCCCAATTTAAGGCCGAAAACAAACCCGCCGTACCGAACGCACAAAGCTTTCATATATCTTTCCACAGCATTCATAACAACATGTATGCGACACACAGATGTGCGCATCAGTTAATTGGGTCACAGTGCTGCTGCGTGTGACGCGCAAATACACCGCCTTTAGACTCCACGCGTACGCCCAGGCACGTCGCGTGGTCGGGTAGTATGGATGAGACCTTGTATTTATTTTGGTGCGTATTTCTTTTATTAAAAAGAACCAGATTATGGAGTCAAACATAGGCAAGTGTATACTAATGTGACTTCTGTACTTGGTTAATCTAAGACACCATTGCCATACCATGAAGGAAAATATCGTTAAGAAACCTAGAACGGATTTGAAGAAACTACTCTTTAAGTCTTCATTCCATATTTTGGAACTATGCAACTGTATTTAGTACTAAAGTATAGAGTGCAAACGTGCAGAGATCTTTGACCAAAAAGTGCTCCAAAAAATTTGTTCTCGATGGCGTGTATAGCCACCAGCGTTGTGGTCTAAAGCATATACCCTGCTCATTCTGAGAAGAGGTCTGACCCAGCAGTGGGTAAGTATGGTATGGGAAAGTAATGGGCTGATGCTTAGCTGGTAATTAAGATGATAATAATACACGCACAGTACACATAGAAAAGAACAGCAAGGCCTCGTTCCTTGTCGAGTACTAGAAGATACAGACCAGTGAACTGACTGTATAGCACTTTAAATTATAAATAAAAACTAAAAAAACCTCTTTCAATCGTGGAACAGTCATATTGCTTTCAGGATCCATAACAAAAACATATCGGGATTATACTTCTTCTTCTTCTCTCATATAGGTCATAATAGGTCATATCGTGGTGAAAAGATTAGCCAGTCAGCAAGGTTGGTAGCGAGGCTGACTGCCCAGGGTGCGCCGGATGTACAAGTATTGTCACTCGAGGAGGCTCTTTTCATGCACCCCTATATTCTATACTAACAAACAGTCAGTGTACTGCAGACTGAACAAAACTGTTTTCCTCTTCGCCAGCTCTTTGTAGCGGACTTTGAGAGACCTCTGATCAGCTGTGGACGTTTATGGGATAGTATGATAAAAAAAGTGAATAGCGATAAGTTGAGTTCATTGGTTGAAACAATTTTAATAACATATCGTTCTGCTGAGCCTTTTTCCAACTATGTTGAAGTCAGCTTCCAGTCGGAATATTCCGATCTGTCCCCCTGATCTGTCCCCTCGTCGGTAACAGGGGAACAGATCGAAACTTTTTATTTTTATTTTCCCCCCTAAAAAACAGCAGGGGACAGACCAGAAATAATTCGTTCGATCTGTCCGTTCGTCTTGGTGACAGGAGAACAGATCGATTTTTTATTACTGAATAGCCCCCCGAAGGGGATAGATCAGGGGGACAGACCGGCATATTCCTGGGCAATGACAATATCCTAAGGTTAGGCCGGTGTTGTCAGCCTTTCAGGCTTCTGTACCCCATAACGACTGTCATAGGAACTCGTATGACACCCGAGACGCACGGCATAACGTGCTCTCCAACTCACGGAGGTCTCTCGATGTGTAACGAAGGGTGACCCATCCACGAACTGACCGCGGCAAGCGCAGCTTAACCTTGCAAATCGCGCGGTTGATAATTAGCCACCAGCCCCTCTTCCCCTACTAATTTTAATAAAATATCAAAGTCATATCCATACTAAGACAACGTCACCCAAACGTGCGCCCGATCGCCGCTAGCCATGGCGGCGATTAAGGAAATCTACATGTCTATGCTCTATGGACGCTAAAATAATTTATAGTCTGTGTCTGCTGAGCCAATGTTTGTCTATGGCGATCGTTAAACTGGATTGAATAGTTTTAGTACTAATTAAAATGGGAGTACAAAACAGCAAGCTATTAAAAGGAGGGATCAAGAATTGAAGATGGTTGAAACTGTGAGAAACTCCAAAATCGACAGAAAAATTAGGTACTTTTAAAATATCACGCCTGTGTTCCCCGAAGGATTGGGCAGAGGTGTACTACACCCTTCAAGTCCTAACCGGGCACAAATCCAGACTCGGGACTGGTACTGAGAAATTGCAAACGGAAAAACTCAATAACATTTTGCTCGACCTGTTGATCGAACACAGGACCTCAAGCTCAGTCAGTCAGTCACGCTTGAGACCACTAGACCAACGGGGCAGCCTATATTACTTTTTCTAAAAAAAAAAACTCGATGCTTTTTGTGACTTGTGTTGTTGTACTTGTGCGGGAATTGAAGCCACAAGCTGCAGCGCAGAAGCCGGAACAGAAGCAACTGCGCCAAGCTCTATGCAATAATGTACTTCGTATACGTATACGATTAGGTATCGATTTTCACTCGGGAGCCATGAATCCAGGTCATCAACATATCAATACATCTTAATATCTCGGAAATTAAGAATGCATATGAATGAATATTGAATATGTATATAATATGTTCGGGCATAACTCCGTCCTAAACAACCTTAATTTTACTTTATACGAAAACCGAGACACCCCAACAAGATTTTCATCAGAACTGCCTGAATATGTGTGTTTTTTTAGTAAATCTCCAAGTTACACCTTAGTTTGTAAAATTGCACCGACTTCTGAAACTTCTGAAAAACTGAAAAGAGTAAAATAATTACCATATTATAAAACGGACAGTTTCAGAAGTCGGTGCAATTTTACACTGACCCAAATTGAAGGCACCGACTTCTGAAACTGTGAGTTTTATAATATGGTAATTATTTTTCTCTTTTTTTTTTGAAGTCAGTTTTTACTTTTTTATAGTTATTTTATTTTTTAAGTAGTATTAAATAGCCTATAAAATGTTATGTTGGTGACCCAGCTCATTTATATTTTCTTAAAATCGCAGAATTTGAGTTTCTTAGTCAACACATTGATTGGAGTTGGCTTTACATTTAGTAAAAGCAGATTGTTTACATTAACACTCAATCAAACCCGTCTCATTACTTTTCTGTAGGTAATACAATACCCTAAACATGCCTAGACACGTTACAAATCAAAATAACAACAAAAATTACGCCTAAAATCTCACACATCTCGATCAATTAGTCTTATTTTCGCTACAATGCGTATTTCCTTCAATAATTAGGGTTCGCGATTGATTAACGACCGGCAGTGGATTGTAAATCAATCCATAGTGCGGTGTCGAGTGATTTATCGTGCGTCATTATATTGATAGTGTAGGTTAATGAGAGGGGGCTAATGAGCAGGATGTGTGCGCTTTAACAAATTCTTAAGATCATTCCTTAATGCATGATAGCGTAAAGTTTCCTTAAGATGTTTATGTTTGTGCTTCGAAATTACACTGTTAGGTATACAAGGTTGTGGCCTGCGGGTGACGGGTTAGGGAACCCGTTGCCCGACCAGTAACAGGGGGCCTACTCCCTAAGTCCGTCAACGAAGTTAGTCGCCCGTCCGAAAGTAGACCGAAACATAGGAGTGAACAAAACAAGTGTCAAGTTCAACTTTTCGGACAGGCAAAACTACATCGGTAGTAGGGACAACTGTCAGATCGTGTGGCCCCGAAATAATCGTAAGTCCGTAGGTGATAGGGAGTAGAAAACGCTCGTAACTATGGCTGAAACCACGGACTTCGTGCTTAGGGAGTAGATCCCCAGACCCGTGAAGGCGGCGCGCGTTGTTCCGTGCGCCTCTCAGGATGACGTGGGGCAAGGGACCACGGAGGGAGAGGTCCGCCAGGGACTGGCAAACCGAGGTCTGCCGGGGTCGCGGTGCATGTAGCTGCGAATCCCACAACCCTGCCCAAGGGTCAGGAGAAGGAACACCGTGGGGTTTTAGCCGGTAAGAGTCCGGCATAACCCTTCGCCTTTCGAAAAGAAAAAATAAAAGACAAAAAAAACGGAAAGGGGGTACCTACTAATCCGCGGGCTAATACTAATAGTATCACTGATGAGTATTTGAAAGCAAATGTAAAAATTCAATAATTTTTATTTCCATGCATAATGATTTTAATTTTTTCACCAGTTCTTCATCGCTGCTTTAGTTACGAATTCAGAAAACCTCAAAATAATCAGCCAATTACTGTCCCCCTACTATGCACGGGCCTCTTCTCAGAATGAGAAAGGTTAGAGGTTAAATCTATGATAGCTCTCATACTCCATCCAGTGTTATAAAACATAAATACTTACAACTGAATACAAATAAAAACACATCAACAATTTTCTACATTACACTCGCCTAAAATATCAACACACTTCAAACTCAACCCCCCAATTACATCTTCCATCTACTTTATAATTACTCACTCGAATTCTCACTCGAATTCTCCCTCCAAGTAAACATTTTACATATAATAATGTTCTAATTACTTCGCTCTACCAACCGAATAACGTATTTTATTACTAATACGCTTTTAAACGGATACTTGGATCACCACCTCAATTTGTTTCTTAATTATAAGTATGGCAATGTGTTAATCATTGCGCTGATGTTTTTTGGTTGTAAGTAGAGGTCTAAGTTGAAAAAAATTGCTAAATAATTGGTAGGTAAGTCATTTAGAAAACAATTAGTTGAGTTTAGCTAATCACAGGTGTAACGTGAATGAAGACGCTAACGGTCGACTCCTATGATTTACCTTTAATGAGATGTTAACATAAAATATCTTTAAAAAAAGTAAAAATGGACTTAAAAAAAACTAAATTGAGTAAAATAATTATAGTCGTTAGGAGTAGTCAGAAGCCCGATCGTCTGACAACCGGGTCTTACCTTAGGATTCCGGCATTGCCCATTATCTGGCTTGCGGAGGTCTGATGTCAGTCGCTCCACGTAAAATACTAGTATTCAGCCTAGTTAGGCTGGAAGCTGGCCCCAAAATAGTTGGGACAAGGCTAGGTAGAACGAACCTTTGCCAACAATAAAGCTTTCATAGAAGACCCTCGAATACGTTAGGAGCTTAGCTTAGTTTTATTACAAGTAATTAGCTTACGAATCTATTTTTATGCCTAATTTGGAAATTAAAAATGCTACCATTAGTAAGCAAAACGATGCGTTCTTCAATTTTAATATAAACGAGATATACAATTACTTTCATACAATATTACAATGGAAAATATTATGTTGACTCCCGCAAGCAATTCATAGTGAGGTTGAGCTCATTAAACTAGAAAACTACCATTTGGAAATGCTGAACGAGTTCCTCATGAGGGGATGGATTATAATATAAAACTTTCTCATCGCACGCTGGAAATAGTCACGTGTTGTAAGATTCAATAAAACCCAGCACGCTTAGTGATAGGATCTTTATAGGTCCACCTGGCTAGCTACCACCCTCATAGTAAAGTCCGGCGCCAAGCAGTTTACTGTGTTCCGTCGTGTGTATGTGAGAGCAAATAGGGTATAGGGGAATCTCTCTATATATCTGTTACTTAGATTCGTGTGCTCCATCTTAGACCTTGTCTGCGTTTACCATCAGGTGCGACGAGGGTCAAGCGCGACCAAGTCAAATATTAAAAAAAAAACGAAGTTAACAGCATCGCTACGCTTACGCACTTGTCCCACCGCGAATGATGAGCGAGCAGCGAGTAGAACTAAAAGCTAGAAACGAGTTGGCGAGCAGCGAGAAGCGAGTGTGTAGTTCCGATAGTTTTATCGCTGGGCTATAAGCGAGTGTGCGAGTGCAACGGGCGATTACTCGCACCACTCGCAAATTACCGCTGGTTGGTCTCTCGGCGTGAGTTCTGACTGCCAAGCGAGCATCGCTGAGCGAGTATTATCTTTGATAGCTCTTGTCACTCTGCGAGAAACTAGTGGAGTGGTCCAACGCGATCAAGGCAAATTACAAAAATGATAACAAAAATACTCATTTTTTAGAAAACCATTTATTCTTCAATAAATGACACCTGTTTTCAAATTGATGATGATGCCCATGTCCTAAAGGACATGGGCATCATCATTCATCCGAAAGACATCCACTGCTGGACATAGGCCTCCCCCGAGCTTGGGAGGGTTTGCCATAATCGCCACGCTTGGCAGGCGGGTTGGCGATCGCAGTATGATTGTTAAAGTACTCAGAGAACACTGCTACCCATCCTATAGTGAATCCCTTAGTCGCCTTTTACGACCCTCATAGGAAGTGATGGGGTAGTGCTATTCTTTACGTACGACACCACACGGATGGACCACAAGGACATGGGCTTACCCTAGTCGATTTATTTGTCTATTAAACTATCCGTGTTGACAAAATATGTTCTCTTCCGATTACAGAGATATATCAAAACAACATCCAAAAAATAATTTTCCGATAAAACAGCTAATAATGAATCGTCTTCTAAATGTTTTTAGAGCAAACGCTTTTATGACGTTACATCGTTTTAGTCGACTATATGACGAGTCTCGCGCGTGGATGTCGTAAAAGGCTACTAAGGGATTCACTAGAGGATGGGCAGCAGCGTTCTCTGAGTACTTTAACAACCATACTGCGATCGCCAACCCGCCTGCCAAGCGTGGCGATTATGGCAAACCCCCCCTTTATTGGGGGGAGGCTTATATCCAGCAGTGGACGTCTTTTGGCTGAATGATGATGATGATGATCAAAATAACATCCGAAGAATCAATTTTTCGGTAAAACAGCTAATAATACGTTCGATGAATCGTCTTCTATGAAGTTACGTCGTTTTAGTCGACTATATGACGAGTATCGCCTACAAAATAGGTACATAACAAACAAAGAATAAAGATGTCAAATAATAAAAAAGACCACTAAAGAATTTATATATCTAATCGATACCCCACTGCATTCGAAGGTCATAATGCAATCACTAATAATTATGTCTGATAATTGTGATCGATAAGATATTGACTCCTCAACATTTGTTGCTGTAGTGAACTCCGATTGAAATAATTATTGTGATCCTCTCATTGACTTATTTTATTTCATTTTAATTATTTTATTTTAACCACATTTTTTAATATAATTGAGAGGTTAACCGATCCACAAAACACCCCTTTCCATAGACCAGATATTTTTCACCATATTTTACAATAGTCTTGCACCCATTTGGGACGGTCCGTGACTGTACTCCAATAGTGCAGCCGTGAGTAGTCCTCGGTTGGTGCCCCACCCCATTTTAGATTAAAGTTCTCAAAGGGGCCTCTGCGCGTTTGACCTGTGTCCCCGTGTATGCCTTTCAAAGGACCGGACATCTCCCGCACGGAAGATGAGCCGCCTGCACATTTTGTAATATAATTATTATTGTAATTCCAATGATCTGCTACTTATTTTTGTTTTTTTTCGAAATTGTAAACCTTTGCATGCCCATATGACGGTAAAATATGGAGAACTTTATTTTAAAACCACCTATGTACTATACCCATGTTTGCAAAGAAATAAATGATTTGATCAATTTGATTTGAACTACGGGAAATTTTGCGATAGACATCGGCAGCTGTACGATGAAAGAGTAATTATTATTTACCTAACTCAATCCAAACATTTTTTGAGGAAAACATTAACATTTGACTCCGCCCATGGCATGTAACGTTTCGGCTTAACCACAGCCTAGAAACATTGACACACAGATTGACAGACACCGCATTACCGAATTAGTGATAATTGTACACTATGTCTTAGTGGTGCGTGAAATATTGTACAGAGTAGCGTTGAAGCAGAGAGTTTGACCTACTGGACGGGGGAAAAAGTATTATGAGTTTCTTTAAACATATCTTTGCTTTCTTATGTATTGCTAGTAAGAGTACTGTAATTTTTTTCGTTTATTCATTTACATTACTTATTACTTAAACACATTTTTAAATATTTCTAAAAAAAAAACTTCTTTTTATTATTTTTGTTTGATCCTAGTCGTACCTGATGGTAAACGCAGACAGGGTCTAAGATAGAGCACCTGAATGCAAGTAACAGAAATATAGAGGAATACCCCTATACCCTTCTGATTCTTCTTGATTCGTTCTTGGAAAGGAAAGAATAGGCCTTCAACCTCATGCAGTAGTTGCTAAGTTATCTATAGTTATCGACGTTCAAAAAGAACTAAGTCATTCTAGTCTATTTTGAATAAATGAGTTTTGAGTTTGAGTTTTGAGTTTAAGGATAAAACTAATGAGTGCTTGATAATGAGAGCGTAAGTATTTTTTTTTGGGAAGCGACATTCTTGTTTTCCACTGTGATAGTACTAAGATGAAGGAGCAACCAGAAACCACATATAATTTTAATGGCTTCCTAAAACCCCGTTGTCAAGGAAACTTAAGATCTGCCAACATTTTCGCGATTCTAATTATAAACCAATTATAAATACCTTTTGCTTTAAACAAAAATAAGGTCTGACAATTTCCGAAGTAATCTACGTCTTTAATTAGTAATAATACAGTGTGTTCTTGAATAATGTGTACAGACGATAATGGGTGAAACTAGACCACGATTTATAGACAAAGAAAGGAGAAGAAAAAAAGGTTTTTTTTTTCGTTTTCTTCCCTTTTTGTTCTTGATGACTGTTTTTTAAGGGTTGCTTTTTATTTGCTATGCAACATCCATTTTGAACAAACATTATATTTTTATTTAAACGAAATAATAGGCGCAATTAATAAAAAGTTATAATTTTTTATATCAAAAAATTTATTGTTTTTGTTATTATTTTTTGTCAATAATTTGTGGTCTAATTTCACCCACTTTTATCTGCGCACATTTTCCATGAACTCATAGTATAAGGTACAGGTAACCCAATAGATACAGTACCTTCCTTCCAGAGATTTCGCCACTTATCGTACAAGACCAGTCTACTGATTCCAACGTTTCGATAAGTCAGTTGTCGACTTATACGGTTTAGTGTCTCGTTCTCTCTACGATTCTCGTAACGAGAGAAAGCGAGAACAAAGAAAAAAATAAAGTTCTGAATTAGTAGCAGGCACCGTTGGAGAACTATAAGTGTGCAGTACTCCCCCCTTGTGAGATCACAGGCGTGACGTCCCCCGTGCATTGACCCCGAGTACTCTGAGTTTCCCTACTCTGTTCCCGTGTACGCGGTGTGTACTGTGTATGTACATAAACTGTGTTTTCCTGGCCACACCCTCCCAATTACCATTACGCTCGCGCCGCGTTGAAGAAACTCAAATTATTTTTGAGTATGTTGTGTATTTTTTAGGCGATACTCGTAATATAGTCAAGCTACTAAGAATCGAAGTAACGTCAAAAAAAGCGTTTGTTCAAGAATACAATTCATTGCATGCGTTATCCGCCATTAATAGCTACTTATACTTCATCAAAGTAACGTTTTATCTAATAAAAATGATTCTTCGAATGTTGTTTTGTCGTATCAGAAATAATCTGATAATCGGAAGGGTTATTTTATCAACATGCATAGCTTAGTAAGCAGATAAATCGACTAAGGTATCTGTCTTAGCCTTTATTCATTAATTTTAAAGAGTAAGAATAAATGGTTTTCTAAAACTGTATGTTTAATAGATTCTTAAAGCAAAATTAATGTTTCACGACCAAAGATTTCTCTACCATTTATATGTATTAAATAATAGCCGGTGTATTGTGTATTTTTTTCATGGTCTCACAGACGTCAGTTAAATTTTAATCTTACCACATAATGGATGACCCAATTGTCCATTATTTGTCTGAAGAAGTTTACCAGTACCTTTAGGTGAAGGTGCCCCTTAGAGCCTAGGGCCCATTTGATGTTACTACTCTGCAAGTCTGCACTCCTGGTACATAAATCTAACTGAATAGTTCCAAAATATGGACTGTAGATTACAGGTACATTCATCAAATGAGCTCCCTAGTCTTATTTCTTAACAACTTTGCATCGCATATCATCGCTATAGCCTATCTTTCCCAACATTACAACCCTAACCATTCCTAGCCAGCGTTAGTTATTTTGCGTGAGGGGCACACGACTTATATTCACGCCGCCTAATCACACGATGTCAGCAGATCGATGTGATATGACTTTTTTATGCTTATAAATATTAATAGGATAGGTACTTAAGGGACAACTTTGAATGTAAATTGGATGTATAAATAATAATAAGAATTGATAGAACTTCACTTTGAATAATTATAGTTAAAATAAAAGTTTCGTGAGAAACATTCATATAGTTACGGTTAGTTACGGTTTACTCACGAGCATTTTTCGGGATTGCCCGACTAGTTTTGGACCCAAATGAGGTCGCGAGTCGAACAATCTGGAAAAATGCACGTGGCTAAACCGTAACTAATCGTAAATTACGATAAAAGTTATTGGAAATTCACTTGTTTCTCTGCAACTTATACATAAGATTAATCACATAAGCACTGGGACAGTAATGGGCTAATTATTTAATTTTATGTTTAATCTCGTTGGAAGAGATGACTACCAAACTGAATTTCGACAAATTGTTATATGACAAGATTTTTCTTCGACACTGTGGAACTCCGACATAACGCTACTCCGACAATTATAGAACTTCGACATTGGGGTTTAAAGTAACCTAACACGAAGGGGATGACGGGGGCTTCGTTCGCTCGCTTTCCTCGCTCACTCAAGCCTACGTCATCCCCTTAGAACCTAACCTGTCCGTGCCGGGGTGCCCCAAATTAGGGGTCGAAGTTCCATAATTGTCGGAGTAGCGTAACGTCGGAGTTCCATAGTTTCGAAGTAAAATCTTGTCGTAGAACGATTTGTCGAAATTCAGTTTGAGAGTGGGAAGAGATACTTGTATAAGTTGCCATCAGCCTAGAACTATACTTTCAAAGTGGCTTTACTGTTACTGACTTTGAAATACACTTGAAAGTAATGAATTCGAGTCATCAACATAAACCTTAAAATATCGGAAACTAAGAATGCTAGCTTATTCAAATAAAAACCGGCCAAGTGCGTGTTGGGCCAGGCGCAGTAGTAGAGTTCCGTAGTTGCACAATAATGCGGACTAAGAAGAGGGCTTAGTAATTTTTCAATGGAATTTGTACTAAATTTTTACTTTTCTGGCTGGTCGACTATTATTCGTAAACTTGTAAAGCGTACTTAGCTGTGATAATTTTCCTTTTAACTTCGTTGTATATACTACTACCGTGAATTTTTTCACATATCGAAAACTAACCGTTTAGCAAGCAGAGGGGGGAGACACTTGACTCTAACAAAAATTTGCACTTTAAAGCTTCAGAAACGGATTATTTAACCGAAAAATTGTTCGAACAAACCCATAACACTTTTGAAAGACCTATCTAACAACACCCCACACTATGGAGCAGACGAAAAAAAAAAACATCCCCACTTTACTTGTACAGGAGGTACCCCAAAAAAAAACATGACTTTATTTTACCACTTTTTCGGCGTGATTAATATGTATATCCATGCCAAATTACAGTTATCTAGTACTAAGAGTCTCTGAGCTAAGCTGCGGACGGACAGACGGACAGATGGACGGACATGGCGAAATTATAAGGATTCCTTGTGACTACAGAACCCTAAAAATAGACTATTTAATACTTATTATTAATTTTATTTGAGTACTATTAAGTATTTTATAAAATACATTCTAATTGAATACGCTAGCACTCTTAGTTTCCAAGATCTTATGGTTTATATTGATGACCTAGATACATTACTCCTGAGTGTATATTTTCTCTATCTCCAAATGCACACTTTAAAAATCACCAAACAACTAAAACACTAAACAACTCCACAAACAATCCTTTCTAACATTTAAACTGAAAACCAAACAACCTTAAAACTACACATAAACCCCAGTACACACCGACAATTAATTCCAACAAACCAATTTACGCTAGTTGTAAAAATAGTTGAGCGCGAACACGTAACGCCCGTTCGCAATCCAATCCGAGCCACGCTTGCAGATTTTAATCGTATTAAACCGGGCTCTGATGTAATTCAATTAATCCATCGAGAGAGGCTAACTGGCATGTGTACTATGCCTTACGTTATAGTTAATTTGGTTAATGTTAATGCTTCAACTGGTTTGTTATTAAAACATATGATTAAGCTTTGTGTTGCGTATGTTGTCGGCAGAGGGTTTGGTTGTGTATTTTCACTTATGAATATTGAACATAACATAACATCATACTTGTATTCCCCGAAGGGTTGGGCAGAAGTGTATAGTACGCCCTCATTTCACCGTTATGTTTAAAGTAATAGGGGGCGACCCTATTGCCATCAATCAGGCACAAATACAGACTCCAGGCTGCTATTGAAAAATTCCACACGGATTAACCCAATAACAGCGGTTACGCACTGCATCCGATCCGAATCCGTGAAAATACGTTCCGAAGTAGCCATAGAACTATTTGTATGGTAGATTACGCACTATATCCGGCATCCGTCATCCGATTTCTATCCGTCATCCGTGAGTTTCTAATTCGGAAGAACAATTGACGGACCGAAGTAGCAGTAGTACACTATTTGTATGGTAGTTTACGCACTACATCCGGCATCCGTCATCCGATTTCTATCCGTCATCCGTGAGTTTCTAATTCGGAAGAACAATTGACGGACCGAAGTAGCCGTAGTACTATTTGTATGGTAGTTTACGCACTACATCCGGCATCCGTCATCCGATTTCTATCCGTCATCCGTGAGTTTCTAATTCGGAAGAACAATTGACGGAACGAAGTAGCCATAGAACTATTTGTATGGTAGATTACGCACTAGGTACATCCGGCATCCGTCATCCGATTTCTATCCGTCATCCGTGAGTTTCTAATTTGGAAGAACAATTGCAGGACCGAAGTAGCCTGAATTGTTTGAATTTGAATCAGAGATCGGAATAGTGCGTAAGCAACAACCGAATTCGTTCCGAGATTTTCACGGATTCGGATCGGATGCAGTGCGTAAAGCAATATCCGAATTCGGTCCGAGTTTTTTATATCAGTATTTTCACGGATTCGGATCGGATGCAGTGCGTAATCGCTCTAACACTTTGCCCGACCTAGGGATCGAATGCAGGACGCCACGCTCAGCAGTCGCGCCTGCGACCACTGGACCAATGTGTTCCATCATGCAACGTCCCTTGCTATGCAACGTTAAGGAACTTTTGTATAGAATAGAATAATCTTTATTTGCAGTAAAATGTGGTAGGTACATAAGTTGTTACAAGTGGTGGTAAAGATCAACACATCTTTGTCAGATTATTGACATACAAATATTGTCACACAGTTATTATGTCATGCTTTGTAGCTAGGCTATGCGTGACACAGGATGCATTAAAAGAGCCTTTACGAGTAACGAACGATACTAAGTATTTCCGGCGCAGCCCTGTTTCTATGATCTGAGTGAGCATCCTTAGCAGTCAACCCTTCTACCAACATAGCTGACTGAATAGTCTTTTCACCGCGACATGAGCTAATCAGAGGTCTTGTACCCATTGGACCTTCATAATTGGACCCTACCTACTCAACAGAACCCATTAGACCTTCTATCACAAACCTTTGATAAAAATAACACCTCAAATACTATTAAATCAATTTATTCAGTCTAAATAACCTTTCACAATAATCTAATGTTACTCGAGACCACCTTCGACGTCTGTATCAGAAAATGTAATACCCGCAATCCAACGAACGAATGAATCCATGATTTGTGGTTTGTATTTTTTTTTAATTAACTCGATTCTGTCAACCGTCAACATCAATATTTTACTATTTAAGGTGCATGTACCGATGGACCGTCCATACAATGTTTGTAGGGATTATACGCTAAAAATAGACACTCTTTGTTTAAAACGAATCATTTTATCACTTTTCTACAATCAAATGTGCTCGCGAATTCACTCTTTAGGAAATAACTTACACTAATTACTGAGAAAAACAATCATGAAATTCAGACAAAATTTGACACTTCTTTACATGTGTGGGTTTGTTTTGACAAGCAAACTAAGCGCCATGTTTGTTATAGTTTAAAATTGTAAGCGATAGATGGCGTGCAGGCGATATTGTAAATAGATATTAAAATATGCAGCGTTGCCGGTCTTCTGTAACCTTGACGGCGGCTGCGTTGCCAGCTAATTTGACTATGATTCGAATGCATGTACATTTTCAATTTGTTGAACGTAATGTTGATGCACTAGGATTTACGCGCGGAATTTGTTGCGTGTTATATTTTGTATGCTATTTTAATTTATTCAAATTGCAATATGTCTAGTAGGTACTTATGTAATTGATTTCAATTGAATATAATTATTGCAATTTATTATTGGTAGGTAAATAATTTTATTAATTATTCAAAATACGCAATTTTATTGTAAAATAAAATTACCTAGGTATATTTCGACGGTAAGTATTAGAAACAGCAAGTTGGCCCGTGAGTTGGGTTTTAGACGCTGCAATCTCGTTACAATACTAATTACCTACGTACCTACGTGTCGATGTTGTCATTATGTATATTTTATGGTCAACCATGAATTAAATTATTCAGTAAGTCACCAAAGTAACCACAACATTAAATTTCGTGAAAAAGCAATCTTGGGGTATGTTTTTACCAGGTAAAGAATACTTTGTATGCATATAGCCCCCCGCCGAGACGCCGTCGCGAGCAGACGTATTTTTGAACGTTCCGTGTTTTAAATTCAAAAAAAATTGTTTAAATTGCAAAATATTGTGTAAACTATCAGTGAAACGATCAATTAATTAGTGATTACCATCTCAGTGATAAAATATTGAAACAATTACAACACACAATTAACAATATTATCAAAATTATCAACAGCAAATCAAGACAAGTTGTTATAAAAAATCGTGTTAGCGTGCGCCGGGCCAAGTGTCCTTGAAAGTGAATGCAAGGACAAGCTTTACACCTGCAGCTACAGTACCTATTTTTATTAAATAGAACGCTATTTTCAACTCTCTTAGTAACGGCGACTTGGTCCGATGACACATGGGCCGGACTGTAAGTGAACGTGATCGTGTGAGTATCAAGTTCAAACCTCCGCAAAACACATTACTTTTTGGAATGTTTTTTATTATGCTGCTAAAATACCAGAAAAATCTGAGATTTTTTTACGAAAAAATTGGAGTAATTTCTGAAATATTATAATTAATACTTGCACAAATTGCTGCCTGCAACATTGCTTAATTAAAGAAAAATCCGCATTCATTGTTGCTTTATTTTGCTTTTGGTGCATTTGAACACTGAGCTCAAAAACCAGTTGGCAGAATTACACATCCAGCACTTAGATATACTTGAGCAACATCAAGATCTCCGTCAAATCGTGTCAGACTTCCAACAGTGCAGAGACACCCACGACTTGGCGTTGAGACGCATTTCTGAACTGGAAGTTGAATTGTGCAAAGCCCACAAGGCTTTAGCTGACATTAATTCACTCAAAGACAGCGAGCAGGCTGCCAATACCATTAGCCTGTTCAATGAGTTGGTCGGTAGTGTATCCGGACCGGTGTGTGAGAAGCCAACTGTAACTATAGATCTAACCGGGGATGATACCATAACTAAACGCCCATTCCTAAGTAGTCACAACAAAGTTAAGAAATATATAAGGATTTCAAAAATTATTAAAAAATATCAAAAACTTTTGAAAAAACAAAATGTGTATAAATGTAATATTAACTTAAGAAAGGAACGTATTAACTTGATTACTGAGTTAAATAATTGTAACAATAAGTTAGATATAAGTAGGATTTTGTATAATGCTGACACTCAGAACCTAAAAGATAAGTTACTGTGCAGGGAAAACACTCTAAAGGAAATCTTTAGCAAGTATGAATCTAGCCAACAGTTATTAAGTGAGCGATTACAGGAGGCCAGTGAGCTGGTGGATTTAGTTAAGCTCAATGCAGAGAGATATGAGTCCCTGACTGATAATCACTCTTGTAGCTGTGCCCACGCCCTACCACCTCCCAAGCCCCAGTATGTTCCACCTTCAGCTTCACCCATAGTGACTCAATCATTGGAAATTGTCAACAAAAAGGAAAGTAGGTCATTAGTATTCTCAGACAAACTAGGATTAGGTTTTGGATCTCTGTTAAATAATTGTCTGAACCATAATGTTATAAACCATTGTTACCGTAATTTACATTATAATGAGATAATCCAAAAAATTGTACACACTCAAATGGATGAGCAAACCACTGTGGTTCTGCTTATAGGTAACAGCCTAGATATTAGAAAAAGGGACTTAGTTAATGGTATCAGTGCCCTACTTAAATTAAAGATAGGTAAATTAATTTTGTGTGCCTTGCCATATTCAAACTCTTTGTCTGAGCAAGAGAATCAACATATTTACAATTTAAATAATTTAATGCACATGTTGACATGTCGTCATAGTGACTGTTTATTGTTTTTTGATACTAACAATTTTGTTAGAGATTTTGTTTTAACTCAGGAACATATGTTCTTGTCGAAGAAATGTCGACATTTATTAGCTACGTTGATAGCTTATAATTTACACGCAGTTATTGATAATTTAACTGAGACTAGGTTAAGTGAGGAATCAGTATTATCGTGTTATTCAAATAATACTGTCATAGATTCTTTAAACTTTTAGTGCCGACAAAAGAGAAGCATAGTGATAATATTTTACTTTATCACCAAAATATAAATCGCTTCTCTGGCAAAATCCTAGATGTGGAAATGTTAATAGATAAATACCATATGGATATATTATGTTTTTGTGAGACTTGGTTGAAACCAGATAAGATGTTGTTTAATGTTACTAATTATGCGGTTGCCAGTGCGTTCAACAGATCCTCGCTAGGGGGCGGTACTTTAATTCTTTGTAATAGTTGTTTTAAACATAAGGAAAGAAAAGATATCACTGCCTGTTCTGTTGATCGCTTATGTGAGGTAGCATGTGCAGAGGTAGAGGGCCACACTATATTATGCGTTTATAGGCCACCCGCATCAAACTTGTCATCATTTTTGATCATAATGGAAGACATATTGAGAAAACTTTTTAGAAATAATAACTTAATTTTTGTTTGTGGTGACCTGAATATAGATTTTTTAATTGAGTCACCTGAAAAATGTAAACTTGTGTCATTGTTTAAATGTTTTAATTTAAAGTATATTTTTAATGAAGCAACTAGAATAACTGCTACCTCAGCTTCATGTATAGACAATATTTTTACAAACTGTCAAATAAAAGACTCTTCTTTAATTAGTGGCGTTAGGTCTGATCATACAGGCCAACTAGTGTCCTTTCAGTTAAATAAGCAGCTTCAATTAGACAAAATCATTGAATTAAGACCACTAACTAAAAATAATTTGCAAAAATTTAATAATAATGTATTAACTAATCTTCCTACATCCTGCTCTAGTTCAAGGGACCCCAACATAAATTATTGTACATTGTTCGCTACAGTCTGCCAAGAATTTAACAACACATGTCCAGTCAAGAAACGTAAAATTAATTGTAAATCTAAATTTAGTGAATGGGCCACCCTAGGTATAAGAAAAAGTAGAGAAACTTTGTATAGTCTATATCATGAGAAATCATTGACATCTGATCAAGCTTTTCATAATTATGTAAGAAATTATTCAAAGATATTTAAGAGAGTCTGTACTCAAGCTAAATCTAGATTAATTTGTAACAAAATAGGTGCCTCTAATAATAAGATAAAAACTGTGTGGCAGGTAATAAATAAAGAAACCGGAAACACAAAAAAACGGGATAACGAACTAATTTTAAAATCAGATAATAAATTAATTACAGATAAGTCTGAAGTCGCTCAGACACTCGAAAACTTTTTCACGAATATCCCGATAGAGGTCACGAAATCCCTTGCTTCGTCCTCTTTACTAGCTGAATCCTTACTTAAACAGAATTTCTGTAAAGATATACCTATCTTTGAATTTAAGCACATTTCTGCTACCTCGATTATAAAAGCTTTTAAAAGTCTAAATATAAAAAATACTGAAGACTTATGGGGCATTTCTGTTAGGGTTCTTGGAGCTATCATTAACACCATTACCCCTTTACTTACAGACATATTTAACCAATGTATAGATAGCGGTACATTTCCTGATTTGATGAAGCATAGTAAGGTAATACCAATCTTCAAATCAGGTTGCAAGAATAACCCCTCAAATTACAGACCCATTTCGGTGCTTCCAGCACTAAGTAAAATCTTTGAGAAAATCATGCTTGATCAGATGATGTCTCATTTTGACCTGAACGGGATATTGCATAGTCGCCAGTATGGTTTCACGAAAGGTAGGTCGACTACTGACGCAGGAGTGAAACTAGTCACTCATATTTTGGAATCCTGGGAGAGCTCTCAGGATGCTATTGGCATCTTCTGTGATCTCTCCAAGGCTTTTGACTGCGTTGACCACAACACCCTCATCTGTAAATTACACCATTACGGAATTCGTGGCCGAGCTGCTGACCTTGTTTTCTCCTATTTATCTAATACGGTGCAATATCTTCGGGGTCTCTAGTTAAGATGGGCGTGCCTCAAGGCTCAATTCTTGGACCTTTTCTGTTTCTAACCTATATAAATGATCTACCCTATATGATGACCGACTTATCAGACATAATTTTATTTGCCGATGACACTTCCCTTATTTTTAAAATAGATAGAAAAGATAGGGACGTTTTACATGTTAACGAGAGCCTTGCTGTTCTTTCTAAGTGGTTTGCAGCCAATAATCTATTACTAAATGCAAATAAAACTAAATGCCTTAAGTTCTCACTACCAAATGTTCCCCAAG
This sequence comes from Amphipyra tragopoginis, assembly GCA_905220435.1. NCBI lineage: Eukaryota > Metazoa > Arthropoda > Insecta > Lepidoptera > Noctuidae > Amphipyra > Amphipyra tragopoginis. Next base: position 913,764 of record HG992010.1, on the reverse strand, counting down.
TAGGTTTAAATTTAATGCTTGAAGGCAATAATCTTAATACAATTAATGACACCGTATTTTTAGGTATAACTCTCGATTCAAAATTGCAGTGGGGTGCGCACATTACTGCCCTGTCGGCTAGGTTAAGTTCTGCTGCATACGCAGTTAGGAAAATTAGGCAGCTGACTGATGTAGCTACAGCTAGGTTAGTATACTTCGCATATTTCCACAGCGTTATGTCCTACGGCATTCTGTTGTGGGGCTCAGCAGCTGACGTAGATTCTGTTTTTATTTTACAAAAGAGAGCAATCCGTGCAATCTACAATATGGGTTCCCGCGAATCCCTTAGAAACGTGTTCAAAGATATTAATATACTTACCTTGTCGTCACACTATATCTTTGAAAATATTATGTATGTTCGGAAAAATTTGCATACGTTTAATGTTAGAAGCGATTTTCATGATAGAAATACACGTAATAAACATAAAATTGTGATTCCAAAATTTAGATTGAGTAAAACTAATAAGTCATTTTTAGGAAATGGCGTGCGTTTTTATAATAAGCTACCGAAATCTGTAACTGATCTTACCGAGGGAAAGTTTAAAGCCCATATTAAACGAGTCCTTATTCAAAAAGCATATTACAAGACTAAGGACTACGTTGACGACAAAGGTGTTTGGAAGTAACTCCTTCTGCACATGTGGCTTCCCTGGTACCTCATTAACGTCGTATGTGTATGTCTATTAACTAACCTCATTACGATTAGCTTTTTTTTTTATTACTAACGTTACTCTCAAGATATCTTTATCTTACTATACAGTGATTTTCTTTGTAATGTGTTTTGATGACAATTAACCATGTCAGTTGTTTTATATAGTTTAGCGTCCTTTTACCTTTTGTAAATGTGAGAGCTTTGTAGACTTGCTAGATGCCTGGATACCTAGTTAATTTGTGACCATATTTTTCATTTTGTTTTTTGTGTGGTTCCTGCTCCTAAGTCTACTTTGTTCTCTCATATCTAAGTCATAACTGTACCCACTCAAATTGTTAAAGATATGGATTTTAAAAGAGTAACCATGGAGTTTCTTGCCGGCTCTTCTCCATAGGAAACGACTAATTGGAACCGTGCACCTAAATTCGACTTTTCATAAGCGCCTGTAATGGTTTATGTGAAATAAAAACTTTTGATTTGATTTGATTTGATTTGATTTGAACGCCCAATATGCCGCTAAATCGAACACCGCCAACCTCACCGAAATCTAACTTCAAAAAAAAAAAAAAAAACAAAAACATTCAGACGAATTGAGAACCTCCTCCTTTTTGAAGTCGGTTAAAAATCAATGATGGTGACGCTGGTACTAATATACTAAGTAAAGTTATTTTTTACAAATATACTAAGTAAAGTTATTTTTCTTTGTAGCACCTGTGAAGCAGTGGTTTCAAGACAAGAAGAAATAATTTTTGTTCAATTGAAAATTTTTTGTAGTAGTTTGTTTAGAATCTACATAATCATTGTATAAAGCTTTTAATTTGTATTTACTATAAAAGGTGAAATAATACCTTATTGAACTCAATAAAGATTTAGATTTTTGTTTTACTAAAAACTTAGGTAATAAAATAAAACTATATTTTACTGTGTATATTTGACATTATTTATTTCCTTTTTTTATTAATCAATTAAATGTTTTACGCCTTAAAATATAACTTTTATTTTCCTAAAATAGTACTAGTTTTAATTTATCGTAGGTGTCGTTCTGCCTACCCCTATTGAGAGTATTTCTACAAAATATTTTAGCCCTTTTTTAAATGCACGCCATCTAGTGGTAAACTTTGTAAACGTAGGGAATACGTCTATGTGTGTGTAAAAGTGTGTAAATTCAATGACAGATGTTATTATGGGATTCTGTGTCAAATTGGGTGGATTTTGAGGCATTGTTATGATCAAGTTCATTAAAAGGTAATGACCAGGTGTCGCGAACACTACTTCTACAACTTTGTAATGCTCAGATTTCACATAAAACGAAATAAACTCAAAATAATGATTTCAGCGCCATCTAGCGGGAAAAGTGCTGGGAACAGCCCGTATCTTTCACCTTAATCGATTATTGTCTATGCTAACACCTTGTAATCACTGGACCTTCAAAATGGAACCTTACCTGCAACATAGGACCCATTAGACCTCCTGTTAAAAACATGTCTCATTGGACCTCGCTTTTTTACACATTTGACCCTCTTTTCATGGAGCGGTACAATCGTGCACAAAAGTAAAGTGGTATTTTGCAATTGGGTCTAGTCTTGAAGGTCCAATGGGTACAAGACAGGTCCCAAAAAAGAGGTCCAATAGTCATTTTAATATAATATTTTTAAGAAGGTCGAATGGGGCCTCTGAATGGGGTCCAGTAGGTACTTTTTACAATTGGGTCTAATCTTGAAGGTCCAGTGGGTACTGTACCAAATCAGAATGTAATTATCATTTGCATTCACGGTGAAGGAAAACATCGTGAGGAAACTTACACACATTAGAGGACTCCAAAAAGTTCTTGATGGTGTGTGTGGACCGCCAATCCACATCAGTACAGCGTAGTGGACTTAGGCTAAAACTCTTCTCATTCAGAGAAGAGGCCCGTGCTCAGCAGTGGGACAGTTATGACTTGCATTCTAACTGCGCAACACACTGTCATCGCTATGGTTATCATTTTGACAGGTCAACAATTTACATAGCAACGAATTTATTAACAATCCGACTTCTCCACAAATATGTATCACACAGTGAACATTGTTGGAATCAAAGTCATAGCGATTACGAGTGTTTTGCGCAACTAGGCTGCTGATTACGCATTACAATTTGAACTTAGTACATCAAAAGCATTATTATTTGCAACCTCACTTCCAACCACTACACCAAAACCTCCTTCTCTATCACAATACATTGTTAATTCCGTTAATACAATATTGATGCTTCATTCGGTCCCAAATTCGATTCCCGAGTCAATTTAATGAGGCCTATTGAAATGTCGGCGCACGATCATTTTGTAGATCAATGATTATGTGGGGCTAGCCGAACTGATTGGTATTATTTGATAATGACTCAATAGATCTTAAGTACTCGTGTTGTTATGTACTGTTAGCTATGTTTATGGAAAGTAATATTAATGGGTGTGACGGCGCTAGTTGTGGCGACTAGCGGGGTGCGCCTGTAAAAGGATCGGCACACTGCACTTCGTCCTCTCACGCGCCTCAGCAGCCACCTAGTTAAGTACTACCTACTACACCTGAAGACCCTGGACTCCTCGTATCGTATTGTCTAAGAACCACGCCCTGTAAACTAGTCTAATTTTGTAACTATTATAAAATATACAGGGTGTAAAAAGACCCATCACATAGCCGAAATCTACGCACTCTGTGCATCAAACTAAATTACATTGACCAAAAATAATTGCTGGGAAACGACTTTCATTTTTTGGCATGAAAAAAACGCTTTTTTTGTAGTGCACAAATTATGGTTGTGGCGATGCCGCGCGTTTGAATGCGTGCAGCGGCCACACAGCTGAGCCAAGGCGGTGGTGTGCGTTTGATATTCATTGCGTTTTTGTAACTTCAAATTCGTATTTTGTTAGGAAAAATTGAAATTTTTGATAATGTTTGTATGGAAGAAAGTTTAGTATTATGACTTGGAAATCGTTTCTAGAAAAAACTAAAAAAAAAAGTGTACTTTGACCTTCAATATCTCCAAAACCAATGATTTCCCAGGTATGGTTTGTTCGAAAAAAATGATCCCAATGATGGGTAGAATACGTGGTTTTCGTTATCGTTAAGGGTCTTTTTGCACCCGATATATTGTATGGTTAAAAGTGTTTTCCTTAATATTCTTATGTAAGTACACTCCTGCCAAACTACTTCTGCTCCTTGTTAGATTCTGATTTTAAGTACACATGCTCGTTAAGGGTTGACTCCTCAAGCCACCCTTAACCCGCCAAGCATGACATGGGATACGTATTTGGGTTTCAATATAAATGAAGTAAGGTCTTAAATAAAGGAGGTTATCTATCTGCCTAGCCTTTTCCCAACTATTTTGAGGTCAGCTTCCAGTCTAACCAGATGCGACTGAATTGACTGCACAATTTGATTCCGCCTGGCCCTTTCCACCATCGGACTACCAGACGTACGGCAATGCGCCATCGGTACATGGTGGACATCCCACCCATACGTACAAAGCGTCTTGCGAACACATTCATTGTTCGCACAGCTAAGGAGTGGAATTACCTGCCGGAGTCTGTGTTTCCTGATAGTTACAACCTTAGGGTCTTCAAGTCAAGAGTGAATAGGTTACTTCTAGGCAAGCGTGCTTCACCGGAGAGATAGGGGTCAAACGCGAGCAAATGGGACGGAAAAAAAAACTGTATTTTACACGTTGCGACTGCCATCAGGCCTCCTTTTATGGTATAAAACCATACAGTGTGAACCTCTTCGTGTGCCCTGGTTCATGAATAGTGATGTTAGTAGAAAACTGATTGTTACTGCTCTTAGACTCAGATCTGGATACATTCCATTCAATAAATTTGCCTTCATGATGAAGAAATTCGCTTCACCCAATTGTGAGGAATGTGGAGTTGTCGAAGACCTACAACATCTATTGATGGAATGTGTCCAATATGAGTCCGGTAGAAATAATTTAGTAAGGTCCCTGAATTAGAACAGAACTGATGTTCCTTAAATTCTATCCCAACCAAATGGCGACGATGCGAAGGGTTTGTTCAAATTCATGGCCCATGTCTTGTGAAAGTACAATTGTTTAGGATACGATGGGACTGACATACGCTATGCGTAAAAGCCCCTTTAAATAAATAAAGAAAAAAAAAAAAAAAAACAGGCCTCCGCAACCTAGTTACTGGACAATGCCGATATCTAGACTTTTGGGGTTCTGACTACCCGCAATGACTGTCGTAGGTATTCGTATAACACCTGGGACCAACGTTAACGTACAGTCAGCATCAAAAGTAGCTGAACATTTGAGTTTTTAAACTTTGCATTAATTAGATAACTAATTGATAGGAATCAAAAAATTTAAGGCATACTTAGAGCTTTATCTAACAGCTCTAGGTATCTATTAAACTTTTTGTTTTAAAACAATTCGTTTTCTAATTAATGCCAAGTTTAAAAACTCTACTGTTCAGCTACTTTTGATGCTGACCGTACTCTCCGAAGCCCAGAGAGGTCTAGATGTTTAGCAAAGGTCACCCATCCACGGACTGACCGCGGCTAGCACGGCTTAACCTTGCCCCTCCTTAAATAAAGGAGATTCAATATCATATACAGGGTGTTAACGAATTCGTGTAATTCCTTCAAACCACGTGATCTACTGGTGACACAGATTAACGCTAAATGGATTTTTTTGAAAATCAACTAATATAATTTTTTTTTAAAAAAACTTGATTTTCTATTTCTGAGTCATTTTAGAGCCTTGAGTTATCTGACTGCAAAGAACGATATCGCGTTAGTCGTGCCTGCCAGCCGTGTCGCCGTGCTTTCATTAATTTATGCGTGGCATCGAAATGTTCACAAAAATAAAACATTTTTTTTTGCAAAAAAATAAATTCTTATTTTTTTACTGAATCCTAATTAGGTGGTTTAGATACGATCGGTAACAAAGCCGCATGAAAAAATAATCATTTCATTTTTTTTATTTTTAATCCAGCTAAATCCCATGCAGGGCCTGTCTACATCAGCAGTAAATCATGTGGTTTTAAGGAATTACACGAATTCGTTAACACCCTGTATATCAGCCCCATTTAAGTCCGTTAAAGAAAACAGTTAAGAGTTGTGAATCAAAAGCTTTTGCCAAAAACGATATAAATATTCTTTGGTCACATTCATTCTACCACTCCAAGCAAACTTTTCCATTATGTACATTTCGTAACAAGGCCATAATGTCCCATAAATAGTAGAAAGTGAACTAAGAGCCAATTTATCTGGTCGTCACATCAGAGCGAGCTCATTGGCTTAATGAGTATCATTGGGACAATAGCGGGCTATGAATGCAGCGGGGGCTAAAAGGACATGACACACATACATCTACTTTTAATGATATAAAAAGGAGATTTTGCTTTCTGCATTTGTGTGTTTATGAGTTTTATTTTTTTTGTTTTTCCCTTGTTTAGACACATGTTGCATAAAATGTTTACGGTTCCTGACGAGAAACATAAAATTTTAATAATAATAAAATATCACTTGAACTTAATTTAATACTTACAATAAGTAGAATAGAATAGAGTAAAATAGAATGGTCGATTATTGTAATTATGGAAGGTTTCAAGTAAGAAAGGGATTAATGACTTATGATAGACCTACTTTGTAAAGCCCAGCCCTTTAAACTATACCATTAACACTTTCTCATTAATTTCTATTCAAGAACTACTAAAATTTATTCTGTAATTGATTTTTTGTCTTCTTATTCTCTCGTGTCGACCGAACTATTTGAGAATAGCTGATTCCATGGTGAAAATATTAGCCAGTCAGTTAGATTGGTAGCTGGACTGCCTGCCCAGAGTGCGCCGGACATACTTGAGTATCATCACTCGTGGAGGCACGAATAACCCTTTGCTTCCAGTTTCCTTTGCCCTTTATTTTCTAAAAATGTGTATTTTAATTGATTCTTAAAGCAAATTTAATTTTCCACGATCAAAGGTTTGTTTACTTTTTATACCTACATTTATGGCCGAACTACATATAAAGTAATACAGTCTATCTAGAAAATCTGCTAGAGTTTTCTTTGCTGCGAATTTAAGCGTACTGTTAGTAATTAAATAGCCATGGTTTCTAGTTGGAAACATTTTGTTACAGACGGATGCCACTCAGACATTATAAGTACACACATTTTTGACGACACGTTTGGTGCAGTGGCTGAGCCATTGGCTTCTGCACTACTTTCGTTTCCCGCACAGAACAAATATCAATTGGCCTACAAATAGTTGTTCCGAGTCTGGGCGTTTGTGCATGTGAGATTTGTGTCTGTAAACGCACCCACGATACAGGAGAAGTCATAGAGAAGGGCAAAGTGGTCAATAAAAGAAAAAAAATATTGTATTAATTGCGTGTAGGGATCCTAGTAAACGCCTACGCACTCCGCTATCGCTTACTCTCTCTACGACATCAACCCTGCCGTTTTTCTAGCCCCAACTTAACAATTAATACGTTTCCGATGATTTTCAAATTTAATTACGCGGGTACAGTCCGCCCCACAGTCGCAGCCGTTAAATACAACGTTTTGTTTTGTCCCAAAGTGAAATTATTGGTTCGATTGTACACCAGATATTGGAGGTAATATACTGTAAAATTATTTTTTGTTCTGTTTGCCTTTTAAATGAATAAATTAAACATGGATACGGTTTTAATTTGGGTTAATAGCTGTATTGATTTTGATTTTATATTAATTTTCGTATTGTGTGTTGTAATTTGACGTCGGGTGTTAATTTGATGTTGTTTATCGTAGCTTTATTGACGCCGCTATAGGTACTTAAATAGCAGGTATACGGAGTGTTTCAAAACGTGGCGGGGAAATTATTTTAATATTAAAAAAAATAGCAAGTATTACTTCAAAGACTTCATTACATTTTCAAAATTAAGAAACACTGCTTCTAGTGATTTTTAGGCTAGATACTGAAGATACTATAATATTTTATCTTAAAATGTCCTGCGATGACATATTGTAGTATCTTTAGGTATCATACACGACTAAGATACGATAATATATAAAAATATACATTCTGCTTAAGTGCGTCACTGATGATAGTTAAGATACTTACATAATTTATCGTAAAATTTTATAAGATGTTATATTACAGTATCTTTAGGTATCACACACAGCTGAATATATATATTATCTACGTCGTGTGTGAAAAAAAGGAATATAAGGTGAGATTTTGTGAGCGATTTTGTTAAATATACTCTAAGTTAATATTTATGATCTTCACCGTCTGTGACGCGCTTTAAGTCTTTTGCCAAAGATGTGATTCAGTTGAGACACCTGGCATAATGACTATGCCCTGAAAATCAACAACAAAGTACATATAACAATTTTAATTAGCTACCTATTTTGTATTTAGTTATTAATGTAGCTTACAAAAGGACCTCAAACAGTACCAACTCTGTGAACGTTTACCAGAAGCTTTTCAACCCCCGACGCAAAAAGAGGGGTGTTATAAGTTTGGCCGCTATGTGTTACTGTGTGTCTGTCTGTGGCACCATAGCTCTTAAACGGGTGAACCGATTTAGGTGCGGTTTTTTTTTATTTAAAAAGCTGGTTTTCTAGCGGTGGTTCTTAGACATGATTTATTAAAATCGGTTCAGCCGTTTCAGGGTCATCAGTTGTTTTGTTATTTGCTTTGGGAGTTTTTTAATTTTTTTAATTTATAAACACAGTTTCGGGACAAACTATAGCTTGAATATATTCGGTGTCCACCGGAAAATCGAACTCACTTCAGTCATCTACAAAGCAGCGATAGCCTAGCGGTGGAACGGTTACCTTCCATGCAAGAAGGTCTAAGTTCGATCTCGGCCCCGACTTCTGAGTTTTCGAATTCATGTGCAGATCAGAATTTGATTAACACTTGCTTTAGAATACCACGTCCAATGGTCCACTTAAAGGACTAAGTGCGGAAACCGGGATCCTGCCGTTTTGCCGAAAAGATTTTGCCAAATTTTCATTACCCAAACAAATTTTAGCAACCTTTTTTTATACCAATGTAATATTTGGAATAATTTTAGTACGCACATTTTCATTTGGTCAAATGTTTACTTGGCAGATTATTATCAAGGATAATATCATTAAGGCATTTGGTCTTTAATCAAATGATTTATTACAGCAAACAATCTTTAGACAATAAACATTTAGTCAAATTATTGTAACACGCATAAATGTTTTTTAAGTCGAAACAGCTAGGTTAGGTTAGGTTAGAACTGTGACCCCGGTGTCACCACTGCGGCGATTGCCGGGAGGACACGGCGTGGCACACGCTGGCAGAGTGTGCCGCTTGGGAGGAGCCGCGCCGTGCCCTCATCTCAGGAGTAGGCGGTGACCTGTCGCTGTCGGCCGTGGTCGAGTCCATGGTCGACAGCGAGGAGTCCTGGGACGCGGTGGTGTCCTTCTGCGACACGGTCATGTCGCAGAAGGAGGATGCGGAAAGGGTGAGGGAGATCACCTCCACTCACCCGGCCCGCAGCAGACGCACCGGGCGTCGGCGGAGGGCGGACAACGCCCTCTTCCAGCCCCCCTAAATGGGTCCAGGGGCGACGGACTTGGGGAAGTCTGTCGCCCCCCACACATCAGGACCCGAGGCGGCGGCGCGAAGTGTTCCAAGCGCGCTCCTCTTAGACGGCGCGGGGGGAGTCTAACACCTCACTCCCCCCGCTAACCCGAGGAGGTCCGCTGCGGCGGGCCGGCACCAGCCGGGGGTTGCGGAAGTGTCGTAAGTTCCCGCGGCCCTCGGCGCAGGTGTGAGATGGAACACCGGGGTGGTTTTAGTCAGTAAGAGTCTGACAGACCCCTCCGCCCACCCTAGGGCGGAGGACATCCATGAGGATTTCCACCCCGAAAAAAAAAAAAAAAAAAGGTTAGAACTGTGACCATACAACGCACGAGCCGAGCGAGCGAAGCGAGCGTGCCGCGGCAGCGGCCGGCGATTGCTAGAAAAATATTTTTTATTTTGCGTAAAATATGTTATACCAACTGAAATATTTGACTAGATAAAAAATGGTAAAAGTACTAGTTAGTGAACAAGTTATTGTTCAAACGTTCACTTGCCAAACATAGGCTTTCGTAACAATTATTTGTAAAGAGATTTTTTGGTAAGTAATAATTTGGCAAATGAAATTATGCGATTTGTTTGGGAAGTGATAATTTGGCAATTTCTTTTCGGTAAAACAAGGGAGACCCGCGGAAACCACATCTCTTAACATATATAGAACACTTGCGTTAACGGTGAAGGAAAAACATCATGAAGAAACATGCACACCTCAGAGGGTTCCAAAATTTCTTGATGGTGTGTGTAGTCCGCCAAACCGCACCTGGCCAGCGTAATGAACTAAGACTAATATCCTTCTTACTTTGAGAAGAAGCCCTCGCCCAATAGTGAGACCGAAATGGGCCGATCTTTAATTTAACATCCACCCAACAAAAGATTGTTTAAAGACCAAAACCGATTCCAATAAAAATCCACTCGACTATATCCCCACAAAATTCATTATAAATATCTCACTAGCCGCCAGGATGATCATAACTCAAAGGGGATATAAAAATGCCTATCTATACCCATCCCCCATACATCCCAGATAAATGCCCGGCTGAAACTAGCTGCTGAAAATATCGAACGACTGTATAAGCTGAAAACTGCGATATTTCATAAAGCATACCCACTCTGTCTAGTTTAGTGGAGTTTTTAGAAAAAATATGCGTTCAACGAATTTTTCAGGGGTTTTCGGGTAAACGGGTTCCGCTTGTGTTGATTGAGATGTGTGAGAGGAAGTTCGTAAATAAAACTGCAGTTTATGCTTTAAAAAATACGGGAAGAGTTACAAATAGCGTCATGGTACCGACTTAATACCACGTTAGGCTGATCACACATGGGCAAACTAATGCTTGGTTCCTATGACCAAATATGTATTGTTTTGCTGACCAATGAATGGTATCATTTCTTATTGCCAAACTGGGCATGTAAATAGACTCGTAAGCTTACCTAGTAATGTATGGGAGTGTCTTACTATACAAAGCTAGAAGAAGTAATTTTACAATAATAACACCAATTATGGTGAAATAAATATGAGGAGCTCGTGGCTAAATAATTACAGCCGCATAGACCGATCTTCCGGGTTAAGCCACGCTTGCCGGGGTTGGTCTGTGGATGGGTGACCATTTACCATAGCGAGTTTCCTCCGTGCCTCGGAAAGCACGTAAAGCCGTTGGTCCCGGCTGTCATTTGTAGATCTTTGACAGTCGTTACTGTTGGTCAGAAGCCAGAAAGTCTGACAACCAGTCTTACCAAGAGTATCGTATTACCCAGTTACTGGGTTGTGGAGGTCTGATAGGCAGTCGCTCCATGTAAAATACTGATATTCAGCTGCATCCGGTTCGACTGGAAGCCGACCCCAACATAGTTGGGAAAAGGCTAGGCAGATGATGATGATGGTGAAATAAATATCATTATCATTATCAAAGTTATCGAAAAAGAAAAAATACTGTTTAACAACCTTGCTGACAACCTTTAATTACAATGCGCCATTTATTTACTTGTTTAGTGTACCACAGTTCAAATATCTATATAATTTGACGACAATGGTAAGTTAAAATTAAGACTCTTGTATCTTTACCAATAATTAAGCTAAGAACTCGTAAGACCTGAGATTTACATAGTAGACCCATATACGTCAGAAGCTATCAAAAGTAAAACCAGTTTACGAGTGTATTTATATATATACCTAGATTAGCAATAAAAAATGCTACTACTCGTACTACTGAAAAAGACAAACAAATTAAATATCTTGATTTAGCTCACGAGGTTGTCAGCATGTGGGATGTGGACTCAGCAGTCATTGTCCCGATAGTCGTTACGTCGAATGGCCTAATAGCCAAGAGCCTCGACCAACACCTCATGAGGCTCTCGTTGGGCGACTAGATCAAGGGCTTGATACAAAAAGCAGTACTCCTTGACACGGCATGCATAGTGAGGAGGTTCCTTTCTTTGGAGCCCTGACTATCGGCAGCTAAGACCCTGTTCCCAATGCCGGTGGGCTACTGTTTTTTTATATTTTGAAATGTAATTTTTTTTTTGTGGTAAGTATTTAAAAATATAATTCATATGTACATTTAAATGAATAACCGTGAGAAAAATGCTACAATTGGTAAGCAAAAGAATTCATTTTTGGCCATAAGAACGGAGCATCAGAAAGCAGTAGAATGAGAATATGGACGCTTAAAGGCTTTAATTTTCCTTATTGTATCAATTGTTTTATGCACTCTACTCTTGTCATCCGAGACAAAAGTCAAATAATATGCGCGTCATGAATTCATTCTAATAAATTGTGTCATCAAAATGCAGTGGCTGAGCAATTGGCTTCTGCGCTACGGGTCGTGGGGTTCGATTCCCACACGGAACAAAAATTTGTATGGCCTACAGATAGTTGTTTCGGGTCTGGGTGTTTCGTGTCTGTGAGACTTGTCTCTATAAACGCACCCACGATACAAGAGAAATCATAGTGAGGAACAACGATTTTTAAAGAAAAAAAAAATCTTAACAAAGTTTCGCGTATTATTTCATCACACCTCTGCATGTACTTACAACTAGTGGAAAATCACAGTAGTGATGTAATTAGATTAAATTGTAATATAATTTGTTCATTAAACACATTGCATTTAAAACTTAATCCTCATCCTCATTCGAGTGGTAAATCCTGGCTTTTATCAAGCTTTTCCATATATTAATGTTATAATAGTAACATAATAATTTTAACCACAGTACCTTCACAGGTTTACTTATGTACATAACTTCCGTTCAACTCCGGGTTCCGTACGGAAATAAATAATTATGCATTTAAAATACTACACAAGGACGTGAATAGAGAAATAATTTGTATGCTTTCCTGTTACATGGGTGGCAGGAAGGCGAATCCGGGACAAAGACTATGCTACGGTGCACAGATCTACATGATAATATGAAATATTGTTAAAAACTAAAAGTTGTACTGCTTTTTTTCTTGTTTTTTCAATTGGACTGCTAGAAGATGGTTTTTGCGGACCGTTTACACGTAACCGGGCAGATATTGGCGAGACCTGAAGGTTCTCTAGCCAATGGGGGGGAGTCAAAATCAAAATTAATTTATTCAAAATAAACTAGAAATGTTTCGTTCTTTTTGAATGTCAATGTTACAATAGACAGCTCCCAAAAAAGCCCACCCGTCACCGCTTCCTAGAGTTTATGATGTGAAGAAGAAACGGCGCAACAAACTCCCCAGCAAGTAAAATATTGAACCTAAGCTAACTACTTATACTACACTAACACCATGACTACTAGCAATAACAACACTAAGGGCTACCCTAGTGTAGGGTTGCCATCCGTCCGGGTTTCCCCGGATTTGTCCTAGTTTAGAGGGCATCCGGGGAGCGTCCGGGCAGGACTTCATATGTAGTCCGGGTTTAAAAATTTAAAGTTTTAGCCCGCCTGCGACACACGCACTGACCAACTAACCGACTCGCTAAACAACTGTTTTTTATTACACTAACTACGTTTAAAAAAACCTGTTGACATGTCCGGGTTCTGGGCTCTAAAATCTGGGGTTTTCACGCATCTTGTCCTGGTTGCCAAATTTTAGAGATGGCAACCCTACCCTAGTGGGACTTGGATCACGGCATAGGATGTTGCTGGTGGGAGATTGAGTAGGAGACAGCCTGATGAGGGCTGAATTACCGGTGTGAACTAGCGGAGCTCGTTTTTGAACTTGTGAAGGCACTGCAAATGATTTTGATAACAATAAACGCAAAGGTAATAATAGAATTTTTCTAAAAGATCCAAAAGTCACGTAGACAACAATGTACAATAATGAGGAGTAGAAAAAAAAGTATATACAGATAATATTATCTATATCTATACTTATAATAAAACAGTAAAAAAACTGTGTCTGTACATTGAATAAATTAAAAAAAAAAAAATTGAGGGTGGTTTAGAAAAAGTAATAGAGCACGAATACAAAAAAAAAATTCTGTCTGTTTGTCTGTGTGTCTGTTTGTCTGTTTGTTTGTACACGCTAATCTTTGGAACTACTGGACAGATTTGAATGTTTTTTTTTTTGTTGTATAGGTATTAAGTCTGGGCAACATATAGGCTATAATTTATCTTGGAAACTTGAACACCTGATGCAGAACCGCAACAGACCAGCTAAACTATAAGAGATACAAAAATGGTACCGTATCAAAAATTGTTACACGTGATGAGCATTTTCTGCTGAGAGAATAAATTTGAAGATCTGGAACACCTGATGTGGAACTCCAAGAGCCCAGCTACACTATAACATATATAGGAATGACGTCTTAGCAAGAGTTGTTCAGCCTGATGAGCACTCTCTGTTGACGTATAAAAATTGAAGATCTGGAACACCTGTTGTAGAACTCCAAGAGCCCAGATACACCATAACACATATAGGAATGATGTATTAGCAAAAGTTGTTTGGTCTGATAGGCATTTCCTGTTGACTTATAAAAATCAAAGATCACATCTGATGTGGAAATCAAAGCTATCACATGTATAATTATAAAATAACATAAGCTGGGAGTACCTCCTCGCGGTGAAGGCGGTAACAGTTTAGGACTGATTTTCGATGACGATGGTATATCATTGAAAATTTGACTCTACTGGCCAAAACTCCCATTCATTTTTTTATTTTATCGAATAAATATGCCTTCGGGCTTATGTTATTTGAGTGTTTAATTGCCTTTTCCATTTATCTTCGTGACACGGTAGCCTACCCGGTAACGCAGGGGAGCAGTCACTTAGATTTTAATTGATCAGGTATCTTCAAAATAAAACTATAACCATGCCTAAAAAGAGGTCAAATCTTTCCCAATGTTCCAAAGGAGCTAAAAGATTGAGGATCATAAGATCCCAAGAATCTACCGAAGAGCGTCAGGAGAGACTTGATGCTGTTCGAGAACATCAGGATGCAACTCGCTCCGTGGAAACCTCTTCGGATCGCGAAGCACGCTTGCGTTCTCAGCGTATTTACGCATCTACATCCAGGTCTCTAGAGACCAGTGAAGAATATGATGCGCGACTGACCGCTGATCGTGAACGTCATGCATTGTCTCGCGAGTCGGAGACGTTCACGGAAAGAGAATTACGCTTGAGTTCTCAGCGTATATACACATCGACTTCGAGGTCTCTAGAGACAAGTGCGGAACGTGATGCGCGACTGACCGCTGATCGTGCAAGTCATGCATTGTCTCGCGAATCGGAGACGTTCACCGGTAGAGAATTGCGCTTGAGTTCTCAGCGTATCTACGCATCTGCTTCTAGGTCTCTAGAGACAAGAGGGGAACGTGATGCGCGACTGACCGCTGATCGTGAACGTCACGCATTGTCTCGCGAGTCGGAGACGTTCACGGAAAGAGAATTGCGCTTGAGTTCTCAGCGTATCTACGCATCTGCTTCTAGGTCTCTAGAGACAAGTGCGGAACGTGATGCGCGACTGTCCGCTGATCGTGAGCGACATGCATTGTCTCGCGAATCGGAAACGTTTACCGATACAGAATCACGCTTGAGTTCTCAGCGTATTCGTACATCTACTAACAGGTCTTTTGAAACGAGTGATGAACGTGATGCGCGACTAACTGCTGATCGAGATTATCATATATTGTCCCGCACACGCACACAACAAAATATTCAGAATCAGTTAGAAAGTGAGAGAGAAAGAATTGCTGGAATACGGCATGAAGAGATAGAAGAAGAGCGCAACGAACGTTTGAATTCTGATCGACTTCGACATTCTCTGAACAGAATGTCGATATCATCTGAAGAATCGGATGTGTCTCAAGATATAGCCGTAGGGCATGGCGACCTTCCTTGGGTTGATAAGGAACGGAGTGCATTCACGTATACTCCTATGATTGACTACGCCACATATTCCGCCATCGGAGGTATGGTTCAAAATTGTACTTTTTGTGAAGCTGTTAAATGGCAAAAAGAAACAAACGGTATGTGTTGCTCAGGTGGGAAAGTGCATATTGAAATATTACAAAATCCTCCAGAAATATTAAGATCACTGCTAATCGGTGACCATCCACAGTCAAAACATTTCTTGGACAACATCCGTTCGTACAATAATGCCTTTCAAATGACATCTTTTGGTGCGAAACAGATTTCAGAAGGCCCATTTATGCCAACATTCAAAGTGCAAGGCCAAGTTTACCACCTTATTGGTTCATTATTGCCTGAAAATGACCCCAAGTTTCTACAAATATATTTCGTATCCAATTATCAAGATCAGGCAAATATTAGAAACCAAAACTTTCCGCAATTGAACAATGGTCTGATTTCACTGCTTCAAAATATGTTGCATGAAGTAAATCCCTACGTACACAGTTTTAAATCTGCATTAGAATCTATCCCCCCTGGACAAAGCAACAGTTATAAATTTGTGATTGATGCTGATAAACGACCCGCTACTGGACATCGTGGCAGATACAATGCTCCAGTAACAAATGAAGTTGCAGTGGTGTTGGCTGATCAAGAATGTGAGCGGCGTGACATAGTGTTACGCACACAAGATAATCGCCTGCAACGCATTTATGAAACACATCGATCTTACGATGCATTGCAGTACCCTCTAATTTATTGCCATAGAGATGATGGTTATAACTTTGCAATTCATCAAGTTCAACCTGCCACAAGAGAAATAAATTTAAATAAAAAAGTTTCAGCTCAACAATTTTATTCTTATCTTCTACAAATCAGACTCAATCGTTTCATTTATCTACAAAGGTTTCGTGGTCTATTTAGCCAGTTTATTGTTGACATGTACGCTAAAATTGAAACAGAGCGATTGGTATATATACGCACAAACCAAAGGCGTTTACGAGCTGAAGAATACGTGCATTTGCGGGACGCTATGCAGCAGGATACAGAAATAGAAAACTTAGGCCGTTTAGTTATTCTGCCCTCCAGTTTCACCGGTGGTCCCCGCTATATGCACGAGCGTACTCAAGACGCTTTCTGCTACGTCCGGAAATATGGTCGACCTGATCTTTTTATAACGTTCACGACAAATCCAAAATGGGATGAAATTACTCGAGAACTATGTGCAGGACAAGTGTCGTTCGATCGACATGATTTGATAGCAAGAGTTTTCCATTTAAAATTGAAGTTAATGATGGACCTATTAACTAAAGAAAGCATATTTGGAACGGCTCTGTGTTACATGTACAGCGTAGAGTGGCAGAAACGTGGTTTGCCACATGCACACATTCTACTTTGGTTGCTTGAAAAAGTGCGTCCCAACGACATCGACAACTTAATAAGTGCAGAGTTTCCAAATCCAGATGAAGATCCTCTATTGTATGCTATTGTTAAAACACACATGGTGCATGGCCCCTGCGGCACTATAAACAGGGACTCTCCGTGCATGCAAGGTAATCATTGTGCGAAGAAATATCCCCGTGCAATAATAGAACAAACAGTGACAGGTGAAAATGGATATCCATTATATCGACGACGTTCACCACAACAGGGTGGATTCACTGCGGAAGTCAGGGTACGTGGGCAACAGATTTCTGTGAATAATAGTTGGGTCGTCCCCTATTCACCAATTTTGTCAAAAATATTTAGTGCACACATAAATGTGGAAATTTGCAATAGTGTAGAATCCATAAAATATATCTGTAAGTATGTTAACAAAGGGAGTGACCAAGCTACATTTGCTTTACAGGGAATGGACCGAGATGAAGTAACCAGGTACCAATCCGGTCGATACATAAGTACTTCTGAAGGTATTTGGCGAATATTGGGATTTCCTATCCATGAACGCCATCCCACGGTCATGCATCTAGACGTCCACTTGGAAAATGGCCAGCGCATATATTTTGATCCCAGCAATGTTAGGGACCGAATAGAAAATCCACCTCATACGACACTATTGGCATTTTTCAAGTTATGTCAAGAAGACGACTTTGCAAAAACTTTGTCCTATGACCAAGTGCCATCTTATTATACCTACGATAAACAGAGAGGTACTTTCAATCGACGTCGACGTGGTCAACCAGTTGATGGATTTCCAGGGATTTTCAAAGACGCTGCTCTGGGCAGAGTGTATACAGTGCATCCTAACAATGGAGAATGTTATTACTTGCGCCTGTTGCTCCATATTGTTCGTGGACCAACTTCTTTTTCTATTTTAAAGACTGTTGATGGTGTAGAACATCTTTCGTATCAAGCAACTTGCAGGGCACTTAACCTCCTTGACGATGATCAACACTGGGACAACACCCTCGAGGAAGCCTGTGTCAGCGACAGCCCCAGTAGTTTACGAAATTTGTTTGCTATAATGTTAGTATTTTGTGCTCTATCGGACCCTTTGAGATTGTGGGAAAAGTACAAGACATTTTTCTCTGAAGACTTTTTACGCATTCTGAGGTGCAATGCGGAAGACACTATTAGTCCAACAGATGACAGAGTGTTGAATAGTTCCCTTTGTTCTATACAAGATACTGTTCATTCAATTGGAGGCAACTCTCTTAGCACTTACGGCCTACCTGTTCCTCAAGCAGAACCCAATCAGCCACGCACTAATCGGGAGTACGTCGCTGAAACAAGCTACCGTTCTACAGAGTTAGCCGCCGTAGTTAATGACAGCAGCTCAAATTTCACAACAGAACAGAGGGAAATATTTAATACAGTGGTCCAAAGTGTCTTAAACAACGAAGGGAAGCTGTTTTTTTTAGATGCTCCAGGAGGCACCGGAAAAACTTACCTGACGAGAGCAATCCTTGCTGAAATTAGACGGCAAAATAAGATCGCTCTTGCCGTAGCATCATCAGGTATTGCTGCCACATTACTTCCAGGCGGAAAGACGGCACATACAATGTTTAAAATCCCAATCGATTTAGACAGATCTGAAACACCAACCTGCTCTGTAACACGAAACTGTGACAAAGCGAGAGTGTTTCAGGATTGCTGTCTAATCGTCTGGGATGAGTGTACTATGTCAAACAAAAAGGCAGTAGAAGCTGTGGATAGAACACTACGAGACATTCGTCGAGATGACAGGCCAATGGGTAACGTAACTCTTTTGTTTTCGGGAGATTTTCGACAAACCCTTCCAGTCATAAGCCGGGGAACTAGGGCAGATGAGATTAATGCCTCATTAAAACATTCACATCTATGGCCTCAAATACAAAAGCTCAAATTATCCATAAATATGAGAGCCCAGCTTGGTGGTAATTCACATGCCCAAGAGTTTTCAAGTGTATTATTGAAAGTTGGGGAAGGTCTCCTTCCTGAAGAGAATGGTCTGGTGGATGTTCCTGAAATACTTGGAAAAATTGTTGCCTCTGAAGAGGAACTGATACGATCGGTATTCGGGAACATTCAGAGTATACCAAACCAAGAAAATTCATGGTTATGCGAACGCGCCATATTGACCCCAAAAAATGATCAAGCTGCAAAAATTAATCAAAAAATTTTGGCAGATATTGTAGGGGATGAAGTGGTTTACACTTCTTTCGACAGTGTTGTCGATCAGGACGACGCCACTAATTACCCAGTTGAGTTTCTCAATTCACTAACAGCGAGTGGTCTCCCTGCTCATAAAATAAGACTTAAAGTCGGTGTTCCCATAATGCTGATGCGAAATTTAACTCCGCCAAGACTGTGCAACGGAACCCGTCTTATTGTCAACGCTTTACAACGAAATATAATTGTTGCTACAATCCTCACTGGGTGTGGTGCTGGTGAGACTGTGTTCATACTGCGCATACCACTCATCCCTAACAATTTCCCCTTTCAATTTAAGCGCACACAGTTCCCTGTGACTACATGCTTTGCCATGACAATAAACAAGTCACAAGGGCAGACGCTTAAAGCCGCTGGTGTTGACCTGACAACCGGCTGTTTTTCTCATGGCCAACTTTATGTTGCTTTTTCAAGGGTCAGCAACGCTTCCAGTCTTTACATATTAGCTCCTGAAGGAAAAACCCCAAATATAGTATATAAAGAAATTTTTTAAAAGTTATTTGCAATATTATTGTTAATTCAGTGTACCCTTGGGATCCGCTGCGAAATTACGGGAAGAAAAGTTTTTTTTTGTATAAATATTAAGACTGGGCAACATAAAGGCTATAATTTTTTTTGGAAAATGGAACATCTGATGCAGAACCGCAACAGACCAGCTAAACTATAAGAGATATAAAAATGGTGCCATAGCAAAAATTATTCCACGTGAAGAGCATTTTCTGCTGTGAGAATAAATTTGAAGATCTGGAACACCTGTTGTGGAACTCCAAAGCCCAGCGACACTATATCATAATGAATACAATAATAACACAATATAACATATGAATGACGGCTTAGCAAAAGTTGTTTAGTCTGATGGGCATTTCCTGTTGACTTACAAAAATGAAAGATCTGGAACGTCTCGAATCGTCACGCGCATCCCGTTGTTTTCCCGTCCCCGGGCTCTTAGAATTCGACATCAGACGTTTCAGATCTTCGATTTTGACGACCCCGTTGTCGCTGGCATAAGCAACAGGATCCGCGTACGAAGTCGCGGGCAGAAGCTAGTGTGTAATATCATTCTTCCATACCACAGTGAACATAGAGGGGACAAGACGCCCGTTAAAAAAAAATACACGACACGTTCCAAACTTAAAATTTTTAATTCAATAAAAAGTTTTAAAAGCGATTTAATCTGCCATCCAGCGATCCCTAAGCCGCTGAAAAATCTGTAAAGCGGCCGTGAAGCGCGGTCGGCTTACTTGTGATTTAAAAAGCGGCTTACTTTTTACCCGACTATGCTAAATGGGAGTGCTGTTTTTAAAATAAACGGGCTGCTATGACGTGCGGATGAAACATATAGATTATTGAGATTGAAGCGCCAATAGCCGTTCAGTTAAGCTGGTGTTAAGCGGCTGTGAGGTCAAAATCCACTATTTATATGAACCTACTTCTAGCCCTAGATTAATCGGCTTAGTTGACGTAGTTTACAGACATAATAGAACATTACTGACTGACTGACTGCTTTGTTGGTGTAGCGGTCACAAGCGCGACTGCTGAGCGTGAGGTCTTGAGTTCGATCCCCAAGTAGGGCAAAGTGTTATTGGATTTTTCCGTGTGAAATTTCTCAGTAGTTAGCACGGAGTCTCGATTTGTGCCCGGTTGATGGTAATAGGGGTGCATGAAAAGAGCCTCCACGAGTGACGATACTTAAGTACGTCCTGCGCACCCTGGGCAGTCAGCCCCGCTACCAACTTTGCTGGCTGGCTTATCTTTTCACAGCATGAGCTATTCTTGTATAGCTCGTGCCGATACGATAGATGAAGAAGGTAATAGGCCCGCCTCCTATTACATGGGACTGTAACTGTGAAATATGGGTGTACTATACACCTCTACCCAACCCTTCGGAGAATACAGGCGTGATGGTATATCTGTAGTTCATCATTACATTTATTTCTCAAATGAAAAAAAAAATTATGCAAGAGGGACACACCTGAACGCGTTGACTGCAAATCGAAACTACCTTTAAAATCGAGATCAAATAAAATGCAATCTCAAAAATTCTCAACTCGACTAAACATTTACCTTAAAAACCAACCTTAAGCTACGAAAAACAATCACAATAATACCCAAAAAAAAAATGCCACCAAAACACAAAAAAACAAACTTCCTTCTAAGAATTTGTATAAAATTTTAGGCGGCTTACACACGGTAGACTTACGCGAACATTTCCGTTCGACTCGCCAATTTCGAAAGCACGTGAGATCAGACCGGAATGTCCGTACGTGAGTCGCCTCCCTAATGCAACAATCCAGTATAACTTGACCTGTCCACTGTGTATGTTGTAGATGGAAATCTGGAAGTACAGGGGTCAGTTAGTATTGGTTTGTGGTAAAGAAATGAGTTTTAAACCCACCTAGGTTGGTGTCAGGTAAGGACTGAAATTGAGCGGAAACTGTGTCGCTTCGGATTAGTGACGCTATTGTTTTTTAAGTGTGTCAATCGTTTTGTTGTGTGATTGAAAAACTTGACTATTGGTGAGAACGTATGTGTTAAGAAAAAAAGTGAATCTGAAATCAAAAGTCTTTATAATTCTACAAGGTTAGTCGAAAAGGGACAAATTCGAAGGTATTAAAGTACCCATAATAATGAATTACTTTTGTTCTACAACTTTCCCCAAAAGTCAATACTGAGAAATATATGTCAATATTGACATTTATTTAATTCAATAATACAATTTTAATGGGATTATCTGTTTAATAACTGTGCCTATTTCAGGCACCAGTCTCTCACAAATTATATTTATCCATTTAAGTACATTAACTTAAGCATTATACCACTGTAAATTTGTGAAGAGAAAATAAATTGATTTATTATTATATTATTAAAAAAAATAACTGCGTGATTATGACCAATACTTAGTTTAAATAAAATATGTAACTTTATTTTATATTCGCACGCCGAAATTAAATGCTGAATAAGAGATTTTTTTTATACATTTTACCAACCTTCTGTGCCTTATTTATGCAAATAAATGTATTTTTTTTAATAGCTTTTCAAAGATTTCAGAAAAAATACGCTAAAATCAATCTATCCTCAGCTATTATATTTATAAGCTGTTATATTTTCGGTTATATTTAAGGGTCACGGATTACAAGATCCATTTTCTGAATAAGCAACTAGAGTAGGATTAAATAACAAATAATTTTGCATGGAATAAAAATTATTGAATTTTTAAATTTTAGCACTTTATCTGTAACAATCATCAGTGTTGTTTTAAGTGTCCCCCGGATTAGTACCCCTTTTCCGATTAACCTTGTAAATACTATGTGGATATTTTGTTAAATTTTGGTTCAATTGGCGTTTTCTAATATGTGCATGACCTTTGAATAAAATGGTCGTAATGAGCACTGTCGAAATATATTTTGTGCTTTATTTAAATTATGCTCCTTTTTTAAAATTTTCCATTTTTAGTGCCTCTGGATCTTTATCTGCTCTCTGCTACATTTTATACTCACGTAAAACTGCATAATTCTTTAAATAATCTCATATAGTATTCGACAAGCCGTCCGCTATTTTATTTATTAAGGTGCGTACAGATTAAGTGACATGTTATATAACACGTCCACAATATGTATCATTGTTTTTTAACATTGCAACATATAACAATACTGTACACATTAGAATAACAATGCAATATAACCATATTATATAACATTTTCGTTTGTCGTTCTGCAGTGCTGTTTACAATGTCGACACGAGAGGACGTTTTGCAAGCCGCTGCAGCGACTGTTGTACTTTTAAATAACAAAAGAAAAAAACATAGATGCTGTGTTCGGCCTAGTTTAATGACATTGTTGTAAATATTAATAACATGTTAAATAACACGTTTGTTATTATAACATGTTTTATAACATTCAGTCTCCACATTACTGAAACATGATTTATAACAATGTTTTATAACATGTTATGTTACATGATATGTACGCACCTTTACCCAACAGGTATTAAATGCTAAGATTAAGAATAAAAGATACGAGATAATTATCCGATATCTAGGAGTCATCTGCTACTTACACGAATAAAGATTTAATTACAACATAGTAACCGATTAGTTTCCAACCCTATCCTACCCACGTCCTATCGGTTACAATCGTCTTCCAATGCCCTCGTCTCGACAATTCGATTCCCCACTTTTCATTCTCCGATCACCCGAACCACCGACTTACTAACGCTATAAACATAAATATATATCCTGGTTCCAATAAAACTGGGGCCACTGAAATAACATTGAGCTGAACATAACTCCTAATTTATCAGGACGATTACAATAAGGTGGTCTGCACACCGAGACATACGTAAACCTCAAATGTAGCGCGACAGCGCAACATACCGACATATTTTTAATTAAATAGTTGCGGTTTACTCACGTGCATTATTCGGGATTGCCCGTCTAGTTTCTGACCCAAACGGAGCTCCTTAATAATGACAAACTCAAACTAATCGGACAATCCCGAAAAATGCACGTGAGTAACCGTAACTAATCCTAACTAATATTGTAAATACGAAAGTAAGTTTGTTTGTTTGTTACCTTTTCACGCCTAAACCACTGAACCGATCATGCTGAAATGCATATACGTTGTCAGTTGTACAAAAACTGACATAAAGGTTGTCGGCTAGACAAGAATCGTCTAATAATATTTCGATATTCCAACAAAGAACCGTCAAAAATACCTGCCATCAGTCCTTGAAAATTGTTTAATAAATTGCGTTTTTTTTAAAGATGACGCGTTATTACTTTCTTTCATTTCTAATTAAAATAAGTCAAGTCTTTCAATTTTAATCCGTTTGCATCCACTGCAAAGTTTTAAAAGTACGTGATGTTAATGCATGCTGACCTGTAAACGCAAACCCTTATTTGCTTACTAAGACTCTTGGGAAAATGAGGCATTACCGCCAGTTGCGTGAACAACATTTACATCTCCGTGAACAACAAGCCTAAACAATCTGGCAAAATTAAGGGCAATTCTGTCAAACATCGACTGATCAACAAACAAGGTTATTATAAATAAATGTAACGATTCCTGAGCAACAACGGAACGGTGGTGGATGGCAAAAATATCCGTTACGTTGGCAAACATGAATGTGTCTTAACGAGCTTCTGTAAAAGAGGGAGTCGTGTGGAAGGAAATGTTTAGACATTACGACACGATTCCGATACGATTTGTTTGTTTTTCTTAGAGTTCTTATTACTTTTACAGGTTGGCTATCAGTTCAATGAACAGTTGGTAACTTTGTCAAGAAAATGTTGCTATACCTTCTTCTTTCTTTTTTTCTTCTTTAAAAAAAACGTTGCCCCACACTAAGATTTCTCTTATATCGTGGGTGCGTTTACAGACACAAATCTCACAAACAAACGCCCAGACCCGAAACAACCATCTGTAGGTCATACAAATTTTTGTTCCGTGTGGGAATCGAACCCACGACCCGTAGCGCAGAAGCCAATCGCTTAGCCACTGCACCAAACGTGTCGTCAGTCGGCCAGTTATTAACAACATCAGTCACTTGTCAAGCATAAAGGTTCTTCAACATTTTCATCTTCTGTTTACTTATTTACGTAATTTGAGATATTAATTCAAAAGCAGTTGTAGCCTAATGGTTGAACGCTTGCCTTCCATGCACAATAGAGGTGGGCCTATTCTGAAAATCGAACTACGAAGTTTCGACTGATAGATCGCACGTTTTCAAACTACGAAAGTGTTTCGGATCCGATTATGGATTCGATTTTCACGATTGACATTTTGGCTTCTGTTCACCCTAACACCAAATGTTAATTAACCTCGGAGTAGAATCTCCAGGTCTACCAATGATTTTACGAAATCACGTGCGGTTCAGAATATGGTTATTATTTGCGTTAACAGTAATACAAAACATTGAAAAGAAACCTGCACATCTGATAGAACTCCAAGAGTTCTCTATGGGTGTGTAGTCCACAAAATCACACCAGGCCAGTGTGGTCGACTAAGGCTTAAACCCATTGCATTCTAAGAAGTGGCCCGTGCCCAGCAGTGGGAGTGTAAGGCAGATTGTTATCAAAAACACTATTTCCTCTTGATTTAAAACACAAACCATTATACAAGGTTAGTCGGAAAGGGGGTACTAATCCGCAAGCCACTTAAATTATCACTGACGACTATCTTAAAGCAAGTGTTAAAATTTCAAAATTCGGAAAAAAAAAATTCAATTCAAAATGATTATTATTTTAGTTTTTTCAAAAATTCTTCATCCCTGCTTTAGTTACAAATTCAGAACATGGTGCTTCTAATTCATGACGCCAAATATGACCTAAAATGTAAACACAGCTGATCATAACTGGGGATAGATAGATTTTAGTTTTTTTCTTTTTTTTGAGATCTTTGGTCACCTATTTCTCTTAAACTATTGAGTTTTGGAAAAAGTTGTAGAACAAAATTTATTCATTATCATGGGTACTTTAACCTCCTTTCGGATTAGTACCCCTGTTGGCGCGCACATAAGCGCCCTCTACAATTG
This sequence comes from Amphipyra tragopoginis, assembly GCA_905220435.1. Classification (NCBI taxonomy): domain Eukaryota; kingdom Metazoa; phylum Arthropoda; class Insecta; order Lepidoptera; family Noctuidae; genus Amphipyra; species Amphipyra tragopoginis. Next base: position 887,989 of record HG992010.1, on the reverse strand, counting down.
CGCGGGACGCGGGCCTCGACCAATAGCGAGCCGAGACGTGTTGGCGCGCACATTAGCGCCCTCTACGCATCATGCGCGGTGCGCGGGAGGCGCGGAGCAACGGGCCAAGCCGGCCTCTCGGGCTCCGGCGCTCGCGCGCCGCGGGCGCGGCACTTCGATCGGAGCAGCCGCTACGTACACGCGTCTCTTTATCTTTAAAAAACGCGTTCATTATTGTCGCGTAGCGCTCATATTTTTTGTAACATAATGAAATTAATTTCATTATAAGTTTAAAGTCATAATCATCTTTTTTCATTTATCTCCACACACAATAACCCAAGGGACGGAGTTACAGCCCCAACAACCCCCTTTCTGACTAACCTTGTATAAGTTTCCTCTATCAAACCGTAACTAGTCGTTCGCTCTAAACCCACTAGGGGTGTATTCAGCCCACCAATTACAGTCCGCGTCTCGATAATGTAAGACTAACGAACGATAACAAGTCGTGTTTACCCCGCGTGTATCGGGATAAATAATTTTATGTTCGCACCCACTTCCATTTGTAGCGTTCGCTTTTTGAATTATTATTGAGTTTTTGTTTCTTTTTATTTGATGTTGAGAATAGTCGCGTTTATGTCGCATGAATTTTAAAAATGCTTAGGCCCTTCATACATTACGGTACTCGCAAGAGACGATAATTCAGTCGCAGTTCGCTACTCGAGGTTCGTACATTATGCTTAGTAGCATAATGTACGAAAACAAAGAAAATTTCATCTTTTGCATTTGCATCACACACCGCTAGGACGTTTTTTTTTTATAATTATGTCGAGTGATTCCAGTGACGAAGAAGCATTTGCAGTGTATCTTTATTTGCGGAAACAGAAGACGAAATAGAAACAATAGAAAATACTGGGTTCATCCTTACATTACCACAAACATAAATTCATTCCATTTATAGTTGTACAGACATGGATATTTTTTCTATTTCTTGAATAAAAATATTGAATTGCTGTTCCGCCGTCATTTTGCGCAGATGCGTAGGAGATGCGATGCGCAGACGACCGACACGGCGGGTATCGCGAGACAAGTAGCAGACGCGTAGGATACCGGTAGCGAAGTGTGCGAAGACTTGCGTAGGATACTAGTCGTCTGTAAGTATTATGATGTAAGAAGGGCCTTGGAGCATTGCCTTTGACGCTTGTGAAACGTGGACCCTCACACGAAGAGATCGAGAAAGATTGGAAGCTTTTGAAAAGTGGTGCTGGCGTCAGATGGAGAGAGTATCATGGACAGAAAAAGTAACCAATGAAGAGATTCTAAGTAGAGTCAAAGAGCAAAAACAAATTCTAGAACATATAGAAAGAAGAAGGGGGAAAACGATTGGTCACTTACTGCGACACGACAACTTTATAACTAACATCATAGAAGGTAAATTACAAGCAAAGAGAAAACCAGGTAGACCAAGAAGAAAGTAAACAGACCTATTGAAGGAAAATACAGAAGTGATGACATACAGAGAAATGAAGGAATTGGCTCTGGATAGTGAAAGATGGAGATTGATACACGGAGAAGTGCCCAGAACTTACATTTTCGGTGGATGGATTATAACAGATATGCTTATATTGTGTTTTTATCTTACGTGTCTATGGCGTTGTAACATAAAATGTATTGTATTGTATCAATAAGACGGAGACATATTTATTTGGAAATTGTTATAATTATCACAAGTCACAACAAACTTAAGACAATTCATTTAATTAAATTCTAAATTATTATTTTATGAAATTCACAATTAAATTAATTCAACATATTCATCACAACATTATTAACCATTCCTTATGATCATAAGATCGTTGCTCAGTTGTTGTAAGTCAGTGTATTGAAGAGCGGCGGTCTCAATGACTATTTAAATAGACTAAAACTTCGTTAATTTTAACTGAAAAGCAATCTGAAGTTATTAAAAAAGAACTACATAATTTGTTCTGTGTTTTTGAAAAGTTTTAATAAACATTCTATAATAATATCAACTAAACGACTACTCATAAAGTTGATCATTCATTGTAGTACACAACTACATAAAATATATGCAAGGCAGTCACATTGCTTCTAACTTTACCTCTTCACATAAACAAAAGGCGCAAACGCACGCAATTATTAACCACCCCATCCATACACTAAAAAAGCGTTTACCACACCAAACGCGGGACTCGAGCAGGTGGCGTCAACGACCGCGACGGACCCGCTTGATTTGTATTCAAGGGATTATCATAAAGCATGGCACACCAACAGCAAACGCGGGCCCGCCCGTCGTAACGACCCGCTCGCCCCCCGCGCACGACTTTTTCAAAGTCAAAGTCAAGTATTTTTTATTTCAAGGTTACTGGTGTTTTTAAAATGTCAACACTAGATACTCGGTTCCACGTAGTAGATCCTATGGAGAACAGCAGGCAAGAAAAATCAGGGAAACTTGTTTAAAAAAAAAAATGGTCTTACATATTTCACTGAAGCAATGTACGAACAATGCAGATTACTTCGGAATGACATGCTTCGTAGCCTTTAAATACAACCGCCGACGAGACGACCCGCTCACGCCCCGCGTTTGGTGTGTTCTATGCTTTAACAATTCTATTCTATTCTAACATCTCCATAAAACCTGTAATAGACTCACTTCAGCACAATATACAGGCTAAGACATAAATATCTGCTTATACACATCCATCAAGGAGACTTGCATAGTAAATTATACGAGCCACGATTCACCCGGCTCTCTTTACCCCAATAGGGGTAATTTAGTTACCCATGTAAATAAATTCGGTGGTAAAAATCACGGTGGGTACATCCTTAGAATATTTATCATAATATTGCGAGTATATCTGTGGTTGTAACATACATTGCTTTCTTTCTTTCTAGAAGCATTTTAGTGCAGCATAGTTAACGCGCAATGGATAGATCTAAAACGATATTTCAGTGATTTGTCTTAAGGTGAATAATGACATAGTAGGAAGGTTTAAAAGATACATTTCCCGTAGACGGATGCGTGTGTTATATTAGGATCGATTCTGTAAATAAAAATATTTTTTTTGTTTATTTCATATTTCTGTTTCCTTATGTACAGGAAGGGTGTTTTGTTGTTAAAGTATGTATGAAGCAATATAAAGTACGTGTTGTTGATAGATAAAAAATGTTTTTCTTTTTGCTGTATGCAAGAAAGTTCGAAAAATATGACCTGCTGTTTACGAGGAAACTGCCACTTAATATCATCACATTCATGGAAACCTCTGTCTAGCAGTAAAGCAGCTATTTCGTATAGATTGAAAAATAATCATCCACCGATGTGCTACAACAGAATTCGTAGCACCGATTTATCGTAGCGTAGAATGCTACGCCGCGTAGCACCGCTACGTGCCAGCGTCGATTACTGTCGCCAAGATTGTCGTGGAAAACATTGTAGCAGTTATTTGAAGACCTTTCTTTGTCAATGGACTCACGGGCTATGACTACTATAGTGACCATTTATTTTTCTTAAATAAATAAATAATATTATGAAGAAATATTATATTAAAGAAAAAAGCCGCGCAGATCATACGATTTGCAAGGTTAAGCTGCGCCAACCGCGGTCAGTCCATGGATGGGTGACCGTTCATTACACATCGAGACGTCTCTGTGTCTCCGAGAGTATGTTAAAGCGACGGTCCCATTCGAATACCTACGACAGAAGCCCGAAAGTCTGACAACCGGTCTAACCTTACGATATCGGCATTGTCCAGTAACTGGGTTGCGGAGATCAGGGGGTCTACTGCCTAAGCACGAAGTCCGTAGTTTCGGCCTTAGTTACGAGCGTTTCCTACTCCCTATCACATACGGACATACGATTATTTCGGGGCCCGAACTAAGAATGAATGACAACACGATTTGACAGTCCCCACTACCGATGTGTTTTTGCCCGTCTGAAAAGTTGAACTTGACACTTGTTTTGTTCACTTCTACGTTTCGGGCCACTTTCGGACGGGCGACTAACTTCGTTAACGGACTTAGGGAGTAGGCCCCCTGATGGTAGTCGCTCCGTGTAAAATATTGGTATTCAGTCGCATCTGGTTACACTGGAAACTAACCCCAACATAGGAAAAGGCTAAGTAGAACGGAATTATGTTGTTTTTAAGAACAAAATGGTTCCTACATTAGAATTTTGATAATTTCAATGGTACCCTCTTAAAAAGTACCATTTCAAAACAAAAACAAATGCTAAAAAAACCTCTCACGCGAGGATGTTCCCAATAAAACCCGGGCGATTTGCCCGGAATACCGTATTACCCGGGTGGATGTACCGGATAGCCTCATTACACATAATTACCGGACTGCTGACGTCACACCCGACCCCGTGACCTTTTGATTGGAAAATTAATGTTTTACGCTGCGTTGAAAAAAATACAAGTAGAGAAGCAAAGTTGAGGGAAAGATGGTATTTGATGTCGTGTATCGACTGCTGGAGTGCGATTCACTAAGGCAAAACATCTTTACAACCAAAAAATCGTCGTTAAAACATCTGATGAAAACATTTCGGTATTCTTTAGTTAAAACTGCGCGATCGTAGCGCCTCAACGATGTCGACGGCGCGACATAGAACTAAAATATAGTTCCGCGTTCATGTTCGGCAGATCGTCGACGAGCATAGGTAGCTTAGCGAATACGGTTTTTATTAACGTTGTTTTTAAAAGCGATATTTACGATGAAACATCAGTGAACTCGTCGTTGTTTACATCTATGATGAGTCTGTTAGTGAATTGCATTGCTGGCCTGTTAGTGCAACTGCGGCTCAGAGAGTGAGGACCTGAGTTTGATTATTTACTTTTTTCGTCAAAGAATAATTTAGTAAACGGGTCATTATTCGTTTTTTTTTTTTTGTAAAGTATAAGAACGTCATTATCCTCATCCCAAAGTTCTAAATGCAGATGTTTCAAACTTCAATTATAATAATGAAATATCAAACTATACCACTGCCGTCAAGCAATAAGATAAGAATAAAAACAATCTGAAACTAATATTAATGATAACAACGAAGGAGAACAATGATTTGTTATTTTTTTAAGGAAGTTTCGAATATTCACCCAAACGAAATATTTTATAGATTACAGAAGAAAAAAAAATCTATATTTTTTTCTTTACTTCATAAATCAATTAAGTAACTTTAGTACTTCCTTCTAAACAATTTCCTGGCAACATTTATAAATTATCGTGTGAGTGGATAAGAAACTTCTCACTTCACACACAACCCTCCCCGACAAATAAGACATACGGCGAGAGAGGTATGGTATTACAAAAGTCGCAACGCCGCGTTCATAGGACTTGTTACCTTATATTTTTCGATTTGTGAATTTCCGTAAATAATGCATATTTAGAAAATTAAGCATTAGGCATCAGAATCGAAGGTTAAAATCTTTCGGGTACCTCGGGCTCAAGGTATACATATATTTTTCTTTCCGTAGTTAGTCCTTACGAACCTAAATAACTAAGCAGTAATTTGCGAGACTTGAAGGGTCTCCAGCCAATGGAGGGTAAGTAAAATACTTAACCTAAGCTAACTACTTGTACTACACTAACATCATGACTACTAGCAACAACAGCACTAAGGGCGACTCCCAGTGGGACTCGGACCTCGGCTAAGGGCGTAACTGGCGTGACATTAGGAGGGAGACAGTTTGATCGGTGCGAATAAAAGGACGAATATTGTCCCTTTAGAAATCTATACATTTAAAGGAGAAGCTGACTGACTGACTGACTGATCTATCAACGCACAGCCTAAGCCGCTGGGGTTAGAAACTTGAAATTTTGACAGTAGGTTCCTTTTGTAACGTAGGCGTCCACTAAGAAGGGATTTTTCGAAATTCAACTCCTAGGGAGTTAAATAGGGGATGAAAGTTTGTACGGAAAATCGTCACTTAACGGGTTCAAAATTTCACGCAAGCGAAGCTGCGGGCGAAAGCTAGTAAATTATACTTGCGTGGCGATCACGATTTTGAAGTTTACTTTACGTACTTATCGTTTTTTTAGCATTTAATAGGGTTTAGTTTGCATAATACACCTGATAGCAAGCTCAAACAATGGTTCAGTAGTCTTTAAAATCATTCGACAATTGTTGACATGGTTAGCGAAGTGGTTTAATGCTTGGCTTCTGCGCCGCGGGTCGTGGGTTCGATTTCCGCACGGAGCAAGTATTTGTCCTAGTGATCATTGTTCCGGATCTGGGTGTCTGGGCATGTTAGATTTGTGTCCGTAAACACACCGACGACATAGGATTAATAATGGAGAAGGGTAAGTTTTTTTTTTAATAATAAATAAATTACATTAGCCTGTAACTGTCCCACTGTTGAGAAAAGGCCTCTTCTCATACAGAGAAGGAACGAGCATTGATCACTATGCTTGCTCACTGCGGGTTGGCGATTTCAGACCATTAAAGGTTTCCAAGCGATATATTCCTTCACCGTATGTCAGTGGCGTCTTAGACTACCTAAAAAAGTACATAAGAAATTGAAAAAGTCACATTGTTACATGCCTCGGTTTGACCATGCTTAACACCGGTCCGGGCCACCGCGACACGACGTGTTTTTTTTTATGCAAGGTTAGTCGGAAAGGGGGTACTAATCCGAAAGGGTGTTAAAGTACACATAATAATGAATAACTTTTGTTCTACAACTTTTTCCAAAAGTCAATAGTTTAAGAGATACAGTTGTTCAAAAATCTCAAAAAAAAAACTCTAAAATCTATCCCCAGTAATGATCAGCTGTGTTTACATTTTAGGTCACATTTGGGGTCATGAATTAGAAGCACCATTTTCTGAATTTGTAACTAAAGCAGGGATGAAGAATTTTTGAAAAACTAAAATAAAAATTATTTTATTTGAAAAAAAATATATCAAATTTTGAAATTTTAACATTTGCTTTCAAACAATCATCAGCGATACTATAAGTGGGTTTCGGATTAGTACCCCCTTTCCGACTAACCTTGTATAGTAGAAGTTCATTTCGCCCATTGTCGTCAAACTACATTTCATTATGAATAGATCTGAGTACCACACTTCCTATTGCACAAATTGAACGAGCCTTTTGATGCCTTATCCGTTCCCCCAATAACCTGATTACCCCAGTCTCACAGTTGACATGCACGCGCTGCCTCCAGGGGTTTCGTTCTACCACTACCGAGTGGCATAGAGGCGGATACCCCGAGATCCCCAGCGGTATACGGTACTACCTGTCGGAGTAAGTTATAAATATTATTGGGACTTTAGATGATATGTGTTATGAATTTTAGGAGGAGATGGGAATTGAAGAATCTTTGTTACTGTGTGCTATTTGGCTCAAGGGTGTCGTGTGTTTTCCGACAAAACATAGTCAAGCATGGATTACGTCAAGAGAATGTACCGTAGTAGTTGGATATAGAATGGGACCCTTCAGTTCTGTTTAGAATTGTAATGTATCCATATTCTGCGGACTTTACTTCAGATTTTATATGTGAACTTTTGGCCAAGTATTTTGGACATTTCTTGTGTATACTCTTTGTAATGAGACCCTAAGTTTGTTTCAGCTTTTCTTCTCAAATAGTTAGCTGGCTAAGAAAGTTCAGAGCCAGATAGCACAGTGAATTGTATAAGTGTTGAGAACATTATGGGGGAATTGGTGTTGTACTCAGTCGGCTTCTTTTAAGGGAGACGATAGCTGTTAATGAGTTTGTGGTGTGTGCATTTTTGAGTAGGTCGGCCTATCTTAGAGACTTGTATTCTGCAAATTTGAGACCGGCTGATGCTTTGTTTCGAAGAGGTTGATTGAGGGCGACATTAGTTTCTCTGATGTGGGAGTCCGTGCCGGCGGAATTGTATAGCGATTCCCTGATGTCAACATATTAGGAGGTACCTATGAGGCTTCCAAAGTCAAGATAAGTGACACAAAGATTCGTTTTTTTTATTTAAAAAATCATTTACCAAATAATCATTTGAGTTCAACACGGCATCTGTTTGGCACCAAGAACCATTGACAAAATAACGAAAGCAAACGGGGTAGATTGCTTCTAAAAAAAGATTACAAACATTTTCAAACAAGTTATCCAAACTTTTACAAGTTACCCAAACATGAAAACTAAAATTCATCCCCAACCCCTAATTCTCTAACCAGTATCCCGTTCGTCTCACGTCCGATACGGAGCCGATACGAGCACAATTTACCTACATCAAACCTCGTTGACAGCCCACCCTCTATTCCGATCACGCGCCGTGAAGAAGTTGTCGTTAAAAAACGTCGTTCAAATGTTTTGTACGGAAGGAATCGGATCTGAATCTTTGCATTGGTATTTTTTCGATCGGTTTTCAATCTTTGTGTGATTTATTGTGTTTTGGGTATTAAAGAGAAATGTAACAAGTGTTATCTTATGATAAACAGTACTAAAGTTGTAATTATGTGGGGATAATGTAATGAAATAGAATAGAAAAATATTTATTCAAGTGACCACGACTCCATAAGTTATTAATACTAAAAACTATGTTAGTAATGGTATATCTACACCAGTGCGCTTTCATGTTCCTCTTGCGCTTTCAACTTTCAATTCCTCTTGCGTCAAGCGCATGCAATATTGATTGCCATAAGACACATGCAGCTTATCGTCTACACCGGTGCGCCTCGGTCAGTCGTCAGTCGACATACAATAGACGGATTAGCGTGCGCTAGGGGCATGCGCTTTTGTCGAACTAGTATTAAGGCATGCGCTATGGCGCTTCACGCATGCTTCAGACGAAGGCGCAAGATGAACATGAAAGCGCACTGGTTTAGACATAGCTTATGGGATATACATTTCATACATGACCATGACTCACCGCTGCCTCATCCCATGAGAGACGCCGCAACAGCGACCGATATATACGCAACCTAATCTGTTTGTGATCATGTTCAGGATACTGTTAAAGCTGGCCCGCTCCCTGTTCACCAAGGAAGCACACTTCTTATGCATCGTTGCGTAGAAGCAATCGACATGTGCGCCTGCAAATACTCCCGATGCGCTACAGAAGCGGGACAACCCGACCAGCACCCTATAAATGATACCACGTATTCTCGTAAAGGTACGAGTTCGTAGGCGACTGCAGACAGCAGCAGCAGACGAAGTGTCACTCTGAGACTATTGGTTTCTATGTATTTCTATGAAATACCTTCCGCAGCTAGCGACACGTCGTACGACCGCAGACGACGTGTCGCCCGACCGCAGATCAGTAGTGTCACCGACGCTGGAGCGACGACACGTTGAATCTTTCTCAAAAAATTAGTTTTTCCAATTCCGAGGAAGAAAAACCGCTTAACCAGGTGGCCCAATATCCTGCACTGTACGATGCATCTAACAAAAATAAAAGATACAAAAGTAAATCGCGACCGCTAATCCTAAACAGGTCACACATCTTGTCTCACGAACCATTCAGAACTAACTGGAATACGATGTGTCGTCTGCTGCAGCCATCTGCAGTTGGGTTCAGAATCACGACTGCAGTGACATGACGCTGCGACGTGTCGCTACAACGTGTCGTAACGATACGTCGTCTGCTGCTTCTGTATCCGGTCGGCTACGAAGTCGTACCTTAACTCAGAGCATTTACCTCTTCACGGACGGAGTACATTAATCACCACAGACGCAAAATTTTTATCATCATTCCACCTAAAAAGACGAAACACGCTGATCCGTTTAGAAGCAGTCATTAATTTAACCGCTAGCGGCCCGACCGACGAACCGGTTCGTCAGTGCCATTGTTTATCTATTGTGTCTATAATTACAGTACTTGAGACTTTAATCTTCAATATAAATATTTCATTGAACATATTATAGGCTCATCAATATTGGATTGACATTGGCTCTAATTTGTGAATTCAAGCTCACCCAAACTGTCTGGAACTTCGTCTACCAAAGGGTGCACATTTTATGAACAAATATTAGTTAAAATAACCTTTAGAAAATCATGTATTTATGACCACAAAACCTAAAGGTCATACCTACATGTAAAATGTCAAAACAACATATTATTAGATCACAATCCCTTTAAAGTGAAGCTCAGTGTTCCGTACATATTAAGTAGGTACTTAAACATTTTCATATCAAAGATAGGGGGTAGGCAGGTGGAGTGGCCGGGAATCAAATCTGCGACACAAAAGGAAGCACTAAGGCGAGCCGCATAAAGCCACTTCGCTACAAGCGAATGCGTCGCCGAGGTAAAATTGTCTTGCTAGTGTGTGGTGTACGGATTTGCTTATAAAAGAATATATTTTTAAAAAGAAACAACTTTGTGGAATATTTTCTGCAAATAAATCTGATCGTTCGATATTTTTGAACAATGATAAAGTCATAAGTCATAGTGAAAAAAGTAATTCAATGCAATATTGGGAACACTAAAATACAACTATAAGTTTTAACTTAATATCAACCCTTCATACCCCGAAGGGTTGGGCAGATGTGTATAGTATATCCCCATTTCACCGTTGTCAACTGGGCACAAATCGAATCGGAATTCGACACGAAAAATCCCAACAAAATTTGCCCGACATGGGGATCGAACCCAGGACCTCACGTTCAGCAGTCGCGCTTGCATTAGGCACCGACGAGGCAATCACTAAAAATTATTTCTCCTATTCAAAGCCAAGTAATAAAATGATTTCCAAAATTAATTTCATCATTTAGATACCAACACGCAAGGATACTTCAAACTCATTTATCAAACTATCAACTACCCAAACTTTCTTAACTCCCAAATCATCATATTACCAAATAAAATCAACTCAAAATTAAATCGAAAACCATAAACAAACAGCCAGCATAAAAATCTCTGGTACACACATCGTCAGATATATCACGGGAAGCGGTAACTTAGGAATTCCGCCTTATGATTTGTGGCGCGTTTTCAACGTAGTATTCAGCCCCGGTTTATACCGAGACCCTGGCCGACGGAATAACACGTTAGCCTTGCACGCTTTATTTTGAATAAAAATGCTGGGAGTAAAGTGCCAAGTGTGTATTGGCGTGGTTTGTGGAATGTGTCGTGATATTACGAAGATGTTGGGTGCCTAGTTTAAGAAAAAAATAGAGTCAAGAATTGCATTTTTCTTGGATTATTTCGTCTTATAATCGATATGGAATAAGGTTTGAAAGTTGAGTTGAAGTTTGATCCTGCAATAGAGAACAAAAAGGCACTTCGAAATTTTAATAATTAATTTTCGAAATTTCGTCTACGTACGATAAAAAACATTGATGGATTGGATACTATCCATATGATAATGGAACATTCCATATTTAAAGTGCCACTGTATACCAACACAACAATAAAAATCAACAGGTAATCTAATTATCAAACAATCATCTAAGTAATCCTACAAATCTAACAATTTGTCAAGTTTTTCATCAATATCTTACAGATGTTATTTACACCAAAACACCTAAAAACCTTAGACCTTGAAAAAGCTAATTCGGAAGGTGAAAAACAATCAAGTTATTTAATACCGAACAGTACAGTCAACAAAAAAATTTGGTATGCAGGGAAACAACGGATATCAATGTACTATGCAGACAATTGTTATTGTAATTATGTGCGTAAGAACTTTTTATAGGAAAACGAACACAGAAAAAAAAATGATTGAAACTGTCTCACTGTAGGACAAAGGCCTCTTCTCATACAGAGTAGGAACGAGCATTGATCACCATGCTTGCTCACTGCGGGTTGGCGATTTGAGAACATATTAAGTCCAGGTTTCTTCACAATGTTTTCCTTCACCGTATGTCAGTGGCGTCTGAGATTAACTTAAAAAGTACGTATGACACTGAAAAAGTCACATTGATGGTTGATTGATGCCTGGCTTTGAACCCGCAACCCGGTGTTTAATAATTAGGTCACCACAATATTTTTACGACGTTCAGACAAGCGATAGCAAAAACTTGGCCACACACTCATTACTCTGTTAAAATACGAATGTAATTAGTTACCTGTATACTTGTCACTTTGTTTGATTGTACTTGGTAACGCAATACCCGCCATCTTATTAAATTGTCTACAATGTCAGGCTCCGCGTCACTCAATATTGAAATTATAACGAGTCCGCCTCTGTTTTATTATCTGCTGTTCGAAATTATAACAAGTACGCCCCTGCTTTATTATTTGTTGTATAAAATTTTACCAATAAATATTTCAGAGCAATATCGCTGCTGAATTGAATTGAATATTTGTTTGACAGATATTCGTAATAAGTGATACTGTAAATCATTTTGCGAATATCCGAATACAGTATATCTGTATCTGCAATCCCGTTTTCTGTCGCTGGATGAGTGATAAAAATCATCAAATAAATTAATTTTATCTGACATATTTCGTCGGTTATCTTTTCATATTCAAATATGCTCAAACGTAGGATAGATAATATTTGCAAGCGACTTTTGACTCTTGAAAAAGCGAGCGTCGATTTTTTGCGCAGCTCTAAGAAATGTAAGCCATTTCCCGGCAAATACTTTTGCACCAAAATTAGTACCTAATAGGTACAGTTCGACAGAACTAAGATGTCGAATCGGCAAACTTCGTAAAACCGATCACTTCCGAACTGAATGCGACTTCAAGATAACGAATGTTTATTAGTACTGCAGTAAAAAATGATCTTTACAGCGATTACGCACTGCATCCGATCCGGATCCGTGAAAATAAGAATATAAAAAACTCGGGCCGAATTCGGATATTGCTTTGCGCACTGCATCCGATCCGAATACGTGAAAACACGAATCTAGAGTCTAAAAACTCGGACCGAATTCGGATATCGCTTACGCATTTATCCGATCTCTGATCCAAATTCAAACAATTCACAGGCCATCTTTGGCATATCCATTTAGCGTCCGATTTGAATCAGAGGTAATGCGAAAGCGTTCATACAAACAGTACTACGGCTACTTCGGTCCGTCAATATTTCTTCCGAATTGGAAACTCACGGATCACGGAGAGAAATAGGATGACGGAAGTCGGATCTAGTACAAATAGTTCTATGACTACTACGGAACGTATTTTCTCGGATTCGGATCGGATGCAGTGCGTAACCGTTCTTGCGCTGTCGCAATAAGTGTGAGTGGCGCGAAAATGAGCGTCTGCCATTGGTTGTTAGAAAAAGTACCTACATCGATGTAAGTTATTAGTTGTGTTTTACTGTATATGAGTTTTTACAACTACCTACTTACTTTTTTTAAAGCTTATTTTGCAACGATATCTGAATACGAAGATTTAGAACACAGAACCAAAGTCAATCAATAAAAATTTAGCAAAACAGGCAAAAAAACTACCTTTTTAAAACCAGGTCGCACAAGTAGTGACGGGGGTAACACTGCCACACCTACACACATATATCTCTCCAAACAAAACAAGCCTATTAAGCCGCATGCACCGTACGGCAATAAAATGTTAAATGATAATTTCGCGAGATGTCCGCTCAGTTTCCGGGCGAGGACTTCCGGCGACACGCATTAGCCATTAGCATGGCGGCTGTCTCTGACGTCACATCCGCTCATCCCCTAACGATATTGTTGGGTGCCCGTTTGTTTTGGCGATGCGATCCAATTGATTGCAAACGTATTTGCAGTAAATTCGAAGCGAATTATGCTGGTGAGATTTTGTGATACCACACCCCTGAAATGTGGGTGTTTTGTATGCTTTTTTTAAAGGTGGGAAGTTTATTTGTAATTGATCTCATAAACAACGGTTTTTATCTTAATTTAACAGAAAAAAAAAACAAATTAAAATAAATCGAAAGCAACGTTGTAACAAAGCGACACGAACGTGGGTGTTCAACCAGAGATATAGTCAGCTAGCATATGATATACATATGACTCTCAATATATATATCGAGAGTCGTATGTATTTGCGGATGAGTGGAAGAATATACTGCCAGAAGCATTGTGAGGGATTTATGAAAGGGGTGTCTTTAATTGATATATGTAAGGTTGGGGAAAAAGTTTCTTCGCATTTTTTAAGAAATTTCAAAACATTTTTTAATATAGTTTATTCACATTTAACTAAAGTATGTAGGTACCATTTTGTTCGATAACTTTTTGCCATCTTGTAGGTAGGGACATGACCCCATTGCTGTAGAAATTTTGGGACTTCTGATCAAAATAACACGACAAGTGGTTTTGGCAGTCCTCTCGTGATGTTAACCTGACACTGCCTCAAGAATTCTGAAAAGACCGAAACAGGTGGAAATCTGAAGGTGCAAGGTCAGGACTATACGGCGGATGCATTAACACCTCCCAACCAAACTCTCTTAATTTTTGCTGAGTGGCTAAGATGTGTGAGGTCTAGACCTACGTTACCTAGCTAGACGCTAGCGTTATCATAATGAAAAACCACACCCCTTCTGTTGATTAATTCCGGCCGCTTTCTCTCAACTTCTTGCTTTAATCTCATCAGTTGTTCGCAGTAGAGTTCAGAATCGATGGTCCTGCCTGGAGGTAACAGTTCATAATGAATAATGCCCTTCCAATCCCACCACACACACAGCATAACCTTGTTGCGAGTTAACCCGGGTTTCGCCACAGTCTGTGAAGCCTGACCGGCATTTGACCACGACTTTTTTCGCACGTTCTTGTCGTACGTGATCCACTTTTCATCACCAGTTATCAGCTTCTTCAAAAATGGTTCTGTTTCATTACGTCGTAATACAGAATCACAAATGAGTACACGGTTCATTAGGTTTCTTTCAGTGAGCTCGTGAGGTACCCAAATATCGAGCTTTTTTGTGTACCCAGTTTTTTTCAAATGCGCCAAAACTGTTTTGTGGTCAATTCCCAGTTCTTCAGCTACGTCGTAACTACTGATGTGCCGATCTTGCTCCACTTTTTCAAAAATGGCATCCATTTTATCCGTAATAGGGCGACCAGAGCGACGTGCATCTTTGACATCAAAATTTCCGGATTGAAAACGCTTAAACCAAATTTGTGCTACTCTCACAGACACTGCACTAGGTCCATAAACATCGCAAATTTTTTTCGCGGCTTGGGTTTAATTTTTTCCTTTTTTGTAGTAAAATTTTAAAATGTATCGAATTTCTTCATTAGATTCACTCATCTTGACGGTACGAAAAACAAATGAAAATCACACATTTTCCTAATTTGAATTTGGAATTATGTTCTTTAAAATTTAAACTTTCAATGATACCAAAACCAGCCAGATACAAATAGTATAGCCAAAGAGATTTTATTACAAGTTCATACATACTATAATGCGAAAAGACTTTTTCCCCAACCTAATATTTAATTTTTTTGTTCCATTGTATTGTACGTACCTTCTTCTATTCCGCTTATTCTTCCTATCTTTAATTATTGTAATTGATCTTAGGCCGTTTTAATCAAAGTAAAATAAATAAATGATTGATCAACGATGGCGAAACTGGAGGTACTCGATTAACTTCTTAATGATCACATTACAATTTTTTGAAGAAAAATCGTTTTTATTTGAAAAAGGCGGTGAAATGTTAGACCAGAACATAATTCACTATACAATCTAATACACTATCTATAATCTATATCCATGAAAAAACGTTGAACCCCAACGGTTTTAAAACAAACACAAAAAAAAGGTCCACACATCTCATTACCATCTCCGCAGCATCCAAACAAAAGTTCATAAACTAAATATACTGGGAATCGCTATTTTAACATAATCTCTACGCGAATACCTGCCCAACTTTATTGTGCTATTTATTTATTCCACTAGAATTTTGTGCACGAATTTTAGTGTCCTTATATGTGGGGTAGGGATGGGACGATAAGATTATCGATAAGTGTATCGACTATTTGGGCTGTGTAGGATTTATCAACATCGAAAGAACGACAATAGCCGATTCAGATTTTAAATATTATAATATGTGACCTATTCGTTATTTTCTAGATCTGACGAAGTAACCAAGGGCTTCTGGGTATATTAGCAGTATTTAGTGATAGCTTATTCAATGAAATCGGCACAAGCTACAGCAATAAGCTATACTTAACATAATGTAACAGTCTAACATGGATCTAAATTAACCCGGCGTCATGGGGGTGGAAAAGTGTTACACGGACGTTGGGGTGGGTCTCACCGACCCGTTTATTAATGTCAGAATTATTCCAATACTGTACAAATAATAAAGTTATTATTATTCATGTCAAGTTTTTAGGTATATAAGTAAATAAATGAAACACAAATATCATATTATATTTATGTTTTAATCACACAAATGAAATTTCAAAAAAATAACGACAATTGTCAACAAAAAAATTCTCTTCTATTTAAATGTAATTACATTATTAATTTAACAATCAGTCTTAATATTTTAATGGCACTTTTTTGTAGAAAACTAAAATAACTTAAGAAAAAAAAAAACACTTCATATCTTTGGTACAGTCAGCACAAAACTGACTTCGGGGATGGGTCTCACATACCTTATTCAATTTCGTGCACGTGTAACTCCCACTGCGGCTGTGCCACCACTAACATGTTACTTGAGACGCATAGAACAACTCAACAGTTCCAGCTATTGAGAAGGACGGCAACGTCGCACGCATAGTAACCGAACTACAAGCGCAATAAAATGTGACGGGTCGCACAGACCCAACCCCCATGACGCCGGGAAATAGAGAACTATCATGAAATGTACTGGATTTGACAGGTTTTCGAAATGTTCCTTCACAAACAGCGCAGCCATCCACGTTCATTTTGAGCCATATCGTACTCTAGCATAATGCTGATATGATTAGCGCAGCAGCTCAGCAACGTTTTGCGCGTTCGAATCCCACAGCGAACAAGCATTTGTATGGCAAACAATTTTTCCGGGTCTGGGTGTTTGTGCATGTAAAGATATGTGTCTGTCAGTGCACCTAAAATACAGGATATTATTATTATACTCATGAAGGTGGGGAACATTAATACAAAAGCAAACTTCCCAAGCACGTACTTAAAACTAATTTACCCTAAAAAGTTAGATAGGTAGGTACCTATGCAATTTTCGGTACCAAAAGTTCGATCTTTGAAAGGTATTGCCTTTCGATGTGGCGGTCGATGCTTTGCACAGGACATTTACAGTTTGATATCCTCTTAGTACATGTATTCAAATATTGGCACAAATTCAAATTTCGAAGCGTGTTTTGCATCAAAATTGTTGGACATGTGACTGATTACTTCATTACGGCCTGAACGAGTTCACTCTCGTATCCCATTAGGCTGTCACACGAGGTATCAAAGCTAAATGTATGGCTTTCAGCCGGAGCCTTGCAGTAACATGTTGGGCACCGAGTATGGAGTGCATACAGTAGATTGTTATGACGTTAGTGATTTGGCGTTAGTTTTCTTGCAAACTTTAAGCGAAATTATTTTATAATTTCAGCGTTCTTTTTCTGTCGACGAATTAAAAGTTTGTTAATAGAGGAAAACGTTATGACGCATATTATGTTATGCGTAGAAAGAAAAACCTGTATCGTGCTGAATTTTTATTCTTTTCCTTAAGACATCTCTAAAAAAATGGCCAACATCTGCCGGATAAACTCTTAAAAGTAGCTTAAAAGTGGTGACCAATGCTTTTACTTTCTCTATTTGAGAAGAGGCTGAAATAAATATTAGCCTGTAACTGTTCCACTGCTGAGCAAAGGCCTCTTCTCATACAAAGAAGGAACGAGCATTGATCGCCATTCGCCACGCTTGCTCACTGCGGGTTGGTGATTTATTTTTACATAATAATAAAAAAAATGTACCAAATCTGAGAGGCTCGTGGCTAATTAACAAACGCGCGGATCATATGATTTGTAAGGTTACGCTGCGCTTGCTAAGGTCAGTCCGTGGATGACATCGACATCGAGATCCCTCCGAGCCTTGCAGAGCAAATTAAACCGTCAATCCCGGGTATCGTACGAATACCTATGACAGTTGTTACAGTCGAAAGTCTGACAACCGGTCTAACATTAGGATATCGGCATTGCCCAATAACTCAACTTAGGTGGTAACTTAAAACATATGAGATCACTATGGGTACGAGATCCTGTCGGGCAAAGCAAAAATAGTCTGATGGCAGTCGCTCCATGTAAAAAACTGGTAATCAACCGCATCTGGTTAGACAGGAAGCTGACCCCAAAAAAAAGGCTATTCAGAACATTGTACCAAAAGTCTGTGTTACTTAAAAGAGAAAATTAACAAAGATAACTTTTTTTTACTTAATCGACATCTCGACCATTTCGCGCACATCCCTACGGTATAATATCAACTTTTACGATCGCCTCTTACCATATAAATGTCATTTGCTTTTGTGAATAAACTAGTCCCCTTTTTATTCTTTTTATACGAATGTTTGTTAGTATCGCAGTAGCTTTGCGTTTACTACTTGCCACCGATTTCTGTCAGGGGGGGGGGGGAGGTGATCGGCTCGTGTGTGTTGGGTTAAGTGTCCTTTTACCTGACTGGGAAGGAAGGATTTTTGTGTCTTAGTTGGTTTATTATGCTGGATAGTCGCTAAAAAGGATATTTCAGATTTGGTGATAAATATGATGTAGGGAATATTATGTTGAACGGGCGTTACCATTCACCCGTAATTGTAATAAACATTGACTGTCTTGTTGGCATAGTGGTCACAAGCGTGATTGCTGAGCGTGAGGTCCTGGGTTTGATCACCAAGTTGGGACGGTGTGGAGTTTCTCAGCAGCCCGGAGTCTGGATTTGTGCCCCGTTGATGGCAATAGACTCGCCCCCTATTTATTACATGGGACTTAAATATAACGGCGAAATTACGGTGTACTATACAGCTCTGCCCAATCCTTCGGTGAATACATCCGTGATGTTAAGTTATATTTTATGCTATAATAAAGCTGTTTTCCACCATAGTCCGGTCATTGAATGCTAAACAAATGTTTGACAGTAA
Source organism: Amphipyra tragopoginis (assembly GCA_905220435.1). Taxonomy (NCBI): domain Eukaryota; kingdom Metazoa; phylum Arthropoda; class Insecta; order Lepidoptera; family Noctuidae; genus Amphipyra; species Amphipyra tragopoginis. The sequence continues at coordinate 869,090 of HG992010.1, read as the reverse complement.
GAATAATTCAGTTTTCTTTAAGAATCCGTAAAAAACACATATTTATAGAAAACTTTACACTTATTCCTTTACTTTTTTATGGTTTCTTATAGAAATCTAATTGTTTTTGAGTATTTCCACTCTCTCCGTCTATTCTCATCCTACTATACCCCTACTAATATTATAAATGCGAAAGTAACTCTGTGTGTCTGTGACGCTTTTACGCCTAAACCTCTGAACCGATTTTGGTGAAAATTGGTACAGATATAGTCTGGAACCTGGAGAAGGACATAGGCTACTTTTATCCCAAAAATACGGAATACACACACGAAAATACGACATCCACGCGGACGAAGCCGCGAGCCACCTCTCGTTATACAAGGTTAGTCAGAAAGTGGGTACTAATCCGAAGCCCACTTATAGTATCGCTGATGACTGTTTGAAAGCAAGTGTTAAAATTTCAAAATTCGTTATTTTTTTTTTCCAAATAAAATGATTTTTATTTTAGTTTTTTCAAAAATTATTCGTCCCTGCTTTAGTTATTAATTCAGAAAATGGTGCTTCTAATTCATGACCTCAAATATGACCTAAAATGTAAACACAGCTGATCATAACTGGGGACAGATAGATTTTAGAGTTTTTTTTTTGAGATTTTTGAACAACTGTTTCTCTTAAACTATTGACTTTTGGGAAAAATTGTAGAACAAAAGTTATTCATTATTATGTTTACTTGAACACCCTTTCGGATTAGTACCCCCTTTCTGACTAACCTTGTATAAATACAACTAATTAAGTATAAATGTGAGTTTGTGAATTTGGATGTTCTACTGAATCACACCTTAACTGCTGATCGGATTTGGACGAAATTTGGCACACAGGTAGACCATGACCTGGATTAGGATATACAAGGTTAGTCAGAAAGGGGGTACTAATCCGAAAGGGTGTTAAAGTACCCATAATAATGAGTAACTTTTGTTCTACAACTTTCCCCAAAAGTCAATAGTTTAAGAGAAATAGCTGTTCAAAAATTACAAAAAAAATACGCTAAAATCTATCTATCCTCAGCTATGATAAGCTGTGTTTACATTATAAGGTCATATTTGGGATCACGAATTAGAAGCTCCATTTTCTGAATTCGTAACTGAAGTAGGGACGAAGAATTTTTGAAAAAACTAAAATAAAATTAATTTTTCATGGAAATAAAATTCTCGAATTTTGAAATTTTAACACTTGCTTTTAAACCGTCATTAGTGATACTTTAAGTAGTCTGCGGATTAGTACTTTCCGACTAACCTTGTATAATACTTTTCATCTGGGTAAATGAAGTAGTTCCCCGAGGACGCAAGTGAAACCGCGGGCAAGAAGTAGTCTATACTAATATTATAAAGAGGTAGAATTTGTTTGTTTGTTTGTTTGTATGTAGGAGGTAATCTCCGAAACTACTCATCCGATTTCAAAAATTATTTCACCAATAGGAAGCTACGTTATCCTTGAGTGCTATAGGCTAAATTTAGGATAAAAAAATGTTAATTTACGCGAGCGAAGCCGCAGGCAAAAGCTAGTCACTAATAAAAACCAAACATCTCCAACGCCACATTAATATAAACACGTACTTATATCTACATCTAAAACCAACAATTTCGCAACCATTAACACGTACAAACACAGACCCAAACTTAGCTCAGTTTGAGATATTAATCTGAGTTTGTGCCTAAACTCGGGCTAGACGCAATGTCAATACGATACGATGGCCTGCCTGCTTAATTTAGCTAACTGTTGATCTAGCAGTACAAGCATTAGTATTAACTGATGTTAGACGAGGTGTGTTATACAATGTTAGGAAACGGAGCACTAGACCGAAATGGTATTGAAGTACCCATAATAAGGTATAAGTTTTGTTCTACAACTTCCTCCAGAAGTCAATTATTTTAAAAGTCCAACGAGGCAGACAAAATGGTTTATTTTTCTTTAAAATCTATACAATATCAGCACAAAATTAAAATACTTTTATTTGATTAAATGATAACCCGTACTTCACTCTAATAGATAGGTATGTGCTAAAGAGGTTCTGAAAGTTGTGTTATATGATATTTATTTCTGTAAATAAATCTGTTGCAGACACTTTTACAAGTCAATGTAATGTTTTTTTAAGACTAGATGGCGCCGGCATTTCCTATCTGACTATCTCTGAGTAGAAAAGCCGAAACAAACTCAGAGGTCATATGCGATTCAATTTTGAACGAATCTAAGTGCAAGAGATAGTATAAATTATCTGTGGTAAGGAGTACTTACGTGACGACGATTTGTACTGAAAAGGTAGTTGAAACAGTTAAAACATTTATTAATAAGTTTTAAGATATTGTCGTTTTTTTGGCAATCCCACCGGTATGTATTATTAAATAGGCGATGAAGTAACAACTAGTCTATCGCTACGTAATGTTTGTCTTTCATAAAATATTTTGCTATACAGGGTGTAAACGAATTCGTGTAACTCCTTCAAAATTTTCCACAATTGATCTACTTATGGATTAACTCCGCACGGGATTTAGATTGAATAAAAAAAATAAAAAAATTCACTGTTTTTTTTTATTTGTTAGAAAATTTCGATGCCATGCATAAATGAATGAAGGCACAGCTGACGGGCACGAGTAGCACGATATCGCTCCACGCAGCCAGTTAACTTGGGACGCTAAAATTACTCAGTTAAAGAATATCAAGGTTAATTTTTTGAAAACTTTTTTTTTGTTTGTGCTTAGTCAAACAGTGTCACCAGTAGACTACGCAGTTTGAAGGAATTACACGAATTCGTTAACACCCTGTATAGTTTTATATTATAGTAGTATGGGACCTATAAAAAGTGATCAAAAACTAACACAAGAAAAAAACATACCTAACTAGACCATTTAACTGCGTAATATATTCCACAACAACATCCATAATTATATCCCATTCCATTTCAACAATTGAACTGTCATTTACTATAACATCCAATAACCGTTTCTTAGCACAATTTAATTGAACGAACCGAGTCCAAGCCGTCACCTTATATTTCGTGGTTAATTGAAAATTTGGCGATTCGCCCCTTGTCATGAGATACTACCGACTTTCTATAGGATATTGTGTTCCCCTGTCGCGTTGAAGACAGGGAGACGGGAGTATTACGACAGGAAAGTTGTCAGATAGTGGCGCAACTAATAATTGCGGTTAAAATACGTTGTTTTAGGTTTTCGTAGCCGTAGGGCGTAAATGAAGCGTTTGTAATTTTGTGTCCGACTGTCTTATCTATGTTCTGTAAAATTTAGCCCGGAGTGATTAATTCTGACTATTGATAAGGTCTTATTATCTCATTATATTAGCCTGAGATGTTAACTGTGGGAAACGAAAATTTATAATAGTCGAAAGAACAGTTTTTTAATCAAATGTAAGTCGCTTCAATTCAACGTTCTTTTTCTCCACCTTCAACGTCATCGACAGCTAGTTCATAAAGCTTCTTATGAAAGTATTCTTCATATGATTCAGAAACATGTTGCGCGATAGTTGCGCGACAGTTGCGCGACTTTTATTTTGTAATACGGCTGCCATTTCCCGATAGCAAACTCCTATAATACAAGGGTGACAACTTCTTTCAAAAATAAACAGCGCAAACGGAAGAACGCTACTTATTGTTAAGACTTTGATTTTAGGGTGAGCAGAAGTCCAAGTTCAAAATTGCGTAGATAAATTAAAATGAATGGATATAAGTAACCATCCGTTACTCGAAATTTACAAGGAAGTGTCTTAAAATTAATGTATTAATCAATATGGGCATTCGTTCTGTGACGATTAACAATTAATAACCGATATCAATCTAAAACCTCTAGGATTTTTGTCATAACTTCTATTAGATTACTGTCAAAAACCTACAAAAATCCAGAGTTTTTTGTATTGAGATCAATTCTTAGTTTTGGCCTTAAAAAACTAAGATTCCGATAATCGACTTCAAGCCAAAATTTCTGGGATTTTTGATATTACTTCTCCTGAATTACTGTCAAAAACACAACTACATCATACATACATACATACATACACTCACGCCTTTTTCCCATGGGGGTAGGCAGAAACTGTAGAACGCCACATGCTACGATCCTTACATACTCCTTTCGCTTCGTCCACGGTCATACATCTTGTCATACACGCACGCCGGTTGAAAGTACTACGCACCTGTCCTTTTTGAAGAACATCACCAATAACATCAATGTATGTCCTTCTAGGGCGTCCTCTACTGGCGTTTCCACTGACATTCGCCTTATAAATTCCTTTTGTTAATCGCCGTTCACTCAATCTTTCAACATGCCCAAACCACCGAAGCATACCCCTTTCAATTTTTGTCACTACATCATCTTTTAAACCGCAACTTTGTCTTATCACATCATTCCTCACTCTATCATTCAAAGTTACACCGCACATACTTCGCAAGGAACGCATTTCCACGGCATTTATTCTACTTTCATGACTCTTCTTCCAAGACCAACATTCACTTCCATACATAAGCGTTGGTACCAGTACACCATTATGGACAGCCAGCCGTGCCTTTTTGGACATCGACTGGTTAGCCACAACCGCATGCATAGCACCATTCACTTTATTTCCCGCATTTGCTCTCCTTTCCACATCTTCATCAATCTTACCATCTCTTGTAAACATACTTCCCAAATAAACAAACTCATTCACCTGTTCAATACTTTCATCTCCAATCTTTACCTTACACCCAGATACATCTGCATCTCTTTCAAAAACCATTACTTTCGTCTTACTTATATTAATTTTCATCCCTTTCCTCTTATATGCTTCGTTCATCACAGTTACCATGTCTTGCAACCCTTCCACTGATGATGCAAGCAGAACTTGATCATCTGCGTAGAGAAGACATTTGACAGGCAACTCATTCATTTTCAATCCACAATCACTCCCTTTTAAATCTGTCAAACAACTATCCATGTATAGGTTGAACAGCCATGGTGACGCTACACAACCCTGTCTAACACCCCTTGAGATGCCAAACCAGTCTGTGAACGCCCCATTTATCCTAATACAAGCACTGGAATCCCTGTACAGCGATTTCAGTGCCCGCACCAAGCGCCAGTCCACCCCATACGTAGATAGTGTTGACCACAATTCTTCCCTCCACACACTATCATAAGCCTTCTCCAAATCAACGAAAGCGCAATACACTTTCTTGTGCTTTGCCAGATGTTTCTCGGCTATGCATCTTAAGGAGAAGATCTGATCCATACACCCCATTCCCTCTCTAAATCCTGCCTGAACATCCCATACTTTCTCGTCTGTTATTCTTATCACTCTATTAATTAAAACTTTCGCATATAGTTTGCCGACTACACTCACAAGGCTAATGCCGCGGTAGTTTTTACACTCTTGCTGTGAACCCTTTCCCTTATATAGTGGTACGATTACCGCTTTGCACCAATCGCTTGGCACTTGGCCGTATCTCCAACATATATTAAAGATCCGGTACAGCAGGCTTGCTACCACCCCGTCACCTCCCTTAAGCATTTCGACAGACACTCTGTCATACCCAGCTGCTTTTCCAATTTTCATACCTTTCAGCGCTTTTACAATTTCATCCATCTGAATCATATTTTCATCATCTGTTACTTCCATATCAATGTCTGACCCACTTGCTTCCGCCCAGTTACCCACTCTTTGCACACTGTCCTGCCAACACAATAAACTTTTAAAATATTCCTTCCAGCGTTCCAAAACCTTACATTCTTCACTTAACAAGCATCCATCTCCTCCTCTAATTATATTCATACTTGATGATCCCGAAACTCCACGAGCCAATCTTACTTGTTTCCAGAACAGTTTAACATTGACTCTGAAGTTGTCGGAGAACTTCCTACTATACTTTTCTTCCCTTTCATTCTTCTTCGTCTTTACTATATCTTTTACTTCCGCCTTTATTTCGGTGTATCTTTTCTTCACTCTTTCCACATCGTCATTCATATTCGTTGCCTGATTCATCCTTATTCTGGCTTTAAAGGCTAATAAATTTAGCCACGCTTCTTTCTTCTTCCGTACCACCTCTTTAACTTCATCGTCTACCCAACAATCATTCGTTCTCCTCTCATTCTTCCTTTTCGCCACACCGCATACTTTTGTGGCCACTTGGACCATACTGTTTTTCAGTACATCCCATACTTCTTCTACACTATGATCATTTATTCCTTCCAACATCTCATTCGTCTTTTCTTTTAGTTCCCTCTTATATTCCTCTTTCACTTTTAATTCTTGCAACATTTCTACTTTTATTCTCTCAAGTGCGGTCACAGAAGCTCGTACCCGATGACGCCAATGCTTAAACAGACCATGTATTCGACACATGACCAAATAATGATCGGTCCCCACATTGACACCCCGATACGCTCTTGCATCTGTGACTTTACTCTTCAGTCTTTCGTCAACAACCACAAGGTCAATCATGCTTCTGCTGTCTTGCCTTTCCCAAGTATACATGTGAATCTCTCTGTGATTAAACATGGTGTTCATTACAGAAAGATTCTTCTCCACACATATTTCTAACAAACTCATTCCGTTCTCATTCACCCTTTTATCCCCAAACACACCCAGTATACTTTCATAGCCTTTCCTTTTAACACCTACCCAACCATTGAAATCACCAAGCATAACAATCTTTTCATTCACTCTACACTCATTCACAATACCTCTAATACTATCCCAGAATGCCTCTCTTTCCGAAAGCGGGGTTCCCATGTCAGGTGCATAAACACATATTACGAAAATATGGTTTAAACCCACCATGGCTCTGACCCATAGAATTCTGGGACTTACACACGCATAATCTTTCACACATTTCATCATCCGTTCTGAGAGAACAATCCCCACACCCTGACAAGCCCTATGTGCCTCTGGGACACCAGACCAGATTGTGGTTAAGGAACCGTGTTTGGATATGTCCACTCCCTTTCTTTTCGTCTCATTCAAACAAAGTGCATCTATTCTTTTTTCATTCACCAAGTCACATACTTCATCTATCTTCTCTTTTATACCTCCCTGGACATTCAATGTAGCGAAGCGACATTCTGCAGCTCGCTTTTCGCCCCGTGAGAACATTTGACGTGGTGTGTGGCGAGCATCACCGCCGACTCCGAGTTTTTTATTTAAATTCGAACTCATTTTGTTCCCACGAATAGCTAGGGAAGTATTTGTCCACCTCTACAGGGCCCCGCGTGTAGAGGTAAGGCTTCTTAGTGTCTGGAGGCGCCTGATTCCAGACAACAAGGCACGCTTATGATTCGGCTCGCCCCTAATCATGCAGCTCTTGGCACGGCAACCGTAGCTTGGGGATACGCTGTTTTTATCGCACAAGGGATTTTTACAATCCCCGGCTTTACTCCCTTAGTCGCCTCCTACGACACCCATGGGAAGAGATGGGGTGGTTCAATTCTACTCCCGAAACCACACGGGCAACAACTACATCAATTCAGAGATTTTTGATTAAGATCCTTTATTGGTTTCGGGCGTATAACAAAATATAATCTACGACTCCGACGAACCACATAAATCCAAGAAATATATATTATTTATCATTCGAGCGTTTAAAAAAAGTTAACAAAGCCAAAGTCTTTCTTATGCACATCCCTCCAATATTTACTACCACCCTATTATTATCCGAGGTAGTTTAGCGGTTTATACCCCTTAGACCTCTGCCTTCCCCCGGAAAGGAACGCGTGAGCGCTTCAACAAAGAGATGGTGCATCCAGCGGAAAATCCACAATATTTACGAGTACCATAACATGCACAACACTGACAGCCTTAAGGAAAATCACATCCACCAGCAGCAGAAAAAACACCTATTCAGGAACCCCTTACCTTTAGGGGTGGGAAATACAAACTTACATTTACACATCAGGTGAGCAGCCGCCAAACGAAATTGAACTTAGTTTCGCTAGGATAAAGGTCAAGGAATATTTTGTGATTTGTAATTTTAAAGTTTGCAAAATAAATCTGAAATCACAGTAGCAACTCGTTGGCGCAGAAAGTGCGTAACTCCTTAACGACGATAATTTCAAATCAAACCAGTGGAGTGGAGAGATAAATTTTGGTATTCGCCTCTCGTGCCCACAAAACAGATTTAAATCGGCCATTTTGTAAATTTGCGAGTTGCTTGCAAGTTGCCGGTCGTGCGGAAAGACTTAGGTGTGTCCCAGAGGTGTTATTTTGTAACTTTTAATTACAACAGTTAGGCAATGATTTTGGAGTAATTGCTCGAATGTTTTGTTTATATTGTCATAGATATTAGTCTTCCCTGATTGTATTGTGTTCGTGTTATAAGTAGGGGCACTTGTAGCGAAGTTTGAAATGGGTCGTTATTGACTTGTGTGTTTTGAGGTGTTATTAATTATGTGTATGGTACATTGTTAAGCTTGATGAGTTACCTGGAAAGTTACCGATACATGTATTGTGATTTAATGGGTATGGTCTTCGAATGCTTACATGTATTCCTTCACAAAATTAGCAGTATAATAATAACAATGTAAGGTGTTTGCCTTTTTAATTATAAACCTTGAAAGTATTACAAAAAGATAAGCAACAGTGTAATGCCTAAATTCTAACCCCCTTATTACAAAAGATGGTCTAAGAAAAACCTAGGTTTTAAAATAGCCCCGTTTCTTTTTGTTATATGACATAAGAAAGTGATGGGTATATTTTAAACCTGGGTTTACCTTAGTCTTGGCTTAAACCATCTTTTGTAATAAGGGGGTAAGCGTTTTAAAATTGTTTACAAGACAAAGATAGTACTACAGTGAGCTGACGTCACAACACAATAAATATTGTAACTCTACAACATTTAGTACAATGAAAAATCTTCAAAAACGTGTAAAGTTTTAATAATTTTATCGTGTTTTTAGGGTTCCGTACCCAAAGGGTAAAACGGAACCCCATTACTAAGGGCCTATGCACACGGCGTCTTTCTTACGCGCAGTCGACGCGTGTTTCCGTCAAAATCCATACATAAAAAATCACAATGGCGTTTTTTAAGTATGCAGTATGACAGAAACGCGCGTCACGGCGCGTTAAAAAAACGTGGTGTGCATAGGCTCTAAGACTCCGCTGTCCGTCTGTCTGTCCGTCTGTCACCAGCCTGTATCTCATGAACCGTGATAGTTAGACAGTTGAAATTTCCACAGATGATGTATTTCTGTTGCCGCTATAACAACAAAAACAAAAAAAAAACAGAATAGATAATGGTACGGAACCCTTCGTGCGCGAGTCCGAATCGCACTTGGCCGGTTTTTTTTACCTTTTGTATTTTTTTTTATATTTTATTAAATTCTTTTACTTTCTAAACCAACACCACTAAGTACTATCACAGTCTATGTTATGTCTAAAAACTTATCCACAACACAGACTAAACTATTTAAAATGAATGTAAATTTATTCTAGAAATACCCAAGATCAATCTATATTTAACAGTAAACACCACTTTCAGAGGGCGCGCGGGGCAACCAGGGCAAACGGGGCAAGCGGGTATAAGATGGGTCTTTGTAAGCATTATGCTAAAACTGAGGACGAGGGTACACCGGCCTACGGGTTTTAATTGGCACTTCACGACTAGTTCATGGAGGAAGGACTAGGTGTGTATGGTTTTCTGAAGTTTGTTAGATGAATGTCATTTAGTATTCTGAAACGACACTTTGGTATTTTCGTTTGGTATTTTTTAACAATGGTTCTTAGCAATAAGCATGTCAATGGCGTCTTAAATTAGCTAGACGTAAGCGTCCGATATTATCAAAAAGATCAAAGGGTATAAATTCATTTATTTATGTATGTAGTCAGTCAGTGCAGTATTTATTTATAAAGCAGGGACTTTAGATGCTTATACAACAATAATAATACATCCCTATGTTATGGAGCTCCGTAACCATTACCGAAACTATCGAAAAATCTATCCGAAACCGTAACCGAATCTGATATAAAAGTTTTGAATAATTTTGGATAGGGGCGGAGTCTATTATAATTTTGTTTTTGCATTTTTAAGACTGGTCGACACTTCACGTGACCAGAGGGCTGGCTTGTTTTTCGGCCAGAGAATTAGCGTTGCAACGTGGCAACGCTTCCAGCCTTCTGGGCACGTTACCAGTGGACAGCGATGCGCAGGAATATTTTGATGCACTCTTCCCCCTCATTACAAAAGATGGTTTAAACCAAGACTAAGGTAAACCCAGGTTTTAAATATACACATCACTTTCTTATGTCATATAACAAAAAGAGACGGGGCTATTTTAAAACCTAGGTTTTTCTTAGACCATCTTCTTTTGTAATAAAGGGGTTTTTAGTTTATATTGATAAACTAGTCGAGGATATAATTTTTCTTTGTTTTTAGTTTAGATTTATATTGTATTAATTTAGATTAAAAAATTTAAGAAATTTAAATAAATTAATTTTGAAATTTTTAAGTACATAACACTTAAAAATGAGTAGCTATAATAATTACTTATTAAGGCTAATTGTTTTTTCCGTGATTATAGTACGAAATGATAACCTAGAAATAAAGTCAAATCATTACCTATTTTTATTTTCCTTTTACAATTCCTTAAAAATCTAATATCCGAAATAAAAATATAGAATAACTGAAAGGCGATATGAAAAATAAATGAAAAAATTTATATTGAAACTGCTTATACTAGAAATGTACAGCTTCATATACCTTACTCTGGCACTAATCGCAGCTTAATTTAAAATTGTTAGTAAGTACTTAAACCCTTTTCACCGTAAGGTGAGTTTTAACGTTTCTCTATAAAACGTTACCATACACAGAATACCAAATATTAAAAAAACAAAACATGGATAACGTAGCAATTTTACGGTTTTTGATGATGTCGTTTACGTTTTTTCGATAACAGTCTCCTCAGGGCTACAATTTACGAAATTACCGCTATGTTAAGACTCATCTCTCGTTGAAAAGAGTATAATAAAAGTAAGGGCTCATCTTACCTTTTGAGTACGCCTTGTCAAAGAACTGCTGCATTCCGTGGTCTATCCATCGCTGCAACGTGCTGCTGATCTAATCTGCCACCAGAGCTGTAAAAACAGTACACATGTTTAGTTATAACATAACATCACGCCTGTATTCCCCGAAGGGTTGGGCAGACGTGTATAGTACACCCTCATTTCACCGCTATGTTTAAGTCCCATGTAATCGGGGGCGCGCCTATTACCATCAACCAGGCACAAATCCGACTCCGGGCTGTAATTGAGAAATTTCACACGAAAAATCCAATAACGTTTTGCCTGGCCTGAGGATCGAACCCAGAACTTCACGCTCAGCAGTCGCGCTTGCGATCACTAGACCAACGAGGTAGTCAAGGCGAGCAGTCAGGCAGTCGAGTTAGATAAAAATATAGAAAATATCTTATTACCGAACAAACTACAAAGTATTTAAAATTACCTGAGAATTTCCGCTTTCTACAAGGTTAGTTTTAGTATATGCGAAACCTGAAACTAGTTTGTTCAGAATCACTAGGAGAATCGATTGACATATTTTTTACACCACATTTTTTTTTGTTTTTTTTTTTTTTCTTAAATTTCAATTTTGTTTCAGTAGGTTTCTACCCATAACAATTGACGGGAATAGACACCTTGAGGCTTGAAATGGTCCGCTCGGTCAGTTTCCGTGTATTAGACAACTCCTGCATAGCACATCTCAGGCATTTCACACTTTTTTAGCGAACTTAACGCGACATAAACTAAGGTGTAACTTGGAGATTTACTAAAAAAAACACATATTCAGGCAGTTCTGATGAAAATCTTGTTGGGGTGTCTCGGTTTTCACATAAAGTAAAAATAACGTTGTATAATGGTGACTATGAACGGTACTTAGCGAATCATTTATGCCCGGTTCATATGAACAAAAAACAATCTGGACATATAAAATGGACTCGTAAGCTTGTTTTGCCTGTGTTAAAAGCTACTAACGTAGATACTAACGTAACGGAAGATTGTATGCAAAGGGCAAAGGTCTTAATTTTAACCAATAACACTCAGTAATAGGAATCGTCATAGGAATCGGCTATTAATTGATTATATATTTACCTTCGGGTACGCACACTTCACAATAATCACATATTACACAAACACACACAACTTCACGACAATAAACAAGCACAATGATTTATAAAAAAAATTACTATAGTTTTCTAATTATAACAAACACACTACACTTTTTACAATAAAATATGCTTAAAATTAAATTAAAATCGGCAGCCATTTTCTATTACTGCGCCCGCGACCCGCGCCTTTTTTCATAGACAAGAGAAGAAAGCACACAGACTATACAAATTATTGAGTCGATTTTCAAATTGTTGCGATTTATATATTTTTAATTTATTTACGCTGTATAGTAACTAATTGTTTGTACTTCACCTTCTTATTATGTTGACTTATATCTGTCTGTGGCTTGATGTGGTTCTATTTGAAAACCAGAGCGGTACAACCGACGGTAGTTGATAACTACTTATATTGAGATAGAGGGCTTTTTTGGCGATGTCCTTACTTTATTATTTGATTTGTGTTCCGTATTGTGTTTTATTGATTTTATTTTATTGCTTTTTTAGATATAAGTATATTCGTATAATGTAATCTGTATTTTATTTTATTATACTTACTTTGAATATGTATTTAATTTTATTATTTATCTACATTTTAATCAGTGTAAAATCCATATTTTGACGACATGTTTGGTGCAGTGGCTAAGCGATTGACTGCTGCGCTGCGTGTCGTGGGTTCGATTCCCGCACGGAACAAAAATTTGTATGGCCTACAGATGGTTGTTTCGGGTCTGGGCGCCCCACACAAAGGGCAGTTATAAAAAAAAACTTTCTTTTCCTTTACCATGAGTCGATATTCTGCGCTATGTTGGTACCATTGACTTTTCATTGTTTTGGGTTTTGGGCGCTATAATCTACCTATATCTTACTCCGTACAGTCGGTCAACGTAGAACATTGTCGCAGAGCAATGGTGCGGGGGGTTGCGGGGTGAAGGAGCGGAGGTTATGTCCCGAGTAGCCATACTGCGTACTATGGACATAACCTCCGCCCCTAAATAATTTTGATATTTCATAGGAACTGTCAAATGTATGGGTGTTAACCCACTGTATGTAGTAAATATGAACACTGTGCTATTATAATGAAAAATCAGTGATGCCAACATAGCGCCGAAGGGACTTCTTTCCGTTAAAGCACTTGTAACCAATAACAATATAGAAACAAGTGTAAATCATCCCAGTTAGCCTTTACCAAACATGCATTCAAAAACCATTCTAGCCGGATACCACGACCGATTCAGAACTCACACGAAAATCGATAGCGTACTTTAACCTTATATATATTTTTTGCATACAAACATGACACTTACACCTTTTATACTACGTTGCATATACTCGTACATGCACATAGCAACAGCGGTCAAGCCGCCGCGCCGTCTGGCCGGCTCGCAACCTGATATGCAGGCTTACACGGTCCGGCGCACTGCCACGGATTCCGGCTCTAGTGTCGCACTAACACGCCCGCTGACTCTGCTTCTATTTAGAACTGTATTTACTTTAACTTTGTTCATGTATTTTGTCTACCTAGTATACGGCTAGGTAATGTCACAACCAAAAATCAATTTAGTTGTATTCTTGGGATTCAGTGTCTCCAAAAGAAAATGTTCCCAAAATAGCAGTACGCTGGGAAGGCTTAAGCAAATTGGAAGCTACCAATTTTGCTGACTGGCTAACCGTTTTATCAAGAAGAAGCGAACTCGTGGTCATAAGGCCATTTACTGATAGCTGTGCCAGTAGCCAGGACCAATCTACTGGCGAAAACACCCCTCACCCGAACAATCCGCGTAGTGAATGAGGTTCATGAAAGGGTTGACATATTTTCATGCAATTGGAGTGAATTCGCAAAAGTTGTTTTAAACGTAGTTAGTTATGAAAGTTAAATGTGTCAGAAAATTATTCTAGTCTTATATTTAGTTAATAAGATTGTTTTTTTTTCTGTTGTTAAGTGTGTAAGTATATTATGTTTATGGTTAATAGATAATAACTAAGTAGTAGTATGTAATTATTTTGTATTTTTTATTGAGTGGTTGCTGTGTCTTGCAGTGTTTTTCTATATGTTCATTCAGACAGTCTGCATTTTTCGGTATGAATTGTAAATATTTGATAGCCACACTATCGTATTAGGTTTAAGACCTGCAAAGATAGTTTTAAGGAGGATATAAAAAAAAAAAAAAAAACATTTTGCACCCACCACTGACCACCTGAAGCAGCCTAGCTTGCACTGACATGACAAGTCTCACATTTTTTGTCGGGTGCATCTTACAAAATACGTGACACATGTTTTGTCACAAAGGACTATTTGGTATGGCTAATTGAATGGTATCTCACTTTCTATCAGTCGTTATAGCTTCGTGGGTCAGCAGTACGATAGAACGCGTGAAAATGAAGTTGAGGTTCAGATAAGCTATTAGTAGCAAATATATTTTGTTACACAAGGTTATACAGACCGAAAAGCCACAAACGATAGTTCTAATGTCACTCATAGCACGCTTTCTGGGTCTCCTCGCACTACTTCCTCATCTCACCATAGTATTATGTGTGTTAGAACTGTCCATTGTATAAACTGTATGAGAGATGGATTATAGTGATGTACTGTAGTTGCCAATAAATAAACTTATGTTCAACAGTATAGCATTATAGTTCAATCAGCCCATTACTGTTCCACTGCTGGGCACGGGCTTCTTCTGAAAGTTAGCCTGGTGCAGGTTGACGAACAAAACACACCTTCTAGAAGATTTTGCAGCCTCAGATGTGCAGGTTTCCTCACGATGCTTTTCCTTCACCGTTAACAAGTGATAATCAAATTTTTATCCCTACATGAATTCGAAAAGTCAGAACTGCGGGCTAGGGTCAAACTCTAACCCTCCTTCATGAAAGGCAAGCGTTTCACCGCAAGTCTATCACTAGGTACTTAATCGTTCAACAGTGACACTCTTCAATTTTAAGAGTAGCAGAGCTTCTTGTAAAACAATTCTTTATAAAATAATTTACGCTATTTTTGATAATTGTATGCCAAAAAAACATCGCTCAAAAACTGTCACCAAACGCTACCCTGTGTGGTTCACTCCCGAAATAACTAATGACACCAAACATAAACTCATCTTGCATGCAATTTGGAAACGCTCTAAGTGCCATGATGACTATAAGGCTTTCTCAGATCTTAGAAGTTCTTTAAAACATCGTGTTGCTAAAGCTTACCAAACATATATTAGGCGTGTTGAAAATAATATCAGAATCAATCCGCGTGAATTCTGGCGACACATTTGCAGTTTACGATCTAAGGGTGGGTTTGAACCGTGTGTGAACTACCGCGGGGACAATTATAGAGGAGCAGCAGCGGCTGACGCTTTTGCCAAGTTCTTTGCAAGTGTGTTTCTGACAGATACACCACAGTTAAATGTTGCAAACGCCAACAGTCGCGACGTTAGTCTCAATAGCAATTATATCAACATTTTCCACTTTACTTACAAAGATGTTTTATACGGAATAAATAAATTAAAAGCTAGTAGTTCTGTAGGCCCAGACAGTATACCACCCATGGTTTTCAAACACTTAAAAAAAAAATCTTATCTCCTTTATGCCATATATTTAATTTATGTTTAAAAACTGGTGTATATCCCCTTCAATGGAAAATTTCACGCGTAACGCCCATACCTAAAACTTCCAATAAAGTAGCTGTAGAAGAATACCGGCCCATCGCAATATTATCCTCACCAGCAAAAATATTTGAGAATGTTCTTCATAAACTAATATATGATCAAGTAGAAAAACACCTAAGTAACGCTCAACATGGTTTTAGACGCAGGAGATCCGTTGAAACCAATTTGCTGACCTTAACTGAATACATCTCAGCACAACTTGACGAGCGGCGGCAGGTAGACGTACTATACTTTGATTTTCATAAGGCTTTTGACCGGGTCAATAATGACATTTTACTCACAAAGCTTAGCGCCATAGGATTTTGCCCGGGCCTTCTACGACTGCTGGCTGATTACCTCCGTGATCGCCAGCAGTTTGTGAGGCTAGGAATTTATGAATCCAGTGCCTACCACACTCGTTCTGGTGTGAGTCAGGGCTCAATCCTCGGGCCCTTATTGTTTCTCCTGATGGTTAATGATCTGACTGATATTCCCGTGCATACAAAATGTCTTCTGTATGCGGATGACTTAAAACTCTATGCTTGTGTCAACAGTGTATCAGATTGTGAGGCTATTCAGAGAGACATAAATGCTGTTTATGATTGGGGAGTAACTAATAAAATGGAGTTCAACTCCTCTAAGTGCTTTGTCATGACTTTTGGTCGAATGCGGCACCCAATTAGCTTTGAATACAAAATAAATGACACTATTATAACAAGGTCGAACACCATGAAAGACTTAGGTGTTGTATTCGACCGGAAGATGACATTTCATGATCACATCGCTACCGTTGCCAAGGAGTCCTTCAAAAGGCTTGGATTTGTTCTCAGAAACTCACGAGATTTTCGAAACGAGCATGTCATACGACTATTATACAGTACGCTTGTCAGAAGCAAATTGGAGGCGAGCTCCTGCGTCTGGAATCCATGTGAGGCTACTTATGCACTTCTACTCGAAAAGGTCCAAAAAGCGTTCTTAAGATTCCTCTATAAATCCACTTTAGGATGTTATCCATATTTATATCCAACAAAATTTATTTTGGGATGTCTAGGTTATAATATGTTGGAAACCAGAAGAGCATATGACCAGCTGAATATCATGCTTAAAATATGTAGGGGAACAACAGATGCTCCTGATCTCCTCAATGAGCTGATTCGTCTTTACGCTCCTTGCAACTATCTCCGCAGCCGGAAGCATCGTCTGCTAGCCGTGCCTGCATGCCGCACAGTGGCTCGCGCATCATCACCTGTTCCTCGCGTTCTGTCCGCGCTCAATAGCCTAATGGAAGCCAACCCGAACGTGGATCTATTTGCGGACGATTTTAAAAGTGTTATGTGCGTATGTCTGAGCTTCTGTGAAAGCAAGACGATTTGATATAATGTTTATAATTGTTTTGTTTTTATTTGTTATATTTTCGTTATTGCGTAATTTAGTGTGTTTATGATTTGTTCTAGTCTATTATGTTAATGTAATTGGCTTATTGAAGCCGTATTAGCATAAATAAATAAATAAATAAATAAATAAATAATTCAGGGAAGTACTCCATACCTATTTCTGCCGCTGAGCAGGGTATACCGCTGGGTTCTGGTTTTCTTTTTTCAACATTTTTCGAAGCTTCAGTTCACTTTTGTGACTATGCAAGCCTCATAGGTACCTCCGAAATGACAATATCAGGGAACCACTATACCATCGGCATAGACTCTCACAACAGAGGAATCCATGTCGCTCCCAATCAATCTCCCACAAAGAAAGTAACTATCTGCTGTTCAACTGTACATTGCGAAATTATTGTACTTATAGTAATTCATTTATCATTTAGTTCAATACCGGTCATCAAATGCACCGTGTGTTCTCACTTATCAATATCATTTATCACTTAACTCTATCAATATCATTTATTCTTAACAACTATTTCTGTCTGAACTTTGGTGTTAACTTAGTGCATTAAACTGTTAGACTTTAAAGGACTCATATCATTTAATATTATATCAACTTATTAGTAAAAGTTATGCGGTACAATATCGTACAGTATCAATCGCTCACAGATCTGCAGAATATTCTGTTTGAAGAGAAATACAGACTATAGACTTTCTGACTTTGTCTCTAAGGTTGGCAATACATCAGCAATCCTCTTGGTGATGTAGCTGAATACAACGTTATTTTTAGTACATACAAAAACCGAGACACCCCAACAAGATTTTCATCAGAACCGCCTGAATAATGTTTTTTTTTTTAATAAATCTCCAAATTACACCGTAGTTTAGGTCGCGTTAAGTTCCCTAAAGTGTGAAATACCTGAGATGTTGTCTAATACACGGAAACTGACCGAACGGACCATCTCAAGCCTCAAGGTGTCTATTCCCGTCAAATGTTATGGGTAGAAAACTACTGAAATAAAACAGAATGAAAAATAAAATGTGGTGTAAAAAATATGTCAATCGATTCTCCTAGTGATTCTGAACAAACTAGTTTCAGGTTTAATATATCGGGTGTAAAAAGACCCATAACGATAACGAAAACCACGTATTCTACCCATCATTGGGATCATTTTTTTCGAACAAACCAATGGGAAATCATTGGTTTTGGAGATATTGAAGGTAAAAGTACACATTTTTTTTTTAATTTTTTCCAAAAACGATTTCCAAGTCATAATACTAAACTTTCTTCCATACAAACATTGTCAAAAATTTCAATTTTTCCTAACAAATTACGCATTTGAAGTTACAAAAACGCAATGAATATCAAACGCACACGACCGCCTTGGCTCGGCTGTGTGGCCGCTGCACGCATGCAAACGCGCGGCATCGCCACAACCATAATTTGCGCGCTACAAAAAAAACGCGTTTTTTTTCATGCCGCCAAAAAATAAAAGTCGTTTCCCAGCAATTATTTTTGGTCAATGTAATTTAGTTTGATGTACAGAGTGCGTAGATTTCGGCTATGTGATGGGTCTTTCTACACCCTGTATACTAAAACTAAGCTTGTGTAGGCGGCGGTAACCACTTACCATGAGGTGAGCCGTCGGCTTGTTTGCCAATAAAAAATATAGAATTTTTATATCAAAAAAATATCTCATACATACTCGTAACCTCGCCTGACCTTGTCTGCGTCTTCAATTAACGTAAAACATCGGCTCGTATTGTTAAGCAAGTGCATCCAGTCTCAAGCTCATTACGCAGCGGCTTATAAAGCCTTACGTGTAGGCTAGTCTTAAATATGCATGACTAGTGTACACAGGCTGCTCTCTTTGCTAGCCTTAATATTTGATGCGGGGAGGATTAGCTCCGCAATTGATGGAGACTATATGGAGAATAATGGGAGGTGAGATTTTTTGGTGTTATCTTTGTGATAGTTGCTCGGTTTGTGTTGTAATGATTTTGAATGGATTATTACCTTAACGATTTTTTTTTCAGTTACCCGGTACATGGATAATTTAAAGAAGGGCAAATGAAGAAGATGGTAAGGAATAACAGTTGGAAAAGGTTTTAATGTTTTCAAACTTCAACAGGGATTGAATGGAATGCCTGGTTTGGTTCTATACAATAGCTGCTTTAGTCATTGTAAAAAAATATATTTTCAACTATTATTTCCATTTAGACGACACGTTTGGCGTAGTAGCTGGCTATTGGCTTTCTGTGCTACGGGTCGTGGGTTCGATACACGCACGGAACAAATATTTTTATGGTCTACAGATATTTTTTCTGGGTCTGAGTGTTTGTGTGCATGTGAATATTTGTGTCTGTAAATGCACTCACGATACAGGACCAACTCTAGAGTGGGGAAACTTCTTATTAAAACAAAAAAAAAACTAAAACAAAAATATTTTCTACGCACTCCAGATATTATATGCCTTTTTTGACCAAACTGTAATCACATATAATTATTCATAACAAATGATTTTCCTCTTATTTATTTATTTCTTCAAATACATCATTCTGTATATCGTCCGTCCGTAAAGGGCGAGCAGAGCAGATAAAGTTACTGTCGCAGGCACAGCCACGACTCGGGACATTGCCACCGACATATGGCCGGAATTTCGCCATAACGTAACATCACGCTTGTATTCCCCAAAGGGTTAGGCAGAGGTGTATAGTACACCCTCATTTCGCTGTTATATTTAAGTCCCATGTAATAGGGAGCGAGCCTATTACCATTAATCGGGCTGCTATTGAGAAATTCCACACGGAAAAACCCAATAAAACTTTGCCCGGCCTGGGGATCGAACCAAGGACCTCACGCTCAGCGGTCGCGCTTGCGACCACTAAACCAACGTGATAATCATACTTAATACTATGTTTTTGTAGACAGAATAAAATAATTTTCAAAAAGAAAACATGGTGTTCTGTTTTTGAGTCATTTTAGCATCCCGAGTTAACTAACCACGCGAAGCGATATCGCGCTTGTGGTGCCCAACAACTATGTCGCCGTACTTTCATTTATTTATGAGTGGAAAAATATAGCATTTTTTTTCCTTATTTGGTGATTCAAAAACGATCAGTTATTACTACCGCAAGGAAGAAAAGTTTTTTTTTAATATTTAATCATGCTTAATGCCTTGCGTGGTTTAAAGATTTACACGAAATCGTATACATTCTGTATATCAATAAAACAACAAGATGCTACACCCCTTCATGTGAATATAGTTCCCAAATACATGTAACATAAAACCATCAGAAAACTACTTAAAATTCAAACGGAACCAATCTGTCACGTATTCATACCGATCACGAACCACCCGAGAGTACGCCTCACTCCGACATCAAACGCGCTACCCCGCAAGAGGACCGCCGTAATGATAACATACTTATTTGCACTTGTACTACACACCGTAACTCCCGCTGCTCATTACAGAATCTGTTGATATACAAAAAAACACGTCCTCCTACTCGTGCAGAACCGACAACACAACACACATTCAAAAACCAACCTTACTTCCTACCTTCGAAGTTGAAATTCGCATGAAGTTAAACAAGGTTCTAAAGCTTTTCAGGGGTTGTAAAGTGAATGTAGGTCTCAATCAGAAGACATCAAAGTGTGAAGATCAAAGGCAGGGGTAAAGAACAGGTATCGCGATATTGAGGCTCGCTTTAATAACGAGTTAAGCAATGCTGCACGCGTGACGCGGTAAACAAATTGGCAATCATACACAAAATGGCGTGATTTGGCATGAATTTCGATTTGTTAGATTTGTTTTGAGTAACATATCATCACGACTGTATTCCCCAAAGAGTTGGCAGATGTATACACCGTGGGCCCGATGTACCCGAAAGATTTTAATCATCGATTCCGATGCCTAATTGAAGAAGAAAAGCTAGGATATAATTTGTCGAATACAGCTTAATTTTTGAAAAAAACATTATTTAGGGAAAGGAGATGTTTCAGAAATGTATGGAGTCTGGGCTAGCACCATTACACTATATGTAAATATAGCTATACAATAAAGTAACCGTTTTGTAATGTTAATTTTCTATAATTTTGCTTCGTTTAATTGTGCATTCAAGATATCTTGATCAAGGAGAGCAACACAACACATAATAATAATGGTGGATCAAAATTATGTGAAATGTCATTTTGACAATGTTGACATGTCCTATGATGGAAGGATAGATTTATGATTATGACTGTCAAAGTTGTCAAACTCATGTCAATGTCAAACACAACTGTCATGGCTACTAGAAATAAAGGGTTAACATATTAAAAAACGTCCCCAAATAATAATTCCAGTACAAGAGTAGGTACTCTTCTTCAAATTAATTTATTTATATTTTTATGGAAACACCTTATTTTTTTCCTATTTTTCTATATGCTGTACCTACATAGTGGTGGCCCAAAATCAAACATCTCCTTTACAAGCCGAAAAATCTCTAGGCTAACAAGCCCTGGACCTTTTTGGCGCAGCCGTGAGGCACACTTCCCTGCTAATTTCTTTTTTTGTTTTTTCTTATGTTTTGTTTTGTACTGTGTGCCTTTTGGTCTGTGTTAAATAAACGTATTTTCCTTCTTTCTTTCTTTCCCTATGAACGCGACGTTGCGACTTTTGTCATACCATACCCCAGTCGTCGTATGTCGTGTTTTATTGGGGAGGTTCGTTAAGTGAGAAGTTTTTTTATCCACTCACATGAAATGAAATGAAATGATATTTATTTCTGTAAATAAATCTGTTACAGACACTTTTACAAGTCAATGTAATGTTTTTTTTTAAGACTAGATGGCACCGGCATTTCCTATCTGACTAGCTCTGAGAAGAAAAACCGAACCAAAACCCAGAGGTCAACGTCTCTTTTAAAGTCCAGACATTGTAGTATAAAACTATGTGAGTGTAACAATGTAGGGCAACGTCTGGAATGGCCTTTTGAGGAAAGAGCCATAGCAGGTTTGAGTTGACCTGTCCTAACTGACGGCACGCATGCATCAGCCATCGTGTAGCTCAACCTTATTATCGTACATGATAATTTAAACGTTGCCAGCTCGACCTAATGTATTATTTACAAGGAAGTACTAAAGTTAATTGATTTATTTTGTTCCGAAAAACTAAATAGTTAAATTGACTGAATTGGACCTATGTTGATATGACATTATTGACTTATTACAATCAGAAAGGCGTGGTAGAAATCTTTTGGGTACCTGGGGCCCACGGTGTATACGGTTGTCCCCTTTCAAAACCTAGTAAGGGCTTAAAACTAAATTATACAGGAGAGCGTAAATACGTGAAATCGGTCAGCCTTTGAAAAGTATTTATGTTAGGTAAAACCATGTGCTTAAAGTGACTTACTAAGTTTTGAAATGATCAGAGGCAGTGAATGGCACTTACTAGGTATTGATGCCTATATATCTGCTTATCATGTGAGTTTTCAACGCTGGTGTTTTTGTATTTGGTACAGACTTTCTAGGTTAGCAAGATTATGCATTAAATGATTTTTGTAAAAAGTGTCCCTTACTAGGTTTTGAAATGGAACAGCCGTATAACACCCTCATTTCCTATTCCTCAGTCCCATGTAATAGGGGGCGAGCCTATTGCCATCAACCGGGTACAAATCTAGACTCCGAAATTCCACACGGAAAAACCCAATAGCACTGCCCGACCTGTGAATCGAACCTAGGAGGTCACGTTCAACAGTCGCGCTTACGACTGCTAAACTAGCGAGGCAGTCAGTTGACAATTCATCATCATCATTCAGCTGAAAGACGTCCATTGCTGGACACAGGCCTCCCCCAAAAAAGGGAGGGTTACCATAATCGCCACGCTTGGCAGGCGGGTTGGCGATCGCAGTATGGTTGTTAAAGTACTAAGAGAACGCTGCTGCCCATCTTCTAGTGAATCCCTTAGTCGCCTTTTAGGACACCCATGGGAAGTGATGGGATAGTGCTATTTCCGGCACCATACGGACGGAGTTGACAAATCAGTCCTAGAAATAAACACACCTGAAAACTAAAAACAAATTAAAATATCATAAAATCTCCTTGAATCATAATTAGTTAACAAGAACATCGCGAGCAGAGTTATTACAATAACAGAAGTTTAATTAATTTCATTCTGTGTTTTATTCGTTCAACAGATCTCGCTCACTGTACAATGAAGAAATACAGAGGTATTCTGTGAAATAGCCTTGAGATTTTACTGCTATTCGTTTTTAGAATGTAAGTTGAACTTTATTTCTTTCATGCAGATAAGGGTTTTGTTTAAGAGAAATAGCTATTAGAAATTTTCTCCCGTGTGGTGACGGACTAGAATATAAAACTTCCTCACCGCACGCTGGAAATAGATTCATGTCGTAAGATTCAACAAAACCCAACACGCTTGGTGGTAGGATCTATATGGTCCGCTTGGCTGTCCGGCGCCAAGCAGTTAACTGTGTTCCGTCGTGTGTATGTGAGAGCCAGAGGGGTATAGGGGAATCTCTCTATATCTCTGTTACTTGGATTCGTGTGCTCCATCTTAGACCCTGTCTGCGCTTACCATCAGGTGCGACTAGGGACAAGCGCGACCAAGTTAACAACAAAAAAAAAATACTTTTCAAAGAGTTCATAAAAATACGCTAACAGCTATCTATAATCAGCTGTGTTTACATTTAAGGTCATATTTGGGTTCACAGATACAAAACTCCATCTTCTAAATTGGTAACTAATAAAGCAAGGATTTAGAATTTTTGAAAAACTAAAGTAAAAATATTTTTTCCTGGAAATAAAATTATCCAATTATGAAATTTTAACGCTTGCTTGATTAGAACCCCCTTTCCCACTAACCTTGTTGTATAATAGTGTCCGTGGTTAAATTCGATAGGTATCCGTCAAATCGGATTGTTAAATTAAGACCCGGAACAATTATCAGTAGACGATGGAAATATTTGTTCCATGCGGGACTCGAACACAAGATGCGCTACGCAAAAGCCAAGCACTATTAGCTATTACGCCAACCGTGTCGTCAAACGTTTCACTTTATAACGTTTTCGGCTTTTACACTCGAGAGCAATGAATCCGGGTCACCAACATAAACCTTAATATCTCAGAAACTAAGAATGATAGCTTATTCAAATAAAAAATATTTCATAGACTATTTAATACTACTCAAATAAAATTGATAAAACTTTTTAGTTGCTGAACGGTAAACCTTGATTTGAATAAGCTAGCATTCTTGGTTCTCAAGATAGGTATTAATGTTTACGTTGGTTACACCTGGCGAGGCGTAAGCTGAGCTTTGCATTTGTGTGAGTGCACATAGAATCGATTGCCAAAAAGCTCTTCTTCTATCGTGTCGGCACGAGCTATACGACAATAGCTCATGCCGTAGTGAAAAGATTAACCAGTCAGCAAGGTCGGTAGCGAGGCTGAATGCCCAGGGTGCGCCGGACATACTTATGTATCGTCACTCGTGGAGGCTCTTTTCATGCACCCCAAAAAGCAGTATAAACCGGTTTAAACCAAGAAAAGGACGCATCTGCATTCATTCTTACACGGTACCCGGATTCATTGCTCTGTAGTTTATAATTATAATTGTGACGAAGGTGAAGATTTTTTATTGCTCACTTACCTAATAGTGTATATTAATGTATGTACCAATTTATTTATTACGTATATAAATACATATGTATATGCAAAACATCTAGTTAATCTGAACAAAATATTTTTTTATTTTTCGAACCGTGAAGATTTGAATTCTAATTGGCTTTGATTTTGACAGGTCAACAATATTCATTGCGTGGTTCAGTTGTGGAGAAGTCGGATTATTAATACATACGTTGCTATGAGAATTGTTGACCTGTCAATATGAAAGCCATAGCGATTACGAGTGCGTTACGCAATTAGAATGCCGGTGGAACAATTATTTATTTATGAACTTACCCGTTCCTTGCATTTTGCAATCGAATTTGTTCTTCTATACCTAGAAGAACAAATTCACGCACGGTACGCTGACTGACCGACTCCCATGTTTCCTTCCTAAGGGACTAGCCTCTAAACCTTTTGCATGCATCAACAAAAAGGCAAACACCCTGTCCATCTAAAGTCAAAACGAGCCGAAACAGGAGTAAACAGGCCTCAAAAGGCCTCAATGTGCCTTAACAGGCCGTAACAGGCCTTAGGGCAAGCCGAACAGGGGAGGTCGTTCGATCACGTCAGCGGGACCATTTTTTCATCCGTCCTTTATTGGCCGTAGTCCCTAGAGGGCGCCGCGATCGGATAACTTTTTCACCACCTGCCATCTAATTTGGCACAATAATCCTCATACATATATACGAGTTACAATTTTTTAGTTGCTTGTTTTTATTTATGTTCGTATTTCGCAGCTCTACAAAGCCGTATACGCACGAACGAACACGAACATCGCGGACACGAATATCGAACAAGTTGTTTGCATGTGCGTTCCATTGCCAAACAGTGTGTTCGGCGAACACCTTCATAGTGATTCGTGTTCTATGTTCGTGTTCGTTCGTGCGTACACGGCTTAACACGTTATTTGCATGTGCGTACCATTACCAAACAGTGTGAGCAGCCGTGTACGCACGAACGAACACGAACATCGCGAACACAAACATCGAACACGAATCACTATGAAGGTTTTCGCCGAACACACTGTTTGGCAATGGAACGCACGTGCAAATAATGTGTTCGCGATGTTCATGTTCGCTCGTGCGTACACGTCCATGCGTTACAAAATTCAATTATTCTTTTTTATTCTATCTTTGTTTAGGATTTAGTGCGTTTTACGTGATTAGAGAAGATTCATAGGTACCATGTATTGAATTATATTGAATATGGTACCTATGAGTCTTCTATAATCACGTAAACCGCACTAACTCCTAAACAAAAATAGAATAAAAAAAACAGAATTGTGTGAACTATAAATTACATATATTTTTTACGATGGTTAAATTTGAAATTAAATCTACGCAAAAAAGCAACTGTTAGTGAATTGGCTAACTGCAATTAAGTACTGACTGACACATACAATTTGCACAGAGCGTAAATCGTTTTCAAACGAATAGAAGTGCAATTAACTAATTCTCTAGAGTAGAAATGTCCTCAAAATTTGTCTAAACCAGCATAAAAATTAACAACGTAACCTTCATCCGCTTCATCATGGCTGCACGTCGACAATATATTCAAATTGAGATGAGTCTTCCCATAAAAGTTGGTCGTAAACCGTACAAATTTAAAATGCGCGACTCTCGAAGTATCAACGCGACATCTTACGAGGCTCATCAAATTGATGTCATTAAAAAATAAAATTAAGTCTCGGTATAACCCACTTTGCAGAGAACATTAGGGAGTTACCACACTTCATCGGAGCGGCACGCAACGGACGACGAAATTATTTAAAGAAACATTTTTACTCATTGACGTAAAGCGCCCTCTACGAGTACACTCGCCGCGCGCATGGCCGCGAAAGCCATGAAACGCGAGTGTAGATGGTTTCGCGCATTCACGCCGTTGCCCGATCAGTGTCGGTTTTTTGTCCCTCGACAAAATGTTCGCGCTTGGCTCACGGCGCACGAACGCGAACGCATCTACACTCGCAGTAGCTCACGAAATGCAGTCGGGAGTGGTCTTAGTAAATTATTAATTTAACTGGTTCTACTGCGATGGAATTTCGTCATCCACCACCTTCTTTTTCTCCATCTCTTTTTTTTTTGTTTGTTATTTTAATACAAAGATTATTGTAGTGCTAAAGCACATAACGTCACAGCAGCAGCAACAGACACATCGTCGTCCATTTTCTTTGAGATTGCGAACGAAACTGCGAAACTTTGCGAGTGTGGAGGGACATGTTTTCACATGGAGTTCACGGCAGGAACTGCGGCGTAAATTCGCAGCAAGAATCGCGCGCGAGTGTAGAGCGCGCATAAAAAACATGGACGGGTCAGCACTCAAAAATGTCCGGACTAAATGTAGACTAAAACGCGAAAAATAGATTAATTTATGTAAATGCGTGCAGTCAAATCTTCGTATGGTGAAAAACTAAATTAGGCATTGTGATGAAGACATAGGATTTAAATTAGTTTGTTAGTATTTCTAAGTTCATTTGGTGATGTGGCTTGGCGCGTGCTTTGGAGGTGTATGTAAACTCAGGACCTATTGGGTACGGGACCTTATTACTAAGACTCCGCTGTCCGTCCGTCCGTCTATCACCAGGCTGTATCTCATGAACCGTGATAGTTAGACGGTTGAAATTTTCACAGATGATGTATTTCTGTTGCCGCTATGAGAACAAATACTAAAAAACAGAATAAAATAAATATTTAAGGGGGCTCCCATACAACAAACGTGATTTTTTTGCCGTTTTTATAGATAATAATGGTACGGAACCCTTCGTGCGCGAGTCCGACTCGCACTTGGCCTGTTTTTTCGTGAATTTTGTACTAGACATTTGGTTCACGTGATTCTACGTTAATAGTCTAGTGCAAAAATCGTATTTGACAGATCTACATGCATCCGATCAAAACTTATCAACCTAGCCTTCTTTGGGTCTGTATATGGCCTAACCGCTAACCATGTAGCGATCCGCTTCGAGCCTTACCCAGTACGGCTGAATATCGGTATTTACCAAGAAGCGGCTCTAATTTGACCTCCGCAAACCAATTACTAAAGAACAAAGATGGTGTGTCCAGACTTGGCGAATGCGCCGCTCGCGAGCCGCTTGCGAACTGTGCGCGAGTTGCTCGCGTGCTGTTACAGCCTACGTTTGGTGCGCCGCTCTAGTGCAACTACGGCAAGGCTCGAGAGGGGCGCGCGTGCAGCGCGCGTGCAGCTCGTGCGCATATAGCTTCTTTCACGTTTGAACTATGAGCCTCAGTTGTGAATTTGCTTCTGAAGATGTCGGACCATACCTACGACTGCCGTTAGCATAATTGCTGCGGCAACGGCTATTTTAATACTGATAACGAGATTACTGAGATGCGGGCGGGGCGAGGGAGGTGCACCGCGGGCGGCACGCGCGCCACTCGAGTACGGCGCGTAGATTGCGCGCGAGCGGCGCGCGGACGGCTCTCAGGGGCTGCGTACGAACATGAAATGCACGCGCGCAGTTCGCAAACGGCTCGCGAGCGGCGCATTCGAGGCGCATTCGCCAGGTTTGGACACACCTTTATAGTTAGACTGGTTAACAGACTCGGATTTCTGACTACCCGTAACCCATAAGGGTATTCCTTTACATACAAATACTCATAGGGTCAAGACCACTAAGGAATACAGAAAAAGGTAACATTTCGTGAAGACCACGGTTATGTCCCTGAGGTAAGGTGTCTCGATGTATAAATTACGGTTACTCCCCATCAAACGGCTAACCGTAGCAAGTGCAGCTAAAACTCGCAGATTGATCGATCCTCGCAATTGCTATTTAGCACAAACCCCTCTGATGCTGTATGTTGAAAAGGGCATGGCTGTCAAATGTCATTATTTTCTCTTGCCCCGTCACGTCAATTCGCGTCACTTCCTATCATTTCAAATGAGTGGAGTCCCTTACTTCCTCGTTTTAATGAGTGACAGTATAAATTTCCCGCCGGTTTCTTTTAAGTTATTTCAAAGGGGGCCATGTTTTCCTAGCGTTTACGTCGTAACGACGTCGAAGCCAAACATTGTTAAGAATGGCACTTAAATAACTTGGCCCAATTTATAAGATACGGAGTTGTCGGTGATTTATTACATTGTAAATGTAAGTAATAAAACGTGCGAAAAGTTTTATGTTAAGATATTTGTGAATGGACTGGTTTATTGAGTGTTGATTTGTGGATGGGGTGATAGAAATCAAAATAAAAGAGATAGTTTCTAACTGGTGACATTAATTTGATATGAAAATTAAATACAAAATGTTTTTTTTTTTATTTAAAAAAAACAAATTGAATTAACAGCAACTGTAATATAAAGAATAAGTAAGTATAAGTTATTGCTCTTTTTATTATTTTATATTATAAAATTTTTTTAGCACCTCTAATTATTTCTTTAAATTAAGTAAAATTAAAATAGTGCGTACCAAGTAGCAGAGCAGTAAGATTACTGATTTTTGACAGGATGTATATCAATTGAAATAATTATACATAATATTTTCTTCTATTTTTTCTGATCTTAAAAAACCCAATATTTCAAGGCAGCGGTATGCCATGATTGCCACTATTAGAAAATTGAAGAACCAATTTAAACTTTCATGCTCGGAGGTATTTTCTCTCCGCTTCCGCTTATAACTTACTCCACGCACCGCCTTAAGGACTCACTTTAAGTGTGTTTAGCTTAGTTTTTAACTTAGCGCTTTTGATATAAGCACGTTCACATTATGCTAATTCACTAACTTCGTTATGTGCTATTTAGCTGCTTTTTTAATTGCCAGCCCTGAGTGAGTACTTCACCTTAGTTCTCTTAAAAAATACTGCTCTATTAGTTTTAATGGTACTTGGTATTCTTTATCTTAAACAAGAGTGTATCTACCACAAAATTATATAATTACAAGTGGTGGTATATCTATTTTTGATAGGGGTAAAATTTTATTGTTATTTATTAAACTCAGTTCCATCCAGATCTATTCATATTCATTTATTTTGCATTCCATATTGTAAAAAGATGTTACAAAGGGCTTAAAGCTAGGTACATAAATATGGACCCTGTAAGGGCACAGCAACGTAGGAGACTGGCAGAGGGCTTTCATTTTACTAATTAGTATACAAAATTACAATATTTACAAAAAAAAACGGTTTAGTGAGTCTATAACGCTCATAACCTACATGATAATCATAGGTCGTCAAGATAGGCAAGATATTCCCAGCCTACTATAGACTTATTCTCAGTGTAATAGGAATCTAAGTCCCATATTAATAAACCCTAGTCAATATCGTGACCCGAAAGCAGCATTACAATTGGCACTATCAAAATCTAATGACACAACATTTTTTTATTTTATTTGTCAAATCAGTGTAAATTACAATTTGATTATCACTTGCGCTATCGGTGAATGAAAAAATCGTGAGGAAGCCTGCACACCTTTTTTTTCGTGCGGAAATCCTCTTGGATGCCCTTTGCCTCGGGAAGGCGAAGGGGTATGCCGGACTCTTACCGGCTAAAAACCCACGGTGTTCCTTCTCCTGACCCTTGGCCGGGGTCGCGGGATTCACTCACACACATTCCGGAAGCCTGCACACCTGCGAGGACTTATAGTAGAGAGATTTTGATTTTGAGAGGGCCATACAGTTTTCGATGGTGTGCGTAGCCCACTAACCCGCACCAGGCCAGCGTGGTAGACTAGGCCTAAAGCCTTCTCATTCTGAGAAGAGGCCCGTGCCCAGCAATGGGACCGTAATGAGCTGATTATGCTATTACACTAATACTACGCAAGCCACAAACGGGTTGATCACTGACGTAACGGATCTATAGAAACTTATATCGGGTGTAAAAAGACCCTTAACGATAACGAAAACCACGTATTCTACCCATCATTGGGATAATTTTTTTCTTCTAGACCACACCTGGGAAATCATTGGTTCTGGAGATATTGAAGGTCAAAGTGTACATTTTTTTTAGTTTTTTTCCGAAAATGATTATTCTAAGTGATAATACTAAACTTTTTTCTAAACAAACATTATCAAAATGTTCAATTGTTCCTAACAAATTACGCATTTGAAGTTACAAAAACACAATGAATATCAAACGCACACGACCGCCATGGCTCAGCTGTGTAACCGCTGCACAACACACACAGACACAATCGGTTACGTGCATTACATTGCGCGCTACAAAAAACAGCGTTTTTTATGCCTAAAAATAAAAGTCGTTTCCCAACAATTATTTTTGGTCAATGTAATTTAGTTTGATGTACAGAGTGCGTAGATTTCGGCTATGTGATGGGTCTTTTTACACCCTGTATAGCTCTGACAGAATATAAGTACAGGTTTTCTTTGTTCCAAGATCATGAAAGTGGTACCTAATGGTACATAGTGTAGTTCTTATGGAGGATCTAAATAGTGCATCCCCGGATGTTTGTGCATGTGATTTGTGTAAATAATGGCGCTCACGACAGGGATCCCCAGCATAGTACATGAGTGGGAAACGGTTCACGTTTATATATAAAGCACTAGTATCTTACACAAGAGTCAGCAAAATACTTCTGTTAAAAGATTTCGTATGAAAGTTCCTAGTTTAAGTAAAGCTGACTCCTCAAAGTGAGAATATAAGTCTTAACAACTGAAAATGCGAAAGAATAGATGGACATTAGCTATCAAAGGTCAACTGTATAGATTTTTATATTTTTAATTATTGGAGATGTTAACTTAGTAATTTGTCTATTACCACTTCGTTTATACACGTTAATATGTAACGATATAACCAGAGGAGTAACATCTTTCTATCGCTAAACCCAAAAGCAAGTCAAATTCTACAAGTTCACTTCTGGAACCAACATTTGCTGTGGACACTCCCTCATCAGAAAGTCGACTTCTTTAGATTTACCGACTTGCAAGCTACTCGTGAAGGTTTTAACAAAACTTGCTTTCAGTGTAAGCACATGCTGAGTAGGGGTCTGTGGGACAGTAATGGGCTCATTCTATGTTTAATCCAATCCAATCTATACAATAGTATCCATGTCTCCCCGTGTGAAGACGGCCTAGAATATAAAACTTCCTCAGCACACGCTGGTAATAGACGCGTGTTGTAAGATTCAACAAAACCCAGCACGCGACGTGGTAGGATCTAAGTTTACGGGCCGCCTGGCTAGCTACCTCCTGAACATTAAAGTCCAGCCGGCGCTAAGTAGTTCACTGTGTTCCGTCGTGTGTATTTGAGAGCCAGAGGGGCAAAAGAGAATCCCTCTATATCTCTGTTACTTAAATTCGTATACATCTTAGACCTGCAGGCTTACTCCCGACAGCATCGAGTTTTGAATCGAGTCGACTTAGTGTCAATTCTTACTCTTGAAATCGACAAAACTGCACGACCGAGCTGAGGTTTGATTTAAAACTAACAAATATCAAAAACAGTTGTTAATTTTTATTCGAAGCGGTGCAAAATTGTGCGCTTTTGTCGATTTCAAGAGTAAGAATTGACACTAAGTCGACTCGATTCAAAACTCGATTCTATCGGGAGTACAGGAGCTGGTCTGCGTTTACCATCATGTGCGACTAGAGTCAAACAGGACAAAACCAAATATAAAATAAACAAAACTCAAACGCTATATAGAGTCTGCACATCATCATCTGTCTAGCCTTTTTCCCAACTATGTTGGGGTCGGCTTCCAGTCGAACCGGATGCAGCTGAATATCAGTATTTTACATGGAGCGGCTGCCTATCAGACCTCCACAACCCAGTAACTGGGTAATACGATACTCTTGGTAAGACTGGTTGTCAGACTTTCTGGCTTCTGACCAACAGTAACGACTGTCAAAGATCTACAAATGACAGTCGGGACCAACGGTTTTACGTGCTTTCCGAGGCACGGAGGAAACTCGCTATGGTAAATGGTCACCCATCCACAGACCAACCTCGGCAAGCGTGGCTTAACCCGGAAGATCGGTCTATGCGGCTGTAATTATTTAGCCACGAGCTCCTCGCTATATCGAGTCTGCACAATTACTACGAAATACAAAAGACTGAAATTCCTCTGAAGTAACTCAAAAAATATTTAAATACAACTATACCAATCCAAAACCTTACCTTATCACTCGTCGCAATTCAACCATCACCCACTCATTGCCTCAAGTATAATCCGTGCCTGCACATAAAGTACAGCAAAAAACTTCGCTAAAAGGCTGAAGCAATGGTCGACCTTTCATTAATCCTGCATTTATGTATGTTTATGAGCTGGGGTACGGGGGTAAGGGGGTACAGACGTGCACCCGCATAATGCAGGCCCCGCGATAAAAACATCCCTTACGGAATTATAGCAAGTTATACCCGTTGATAAAGCATATTTGTATGAGGCAGGTGTTGTTGTGTGTTCTGTTATCTACCTACATGATTAAAAAGTGTTGAGTTTCCAGAATTTTGAAGTTAATAAGCTCTTCACTGGATTCAAATCCAGGCATGTACCAATGTGACTTTTTTAATGATGTAATTCGTTAATCTTAGTGCGTATACACGTAGAAAGCGGGTTGCCGGCGCCGATCTGCCAGCGCTTGTCGGTGCTGGTACGCGCAGTTAGTCGGCGCAGGTAGTCTCTATACTGTGTGGCGAACCAGCGCCGACAAGCTCCGAACTTCGCCGACAAGTTCCGATCTGCTCCCATCAGCGCTGGTAATCCGTCATTTGTTGCTGTATTTGCGCGAATTTGTATTTGGAACAACGCGTATTTTTGTTAAAAAATGCCAGCCCCTGCTTTTACCCGCTTCTTTTATGTAGCGGTTATCTGCACGGACCAGTACCGATAAGCGCTGGTAAGTCGGCGCTGGTTATCCGCTTCCTTTATGTATACGCCCTAAGACGCCAGTGACATACGATGAACGAAAACATCGTGAGGAACTGTCTAATGGTCTCAAATCGCCAACCCACAGTAAGCAAGCGTGGTGATGAATGCTCGTTCCTTCTCTGTATGAGAAGAGACCTTTGCCTAGGAGTGGGACTGTTACATGCTAATAATTATTATTTTTAAGTTCTTAACTTGACTTGGGTCCGAGTTCGACTCCAGCCTCACAGAGTTTTCGAATTCATGTGCGGATCAGAATTTGATCATCACTTGCGTTAACAGTGAAGGAAAACATCGTGAGGAAACCTGCACACCTGAGAGGGTTTTTTTAAAGTTCTTGATGATGTTTGTAGTCCGCTGATGCGCAATAGTCCAGCGTGGTAGACGTACGCCTAAACCTTTCTCATTCAGCGAAGAGGTTCTCGCCCAGCAGTGGGACAGTAATGGGCTGATTATGTTATGTATATGAGCTCTTAACTGATAAGGTAATTGCTTTCCCTTATTGTATTTCGTAACTGCGATGATTAAGGAATCAAGCTGGTAGACCAGCAAGCAATATTATAGACAATGTATATTATTTTTATACTTACCTATGTTAAACAATTTAATAAATGATTGATTAATTGACTCTCTATCCGATACTCCAATTCTTCTTCTTTTCTCGTGTCAGCACAAGCTATACGAAAATAGGTCATGCTGTGGTAAAAAGATAAGTCAGTCAGCAAGATTGATTGACAGACCCTGGGTTCTTAAGCCAATCGGGTTTAGGCTAGCATCCACCAGAGCTGTGCGAAACTGCGTAGCGAGAAATGTGTTTTGTAAGAACCAATAGAACCACTTCATTTACCTAGCTTCGCTCTGCGCAGCTCTGGTGGATATGGGCTTAGCGGACTGAGGTTTTTGTTCATACAAAACAAGCGAGAAATGCGAGCGTGGGATGTGTTGCGAGGAATGTGTTCCTAGGAATGTGTCCGAGGATTTGAAAATATGCGCCTACCAGTCAGTCAATAGTTGGTTTTTGGAAGAGGTAGATGATCATTTGTACACATTAACACATTATGCATTACGCATTACACATTCCTCGCACAGCTCTGGTGGAAAGGGTCACACCGTTTCACATCCTCGCTACACATTTTCGCACTGCACATTTTCCTCGCACAGCTCTGGTGGATGTCCAGCCTTATGAGGAAAGATGTCTCATAAAATTGTATTGTGTAAGTAGTATCTCTATATTTATCTACTTAATAAAACTCTAACACCGACTGACAGACAACGCACAGCTTAAACCATTGGGCCTAGAAGCATGAAATTTTGCACAGAAGTTTCTTGTATAACATAGATGAGCACTAAGAAAGGATTTTTGAAAATTCATCTCCAAACTGGGTTACATAAGGGATGAAAGTTTGAATGGACGGTCGTCATTTTTGAAGTTAGAAATATGGAAATTAGTATCCCATCGGGCATATGGCTACAGTAATAAATAAATTATAGGTAACTTAACTAAGGCAAAATTTTTTTTTTGCTAATTATATAAATTTCCCAAAAGGAACTTTTCAAAGAAGTTCAAAGTTAAACAAAATATTCACAGGCTATCCTAATTAGTGTACCTACCCAGAAAATTACCGAAGGACATAATAGGTACACAACATTACATTAGCAAATTACATTTTATTACCCAATAAACCTGTTTACCCCAACTTTATCTTATTTACAATTTTATCCTATATACTTTTATTAACAACACTAATTTTATCCTATATACTTTTATTAACAACACTAATTGTCCTGTAAACCGAGATAGTAGTAACTTGTACTTTTATCTGTAGCAGGAGCAGTAACAGTACAAAGTAGCAATAAAGTCGGTGATAAAGTAAAAAACTCGTTGAGTACAGAACATAAACACACTGGCTTGTAGTTGAAAGAAAACATCGTAAACGTTTACAAGTCAAGTAAGTATAGCGATTGGTTGAAGTTATAGGCGGAAGCGACAATAACAAAATAAGCCTCGTATTCGTTAGCGACACGTGTGATCACCGATTTCCCGGGTTATCGGGGTTATCACTTTGTCGCTAGGCATCGGTTTCCACGATATTTTCGTATTATGACGAGTCGTGCGATGTTCGGCAACGTCTCTCGATGTCGCCGATCATCGCTGGCGACACGTATTACGGGGCTCGCGGCTTTAGCTAATGTTTCAAAAACCTGGGCTTACAAGATATGATGAAGTATTTTGCACACTTCCATGTAATCAATGCATTTCTGTGCTCTATTTTGTTTAAGAGCACCCATTTTTAAACATTTCTCGTCAATGTTTAAAAATTATAAGGCCATGAAATGTTTCAATGCATGGCATTTATGCTACGATCAAGATATTCTGTAACTATCACCGTTTTGTTCTTCATTTAGAAGTTAAAGCTAATGACATGTGAGATTAATCAATTGACGCACATAGACTTCAGATTTACGCTGAGATAACGCTGTCACTCATTCCAGTGACTCCGCTGACGCCAACCGCTGCCTCTCCAACTTTGTACCCTCCCCAGCTCCGATACACCCTCCCCCGAGTTTCCCAATCAGTGACAGTCACTTATTGAATTTTGTTGTGCTCACGACTTTCAATAATTCCAACGGTTCCGTTAGAAACTTTATCAATTTCCTTAACTGGGAACATATCTTGGTCGGACGAAATTCGCACGAAACTCGCACAAGTTAAGTTGCGCTACTTTGAACATTTCGCGCGAACAGACTTTAGGATGGACTAAATTATGTTCAGAGTATTTTTGGAAGTTGAAAACTTAATTAAAATTGTGAGACTTCTATATTTTTGCGAGTTAATCGACGTTGAATTCGTACACTTTTATTTTAAAAGTATTTAAGGTCCTTAACTTGAAATGAAGTGTGCTTAACTCGTGGATTCGTAGAGCTTATTCTTACAATAATATGAACAAGCAGAGTGTAACATTGGGCAAGTTCATTACTGGATTATCATGATTGAACGCTACTAATTAACATTAAGTTTAACAGCCAATACTAATTTTACTATTAGCGCAACGCCGCGATGTGCTAATGGTAAAATTTAAAATATTTATTTCTGTAGCTCCTAGCGTTCGGTCACAGTGTATCTAATGAAGGGCATTAATTAATTAGAGAGGTCGATAAAACAAATATTTATTAACCACAATAGTTGTTTTGTTGTATTGGTACAATTTTATAATCATCTATACAGGGTGTTAACGAATTCGTGTAATTCCTTCAAACCGCGTGATCTACTGGTGACACTGATTGACCCTGCACAAGTTTTTTTCAGAACAATCATTTTTTTTTTTCAAAAATTTTACTCTCACTTTCTGTATCTGAGTAATTTTAGCGTTCCAAGTTAACTGACTGCGTGGAGCGATATCGCGCTAGTTGTGCCGGTCAGCTGTGTCGCCGTGCCTTCATTAATTTATGCATGGCATAAAAATTTTCAATATAATACATTTTTTTTTTGGAAAAAAAACTTTTGTTTTTATTTTTAACCAATCTAAATCCCGTGCGGGGTTAATCTATACCATTAATAGATCATGTGGTTTGAAGGAATTACACGAATTCGTTAACACCCTGTAGAATCAGTCTTTTCAGTAGGAGCATAAAAAATAATATTTACAATTTTACTATTAGCGCACCACGTGGATGCGTTTAATGAAATCCTATTAGTGCTCTTCAAAACGGTGTGCTAAATAGAATGCCTCATAACGTTATATCAAAGAAAACAAAAACGACCCTCATTATAATCGACGTTAAAGACACAAATAGAATCAAGATTTTCGCCATTATCGATAAGCTAAAAGCCTACCTACTCTTCAGCCCGCTACTACAAACAGATTATGAAAACAGTAAAACCTCTCTTGTATTTCAGTGATGCAAACCTATCAGGCTTTGCAGATCAGATATCCAAACAGGTTGTCAAATAAATTCTTTCACAACACTGCCATCAAAACCTTTAGCTTTAAGCTTTAAAGTGATATGAAATTGCTTCCCGATTTCGTTTACAAAGCGATCCCACTAGTGGGCTACGTACGACGGACTGGACGGTAAAAATAAACACTCACTTGTTAAAGAAACGCTGACTGTACGTGACCAGTGACGTTTACACCACACGATTTATAATGTGTTTTTAATGTCGAGCGACAGTCGAATCCGGGTCGTCACGTCAAGTGTATCCTTAAATCGTATCTTTCGTTAAAGGATTCATTAAACTGAGCTGAGAGTTGTTTCTAAGAAGTCTTATCATCTGCCTAGCCTTTTCCCAACGATGTTGGGGTCGGCTTCCAGTCGAACCGGATGCAGCTGAATATCAGTATTTTACATGGAGCGACTGCCTATCAGACCTCCACAACCCAGTAACTGGGTAATACGATACTCTTGGTAAGACTAGTTGTCAGACTTTCTGGCTTCTGACCAACAGTAACGACTGTCAAAGATCTACAAATGACAGCCAGGACCAACGGCTTTACGTGCTTTCCGAGGCACGGAGGAAACTCGCTATGGTAAATGGTCACCCATCCACAGACCAACCTCGGCAAGCGTGGCTTAACCCGGAAGATCGGTCTATGCGGCTGTAATTATTTAGCCACGAGCTCCTCTTCTAAGAAGTCTTATCGAAGAAAACAATTACATTATTACGTACAACATTATAACTATTGAAAAAACGAGGGTTTTCTATTCCAAGAACATGTTTTCAGACTAAACAAGTGTTAATAAAATACTGGAATAAAACGTTTTTTGTGAATAAATTCGTTAAAAATTCCAAGAAAAGAACTCAATATTACAGTTGTAAACAGTTATTTCTTTTTCTCAGAAGACTATATTAAAAATCGGTCTTTATTAAAATTATAACAAGGTATACTTCGGTAAACAAGTCGGATGGTGTAAAGGTGCTTGCACACTAAAGTGTGAAATCGCTGCGTCAAGCGAACGCCACGCGCCTCCACTGACTTATTGCTATTAAATTGAACACACTACTTTTTGGGAATTTCCTAACATTTCCAATTGTATTCTGACATATTTGCTGAAAGTTCACCGGGCTGTACCTACAAAATGCCTGTTTATGACACCTATTACCTAGAACTAGTTCTCATGCTGACCTAGCAAGGAGAAAAACTTGTAATATTAAGGTAGTGTATTTTGTTTTTATTTTAGCAGTTTTCCGACTTATTGGTTGAGTCTGCTTTGCTGAAACTGATATTATGCTTCGCACCAAGTACAAAACCAGACATTTGCAGTGTCGCTATGATGACCAGCTAATTTCATACCACACTCGCAATCGCAATAGCTTTGATTTTTAACCGACTTCCAAAAAAGAAGGGTATCAATAGTAAAAAGACAAAAAAAGGACTTTAAAAAAATTTAAAAGAGTAGGTAAAATAATTACCATACTACAAAATTAATAGTTTGAAAAGTCAGTCTTCAATTTGATTCAGTGGGGATTAGTACCGACTTATGAATCTGTGTTATTTTTCCTGTAATTACATAATTTTATTATTGTAAAAATATTATGATTTTCGTTGTATAGAGTCAATTAATTTATTCACTTGACAGACATATCTGTGTTGCTGGGGAGTTTGTTGCACCGTTTCTTCTTCACAGCAAAAACACTAGGAAGCGGTGAAGGGAGGCCTATTTTGTGGGATGTCTATAATATTGTAAACCAGACGTTCAAAAAAAACTAAGTAATTCTAGTCTATTTTGAATAAATGAGATTTGAGTTTGAGTTTTGAGTTTGTATATTTTAGGTAAATATTTTATTCTTTTCAGTTTTTTTAAAGTTGGTTCTTCTTTCTCACAATTCAGCAAAGTCCATTGGACTTCTTAACTACTTTCCACCACGATATGAATATTGTTATGTTGTCAAAATGAAAGCTATTGTGATTGCGAGTGTGTTACGGGGAGTTCCCAAGATCGATGACTCTGTCTAAATCAAATTGTCAACTGTTTTTTACTTTGTGAAAGTTGTACCAAGTGTCTATACTCATTGACATGATACGTATAGCCAAATATGCACATAGTTTATCAATTTCGAAAAATAGATTCAACGATTTCATGAGACCATGTCGTGATTATATTAATACTGATGAAATATAGTCAATCCTTAATCAAAACGTTAAATCATTAACGAAATAAAACATTTCAAATACAATATCCAAAGTAAAGCTTTTAAATAATGTTAACGTGTATGTTACGTTAAAAATAATCCAGGATACATTAATATTTTAAACAAGTGACGGACATTTAAGTACTGCATATTGAATGTTTAACAAGTTTCCATTTACTGTAAATTAGTATGTTTGAAATAGCACTTACACTGCAATTTTGTAATGATTAACGTATTCAACCATTCCGGGCCCAATTAGGGACCCTAATTTGCACTTTCAGCGTGACATGGACATAAATAAAATATACACGGTACTTAAAAAAACTTTAATATTAATCAGACAGATGGACGCTATAAAAAACATATTACACTTGTCAAAAATATAGTCTGTAATAGGCCTAAGCACGAATATAATGTTGTTTCTGAATTTAACACGTATATTAGTTTTATGTTTATGTATTTTCAATCGAATATTCTATAAAAGTTTAATGGGCACGTCAACATTATATTGAACTAGAGGTCGCCAGCGGGTTCGCCCGCGTGGATGTCGTTTATCGCGTATTCCGCGTTTTTTTCTACTATAATATGCATGTATTATACATATAAACCTTCCTCTTGAATCACTCTATCTATTAAAAAAAACCGCATCAAAATCCGTTGCGTAGTTTTAAAGATCTAAGCACACATACGGACAGACAGCGGGAAGCGACTTTGTTTTATACTATGTAGTGATTTATCATGTCCGAATAGTATACTATTCTTATTTATCACATAGCCTAATCAGCCCATCACTGTCCCACTGCTGGGCACCGGCCTATTCTTCGAATGACAAAGGTTTAAACCTTAGTCCACCACACTTGCCCAAAGCGGGTTACGACGCCGCGTCGGGGCGGGTCACTAATTTTGTATAAACATACGTACGCACGGTTTCACTATTTCGCATCGATTCAACATTCGCATGCTTCTGCATGCTTTAGCACGCTTACGCATTCTATAGTATACTTTCCCATACATCTATTAATGTTCCGAAATCGGGCAAAGTGTTATTGGGTTTTTCCGTATGGAATTTCTCTGTTGCAGCCCGGAGTCTGAATTTGTGCCCAGTTGATGGCAATAGAATCGCCCCCTATTACATGGGACTTAAACATAACGGCGAAATGAAAGTGTACCATACACCTCTACCCATCCCTTAGAAGAATATAGACGTAATGTTGCGTTATGTTATGTTATCTATTAATGTCTCTCCGCTTCGTTGAAACTATAGGTACATAAACGTAGTTTACGACAAGTTGGTTCTGTACTCTTTTTATTAGTATTTACCTTCATGGCACAGTAAAACAAAGATTTTACATAATTTATTGGGCCTCCAGCTTCGGGAAAACATACAAGAATTGTTCATACGAATATTTTTTGTAAGTAATTATTTTTTGCGTGTTATTGGAGCTGTACAGTTCTTAGTTCGTGGAAGTTACAGTAGAGAAAAATGCTTTTGTGTATTAAACATTTTTGAGGGAGTTTTTTTGTAGCGCTTGTTCAATTTAATGGAATAACCATTACACCCAAAACTTCGATCGTTCGTTCTGCCTAGCTTTTCTGACGCTGAGCGTCAACATATGCTGAGTTGGTGACCCTTTCGGCATGGGCATGCTCAACAGTATAAAATGTGTATGTTTCATTCTTTTATATTTTTTATTTTATTCTTTCTTTATGATGATCATGATGTGTATGTTGTAATGTAGCAGACGGCCCCAGGATCTCCTGAGCTAGGAACACGTCTGCCGCACCAGTTATAAAGAAGAGTGAATGTTAAGGGATCCTACCTACCCCTAGCCGGACAAACAAGGAAAACACTTAAGAGAAGACAACTTTATAATATGGATAAAAACAACACTTATAATCCCCTAATAGCACACGTTAAAATTTTGAATGGACACACACGAAACTTCTCTGAGTGATATTTGGGTGACCGGAAGCTCAGTAGTATAGTGACTAGGCGGAGTGCTGGAAGGTCAGCAGTGCGGCGACTCCCTCCAGCAGGTCGGAGTGCCGGAGGCTCAGCAATACAGCGAAGTAAGCAGTGCAGTGCGGCAACTCCCTCCAGTAAGTCGGAGTGCCGGAGGCTCAGTAGTACAGTCTCCTTCAAATTAACACCAGTCCGCTCACTTTCCCGGTCGCCTCTAAAATCGCACGCAAAAGTCACTTTGCTTTTTTTTCTTTTTCAAGAGCTTTTCAAATTTGAATATAGTGTGTCGAAAAAGATGTGTGGCCTGTGATAAAAAAAAAGGTTTAATGTAAATAGAAAGAAGTTGAAATGATGTATGAGGATGAGAGGATGATGATGAAAAAGGTGATCCTACAATGTTTAATGGATTCTTCAAGCAAAATGTATGTTTCACCATCAAAGGGCGATTTCAAGCAACACTATTCAGCATGAATTCGTAAATTGAACCAGTAGGTTGTAGTGTACGTGACTTTCAAAGTAATATTCAAGAGGCTGCTAACTTAAAGCAGGCTACAGTTTCAAAGATCAGACAGAGCGTGCTCAGTTTCAAAGTAGAATTGAATGGTGAAGTTGTTGATAATTTGTAACAAGTCTTATGTAAACTATGTAATAACTACTGGGTACTGCCTAGCGTTTTCCCAAGGGGTCAACTTCTACTCTAAACAGATGCGACTTAATACCAGCATTTTACACGGAGCGACTGCCAACAGACCACCGCAATCGAGTTACTAGGCATTGCCAATATTCTGGAGTGCACGAAAAGAGCCTACGCGAGTGACGATACTTAAGTATGTCCGGCGCACCCTGGGCAGTCAACCCCGCTAACAACCTTGTTGACTGGCTAATCTTTTAACCACAGCATGAGTTGTGCTGACACAAGAGAAGAAGAAACCGATATTCTAAGGTTTGACTGGTTGTCAGAATTTTAAGCTACTGACTACCCGTAACGACTGTCATAGGTATTCGTATGACACCCAGGACCAACGGCTTAACGTGCTCTCCGAGGCTCAGAGGGGTCTCGATTAGTAACGAACAGTCACCCATCCACAACTGACTGCGGCAAGAGCAGCTTATTTTTTCAAAAAATATTTATCTCTTCTTTAGGCAGTTGTCCCACCGCCCGCGCCGGCGAGGAAGCGACTAACTATCGGCTATTTTCTCCCTCAAGAAACGTACAATAGATATACATTCCGTGTAAACAAAAGAGATGCATATATTA
Source organism: Amphipyra tragopoginis (assembly GCA_905220435.1). Classification (NCBI taxonomy): domain Eukaryota; kingdom Metazoa; phylum Arthropoda; class Insecta; order Lepidoptera; family Noctuidae; genus Amphipyra; species Amphipyra tragopoginis. The sequence goes on along the minus strand of HG992010.1, from coordinate 826,122 downwards.
ATAGTTCATCGCTGACTGTTCATACTGCCGGCGAGGACTCGCTCCACTAGTTTGTCGCTGAGCAACACGATCATCAAAGATAATACTCGCTCAGCGATACTTGCTCAGCAATGCTCGCTTGCAACCAGCAGTCATTTGTGAGTGGTGCGAGTAATCGCCCGTCGCACTTGCACACTCGCTTTTAGGCCAGCGACAGAACTATCGTAACTACACACTCGCTTCTCGCTGCTCGCCAACTCGTTTCTAGTTTCCAGCTCTACTCGCTTCTCGCTCATCGTTGGCGGTGGGACAAGTGCGTGAGGAGATACTTTTGGGTCATAGATTTTCTTATTTATATTAAAATATGACTTAAAATGAAAACACAACTCACCATAGCTGAGGGGGCTTTGCAGGGGTTTGCCGTAATCGCCACGCTTGGCAGGCGGATTGGTGATCGCAGTATGGTTGTTAAAGTACTCAGAGAACGCTGCTGCCCATCCTCTAGAAAATCCCTTAGTCGCCTTTTACGACACCCACGGGAAGAGATGAGTAGTGCTATTCTTTTAGTCCGGCACTACACGAGACTTATTGGGAGCTTATGGTAGAACAAAAGTTATAAATTATGGGTACTTTTACACCCTTTCAGATTAGTACCCCCTTCCCGACAAACCTTGTAAATACAGATAAAAAAAAACTACGTTCACCAATTTTTTTATAAATATGAGATGGTTTTATCTTTCTTACTTACCTCGAAAATAGTCCAATGAATGAAACATTTTCACAAAGAATTTAACAATCGAACAGGGATGGTGACTAGATTAGAAATATCCGACAACGCGGATATAATTTATCCGAACTTATTTATTGAATATTGAACTCATTGTAAAACATATTTGAGCATCAGTATTTGTGCTTTTTCTACAAGTTGCATAGAAAATAATGAAAGTGGGTTAGATCGAACTGCACCCCGATTCAAAATTTGAACAATTACTACTTATATTTCTTTCATGAGTATCTACTAGGGAAGATTAAAACTCACAATGCTACCTCAAGTATACATAAAACCCAATTACAGAAAGTTTAGGATCGAAAATTATAGAGCTTCTACTATTATCTTTATTTGCATCTCACTCATGCACGTTCTATATGAGTGAAAGGCAGATAGTTAATCTACCATTTTCAATCCCATTCTTTAAGTAATTGGTTGTATGTACTTATACATTAATAATTTAACTTTATGAACATACACAATCTTCTCCGAAGCCGAATCCTCCAGTTCATATCTCTTTCAGTCGATTAACGACAAACTTAAAGTCACAAAGTTATTATTGTGTATAGTAGGTAACTAAGTACTTAAATCTAATTCAAAACCAGATTAAATATAAGGTTGGCTATTTTTATTTTTAGATCAATAAAAAAACTGTAGTAAAAGAATTACTATAAATTATAAATTACCTCTTTAGATGTATCACAGAAAAAAGAAACCGAAATAAAATAGTGATTTCAATTTCCCTTTTCGGATATATCCGCAGTTATCTTCGACACCGGCGTGTCCCGATACCTACCAACCCTGGTATCGACTTAAGGCCGTATTTTATTTTTATTTATGGCCCGGCCCGCCGGCCTCTGGCCTTCGACAATTAATCAACTCTGTGCCGACCGCCTAATGGCTGTTTTCCTTTGCCTAATGACCTAGGCGCAGATTCATGACTGATGCGGTATCAGTATCAACTTAATTGCGCTTCAATATTTATTGAAGAGCCCAAATTTTGTTTGTCTGTTTGCTTTCAAAATAAAGTATCTAATCCTTTTTGCAGGCCATTCTTTGTAAAGGTAAGTTTCATTCACGTTTTTTTTTACTTTCCCTTTTTTTATGTAAGCATAATATACCATTATTTTCTTACTGTCATACCAGCTCTCTACGGGAATATTTTAAGTAAGAGTTACTAGCATGTGTACATGTGATAAAAACAACTTAACTGTGATCTCCATCCGAACTATCAAAAGTGTTGATTGTGGCAAAATATTACACTAATAATGTTCAGCAGAAAACGATTACAGGCTCAAGATGATGAAAGAAACAGTGATAGCCTAGGGCTTGAACACCTGCCTCCCATGCAGGACAGTTTGATCCAAGCGCGCATCTCTCATCATCATCATCATTCAGCCGAAAGACGTCCACTGCTGGACATAGGCCTCCCCCAAAATAGGGGGTTTGGCGTAATCACTACGCTTGGCAGGTGCGTTGGCGCGCACCTCTGACTTTTGGAATTCATGTGCGCATCAGGATTTGATTATCACTTGCGTAAACGCCGAAGGAAAAAGTACACCTGAGAGCTCCAAAAAGTTCTCGATAGTCTGTGTAGTCCGCCAACCCGCATCAGGCCAGCGTGGTGGACTAAGGCCTAAACACTTCTCATTCTGAGAAGAGACTCGTGCCCAGAAGTGGGACAGTAATGGGCCGATTATGAGGAGGAAGATGATGATATACAAAATAGTTGAAGTGAAATAGGGTGTACAACTAGTTTCGGATAATTATCATCTTTTTATCCGCATATCCGCTAAGTGCTTTATGTTCAGTAGATTACAGTGATTTACGGATTAATATTCACAGCGTTATCTGTTGGACATTTTATGAGTTATTTGTTTGTTTTTCTAGAGCAGGGCTTTGCTTTATATTTTACTTTAAAATAGAACAGTTAACTATGTTAATTTAAGGGACGTAATGTTTGAGTACATTGTATGTAGCGTCTAGGGTTGCTAACTATAGGTAACCCAGAACCAGACCAGGTTTTGAACTTAGACAATAACCCCCTTATTACAAAAGATGGTTTAAACCAAGACTAAGGTAAACCCAGGTTTAAAATATACCCATCGCTTTCTTATGTCATATAACAAAAAGAGACGGGGCTACTTTAAAATCTAAGTTTTTCTTAGACCACCTTTTGTAATAAGGGGGTAAGGGTGCAGGTGAGCGTTCAAAAATAGAGCTTCAATACATTAAATAAAAAATAAGCTTCTCATTAATTTTAATCTTGATTTTCTATGCGCCGAGGCTTACAAAGCTTTAAAAAATGAGGCTAAACTGATAAGTTCAAACTCAAACTGAAAACTCATTTATTCAAAATAGACTAGAATTACTTAGTTCTTTTTGAACGTCCAAGTTAATAGACAGCCCACAAAAAAGCCCTGCCTTCACCGCTTCCTAGTGTTTAGGCTGTGAAGAAGAAACGGCGCAACAAACTCCCCAGCAACACAGTTCTGTCTGTCAGGTGAACAAATTAACTGAAGACTCAGTTAATTTATACAAAGAAAATCATAAAATTTTTTACAATAATAAAATTTTGCAAATAAAGGAAAAGAAGTTTTTTTTTTAAATAATTATGTATAATTCAACTCTGTATGAATTGAGATAAATCATAATCGTATCTAACCAATAGATACATATTTAAACATACACATAAAACTATTGGTTACCAGGGAAGCCACATGTGCAGAAAAGACCTAGCGCCACACGTCCCTATCGTCAACAAAGTTCTGCGAGAAGCTCCAAAAAGATGTATTTAAAACAATAAAATACTGTTTTTTACTCCTAAATATTGTTTTTCCTTCTCCAACGTGAATAATATATTTTATCAACAAAAACTTGACAACCCCAGTACCATGGTATACTACTTAAGTTATCTTAATCTGCTTGCCAACAATCGTCTCTTGCTTTCAAAACAATTATAAAAATCCTATTAAGTAATATTATACTATTGCGCCACTTAAAAACTGAATCTAGGAACTAGAAATAACCACCTACTAACCCTACAAATTCTTACCACGTTTTGGCATACTTTAGCCCACCTTGAACTCTTTACATAAAGCTAAATTGCAAAGATTTGAAAACAGACATAATGAACCTGAAAGGGAACGCCTTATAAAAGATGAGCTCATAAAAAAGAAATATAAAGATATATCATGATAGGCTGGTAGTCTTCCGAAGATAAATCGAGAGTATTCATCATGTGAGCAATCAAGGTCAGAGACCAGACGGCCTTTATATTTGCCTCGTGTATGAAAAAGACGCTTTTCTCCAATATGAGTAAAAAGCTATAATAGTAAATGGTTACAAATGGTTAATGGTTACGAGTATAATTTAGTAACCATTTTAATAAGATACTTTTGAGAGAGAGGGCTCTGGGGGCTTACTATGACCTCTTAAAGCAGGACAGAAGTTGCCTGGAAGTTGAACTGCCCTGCTTTTTTGTACTATGACATCGTCGGAGCAGGCCTGCGGCAGGCCTGCTACGTTGACGTTTACGAAATCCGTTCACCTTTTTTTTATAGACTTTTCGTACCATGAACAAGCATTACCGTTCAATTTGGTTCAATAGTCGTTCACCTTTAGTACTGTCATGGTACGATTTTTAGCGATTCAGAAGCAGGCCTGCTTTAGAACGGAAGTTGACTGGCTGGCATTTGTACGTTTTCATAAGAGGTCATAGTAAGCCCCCTGGGTTTCATTCTGTGCTGCACCTCGGACATTTGCGTTAACGGTAAAGAAAAACGTTGTGAAGAAACAGACAAAAAAGAGAGGGCTCCAAATAAAAATATTGATGGTGTTTGTTGTAGTCCGACAACCTGCACCAGGCAATGAATACAGACCTTATACAAGGTTAGTCGGAAAGGGGGTACTAATCCGCAGGCCACTTAAAGTATCACTGATGACTATTTTAACACGTTCAGTGCCGGTTCCAGAAGGGCACCCTGTAGTCGCATTTCGGATGCCGAGTGCCCTCGTGGAGGGCTCATTTTAAATGTATGTTTTAACGCAAACAAGCAAACACCTATTTTACGACGTAGTAGCGTATTTTTCACGGTTTTTAACCTAATGCCAAGAACTCTCATGGAGCGTTCGCTCTTAGCGCAAACGTAATGCTGAAGACCCTCTTGGAAGGTCCACTAGCAATATGTATAGCGGGATGGCGTGTGAGTTCCATGAAAACTGTGGTGGACTCGAATGTGTTGATGAAAGTGTAAAAATTCGATAATTTTTATTTCCATGCAAAATTAAATTTTATTTTTTCAAAAATTCTTCATCTCTACTTTAGTTACGAATTCAGAAAATGGAGCTTCTAATCCATGACCACAAATATGACCAAAAATGTAAACACAGCTGATCATAGCTAGATTAGATAGCATACATAGATTTAAGCGTACTTTTTATAAAATCATTGAACAGCTATTTCTCTTAAACTATTGTCTTTTGGGGAAAGTTGTAGAACAAAACTTATTCATTATTGTGGGTTCTTTAACACCCTTTTAGATTAGTACCCCCTTTCCGACTAACCTTGTATAGTCAAGGATTAACTGAACTTCCGGAAAAAAAATCTTCACCTTATCACGTAACACCAGTAAAACATCTGGGTCAGGCTCAACTGAAAATTTAAACGAACAATTACCTACATTTTAAATTTCTTTAGGCCTGACCTATCTATCTTCGCACAAAATTACAGAAGTTAGGCACAGTTGAAAATTTTAATACTACCGCCTTTACAGTAACTAACTTCTTTATACATTGCGAAGTTAGTTCGTCGGCCGCCGACGTGTTGCTTTGAGAGCCAGCGGTCGTTAAAAAACGTAATTATTTCCTTTTTTCTTTCTACTTCGTTGTTCAGTCCTTTTAATTGTCAAAGTTTAGTGGAAACTGTAATGAATTGTCTATGAATAACTTTATCTTGTTACTTCTCTATCGTTGCTTTGTCAATTAGTTTAGTGAGGCGGTGAGACTAAAAAAGGTTTAGTTGAAGTTTTTAGTCTGGACCGTTCATTACAGTGTTGTTTAAATTGTTAGTGGTAGCTTTAAAATTAAGGAAAGTTATCAGTTCTTATAGGTATATTCAGAAGCAAATAATGCCTAACGATAAATTGAAAACTGCCAGTAACAACTCAATACTCAATTCGTTATTGCATTTCATAAGGTCTTTTTAGCAGATGATAGGCTTAAGACTTAAGGCTTAGGAGAAAGAAAGAGCGCGTATATATTTTCTTGATTACAATTCAATTTAATAGCTATGTGACTTGTAGTGTCATCTTTTTCATAGTCATCGTCATTTCACCTTTTTGCTATTAATATTATACCTTTTTATCATAAGCCACTATGGTCTTTGATATTCGATTTTTGATTTGGACTTGGCTTTTGAATTTTGGGATGACATGAAGTGTTTTTGAAAAAAGTGGTTTATTTTCTGTACACGTCTAAAATATATTATAAAAATACTACTGGCTGTTTACATTATATGTGGCTTGCCACATCAATCGTCCCCTGTACACTGCTCTATACAACACCTATTTTTGCATGGGACTCGGAGGATCTGTCATTAAGCTGAGCAACCTGAGCATTCACCTTCTATTGAGGAACCTACGCCTCCCTGGTACCAATGTGAGAAGCATTCCGGTATCCGATGGCAACCCCTTCTCCCTTATTTTCAACTACAGATCCTGGCTATTCTCTACCGTCATGACTAAATGCGCTCCAGCCGGTCTGTTTGCTGCCGCCAGTTTCTACCAAATGGCTATGTGGACCATCGGCAAACACCAGAACTACTAGAAGGAACTCGCTGACTACCTCAAGGGACGTAAAGCTATCCTGCCTCTTAATCTATAAGGATTTTTTTATTGTTAAGTATATGTATTAGGTATTGAATGCTCTACACCATTCCTTATAACTGGTGTAGCAGACGTGCTCAGGAGATCCTAGGGCCGTCTGTTACATTACAGACTATGGATAGAACAGTTAAAATGTGCCTATGTATAAGCCGTAATCAGTAATCAGTATCTCTATTTGGATGAATATAGTAGTATTAATACGGGTCCTAATATACAGGGTGTAACGGAATGGGTATATACATCGAGAAGGCAGGGCTTCTTTGGATGATACCAAACGACATGGCAAGGTTTTTTTTAATCCTATCTTTACGTGTATTGAAGTTATGAGATTTTTAAAAACATCGATACCAGAAACCGAACTATTAAAATTCGAATAAACACATCACTAGCACTAAGTCAGCTGATCGGTGTCAGCGAACTATTTGTAAGTAAAAATAAACCTCTTACTCCTGGTATTTCTAGAGAAATGGTTCCGCATGTTTATTTTTTTGTTTGAAAAATTTTATTATACTGACTTTTCTTTTAGCTATCATTTGGAATAAGCAATTTTATCAATCCGACAAATGAATATCCGCTTAGTGTAAACATAAACAATGCCGACAGTATTGTCTGTACTCGTATTTTGCAATTATGTGGATAAATCTACCTATTCGCTGTTTGGTTTTTAATGTGTTTGTTTTTATTAGCAACATAATACTTTGACTCCACGGTTGCCTTACAAAGTGGCTAAGCCATGAACTGCTGCGCAGCGTGTCGCGGGTTCTAACCTCGCACGGAACAAATACTTTTATGACTTACACATAGTTGATCCAAGTATGGGTGTTTGTGTATGTGAGTTTCTTTGTTTGTAAACTCAATCAAAATTGTGACCATATCATAATTTTTTCCGAGTTTTGAAATTCGATTCACCTTACTATTTGCTTGAAGATTGCATAAAAACGAAGCGATTCGTATAATCATCAAATCGTTTTTCATTGAATTGATTGAGATAATACATTTCCAGGTCTTGTTTTTTTTTAAATTACTTAGTAATATTATTGTTTGCCATTTAAACTTCTTAGAATGAAAAATCGATTTAGTAAAATAATTAAGTCCAACTGAACCCCAAAACATCATCTTTTTCGTATGTCTTGGACTCCTGGTACAAATAAAATTATAGTGGGTTCCGTTCATGATTTTTAAAATAAAGTTGATATCTTTTTTTCTTATAATAATTATCATGGAAACTATGAACAACAACTTAAAAGTTTGTTTTTAATTACAAAGGCATAGCAAGCATAATTATTACTTTCTGTCTGTGGTTAGTCTTAACTGGAGAACAATATCGGAATTTTATGCTCTGTCGATGCGGTGCTGTTTGGTAAATGGATTAACCAAGTAGTGTTTCGACATCGTAGACCTGGAACTCTATGGAACTCAAAGGGCACGAAAGAACAGAATGAACTTTTAGTCAGTAAGAGACTGACAGTCCCTTTCGCTTCACCTAGGGCGAGAAGATTCATTTAAATGAGATACCACACAAAGGATATTGGTTCGAACGTGTCTTTCTTTATGTTTATTTTAATCCGAAATTCCAAATTATGTCAAAAATAAATTAAAATATTGTAAAAATGTCGCAAAACGGTTCATAATGTGAAAAGAAATTAAATAAAGTACTAAGACTGCATGAGTAATGAGAATTGATATTGCAAAAATGAAAATACTTCGCTTAAAGAACCCTGATTTCGTCGTACTTAGGTTTAGGGGGCGTGGTCAGTTGCCGTCCTTGTCGTGTCTTGGAGTCCTGTCCACAATTAAAATGACAATGGGTTCCGTTCATGTTTTTTATTAATAAAGTTGAAAACATTTTTTTTTCTAATAATTATGACGAAAAATATTAACAACAATTAAATAGTTTATTTTTGATTACAAAATGATACACGCACGCATAATTAATTAATTGTTACTGTTTGCATGGTCTGCCGGTGATGTTTGCTTTACATGTTTGTTTTACATGATGTAGTGTCGGGACATCGTGGTCCTGGAAGGAACAGGATGAACTTTTTAGTACTGACTAAAAATTTCATCCTATTCCTTGGGACTGTCAGTACTGACTGACAGTTCCTTTCGCTCTACCTAGGGCGCGAGGACTCGTTTAATGAGATAACCATACAACAAAATTGATTTCATTACGTCTTTATTTTAGTCCAATTTATGTCAATCTTACTTCCTACTAATGTTGTAATTATGTGAAAGTTTGTTTTGATGGTTGGATAGATGGATGGATGTTTGTTCCTCTTTCACGCAAAAATCTCTGAACGGATTTGGTTGAAGTTCGGTTCACAGATAGTTCATAACCTGGCTCAATAAATAGGATATTTGTATCCTGATTTTATGTTCCCACGGGATGATTTTCAAATTGTAGCGGGTGAAACCGCTGGCAACAGCGTGGTAAAATCATCAAATGAGTCCTCCCACCCCGGGCAGGGCCGGAGGGACTGTCAGACTTGTACTGACTAAAATCCACGGTGTTCCTTCAATAGCCCTTTACGTTCCGGGGTCACGGTAATGAGATAAGTCCCGCGACCCCGGCTGGCAACAGCTAGTATTAATAAATAAAATGCTTGCAAAAACGTCGCAAAACTGTTAAAAGAAAATAATTAAAGTACTAGCACTGCATAAAAAATAGGAATTGTTATCGCCGTATTGAAAATTGTTTGCATAGAGAACCCTGATTTCATTGTTAGTTGGGGTTTAGGGTAAAGTGAAATTGATGTCCGTGTATTTTAAATTACTCCTGGTACAGACAACTTTGAATTGTTTAAAAATAACTTAAATAAGTAGTTAAGTAGTTCTCAAAGGGGCCTCTGCGCGGTTCTCAAAGGGGCCTCTGCGCGTTGGACCTGTGTCCCCGTGTATGCCTTCCAAAGGACCGGACGTCTTCCGCACGGAAGATGAGCCGTGAATACAGAGAGATATCTCCTGTAAATTGATAAATTCCATACATAATCCTTATTTTATGTTGGTTCCCATTACTGCACCAGAAATTAATTAATTGGTTAGGTAAATACTGCGAAAGTACATTTTAATGGAACTTAGAACAGAAAAAGGATTTTGTAACATAATTTATGTTCAAATGAACCCCATTATTAACTTTCCTGCGCAACTTATGTGTGTCCTGGACTCCTGGTACATAAGTAATGCTAAAGGGTTCCGTGTTTAGTTAAAATTAAATTTAAAAAAAGATTGTTTTTGAACAAGTTAAAATGCAAATGTTTGTTCGCAGCTTGGAAAATGATTTTAGAACTTAGGTAGTAAGTAGACTCGTGATAAAAGCGGCAGTTTTCTAAAAATAGGTACTTTTACGTAAAAAAAAATAAAAAAAATAACATGCATAACGGAGTATCTAGCTCACGACTTTCGATGAACGTACAAATGTAGGTGCCTAATAATTATGATATTCGACCACAATTTTTTAAAGTAACAAAATTATTCCTGTGAATTTCCGTTAACGTTATCGTTTTAAATTTTTAATTTTTAATTACCATAGTACCTATCTCAAATGAATTGCGTAGGTAAAGACTGAATAAAGACTACGAAATTAGAATATTACAGAAAAAAGATTTTGTAAAATAATTTATTTAAAAATGAACCCTAAATAACTTTCCTATGCAACTTTTGTATCTCCTGGTACAAATAAAATGCCAGTGGGTTCCGCTTTTAATTTAAATAGGATTGTAATAATATTTGGTAGTTTTTGCCATAATTATTTACAAAACAACCCGCACTAGGCCACCGTGGTGGTCTAAGGCCTTGACCTTCTCATTCTGAGAAGAGGTCCGTGCCCAGCAGTGGGTCAGTAATGAGCTGACGATGATGATGATGACAGCGCTAAGTAAGTAACAAAATTACAATCTGAGTTGATTGAGAGGTTGTAGTTTCATGGTTTGTGATGATAGTCTTTATTTATGTTCAATAAATAAATCACAAATAAAAATAGGCCGCAAAATGTATTTACTATGGAAATAAATTGTTAAAAGTACTAGGACCGCAAGAGTAACGAGAGTTGTCCGGACAGCGTTTGCGCACAATTACTGAACGAACCCTAATTTCGTCGGTGGTTAGGTTGGATACCTACACACACACAATGATATTTAGGGTAAATGAGCCCGTTGCAGGTTGCTGGTACGAACGTGGAGGTAACTTTACGCCTGGTTTAATGTTGATCTCCGGTAGCCTTCAGTAATAAATAAATGGAATCATACTCAACTTAACTATCGCAATTTTGATTAATCAATACTTACAAATAATACTATGGACTTATGTAGGTACCGCCGCCACCACAGTCCACAATAAAAATGATCTTATCGGTTTCGTGCGTCAACTCAGCTCTTGAGTCAATTAATGAACACCCTGGCCTAACTCTTCATTGATCGGTGTGCTTCCATGTATTAAATTGATCAGTTTTCTTGATATTATTAATAATTGGGGAGGACTGGATGCGAAAGGCGGGGGATCGTGTGTTGTGGGTGGCGCAACTTGGGAGAGGCCTGTGTCCAGCAGTGGACAGCGATAGGCTAAGTTGATTAGTAAATTAATTTAAATAACAATTCAACAAAAATTTTAAAATAGTATTGTACAATAATTGGGCTAGCTACCCTACTACTAGGATAGTAGAAGATTTATTTTTCGGTTTTTCCCCACCGTTCTTTTGTCTTCGTCAGTGACTTCAGTCGTAGACTATTACTCGTGTCCTTCAGTCGCTCTCTCCATCCGATTCAGTGTACCGACTTGTGATTTCGTGAGTGTTAAAAATGTCGTTAACTAATAGCGAATATTACGAGGTGATGATGTGTGTCGGAGCAGAAGATGGTAACCTGCGAGCTGCCCGAGACTTGTATCGTCACCGATTTATCCAGGGTAGACCAGATGCTGAGCGTCGGCAGCTGCCTTCGTTGGCGTGTTTGCCAAAATTATTTAAACTTCCTGATGAATGAATTAGACGATGTGCTCACTGTGCTTCCAGTATCAAGTTACGTGGATCTCGTGATGGAGAATACCATGGTTTTCCAACACGACGGTGCACCGGCACACTTTGCACGTGATGTGCGTAATTATTTGGACGCGCGCTTCTCTCGGTGGATCGGACGTGGTAGCAGAAGCGTGGCTTGGCCTCCGCGGTCCCCAGACCTAACTCCGTTAGATTTTTTTTTGTGGGGGTACATTAAAAACGTAGTGTACGCAGTGCAGTGTGATACAGTGCACGAAATGAAAGTACGGATCGAGGATGCCTTCAGGACAGTAACACCGGACATGCTGCGCAATGTTCAGGTGTCCATGAACAAGCGAGCGGCCTTGTGCATACAATACCAAGGTCATCACATCGAACCCCATCTTTAAAAATGTAAGTCAATTTACTAAATTAAACATGGCTCTTAGATTTTACTGTTTAGGTATGTAATGAATGAGGGATAAAACAAGCTAAGTAGCTAGTAGCTACCTAAATACTAGCTAAACTTTGTTCTGAATTTTAACGTAACTTTTTTACGTGTTTTTTTATTAACTAAACATTTTAATTTGTAATTTTGGCTGGATATTATCGTGTTTAAAACTGTAAATAGGGAAATTACGCATTGCATTATTACTTTTTACACCACGGAGTACCTTCCTAAATGCCTATTGCGCACACGCGCTCGCGCTCGCATTGTCGGCTCGTTTGATCCCGTCAGTTCGCGCCGACATAGGGCGGCCGCGGCGGCACACTACCTACAGCGTGTACTAGGCGCACAGATCGCGAAAGAGATTTAACTTAATATTAGCAAATGACGTGAGAAGTTATTGACCCTCGTAGTGCAGTGACACGTTTGTTATGATTTTATTTCAATAAACCTGCGAAACCAAAAATTTGGTATCAATTCTTTGAGTAATTTATTTTGAGCTGAAACTTTGCACAGAGATTCTATACCTGATACACTCTTCACCCCTTTCGGATAGATATACCCTTTCTGTTACAGGCTGTATAATGATAATAACATCATGATGCCATTTGTGGCGTACAAATAGTAATTTAAACATAAAACGCAGAATAGAAATCAACTTACTATCCATAGTTAGGTACATATTTTTTCTCGTAGTTTTAGGTCATCTAGGTATCTATTGTAAGCGAATTTATCGATGCCTCCCACGTAAGTTGTTGTAAGCCACAAATTGTTTTTTTGTGTTTTTCACGTAAAAGTATCTAATTTTATGTATGTGTTTTTAATTTTATGTATGTATGTGTTTTCACCACGGTATGAACTACTCTCATATAGCTCGTGTCAACACGAGAGAAGAAGAATAAGTCATCGGTAGGCAGATATTTATTATTCTGACTGTACATTGTTCAGTTGCATATCTTCCAATAACATAACATCATGACTGTATTCCCCGAAGGGTTTTGGACAAAGGTGCATAGTACACCATCATTTCGCTGTTATGTTAAAGAACCATGTAATAGGAGACGAGCTTATTGCCATCAACAACACTTTTCCCGACCTGGGTATCGAACCCAGTACCTCGTGCTAAGTAGTTACACTTGCAACCACTAAACCAACGATGCAGTCTTATCTTTCTATAATTTTATTGATGTAATGAAGGTATTGTTCTGTTAATTAGCCCCCACAATTCATGCAGTTTTCGATGTGATCGTGATCAAAGCTCACGTGTCAATCGTATCGCGTAAAAATATTTGTACAGGCATTCTAAAATAACGAATATCCGTCAAAACTGTAAACCTAACCTGTCCGCATCAATAGTGATTGAAACTCAATATTTCAAAAAAATCGTCGGTTCTACACCGAACTACGCGTTTATCGTGAATTTGTTCGTTATTTCTCGGCGTTTTTATCACGGATATCATTTGGGGTTTTTCACAGTAGCCGACACGACACGTATCCGATATTGTATCGACTCATCAGCAGACATTTTATCCAATACCGATAGATAGACCTATTTGTAGAACAACAGCCGTTTTCCAAAACCTATCTATCGGCGGTATTCTACTAGATAAAGTTTGAAATTACTTCTATGGAGCGTATGTATGTGTATATCGTCGCCCGGCACTGAAAAGCTCGGGAATGGATATTGGTCATTGCAAAATCACGTGAGCTTTCACGCGGACGAAGTCGCGGACAAAAGCTAGTTAATTATTTTTATTACGAATATTATATACCCAATAAAGGATTAATTTCAGTGCCTTCAACTAATTTCGCATAGAGTGGCTCTCGTATGTAATACCAATAGGTACACACGGCTAAACATCAAGCTATATATTTCCAGTTTACACTGACCTCTCAATGTAAGGAAATCCTATACTATGCGAGATCAGTTTATACTGGAAATGAATAGCTTGATCTGTAGCCGTGCGTACGACGTGATAAAATAAAAATGACCAAAATTGCAAGTTTTTTATGTGAACATATCATTCGAGACTGCTGAACATGAGGTCCTGGGTTCAATCCCCAGGTCGGGCAAAGTGATATTGGGTTTTTGTGGAACTTCTCAGCAGCAATCCGAAGCATTTACGCCCGGGTGATGGCAATAAGCTCGCCTCCTATTACATGGGACTTAAACATAACAGCCAAATGAGGGTGTACTATACACCTCTGGCCAACCCTTCAGGGAATACAAGCGTGTTATTATATCTGTATATTATGTATGTGTATATTGAGCCGTAAGTAAATCCTTTTAGCTCTGATGCTGGTATATATGTTACGGCTAATAGCCGAATACTACACCTAGTTTTAGCCGGGTACAACTAGGTACAGCCGGCCACATGCGGTTAAACTTAGATGTATCCTACTTATCTTCGGTTAGAACTAGGTTTACCCTTCATCATAGCGGGTAGAACTAGGTGTACCCACACACCGGTGGTTAAGAGGAACCCCGACACGGATAAGTTAGGTTCGAAGGCGATGAGCCCCCGTCATCCCCTTCGTGTTAGGTTACTTTGAACCCTGCAGAGAGAAATAAGAGCCCCGCTCAGCGGGACTCCATCAACTCAAGCTACAACCTAGTTCTACCCAACTGCTCTTGGTTGCACCTAGTTGTACCCGAGTAAACCTAGGTGTACCCGCCATTCGGGCTTTACTCGTAACATACACACGGCAGAGTCAGCCCCGCATATGATGATGCGGTACAACGACAATGTGCCGAATAGGAGAGACACACTACACTTGAGGAAGTCTGTAAACATGCAAGGGCTTGAAAATAAAAATAAAGTTCTCGATGGTGTTTGTGAACTGCCAATCCACACCAGGCCAGCGCGTGGTAGACTAAGGACTTCACCCTTCTCATTTTGAGAAGAGACCCGTGCCCAGTAGTGGGAATGTAATGGACTAATTATATTACGGTTGGAAAATGAATGGCCTATTCTTTGAGAGAAAGTGTTCTCAAACTGCAACGGTAGAAATGGTCTGTGGAAAATAGGTACGTCAATATACGTCAGTGTCGGCGAACTTTATCGTGTCGGCGTAGTGTCGGCCAAACTAAAGCGGCCTGTAACTACACTGAAAATATCGTCGTCGGCCGTCAAGTTCGGCCCTCTATGCTATCTCCAGTGATGTATGTGCGGGAGGGGGTTGCCAGGCTACGAATGCTCTTCAATGTTGGGGAAATTTGGATCTGTTACAACATAATAATATAATTGATTCGGCTTTGCAGTCTATGGAGAGAAGAGTATAAGTATCCTAACTTATTATTATAAATGCGAAAGTAAGTTTGTTACCTTTTCACGCCTAAACCGATCATCCTAAAATTTTGCATATACGTTGTCAGGTGTACAGAAACGGACTTTCATCCCGAAAACAATAACGTTCTTATGATAATAGATGGCGCCACGTGTCTTTCGAATCATGATTGAATTATATTATTAAAGAAACTTTAGTAGTGTGTTAAGAGTTGATAAATTTAACGGGAGCGAAGCCGCGGTCAAGAACTAGTGTTTTATATTTTAATATAATAATAATATAAGCCTGCATAAAGGTTAACCGATCCATTAAACACCCCTTCCCATAGACTAGATATTTTTTACCATACTTTACAATAGTTTTGCACCCACCTGAGACGTTCCATAACTGTACACCAACAGTGTAGCCGTGGATAGTTCTCGGTTAGAGCCTCATCCCATTTTAGATTAAAGTTCTCAAAGGGGCGTCTTTGCGCGTTGGACCTGTGTCCCCCGTATGCCTTCCAAAGGACCGGACATCTTCCGCACGGAAGATGAGCCGTGATAAAAAAGAGATATAAGCCTGTAATTATCCCTCAGCAGGGCAAAGGCCTCCTACAGAGAAGAAACGAGCATTGATTACCACACTTGTTCATTCCGGGTTGGCAATTTCAGACCATTAAGTTCAGGATTCCTCAAGATGTTTTCCTTCAACGTATGTCAGTTGAGTCTTAGATTAACTAAGAAAGTACGTGACATTGAAAAAGTTACATTCGCACTGTTTTATGTTATTAGTAAGTATTGGGATGCATTAAAAGAGCCTCCATGTGTGACGATACTTAAGTACGTCCGGCGCACCCTGGGCAGTCAGCCCCGCTACCAACATTGCTGACTGGCTAATCTTTTCACCACGGCTGAACTATTCTCATATAGCTTGTGCCGACACGATAGAAGAAGAAATAAGCAATTAGCATACATTAAGTTTAAAAGATTAGGTTTTTTTTTTTAAATCCTTGCCTCGCTCTCTAATTTCTCCTGTATCGTGGGTGCGTTCACAGACACAAAATAAATCTCACATACACAAACGCCCAGACCCGAAACAACTATCTGTAGGCCATATAAATTTTTGTTCCGTGTGGGAATTGAACCCACGACCCGTAGCGCAGAAGCCAATCACTCAGCCACTGCACCAAACGTGTCGTCAAACATTGAGCATACTACCTTAGAAACAGTTACTAAATATAAAGTCCGATACAAAAGTTAGAATTAAAATGCTTAAAATCTGTAAGAGCATTTTTACTCATCGCAGTAATCCTTCATTTTCTGATCTCAGACAAACGCCAATAAAATCAGTATAAATTCATCCAAAAACTCATATCACAGAGAACCGTATTGACAAAATAGTAGGAACAAAACAACGCTAGCTGGCACCCTGGCTATTCTCAAAGCGTAGAGCGTGCAAACATCAAAGCTATATATCTTCGTGTAGCGACGCTTGACGCGCTGGGCAACACACCCAAAGCCGAGCCAGTAACGAATTGTTTTCTGTGCATGCACCTCGATGGCTGGCCGTTGGTCAAAATGTCTATATTCATGCCCTAAAATTGAACTGAAATATCGAACCGAAACACGATATTGTGGAGTTACCTGTGTATTCTGTTCCTATATGAATATGTTCAATACGCTTGTGATCTTGTAGTAATATTGAAATATGTGCCGTCCATCACGGTACGTATTGCGATACATAAGCTGAAGCATTTTACAGACATAAGTTGCGATAAATATTGCGTAACACTCGTGTACGTCATACACATGCTGCGAATAAAGGTCCAATAATATAACAATTTTCCCAAGAGTATATATTTTATGTTACGGGTAATAGCCGAAGTGTGGTTACACCTAGGTTTACCCGGGTACAACTAGGTGCAGCCGGCCACATGCGGTTAAACCTAGATGTATCCTACTTATCTTCGGTTAGAACTAGGTTTACCCTTCATCATAGCGGGTAGAACTAGGTGCAGCCGCACACCGGTGGTTAAGGGGAACGCCGACACGGACAGGTTAGGTTCAAAGGGGATGACGGGGACTGGAGTGAGCAAGCAAAGCGAGCGAACGAAGCCCCCTTCATCCCCTTCGTGTTAGGTTATTTTAAACCTTGCAGACAGAAAAAGGATACCCGCGCAGCGTTGCTCCGTCGACTTAAGCTACACCTAGTTCTACTCAACTGCTACTGGTTGCACCTAGTTGTACCCGGGTAAACCTAGGTGTAACCACACTTCGGCTATTACCCGTAACATATAACTATACTCTCTCAGCATTATACAATCATTTCTTCTCCAAATGTTCTGTCTGCCTTTTCCCAACAACGTTGCGGTCAGCATCCAGTCTAACCAGATGCGGCTGTATTTAACACGGAGTGACTGCCATCAGACCTCCGCAACCCAGTTACTGGCAATGCCGATATCCTAAGGTTAGACCGGTTGTCAAACTTTTGGGCTTCTCACTACCCGTAACGACTGTCATAGGTATTCGTATGACACCTAGGACCGACGGCTTAACATACTTTCCGAGGTACGGAGAGGTATCGATATGTACCGAATGGTCACCCATTCACGAACTGACCGCGGCAAGTGCAGCTTAACCTTACACATCGTATGATCCGCGCGGTTGTTAATTAGCCACGAGCCCCTCCTCATTTCTTCTCCAAATACAGGGTGTAAACGAATTCGTGTAATTCCTTCAAACCGCATGAGCTACTGGTGACACTAATTGACCTTTTTGATTGTTTTTTTTTTCAGAATCAACAAAAAAAAGTTTTCTAACAATGAACAATGGTATTCTTTATCTGAGTAATTTTAGCGTCTCAAGTTAACTGACTGCGTGGATCGATATCGCGCTAGTCGTGCCCGTCAGCTGTGTCGCCATGCCTTCATTAATTTATGCAAGACATCGAAATTTTGTATCACATAAAAAAAAATTAGAAAAAAATGTTTTTTTTTGTTTTTAATCAATCTAAATCCCCTATGGGGTTAATCTACACCATTAATAGATCATGTGGTTTGGAGGAATTACACGAATTCGTTTACACCCTGTATATTATATCGAAATTATATGACTATTTTGTTGTCAGCAAAAAAAACTGTTTTTGGCTGTACAGCTACATTTGTTTTCTTATTTTTATTAATTTTAATACATATGTGCGGTATTACCCAGCGCGAAAAAAAAATCTCTTTCTTTTTTCCAAATAGCCATTTAAAATGACCTCATAAAGAGCACTCCGTCACAACTTAATATGTATATTTTAATATCCCAATTACCTTCAATATTAAGTCGACGAAGCTCGGTCCATATCTGAATTATTAATTTCAATTTTTCCGAGAGAACTTGGCTCACTTATTACGGCTCTCGTCTTGTATTTCCTCTCGTCCCCTGAGGGGTATTAACTTTGACCTGACGAATGGAGTTTTGACACTTTTTCGAGCACAAAAGTATGGTAGTTTGTACGTGATACTTTAGTAATGAAGATGGAAATTGGACAAATGTTAACTTGTGGACGAGGACATTATCTTATCTAACTTTGGGTTGACTTGTGTTCCCCGAGGGTGATGAACAAATCGATTGGATGTGAATGCTTGTTGTTGAAAAAAGACGGACAAAGGCGAGCTATGGTTCCGTACAAAAAAGTAAAGGGATAGATTATTGTTATAGTTTTAGATTAGGTATTGTTTATTTGTAGATAAACTATATGCATGTCAGATTTTTAATTTATTGTATTACTTAACACTTTTGAGGAGCTCGTGACTAAATAATTACAGCCGCATAGACCGATCTTCCGGGTTAAGCCACGCTTGCCGAGGTTGGTCTGTGGATGGGTGACCATTTACCATAGCGAGTTTCCTCCGTGCCTCAGAAAGCACGTAAAACCGTTGGTCCCGGCTGTCATTTGTAGATCTTTGACAGTCGTTACTGTTGGTCAGAAGCCAGAAAGTCTGACAACCAGTCTTACCAAGAGTATCGTATTACCCAGTTACTGGGTTGTGGAGGTCTGATAGGCAGTCGCTCCATGTAAAATACTGACATTCAGCTGCATCCGGTTCGACTGGAAGCCGACCCCAACATAGTTGGGAAAAGGCGAGGCAGATGATGACTTAACACTTTTTATGATACAGAGCCCATTTCTTTTTTTTTTGTTTCATAGCTTCATGACGCACTGCCTCGTTGTTCAAGTGGTCGTAAGCGCGACTGCTAACCATGAGGTCCTGGGTTCCATACGTCGGGCAAAGTGTTATTGGATTTTTCTTTGTGGAATTTCTCAGAAACAGCGCGATGTCTGGATTTGTGCCTGATTGATGGCAATAGTCTCACCCCTATTACATGAAGGTGTACTTATACACTTCTGCCCAATCCTTCGGGGAATACTTGCGTTATGGTATGTTATACATGCCAGAACAACATAATCTGTGAAAATGTCAACTGACTACCTCTAAGCCCGTTTCTAATGGCTAACTACACATGTAAATCAATAGCAGTTATCGTCACATTACGAATTAGTTACATATACACGTATTTAGTGTACGTGGTGGTGATAAAATTAATTCAGCCGATCCCAATATTGCCAATAACGGTGTCTCCAGCCTGATCCTCGCCGCTCGAGTGGGCTTGCTGTAAAGTATTCTTAGCTAAGGCGTGGTTCTAGTGACAGCGGAATGCACAGGAAAATAATTTACGGCTGATTCTTTGCATGTAACATAACAAGTCCATTACTGTTCCATCATGAGAAGGCCTCTTCTCATCATGAGAAGGATTTTAGGGCTTTTTCCACCGCACTGGCCTGTTTTCCTTTATAATATACCTTGCATAGATAAGGTATAAAAATAATAAAAGTGTAATTTTTATTTTATGAGAACCATGGTATCAACAAACCTCTGGTCGAGCCAAAACTATAATAAAATGACAACGCCTCATCTCAACAGGAAGTGCTTATAGCAGCTTGCTATTTCAATTAACATTGCTATTTTTTCGTTGTGCTGTCATAAATTAAAATTAATCATACACATTTTACGCTCGACAGCATAAAATGTGTGTAATTAATTGTTTTAATGATTTTATTATTGACAGCAGTGCTACTGCACACAACTCCTCTTCCCAACGGAGCTCACTTGTCACTCATCAACACTCGCTCAACATCAATCGCTTCGCTGCCCGCTCTCACTGGCGGCACGCTCAATGTGAGTGTATAATGTTTCCCTGAAGAGACATTGACAGCACACCTTACTGTACACCACTCTTCTCAACGCAGGTCATTTGTTACTCATCAACACTCGCTCAACATCAATCGCTCCGCTGCCCGCTATCACTGGCGGCACGCTCAAGGCGAGTGTATAATGTTTCCCTGAAGAGACATTGGCAGCAGTGCTACTGTACACCACTTCTCTACATGCCAGTAACTGAGCTCATTTGAAGCAGCTCGTTATCTCTCAGATAGTTAAAGCTGCAACTAAGAACTGCTATTTACCCCTTATTGACTATCAGTTTTAGCGAATGATGAGCTAGAGAAAAGAAAAGGGAGTACTAATCCGCGGGCTACTTAAAGGATCACTAATGACTATTAAAAGGAAGTGTTAAAAATTTAATTCTAGAATTTTAATTTCCATGCGAAATTATTTTGATTACTTATAGTTTAAAAAAATTTCTTCATCCATGATTTAGTTACGAACTCAGAAAATGGAGCTTCTAAACTGTGACCAAATATGACCTAAAATTTGAACACAGCTGATCATAGCTGAGGATAGATAGATTTTAGCATATTTTTATGAGATGGTTTGAACAGCTATTTCTCTTATACTATTGACTTTTGGGGAAAGTTGTAAAACAAAAGTTATTCATTATTATGGGTACTTTAACACCCTTAAGGATTAGTATCTCCTCTTCCTTCCTTTCCTACTTAGTTGGGCAAAGTCATATTGTTGTAAAGAAAGAAAACATTTGGCTGCAAAACGTGACAAGACTGTTGTCCTTGTGTGTGTACTATTCCAAAATACCAGCCTCTTCTGAAAAACCTGATAACACTACGCCCAACTTGGAAATTTATATCAATTACCCAGGCCCACTTGCCCGGTAGCCGCACATGCAACTGCTGGACTAATAAGGCAGCTTATTCAACTTAACATCATCACGCCTGGATTCCAAAAAGGGTAAGACAGAGATGTATAGTACACCCTCATTTCGCCGTTATGTTAAGGGTGACTTTCCACCAGAGATGTGCTATGCAGCTATGCTGCGAGAATGTAAAAGCTAAGCTACTAAACTATGTGACCGTTTCCACTGATGCTAAGCTATGTAGCGGAGCGAGTAAGATGAGCTATGAAAATGCCCCGCCGCAAGGTAGCTGTGCGAGGAAGATGCGCAGCTCGAGCTATGCGACGTGTCGACAATAGGGAAGGCACCTGCACATAGCTACACCACTCGCATCCATAGCACGCATCCACAGCACGCATCCTTCCATTTAAAAAACGTAGCTTAGTTGAATTAGTTTTACACCAGTGCTATGCGGACTACTGAATATGATTGGTGGATATCAAACGCATCCATAGCAACGTTGCATAGCACATCTCTAGCGGAAAGGCACCCTAATGGTGGCGAGCTAACAAGCTTATTCAACTTATTATTTAAAAATATAAGCCTGAATTCGTGCTACCGGAGTTGACTAAAAGGTGGGGAGATTCTAGCTCAGTTTTCTCCATAAGAATGAATTCTTGGAACGTGACAAAGCCTTGACTATTCAGAAGTGCATGTAAATGGTCTACTTAGACGAAGCACGTTTGAGTTACTACAAGATGTAGTAAGCTCGAAGTCGCAGGTAAAACATTTCGTACCTGACCCCTTTACCTAGATCCTAGATGGAAAGGATTCATATAAACTCCACGTTTAGCTGACACGTCGTTTGACAAACGTCCTTCTAAAACTCCAGCTATAAAATGGGAACGAGACTTAGAAGCATAAAATTCTTGATCCTTTACAGAAGTTTTCCGCAACGGTCAAAATTAGTTGGAAGCAGTTTTATTGCTTGTACCAGGTTATTCGAAAAGGGGGTACTAATCTGCAGGCCACTTAAAGTATTACTGATGACGGTTTTAAAGCAAGTGTTAATATTTCAATATTTTTTTGTTATTTTTAACCTACTTCAAAAAGGAGGAGGTTATCAATGCGTCTGAATGTTATTTTTTTTTTGTTTGTTACACGTTATCTCGCCCAATTATGAATGAATTTTGATGATTTTTTTTTTGTTTGCTAGGTCATACGTCAGAAGTGATCTCATATAAATTTTATCGAAATAGATCCAGCGCTTTTTGAAAAAATCAACAAAAACAAAAAAAATATACTTGGATGACGTTTTCGGTTGTGGTTCCCTTAAGCAAAAGTTTTGATGAGGACTTTCAATCTGTTTTAACTGTGATCACAGAAACATTAGCCAAGAACAAAGAAGATTGTATGTATTTGTGGAGCCGTCATGATACCTTAACACCTATTCTTAAAGCAAATTACTAGTTGTTGGAAAGATTACGCAACCGTGTCATTTATATGATTAAATAAGCACTAAAACGTATTTAATAAAAAACTTTAAATAAAAGTAAAAACCGACTTCACTTTAACAGTTTCAGAAGTCGGTGCATTTCTACACTGAAACAAATAAAAGCCACCGACTTCTGAACATAATTTTATATCATGCAAATTATTTCACTCTTTTTTTTTTTTTTTTTTTTTTTTTAAATTCTACTCGGTCAGGGGGTATTAATCCGAAAGGGTGTTAAAATACCCATAATAATGAATAACTTTTGTTCTACTACCCTGTCCCTAAAAGTCAATAGTTTAAAAGAAATAGCTGATCAATGATTTCATAAAAAACACGCAAAAATCTATCTATCCTCAGCTACGATTAGCTGTGTTTATATTTTAGGTCATATTTGGAGTCACGGAATAGAAGCTCTATTTTCTTAAGTCTTTACTAAAGATGGGTTATAGGATTTTTTTGAAAAAACTAAAATACAAAATTATCGAATTTGGAAAAACACTTTCTTTAAAATAGTCAGTGGTGATACGGCCCAACTTCATTTCCTGAGTTTGTCACTAAAGCAGAACATGATGATGATAATGGTGGTCTGATGGTCGTTAGCGCGACCGCTGATCTGGTCCGCTGGTCCTGGATTCAATCCCTACGTCAAACAAAGCGTTACGGGGTTTTTCCGTGTGGAATTTCTGTCTGGATTTGTGCCCGGTTGATGGCAATAGGATCGCCCCCTATTAAAAGGAACTAAAACATCATGGTAAAATGAAGGTGTACCATACACCTCTGCTCAACCATTCGGAGAATACAGGAGCTATATCAAGTTATTTAAAAAAAAAGAGATATAGAAAAACGGCTTCGCTCACGTTCATCTATACATATAATAAATCTGTAGACATGGCGTGTCTGTACATAGCAAATATTTTGAAAAAACCTGGTTGGGATGTTAAACTATAACCAATAGAACCCATTTTTAACATTTTTGGAATTTTTGTCTGTTTGTCTGTTTATCTGTTTGTCTGTTTGTCTGTTTGTCTGTTTATCTGTTTATCTGTTTATCTGTTTGTTTGTTCAAGCATCACGTAAAAACAACTGATCCAATGTTGTTGACTTTTATAAATAAATATTGTGCTTATCTCCAAGTAACATATGTTTTTTGTTTCATCGCAATCGGTTCACGCAATCAAAAGTTATGCGAATTTTAAGTTTTCTAGAAGAACTTAGCATATATTTGTGTATACTTACCATTTCTTTTCAATAGATGGCGTTACGTGTATCATTCACGTTGTGAGGAAATAACAATCAACGAATATATTACTATTCTCAGTCTACGAAAGGTCTATTGAAATGCTATCCGAAGAAGGTACTAACTAAGCTTTTATAAAAAAAACGAAAATAATGTTATTTAAAATTTATTAGGTACCTACCTATCGATCTGAATGGCAGTGGAAGAGAAATACATTCAATTTCATAAGCGAGTGTAGGTATTCTAAATTTTTAACTGTGCAAGGCAATACGATAGATTAATTTGAAATACTCATATATTTTATTATGAATACTTAAATACGTAGGTATTTATAAATCTATTTACTATTAATAAAATTCAAAGTGCACTTTGTCTGTAATTAAATATTAACAAAAAAACGATTAAGGGGTACTACACTATCGATACAGAAACCAAAACATTCTTTTTTTTAATTATTGTCTGTCTGTCTTTCCGTTCGGGCATCACGTAAAATCCCGTGGATGGATTTTGATGGGACTTCCGCTGATGTGTTGCATAAAGGGCGACAATTTTGCTTTTACATATACTGTTACGCTATTGTTCATAGGTGCCGAGCAGCGGAACATTATTTCCACATACTGCGAAGTATAAGCTTAATATTCGGATCGTAAAATCGCGTGAATCGATTTTGATGGGCCTGCGATTATGCTGGTATATAAACTATCACGCTATTGCTCATAGATGCCGAGCAACGGAACATTATTTCCATATACTGCGTAGTATAAGCTGTAGACAGAAGTAAGTGCTGCAGTGAACGGTCGCTGGCTCAGTGTCCTGCGTTAAAACCTCACTTTAAAAAAATACACTTTTTGTAAATTTTTTGGAATGTTTTTATATATTTTATTTTGTTCATTGTTGTCAGAACTATTCAAAGCCTGTCGTCGCCGTTTTATTAAGTTTATTTAAGCCTTAGGTAATGTCCCAAAACACATAGCCATGAAGGGAAAGTACTTTAAATATTAAAAATTGCAAATTTCACTCAAAGCTGACTTAATTTTATTTTTAAAAGTAAGAAATATTGCCTTTACTGATTTTTTTGCCTGAACCGGGAATCAAACTGACAAAACTATACCATCTGCAAAGGAACCTGTTCATAATATCTTTATGGTCAATAATCAGGATCAAAACTTTCCAACAAACACACTGTCTTAAATTGAACGAAGTGGAAAAAATAAGAACTACTTAACAACAATTAATAAGTGCTTGAATTTAAATGTACCTAAGTTAGTCAATTTTCATTTTATGGTCTTCTATCAATTTCAGACTGAATGTTTATTGGAGCGATTTGATCCGTATTATTGATCCTATCGATTGGTGAAATAAAAATACATATGATATTTTTTCGCATTTGGGTTGGTTCGATTTCCAGATCAAACTTTTTGAAATCTTTGAAAGCAGTACCTATTTCTAACTTATAAAAATAAAATGAAGTTTTCTATAGGTGAATTTTTTATATATTTAAAGTTGTTTATTGGAGCGATTTGATCCGTATTATTGATCCTATCGATTGGTGAAATAAAAATACAGATGATATTTTTTCGCATTTGGGTTGGTTCGATTTCCAGATCAAACTTTTTGAAATCTTTGAAAGCAGTACCTATTTCTAACTTATAAAAATAAAATGAAGTCTTCTATAGGTGAATTTTTTATATATTTAAAGTATATTCCTATTCCACACCTCGAATGAAATCATTTTATAGACTGCTCTGCGTAAAATATTTTGATTTAGTTCTTCACATCGTTTATCACAATAAATATCAATATTCAATTATAATCCATTTTAGCAAGGAAATGTATGGAAATAAGCAACGCGTTTTTAGTATTATGGTTATATGAACCTTAACGGCCAATCAAGAAGAGCTGAAACTCTACCTAAAGAAATGGTTTAAAAGATATAAGTGCCTTGGTAGGACACCTTTGTCTATTATTATAATAAATGGAATACATGTACACTATTTAGTTGCTGCGACACAATGTTGTTTTCCGAGTTCCACGCGGACGGAGTCGCGGGCACAGCTAGTTTATAATAAAAAAAACTCTTAACACACTACTAAAGTTTCTTTAATAATATAATTCAATCATGATCCGAAAGACACGTGGCGCCATCTATTATCGTTATTGTTGTTTTCCTAGGGAACAGTACTTTTTTCGGGATGAAAGGTACCCTATGTCCGTTTCCGTACAACTGACAACGTATTTGAAAAATTTCAGCATGATCGGTTCAGTGGTTTAGGCATGAAAAGGTAACAAACAAACAAACTTACTTTCGCGTTTATAATATTAGTTAGGATAGTCGTAGAACCAAAGTTATTTGTTAAAAAAAGTAAATGCGAAAGATTTTTAACAACTGAAGCCATTATGTACAAAATAATATCAATACTCATTATCATTACTTAATTACGTGTATACCACAACCCGGCGCATGCCGTGACAACGCCATATAAACGACGTTCAACTCAGAAGTGCTTCCTACGAATTATGAAGCTATTAGCAACCCTTGTAGTTAGTTTACTGGTGTAATAACCAGGTAGGGATAGGAGTAAAAATGTTATTATATTGAAACGAGTATCAGAAAATTAGTGTCCTTAATGCAATACTACACATGGTCACCAACTCCCTTGCATTATGCCTTGTACAGACCAACCAAAGGCGAACGAATTATTATGAGCCTCAGTGCGCGTTCATACGACACGCGCCCGCTAAGCGCATGCCACGCGCGTCAGCACCCGCATCTAACTCGCTTTGAAATTTGTTGTATATAATTTGAGCCTTATGACACATCAATAGATCTTAAATTGCATTGTCCATCCTAGCCGTGAGGGTGGAGGCGGCGCGGGCGCTGCGCGATTGCGACGCGTGTACTGCGCGATAGCTATTAGGGCGCTGATCGTGCGCGTGTACTGTACATCGATAAAAAATTTACGTTAAGACAAGGGACTAACTATTAAATTCTAAAGTTTTTGAGGAGGGAGCGACTCGTACGAGACGAAAAAATCGCGTGTACGCGTTGTGTGAACGCAGCCTCAGGAAGAAAAGGTTTTAAAAAAATGAAATTAGAGTCTAAAATTGAGGCAACCGTCTAGCATGGATATCGGGATAAGACTGGCTTGAATGGATGGAATGTTTGATCATGAGAGGAAATCGCTGAGTGGGCAGGAAGGATGTGTATGGTATGCAAGAAAGGGTGCAATGTCTATCTATAACAGAACGCTAACGAATGAACGCGAACGAGAGGGTGTGGACGTTGCCCGCGTTCGGCTGTGCTTTGCGGCGTGTCGGGACATCAATGGTTCGCTCTGTGTGGACGCAACAGCGAAGACGAGCGAGCATTCGATTACCATCGGTGAAAGCCATTCATACGCCGTGTTTCGCCATCTTTCGGTTGTTCTGTACGAGACATTAAAAGCAAAATGTACGCAGAGAAGGGTATTTATATGTTATGTTATTGGTAACCGTAAACAGTATTAAAAGAGCCTCCACGAGTGACGATACTTCAGTACGTCCGGCGCACCCTGGACAATCAGCCCCGCTACCAACCTTGCTGACTGGCTAATCTTTTCACCACGGCATTGTTGTTTTCGTACAATTCGTGACGATACGAGGGAAGAAGAAGAAGACGTCCAACATGGTGACTAAACGTATTTCCTCAAATGATGCTAGAGAACTACTTGACGACACTTTTGGTGCAGTTGGCTTCTGCGCTACGGGTCGTGGGTTCGATTCCCACACGGAACAAAAATTTGTATGGCCTACAGATAATTGTTTCGGGTCTGGGAGTTTGTGTATGTGAGATTTGTGTCTGTAAACGCACCCACGATACAAGAGAAATCTCAGTTTACGGAACCATTTAAAAAAAAACAAATAAAAAAAGATGCTAGAGAAATTAATATACGTCCAGGTCTTGGCCTTCACAATGATCGTCTTCCGTTAGAGTTTAGACTAATATTTTGGATAGATACATTGTACACTGAAATAAATCAAACAAAGAATACACATATTACTTGTAAGAACACACTTAAAGCAATTTCTTCCAGACAACCGTTGGACGGAAAGAATTGTTAAGAAAAATGGCTTAGTAGTCGTTTCGCCCGAATTCGGTTCGCACGAATCGTGCAAAACGACACTTTTCAAAATTGATTATTTAGTAGGTGGCGTTTCGCACGATGCGTTTTTATTTTCGTGCCAATCGACCACTTCATAAATTAAGTAGTGGGCTATTCGCACGAATTATATTATAAGGATTAAAAAACCCAAGTACAGTCGCAAACATACATTAAGGCATAAATAAATTTAAAAATTAACAAACCAAAATTCAGATTATATGTATTACCTATAGATATTTGAAATACATAATAAATTGTCAAATTAATGCACACACCTGAATTTTGATATAGGGAATGAGAGAAAGAAAGCAAATTATCGTTATTGCTTATTGTCTCACTCACTCGAATTTGCTGTGCCCATATTGAATCATTCACAGCGGCAGCAACGACGAGTTATATGTGCTAAAATATTGACGTATTTTTTTAAAAAATTTGATTATTTTTGATTTATCGCATTTAAATAAATTGTTAACATTATATAAGTATTCTGACAATTTAATAGTGTTAAGTGCTGAAAGCATACAAGGGGTCAGCTGTGTATACATAAGTAGTTAATTTTTGTTTTATAATATCACACAATATTGTGCATGTTTCATAGAAGACTTACATAAATATCTTCATCACTGTCATATCATACAATTAAATGCACAACAAAATACGGCACGGATTACGTTACCGGTAGCTATATCCATTTTGCTATTAAGGATTAAAGATTCGATGAGCAATATGACAATGATAATGGTGTCATGAAGTTAATAGTTAAAGCACAATTGACACATTAAATCCTTAATAAAAGCTGTGAAAATCAGTTTTCAATTCAAATTACATCTAAGTGTCCAAACACATTATGCCGAAGATACGCGACCGAAGTTCGGCGGCTGATTTCACGTTCCGACGTATTCGGCTGATATGATACACCATAAGTGCCGAACTTACGCGGCAGAAATTCAGTTGCGCAACTTTGTGTGTATTCAGTGTCTTACGAAGGAGAACGTGCACAGCACAAGTCGACATAAAACGGAAAAAAGAAATGGTAAATCGCAAAATTACAAACAGCGCGTTTATCATACACAACAAACGGCGGCCTAACCACAACTTACTAATGTTAATCTCCCAATAATTATTACTTCATTAAATTTTCAGTTTATAATTGTTTTTGGAATAATACGTATAGTTGTCTGAATTAATCCTCATCAAAACTTTATCTTACCTAAAAAACATAATTATTTTATTAATGTCAGCAATTTATTTCACATTGTTACACCTTATTTAAAAGACTTTTAAAAAGTAACTTGGCAACCTCTTTTTTATTGAGTTATAAGCTAAACCTATGCTCTATTTCAGTGCCAAATTAAAAGCTATTCATACATCACAGCATGAACAAGTAAAAAATACCTAAACATGGTTATAAACTATCACATCTCTGAATATAAATTGTAATTTACACTTGACACTTGTACGCCACTGTACTTTTCTTTTATTTTAATTCGTGTAATATAATTAGTGCGAATAGCCCACTACTTAATTTATGAAGTGGTAGATTGGCACGAAAATAAAAACGCATCGTGCGAAATGCCACCTACTAAATAATCAATTTTGAAAAGTGTCGTTTCGCACGATTCGTGCGAACCGAATTCGTGCGAAACGACTACTAAGCCAGAAAAATATAAAGGGCAGTTTGCAGCGTACAAATACATGATGTAATAAAAATCGGGAATCAACTAAATAACTAAGAGGGTGTAAATACATATCCTAACACAAATATATACATTATCATCTTTTTGATACGTCTTACGACACGCACGAGAAGAGATTGTGATACGTTAATACGGAAATACATTCAGACTCGTATTAATAAACATTTCGTATTTGAGAGATCCCTTTAAAGTATAGTTTTATGACGATAAGAGACCAATTTTAAAAAAATGCTGTCATATGCAAGGAATTCTACTTTATCGTAGCTGCTGTTAAAAGATCTCTCCAATAATAGCTATCTTGGACAAAATAACATTATAAATTTAACAATTTCTCACATACCTATTTCTCATGTTATCGGTACAGACCATCTTCGCCGATACCGATGTATGGCAGAAAAAATTATATGGTCTGAACATGAGCGGGTCTGAGGTGTGGGCGATCGTCACGCGAGCTATACCAACTCAGTGTGGACACAGTACTAACTAAACAGAGAAACAAGTATTTTAGAGTTTATTCCCAGACTCCCAGTCGAATTGGATGTGTAAAATATTTTACATGTCTTCTAACCAGTACAGTTGATCTAATGGAGATAGATACTAGCATTTTAAGACAAGTCCAATAGCCCGACTTTTTATGCCTATGATCGTTTCACCTGTCAAAAATATCGGCATGACATCTGGTAGGTACCTACGGGCCCTACAGCTTGCTCTCCACCTTTGGAGGGTTCTCGGTTAAGCACAGTATTCTATTATAGGATGGAATTGAGCGATTGAATACGAAGCATTAACATGACATTCATTTTTACTATAGTTACTCTGTGCTTCGTTCTTTTTACGCGCCATATGCGATGCTTCATACAATTTAGAGTTGTCCATTTTCACATGCAAAAATAATGTCGTAAAATTGCGTGTCTCTGTTAAAAGCCTAATATAACCTCGCAGATACATCGACTGGTACAGGAATCATTTAGACACAGGCCACTTTTAATTATTTTCAAAGACAACGCACACTTGTTTTACTGCTTACTTCCCAACTACTTACGAACGTGTCGCCGGAGGGCTACTCGTTGTCCAGATGTCGGAGATCACACACTACACATATGTACAACAGTACACATCTCGTGTACACTTGTGTACAGTTTGTGTACTGTGTGTGTGTTGATGCTAAGTGTGGATGTTATGGCTAGACGTGACAGTGCAATGAGAATGCTAACAGTGTAACTAGTAAGATACAATTATATTCGTACTTAGTTTGTAGTTAGTCGCGTAGTTTGTCGCTCAAAATTTACGGGCCAAGAGTTCTAGAGATTCATTAGACTAAGATAATATTGCTTTAGGCCAGTATTTTAATAAACAAGACTCTTTTAAAGGCCAATGATAGTCTAGCGGTTGAACAGCAATGCGATTCACTAACAGACTCATCATAGATGTAAACAACGACGAGTTCACTGATGTTTCATCGTAAATATCGCTTTTAAAAACAACGTTAATAAAAACCGTATTCGCTAAGCTACCTATGCTCGTCGACGATCTGCCGAACATGAACGGAACTATATTTTAGTTCTATGTCGCGCCGTCGACATCGTTGAGGCGCTACGATCGCGCAGTTTTAACTAAAGAATACCGAAATGTTTTCATCAGATGTTTCAACGACGATTTCTTGGTTGTAAAGATGTTTTGCCTTAGTGAATCGCACTCCTGTTGCCTTCCATACAGGAGTGTTCGAGTTCGAACTCGGTCCGGACCTCTGACTTTTCGAATTCATGCGGATCAGAATTTGATTAACACTTGCGTTAACGGTGAAAGAAAACATCGTGAGGAAACCTGCACACCTTAGAGGGCTCCATAAAGTTCTCGATGGTGTGTGTAGTCCGCCAACCCGCACTAGGCCAGTATTGTGGACTAAGGCCTAACCCCTTCTCATTCTGAAAAGAGGCTCATGCCCAGCAGTGGGACAGTAATGAGCTGATTGTCCATCTATTCCAGTTTTGTGTAAAAGTAAGCAAACCAGTGTTCTATAGAATCCATTAAAATCCAATAATCTAAGAGGACCAGGGGCCCAATTCTCCTAAAATAAATTGTTGCCAAACGCAATCGAACCACAACCGTCAGTCAGTTTTTGTTTTCGAAAACTTTCAAAATGATTGATTTTGTTTTTTGTGTCAAACAATTCGACAGCTTTTGAAATTGAGAACTGTCTGAATGAACGGTTCGGCCTTGGTTCGGTTGTGATTTATCAAGATTTATTTTAGGAGAATTAGGCCCCTGCCAAAATCTAAACATCATCTGTCATTTTATTTTGACCACATATATTTTTTCATTTAACAATTCAGCTTCTCAAGTGATTTCAAAACGACAGTTGAGAGGTAGCTCTTAAATACAGGGTGTTTGGCAGAACGTTGAACATACAAAAACGGTGGATAGGTGGGGTCATCTGCTACTTACTCAGCCCTAATTTATTTGGCCCTGGCGCAATGGATATTTTTTTTAATGCAAATTGAAATTAAGATTTAAGTATTTTTTTACATCTTTCTGTAAGTTTGAGGACTCATAACTTTTTTTCTAGCTAACGTCTGTATAAACCAGTAATTTTATAAGAATCTGCCAACATTAAAGATTAAAAAGTTAAGAAAGTGGTGAAAATAGAAGAAAGCAAAAAAATTTTTCTAAAAATTTCCTTTGCGCCATTGCCACATAAATTAGGGCTGAGTAAGTAGCAGATGACCCCACCTATCCACCATTTTCGTATGTTCAACGTTCTGCCAAACACCCTGTATATATATGTTGCAGTCAAAACTCTTAACCAGTCAAAAGTACTATTGACTAGCAAAATCAGTCAAAAGTACTTTTGACTGAACAGGTTGGTCAAAAGTGGTTTTGACTGAAAATTATTATTGGTTATTAGTACTTTTGACTGCAGCGGTTAAAAGTACTTTTGACTAACGCTCTTCGTCAAAAGTAGTTTTAACTGCAATAAAGCATCAGTCAAAAGCACTACTGTTAGATGTGAATAAAAAAAAGATATTTATTAAATGTGAAATCGTTAACTACGAAAAATATAATAATAATTCTTTGCAAAAAGCGTTCTTTATTTTCGTAGTCACTCATTTTTGTTCTAATATCAGCACGTTCTCCACTAATAATGAGTAAAAAGTTTATATGTGCGTTTGTCGTTATTTTTAGAGGAATTATTAATCGGGCGAATAAATAATATAGAAAGAAAGAAAGAAAGATGTAAAAAGTAAAATTAGTAGAGAAAAGAAGTAAAATGAGCTACTAGCAGTGGGAAACAGTTAATCTAAGCTAGCAACTAAAATTCCAAGTGTCCGAATTAAATACCAATTTGGGCGAAAAAAATACTGAGTGGGCGACAAAAATACTGAGTGGGCGAAAATATACATTTCCTTACCCCGACACTGATAGGTTAGGTTCGAAGGGGATGACGGGGGTTAGAGTGAGCGAGCGAAGCGAGCGAACGAAGCCCCCGTCATCCACTTCGTGTTAGGTTACTTTAAACCCTGCAGACAGAAATAGGAGCCCCGCCCAGCGGGGCTCCGTCGACGCTCCTTTGGAAACCCAATCAACCTTACAAACATACAACAATAATGTTAGTGAAATTTGTTCGCTTAAGAATTATTATACTGATCGTTCTGAATAACTAGTACCTCAAATTCGTAATTTTAAGTCGCCGTTTTCAGTATTTGTGTTCGCCGTCAGTCTTTCGCCCACTTAATATTTCAGTACGCCATAATCAGTATTTTTGACACCTTTACTTTGAATTTATATTCGATCGTTCAAATACTACCCTTATTTTTATCGACCACCTTAACTTTTTAAGAGTTTTGACTGATACGACTAGTCAAAACCACTTTTGACGGAATCACTTAGTCAAAAGTACTTTTAACCAGCTCCATTGGGCAAAAGTACTTTTAATTGTTATTTTAGTCAAAAGTATTATTGACTAAAGCATACGGTCAAAAGTACTTTTGACTGATTTTGATAGTCAATAGTACTTTTGACTGGTTAAGAGTTTTGACTGCAACATATACATAACATAAGCAACTGCCGACCGGCCTTTTACACTTTTCAACGTAAGGTCCTTTTTTTTCGTGGGAAAATCCTCATGGGTGCCCTTTCCGGGGAAGGCTAAGGGTTATGCCTCTTCCCGGCTAAAAACCCACGGTGTTCCTTCTCCTGACCCTTGGCCGGGGTCGCGGGATTCGCAGCTGCATGCACCGAAGGTGCCTGACGTTTGTCTATAAAATGTTACCATACAAAGAATATCAAATATAAAAAAAAACATTGATAATACAGCTATTTAACAGTTTTTGACGATGTCGTTTACGTTTTTTCGATAGCAGTCTCCTTACAGCTATAATTTACAAAATGCTCGCTATGTCAAGACTCATCTTTCATTCTGACGAATCATTGTATCTATTCTCAAACATAACTAACGTTTGTATATCACCATAATATCTAAGAAACAATATTCACATGTCGGTAGTCCACTCCATTAGCCGCGCATATGGCGTAACATGGCGTTATTAATAATTAAACCGCGGGATTTATTGCCACGTCACACGCGGTACCACGACGCCGAATAAAAATATAACACATGTGATATTTACTGTTTATTTTGAAAAGATGCCCTGGAAGAAATATGAAAGCTGCTTTTTTAAGGTTGGGCAAGAGTCAATGTACTTATGATACTTATTAGCAAAGCTATCGTTTGGAAAGGCTGTAGCTCAGCCGTTTTAGTTGACGGTAAGGGCGATAGCCCACGACGACTTTCTGCAGCGATACTGGGGCCCAATTCTCCTAAAATAAATTGTTGCCAAACGCAATCGAACCACAACCGTCAGTCAGTTTTTGTTTTCGAAAACTTTCAAAATGATTGATTTTGTTTTTTGTGTCAAACAATTTGATAGCTTTTGAAATTGAGAACTGTCTGAATGAACGGTTCGGCCTTGGTTTGGTTGTGATTTATCAATATTTATTTTAGGAGAATTAGGCCCCTGGCCGGGCGACGGATCCCCAAACCCGCCGCCCGCAGGCCACACACTACGGTGGCCAGAGATCGTCGCGCGCCCTCCGGCGCCCGGTGCGTCTGGTGCGGGAAGGGAGAGTGGCAGCTGCCTCTCGCTCCCTCTTTCGTCACCATCACCTCCTCGCAGAAGGAGGCGACGGCTTCCCACGCACTCTCGCTCCCGACCATGGACAGAACCACGGCCGGAAGCGAGAGGTCACCACCGACCGCCGCGACTAGTTCGCGGTGCTGCATCGCCCATGCAGGACACGCTTACAGCGTGTGCAGCACCGTGTCCTCAGGGCAGTCGACGCAGTGGTGTCAACCGGAAGAGCGATAGCCTACGACGACTTTCTGCAGCGATACAGGAGGCCAATTGTAGTGACAAAATTGTTGCCAAACCGCAAACAAAACGCAACTGTAAGTCAAAACGTTTAATTCGTTTTGTTTGTGTTGTCAAACAATTTCACAGTTTTTATAAACGAAAACTGTCTGAACGCATGGCTCGACTTCTGTTCAGTTGCGATTGATCAACGTTTTTTGTTAGTGGAATTGGACCCGAGTAGATCGTTTCGTGAACGCGCGACGTTGCTGGATTAGTGATCGAATTACTTAGTGCACAGCAACATAGCATGCATTAAGTGATAGGACTTATTCCTCCTAGCTTCCAGCTCTGGGTGTCGACTTCCAGTCTAACCAGATGCGGCTGAATGCTATTTTACAGTTACTGGACAATACTGTCATCCTAAGATTAGACCAGCAGTGCAATTCTGTAAGAATCTCACCTCGATCGCGACTGTCAATTAGACACTTGTCGTGACACAGCGTGGATAACAAAACCACGCGTTATTGATTATACTGTCGATTATCTGTGTGTTATTTGCTTCTACGAGTATTATCCATACTGTGACATTATGGATATCAAGCTAACCGTCGATATTGAGATGGGTTTTTTACAGAATAACACTACAGTACCCCGAGTGTGAGTTTTTTTCGTCACCTACTGTAGTTGCGCCACGACAAAAACGTATGAAAATTTAGGCTGCGCCTCTAGGCGCACCGTTCACTAACTAATATTCGCGCGTTTATATAACGGTGTGCCTAGAGACGCAGCCTAAATTTTCATACATTTTTGGCGTGACGCAACTACAGTAGCTAACGAAAAAAACTCACACTTGGGGTACAGTTGTCAGACTTACGGGCTTCTGACAAGCCGTACCGACTGTCGTAAATATTCGTATAACAAACTGCTATTATTTCTTTTTAAAAACTCGCTGCATTGTGACACAGATTTCGCATAATAAAATAGCTGTTATATTATTTTTTAAATCCCATTATGAAACATGAGTGTAGTTTCAGCAATTTCAGACATAAATCTAGACAAATGTTCAGAAATATAAAGCTTAACATTATTTACAGTTCTTGCTTTTAAAAGGTATTCAAAATTTAATCCCAACATAATAAATATAAATTGTTAAGTGGTTTAAAGCTTTTTGCTATAAATATTAGCGGAATTGAATCAAAATGTTTTATTAGAGGTGACAGTTCGCATAATTCGTCAAAATGTAGGGAACAGCAGTTTTTTTTTTCGCAATTTCCGGTTTTGTCCCATAGTAAAAGTTGTTCATAGTGATGAGTACAATCTCCCATTTCGGTTTGTCGAGTGTATACAATTTCAACCTGTATACTATAGTGTAGTCTGACCTAAACTTATGAATAAACTTGAGGTAAACTTAACTACTGAAACGTATGTTGTACGGTATTCTTCTCATCAGCAGAATCTAGAAACGTGAAAAAGTAATTCACAAACTTTACATCATTTTATTACTTAGTATTTTCTACTTCCTTGCAACTAGTCTTCAGGTCCATACATCAATCCATCCACACATACAGTCGCCGGCAGCGCCGGATACTCTCGCCGTCGTAGTCGCGCGTCGCTGCGACAATTAGTCGCTGTTATTACTTGTTTGTCGTGTCGCGATACATTATGTGGCAGACATGACGTGCGGGTGGTGGCACTACGGGGGATTTGTCTATTTTGGTTAAAATTATTTTGCTCCGAGCATTTTGATATTGTGTGATACAAATTATCTTTGGTACGGTAGGTACTTAAAAACTGTTTCGTGTATAATCACTTTGTGTTTCCTGTAAGTTAAAAAGGATAGTAATTCTATCCAAGAAAAGACAGTCGGAGTACCTACTATTCCAATCCGAGTTTGCTAAGCATTTACTGACAGATAAACTTCATTAGACTTGAACTAACCTAGGACCCGAGACTACTATTTTTAGGTCTGAAGCCGTCACTGTCACTGGGTTGAGTGGTTAATAAAGCTGTTTTCTTCCCTGCAAATCTTTAAGTGAACCGGTGATATTGAAAACATACTCATAAGTCAAGAAGGTGTTTGTCAACCCCTAAAATACAGTATAGTCTGTTCGAAAAGAGACCCGTCGCGGCGTGAAAAGGAACTCACATAAAGTTTTCATATACTGAGTTAGAAAAGTTTACTATAAACACGTTAACGTTTCAACCCATGTAGTATAATAACTAGTTTACTATAGCCGTATTTAACTATTACCGTTTTTGCGTTGCTAACAAGACATAAACGATAATTAAACTCTACGACGCTCCCAAAACCACGACGGCAAAGCTAAAAGTTTTAACGTACTCATAAAATCAACTCCCACAAAACATATCTCAACTTTAACTACCAAACTTCACACCCGGTGTAATGCCAACCTAACTACCATATGTGACATCTCGAAATCACTAGTAGCATTGTCACGAGTGAGTTATTGGCGCGATTATACCCGCGTATTTATGTTGACGACTGTACACGGTACTACCACCACCACAAAATAAACGAACACTAACATTTCACTTAGTTTGACATCCATTGCGGGGTTTCTAGTAGAATATTGGTTGGACTTTATCGAAGAACAGGCAATGGAAATTGTGTTAATAAATTATGTTGTATTATTCATACTGCTGTAGTATTTTCTTTGATTAGGTGTCGACTAACTGAGACAAAGCCGTTTGTGGCACCTTTTAGTGGCACTGAAAAAAATTTGGACACTTTACGAGCGTACTTTTATTTTTAGTGTGATATTAAATTTGATTTAGTGGCACTGTAACTAAAATAAAACTTGAGCAATTGTGTTGAGTATTGTTAATCTAAGTTTAGATGGTAATTACAATTGAAGTGTGAACGTCAGATGGTACACCATGTGGCAGTTTAGTGTCTTGAGTTATTAGTTCGGAAACTCGTAAATACTTTACACAACAATCATATTATGTACATCAGTGATACCTACCCAAGATACAAGTACAAGGCTATATGCTAAGTTAGGGATGGCGACTCTCGGCGC
This sequence comes from Amphipyra tragopoginis, assembly GCA_905220435.1. NCBI lineage: Eukaryota > Metazoa > Arthropoda > Insecta > Lepidoptera > Noctuidae > Amphipyra > Amphipyra tragopoginis. Next base: position 787,765 of record HG992010.1, on the reverse strand, counting down.
GCCGTATACCGCACGCGCCTCTCAGAAGGACGTGGGGCAAGGTCAAACAGAAAGAGAGGTCAGCCATGGGCGGACCAAGGCCTGCCGGGGTCGCGGTGCATGCAACTGCGACTCCCGCGAGCACGACCATAGGTCAGGAGATAGAACAACGTGGGTATTAGCCGGTGAGAGTCCGGCATAACCCACCGTCTTCCCCGGGCAGATCCCCATGAGAACTTTTCCAGGACTAAAAAAATAAAGGGATTGCGACCCAAAGGCATGCGACCAGAAATTGTGGCGACATTAATTAACTTGCCTACCTAATCGAAATAATTTAAAATGTGTGTGCAGCGGTGTAGTTTGGTGATAGTGGGTGCTGATGAGGTGCTGGTACGTGGGTGCCGGGGAAGAATAAATAAAATGGCGGAGGAGTCGAATTTGTGTGTGTATTGGACCACTGACACAGTTGGAAGGGGAGTGTTGCCACAGTTACATTTACCTATATATTTACATTTTAATGTTGGTGTTGCAATTAAATAATTTAAATATCCAACAATGTGTTAGAACGCTTTTGCTCTGCTTCCGATCCGAATACGAGAAAATACGATCCGAAAAAGCTGCAGTACTATTTGTATGGTGATCGTACACTACATTCGATCCGAATTTCACAGTTTTACATCCGAGTTTCCTCGACTTGTATTTCAGTCGCAGTTGGTACAATGGTCGTTCTGGGATGTTGAAAACAAAAGACTATCATTATTGAAATAATTCTTTTGGCATGTCATTGCAAAATTAAACACTTTTTAACCAACTTCCAAAAAAAGGATGAGGTTCTTTATTCGATGTGTATTTGTAGTTGGTTCAGAATATTGTCGCCAATTGTAAACCGATGTTAATGATTATTTTTGCTTGATATTTTTTGAGATTCTCCCGAATGTGGTCCTATTTAAAGTTGGTGAAGATCTGATGAAGAGCTTCGGTGATAGACAATGGAACTTCACTTCAATTTGGTTCAGCGCGGATTAGCACCGACTTTTTAAACTGTTAATTTTATGATAAATGGTAATTATTTTGCACTCATCAGTTTTTTTAAGTCAGTTTTTCGTAATAAGTACTTTTATATTTGCATGTAAATGTATAAAGGTTGCCATCCCTGTTAGTTTCAATCCTTTTGTCACAGTTTCAAACCAGCGCTAAGCATATGGGACAACCCTTTAGCCTCAGCTCAACAAAATTCAACACGTTAAAAATATCGTATCAAACTTTTTAACAACCCCAATTTGTTGTTCACAAGATTGTTTTAAAAATAAATATTAATAAATTAATTATAATAAAGTTTCCCGCGAAATTAATTGGGGTTGGAACGAAAACATTACTTAGCAAGAAAATACAGAAGGGCCACTGAGGGATATTAAACATTCGATCGCCTAGTGGTTGAACGGTGGCCTTCCATGCTCCAGCATGGGTGCGAGACCTAAATCCGGCCCGCACCTCTGACTTTTCAAATTCATGTGAAGATCAGGATTTGATCATCACTTGCGTTAACGGTGAAGGAAAATATCATGAGGAAACCTGCACACCTGAGAGGGCTCCATAAAGTTCTCGAAGGTGTGTGTAGTCCGCCAACCCACACTAAGCCAGCGTGGTGGACTAAAGGTCGCAGCTCATTAGAATCACCCGGCACCCGACCCGCATCGCCTCGTCGCTTTGCGTTGTCAGCAGGTGGTTCACGGGTGGACGCCGCGTTATCACCAGTAAACGTCGCGTGGTCAACCAGAGGACCTCGCGTGGTCACTCGGTTATGGTTCACTCGGGACTTGTCGTTGGCAATGCGCAGCAACTCAAGGCAAGCATGCGAGCAGCGAGTTGTCATCGAGTGGTAAACTCGTCGTCCGCGCGTGGACGGCATACGCCCGAGGCGATCCGGTGACGCTACGGGGTTGATGCAGTGAGCGCACATCCATACAAGTTCATATAAAGAATACTAACCGCACGAGGCCAGGCGATGCGGGTCGGATGCCGGGTGACTCTAATGAGCTGTGACCTTAAGACCGAAAACAAGCCTTTGATACGCAAAGTAGAAGAAGCTATATTTTAGCTAAGTCGATGCTCAACATAATTGACGCGATAATAAGATATTGCCATAATCATAATGCTTGGCAGACGAATATTGTGTTGAGTTGGAAATGATTTGACGCAACGTAAGAGCAAATCAAAGAACTAGGAAATCAAATCGTAAATTTTTTAGTTATCAGGAACAATAAACATTGTGTTTGATACATTACTTACATCATTATTAATAATTTCAATATAAATTCTAAAAACGAACATGCAGCAACAATAAAAATAAAAAAACATGATTACTAAAAACAATAAATGGCATTTTTTTATAGTAAATTGGAATATAATATTAAATTACAGCTCGTCTATTGAGTACAAGTATTTAATCTAACAGAAATGCTTTGAGCTTGAGCTTTGTGTATCTGTGCGACAGCTTTATATCGCTCCTTAATAGCCAGGGCCGAATTTAAGAGAGGGCAACAAGGGCTTTAGTTTCGGGGCCTCCACGAGAGAGGGGCCTCCACAATACAAGTTTTCGGATTATTTTAAATAAAATAAAATAAAAATAAATATTAGCCTGTAACAGTCCCACTGCTGGGCAAAGGCCTCTTCTCATACAGAGAAGGAACGAGCATTGATCACCACGCTTGCTCACTGCGGGTTGGCGATTTCAGACCATAAGTCCAGGTTTCCTCACGATGTTTTCCTTCACCGTTTGTCAGTGGTGTCTTAGATTAACTAAGAAAGTACATATGAAATTGAAAAGTCACATTGGTACTTGTCTGAATTTTAACCAGCAACCCGATGCTTAACAAGAGGGGCTGTAGCCTCCGGGCCACCACGACCGGATTATTTTAGTTAATAAAAACAATGACACCTGTTTTGACAAAGAGAAAAAAGCTCACAATCAAGAGGTACTTTTTAAAAACATTTCAACGGGTCTTCATTCTTCGTTGCAGGGCCTCCAAATATTTAAATCCGTCCCTGAATATTACACACTGTGTGTGTGTAACTTCTGTTCCCAACTATTTTGTGTACAACCGTCAAGTGTTTGCTCCGCATTCCTGGACACACGGAACACGAATATTTTATGACGGCCTCCATGTACTACGATCCCGTGGATGTGGCATGTTTACATTAAATATATTTCTGCTTGATATGAATGCCTATGACGTCAATTCTTTGGGACTAATAACGCTGCCAGCTATTATATTTGGGCTATTAAGTTAATTGGGAGTGACATTTTGTCGAGAGTATACATACATACATAATTTATCTGCCTCGATCGAAAACTGTTGCCAAAATATGAAACCGTTGAGGCTTATTTATACGAGGATAGTTTCTCTCTTGTCTCTGCTTTCACTGCCGATAAAGACAAAGTCAGAAGTTTTGCTTCGAGAAACTGCCTTCGTGTAAATGAGTCTTTAGGAGAAAGCTCGCAAAAACGATCTTTCTTTAATATTGAGGTTGTCTTCGGGCAGATGCAATCCTTCTTGACAGCCAGATTAAAAATCCGAAGCTACTGATGGATCGGTGCTAGAAGACTGGCTATTTGCTAACCTACTCGCTTGCCTAGCATACCGGCATCAAGGTGGACGCATGAACCATTTTTACTTACTTTTTAATGAAGCCATAATGAAACGGCGGGACGGTAGTGAAACGGCAGGACGGTAAATACGAAAAAACAATTTGTAGATAACAACGTTTATTGTAATTAACAGACAACAAGAAAATCAACCTGTTTCTACATTACCACCCTCTTTATACCATTAGTAGCAGTGACGTCACAACGGTTTCAAATAACAACTTTTATAATAATGGAAAAAGTAATATTGAAGATTAACAATATTAATAAATAAATAATCTGTAGCAAATATAAATATTAATTCTAATCACAAAGACAATAAACAAGTTTAAAAGATAACTTATTTATATCAAGTGTTCGTGGAGGGGGCCGGTAGTTGTAACAATAATATGTATGATTAGCAGTGGAACTATAACTACACTCAAAATTACCTCCTCCATCCTCTCGTACGTCGGTATAATCCTGAAGGGCTGGTAAGGTCTTGCGCATATATTATGCATGCTAATTTATCGGCGGGTCAGCGCGACTTCACGGATTACTTCCGGGCACTTACGGTGTTTTATTCTGACTAAGAACTTGTCCGGACAGGGTCGGGATCAGATAGTGTTTTGAGTGACCAGATGTTTTCGTGACATGATGTGTAGTTACAATCAGAAAACTAGTAAAAGTAAAGTGTCTCAAAAAGAGTGCACTTTTTCATTTTGAAATATAAACACAAATTTTTGAGAGAGTTGTGATATTTTTATTGGATTGTAAAGAAGACATGTTCTGTTTTTTTTTTTTTTGAATTATTTTTACTATTTTTTTTTTTTAAAAAAAACGTTGCCCCACACTAAGATTTCTCTTGTATCGTGGGTGCGTTTACAGACACAAATCTCACAAACAAACGCCCAGACCCGAAACAACCATCTGTAGGCCATACAAATTTTTGTTCCGTGTGGGAATCGAACCCACGACCCGTAGCGCAGAAGCCAATCGCTTAGCCACTGCACCAAACGTGTCGTCAATTTCTATGCACTATGGTGGTACATAAGGCGGACTTAATGCCATAAGGCATTCTCTACCAGTCAACCTTTGGGTTAAAAAGAAAAGCGTCGAAATAGGTACAGCAAAAAAATAAATAAAAATGAGTTGACAATGTTGAACAGAATGTAAAACAAATTGGTAAGATATAAATTACATAAAATATACATATACGAATAATAAAATATATAGATATTATAATATATATAAAATACAAAACTATAAGAAAATCTAAATGCAATTATGACGAAGACTAAACTAGATGATTAGGAGTGCAGCGACTTCAAGTAGTATTCCTTAACTTTGCGTTTGAACGAGAATTTACTCGGAGCTTTTTTAATATCAAGGGGGAGCACGTTCCAAAGTTTGATTGCTGAGACAGCGAAGGAGTTAGAAATGAAACCTGTGCGGTGGGAAGGTATTTGGACGCGTTGGATCTCGGATTTGAGCTCAGGAATTGTTTCTGGTTTATTCGCATAAACCCGGGACATGACAAAACGCCAAAAAAAAATCGTACGGCGTTAAATTGCATGATCTTGGTGGCCAGTTGACATCAGAATTTCTTTAGATAATTTGTTCTGGAAATCGTTGCTGCTAAATCGATTGTTTCATACGCGGTGTGGCAGGTAGCGCCGTCTTGCTGGACCTACTATTTCTGAGCTCAAATCCGAGATCCAACGCGTCATCTGTGAGATACAGCCACATCTCTGTGAAAAAGTCATGGAAAATTTCATGAAAAGAGTAATGGCCTGTCATCAGAGCAGAGAGGACAGAGAGTTTATTCCATACTTAATCGGAACATGTCTTCTTTACAATCCAATAAAAATATCACAACTCTCTCAAAAATACGTGTTTTTATTTTAAAATGAAAAAGTGCACTCTTACTGAGACACTCTTTAGTAGCAGAGCTTCTTGACTAAGAGCTCGTCTGGAGAAGTACTACCAGCATTTTATTAGTATAACTTTCGTGAGACACATTCATATTTATGATTAGTTACGGTTTACTCACGTGCATTTTTCGGGATTGCCCGACTAGTTTCGGACCCAATCGGAGTCCTTAATCATGAGCTGATCACGCGGCGAGGTCGCGAGTCGAACTAGCGCTGCACCGCGCCGCGTAGCGTTGCGCCCGCGACGAGAGGGGCGCGCTCTGTGTCGGTATTGCTCGTGCATCTTCGTCACTTGTCGTGTCCGTGTTGTTGTAATACTGAGTGCCGGTACATAAGTGCGACACAGTAAGCGCAGTATGTACCGGCACTCCCGACGGCAATCCCGAAAAATGCACGTGAGTAAACCGTAACTAATCATAAATACTACCAGCATACCTATTTGGCCGCCGAGCAGCATTGCTGTGTTCCGGTTTGAAGGTAATGGGTGCCGGTGGAATTACAGGCACATGAGATTTTCCAACCTTGTCTCTAAGGTTGGTAACGCATCAGCAATCCTCTTGGTGTTATAGATGCATATAGGCGGCAGTAACCACTTCCCATCAGATAGGCCGTCGGCTTGTTAGCAAACCTACATACCAGCTGATTTTTTAATCACCATCCAAATTTTGTGGCAGTGAGTTCCATAAAAAGAAAGAATTTTTGAAAAAAAATTAGGCGCAACCTCTCACTCTGATGCAGGGTCGGCCCTACCTCTATGGTGGGGCCGCTCTACTAGGTTCGCTCTATGCGAACGGGAGTGAATCGCAGCGCTCAATTTGTTCCACCACAGTCCAAGGCGGTTTAAATGGTAGGAGAGTCCCTTTCTCTGATTCTGTGCATGAGCGACAAGCGTAGTATTTATCGTTTGACTTAGTAACCACACTAAATTGATAATTCTTCCGGGAAAATTATTTCATCATGAAAATTTCACCATTTTTGGACGGTCATTAAAAAATCACGCTGTTTAATTATCAAAATTTTTGTTTTATTTTTAAGTTAGATTTTCGTAAAATTTCACTACTCTACTTACACAATTTAAAAAAATATAAGGTTGGAATTTACCACAAAAACAAACATGGTAGCTACAAAATAAACTAAAAAACTGACCAAATCCAAAAGAAAGGCCTTCCAACATTTCGACCAAAGCGTCTAGACTAAACAATGCCCAAAAAGATCCAAAAAACCCTGTTTTGTTGAATGTCAGTGACCTCTTCATATGACCCTGGGGTCTGGGCATACTGCTACGTTGGGCTGCCTCCTGGAACCACCAGTGGACGATCAATTAACGCTATCCAAGGATTCCTATCGAGTTCCACTTTATGAAGCTAGGGTTGCCAGACTTTAGGAAGGATTTTTAGTAATGAATGGGTCCGTGATTGACGATGGCCTCGCCTGATGGAAAACGATAGATGAGATCTACGATGGAATGAGCGCACTACCTATTCACTCTTATTTTAAAGATTATAGGTAGTAGGAAACACAGACGCTGGCATGGAGTTCCCCACATTGGTTGTGCGCAAAATGCAAGTTTAAGGAATTCTCCAAAGTCAAAGCATTTATTTCAATAAGATCATTTACAAGCACTTTTGAACTGTCGAAAAAAAAAGAAGTTACTGCCGCATTCCATAGAATAGATTCTAATGGAGAAGAACGGGCAATAAACTCCATGGTTACTCATTTTCATCAAATATTAATATTATAATTTGGTTACATTGTGAATAAAAGATCAATGTAAGATATGCTATGCAAATAAGAGCCATTAGATCTAAAAACTCGCTTGTAAATAGCAAATCTCATTTTGTTTAAAAGACGTCACGGTTTTGACCTCTGAGAAGTTAAGAAAAAGATAGGATGCTGTCAAAGTAGCTCATTGTGGCTTACAGTCAACGAAATACCTTTTGACAGCTGTCAGATTTTCAGATTTGTTGAACTAAACATGTCTTCTGTGCCGTGATTGGCTTCCAAATTTGACCACTAGCCAATCGGATTGCTCGGCGAGCTTCCTTTCAAATACCATTATTCGAATGTGAACCGTCAAAAGGTATTTGAATTGGTTGACTAGTGTAATGAATTGATAAAAATATATTTTGTATTAAAAATTGTTGATCAGAGCATCCTTTCTGTTTTACTGTAATCTTTCATGAGATTGTGTTATTTCTTACCTTTATTTTTACTCCTAAATCATCGTATCAGTTGAAACACCTGTAAAAACAAAATTGCAGTGAAACTAGCCATTAATAATGCAGCCTAGCCTTCCATTAATCACTAACTAAATATGCATGAACACAAACAATAGTGCCTATGTGTGTGTATGTTTTTTTTGTACAAAAGAACTTCCAACTTTTAGGCCAATGTCCGACTAAATTAAGATCGAAGTTTAGACTTTTTTATGTTGGGTCTGGCAACCCTAGCCGTGTCGAAGACCCTAAAGTCTGGTTATACGCACTAGGTTATATTAACGTACCGATAAAATTATAGTGTAAGTAATTTTTTCATAAATAATTTCTAAATCTTTTACATCTCACAAAAACTATACATATTATTGAGAAATTACGTATGTACGGTCGCGGACTCGAAATGTTCTTCAGATTTCAAATTCGATTCCTTATCACACTGTGCGCAATAAGGTTTAAGATGTCATATCAACTTATGTCATATCGACCTTATGAAAAAGTAATAATTATGTATTAATAGACCTTAGGGTGGTAAATATTTCAAGTCCTCGACTGTACATCTTAATGTAAAAAGACTGTCTAGTTGGTTTAATGGTCGCAAACGCTACTGCTGAGAGTGAGGTCCTGCGTTCGATCCCCAGGTCGGAAAAGTTTTATTGGGTTTTTCCAGGTTTCTCAGTAGCAGCCCGGACTCTGCAGTTGTGCCCGGTTGATGGCAATAGGCTTGCCCCTTATTACATGGGATTTAGCACAGATTTTACAGCGAAATCAGGGTGTACTAACACTTCTGCCCAACCCTTCAGGAAATACAGGCGTGATGTTGTTATGTAAAAAGAAAGCATTACGCCTGAAATACACATACATTAAAGCATTCTTTGTATGCTATTATTTTTATACACTACTAAATTTAATTCACCAGAAAAAATTTAAGGGCATGGTCAGTTACTGTAATAGAACATATAAAGAGAAAAAAAAAAGAAAATTATTTTGTTTGAAAACTGTACTTCAAAAACATCAATAATTGGTAAGAAAGTTCAATCACATTGACAATGATATTCGTACGCGCACGCACACACGCAACCCTTTTATCTATTCATTCAAAAAAAGCCCGCGCAATACATAGGCTGCGCACGAGACGGACGGCGCCAACTAGTCTGGCTCCCGCACCACCCTCGCCCCCACCCACACCGGCGCGTGCGCGTGTCGCCCGCCGCCCGCCGCAGTCGGCCGCCCGCAGTAATTAGCTCAAGTTGCGTGACGCGCGGTGCAAGCGCAACCTCTCGTTACCGCGTACCCGGTTTTTGTTGTATACGTAATTACATGTTGTGTTGATGAATACTAAATAGGCTTAATATTCGGTAAACTAAGGTCAAAGCAGACTGCATCGCGCCCTCTCCACCGAACCCGTCTCCTCAGAACGCAACAGAGAGGTTATTAAGTTTACGCGAGCGCGCAATACGTATTACCTGTTAACATCTGTTATTAAATTGATAACTACGATGGCTTCATACGATCATCAGTTCACGTCTCGAGAGTACCCTTTGTGTTAATACTTCATAAAAGGCCGGCACGCAGGTGAATCTTATCTAGATAGGTCGGAGCGAAAGTACCTAACCGAGGAGTTCGGGAGTTGGTGGACAGGCTGCGGCGGCCTAATTGCCTGGCCCGCGTGCCGCCTGACCTCACACCCATGGATTTTTACATGTGAAGTGAAATCAAACGGAGAGTGTACGTGAGTGAGCCCGATAGTCGCAAACTTTTAAAACAACTCGAAGTAAAAGGGCAAAGTGATGTTCTAATATCATTAAATAACTATCTTTTAAAAAGTGCTCGCTTGTGTGTTGATAACAAAGGGCGGTGGCCATTTTGAAAAATTGCTGAACTGTAAGTTTTTAATAACACTGTAAATTACCACCCTTATCAGCTGATTTCAATCCTTATCAGCTGATCCTAATCACTGTTAGCTAATCCCTTCAAATTCAAATCCCCATTGTCTCAGAACAAATTCTAACTTTTTAAATACGTGGAGTGGAGTGAGGGAGAAAGCATTTCTGTGTGTGTGTTGCACGGATTTCGCGCTATCGACTCGCTCGCACGCATTACATACCGGTATAGCTGACTGACGCATGACTCACACAAGCGTATAATGGTGCATGATGTGTGTAGCTTACGCGCGGTGGGATGAATTTCATTGATAGTCCGTGTCGTTGACGTAGTATTTCTAGTATTAGAGTATTATGTGCATAAAATTATTCATATTTTCAGGATCAAACAAAAGTAAATAACTTTGTTAGATTTAAATAAATTAAATTAATGATTTTACATTTCAATAAGTATACCGCTTCCGTATGTACCCTTAAATTTTTTCTGGTGAATTTAATTTAGGGGTGTAGAATGCTCCTTTATTTTGTATGTATTTCTAATGAGCTAGATTCATTTACACGTGCTAATTGTTTGCTACTAAGTATCATCTGTTTGACAGTAGCATGCTTGCCACAATGACATATTCCAAGCAATGTATACTCAGGAGGAATTAATCCAGGTCAGTAAATACTGAAATGCTAGCTTATTCAAATAAAAAGTATTTAATATACTAAAGTCGGCACGTTTGGTGCAGTGGCTGAGCGATTGACTTCTGTGCTACGGGTCGCGGGTTCGATTCCCGCACGGAACAAAGATTTGGCCTACAGATAATAGTGCCGGGTCTGGGCGTTTGTGCTTGTGAAGATTTGTGTCTGTAAACGCACCGACAATAAAGGAAAAATCATAGAGATTCGAAAAAAAAATCGTCTATAAAATACCTACTTTTAATTTGAATAAGCTATTAATCTTATTTTCCAAGAAATTAGGTTTATGTTGGTGACCCACATTTATTGCTCCCGAGTGTAATATATTTCAATTACTTTTCTATGTTCTTAAATGTCTTCCTTGCAACCGAAATATTTATAACCTTACCCTCCTTAAAGTACAAAAACAACAAAAACATAATTTTAACACACCAACCATAACATTTACAACCTAATCCGTCACCATCACTTTTAATTTTCCTCAAAAATATAATTAAACCAAAACAAGATTTCCTTTTAATTTCTATGCAAAATTAGCCGCAATTTTTCAAGCGGCCACAAGCGGGCAATCAGCCCAGTGCGAAAGATTTGCATAAAAACCAGTCGCGTTCATACTAAACAAAAGGACTGATTTAGAATCCTTGGAATGCCTCCGAGGAATCTCTCGGATGCCTCCAATGAAAGCTGAACTCATTGCCACGATACGAAAATTCTGAGAATATCGACAGATATTAATCTAGAAATTATTATGCTGCGTTTGTTTTGTTTTTGAGCGAGGGGCTTGCCGCAGTCAGTTGTTGTATGGGTGACCGTACGTTAGAAAGAAAGAAAACAAATGTATTCAGCTAAGGACACAATAAAATCATAAACAATAAAAACAAAAACATAAACGAAACACACATATTTTATGCTGTCGAGCATGCCCATGCTGAAAGGGTCACCAACTCAGCATATGCTGGGCGTCAAACACACAGCTGCAGTGACACACGGACGAAGGTAATTTTAAATACATATACAGGGTGTTAACAAATTCGTGTAATTCCTTAAAACCACATGATCTACTACTGATGTAGATAGGCCCCGCACGGGATTTAGCTTGATTAAAAATAAAAAAATAAAATTATTATTTTTTCACGCGGCTTTGTTACCGATCGTATCTTAACCACCTAATAAGGATTCAGTAAAAAAATAAGAATTTATTTTTTTGCAAAAAAAGTGTTTCATTTGTGTTAACATTTCGATGCCACGCATAAATTAATGAAAGCACGGCGACACGGCTGGCAGGCACTACTAACGCGATATCGCTCTTTGCAGTCAGATAACTCAAGGCTCTAAAATGACTCAGAAATAGAAAACCAAGTTTTTTTTTTGAATATTTTTTTTTAGTTGATTTTCAAAAATTCTCATTTAGGGTTAATCTGTGTCACCAGTAGATCACGTGGTTTGAAGGAATTACACGAATTCGTTGACACCCTGTATATTTGATTATTTGTCTATGTGGATAGTGTTTTTAAAATGTGTCGATAAATAATGCATAAATATATTGTGATAAACTATAAAAATATTATAGAACAAAAGATATAAAAGTGCTTTTAATATGTGACAGCCAATCAAAATCTGGGAATATTAATTGACCAATAGCAGGTGGCGGTGCGCACTTCCTGTTGAGATGAGGCGTTGTCATTATATTGTCATTCTATACTTGGGAGCAAATGAATCGAGCCACTTCTATTTTTCACGTAGGTATAATAGTTATTATTTTTGGTATTATGGAACAGATCAATTCTAAACATTTATCGCCTAAAAGGTTATTTGATAACCTTTACAATAAGGGTAGTTTTTTTGCATTTTGAATGATATAATTCATTAAACCAAAACTAATAACTAGGACACGTGAAAAAGGAGTGGCTCGATTTCTTTGCTCCCAAGTGTATTTCTTTGCTCCCAAGAGTATTTCATTTTCGGCTCGACCACAGGCTTGATAATATTGCTTTTTAAACGTTACACATCGAGGCCCTTCCGTGCCTCGGAGAGCACGTTAAGCCGTCAGTCCCGGGTTTTATACGAATACCTAAGACAGTCGTTACGGTTGTAGGATCACTTTTTCATCATCATCCTCATACATCTTTTTTTTAAATTTTTAGTCTCAGCGGTGCAGCGACTACCTCAAGTAAATTCCAGTCCGCACCCTTTCCTGGTTGCTTCTCGAATGACGACTAAAACTCTTTTCCTATTAATCGAGAGCTTTTTAAAGAATATAGAGTGTTCAAAAACGATGTGGCTATGATAAAAAAGGTTTAATAGTAGATAGAAAGAAGGTGAAATGACGTCTGAGGATGATTATGAAAAAGTGATCCTACACGGTTAGTCAGAAGCCCAAAATTCTGACAACCGATCTAACCTTAGGATATCGGCATTTCCCAGTAACTGGGTTGCGGCGGAGGTCTGATGGCAATCGCTCCGTGTAAAATACTGGTACTCAGTCACATCTGGTTACACTGAAAACTGATTCATACATAGTTGGGAAAAGGTTAGGCAGAACGAACGTTTTGTTTTTGAGTTTAACATTAAACGGTTCATTGCATAGAGCAACGCGGTCACCAATGAGGACCAAGTCGTTGGCCGCGTTTTTCTAAGTGTTCATTGGGTAGTGATCGTGAGTTTCCGATGTTTTCTTGCGTCCTGGGTTCGAACAACGTGGTTACCAATGAGGACCAAGTCATCGGCGGCGTTTTTCTAAGTGTTCATTGGGTAGTGATCGTGAGTTTCCGATGTTTTCTTGCGTCCTAGTTTCGAATCACAAGCCGGTCAAAGGGTTTTTTTGAGTATCCCAGAAGTAACGTAATAAAGTTTGCCTAGGCACTCGGGATTGTGCCCGATTAATGAAAGTAGACTTGATTCTAGGCCGATGTCACCACACGAGAAGAAATATGATTCAAGAACCTACATCACTGCCAACCCTTCAGGAAATACAGTCGTGACTTCTGACCTACTTATTAGACAATTATGTAATATCTTTGTTATCGATAAGAGACTATTTACCATAGATATAACTATTTACATTTGATTTAATGTGAATATAATGTAATGCTTCAATCCGCAAAAAAATTGATAGTGGTAGACATACTATCACCAGTGCAATCGTATGCTTTCAGCTGTGAAAGCATTCATGCAAAATCTGGATCACTGATAACTTACTGATAACACATGTTTAATTATTGATTATTTATAATTATCATTTTCTATATGTCAAAAGCTAATTGATATGTGTATTTAGTCCTCAAGACTCTACTTACCCCAACGGGAATATTAGATAAACATAAAAGAAATTTTAGAAAGCAAAATAGAATGTTTCGACCGTGACAGGACTCGAACCTGCAATCTTCGGATCCGAAGTCCGACGCCTTATCCATTAGGCCACACGGTCGGTACTTCGAAGCGTGAAATAGGGCGTATGATTCAGCAGAACCTCCCCCCTTATGGGTGTTACGTCACCTCTGTTATACATAGTGCGTATAAAATATCACTATCACGCTATAAATCAATGCCGAGGTCAGGAGAGCTACAATTGCTATGAATTCAGCAATAGTTAAGTACCGGTTGCGTACCGCCCGTCGTCCCAGTACGACACTTAATTGTCTTATCTATTGTGTCTATAATTACCGTGCTTGAGGTTTTAATGGTTTTTAATAAAATGTACTGACTAACTAAATATTTAAATATCATATGCGTATATAAAAAAATATCGTATATAATAAACCAGCGTCAAGTACTTAAAGTGCTTGACATTAAGCTGATCTGGACACCTTTTTGGTTCAGCCGTGAGACACATACCCAAGACTTTTTTTTATTTTATTTATATCACATTTTTCACATGTTGTGTCTCTTTGTGCTGTGTCCAAATAAATGATTCTTTATCTTTTTATCTTTATATCGTGGTGGCCCGGAAGTTACAAATCTGCTTGTTAAGCACCGGGTTGTGGGTTCAAACCCATAATTGTACTAATGTGACTTTTTCAATGTCATAATTATGTACTTTCTTTTATTCGGGTGTCATACGAATACCTGTGACAGTCATTACTGGTAGTCAGAAGCCTGGAAGTTTGACAACCAGTCTCACTTAAGAATATCGGCATTGACCAGTAACTGGGTAGATAAGGTCTAATGGCAGTCGCTCCGTGTAAAATACTGGTATTCAACCGCATCTGATTAGACTAGAAGCTTCTTCTTCTCTCGTGTCAGCACCAGCTATACGAAAATAGCTCATGCTGTGGTGAAAAGATTAGCCAATCAGCAAGGTTGGTAGCGGGGCTGACTGCCCAGGGTGCGCCGGACGTACTTAAGTATCGTCACTCATGGAGACTATTTCACACCGATAATTCAGCCCTCACCAAGCTGTCTCCCCCCCCCCCCCCCCAAGCACCCGCCAGCAACGCCCTAAGCCGAGGTCCGAGTCCCACTAGAGGTCGCTCTTAGTGCTGTTGTTGCAGATAGTCATGATGGTAGTGTAGTACAAGTAGTTAGCTTAGGTTAAATATTTTACTTCCCCCTCATTGGCTGGAGACCCTTCAGGTCTCGCCAATAACTGCCCGGTTACGCAGAAAGGGTCCCCAAGGACAATCTATAGAAAAAAAGGAGTCTCTTTTCATGCACCCCAATTTCAAAACCCCAAAGACTAGAAGCTAACTCCAACTCCAATATAGTAAGGAAAAAACTAGACAGAACAAATTCTCTGTACCAAAGGCTTTACGTACCTACTGTACTTGGCACAAAACTCTCTCAACATGTTACGAGAACCAATTTGTATACTCTGTGTAATAAGTATTATTTCAGGCTCCTTATGCCTGTAGGGAATGTACAGGCAGCTGTGTTTTGTTCTCAGATCAATATTCCGAATTATAATTCACGTAAGTCCCTTCAGGCGGTGCGGTACTGGTATAAAAGTATAAACGTACCAATTTCATGGTGGATTGTGATACCATGAGTTATGGGTACTTATGCCGTGGGAATTGGCGCAAGGGACAGTTGGCTATTACTTGCTTAATTGGGAGATGGTAAGATGGTATGTAGTTATTGGATTATGCTGATAATATCATGTTTCAGCTTTTCATTAGACTCGTTTTTATGCCAATGACAATGGAATATATTTTTAATATGTTGATGAATTATTGCTTTAATACAGATCGATTGTCCATCTACACTGGACAGCAAATAAACCGGGCCATCTGCTACCTTGAAACTCTGATTCGATTTTCTCAAAAAGTATAAAACTTACAACTATCAAAGTTATACCTACAGAAAGTGCGTTTCATGCTGATTAAAATAACCATAAATTTATTCTAAAGTACCGTCAACTCACATTGTAATCAAGGAACAAACACAATGCTAACGATTTGCTCTGTTTTAACTAGAGTTCGCGATTAGCGTTCTTTTTTTCTACAATGAGGGTTGTCGGATATTTCCTCTCATTCCTTTAGTTTTTGTCCATCGTTTGCTCAGAAGCGTGTATTTGTGCTACTTTTTTCGGTCAATAATGGATGCGACACCTCAGGAAGCAGCTCAAGCTGTGCGCAACGTGAGGTCGCTCGAAGACTTCGAATCAGCAGATTTTCGGTGCAACGAGTTTACAGACGATACCTACAGACTGGAGCATTTGATCGCCATCCAGGTACGAGCAGACCTAGGGCTACGTCAGCAGCAGATGATCGTTATATCCAACTTACTGTTCTGCGAAATCGCCGCCTCAACGCAGTTTAAGTCCAACAAAGTCTGCGTGACGAACGCCAAGTGGTCATAAGTTCAGATACCGTAAGAAGGAGACTTGCTGAACGAAACCTGACTCCAAAGAGAGCTGCAACAGGCCCAGCATTAACGGTAGCCCACCGTCGAGCACGACTTGAATTTGCTCGAGAGCATAGGGATTGTACGTTAGAGCAGTGGGGTAATGTACTCTTCACTGATGAGACCAAGGTGAGTCTACATGGAAGTGATCGACGTCAGAGAGTATATCGTCGCCCTGGAGAACGTTATTCTCAGTGTTGCATCGAAGAAACAGTTGCTTATGGAGGAGGATCTGTAATGGTCTGGGGCGGCATCTCGTTAACCGCACATACAGCGTTAGTTTTCATCGAACCGGCGGGCCGTACACGTGGATTGACTTCTCATCGCTACATTACTGAAATCCTCGCAGACCTTGTGGTACCTTATGCAGGATATATCGGGCAGGATATGCAGTTAATGCATGATAATGCACGGCCTCATGTTGCTCATGTGGTGACCCAGTATCAACGCGACGTCGGCATTCATACGATGGACTGGCCAGCTCGAAGCCCGGACTTGAATCCGATAGAACACTTACGGGATGAGCTGAAACGTCGCGTTCGAGCCCGGGTACCGGCGCCAACAAGGCTTCCAGAGCTGTAAATCGCAATTGAAGAGGAGTGGAATGCAATTGCTCAAGATTTCATCGTCAGGCTCGTGAGGTCGATGAATACGAGGATGCTGGCAGTTATCCGAGCAAGGGGAGGGAATACTGAATATTGACCAAAAACTTTTTTTTAAATTTTTTCTTTGTTTCTGCCTTTATTATTTTTTTTCGTTTTATGAATACTAACGATTAACACGACTAAAAATCGACTCGTCTTTGTAAAATCATTAATAAACACTTAATAAATTGATTAATACCAATGAGTTTCCATTCATTTTAATCATCATGAAACGCACTTTCTGCAGATATAACTTTGATAGTTGTAAGTTAAATACTTTTTGGGAAAATCGAATCAGAGTTCCAAGGTAGCAGATGGCCCGGTTTATTTGCTGTCCAGTGTATTTAGCATTTAAACAATTGAAGCTGGCACATAATAGTCCAGTCAAAACAGACTTTTAACTGAATAATTCGCATAAAGTTGAAAATTGGTGTAGACTTTGAATGCATCATATTAAATGAAATGAGAGAAGTTCCCATCGATCCCACTTCTGTAAAAAAAGATATTCAATGTCAAACGTCAAAAAAAAACTCGGTTATTCGTAAATATCTCACAGTTATTTTTTTATTATAATTTATTAGTATTTTGACGAGTTGTGCCAACATAAATGTAGGGAACATCTAATTTTTTTTCGCGATTTCCGTTTTGGTCCCATAGTAAAAGTTGTTCATAGTGATGAGTACAATCTCCCATTTCGGTTTGTCGAGTGTTTACAATTTCAACTTGTGTAATATTTATTAGTTTAATAAAATTAACATGTAGGTACATATGTATGTAGGTAATATGCATTATTGCCAAAAACGTTTCAGTATCTTTGTGTTTAAATTTAATAGAGTATCACCTTGAAGCACAATATTGCCTGGGGGAGCTACTATTATGTGTCCGTCTCTCATGACGTCTCGTACAGGTCTCCTGATTGATAGCATGTAACCCAAGATGTGCCTGCACGACGCTGAGGGTGCTGCCAAAGCACTCTCGTCGTGTATCTAGCCGTCAAATACGCGCTTAGCTGCCGCTAATCACATTGCTATTTTTAGTGCATCTACCATGTTTTCTCTGCATCACCCTAAGGTCGACAGGTAGAAAATGCCTATGGCATACATAAATAAATAAAAACCGGATTAATTTGGTGCGAAAGTATAAATAAATAAAACCGGATTCATAGACACAATACATGCAATCACTAATCCGCGGCGCTGGGACATTAGCGGTTAAACAAGTGAAGCTTGCACGTAAATAGCTGAATTGTAAAACTAATTCCATGCCATAAAATTAGTAACGCAATATAATTATCACCTTTACCTTCTAATAAACTAGGCATACACCTTCAAACCTGTGCAGTCTCACGAAACTGTATATTATTATTGTTGTGTTCCCCGGGGCTTGCCCGGGGGTCGTAATGGCGATCCGATAGCCGCCTGTCTTAACCATCTCTGATTGATTGCCAGAACATTCTGCAGATTATTGTTGAAGCGTTTCAGTTCCAACTGATGTATTTGTTTAAGATTGAATCGAGGATTAGTTTTGAAGTATCTTGTTAGGAAGTGCGCTACTTCCTTTATTTATAAATAGAGTTCGCCCGCAGCTTCACCCGCGTGGATGTCGTTTATCGCGTAGATATTTGCGGTTTTCCGGATAAAAGTAGCTTAAGTCCTTTTTCGGGTTTCAGACTATCTCTGTACCAAGTTTCATCAAAATCGGTTCAGTAGTTTAGGCGTGAAAGCGTGACAGACTAAGAGACAGAGTTACTTTCGCATTAATAATATTAATCGGGAATTACAGCAACATCTATAATTTGGAGATATTATTTAAACAACAAAAGTTGATAAAAATCAGTGATAGCCTACCGGTTGGATGGTTGCCTTCCATGCAAGAGGGTTCGAGTTCGAACCCAGCCCGTACCTACCTCTGACTTTTCGAATTAATTTGCAATTCAGAATTTGATTATCACTTGCGCTAACGGTGAAGGAAAACATTATAAGGAACCCTGTACACCTGAGAGGGCTCCATAAACTTCTCGATGGTGTGTGTAGTCCAATAACGCGCACCAGTTCAGCTTGTTGGACTAAGGCCTAAATCCTTCTCATTCTGAGAAGAGGCTCATGCCCAGCAGTGGGACCGTAATGGGCTCATTATGTTATGATATTTTAACAAATGCGAACGTATCTCAAAATTGAGGGAGTTCCACCAGCTTTCGACTAATAGTGATATAGATAAAAAAACAATACCTACTTTTTTACTTTATCTGACCTTGACAATAGGTAATGTTTTATATGCTTTTGCTTATCATTCGGTGAAACTTTAACATTAATGTTATAATGTTTGATGCAGATATCCTAACTAATATGACATAACTAAATGCGAAAGTAAGTTTGTTTGTTTGTTACCGTTTCACGCCTAAACCACTGAACCGATCATCCTGAAATTTTGCACATACATTGTCAGGTGTACAGGAACGGACATAGGGTACCTTTCATCCCGAAAAAAAGTACTGTTCCCGAGGAAAACAACAATAACGTTCATAGATGGCGCCACGTGTCTTTCGAATCATGATTGAACTATATTAAGTATTATAGAAACTTTAGTGTGTTAAGAGTTGATTGTCAAATTCTAAATTAACGCGAGCGAAGCCGCGGGCAAATGCTAGTTAGCTATAACTGTAATGATAGATACACTCCTCCACGATTCTATTAGCTTACTAGGACATGTTTTTCCCGACAATGTTAGCTACATATCCACCCTTACTTCCAAGAGATTATATAAAGCAAGGCAGGAAAATCTAGCTGTGTACTAAATAACATCATACCGCCATGACATATCCGCCATCCAGGGGAACTGGTTGTAGCAATATCCGTCTCAGATCAATTGCACATACGACAGCGATATTCTGATATATTCTGTATGCAATTTGCATCGTCAGATATTTTTCCTGCATTTCTTATTATTAAATTCGTTCATGGATAGAAAGACGGTCTGATTTGAGGTAACAACAATCTAAAACTACTACAATGTTAAAAACCCAGGAGAATAACGATTTGTTAAAAAAATGTTAAGTTAATTCGAATATTCAACTTTTAACTAAATATTAAAAGGTAAATATTCGAATTACCTTGATATTCGATTTATAATATTAAAAACTCAGCAGAATAATTATTTGTTAAAAAATATCTAGATAATTCGAATATTTCTACTTTTAATTAAATGTTAAAGGGTAAATATTCGAATTACCTTAATATTCGAATTATAATGTTAAACCTTTTAACATTTAGTTAAAAGGTGAAGATTTGAATTACCTAAATAATAACTTGTTAAAATAAAATGTATTACCTTAATTAATTAAATTATTACCTTAACATGTTTTTAACAAATCATTATTTTCGTGGGTTTTTAACGTTATAGTAGTTTCTGATTGTTTTTATTCTTGTCTTATTGTTTGAGTTTTTATTATCATAATTGGATTTTTAAACATCTGCATTCTTAACTTTAGTATGATGAAAATGATGTTCTTACTTTTTTGAATATCCTATCTGTTAAATTCACCGCAGCCATGTATTCACTTCTTGACAATGTTTCAGAGCTTTTGCAATAAAAACTGCCAGTAGTCATTAACGCATCATGTATCAAAACACGTGGTGTTTGTAAAGATGTTTCTAAAAGAGTGTTTATGAACAAATGTTTACTAGTAAATAACTGGCTTAAATATTAAGGTAATTTTATGTGTTAAAACATCATCAATTCTAAAACGCTTAAAAAAAACTGCAGCTACCTCTCTTCCCGTTATTAAATCGTCACTTAAAGCTAATAAAAATCAAATCAAAACATCTGCTATATTATCAGTCCGAAATAAGTGTTTAACAATCCAATACAAATTATTGCTTAACTTTCCAATGACCCTAAATTCTTATAACGCGACAAAGTTACATAAACCCTAATAATAATATGTCTAATTAGTGATCTTGCCAAATGCATGTCAGACCACGTTAAAGTATGGTTCCGTAGCCATCAAAAAAGATTACACAAGAATTTAAAAAAACATAACTTGAATGATAAGTGTTATTATACTCTGACAGATTTTTTGAATAATTCATAATGTTATGACATTTTGTTTCTGTTCAATATAATAATAATTATTTCTTTTTTTTAAGTTGGACATCTCTATTGAATTGTTTAAAGTCTCATAGTCCAATAATGTAATTTAATTTATATTTGTTACCTACCGAATTTGTACGCCATATTTTATTTTGGCAAAACATGTAGATCATATACCATGTAATCAACACCTTACACTGCAAACCACAATTTGGACTGTACACTCATGTTTTATACAAATAAAGGAGATGGTCCAAAAAAAACCCAGAATTGATTTGGACATACTGGGTACCAATAGGTTCATTGTAATGCACAATTTACTCCACCGAAAGAGTAATACCGAAATCAGTGGGGTATACGAGCTATAGGCTGACAAAGTAACGGCTATGAAAGGGCAAATACTCGCTGCCTAAACAAACTGACTTACATTAACTAAGTGTTCTATTGTCATTTTACTTGTCTTATCAACCAGTTAGTAAGCTCGGGTGACTGCAATAAATAATAGGTTTTGCATTGTCAATTATAAGTGCTCTTAACATATCTCCAACAGCAATTGATTGGTTTCGTAGTTACCTGTATGGCCGCCGACAACGTGTTACTATTGCGGATAAATTATCTTCATGGAGTAATACTACTGCTGGTGTGCCTCAGGGAGGCGTTTTATCCCCATTACTCTTCGCAATATTTATTAATTCAATATCTAATCAACTGCTTTCTTCTTACCACCTTTATGCAGATGATCTTCAAGTTTACTCACAGGCCCCGTTGGGGCAGTTATCAGAAGCCATTGTCACTGTCAACAAAGATCTTGTCCAGATATCTGAGTGGAGCAAATCCTATGGATTAACAGTAAATCCTAAAAAGACACAGGTCATTGTTTTGGGCAGCTCTCGGATGGTTTCGAGAATCGACTGGTTACAACTTCCACAGATTTTCTTTGACGGTACTCAGATACCTTTCAGTGAAAAAGTGAGAAACCTAGGGATCTCTATGGACAGGAACTTTTCATGGGATCCACAATTGCAAGAGACCAGCCGCAGGATGTTTGCGTCAGCCGGATCCATGAGAAGACTTCGTAACTTTCTACCCACTGCTACCAAAACTGCGCTTGCACAATCTCTTCTTCTTCCCATCCTTGACTACGCCGATGCCAGCTATCTCGACCTCACTGAGGACCAGTTTAACAAACTTGAGCGACTTCAAAATTTTTGTATAAGATTCATATTTGGTTTACGCAAATATGATCATGTGTCAGAATTTCGTGCTAAACTCAAGTGGCTTCCAATACGCCTTCGTCGGAATACTCATATTCTTTCCCTACTATACAGTATTCTGTTCAATCCTACTACCCCTCCCTATCTTAAAGAACGTTTTGAGTTCATGCGTGATTCACATTACGATCCTTGAGATCATCGGAAAACTTGAAACTGAAGATGCCTATGCATTCCACAAGATTCTTTGATCATTCGTTTACTGTCCAGGCCGTACGCTTGTGGAATGCACTGCCTGTGTCTGTGAGGCGTGCTCAGTCGTTAGCTACGTTCAAAAGAATGGTGAAGGAACATTATTTGACTCCATAGAAGTTTTTAAATTATCCAAATGTATCTATAATTATATATGTAGTTACCTTATTTGAGTATATATATATATTTAAAATATGTATATATTTGTGTTGTGTTATAATATGTATTTATACCTAATTGTTTAGTTGATTCCTGATTTTTATTAAGTTATATATTTGTACGCTGCAAACTGCCCTTTATATTTTTCTTAACAATTCTTTCCATCCAATGGTTGTCTGGAAGAAATTGCTTTATGCGATAAGACCGCCATTTGTACTGTTCTTAATTACGTGTATTCCTACTGTTTTATTTCTTTTAGTGTACAATAAAGTATATCTATCTATATCTATCTAAGTGCGTGAGCAAAAGAGGGTTACAAACACTTTTTTTTAAGTGATTTCAGTAATTAATGATCAGAGGCCAAATAGTTCATAGTAATCAATACTACAGTTATCCTGTCATTATTATCGTTAATATACTATTGATATTGTTATACTGGTAACAAACACTTGTTAGTTGAGATTTTTTCATATATACTTGGTCAGTCTATAGCTCATATACCCCATCGATTTCGGCATTGTCCTTTCGGTGGGGTAAATTGTGCATTATAATGAAACTACTGGTACCCATTTAGTCCCAATCGAGTCTGGGTTTTTGGTCCATGTATTATGGACCATCTCCTTTATCTTTATCTTTTATCTTTACGTTTTTCCGTATGGAATTTCTCAGTATCAGTCCGGAGTCTGGAGCCCGGTTGATGGCAATAGGCTCGCTCCCTATTACATGGGACTTAAACATAACGGCGAAATGTGGGTGTACTATACACCTCTGCCCAATCCTTCGGGGAATACAGGCGTGATGTTATGTTATGTATTAAAAAAAACCTGGATATCCAACAAACAAAAATGTTACAAAATACAAATTCAAAGAATTTTAAAATCCATTTACTCATTCCGAAAAAATAAACTAGGCAAAGCTTTGTACGGTTTGTTAGTGATATTTATTTTTAGAATTTGCCAACGATTGGAAATTACACGTGGAATCTGTGCCATACGAACAAACGGATGTACTTGTTGAAACTATAAAAGTTCTTAGTCTTACAGAACCCTAAAAATTAACATTTCGAACCCAAATTTTATAAGATGGCGGTGAATTTAGTGACGAAGGAAGTAATAAATTTGGTACTAATTACGAAGTTTGCTTTGTGAACGCCGAGCGGTGTTAAGAGGCAATTACAGGACACCTGGATGTGCGTGGATGTGCCTGGATGTCGGTTAAGCAATGATAATCGTTGTTATAATTACTGCTAGTTAATCGACGGATGTGCATGCGCAGCTCGCAAATTTTGTTATTGTGTAGGAGCTAGGGAGCGTTGTGGACGCAAAATTGAAAAGCGAATATTGATTTTTGTATTATAACTTTCCTGAGACATATCCACATTTATGACTGGTTCCAGTTTACTCGCGTGCTCCGTTTAGATTCGAAACTAGTCGAGCAATCTCGAAAAATGCACGTGAGTAAACCATTACCAATCATAAATAGCAATATTGATGCATAAAAATGTTACCATCACGTCATCAATTACACAGAGTGGATCATCTACCAATATTTCGCCAATGAGCTATGAATTATAGCAATATGCTACAAGCATTTTGCCCTAGACAAGCTAGTCTACAAAGGCGCAGTCATAATTTTTAACATAGGCAAAATAGAGAATAGCATCGTAATTGCGCAAAACACTCGTAATCGCCATGGATTTTGACAGCTCAATAATTTCCATAGCAAAGTATGTATTAACAAACCGACTTCTCCACAACTATGTACCACGCAATGAATATTTTTGTATTGTCAAAATGAAAGCTATTGAAATTACGAATGTGATACGCAATTCGGATGCAGATCTATAGATTCTAAAGACATAGATACAGTGGCTAATTCCTTCTCTTGCCTAGAATCTGAAAAATATAAAATCTTTTCAGAAAATAACCATTACCACGTATAAAACATTAATTGGTACAGATCAACTACAATAACATCTGTCTTCCACGAGTTTGATGTTTGTGTTTGATATTCGGTAGATTTATTGCTCGACAAGACGCACGTGTGTCATTCATACAAACCACCAAACGGTACCATACAGTTAATTAGCGAATGATGCGTATAAATATTCTTTCTCACACATTTTTACTTGCATGGTCATACAAATTCTTGTTCCGTGTGGGATTCGAATCCACGACCCACAGCACAGAACCCAATCGTTCAGCCACTACACCAAACGTGTCGTCTAACTATTTGTAAAAAGCCTGTTGCCATATTCGCGGTCTCCCCGACTATTCAGTTCACAGCACTCATCAAAAAACCAGCGCGGGTGCGCCGGCCACATTCATCACCTTATCAATGACTTCGCAGAAACTATAACCACACTGGATTGTAGTTTTATTGTCGCTAATCAACGGATCAACGTGTTTCGTCTTTTTAGGTGGAATGATGATGACAATTTTGCGTCTGTAGTGATTTATGTACGCCGTCAATCTGATGAGGTAAATGCTCTGAGGTATGCTGTAAAGGAATGTAGATAAATGCAGCGAGTAAAATAAATCAGCATTAAAACAAAAGTTTTGACTGTAGTAGTTAACTGCCTCGCTAGTCTAGCGGTCGCAAGCGCGACTGCTGAGCTTGAGGTCCCGGGTTCGATCCCCAAGTCGGACAAAGTGTTGTTAGATTTTTCCGTGTGGGATTTCTCAGTAGCGGCCCGGAGTCTGGATTTGTGCCTGATTGATGGCAATAGGCTCGCCCTCTAGTACATGAGACTCACATAACGGCGAAATGTTAGTGTACTATACACCTCTGCCTAACCCTTCTGGAATACAGGCGTGATTTTATTTATTAAATAGCCTATTAAATACTTTTTATTTGAATAAGCTAGCATTCTTAGTTTCCGAGATAATACGGTTTATGTTAGTGGCCTGGATTCATTGCTTCCGAGTGTGGAATTAAACCCAAGCAACAACATTAGTACCAAACTTTCTCCTTATTTTCACACACGAAAACAATACAAGTTTGAACCTATAAATTGAAAATTACATTTACCGCTATCAAATTCGGACGCTCCGTGACCGATGCATCAATTTGTAAATGACCCATTATTGCCACGATACGAGCAGTTACCATTAATAACAGAGAATACCACATTAAATAAGAGGAAGCAGGCAATTTATAAACATGTACTAGTACACTCATAAATCTTATTAAATTACTTTAAAAATACTACAAATCTTCAATACTTAAATTAAAGACGTTATTATCAAATTCCAATTCAAGCCACATTTAAATCACTCGACTAACTCCAGAATATTTCATCGAACATTCTATAACGTCTCAATTGATTTCCAAATAACGGAAGAAACCAATAACAGTCAATTAAAATTATACGAAGCTTTTTAGAAAAGGAATCGCTCGATATAAATCAGGGGCGATGCGTTACGAATTCACTACATTTACATAATCGACCACTTCGCTGCCGTCGACTATCGGCTCGTCCAACCATGTTTCATTGTAATTTTAATGTGAGACAACCCTAAATTTACCCCCAACTTTTACCATCCCAAACTTTATGTCCTATGAAATAAGGTTGAAAATGTTTTTATCATCAGCACATATAAGGTTGTGCTGGCATATTTAAGTGAGAACGGACTACAATGGGACAAAGAAGCGTCCGCAATTAAATCGGCGCTTTTTGCGAATGCTGGTCGTTTTGAACAACGATGGACGACGGCCTTTATGTGACGTCGCATTGAGCGTGTGTATTGATGCGCTACAGATAGATGGACGCGATTGTTCGGTTACGGTAAATGATAATTGTGTGTTGTCTTATCTTTGCGGTTTTTTGGGTAATAAAAAAAAACACATTTTGAAGAGCTGTGTCTATAAGTGTCAACTCAGGGAATAGATCAACTAAATGCGTATCGTCATCTTCAAGGACCCTTTGATAGTTCACACATCATACTCGAGATCGCGAATCCTAATGCTTTCACCCCAATAGGACGCATGATGCATCCAAGGCAGATCACTAAAGGCAAGGCATGGCACGGCATATGCAAGGCATGGGTATGGTAGAGATAAGGAGAGCCATGCAAACATTACATATGTTGAGCGCCCAGTAGTACTTTTGAAGATATCCACAGCACTGTAATGGTGTATTGATATAGTGTTCTAAGACCTGCATTCTAATTGCGCAAAACACGCGTAATCTCTATGGCTTTGATTTTGATGGGTCAACAATAACCATAGCGATTTATGTATTAACAATCTGACTTCTCCACAGCTATACACTATCGTTATATTGGCAAAATCAAAGCCATAGCGATGTCGAGTGAGTTGCGCAATTAGAATGTAGCACCCTAAATGCACAACACACTCGCAACCATCATAGCTTTAATTATTTTTATCAATTTGGTAGTTTTCATTGCGTTTTGCAGAGATGGTGAGGATGATTGTTAAATCATAAAGTGTAAAAAATGTATCATTTTTGAATTGTCAAAATGGGGTGCATAAAAAGAGTCTCCACGAGTGATGAAACTTAAGTACGTCCGACGCACCCTGGGCAGTCAGGCCAATTTCAATCTTGCTGACTGGCTAATCTTTTCACCACAGCATGAGCTGTTGTCGTATAGCTCGTGCTGACACGAGAGAAGAAGGAGACTCAAGTTGCTTACTCAATCAAAATCAAAGCTATTATTGTGGCGAGTGTATTTCGCAACTAGGATGTGGTTAAGTAATATAAGCTCTAATTGCTGATCAATTTTGTCCTGAAATACAGACTTCGAACCTACTTTAGGCACCAGTCTCTTACAATATTAAACAACATATTTATGTATTTATACAACTGTGATTGCTCTGTTTTTTTTTGTTATATTGTGGCGAAAGAATAAACGATTTATAATTGCCAGTCGCAAGCTGCAAGCTGTATTTGAACCTCTGCATAACATGATCTACAACTCCACATTAAACATACAAAAAATAAAACATACATTATTAATAATAACAAAACAAACAACTCATACATAACCCCAATACTTCATACCGAAGACTGAAAACAATCCATTGAACAAGGTAGTCTGTCAAGAGGCTGGCAACACTGGCGCTTATTAAAAACATCTCAATGATGTATTGCCAGTAATTTCTGTGGAATACCCCCTTAATGGGGGGTGCGTCCCGCCGGCCGAGCCAGTGGGAGCAGGGCTGGCGAATGTTGGTAAACGGTACTTTTTTAGGTTCAATAGGGTTTGATCATAGTTAAATATGCAGCCCTTTTAAATCTAATAGCCAAGAAAATAATACTATAATTAAATGCATGTTAATAATACACCAGGTTATTCGGAAATGGTACATAAACCGAAAGGGTATTAAAGTACCCATAATAATGAATAACTTTTGTTCTACAACTTTCCCCAAAAGTCAATATTCTAAGAGAAATAGCTGTTCTAAGATTTCAATAAAAATGCGTTAAAATCTATCTATCCTCAGCTGTGATTACATTTTAGGCCATATTTGGGGTCACAAATTACAAGCTCCATTTTCTGAATTCGTAGCTAAAGCAGGAATAAAGGATTTTGAAAAAAAGTAAAATAAATTTTGCATGCAAATAAAAATTATCGAATTTTGAAATTTTTACATTTGCTCTAAAACAGTCATCACTGGTACTTTTAAGTAGCCCGCGAATTAGTACCCCTTTTCCGACCAACCTTGTTTATATTAGACTATGTAGTGATAGTTGTATAAATAAATATCATTCCGATGTTTTCGCAGTTTCATAATATTCAATTTACAGGTTAGTAATGCTACTTATCCAAGAAAATAAATCCATCAGTCGACATTTCAATACCAACATGAAAAGGAGATATTTCTCGCCTAAGGCCAAACGGTACGAACAACTTCAGTTATGTATCTTTAACATGTTTGCAAATCCCACATCATAGGAAAATAAAACATAAACATCACGCCTATATTCCCAGAAGGGTTAGGCAGAGCTGGTACATCCTCATTTCGCCGTTATGTTTAAGTCCTATGTAATAGAGGGTGAGCCTATTGCCATTAACCGGACACAAATCCAGGTTCCGGGCTGGACTTTGGACACAGGTCCTCACGCTCAGCAGTCGCGCTTGACCGCTAGACCAGCAAGGCAATCATAGGAAAATATATTTGAAATATTTAATCATTAAACACCATAATTATTAAAGATAGCATGGCTCTCCGCTACAAAGGACGACACGTTTGGTGCAGTAGCTAAGCGATTGGCTTCTGCTCTACGGGTCGTGGGTTCGATTCCCACACGGAACAAAAATTTGTATGGCCTATAGATGGTTGTTTCGGGTCTGGGCATTTGTTTGTGAGATTTGTGTCTGTAAACGCACCCACGATACAAGAGAAATCTTAGTGTGGGGCAACGTTTTTTCGAAAAAAAAAAGAATCGTGATAATCAAGACAGTTTACAAAAAGTGTTCACAAAAGTTAGAAACAGTTTCAAACAGTTTTATTTTGTTTTCTAGCAAAAGGTTACTAAATGTTTTGTTGAGAAATGTTAAAACTGTTTACGTTACTGTTTGAAACTGCTAGGAAAATGCTAGGAATTGTATCTGAAATATTTTCAGACGTATTGAAACGTTTATAAACGTGACTTCCATTTTTTTCAACTGCTCCCTCACCGGATGTTTCTAAATTGTGACAGCAGTGTGTTGTTATTAACACATAAGCAGGCCTGTCCACCATATTGTCATCATCCCTAACTCATACTTTACGCCACCTTTTTTAACCGACTTCAAAAAGAAGGAGGTTCTCAATTCGTCTGTTTTTTTGTGTATTTGTTACGCGATATCTCCAGTAATTATGAATGGATTGTGATCATTGTTTTTTTGTTTGGTAGGCCATACTTCAAAGGGGATCTCATATAAAATTGATCGAAATAAATACAGCGCTTTTTGAAAAAATCTACAAAAAACAAAAAAAACTTAGATGACCATTTGGTTTGTGGTTCCCTTTGGCAAAAGATAAAGTTCTTTTTTTTTTTAATTGTTTCTCGTGTTTTCAGCAGTACCCAGCCCTACGCATTGTTATGATTTATAGGTTTCTTAATAAATACGTGGAGTGCCGCCATCGAGCGTTGTTTTATTAATTGCAATGGTTATTAATTCATGCGATGCCCACAATGGTTATTAATTCAAGCGATGCCTACAACTCGTGCATCGTTACTCAATGGACTGGTAGCGGGATTTATTTTATATTTGTACAGGGTTCGGCGCAGCTGCATACAAAATAGTGTTGATTAAATCTCAATTTCAGACAACTTTTTTGGAACAAAAGGTTTTTGATTCACTATTTAAATAAATACTTTAATCGTTGCAGCAAGTAACGGTTATGAGAAAAAAAAACAGTTCTTGTAATAGGTACTAAGAAAAATTTACTGTGAACGACACAACAACATAATCGTTCAGGGGTGATTCTATCATTATAGGTAAATGTAGTAAATACAACTAACATAGACTCTCCACCACTGAGAGTACTTGTATTTGGGTTAGTGTTAGTAACATGAACTAGATCACAATATTATACTTTACACAATTATTACAAGATCATAAAATAAGGACAAGCTAGTCAGATATAAAAGGTCAGACTTCTTCAGCTGCTCAGCACCGAATGCTCCCGCTTCGTCGATTGACCACCGCCTTTATAACATCGGGTGCGTTGATCCATATCGACGACTACCTTCCATTGTCAACATTGCCCAGTGCTACAAGCTACCAATAACATGACCATATTTTTTAACTATGAAGCACATTAATTTATATTTATGATTAGTTACAGTTTGTCACGTGCATTTTTCGTGATTATCCAACTAGTTTTGGATCCAAACGGACCCCTTAATAATGAGCTGAACACGCAGCGAACTCAAAAATTCGACTCGCGACCTCGCGTAAACCGTAACTAATGATATTATGAATGTGGCTCACAAAAGTTATAATACAAAACATTCATTAATTTAAGTAATTTTTTTTTTGTTTTTATGGCTATGATACAAATGCAGTTTTGTAGGAACGATACTGCATAAAATGTAGTGATTTTTACTTTCGCGCAAATAAAAATGTCTTATTATGATCCACTAGCTTTCGCTCGCAGCTTCGCTTGCGTGAAATTTTGAACCCGCTAAGTGACGATTTTCCATACAAACTTTCATCCCCTATTTAACTCCCTTAGGGGTTGAATTTCGAAAAATCCCTTCTTAATGGATGCCTACGTTACAAAAGGAACCCACTGTCAAAATTTCAAGTTTCTAACCCTAGAGGTTTAGGCTGTGCGTTGATAGATCAGTCAGTCAGTCAGTCAGCTTCTCCTTTTATATGTATAGATTTGTCATGAAAAGCTACACGGCAAGAAAGATGCTCAACCTTAAGTTTTTTTGATAAATATAACCTTTAAAACATAACTTGTAGTTGTCCTGCTTAAGTGTCCTTTAAGTTTTTTGATTTTAAAGTCTATCGCTAATCGTGAAAACCTGTAATTGGCTTTATGACACATATTGTAATTTTTTTACTCCATTTTATAGCTGTTGGTTTTCCAAAATAAATAAATAAATAATTCAGATTGGACTATTATTATTTTGTTTGGAGGGGCAACAAAACACATCTCCTTAAGCAGAGTCATAATAATTGTCAAATCAGGGACAGGTTACTAGGACATTGTCTATTTACTGGTACAATAATAAACCTGTGCGGTACTATATTATGTATGTAGGTACTACAGTAACTGTTATGTGTTCCAGAACAGTTTTATGACTTGTGCAAGCTAATAAGTAGCTTGTAAGAGTAATAAGTAGCTGATGTGGCGTTTAAGACTTAAACGCTACATCAGCTACTTATTACTCTTAACTTACTTTACTTAAACTTTAAGTGGTCTAATAAACAGCTGATTAAGTATAGCCCGGCCATTTAAATTTTGTATACTTACAAGGTAAACAAAAATTTGATCGTGAAATATTTTTTTGCTATAACAATACATTAACTCAACACCTGCCTGCCTCGTTGGTGTAGCGGTCGCAAGCGCGACTGCTGAGCGTGAGGTCCGGGGTTCGATCCCCAGGTCGGGCAAAGTATTATTGGGTTTTTCCGTCTGGAATTTGTCAGTAGCAGCTTGGAGTCTGGATTTGTGCCCGGTTGATGGCAATAGGCTCGCCCCCTATTACATGCGACTTAAACATAACGGCGAAACGTGGGTGTACTATACACCTCTGCTAACCCTTCGGGGAATAAGGCGTGAAGTTATGTTAACTTAACCCCATAATGTACTCTATTTTACAAGGAAAAAAGAATTCGTTCATTCATTAAACATGCATATTTTTGTAAAACCTTAATTAACACTTATTCTTCAATCTTTTAAAACGCGATTCCTTTCACGATTAAAGGTTTGTTTAAATTTAATACACAATACTTCTGTCAATCAAATTTTACTGTTTTTTTTTTTTAATAAAACGTTGCCCCAAACTACGATTTCTCTTTTTTTTTGTTTTTTTTTTCTAAAATCTTCCCCACACTAGTATTTATTCTGTATCGTGGGTGCGTTTACAGACACAAATCTCACATACACATACGCCCAGACCCGAAACAACTATCTGTAGGACATACAAATTTTTGTTCCGTGTGGGAATCGAACCCACGACCCGTAGCGCAGAAGCTAATCGCACCAAACGTGTTGTCAAAAGTTTGGAGAAGGGTTATTCCAGAAATCTCATCATTAAGCTAGATCTTCTATCGGGCTATCGTTAGACCAAACAGACCCGTATGTACGTTTAATAATTATACACACACAGGTTGTCAGGTATAGCTTCCACGAGTGACGATACTTCAGTACGTCCGGCGCACCCTGGACCTTCAGCCCCGCTACTAACCTTGCTGACTACCTAATCTTTTCACCACAGCATGAACTATTCTCTTATAACTCGTGCTGACACGAAAGAAGAAGAATAAACAGTTATATTTGTAAAATGGATTAGTACCAGTGGTAGTAAGCGCGACTGCTGATCCGGACCTGGGTTCGATCCCCAGGTCGAGCAAAGTGTTATTGGATTTTCCCGTGTGAAATTTCTCAGTAGCAGCTCGGAGTCTGGACATGTGCCCGGTTGATAGCAATAGACTCGCCCCTATTACATGGGATTTAAACATAACGATGAAATAAATGTACTATACACCTCTGCCCACCCTTCAGGGAATACAAGCGTGATGTTATGTTATTGTTATAGCCACGCAATCATCATCAAAGCAGTTGGACTGTATAACAATATAAAGAAGACAAGGAACTGGCGGGAAACAGACAAGAATGGAATTGCCACACAACTTTTTTACTTACCAATATTCTAGCCAGTAAACACAAGTCAGTCCAGTATATCATAAGTAAAGGCCAATCCTGGGTAAGCAGGAGGTCAGCTGGCTACATAAATAGACGGGCAGTTGTCTGCCACGGACAATTTGAAGCTAATGGCCCGCGGCTCATTTGCTCCCGGCTTGTTTTGGATGGTCATATGCTAAGGATGCTAAATAGCGCAGAGGGGACAGGTTGTAGATAGTTTGAGACGATATTGTGCCTACTAGAGGCAGTGGGGAAATTGGATTAGGTGTGTACGGTGAACAACTAAATCAGCGCACTTCGGATGGGTCAGGAAGCGAAGTTGTTCACCGTACCTACGTGGTCTTGGTAAAAGTTGGAGACTCGTTTCTTTTTTTATTGCCCTTTGGTCGCAAGCGCGACTGCTTAGCATGAAGTCCTGAGTTCAATCCCTAGGTCGGACAAAGTGTTAGCAACCCAGAGTCTGGATTTGTACTCGGTTAATGGCAATATGCTCGCTCCCTATTACATGGGACTTAAAACATAACGGCGAAATTAGGATGTACTAAACACTTCTGCCTGACCCTTCAGGGGGAATACAGGCGTGATGTTAGATTATGTGTTCGATTTTTTTTGTAGCTTTGATTTATATTTCTGTAAATAAATGTGTAACAGACACTTTTACAAGTAATTTTTTTTTCTATAACAGTTTGCCTCGTTATTTCCTGTCCGACTAGTATAGCTCTGAGAAGAAAAACCGAAATAAACACTGAGATCAAGGTCAAGTCCAGACATTGTGGTATAAAAATTGCGAGTGTAACAATCTAGAGCAACGTCTGGAATGGCCTTTTAAGGAAAGAGCCATAGCAGCTTTGAGTTGACGTGCCCCAATTGACGGTTAGCATGCATCAGCCATCGTGTAGCTCAACCGTATTTTAAGGAGCTCAACTCTTATGTATATCAACTATTGAAAAAATTATCATCAGTTTACGAAGAAAACACTATCAGTAGACCAAAAGCTTATAAACGATGTTTAAAAACTTAAGCTTTGATTTAACTATTCTTTGAATGCATGGTGCACCATCCAAGTAAAACCACTGCGACTGGCAGCATTCGTCCTCTCTGATCCTTCATCCTTCTAATCCCGCCGCTTCTGCGCAATTAAACTCCTAATCTATGTCCAGTTCGGGCAGTAGTTGCGAACTATCGCACTCGACCGCGAGCCACCGCCCTAATAAAGAAGGAACATTTTTTACACGAATATTGCCGAACATTGCCGAAGATTACTTCCGCGCGGGCGCACCGACTCAAATAATAAAAGTATTTGAGCTGTGCGTAATAGACGCAGTTCATATGTGGGTTTGGGGAATAACAGTTTTATGTTCATAATAAACATACGGATAATTGGTGATGTGCAGTTGAAATACAAATAACATTACGGTTATTTATTTTCATGTAGCTTAGCCGTCTTTTTCACTGTCGAGACCAGTTATTTGAGGGCGGTACGCTGAATGTGACGAAACGATACTTTCTAAAGATAAAATAGCACTGCAAAAAACTACAAAGCGTTTTTGTAGACCAAACATGAGCAAAACGAGTCCAATAACATAAGTGTTTAGCTCGTGGTTAAGGGCTCCGTTTGGGTCCGAAACTAGTCAGGCAATCCCGAAAAATACACGCGAGTAAACCATGATTGGACTTATTTATGATTAACATAAATAAGTCCAATAACGTTTGACAAACAGACAGTAAGTAACATCTAGAATTCTAGATCATTACCTATCTCATAATCAGCCCATTACTGATCTCATGCCAGGCACGGGCTTCTTAGAATGAGAAGGGCTTACGCTTTAGATCACCACGCTGGCTTTGTGCGAGTTGGCGGACTACACTCACTATCCATAACTTTTTTTATGAGTCATCTCCTTTGGTCTCGTTTTTTTCGTCAACGCACGTGATAATCAAATTCTAATCCACACATAATTTGACCAGTCAGATGTCTAAGCCAGTATCTAACTCAGACTCTCCTACATGGAAAGCAAGCGTTCAACCGCTTGGCTATCACTGCCGACAAAGCAAGAAAGGAAATTGTTGCAGGAAGCCTGAAAAAAAGACGACGTTGTGACAAAAAATTAAAGGAATACTCCTTGTGGTTTGATCATGTGGAGAGGATGAGTGAACGGTGATTAACAAAAACATTTTATAAGGCGGATGTCGGTGCAACCGTAGGTAGAGGACTCCTTAGAAGGACATACATTGATGTTATTGGTGATGTTCTTCAAAAAAGACAGGTGCATAGTACTGTAAACCGGCGGGCGTGTAAGACAAGATGTATGAACGTGGACGAAGCGAAAGGAGTATGTAGAGATCGTAGCATGTGGCATTCTACAGTTTCTGCTTACACCCATGGTATAAAGGCGTGAGTTTATGTATGTATGTCTGGAAAGGTATTTTGTTGTTGTTTGTAATTTAGATGAAACTGGCTTTTTAAACCTTAAATCTCTCTAAGCTAGTTATTATACATACAAAAATTCCTCCCAAATACAATTCAACAAATAAATATTATTCATACAATTCTGTCCAACCTCACCCCATCTCTACCCGAGGGTTGTGACGTAGAATTAGCCAACATGGCGATTCTAATGTGTATTCTGAGTATTGGGTGCACGGTATGATTTAGTGGCGACGGCCCCGCGATAACCTTTCGTTGATATATTGATCACGGACAAGCGCGTATTTATGAACGTTTTTTATCTCTGCATGTAGCCTTTGAACGAGGGTTGAAATTGTGTGAGAGTTTTTATTTGGATGTAACTACTGGTGATCGAAAGGTCAATCATTTTTATAGTTTTTGCAAGCTGCATGAAACATTACTACCTGGTTATTT
Organism: Amphipyra tragopoginis; assembly: GCA_905220435.1. Classification (NCBI taxonomy): domain Eukaryota; kingdom Metazoa; phylum Arthropoda; class Insecta; order Lepidoptera; family Noctuidae; genus Amphipyra; species Amphipyra tragopoginis. The sequence continues at coordinate 752,053 of HG992010.1, read as the reverse complement.
TCTGGCTAAAGGTTGGCATATTTACTGAGAGTAATCGTTAGTGATGATTGTGTGAATATATTAGGTGGATGGTTACCAGCATCCATCTGAGTTTGCTTGCAGAACGGATGGCCGATGGGGCCGAAAGATTCTGGAGTCGCGACCGCGTACTGAAAAGCGCGGTGCAAGGTGGACCGAAGACCTGGTGAAGATCACGGGATTCTGCTGGATGCGAGATGCATAGGAGCGGCCGATGTGGCGATGCTTGAGGAAGGCCTATGTCCAGCAGTGGACGTCTTTAGGCAGAATGATGGTAATCTGAACTTGAATGAGTATAACATACAATTTTCATTACCAATCTGAACGAAATATGGCGACTCAATGAAGTCGCCGAAAGGATTGTCATTTTTTCCTGTTCACTGAATGAATTCGCAAGAATAACTTTAAATTATTCGTGTTATAATTTGTAAAAAACTAATTTAGTTAAGTACCTACCACCCTGTCGCATTGGGATATCCTGTAATGATAGAAGTGTTGTGTTAAATAAATAAATAAATAATTATATTCAGCCCATTAACGTACCACTGTTGGGCACGGGCTTGTGGGCGTAGGCCTTAGTCCACAACGCTGGCCAAATGCGGGTTGGTGGACTACACACACCATTAACCGGTTGCGTACCGCCCGTCGTCCCAGGACGACACTTAATTGTCTTATCTATTGTGTCTATAATTACGGTGATTGAGAGTTTAAGTATGTTTTGGAGTCCTCTCATGTGTGCAGGTTTCCTCACGATGTTTTCCTTCACCGTGTCTGCAAGATCCGCAGATGAATTCGAAAAGTCAGAGGTCCCGGATCGAACTACCTTACCTACCTATACCCTCCTGCATGGAAGGCAAGCGTTCAACCGCTAGGCTATGACTATTTTAAACGTTTTTTCTTTTCTTTTTAACCTGTACTATCCCACTGCTGGGCAAAGGCCTCCCCCAAGTCCTTCCACGTATTCTTTTTCTGCGCTACCTGAAACCAGCCCTCGCGATACGCGTCTAGGTTATCTCGCCAACTCTTTCTGGGCAGACCACGGCGGCGCCGAATCCCTCAAAAATTTTCAACCCAAGAACAAAAATATGGCGGATTTTTCCAAATCCCGCTGCAGTTTCTAAAACCGCAAAATAAAATACTGTGTCTACACCTAAATAAGTTAAACCAACACGTGATTTTAAAAGCCAACGAATTGTCTGCCACAGCTTCAGGTTTGCTAATCCCACAAAAACTCGTCTTTCTAAACAAACCGAAAGTGTCAAAAGTGCAACCAGTTAATTAGTAATGTGATTGTGTGAGACTAGCGTCGACCGCGGCTCGGCTCGGCTCGGTACGGTACGGCGCAAATTAAACAAATGCAATGATTTGTATAAATAAATTCTTGTTCTTGCAGCGTCCACTGCGAACCAATCAAATTACTTCACTTTGTTAGTTGATTGCGCGCAACGAGCGAGAACGAACGGATGCGGTATTTAATGGAGACTGATTTTTGTAATGAGATATAGAAAATTGATTTTCGAAGCCTTATGCTTTATGGCTTTGAAAAGAAACCTCTTTTCTTCGTGTGGGTGAGTGGCTTCTCCATTGACCTTCATTTTAGAAGCGTTGGCAATTTCCACGCCTGATGCCCTCTGAGATAATTGAGATAATAATAACAGATATGTCTTTTTCTATCTATTGTAAGTATTGAAGGTTAATGTGCATAGGATGCTACACAAATAGGAATTTAATAACCCATGAATAATGAGTTTAATGGCATGTGATGTTTAAATTGTTCGTATCCGCAGCAAGCATTTGTCAATGATCATGATGAAAATAAAACAACGTAGAGTAGCAGGAGTCCAAACAATACACGCCAGGCTGAATAAAATCTCAAAATCATATATTTCTTCGCAAACATGGGTAGTACAAAGGTGACAAGTAATATTAGGTATATGTTCTCCATATTCTGCCCAAAGGCATGCAAATATTACAAAATTTAACACTATTTTTAGTAAATCTATCTACACTTAAACAATTTCAAATTAAGGCACGTATTGCATTATAATTATAAAGATTAACTTTAAGAAATTACATTACATTATGAATTAGGAAATGAATTATAAAATAATAGCCAAATGCAGCAGAATATTATGATTATTTTAATTGAATAATATATATATCAGATTTTTCTTCTAAATATTCATTCACATTGTAGTATGCCTTTTTTTACTAAAAACTCCTTCAAATTTCCTTTAAATATGTTCATATTATCTATTTTAAGAATATCATGGGGCAATTTATTATAAATGTTAGATGCCATGCAGTGAACTTTTATGCAGATATCTCAGTTAAAGCAGTGGCAGCGGCTTACGATGTGTTTAAATTAATGAACTCACTTATGCCACATCCATCCTCCCCAGTTGCAACCTCGATGTACACACAGTTCGACGTCCATGTTGGCTCTTAATTAATTTATACCCGTTCTTGTGCAGACCAGGTACAAAGTAGTGCGCTATGAAAAATAGCGTTAGCTAGACTAATGGGGACAGCGAGGTTGCACTTGTATCGTTAACTACACTTTATAACGTGCTCGGAATGGAACGGTGGTGAACTTTAACCTATTTGTTGGGACGATGACCTATTAAGTTGTTTGGTGAGAATAGGAAAGCACTTCTCCACTCATTGTTAGGTACATTTTTTTTTTTCGTGAGAAAATTCTCTTGGATACCCTTTGTCTGGGGAAGGCGAAGGGTTATGCCGGACTCTTACCGGCTAAAAACCCACGGTGTTCCTTCTCCTGACCCTTGGCCGAGGTCACGGGATTCACCGCATTGCATGCATCGCAACCCCGGCAGGCTTCGGTCCGCCAGCCCCTGGCAGACCTCTCCTATCATTGTTAGGTACCTAAAAGGTGATTAAGGGTGATCATATCAATCAGCATCGATCCGCGTGGGGTGGGGGTGCGTGAAAAGAGCCTCCAGGAGTGACGATACTTCAGTACGTCCGGCGCACCCTGGGCAGTCAGCCCCGCTACCAACCTTGCTGACTGGCTAATCTTTTCACCACGGTATGAGCTATTCTCGTATAGCTCGTGCTGACACGATAGAAGAAGAAGAAGCATCAAACCGCAAGAAGCTGGTTTTAAATCCACTTATCTGTCTGCTTGATTGCCTCGTTGGTGTAGTAGTCGCAAGCGCGACAGCTGAGCGTGGGGTCCTGGGTTCGATCACCATTTCGAGCAGTGTTATTGGGGTTTTCCGTGTGGAATTTCTCAGTAGTAGCCCGGAGTCTGGATTTGTTCCCTATTACATGGAACTTGAACATAACGGCGAAATGAAGGTGATACTATACCTCATCACCTCTGTCGTATGTTAAGTTTATTGTGTTTTTTATCTATCTATCTAGCCCTTTCCCAACTATGTTGGTGTAAGCTTCCAGTCTACCCCTATGCGGCTGAATATTTTAGACGAAACGAATGCCATCAGACCTCCGCAACTCACTTACTGGGCAATGCCGATACCCTAAGGTTAGACCGGCTCTCAGACTTTTAGAATTCTGACTACCCATAACGACTGTCACAGGTATTCGCGACACGCGAACCGACGGCTTAATGGAACTCTCCGAGGCACGAAGGGGTCTCAATGTGTAACGAGCGGTCACCCATCCATGAATTGACCGCGGCAAACGCTGCTTAACCTTTCAAATCGAATTCAAAAAGGTTGTAAACCACGAGCACGAAAATTTTAGGCACACTTATACGCATAAATCGCACCCTCCGCACTAACTGTCGTAACTAGCAATTGATAATTTTTCAGAGAAATTCTCACAGAGTGACGTATCTGCTTCAAATGAATAGAAATAAATAAATAGATACCTTAAGGCTTTAGGGCAACTACTAACCAAGCCAAGAGTAAGCCAAGAGCAACATAAAAAAGTCATTAATTCATTAATAAAGCCACAGCTAACGCAACTACTGAAAAATTGTGACGATTCTGACGACGTCTGTGGTCTAGTGGTTCGAGTGTCGGACTGCTGATCACGAGGTCGTGGGTTCGATTCCCACAGGACACAAATATTTAACATAAGTGTTTGTGTTGGTCTGGGTGTTTCTTATGTATTATAAGTATGTATTTAAAAAAAAAAAAAGTATATAAGTATTATATCCATTGTCTCGTACCTCGACTAGATGGTGCAGTGTAAAAAATGTCACAAAAAAAAAAAAAAAAAAAAAAAAAAAAAAAAAAAAAAAAAAAAAAAAAAAAACAATTGCTACATACGACAGTTATCGCGGAGGGTGACGAAATAACGTTTGTGTGTTTTCAGCGGCATAAGCAGGTTATGTGTGCTTACTCGTGATTACACATCTCCGATTTGTTCGATTCAAATCAGCTGCGTCAGCATGCTTCATTCAAAGGCCATTTTGCAGGTGAAATGCAATCCGTCTGGCTCGTAGATACATAGTGACATGCTTTGATGCCTATTTCGCTTACGTATGGAAGGGAATATCAATTCCAACTGTATCTACGTTACTCAAAGCCTTTTGACATCGCCCGAGGTAGGCTGAAGTCTAGACAATTACTACGTCCGTTCCTATCCTGTTTGATTGGTTGATTGTAAACACAATCACGTCTCTTTCCCATGGTAGAAACTACAGAACGCCACATTCTACGATCCTTCATCATCATCATTCAACCAAATGACGTCCACTGCTGGACATTCTGATAATAAATTATTATTATAGGCCTCCCCCAAGCAATGTTGGGGGGTTTTGCCATAATCGCCACGCTTGGCAGGTGGGTTGGCGATCGCAGTATGGTTGTTAAAGTACTCAGAGAACGCTGCTGCCCATCCTCTAGAGAATCCCTTAGTCGCCTTTTACGACACCCACGGGAAGAAATGAGGTAGTGCTATTCTTTACCTCTGGCATCACACGGACGCTACGATCCTTAATTGGAGCAAAAGGAGTGTGTCCTTTCGCTACCAGTATATACTACAATTATGGTACAGTACCCTACAATACGCTACACAATCAATTAAGTTGTTATAAAACTCCTTGTGAAAAGAGTTCGTCCGAAGAAGTACTACCTCCTTACCTATTTCTGCCGCTAAGCAGCATTGCTGTATTCCGATTTAAAGTATATAGGTACCAGTGAAATTACTCGCACATGAGACTTTTCAACTTTGTCTCTAAGGTCGAGAACACTTCGGCGAGTCTTGATGATATACGTGTCTATAAGTAGCGGTAACTAATTTCCATCAGCTGGGGAGCGTAGGTTATAAGGTATAATGGGCTGGTGTCTGCAACTCCACGTCTGAGCGCATATTTTGCGTAACAGGTGGTAAGTATAATCACTCGATCCACCCTAACTCCTCAAAAAAGGCCAGCACACCCTTGATGTTGCTGGCGATCTCTCGGAGAGTACTTGGGTTTCCGAAGTACTTGGCCCTGTATGTGGCGACCTCAGTGCTTAGGTATGTTTAACAACCTACAACATTCAAAATGTCGTGGTGGCTCGGAGGTTACAAACCCGGTTGTTAAACACCAGGTTGTGGGTTCAAACTAAGGCATGTACCAATGTGACATTTTAAATATCATGTGTACTTTCATAGTTAATCTAAGACACCACATACAGTGAAGGAAAACATCGCGAGGAAACCTGAACTTAATGGAAATCGCCAACCGTGAGCAAGCGTAGCGATCAATTCTCGTTCCTTCTCTGTATGAGAAGATTCTTTTGCCCTGCAGAAAGACAGCTACAGGCTGATTTAACAAAAACATACAATAAAATGTTTGCTCAGATGTCGAGTATTTTTAAGCAGTACCTTCTAGCAGCAATTTAAAAGATTCATGTCCAATTTCCTAGTTATCAGCTAAAGTTCTTAGTTCCTTTGAGTTCGTAAAGAGTCCTACAACTTTTATCCCTGAATGACCAACATTTCATAAGACCTTTTTCTATCAAAATCAGTGCGAAACTTACTTACCGCTTTCATGTCGTTACAGAAAAGGGATCCTAGTTACGTCACTAGAATTTGATGGATCGATTCAGGATCAGCTCCAATCTAGCTTCTACTGTGAACGAAAAAGGATATCGTTACGTCATATCGGTTCGGAAATTCCTAGAATTTTGGAGTCTAGGCAATCAGATATTACGATCGAACTAGGCACACTCAACTATTTGATGTACTTCATAGTAAGATGAACTACGAATATGTATAGAATTCAGTTATCAGACTTAGAGAGGGTACTACAGCAAAAGATTCTTAAACTAAATTCTTTTCCAGATAATCTTAACTATACCGAAATATCGGAAACTCACAACAAATAATAAACATGGTAAATATCCCGTTTTAAGTTCTAATGATTATAACATCACACCTGTATTCACCGAAGGGTTCAGCAGAGGTGTATAGTAAGTACACTTATATTTCGCCGTTATGTTTAAGTCTCATGTAATAGGGGGCACGCCTATTGCCATCAACCGGGCACAAATCCAGACTCCTAGCTGTTACTGAGAAATTCCACACGGAAAAACCCAATAACCCTTTGTCCGACCTGGGTATCGAACCCAGGACCTCACGCTCTGCAATTGCACTTGCGACCACTGGACCAACGAGGCAGGCAACAAGTCTTAGGGCGTATACATAAAGGAAGCAGGTAACCAGCGCCGACCTACCAGCGCTTATCGGTACTGGTCCGTGCAGGTAACCGCTACATAAAGGAAGCGGGTAGAAGCAGGGGCTGGCATTTTTAACAAAAATACGCCTTATTCCCTTGCAAATACAGCAACAAATTGCTGCCTACCAGCGCTGATCGGAGCAGGTCGAAACTTGTCGGTGACGTTCGGAGCTTGACGGCGCTGGTTTGCCACACAGTATAGAAACTACCTGCGCCGACTAACTGCGCGGACCAGCACCGACAAGCGCTGACAGATCGGCGCCGGCAACCCGCTTTCTACATGTAAACGCACTTAACTCTTATCTGGTAATTTTGAAGTAAGAAGCACGGAAATTAATATTTAGTCTTCTGGTGAGGAATAAACTTACACGAGAAGCAAAACAATCGCTACAAGTGTGTGGACCAAATTTGGTAAATCCATGCTTCTCACATGGACAACTTTAAGTGGCTTGCTCACGTGCCGGGAAACCTTCTGACTTATTCGTGTACGACGGAAAAACCAAAAATATTGTGTATCCAAAAGCACTCCATCCAATAAACAGATTCTAAAACTAAACACTTTTTTTCTCTAAGTGGCATTGCAACGCATGCTGGGTACAGCTAGTCCTTCTATAAATAACACTTGTTTTATAAAAATGTGTTCTTTTAATGGATTCACGAGCACTTTTTTTTTTCTTTTGGTCTCCTTGTAGAGCTTGGACCATTGCTGATACTTGCAGATCGTTTCTAAGTAACCGGGCAGTTATTAGATAAACCTGAAGAGTCTCCAGCCAACTTCCAAATGGTTTGTTTACCTTGTATACAAATAATTAATGTCCAGACTCTAATAAGTTTGCACGTGCAGCCTCCAACTACCATAAATAACTACATAACTAAAACAAAACTCAAAAATGCAGACACATATCTCAACTAAATCGATTCTCTTTGACACAATCTGGAACCCAGTTCTGCTAAACAATAAGGACTTTCTAAAAAATGCATACTTCGGATTCCCACAAAAAGGCAGACATTAAATAAATCTAGATTTCTTGGAAGCCGTGTTGTTCCTGAGGTCTGTGACCTGAGAACAAAAAGTTGTCTGGCTGAGACTATTGTTTATTTTAAGGTATTGTCACCTAAGAATGTAGTGTGTTAAAGATTTTGATTTTGATTGATGACCTTAATAAGCGTGGGTTTTTATATGTAAACGTTCACAAATATCGGTTCACATTTGTTCAGGGTAATATTAATAATATTTTATTTCATGAAAAGGTACACTGTTTAAATGCCACACTGAATCCCACATGTATAAATGCAGCGGTTACAATATTAAATGACAGAAAACAAACATTAGTTTTGAGGTACCTATCAGTATGAGTAGTGCGTATGTGCGTGAGTGTGCGCGTGTGTGTGCGCGTGTGTGTGCGCGCGTGTGTGTGTCTGTGCACGCTTTTGTTTGTGTGTGTGTGTGTGTGTGGTATAATAGGGCAACAACTCCTGAACTACTATCGAGATACACTTTTTTCAATAGGGTCCTCTCTTTATCTTCATTTTGCCTGATGGAAAGCGAAGGATGAGGGCTACGATGGAACGCGCGCACCCAGAAGTTGCCTATTCACTCTTGCTTTAAAGGTGCAAGAACGCTGGCAAGAAGTTAAAAATGAAATTATTTTAAAAGTGTATTCATGGTGTTTCTTGCCGGCTCTTCTCGATAGGACCCACTTTTTGGACCCGTGCAACTAAATTGTCGAGACGTTTCCTACGGGCATGTACTGTGCCTAATCGAAATAAAAAACATTGAATTTGAGTTCCACACCATGATGTGCGCACAATGAAGGATGAGGAGAAGCGCTCAGTACAACATAGTTTTAGTAGTAGTAAAGTTTGTTGTGAAAGGGCTCGCCCAGGGAAGTACTATCCATAGCCTTCAAACCAAAACACAACAATGCTGCTTGGCAGTGAAACTACAGACACAAAAGATTTTCCAACTTCGTCTCTAAGGTTGGCAACGCATCAGCAATAAATACTCTTAGTGTTGTAGGTGTATAAGGCAGCGGGAACCAATTACCATAAGGTGTGCCGTTGATTGCCAACCAAATATATAAGCTTGTTAAAAACCACGTAAATATTTCTAATAGCTAAAAGTGTGTCCCTGCATACGACAATATTAGAATGACATGTCTATTACTGGACACAGATATCGCTAGGTGGTATCGTTTCAACAAAAAGTACAACACATTTGGTATGTCTATACCAGAGCGCTTTCATGTTCATCTTGCGCTTTCAACTTTCAATTCCTCTTGCGTCAACCGCATGCAATATTGATTGCCATAAGACACATGCACATTATCGTCTACACCGGTGCGTCTCGGTCAGTCGTCAGTCGACATACAATAGACGGATTAGCGTGCACTAGGGGCATGCGCTGACGTCGAACTATACTTGGGAGCAAATAAATCGAGCCACTTCTATTTTTCATGTAGGTATAATTGTTATTATTTTTGGTATTATGGAACAGATCAATTCTAAATATATATCGCCTAAAAGGTTATTTGATAACCTTCACAATGGGGGTAGTTTTTGTATTTTGAATTATATAATTCATGAAACCAAAACGAATAACCAGGACACGTGAAAAAAGGAGTGGCTCGATTTCTTTGCTCCCAAGTGTAGTATTAAGGCATGCGCTATTGCATGCGCTATGGTGCTTCACGCGTGCTTCAGACGAAGACGCAAGATGAACATAAAAGCGCACTGGTGTACACATAGCTATAGATGTCGCTAGGTGGTATGTTCGACAAAGGGTACAACACAACTAATTAGTCACATCGATTTACCTGATCGAACAACCACTGGCAGTCGTTTATTTTCGCGGACTCTCACTTATTGCGGCAGCGAAAAGATATTTTTTTTACTGCAGTACTAATTCGTGGTCTTAAAGTCACCATCAGTTCGGTAGTGATCGGTTTTACGAAGTTTGCCGATGACTTCTCAGTTGTGTGGTACTGTATCCGTTTTAAATAAGATTGTAGATGAATACCTTAATCGCCAAGCTTGGCAAAACTGGTTGGTCCTCGTAAAGAACAGGAAAATGTTTGTGCCCAATCTCTTATCATGTCACCATCCACGACATACAAGTTGTATGTATGTATAGTATGTATGTAAATAACAGAATATGTATGTTAATAGTGACGCGTGTTAACTTATTATGTAATTAAGTTTAATTAGGGTTCCACAAATGTAGGGAGTCGGCGCCCGCGGCCAGGTTAAATAAGTTAGAATAGAACCCGCTAATCGAGGGCTCAGCCGAACTAATATTGAATGAATTAATAAAACCACTAAATGTACAAACGAGGCCGGAAAATATTTACTGAACTGTGAAATTAAATTAATTTATGTGATGAATATAAAATATTTGATCTATTTTGATTGAGATGTTTTCAGATTACCTTGGTTTCGGTCTAATAAAGGGTGTAAACGAATTCGTGACAGGGATGTTTGGCTCTAGTTCCTGCACATATGGCTTCCCTGGTACCTCATTAACGACGTATGTGTATGTTTATTAACTATCCTCAATTATGATTTATTTTTTTATTTATATGCTATCATTACTCTCAAGATATATTTTATCTTACTTTACAATGATTTTTTGTCTAAGTTATGATGACATTGAATTAAAGTCCCCGTCACGAGAAGCTATAAATTTTGTAAATAAAGAACTTCTACAAAGTTACGTAGCGACAATTCAATCAACAACAAATAATCCCAAATTCAATCAACTCAAAGTTACATACGTGTAATACGAAACTAACGAGCAATTTCACTTAGTCGGGTTATATTTTAGCGATATAAAGCGCTATCGTCTAATGTTTTGTGGTACCGGAATGTGTCTGACTCATGGAACGTCAACATTTGGCCCGCCATTTTGAAGTAAGTTCACACTGACGCTGTCAATGCTGTCATTTGAGTTTTGAATGCGTTTCAGTTTGTTTGTGTTGTTTTCGTAGATTATTATTTATTATTATATAAATAAAATAAAAACCATTATATAAAAATCATTACAAAACTGTTTTTTTTTATTTGTTCCAAAGGTTGCGAACCCCTGAATGTGTGTTTACAAAATTGATATTATTTGTAAATGTGAGAACTTTGTGGACATGCTTAGGTATACATATAATTGTGTAAATTACTATTATTCATATTGTATTTTTTATATATATTTTTTTCCTTTTTGGTTAATTTTTGTACTCAAGACTACATTGTTCTTTCTCATAGTACCTATTGTACCTATTCACTGAAATTGTAAAAGATAATTATCCTTTTTTTTAAAAAGAGTAACCATGGAGTTTCTTGCCGGCTCTTCTCCATAGGAAACGACTAGGTAATTGGAACCGTGCACCTAAATTCAACTTTTCATAAGCGCCTGTATTGGTTTATGTGTTTTTTTTTTATTTGATTCGTGTTATTCCTTCATACCGCGTGATACACTGTTGACACAGATTAAACCTAAATGTGTTATTTAGCAAGACAAAACAAAAAAAAAACTTAATTATCTATTTCAGACTAATTTTAAAGCCCCGATTTAACTGATTGCGAAGAGCGATATCGCGCTAGTCGTGCCCGCCAGCTGTATCGTCGTGCTTTCAATCAAAGACACAAAAAAACTATAACTTTTTTTTTTTGCTTTCTTTATGCCTTTAATTGCGGCCGTGGGAGGCCAGATTAAGAATTCTATTCCCTTCAGTTGCCGGGCAAGCGAGTCGTAACTGGCGAATCTGGACACACCATAATTCTGCTCGAAAAATGGCAATAGGCTCGCCACAGTCGCTACCTATTACCAGTGACGGATTAACCCTTAATCAAATTAAGCAATTGCCTAGGGCATCACGTCTGAGGGGGCACCAGAAGAAGCACAAAAAAAATCCGTCCTTAGGGCATCACGTCTCACTCTCACGTCACCAAAAACCATACCAAAAAAAGATTCTAGGACTAATTTGAAAATTCGCGCGTTTTAAGTTGACATAGAGTCCGACCTAGAGTCATAACCCCGCTCCCGCTTGCCCACTCGCTGCCCGCTAGTGCATTCGGCAATTCGAATGCACCTGAATTGCGATCAGCCAATCACATACCACCCCTCCCCCCCCCCCCTCCCCGCAAATCTGTGTCAATCAAATGTTTTGTTTTTTGAGTAATTGTGTCGGCCAGCTTCTATGCACACGTAATAGAATTAATTTGATAATTAATAAGTAAGTCAATAGTTTCAGTAAACTAAAAATCTACGGTGCTGTGTGGACGGACACACAGCACAAATTAGTGTGAGTGTGTTTGTCGACAATTAAAACAAGTTCTGTTCATAATATTGTGTTCGCTTAGGTACCTAAAGTTTTATTTTGTTTTGTTTTGATAATGTCCAAAGTCAAAATATGTAAAGTACTTTGTTTTTACAAAAAACTAATGTTTTTAGGCGGTAAAGGTTTAAAGACCGATTCTAGTTGACATACGGATAGGGGGGCCCACAGGCGTGGATTGCTTAGGGCATCAAGTAGTCTTAATCCGTCACTGCCTATTACATCCTATACATAGGACTTAACACAAGAGGCGAAACGTGGGTATAGAAACACAGGAGAATACCTCTGCTTACCCCTTCGGGGACTAGAGGCGTGATGTATGTATGTATGTAATTCCAAGATTGGGCAAAACTAATAATCAGATTATTCTATAAAATCAACAGCCAACCTAACACAATGATCTTACAAGAAAATCCGATTATATTCGATTTATTTTTTCCTGAAAAATAGCAAAACTTTATTCGCACGCTATCACATTGGAATTAATACCGCCACTAAACTTTGCATGTAGGAGAATCAACAATCATAATTATTCAATCCTTACCTATCTCTCTGATCCTCTTAACAAATATTCTCACTCGCTATCATTGCACGCATTTACTCCCGCATCCCTCTCACAGTATTTACTCCCCATCCCCGACCCTAAGGCACCATGTTTATTTATTTATTTATTTAGGGAAAACAAACAATTGTACAATGTGAATATAGTAGATACAGAACATTATCTTAAAAATTAGGCAAATGCACAATCCACGACGTTTCCACAGATTACTAAGGTACAGTGTAGACACAATATTTTAAAGCTAAAGGCTAAAGTTTAGCCCTAACTAAACTGTACATGACGCCTGCTAATTAACTTAATTACACATTACACACCCCGGCTGACGTACAAACATGGAAATATCCCAACTTAACCTCCACAGCATTCACAAACCCTTTAATTTTTACAACGAATTTCTGGAAGAACCAAAACGCCTGCTAATATTTTAAGAGCAAAAACGCTGGAGAGCGAAATTGGGCTGTTTTAAAGGCTAATTAGTGTGAACCTTTGAGGCGCATAGTTTTAAAATGCTAGCTTTGGTTTTAAGATTTTCTGGAATGTAATAAAACGGAATGTGTTTGTTTATATTTGGGTATAAGTATATTGTCTACATTGTTGAAGTTAGTGGTTTAGGAGATGCTTAGAATTTTTACCTACACGACTTAACGAAATGACCATACTACAGTGTATGACTGAAATTATATTCAAATAATAATTATAAAATGGTGATGGCCCAGAGGTTACCAACCCGCTTTTTAAGCACCAGGTTGCTTGTTCAAACCCAAGCCTGTACCAATGCCACTTTTTTAATGTCGTAATACTTTCTTAGTTAATCTAAGACGCCACTGACATGCTGGGAAGGAAAACATTGTGAGAAAACCTGGGCTTAATGGTCTGGAATCGCCAACCCGCAGTGAGCAAGCGTGGTGATCAATGCTCGTTCCTTCTCTGTGTGAGAAGAGGCCTTTGGTCTGCAGAGGGACAGTAACAGGCTATTCTTTATCTCTGACAATATCAGAAAAGATTTTAAGCTAGAACATACCTCCTAGTTCATCCCACGAAATGACGTCATAACCACAGTAAACATACATATAAGTTAAAGCAGTACCTCAACTTTCTATAATATATGTATATAAAGTTCGAAATAATGTCAAAAATTATGGCCAGTCTCCTATCAACATATTCCTGTAGAGACAACGATTAAGGTTAGGCCCTTATAACTAACCCATCTCAAATAGTTTTTGGTAATTTCTGACGTTTCTAGTAGTTACTCAAACCTCAGTTGGTCCGGAAGAGTTGATTCTTATGGGAATTATGATCGATGGGCATAATAAAAAGTTTTGCAAAAACAGCCCTTTTTCTCACTGACTGTAATTTTTTTTTTAAATCTGTGAATGCTGATTGAAATTATCGCAAAAGTTAGGGGTGGCCTTCTAAGAACCTGTAGCTTCTATAATGGTTAAGGTAGCTGCCCTTCATGCCCCATCTCAAGTTACCACCCTGAATACTGTGTACCTTAGCAATACGTTCTATTTTCTTTTATCCCAAATCATCACAAAACACAACATTGATATACAGCGCATATTTCGCAATACATAAAGCTAACATACCATAACGCAACAGAAATGGGTAGGCAGTAATGATTTGTAACGTACAATAATCATATCCGGCCAGCATCGAACCCGGGACCATAAATCACGACACGGCGTATTAACCACTGCGATGACCTTAGCATTGGGGTCTCACCCTAATGTATGTGGATTAAATATTATGTTCTGACAAATATATCAGCAAAAATATCATGCGATTAATCTATGATTTCTGATCGTTATCAGTTAGTAACTTTCAGCCTGTATTATCCTACTGCTAGGCAAAATTACTTGTTTGTTTAGTTCCGAAGATTTAAACCAAGCCTGGCATACCATGTGGTTGGTTTAAAAGTTAATAAAATTCTAAAGAAAAATTACTTATTTCTCTTCTGTAGTAAACGAGAATCGGCAAAAATATATAGAAGCTGGCCTAGGAACCAATAGCAACCACACATATGTCATTAGATATGTATTTTAATATACTACAATAACTACTATGGCGGCTCATTTCAAATCGCTGCGTTAAAAAAAGTTCATTACAATTTTAGTTTATTACATCAAAGTATAAGTAGTAGGTAGTAAGTATGTCGTGGTGGCCCTGAGGTTACAGATCCGCTTGTTAAGCACCGGGTTACGGGTTCAAACCCAGGCATGTACCAGTGTGACTTTTTCAATGTCATATGTACTTTCTTAGTCAACCACTGACATACGGTGAAGGAAAACATCGTAAGGAAACCTGGACTTAATGTTCTGAAATCGCCAACCCGCAGTGAGCAAGCGTGGTGATCAATGCACGTTCCTTCTCTGTATGAGAAGAGGCCTTTGCCCAGCAGTGGGACAGTTACAGGCTAATATTTTATATTACATCAAAGTATTTCAATACATAACTAATGACATTTGTGTGGTTGATATTGGTCATGTCGACCATTTTGCCTGTTCCTCCTTAGATTATCATTTGCGTTAACGGTGAAGAAAAGCAAAGTGAGGATACCTGCGCACCTATGAGGGCTCCAAACATTTCTCGATGGTATTTAGTCCGTAACTAGGCCAGCGTGGAGGACTGAGGTCTAAATTCTTCTCATTCTGAGAAGAGGCCCGTGCCTTGCAGTGTGACAGTAATGGGCTGATTATGATTATGTTCTATTCTGAAAATTATTCCCCAGATTTTTTAAACCTACAAAATACCTCCTCAGCCTCCACGAGTGACGATACTTAAGTATGTCCGGTGCACCCTCCGCAAAGTTGACAGTGGCTGACACCCACTACCAACCTTGCTGACTGGCTAATCTTTTCACCACAGCATGAGCTATTTTCGTATAGCTCGTGCTGACACGAGAGAAGAAGAACCTCCTCAGCGTGGTTACTCTGGTTCTACTACGATTACAGATATTGCTTCTCGATCATCATTTGCGGTAAACTAAATCCTAGAACGTAGGTATAAGCATTATGATCATAAAGACGTTTGTGAATTTATGAATCAAACGATTACTACTTTATTATACAGGGTGTTAACGAATTCATGTAATTCCTTAAAACCACATGATCTACTACTGGTGTAGAAAGGCCTCGCACGGGATTTAGCTTGATTAAAAAAAAAACAAAATTCTTTTTTTTTTTCATGCGGCTTTGTTACCGATCGTATCTAAACCACCTAATAAGGATTCAGTAAAAAAATAAGTTTTTTTTTTTGCAAAAAATTACTTTTTCTTATTTGTGTGAACATTTAGATGCCACGCATAAATTAATGAAAGTACGGCGACATGCCTGGCAGGTACGGCTAACTCGATATCGCTCTTTGCAGTCAGGTAACTCAAGGCTCTAAAATGACTCGGAAATAGAAAACGTTTTTTTTTTTGTTTTTTTTTTTCTTATTGGTTTTCAAAAATTCCCATTTAGGGTTAATCTGTATCACCAGTAGATCACGTGGTTTGAAGGAATTACAGGAATTTGTTAACACCCTGTAGATACAAGTAATTGACGTTTGCCTAGCCTATCATAGGTAATTGTATACATACTGTTAACTACATATTATTGTACGTGACAAGCAAACACACTCTCAATGCTGTTGTTCATCATGTAAACACGTTTACCGATCACACGTAGCTCAATGACAATTGACGTAGAGCCATTGAATGCACCCTCTGAGTGTCAAATGACGATTGAAACCGATTCCAGTCAATATGTTAAACGATCAGGCTAGTGTAGTGCTCTCTAGCAGTCTGGCTACTAGTGCACTTGTACAGTAATACGATGTTTTGACCTATCGGCCGACGCATACCGGCGTTATTTTAGTCATATTTGTCTGAGCGCTACAGAATGACAACGTGTTTAAAAGACAGTGTCTGCTTTGCAACCTCTTCGTAAATACAGGCTATCCCGAAACACTACGGCAAGCCGGTCACAAATGATAGGGGTAGTTAATGAATGATCATATAAATAATAATTTAATCGTTTTCAAAGTTACCATAAACAAAATTTTACCTTTTTAAGATAAAATTTTGTTTTCTAACTACATATTAAACTTGTTTTTTTAATAAGTTTCCAACTTTTTTTATTCTGAGCTGACTTAAACTCCCCTGTCATTTTTTCCCGACTTGACGTTGAGTTTTAGGACACCCTATATACACAATACACATAGCATGAATGTGTGTGAAGCGTAGGTCTTTGTAGGAAAAATGGGTGAGATAAGTGCTAATTCTTTGAGCTGCCTCACGCATTATTATTTTAAAATATCCGTTAAACCAAAGGTAACAAGCGATTATATCGTCTACAAACTTAAGCAATTGAACGCCTAATCATCGTCGCCGAGTCATGCATTTTATTAATTTTAATCACAATGTTTTGACGGAAATTATCTTGAGATGTAATTAAAGCAATCTAGATTCTAGATACTTCCTACCACCGACGCTTTAACTAGCATAATAATTACACAATCAGTAAATCATAACATATCAGACGCACTGGCTAATCTCGCCACCTGATCTAGAGTAACTCGTAATTACTAATTAGTCCTAATCAATCACCTCTCAATTAACGGTGCGAACCTACTTGTACGTAGTTACGTAACACTCGTGTAATTACATACATCAGTAACTAATCATTATTATGTTATTAGTTTACAATTGCTAATTAGATACATACATCTTCTTTATCTTGTCTTATATTGGTGGTGATTCTCTTGTTCATTAACTAGACTAAAATTAGAGAGTTGCTATCTTTTACTAACAGACAGCGTGAGAAAAGGACGGTGATAGATAAGAACTAAGTTAGAGATGTCAAATTAGTCAAAGTTTTTTTTATTTCAAATAGATCAGATTACAGGCACTTTTAAAACGTCAAAACTAGGTGCACGGTTCAAAAGGTAGGTTGCATGGAGAAGAGCCGGCAAGAAACTTCAAATACTCTTTTCAAAATAGTGGTTCATGACAATTCCAGTACAGTAGTGTGAGAAATAGAATGAGAATAATGCAGGTTAATGTAAGAAGTAAACCCACATAAGAGTAACAAATAGAAAAATATGGCTTCTAGGATTGCCATAGCAGTTAAGGGCTGACCAGTCCCGATAGACAGCACCCGTTCACGAGCATGACGTGCACATCCGCATCGCTCAGCTCAACCATATTGTAGGGAACCCAACGACCGTTTATACAAAACCACCATCAGCAGGATATTTAAGTGAGCATGACAGACTCATACTACCAGACAATAGGCAGTAATTTACGCCTTGAAGTTCGCCGTGTTTTTAGTCGATACGTTCTGACGTGTCGTCTAAATATGTATGTATGGAGATTTTAGTTCAACTAAATTTGGCAGCTCTTATTTACGTCCGTCTCTTTTTTATTTATCAGTGAAAAATATGGCAATAGCCTAAATTATGTTTAGTTTGTGCATAACAGAATCGGCACCATTGTCTGGTTTCAGATTAAATGCCAATTTCTAGATACACGAGTTTTAATACTAGCCAAGTAAGATGTTTAGGAAAATTCTGAATGTTCTTGTAATTTACGTAAACAAACGCAATTCAATTCAACAGCTAATGAAATATACACTTATTATGAGTGCTTATTTTAACGTAAATAACTAATTTAGAGCGGACTATTCATCATTAACTGTTTTCTAGTCAACATTACCAATCAAACAGTAAATTATTTCTGCTTGATATTTTGTTCATAATTATAATAGGCAATCAAACTGTTAAAGCCTGCTTAATTTTTGTTTCATTTTAACATAAATATTAATAACTAGCTTCTGCCCGCGACTTCGTACGCGGATCCTG
Organism: Amphipyra tragopoginis; assembly: GCA_905220435.1. Taxonomy (NCBI): domain Eukaryota; kingdom Metazoa; phylum Arthropoda; class Insecta; order Lepidoptera; family Noctuidae; genus Amphipyra; species Amphipyra tragopoginis. The sequence continues at coordinate 733,644 of HG992010.1, read as the reverse complement.
TTGCTTATGCCAGCGACAACGGGGTCGTCAAAATCGAAGATCTGAAACGTCTGATGTCGATTTCTAAGAGCCCGGGGACGGGAAAACAACGGGATGCGCGAGACGATTCGAGACATTCCAGATCTTTCATTTTTGTAAGTCAACAGGAAATGCCCATCAGACTAAACAACTTTTGCTAAGACGTCATTCCTATATGTTATAGTGTCGCTGAGCTTTGGGGTTCCACAACAGGTGTTCCAGATCTTCAAATTTATTCTCACAGCAGAAAATGCTCTTCACGTGGAATAATTTTTGCTATGGCACCATTTTTATATCTCTTATACTTTAGCTGGTCTGTTGCGGTTCTGCATCAGGTGTTCCATTTTCCGAAATAAATTATAGCATTTATGTTGCCCAGACTTAATACCTATACAACAAAAAAACTTTTCTTCCCGTAATTCCGCAGCGGATCCCAGGGGTACACTGAATTAACAATAATATTGCAAGTAACTTTTAAAAAATTTCTTTATAAACTATATTTGGGGGTTTCCCTTCAGGAGCTGATATATAAAGACCGGAAGCGTTGCTGACCCTTGAAAAAGCAACTTTTCTATCCGTGAACGTCTCCGACTCGCGAGACAATGCGTGACGTTCACGATCAGCGGTCAGTCGCGCATCACGTTCCCCACTTGCCTCTAGAGACCTCGAAGTCGATGTGTTTATACGCTGAGAACTCAAGCGTAATTCTCTATCCGTGAACGTCTCCGACTCGCGAGACAATGCATGACGTTCACGATCAGTGGTCAGTCGCGCATCATGTTCCGCACTTGTCTCTAGAGACCTCGAAGTCGATGTGTATATACGCTGAGAACTCAAGCGTAATTCTCTTTCCGTGAACGTCTCCGACTTGCGAGATAATGCATGACGATCACGATCAGCGGTCAGTCGCGCATCACGTTCCGCACTTGTCTCTAGAGACCTCGAAGTCGATGTGTTTATACGCTGAGAACTCAAGCGTAATTCTCTTTCCGTGAACGTCTCCGACTTGCGAGATAATGCATGACGATCACTATCAGCGGTCAGTCGCGCATCACGTTCCGCACTTGTCTCTAGAGACCTCGAAGTCGATGTGTTTATACGCTGAGAACTCAAGCGTAATTCTCTTTCCGTGAACGTCTCCGACTTGCGAGATAATGCATGACGTTCACGATCAGTGGTCAGTCGCGCATCATGTTCCGCACTTGTCTCTAGAGACCTCGAAGTCGATGTGTATATACGCTGAGAACTCAAGCGTAATTCTCTTTCCGTGAACGTCTCCGACTTGCGAGATAATGCATGACGATCACGATCAGCGGTCAGTCGCGCATCACGTTCCGCACTTGTCTCTAGAGACCTCGAAGTCGATGTGTTTATACGCTGAGAACTCAAGCGTAATTCTCTTTCCGTGAACGTCTCCGACTTGCGAGATAATGCATGACGATCACGATCAGCGGTCAGTCGCGCATCACGTTCCGCACTTGTCTCTAGAGACCTCGAAGTCGATGTGTTTATACGCTGAGAACTCAAGCGTAATTCTCTTTCCGTGAACGTCTCCGACTTGCGAGATAATGCATGACGATCACGATCAGCGGTCAGTCGCGCATCACGTTCCGCACTTGTCTCTAGAGACCTCGAAGTCGATGTGTTTATACGCTGAGAACTCAAGCGTAATTCTCTTTCCGTGAACGTCTCCGACTTGCGAGATAATGCATGACGATCACGATAAGCGGTCAGTCGCGCATCATATTCTTCACTGGTCTCTAGAGACCTGGATGTAAATGCGTAAATACACTGAAAACGCAGGCGTGCTTCGCGATCCGAAGAGGTTTCCACGGAGCGACTTGCAGCCTGATGTTCTCGAACAGCATCAAGTCTCTCCTGACGCTCTTCGGTAGATTCTTGGGATCTTATGATCCTCAACCTTTTAGCTCCTTTGGAACATTGGGAAAGATTTGACCTCTTTCTAGGCATGGTTATAGCACAGTGTACCTACTTACTACATACAGTGGGTCAACGCCCATACATTTGACAGGTCCTATAAATTATGTAGGGGCGGAGGTTATGTCCCAAGTATGCAGTATGGCTACTCGGGACATAACCTCCGCTCCTTCACCCCGCAACCCCCCGCACGATTGTTCCGCGACAGTGTTCTACGTTGACCGACTGTAAGGAGTAAGATATAGGTAGACTGTGGTTATAGTTTTATTATGAAGATAACTGATAAATTAAAATCTAAGTGACTGCTCCCCTGCGTTACCGGGTAGGCTACCGTTTCACGAAGATAAATGGAAAAAGAAATTAAACACTACAATAACATACGCCCGAAGGCACATTAAATCGATAAAATAAAAAAAAACTGGGAGTTTTGGCCAGTAGAGTCAAATGTTCAATGATATACCATCGTCATCGAAAATCAGTCCTAAACTATTACCGCCTTCAACGCGTGGAGGTACTCCCAGTTTATGTTATTTCATAATTATACAGTGAAATTAGTGATAGCTTTGATTTCCACATCAGATGTTTCTGATCTTCGATTTTTATAAGTCAACAGGAAATGCCCATCAGACCAAACAACTTTGCTAAGACGTTTCCTATATGTGTTATGGTGTAGCTGGGCTCTTGGTGTTCCACAGCAGGTGGTCCAGATCTTCGATTTTTATAAGTCAACAGAGAGTGCTTATCAGATTGAACAACTTTTGCTAAAACGTCATTCCTATATATGTTATAGTGTAGCTGAGCCCTTGGAATTCCACAACAGGTGTTCCAGATCTTCAATTTTTATACGTCAACAGAGAGTGCTCATCAGGCTAAACAACTTTTGCTAAGACGTCATTCCTATATATGTTATAGTGTAGTTGGGCTCTTGAAGTTCCACATCAGGTGTTCCAGATCTTCAAATTTATTCTTTCAGCAGAAAATGCTCATCACGTGGAACAATTTTTGCTATGGTACCATATTTGTAGCTCTTATAGTTTAGCTGTCCTGTTGCGGTTCTGCATCAGGTGTTCAAGTTTCCAAGATTATTTATAGCCTATATGTTGCCCAGACTTAATACCTATACAACAAAATAAAAAACATTCAAATCCGTCCAGTAGTTTCGAAGATTAGCGTGTACAAACAAACAGACAAACAGACAGATATTTTTTTTTGGATTCGTGCTCTATTACTGTTTCTAAACCCCCCTCAATCATTTTTTTTTTTAATATCTTCAATGTACAGACACAGTTTTTTTACTGTTTTATTATATGTATAGATAACATGGCAACAGAAATTAGGATTATTTTCGTAATAGCAACAGTAGTTAAAAATAATTGCTATTTTATTTTTGTAGGCTCTCTACAACTTACTCCCGCTCAGAAAAATATTTGCTATCACATATATGCTAGGCGCCGAGTAACTGTTCATATAATCTTAAGATTTACAACTCGAATAAGCAATGATGCATTTTATTTTACTAACGCTAAAAGATCTAATCTAGGTAGATTATACATACAGGTATATGTATAGTGTATGGCGAAGTCAGTAGATGCAATTATGATACTTGGAATCAAATCACTCATGTTTATCTTCAGGCATACAATGTTATGTACAGGAAGACAAGCAATACTATGTTTGACAAGACTGCATTTGACATAGGCATAATGTTGTACATGCTCTAGAATGATTGACAGTCGATTATCTAAGACAATATTGCAATCGATTAGGTAGACGTTGTGATAGAAATCATAAAGCTGGGTACAGTGACCTGCATTTATTTATTTATTTTATTTATTTAAACTTTATGCAACAAAAAAGTACAAAGGCGGACTTAATGCCTTAGGCATTCTCTACCAGTCAACCAAAGGTGGTGAAGAGATATCAAGGCAGGTGCAAATTATTGTACGACAGTAAAACGAGAACAATTGAGATTAAAAAAAAAAGAACTCAAAGCAATTACACAAATAGATTTAAATGTACACAAGTACAATATAATTAAAATTCTCAATACTTATATATGAATAATTTACTACTTATATAAAATCCTATACATAAAACATATAAAAATATATACCTATATACATATAAAATACATACCTTATGAAAAGAATAGAAAGGAGGATTATGAGACAACTCTTACTATTTGTTCTGAAAAATAACTCCGCAATTTCCGCTTGAAAGCATAGCGACTGGTGGCTGTCCTGATATCAAGAGGGAGCGCATTCCAAAGAAGAATAGCCTGAATATGAAAGGAAGAATGAATGAAATCAGAAGTATGAGAAGGACAGCTAAGTAGAAGATTATTAGAGGAACGTAAACTCCTAGCATGAGTAGAACAGAGATATTGAAAACGGGAAATAAGATACGAAGGAGGAGAAGGAGAATTGAGAAGGGAAAAAAGCGTGGTTAACGCACGCAAACTTCTTCTCTGACGAATAGGTAACCACTTAAGCTCCGCCCTGAAGCTGGATACGTGATCATATTTCCGCAAATTAAAAATGTACCGAATGCAATTATTTAGCACCCTATCCAGCTTATCCAACAAGACTGCATTCAAGTCAATGCATTCTAACTGCGCAACACACACATAATCGCTATCAAATCAAATCAAAATCTTTATTTCGGATAAAACATTACAAAAGTCATCCTTATCGTGTTGTATTAATAAAAATAAAACTTTTGACTATGTTAGTAATAATTACATGGTATAATTAAATCCTCTTCCAAAAATCGAGCACCGGGTAAACAAATGAGTGTATATCCAGTGCTACATTAGTGCTCGAGGAGCTCGTGGCTAAATAATTACAGCCGCATAGACCGATCTTCCGGGTTAAGCCACGCTTGCCGAGGTTGGTCTGTGGATGGGTAACCATTTACCATAGCGAGTTTCCTCCGTGCCTCAGAAAGCACGTAAAGCCGTTGGTCCCGGCTGTCATTTGTAGATCTTTGACAGTCGTTACTGTTGGTCAGAAGCCAGAAAGTCTGACAACCAGTCTTACCAAGAGTATCGTATTACCGAGTTACTGGGTTGTGGAGGTCTGATAGGCAGTCGCTCCATGTAAAATACTGATATTCAGCTGCATCCGGTTCGACTGGAAGCCGACCCCAACATAGTTGGGAAAAGGCTAAGCAGATGATGATGATCCAGTGCTACATTAGTGACAGGACTGTCTGGTTTTGGCTTTGAGTTTGACAGTTCAACAATTTCCATTGCAACGTATGTATTAACAATCTGACTTCTCCACAGCAATGTACCACGCATTGAATATTGTTGTATTCTCAAAATCAAAGCCAACGCTTACTAGAATTTTGCGCAATTAGGATGCTGGTTCTAAGATTATGTTAGAGGGATGTTACAACTAAACCATGTCCCATTTTCCTTCGTCACCGCTTACCCACGGCAAGATTAGGAGTGGCCTATTCTTGAACGCACGTTATTCGCTTACCAATTGCGTATGCTGCTGAGCGTGAGGTCCTGGGTTCGATCCCCAGGTCGGGAAAAGTGTTATTGGGTTTTTTCGTGTGGAATTTCTCAGTAGCCGTCAGGAGTCTGGATTAGTGCCCGGTTGACGGCAATAGGCTCTCCCCCTATTACATGGGACTTAACGGCGAAATGTAGATGTACTATACACCTCTGCCCAACCCGTCGGGGATTACAGGCGTGATGTTATGTAAATAGCATTTTAAATAATACAAAAGGGGTGCATAAAAAGAGCCTCCACGAGTGATGATACTTCAGTGCGTCCGGCGCACCCTGAGCAGTCAGCCCCGCTACCAACCTTGCTGACTGGCTAATCTTTTCACCACAGCATGAGCTATTCTTGTATAGCTCGTGCCGACAGGATAGAAGAAGAATAATACAAAGACCGTAGCTACTGGTAAGGCAGCCGGGGGTCCACCCACGGCCACCAAGGTAGACAACCAAGGTTCTCTTGCCCTGAACAAGCACCATATTTATTACACCTTAAAATTTCCGGCTGATTGGTGGCGTCGTGCGTCGGGTCGTTGAGCTCCCTAAAATAAGGTTGAGCTACACGATGGCTAATGCATGCGTGCCGTCAGTTGGGACAGGTCAACTCAAACCTACTATGGCTCTTTTCTCAAAAGGCCATTCCAAAAGTTGCCTTACATTGTTACACTCGCATAGTTTTTTACCACAATGTCTGGACTGTAAAAGAGACCTTGACCTCTTAGTTTAGGAAATGCCGGCGCCATCTAGTATTAAAAAAACATTACATTGACTTGTAAAAGTGTCTGTACGTAACAGATTTATTTACAGAAATGAATATCAAATATCTTTTTTTTTTAAAACGTTACCCCTCTAAGATTTCTCCTGTATCGTGGGTGCGTTTACAGACACAAACTTCACATACACAAACGCCCAGACCCGAAACAACCATCTGTAGGCCATACAATGTTTTGTTCCGTGCGGGAATCGAACCCACGACCCGTAGCGCAGAAGCCAATCGCTTAGCCACTGCACCAAACTTGTCGACTTTAACTATTTATTTGACTAAAAAATACAAAAATGCGTCGCATTCTCATGTGAATGGGTCATCACTCAGTATGATGCTTTGTGGTGGCATTGGGACTACTTTTCCCAACATGCAACACCAACAGCGCTGATTTTCATTGACGACCTCTATAATATATACTTGTAAGCTTGCCATTGGTCCTCATTACCTCGACACTTAGGTAATATCAGTGAAAAACATACATTCTCCCAAAACCACTCTATTTTCTACCTGAAAAATATAAACAAGTCCTCTAATAACAATTATTACAAACATTCTCGGTACCCAACCTCAGAGATAGGGCTCAGTGGTCCAACTGAGTGCTATAGCTATCATATGCAATATTTATAGGGGGCATTAGCAGGTAGATAGGGTGAGTAATGCCGGTCGAATAGGGGACATTTTTGCACGTGCCGGTAAATATGAGGAGCAAGGGAGGAGGGAATGGCGTTTTAAAATATTTTTCACTGTAAATTATCATGGAAATAAATGTTATACCTATAAGTACTATACTATTTTATAAAAAATATAGGTAGGTAGCTTAGACAAAGTAGTACACATGTCTGATGTTATGTTTCATGGGGAGAAACTAACGTCTAAAATACAGGCTCGGCCTAGTTTAGACGTTAGGGTTCATTTCGATGAACACTTACCTATAGAAATTGTACAAAAAATTAGATTAAGAAAGATGTATCTTTTTCTGGTTTCAATAAAGGTCTTTAGCTATTAATTTACTAAACAAGGGGTTTTATAGCCTCTAGATGGTACCCTGGCCAGTACGTCTCGACAAGTCTTCCCCTCCATATAAAAACTTTCGCGACTAACACCTGTATGCGACTGACACAGGATCGGGTGGGTAGCTTGCAAAAAAAAGACGCTAAGCAGTGGAATTTTAGGGGATGAATATAATGATGATAGCCTATCGTAGTTGGGCAAGCGAGTTTAGAGCAAATCCTTTTTTTTTGCCTACTATCTTAAGCGCTGTTACTCTTCACCGGATTTAGGTCTCGATGGTAAGTTGGTGGGTATCACGTCATCGGTTAATTCTAAAGTTGTTCACCGGTCGTCGTGCCGTCACTTGGCTGTCAAAGCGTCGTCATATCGTCTGCGACTAGTGGCTGGGAACATCGCGCTTGCAACTAAGGTGACGTTTTGGAAAACTGACATTTATGCTCATTATGCGTCGAAACGATGACCTCACGAAACTGCACGCTGACGACACGCTTGGCTAAGTGGCTGGGCAATTGGTTTCTACGCTATTTCGAATCCCGGGTTCGGTGACCACACGGAACTAATATTCCTATGGCCTACAGATAGTTTTCTGGATCTGGGTGTTTGTGTACGTGAAGATTAGTGTCTGTAAACGCACCTGCGGAACTAGATAAATTCTAGTGCGAAGCAAAACATTTTAAACAAATAACTCGCTATTCGCTCATGGCTTGCCCAAGTCTCCTTATTCGGTTATTTCACCAGATTTGTAGTCGACCGCCGAGGTTATTGTCGTATGACAGTGCCACCGTTTTTAGTTTATCTTCAGCAAATTTCGGTCAACGTTACGCTAAGTCCGTACTGCCATTACCGTCCCATCTCGGGTTTAACAATTAACGCCGAGATAAATGGTAGGAACACGAAACGATAACTGCAAACGTTTCGGTTAAAACCTGCATACTCGCGTAAAATTTATTGTGTAGATAATGTGGGGAATTGAATCCGATAGGAGAGGTCGCCGGTTTGTCATGGTGTCATGAAAAAAGTCCGTAAATCGATTTTAATGTTTCGGTATCAAGTTGTAGGGGTGTCAGCTCGATTTTTGAATCGAATGTTGATAAAAGATTGGAGAGGAATGAAAGTGAAATATGATTGCGCTTTCATAATCCTGGGAATTTGATTTGTGGTCTTCTGTTTTATGAGTGTTTTGGTTACATAACATGCGTACAAGCGGTCAAATTTCACGCGTATTAGGACTAGGACTACGATTGGGTATGAATTAGAATAAAGGAAGTCCCGAATAAAATAATAGGGTATTTGACTGAAAAAATCTAATTAGTCCGTCAGTTAGATTATTAAAAAATGTTTGACCCGTATTTTTTCTTTTGTTACGTAAACCAAAATAGACGAAGATACGACACTTCAAAAATTGTTAAAACGTCACAAGCAAGTACAATTTTTACTTGCTTCTGACGTCACAAGCAAATACAATTTTTACTTGCTTCTGACGTCACAAGCAAATACAATTTTTACTTGCTTCTGACGTCACAAGCAAATACAATTTTTACTTGCTTCTGACGTCACAAGCCCCCACTCTCGAGTTTTGGTGCGTTTTATCATTCCAAATTTTAATTGATTTAACAAAAGAAAAAATACGTGTCCATTATTTTTCATAACTCTAACTGGCGGACTAATTAATTATATTTGCAATTTATTGATGCTGTCAACATGCCTATTAGCTCCTGATTAGTCATAAGACATCTTAATACAATTAAAGTTTTCTTGCTCATGTCATCTCTAAACTAATCTTGCTTGGTGGTAAGATCTTTACGGTTCGCCTGGCTAGCTACCACCCTCACATTAAAGTCCGGCGCCAAGCAGTTTACTGTGTTCTGTCGAGTGTATGTGAGAGACAGAGGGGTATAGGGGAGTCTCTCGATATCTTTGGTACTTGAATTGATGTGCTCCATCTACGCTTACCATCAGGTGCAACTAGGGTCAAACATGACCAAGTTAAAGAATTAAAAAACACAGCAAAATGTGCGCATAATCTTACTTTACATAACATAACATCACGCCTGTACTCCCCGAAGGATAGGGCAGTGGTGTATATAATACACCCACATTTCGCCGTTATGTTTTAAGTCTCATGTAATAGGGGGCGAGCCTATTGCCATCAACCGAGCACATCTCCAGACTCCGGGCTACTACTGCGAATTTCCACACGGAAAATCCCAATAACACTTTACCCGACCTGGGGACCGAACTCAAGACCTCACGCTCAGCAGTCACGTTTGCGACCACTAGACCAACGAGACAGTCAATAATCTTTCTTTATTTTGAAGAAAATATTCGACAAAATAAATCCTTCGGGATATATAAACCTAAAGTTGTTATACCTACCTTCGAATAAATACACAAAAATACCCATGGGTTACCCATTGTTTTGACCTGGACAGCACGTAGTCCGCAGAATCCCATGTTTGTCCGCACCTCGCCTCGAGGCAAAAGGCAGGGTCTATTTGCAACGAGTCCAATATCTTATTATTGTATGCAAAAGGGGATAAATCGTGTTTAAAACATACACGTTCCGGGAAAATCTGGGACTTTGAATGGTTCTACAAAATGTTTTTTGATGTATGGTCAGCATCATAAGTGAGATCATTGTGCAGTTTACAAATACTTCAATTAAAGACTCATTTATTCAAAATAGACTAGAATGACTTCCTTTTAAACATCAATGTTATAAAAGACAGTCCTCAAAAACACCCGCCCTTCACCACTTCCTAGTGTTTATGCTGTGAAGAAGAAACGGTGCAACAAACTCCCCAGCAACACAGATCTGTCTGTCAAATGAATAAATTAATTAAGCTATACACAATTAACCGCTAGCGGCCCGACCGACGAACCGGTTCGTCAGTGCCATTGTTTATCTATTGTGTCTATAATTACAGTATTTACTAGAGACTTCAAAATGTAATTTTAATGAAAGCTTGCCATTTTTTAGTAACTTTTATAGAATGCTGAGTAATGTATGAAATATTTAAAAGAATAGTATTATGACAAAGTTAGAACCATAATGAGTTCCAATTATTATTATTTTTCGACATTTCGGAAAGTACTTTCGATGCTGACCGTACATTAGGTATTGTTTTAATGATGGATAAGCCGTACCGACCGAACGTATATAAAGTTGTTGATGGTACATTCAAACAGAATCACGCTTTCATCTCTAATAAGCAACTAGAAGCAAAGCTCTACTCGAAACTGGAATGAATGGAAATATGGTGGGTTTAATGTTAATCGTTTTGTTAGGTTGGTTGCTGATTAAGTTTTTAGATAAACGCCAGCCGAAAATTAAGCTGAGAACAAACTATCGGACGCGTCCGTCAGCCGCGGCTTAGCGGTGTGCACGGTAGTCGGGAAGTGCTCGGCTGGATTCTGTTCGGACGTCTAAACGCTCACGGGCAACTCAAAGTCACGTCCGCGTCTTACGACTGACAGTTTGCACAGTGTAGTATTATATGTACTGGCTAGATTTCAATAAGCCGCGTCTGTCAGCCGCGGCTGACGGACGCGTCCTATAGTTTGTTCTCAGCTTTAGCCTGCTTAATCGAATGTTTTGACCTAAACCAAAGACCAAATAGATAAAAAAGTCGGTCAATATAAAAGTTCAAATGATGTTCTTTCATCAAGCGGGCTCTACGCTCGCCCGCGAACCGCAGCCGTGAATCACGGCTTCGATTCGCGTTTGAACACGGCGCGAAAAATATAGCCCTCTACATTCGCAACCTTTCGCATTTGACTGAAATGGACGTGGAAGTTACTGTTGCTGCTGCTCTGACACTGTGTGCAGTACATTTTGGGCTTGCCAAAGCACGGGTTCTGCTTGATAACACTCAAGGAACACTAGTTCGCGATCGTTACTCCACTCAATGCTCATTTTTTGTTACGTCCGCTTGTCACTGCGTCTGGAACACAACTGCGAACACACCGCGAGTGTGGATGCGTTCGCGTTGGCGCTTCGCAAACTCTTTGACGCGGACCAAAAAACCGCCACTGGACGGGGACCGCTGCGCCGCGAAGCGCGATCTCGATGCCGCGAAAACATCCACACTCGCGGTTCGCGGCCTTCGCGGACTTTCGCGGCGCGAGTGTAGAGCCCACATAATAATTTACGTTCTTATGTCTGATGCGGGAACATAGCGGGGAAAGGGCTAAGTAGAACAGTTAAAAAGTTTGGCAATTTTTTAAATAACTGGACTTGTTTAATTATCTCTGTTTCCAGTGCAGTCCACAGCCAAAATAGGCTCCGAAGCACTCTAATTCTACGTTCAAATACACTTTCCCACCTATCATGACTAAAATAGAGCTAGTCACATACAGAACCAGTCGTCGATACACCATTAGTGGATAGTTTGCCGTTGCCCGCCCAAATATGTCCGTGTGCGTTCGCCCGATAACACAGGATTATGGTAAATAGTACTCGGGTGTGGGGATTTTGGGTATTTTCGGGGATTCGCTGTATTTTACGGATTTTTTTCGACGAGTCATACACAGTTTTTTTAATATTTTATTTATTACAAGGCTTGAATGGGCTATGTGTTTGAATATAATATATTTAAACGCATAGTCCGTCCATAATATAGGTTAGGTGTTTTATTAATGTAAGGTTAGTGGTTAAATGACAACGTTGACATACAAATGTGTCTTAATATTATGAACTAGCTTTTGCTCGCGGCTTCGCTCCCGTTAATTTACGGATCCCTAATTTTTTGATCCCAAAATATAGCCTATAGCAATCAGGGATAACGTAGCTTCCTATTGGTGAAAGAATTTTTGAAATCGGATGAGTAATTTCGGAGATTACCTCCTACACACAAACAAACAAACAAACAAATTCTACCTCTTTATAATATTAGTATAGATGATGATTACACATAATTTGACGAAACTGAAGGCCCACTCTGGGCAGTCAGCCTCGCTACCAACCTTACTGACCGGCTAATCTTTTACCACGACATGAGCTATTCACATATAACCATTCGCATCATTCATAACATTAACACCATTTATGTTAAAATGTTATGAATGATAAATTTAGCACACAAAGAGTATGCCGCTGCCTAGCTATCGCCTCGACAAAATCGTTTAGTTGCATTTTAAGGCAAAAACTGAAGATCTGACTGAACTAAAAATGTATGCAAGAAACCACACAGCGGCACAATCTTCTATCGTGTCGGCACGAGCTATACGAGAACAGCTCATGCCATGGTGAAAAGATTAGCCAGTCAGCAAGGTTGGTAGTGAGGCGGACTGCCCAGGGTGCGCCGGACGTACTTAAGTATCGTCACTCGTGGATTCTCTTTTCATGCACCCCATCGTACAATTAGGTACATTTACAGAAACCTATGTCACAACCTATGTACAACACATGTAAATATTATGACAGTATTTTGTTAATAAGACAAGTTTTACAAGAAATCACAAACACAAACATAATTATATGCACACCAACGTACAAATTCTACACTAATAATTATTTATACAATTCCAGAATAGAGACTTTCAATAACTTGTTATATCTGGATACAGCTACTCATGGACATGCTTATTTTCTGGATAGTAACAAGAATTTAAGATACAATGATACCATGTTCAATAGACGCACAGGCATGATAAATTACTCCGGAATGAAATCTATTTTTAATGATATTTATAATATGATTATTTATATTCAAAGTGTCAATACTGAGTATGAAATATGTAGACTTGATATAAATGACAAAATGCATCCTAATAACAACTCGTATAAGTTTAAGACAACGTCTGCGACTAGTGCAGAAGAACAAAACTCGCAGTTTTTTCTGTAATACTCTCAATATTCTGCACCAAAATATTGCCGGTTTGTTGAACAAATCAGACTTATTGACTGTTCAATTAAAAAACCTTGAAAATCAAGGAACTATTGTAGACGTTATCTGTATAACTGAACATTTTATTGCATCTGGCCATGAAAGTTTACTGTACCTTCCTGGTTTCCATCCCGCAGCTTTCTTTTGCCGCAAAACAAATCGCGGAGGGACTTGTATTCTAGTTAGAACTGGGCATCAATATAAAGAACTACCAGATATTGCTAAGCACTCTGTGTCAGGCGTTTTTGAAATTTGTGGAATTGAATTGACAACTCATTCTATTATTGTTATTTGTGTTTATAGAATTCCTAAATATAATTATTTGACATTTTATAATAGGCTTGATATTGTTTTGAATAAGTTATGTTTGTTAAATAAAAAAAAACTTGTTTTATGTGGCGATTTAAATATTGATACGTTAAAAAGGAATAGGACTACTTTGGAACTAGAGAATTTTCTACTGAGTTACAACTTGGCATTAGAAATAAATCAACCTACCAGACTAAGTAGTAACACATGTATCGATCATTTCGCGCATAACGTACGAAGAGGGTGTAAAGCTGAAATTATAGATCTCATCCTTTCTGATCACACGTCACAAATACTCAGGGTTCCCATAAATAAATCATGCCGCTTAAAATTCTGGAAAATTGTAAGAAAAGATTACTCAGCAGAGAACCTCAAAAAATTTCGAGAATGTATTCGAAGTTTAACTTTTAAGGATGTACATGAAAGTAACGATGCCAATATAGCTTACAAAAGATTTTATGAAACGTTCTCCCTATTCTACAACCTTTGCTTCCCCGATAAAATAATAACTATTCATACTAATAAAAACGTAAAATGGGTATCGCGCGGCATAAAAAGCTGTAGTAAAAATCAAAGAAAATTACTGTGGACATACAGACTAAATCCTGTATTAAAAAATAAAACTAATTTTAAAAAATACTCTTTCCAATATAAGAAAATTATAAGACTAACACAAAAAGCTCAAAATGATTACTTTATAAAAACCTCGCAGAATAAGTCGAAAGCTACATGGCAAATAGTCAATAGACCTAAAAATAACTCTCCTAAAGAACAAATAATGACCATTAATAACTGTGGCCTGACCTTTTCAAAACCTACTGACATTGCAAATGCATTTAATAATTATTTTATAGATGAAATTGAGAGTAATATAAAAACTAATATGGAATTCGATAATAAATTAGACAATTTAACAAGACAATCCATGTTTATGCAGCCTGTTCTAACAACCGACATTATTTCGGCTATAGGATCACTTAAAAATACAAGTACCGTAGGATTTGACGGTATGTCCACAAAGGTGATAAAATTTGTAAATGGACTTATAGCACCCGTATTAGCGCATATTATGAACCTTAGCATTGTTGACGGAGTTTATCCTGAAGACTTAAAGAAAGTTATTATTAAACCACTTCACAAAAAAGATAAAAAAACCGATATGAAGAACTATAGGCCAATAGCAAAAATTTCTGTATTTTCCAAAATTTTCGAAAAAATTATTTATAAATCTCTGTATTGCTATCTCAATAAATTTAACTTATTATGCAAGGAACAAAATGGTTTTCGAAAGAATACCACGATCAACATGGCTATTTTTGACTTTTTAAGTGGCATTATGTTAGCAGTGGACCAAAAAGCTCCTATTTGTGCTATTTACACAGATATGACTAAAGCCTTCGATTACGTAAAGCACGATGTCTTATTAGACAAACTGCGTAGCTATGGTATCAGAGGTAACATTTTAAAACTACTCGAATCTTACCTCTCCAACAGAATGCAATGTACAGAGATTGCAAGAATATGTGAAAAATCAAAATTTGAAAAGAGTTTTTTATCTCACTCTAGATTGATAAAGTTTGGTGTCCCACAGGGCAGTGTCCTTGGGCCACCTCTTTTTTTAATCTACATAAATGATCTGCCAAAGGTAACTCAACATCAAATGGTGATGTTTGCAGACGACAGTACAGCCATAGTGAAATGTATTGATCGTAATATTTATCAAGATGACATAAATAATACACTATCGGACATAATAAATTGGCTTAATAAAAATAATTTAGTTATAAACTTAAAGAAAACCAAAATAATGCACTTTCACCAAAGAACTGAAGTACCAAAAGTAAATATAAGACATAGTAACTGTGACATTGAGGAAGTTAAAGTAGCAAAATTCTTAGGTTTATTCCTTGATAACCAACTTAACTGGAAGGCCCACATAGATGACCTAAGTAAGAAAATAAATAAATCAGCATATGCACTTTTCCAAATTGCTAGAAAAATAAATATGGATGCGCTACTAGTAGCATATCACGGCTTAGTAGCCTCAATTTTGCGGTATGGTATTATTTTTTGGGGCAATTCCACTCATAAAGATATCGTTTTTAAGGCACAAAAAAGATGCATAAGATCAATGTGTGGTCTGAAAATGGATGATAGCTGTGTACCATTCTTTAAATCGCTGAAAATACTTACCTTACCCTCATTATATATTTTTGAAATTAGTGTTTTTGTCAAAACAAACATGAGGTTGTTCGAAAAGGTGTCAACTTTACGAGATGTTGCGGTTCGTAGCCAATACGCAAACTCTTTATGCAATCAACGTTGTAAGACTGCCTTAGTGAGAAAGAGTGTTTTAGGTATGGCACCGCGCATTTACAATAAATTACCAGATGTCATAAAAAAATTGGATGTTACACTATTCAAGAAAAAATTAAAACTGTTACTAATTGAAAAATGTTATTATACGACTGATGAATTTCTAAATGATAAATTAATGTAGACTTATTTATTTGAGTGGAGCAACATTTTTTTAATTGAATATTGTGACTAATTGTAATTTATGATTATTTATCTATGCATTAACTGTAGAAATGATTCCATACTGTGACATTTATAATTTTTATTTTGTTATTGTTATTATATTCATTCTATTAATTTTGACATACATACCAAATAATTGATGTTTACCGCTCGCATGATCAATATGTTATTTCGCATGCAACCATATTTGTACGCCTCTTGGCATAACATAGCGACCTATGTAACTTTAATTTAAGAACTGTATTCACTACCTATGTTACACAAATAAAAAATGATTTGATTTGATTTGATTTGAACCCACAATGACTTGTAGGAATCATTCACATTGAAGCCTTCAAATCCGTGCATATTACCAAGATATTTAAAACATAAACTCGGTCTTTACTAAATAAGAACAAAAGAAAATCAATTTATTCGGCATGCAAATCGACACAATACATACTATACACTATACATAATATAAACGTAGAGATTTACTTGCACTCGATAATTCGATATCTTCAATATCAAATGTGTGAAAAAACTTTAAGTAGTATCCATTCAATCCATCAAATATTTGAGAATCAGTAATGAAAAGTTTCTTCTTTCAAAGATAAATGTTTCTTTCTTCAAATATTACACACAAACCACAACTTTGAAATTAGGTCATCATGTTTCATAAAATTACTTAGTAAGTTCGGGGTTTTCTTCATACATTTTCTGTGGTCGCTGTTTTGAAAGACTAAACAAACTGAAAACGACTGCCTCTTTGGTCTAGTGGCCGCAAGCGCGACTGCTGAGCGTGAGGTCCTGAGTTTGATCCCCAGGTAGGACAAAGTGTTTTTGGATTTTTCTGTGTGGAGCTTCACAGTAGCAGCCTGGGTTTGTGTCCGATTGAAGGCTATAGACTCACCCCCTATTACATAGAATTAAACAGAACGGCGAAACAAGGGTGTACTATACTCCTCTGCCCAACCCTTCGGGAAATTTAGGCGACATGTTATGTTAAACAAATAAATATTAGCCTGTGACTGTCCCACTGCAGGGCAAAGGCCTCTTCTCATAAAGAGAAAGAACAAGCATTGATCACCACGCTTGCTCACTGCGGGTTGGCGATTTCAGACCATTAAGTCCAGGTCACGTTGTTTTCCTTCACCGTATGTCAGTGGCGTCTTACATTAACTAAGAAAGTACATAATTATGACATTCAAAAATTCACATTGGTACATGCCTGGGTTTAAGCTAGGGTAAGCGGCGGCTGTAACCTCCGGGCCACCATGACAGTTAATGTTAAACAAACAGTTCATAAACTTTCCCAACGTGTGAACTAAACACTGCACAAAGCTCGCAGATCTCAAGGCAACCCGAGATTACGAGAGATAAACCCTGTAAATTCCCATTAACTTTTTTAAAAAGGTTTCTCATTAAATTGCAAACAATAGCAAACACGCCGATGTGTCTGCGGGGCGATTTTCGCCTATTTACAGAGCAGCTTACCGCGGGGGACCGAAAGGGCCCAAGATTAAGCCGGATAGTTTCACAAACATTCATTCATTCGTCCAGCCCCATTCAGGCGAGCTTTAATAAGCGCCCGACACGGTAAGCGGCTTACTTTCTCAAATACCGGAAATTTAGTTTCCTTTAGTACCTACGGTTTTAAGATTGCCGATTACGAACTCTCTACACGTTTTATGTTTCGCTTTTAAATGGCAGCCCTCGATTTGCTTTCAGTCCGGATTAATGCACAAACAAAGAGAGTATTAAAACACAGTTTATCGGCGAACGTTTTTAATTTTAAAACCACTTTACCGAACAATAGGAATGTATGAAAACCTTCATCAACATTGTATAAACAATTTCTGTCGCTTAATGGAGTTCCAAAATTAATGAAAGTCCAAGACGTTTGCTGAAGAAATTCTCAACGCATCGGTGAGTCTTCATTCCCGCAATAAAATAAATAATTCTTGGTTGGGGAATGTTCAAAGTTCCACTTGGTCGACCCTCGGAAGGTCCTGCCTGTCCTAATTAGGGGATGCACTCGAGTGTCCCTTCAGTTTACGAGCAGAGGTCAATAGATAAAGGAACCGTAGTTTTACCAAATGGCGGTAGTTTGGATCGTCGGTGGTTAGCTAATTCAACACTATGGCTTCAACTAATCATCTTCCGCATTTCTTTTGTTTTTGTCATCACTTCTCTCGTTCGTATTTATATCATGGTCCTTTCTTTTCTCAATAGAGCTACTGTTGAGTTTTTTTATGAATATGGAAAACTATTGTTTCAAAAATATATATCGGGTGTAAAAAGACCCTTAACGATAACGAAAACCACATATTCTACCCATCATTGGGATCATTTTTCTCTACCAGACCATACCTGGGAAACCATTGGTTTTGGAGATACATTTATTTTAAGTATACATTTTTTTTTAGTTTTTTTCCAAAAACGTATTCTAAGTAATAATACTAAACTTTCTTCTAAACAACCTTATCAAAATTTTCAACATTTCCTCACAAATTACTCATTTGAAGTTACAAAAACGCAACGAATATTAAACACACACGACCGCCTTGGCTCAGCTGTGTGGCCGCTGCACGCATGCAAACGCGCGGCTTCGCCACAACCACACATTGCGCGCTACAAAAAAAAGCGTTTTTTTATGCCAAAAAATAAAAGTCGTTTCCCAGCAATTATTTTTGGTCAATGTAGTTTAGTTTGATGTACAGAGTGCGCAGATTTCGGCTATGGGATGGGTATTTTTACACCCTGTATATTACTATAGAGTAAAGCATATTGCGTCATAAGCTATAACTAAATAGCATAACGTTCACACTATACGCTATATCGCAAGCCGGTCTACTATGTATAGCAAGTTATTTGACGGCGATCCGTCAGGCGACGGACGGGGTAGAAGTGAAGCGGAACGGGGACCGGAGAATCGTGCGATATAACTCTGAGAATCGCTCAAGTTTTTCGCATACAGCAACCCAATACTTTATAGCATAGCATTGTGTGAACGTGTCCATATAAAATTTATGCTGAGCGATATATAGTTATAGAGCGATATGTAGCTTATGACGCAAATAGTCTAAACTGCACTTAACAGAGAAAAAAAACTGGCAGTCATTGAATTGCCTTTATAATGAAATGAAATGAAATTTATTCCACTTAAAATAGAGTACATTATGGTGTTGAGTGGTTTCAATAGTTCTTCTATTTTGCCACAAAGTGGCATGTGAAAATTTTAAAATGTATGAACATTAATGATTAATATCAACAACATTAATGTTAATTACAAATACAATGAGAAAAATAATAATGTCACAAATAATGTCAGAATAATTCATTTACCGCATAATATGATTTGTCTAGAAGCCAGTTTTTAAGGCTTTCCTTAAACTGTACTAGTGGAAGTTCGTCGTATACGTTAAACTTCTCTCTACACATAATTATAATCAGCGCAATACTGTCCCAGTGTTGGGCACGGGCCTCGTCTCAGAACGAGAAGGGTTTTAGGCCAATGTCCACCACGCTGGCCTGGTGTGGGTTGGTGGACTACGCACACCATCGAGAACTGCTTTTTGTGCATGTTTCCTCACGAAGTTTTCCTTCACCGTTTACGCATTTGATAATCAAACTCACGTATGATAAAATTTGAAGTTTATAAAAGAGCAGCATAATTTTCATAATCACAACCAAGTCAGTTTATTGTATACTTTTATTATTTTTGTATTTATGTGATTCTTTGTGTCTGTGTTGGCAAAATCACTTTTTAAATTGTTTTACTATGACATTACTTTTCATTTCAACCAACAATAGCAAAGTAAAAGCAGGAAATCATGTGGCTGATACCTTTATTTTTTGGTTTCATTATATTTTTTTCAGTACACGGTTTTTATCGATTTTCTCATAAAAGTGATTTTTACACATAAGAGGTCTTAAAGTCGCAACGACGATATTTAACTGTTTCTTTTATTTTTACACACTATTGTCTACATTTCTTGTTCTAAATTCTCCTCTCACAGTTCTGCTGGAAGAGATTTCTTTTAGAAATAAGCAGTCCCTTTGTATGCTCCTGATGAACTTATTTTTGATGGAGTGTTGTGTGTACAAAAATAAAAATAAATAAACTAAAAAAAACCCTTACCATATCAATTTTTATATCCACTAGACAGTAGCGATGGGCGTTGAATCAACGAACTAGTTGAATCAACGTTGATGTCTCTTCAACGGAATTAACGTTGACCGTGTACAAATCAACTCGTTGAATTCGTCAACGAGTTACGAGACAACGACGTTTATGAATTCAACTCGTTTCATCGTTTGACGAATTCAACGAGTTGATTTGTACACGGTCAACGTTTTGTTATTTTCAACGTACGTAAATTGTATTTCTTTAAGAATAAAACTCCCGCTACGACGCGATAGACATGACAAGAATTTGAACTGTAAATAACGAATACAAGATTTTATATTTATTTAGTAATTTGATCAATGTCATATTTTTTAAAGAAAGTAAACGTAAAGTAAGAATTAATAATGATATTATTAATTCTTAAAATGATCATATTCGTGCGCGGAATGAAACGTTTCGGCGCCGGCGGGCCTGTGACTGGTTGAAACGGCTGATTGGCCGGACTTAATTAACATTACAACAGCATACGTTAATAAAAGCGTTTAGGCGTTTATCGTTCTGCAAGTTGACGTTCGTAACACGTTAACTCGTTGACGAAATTAACTAGTTGATCAACTAGTTGACAAACGCAATTCAACGTTAACGTTTCGTTGACGGAAAAACCTTCAACGACCCATCGCTACTAGACAGAACTCTAATATAAATAACCTTGCCAAGCAAAACTTCCTGTACAAAAATCGAAATTTTATTAACTAAATTGACTTAACGTTTAAAATTGTACTAAATGACCTAGGCTCATCATCATCTTTTCCTTCTAAACTTTGAATAGAGTTCTCTCACATATTTGACCCTATCGTTGTACCATAAGGGTGCCGTGTGGAACTCAGTGTCAATCACCAATGAAGTTGGTGATGTACTGTTTGTTCTGACCCACTTCACTGGCAAACTGGAGCCTTCTGGTGTTGGGTCCCTGAAAAACAGAAAAACATTTGCTATATTACATGTTTTTAAAGTTGTGGACACAGTTTTTATCCATGTCAGTCAATCCCATGAAGAAGTACAGGAAGGAAATTCTATGGACACTTACATAAGAAAAAAACGCAATAATTGAAATTCATCATTTGGGATTACACGCGTTTCTCTATTTCATCTCATTTGCAAACATATCAGTTAAGATAGTTTTGAGTTACATTACACACAGATAGTTATGAGATGAGCTTAAAACACACTTAACACGCTGAAGTTAGATAATACTCATAATCTCAATAATTGACAAAATTCTCTAATTTTCAAGGTTACGCAATAAGACTGCTGATATTTGCAGGAATTCAAAGAACTCTCTCTACTGACAATTATTTACACTTACCCGTATTTGGCAAAGTTTGTCCACAATGTCGTCACGCTGTCTATCATCTTCATTTCGAAATTAGAAAATAAGAAATGCTGCGAAAACAGATAGAAAATGTCATCGGCATGCGTAGCTCCTGGCGCCTCCTTCACCTTTCTAGTCAAGGCGAGCTTGGGAATATTCCTCCATCCGAAATACTGGAACATATAGTTGTAAATAGGCTGGTCTGAAGACTTCAAGAGCAACTCTGTTTCATCCAGCGAAGGGAAGTTCAAGTTTACTTCTCCGTACCATCTTGATATTTTGAGTAAAGACTTTAAGGAAATTTCTTCCCCCTCCATGTATAACCTTTCAAGCTCTTTTGCTACTTCTTGTTTAGCTTTTACGTCTAGAATTTCCAAATTCTTTGGCAATGATTTCTCGAACTTTAAACGAGATGTCATCGTGTCGTTATCCATGGTTACTAATAACGCTCCTTCTTCAATGTTAGTGCCTATGATCATAGGAACTTTATTATATTCTCCCTTCATTAGGAGATTGTATGGTAATTCAGTTAAAAATGGTTCCACACCTTCTATTGGTTTTTCAACACATGGTGTGTAGAGGATTTCGGAGATGATCGAATTTCCCGCTGCCCTTGGCACCCTGGTCAGTATTAGTTCTTCATTAGACTTTGTCATGAAATATTTGTATAGCTCATGTGGGTCCTGTGACTCGAACAACATAACCTTGGCCAACAAACTGGCCAAGAAGATAGGTCTGAACTGCATTGCCCATGGGGCGAGAACTGATCCACTTTGAGTAATAGCTTTATGGAAGAGTCCTTTAGACATAGGAGAATATAGGTGGGAGGACACTGATGCTGCGCCAGCACTCTCGCCAAATATCGTAACGTTGTCCGGATCTCCACCAAACTTCCTTATATTCTTCTGCACCCATCTAAGCGCAGCGACCTGGTCTTTCATTGCTGCGTTTCCAGGATTTTCTTTGATGCCAAGGCAGAGGAAACCTTGAATATTAAGTCTGTAGTTTATGGTCACTAGGATTACACCTTTGGGTACTAAAAAATTTGGGCCGTATAAAATCATGTTGCCTGAGCCTGTAAAAAATCCTCCTCCATGGATGAAGGTCATGACTGGTAGTCGGGAGTCAGGGGTGGCATTCAATGGGGTGTAGACGTTGAGTGTCAAGCAATCAGCTTTACCCCAGGCCCAGGTGCCTGTCATGCGCTGAGTGCATCTCACGTTTTCGTTGACTGCTTCGAATGTGCTCGTCCACGTCGGTTCAGGGCCCGGTGCCTGGAAACCGAAAATTTGAATCCGTTAACTGGTGTTTTTACAGTCTTCATCAGCCATAAACCAATCACATTAATTAGGTACTCTCAATTCACATGATTTATGACCGTACTAACCTGAAACCGATTTGGAACGCTAGCGTAAGGTATGGCGAGGTAATTGGCATGGGAGCCATCAGGGGCGATGGTACCCCGCACGGGGCCGTTGCTCAGCTGAAGAGTTGTGGTCGGCTGACGAACCAACCGGCCGGCCCAGAGCGACCACAAGATCATCCATTTTATACTCCAGAGCGACATCACTGCACTTGTCTTGTCATTAATCCACAATGTGCACTACACTTTGAAGCACATTCTTTAATATTTTATCTTCTTCATTAATCGAGAGCCCATTTACCACAATAAAATTCTAATCCACTTATTAACACTGAAAAATATTGTTCACAATAAAGCGAGCGAGACCTTCGCCCTTTCGACGATAGTC
This sequence comes from Amphipyra tragopoginis, assembly GCA_905220435.1. Taxonomy (NCBI): domain Eukaryota; kingdom Metazoa; phylum Arthropoda; class Insecta; order Lepidoptera; family Noctuidae; genus Amphipyra; species Amphipyra tragopoginis. The sequence goes on along the minus strand of HG992010.1, from coordinate 710,428 downwards.
CACTATCACTGACTGAAATGGACACTGCACTAGACTAAACAGCTGTTTGTGATATCATATCAAGGTATTAATGTTATCTACTGATACACACAAGTAAGACCAGGATGGAGATAAGGTGATCGCAATTTTTTTAGCTGTAGGTCATACATCAGACGGTAACTGCAGCTATAAACAAATAGCGAACAACTGTGTCTCGAGCAACTACGACCCACGTGCATTCAAGGTCATTGAGAAAAGTAAAATAAAACATTAATCACATGCAATAAGATTGGTTGATTGAGCATTAAATAAAGTAGATTAGTCTGTTTATAAATGGGTAATTTAAATTTAAAAACCCACTAAACACGTTTTATTTATTTATACTTTATGCAAAATCATGTTACATAAGACTGACTTAATTCTATGAGGCATTATCTAGCAGTCAACCTTTGGATTACAGACAGAGGCATCGAAGAAGGTACAAAAAATAAATAGTATCCTTTATTTCTATGTTACAGTCAAAACTCTTAACTGGTTAAAAGTACTTTTAACTGCAAAAACAGTTAAAAGTACTTATGACAAAAGACATTGGTCGAAAATACTTTTGTAATAGATACAAGGATATATCCTATGGTTGTATTAATACACCCCTCTCAAAATGGCGCTCTATGAGCAGCATCCTAAGTGGAACTGTCAAAATGTGAACGTCATCTGAATTCTAAAAACATGACGAAAAAAAATTTAATTTATCATTTCAGTTTCTCAAATTGATATCAAAACGACACTTTAGATGATCTTAAATGAGAGTTATTTATACAGTACTAGCGACTCGCCCCGGGTTTACGCGTGTACGTTTTATAGCTCAAAACCTTTCTCTTGAATCACTCTATCTATTAAAAAATACCGCATCAAAATCCGTTGCGTAGTTTTAAAGATCTAAGCATACATAGGGACAGACAGCGGGAAGCGACTTTGTTTTATACTTTGTAGTGATGACTGGTTAGTCGCTTTCCATCCGAAAACCATGAACTCTACTCATCATTCTGTACAACTTTTACAATGGGACAAACTATAAATTCGTGAAAAATAATCTGCTTTTCATTACATGAAGCTTTATTGCCAAATAAAAGTTATCTTTGCGCTCGTGTATCTTACGAAGTAAATAATAATTTTTAGCTGGTGAGCTGGCGAGTCATCGTCTGCCAATACATTTCAATGTTAAACATGAAAGGCAGACGCCGGTTTCTTCCGGCAATAGAAGTTAACCAGTCCACTAAACACCCCTTCCCATAGACCAGATACTTTTTTACCATATTTTATAATAGTTTTGCACCCACCTGGGACAGTCCATGACTGTACTCCAATAGTGCAGCCGTGGACAGTCCCCGGTTGGTGCCAAACCCATTTTAGATTAAAATTCTCAAAGGGACATCTGGCCTTTGGATCTGTATCCCCCGGATGCCTTCCAAAGGACCAGACATCTTCCGCACGGAAGATGAGCCGTGAACTTAAAGAGATAATAAATTTTATTTCACCAATACATCGACTTATCTATAAATATAAAAGGAGAAGCTGACTGACTGATCTATCAACGCACAGCCTAAACCGCTGGGGTTAGAAAGTTGAAATTTTGACAGTAGGTTCCTTTTGTAACGTAGGCATCCACTAAGAAGGGATTTTTCGAAATTCAACCCCTAAGGGAGTTATATAGGGGATGAAAGTTTGTATGGTTTGTATGAAAATCGTCACTTGACGGGTTCAAAATTTCACGTAAGCGAAGCTGCGGGCGAAAACTAGTTTAACATAACAGGAGTAGGCTAGTAATACAAAATAATCAATGACGCTTGCGAGTAGCCAGTTATGCTGTATACTGTGTTAATATGGAAGGAGGAACACGAAAGGAAATTGTTGTAGCCTATTTCGACACCAAGCATAAGGAGCTAGATAGCCCTTAAAGCCAGAGACGCCACCTAAACCCAAGGACTCACGACATAGAATGCACTACAAGTACCACTACAATACAACAAATTCACGCTTCGGCTTCTGTCGACCACGCAAGGGAAATCTATGTGGACGTACACGTACTAATCGCATCAATAATAAATGGCTATGGATCGATATGTCAAGGGGACGGCCGCGAATCACAGAGGTAACGCGATCGAAACCTGCAGAATACCTATAGTATAACGTAACATCAATGTAGCTTTAATGTGACTGAGCAATTGATTTTGTTGCTATAATATAATGAGATAAACACACAACATACACAGGTAACTCACACACACACAGGTAACACACACACACACACACGAACACACAAGTGACCTGTCGTTGATTGCTTTACTGGTTACTATGTTATTTTAGCTATAAATAAGTTGCACGTATTATTATTCAGGTAAACAAACAACATAATGTATTTGATACTTTTGTTAAGGGGAGAATGGTGCAAATATCTCCAGTTTTAAGTCATCTGAGGTCACCGTAATCTTAGGGTCCAACTGTCAAGGTCACACACGCACAAATTCGCTATATTATTTAACTCAGTATATTTATAGTACACGTCTGAACCGCACTCGGTTTACGAACACACTTAATTGTTAAATCAATTCTTTATGTTACTGGCAAACTGGAAAAACGACAAAAACTGAATTTTCCGTAACAGCTAAAATTGATTTTGTAAATGATTTTTAAAAATCAGCCAGTCTATCGAGATAAAGAAAATTAGGACTTATATCTACAGCAATTAAACTGTTAGCAATGACCCAAGCAACACTGAATGCTTAAAAAATATGCTAAAGTTCATATAAGTTAAATTTTAACTATTGTATTTTTAATCTAATATTCTAATTGGGGTGTTTGAGGTTTATGATTATTTAATATTGATTTATTTAACATACATTTGAAATTGTAATTAATTAGTTATCACGGGTGACATGACTTGGTATAATGTTTATGGAAAAGAGGATCGTGGAACGAGTTTTTGTGTCGGTGTAGCTTTATATACTCATTGCTCATGGAATTGCTTCACTACATAGTATAAAACAACGTCGCTTCCCGCTGTCTGTCTGTCCCTATATATGCTTAGATCTTTAAAACTACGCAACGGATTTTGATGCGGTTTTTTGTAACAGATAGAGTGATTCAAGAAGAAGATTTTAAGCTATAAAACGTTTACGTGCGAAGCTGGGGCGGGTCGCTAGTTAATTATATTCGCTGAGTCTAGGTATTTATGTTACTGTTTTAATTAACCTTAACATATTGTTACAAGTAGTAGGTACCTATTAACTCTAAATGTGACATTTTGGTGAATCAGTAAAATGTCTAAAAAATCTTGCACCGCTGACCGTATGATATGAAAATACGAATAAAAATACGTGTTCAAAAGATCATGTCAATTAAATATGACCGTGATAAAGTTCGCGTGTTGCAACTCGTTGCTAACTTATTATATTTTTTTATAATCTACAGAAGACTTTGTACTTTTGTATATTATGAAGATATGGTAGGTACTGACAGTATTATGCATGATTATAATGCCGCAGTTAGTTTTTATATTAATGGACTTTGATAAATGTCTAGCTATTTTGCGATCAATGTATTTTTTTTTAACTATGTCACTTATTTAATAGCTCTTTTTTCCTTTTTAAATTCAATAAAGTTATAAACAAAAACGATTCTAGGTATAATATAGACCTAGGAAATAGCTGGAAGTTTTAGCACGCGACAATACTCGCAATCTATCCGCTTCATACTATTTGTAGACACCTACATACGTTCATGTATTAGATAACTGTTATCAGTGTCCTATATTTTATTATTTACTCACAATTATTATTACAACTTATTCAAATGGATATCGTATCGTTATTGAAATATTTGTTTTTTTTTTGCCTTGACATTTTGTCGACTGTTCTTGTTCCGTTGTTTTCTTATTTTATTAAATTGTGAATGTGAGTACCATGTAGGCTAGCTTTATATACTAATTTCGTAAAACTGTTTGACGTATTGCGTATTTTTTGTGACCTACGCAAATGTCCGGCTGATTGGTAACGTCGTTGAGCTCCCTATAATAAGGTTGAGCTACACGATGTCTGATGCATGCGTGCCGTCAGTTGGGACAGGTCAACTCAAACCTGCTGTGGCTCTTTCCTCAAAAGGCCATTCCAGACGTTGCCCTACATTGTTACACTCGCATAGTTTTATAAAACAATGTCTGGACTTTAAAAGAGACCTTGACCTCTGAGTTTGTTTCGGCTGTTCTTCTCAGAGCTAGTCAGATAGGAAATGCCGGCTCCATCTAGTCTTAAAAAAACATTACATTGACTTGCAAAAGTGTCTGTAACAGATTTATTTACAGAAATAAATATCATTTATAGTAAATAATTGTATCTTCCACGTTTATCTCGATTTAAAACAAAACAAACGGTACCTCATTATGTACCAGCTGTGTCAGAATTTTTAAATTAATTTATTAGACAAACACAGCACGACTAGTTATTCGCTTTACATCTGAAAACCATAACCTCTGCTCATCATTATATATAACTTTTATTATGGGTCAAACTACAAACTCGTAAAAAAACTGCTGTTCTGTACAAAATAATCAGTGTTGCTTAAAGATATATAAAAAAACTTACACTATTTGCACCAGAACCTTTTAAGGATATCATCGGATATAGGTATCTTATCTAGAAATAAATACGGCGGTTTGATAAATTTTATATTGGTAGAGAAACTGTCAAACTGCCATATTTATAGGTAAGTATCTCAGTTAGGAATTAAACATCGATTATGAAAAAGTAATATAAAGTAAGGGCACTATTATATTTTTTTAAATATAAGGGCATCATTTTAAAGTCGTTTCACCGCTATCCTCTTGCGCTGTGGTGCCTATTACTGGTGTTACTGATCCCGAAAATTTGATGGGTTTTTCCGGTAAAATCGTGGAAAAAATTATCAAAAACATGGTAAGAGGAAAATCCCCAGGTAGTGACGGGCTCAGTATTGAGCACTTACAGTGTGCAGGTAAGCATATTTATAGGGTCCTGGCCATGCTGTTTACCTTTTGTATGCGACACTCTTACCTACCAACAAAAATGTTAGAAACTGTCGTTGTACCGATAGCAAAAAATGCTACTGGGGACGTCACAGATAAAAACAACTATAGGCCCATCTCTCTAGCGACTGTTATTGCAAAGGTCTTCGATGGTCTACTGGATGCACAACTCAGCAAGCACATAGAGCTTTATGACGCGCAGTTTGGCTTTCGCGAAACACTATCAACTGAAAGTGCTATCTTAACATTGAAACATACTGTCAACTATTATGTTAATAGAAAAACACCTGTCTATGCTTGCTTCCTGGACTTGTCGAAGGCTTTTGACTTAGTAGACTACAATAGGCTCTGTGCCAAGCTTGGAGAGGTAGGAGCCCCCACGGAACTCATTAACATTTTGTCCTTCTGGTATAAAAATCAAAAAAACTACGTAAAGTGGGGAAATGTTTTTTCGGATGAGTATGTACTGGAGTGTGGCGTGAGACAGGGAGGCCTGTCCTCTCCAAGACTATTTAACTTATATGTTGATCAGCTGATCGGTGAGCTCAGCAATAGCCATGTCGGTTGTCATATAGATAACGTCTGCGTTAATAACATCAGCTACGCTGACGACATGGTGTTGCTGAGCCCATCGCTCAGTGGTTTAAGAAAACTGCTCGGTATCTGTGAGTCATATGCTGAGGTTCACGGTCTGAGGTATAACGAGAAGAAGAGTGAGTATATGGTCATTAGAGGTAAGAATAAACAGCTGGAGCATATACCACCGGTCTATCTGAACGGAGTGCCTTTGGAACGTGTCTCTCAGTTTAAGTACCTAGGGCACATAATAACCGAGACCCTTAATGACGATGCGGATATCGAGCGGGAGCGGAGGGCGTTGTCGGTACGTGCTAACATGTTGGTGCATAGATTCGCGAGGTGTACAGTAGATGTAAAAGTAACACTGTTCAGAGCCTACTGCCAAAGCTTTTACACCAGCGCTCTATGGACCAACTATACCCAGCGGGCCTACATCGCTCTTCGCGTTCAATACAACAACGCCTTTAGGTTTCTGGTGAGGCTCCCTCGATTCTGCAGCGCATCGGGCATGTTTGCTGACACAAGGGTGGACGACTTTTATGCCATAATGCGTAAAAAAACAGCGTCTTTGATGCGCCGGATTCGGGGGAGCGCCAACGGAATCCTGAAGATGATTGCTGAAAGGCCGGAGTCCGCAGTGCTAGGGAGATTCATCCGGCTACATGTGACGAGATGATGTTGTAATTTTTGTGTATTATAATTTATTGGAAATTAATTTTGTGTATTGAATAATTTTATTAATAATGATGCATACTAACATAGTTGTAAGACCTTTGTTACTAACAATATATGGACAATTAAGTAGTCTGAAATAAATGTATTTTATTTTTTTTATTTTTTTTTTATTTTTTTTATTTATTTATTATTATTATTATTAAATGTAAAGTAACAGAAAAAACAATTATTATTTTCATTGAAAGTGTTGTCGGAAATTGTAAAAAAATAGTAAAAAAAATCCAATGTGAACTTACAGCATAGAGATTAAAATGTATACATTGCCATACCATTATACAGTATTCTTATACACCGTGTCCCAGAAAGTAGTGTCAAACGGAAGTCCTGAGGTAGAGCACCCTTAGGCCGCACATTCGGAGCGGCGCGGCGCCGGCGTGGTGTGCAGCGGGGCGTTTTTGCGGGCGTTACTTAACATACGGGCTAGTATTTGAAGTATCTTCGCAGCAGCGTTCCTAGCGTGCGGCTAAGGCCGCAAATTCGGAACGGCGGCGCGTGCAGCGGGGCGTTGTTTTGAGCGTGCACGCTCGACTACTGAACGTATGCACTTCTCTCTTGGTGTATTGGTGTATTGGTGTCAAGATTTGCCAGTAAAAGTGGTGTGTATGAATGGCGGCCTCCGATTGGTCAATGCACTTGCACGCCCCGCTCGCACGCACACTCCAGCGAAAACTATTAGCGTGCACGTTGAACGCGACGCTGCACGCGACAATAATATAATAATAATAAATTTATTTGTTAGAATATTGTTGTTAAAAAGGTGTTACACATAATATGATGTCCATAATATTCTGCTGTTTCCAGCGTACAAATACTTAAAAAAAAATTAAGAGTATTAGAACAATTAAAATTAAGAGTATTAGAACATAGTTATATCAAACTGATACAATACAATATCAAGAATAAGGAAAACGTTTAGGAAAATTACATTCAATTATTAGGAGCACAAAGGTGTCGTCGTCTAATTTAAATTTTGAATCGAATTAAGAAAATACACGCTGGAACGCTCCGCTGCACGTGCCGCCGTTCCGAGTTTGCAGCCTAAATGTATGCACGCTCAATGCAACGCTTCAACGCCCCGCTGCACGCCCCGCTGCTCTGAATTTGCGGCCTTAGGACTCTAGACTTCCGCTTGATACTACTTTTTGGGACATCCTGAACAATAACTTTCTTTTTTTAAGTACCATTTTAATAAAACTATTTAATAACAAACAAATAAAATAAAATCCGTACTAAAACCTAAAACTCTGTCTGTCTGTGACGCTTTCACGCCTAAACCGCTGAACCGATTTTGATGAAATTTGGTACAGAGATAGTCCTGGAGAGGTAGTAAACCTGGAGAAGGACATAGGCTACTTTTATCCCGAAAAACAGGCGAAGCTGCGAGCGACCACTAGTTTATAAAGCAAAAATACAATATTTTACAGCAATTACAACTAAAGTAGTAAGTCTTATTACTTGACAACTACTTTATTATATTTACGTAATATTAATAAAGTTTTTGCTCTGTTGTATTCTCGTACATTATGTCTCTTTGAATAATTACTATTGTTTGCGCCTCCTAAGGTGAATTATTAACATTACAGTTTTATATTATATTATAATTATGAGGTTAACAAAAGGTTTTGTTATCATGCTAATAACGATTAAATTAATCGTTGTTTTTGAAATAATTATTCTTACATTGCTGCATGATCAATTTTTTTCGATGTCTGTTTGGTTAATTTATTTTCTAACGTAAGTTGATTTTGTAAAATTGATATTTATGTTAAAGTGATCATGAACTGTACAAAGAATAACATTATTAATTATTAAGGATAAACCAATGTCTTAAATAATAATATACCATGGTATAAAGTCACATGCAAGGGTATCGCCATTTATATCGTTCATTTAACAGACCCCAGTAGATTTCTTAAAGTTTGACTGATAGAGAATGCCATTAAGTCCGCCTTATTTACCACCATAGTGCATAGAAGTATAAGTAAATAAATTTCTCCCAAACAGGGAATTTAACTCAACATCCCACGTTGGGATTGATAGAAATATCTTTGTATGATTTATGTTTGAATATTAAATCAAAGTCAATATACCCATCAGACTTTTATAACACTGCTAATGGCCAAATATTGATATGTTGACCTTTGCACAAAATGAAATCGAAGAACTCATCAATTTGGACGCGTTTAAGGAAATAGGTATCTAACTCCCAACTATGTTGGTGTCAGCTTCCATTCAAACCAGGAGTGCGATTCACTAAGGCAAAGACATCTTTACAACCAAGAAATCGACGATGAAACATCTGATGAAAACATTTCGGTATTCTTTAGTTAAAACTGCGCGATCGTAGCGCCTCAACGATGTCGACGGCGCGACATAGAACTAAAATATGGTTCCGTTCATGTTCGGCAGATCGTCGACGAGCATAGGTAGCTTAGCGAATACGGTTTTTATTAATCCCCTTCTGTTCACGCTGTACACCAGCGACATTCCCAAACGTGGCTTGGCCAAGTTGGCTCTCTTCGCCGACGACACGGCTATCTACTATTTCGGTAGGAGTCTCGATAGCATCTCTCGAACCCTTCAAACCACAGCCGACGCCCTTGGGGTCTGGTTCCGGAAATGGAGAATAGAAGTGAATCCCGAAAAGAGCGCAGCCGTTCTTTTCGAGAGACACGGTGATTCCCACACCCACATCCGTCCCGTCCTCATGTTCGGCAAACAGATCCCTTGGGAGATGAAAGCCAAATACCTGGGGGTTATCCTAGACCACCATCTGAGTTTCCGAGACCACATCAAAACGGTGCGCGCTCGCGCCGCTTTCGCTGTCGGTCGCCTCCACCCCATCCTTAGGGCACGCAGTAAATTGTCACTTAGAAATAAGCTGAGAATCTACGTGACGTGCATCCGCCCCATCTTGACTTACGCTAGCGTCGTGTTCGCACACGTTAAGCCTTGTCGTTTCAAATCCTTTCAAACCCTCCAGAATCGAGTGTTGCGCAGAGCCGCGGCTGCCCCGTGGTTCATGCGTAACGTCCAACTCCACCTCGAACTAAAAATGCCAACCATCAGGCAATACCTCAAACGCATTTCCAAGCGTTACTTCGACACTGCCCCTCTCCATCCGAACCCCCTAGTTGCCGCAGCGGCCGACTACAGTCCCTCTCTCATAAGTAAAGTTCGCCGCCCCAGGCACACACTTTTAGAACCCGATGACGAAATAACCCTCCTCCAGGAGGCGAGTAAATCGACCAGCACAATACACAACGTCCGCCGCCGTCCGGCATATCGTCCTCGCCGACGAGGCCCGTCGCGACGTCCCACCGCCGCCGGTCACGATCCACCGAGCTCTCCCGTCGTAGAGCCGGTCGTCTCTTCAGACTCCGCAGTCACACCGATAATTCAGCCCTCATCAAGCTGTCTCCCCCCCCTATGTCCACGCCAGCAACGCCCTAAGCCGAGGTCCGAGTCCCACTAGGGGTCGCCCTTAGTGCTGTTGTTGCAGGTAGTCATGATGTTAGTGTAGTACAAGTAGTTAGCTTAGGTTAAGTATTTTACTTCCCCCCCATTGGCTGGAGACCCTTTAGGTCACGCCAATAACTGCCCGGTTACGTAGAAACCGTCCCCTAGGACGACCTACAGCAGTCAAATAGAAAAAAAAAAAAAAAAAAAAGGTTTTTATTAACGTTGTTTTTAAAAGCGATATTTACGATGAAACATCAGTGAACTCGTCGTTGTTTACATCTATGATGAGTCTGTTAGTGAATCGCATTGCTGATGCGGCTGAATACCAGTATTTGACACAGAATGACTGCCAACCTCCGCAACCCAGTAACTGGGCAATGCCGACTAACTTTAGACCGATTGTCAGACTTTCGGGCTTCTGAAAACCCCTTTCTTTATCTTCTGAAAATCCTCTTGGATACCCTCCGCCCGTGGAACCCGAAGGGTTACGCCGGACTCTTACCGGCTTAAAACCCACGGTGTTCCTTCTCCTGACCTGTGACCGGGGTCGCGGAATTCGCAGCTGCATGCACAGCATCCCCGGCAGGTAGGGTTGCCATCCGTCCGGGTTTCCCCGGATTTGTCCTAGTTTAGAGGGCATCCGAGGAGCGTGCGGGCGGGGCTTCATAAGTAGTCCGGGTTTAAAAATTTCAAGTTTTGGGCCGCCCGCGACACGCACTGACCGACGAACCGACTCGCTAAACAACTGTTTTTATTACACTGACTATGTTTAAAAAAACCTGTTGACATGTCCGGGTTCTGGGCTCTAAAATCCGGGGTTTTCACGCGTCTTGTCTTGGTTGCCAAATTTTAGAGATGGCAACCCTACCGGCAGGTCTCGGTCTGCCAGCCCCTAGCGGACCTCTCCTTCTGTGGGGCTTTGCCCCAGGTCCTCCTGAGAGGCGCGCGTGGAACACGGGCCTGTGACTGGTCGGGACGGGTTAGGGGACCCGTCGCCCGCAGGCCACACACTAGGGTGGCCGGAGGTCGTCTCGCGCCCTCCGCTGGCGTCCGGTGCATCTGGCGCGGGAAGGGAGAGTGGCAGTCAGTCGCCATCACCTCCTCGCAAAAGGAGGCGACCTCTGACTACCCCTAACAACTGTCATAGGTATTCGTATTACTATGACACCCGGGATTGACGGTTTAACGTGCTCTGCAAAGCACGGAGGGGTCTCGATGTGCAACGGTCACCCATCCACGGATTGACCGCGGCAAGCGCAGCTTAACCTTGCAAATGATAGCCCCTGTACCACAAAAATGTACTAGATAGTAATAGGTGTATAATAATAGATATTTCTGAATATAAAATCAAGATCAATGAACCCATATGACTTTGCTAAACTGCTAGTGACCAAATATTGACATGTTGACCTTAGCACAAAATGAAATCGAAGATAAAATCAATATTATAATAAATTCTTTTATTTGGGACAACAAAGGAACCATTTTTGTTAGTACACACCTTAGATACTACAACTTACACACTAGGATTAGTAACAAATTCAAGAAATGCAGACAAGTTAGTGAGTCATGTACTTACGAGGCATTTCATGCGGACAATGATTCCGCATGAGACGCCTCAGCACAGGAGTTCTCGGGTCCTCAGCCACGACTTTCAGGATGCTATTGCTACTCCCCCGAATTCTCCTCACAAGCGATGCCACCTTTGTACAGGATGTTAACGAATTCGTGTAATTCCTTCAAACCACATGATCAATTAATGGTATAGATTAACCCCGCACGGGATTTAGATTGATTAAAAAGTAAAATTAACTTTTTTTTTCTGAAATATTTTTTTGTGTGATGGAAAATTTCGATGCCTTGCATAAATGAATGAAGGCACGCCGACACAGCTGACGGGCACGACTAGCGCGATATCGCTCCACGCAGTCAGTTAACTTGGGATGCTAAAATTACTCAGATACAGAATACCATGGTTTTGAAAACTTTCTTTTGTTGATTCTGAAAAAATCCTATGCAGAGTCAATCAGTGTCACCAGTAGATCACGCGGTTTGAAGGAATTACACGAATTCGTTAACAACCTGTATATGTCACTACGGACTGGTTTAAAAAAATACCTAATTTAAATTAACTATTTTGAAGCTCATTACAAAACGGCTACCTAAGGGGATAGAACTTTTGTGGCATTTCCCCCCGCTACTATTTTGTTTTTTTTTTCCAAATTGCATGATGTCACTAAATCAACTTATGAACTATTAAGGTAGAGACAAACTGATCCCATGACAACGTATGCGATGCAATATGACATCTGGGGCCCAATTCTCCTAAAATAAATCTTGATAAATCACAACCGAACCAAGGCCGAACCGTTCATTCAGACAGTTCTCAATTTCAAAAGCTATCAAATTGTTTGACACAAAAACAAAATCAATCATTTTGAAAGTTTTCGAAAACAAAAACTGACTGACGGTTGTGGTTCGATTGCGTTTGGCAACAATTTATTTTAGGAGAATTAGGCCCCTGGGCAACTGACAATGCAAACATTTTCTATGAAAGTACACGAATAAGAAACAGACTTGTTACACGTTGCATTGCATAATTATAACAAGGGTGTTTCTGAATCATTTATTTTCGTAGAAAATTTTTGTATTTCAGTCGCCCGGATGTCTAATTGCATCGCATCCGTTGCATACGTGGGATCAGTTCGAATACAATCTAAGGCCCTGCGCAGACGGCACACTTTTTGTGCGATCGAGTCTGCGGCACACAAAAAGTCTGCATGGCGCGCAAAAAGTCGGTCGCGGATTTTTCACAGACTCAACGCACACGACGCACATCTTCGATCATTTTGTCGGCAGAGCTGTAGGGACGTAGACGCTATGGAAATCGTGCAGAGATCGCGAAGTATTATTTTGTACATGAAGTACAGAAAAAGAAGAAGAAATAGAGATTTTTTCTGCCTTAGAAGTATCATAAATTGCTGGTCTGTTTTGTATTTCTTGAATTAACATAGTTACATCGACCTCTGGCGCCATGATAATAGATCGCGTGCGTTACGTCCACCCCTAGCAAATGCAGATTGCCGACTAAAGTGTGCCGCGCGTTGAAGCAAACGTTAAATTTTTTTCACACACTTTTTGTGCGGAGCGGCGCGCCGCGGCGCGGTGCGGTCTGCCCGAATTACACGGATTTTTTGTGCGCCGGACTTTTTGCGCGTCGTGTGCGTTACTGCATATAATTGCATAGGTTCTATTTTCACAGACTAAAAAGTGCGTCACGGATAGTCTGTCGTCTGCGCAGGGCCTTACGCATATAAACACGTAATTCATTCAGCTCATTTTCATTGTTCTCGTAAAGCGATTTTACCTCCAAATATATCAGCAACGTGACACTTTAGGGCACCGTATTGCTGGCATTTTTTGTTTGTTTAAGTATCCTCTACCAGACAAAACGAGAGCCGCAACATAAAAAAAAAACCGGTTAAGTGCGAGCCGGACTCGCGCACGAAGGGTTCCGTACCATTATCTATAAAAACGGCAAAAAAATCATGTCTGTTGTATGGGAGCCCCCCTTAAATATTTGTTTTATATTAATTTAATTATTTATTTTTAAAGTGAATATTTAACTAAATATTCTGTGAATATTTCAAGCGTCTACCTGTTGCCGTTATCAATATCGAGCAAAAACGAGCAAAAAAATCACGTTTGTTGTTTGGGAGCCCCCTTAAATATTCAATTTATTCTGTTTTTTAGTATTTGTTGTTATAGCGGCAACAGAAATACATCATCTGTGATAACTTGCTCAGCAAAGCGCCACTGACGCGCGCCTTGCACGCACTGAACGTGTGTGTTATGTTATTTAAGTTAGTTTAATTAAGGACCACGCTACCGCATTAGGATTTTCCTGTAATGTTAGCAGTGATTGTGATAAATAAATAAATTTGAACCGTCTAACTATCACGATTCATGAGATACAGCCTGGTGACGGACGGACAGCGGAGCCTTAGTAATAGGGTCCCGTTTTACCCTTTGGGTACGAAACCCTAAAAACAAAATGGCGGCGGGACCCCTCCCTTTGCCAGCTTCCATAGAAAAATGTACGAACCCCTTAAATTAATTTAATCTTATTTACAGTTCAGCTTATCTACATAAGTAACAGGTTGATGGTTGTACCAACTCACCGTGAATTACACTCATGTTGAGAAGGTAATAAACATTTGACATCACATGTCCGTATATTTACAGTAATGTCTCAATTTACGACGTACTGCGACATGGACGTGTTGCGAAACGACCTGTGGCCACTAGAGGCACTAAAGTACCGGACTAGTACCGTTTATGATATGTTTAGTGTCAAAGATAATGACTCAACCGTTTCTGTCGCATTCAGAAATGGTGAGCGGACGAGTTTTTTGGAAGAAATCAGTTTTTTGTTTTTTTTTTATTTGAGTTCGTCTCGTTTGACGCTGGACGTACCTGGTGGTAAGCGCAGATAGGGTCTAAGATGGAGCACACGAATCCAAGTAACAGAGATATAGAGGAATTCCCCTATACCCCTCTGGCTCTCACATACACACGACGGAACACAGTAAACTGCTTGGCGCCGGACTTTGATGTAAGGGTGGTAGCTAGCCAGGCGGACCGTATAGATCCTACCATTAAGCGTGCTGGGTTTTGTTAAAGTTTACAACACGTGGCTATTCCCTGCGTGCGGTGAGGAAGTTTCATATTTTAACCCGTCTTCACACGGGATAAAGAGGTCTCTATGAAACAAGCAGAGTAGGTATAGTATGAGGCAACAAATATATTGCCTCTTCTTCTTGTTCTTCGTGTCGTTGGCACGACAGTAATTATATTTTGTTAGCCCAGAACTTCGCCACTTCCACGGCGCGCACGGTGGCTGTGCAGAGATCACTCTGGCTGCAGGTTGTTGGGCTCAGAGGGCAGGATAGGAGATGGGGCATAGTTTGCAGCGCAGCTCCACATTAGGGCTTTCAATACCGGTATTCCGGGATCCCGTAATACCGTGATCACGGATATAATACTGGTCTTTTTTTAATCACGGTATTGACGAGCCAATACCGTGATTACGGTATTACAAACATTAATATATATTATTGCGGTTTGTTGTAATAAGTAGTCAGAAATTGTATTATGTGGTACAATTTACGATGTGAAGTTACTCTCACACTTGTTTTCGCCATTTTTTTTCTTTTGTGGTGCTCTCGGTGGTCTTTGCGGACCCCTTCTACGTAAAATACTTAACCTAAGCTAACTACTTATACAACTTGTACTACACTAACATCATGACTACCTGCAACAACAGCACTAAGGGCGACCCTTCGTGGGACGAGCACGGGGCTTAGGGCGTTGCTGGCGGGGGCTTAGGGGGGGGGGGAGACAGCTTGATGAGGGCTGAATTATCAGCGTGACTGCGAAGTCAGAAGAGACAACCGGCTCTACGACGGGAGAGCTCAGTGGATCGTGACCGGCGGCGGTGAGACGTCGCGACGGGCATCGTCTGCGAGGACGATAAGCTGGATGGTGGCGGACGTTGTGTAATGTGCTGGTCGATTTACTCGCCTCCCTCCATAAGGAGGGTAATTTCGTCATCGGGCTCTAAAAGTGTGTGCCTGGGACGGCGTACTTTACTGATGAGAGAGGGACTTTAGTCGGCCACTGCGGCGACTAGGGGGTTCGGATGACGGGGGGCAGTGTCGAAGTAACGCTTGGAAACGCGTTTGAGGTATTACCTGACGGTTGGCATTTTTAGATCAAGATGGAGTTGATCGTTACGCATGAACCACGGGGCAGCCGCGGCTCTGCGCAACACTCGATTCTGGAGGGTTTGGAAGGATTTGAAGCGGGAAGGCTTAACGTGTGCGAACACGACGCTAGCGTTAGTCAAGCGATGGGGCGGACGCACGTCACGTAGATTCTCAGCTTATTTCTAAGTAACAACTTACTGCGCGCTCTAAGGATGGGGTGGATGCGACCGACAGCAAAAGCGGCGCGAGCGCACACCGTTTTGATGTGGTCTATGAATTTCTGACGGTTGTCGAGGATAACCCCCAGGTATTTAGCTTTCATCTCCCAAGGGATCTGTTTGCTGATCATGAGGACGGGACGGATGCATGTGGGAGTCATCGTGTCTCTCGAAAAAAACGGCTGCGCTTTTTTCAGGATTCACCTCTATTCTCCATTACCGGAACCAGACCCCGAGGGTGACGGCTGCGGTTTAGAGGGTTTGAGTGATGCTATCGATACTCCTACCGGAATAGTAGATGGTCATCTACTATTCCTGTAGGAGTATGGTGTCATCGGCAAAGAGATCCAACTTGGCCAAGCCACTTTTGGGAATGTCGCTGGTGTACGGCGTGAAAAGAAGGGGCGATAGCACGGAGCCCTGAGGGACACCGACGCGGATGGGGTGAGGGGACGAGAGGGTGCCTTCTAGGCGATAGCGGAAGGTGCGATCCGACAGAATGTCTCGAATGATGGGCTCGATCGAGACGGTCGGAATTGGTACAGTTTGTGTAATAAACCGTTGTTCCAGACCTTGTCAAAGGTTTTCGCTACATCAAAGAATATGATGCCAGTTTTGTACGAGCGCATGAAGCGGGAGCTAATGTGTTCAAACATGCGGTGCAATTGCCGAATGCAACAGTGCTTGGTTTCGAAAACCGAACCGTTCGGGGATGAGTCTACGGGAGTCAGCGAAATTCTTTAAACGGATATAATTATGTTTTCACCAGCGCAAGCGCCCGCTCTTATCTCTATCTCACCCTCCCGCGCCCCGCCTAAGCTGATTCCCGAAATCGCCATACTTATATATACGTTATAAAGTCTATGTGAAATGCCTACGTGCAAAATGACTAGATTTATTTTAAGTTCAAAACTTAAAATAAATCTAGTCATTTTGCACGCACGTTCTTAATTCCTAGTCCTATAATCAATCAATACCAAATTGTTATACTACTAAGAGTGTTTTGTATTATTATTTTCAGAAAGTAACCATAATAAAGACTGATTTGAAAATAAAAACACGTATTTTAAAGGTTTTATTAATGTCCTAATTAAACTTGTGTTCAATACCGTGATCACGTGATCACGGTATTGATCACACTAATACCGGTATTGATACCGGTATTGAAAAAGTCCGGTATTTGAAAGCCCTACTCCACATCCACACCTCTGATACTAGTAGTAGCTCTTAGTGTAAGAGTGCGTCCGGGAAAGTGCTACCACTATACCTGTTTCTGCCACTAAGCATCATTGCCGTGTACCGGTTTGAAGGGTATAGGTGCCGGTGAAATTACAAGTACATGAGACTTTCTAACTTTGTCTTTAAGGTTGGCAACACATGAGCGTTCCTTTTTGCATTGTATGTGTGTAATAGTCGGCAAAAACCACTAAAAATCACGTTGCGATTGCCAAGCGAGCACATAAAAAGTGTCTTTGATTCTAGCAAAGTAGGTAGAGGCTTAAATGGACCTCCCAGTGAACTATCAAAAGTTTTATAAAAACGAATTGTCATAATTACCACACTTGGCAAACGGATTGGTGATCGTCCCCCCGTATAGGAACGGCCTACAATATAAAACTTCCTCACCGCACACTGGGAATAGACGCATGTAGTAAGATTCAACAAAACCCAGCACACTTGGTAGTAGGATCTATACGGTCCGCCTGGCTAGCTACCACCTGAACATTCAGAGGCGGACTTCCCATAAGGCCGACTAGGCCCGGACCTAGGGCGGCCAAATAAGAGGGGTCGGCCAATCGCAGAAAAAATCTTAGCTCAGTAATAGAGTTGAGAAAGGGGCGTCTGGTAGGTACTACACGACACGACTTAGAGCGGATGGTACTACACGGCCTAGGGCGTCCAAGACTGCTAGTCCGCCTCTGCTCACATTAAAGTCCGGAGCCAAGCAGTTTACCGTGTCCCGTCGCGTGTATGTGAGACCCAGAGGGGTATAGTGAAATCCCGCTATACCTCTATTACTTGGATTCGTGTACGTCACCTTAGACACTGCTTGTGCTAACTATCTGGGGCCGAATTCTCCTAAAATAAATCTTGATAAATCACAACCGAACCAAGGCCGAACCGTTCATTCAGACAAGAGCCCAATTCTCCTAAAATAAATTGTTGCCAAACGCAATCGAACCACAACCGTCAGTCAGTTTTTGTTTTCGAAAACTTTCAAAATGATTGATTTTGTTTTTTGTGTCAAACAATTCGACAGCTTTTGAAATTGAGAACTGTCTGAATGAACGGTTCGGCCTTGGTTCGGTTGTGATTTAGGGCCTGCGCAGACGACGGACTTTTTGTCCGACGGACTACCACGGACAAGAATGAAAGTAGTTGGTAGTTGTTGCCATCTCAGAAACTAGAGTTCTAACCACAACTACAGACAAAATTACCTACGTGTGCGTTGAGTCCGTGTTAAATTTCGCGACCGGCAAAGACTACCAACCACATCAATTCCTGTCCGTGGCAGTCCGCCGGACAAAAAGTCCGTCGTCTGCGCAGGGCCTTATCAAGATCTATTATAGGAGAATTGGGCCCCTATTCTCAATTTCAAAGCTATCAAATTGTTGGACACAGAAAAACAAAATCAATCATTTTGAAAGTTTTCGAAAACAAAAACTGACTGATGGTTGTGGTTCGATTGCGTTTGGCAGCATAGGAGAATTGGGCCCCAGGTGCGACTAGGATCAAACGTGACCAAGTCAAATGACAATAAAAAATATGGCTTCTTTTTCGCAGACACAGACCTTCTTTCGCCCTTCAGTTTTACGTACGACATCCACTGGCAGGAAACGGGTGGCTTACTTTGCCGGGAACCAAATTTAACAGTTTAGATAACTATTAGTATTATCAATCAGTTCTACAACCCTGACTTCCACTTCGGCATAGATGTTCCACTCCAAAAACCCAAAATTGGGCCCGTTTATGTTTTTTTCGCCGCCGGAAGATGCCATCGCGTCACCCAAGGTCGTCACTAAAAATCAGCGCTGTTGGTGTTGCATGTTTGGAAAATTAGTCCCAATACTGCCACAACAGATCATTATGCTGAGCGATGACCCCAAAGAGTAATATAATATCATTTGCGACAACTTTCAGAAAACAACTTCGAAATCTATATCTATACTTCGAAATCTAAATCTATATCTATCGTGCGAAGCCGCGGGCAAAAGCTAGTCTATTATAAAGAAGTAGAATGTATTTGTTTGTATGAAGGTAATCTATAAATTAACGCGAGCGAAGCCGCGAGCAAAAGCTAGTGTTTGAATAAAGGCGTTTTTTTGAATAATCCGGTTTTCAGACTTAAGACGTTCTTGTCCCAAATGAACTAATAGGGCATTCATATTTTTAGTTAAAGAAAATCTGTTTATTCAGCATGCAAATCGACACATTGCATAATATAATGCCCTTTGGTAGCCTACTAGTAGAGTTTAAGGTGTACTATACATGGTGTTTGTTAAGTAGGTATTTTTATTTAGGTAACTGTTACACCCTTTGGCATTATATTGTGCAATGCGTCAATTTGCATGCTGAATAAATAGATTTTCTTTTTCACATACGTAGTTACATATGAATAATGTTAAATGGTGATAAGCTTCTTCCTGTCAGGTTGTGATCTAAATACCTAACTACTCTATCGGAAACTGTGGCTTCCACATTTTTTTTTCTATTGTACTACTGTAGATGCTCCTTGGTGACCCCTTCTAGTAACCGGGCAGATTATTGGCGAGACCTGAAGGGTCTCCAGCCAAGGCTTCCACACCAACAGGGAATTCCCTTTAAATATAAGTGGGTGGGTTACCAGAAAAAGGGTGACATCTTTGGAAAAAATATCCTTCGTTCTCATATGATATTCTCAATAAAAATGCGGATTGTACAAAATGACATAAGTATTTTGAGAGAAGCATATTTTGAGAATATCATGTTATGAAAACGAAGGAAAATTATGACTCTACTTTAGGCTCAATGCAATTTTTGTCAAGAGCCTGAGCACTTTTTCTTATTCATTCATTCACGAAAGCATAATCAGCCCATTACTGCCCCACTGCTGGGGAAGGAGAAGTGGTCTTAATCCACTACGCTGGCCTGGTGCGGGTTGGCAGTCTACACAAACTATCGACTGTTTGGAGCCTTCTCAGGTTTGCAGATTTTCTAACGTTTTCCTTCACTCTTAACGCAAGTGATTGTCAAATTCTGATCCGCACGTGAATTCGAATAGTCTGAGGTGAGGGCCGAAGTCGAATTCATTCTCTCTTAGATGGAAGGAAAGTGTTAAACCGCTTGGCTCTAACTTATTCAAAAGATCATCTTATTTATGAACTGCTTTTAATTACACTTTTTATATTTTTCATCCCATCTATTCGAAAAGGACGACTTGGTTCGAAAATGTCTCAAATGTAAATACGTATAAGTTTTTAGTTGTTTTATTATTAGATACTATGTATTTAATTTCAATTTAGTTGTTACTCTATGTTTTATTAAATAATAATATTACAATAAAATATGAGGCGCCTTTTATTTTCTCATAGTGGGTGATGAAAAGTAGAGTGTATCAGTCGGGCGCAATTTTTTTTTTTTGGCTCGGGCGACGTACTTTGAATCCCTCGCTACATTCAGGATTCTACTAAAGAATCCTTCGCTACGCTCGGGATTCTACTCTAGAATCCCTCACTTCGCTCTGGATTCAAAAAAGCGCCCTCGCCGTAAAAATATTATTTTGCTCCCTTATGATACAATCTACTATTTTTAATGTTATTTTATATTTAAGAAACTGGTGATAAAATAAAAACATTTTCTTTCTTTCAGTTTTTACGTTGATATACATATGAGCTGCCAAACCATGAGTAGGTGCCCAAATGTAAAATGTAATCATATTATTCTATTTGTCATTTCCACTATTTTATATCCTACCTGTTCCGTCTAACATACGATCGTAATTAAGTATTTCATTAATTGTGCAATCATCGCATTAATTAATACGCTATTGTTATCAACTTTCGTTTAAAGACAGCTAAAATTAACAAAATGATATAGGAAAGGTATATTCATAACAACTAAATAAAGGTACGAGTTCGTAGCCGACTGCAGGCGGCAGCAGCAGACAACGTGTCGCTGCGACACTACTGGTTTCTATGTATTTCTATGAAATACCCGACACGTCGCTCGACTACACGTCGCGCGATCGCAGACGACGTGTCACCCCACCGCAGATCAGTAGTGCCACCGACGCTGGAGCGACAACACGTGAAATGTTTCTCAAAAAAATGAGTTTTTCCAATTCCGAGGAAGAAAAACTGATAAACTGCAGCTATCTGCAGTTTCAGGATCATGACTGCAGCGAGATGACGCTGCGATGTGTCGCTGCGACATGTCCCAACGTCACGTCAGCTGCTGCTGTCTGCAGTCACCTACGAACTCGTATCTTTACTCTCCAAAACCTCACGGTGTTAACCTGGCAACCAAAACCACAGATTTTGAACCTCTAATAAAAAGCCATGACACACGTCGAGCCGCAGTAGGTACAAAGCACAGATCAAAGAGGCCCTGGGGGTTTACCATGATCTCTTAGAGCAGGAATGTTTTAATATTATTACGAGAGTGGGTAAGAGATGGTGCTAGAGAGCTGTCTAGCGCTGTCACTTTCCCACTCTCGGAATAATATTAAAACATTCCTGCTCTAACAGATCATGGTAACCCCCCTGGAGTATTGTCTGAGCTCCAATTTAGCAAGCCAGTTACTCGCCCCCTGGTGCCCCAACTATGTATTTTTAATGGCCCAGATTAGTAGTGGGTAATAGCGCTAGTAGTGCTTCGGATTTAGTAGAATATCTAAGTACCAAGTCTTATTAGCAGCCAATACTTCTGGTATTTCAATCTCAATCTCCCAAGCTCCCGCCAGCAACGTCCTCAGCCAAGGTCCGAGTCCCACTAGGACTCCACTAGGACTAGTACTCCTTTAGTGCTGTTGTTGCTAATAGTCATGATGTTAGTGTAGTATAAGTAGTTTTTTTTTCTCTTGGACTGCTGTAGATGGTCCTAGGGGACCGTTTCTACGTAACCGGGCAGTTACTGGCGAGACCTGAAGGGTCTCCAGCCAAGCAGCTGTCCCATTTCAAAACCTAGTAAGGGCTTAAAACGAAATTTTACTGGAGAGCGCATAAACGTTAAATCGGTCAGCCTTTGAAATGTATTTATGTTAGGTAAAACCATGTAGTTAAAGTGACTTACTAGGTTTCAAAATGATCAGAGGCAGTGAATGGCACTTACTAGGTTTGACGACACGTTTGGTGCAGTGGCTAAGCGATTGGCTTCTGCCCTACGGGTCGTGGGTTCGATTACCACACGGAACAAAAATTTGTATGGCCTACAGATGGTTGTTTTGGGTCTGGGCGTTTGTGTATGTGAGATTTGTGTCTGTAAACGAAGGGTCTCCAGCCAATGGGGGGAAGTAAAATACTTAACCTAAACTAACTACTTGTACTACACTAACATCATGACTACCTGCAACAACAGCACTAAGGGTGACCCCTAGTGGGACTCTGACCTCGGCTTAGGGCGTTGCTGGCGGGGACTTAGGGGGGGGAGACAGCTTGATGAGGCCTGAATTATCAGTGTGACTGCGGAGTCTGAAGAGACGACCGGCTCTACGACGGGAGAGCTCGGTGGATCGTGACCGGAGTATACGTAGTTAGCTTTCACTTCCTTAAGTATTTTACTCCCCCCCCTCCCTCCTGGCTGGCTACAGACCCTTTAGGACTCGCCAATAACTTTATATAGAGACAGACCACAAAGACCATCAATAAGAAAAACAATAGAAAAAAAAACTGCTGGTATTCCCACGATGAAATAAAAGAATAGCTGATACTATGCGGGGAATCCATCATTATTGTATTTTGTATAAAATCCGAGAAATACCCGGCATCAGCAGTTCCTGTGGCTCGGCTTTATAATGATAAACAAAAAGCGGTAAAATCATGTTGTGTATGACATAAGGCGACCGGTTGCCGGCGCACACGCATTCAAGCGGCGATCTGACGCGCGGACAAACGCCTCGCCGATACACTGTGAAAGTCTATCACATTTTACTTCATAACTTGAACCAATACAATATGTACTCTAACAACAAAACAATAAGTGTGAATTTCGAGTGTGCAAAGTTGTATGAAAAAGTGCAATAATTCAAAAAGTTTGTGATATTTCCAAGTTGTGGACATTGCAGTGGGAAACCGTTTGTAAGTGGGCTAAATAGTTACGACACGCGGCTTGAATGATAATGTCATAGTTGCGATTACCTAGCGATGTGATTTGTATCTTATAACGTGATAGTAAAGTCGACAGTTCATTGACAAGGTTTGTGTTTGCTTGTGAATCAACTATGGTCAATGCTAGCGCAATTAGTATAATGTCACCGATGAATACGGAATACAATGACACAGAAATTTATAGAAATGTTACTTATTTAAATAATGTTGTTAGTGTTTGATATTCTTTACATACATACATACATCGCTTGTAATTCATAAAAGGGTGAGCAGAGGTAGTCTCTAGTCTCCTATAACAGCAATGTGTACACCTACGTTTCGGTATTAAATCCTATATCGCTGCTTTGGATGAATAAGAAATAACACAATAAACACAACAAACAAATAACACAAAAAATAAATAACACAAAAAATAAATAACACAAAAAATAAATAACACAAAAAATAAATAACACAAAAAATAAATAACACAAAAAATAAATAACACAAAAAATAAATTCACATAATCACTACATAGTATAAAACAAAGTCGCTTCCCGCTGTCTGTCCCTATGTATTCTTAGATCTTTAAAACTACGCAACGGATTTTGATGCGGTTTTTTTAATAGATAGAGATCCAAGAGGAAGGTTTATATGTATAATACATTGCACCCGTGTGAAGCCGGGGCGGGTCGCTAGTAAAATATAAAAATCAATAGGATAACTTATCTATAATTAATAAAATGATGTTGTGATAAAGTGATGATAATATTTTGTTTAATTTTGAAAAGGCTCTCCAATAAAATATGCTTTTTTGAATTATGTTATTATTCATTGAAAGCAGCGATGTTAGATGGCGACTGGGGAGCCTATTACCATTTTTCGAAAGCAATTATGGGGCCAGGTTCATCGCCTCTTTCGACTGGCTTGCACGGCAACGGAGGGGAATTGTATACATGGTCTATGGTCAATTACGGACGAGTTCTTTATGATATATTTAATCCATATCTTATCTAACTGATATCATAAAAGCGAAAGTATGTAGTTCTCATGTTAATACGTACCCAATCCACTCGATTACGGCCTATTTGGTAGAATGTTAAGTGTTCTAATTAGCATGTAATATGGATTTATTAGAATGTTATTCTAGATTAGCACGTTATAATAGGAATCTAAAAAATGTTTCACCATTACAAGTGGAACTACAGGAACAGGTATAGCTCGGACATAAAATGTTGTATCAAATTTTTATTAAAAATAATTACACATTTTTACAAAACAGAAATAGATAATGAAATCGTGATAAGTTTTTCTAAAATTGTATATTCTTAAAGCAAAATGAATGTTCCACGATAAAAGGTTTGTTTACCTTTTATTCAAAGTTAATATGGTTGGACTATAGTTAGTTTGTTATTTTGCGTACTTTCTATACAAATAGTAATAAGGATGTAGCTAGTATTCTGCTTACCTCATTGTGCAGCTACTTGTTTTAATATTTGAAAGTTTGTAATGAAGCCAAGTCCCACATGATGAATTGCCCTACATAGTATCCGAGGTCTAATGACTCAGGAGTCTAACTGCCAACATTATTTACATAGATTTGACTCATACACACACAAATGGATAGAACAAGAGAAAAGGGTTTAAAAAAAATACAATGACCCTTGGGATCACTGAATGGTTAGGGACAGGAATATTTCGTCGGTGATTGTGTTTAGTCCTGCGTAATAGAGGGCAACATACATATTCAGCCTATTACTGACCAATTTCTGGGCACTGGCCTCTTCTCAAAATGAGAAGAGTCTAGGCCTTATGAACTACGTCAGCTTGTTGAGGGTTGGCGGGCTACACATACCAAAAAGAACTTAACATAACATATAGATAAAACGGCAACTGCTGTCGTTTTATCTATACCTTAAGTCAAATTCGACGTTTAGAATAGATAGATACATTTCTCGAATCGACTCGATGAAAAGATCCGTCTTCGCACCGTTGCTGATTCGATTCTAAGGCTTAGTAGTCGTATCGCACGAATTTGGTTCGCACGAATCGTGCGAAACGACACTTTTCAAAATTGATTATTTAGTAGGTGGCGTTTCGCACGATGCGTTTTTATTTTCGTGCCAATCGACCACTTCATAAATTAAGTAGTGGGCTATTCACACGAACTATATTATAAGGATTAAAAAAACCCAAGTACAGTCGCAAACAAACATTATGGCATTAATAAAGGATGATGGGCGTTTTGGTACTCATGTCCAATCAAAATCCAAATACCATCGTTGGATAGCTCTTTTCAAGAGTACAAAAAACTACTATGGCAACAAACCCGTATAAATTGTCTGTTTTGAAATATAGTTTTCAGAAGATACTGGATATTTAGTTCGAAATAGAATTTTTAAAAATCATATCGCCGGTTTAGCTTGACCGATTTTGATGATATTTGTACAGATTTTGAGCTAAAATTCAGTTAACGGATGAAAATCACAACAAAATCGGTTTAGTATTTTTTCAGTTAGGGGTGATCTATCTATTAAACAAATCGGACGCGTTTTTTTATTTATTTTTTAGATTTTCATCTTTATCGCAAAAGCATTAGGTTCAAGGTTGATTGGGATTTGACAGTTTCGGGTAACTTGACCTGCTGGCGTCTGTACTTAACATTATACAAGGTTTCCCAAAAATTTGTGTCATGCGGAACTCCAGATGTAGAACATCCTTAGAGATACCCGAATCATCCCCATGTATGTTCCGCGAGTTTTATGGTATTTTTTTTTTCGTTTTAAAAAAACTTTGCCCCACACTAAGATTTCTCTTGTATCGTGAGTGCGTTTACAGACACAAATCTCACATACACAAACGCCCAGACCCGAAACAACCATCTGTAGGCCATACAAATTTTTGTTCCATGTGGGAATCGAACCCACGACCCGTAGCGCAGAAGCCAATCGCTTAGCCACTGCACCAAACGTGTCGTCAAAACGTCGTTTTCGAGTTTATCCTATTGTCATGAACAGTTGAGACAAATGCGTGTTTTTTGTTTAAATTATATTCGTCTAATTTTAAAAAAACTATTCACGTCACTATAATCCGAAATGTCATTAAAGTCAGAGTTTGGGTAAAACATGAAAATAAATGATAACTCGAAAACTACTTAAAATCGCGGAACATACATGAAGTGATTCGGGTCTAAGGGCGCTCTACATTTGGAGCTCCGACTGACACTACTGTTTGGGACAACCTGTACTTATATAACGTAGTTTTCTTCCCTTGACTGTTGTCAAAAATGATTTTCATCAGTTGATATACAAAATGCATTAAAAGACAAACAAAATACTGAAAGTTATCTCTCAAATCTTTTTTGTACGTCCATGTCTCAAACGTATCAATTCTTCCAATATAATTATTTAAATCCTTGAGCGAATAGAAACGGTTTATTATATTTGTAGACGTGCCTAAAACTAGTTTTATAAATGGTTTTGCAGTTTATTGCACTGCAAAGTTCTAGAAACGTCGGTAAATGACAGAAAAACTTCAAATCTGCGGAGATCTTGAAATGTTTTTGTTATTGGAGGCAATCAAGAATGAACAAAATAACGTAAGGTTGACTGACTTCACGCTGTTAAGTACCATGACTGTCATTAACTATAAATAAATAAAAACTTTAGATTGACTCCAATAACAGAAATATTCCGATGCCCTTACATAACCATTAACTACTACAACATACGGTTTTAAAAATAGCTGACCTTGAGTATTTGGCCTTCTACTATGTCATGATCATTTGATAGGACATATAAAGGAAGCAGGTAACCAGCGCCGACCTACCAGCGCTTATCGGTACAGAGGTGCGAGCACGAATCTTTTTATCGAGTCGATTCGAGAGATTTGTCTATTCTAAACGTCAAATTTGACATAGCTTAGTGACTAGAGGATGGGCAGCAGCGTTCTCTGAGTATTTTAACATCCATACTGCGACGGCCAACCTGGTCAACTGGCGGCCTGTGAATGATGATGATGATGACACCTTGGTTACAGTCTTTTCCTTTCAAATCAACGTAAATTGTGAAATCTTGTTTTTTTTGTACCTATTTCGATGCTTTTCTTTTTAACCCAAAGTTTGACTGGTAGAGAATGCCTAATGGTATGTCTACAACCGTGCGCTTTCATGTTCATCTTGCGCTTTCAACTTTCATCCTCTTGCGGCAAGCGCTTGCAATATTGATTGCCATAAGACGCATGCAGCTTATCGTCTACACCGGTGCGCCTCGGTCAGTCGTCAGTCGACATACAATAGACGGATTAGCGTGCGCTAGGGGCATGTGCTTTTGTCGAACTAGTATTAAGGCATGCGCTATTGCATGCGCTATGGCGCTTCACGCATGCTTCAGACGAAGGCGCAAGATGAACATGAAATTGCACTGGTGTAGACGTAGCTTAAGGGCATTAAGTCCGCATTATGCGCATTATGTACCACCATAGTGCATAGAAGTTTAAATAAATAAATTATAATCGAAACATCACTTATTACTTTGGTAAATTCTCAGAATACTCTGAAAATTTTCCATAATTTAAATATCCACTCAATAAGCTTGTTAGGGCTAATAAGATTAATTTCGAACGAATGTAAACAGCTCATTGAGTGCCAGACGTCTTGTACTCAATAATTATCCAATTTAGTTTATTTTATATTGATAATGATGCTTCACAACCTTAATATCGTATATTACTTTAAATTCTACGTATTCGATTTCTAAGGAGCTATTTTCATTAGTCTGATTCTAATTTCTAATAAGTAGGTCAGAGAAATAAATTAATATGAAATGCCACTAATATAATCGTCTTGTATGATGATAGTATGTCGTGGTGGCCGGGAGGTTATAGACCCGCTTGTTAAGCACCGGGTTGCGGGTTCAAACCCGGACCCGGACATGTACCAATGTGACTTATTCAATGTCATATGTAGAGGAGCTCGTGGCTAAATAATTACAGCCGCATAAACCGATCTTCCGGGTTAAGCCACGCTTGCCGAGGTTGGTCTGTGGATGGGTGACCATTTACCATAGCGAGTTTCCTCCATGCCTCGGAAAGCACGTAAAGCCGTTGGTCCCGGTGTCATTTGTAGATCTTTGACAGTCGTTACTGTTGGTCAGAAGCCAGAAAGTCTGACAACCAGTCTTCCAAGAGTATCGTATTGCCCAGTTACTGGGTTGTGGAGGTCTGATAGGCAGTCGCTCCATGTAAAATACTGATATTCAGCTGCATCCGGTTCGACTGGAAGCCGACCCCAACATAGTTGGGAAAAGGCTAGGCAGATGATGATGTACTTTCTTAGTTAATCTAAGATGCCACTGACATACGGTGAAGGTAAACATGGTGAGGAAACCTGGAGTTAATGGTCTGAAATCACCAATCCTCAGTGAGTAAGCGTGGTGATCAATGCTCGTTCCTTCTCTGTATGAGAAGAGGCCTTTGCCCAACAGTGGGACAGTTACAGGCTAATATTTATTTATTTATGATAACTTTCGTAAGTGATCTAAAATTCTGAATCTATGTAAAGATGCTTGACAATGTCAATGTTATTGCAGTTGGCTTGCGTATTAGTACGTACTTACTAGTGGTGGAATTATGAGATACCTACGAGTATACTAACGGAATCATTAGATTATAAATTTTTTTTTTTTTATAAATATAAATATTTTTGGGACATTTTTACACAGCACCATCTAGTCCCAAACTAAGCAGAGCTTGTACTATGGGTACTAGACAATGGATATAATACTTATATACTTTTTTTTTTTGTAAATACATACTTATAATACATAAGAAACACCCAGACCAACACAAACACTTATGTTCATCACATAAATATTTGTGTCCTGTGGGAATCGAACCCACGACCTCGTGATCAGCAGTCCGACACTCGAACCACTAGACCACAGACGTCGTTATTAAGAAGTCTCGAGAAATCTCTATTATAACCATTAGTAATTTGATTGAATTCGTTGTTCGCGCTGCGGAGTGAGACATATAGTCCGACGTGGCTCTAAATGAACTTGAATGGCGGTGCTGTTTGTGAAGGAAGATATCCAAAATTCCAAATTCATTACAATTTATGTTAGTTCTCTATTTCGCCACGTTTAATTAGAACCATGTCAGACTGTAGTAACTTAGTAGATACGCGACAGTAGACACCACCAAATAAAACTAGCGTCACCACACAACTCTAACCACCAGAACAAAACAAATAGAGACTTCTCAACGGATAATGATTAATGACTTACTTAACGGGAACGAGTACGACTGGTCTGGGATTAGTAATACAAATTAGTAACGTTATTCGATTATGAAAATAAGTAAATTGCTAATTATCATAATCGATTATCGTTATTAAGTAATTAGTAAATGTCTCGATTATGACCATCATTCATGATCGCCCACCACCAGTACACACCCAGCCAACGAATGCCACCTAACGTTTATAATTTTTCGTTCGTCATTTGTTAAATTGACAAAACTTTGTATAGAACATAGAACGAATCCAGTTTCACGTAGAAAGCGGGTTGCCGGCGCCGACCTGCCAGCGCTTGTCGATGCTAGTCCGCGCAGTTAGTCGGCGCCGGTAGTCTCTATACTGTGTGGCGAACCAGCTCCGAACTTCGCCGACAAGTTCCGACCTGCTCCGATCAGCGCTGGTAAGCCGTCATTTGTTGCTGTATTTGCAAGGGAACAAGGCGTATTTTTGTTAAAACATGCCAGTTCCTGCTTCTACCCGCTTCCTTTATGTAGCGGTTACCTGCACAGACTAGTAGGTACCGATAAGCGCTGGTAGGTCGACACTGGTTACCTGCTTCCTTTTTGTATACGCCGTAAGGCTGGTATTCTACTTATCAAATATCTTTGTCCAATGTTCGTTTGATCTAAGAAATTGTGCATCTGATCAAAGAAATTGGATGATTTTAATTAAGAATTTCAAAGAAAATAAAGGTAAATGGGCATTTTGTTCGGAGCTGTGACCCACCAGCGACCACTAACGAAACTAGTCGGAGTATGTTAAAGACCATGAATACTATCCCACTGGAGAAACTTTTGAGGAATGCGACTCATCTCACTAGATGAGTCGCATTCCTCAAAAGTATGGGAAAGTTTTTTTAGCAAAACAAGAATTAATATAAAAAAAAGGATTTTCGTATATCCAAATCCATATCCTTCTAAATATATAAAATGCTTACAAAAATGCACAAAGATCTTCCAAAAAGGTATAAGAATGTTTAGGAGCTTTTCTATCTTGTTCCTCGCAGTTTTTTGAACCACATAACTTTTTTCCCCATACGTTTGGATTAAAATAAATACATTCCGTGAAATGTTAACCCTAAACCTTCAAAACAAACCACATTTCAATAATGGACGCGTACTTTTGAGGTACCGGGTCAAAAAATGCCCAATGACCTTTGATCAAACATTGGACACAGATATTTGATAAGTGAAATATCAGCCTAAGCTGCAATTAACCCCGATCATTGGCCTTCGTCAGCGTTCGTTGACTTCGTATGTACAACCATATCGTTCTGCCTAGCTTTTTCTCAACTTTGTTAGCTTCCAGTGTAACTAGATGCGGCTGAATACCAGTATTTTACCCGGAGCGACTGTCATTAGACCTCCGCAACCCACCCCCAGTTACTGGGCAATGCCGATATCCTAAAGTTAGACCGGTTGTCAGACTTTCGAGCTTACACTACCCGTAACGACTGTCATAGGTATTCGTATGACACCCGGGACCGTTTAAGAGGACTACAAGAGCTGAGTGACCTTGAGTGACGCACGCACACAATTACACAATAATGTATAGCATCAGGTCTCGGCCGGCACTGTCGGTACACAGGCGTTTACGCACACATGCGTACGTATTATGCTCAGAAATTAGAAAACGCGATTTACAAAAAATCTATTGATTGGACTAAAAAAATAAGACACTATTACGCTACTATGTTGCTTGAAAAATAATTTGGCAAAAAATCAGAATGATTGCCTGTATATTAGTATGGTTTTTAATCGTTAAAAGAAATGTTTAGAGGTATCTTTGTGATTTTTTTCTATCGTATCAAATTTGTAGCAATTTGTTTTCAATACACTATCGAACTAGCATATATCCTGTAGAATATCATACATTTTTCTGTTTTTTTTTTTACTGTAGTGGATTATATACTTTAAGGCATTATAAAACATGCTTTTAGCTCCTGTAGTCCCCTTAACGAACGTTACGTTTTTAACATGGACAAAACATAACGTGCATGTTAAAAACGTTGGTAATCGTAATGCATTTTAGAACACGCACTGTTCAGTGATTCTAGTCCGTTCTGTTGATTTAAACCGGTATTTATGTACTTAATTAATGTTCTTTGTTGTTCGAACTAACACATCATGCGATTACATAGTTAATGGTACGTAGTTAGTTATTGCTGTTGATTTTAAATAGGTTGACTTAAACTTATTCGCTTCCATGGCTTGGTTGAAGAGCACTTTTGATTGTTAGACTTCGGAGCATTTAGCCTGTTTCTTTTATTTATTCAAGGTGGACACCAATGTGAGTGTGAACATTCAGACCTAGTACTGACATAGCATATGTAAAATGAGGCTATAAGAGAACCACGGGGCTAATGGAATTCAGATAAGGAACGTGCTTCTTAATCAATTATCAAATCATCAAATTTAAATATTTATTTCGGATAAAACATTATATAAAAGTCATCCATATAAAATTGGTGTTGTATTACTAAAAAGAAAACTTATAACTATGTTAGTAGGTACATAAGTTATACAGGGTGTAAAAAGACCCATCACATAGCCGAAATCTACGCACTCTGTACATCAAACTAAATTACATTGACCAAAAATAATTGCTGGGAAACGACTTTTATTTTTTGGCATGAAAAAAAAACGCTTTTTTGTGTAGCGCGTAAATTATGGTTGTGGCGATGCCGCGCGTTTGCATGCGTGCAGCGGCCACACAGCCGAGCCAAGGCGGTCGTGTGCGTTTGATATTCATTGCTTTTTCGTAACTTCAAATGCGTAATTTGTTAGGAAAAATTGAAATTGTTGATAATGTTTGTATGGAAGAAACTTTTGTATTATGACTTGGAAATCGTTTTTGGAAAAAACTAAAAATAAATGTGTACTTTGACCTTCAATATCTCCAAAACCAATGATTTCCCAGGTATGGTTTGTTCGAAAAAAATGATCCCAATGATGGGTAGAATACGTGGTTTTCGTTATCGTTAAGGGTCTTTTTACACCCGATATAAATCCTCTTGCAAAAACCGAGCACCGGATAGACAGATGAGTGTTTACCCAGTGCTTCAGTATAGGACTGTCTGGTTTTCCAGCCATGACCCTCAAAATAGTGTTAGAAGTCCCCCGCACTCTGCCCATCATAGACGTAACTCTCTTGCGCATAATAGCGTCGGAGTCATCTGTATGTGCGACTGCAAACATAGTGGATGCGCTACCGTAGCGAGGGAGTCCCAACGTCTTTTATCTGTTCTGTGGTCCCAACAGTATTCTGAACATTATGGTCATAGGTGCTATGCATGATTTCGATGTTATTGTATATTTCAATATTCGAAAGAGAAGATATTAAAAAAAAAACATCGGAAAATTTCCTATGTCATGTTCATGCCAAGTTGCACCGTGGGCCTGAAATCGCCCAATTTTACTGGTAGTACGTCTACCAATAAAATTCCTAAGTATAGGTTTCCTAATGCCCTATTCCTGTGACCAAAAACGAATCGTTTTGCTTACCATTGGTAGAATTTTTATTATCAAACTGCGCATAAGAATTGACTTGTAAGTTATTTTACCCGTGATAGCTACTAACTTATGGGAGTATCTACTATGCAAAGCTGGGGGTCGTGGCTTCATTATTGGTACAGATACAACACTTACAGACAGTCTGTATTTTCTGTATGAATTGTAAATATTTGACAGCCACACTATCGTATTAGGTTTAAGACCTGTAAAGATAGTTTTAAGGAGGATTAAATAAATAAACTTTTAAGGTCACAGCTCATTGAAGCCACCCGGCATCCGACCCACATCACCTCGCCTCGTGCGGTTAGTATTCTTAATGTGAGCTCGTATGGATGTGCGCTCACTACATCAACTCCGTACGTCACCGGATCGCCTCGGGCGTATGCCGTCTACACGCGGACGACGAGTTGACCACTCGGTGACAACTCGCTGCTCGCATGCTTACCTTGCGTTGCTGCGCATTGCCAACGCACAAGTCCCGAGTGAACCGCGCGGCATCCACCCGTGAACCACCTGCTGACAACGAGTGGACGCCGAGCGACGAGGTGATGCGGGTCGGGTGCCGGGTGGCTCTAATGAGCTGTGACTTTTAATTTTAACTAATAACGCTGGGCAAATCGTAGTATTCAGCCATAAATAGTGTACTCTGCGTCATCTGTAACAGTCATAATACTTTTTGTTATAAACCTTATTGTGATTTAAAACACCATTTCTACTTTTTCCAGATCCTCGTTGGATATAGAGAATTGAATCGCAAAGTGCACACTGATGTTGGGTTCGAGCAGAGATCAATATTTGGACTTTGTACCACTTTGATGACGTCATCAAAACGCAAGCCAGTGTAAAGAATTATCTACAAATTGAAGTTCTAACAAAAAATATGCAGCGTCATTACGAGTTGGAGTAAAAAAATGACCAAACGCCGTACGATCTTGAATGTTAAGATTGGATGTTGAAATCTCCAGTGGACGTGAATAGTGTGGTGATTACAATGTGAACTACAACGTTCAAATATTTTCGTGAAAATGTGTTTTATTAGTCATTGCGATCAGTGTTAGTTACATCAATATCATTACCAAATTGTAGCACAACAATTACTGTGTTAGTAAAAACAATAGTACAATGCAGAACTATATAAAATCGTTGTTCAGTAAAAAGTGGTTGGTGCTGTTTTCGCTGTGGGCTGCTCGGCTAGTGCCCCAGCCGACTGCCCCAGTGGAACTAAGTGGGGGGCTAGCTCAAGGGTATGTGGCTCCCGATGGCTCTCATCTGCGATACCTCGCCATACCTTACGCCACCATCACACAGAGATTCCAAGTAAGTATCTCACATTTCTTGAAAGTTTCCATCGCCCTGCAACTTCATACCAAGTGACCTTCCAATAAACTGCAATGAACGGTCGTCAGGATATACGCTATTATCAACGTCTTGGATAGCTGATCGATGATCTCTCTGCCCATACTTAAAGTCTGAGAGCCCACTCTGATCGTGCGTTTGACGGAGTGGGGCTTACGGCGTGCCTCAATCACGTGTAAAGCGCAGTTCAGACTACGCTATAATATATAGCACATAGCACAACGATATCGCTCAGTGTTCGGGTCGCGACCTAAGTGGTATTAACTATTGGATTGATTACTAAAACGATGTATTTAACTTGCTAAAAACCATTTATTTTATAACAAATAAAAGGCTACGCTAAAATGATGGCTAATGAAATGTTGGCGAATGCACCCGGTTGCTGTCCAAATATGCACTTACTTCGGCGCGCACTCAACGCGACCTAAATCCTAATTAATTCGCTAGATCAGCAAAAGGGTATTCGAATAACATTGAACAATCAGCATACATTCTATATGGACATGTTCACACAACGCTATGCTATAAAGTATTGGTTTGCTATACGGGATAAACTTGAACAATTCTCAGAGCTATATCGAACGATTTTCCGGTCCCAGCCCCGCCTCACATCTACCCCGTCCGTCGCCCGACGGATCGCCGTCAAATAACTTGCTATACATAGTAGACCGGCTTGCGATATGGCGTATAGTGTGAACGTCATGCTGTATAGTTATAGCTTATGACGCAATATGCTTTAGTTTATAGCGAAATAGTATAGCGTAGTCTGAATTGCTTGCCCCCCATTGGCTGGAGACCCTTCAGATCTCGCCAATAACTGCCCGGTTACATAGAAGGGGTCCCCAAGGACCATCTACAGCAGTAAAAGAGAAAAAAAAGTATTCTGAACTGCGCTTAAGATCGTAGGTTGCATCCGACGTGACGCTGACACTGGCAGCCACACGCCTGACGCGGCGTCAGGCATTTGAAAGAGAGCACTAATACAAAGCATTCGTCGGCCGCGTACAGCATCACGGACTTACGGCGTCTGTAATACCAGCGTCCCACGGTGCGTGCTCGCACGCACGAGCTCGCAACAACGCACCATGGGAAGAGACTCGTCCGTGGTAACGCGAACGCGTGCGGATCGGAGCACCGTATCCACATCACACACCCTCATAATGTGGCTGATGATGATACCACGAACCGTGGGAAGCCAGCTTAATAGACCGCGACTCTATGCATGCAGGCGTCTCTTTGCTCTCTTTTTACGACTACTACAGGTAGAAAACAAATGGCCTATTCTTTGCAAATTTTTGTTCTTCTTAGCGTTTCGATGACAAACTAACTACCTTACACTTTAAACTATTTGTTAAGCGTAAAGACCACAAAGAACAAACATGAAATTGAAAAGTTAAAAATTATGATCAGCAATGTTTGTCAGAAACATTTTCAGCATTTAATGCTGATATTTCATGTCATAGACCGACGCTATCAGCCAACTGTAATAAACTGTACATATTAATCTTACTATTAATAGTGAGCTGTATTCAGAAACAATTATAGTATAATAGTTTCTGTGAACGGGTGGCTAATAGCAGACGTTAATGATGTACGTAACGTTGCACGTAACAGTGCTAATCTACTTCTGATTGCTAGCTGCCCGTCTAATCACACCTTAACGCCGTGTATTAAAGTGTTGACTAATTGTCGCAATACATTTTTAATGAAACGTCACAGGCTCAAAGCTAGTCATTGCTATGATTGCAGTACTTCAAGTGTTAATAGTGCGATTAAAATCCTATTTGAAAATTCAATTTACATTAATTATAATTTGTGTAACACAGAACTGAACTTGAAAGCTGAGGAGCTCGTGGCTAAATAATTACAGCCGCATAGACCGATCTTCCGGGTTAAGCCACGCTTGCCGAGGTTGGTCTGTGGATGGGTGACCATTTACCATAGCGAGTTTCCTCCGTGCCTCGTGCCGGTCCCGGCTGTCATTTGTAGATCTTTGACAGTCGTTACTGTTGGTCAGAAGCCAGAAAGTCTGACAACCAGTCTTACCAAGAGTATCGTATTACCCAGTTACTGGGTTGTGGAGGTCTGATAGGCAGTCGCTCCTTGTAAAATACTGATATTCAGCTGCATCCGGTTCGACTGGAAGCCGACCCCAACATAGTTGGGAAAAGGCTAGGCAGATGATGAGATCTGAACTTGAAAGTCCAGTTTAAATTAAAATTACTTCTTAAATTGCACATTAATAGATTTCGTGTTATAACTGTATGGCATTTTAAATTTCAGGCTCCAGTCCCGAATCCAAAATGGGAAGGAATCTACAAAGCTTACGACGAACACATCAGGTGTGCGCAACGCTTCACCAAGACCAGAGTAGTCGGAGGAGAAGACTGCCTCACTGTCAACGTCTACACTCCCCTCGAGAAGACTGACAAACCCCTCCCAGTCATGGTCTTCATACACGGAGGAGGATTCAGAGATGGATCTGCATCACCTTTTATTTATGGTCCAAAGTTCTTAGTAAAACATGGTGTAATTTTAGT
The DNA here is from genome assembly GCA_905220435.1 of Amphipyra tragopoginis. Lineage (NCBI taxonomy): Eukaryota > Metazoa > Arthropoda > Insecta > Lepidoptera > Noctuidae > Amphipyra > Amphipyra tragopoginis. The sequence continues at coordinate 673,645 of HG992010.1, read as the reverse complement.
CTCTTTTAATTATAGAATAGAAGTTTTAGGGTTTCTATGTTTGGGTATTAAAGAAGCTCCAGGCAATGCTGGCTTAAAAGACCAGGTAGAAGCGTTAAAATGGGTGAAAAAGAATATTGGAGTGTTTGGGGGTGACCCTGACAATGTGACTATTTTTGGAGAGAGTGCAGGAGCTGCCTCTGTCGTATACCACTTAGTGTCTCTAATGTCTAAAGGATTGTTCAATAGAGCTATCATACAGAGTGGTTCGGCCATGTCTCCTTGGAGCTTACAGTTTGAACCTTTGAAGACAGCCAGTCTACTCGCCCAACAAATGGGCCACAAAACTCATGATCCCCATGAAATCTACAACTTATTCAATAATATGACTGCTGAAGAACTGTTAAAGCATCGGGTACCTAGAAAAGAAGGCGATATTGTATTATCAGAAAATATTTTTGTACCATGCATTGAAAAGAGGATACCTGAAGAAAATCAGTTTTTGCATGACAGTCCCTACAATTTAATCACAAAGGGCCAATATAGCAAGGTTCCCGTAATCATTGGCTTCAATAGCGCTGAAGGTTACATGTTTACTGGTAAAGAAAACGATACTACACTATCGAACATGGATTTCTATAAAGCGTTACCAAGGGATCTAATATTCCCATCTGAAGAGGCAAAGGTAAAAACAGCAAAAAAATTGAATGAACTGTATATGGGTGGAGAGAAAATTTCTAAAGAAAAGTCCTCCCTAGAAAAGTTCTCAGGTTTCGAAGGTGATTCAAGTATAACTTATCCTACAATAGCTACTATGGACTTGTTTCTTAAAACTTTAAATAAGCCTGTTTACGCTTACAAGTTTAATTACGATGGATTCTTAAATTTTGCCAAGATGTCGTTTGGATTCCGGAAATCACCAGGAGCGACTCATGCTGATGAATTATTCTACATGTTTAGCTTGAACGTGCCTTTATTTGTGGATAGCGAATTCATAAACAAATTTACTACTTTGTGGACAAACTTTGCGAAATATAGGTAAGTTGACTGTAAATTGGCTTTGTTTCGTCTTCAAAATAACTTGTTCTTCTTTTTCTGCCTACCCTTATCCCAGTCTTCAAAATAACTACGGGTGTTTTTATTATTCTATATACAAGTCTAGCAGAATTAATACTAAATATTGTAATAGCATTTTTGTATGTCATGGATTTCCGCACATTAACGCCTTATTCCCTTTATCAATGCAACTATTAAATTACTCTTTTCCATTCTTAAGAAAAAAGGTAAGTTCATTTAATCAAAAAGATAGATAATAGCTATGATCTCCAGAAGGTGAGGCGGAGTTGTACTGTTGTCTATTGTTAGTTCACCTATTACGACACCTATAACCGTAATCAAATCACCATTGTCATTCATCAATCACAATGAAGGTTTGGTGAACTTGACCCTATGAGCCTGCATCTGCATAACTGTTGTTACAAAATACAATTTGATATAACAATTTACTTAATTGCTTAGAATGCATAATCTTTTGTTAAACCAAAAGTTAACAGAACACAAAATAAAACTTTAAACCTCATCTGCACAAACTCTTCGTAAAAGACAATTTAATTCAGTAAGACCAAGATGAAAAACATTCATATGTACAGAAAACATTTGTTATGTATTAAACTATTCTCAAATTGAAGCAGCAAGATGGAGCAGTGAATGAATTACTTCACGGCTGCAAATTGAATGAGTTTAACCCGCGCAATGTTTTGCAACAATGTGTTGGTTACCAGCAACATTTGATGAAAGAATATTTTAAGATGAATGGCCATTGGCCGAGACCTAAATAACTAAGTGTACAAATCGGAACGGATATAGTTTTGTATTTGTTTTAACTGTAACTTTGCTGTGCCAATCTTCTTTCCTAATTATGTTAAGGTTAAAGGAATTATTTTCAAAATTAGTTTCACCTTCATCTGATTTAATTGTTATCTTGATTTAAAGTAATATTACAGAATAACTCTACGGTATTGCATTAACGAGCATGTTATCTTTATAATCGTTGGTTTGTCTGTTAGTGATCGTAACTTCTGAATGACTTGACAGATTGAGGTCATATTTACATAGGTAATATATTTGTTTTGTCGAGACGATGGTTCATAGCTATGCTAGGATCCGAAAGATGGCGCAGTAGTCAAGTTATTTACGCGAGCACAGGAAGAACAGCTAGTGAAATTTGATCCATCTGAACTTGTTTAATTTTAATAATTCTTCGTCAGTTTTCATTTATTTGTCGTCTATCTAGCGTTCATTAAGTTTATTAGAACGTTTTTTCTCTTCTTTCAGTGATCCTACACCACCAACATCTTCAATCACGCCGAAATGGGAGCGAGTAGACGCAAAGGATCCTCGTCTACTAGTGTTAGACAAGGCGTGCTCAATGTCACCGGTATGGGAGGACGAAGCCATCCGGTTTTGGAATATTACATATTCTAAGTATAGAAGAAAGAATTAATAGTATTAGTATTAGTTTTAACTTTATAAAGATGACTGAGATTAAAAGATGAGAGATAGGAGACCTTACAGATATAATTAGAATTTTTGTATGTATAGCTTCTAATGCTACTGACAAAGTGTTGTACGTAGTAGTTACCTAAAAACATTTTATTTATAATGTGACATTAATAATAGTATGCCAACTATTTTATTTCTAATGTATTTTTGTATGGTTAATATGCCTTTTAAATTAGCAATTTATTTATATCAGTAGTTTTGTGTTTTTATAAGTACACGCATAAGGTATACCTATGTACATATTTAGTAAGAAAATATTTGATTAAGACGGACAAAAGCAATATATAACTAACTAGTGTACATACCAATTAATTACTTGCCTTATATGTTAATCTTAGGTTCAACGTATATTTTGTAACAAGGATTACTTCAAAATAACTGGTGAATCTTAACAGAGTTGCTGGGTGTCATTAATAGAACACATTCAAATAAAAAGCTTAATTATGCAGCATGACTGGTTAATCACTGTACATCCAAAAATCAACTCTTATTATAGGACAAACTCGGAATTCATGAAAATAAATCAGCTGTTCTGTTGGGATCGGATTAGAAATTATATAAGGTCTATCTATTCATACACGAAATACGATAATAAGGATACATCTATAGGTATATATATATATATAATAAGGTCTATCTATTCATACACGAAATACGATAATAAGGATACATCTATAGGTATATATATATATAATAAGGGATACATCTATAGGTGGTAAAGAAGCCACATAAATAAAAATAAATAAGTACATATTTTTTTAGATTATATAATTTTAATTTACTTGATACACTTAACAAATACTGGCTCATTACTATTTTCAACATCCATTACGCTAGTTTCTACGTAGTATTTATTGTCACTGAAGCGGGCAATTTTTTTATTTTAAATTTTTGCAAAATTTCTCAAGCATTATTACAATTACAATAATTACGTAAAATAAAAAAATTAAAAAAATCGCTTTTCTATGGCTTCTTTGCCACCTATAGATGTATCCCTTAAAATATTTCGTGTATGAATAGATGGACCTTATATACTTAAAGGTACGATTTCAGAATAAAGTAATTTTATTGTAACTAGAATACAACCATTTTAGTTCAAACCGAATGAAAAAATCAATAAAGACGTGCGCTCTAAAGCTGGCTTCCCACTGTGGCTGTGCGTGGTATCATCCGTAAAATCACGCACCGTGGGAAGCAACATTATGAGGGTGCGTGATGTGGATACGCACCGCTCCGCACGCTTCCGCGTTACCACGGACGAGTCTCTTGCCATGGTGCGTTGTTGCAAGCTCGTGTGTCGCGGTGCGCGCTGTCACGCACCGTAGGAAGCCGGTATAAGGAGATCTTATATCTAACATATTAACACAGAACTCAGCATTCAACCTTATAACATTTATTTCTCAACATGTTCCATGTTATAATGAACAATATAGGGTGACTGTTAATTAGTAACCGATCCTTTAACACATGATTGTACTCATGATAACAAACAACTTTCCCAAAGAAACATTATTTTTATTTATTTTTTTTCATTTAAAATTTATTAGTAAATCGTTACGGAATGGACGCGGCTCGTAATATGGAAATATTATATTTTTGTTTTATATACTATAATGTTGTTATATATGAGACAGCTGATTTTTTTTCACGGATTCGGTGTTTTTCTCATAATAAAAGTTGTACAGAATGATGAGCAGAGTTCATGGTTTTCGGATGTAAGGGCGTATACATAAAGGAAGCAGGTAACCAGCGCCGACCTACCAGCGCTTATCGGTAATGGTCTCTGCAGGTAACCACTACATAAAGGAAGCGGGTAGAAGCAGGGGCTGTAATTTTTAACAAAAATACGCCTTGTCCCCTTGCAAATGCAGCAACAAATGACGGCTTACCAGCGCTGATCGGAGCAGGTCGGAACTTGTCGGCGAAGTTCGGAGCTTGTCGGCGACGTTCGGAGCTTGTCGGCGACGTTCGAAGCTTGTCGGAGCTGGTTCGCCACACAGTATAGAGACTACCTGCGCCGTCTAACTGCGCGGACCAGCACCGACAAGCGCTAGCAGATCGGCGCCGGCAACCCGCTTTCTACGTGTATACGCACTTAAGCGATTAATCAGTCATGTTCCATACAGTATTTTTGCAATAGGCTTGGACTGAGACTTTCACCCTTATTAGGCGAGGAAACTAATTACTCTTTAAACACCGTACCTGACTCTGTTTCCTCTAACTCAATTCTTTCACAAAGGCACTCTTCATATAGTCCTTAGCTGGAGCATCAGTAAATACGTAGATGTACGAGCCAGGAAGACTGCTGTTTAGTGCCAGGAGTAATCCATGCATGATTTTTGGATCTAAATTGATGTTGTATAACTAAATTATAATAGTGAGGAGCACGCGCGTAGTAGATATCTTTTTATCTAATTAACTATAGTTTAGGCATTTTATTTAAATGTGTTCTATTAATAACCCTGTGAATTTTCGGCAGGAAATTTGAAATAACCCTACACTAAATTCTATTTCAAAGTTTTTATAAGAGCTTGTTTGCGGATCCCTCAGTCGCAAATAAAGTTACACTTTGTAAATACAATGTTTGTACATTGACTCGTTAATTAAAAGTAAATAGAGTTGAGTCAACCATTGACTACTTATCAAACAGTGGTAACGAACTTAACGACGACTTGTTAAATAAGTTTTATAAACAATGCTACCTGTGGTGTAGTTTCAACGTTTAAATGATTTACATAATTATATCTACTCATTTTCAAAACGGGCCGTCAGTCGCTAAACTAAATTAAATCTTTCTTTTTAAAATGAATGTCGTTGATTCATAAGTCAGAGCGTGTCCACATCTCCACGTCACGACGTGACACGGTGCGTTGACGTAACGTGCAAATTTACGTTACCGTATCGTAAAAATGCACGTCAGGATCATTATTAGATTTATCGTTGACCATGTAGATTCTGAATTTTAATAAGAGAAACAGTAAGATATGGCTTTAAAGCATCGGAGCACATAGACGGTGACTAACTTGCGGGCGTGGAGAGCGCGGGCGGAGCGCATATACGTGTGCGCTTGTGGCTAGAGGTGGAACGTGTTACGATACGGTAACGTAAATTTGCACGTTACGTCAACGCACCGTGCCGCGTTACCGCACCGTTCCACGTTGACGACGTCTTGAAGTGGAGATGTGGACAGGCCGTTAGTTAACCTAACCGTTGAATGCTTAATTGCCTTCCATACTGGAGGGTATGAGTTCGATACCGGCACTAATCTTTGACCTTTCAAGGTAAGCGCGGATCAGGATTTGATCATCACTTGCGTTTACGTTAACCTGCAAAAATGAGAGTACGCCGGCAGCCCAAAAAAAATGTCCTCGATGGTGTGAGTCAGCCAATTCGCACCAAGGGGCCTACTCCCTAAGTCCGTCAACGAAGTTAGTCGCCCGTCCGAAAGTACCCCGAAACGTAGAAGTGAACAAAACAAGTGACAAGTTCAACTTTTCGGACAGGCAACTGTCAAATCATGTTGTCATTCATTCTTAGTTCGGGCCCCGAAAAAATCATATGTCCGTAGGTGATAGTGAGTAGGAAACGCTCGTAACTAAGGCCGAAACCACGGACTTCGTGCTTAGGGAGTAGCCTAAATCCTTCTCATTCTGAAAAGGGGACCGTGTCCAGCAGTGAGTCAGTGGGCTTATTATGATTGATTAAGATTGTAATACAGTGGCGAAGGCTGCGTACAACTCGATTCCTATCGATATTATCTATATCTATTATTTTCAATTATCATTTAAACAAATAATTGGTCCGGCTTCCCTTTTAAGAAAATTCACCCTTCGCCACTGCTGTAATAATAATTTTAAAGTGTTAAATGAATTTAATGCTGAAAACCAGCGCTGTGGCTCTGTCTCGTACATGTGTACCACAGCATTATGCTGAGCGATGGCCGTTTTGCGCGATATGACGCATATTTTCCGAACAGTTTTTTTTTTTTTGTGCGTCATATCGGTGCAAATAAACAGACTTTCTTTTTTTAATTTAAATAATTTCTGTAATTTTGCAACATTCTGTAAGTAATATTACTATCATAGATGTAAATATAAAATACTGTAAATGAACATATGTGATACGAAAGACTTGCTAAATTAAATATTATGTAGATGCGTCAATGAACAATTTTATTAGGAGTGGTTTTTTTTCCTGCCTAGTCATTTATATTTTAATACATAGAAATTATATTAACAAACCAGTTTTTTTGCGTGAATTAGAAATTATAGTAACGTGTTATAGACATTCCGATGTCATAGAAACTGAGGACATGCTATTAACTCTCCCAAGTGAAATCTCGATAGAGGGCCAATAGGCAGTCGTCCCACCGCTCCGGCGAGGAAGCGACTAACTATCGGCTATTTTCTCGCTCAAGAAACGTACAATAGATATACATTCCGTGTAAATAAAAGAGATGCATATATTAATAGTTCATCGCTGACTGTTCACACTGCCGGCGAGGACTCGCTCCATTAGTTTCTCGCAGAGCGACAAGAGCTATCAAAGACAATACTCGCTCAGCGATGCTCGCTTGGCGGTCAGAACTCACGCCGAGAGACCAACCAGCAGTCATTTGCGAGTAGTGCGAGTAATCGCCCGTCGCACTCGCATACTCGCTTATAGCCCAGCGACAAAACTATCGGAACTACACACTCGCTTCTCGCTGCTCGCCAACTCGTTTCTAGCTTCTAGCTCTACTCGCTGCTCGGTCATCGTTCGCGGTGGGACAAGTGCCTTATTTTGTGCCGTAAGCTGACTTCCACAAAACACTAGTTTTTTTTCTATTGTACTGCTTGTAGGTAACCAGGCAGTTATTGGTGAGGTAGGTCAAGGAAAGAGTCAGTAAACAAAAGTGACGTAACATTTCAAAAGTGATGAATTAGAAATTGATACTTCTTTTTTTATAACCAATAGATTATATTTACATAATTACAAATAAAAGTATATACAAATAACGAAAAATATATCCTAATAAAACTAAAATAGGGCATCAAAATATTCCTCCGCATCGCTGTCTACAGTTAACGTGCCCACTGGTAGCATTGCCACGTTGTATAGCAATGCTAATCCTTTGGCCAAAGTAGAGACCAGCCTTCGGGTCACGGGAAGTGTCGACCAGCCGCCTTGCAACCTCTCTATATAGAAGTTGGGCACTCGTACCCCACGACCCGAGTGTTTCGACCCGAAACTGCTCGAAAATATAATTACTAATGAAGTTAATATATTTTCGCCGTTTGAGGGCCTCCGCAGCTGCAGCAGCAGCGTCAGCACAGCCTGCAGAGCTAGGAAGATGGGATGGCGATAGATTATATTGATAATGTTACAGAAGAAGCGAGGACTGCCGCGTTGGCCTAGTGTCGCAAACGCGACTGCTGAGGCTGAGGTCCTGTCTTCGATCCCCAAGTCGGTCAAAGTGTTATTGGGTTTTTCCGTGTGGAATTTCTCAGTAGCAGCCCAGAGTCTGGATTTGTTCCTGGTTGATGGCAATAGGCTAGCAACATGTTACATGAGACTAAAACACAACGGCGAAAGGGTGGGATACTCAACTTCAAAAACCAAAATATCAACATCATATAATCAACAGTTTAATTTAACAATGAATCAGAATAACATTAGCTTAAAACATAAAAAGTTCAATATGTCAACACTTTAGATGAGCAACGAATCTGAATGTCACTGATTTATAACGTAAATTGTTCACTTAATCATGAAATGCAAAGAAATATTTTTTTGCAGCCTAATTATAAAATGCCGTATCGATTAACCGTAAATTACAGTAAATGAATTCAAAACAAAATGCAAATAAAAAATATTAAAATTAAAAATAAATTAAAGCAAATGATGCGAAGAGTCTGTTTAGGCTCATGGCCCAGATATGACCAATGTGTATTTAGAGTAGGTACGATGGGACTGTCATACGCATTGCGATTATAAAAGTCTCTAAAAAAATAAAGAAAAAAAAATGCCTTTTCATTTGTCCCCCTTCTAAATGACCTACTTGTTTTTCTGACCCTTGTTGAAAAATGTTTGTCCTCCCCTGGCTTAGACCATTCGTAGTAAGATGATACCTATGGATCGTACTACAAACCTTTAGACATTTGTTAAAACCGTGTCTAACATCAAACTATAAACATCAAAAAGGTATTTAACGCCTGTTAATCATGACTTTGTAGTAAAGCATCGTGTAGAATTCTCTCCAACTGATAAAAATAAATCTCCAGTAACAAGGTAAGTAGAACTGAGGCCCGCTTGCACAACGACTCTCCAAATACATTTAGTGCTTAACATATTTAAAATATCATTGTATTTCAATAAATTGTTTAAAGTTGATAGAGACAGAATGATGATTAAATATGTTTAGCACTTAATGTATTTAACGAGTCGTTGTGCAATCGGGCTTAAAGAATGTATAAATACATTGAGGACTACTTTTTTTTTTTTTTTCTTTTTTTGTTTTAGGAACTTTTAACAATATGTTACGCTAGTTCCATCATAAACTAATCTAATTACTAACAAACTTACAAATTAACCAATGAATATACCAATGCAGCCTCTGGCGACATTGGTTTAGATCATATGGATCATATTAAATATACCTACATCTAACTTATTTATGTTTAGTTCACTAACTAACGCATTTCTTTCAGGCCCATTCCTGACACACTCCACCAAGAGGTGATAAACATCTTCTACTTTACTATCACAGGCTAAACAAAACGGAGATTCTACCTTCTTCATCAGAAATGCAAAGGATCTTAGTGGCATGTGTCCGGAACGAATTCTGAAAGAAGTTACCAACGTTCTACGGCTAACTTTAAAATTACTAAACCATGGGATCCGAGGAGGCTCACTTTGGATGGTTTTGTACCATAGCCCTTTGTCTTTAGATTTGAAATATTCTTTCCATTCATTATAACAATAAGTTTTGAATTTGGCTAAAATTTCTGAAAAAACTGGTAAAACATAAACCTCCATTCCTGTAGTTGCTGCTATCCTAGCTAATCTGTCAGCCTCCTCGTTTCCCTTCAGGCCAATGTGTGACGGAGTCCATTGTAAAACCAAGTTAACATTATTCAGCAGAATTGTATTAATTTTACTCAAAACAGCAAAGGCTATCGATACACCTCTCTGTCCAGAGGACAGCAGAGGACTACTTGAGCGTCCAACTGACTCAGGCACGTAAAACATATTGTCAGCAGAATGCACATCTTTGTCCTTATCCTGATTTTACGTACGAGTCATCATCATCTGCCTAGCCTTTTCCCAACTAAGTTGGGGTCGGCTTCCAGTCGAACCGGATGCAGCTGAATATCAGTATTTTACATGGAGCGACTGCCTATCAGACCTCCACAACCCAGTAACTGGGTAATACGATACTCTTGATAAGACTGGTTGTCAGACTTTCTGACTTCTGACCAACAGTAACGACTGTCAAAGATCTACAAATGACAGCCGGGACCAACGGCTTTACGTGCTTTCGAGGCACGGAGGAAACTCGCTATGGTAAATGGTCACCCATCCACAGACCAACCTCGGCAAGCGTGGCTTAACCCGGAAGATCGGTCTATGCGGCTGTAATTATTTAGCCACGAGCTCCTCCTTTTTGAGCTTTTTTTACGTACGAGTACATGGTATCATAAACAACTATGACGAATATCTATGACGAAATATCTCTCTGCGATCAACAACTCGTTTCACAAACGACTAAGAGCGTTTGTCACCGAGTCACCGAGAAGCGAGATTATTTCGGACCGAGTTCGGAACGACGTGACGGCGATGGTGTGTCCACCGCGACCGATCTCGGTGGTTCCCAATATAAGACAAAAATACATGCACCGGCGCCATCAATCTCGGTTGTGGTGGACAAGAGCAGACGCGTTTTGTATTGCCGTCATTTCAGTCCGTCACGATCTCGGCGGAGTTCTAGCGGTAGCGCCGATTTACTGACAATCTCGGTGGCCGAGATGACGGCGCTCGGATGACGGACGTGCGGTGGACACGCGGTCATAGTAATGTGTGTATCGCTACTTCGGCAACGTCATCTCGTTCTCGGTGACGGCAGCGGTGGACAAACGGCCTAAGTCACTGCAATATTATTATACTGTGACACAAGTAGTATAATGTTGCCAACCATCCGGAAATTCTGTGATTCTCTCGGAATTTGCCGCCAATTTTTTAAAGTTTACTGCTAGCTCCAGTTGTTCAATAAAAATGTCCCGGTATTTGAAAAACACGCAAAATCATACTAAATGTGGTGGCCGATCGTAATGATTGTAGCACCCGCAAACGGATTTCACCCGCAAATGGCGTTTACATACCTGACAACTCCAAGTTTTCTCTTTCCCAGAATTTCCTCAGTGATGGCAACCCTAAGCAAAAGCAATGCCACGTTTTGGGGAAGGCCCAGCAATAGGACATTTTTAGTTAAATTATTAATGCGATGATTAAGCTAGCAGTGGTATGCGATAGTAATGTCTGTCAATGATGATAATTATACAGATAAAACATCGTTTGTTCTATGATTAACACGGCCGATATTAATAACCGATCTCAATCCAAAATCTCTGGATTAATGTAGGTTTTTGACAGAAATTCAATACAAATAATGTCAAAAACCTAGATCAATCCAGAGATTTATAGTCCTTTATATTTATAGGCCATAGTACCTTTGTATGCTATGGTCCTGATTAATTATCTTTCATTAAATGTTGAGTACATAAATTTATTAAAAAAAAAATATAGATAAGATTCTATGTTGTAGAAGTTTTTTATTTTCCACTGAGTCAAGACTACGGCAAGATATAAACTAATTTATAGAACGCAATAACACAAGCTCACTCCAAGTGAGCTGCGATAGCCTAGCGGTTGAATGCTCGCCTTCCAAGCAGGAGGGTTCGAGTTCAAGCCCGTCCCGCACCTGAATCTTTTCGAATTCATGTGCGGATAAAAATTTGATTATCACTAGCTGTGATGATAAAGAAATACATCGTCAGCAAACCTACACAACTAAGTCGGCTCCGTAAAGTCCTCAATGGTGTGCCAGTCTGCCAGCCCGCACCAGGCGGCCTACTCCCTAAGTCCGTCAACGAAATTAGTCGCCCGCCCGAAAGTAGCCCGAAACGTAGGAGTGAACAAAACAAGTGTCAAGTTCAACTTTTCGGAAGGGCAAAAACACATCGGTAGTAGGGACAACTGTCAAATCGTGTTGTTATTCATTCTTAATAAGGGCCCCGATATAATCGTATGTTCGTAGGTGGTAGAGAGTAGGAAACGCTCGTAACTAAGGCCGAAACCACGGACTTCGTGCTTAGGGAGGGCCCCAGGCCAGCGTGGAGGACTAAAAAGCCTTCTCAATTTGAGAAAAGATCCATAATTAATTAATAAATAAGAATTTGAGGAGCTCGTGGCTAAATAATTACAGCCGCATAGACCGATCTTCCGGGTTAAGCCACGCTTGCCGAGGTTGGTCTGTGAATGGGTGACCATTTATCATAGCGAGTTTCCTCCGTGCCTCGGAAAGCACGTAAAGCCGTTGGTCCCGGCTGTCATTTGTAGATCTTTGACAGTCGTTACTGTTGGTCAGAAGCCAGAAAGTCTGACAACCAGTCTTACCAAGAGTATCGTATTACCCAGTTTCTGGGTTGTGGAGGTCTGATAGGCAGTCGCTCCATGTAAAATACTGATATTCAGCTGCATCCGGTTCGACTGGAAGCCGACCCCAACATAGTTGGGAAAAGGCTAGGCAGATGAGATGATGAATTTGAGAAAAGACCCAGCATTGAAACTGTGTTAGACTGGTTATGCTTATTATAATCACACAAGCTAACCTTGACTGATGATCTATGAGTTTGTTAGTCAACTACAAGATTTATTGAATTTAATTAAAGTATTCTCGAAGGTTAAGAAGCTGTATTGCGACGCAAAAAGCCAGACTAAAGACAGATTTTCAAAGCACATAGAGGAGATACAACACATAAAATATCATTAATCAAACAAATGCAGTCGTGTTCACATCGTGTTCTCAACAAAGTTTATGAGGCACAACCTTCAGATCGTATAAAATTAACAACGAACACCGTAGTAAACGTCAATGTCGCGTAAATACTCCCAGTCTCAAGTACACGTGGAGTTTACGTAACCATTGATAACTCGGTCCCTACCACCAGTTCTAATACCCATTGTCAAACGGCCTTCATTGTGAAAGGTTCGTCTCGCCCCGATATCACCTCGCAACGGCCAAAGTCGCGGGACTCGCGCGCATGTGATAACGTGTTTGTTGCGCGCGCACATACGTGAATCTAACACCAATAGTAGTGATTTCGAAATACGATGTGCGAAAAAAAATTTAGATTTATTTTTAGTGATGATTCCAAATGTATTGTGTTGAAGATAATATGTTGTTGAAAACAGGTGTGTTTTTGTGTGCATATATTTGCAATGCTATAATGGTTAAGTGTAACGATTTGGTGACCACTAGCGTGCCGCAACCTAGTTATAACACTATTGTAACAAACGATAATACAGCTGGTTGGTGGAAACTTGTTAGACACATGGGCCTTCGTATTATGACGTTGATAAAAGAATACGAAACTAGAATTCCTAACAAACCGCTTTCAATTAATAATATTCCTTCTTCAATTTCTAAATCACGAATTATCACTGTAATTTTCTTTCTAACGATGCATCATCGATGCATGAAATAGATACAACTTGATAATAATGCATCAAGTTGTATCACTCTTCTACATTAACTCATATAGGACGCTTTTCATGGATGGTAATGGTAAAAGTAAGCCTCACAATGTTCCGCTAATCTGGTTTTATAGTAACACATACATATTCATGCTTAGTACTACTATATTCGCGGCACCTAATAATGGTACACTTTTCATTTTACAAAACACTTTCTATTGCTACTAAAACCTTGTTCGGCCTATGCTTCTAATTTAGTAGAGTGGCGAGTTCTTTTGTGGCTAAACAAATACTAATCTACTTGACTAACGGCTATTTTCAATAATCTATCTATCGGCTGTTTTTCGTACTAGAGATAGAAATTTGACATAAGCACTATAGAAGTAATCCAAATTCCTATCTCTAGTAGGCCAAACCGTCGATAGATAGGTTATTGAAAACGATCGTTAATCTTCTTTGAACACACGTTTAGCTATCAATTTATTTGCTGCTAATTTCAAATGTAAACATGACTTTAGTATTAATTAACAGGAAATATATCCGTGCAATGCCAATCAAATGTAAAATGGCTCAATATCCTGATGCGACTGTTAAGTAGCTACGTTTGTATTGTACAAAGAGCCAATTACTGTACAAATTGTCCAATGATGACATAGTGAGTGCCCTCGAATCCGTCCACCTACTTCAAATACGTAACAAAGCACTTTACCTTACCTAGGATAGTGTATGATGTGTATCATAAGAAGCCCAACAACCTATACGCTGCATATTTTTCGTCCTAACCTGTTTTCTTACTAAGTTGGGGTCATTATAAAAGTATAGATCGGGTCTACTCGCGTACTTTAAGAGGCACAAAATACCTTTTATCCCGACGTTTCGATCGAATTGCACCGGCCGTGGTCACGGGTAGACTGAAGTGGCGGAGCAGTTGTCATCTTCGTGAAGCAAGGATATTTCCATTGATCCTCACTCGATCTTGATTTTTTATTAAGTTATCGTCGGTACTTTGACACTAACGATGTCTTTACAGTTTACACTCGCCCAAACCCGATCTATATTTTTATAAAAGTGTACAAATCGCGAAAGTTTAAAAACATTCATGTTGGGGTCGGCTTCCAGTCTATCCAGATGCGGCTAAATACCAGTATTTTACACGGAGCAACTGCCATTAAACCTCCGCCATCCAGTTCCTCATTAATACCGACATCCTTAGGTTGGACTGGTTGTCAGACTTTCGGGCTTCTGAACTTCTGAACTACCCGTAAAGACTGTCATAGATATACGTGTGCGGCCGGAACCGATGGTTTAACGTGCTTTCCGAGTTATGGAGAGTTCTCGATGTGTAACGAACGGTTACCCATCCACAGACTGACAGCAGAGAGAGTAACCACGTAACAAAATTTATGATTTACTAGCTTTTGTGAAATTTTGAACCCATTAAATGACGATTTTCCATACAAACTTTCATCCCCTATTTAACTCACTTAGGGGTTGAATTTCAAAAAAACCTTCCTTATTCCTTGTCTACATTATAAAGGGAACCTCTGTGCAAAATTTCAGCTTTCTAGGTCCAAGGGTTTGGGCTGGGCGTTGATGAGTCAGTCAATCAGGGTGCCAATTCTATGAGTACTAACAGAAACTTTTATCAATCGCAACTGAATCGTTCATTCAGACAGTTTTCGTTTACAAAAACTGTCAAAATGTTTGGTTTTGTTTTTGTTGTCAAACAATTTGATATATTTTGTAAACGAAAACTGTCTGAATAAACGATTCAATTGCAATTGATAAAAGTTTCTGTTACTAGAATTGGGCTCCAGTCAGTCAGTCAGGATCTTTCTTTTTATCGTATATCAAATTATTTATATAGATAATTTGTTTTTATACGTAGCAGATACATTTATTTTCCTCCTCAATGATGCTATCAAGCAACTTCGTGCAGTCATAATCGACTCAAGGCCCCTATTCACTATGCCACCGGTCTTTTGCCGCGTGGGTGCAAATTAATACGCGTAATACCTTCACGACCCCCAGGCAGGGTAAGACACCTGCGAGCTACCTAGTCGGTCATGCCAGCGGCATAGTATGTAGGAGCCTTAGGGGGTATTTCACTAACCTATTCATTAATTGTTCATTAACTGGTGTCGCACCAGGTGACACACCGATCTACCGCCGCTATTGTTTATCTATTGTGTCTATGTTTACGGTGATTGAGTGCTAAGCTAATTCGGTCTCTAAACTTTTCAATTGTCAACATTTGCATTTCACCACATGTCAATAGTGATAATGACAAGATTAATGAACACATCAATTTCATATTTGTAGGTCACATTTAGCTTATCTTATACATTATTGATATGTTGGTGAAATACCACCTTTAAATGGTATCTTTAAAAGAGCGCTCCTTCAAATAGAAACAAATACAACAACTGACATCGCTTCGATGAATCTTTTTGCAGGAGCAAATACCGAAAAGTATCAACTAACTAGCCTTGATGGAACGTTAGTATAAGAAAATACAAAAAACTTGGCTATCAGATATCAACAGGGAATTCAGCAATCTTTGGCGATTGTAAACTAGCTTTGAAAAAAGAGGAGCAAATGGTAGAAGAATTTGTCAATGCAGATTACATAAATGCCGATAAGTCGTTTAAAACACTAGAAAGTATCCCTTTAGCATGCAAAAATAAATAACATGTTTCAAAGAAAAGAACGACATTCAATTAATAAAATTGGAATAATGAAAGAATTAAAAGATATAACCTTGTTATTTGATGAACCGCTAATGAATTTTACTTATACTAAAACGGGTGGACCCGTAGATGTGCTGGCTTTTCCAAAATCAAAAGATGAAGTAATCAACTTAGTCGAATATTGCCGCTGTCGTGAGATTCCTTGGCTTGTTTTAGGAAATTCTAGCAATGTGATAGTACGTGACGGTGGTATTCGAGGAATGGTGATTATGCTAGAAAATATGAACCAGATATCTGTTTCAGAAGAGCAAATCATCGTCGAAGCTGGTGCTAAATTGATTGATACGACATATGTTGCGCTGGATCACGATTTAGCTGGCTTTGAGTTTGCCTGCGGTATTCCCGGCAGTGTTGGTGGAGCAATCTTCATGAATGCTGGAGCATACGGCGGAGAGATAAAAGATATCTTCACTTCAGTAGATATTTTGTTGGAAGACGGCACAGTTCGTACCTTTACAAATGAAGAGATGCAATTTTCGTACCGCCACAGTGCGATTCAGGACATGCATTGTATCGTTCTTCAAGCGACATTTTCTTTAACAAGAGGCAACCATGAAGAAATCAAAGCAAAAATGAATGAATTAACTGAGTTAAGAGAAGCAAAACAACCATTGGAATATCCATCTTGCGGCAGCGTTTTTAAACGGCCCGAAGGACATTTTACTGGAAAACTGATTCAAAACGCAGGGTTGCAAGGTTTGAAATGGGGCGGTGCTCAAATATCAGAAAAACATGCAGGTTTTATCGTGAATATTGATCATGCAACAGCGACAGACTATGTTAAACTAATTGCACATATTCAGCAAGTTATCAAAGAACAATTTGATGTTAATTTAGAGACAGAAGTTCGAATTATTGGTGCAGAACTATAAAAAAGAAGTTATAAATAGTTTAGTAGTTGATAAAATTACCATAAAATAGAACACCAAGTAAGTAAATACCGTTTAGAATCAATTTACTTTGTTTGTTGTGCGCATTGTGCTGTTTTTAGGAAATTGTCAAAGACCTTCAATTCTCGGAATTTCTTCGAAATGTGAATTTTATATAAATATAATGCTCTAAAAATCTTTCCGAACTTTTTTTTGCATCTGAATAATTTATTTCAATTCTAGCTGATTTACAAAAGGTTCTTACCAACAAACTGAATAACAAGCACTTGTTAGGTTTGAAACCACTGCCTCCCAAACTAGGTAAGGAACTCATCTAAAATCAGTACACAACGAATACAACGACTTAGTTTTCAAAGATTTTAACGCTTCTTCCACGTGTGTGGTACGTGAGTCATTAAAATTTTCATGATTTTTTTATTTTTGATAACAACGGATTGTTGACATGTTTCGATGTAGGTTAAATAAAATCTTCTTTCAGGCTAATATAGATCATAATTTGAAAATAAAACTTAGTTAGTTAACAGAGTCAACGATAAAACCAAAGGAACCGAATCAGAAATGGAATCATTAGAAAATAATTGAATTACATACATACTTTGGTCGTGCTTTGGTTATGAAAACAAAGTAAAAGCGAACTTTGAATCACGTGCACAAAGTATATTTGAAATCTGAAACAGAAAAAATAGAAAATCGAAAGAAATTGTGCACAAAACATTTCCAGATTATTTATTTGCAGAGATAACAATTACTGATGATTCATAATCTATTGCCTGTAATACGCCAGACAGTACTGGACTTGTAGACTCACAAGGCGCTGGTAACAAGCCAGCTCCGTTATTACAGGAAGAAATCAATCACATGTTACATTCAATCGGTATGAGTACTCGTAAATCTGACTTGGATATTGCTTTAGAACTTGATACACAATATTCGCTAAAACAAAATAATGAATTCTAAGTACTAAATATCTAAGTGAATCTTAACTATTTTAATAATTTGTTTTAGAATTTAGATAAGTAATATCCTACTCGACCCTTAGACATTAAACTAACTGTCTGCGTCATAATCGCAAGAAACAGAAAGTATAATTGAACTCGGGCGCAAGTTCTAAACATTCACCAGGAGAAATCAACTGGGCCTTTCAAGGTTCATACAAATGCTACCTGACCAAGTGACCATAAATTCACTTTTAGCATCTGATTCAAATTAAACTTGGTTCAAAAACAGTTAATATACAGGGTGTAAAAAGACCCATCACATAGCCGAAATCTACGCTCTCTGTACATCAAACTAAACTACATTGACCAAAAATAATTGCTGGGAAACGACTTTTATTTTTTGGCATAAAAAAAACGCTTTTTTTGTAGCGCGCAATGTGTGGTTGTGGCGATGCCGCGCGTTTACATGCGTGCAGCGGCCACACAGCTGAGCCAAGGCGGTCGTATGCGTTTGATATTCATTGCGTTTTTGTAACTCTAATGCGTAATTTGTGAAGAAAAATTTAAAATTTTGATAAGGTTGTTTGGAAGAAAGTTTAGTATTATCAATTAGAATACGTTTTTGGAAAAAAATAAAATGCATACTGTGACCTTCAATATCTCCAAAACCAATGGTTTCCCAGGTATGGTCTGGTAGAAAAAAATGATCCCAATGATGGGTAGAATATGTGGTTTTCATTATCGTTAAGGGTCTTTTTACACTCGATATATGGCAAAGAAAGTGCACAGTTTTAACAATTAAATCGACTTTGATATTGATTTTAAAAGAGTAACCATGGAGTTTCTTGCCGGCTCTTCTCCATAGTAAACTACGAATTCGAACCGCGCACTTGAATTGGACTTTTCATAGACACTTGTAATGGTTGATATTTATGTTTTTGAATATTTGCAGTAGTTGCCTTCAATGATAGGAAATTCATAATAACACAATTTCGCGAACTACTAATCTGTTATAATTAACAACGGCTTTAATAAGCCGGTAATTGCGAGTAATTGATCAAAGTATTATATTTAATGAAACGAACAGAACACACATAATAAAGCATGCATAAATTAATGTAAGGGCAGATAGTCGGGAGGTCTTCACTTAAACAACAAATAAAATCTTAAAGAACGCAAGGACAACCTGCGTCACGATCACTATCACATGTATCTGTAGGTAACATAAACATTAAACGTACAATGACATTTCATAAAGGAAGGTGGCCAGACTCCTTTACAGCGGTTACGCACTACATCCGATCCAAATCCGTGAAAATACGTTCCGAAGTAGCCATAGAACTATTTGTATGGTAGTTTACGCACTACGTCCGGCATCCGTCATCCGATTTCTATCCGTCATCCGTGAGTTTCTAATTCGGAAGAACAATCGACGGATCGAAGTAGCCGTAGTACTAAATTGTTTGAATTTGAATCAGAGATCGGAATAGTGCGTAAGCAACATCCGAATTCGGTCCGAGATTTTTACTCTAGATCGGTATTTTCACGGATTCGGATCGGATGCAGTGCGTAAAGCAGTATCCGAATTCGGTCCGAGTTTTTTATATCCGTATTTTCACGGATTCGGATCGGATGTAGTGCGTAATCGCTCTTAATGAAAAATAGTTCAGAAAAAAAAAGAGAATCGCGATAAAATCCGTGACACTGACAATTATGGATGGTGAGAGTCTTGTACGTGTGTGACAGCGTTCGTCAAACTATAGGAGAGATGGGTAGGCTGAGGTAATATGGAAAAGTAAAAGGAGACCACATTAATTTTGTACACCAGAAACGATAGATTATTTAGAACCTTTTTTTTTTATTTAACTCCCTAATTTACAAAATTCTAACGAATAGAACATATTCTTCTTTACGGCTGACCAACATGTAGAAATAACAGTTAGGAAGAGAAAGAGATCACAGCTGATTATAGAACACATTAGAACGCTGTTAAGCTAGGTTTAGGGCCAAAACAAACTTGGCGCAGTACCGGCGATTGGGGGTTACTTTGATATCAAGGGGCCACATTGATAGTTACTAAAAATATAGTATTTGGCTGTATAGGCAACATTGACAGTTTTCCTATTTTACTGTACGATATAGAGGTGTCTGCGAAGTTAGATGGCGAAGATAAAAAATACTAAATCACACCCCTGATTACGTACATAATTCGAGTCCTAATCGGGGCTACTTTGACACTGAATGATAAAACAGGGATTATAAAAGTAAAAGCCTACGGTCCGACTTTGATAAGGAAATTTCTCCTTTTGCTATGGAAAACTATGCTCTATAGTTTTTTTTTTATATAGTCTATGTGATTTTATATATCTCAGTTAATTCAGTCTATATGAAATATGTTTGATGTAGCAGCTAAACGCGAAAATAAATAAGATACAAACACATGAAACTCAAAAAGTGTATCAAAGTAACCCCGTTCTAAGTACGCAGCGCAAGATACGCGACGCAAAATACGCTAAAGTGTGGCTGCAGCAGCTGAAAATACGCCGAATACGCATAGGTAATTTAACATCAATCGAACCCAAGATGCGCGCGAAGCTTCTGGACCCTATTACGCTCGGCGTAATGACGCGTTATGATTAAATACGCGTAGTGGGGCCGCGCAAGAGTATTTGTATTTCTTTCTGTATTCTGAGATTTGTATGTAGAATAGACTAGAATATACTTTATTGTACACCAAAATTGTGAAAAAGCCCTTATACAATATCATATATTGAAGGGTACAATGGCGGTCTTCTCGCTGATAGCGATATCTACCAGACAACCTTTAGATGAGCAGGAAGACAATGAATAGGTAAGATAGGGGGGTAGTCCGTGGTGTACTGCTGCAAAATGCACACAATACATAGTCATAATACTTACATATAAATATTGTATACAAGGTTAGTTTTAGTATATGCGAAACCTGAAACTAGTTTGTTCAGAATCACTAGGTGAATCGATTGACATATTTTTTACACCACATTTTTTTTTGTATTTTTTTTTTTTCATAAATTTCAATTTTGTTTCAGTAGGTTTCTACCCATAACAATTGACGGGAATAGACACCTTGAGGCTTGAAATGGTCCGCTCGGTCAGTTTCCGTGTATTAGACAACTCCTGCAGAGCACATCTCAGGCATTTCACACTTTTTTAGCGAACTTAACGCGACATAAACTAAGGTGTAACTTGGAGATTTACTAAAAAAAAACACATATTCAGGCAGTTCTGATGAAAATCTTGTTGGGGTGTCTCGGTTTTCGCATAAAGTAAAAATAACGTTGTATATACATATTGTATATAATTATGTGATAGGGAAAACAAGATAGATTGATGATGAGGTACTGGTATCATGAGGAATTAGAAACGTGTTGAGAGAAGAAATGATCTTTTACTATTTTTTTACAAGTATCCACTGACTGAGCTTGTCTTACTGGCATCGGCAACGCATTCCACAAACTTACAGCTTGGATTGTGAACGATTGGTCATATAATTTGGTAGAATGCGAAAGTCTCAAATTTTCTGATGATCTTAAATCTATAGTATGTAGCGCGATGCATAAACGTAACGCGATGAAACATAAGCCGCGCCAGATACGCTCAGTGTGTCTGCAACTCTAAACTGTATAACAAAAAGTCTAATGCTGGCCATGGGCTTCCAAATACACCGCAATAAAAAACGGTCATCGAAAACATGTTGGTGTTCATAAGTACACCTCTGCTAGAGGTATTGGTGTACTTTTGTACACCATCGGCAAATAGGCGTTATGTTATATTCACAAGAAATAAGTTGTTAAGTTATAAAAAGTACTATTATTTTGTGATTAAGTAAATAAGTGGTTGGGTCATAAGTACTATTATTTTGTGATTAGGTGGCCTTAGCACTTATCTCGCACATAACCAAATAATTTCAGTGCAAAGTTCACTGTTGATTGACATGGAGGTTACAAGGACGTGATAGACAGGGCTTCGATCGCTAAATGTGTCAGCGTTGTATTTCACAAATTGACAGCAGATAAGCAAGGCTATCATATGAGCTTGCGTCATCTCAGTCCTATGGATAGTATTGTGATTTGTTAGAATAAGGGCTCTCGCAGACGGCTGATTGTATCAACAACTAAACTATTTAGTTGGTTTAGTCTTTATAATTGCTAACAATTAGTTTCAGGGGAAGGCAAGTCTATCACAAAGTTTTTACTAGCACTGGTATCGTCGTGAACTCTATTTTTATTTATGTGCAAGGAAAACTAATATTGTTCATAATATTCACTTAAGATAGATAACTTGTACCGGATTTTGGATAATAAAGATTGTATTTTATATTTTTTTATACTAGCTCCTTCCCTCCAAACCAATCGTTTAGACGATGAGACGGACGATTTTTTGTATTTATTGCCTTATAACTTGCTTGGTACATTAAGTGCAGATCTTCTTCTACCGTGTCGGCACGAACTGTACGAGAATAGCTCATTCCGTTGTGAAAAGATTAGCCAGTCAGCAAGGATGGTAGCGGGGCTGACTGCTCAGGGTGCGCCGGACGTACCTAAGCATTGTCACTCGTGGAGGCTCTTTTCACGCACCCCCAGCAGATGATAGGTACTTACCAAAAGCTCGACAACCGATTAAACGGTTTGTCATTTGCGATCTATAAGTTTAGGCGTTGATACAACTATTTTGTCGGGTACACCCGCAGTCTTACCGACTGAAAATTGAATAGTTTCGTGTGTGCAGGCTCATATTTACCAATGACGACTGATAAGTGACATATTCTAACGACTGAACTGTAGTGTTGGTGAACGGTCGGTCGTCTGCAAGAGTACTTACTTGTCCTATTTGAATGTTATTATCTCTATAGTTATCATTACTCTTGATATTAATAGACGCACTTTGACATGCTCAGGATGCCTTGAAAGTTACTCATATTCTCATTGAACTGTAGACAATATACGTACAGCATTTACTATGTCATACAGGTAGGAACGTCCTACGGCATATTGATATATTATACTCCGTATTCTCAGTTTTTTCCACGCTACCAGTTTTTCGGACGTGGTGGCCCGAAGGTTACGGACCCGCTTGTTAAACAACGGGTTGCGGGTTCAAACCCAGGCAAGTACAGTCAGCATCAGAAGTAGATGAGCAACTCAGGTGTCCAAATAATTAAACACATTCAAGATACCAAAAACATCTATGCAACAAAACTGTTCAAATTGATTTGAGCATCATAAACTCCAAATATATCTGAGCAGTCACATTGTCAAATATTTATTTACAAACTAAAAGTCTATGGTAAGTAAACAAGCTAAACATTCAAAGGTAACTAAGCAACACGTTATTCAGAAAGTCAGGATAGCAACGTAAAATGAATTGTAGTTGATTGTACTTAGAGTCATAAATTAAAAGTTCAAAAATAGATACAATGTGTACTATTGTGTCAATACAGCATTTTTTTCTTTTTCTTCATATAGCTATATCCCTTTCATTTCGTGCGTGACGTCATTGACGTGTCTTTTGTTTATAATATAATCTGATAGTCAATTTATAGGAAAACATCGTAAGGAAATTGAAACGAGTATTTATTCCGCGCGAAAGCCATTAAATTCGCAACAATCAGTTTGAATGAAACTGAAATTTTTATTTGCTACATTTTCTAGTATATCTTCAGGAATTGAATTCGTATTAAAGAGGTACCTACAAAATACCTCGGTTCATTTTAACTACGTTTCAGCAATCCGAAACATAGTTAAAATGAACCGAGGTATTTGGACACGGTTATCAATATAACCGTGTCCAAAAGAGTACAAAATCTGTTAAGCGTCAATTTAATTACTCGGTTAAAAGATATCTAACGATGTAAAATCAGCCCGACTAAGCACGCACTGAGTGATAATATGATTTTACGCAAGCGGTTTTCAAATGCTTCTTTTTCTATCGTGTCGGCACGATGCTGTGGTGAAAAGATTAGCCAGTCAGCAAGGATGGTAGCGAGGCTGACTGCCCAGGGTGCGCCGGACGTACCGAAGTATCGAATAGAATCACTCGTGGAGGCTCTTTTCATGCACCCCTTTTTTTTCAAATGCTAAAAGCGGCTTATCTATGAACATGCACTGTAGCCTGATTTTAGTAGTCAGTTATCATCGAATCGCATCGAATCTACCTTTAGCCAAAATCTAGCACGATACGTTTTAAAACAGTCACTTTAAAAAGAACCGCTAGTGCGTGCGCTGGTATAGAAAACCATACGCGTTACATTTAGTGGCTCACCGCCTGCCTTTAATTGCAATGCCTGCCTACATTTTAATCTTAATAACGTCACAGGACACTGTACACCTTACAGCGATAACACACTGGCATGGCGGTCGAATCCACTTTGCTACAGAGAGACCCACTGGCAGTGCGAACAATAGCATATACGTGCGTTCGGTTTTTTTGAAGCGCGAAATGTAATGCGCTTGAAGGCGCGCATGCAAAAACTGTAATTATTTTACTCCTTTTAGTTTTTTTTTTGTAGTCGGTTTTTACTTTTTATAAGTTTATTTTTTATTGAATACGTTTTAGTGCCATAAATTAAACCCTCTCTCCTCCATACTCTGTCTCCCTCTCTCTTCATAACCCTTATTTTTGACTTTGCCGTAGTCGGGTATAATAAGTCCTTTCATGCTATACCTTACACGATATAATTCAAACATTCCGGAAAGGGGGGGGGGTTTACGCACCCCCTCATTTTTTCCAGTAGTCAGTTACCAACAACACGTATAAACAAAGCAATATTAGTTATTTGAAAATTTTGCTTTGATCCGATGAGGAGTTCCGTTCCATATCTCTGAAGTTCATCAACAACATTTTTAGGGGACTAAACGAAAAGTACCTATACCCTCTCCAAGAAAAAAAGAATTTTTCAAATCGGTTAATAAATGACGGAGTTCTGAGGTAACAAACATAAAAAAAATACAACCGAATTGAGAACCGCCTCCTTTTTGAAGTCGATTATAAACGAGCATAAACCAAGGTCTGTAACCGCCCTAAAACGTCTAGGTTTGTAACAATCACTGAGCAATATATTGAGAAATGGTTATTGTTTACATATTTTTGAACACTTTGGTTGCTTAGTTACATTTGACTACCTCAGTTGACAAGATGATTTGTTTGCATAGAAATATTTGAATTGCGAGTGTTCAGATGATTTTGATACATTGGATGCTAACAATAATTTGAACGCTATTGTTGTGCAGATGTTAATGTGTTTTTGAGAGTGTAGAATTATCTGAGTACCTGAATTGCTTCTATGTATCTGATGTTGACTGTACCAATGTGACTTTTTCAATGTAATATTTTTTTTAAACCTTTGTCCCTTCTTGAGATTTCTCCTTTATCGTGGAAGCTTTTACAGACAAAAATCTTCACATGCACAAACGCCCAGACCCATAACAACTATCTGTAATCCATACAAATATTTGTTCCGTGCGGGATTGTACCCACGACCCGTAGCGCAGAAGCCAATCGCTCAGTCACTGTACCAAAAGTGTCGTCGAAGATCGTCATAAGTAGTTAATTAATCTGAGACACACTTCACATACGGTGAAGGAAAACATCGTGAGGAAACCTGGACTTAATAGCCTCAAATCGGCAACCCTCAGTGTGCAAGCATTGTCATCAATGCTCTTTCCTTCTCTATACGAGAAGAGGTCTTTGCCCTGCAGTGGGACAATTACAGGATGATATTATTTTATTTTCATTATTTACTTTTTCTTCAAATTAGGACCCAATTTTATCAAAGATCAGTCTTTAATAGATAGCTAGCGTATTTTTTTATCTGCCTCTCAAGTCATATCGAAACAATACGTATGGGAGCTCTACAAAAAGTCTTATTAATACGGGTCAAAGAGGTGAACAAATTACATAAGTCAAGTCAACAAAGGTGTATACTAAAGGGACTTAATTCATGGGATCGTAACTAATACATCAATTATAATAATATTCTAAACATGGCCATTGATTCAGATGTTAAACACGGTTATGTAAGAGCGGCGCCCTTCGAACGTTTAGTACTAGCCATGTTTAGCATAATATTGACTTAAGAGCTTATTAAGATTTTTAGGGTTCTGTAAAATGGTAAAAAGGAACCCTTACAGCGGTTACGCACTGCATCCGATCCGAATCCGTGAAAATACGTTCCGAAGTAGCCATAGAACTATTTGTATGGTAGATTACGCACTGCATCCGGCATCCGTCATCCGATTTCTATCCGTCATCCGTGAGTTTCTAATTCGGAAGAACAATTGACGGACCGAAGTAGCCATAGAACTATTTGTATGGTAGCTTACGCACTACATCCAGCATCCGTCATCCGATTTCTATCCGTCATCCGTGAGTTTCTAATTCGGAAGAACAATTGACGGACCGAAGTAGCCATAGAACTATTTGTATGGTAGCTTACGCACTACATCCAGCATCCGTCATCCGATTTCTATCCGTCATCCGTGAGTTTCTAATTCGGAAGAACAATTGACGGACCGAAGTAGCCATAGAACTATTTGTATGGTAGCTTACGCATTACATCCGGCATCCGTCATCCAATTTCTATCCGTCATCCGTGAGTTTCTAATTCGGAAGAACAATTGACGGACCGAAGTAGCCATAGAACTATTTGTATGGTAGCTTACTCACTACATCCAGCATCCGTCATCCGATTTCTATCCGTCATCCGTGAGTTTCTAATTCGGAAGAACAATTGACGGACCGAAGTAGCCATAGAACTATTTGTATGGTAGCTTACGCACTACATCCAGCATCCGTCATCCGATTTCTATCCGTCATCCGTGAGTTTCTAATTCGGAAGAACAATTGACTGACCGAAGTAGCCATAGAACTATTTGTATGGTAGCTTACGCATTACATCCGGCATCCGTCATCCAATTTCTATCCGTCATCCGTGAGTTTCTAATTCGGAAGAACAATTGACGGACCGAAGTAGCCATAGAACTATTTGTATGGTAGCTTACTCACTACATCCAGCATCCGTCATCCGATTTCTATCCGTCATCCGTGAGTTTCTAATTCGGAAGAACAATTGACGGACCGAAGTAGCCATAGAACTATTTGTATGGTAGCTTACGCATTACATCCGGCATCCGTCATCCGATTTCTATCCGTCATCCGTGAGTTTCTAATTCGGAAGGACAATTGACGAATTGTTTGAATTTGAATCAGAGATCGGAATAGTGCGTAAGCAACATCCGAATTCGGTCCGAGATTTTTACTCTAGATCGGTATTTT
This sequence comes from Amphipyra tragopoginis, assembly GCA_905220435.1. Lineage (NCBI taxonomy): Eukaryota > Metazoa > Arthropoda > Insecta > Lepidoptera > Noctuidae > Amphipyra > Amphipyra tragopoginis. The sequence goes on along the minus strand of HG992010.1, from coordinate 646,480 downwards.
CATGGATTCGGATCGAATGCAGTGCGTAAAGCAATATCCGAATTCGGTCCGAGTTTTTTATATCCGTATTTTCACGGATTCGGATCGGATGCAGTGCGTAATCGCTCTTATGGTGCGTCTTTGTCCGTCCGTCCGTCTGTCCGTCCGTTGGTACATTACTTAATTTGTATATTATACAGTGTGTAAACGAATTCGTCTAATTCCTTAAAACCACATGATCTATTACTAGTGTGGTGTAGATTGACTCCGCACGGGATTGAGCTTAATAAATAAATAAATATTAGCCTGTAACTGTCCCACTGCTGGGCAAAGGCCTCTTCTCATACAGAGAAGGAACGAGCATTGATCACCACGCTTGCTCACTGCGGGTTGGCGATTTCACACCATAAGTCCAGGTTTCCTCACGATGTTTTCCTTCACCGTATGTCAGTGGCGTCTTAGATTGACTAACAAAGTACATATGACATTGAAAAAGTCACATTGGTACATGCCTGGGTTTGAACCCGCAACCCGGTGCTTAACAAGCGGATCTGTAACATCCGGGCCACCACGAAACAGGATTTAGCGAGTTTTTTTTTTTTTTTTCTTGCGGTTGTTTTATCTAAACCAACTAATAAAGATTTGATAAAAAAATAAGCAAACTTTTTTACAAATAATATTTTTTATTTGAGTGAACATTTCGATGCCACGCATAAACTAATGAAAGCACGGCGACACAGCTGGTGGGCACGACTAGTGCGATATCGTTCTTTGTATTCAGTTAACTCGGAGCTTGAAAATGACTCGGAAATAGAAAACCAACGTTTTTTTATTTGATTTTTTGTTGTTTTTCTAATAAATTAATTTGGGGTTATCTGTGTCACCAGTAGATCACGCGGTTTGAAGGAATTACACGAATTCGTTTACGCCCTGTATACATTTTTTTTTTCATTTATAGCGCTTGTTTTTTTTTTAAATACCATTCCGTCCGTTATTTCCGAAGTTTGCAAAGCGAAAAATCTGGAATAAATTGGAATAATAGAGGTTAATGTAAATATTTAAAAAAAAAACTATGTTTTTAACTAATCAGCAAAAATCCTTTATAAACAAACTTAGTTGTTTGGTTCCAGAAAATACAAAATCGAAATTTCGAAGATACTGAACCCTCGGAGCACGAGTCCGCCTCGCACTTGGCTGATTTTTATTTCTAATAGGCACAGTACATGCTCCAACGAAATGTCGAGAATTTACTTGCACTGTTCAAAAAAGTTGGTCCTATATAGAAGAGCCGACAAGAAACTCCATGAATACGCCTTTTAAATAGTACCTACAACGTATTACAAAGTTGAAAAACGAGTTATGCGAGAAAAATATAAGTTTAGTAAGCGTGAATATGCATAGATCATGGTTTACTAGAAAGTCCGATCTACTTATTTGCATTTTACTTTGTAAAAATGCATTTTAATCGTTAACTATGCAACCACAAAAAAGTCAAGGATAAGATGCTCGATTGTCGATTAAAGATACTTTTTATATCTTTAAGATTCATAATAAAGCAGACTTGCTTAAGGTCGAATAACAAATTAAGTTATTTTATGTTATATTTCTACTACTAAAATATAGAAAAATATGCAGAAAAATATTAAAAAAAGTGTATTTCAATCGAGAAATACAAGCTACATCAGAACAAACACCATAGCGAGTCCTCAAAGTCTCATTTGAATTGGAATATTAAAACAATGAATTAATTACAACCTAGCCAGGTAGTCGACTGTCGATGTACCTAATATAGTCCTTAAAATATAGCTTGATTAGAATGACAGCTGCCAAACTGGTGTGACTAGTGCTGGAAAAGGACTGATCAAATCGATATAAATCATTAAAAATAAATATAATACGTATAATTTGTATATTTTCGTAGCCGTCATCTTAGATTTGGATTTTGACCTTATTTTCAACATCAGCACACCGGAAAAACCATGAAATTGACACCAATGACAACTAATTTGCAAATATTCATGGCCGCCATTTTGAACTTGAGTTTTGACCTCATTTTCAGCATCAGCATACCCGATAACTTTGGATTTGATGCCCATGACGAATAATCATAGCCGCAATAGTTTATATCTAAAACATATATTTAAAACTTTTAAAGACCTTTTTAATATTGTACGAAGTAGGTATAATTATTTATTATCATCGCATAAAATTTTAATAACGCAAACGTAATAATTTTTGTATTCAATCGATTTACATTTATCGATGTATCCCATCTCTAACATTTTTGCAATATGACATAACTTAGGACGTAAGATTTATATGTTATGACTATGAATCAGTAAGAATTATTTTAGTTTTCAAGCTGATTTTTAATATTTTGAATTATACGGGAAGCACTGTATTTAAAAAAAAATGTTAGCATGCTAGTTAAGTGAGTGATTTTTCGTGTGCCAATATAAATCTCCCGTTCGACGTAACTACAAAGTTATGTCGTCACTTTTGCTGACAGCTGTCATTCTAATCAAGCTATATTTTAAGGACTTTATCTCAGTATTTATCCAATTAATAAGACGACTTTAATTGGTTACTAACAGGATTATCCTTATTATATTATTGAAATGTAAAGCAATGACAAATTCTAATATGAATAATTAATAAATATGTGGTCTAAAAAATATTGTAATAATTTCAGTTGTTTTAGATAGGTATAACATACAAAAAAAAACAATGACAAAACAAATGTTTTTTTTTTTACAAAAGGACACGTACGGGAAACTAAAATAAATACAAAAGTTATCACGGCAATTCATTATCTACACTTGGGAGCAAAGAAATCGAGCCACTCCTTTTTTCACGTGTCCTGGTTATTAATTTTGGTTTCATAAATTATACAAGGTTAGTCAGAAAGGGGGTACTAATCCGTGGCCTACTTAAAGTATCACTGATGACGATTTTAAAGCAAGTGTTAAAATTTCAAAATTCGACAATTTTTATTTCCATGAAAAATAATTTTTATTTCAGTTTTTTCAATAATTCTTCATCTCTGCTTTAGTTTCGAATTCAGAAAATGGAGCTTATGACGTGACCCCAAATATGACCTAAAATGTAAACACAGCTGATTATTGCTGAGGATAGATAGATTTTAGCATATTTTTAATGTAATTTTTGAACTGCTATTTCTCTTTAATTATCGACTTTTGGGGAAAATGGTAGAACATTTACTCATTATTATGGGTACTTTAACACCCTTTCGGATTAGTAGCCCCTTTCTGACTAACCTTGTATAATTCAAAATACAAAAAACTATCCTCATTTTAAAGGTTATCAAATAACCTTTTAGGCGATATATGTTTAGAATTGATCTGTTCCATAATACCAAAAATAATAACAATTAGGTATACCGACGTCAAAAATAGAAGTGATTCGATTTATTTACTCCCAAGTATAGACAAGGTGTTAAAAAATCAACTCTAAGCATTTTATGGGGTTACTCGGTATCGAAAATTGAACAACTTTTGTTCTACAACTTTTCGAAATTCGCGTATTTTTTTATAACTTTCCATACAAATCAAAAAAATATTTCAATTGATTTGTATGGACAGGTAAGTTTAAAAGAAATAGCTGTTCAAGGATTTCATAAAAATTACGCTAAAATCTATCTATCCTCAGCTATGATCAGCTGTGTTTTTAGATCATATTTGGGGTTACGGATTAGAAACTCTATTTCCTGAATTCTTAACTAAAGCAAGGATGAAGAATTTTTAAAAAACAAAAATTTTAAATAATTTTGCATGGATATAAAAATTATCTAATTTTGAAATTTTAACACTTGCTTTACCATCAATGATACTTTAAGTTGCCCCCGGATTAGTACTCCCTTTCCATCTAACCTTGTGAATCCCTACCCAAAAAATTAAGGAAAAAACCTTCGTGCTTAAGGTACGTGCATTGTGCAAAAGTAATATTATGTAGATATGTATTTTTGCACGATATTAAAAATTTCCTACACTTCAAGCTATGAATAACCAGTATAAGCTGACCGTTACTTGTGCGAAAAGATTATACAAAGCGACGCCAAGATAAACTGGTTTTGTAGAGCTTGATGTGTAGCCGTGTGTACCTTCGGCGACCATTACAAGAGGTCCACAATAATAGTAGCAGTCGGCGCGCGCGCAAGTAACGCGTCAAAAGTTAAGTGGATAAATAAGATTTATGTGAAATAAAAATAATTTGGTGAGTACGTGATTTTTACATGGTTTGATTACCTAAGCTTGTAACAAAAAAAAGTGGCCGTTATCTGGAATAAAATTATATTTTTTATAACTTGTTTAAAATTAAATCACGTTTGTTTTACGAAAACGTAATTAAAAACAATGTTTCAGTAGAATTGTATTTATGTACCTAATAGTACCTATAATACTACTTAAAGGACAATGGGCGTTCTGGCCCATCAGCGGCCATCAATGAAACTAGTATCATTTGAAAGGCGAGTGCTTTTAGAACAAATATTGTTCAAGGAGTACGGTTAAATATTATTTGGGAAAAAAGATACAGGCAAAATACTATTTTAATGAACTATCATATTTTTTTCATGCTGCAATGTTTGTTATAATGATAAAACATACGAAAAATCATTGCATTTTGTTTACTTTATTGACGTGTGCATCAATAAATAATGTTAATAAAATATTAGGCTTAAATGTAAATGTAAAATACTTATTTGTCAATAACCTTAGCGGTAAGGGCCACTGCAGACACGATACTTTTAGCATCGGCGATCGACGATTTAATCGCTTTTTGGTCGCTGGATGCCGCGACTGAACACTTCACTCCGCACACAAACGAGTCTCCTAAACGCGATGCTAACGCAAAATCGCCGATCGCTGATGCTAAAAGCATCGTCTCTGTTGTGGCCCCAAGCGCACTCCGGGTTGCTGCGCCCACATAAGGTGGGCAAGAAACCAAGAGGAAGAAATTCTTTTGGCAGCTGATTTTTTAAATGAATTAATCGGTGATGATGATTAAAGCCCAATCATTAATGTAGTTATTAAGTTAATCACTATATTGCATTAATTGTAATATGGTATACATGTGTTCATTTCAATAAATCAACGTATTTAATAAACCTTCAGGTTTATTTAACCTATCATTATCTTATATTTGTATATTACGTATATAATAATATCATTATTATATGCTTAAATTCATTATTACATCAATGTAACATCATCACGAGGTGTACAAAATATTGTATGAAAGATACAAACTGTGATAATTCCTTTAAATGATTTAATTCGATATTTTTTTAAATATAATCCACCTATGATAACTTTTTATCCAAGGAAGTTACAGAAACAATCTTTTGTAGTCTTATTGTATACATAATTGCCTACTAGAAAGTAAATAGTACAGAAGTGGCCGCCGATGGGACAAGCCCCATACAATTTTGCCCATTGTCCTTTTCGAATATTTTCGCGGACAATTACTTTTGTTTTATGTTACTTCCTACTTACCATTCATTAACCTTAATTAATTATATAATTACATATTGATTTTATGTGCCTACATATTTATTGTATTTAAAACCCTGTTTATAAAAGCCTGTTCAGACGAGTAGGTACGTAGCATCAACGCTGTTATTTTTAAACGTTAAACAATTAACATAAAACTCGCGAACCATTATGCTAAAAAAATTGCGCATAGCAACAATTAAATAAAACTAGGCACAAAAATGCGTATGAAAACATGTCAGTCAGATATGGTCACGCACAATGTGTGTTTATAAAATATAATGTGTTGTTATTGTGTTGTTTATTGTTATGTCAACCGGTCTTATGTTAGTTATATACGGAACTAGCGACTTGCTCCGGCTTCGCACGGGTAATATGTGGTGATGTATGACGTAGTGTAATTGTATAAAACTATTGTAATCATTCAAATAAAGGCAGTCCGAATCGGTAAAAAAAACCGGCCAAGTGCGAGTCGGACTCGCGCACAAAGGGTTCCGTACCATTATCTATAAAAACGGCAAAAAAATCATGTCTGTTGTATGGGAGCCCCCCTTAAATATTTGTTTTATTTTAATTTAATTATTTATTTTGAACGTGAATATATAATTAAATATTCTGTGCATATTTCAAGCGTCTACCTGTTGCCGTTATCAATATCGAGTAAAAACGAGCAAAAAAATCACGTTTGTTGTATGGGAGCCCCCTTAAATATTTATTTTATCCTATTTTTTAGTATTTGTTGTTATAGCGGCAACAAACATACATCATCTGTGAAAATTTCAACTGTCTAACTATCACGGTTCATGAGATACAGCCTGGTGACAGACGGACAGACAGACGGACAGCGGAGCCTTAGTAATAGGGTCCCGTTTTACCCTTTGGGTACGAAACCCTAAAAAACTACTTACTTACTACTTACACTACGTCATACATCACCACAATATAATATAGTCTCGTGTAGTGCCGGACTTAAAGAATAGCACTACCCTATCTCTTCCCGTGGGTGTCGTAAAAGGCGACTAAGAGATTCTCTAGAGGATGGGCAGCAGAGTTCTCTGAGTTCTTTAACAACCATACTGCGATCGCCAACCCGCCTGCCAAGCGTGGTGATTACGGCAACCCCCCTTTTGGATGAAGTGTATGTCTTCCGGCTGAATGATGATACATATAAACCTTCTTCTTAAATCATTCTAACTATTGATGAAAACCGCAATAAAATCCGTTGCGTAGTTTAAAAGATCTAAGCGTAACTACAGACGGCTGAAGCAATTTTGTTTTATACTATGTAGAGATTATTTCAAGTTAGTATTATATCACGAACTTTTGAACGTCGTACATTACTGTAGTACAACGAAATTGACCTCAACTTGTGCACCGCCTGCTCACCTCGACGAAAAAGATCATTATCATTATTGTCAGTCTGAATGGAGTTTATAAAACAGAATTTTCCAGAACAATACGGACGGCCAAAACAAATAAAATTCCCACTTGTTGGTATAAAAGGTTAAATAAATATACGCGAAAAGATAACTATGAAATAGCTATAGAGAAAAAAAGATGTTAGATACATGATCCATTTATTTAAGCGCTGATTTTTTATCTGGGGAATAAGTTAGACATTTTGACAGCTTTTGTACAGAAAATATGTCAAACCTTTTCCACCACAGATGTGCTATGCAACGTTGCTATGGATGCGATTGATATCCACCAATCATATTCATTGGTCTACATAGCATAGCACTGGTGGAAACTGATTCAACTATAATAATAAATAATAATAAAAGCTTTTATTTCCCTTTTATAAATATAGTAAAAACATGTGTATTGATTAGGTAGTGTGTTTGTAGTTCTGTGATTCTATTTTTATTTATTTGTGTTAATTTTCTTTCTCCTTTTCGTCTATATAAGGGCCGCCAGTGGCGGTGAAAGCCTCCTCCAAAGCCTTCCACTTCTCTCTATGCTCTGGTCCACAGCTTTCCTGCTACTTTCGCTATGTCGTCGTTCCACCTTTTTCGTGGTCTTCTTCTTTTCCTTGTAGAGTAATATGGGTACCAATTTGTTGTAGTTATCGTCCATCTCTCGTCTGACGATCGCTGTATATGCCCGTCCCATTTCCATTTCTGTCGTAGTACGTGTTTGACAACGTCTCTAGCCTTCGTCTTTTTCCTAATAATTGTGTTTTTTACTCGATCTCTTAATTTTAGTCCGATGTAGCTTCTTTCTACGCCTCTTTGGCAAACTCTTATCCTGTCAATGACCTTTTTTGTTATAGGCCAGGTTTGGCATGCATATGTAAGACAAGGTAACAAACACATTTCCATGACTCTTGTTTTCAACTTTATTGGGAAACGACTCTTGAAGATTTCTTTCATCGACCAGTACTTGTTCCAGGTGCTTTTTGTTCTTCTGTCTATTTCTTTATCTATGCTAGTTTGAAAAGATATTAGTTGTCCTAAGTATATGTAATCTTCAACATACTCTAAAGCTGTAGAGTTCAGAGTGATCTCAGTTTGTTGCCTATTTGTCATTACCTTTGTCTTTTCTTTGTTTATATCTAAACCAACGGATTTGCTTTGACTTGCAAGTGTTTGTATCATGTTTTGTAATTCTTCAGCATGTTCCGACAGTAAGTTAATTCAACTAAGCTACGTTTTTAATATGGAAGGATGCGAGCTATGGATGCGTGCACGGTCGCGAGTCGTGTAGCTATGTGCAGAGCAGTGTACTTACAGTAGGCGCGATTTTGTCAGCTATCTTGCGGTGACGCATTTTCATAACACATCTTACTCGCTCCGCTACATAGCTTAGCATCAATGGAAACAGCCACATAGTTTCGTAGCTTAGCTTTTACATTCTCGTAGCATAGCTGCACATCTCTGGTGAAAAGGCACCCTTATTCCTAAGCTAAAAGTTATCTGACGATTGAAAAATCTTGTTGTGGTCACTTCATGGACAGGTCTCAGACCAAATAAAAAACCAAGACATAGCGCTGCGAACAACAGAGTGAAGCATGCGCAAAACTACGCCTCGCTCTGTACATACACATTCACACGCACATATTTACACCAAACTACCACTAAACTACGCCTCACAACACTCACACATGTTTATGAAACCGGCCTCACTTCACTGTTAACAACGCTATGTCTTGGTTTTTATTTGGTCTGAGGGACAGGTGTGAACATTCTTTATACATCAAGACCTCCCCCCCCCCCGCGGCTCGGAGAGCACGTTAAACTGTTGGTGTCGGTTGACAGACAAATACCTAAGACAGTTGTTACGGTTACTCAGAGGCCCGAAATTTTGACAGTTCGTGTCAACACAGTGTCAAAAGACGAAGCAGACCCTGTTAAGCACGCGACACTGCTGCGACAAAAATATAACAAAACAAACTAACAAAATATGTTTAGTGAACACTAGGACCAATAACAACACAGTAACCAATTAGGCCACGCCCCAATTTTGTTAGAAAAACATGTTAGGGGCTAAATATGGTCGCAGCTGGGGTTACCATATGCCATAGGCTTTCGCCTGATTTGCCAGGCATTTTAGCACTTGATCAGGCGTCCGGCCGGCATTATTCTAAAGGGGCCCACACACTAACAGTCCACCGGTGGATATCTGCCTGTCAGTTAATCGCATAAGACCACAGACTTACAGGTCCCGTTAAGGTGTAAAACTGACGGCATACGCAAGCGACGAATGTGTGGTCGCTCAACGATGCGGCCTGAGTCGACAAGTATCGGCCGGACAGTACATGGCCTCAAAGACAAATCAAACATACACTGAGAGTTAATCGGCCGGCAGCCTGTCAAATGTCATCACGTGTCAGTCGAGCGCCTTGAGTTTTTACATTTTTAACTTTGCAAAAATTGTTCTACAGTTTTTCGACAAAATGGACAACAAACCTCAATTCGTGACTACTTTCATGGAATTATATAGGAGTTTTCCGTGTTTATGGAAAGTAAAGGACGATTGCTATGACAATAATCGATTGAAAGATGATGCTTACGACAAATTATTGTCATTTTATCAAATCGTTTTTACGTAACATCGCAATCACTTTGACTGACAACAATAAATGACAACAACTACTCGCTACAATGCTGCGATATGAACTGCCGACTGTCACCTGCTAATGTGTGGACGCCCAAACCGATTTCAGACCATTGGCGGCACTAAGGTGTGGAACTGCCGATTACCGCCTCCTAGTGTATAGTCGCAGAGCCGGTATCCGGCCATTGCCGGCAGGCCATGATCGCTTTAGTGAGTGGGCTATATAGACTTAAGACGGCAGGCCGCCCGATAAGACCAAAGACTGTAGGCAGACTGTTAGTGAGTGGGGCCCTTAAGTCAGGCATTTTGAACTTTTGACTGAATGAATGAGAGATTTTTAAAAATCCTTTTTTTGTATAAAAAAGCATACCTACTTGGTTAATTTTCTAATTAGTCATATCTGTGTGAAAATTCAGCAATGTCTTTTTTTCTTAGTACCTACTATGTATTTGGTTGAATATCCTTGTAACCAATCGGCATTCTTAGTCAAAATTAGGCATTTTTACTTCATAAGTCAGGCATAGATTTCTTCAGAGATGGTAACCCTAGTCGCAGCAGACCCGCCCTTCAATTCAATCAGTCGGTTAGGGGGCCCATGTCCACCGATTTAATTAAGTTTTAGTCGTCATAATTAATGATGACGATGTTGATGTCGTTTTAGAGCGATGAAGTGGTTGGTGCTGCTGTCACTGATCGCGGCCCGCATGGTGCAGCAGCCGACGCAGCCGGTGCGCACGCGCGGCGGCCTCGTGCGCGGCACCGTCAGCCGGAACGGCAAGTTCTTCCAGTACTTCGGGATTCCGTACGCGATCGTTGACGAGAGGAATCGATTTCAGGTGAGAGTTTTTGGTCCTTTACATGCTTGTCACCAGAATTTCAGTCAAAAAGCAATATCATTGGTCTTGTGGTCGCACACGCAGCGGCCAAACGAAAGGTTCTGGGTTAGATTCCATGTCGGGGAAAATGTTATTAATTTTTTTCTTTCAAAATTCTCAGTAACTTTTACGGAAAAGTTTGGAATTATTCCCAGTAAAAAGTCTGTCACGTTTCGTGAACCATAGTAGCCCTGCAGAACACAGACGTGATTTTTTGTGATAAACCTGAAAAAACATAAATAGTAAAATACAAAATACAATAAAGAATTTTTTGTAAAATTATTATACAGCGTGGCACTACATTGGCGAAATTAACTTAAGGATAGGACTCATGGTTACTTTATTTATTACTTAAATTATTTAAAAATTTGAATTTTTCAATTTACGAACTATTTTATTTATTATTATTGGTATGATTACTGACCGCTAGTGTGACCCGTGTATTAAATTAATGTCGCCATAGTCGTTACACGCTGTATATTAAGTCGATTTTACATAACTAATCAACAAAAGCTTTATATTTAATATACCCTTACAATATTCAGCGGGGTACTTAAGAGGTAGTTCAAAGTTCGCATCGTTATAGATCGGAACCCGGCATAGTTGGACAAACTTTGTAACAACTAGTTATTACCCGGGTTACCCTTCGTGTACACTCAGCTTTAGTGTTGTAATGTTCAGAATCAAAGAAAAACAAAGTGTTGCGCAACTTTGAAGGCTTAGGGATATTGTGGTTGAAACTGACGGCCATGAAATATAACAGTATTTATGATTACGGTTAAACATGCAGTTGTGAATTTAGAGTTTAGGTTTAAACTAACTTTACATGTTCAGTTTTGTCGTAACCGCGTAAGAAAAGTTTGTTTGGTCGTTTACTCTACATTCACATAATTTACTTTCCTCCGGTTTCTGAATTGAGAATTCTAGGATAAGCAGTACCTACTTAAGTAACATTTGAGAACGGAATCGTAAAAAAAATGACGGATTTTAAAGATTTTTTTTTGACAACTCCGTACTCAAATATAACTTAAATTTTGTTTACCACGAATTCTCTAATCAGAAACCGGAGGTTTGTATGAATACTTTATATTGTACTATAAAATTAGAGAATTCTTTGACTAACAGACAGCGGGGGGAAATGACGGTGATAGATAAGAACTAAGTTAGAGATATGAAACTAGTTTACGCCTTAAACTTCGCTATGGTTTTAGTCAACACGTTCTGACGTGTCCTCTTTTGTATTGGTTCAACTAAATTTAACAGCTCTTAGAGCCTATGCACACGACGTCTTTTTAACGCGTCGTCGACGCGCGTTTCGGTCATACTTCATACTTAAAAAACGTCATTGTGATTTTTTATGTATGGAGTTTGACGGAAACGCGCATCGACGGCGCGTAGAAAAGACGCCGTGTGCATAGGACCTTACTGTATGAAAATTTCAGTTTAACTAAATTTGACAGCTCGCTCTTTTATTGACGTCCATCTCTTTCCCACTTGGTCAGAGTGAAAAAGATGACAATAGCCTGAATTAAGTTTTATTTGTGCACAACAGGATCTAAAGTCTTTGCACAAAAATCCTTTAATTTCTTAATGAAATAAAAACAGTACTAACTTAAACCCAGCGCCATCTAGTAACGCATGTTGAACTGCACATTACTGACGTTTATCCTCAATATTGTTCTGCTCTTGTAGGTATTCCAAAGGTACCTTAGGATACCGGTATTTCGCCATTAAGTCCCATGTAATAAGGGAGACCTTATTGCCATTTACCGGGCATAATTTTCAAACCCGGCTGCTACTGAGAATTTCGAAGTCAAAAGTATAGGTCAGAAGCTTGACGCTGTGTGTAAAATTCTGATATCCCGCTGCATCTGGTAGGACAAATTCGACCCCTTTTTACTTGGGAGACTGGCTAGAATGATTGTTATTGTCACCGTTGTAGTTGTATTTGTCATCCGCACAAAGAGAGTTAAAAATAGATCCCTTAATAACTTCTGGAGAATGTCAAAGTGACCGTATCAAGAAGCTGATGAAATATGCACCGGTTATGAATATTTTCGGACGGTTGCAAAAAAGCATTAAATGGGACACATTGTAGTTGCATATGGGAGACTTTGTAGCCGCACATAGGACACTTTGTAGCCGTATATGGAAGACTTCGTGTCTCAAACTACAAAACTGTGTATTCAGACATAAAATGAACCCCTGGGGCGACCTGCATTTTTGTGTTTGGTTTCTTTTGGATTTTCTTTTCTGCTTTTCTTTTTGTTTTGCGTGGATGTGACGCATATTTTTCCCAATAGTTTCTTTTTGGGTTTGTGTATACTTTTATTTTACTTTTGTGCGTTATGTTGACGCGAATAAATATTTTTTCTTTTCTTCTTTTTTTTGTTAATTTGGTTCAAACTCAAACTCAAAACTCATTTATTCAAAATAGACTAGAATTACTTAGTTCTTTTTGAACGTCAGGCTTACAATATTATAGACATCCCACAAAAAAGCCCTCCCTTCACCGCTTCCTAGTGTTTATGCTGTGAAGAAGAAACGGCGCAACAAGCTTCCCAAATTCTGTGACGAAGCCACACTGTAACCGTTTCTTCTTCGTTATTTTTAACCATTAGCCTTGAAACTCACGATTAATCAATAAGATAATCTTTTTAAACCTGTTTTGAATGCCAAGGTTATCAAAAAAAAGCGAAAACCCCAAAATTCATTATTGTTCGGAATATTAATTATACATACATCGACTTCGCAAACAGCATCAATCAAATGCTCGTGAACAAACTAATTCATAACCTCAGTTTACTCATGAATATTTGGTTTGGGAATTATCGTGATTTTTTGGTGGATTAGATCATCACGCATTAATGGCGTTGAAAAAGTTAGGGGTCATCTAAGTCACAGATTACTTAATGGTCACGTGACTAACTTGTATCCGTGTCACGTTCATAAGTCCCATATAATAAGGGGGCAAGACCAATTAGGTAGTATCTTAGGCTGACCGCGCATGGGCCACATACTAGAGTTGCCGGATACCGGATGCCGGATAACCGGCGACTGCCGAAGCCGGATAGCCGGCGACTGCCGAAGCCGGATAGCCGGATATCCGGTCGCCGAATATCCGGCTATAATATAATATATAATTTGCCTTTAGTAGATTTCAAATATTGACTATAGTTAGTTATATATGCTCACAGAGCAAAAAATTTTATATTTTTTAAATAAACAGGTTGGTTTTCGTTAGTAGTATTATATATGATGGCGGGAGCGACGGCTGAGCGATAGCACCGTCATCACCTTGATTGGGTGGTACAGGGTCCATAGCGTAGAAAACGTAGGATAATAATTTAAATGCAGTTCGTTCGAGTTATAACTTCAATTTATTATTTTTAATCACAAATTACTAATTAATTCGGTAAACAGACAGTTTCGTTATGGAGGAGTGTCCTGGGTGGCGTCCCGAATCAAACTGTCCCCGCTGCACGATCCCCACTCTCCAAATCGACTCTGTCCACGTGACGTCATTACAATAACAAGTGACGTCACGGTGTTTACCACCTCCTTAGTACTATAATAATCAAATGAAGATCATATTATTGATCGATATCGTTTTCCACGACATATACATTTTATCACGAAATAAAACCAAGTATCCGCCTAGCTGGATATCCGGCACAAGATGACAATCCGGCCGTGCGCCGGACAGGAAAAAAATGGCCGGATAGGCCGGTTATCGGATAGTGGCCAGATATCCGTTGCAAATCTACCACATACACTCGGGAGCAATGAATCTGGTTCACCAACATAAACTTGAATATCTCGGAAACTAACAATGATAGCTTATTGAAATAAAAGTATTTTATACATTACCTATTTAATATTACTCAAATAAAATTAATAAAACGACTCAAATAGTATACAAAATAATTTTTATTTGAATGAGCTCTCATTCATTAGTTTTCGGGCTATTAAGGCTAATCTACAGATCCTACGTACGTACAAGTTTAAAAACACAACATAGAATATAAATATTTGAAATTTTGAAATGGTATGGTATGGTTCATTTCAAAATTTCAAATAATCCTATTGATTTATGTCAAAGTTAAAAGCTTTAGAACCTTTGAACAGCTCTCCTGTAAGGTTGTGTTTTTGCACTTGCACTAGTATACATAGGACTTGTCGTTATGTTGGTGACACGGATTCGTTGCTCCCGAATGTAGTTGTCGAGACAGTTGATCGCCATTAATTTTTGGTGTATAGCCTGCACCAAAAAAGCATATATGTATAGCACAAACTTATTTAAATATAAATTAAAGACGTATTTATTGAAGAAGGGCTATTATTCTATCGATGAGTTCATAAACTTATTCATTTTGTGTAATGATAAATAATGGAAGTAGTTAGCGAAAATTATTAATTATTTAAGGGATTATAATTCTATTTAATTAGTGTAATTGGTCTATGACCGTTCTAGTTAAACTGTTTAAATAAATAAATGACAAACGACAGAAACAATGTTTTTCTTTCTTTAGTCATATATTGTGTGACTTAGTAATGTATTGGAAAGTTTAATCTATATATATAAAATGAATCGCTATTTCCCTTGATCATCGCATCACGCGTGAACGGCTGGACCGATTTCGCTAAATTTTTTTTTGTTTTGTTCGTTATTGTCAGGAGAAGGTTCTTATGAAAGTAAATTTTGATATTAAAAAATAAATAATTATATAGGTGGTAGGTAGTAGGTAGGTAGTAAGTAGGAAAAAGTGCATTGCAACGCATGCCGGGTACAGCTAGTGTTTTATATAAAAAGTTTAGTATTGTATAATTAGAATCACAATTTGAATTATCAACACAAATGTATTTTGCTAAAAAATAAATGACTTATGACACCAGCACTAAACTGTAACTGCAGGTAATAGCGATCAACTGTCTCAAGCAACTTAGTTGCCCATGTGTTTTCAGCCTGATAAATCTAGCTATTGTCCGTTGTTTTTTAAGACATTTCTTAGAAATCTTTAAAAAAACTCACCTAAAGCCATTGTCATTCTCAATAATTACAACTCCAAACGCACTCTACCCTCGTTATAAACAATTACAGTACATGCGAGTTAGAATATTAAACCACAAGCGATCGTAATTACTCTGTCAGGGTGAACCAGCTCGCAAATCGTACGGTCAAGGCGACCGCTGAGAAAAAGGATTCCATTTCATGCAGACAGACCTTGATATTACGAATAGTATTGGCAAACTTGTCTATTTATAACTGTGTGTTTTATATTCAATTGAAGGTTATTTCAAAAGTGAAGCGTAAAATACTAGTTAATGCTCATCTTGCGTTAAATTCACTATAAGACGACACGTTTGGTGCAGTGGCTGAGCGAGTGGCTTCTGCGCTAAGGGTCGTGGGTTCGATTCCCACACGGAACAAAAATTTGTATGGCCTACAGATTGTTATTTCGGGTCTGGGTGTTTGTGTATGTGACATTTGTGTTTGTAAACGCACCCACGAAATCCTAGAGTGGGGAGAATGTTTCATTAAAAAAAAAACTGTTGAGAGTTGTATAGCTGCCACACGGATCAGGCTATCTGCGACTTTAAACAAACTATTAATAAAATCATGTCATTTCGGTGCCCAGCCGGGCTAACATGCGCAGCGCGACGAGACATAATCTTGTCGTCGCATTATATCGTGCCAAGACAAGATAAGTCATATATTATCTCGTCTCGGCACGAGACAGTGCGACCCCAAAATTATGTCGCGCTGTGCATATTAGGCTTCATTATGCCTAGCCTTTTCCCGACTACGTTGGGATCAGCTTCTAGTCTAAACAGATGCGGCTGAATACCAGTATTTTACACGGAGCGACTGCCATCAGACCTCCGCAACTCAGTTACTGGGCAATGCCGATATCCTAAGGATAGAAAGTCAGTTTAGAATGTCAGACATGCAGGTTTCTGACTACCCGTAACGGCTGTCATAGGTATTCGTATGACATCCAGGACCGACACGGCGACGGCTTCACGTGCTCTCCGAGGCACCGAGGGGCCTCGATGTGCAACGAATGGTCACCCATCCACGATCCGTGCGGTTGTTAATTAACCACTAACTCCTCAGATCGGTCTATGTGCAATGTTTAAATAAAACTAATAATAATAATAAAACGAGAACTTTCGGTGCCCAGCCGGGCTAACATGCGCTGCGCGATGCGACATAATTTTGTCGTCACATTATCTCGTGTTGAGACGAGATAATGTATGACTTATCTCGTCGGCACGATATTAGGCTTGACGGCAATAATTAACTTTAGAATGATTTACATAAACCTATAAATGAGGTGCGGACGCGATATACAGGGTGTTAACGAATTCGTGTAATTCCTTAAAACCACATGATCTACTACTGATGTAGACAGGCCCCGCACGGGATTTAGCTTGATTAAAAATAAAAAAATAAAATTCTTTTTTTTTTCATGCGGCTTTGGTACCGATCGTATCTAAACCACCTAATAAGGATTCAGTAAAAAAATAAGAATTTATTTTTTTGCAAAAAAATTTTTTTATTTGTGTGAACATTTCGATGCCACGCATAAATTAATGAAAGCACAGCGACACGGCTGGCAGGCACGACTAACGCGATATCGCTCTTTGCAGTCAGATAACTCAAGGCTCTAAAAAGACTCAGAAATTGAAAACCAAAATTTTAAAAAAAAATAATTTTTTTATTGATTTTCGAAAATTCCCATTTAGGGTTAATCTGTGTCACCAGTAGATCACGAGGTTTGAAGGAATTACACGATTTCGTTAACACCCTGTAGTCATAGCAAGCATCTCCAGCCAGCTCCATGTAAAATACTGATATCTAATCACATCTAATTGTACAGACAGCTGATCCCAACATTGTTTAGGAAAGGCTGGGCTGATGATGAATATTTTATATTGTCTGTTCAAAGCGTGACTTTGAACAGACATTCAGAATAACTAGCAGGTAAGTCTGCTTATGACGTGCGTAGAGGGATAAAAACTTATAAACAACAGCACTTATTGCATTATTAAAATCGTCTACTCAGCAATTTAACAGCTCCATACGCAAACAAGAAATAAATGCCACGGAAATCTTCCTAAAGTACAAGGCTATTTAAAACCGTCTCAAGTTTAACAACAACAGAACCATAAAGGAATAATAATAAAAATATATCCATATAAGTGGAACCAATATCCCGACCTTTAGCAATAACGTGAGTATGACGTCACACGGCACCCAATCAAAGCCAAGGGCAGTCTTGTTCCGCCATCCGCTGCTGAGACCTTCACCCAGTGGACAATATTATGTTACCTACGGTTCAGTGAAAATGCGGACGACGAATTTAATTAAAACAAGATGTCCTGTGATTATGTCAATATGTACATACCTATGTAGTTGGCATTTTTGTGGTATTTATTATCTCAATATTATTTTACCGGCTGTATAAGTGTGTGTTTGCCTTGTCTGCTTCCTTATGACTTTGTAGTCGCTGCTTAAAATGGCGTCCCAGGGAGCCTACTCCCTAAGTCCGTCAACAAAGTTAGTCGCCCGTCCGAAAGTAGCCCGAAACGTAGAAGTAAACAAAACAAGTGTCAAGTTCAACTTTTCGGACGGGCAAAAACACATCAGTAGTAGGGACAACTGTCAAATCGTGTTGTCATTCATTCTTAGTTCGGGCCCCGAAAGGTGATAGGGAGTAGGAAACGCTCGTAACTAAGGTCGAAATCACGAACTTTGTGCTTATACGTATACCCCCAGGTTCGAACATCAGGTCCTGCAAAATGTTAACACTCAATAGCAGTCTAGAGGAATTACATTCACATACATACATAAACTCCCGCCTTTTTCCAATGGGAGTAGGCAGAAACTGTAGAACGCCACATGCTACGATCCTTTCACTTCGTTCACGTTCATACATTTTGTCAAACACGCACGCCGGTTGAGAGAGATACGCACCCGTCCTTTTTGAAGAACATCACCAATTATCACCATCGATGTATGGCGTCCTCTACTGGCGTTTACACTGACATCCACCTTGTTAATTCCTTTTATAAATCGTGTCGTTCACTCATTCTCTCACTACAACATCTTTTAAACTCCATTGAGAGAGATTGGAATTGTCCCCGAAAAATGTTATCACGACAATAATGTAATCCTTTAATACATGGAATATTCAATAGTGGTCAGTCATACTAGTTCTTTTTTTATGTAATAGATTGGCAAACAGGCGTACCATTCACCACAAGGAAACTGATTACCGCCGTCTATATACACTCAGTACACTAAGCGGATTGTTGATGCGTTTCCAACCTTTATGACAAAGTTGGAAAGTCACATGTGCATTTAATTTCACCAGCAACCATACCCTTAAAACCAGAACACACGAATGCTGCTTGGTGGCAGTATTTCCCCGGATAAACTCTTTTACAAGGATTTAGTAGTATTAGTAATACTACTAAAATAGAAAAGTGTGGGTGTACAACAATGATAACAATATACCGTCGCCTACCTCTTCGCGGAATGCAAGCACTATTTCCAATAATGATAAAACTAACAATATCTATTTCTCCATCCATATAACACAATAAAATAACTTGCATTTATTTATTCTCTTGGAAACAATCGCTACTTCTTTAGAATAGAATATACTTTATTGTACACCAAAATTGTAACATATACAATATATATATATAACTTATACAATATAATTTAGTGAAGGGTACAATGGCGGTCTTATCGCTGATAGCGATATCTACCAGACAACCTTTGGATGAACAGAAAAACAATAAATAAGATAGGGGGACAGTCCGTGGTGTACTGCTGGAAAATACATATACTATATACTACACACAATACATAGACATAATACTTACATATAAAAATTATATATTATATATATACATAATGGGTATAGAAATTGTGACCACGGTCAAGACTTGAAATGCCTATGTCTTGGAGCAAAGGGCTACCGGCGAGCCGGGTCTGCCTAAGCCTTAATTGTCGGGAGCCGATTTCGTTTGTTCTGTCTAGGCTTTTCCGACTATGTTGAGGTCAGCTTCTAATCTAACCAGATGCGGCTGAATACCAGTATTATACGGAACGACTACCTCCAGACCTCCGCAACTCAGTTACTAGGCAATGCTGATATCTTAAGGTTAGACCAGTTGACAGATTTTCGAACTTTTGCCTACCCATAACGACCGTCATATGTATTCGTATGACACCTGGGACCGACAGGTTAATGTGCTCTCCGAGGCGCGGAGTGGTCACGAGGTGTAACGAACGGTCACCCATCCACGAGCTGACCGTGGAAACCGCAGCTTAACCTTGCAAATCGTGTGATCCGCGCGGTTGTTAATTAATTACCCACGAGCCTCTTCGAGGCCGATTCCGTTAACAATATTAAATATAATATTAAATTTTCCGGTGCCTACAGACCAAATTGAAAAAGTACTAAATCAATGTCTTGAGCCAAAAGCTCCTAACTTATCAAAGGCTCAAAACTTTACGACCGTAATTTTCAATGCTCTAAAACTTTGCGACGATAAAATTAACATACTTTTTCCATGTTTTCAGGCGCCGCTGCCGCCCCCGACATGGACCGGAATATTCGAGGCTGTCAACGAAAATACCTGGTGCCCACAGAATTCGGGAGGCATCATCATCGGAGAGCCGAACTGTCTGAAGCTAAACATCTACACTCCCACCCGAGTCACCAAACCTCTGCCTGTTATGGTCTATATCCATGGAGGATGCTTCTTCAGCGGCACTGGATCCCCATTCCTGTACGGAGGCGACTTCTTAACAGAACAAGACGTTATATTTGTCGGAATAAATTACAGACTTAGCGTCGAAGGGTTCCTGTGTCTAGGCATAAAAGAAGCACCAGGTAATGCTGGATTGAAGGACCAAATAGCTGCACTTAAGTGGGTCCGGGAGAACATTGAAGCCTTTGGTGGAAACCCTAACGATGTCACTCTATTTGGCGAAAGTGCTGGCGCTGTATCTGTCTCTTTCATGATGCTATCCTCCGCAGCTAAAGGACTGTTCCATAAAGCTATCCTACAAAGCGGATCTTCTTTAGCACCCTGGGCACTTCAACATGACCCTATAGGTACAGCTAGTGCTCTAGTCAAGAAATTAGGATACAACACCAAAGACCCTCATGAAATCTACAGTATTCTATCTAATACGACAGCCAAAGATATCCTGACTGCTATTAGCAACTTCGAAGAGAAATTCTGCGTTGCTGAGAAGGACATATTTGTACCTTGCGTTGAAAAACCAATAGAAGGAGTTGATCCTGTTGTGACAGAGTACCCAGCTGATATAATTAAGTCAGGCAATTATACAAAAGTGCCGATGATAATCGGGTATACAGACAAAGAAGGCATATACTTCGTCTCAGCAGATTATGGCACAAGTATCAAAAATGACACCGAAAAAATAGATCCATTGAAGACCTTACAATCCGATTTGGATTTCCCGAGTGAGTTTGACAAGAACTGTACAGCGGAGGTGATAAAGCGTCATTACTTCTCATCTTATGAAGATGACTTGATCACTGACATGGTAGACTTATACTCTGATGTTCACATCAAATTCCCTCTGATTTTGGAGTCAGAACTATACACGAGAACGACAGACCAGCCGATTTATTACTACCTCTTCAGGTACAATGGGTTAAGGAACATGCCGAAAATAGTGTCAGGGTTTCGGGAGGTGGTGAACGGGGCATCGCATGCCGACGAATTGTTCTACCTCTTCAAGCCTCATGCGTTTCCTTTGCTGCATTCTGCGGAGAAGAATATGATAAGCCGAATGGTGACCATGTGGACCAACTTCGCTAAATACACGTAAGTAACATGAGTGTATTATTTTTGTCTGTTATAGAAATAGTGGTGGGTTTTCGTACGTGGTTTTTTTTTTTAATAGCTTATGCAGTTGTCCCACCGCCGGCGAGGAAGCGACTAACTATCGGCTATTTTCTCGCTCAAGTAACGTACAATAGATATACATTCCGTGTAAACAAAAGAGATGCATATATTAATAGTCGATCGCTGACTGTTCACACTGCCGGCGAGGACTCGCTCCACTAGTTTGTCGCTGAGCGAGAAGAGCTATCAAAGATAATACTCGCTCAGCGATGCTCGCTTGGCGGTCAGAACTCACGCCGAGAGACTAACAAGCGGTCATTTGCGAGTGGTGCGAGTAATCGGCCGTCGCTCTCGCACACTCGCTTATAGCCCAGCGACAAAAATATCGGAACTACACACTCGCTTCTCGCCAACTCGTTTCTAGTTTCTAGCTCTACTCGCTGCACGCTCGTCGTTCGCGGTGAGACAGGTGCCTTAGTGTATGTATTCTGTGCTGTAGTGAAAAGATTCGTATAGTAAAGGATCAAGCGTTTTGCTCAATTTAGTCAATAGATAGAAATGAATCATTGTTTTTAGGGTTCCGTAGTCCACAAGGAACCCTTATAGTTCGCCATGTCCGTCTATCCGTCCGTCCGCAGCTTAGCTCAGAGACTCTTAGTACTAGAAAGCTATAATTTGGCATGGACATACATATTAATCACGCCGACAAAGTGGTACAATAAAATCATGAAAAAGATTTTTTTTACGGTACCTCCTGTACACGTAAAGTGGGGATCGTGTTTTTTTTCTCGTTGTCCCATGATGTGGGGTGTTGTTGGATAGGTCTTTCAAAAATATTATGGGTTTGCGGAAACAATTTTTCGATTAAGGGATCCGTTTCTGAAATATTAAACTTTAAAGTGCTAATTTTTGTTAGAGTCAAGTGCCCCCCCACCCCTGCCAGCAAAACGGTTAGTTTTGGGTATGTGAAAAAATTCACGGTAGTAGTATATACAACGAAGTTAAAAGGAAAACTATCACAGCTAAGTAAGCTTTACAAGTTTATGAGTAATAGTCGACCAACCGGAAAAGATAATTTCGTACAAATTCCATTGAAAAATTACTAAGCCCGCTTAGTCTGCATTATTGTGCAACTACGGAACCCTATTACTGCGTGAGTCCAACTCGCACTTGGCCGGTTTTTCTGTTATAGATAAGTAAAGTTTGTAGATAAGTAAAGAATCTTTTTAAAATGAAACTTTTAACTAAATTCGTAGTAGTTAATAGTCAACAGTAGTCAATAGTCATTTATTGGTAATTGTTGATTACATGTCATTACATTTACTTACATAACATTATTATACAAACGATATAATAATATAATATTCGGTATTTAATAAGTAATTTTAGTCAAAGAAATAACGTGTCATTTATATAAACATACACATAACATTATTATACAAACGATATAATAATAGGTATAATATTCGGTATTTAATAAGTAATTTTAGTCAAAAAAATAACATGTCATTTATACAAAAGCTGTAAAAAATTGTTATGATCACGTAACAATTCAATAAAAGAATTTCAATTACAAACCAATGTCAATAAAAGAATGAAATAAAAATACAAAATAAAACATTAAATGTCAATTCTAAAGAACTGAACAAATAAAATTATTAATAATAATAGAATATAGAATAAAAAATAGATCTACCTAGGTAGTTACAGTTTGATTTTAATAAATTCGTCGTAAGTGTAAAACGCTTGCTCGACTAGCCAGTGCCTTAATCTTATTTTTTTTTAAGATACAGTCTGCGTTTCAAATAATTATTTAAATATATTACGTAAATAATGTACGAATAAATACCTCTACACAGGGTTATTGAAAAAACACTAACAACCTCTGAAGGGGTCACTGTACTCATCATTATGAATAACTTTTACTCATCATCATCTGCCTAGCCTTTTCCCAACTATGTTGGGGTCGGCTTTCAGTCGAACCGGATGCAGCTGAATATCAGTATTTTACATGGAGCGACTGCCTATCAGACCTCCACAACCCAGTATCTGGGTAATACGATACTCTTGGTAAGACTGGTTGTCAGACTTTCTGGCTTCTGACCAACAGTAACGACTGTCAAAGATCTACAAATGACAGCCGGGACCAACGGCTTTACGTGCTTTCCGAGGCACGGAGGAAACTCGCTATGGTAAATGGTCACCCATCCACAGAACAACCTCGGCAAGCGTGGCTTAACCCGGAAGATTGGTCTATGCGGCTGTAATTATTTAGCCACGAGCTCCTCTGATATATCCGCTCCTATGAATAACTTTTACTATGAGACAAAACATAAAATCGCGAAAAAAAAATCAACTGTTCCCTACATTTTATGTTCGCATAACTCGTCAAAATGTAAGGAACAGCTGTTTTTTTTCTCGATTTCAGGTTTGGTCCCATAATAAAAGTTGTTCATAATGATGAGTACAATGACCTCTTAAGTTGTTAATATTTTTCCAATAACCCTTTATAGACGATAGACGTGTTAATATTAAAGTTACACAATTCGTTCTAACAATAAAATAACGCGTAGGCATAGTAAGAAATAACAAAGGTGTGAAGTAATGCAGTTTTTAAACTTGATGATATCCTTGCATTCCGTATAAACCTAACTGAAACACTACTGATTGTTAAAAAAAAACAATTGCGCGACCGCAAAGTCAGGTTATGTTTTTCGCGCGCATCTATGTTTGTAATGCATGTAAGTAGGTATGTTTGGATGTGGTGTTCTTTGTACCTTCGCATTGTAGAATCCTAACGGCTGGATAGATTAGAATAAATGAGCAGTGGCGTGCCTTCCATACAAGCCGAAAAGCCCGGCTTAATATCAGGAATGCGAGAATAATAAAAAAAAACAAAAAAAAAACTCCTGTAAAGTAGTATTGAATCATCATGTCTCATAACATAACAACTGATACCTACTGTAATAAATAAAATGTTTAAACTCCGCGCGCAATACAGCGAGCCTCCGTGACCTCCGTGTGTTGCTAAGTTGCCAGGTTTACATAAACAACATTTTTCGCGTCGCGCCTCGGCCGGCCTACGTAACGTTGCCAAACCGCCTGCAAGATCTTGCATTACGGTCGCACGCGCTGGCTTCTTACGCGGCTTAAGTCTTCTGTCACTTTTCCTTCAATTTCATTCATAAATTGCATAGAGATATATAAGTAAATATACATAAGTGCACATAATTTGTTCGCAAAAATAAGCCGGGCTTATGACTCTGTTAGTTTAACGAAATTGAACATTACAGTAGTGTGTTTAGAAGTGCAATTTGTGTGGCATGCGTGTTTAGGCACATAGATGCCGCGATGTTTGTAGGTATTTCGATAGAAATGATACAATTTCAAATTAGTTCACATTTTGTTTTGAGCGATATTGGAGCATTTTTTTGACGCGATATATATTTTTTCAGTTTCTGTGATTTAAAGTATTGTGTAACTTTTATTCGTTTGTTTTAACGTTTGTGATTAAGTTTCTTTGTGATTTGCCTTTCTTATAAGATGAATTCGGAAATAATTGTTCCTTGTGTGAAGTTGTGTGTGATGGATTGAAGTGTGTGCAATCGTTACTCGGGAAGGTAAATACTTTGAATTTTGCAGACAAATACCGTTTTATTACTTCACCTGAACCTACTCCTGATTTGAGTATTTCTAGTAAATCAAAGTCACAATAGGCATTTTCATAGATCGGCTTACAAAACTCTTTGGATTGTATGTACTTGTATTGTGTTGGTTGCTCTCATTTAAAGAAATTATTCTGCAACACCAGTTGCATATTTTTCTCTAATGATACGAACGCCTGGAATACATCAGGTCACGATGATTTGAATAACTTATCTGGTGCCAGGATTAATTGCTCTAAACAAATAGAACGAAACAACAAACGGCTTTTATCAAAGCTACCGAATGATAGATATGTCTGTAAATCTATCTAGTGATACCATGCCTTCAGTGTGCTTTGTTGTTTGTCATCAGCAGTAGTAAAGAAGCGAAGAATGAAGAGTTAACACGGTTGTTTACATCGAAAGTAATTATAAATTGTTTTTAAACTTTTGCGATTTGTGCACATCATAAAAATATAGATCGGGTCTATTATAAATTAACAATATTTTTTTCAACATTATAAACATTGCGTAATTAATTTATACTCATCAATTATTTCTGAGCCATCTATTGGCGGCGACGGGCGATTGTGTCATTTTTCCCGTCGAACTCAAAGCGCGCAAAAAAGCACCTGTAATGCTCATAGATGGCTCTTAAACCAAAATGTATGTGATTTTGCAAAATCACACAATTGTATTATTTGCACTCTATTTATTATTAGGGTGAAAATAATAGTTGTGTGATTTCGCAAAATAACGAATTTTGACAAATTTTACAGGGTTTTTTTTTTTCTAAAAATCTATCGGGCTTGCCCTAACTTTGAACCCTAGGCACGCCACTGTAAATGAGATGTAATTATATTCGTCTTAATCCCGAGAGTCAAATGGGATTAATGAAGTGTCAAAAAATACTAAATGACAGCTACCACTCGCCCTAACATCGTATGAATTGTTAAAATGTTATTGTCATCCTAACTAGTCCTAATCCTAACTTCCTAACTTATATAATATTATAAATGCGAAAGTAAGTTTGTTTGTTTGTTACCTTTTCACGCCTAAACCATTGAACCGATCATCCTGAAATTTTGCATATACGTTGTCAGGTGTACAGAAACGGACATAGGGTACCTTTCATCCCGAAAAGAAGTACTTTTCCCGAGAAAAACAACAATAACGTTCATAGATGGCGCCACGTGTCTTTCGAATCACAATTGAATTATATTATTATAGAAACTTTAGTAGTGTGTTAAGAGTTTTTTTGAGCTTAATTAACGCAAGCGAAGCCGCGGGCTAAAGCTAGTTTACAATAGCTATTTTAACCACCTAGTGGCAGTGGTCGCGGCTCTAGATCTTGAAATTGCTGATCCATGCCCAGACAGCGCAGAGTGCATTGAATTGAATTTGGAAATTCGGTTATAATACGGGGTCAACATAATTGCAACATCGACATTCATGGTCGATGAGCTTACTCATTCTTAGCCGAACACCACAAGGCCACTACATAATTAAATATGAATAAATTATAGTGTCTACCTGTGATCGCCTAGTATAGTTTAGCGGTTGAACGCTTATCTTCTATGCAAAAAGGTCCGAGTTCCATCCCGATCCACACTTCTGACTTTTCGAATTCAAGTGCTGGTTCTCTAGACAAAATCCCGTCTCCTTAAACGTTACCGACTGCGGAAAGATCAAATTGTATGGAAATGACGTTTAGTTACGCTCGAGCAAATGATAGATAGATAAGGCATTTATTTGGCACATACAGAAAACACAACACACAAAAGCACAATTATATAAAACATAATACTAGAACATAGAAATATTAAAATAAAAACACGTTAAAATTAAAAGACAGAATAGGGTATCTGACTACTATTAAAAATGTACAAAAATTTGTTATTATTTTAAAGAAAGTGTAGGAAGAACACGGTTTGTATTTTTATAACAAAAAAACAACAGTCCAACACCCTTTTTTTTATGGATGGGAAATCATCATATGACTCCTTCCGCTCTGGGCGGAGCGGAAGGGAGTGTCAGACTCTTACTGACTAAAACCCATCCGTGTTCCTTCTAATGCCCTTTGCGTTCCAGCAGGGCCGCGGTAACTCTTTCGAATAAATTCCGCAACAACAGTCCAACACCCTACTATGGCAATCTGTGGCAGTAGTGTCAAACTACATATCGACATAAAAACAAATGTCATTTCCATACAATTTGATCTTTCCGCAGACGTCAAAATTTTGATTTTGAAGGAAAAGGGATTTTGTCTAGGTGGTCAGATCAGAATTTGATTATCACTTGCTTTGATAGTGAAGGAAAAACATTGTGAGGAAACCTGCACATCTGAGAGGGATCCCAAAAGTTCTCGATAGTGTGTGTAGCCCGCCAACTCGCACCAGGCTAGGGTGGTGGACTAAGACCCAACCCCTTCTCATTCAGAGCAGAGGATCGTACCCAGCAGTGGAACAGTAAACAGCTGATTATGTACATTATAGTGACCAGTAAATCCTGGCATGTGGCGAACTGGAGAACTAAATTATGACGTGCTAAAGGACATGTGACAAAATGGACTAAAAAGTAAAGTAGCCGGCCAAAGAAAATTATGAATATATTATGATAGTACATGAATACCTAAATATTTTTTATTATGACGTCATTCTTCTAGGTCTGATATCTGAGTCACTACATAAGGTTAAAATATACCATTTCAGTCAAACTAAAAAAGAATTTGTGTGTGAAAAACATGTGCCAAACATTACTTGTTATTATTTTAGAGGCAGGTAGCCATCGAACAACAAGTTATTTACATTCTAAATAAAACGTTAAAAAAATCTTTAATTTTTTTCACTAAGATCGAACATTTTAATCTTATGTAGTGACTCAGATAACAGACCTAGAGGAATGACGTAATAATAAAAAATGTTTAGGTAGTCATGTACTATCATAATACATATATATACTTTTTTTTGGCCGGATACTTTGGATTTTGGTCCAAAAATGTATGAAACTTGTCAGGTCTCCTTTGACATATTGCTAACAAAATGTTAGCAATATGTCAAAGGAGACCTTTGTAAGCAGCGCCACAATGATTCACCAAGTTATACTGGGCATCCTGTATACAGCTCGGCTGGTTAGCCACTTGTCACCCGAAAAGCATGAAGTCTGCTCATCATTCTGTACAACTTTTACTACGGGACAAACTCTAAATTCGTGAAAAAGAAATAAAATTGTGGAGGTACGAGGAATGGTGTTCCTCCAACCAAAGGGAGGATCCTCCAACCAGGCGGAGTCTTACGCCTGGCGGGCTACTGCCCAACGGTTATTTTTTTCTATTGGACTGCTGTAGATGGTCCTTGGGGACCCTTCTACGTAACCGTGCAGTTATTGACGAGACCTGAAGGGTCTCCAGCCAATGGTAGGGAAGTAAAATACTTAACCTAAACTAACTACTTTTACTACACTAACATCATGACTACCTGCAACAACAGCACTAAGGGCGACCTCTAGTGGAACTCGGACCTCATCTTAGGGCGTTGCTGGCGGGGACTTGGGGGGGAGACAGCTTGATGAGGGCTGAATTATCGGTGTGACTGCCCAACGGTTATTTTTTATATTTTTTTTCTATTGGGCTGCTGTTGTCGTCCTAGGGGACGGTTTCTACGTAACCGGGCAGTTATTGGCGAGACCTGAAGGGTCTCCAGCCAATGCCCAACGGTTATTGATAGGCGGTTGTATATATACTATCTGCGTGTTAAATCATGATAGCGCGATGTAGGAACTGTCATCTATGAGAGTTGTCGTTAATGTCGCTTTAATCGTCTACACCACCGTTGTGTTGCGTAGTTCGCATGTGGCGTGACAGATGCCGCCACAAAATAATCAATGTTGTTTAACAAAATGTATGAAACAGTTGTTTTTTTCATGAGTTTAGTGTTTGTCCCTTAATAATATGTGTATAGAAAGATGAGCACAGTTCTTAATTTTCGGATATAAAGTGATTAACCAGTCATCTTGTATACTCGTATTTAAACAAGGATTGTGTAAAACCGTCTGATTTACAACTATAATCATTCCGGTCACGTCTTGATCATAATAAACTGTTCAGTAAATATTTAATTTGTATGCAAAACTGTGCACTACAGTGCAATAGTCATTTCTATGGCGGCGCACAATGTTCAAATTACTGTAAAAATGCTATAATTTAAAATTATGTATTAATATCTTTCTGTTTTGCCCGCTCTTGTAGTTAGAACGTCTGATTAAGTGCGTCTAAATTAAAGACCATGATCATTATTATTTTATTTAGAAAGATAGATGTTAGAAGATGTTCAATCAAAAACGTAATATTTGGCCTCATTCATGGAGACGTATGCTTATCGGGGAGCGTGATGCAGGGCGTAAAGCGGACGAAGCGGTGAAGGGAGGGATTTTTTGGGGGCCTGTCTATTGTTATGACGTTCAAAAAGAACTAAGTAATTCTAGTCTATTTTGAATAAATGAGTTTTGAGTTTGAGTTTTGACGATTCAAACATATGACGACGTGCTAGACCATTTATGAATTGTTTGAGTCATTGTTATATGCAGGCCCGGATTTGGGGGAGAGCAACATGGCCATTAGTACTGGGGCCTATAAGTTTTTTTTTTATAAATAACTAAAAAAGTTTTTCTGACAGTGAGAAAAAAGTTTTCATTCACGAGGTACTTTTTTTTAAACATTTCAGCGGGTCTCCATTTCTTCGTTGCCCCAGGGCCTCCAAAACTATAAATCTGGCGCTGATATATGTATGTATGACAATACGCGGTGGAAGACGCGGATCCTGCATCTCTATAAACGAGGCCTAAGAGAGATAGTAACATATTTAGCACATGAAAGATTCAAGACACACCATTCGTGTGGTCCTTAGGTACGACTGGACTACCGCATCTTAACTCGTACTTTCATTGGAGACTACACTGATTGATCAAAAGCCATTATCTGTCTCTAAATTTAAAGGCTCTATGGTTCTCTACTTAATAAGAAAATGCAACATCTTTTGACTGTCTCGTTAATCTATTGATCGCGGAAATGGGTGGAATTTCTCAGTAGCAGCCCGGAATTTAGATTTGTGCCCGGGTGAAGTCAATAGGCTCGCCCCTTTATCAAAGGGACTAAAACATAACAGCGGAATGAGGGTCTACTATACGCCTCTGCCCAAACCTTCCGGAATTACAGGCGTGATGTCATATTAATGCAACTTCTTCTGTTCTGTCAGTTCCTTTATAACAACGGCCTTATGTGCAACATCAACTTGAAAGAACGCAAAGACGCTTGGGCAAATTCTAGAATCGAACAAGCACAGTACATGCTTTTAAGAACCGTCGAAAATGTTGTTGCACGGTTCCAAAAAGTTGGTCCTATGGAGAAGAGCCGGCAAGAAACTCCATGGATACTCTAACTATTACTAACATGCTTTTCTCATCTTTCCAGCGACCCAACCCCGCACCCGTCCCGTCTGACGCCGTTCCGCTGGCGACCTTCTAAGCAGCAGAACCCGACGGCACTGATCATCGACTCAAAGGTCTCCACGGCGCCTCTGTGGGAGGAGGCTTCTGTCCGTCTGTGGAACGACACATACAACAAGTACAGGAGGAAAGACTACGGGTTTAAGCAGTTCCAACATTATTATGATAAAAACTTTCAAAGTGATAAATAAGATTTTAGTGTAGAACAGTTTTGAGAGTGAGAAATAAAAGTGCTTTCTACGGAACAGTGACAAGACAAGACATGTATCTCACCGATATTCTCTAGCTTTGTATGACAGATTCAAAAATCATTGTAACACATGTCCTCGCCTAGGCTAGATGAAACGTTTTATCGTACGAACACACTAAGGAACGAAGGCCAGCGAACTGGGCTCGTAACCGCTTAAGGCTGAACATCCACCAGAGTTGTGCAGGAAAATGTGCGGTGCGAAAATGTGTAGCGAGGATGTGAAACGGTGTGACCCTTTCCACCAGAGCTGTGCGAGGAATGCGTAATGTGTTAATGTGTACAAATGATCACATACCTGTCCAAACACCGTTAGGCGACACGTTTGGTGCAGTGGCTAAGCGATTGGCTTCTGCGCTACGGGTCGTGGGTTCGATTCCCACACGGAACAAAAATTTGTATGGCCTACAGATGGTTGTTTCGGGTCTGGGCGTTTGTTTGTGAGATTTGTGTCTGTAAACGCACCCACGATACAAGAGAAATCTTAGTGTGGGGCAACGTTTTTTAAAACAAGATAAAAAAAAAAAACACCATCTATTGACTGACTGGTAAGCGCATATTTTCAAATCCTCGCACACATTCCTAGCAACACATTGCTCGTAACACATTCCTCGTAACACATTCCTCGCAACACATCCCTCGCCCGCATCCCTCGCTTGTTTTGTATGAACAAAAACCTCACTCCGCTAAGCCCATATCCACCAGAGCTGCGCAGAGCGAAGCTAGGTAATTGAAGTGATTCTATTGATGCTTACAAAACACATTCCTCGCTGCGCAACTTAGCACAGCTCTGGTGGATGCTCCTCCTAAATCCGAATGAAATCGGATTCGTTCTATACAGATTTTCCCAAAAAGTATTGTCAAACGGAAGTCCAGAGGTAGAGCACTCTTAGAAGTACCCGAATCACACCCATGTGTGTACCGTGTTTTGTTTAGTTTTCGAGTTTTGATTTCTTTTCATGTTTTAACCAAACTCTGACTTTATTTATTTATTTATATATAATTAATTACAACGGCTTGCGCCAATGACAGTAATTAATAGGTAAAACTAAACATAAAACTAAATGTATCACATAATTAACAAAATTCAAAAACAAATAACAAGTCAGAGATGAAACATACTTAACAATAACTTTAAAAAGAGAAAATAAAATAAAATCGAATATAGTGATAACAACGTACAACTTATTTACCTAACAAACATAGTTTTCACAGAACATGAGACAATTTGACATGATCACCCTGAGTGTGTCATTAAAGATGTCACATTCCGGGACTGTCTCCATTAAGGAGTTTATAGCACCATGCATGCGACACAACGGGGATTGCGCGCACGACACAGTGCGACAATGACATTTTTGATCATGGTGACTTGAATAGTTTTTTTTTTATAAATTAGACGCTAAAATAATGTAATTAAAAAAAACACACGTTTCTTTCAATTCTTCATGAAACGATGATCAAAAATGTCATGACATGAAAAAAAATATAACACGAAAACTATAAAAATTCGCGGAACATACATTTATTTATTTATTTCATCAACAATTTTTACACTGTATCGAAATGTATTCATTAAAAACTAAAACAACATGAAGACATATAAATTAAAAAAAATGTATATTACGGATACATGAGTTCAAAATTGCAAATTCAATTAAATTGTGGTACATTAACACCTACACGAAAGTCAAGAAAAGAAAAAAAAATACATTACACACGTCAGGCTACATTAACACCTAAGTATACAGTTGTCAATAAAAAAAAAAAAAGATATACATATGGAGGTGATTCAAGTACCTAAGGATGCTTCTACACTATTTGAGACTATTTTTTGAGACACCTTGTATAGTTTGGTTAAATTAACAAATGACGAACGTTCGTTGACGTTCGTTGTCTTGGTGTATACGTACCAACACACATAACGCGTGAAGTGCATTACGCCTGTGTCCTCGCACATTTATAGCACGCAACGTGCAGTTAATGCGTTCTGTCCATATGCAACACGGTAGGCTAATGTCCGCACGTAACTTGGGTACAAATCGCTAGTTAAGTGGCTACCCCTCTATATTCTCTGCTCGCGCTAGCGGTTTTGTACACCTACGCAATATTCACTTTGTCCTAAGTATAATGTTATTAATCTCGGTTGCTGTTCAGCTGCATATTGAATACCAGTCGATTTCTACTTGTACTGCTCGCATGCTATGATACTTATCACGCAATGTGTTTGCGATTTACATTGTAATTTGTTCCAAATGAGTAAGGGGCTCCCGAGACTTATTGACGCGGAATCGGTCGTAGGAGTGAGACGTATTTATCGCAACAGCTATTTAAAACAGGTATCGATAACAGACTGTAACTGTGACAAATTGAAAAAGCAGTTCCTGTTCCACTAGCTAACGAAATCCCCTATGTGACAGTCACAAACTTTTCTTTATTCATGCTTATGGTAGTTGCCTTAGTTAGAATAAGATAAAAAATATTACTGTTACTCTGTGCCACCCTGTTACAGCCGCTACAAGCTCTTTCCTTAAAGAGGAGTCCTGTTGTTACAGTAAACAGGTTAAACGTTGCTATCCGTAGTAACAGAGAACACACAATAGTTTGTTCCCACATAGTATGAAATAACAGACTGTTATTTTGTAACAGGTTTTTGGAACTGCTATTTATGTGTAACAGGAACAGGCGTAACAGATACGTGATTTTACCTGTTACAACTCACTCCTAATCGGTCGAGTAAATCTTTATGACTACGGGCATAAGAGTGTAACCGACGTCGTTCGCCTCGGCTCGGCGCGGCCTTCCTCTTTTTCCAACTGGACTTTGTCTCTGTCACCTCTAACCTTGAGCAGAGTCATGAGCAAAGACATGTTAAATAAAATAAAAAAGTGACCTAAGCCGATTCCGCGTCGAGAAGTGTTTGGAGACCCTAAGACATCAAATGCGTCATCTAAGGCTGACGCTGTCCACACATAAGCCACTAATGGCCGGTTCTTATGATTTTCCAAGCTCTATTGGTTAAAAACTCTTGTATCTTATCAATAATGAAGCAAAGACCTCATAGCTTTGTATAGACCTTCCCATATGATAGTAGCTATCACAGATAAAATTAGCTTAAAAATCTTTTAATATGCCCAGTTTGGCACTAAAAATGCTACCATTGGTAGGCAAAACAATTCGTTTTTGGCCACAGGAACCGGGTATTAATTGGGTTCTCTAGACAGTTGATCGCCATTTTTTTAGCTGCACGCTTATTCTCCAACGGTAACTGCAACTACAAACTAATGGCAATCCACTGTGTCTCGAGACTCTCTAGCAACTTTAATAGCCCATGTGGACAGCCTAAACTAATTTTGCAATGTGAGTTGCCTCTGGATGTCATATCAAATAAGGTGTCATTTAAGTTAGAAGAGATACGTAAGTGTTTTGTTGGTAATAGGGCTAACGATTGATGATTAATAAATGAACTCGTAAATGTCCCGATTAATAATCAATCTGCAGGGAATCAATTATTATTAATTGATCAGAGCCTATTATGATTGGAGTCATCCACGAAGCAAATATAATTGCTTCGTGGAGTCATCACAATATGTCCAGAATCAATATTTGCTAACTACCACCCTCCGTGTGTTCCGTCATTTGTTTATGAGAGCCATAGTGGTATAAGGGAATCTCTCTATTATATCTCTGTTACTTGGATTCGTGTGTTCCATCTTAGACCTTCTCTGCGCTTACCATTAGGTGTGACTTAAACGCGAAAAAGAAAAATAAAAAAAGCCTATCAGCACTCTCCGTAGAAGTAAAAAGGATCAAATGTACATAACTGTATATAATTAAAATAGTTATATTTTATTAGATAGTTTATTTATGACGGAACATCGAAAAGGTGATGTAGACCTAGACCAGACTAGACTATTAGACTAGACTGGTAAAAAAAATGTATTTGAATTTCGGAAAAAGCTACTAAAGCTGGTTCTAGCAATTTCTGAAAATGTTTGTATTTAAAGATAATGGATCGATTAAAAAGTTTTAAAGTACCTATAGTTAGTATTATATTTTACTTAAATATTCTTACCATATCTGTCAAAATGATTAAGTAATTATTGAGCTTATCCATAGATTTTAAACCATGATTTATGATCTTCATAGGACCTTACTAAAAAATATGAATAAAAAATTATTAAAAACCTACCTGACTCTAATTGTATGTTCGGTCAATGGCATCTTATAAATAGAAGTCGTTGACTTTGAAATTATTAATTAGGATCTGGCATTAAATAACACGGATGTCTTATTTGTATTTTGGGTAGGTTAATCCTACCTGTTGAGAAGATAACAATTATAAAGGACATAGAACATAGAATTTTTGTGGCATAGCCCCCCTGCTGCCATTTTGTTTTTTTTTCCAAGTTGCGGCTCACGGTGAACTTGTTTATATAAATCAACTTGAGAACTATTATTTAAACACAACCTAACGCATATAATACATTATTTATTCATTATTAATGATAGTCATTGTTCTCATAAAGCAATCACCTCCAAATTGGGCACCGTATGGCTGACATTATTTGCTTGTTAGTGTCCTTTATCCATATAGGTATACCTACGAGAAAAATCATGAGCCGCAACATTGAAAAAAAAATGGCGGCGGGGGCCTATGCCAGCATCCATAGAAAAATGTTCGAACCCCTTTAAAAATATAAATAAATTGTTGCAATAATAGCTAAGTGCTATCTATGTACCACTAGAATTTACTTAATTTTAGTTACAATTAACTATAAGTTGGTCTAATGCGTGAGGTGATACGAATCTAGTCTAATTTATGTTAAATACTTGACTAGTGAGAGATAATTGCAATAATAAATAATGTTAGTAAATCTTAAGTCGCGATAATTAATCATAGCGATGATAATGTTTGTTTACTCTGTTAGATCTTATTATTGTGATTTTGGGTGTGATATTAACATAATAAAGACATTAAAAACATGTAAATAATGAGGATTGTTTTTTTTTAAACCCGACTCTGTAATTCGGTTCGTGACCTGACCACATGTTCATCTCATAATTAAGGGCTCTGTTTGAGTCCGAAATTAATCGGGAAATCCCAAAAAAAAACACGTATAATTATATTTTTTTGTGCCACAGGGGTATAGGGGAATCCCACTATATACAGGGTGGAAAAAATCAATGGGCCCTGAAGGGAAACCACTTTAAATCCTTAAGATACATTATTTATCTTAAAGGAAACATTCCTTTATTTTTAAAAAGAAACAAAACTGCATTCACAGATTTTTCGACAAGCTTACCTTAATCGGGAATCGAACCAGCTAAAAATTTAAAAAATAAACAATCGCTATTTTATTCTACTAATCGATAGGATTATTGTCAAACGGAACGTTCTATTTTTAAACTTTTCGTCAGAACGCTCCGTTTAAGAAGGAAATGTGCATAGAATTATTATTACCAATTAAATGATTTTTTTATCTAAGTCTTCAACGAGGTACTTAGAGATAAATTAGCAAGCTTGTACTTCATAGAATGTCTTTGGATGTTTGAGTTTTAGGAAAATTATAACGTGTCTTTTACCTACTTGTTAAAAGTGAACAGTTCTAGTCTAGGTAATGTTGAGTAAAGCCCATAAGTACTACCTAAATATTAGATTTCATGGATATCTTGTACGACAGACGAGTGTAAGACCCAATGTTTATTGGAGAAATTTTATCTCTAACATTGACTGTATCGACTAATGAAATAAAATAGCGAGTGTTTATTTTTGGATTTTTTTAACTGGTTCGATTCCCGGTTTAGGTAGGCATGTCGAGAAATCTGTGAATGCAGTTTTGTTTCTTTTTAAAAATAAAGGAATGTTTCCTTTAAGAAAAATAATCTATCTTAAGGATTTAAAGTGGTTTCCCTTCAGGGCCCATTGATGTTTTCCACCCTGTATATCTTTAGTTTCGTGTGCCCAATCTTAGGCCTTTTTCCTGTCATGCGGGTTCGTGCCCGCGTGCGTGCGTCACCCGCATGCGTGGCGCCCGCAGTTCACCTTTTTGTGCGTGTTTCACGCATCACAATAAATACGTGTATGAAAAGATGAAATTCAGGCGCCACGGGTGCGGGTGACGCACGCATGCGGGCACGAGCCCGCGTCACAGGAAAAAGACCCTTAGACCCTGTATGGGCTTACGATAATGTGTGACTAGGATCAAAAGCGACCTAAAAATAAAAATACAATGCTTGGCTCATTGGATCAGCGCTTAGCTTTCTGCACTAGTCAGTTCGACAATAATTAATGTTAGGTTTATGTATGTAAAGACATCCACGACGCAAGATTAAATTTAGTACAAAGCAACATTTTCAACGTTTTTTTTAAAGAAAATAGTACACATAAACGTAACATAACTTCATCACGAATGTATTCTCCAAAGGGCTGGGCAGTGGTGTATAGTACACCCTCATTTCGCCGCTATGTTTTAAGTCCCATGTAATAGGGGGCAACGATTTGCCATCAACCAGGCACAAATCCAGAATCCGGGCTGCTACTGAGACATTCTAGACAACCCAATAACATTTAGCCCGACCTGGGGATCGAACATAAGACATCACGTTCAGCAGTCGCGCTTGCGACCACTAACCAATGAGGCAAATATTATATTTGCTTTAATAGTCAGTCCACCCAACTCGAAATCATTCCATAGAACCAGACCACATCTCCACAAGACCCCCAACGCTGTTCATCCGCTCATCTACTCATCTTCCTAATGCGTGTATAAGCAAATGATGTGTTGCTCCCTATACTGTTTGCCCAGGATTCATCTAAATTGTGGCAACCCTACTGCTGATGTCTGGCAATGAGCCTATGAACGTTTAGAGGTGTCAAAAAAATATGATTACAGGGGCCTAATTCTCCTAAAATAAATCTTGATAAATCACAACCGAACCAAGGCCGAACCGTTCATTCAGACAGTTCTCAATTTCAAAAGCTATCAAATTGTTTGACACAAAAAACAAAATCAATCATTTTGAAAGTTTTCGAAAACAAAAACTGACTGACGGTTGTGGTTCGATTGCGTTTGGCAACAATTTATTTTAGGAGAATTGGGCCCCAGTTCCAACAACTTAATAGGTCCGACTTCATGTTTGCATAAAAGGACAAAATAAATGTGTATAGAAGTTGCCTTCGATCTTAAAGCAAGTCGCCTTTTACCCGAGTACGGCGAAGCCAAAAGGAAGGGTAATGATTTTGGCAGTCTATGTATGTATTGTTTGTATGTTCCACCGTAGCGCCTAAACTACTGAACCGATTTTAATGAATGAGGTGTCAATAGATTCGTAATAATAGTCCAGGTAACATAAGCTATATAAATTTTATCAAAATTTTATATGACGTTTAAACCTAAGATTCTAACCTCGAAAAAATTAAACTGAGATAATCATCACGTGTTTGGTATCAAAAGAAAGGTATTGGCGATATTTTGACGAGTTATGCGAACACA
This sequence comes from Amphipyra tragopoginis, assembly GCA_905220435.1. NCBI lineage: Eukaryota > Metazoa > Arthropoda > Insecta > Lepidoptera > Noctuidae > Amphipyra > Amphipyra tragopoginis. The sequence continues at coordinate 608,269 of HG992010.1, read as the reverse complement.
AATGTAGGGAACAGCTGATTTTTTTTTGCGCGATTTCAGCTTTCGTCCCTTAGTAAAACTTGTTTATAATGATGAAAACCATGACCCCTTAAGAGGTTGTTAGTGTTTTTTCAATAACCCTGTAGTTTTTTTTTTACTTTATTTATTTATTACACAGCGCACCAACGCCATTGATCAAATTAAACTAAACGCCACGCATTGGAATAATTATTACTAGTGTTGACATTACTCCTAGTGTTTTGACAGATGTCAAATCGAACCTATTAGATTGTCACAACTATAGGGATTAATAAAGCAAGGATTAATAAGCAATGAAGTTATCTGAATCAAGTAAAACATGAGTCCTATAGAATTAAAGGTGGCAATTTCACTTTTTAGCACTTTTGAGTTAACGACGCAGATAATTCAGAATATACAAAATGAACTGCTTTTTTGACATAATCATAACCAAACATGGCCATATTCTTTACTAAATCGACACAAGATCTCGATTTAGCTCCAACGGCAATCTTTCAATAGGGCAGGGTAGCTTATTTTTTTTTTTTCGTTTGCTCCTATTTTGCTAATAATGAAATTGCCACCTTTAATTTTACACGACTAAATAACATCCTTTGTAGTTATTAGTTTTCGAGTTATGATTTCTTTTCATGTTTCAACCAAACTCTGACTTTATTGACATTTTTGAATATAGTGACGTGAATAGCTATTTTATCTAAATTAGACGAAGAGAGAAACTAATTTAAAAGAAAACACGCATTGCCTAAAAATGTCGTTATGTCAGAGTTTGGTTAAAACATAAAAAGAATAATTATACGTCGAAAATTACAAAAAATCGCAGAACATACATGGGGGTTGATTAGGGTACCTGTAAGGGAGCTCTACCTCTGCACTTCCCCTTGACACTACTTTTTAAGACACCCTGTATAATTTGAATTGTGTTCGAAAAAAACCTGGTGAAAATCTATTATGTATTAACGTGAAACTAATAAAAGATACGACGACAATAAATCCAATCCTTTCACAATCCGACAGAAAAAAATGAACTGCCATCTCTAGACCATCTTCGTTCTACAAGCATGATTTAATGAAAAGCAAATAGGTCGGATCCGATGCAGCGTAATAGGGCTGACCCTCAGATATTTGGACAAGGCCCACGGCTCTAATTGAGCCAATGGCGGACCGACAGCCCATTGGTTGACCACAGATTGTTTGATCTTATAATGTATTGATACGTCTGTGTGTGCCAATGTGAAGAAGCCTTCCGTCATTTGTTTTTATGAAAAATCGTATAACTGCTCTAATGCAGCGAACACTCCTAGCCTACGAAGACCAAAAACCGGCAACAAAAGTTTGTCATTAATTGAATTTGACCAAACTTTGTATAGAACGAATCATTCGGTTTTTAGGGGTAAAGAAAATGAAAGAAAATACATTCATTTAGCACAGACTAGAAGACACAATTTAAAATAAAACAAAAACAAAAGAAATTAGCCGGAAAGTATGCCTCACGGCTGCGCCAAAAAGGGTCCAGTTCAGCAAAAAATGCCAGACAACTCGTGCCTGATGCTGGTTGTCAACTGGACCAGGGGGCTAATTCAACTAACAAAATTGTTGCCAAACGCAAACGAACCACAACCGCCTGCCAGGCCCCTGAAGTGTGAGGTGACGGATGTAGGTCAGTTTTATACTGCAATGTGTGTATGCTTAATAAAATAAATTATGTCAAATCAAGTCAATAGTCAAACCAAGTCAATAGTCAAAACAAGTCATGTCAAATCAACTCAAATCAATTGTCAAGTCAAGCTAGGAGAAACTTCTAGGTTGTTTTTTTTTTAACCTTTTCTTACTACCTGCATGCTTGTTTCTACCAATCTTATAGTACGGTTTATAAATGAAATCTATTTTTATATAATCGTGTTACAAACAAAGTAATAAAAATATTCGATCAAGCTTCAAAGTATTTAATGGTCTGAATGTTCTCGAAGAACACAGACACTAAGAATCACTAACACCGTTCAACAAACACAGAGACAAAAGCTTTAATTCTCATCAACACTTTTATAAAAGAACATTTACAAAAATAGTTACTTAGTAAGCAATCGTGTAACGATCAATTGTATTCAAGTGCAATAAAAACTGCAACCAAACTCATTGTACACACAAACTACAGACTTTTGAAGTCCAACAAAATCCTTCGGATGGTCGCCTTGGGAAGTAATAAAGATAACACTTGGTTGTTTGAGCAATTTAAAATGAGCAATAACCATAAATAAAGAGCAAGCTAGTTGCATTAATGTCTTGTGTCTACGTCACCAGGTAATGGTGGAAGTTGGGCCAGGCCCGGCTACAGGTTATGGCCAAAGTATTCATTTCTTTAGTAAGTCAAACTCAACTCAAACTCAAAACTCATTTATTCAAAATAGACTAGAATTACTTAGTTCTTTTTGAACGTCATTTTTTACAATATTATAGACATCCCACAAAAAGCCCTCCCTTCACCGCTTCCTAGAGTTTTTGATGTGAAGAAGAAACGGCGCAACAAACTCCCCAGCTAAGTTTTATCGACTAATCATCAGCCCTAATGATACCACCTCGCAACATACGACCTTATGATTAACTGGCTTTTTCCCGCAGCTTCGCTTGCGTGAAGTTTTTAACCCGTTGAATGACGATTTTCCATTCAAACTTTCATCCCCTATTTAACTCCATTAGGGGTCAAATTTCGAAAATGTCTTCCTTATTCCTTGTCTACATTATAAAGAGAACCTCTGTGCAAAATTTCAGCTTTCTCGGTCCAATGGTTTGGGCTGGGCGTTGATGAGTCAGTCAATCAGTCAGGACTTTTCTTTTTATTTATATAAATACATTTTGATTTATTATAAATATTTATTGGGAACATGTTAGATCTCATTATTAATAATTAGAATCAGTACTATGAAGTAATTGTAAATTAAGATCAATAATGTAATTGTTCATGCATATAAAATACTTACCGGTAGTGACGTCAATAGAGATTGATGTACCTTATAATTGTTAAGTAAAATTGTATTGTAACGGCTTTTAAGCCATGTAAAAGTAGAAGGATTGTGTAAATTTGTGCTATTGTTAACTTGTATTCCAAGGAGGAAGTACACTCATGCAACATCGGCCAACCACCATCTCCGGCCTGGGAGGACTGCTGCCGAAATCTGCAGGGAAGTCCCTTTCACTGCAGGTGTGACAACAGACGGTCGTAAACCCATGACCTTACAAATTTGTGTGCCTCCACATAGTCGATATTATTTTATTATACGTAATTATTGGACACACTCGTTTTATTTTATTTTTTAGACTCCGTCCTAATTAGGTGACAATAAAACGGGTGGTGGTTACATGCTGCCCGAAAATATACTGGTGTATCAAGAACCTTAGTATTTCTTTACCCCACGGTCTGTCACTTAAGTTAATTTTAGTCATTCTTTCTTTTCTAAATGCTAGCCTATTGGTTGAACGCTAGCCTTCCACGCAGAACGTCAGAATTCGATCCCAGCCCACACCTCTTGACTTTTCGAAATCATTTGCGGATCAAAAGCGTTGACTGTGAAGGAAACCATCGTGAGGAAACCTGGGGCCTAATTCTCCTAAAATAAATCTTGATAAATCACAACCGAACCAAGGCCGAACCGTTTATTCAGACAGTTCTCAATTTCAAAAGCTATCAAATTGTTTGACACAAAAAGCAAAATCAATTATTTTGAAAGTTTTCGAAAACAAAAACTGACTGACGGTTGTGGTTCGATTGCGTTTGGCAACAATTTATTTTAGGAGAATTGGGCCCCTGAGAGGGCTCCATAAAGTTCTCGATAGTGTGTGTAGTCCAAGCCAGCGTGGTGGACTGAGGCCTAAACCTCATTCTGGGGATAGGCCCGTGCCTAGTACTGAGACAGTAATAGACTGATTTTGTTAACTCATATCAAAACTAGGTTGCAAGTCAAGTCAAAACATTTATTTCAATTAGACCATTTACAGGCACTTTTAAATAGTAGAGAAAAAAAATAAGTTACTGCCGCGTTCCAAAGTGTAGATTCCTATGGACTCCTCCAACGGGCAACAAACTCTTTTTCATCAGATATTTACAAAAATTTGGTTAAGTACATTCAATCTGCCTAGCCTTTTCCCAACTATGTTGGGGTCGGCTTCCAGTCGAACCGGATGCAGCTGAATATCAGTATTTTACATGGAGCGACTGCCTATCAGACCTCCACAATCCAGTAACTGGGTAATACGATACTCTTGGTAAGACTGGCTGTCAGACTTTCTGGCTTCTGACCAACAGTAACGACTGTCAAAGATCTACAAATGACAGCCAGGACCAACGGCTTTACGTGCTTTCCGAGGCACGGAGGAAACTCGCTATGGTAAATGGTCACCCATCCACAGACCAACCTCGGCAAGCGTGGCTTAACCCGGAAGATCGGTCTATGCGGCTGTAATTATTTAGCCACGAGCTCCTCGTTATCGTGGTTAAGTACATTGTGAATAAGAAAATAAATGTGAGAACAATTCTTCTATCGTGTCAGCACGAGCTATACGAGAATAGGTCATGCCGTAGTGAAAAGATTAGCCAGTCAGCAAGGTTGGTAGCGGGGCTGACTGCCCAGACTGCGCCGCCGCGTCGGACGTACTTAAGTATCGTCACTCGTGGAGGCACTTTTCATGCACCCCATGTGAAAACAACGTAAGATATGCTATGCTAATAAGAGTACCTACAATTCATTTGCCTTTTTCAATATCTGTTAAATAACTAAATAATCGCCTTTTGAAACTAACGATTCCACTCTGTACGTAACTCCGCTAAGTTCGCTGAGAATCCTAAACATAAGACTACATAAGTATGCATCTAAGTTAAGGATAAACTTACCGTTTCTCTACATTCGAGCATTGCACGACGTCGCTCGTCGCGGTCCCGAGGGAACTAATTCATTTTAATGCAGGTACAATATTCGCCAACATGCTGTATACAAATCATAATTCGCATTCTAGACTTATGTTCAAACATTTTCTTAGATTTTAAAATACAGGTCTTATCTGCGTAGCACGGCAGAGGTAGTGTACTATTGTTTGTTCACACTTCGATGACGATATTATGTCGATGACGACATAAAGGCCTCTACACACCAAAGCCGCCGGCCCGGCGGCTTCACCCGGCAGGTTATTGTCAGCGGGTTATTGCGGTCAACTAAGAGAGCGAACATGATGCAAAACAAGCCTGGCGGACCTCACTAATTGTTTTGCGTCATGTTCGCTCGCTTAGTTGGACGCAATAACCCGCTGGCAATAACCTGCCGGGTGAAGCCGCCGGGCCGGCGGCTTTGGTGTGTAGAGGCCTTAAAGGGCGAATTTAATGCCATACACCGGCCCTAAGATGTTGATATTTTCAACAAGAACCTTAAACAGTTTGTTGTTTACTGTTTCGAGTTCTTGAACCAATGATTAAGAATCATGTGTAAAATTATAATAAGAACTAACGTGTGTAGCTTACTGTACGCGTTGGGTAACTGTAAGTTCAGTAAGCAATTGCTTTTAAATAAATCCAATCTCCGGACAGAAAACCCCAATAACACTCGAACTTAATACCTTACGTTCAACGACCGCACTTCCAACCACCAGACCATTAAAGCAATTTTAATAAAGTATAAATACTAAACTCAAAGTACTATTTGTCTCTTTATTATTTAGTCTTTGTATTTCAAAGTATAATTAGAATTGAGTCTCAAATTCACAGTGAAACATTTCTTAGAAACTTTTCTGAATTTTCTTCAAAAGGCCTCGAGACAGCGATAAGGGCACTGAACTGAAACCTTGAAGTAAAATTATATGAATCAGAATATATACAAGACATTATTTATGTATTTGATTTAGTCTGCGACGGTAGTACCCGTCAATAAGTTTATTGAGTTTAGATATGAGCAGGCGCTTTCGTTACTTTGCGTACCTCATTCACCAAACAGTCTGTCTCATCTTGGAGATTTTAGGTGTATGGGAAAGGTAGTTTATTTATTTAAAGGAACTCCAACGACTTATCCACTATAACATATGTATATATGTATAATTAGGCGAACATTCGTTTTTGGATTATGGTGAATTTGTCACTTATAGGAGTACACAGCACTTACATACTAAGTCGTTAAGCTAAATACACTGCAATGACAATGAAGAATAAAACAAACACAATAACGAAGAATACAATTATACAAATACAAGTTAATGAGGGTTGTTAATGAGTGCAATTCAAAATAATAATAAAAAAAATGACAATAAAATAAAATGATAAATGGAAAAAATAGCAAACATACAGCAAATGGGTAAGGTAGTCTTAAATTATGATAATATGTTAAGGTAAAGGCACCCAATTCCGAGGGGTTCTAAAAATGGCACCTTATTCCGATGTATTTAGAATAACGGCGTTTTCAAGCAATTTACAAGTTTTTTTTGTTTGCAAGATACATTAATCAATTAATAATTTATCTGTTTATGTTTATATGAGCATAAGAGTGCTTTGGTGCTTTAACGTTTTAAAACAAACAGTAAGTTTGACGCTAGCAGCTGACTCGAACGCGCGCTTCATACATTTCGGACCTTATGCACGTGATTAATACGATTTGCTAAATAGTGTTTTAAATGATAATTTTATACTGTGTGAGTTTTTGTTTAGGTTGAAATATTGGAAGGGGTATATTTTTTATTGAAAACAGTTAACATTTTAATATTATCTTTACAAATTGAGGAGAAAATACGTTTTTAAAATACCGCGGCATTAGGTGCCAAATATTTTAGTTGGTTCCTAAATACCGACGTATACCACGGAAATGCAATATAAATAGACGTAGACTTTTTTTTAAATTTTGAAGGCAGTTTTATGAGTACGAACTTAATATTTTAGCTCTGATTACATAAATTATACAATAGATATAAAAATCTATTTCCGAGGTACACTATGGCGTCGCATTTACTAATTATAGCAGGTCAAAGATTGCCTGTTTAGGTACTTTATTAATTCGTTGTATGGAAAAGCTAGGTACAGAAAATTAAGTTATTAATGTGTTCTGATATAATCCTGAGTGAGCTTTTTATATTTTTTCAAAGATATCGCAATTGAACATTAATTTATTTGTTTAATATTAAACAATCTTTTACTTTTTATTACTCGGAATTAGAAACCTTGATTTAGTATTATAAAATGCTATTCCGATATATTTAAGTCGGAATAAGGTTATATTAGTACCTAATTCCGTGGTATTGGCACACGTTAAATACAGAGTGTTCATTATCTTACGCAGCTTGTTCAAAACTTTTGTATGGTTTTAGTAACTGTAAGAATATTAGCCCTTCAAAATAACTTTCATATTTCGATATACTCAGATATAGTTATACTTTTACATTATATACTATTAATAAATTGTTTTATTATTATAATTGTTTTATTGTAGGAGAATAAAGCCAAGAAAAAAGTACACGGAAGAGGATCTCCAAAATGCTATTACAGCAATTCATAATGGCAGTAGTGTTTATAAAGTTTCTCGACAGTACAATATTCCCGAATTCTTATCTAAGTAAATTACATATTGTGCTGCCATATTAATAATCATGTAAGACAGAGTCTGAGACTGATCCAAAGACTATATATAAATAGACTTGATTTTTTGAACATCATGTATCATTCTCCCCACCTCCTTTCCTTCGTATTTTGTACACTCGGAATTAGGAACCAAATGCATCGGAATTAGGATTTTTAAATCGGAATTAGGTGCCTCGGACTTCTTCGTATTTTTAAATAATTTGACATTTTTAATAAACTTTTATTGTCAAACTGTGAGTATATTTCAAAAATAAGATAAATAATACTTCTGATAAAAATAGCCAACTCTACAGAAAGGTATGTTAAATACTTAATTTTTAATGTTCTTTCAAGTTATGGTGAAAATACCGCGGAATTAGGTGACTTTACCTTATTAGAAACCTTCGTATATACCGAAAAAGAAATTGTGATATTTGTTATACATACAGGGTAGTAATATATATATATATATATATATATATATATATACAGGCGAAAACTTGAGATGTGGCATGAAGGGCAACTACCTTAACCATTGTAGCTACAGTAAAAAGTTCTTAGAAAACCTCAGGAATAATTTCTATCTGCATACACAGATTTTAAAAAAAAATTAGCGAGAAAAGGGCGAGTTTTCACAAAACATTTTTATGATGTCTCGTGTAGTGCCGGACTCATTTGACTCATTTGCCTCATTTCCCTCATTTGGTGTCGTAAAAGGCGACTAAGGGATTCACTAGAGGGTGGGCAGCAGCGTTCTATGAATACTTTAAGAACCATACTGCGATCGACAACCCGCTTGCCACGCGTGGTGATTACGGCAACCCCCCCCCCTCCCCTTTTGGGGGAGGCCTATGTCCAGTGGACGTCTTTCGGCTGAATGATGATGATGATTTTTATGATGCCAAACGATCCTAATTCCCATGAGGATCCTAATTCCCCTCAGTTGGTCCGGTAGAGTCTTTGGACTCTACCGGACCAACTGAGGTTGAAGTGGTAGAATCGTCAGAAATCACAAAAAACATATTTGTGATGGGTTAGTAATAAGCCCGCATCAGGCAGCTAACTTAATCGTTTTGGCTACAGAAAAATGTTCTCATGACACTATCCTTAATTGTTTTAAATATTTGGAACGGCTCTAAAAGATTTTATTACTAGGTACCTTTTTTTTTTGTTGATACGAAAACAGATTGTATTTTTTTTTGTCAAATAAATTAATTCAGTGATTCTTTTTTTTTACCTTATTTAAACCTTCATATTTATTTTTTTGTGGTAGGTACGTCATCTATAGCAAGAGGCACTATGCAAAATATCACGGATTATTAAAATACAACCTCATTTAAAACTTGTAAAAGAATTGTTTTATATTTTTTTATCATTCACTGCATAATTTTACTATAGTAATTAATATTAAGTATGTTTTTTTCTGTGTATAGACTCAATTAGTTTATTCACATAACAGACAGAACTGTGTTACTGGGGAGTTTATTGCGCCGTTTCTTCTTCACAGCATAAACACTAGGAAGCTGTAAAGGACGGGCGTTTTTGGGGGCTGTCTTAGTAATATTAGTCTATTTTGAATAAACGGGTTTTGAAATTTGAAGTTTTGAAAGACTTCTTAAACATATGATATTGTTAAACATTTATCCTGCATCGTTATCGGGTATCTTTATATGTACACAAGTTGTTTTGAATTTCAAGGGTAAAGGAAAACATGCACACAAACGTGTAGAATACAATGTTGTATAACTTGTTGTAAACTGATAAAGATCTAGCTCCATAATTACGAGTATTAAATCGATGGGTCCTATGTATAAGGGCCAAAGTGGCATTTTAGTAATTTCCAATTTGGACCTTATAACTGTACATATATGTAGGTTCACATTGGTAATGACAAAAATTCCACTTTAGCCCTTATACATAGGACCCATCGATATATGGCTAAATACGTAATTGAGTGCGAGAATACTCTGCTTGACATGCGTGATACATTGTTATACGGAAAAGTTTTAACTATACCCTTTTCTGCTTAAAACCTCAAGCACGGTAATACAACACAATAGATAAGACAATTGGGACGACGGGCGGTACGCAACCGGTTAAGTTGATTCCTGGCGTTACTCTACAAAACGTTACCATACAAAGAATACCAAATATTTTTAAAAAACAAAACGGATAATACTTATAGCCATTTTACAGTTTTGGATGATGTCGTTTACGTTTTTTCAATAGCAGTCTCCTTACGGCTACAATTTACGAAATGACCGAGCTGTCAGGACTCATAATGAAAGAGTATAACATAAAAATTAAATATTAATTGCATAAAAATTATAGAGTACAGCCTACGTACAATTTCTATCTTGTCGAAGCAAAAAAACATCCTAAAAAGTGATTGTAAAAACGGTTTAAACTAGTGATGTTCCGACAAGTCGGCGACTAGTCGGTAAAGCCGACTATCCGGCCACTTTTATAGTCGGCGACTAGTCGGCGACTATTCGGCAAAAAGCGCCAACTATCCGGCTTCCTACTTTGTATGTTTTTATCAATCAAATGTAAGTGTTTGTAGTAGCACCTTTTTCATCATCATACTCATTCATTTTCTTTCTATTTTGTATTGAACTTTTTTAGGACTGGCCACAAATGTTTAGGATGAAGGGATTCGAAATTGGAGAGGTTTTATGGTCTTGGCTTTAAATTTTTGACATGGAAGGATTTTGATAAAGGTGTTAGATAATTATTGTCTGTATTTAAATAACATTAAAATTTAAATCTACTGGCTGTTTAAATATGTTGAATGCCACATCAACCATCCTCTGTACACTGCTCCATGCAACACCTGTTTTTACGTGGGACTCGGAGGATCTATCATAATTATGTGAGCTGAGCAACCTGAGCCTCCACATTCTGTTGAAGAACCTGCCCTAACTACACTTACGAGATCGGATCCTGGCTATCCTCTACCGTCATGACTAAATGCGCTCCAGCCGGTCTGTTTGCTGCCGCCAGTTTCTATCAAATGGCTGTGTGGGCCATTGGCGAACACCGGAACTACAAGAAGGAACTCGCTGACTACCCCAAGGGACGTAAAGCTATCTTGCCTCTTATTCTATAAGCATTTTATTATTGTTATGTGTATTTAGGTATTGAATGCTTAATGTGATTCTTTGTAACTGGTGTGGCAGACGTGCTCAGGAGATCCTAGGGCCGTATGCTACATTACAATATTTATAGGAGGAATACATATTGCTAAAAAAAACGTACTCACGACTTTCTTTTTGACATGATTAAATTGTAATTGAGCTCTATCACTTTAATGAACAAAAATATTATCTTTATTTTTTTACACAAAAACACCGCTCTGACCCGTGCAAAAGCAAAAATCAAGAAATAATGCGACATAAACAAAACGTTCTGACAGGCGCAGGCGGCGGTTGCGACTTGCGCGCGAATAAGCTGTAAACGAATCGTCACGGAAAGGGGATAGAACATAGAAATATAAAAAACAGGAGAAGTGGTAAGGGGGCGTGTCTGTGTCGGCGCGCTATGAGCAAAATGCTCAGGTTCTATGCAACAGGCCGTGTCCGCGAAGTAGTACGCTTTCGACCGTCATCGTGAAACATTATCAAAATGCCGTGTTATTCAGTGGTTTCTTGTAAAAACCGAAGCCAAAACAAAACCTTTGTAAATCATGGAATCACTTGCCATATGTAAATACAAGTATTTTACTATATTTCTCTTTAAAATCATGAAAAACAATAAATCGAAAAATATTTCTTGCTGTTACTATGGTTATATTTGTTTTCAACTATAACACCGACTGTACTATTTTTGCAGTAAATACATTGCTCCTTAACCACTACCTAATTATGTCGCTAAGAGACTGAACAAACAATGTAAATATCACACATCGATATTTTATTTATGCGGCATACCGCGTAGTACGGCCGCTGCATCTTGCGACGAGTTAGTGATGTGCTTGTGCAGATCCACTAACGTAGGCCATCGATACAACAATGTCGAATTGCTATAATACATAGTTTATTCTTCAATTTGTCAACCGTTTCAACCTGGTAGGAAGACCGATGTGACAATGTTTTTAAGTACTTATTTTGATTATACAGCGTCGTAGAAAAATGCGTAACCAACGGTCGTAAAGTAATTTGATTAAATTTTAGGTTAATAATTGGTGGAGTATTTTTGGGTTTGAATTATCGTATATTATGCCTTATCTTCGTACTATTTCCATACTTTTTATGGTTATGGTATTTTACATAATTTAAAGTTTTCAAAAGCTTCGAATGCGTTATACAGGGTTACTGGTAATTCGACGTATTCCTTGCACCACGTTATAGGGGGGCTAATAAGCAACAAATTTAACCCCAAATATGTTCTACGAAAATCAATGGATTTCGAGATATGGCAATTTTTATATTATTTTGAATAATACCCAGAAATCCTTCTTAAACACTATTTATCTCTAAATCATCAAATTGATCGGCTTTGATTATGATATTAGCTTGTAGCTTATACTTTTACAAAGCTTTCTGCGTATTTAACTGTTCTTAATGGCCATCCAATTAAAAGTAATCATTAAAAGCTAAATAAGTATAATAGAAAATCATCGAGGTACACGATAAAGAATGATGTTTATCTCAAAAATTTACTATGACGCTAAGTGTACAAATTGCAAGACAAACATCCTCATTTAATCAGCTATCCAACGAGGTATAGACGTTCAAAAAATATTTAGAAACTAATGTAAAAATGTCTTATAATACTGACAAAGGCGATTTCTGAAAAATCTCTACAAGCACGCAGGTGGCCCGTTAAGTGCAATTGATTGCATAATCCTCGCGTAGAGACTAAACAGCAGTCTGTCGGGCACCAACTGTCCTCTAAATGTCAGGATAAGATGAGACCAGGTCGTTAGGTTATGTTTGGTCAGGGTTAGGTAGGTTAGGTTAGGACCTAAGTGTGCGAGAGAACACCGGGATGGTTTGTAATGTAACAGACGGCCCTAGGATCTCCTGAGAGCACGTCTGCTACACCAGTTGTAAAGAATGTGTAGGGCATTCAATACCTAGTAGTGTACTTAACAATAATAAGATGCTTATAGAATAAGAGGCAGGACTGCGTCACGTCCCTTGGAGTAGTCAGCGAGTTCCTTCTTGTCGTTACGGCGTCCGTCGATGGCCCACACAGCCATCTGATAGAAACCGGCGGCAGCAAACAGACCGGCTGTAGCATTTAGTCATAGTCATTAGTAGACGTAGACGACAGCCGGTCCGATCGCCGATCTCGTATGTGTAGCAGGAGACGAAGTGAAAAGAAGGGGTCACCCTCGGGCACCGGAACGCATCTCACCCCGGTACCACGGGAGCGCAGGTTCCCGGATAGGTGGTGGAGGCTCAGGCCGTCCAGCCCCCACAGGGCAACCCCCGGAGTCCCATGTAAAGGCAGGTGTTGCTTAGAGCAGTGTATAGGGAATGGTTGATGTGATGGCATACCACATATAATTAAACGGTCACTCACACGGATTTAAATTTATAATATTTATATCAATATAATATAATAAACAGTAAATCATAGTATCAAAAATCACCATGGTGTAAAAAAAACAATCCAAAGTCTCCATTCAATTTCAATTAAATTCCTATCTGTCATCGTTAAAAAAAATATCAAATATAAAAATGGCCAGTAGGTAGGTGAATGAACTATGAAGGTGATACTACATTACCCCAAAAACCCGGAAAAAAAAAAATTTTACTTAGAAAAACATTTTTTTTTCAATCTATAAATTTTGAGGTTAGGAATATATTACCTTGACACATGCATTCATCATTCTATCAAACAATCAAGCACTCACACTAACAGAGGGAGGGGATATGGCTCACGACTACTTTGAGATCAATGGCGCATACTCCACAAGGATATATTTGAGATAATGAAGGCTTATTTTTCGGGTGTCATAACCCGCACCACTTAGAAAACCCAAAGAAAGATAATAGATAATGAAGGCTTATTTTTAGGGTGTCATTACCCGCACCGCATAGAAGAGAATAGATAAGAGATAAATAATAGATAATGAAGGCTTATTTTTAGGGTGTCATTACCCGCACCGCATAGAAGAGAATAGATTATAGATAATGAAGGCTTATTTTTAGGGTGTCATTACCCGCACCGCTTAGAAGAGAATATAGTAGATAAGGAGGGAAAGATAGTAAAGAGAAAAAAAAAGAATGGGGATGATAGCCACGTGATGTAAAAAAAAAAAGCCAAATAGTTCCCAATAATGAAATGAGATGAGATGATTACAGTACAGTATTATAAAAAAAACAATATAGAAAAACAGAATATACAATTTAAAAACATAACGAATTAATAAAGAATACAAATGACAGATAGGAAGTACAAATGGTACAGATTATGGTGCTGCATTCCTGTTTGTGAGCAAGTAAGGTGAATAGAAAGTTATCAAAAAAAAAAAAAAAAAGTAAACAGTAAAAAGTATGCAAACCCAAGTTTAAAAATAACTTCTTCTAACTCGTTTCATCGTGAAGTGATGAATGTAGTACTATTCAATGTTAGTAGTAGTAGTAGTGTAGTAGTGTAGTGTAGTTAGTAATTACTAGTAGTGTAGTTAGTAATTACTAGTAGTAGTAGAGTAGTTAGTAATTACTAGTAATAGTAGAGTAGTTAGTAATTACTAGTAGTAGTAGTGTAGTTAGTAATTACTAGTAGTAGTAGAGTAGTTAGTAATTACCAGTAGGAGTAGTAGTAGTAGTTTAATGTTGTAAGAGTATGAAGAGTGTACTACGTTCGAGTAATGTTTGAAGTATATTGTAAGTACAAGGAGAGTCGAAAAATAGTTCGAAAAATATTCGTACGTGCAAGTAAGTTTTTAGAATTAAGTAAAAAAAAAATCTTTAAGAAGGTTTAATTCCAACTTAAAAGATCAAAAGAGTTCGCAATTAACCATAAAGTTGTCAAACTCAAAAGAAAAATAAATATGTCAATATAATATGACAAATTTATGTTGACGTATTAAATGCCAATAAATAAATATTGAGTTATTTATAGGAAATAATTCAGTATTTTAATTCCTTAAAACTTTAAATTAAACGTACGAATCGTAAGTATGAACGAAATATGTAGGTAAGATAACAGTTTTCTACACAGAAATAAAACCACACAAATATTCCTAATAGTGAGTAGCGATAACGATAGAAGAATTTATTTTTATAAGAATATTGCGGTAGACGCAATTAACTAGGCTAGCTAAGCTACAACTTGGGTTTACTACAACCAACCAACAAGGTAGAAAGCATAATCATCTACAGCAAAAATATTAACAGACACCTTACATATTCCCGTTTAATTATGCAAGATAAAACGTAGAACGTAGGGTACGGAGGCTCACCAGAATGCAACACAATATCTCTGAAATGACAAATAAATGTTAACAGAGGGTTAGGAAAGAGGGAAAAGAGTATAAATAGAGATAATAGAGGCCGAATGGATATCCAAAACTATACAATTCGTAGCTGAATTATTTTAGAATTTAGAGGAAAGGGAGGGGTTCAGACAAAGTTGGGCGCCAAACTGTAATGTAACAGACGGCCCTAGGATCTCCTGAGAGCACGTCTGCTACACCAGTTGTAAAGAATGTGTAGGGCATTCAATACCTAGTAGTGTACTTAACAATAATAAGATGCTTATAGAATAAGAGGCAGGACTGCGTCACGTCCCTTGGAGTAGTCAGCGAGTTCCTTCTTGTCGTTACGGCGTCCGTCGATGGCCCACACAGCCATCTGATAGAAACCGGCGGCAGCAAACAGACCGGCTGTAGCATTTAGTCATAGTCATTAGTAGACGTAGACGACAGCCGGTCCGATCGCCGATCTCGTATGTGTAGCAGGAGACGAAGTGAAAAGAAGGGGTCACCCTCGGGCACCGGAACGCATCTCACCCCGGTACCACGGGAGCGCAGGTTCCCGGATAGGTGGTGGAGGCTCAGGCCGTCCAGCCCCCACAGGGCAACCCCCGGAGTCCCATGTAAAGGCAGGTGTTGCTTAGAGCAGTGTATAGGGAATGGTTGATGTGATGGCATACCACATATAATTAAACGGTCACTCACACGGATTTAAATTTATAATATTTATATCAATATAATATAATAAACAGTAAATCATAGTATCAAAAATCACCATGGTGTAAAAAAAACAATCCAAAGTCTCCATTCAATTTCAATTAAATTCCTATCTGTCATCGTTAAAAAAAATATCAAATATAAAAATGGCCAGTAGGTAGGTGAATGAACTATGAAGGTGATACTACAGGT
Source organism: Amphipyra tragopoginis (assembly GCA_905220435.1). Lineage (NCBI taxonomy): Eukaryota > Metazoa > Arthropoda > Insecta > Lepidoptera > Noctuidae > Amphipyra > Amphipyra tragopoginis. The sequence goes on along the minus strand of HG992010.1, from coordinate 592,334 downwards.
TTTAGTCAGTAAGAGTCTGACAGACCCCTCTGCCCACCCCCAGGACGGAGGACATCCATGAGGATTTCCAGTAAGCAAAAAAAATGGTTAGGTTAGGTCACGTTTAGGTTAGGTCACAACTTCGATGCCCTGGGATCTGGAGGCGAGGGCCCTTGCGCTGATATATCGCCAGAGCGAGGAGGCGCTTGAGCGGAGTGATCTCTGCCAGATCCTAGTGGCTGTGGAGGGAACGACTTGCGCAACCCAGTGCAAAGCACGCCGCAATAGCGGCGGTAAGACCCATAATGGAGGAGTGGCTGGAGAGGCGGCATGGCGGCATGGCGCCCTCAGCTTCCGGATGACGCAAGTGCAGATATCTCAGCGCGAGGGCCCTCGCCTCCAGATCCCAGGGCATCGAAGTTGTGACCTAACCTAAACCTAACCGTGACCTAACCTAACCATTTTTTTTTGCTTACTGGAAATCCTCATGGATGTCCTCCGTCCTGGGGGTGGGCAGAGGGGTCTGTCAGACTCTTACTGACTAAAACCATCCCAGTGTTCTCTCGCACACTTAGGTCCTAACCTAACCTACCTAACCCTGACTAAACATAACCTAACGACCTGGTCTAATCTAATCCTGACATTTAGAGGACACTTGGTGCCCGACAGACTGCTGTTTAGTCTCTACGCGAGGATTATGCAATCAATTGCACTTAATGGGCCACCTGCGTGCTTGTAGAGATTTTTCAGAAATCGCCTTTGTCAGTATTTTAAGACATTTTTACATTAGTTTCTAAATATTTTTTGAACGTCTATACCTCGTTGGATAGCTGATTAAATGAGGATGTTTGTCTTGCAATTTGTACACTTAGCGTCATAGTAAATTTTTGAGATAAACATCATTCTTTATCGTGTACCTCGATGATTTTCTATTATACTTATTTAACTTTTAATGATTACTTTTAATTGGATGGCCATTAAGAACAGTTAAATACACAGAAAGCTTTGTAAAAGTATAAGCTACAAGCTAATATCATAATCAAAGCCGATCAATTTGATGATTTAGAGATAAATAGTGTTTAAGAAGGATTTCTGGGTATTATTCAAAATATTATAAAAATTGCAATATCTCGAAATCCATTGACTTTCGTAGAACATATTTGGGGTTAAATTTGTTGCTTATTAGCCCCCCTATAACGTGGTGCAAGGAATACGTCGAATTACCAGTAACCCTGTATTACCTAATCGGCATGGTTCATTATAATATTTTCTGGACATATCGTTTTTAGGGTTCCGTACCCATAGGGTAAAACGAGACCCTATTACTAAGGCTCCGCTGTCCGTCTGGCCGTCTGTTCGTCTGTCACCAGGCTGTATCTCATGAACCGTGATAGGTAGTCAGTTGAAATTTTCACAGATGATGTATTTCTGTTGCCGCTATAACAACAAATACTAAAAAACAGAATAAAATAAATATTTATGGGGGCTCCCATACAACAAACGTGATTTTTTTGCCGTTTTTATAGGCAATGGTACGGAACCCTTCGTGCGCGAGTCCGACTCGCACTTGACCGGTTTTTATTTATTTTATTTTCAGGACCCCAAAAAATTTGTTGGTCCAATTTTATTATAAGTAAATGGAAGAATCAATAAATTTCTAATTAAGTCTCGCACTAACGTATATGTAAAATAAATGGCTTTTGCACACACAACGATAACGACTGATATTTTTGTGTGAGTAAGTAGGTAGTGCGGTGCATGGTAAATGCACGCTGTGATTTTATAAGTCTATGGTTTATAATTGATTGTGTAGTGCGTTCTGATTTATGAAATACGGGTGTGTGCGCGACTCCCTATCTATTGCTTTTACTAATCTGCATGTGTAGTAGATGGCGCGTGGTAGGGGCAAACTGGAGACACCGGGTTCCGATATATTTTCAACTACCGGGCAAATCTCCTTTCTTATATCTATGCCCATACCGTACCTTCTTACTGCAGTGCTATTCTACAAGGTTTTGCGGAAAGGGTGTACTAATCCGCGTGCCACTTAAGTATTACTGATGACTGCTTTAAAGAAAGTGTTAAAATTTCAAAATTCGATCATATTATTTCCATGTAAAATTACTTTTATTTTTTCAAAAACTCTTCATCCCTTCTTTAGTTACGACAGGTGATAAAAGCAGAGGATAGATATATGTTTATGTTACGAGGTTACAGATATTCCTGTAACCTCGTAATATAAACTCTTCACTACATTGTATAAAACAAAGTCGCTTCCCGCTGTCTGTCCCTATCACAGAAATATTAAAATATTATATATTTATCGATAACTCTTCGATTTTGTCAAGCACTATGTCGTATCGGCCCCCGTGTCCTGACAACACACAATGATAATTGTTTTAGTGTGAGTAAATTATACGGAAAAAGTACGCTGTGGTTTAAAGAATAAGGTTTACATTTAAATGACAGAGTTATCGATGGCGCGTGTGTGCACTTGTTCGTAGTATTGTTTTGATAGAACTGTGTGTGCAATATTAGCGTTATGGAGGGGCAACTGTGGCTTCATCGGTTTTCTATACATTTTGAACTCCACGCCATATCTCCGGATAAAACTTTTGTGGCTGGGCCCCCGGCTGCCATTTTGTTTTTTTTTTCCAAGTTGCGGCGCACGATTACACTAACATAATTATATGGGTCTGAATATTTTTTGTTTGTTTGAGTGTTCTCTACCCATATTTACCCAGTTACAAAGTGCGCTGCAATCTTGAAAAAAAATCTTTGAGTCCAAATATCTCGGCAACGTGACACTTTAGGGCACTATATCTCTGAATATTTTTTGTTTGTTTGAGTGTCCTCTACCCACATATGTTAGTCACATCGTGCGCCGCAACTTGTAAAAAAAATGAAAATGGCGGCAGGGGCCTATGCCAGCTTCCATAGAAAAATGTTCGAACCCCTTTCCGAATACCCCGAAACCGTGATCGGCTTGGCCGACTAATCAGCCGACTACAACCGACTAAACGGCTAGTCGGCCAAAGTCATAGTCGGCACATCACTAGTTTAAACCCATTATTAAATAACAATGTTACGAATAAAAACTGTGCTACAAAAAATGTATACTAGTTAAAGCCGAAGCTAACGGTAACTTCCATATATCTGAACAGTTTACGCCACGTTTAACTGAACATAATTTTGCGTTACTACAGTCAATATTTCTTTTCTACCTATCACAAACTATTAAACTGGCACGCAGAAATCTAAACTCCTCCCAGCAAACTTGCAAAGTAATAGTTAATAATACACGAACACAATTAGCTGTGACACGGCAACCGTACTAACTCCGAGCATATGTATATAATTGACATTCTATCTCAGGAAGGAGTCAGCAGAACTGCCGCAACTTGTCCTGATCAAGTTTACAGCAGTTACCAGCCTCCGTCCTCCGTCCTCCGTCCTCCTCCGTAGCTCGTAATACAAATTGTTGCAACACCACACTTCTCTAACTTAAATTAAAAATTTACAAGTACAAGTAGTACAGTCGATGTCATAAGTAAATAATTGTTTAGTTATTTTGAAATTAATAATCGTAGGATTCAAAAGCGAGCTGGCTATGGAAAGCATTTTTTTAAATTGATTTTTACTATTATTCAAAACGTTATCAAAAAAAGTTGTTTTCTTTTTAAACACAAATAACATCACGCCTGCATTCGCCGGAGGGTTGGGCAGGGGTATACAAGGTGTAACATAAATAACACACAACCTCCTGTACTCATTATTATGAACAGCTTGCATTATGGGACCAAACCAGAAATCGCGAAAAAAAAAATAGCTGTTCCCTACATTTTTTTTTTAATCTTTTCCCCACACTAAGATTTCTCTTGTATCGTGGTTGCGTTTACAGACACAAATCTTCACATGCACAAACACCCAAACCCGGAACAACTATCTGTAGATAGTTGATTTTGACGAGTTATGAGAACATAAATGTAGGGAACAGCTGATTTTTTTCGCGATATCAGGTTTGGTCCCATAGTAAAAGTTGTTCATAATGATGAGTACACTGACCCCTTAAGAGATTGTGCGTTATTTATGTTTCACCTTGTAGTTATATTATTTATCGGTGTATACAGGGCTGTTAACGAAATCGTGTAATTCCTTCAAACCGCGTGATCTACTGGTGACACGGTACCCTAAATGGGAATTTTCGAAAACCAACCAAAAAAAATAATTCTAATTTTTTTTTTAGTTTTCTATTTCTGAATCTTTTTAGAGCCTTGAGTTGCCTGACTGCAAAGAGCGATATCGCGTTAGTCGTTCCTGCCAGCCGTGTCGCCGTACTTTCATTAATTTATGCGTGGCATCGAAATGTTCACACAAATGAAATATTTTTTTTGCAAAAAAAAAACTTATTTCTTTACTGAATCCTTATTAGGTGGTTTAGATACGATTGGTAACAAAGCCGCATGAAAAAAAAAGTTTTTTTTATTTTTAATCAAGCTAAATCCCGTGCGGGTCCTGTCTACACCAGTAGTAGATCATGTGGTTTTAAGGAATTACACGAATTCGTTAACACCCTGTAGTGTACTCCCATTTCACCGTTATGTTTAAGTCCAATGTAATAGAAGGCGAGCCGACTCCGAAAAATTCCACACGGAAAAACCCAATAACACTTTGACCTAGGGATCGAAACCACGCTCCGCAGTCGCCCTTGCGACCACCAGAACAACGAGGCAGGCAGTCAGTTTTTTTTTTTAATTTACAAGTACCTACTTATTTCGTATTCTGTTATATTTTATTACAAAAATAAATCGGTAAGTTTAATTTCATAAAACACTTTTTACAACTTAGTACAGCGTTAGCTCACTTTTGTGAGTGGCTGTACATCGTAGGATGAACTTAGGTGATTATGTTTAGTAACTTTTCAACTTGTGTCACCTATAAGGGCCGTAACTGTTGGGATCTTGACACAGAATGTTAGTGACAACTTGGAACTACACTTACAGAAATAAACACATTTCTACTCAGTTGGTAATTGTATGAAACTTGGAATTATTATACAAGGTTAGTCAGAAAGAGAGTACTAATCCGAAAGGGTGTTAAAGTACCCATAACAATGAGTAACTTTTGTTCTACCACATTCCCCAAAAGTCAATAGTTTACGAGAAATAGCTGGACAAAAATGACGTACAAAATACGCTAAAATCTATCTATCCTCAGCCATGATCAGCTGTGTATGTGTTTACATTTTAGGTCATATTTGGGGTCACGAATTAGAAGTTCCATTTTCGGAATACGTAACTAAAGTAGGGACGAAGAATTTTTGAAAAAACTAAAATAAATAATATTTTACATGGAAATAAAAATTATTGAATTTTGAAATTTTAACACTTGCTTTATAACCGTCATCAGTGATACTTGTGGCCTCCGGATTAGTACCCCCTTTCCCTTGTATACTCGTAGTTAATTAACTGTTGTCAAGTTGAGCCCAGAAAAAATATTGAAAATCTTCATTTGTTGTGTGGTTTTTGGCATATGGTTTTGGAGAATCTCGTGTCAAAAAAGCGACTAAGGCCCGTATTAATAAACGTTACTCAGCCCAAGAACTCGCACTTGATGGCAATGTTGAGGTCATGATCGTATTGATAAACAATAATCTACGTACTCAAGTTACGGCTTGGTTTTACGTTATCAGCTGAGTGATGGACTGATTAATAAACGAAACTCACCACTCTAGTATACAATAGACGTGGGTAATCGAGATGCTTAAATCTGAGTGTAGGCAGTCCGTGACTTGAGGTCGTGATTAGTTGCGCGAAACATGGTGTTTGAAAATATTTTGGGTGAAATTAATTACTACGGTTTTCGGGGGTGCTGATGCCGAAAATGAGATCAAAGTCAAAATCCAAGATGGCGACTGCGAGATTTTACAAAATATGCGTCATGGGTATCTTTTCCCTGGTTTTAGGGGGCGCTGATGTCGAAAATGAGATCAAAGTCAAAATCCAAAATGGCGACTGCGAGATTTTACAAAATATGCGTCATGGGTATCTTTTCCATGGTTATCGGGGGTACTGATGCCAGGTCATAGTCAAAATCCAAGATGGCGGCTGTGACATTTTACTAAATATGCGTCATTGGTGTCGTTTCCATGGTTGTAAAATTACACCGTTGACACCCATGACGAATATTTTGTAAAATTTCGCCGCCGCCCTCTTGAATTTTGACTTCGACCTCATTTTCGGCATCAGCGCCCCCTAAAACCACGGAAAAGATACCCATAACAAATTGACATTTTCAAATCATATAGACCTTGTTACTACCAGAGCTTACAAAAACTTAGGATTCGTTCTTAGATCCTGCAAGATATTTAAAAACATTGAAGCCCTTAAAACTGTATATTTTGCGTATGTTCGCAGCGTCCTTGAATATGCATGTACAATCTGGTCACCCCAATATATTTTATATAAAAATCAAATAGAACGGATACAAAGAAAATTTATAAACCACCTCAACTATCGCCTCCGTAAACCTCCAATGTCCTACGAAAACGGCTGTCGGGCCTATGGTCTGCTCACACTCGATGAACGACGTAAGGTGTTGGATATGAGCTTACTTTACGACATTCTTAATGGCAGGCTGGACTGTTCAGATTTGGTGGCACAGATCATATTTAACGCTCCCCAACGACGCACTCGTCATACACCATTGTTACACGTGCCTCGGCATGCAACTAACTACGCTCAAAATTGTGTACTAACTCGCATTGCTCGAACTTATAACGGTAATTTTTCTCAAGTTGATTTATTTAACTGTACAAAACCTAGTTTTAAAGCTCAGGTTAAAAATATAATTTTGAAAGACAAATAGCAAGCAACTTCGCTCTGTTCATCATCGTAATCGATCGTTACCTCAGCTCAATAATTAGCTTATTTTTCTTTTGCATGTATTTCTTAATAGTTTAAATACTTTAAATTTAAATTATCATTTACATACTGTCTGATCTGAAGTCCGTTCGCATGATTTACACCTATTATGTTAAATAGGGAAACCTATTATTAGCCTTACAAAACTGTTTTATATCACTGTAATGTTTTATAAGTATCGCTGTTGGTTTTCTGAATAAAGAAAAATAAAAAAAAAATAAAAAAAATCAGTACCCCCGAAAACCGTGGACACGATACCCATGACGCATATTTTGTAATACACTGGACCGCAAAGAAAAAGGGTCGGTTAGAAAATCTTCAATATCTTCAAAAGTACCTGACCTAGCTTTATGAAATAAAGACTAAATTAAAGAATACTTTAATGTGCTTAAATGAAAATAAAAAATAAATGAATTCAAGCTTTTAATTTTTAATAAATGTAAAATAAATAAAAATGCGTAGTTTTCCAGTATTTTCGTAAATGTAGATTGGTTGCAGATGTGCCGTTTTCACGCATTTTAGTACTTTATGTTGCCTCCGCGAGCTCACAATACTGCTGTTATGCGATTTGGCATACTTTATACTAGGTTTTTGAGACGATGCTGCGGAATATTCTGCCATTCCTCTATTAGAGCTTCTTTCATTTCACGTAGCCTGATTGGCGGCGGATTCCGCTGACGTACACATCGTCCCAGTTTGTCCCATGCCTGCTCAATGGGGTTTAAGTAGGGGCTGCGTGCTGGCCACTCCATGTGTGTGACACCGACTTCTTGAAAATAGGCAAACACTATCTGAGCTGTATGCGGGCGGGCATTGTCTTGCATAAAAACGGCATTCTCGCCCATGTCCACTAAAAATGGACCAACGTAGTCATTCAGAATTTCAGTGACATTATCTTTATGCAGTTAAAGTCCCATTTTCTATCACCACTAGCTTAGTGCGGCTTTCGGAAGAAAGCCCAGCTCACACGTGAACAGAGCCTCCGCCGTATGGTAATTTTTCTTCTATACAGGCTTGTTTATAGCGCTCTCCCGGTCTTCTGTACACTCTTTTCCTCCCGTCGTTCTTGTATAAACAGAATCTAGACTCGTCTGAAAACATAACTCTTGACCAGTCATTCAGAATCCAATTCTCGTGTTCTCTACCATAACTCAACTTTGAGTTTCTGTGGTGTCTTTCTAGTTTTGGGCCATTTGCAGGTCTTAATGGCTTAAATTTGTTTCATCCAGACGCCGCCTTACTGTATCCGTACTCGTATTGTTTCCTCCAGCTCGTTAATGATGATTCTTTACTTCAACATCTGCAAGAAACCGATTTCTCAAAATTGTTGACACCATATAGCGATCCTCCCGCGCCGTCGTACACCTTGTTCGGCCTGTTCCTGGTCTTCGAAGATTGGATCCAGTTTCATGGTAACGCTGGAGTACTCGCTGAACTGTAGAAAGAGTCACACCAACAGTTCTCGCTGTATTTCGCTGACTATGCCCATCATCAAGCATTGTCAGGATCCTGGTACATTCTTCAGGGATTAACGACATGACGACTTCAGAATAATAAAATTTATAAGGCAGAGATACCATATTTATAACTTTTTTATTGCAAAACTAAAACAAACTCCAAACAATGGATTTGATTTGTTTGGTACCAAATTCAGAAACGACCATTATTTTACATTTTCAGTTTTTTATGCAATTATAAAAAATAAATAAAAAGGTTTCATATATTATTTTATGTGGCATTAAATATTCTTTAATTTAGTTTTTATTTCATAAAGCTAGGTCAGGTACTTTTGAAGATATTGAAGATTTTCTAACCGACCCTTTTTCTTTGCGGTCCAGTGTATTTCACAGCTGCCATCTTGGATTTTCACTTTGACCTTATTTTCGAAATCAGCACCCCCGAAAACCATGGAAAAGATACCCATGACGCATATTTTGTAAAATCTCGCAGTCGCCATCTTGGATTTTGACTTTGATCTCATTTTCGATATCAGCGCCCCCTAAAACCATGGACATGACACCCATGATGCATATTTTATAAACTTTCGCAGCCGCCATCTTGGATTTTGACGTTGACCTAATTTTCGTCATCAGTACCCCCGAAAACCACGGAACCGACACCCATGACGCATATTTTGTAAAATTTTACAGCCGCCATCTTGGATTTTGACGTTGACCTAATTTTCGTCATCAGTACCCCCGAAAACCACGGAAACGACACCCAAAACGCATATTTTGTAAAATTTTACAGCCGCCATCTTGGATTTTGATTTTGACCGCCCCCGCCCTCTGGAGGGGAAATGTGTGAGATAATATAACTTTAAGGTTTTAGCAAAATACAAGTATTTCAATAAGTCTTACGACATAGGAATAACGAAATGTGATGAATGTCAACTAAACTTCGGTCAATCCAAGCCATCAAGTTGTAATGTAACAGACGGCCCCAGGATCTCCTGAGAGCACGTCTGCTACACCAGTTGTACAGAATGTGTAGGGCATTCCATACCTAGTACTGTACTTAACAATAATAAGATGCTTATAGAATAAGAGGCAGGACTGCGTCACGTCCCTTGGAGTAGTCAGCGAGTTCCTTCTTGTCGTTACGGCGTCCGTCGATGGCCCACACAGCCATCTGATAGAAACCGGCGGCAGCAAACAGACCGGCTGTAGCATTTAGTCATAGTCATTAGTAGACGTAGACGACAGCCGGTCCGATCGCCGATCTCGTATGTGTAGCAGGAGACGAAGAGAAAAGAAGGGGTCACCCTCGGGCACCGGAACGCATCTCACCCCGGTACCACGGGAGCGCAGATTCCCGGATAGGTGGTGGAGGCTCAGGCCGTCCAGCCCCCCGGAGTCCCATGTAAAGGCAGGTGTTGCTTAGAGCAGTGTATAGGGAATGGTTGATGTGATGGCATACCACATATAATTAAACGGTCACTCACACGGATTTAAATTTATAATATTTATATCAATATAATATAATAAACAGTAAATCATAGTATCAAAAATCACCATGGTGTAAAACAAATCAAAGTCCAGTCTCATTTCAAATCCCTATCTGTCATTATTAAAAAAAAGTATAAAATATAAAAATGGCCAGTAGGTAGGTGAATGACTATGAAGAAGGTGATACTACATTACCCCAAAAACCCGGAAAAAAAAAAATTTTTACTTAGAAAAACAATTTTTTTCAATCTGTAAATTTTGAGGTTAGGAATAAATTACCTTGACACATACATTCATCATTCTGTCAAAACAATCAAGCACTCACACTTACAGAGGGAGGGGATATGGCTCACGACTACTTTGAGATCAATGGCGCATACTCCACAAGGATATATTTGAGATAATGAAGGCTTATTTTTAGGGTGTCATAACCCGCACCGCTTAGAAAACCCAAAGGAAGATTATAGATAATGAAGGCTTATTTTTAGGGTGTCATTACCCGCACCGCTTAGAAGAGATTAGATAATAGATAATGATAGATAATGAAGGCTTATTTTTAGGGTGTCATTACCCGCACCGCATAGAAGAGAATAGATTATAGGTAATGAAGGCTTATTTTTAGGGTGTCATTACCCGCACCGCTTAGAAGAGAATATAGTAGATAAGGAGGGAAAGATAGTAAAGAGAAAAAAAAGAATGGGGATGATAGCCACGTGATGTAAAAAAAAAGCCAAATAGTTCCCAATAATGAAATGAAATGAGATGATTACAGTACAGTATTATAAAAAAAACAATATAGAAAAACAGAATATACAATTTAAAAACATAACGAATTAATAAAGAATACAAATGACAGATAGGAAGTACAAATGGTACAGATTATGGTGCTGCATTCCTGTTTGTGAGCAAGTAAGGTGAATAGAAAGTTATCAAAAAAAAAAAAAAAAATTAAGTAAACAGTAAAAAGTATGCAAACCCAAGTTTAAAAATAACTTCTTCTAACTCGTTTCATCGTGAAGTGATGAATGTAGTACTATTCAATGTTAGTAGTAGTAGTAGTGTAGTAGTGTAGTGTAGTTAGTAATTACTAGTAGTGTAGTTAGTAATTACTAGTAGTAGTAGAGTAGTTAGTAATTACTAGTAATAGTAGAGTAGTTAGTAATTACTAGTAGTAGTAGTGTAGTTAGTAATTACTAGTAGTAGTAGAGTAGTTAGTAATTACTAGTAATAGTAGAGTAGTTAGTAATTACTAGTAGTAGTAGTGTAGTTAGTAATTACTAGCAGTAGTAGAGTAGTTAGTAATTACTAGTAGTAGTAATATTAATAGAAGTGTAGTAGTAGTAGTGTAGTTTAATGTTGTAAGAGTACTGAAGAATGTACTACGTTCGAGTAATATTTGAAGTATATCGTAAGTTCACACCGAGTCGAAAAATAGTTCGAAAAATATTCGTACGTGCAAGTAAGTTTTTAGAATTAAAAAAAAATCTTTAAGAAGGTTTAATTCCAACTTAAAAGATCAAAAGAGTTCGCAATTAACCATAAAGTTGTCAAACTCAAAAGAAAAATAAATACGTCGATATAACATGACAAATTTATGTTGACGTATATGTCAATATAATTAAATAATATTGAATTATTTTAAAGGAAAATAATTCAGTATTTTATTTCCGTAAAACTTTAAGTTAGACGTACGAATCGTAAGTATGAACGACATTATGTAGGTAAGATGTGTTCTACATAGAAATAAAACCACACAAATATTCCTAATAGTGAGTAGCGATAACGATAGAAGAATTTATTTTTATAAGAATATTGCGGTAGACGCAATTAACTAGGCTAGCTAAGCTACAACTTGGGTTTACTACAACCAACCAACAAGGTAGAAAGCATAATCATCTACAGCAAAAATATTAACAGACACCTTACATATTCCCGAATAATTATGCAAGATAAAACGTAGAACGTAGGGTACGGAGGCTCACCAGAATGCAACACAACATCTCTGAAAAGACAAATAAATATTAACAGAGGGTTAGGAAAGAGGGAAAAGAGTATAAATAGAGATAATAGAGGCCGAATGGATATCCAAAACTATACAATTCGTAGCTGAATTATTTTAGAATTTAGAGGACAAGGGAGGGGTTCAGACAAAGTTGGGCGCCAAACTGTAATGTAACAGACGGCCCCAGGATCTCCTGAGAGCACGTCTGCTACACCAGTTGTACAGAATGTGTAGGGCATTCCATACCTAGTACTGTACTTAACAATAATAAGATGCTTATAGAATAAGAGGCAGGACTGCGTCACGTCCCTTGGAGTAGTCAGCGAGTTCCTTCTTGTCGTTACGGCGTCCGTCGATGGCCCACACAGCCATCTGATAGAAACCGGCGGCAGCAAACAGACCGGCTGTCAATGATAATATAAACTACTATAGATACGTTGTCCGCGCTCTGTAGTGGCTAGATGAATGCAAGGTAATTGCCTGACATCCATTTAGTCGCGTAGCAACCGTTGCCGCGGCTGTACGTGAAATTGAAATAACTTGTGTGTAATAACTTTCTCTATTAGCGAAAAAAAATGCCGTCCTGTGTGTATAGAATATGTAATAATTATACTGCAACTGTAAAAGATAAAAAAAGTGTCATTTCATGCGTAAATATCAAGAAAAAATATTTATTTAATTGAATTTTTTTCGATGCAGTATAATGGCGGCTAGCGAGGAAAATCGGCAACTTTGCATCAGTGTTTATAAAACCTACATTGTTTTTATTTCGATTAATTATATGTATTATTTGAATATAATAATATGTTTTATTAAACCTAATGATCAATATAATAGACCAATACGAGTATTCAATCAAGCAATATCAATATCATCAAGCAATATGAGATAGGTACGATTCGAGAATCGTACCTATCTCAGCAAGAGGTCATCACAGACATTTAACATACGTATGAGATTCTTACTTGATTACTTTGATTATATATTCGTAGATAAAGATTTTTATGTTTATATTACATTTTGTTTTATTAATTAAATAACTATAATTACTGTTGCTAAATACTGCATTCATAATTTTAAGGATAGAGAATAATATTATTTTACCCAAAAATCTACTACTTACCTACCTATATCAACACGAGAAAATTGAGTGTAAATTTTTCCCCACATGCCTCTTTTTGTACGCGCTCGACCAATGAGCATGCACCAAAAAATAATGACGTAACCTAAGATACATATTTATCTCTCTCTAACAACAGGAATTCCTTATGTGACATTTAATTTTCTTTCCTTTTTCGTACGTTTATGTAGCTATCCAGCTACCGATAGTATTTACGCTGATTTTGAGTGCCGTGATGTTAATGCATGACGTGTCTATTTATAATACGTCATTGCCGGCTGTAGCATTTAGTCATAGTCATTAGTAGACGTAGACGACAGCCGGTCCGATCGCCGATCTCGTATGTGTAGCAGGAGACGAAGAGAAAAGAAGGGGTCACCCTCGGGCACCGGAACGCATCTCACCCCGGTACCACGGGAGCGCAGATTCCCGGATAGGTGGTGGAGGCTCAGGCCGTCCAGCCCCCCGGAGTCCCATGTAAAGGCAGGTGTTGCTTAGAGCAGTGTATAGGGAATGGTTGATGTGATGGCATACCACATATAATTAAACGGTCACTCACACGGATTTAAATTTATAATATTTATATCAATATAATATAATAAACAGTAAATCATAGTATCAAAAATCACCATGGTGTAAAACAAATCAAAGTCCAGTCTCATTTCAAATCCCTATCTGTCATTATTAAAAAAAAGTATAAAATATAAAAATGGCCAGTAGGTAGGTGAATGACTATGAAGAAGGTGATACTACAAAGTACAGCGCCTTGAGGTGTGTTTATTAATTAGCAATGATCTTGAGATGCTGACATCATAATAATGGCGTATCAAATGATAACGTACTTGAGTATGTAGTTGAGCAACGTTTATTAATACGGGCCTAAATGCTAGAGATATTGATAATAAATGAGATAATATGAATAAAATACACGTTTTGACAGATTTCCTATTAATAATCTGTTATAATTTATTATATCGATTAAAGTTATCTGACATTGTTAATATCGGCCCACTATGAGATAATTGTATGAAATTATGGGATAAGATAGTGGTGTGAATTATATGGATAAGTGAGAAAAGTATGTTAATTAAAAAGACAATCATCTGCCTAGCCTTTTCCCAACTATGTTGGGGTCGGCTTCCAGTCGAACCGGATGCAGCTGAATATCAGTATTTTACATGGAGCGACTGCCTATCAGACCTCCACAACCCAATAACTGGGTAATACGATACTCTTGGTAAGACTGGTTGTCAGACTTTCTGGCTTCTGACCAACAGTAACGACTGTCAAAGATCTACAAATGACAGCCGGGACCAACGGCTTTACGTGCTTTCCGAGGCACGGAGGAAACTCGCTATGGTAAATGGTCACCCATCCACAGACCAACCTCGGCAAGCGTGGCTTAACCCGGAAGATCGGTCTATGCGGCTGTAATTATTTAGCCACGAGCTCCTCTTTAATTAAAAAGACAACGATATGAATTAATAAGATAATGATATGAATTAATAAGATAATGATATGAATTAATAAGACAATAAAACGAATTAGTGAAAAAAATAAATGAATTAATGAGTCAATTCTCTAACAATGGGCAGTAGTTACATCCTGCGTTTTAATAAGAACATGCTACGTTACCCAAAACCTGTTTGTCAAATCTGGGGATCAACGATCGTTTTCAATAACCTATCTACTGGCGGTGTACTAGAGGACATAACGTCGTCGCCTCAGAGTGAAAACCCTGGGAATACAATTTGGTCATTTTATTTTATCACAATGTATAGGTACGGTAATTATAAAAGAGCCGCTCTATACGACATTATTTTGTAAGCACTGAAATTAAGCCCTTAATCTTCTTCTTCTTATCTTTCTTATATATAAAGAGACTGGTACTGACTGACATTTGATTCATCAACGCAGAGCCTAAACTACTAAACCTGGAAAGATGAAATTTGGACGGTAGGTTCCTTACGTGACGAAAACATCCACTAAGAAGGGATTTCCCGAAATTCAACCCCTAAGGGGGTGAAAAGGGTGATTAACGTCTGTATGCAAGTCCGTCATTTTTGAAGTAAGAAGCATGAAATTAAGCATTAAGGTTTTTGGTTAGGAGCAAATGTACACGTGTTTGAGCGTTTTTGGAAATTCAACCCCTAACGGGGTGAAATAGGTGTTGTAAGTTTGTATGAGAAATCTGGTAATTTTGAAGTAAGAAGCATAGAATTCAATATTTAGGTTACTGGTCAGAAATAAACGTACACGTGTTTCAGGGTTTTTGGAAATTCAACCCCTAAGGGGGTGAAATAAGTGTTGTAAGTTTGGATGAGATATCTGGTACTTTTGAAGTAAGAAACATGGAATTCAATATTTAGGTTACTGGTCAGAAATTCTATAATGTATGTATTCTATAATGTAAAATTTCACGCAAGCGAAGCTGCGGGCAACAGCTAGTGGATATATAAAATTCGTAATAAATATAATGGACTATCTTTTGCTCGCGACTTTGTTCACGTGAAAGCTCACAGGAACCGTGCAATGATCAAATGAATTCCCTAGGGTTTCACAATAAGGCGACGATAAGCTTCATTTTTGCCAAATATCTATCTCTAGTAAGGGAAGCTGTCAGTAGATAGGTTATAAAAACGGCCGTAAGACCATTTCGTACCTATACATAGTATTGCAGAATGATAACTGTTCTTTTCTTAGTTACAATTTATTATAATACTTTATTGACAGCATCGAGTTTCAATTCTTCTCCAATTCAAGATAAAAAAAAACTACATAAACAGAAAACCTTATAAAGAGTAGTTTTCCCATACAAAACTATGCAAAGCTGAAGACTAAGCACAATAAGAGCTATTTAACTGCGCAATAAACGGAGCAATCGCCCAGCATTCATATATAAAGCATAATTAAGCGCGAGTCGGTCCCCGCGACGGCCGGCCCGCGCTAATCCCGGTAATAAAGAAAAATACCCGGGAAGCTCCGGCTAATTGTTATAAACTGGCCAAACATGCAAATTGGACGAGGAGAGGACTTCCTCGGCGTTTTAATTCAAAAGTTATCTCGTCCGACGGCCTCCACACCGGCGAGGAACGAGGAGCGCGCTCTGCCCCGCAACTTCGGCTCAAAAAGCGCTTTTTAAGCAAGGAATCAATTTAGCGCTCGCTGGGCGAATTTGTTTGATTGATTAAACAACAATTTCGTTAAAAGAGGGCTCAGTTGGGGTGGTAGAGCAGTATTGATGATATTGTAAACTTTTAATAGAAATTCTCTTGATTAAATTGTTTTAAGAATTTTGATGAAGACATTGTTTTGATGAAATCATCCTAGACGTATAAGAAATATACTTAAGTCCAACATTGAATGTAAAATTGCTGTTACAAAGTATCACTTGAAACTTATCAAGTGATTTAAAGTTATTCACTACAGTTCCACGAACTGCAACTAGAAAAATTCTAACTTTACCGTGTAGCCGGGGATCCCTGAAAAGTTCATTAGGTGAGGGCACACCGTCATTGCTAACAGTATTAAGACTTATAAATATGGGAAGGATTTAACATATCAGGTCGTACAAAAACCACGACCAATCAAAAGTTTTTTTTTTAGGTTTTCACTTTTCCATCCTAAAGTTGCCTAAGGAATCGCCAGGTGCGTTAAGCCCGCCCATTATACCTATCATTAATTTTAAGAACATTATTGTACTTCCATTTTTCGTTTGGTGTACAATAAAGGGTCATCATCATCATGTACAAGTATGCAAATACAATATCTAGCTTTAATTCCGCTGAACAAGATTGCTAGTTTGGATGCAGTATGCAGCACCACCCTCTCGCCCACAAGTATATGCACATGCAGAAAGAGTGAAAAAATAATGCAACATGCAACCAAACCAATACACGACACGTGTATATATCCTGTCAACATAATTATCCTGAGGATGCCCCGTGCAGGGGCGACACACGTGTCGTGTATTGGTTTGGTTGCATGTTGCATTATTTTTTCACTCTTTCTTCATGTGCATTTATATTTGTGGGCGGGAGGGTTGTGCTGCATACTGCATCCAAACTAGCGATCTTGTTCAGCGGAATTAAAGCTAGATATTGTATTTGCATATTTGCATGTCATGGATTTCCGCAAAGTAACGCCTGATTCCATCATCATCATCTCCCTGTGTTATTCCGCGTTAGGTCGGCACAACGTGTATTCCGCTTCCATTCTCCTCTTTCAGTCGTCATCTCAGTACTCACTTCTTTCTTACCCATATCATTATTCACACAATCCATTCATCTTTTCTTTGGCCTACCTCCACTTGTATATGGATCCACATTCTAATATAATTAAAAAAAACTTGGGATGCTTTATCCACAAGTTTAGAAGCTAACCAACACAGACTAGATAGGGATACAATCTAACCAATAATAAGTTTTCAATCCACCAGAATATGGCTAATAATAATAATGGCTAATCTTTTCACCACGGCATGAGCTATTCTTGTATAGCTCGTGCCGACACGATAGAAGAAGAAGAATCCACCAGAAAACTTGTAGAAGTTGACTCGCTGCGGGTGTGTTCACAGTTTGAAAGTCAGTTGCACAAGTCAACTTGCACAATAAAACTTACTAGAAGATTTGGTTTAAACAACTTTGTAAAAAATTCCATCTCTTACCACTTGTACAACGTCGAGAAATAGCTGACTTTGTATATTTGTTAAAAATTCTTAATAATGATTTCGACTGTCCTGAGCTTTTATCAAAATTCTTTTTTAATGTCCCATGTAAATCTGTTCGTTTTAATCCACCATTACGTATACCGGGTGCGTCTTCAAATTACAGGCAGAATAGTTATATTGTGCGGGCAAGCAGAAGTTTCAATAATCTGTGTAAGCAGCACGGCATTGATCCCTTTGTAACCAGTGTGTCATCGGCAAGAAGGTGCTTAAGCCTTGACTTCTTTAAATAGGTAGTTTTTATTTTGTTTAGTTTTTTTTACTTTGTAGTAGTTTATAATTAGTTATAGTTTATTAATCTGTTATATCTTTTATTATACACGTGCGTACTCAGTATGCTCATAGTAAATTCAAAATTTATACTGTCTCTATAAGCGAAGACTTGTCATTGGCTCTCTGGTGACTAAATTTGTGTTATTCTAGGTTTATTTAGCTGTAAGTCTTCCATGTTTCTTAAATAAATAAACAATGTTTGCCTAAAAATCTGGTACCATAGACAGTTGTCCCACCGCCGGCGAGGAAGCGACTAACTATCGACTATTTTCTCGGTCAAGAAACGTACAAATAGATATACATTCCGTGTAAACAAAAGAGATGCATATATTAATAGTCGATCGCTGACTGTTCACACTGCCGGCGAGAAATCGCTCCATTAGTTTGTCGCTGAGCGACAAGAGCTATCAAAAATAATACTCGCTCAGCGATACTTGCTCAGCGATGTTCGCTTGGCCGACAGATCTTATGCCGAGAGATTAAACCAGCGGTCATTTGCGAGTGGTGCGAGTAATCGCCCGTCGCACTCGCACACTCGCTTATAGCCCAGCGACAAAATTATCCGAACTACACACTCGCTTCTCGCTGCTCGCCAACTCGTTTCCAGTTTCTAGCTCTACTCGCTACTCGATCATCGTCGGCGGTGGGACAAGTGCCATACGGCTACAAATTATAAACCAGTAGAAGCTGACCTCTCATTGTACGGAAAGACTATATACAATGCGAGATCAGCTTATACTGGATAGTATAGCTTGATATGAGGGCCGTCTCTAGGTTACCTGGCGCCAGGGTGCAAACCCTCATGCGTCTCCTAGCCCTTTCAGCATAACCCCTGCCCCCTCATCAGCGCTGATTAAAATTATTTATTGGGCCTCGGAATCCTTAAAGCCTCAGCAGCCTCCTTGGCACTCTCAAAGCCCACCTTGGCACCGAGACGGGCTTTTTTTTCGTGGGAATATCCTCATGGGTACCCTACGCCCGGGGAAGGCGAACGGTTATGCCGGACTCTTACCGGCTAAAAATCCACGGTGTTCCTTCTCCTGACCCTTGGCCGGGGTCACGGGATTCGCAGCTGCATGCACCGCGACCCCGGCAGGCCTCGGTCCGCCAGCCCCTGGCGGACCTCTCCTACTGTGGGGCCTAGCCCCACGTCCTCCTAAGAGGCGCACACGGAACACAGCGCACCGCCTTCTCGGGCCTGTACTAATCGGGCGACGGGTCCCCGAACCCGCCGCCCGCAGGCCATACACTACGGTGGCCGCTTGATATATAACCGTTTGTACACAAGTAATCTGCAATCAGAATATGCTTCAAAATATCATGTATTATTCCCGCTTCATCTTCTTCCTTCTCCGATAAGCAGTACAAAATAATATTAAAGTTTCTCCAGTGTGAAACGGCATTACTTCATTCGGAGCGCGAGACGAACCCTCTTTATTATATGGCTATTTATTTTTAATGCACTTACTATTATTGTTCGCGACTTCTCATTCGTTAAAAACCTATTTTCATTTCAACTTAAGTCAAGAAATAGCTTCCTTGAAATCTGTCTCATGTTTGTCTGAAAAGTTTTACGAAATTGTTGAGAAAGTTAAAGAAGAATGCTTTATTTACGTCTTTTATTATTTAAACGTTTAAATAAATGCTAGAGAAGACATTTTAGAAGAATATTTTAAAGTGATAAACAAGTTGACTTTGATATTGTTGCATCACTCTAAAATTATCCGTATCCTTCCTTACTAATTATTATAAATGCGAAACTGAGTATGTATGTCTGTTAATTACATCTAAACAGCTAATCTGCCAAATCGATGTTGTTAAGGCAGAGACGAACTAAAACCTTACATGCGCAATACGACATAATTTTCTAGTTGCATTATCTCTTGCTGAGACGAGATAATGTATATTAACTCGTCTCGTCTACACAACATCGAGAACTGCTATTTGGAGCCCTCTCAGGTGTGCAGATAACCTCACAATGTTTTTCTTCACCGTAACTGCGGTTACGCGCTGCATCCGATCGGAATCCGTGAAAATACGTTCCGAAGTAGCCATAGAACTATTTGTATGGTAGTTTACGCACTACATCCGGCATCCGTCATCCGATTTCTATCCGTCATCCGTGAGTTTCTAATTCGGAAGAACAATTGACGGACGGAAGTAGCCGTAGTACTGTTTGTATGAACGCTTTCGCATTACCTCGGATTCAAATCAGACGCCAAACGGATATGCCAAAGATGGCCCCTGAATTGTTTGAATTTGAATCAGAGATCGGAATAGTGCGTAAGCAACATCCGAATTCGGTCCGAGATTTTTACTCTAGATCGGTATTTTCACGGATTCGGATCGGATGCAGTGCGTAAAGCAATATCCGAATTCGGTCCGAGTTTTTTATATCCGTATTTTCACGGATTCGGATCGGATGCAGTGCGTAATCGCTCTTATAGCGTCTTCTGGGTATCTGGAACCGGGATACCTTGCATGTTATTCGATATTAGAACGGATAAGATTGCATTGGCTAATCGTCTGCCCTGATGGCTCTCAATCATAGTCAGTACAGGTGCCAACAGCGCTGTTTGTCCAATCATCATCATCATCATTCAGCCGAAAGACATCCACTGCCTATGTCCAAGGCCTCCCCCAAAAGTGGGGGTTTGCTGTAATCACCACGTTTGGCAGGCGGGTTGTCGATCGCAGTATGGTTGTTAAAGTACTCAAAGAGCGCTGCTGTCCATCCTCTAGAGAATGTGCAATGAGAGGCATCAAAAGGTGCAGCACAAGTTTAACCAGTTAGAATAACACAAAAATGTAGATAACTTTCTTTATAAAATTACTTTCAAAAAAGTTAAAACCGACTTTAAAAACAGTAAAATAATTACCATATTATAAAATTAACAGTTTCAGAAGTCGGTGCAATACTAAATTGAACAAGATTTTAAAATATATATATATATAACGCACCGACTTCTGAAACTGTTAATTATTTTTTTTGAAGTCGGTTTTAACTTTTTTTAAAGTAATTTTATTTTTCTATTTTAAGTGGCATAAACAATATAATATAAACATGCAAATACAGCAATCGCGGGTAATTTGCTGTTATCCATTGAAGAGTTTCATTGTCAATCTCCGAAGGTCTTCATCAGATTTTCACCAAATTTAAACTGGAGCACCTCGAGAGAATACTCTTTCAAACACTATAAAAAATACCCAAATCGCTTCATGTGTACCTATAACATTTGAAGAGTTCCCTCGACTTCTCCAGGATCCCATCATCAGATCTTGACCTGATGACCCTGGGACCACCTGGGAAGTATACCCTTTCAAACAAAAGAAGAATTTTCCAATTTGGTCCAGATGTATTTGAGTAAGCGGGGAACATACATAAAAAAAGATTCCGACAAATTGAGAACCTCCTCTTTTTTTTAAGTCGGTTAAAAATACGCTATGACGACATATCCCTAAATACCGGTTACCGGAATATTACGATACTTTAATATTTCGATAAAATGCGAACGGTATATTTCGGTAGCGGTACCTAAATCTTTATAAATAAGAGTTTTCTTTGATGAATCGCCTCGTCACCCTGTCCTTTTTGTTAGACTCTAGATAGCATCAACGTTTCATTAGTATGATAATATGATTCACTGGATGTTTTTCGGTACCGAGTCAAGGTATCTTTATATTTTAAAGGTATTGTAACCTCAGACTGCAATCGCTTTCAGTCTCTAGTTTATAAATTGCGAGGCATGAAGTCCACAATAAAAAATGGCATCGGAAATCTACTCTAACTGATCAATTAAGGTAAACTGAACACATCCTAACTTGTTAACGATATTTACATAGTTTCACTACATTGCAACAAATCTAATAAATACCTTTTAATAATGCAATGTAACATGTTGCAATTTAATTATTATCAATGTTGCATTGTTACTATTATTAGCTGCAACATTGTTGATAATCAAACCGGCGGCATTTATTTTTTCCTTTAGTGAAATCTCAGATGTATTTGTAACATACATAAAATCATCATCATCATCATCACGCCTGTATACCCCGAAAGGTTTGGCAGAGGTATATAGTACACCCACATTTCGCCGTTATGTTTAAATCCCATGTAATAGGGGGCGAGCCTATTGCCATCACCCGGGCACAAATCCAGGCTCCGGGCTGTTACTAAGAAATTCCACATGGAAAAACCCAATAGCACTTTGCCTGACCTGGGGATCGAACCCAAGACCTCACGGTCAGCAGTCGCGCTTGCGACCACCAGACCAAGAAGGCAGTACTTAAGGAGAAAGCCTTAATATTATATTATTTATCTCGGTAAATAGACTAAATAATTAATTTATTAAGGCTGAGGTCAGACGACCGTAATTTACGCAGCGTAAATAATAATAATTTCAATTTTAAATGTTGAAAGGTAGACCCCGTTTTCTTCCGGCAATAGAAGTTAACCAGTCCACTAAACACCCCTTCCCATGGACCAGATTTTTTTTTACCATATTTACAATTGTTTTGCACCCACCTGAGACGGTCCATGACTGTACTCCAATAGTGCAGCCGGGGATAGTCCCCGATCGGTGCCCCATCCCATTTTAGATTAAAGTTCTCAAAGGGGCCTCTGCGTGTTGGACCTGTGTCCCCGTGTATGCCTTCCAAAGGACCGGACATCTTCCGCAAAGAAGATGAGCCGTGAATTTAGACGAGACACAATAATAATATTTTTTCCGCTCACACGTTTGTTGCCCCCTTCGCCTATGTACTGGCGGACCTGTGTCCCCGTGTATGCCTCCCAAAAGACCGGACATCTTCCGCACGGAAGATGAGCCGTGAACAGAGAGACATAATAATTTCAATTTTAAATGTTGAAAGGCAGACGCTGTTTTCTTCCGGCAATAGAAGTTAACCAGTCCACTAAACACCCCTTCCCATAGACCAGATTTTTTTTACCATATTTACAATAGTCTTGCACCCACCTGGGACGGTCCATGATTGTACTCCGATAGTGCAGCCGTGGATAGTCCCGGGTTGGTGCCCCACCCCATTTTAGATTAATGTTCTCAAAGGGGCCTCTGCGCGTTGGACCTGTGTCCCCGTGTATGCCTTCCAAAGGACCGGACATCTTCCGCAAAGAAGATGAGCCGTGAATTTAGACGAGACACAATAATAATATTTTTTCCGCTCACACGTTTGTTGCCCCCTTCGCCTATGTACTGGCGGACCTGTGTCCCCGTGTATGCCTTCCAAAAGACCGGACATCTTCCGCACGGAAGATGAGCCGTGAACAGAGAGACATAATAATTTCAATTTTAAATGTTGAAAGGCAGACGCTGTTTTCTTCCGGCAATAGAAGTTAACCAGTCCACTAAACACCCCTTCCCATAGACCAGATTTTTTTTTACCATATTTACAATAGTTTTGCACCCACCTGAGACGGTCCATGACTGTACTCCAATAGTGCAGCCGTGGATAGTCCCCGATCGGTGCCCCATCCCATTTTAGATTAAAGTTCTCAAAGGGGCCTCTGCGTGTTGGACCTGTATCCCCCGTATGCCTTCCAAAGGACCGGACATCATCCGCATGGAAGATGAGCCGTGATATAAAGAGAGATAATAATAAGTTTATTGACACAAAAAACCTTAGTTACAATTGAATACATAACAATGATTACGAGTACAAGTTTTAGTTGTAAAATGGTGGCTTATATAATGGAAACCCTGCCTCCTAAACTAGGGGGGACCTGTGACTTAGGAGTCAGTGTTCTACTATTATTGAGTCGCTAAACAGTTACGTTCGGTTTCATACAATTTCACGATTCGTGCCACACGATAACGCAAAATGAATCTGTGAAATCCTTCCAAAAAATTACGCTGACTCATTTTGCGCGGCTTAAATTACGCTCGTCTGACTTCAGCCTAAATGATTAAGATAGTTGTAAACATCGATGGTTGTCAAACGGTATTTCTTAGATTTTTTACCGTTGCGTACCAAATACCAATGTGAACTAATTAGTTGGTTCACACTAAGTCCAACTCACTGATCTACTTAAAACGCCCGTAATTCTTTTCTCTCTCATATCAAAAATCAATGTTAAGTGTAGTTTTGACAACTCCTGAGATGCTGATTTTATTAATAATCATATTTTAAGTTACCTACCAAATGTGTGAAAATAAAATAACTTAGTTTTCTTTCTTCACTTACTTGCCACTTGAGTGGTATCATTCTTGCGACATTGAAAGCACTTTAGGGTCCAAAAAATATTAACAAAATACATACCTTTATCTTTATTCATACCATTAACGTAACCAATGATTCAACAACCCCAAACACTGTTATGACACTTTTCAACGAAATATTGTTGCAAAATCAATCAAGGAAAAAATTGAATGACAAACTTGCCACCACGATCAGCAAATACTGTCTATAACAGTTTGCGGACTATTCGCAAACATTACACTTTACTTGCGCAAGCGCATTGGGACACCGCCTGTGATCGCGTACTTTCCCTACCAGTGTGCACTAGGCCGCGTTACACACAGCATCTTAGCTTCAACTCCAGATGAACTTGATCTGTGAACTTGAACAAGTGATCCGGAAAGTTGAAAGACGAAGTTTCTTACAAAGAGTTAGAAAGTACTTGAAGCAAGAGTTGATAGTGTTAGATGTAGTGATTCAACAGTGATAAAAAACTAGTATTTTATATCAAAGAATAATTTAAAATCGTTAATAATATTTTACAGGATTAAAAATAAATTGTGATTAATTATAACTTATCTATATTATTTATCCAGTGTAAATGATAAATGATTAACGATTTAATCCGAATTAACTCGACTTGTGTACAAAATATAACACAATAAAAAAAATACAAATGTAAACCCCCGTGTTGCAGTGACTTTACAAAAGTAACTACAAAGTAACATACTAATTAGGTATCTCACTTAACGTTTTAATAACTGTCTTACTTTAATTGGTCTATGTCATTTAATATAAACTCGGAACGCAAACATAATCCGGTCAAAGTGACTTAAAGCCTCCGTGGACATTGACCTTTTAATCATCACACACACACAATGCAACGAATCCGCGACTTTTGGTAGTACCAAACCGGTAATCCAATTAAACACAGTATAAATAGGCACCACCATTTAAATTTGTCATCAAAACAAATCAAAAATAATGACGCTAGTTCTTCGGTAGTAAATATGAGATACGGACTAAAGTTGGTGTTTATTTTGTGTTTGTCGTGTGTGCAATATGTGTGCGGCTTGTTCTTGTATACGCCGGTTGTGGAAGTAAGCCAGGGTAAATTAAGGGGGCTACGGAGCTTCTCCGGACAGAACCGGTATTACGGGATCCCGTATGCCGACAGCAAGAGATTCCAAGTAAGTATACTGTTTGTAATATCACTGCGAAAGTAATCTGCATAGTGTATGAGATGCGCAGATATTAATACGAGAAATATTAAAATTTAGATCATATTTTCCAGTAACGTGGGTTTAGAATTACGTGGACATTTTTCATGGTTGAAATCAGGGGCGGATGTGATACGTTGGCTGCCGTAGGCCTATAAAATATTGCCGCCCCCTACTTGCTGTAAATCACGAAAAATTAAATTAACTTGAATTAAATTAAAATTAAAACTCGATGAGCCAAACTTTTATTAATCGTAATCGCCATACGTGTATTTTTTTTGCGAGATGCTATGGACGCGTTTTTGAGTTTTTACATTTGAGTTCAGTTTATTGAGTTTGAGTTGGCGGATAGGTTCAAAGAAAGCGCAAATACAAAACAAAAAAAAAACCCAACAAATTTTGCCGCCCTAGGCCCAGGCCTACCTGACGTATAGGGAAATCCGCCCCTGGTTGAAATATATTATTACAACTATGAAAGCTCGTACCAATATGGACGTCAAAAGAATTTTGGAATGTTGTAATCGTGAAAATAAATTAACGAGAGTGACTGACACACTGTTAAATACTACACTGTGGTTTTCCAAACTCCACAAGTTTCCTACAAGCTTCTCTTTCTTTCGTGTCGGCACGAGAAAAATGAAAAGCGTAAAATAATTACTATTATTATAAAATTAACAATTTCAGAAGTCGGTACTAATCCACGCTGAACTGAATTCAAGGAACAGCCTTCTGAAACGGTTAATTTTGGAATTTGGTATTTTTTTAAGTCGGTTTTTCTTTCTTATTTTAAAGTGAGTAATTATGATTTTCTATTTTGAGTGGCATAAACAATATACAAGGTTAGTCGGAAATGGGTTACTAATCCACAGGCCACTTAAAGTAATTAAAAAAAAATCTCTGACCAAACACACAAAAACCAATACGTGCTCAATATGTCGACAAATTATGTCTTTTAAAATGTAAAACATCCTTAATGAAAAAGAGCTTCTTTGGTATTGCTCCCCAAATTTATAATAAAATACCCGAAATAATAAAATGTATGCCACTACAAAAATTCAAAAAGGCTCTTAATGGGTTATTGCTTGAGAAATGCTACTATACAATAGATGAGTTTATAAATGACAAATCACTGTAATTTATACGTACCTACATTATTTTTCCTATTTTTTTTTTCTTTTTAAGTTTTAAGTTTTTTTGCTATTTTTAATATTATTCCTGTACCTACTCAACATTTGTATGTCATTAATGGCAAAACATAGTGCACTACCATCCTAATTATTTAAGATCTTAAATGTAAATACCTATGTTTAACAAATAAATGATTCTATTCTATTCTATTCTATTCTGATGACGGTTTTAAAGCAAGTGTTAAAATTCTAAAATAGTTTTTTTTTTATTTCCATGTTAAATAATATTTATTTTAGTTATTTCAAAAATTCTTCGTTCCTACTTTCATTACGAATTCAGAAAATGGACCTTCTAATTCGTAACCCCAAATATGGCATACTGACATACATAGCTGAGGATAGATAGATTTTAGCATATTTATTTGTCATTTTTAAACAGCTACTTTTCTTAAACTAACTAAAACTAACTTAACTAAAATGTTTGGGGAAAGTGGTAGAACAAAAGTTACTCAATATTACGGGTACTTCAATACCCTTTTCGGATTAGTACCCCCTTTCTGACTAACCTTGTATAAACATGCAATCACAGCAAATGCGAGTGATTTGCTGTTATCAATTGAAGAGTTCCATTGTCTATCTCCGAAGGTCTTCATCAGGTCTTCACAAAATTCCCCTCGGGAGAATACCTTTCAAACAAAAAAAAAACATTATAATCGGTTCGCAATTGGCAAAGATAATACAGCCGAACAAATACAAAAAAACAACATTCACGTCGAATTTAGAACCTCCTCCTTTTTTGGAAGTCGGATAACAAATGAGCATTGATCATGCCATGATGAAAAGATTAGCCAGCCAGCAAGATTGGTAGCGGAGCTAACTGCCGATGGTGTGCCGGACATACTTAGGTATCGTCACTCGTAGAAGTTCTTTTAATGTTGTGTGCATTCTTGGTGCATCTGCAATAAATAGCTCACTGTTATCGATGCTCAACGTTCAAGCAATTCCGTAATTATCTCGTCTTATCTAGCGAGATATTAAAAAATATGTTAGTGTGCCTTTGTAATATGCTGCAAAGCTGCAATGGACATAGGTCGTCGTTTGTAGTTTATAAACTCTGTTTATTTACAATTTTGCTGTCAAATCTAAGGCTTATTGGAGCTTATTCTACCATATCGCATGCAACATTTAAGTTTGAAATATTGAAAACTTCTTCTTCCTGCCCTGTTCTCAAGTTACTTATGGTCCGCGCAATGTTTTTAACCGACTTAAAAAAGGAGGTTCTCAATTCGTCTGAATGTTGTTTTTTTTGTATGTTTGTTACGCGATATCACAGTTTAACAATGATTCTTAAACTGTGGCGATATCTCCGCCAATTATGAATGGATTTTGATTATTCTTTTTGTTTGGTAGACCATACTTTAGAGGTGGTCCCATATAAATGTTATCGAAATTGTTGAGCGCTTTTTGAAAAAATCAACAAAAACAAAAAATGTTATACATACTTAAATGAAGTTTTGGTTTGTGGTTTTCTTCAACAAAAGTTTTTATGAGGACTTTCAATCTCTGTTTTAACTGTCATCACAGAAACATTAGTCAAGAACAAAGAAGATTGTATGTTATTTGGAAGGAGCCGTCATGATAATTATACATTAATACCCATTCTTAAAGAAAACTACCTAGTTGTTGGAAAGATTACGCAACCGTGTCATTTTTTGTCACTAAAACGTATCTAATAAATAACTTTAAATAAAAGTGAAAACCGTCTTCAAAAGAAACTAAAAAGAGCAAAATAATTACCATAATATAAAATTAACAGTTTCAGAAGTCGGTGCAATTCTACACACACAAAGCCACCGACTTCTGAAACTGTTAATTTTATATTATGGTAATTATTTACTCTTTTTAGTTTTTTTTTTTTTATAAGTCGCTTTTTAATTTTATTTAAAGTTATTTATTCTCTTCCATTTTTCCTTGTCAGCCGTCGCCTCATCATTTACTCCCTTTTCCTTCAAAGTCTCCATAACACAATCCAATAATGTAAACGTAACTAAGTTTATCTAAACACACATGAAAATTATAAAACTCTTTTTCCAGCCACCAAAACCACCGAGAAAATGGGACGGCGTGTTCCACGCGGTGTCACAGTTCGACTCCTGCGCACAAGGATTCAACTTCATTCGACTGGGCACGGAGAACTGCCAACTCCTCGACGTTTACACCCCAGAACAAGCCAAAAGGGGCGATAAACTACCGGTTCTGGTCTTCATTCATGGTGGAGCGTATTACTATGGTAGCAAGTGGCTTTACGACCCTGAATTTCTAGTCAAAAAGAACGTAATAGTCGTGACCGTTAGTTATAGAGTAGGTGTCCTGGGTTTCTTATGCTTAAATAATGTTGCAAACCTCGGTCTGAAAGACCAACTAGCAGCTTTGAAATGGATAAAAAAAAATATAGCTGCTTTCGGCGGAGATCCGGACAATGTGACTGTTTCTGGACAAAGTGCCGGAGCAGTCTCTGCGGGAATTCACTTTCTATCGAAACGTAGCAAAGGACTGTTCCACAAAGCTATTCTGATGAGCGGAGTGCCTTTAACGCCGTGGTCGTTCAACCCAGAACCCCTCACTCCAGCTTTCATAGACGCCGCTAAGATTGCAACAGTTCGAAATGAGCGTGATGTTTACAATACTTTTCTAAAGGCACCCTTATCAGATCTAATGTCAGCAACTCTTGGCAATTCAATAGATCCCAGATACTTCAAATACGCGCCGTGTACCGACACAAATTTTACAGACCCATTTTTCCATGACACGCCGTACAACATCATCACATCAGGAGACTTTAACAAAGTGCCGGTGATCATCGGCTTTACAGAAATGGAAGGCACCCTGTTCTACGCGCTAAATAACCAAAGAACGTTAGAAATGATAGAGAATAACTTCGTAGACAGGCTTCCGTCGGTATTCTCCTGGTGTTCCAAAAATGATAAAAGGCGAATATCCGAAACAATTCGTTCGCATTATTTTGGTAAAAAAAGAATCGATAGTAGAGCAGCGATTCAAGGTGCCGTTGACTTCTATTCGGATTGGATCGTATACGCAGCGAGTGACGCGTTTTCGAAGCTGATAGCCAAGTATTCTGATAAACCGGTGTATAATTACATGTTTTCTTATGAAGGAGGTCGGAATTTTGCAAATGAAATCTTTAATCGTGGGCTTGGGTTGGGAAGAGCGACTCATGCAGACGACCTGTTCTACATGTTCAAGCCAGCTGGACTCAACTTAAGGTTGAGCAACGCCGACAGGCTGACCATCGAGAGAACCACCACATTGTTGACCAACTTCATGAAGTTTGGGTGAGTTTATCCTCATTTTTACTAAACACCAAATCTTTTTGCACACCTCGTCATATTTTTGCCACACAAAAAGAAAAGACTGCCTTTTGGTCTAGCGGTCGCACGCGCAACTTCTGAGCGTGAGGTCTTGGGTTCGATCCCCAGGTCGGGCAAAGTGTTATTGGGTTTTTCCGTGTGGAATTTCTCAGTAGCAGCCCGAAGTCTGCATTTGTGCCCGGTTGATGGCAATAGGCTCGCCCCGTGTTACATGGGACGTAAACATAATGGCGAAATGTGGGTGTCCTATACACCTCTGCCAACCCTTCGGGGAATACAAGCGTGATGTTATTATGCTAAAAAAGAAAACTCTGTGTATTACTGATGCTTCATTTTATGCTTTTAAAGTATTACATAAACCTACTACAAATTCGGAAGCTCAAGACTGTTCGTCATTTAAGTGCGCATGCGCATTTGCGAAGTTTTTTTAGCTTGATGATATTGTTGAGTAAGAACACGCTTTTCCATACAATGTTTAACGTCAGATGTCGTAAATAACGCATTCCGTCCATGGGGTTACACCATCGATGCACATTGCTAAATATGTACATAATATTCACTATTATGTACATATTTACTGGACACATTAACACTGAAAGATTTTAATGTGTTTTGCACTTTAATGTTCGACTTAATAAATATTCACATAAGTTCAGTATATTATTAAAAGTGGGTATTATTGTAATTGCTGGTTTTCTAACGATTTTAATTAAAGTTTTGGTAAAAAATCGTTAATTTTATTTACAAGCGGATTTTTTGTCATTCTGAGAAGTGGTTGCCCAGTAGTGTGACAGTAACTAATGTGCTGATTATGAATTATGTCATCCGCAAAAACAAAACTAATAAAAAAACCGTGCATAATTATTAATTAGGTATAGATACGACCTTACCTACCTAGGAAGATAGCTTCTGAAAATCTTTTGTAATGGGGAGTTGAACCTTGTTGGCATCAATTACAACCAATCAGAATGAATTAAATTTTCGTTGTCAATAATGTCAAACAAACTTTAATCAATGAAATTACTTTGGTACTAGCAATGGTGGAGCCATTCGTGCCCAAGTTTCCTACCCCATTGTTATTGACGTATCGAAAGACCAAAAAATAAAAGAATAACAGATTTCAAAAAACTAAAAAAAGCTGAATAATTATTAACATATTATAAAATTAACAGTTTCAGAAGTCGGAACTTCTGAAACTGTTCATTTTATGAAATGGTTATTATTTTAGTCTTTTTAGTTTTTTTGCAGTCGTTTTTCTTTTATTTTTATAGTAATTTTATTTTTCTATTTAAAGTGGCATAAACAATGCGTAAACATGCAATTACAATCGCGGGTAATTTGACGTTATCCATTGAAGAGTTCCATTGTCAATCTCCGAGGGTCTTCATTGGATCTTGACCAAATTTAAATTGGACGGACTATGGAGAATACTCTTTCAAAAAAAAAAGAATCATCAAAATCAATTCATAATTGGTGGAATAATAGGGTAATAAAAAAATCATATTTTCGAATTGAGAACCTCCTCCTTTTTGAAGTCTGTTAAAAACCAACCAGCAGTTTTCGAGACAACCCTAACATAATTATAAAATTATGATCTTAATTTACACTCAGTTTCAGCTGACTCACTGTTTCATAGACTCTTTCACGCTGTAAGATAAGCACTCGTCACACTCCATGTTTTCCTTTAATTTCTCTGACGACGGATTAGACTTATCACGACAAGACATAATAAGTTAATAACACTTAAATATACACGTGCCGTCTATGAAATTAATATTGTAGCTTTATCGTTTGCTCTAGGAGTTAAGCAATCTAGGAAATTAGACATTACTTTTAAAACACCTGTTTTTGTATCCGTAGGAAGTGTTGTATATGTTACTTTAAATGCCCGAATATTGGTAAATCTTTGCCAATCTTTGAAATTTGATACCTGCCAGGTAGAATAGCCTGGAATAAACAGGTACAATAAAAGAGCTTAAAAAAAGCGAGATGATTTACCCTTAACGACTTTGTTATCATGTACTCATAACATGTGGTGGCTAGCACAATGGAAATAATAAGCCGCTGCTGCAGTCAACACGTCCATCTTTGCGTTCGATGCGTTCAACACTATAGCAAAAAAATTCGTAAATGTTCGGCATATTCGCCGTTCATGAACGATGTGTAGACGATGTTTGTATTCGTGTTAATCGGACTTCAACACGAATATAGCGAATAGCGATGTGAAGTGCCAGCATTAGGATATAAATATTTTGAATAAAGGTTTGTAATAAAATAAGATGATTTTTCCGGCTTTTACCATTAGAGTTTGGCACATGCTAGGTTTTACCAATGACGATAGGTACCTAAATGTTGATTGTTGGAATAAAACAATATTATTAAAAAATACTTATTAGTTAAACATTATAATTACAAGTCAAAAACAACAGGTAAGTTACCTACATATTTTAAAAACATATTCAAAATGCTTTTTGTACAGTAAAATTACGTATTCTTCGTCAATGAGTAGAATAAACAAAAATAAGTTTTCGGAGTTGGAGGTGACACAGGTAGCGGGGCGTTGCACACTGCCTGCGAGAACGATAATGCGCGGAGCATGCTTAGACACGATTATTTTTCAACATTTACCGTGTCTCTGAGGTAAAACCTAAGATTTACCGAGTAAATACTAGTAAAAGTCCGAAATCAACGATTATCGTACTACAGTTCGTACTTTTACCATTAAGACACATCCACGAAGAAATCTTTTTTGTTTTACTGGAAAGTCTTACCGTAATTCAAGCTTTTACTGTAACATATACACTGAATGCAGCGTTTTTCAACAACTCTCTGTAGCAATAATTTATTTATCTAGATTCATATCATAAAGTTCTAATAATTATCAATTCAAAAATAGTAGGTACCATAATAACATACCTACTTTAATTACGTGCATGTCTAATCAATTTAATAAGTTTTATTATAGTACAGTTTTCTTAACAAAATAATGATTTAATAGTAGTTGATGAAACTGTCAGTTTTATACTACAGTTTTCTTAACAAAATAATGATTTAATAGTAGCTAATGAAACTGTTGCATAAAAAGGTTATTAAAATACGAGTGTGAGTTTAAAAACCGAGACGTAGGCGAGGTTTTTAATAGTATCACACGAATGTTTTAATACATTGTTATGTGCAGTTTCATACACTACTTTATCTAAACTCATGCAAACGGTAGATACCTATTTTTTAAATGAAAGACCAAAATTAAAACAAAAACTAAGTAAAAAACTAAATAAATAAGTATGGCGCCCAAACCCAGCAGTCCACCGTGCATTTCTCTAGCGCGCCCGACCACAGAAAATACAATGAGCAAGCCGCTAAAAAAATTGAATTGAAAACTCCTTAGTCGGTCCGGTGTGTACTTCAATAGAAAAAAGTTATTTTATAACATTATTTTGATGAGAGACCTGCAGTTTAATAAAACTTTTTAGTTTTATTAGAAATGCCCGTGAATAAAGTATGTCATTATGGTACTACTCGTATTAGCGAGTTCATAATTGAAACTTTACGACATGAGTGTAGATAAACTACTATCATAATCTTTATTCTTGTTTTGAGAGTTGTGATACCTCAATACTCGAAAGCCGTGTACGCACGAGCGAACACGAACATCGCGAAGACGAATATCGACCACATTGTTTGCACGTGCGTACCACTGCCGAACAGTGTATTCGACGAACACCTTTATAGTGATTCGTGTTCGATGTTCGTGTTCGCAATGTTCGTGTTTGTTCGTGCGTACACGGCTTAACGGTTGTGCCGACCATACAGGAGAGTCTGAACACGATTCCGGCCCACACCTGTGACGTTTCGAATTCCTGTGCTGATCAGAACAAAAGTCTAAGTATCACTTGCGTTAACGGTAAAGGAAAAACATGCTGAGGAAACGTAAAAAACTGAGTGAAACAAACTAGGCCAGCATCGTAGACTTCATTGCTTATAAGAGGTATCAACATTACTTCTTAATTTATAAATAGGAATTTACGGAAATAGGCCTTTCATGTGTTATTATTTAATAGAGACTGAGGGTTTATGCCAAGAGTATGGGTAGCAGCATCCACCGACACCAACCTATCGTCCCTTGTTCGGTCACTGTGGTCTCGAGACCAATGTAAACCGTTGATTATGATAATGAAAATAGACTGGGGAAGGTCCAGGATCTACTTTCGGACTAAACGATTTTCACCTTGCGAAATTGCCATTTCGAGGTCCCTACTAGTACAAATCGTTACCGTAGAGTGAAAACCTCGTGAATTGTATTTGGTCATTACATGGTTCCTGTGGGCTTTCACGTGGACGAAGTCGCGGGCAAAGCTAGTCAATTATATTTATTACAAATTTTAAATACCCAATAAAGGCTTAATTTCAGTGCCCACAAATTAATTTCGCATAGAGCGGCTCTCTTTTAATTATAGTACCTATACATCGTGATAAAATAAAAATGCCAAATTGCATTTTCGAGGTTTTCACTCTAAGGAGACGAAAAACTTCCGGCCAGGGGGCTTACCATGACCTCTTATGAAAACGTTCAAATGCCAGCCAGTCAACTTCCGCTCAAAAGCAGGCATGCTTTTGAATCGCTAAAAATTGTACCATGACAGTACTAAAGGTGAACGAGTATTGAATAAAGTAAACAATGGTGCTTAAGCTCGTAAATAGTAACTTTTTCAAGATCGCTTATTTTGACATTACAGCCGCTCAATAGACGCTCTACTGCTGTCAAATAACACGTCATGGTGTGAAATCTCCAACAAAAAAAAAGGTGAACGGATTTCGTAAACGTCAACGTAGCAGGCCTGCTACAGGCCTGCTATAACGATTACATAGTACAAAAAAGCAGAGCAGTTCAACTTCCAGGCAACTTCTGTCCTGCTTTAAGAGGTCATAGTAAGCCCCCTGTATGGCATAGACTTATCAGTAATTAAAGTTGGGCGTAACGTAACTGATATATTTTCCTAATGCATTAGACATTATATTATAATTTTCAAACTGTTGTTTTTAACTGTTGTAATATATATTATATTGTATAGTATTGAAGGAACACTAATTATCAATAGAGCAGAAGACTTGCAGTAATATGAAACTAAGTTTACATTAACATAATATAAATATAAAATTATTTTAACGGTAGTAAAAATTTGCTCTTGTTATTTGTGAGTTAAAGTTCATAATTGTGTGGTGTGACGCTTTAATACGATGTAAAGTACGACAATATAATTTTGCCAGTAATATGAAACAAGTTCACACTAATATTATATAATTATATGTTATAACGCCCAACATTATCAGTAATTGAATAATTCATCAATTGGTCGTTTTCATTTTCCAGGGACCCAACTCCCTTCCCCACCCCACTGCTGCCGGTCCGCTGGCCAGCCACCACAGAGAACAGGTCGCAAGTGATGCACATAGATGACGAGCTGTCAGTCATCGACACGCCAGCGAGCCACAAGGGTGGGTTCCTCTTAAACCTGCTGTGTGAACACGGCCTGAGGGGACACGTGCCGTGTGAGAGTGCCATGAGGTGTAACCTGGATCAGTGAGACAGGATAATGGAATTAAATGATTTACGTACCTCATTGTTTTTTTATTAAAAATATCAAAAAACTCTTCTTCTGCTTAGAGTTATCTTAAGGTCGCCTTTTGCGTGCGTCCACGAGTTTTTCTATCAAATCCTCATTGTCTTAAATGGCGAGTAATACAAGGTTAATAAGAAAGGGGGTGTTAATCCGCGGGCCACTTAATATATCACTTATGACTCTTGAAAGCAAGTGTCAAAATTCGGTAATTTTTATTTCCATACCAATTGCGAATTTTAAATTTTGAGCTTGTAATCCGTGACCTCAAATGTAACCACAGCTGATCATAGCTGAGGATACATAGATTTTAGTGCATTTTTTTTTTAAATCTTTGATCAGCTATTTCTCCCTAACTATTGGCTTTTGGAAAAGTTGTAGAACAAAAGATTCATTATTACGGGTACTATAATACCTTTTGGATAAGTACCGTAAACCGAGGATACTTTGATTAGTTTTTGAGCTTCATGTATTTATATCTTATTTATTTTTGATTTTAGAGGCTACAACAAAAATATTTTATATAAACTGAATTAACAAATATATATAAAACCAAATAAGTAGGCTAAATAAAAAAATAACAGTGCATTGTTTTCGTCAAAAAAAGGAGAAATGTTCCTTATCAAACTTGGACCGTAGAGCTTCTACTTTGATGATCTCTGTTATATCATTGAGTTTCAAAGTAGCCCCAATCGAGAAATCTAAAAATCGATTTTTTTACATAATCAGGGGTGTAATTTAATATTGTTTAACTTCGCAATCTAACATCGCAGACACCTCTATACCGAATGGTCAAATAGGTAAACTGTCAATGTTGCCTACATAATTAAATTAAAAACCATAAGTTCCATTTTCACAGAGATATATGACCAAATGCAATATTTTTAGTATCTATCAATGCCTGTATTTGAAAGTAACCTCGGTTTACCGGTACTCCCTTTATGACTAACCTTCTATAAAGACTACAACCTCGACATGAAGTGCTATATTTAACGTGCATAGTAATCCACCTATTTCATTACTAGTAACTTTGAGGAACATTTAAGACTACGGACATTAAGTTTCTAGTTACTTCGTACTTACTCTATATAAGGCATTACCGTCACTAAAAACATGACGTAAAAATGAATAGAGCGCCTAGGTAGACCTACATATTAGTCATTCTTCTCACATCCATTCTCGACATTGTTGGGCAAGTGCGCAAGTGCCTCACAGAGGATATCTATGTTAACGGAAAGGTAAGTAATCCGTCATGGTATAGAATTCCTAGGAAAACAATGCCTAAAATCGACAGGAAATGTGTTAAAAGATTTTTGAGCATTTAGATTAAACACAGTGTAAGTATTTATAAAAAAAAAGTGAGTGCCTCCGCTGATGTTTGTAAGGTTGTTTAGGTTTCCAAAGCAGAGTCGACGGAGCCCCGCTGGGCGGGGCTCCTATTTCTGTCTGCAGGATTTAAAGTAACCGGGGTAAATCGGGGTGCCCCAAATTACAGGTAAAATGTTAATTTGTATACATTTCCTAGTACCATTTAGGAATTGCATACAATGCCTAGGAAATATATACATTTCCTAGGAAATATATGTATCAAAGAACCTTCGACAAATTATTTTACACATTTCCTAAATTGGCTTGGCATTGTATACATTTTCCTAGGAATTGTATACAACTCCTAGGTTTCATACATTTCCTGTGACATGTATACAAATGCAGGCACGTGTTAATTTGGTTTGACTACAGGACATATTATAGATTGAATGAGTCGTTAGAAGCTCTAACACCAAATAAGCTCAAACTAGTATTAATCCAGGTCAAGAATTGACTTGTATTAACACTAGTTTACAGGACGAGGTCTGATTCTTTCATTAATCAAAGGTCTGGTTATTGTAATTATAACATTTCGAGTAACCTCGGGCAGCAACAAAAGGTTTCTTTAAATCAAATCAGCATAATTATGCTACTTAGATTGTATTTAGTACTTATAAAAATATAAAAGCAAGGTTGTAAGTAATTATAATAATATAATAATAATAAGAGCCTGAACCAACATCTGAAGAGGCTCTCGTTAGGCAGCTGGATCAAGAGCTCCATACAGAAGGTGATACTGGACACAATGGGTATTGTATGGAAGGTCTTCTGTCTGAAGCCCTGACCGTCGGTAGCTTGGACACTGTTCCGGAAGCCGCCGGTGAGCTATCTTTTTTTTATCATTTGTTTGCAATGAATAGGGTACATAGAATGGTGTTATTATGAAAATACAACATTAGATCAAGCCCATTTAGCCAGTATAAATAGCATGCAAATTTTACTCACAAACTATTAGAATTATTACTGAATATTCAAATTAATTGTTATGCTTAAACAGATTTTCAATAATGCCAAAACACAAGATACATTCTGGCAACGAGGTCACGGGGTTATGCTTGCAATACAAAACATCTGTAATACTACTCAGAGTAATTTAAAAACTCTTTGATAGAGTAAAATCTGTTATTTAATAACCAATTGCTTAAAGCTGCTATAAATCTATTTAACGGTAGTTCTTTAAAACGTGTTCGAATTTTATTGTAGATGCATATGCACAGGTTAACCTAGTTTGGGGATCAACGTTCATACGATTTTGTAAAAAATACTAATTTGGAAATAAACGATTATTATAAATATACATTACATAGCAGTTTTTTTGCAACCGAGTAGTTTTGGGTATCAAACTCAGTACTAATCTGTTTGGGTTTCTAATATTTGTTCTCTGAGTAACATCTTTTGCATGTTTGAACAAGCTAGAGCGCTGTTTAACGAATTTACCTACATCTAGAATGTTTAGACAAGGTAGGGGGAGTATTTTTAAAATTTTAAAATATGGGTAACAGGACACATCCAGATCAATATCTCATAGAATAGAATAAAATAGAAATATTGATTTGCTTAGAATGTAGGTATTACAGATAAGGTGTTAACAAATTGTTAGTGAGTCCATGTACATTCTACCTTAAATTTCAGGATGATCGGTTCAGTGGTTTAGGCGTGAAAAGGTAACAAACAAACAAACTTACTTTCGCATTTATAATATTAGTTAGATTTATTTAGACATCGAATGATTAAAAACCAAAAATTCAACAGAATTATCTAAGTAAATAAAATCTAACTACATTGTATTTGGATGTAAACAAATAGTATTTGCGGAAGTTACTTGACATCTTGAGAGCATAAACTTCGCTTTACAGAACAACATTATCGAGGTACGGTTATAGTACGGTTTAGATACAGTTATGGTACGGTCCACTTGCATATAGCGTTATTGCTCAATAAATTCCGAATTTATCTAGACTACGTTTGAAGATTACGGGCAAATACAAGCATAGAAATAAAATATTCCACTCCATACGGTTCCTGGAGAATGTACTGCAAACAATGGGAGGGTCGATGTCAGAAGGGGTCCTCACACGAAATGAAATAAACTATAAATCTGCAAACACGCTCGAGGGGCGACGCAAACAGTCCGAGCACGATTTATAAATATGCAGATCAAATATTAAAAGGAGAGCCACAAGATCATCCCGGAACGACAAAGAAATGCGCTTGCAGACGAGACACAGTGAGAGCGGGGGCACACGATGCGTTGCGGCGGCGGTGCGGCGCCGGAGCGGCGTCGCTGCGTCGTCTTACATAGAAATATCTGTGGCATGTCACACGATGCGCTCCGGCGCCGCACCGGACTTGCAACCACCGAGACGAGGCGGGGAGGTGTGAATGCGTTGCGACGTCGGAGCGGCACCGCTCAGTTGTTTATGCGTCACAAAGAAGGACACACGCTCGCTCGTTTCGATTTTTTTTCTCTACGATTTTTTTGCTACAGCGCCGCTGCGACATAACAACGTTGCAGCGCCGCACCGCTCGAGTGCCCGCTGATACGGTGAAATCTTTGCGGTGCGGCGCCGCAACGCATCGTGCGCCCCCGCTCTCACACAGGCGGCCACCGGCATAGCACGCACCACCGTGACAAGACATATGTCATGTGTTACGATTGTGCGTGCCACGAGTTTGTAGCTACGCTGTTGGAACCAGGGATGTGGGTATGAAATTTCGAATCTGGATATGGATACGGATATACAAGGTTTAACATAAATAAGAGTACAATCTCTTACGGGGTCATTATACTCATCATTATGAACAACTTTTACTGTGACAAAAAACCAGAAATCGCGAAAAAAAAATCTGCTGTTCCTTACATTAATGTTCGCATAACTCGTCAAAATGTGGAGTGTGGAGAGTGAGGAGCTCGTGGCTAAATAATTACAGCCGCATAGACCGATCTTCCGGGTTAAGCCACGCTTGCCGAGGTTGGTCTGTGGATGGGTGACCATTTACCATAGCGAGTTTCCTCCGTGCCTCGGAAAGCACGTAAAGCCGTTGGTCCCGGCTGTCATTTGTAGATCTTTGACAGTCGTTACTGTTGGTCAGAAGCCAGAAATTCTGACAGCCAGTCTTACCAAGAGTATCGTATTACCCAGTTACTGGGTTGTGGAGGTCTGATAGGCAGTCGCTCCATGTAAAATACTGATATTCAGCTGCATCCGGTTCGACTGGAAGCCGACCCCAACATAGTTGGGAAAAGGCTAGGCAGATGATAATGAACTCGTCAAAATGTAGGGAACAGCTGATTTTTTTTCGCGTTTTCATTTTTGGTCCCATAGTAAAAGTTGTTCATAATGATGAGTACAGTGACCCCTTAAGAGGTTGTACACTTATTTATGTTACACTTTGTATTAGGCTTATAAAGAATTGTAAAAGGAAAATACAAACAGGTAATGATTTGAATCTATTTCTAGGTAACTGTAATCCCACAAAACTGAATAACTGACTAATAGGTATGGCTAAGCAATAGAAATAATAAAATCTATTTAAACAATGCAACAGTCGCGCGTTTGTCACAACGTGTCTCATTAACGGCCGTTTTCAATAACCTATTTATCGGCGGTTTCGCCTACTAGAGATAGAAATTTGACATAAGCTCCATAGAAGTAATGTCAAAATTCTATCTGTAGTAAGGCAAACCGCCGATAGATAGGATATTGAAAATGGCGGTTAGACTCTGCCCCTACCCGAAATTATTCGAACCTTTTATATTAGATTCGTTTTCGGATAGATTTTTATTTCGGATATCCGATAGTTTCGGTTACGGTTACGGAGCTCCATAACATCACTCGTTGGAACTTTGTTGTACAGAACAATGTGAAATATTACAAAGATCGTGATTTATCGTTTGTGGCCAGTCAAAGCTGTAACACGCTAAGGTTCAGCCCAAAGAGAATAACAGCCTATCACAATTTCATAATGGACTTCAATAAACTGTTAGTTGTTAAATTAGCCAAGAAACATAAACAGCTATTGGTAAAGGCACTCTAAAACAGCAAATTACATAGCCCACTAGTTTGTTGTAGAACTCGTATTCGTGCATATAAACTTATTATAGCGCATAGCGCTGATTCATTACAGCCAATAATTTAGAATAATCCTAATCATTACAACTATGCTAATCATTTAATTAATTAATTACGTAGTCTAGTTACCGACACAAATAATATAATATTAAGGGGGTATTTCACCAACCTATCATTAACTGTTCATTATCCTAATTCGGTCTTTAAACTTTTCAATATAACATTTACATTTCACCACAGATCAATAGTGATAATGACTAGATCATTGAACACATAAATGTATTTCTAGGTCACATTTAGCTTATCTGGTCAATACTTACGGACTACTTATTGATATATCTGTGAATTACCACCTAAAGCCGTGTACGCACGAGCGAACACGAACATCGCGAACACGAATATCGAACACATTGTTTGCACGTGCGTGTAGGGTTACCATTTCGAAATTTGAAAAGTCCGGACAAAAAGCTGGACATTTGCCAAAAAGTTCGGACATTTCAAAAAAAGTCCAGACATTTTAGTCACAAAATGAAA
Organism: Amphipyra tragopoginis; assembly: GCA_905220435.1. Taxonomy (NCBI): domain Eukaryota; kingdom Metazoa; phylum Arthropoda; class Insecta; order Lepidoptera; family Noctuidae; genus Amphipyra; species Amphipyra tragopoginis. Next base: position 550,836 of record HG992010.1, on the reverse strand, counting down.
TAATTGATTGTTTTAAAGTGAGATGAAACTGATTAACTAGTTGTATGTAGTTTAATAAAGATTGAAGATTGATTTAATACTCGTTTTATTTTTAAGTAATTTAATGCGAAAATTAAACATTAATTTAATTTTTTTCCATCTAAGCCATAAATCCGGACAAATTAAAAAGCCGGACAAAGTCCGGATGAAAGGCTGAAAGTCCGGACATGTCCGGATAAATCCGGACGGATGGTAACCCTACGTGCGTGCCACTACCGAACAGTGTGTTCGGCGAACACCTTCATAGTAATTCGTGTTCGATGTTCGTGTTCACGATGTTCGTGTTCGCGATGTTCATGTTCGTTCGTGCGTACACAGCTTGTGGCTTCCTCCTTAAAGACTGTTTCGTTGGTCTAGCGGTCGCAAGCACGACTGCTGAGCATGAGGTCCTAGGTTCGATCCCCAGGTCGAGCAAAGTGCTATTGGGTTTTTCCGAGTGTAATTTCTCAAAGGCAGCTCGGAGTCTGGATTTGTGCCCGTTTGATGGGAATAGACTTGCCCCCTATGACATGGGACTTAGAACATAACGGCGAAATCAGGGGGTACTATACACCTCTGCCCAACCCTTCGGGGGATACCAGCGCGATGTTATGTAAGGCTTCTTCCGAGGTGCACATCAACACTTGATCCTCCCCTTCCACATTCAGTCTGCTCCAGTTTGAGGCCAGACTCCATCAAAGCGGAGATGAGCGGAGATGTCCGAAGCGGCGACGAGAAGAGATGTTTTTCAGCTAGGGTGTATCCACCGAAACTGTGCGGAGATGCGTACTGGCTAGACTGTAGCAGAGATGTGTGCTGGCTACGGTGGAGATGTGCGCTGACTAGAGCGGAATTGAGCTGCGTGCGGCGAGCGTTGGATATGAACGCACAGTTTAGTGTGATCTGACACGAAACCGCTCACTGCACGCCGCACACATCTCGTCTCCGCTGCGCGCCGTCGTCAGCTTGCGAGGCAGAGCTCACATCTCCGCCTTGTACCGCGGCCCAGCTCAATCTCAGCGAGCAACAGCTTATTTACATCTCCGCTTCCATCGCACTATACAAATCAAATATGATACATCTCCGCTCAGTGGTATCCACTTAAGCTGAGTGGAGACGAGATGTGTGAATAACGAAATTCTATTGGTTTTTTAAATCAGATCTCCGCTCCGCTCGTCTCGTCTCCGCTTTGGTGGAGTCCGGACCTTATATTCCAACTCTAATTTGATAATAAGCAGTGGTGAATCACAAGACTGGCAAGCTATCATTTGGTGTGAAAAATAACAATTATTATAACTGGCTAATGATTCGAAGTTAACGCTAACAGACCAGTGCTAGTCGTCAGTGAAGTGCACGCGATGATTTACTTAACATAAACTCACGGCTATACGACCCACATTTCGCCGTTATGTTTTACACCCCATGTAAGTAATAGGGGGTGGAATTATTGCCATCGACAACGCACAAATCCAGACTCCGGGCTGCTACCGAGAAATTACAGACGGAAAAACCCAATAACACTTTGCCCGACCTGGGGATCGAACACAAGACCTCACGCTCAGCAGCGCTTGCGACCGCTAGACCAACGAGGCAGTCTTTCATTGATGATTTACTTGTTAAAATAAAAGATTTTTTAAATAGACATGAACCGCCTGGCACGTCTGTATTTCCTCTTAGTATTTGCCCGGGGCCCGCAGCGGTGCACTGGCATCGTCTCAGAATAAATATTCAATGTTTTCATTCAATTTCTCGCGACCGCCTCCCCCCCTCTCCCCCTGCCGTGCACACTGGACCTCAGATCCCGGAGCTGTTGGAACAGAGATAACGTGATATTCAATGAATTGACTACCACTGTCGTATTGCTTACATTAGGTACGGTTTTATTTATTTGATTTGCCTCAACTTTTTCAAGAGACCAATTCGTAATTTGGTTAAGTAGCTGGTTGGAGGTTGGTTGCAAGAGTTACGTAGTACTTAGGTATAGTCGACCATGAAATTGCTTTACTTTTTGACAACAACTTACAGTAAAACAAAATTTCATTAGGGCTGAGACTTTTAAGGACCTGTCACACAGGATACGTTTTGCGTCCTACGGTCCGGTCAAATCGAACGCAGCCCGCATCCTACGTATGTTCACATTCATTTGCGTTATATATATATTTTATGTAATTACGATCTGACTATGCGAGCACACCCCAAGCAAAGAACGTAGGGAACGCACAGGTCAGGCGGTCGGAGTGGGAAGGTAGCGGACGGGTTGCCCGGTTGCGAGCAGGCGGGCAGCGGGCGCTGTTTGTCCTGCCCGTCAGATCGCTGACCGTGCCCGGATCGCTGACCGGATGCCGTGCCCGGATTGCTGACCGGTTGCCCTGACCATGAAGTTCACATAGGATGCGGGCTGCGTTCGATTTGACCGGACCGGAGGACGCAGAACGCATCCCCAGTCCGGCAAGTCCTTTATTCATGTAGGTATAAAATAAGATTAACGTAATTGGTTGACTGTAAGCCAATCAAAACATAGGTTAAAAGTGCATTCTATTTTAACATACCTACATACTAGCTTACAGTGGCGAAGGCTCCGTAAAACTCGATTCCTATCGGCTTCCCTTTCCAAACGAGTAGTTACTGGAATTAACACATCACACTTGAGCAAGGAAAGCATTTTTTGGTCCGGCTTCCCTTTTAAGAAACTTCACCCTACGCCACTGCTAGCTTATACATATTTTCTGTTTAATGTTACTTAGCAGAAAATCAGTATTTAAGTATCCTATGCAGAATAGCCGGCAAGAAACTCCACGGATACGTCATAAATAATACAATCTTGTTGCATTATTGTGTAAACGTGTAAATTAAACTCACCGAAGTCAAATAACTAATAATAATTTAACGGTAAGCTTGTAATTTTATCAGCAAAGCTAGGCTCGACCATAATAATAGGGAACTCAACGACCCGACACTCAAAGCCATCGTCACCAAGATATCTTAAAGGCTATGTAAGTATAAGTACCTAGGTACAATTACATTTACGGCTACATTATGCTCACCATTTAATTAAATACATAATGATACATGATTGGCAATTCAACCTATTCCTTGAAAGGGGTTATACTAGAGATCATTGGCAATAAATTAAGATTAATTTATTGCCAATGATCTCTAGTATAGTTATAGTTGATGCAGGTGCATCAACTGTGAGATAGGGTGGTTGAATTTTTTTTGACATCATATAGAAAATAAATTTAAAAAACCGGCCAAGTGCGAGTCGGACTTGCGCACGAAGGGTTCCGTACCATTATCTATAAAAACGGCAAAAAAATCACCGTTGTTGTATGGGAGCCCCCTTAAATATTTATTTAAGCCACACACACACACGACGCCGACTTCTCGTGTGAATTAGTGTTTATATTTTATTGTTTATGTGTAGTATTTTTGTGTTAGTTGTAAGTTTTATATTGTATTGTATTATTGTATTTTCTTAATATGTATATTTTATGAAGTGGTTTCGCCTAGCTTCCACGACACAGGGAATCCTAGTGTGGAAGCTAGTGCTTAAGTTTATTTGTACAATAAAGATTATTATTATTATTATTTCATTCTGTTTTTTAGTATTTTTTGTTATAGCGGCAACAGAAATACATCATCTGTGATCAACAGTCTAACTATCACGGTTCATGAGATACAGCCTGGTGACAGACGGACCAGATAGATGGACAGACGGACAGCGGAGTCTTAGTAATAGGCTCCCGTTTTACCCTTTGGGTACGAAATCCTAAAAAACGACTCATTTCTGGGCACTCAATTGATACTTTTCCAAGAGATGGTAAACTAGCAATCACTTTATATAAGAATGCTGGACCACATTTCTCAATTTCTCAGACATTTTCACAAGACAAGATATTTTGTTTTTACTTTTTATTTTTGACCCACATTTGCCGTGGGTTAATTTGTTGCGAATGATCTCTAGCATAACCCTTTCAAGATATAGGTCGAATTACCAGTCACTCTGTATATAGTAATCGAAATCTAGGTACTCATCAACCACTAATTGAAAACATAGGTAACACAGCAAAGTAACGCCACGGTTCAACTACCATTCTTGTGGGAGGAAACCGGACTATCATCGGTCTAGCGGATACAAGGCTCGCTGCGGATTGTGACATCTAGGTTTTTAATTCGCAAATCAGGTGGCTCAGTCACAGAACAGAAATAGGTGCCTTTGATTTGGTTTGATTTAAGAAAAAATGGCACCGACTTCCTTAAATGTTTCCCACATTATTTCATTTGATTTTGAAGTCAATTTTTACTTATTTTTAGGGTTTCGTACCCAAAGAGTAAAACAGGATCCTATTACTAAGACTCCGCTGTCCGTCAGTCTGTCCGTCTGTCACCAGGCTGTATCTCATGAACTGTGATAGTTAGACTGTTGAAATTTTCACAGATGATGTGTTTCTGTTGCCGCTATAACAACAAATACTAAAAAACAGAATAGATAATGGTACGGAACCCTTCGTGCGCGAGTCCGACTCGCACTTGGCCGGTTTTTTTTAGTTCCCGCCACATGGAATCGAATATCAGACGAAGTTCAAGGTTGTAATGCAATCTTGTTCATCACTAATACTTGCAATGATTTATTCATGTTTTTTTTTGTTGGCTTACTAGTAACTGGGGCCTAATTCTCCTAAAATAAATTGTTGCCAAACGCAATCGAACCACAACCGTCAGTCAGTTTTTGTTTTCGAAAACTTTCAAAATGATTGATTTTGTTTTTTGTGTCAAACAATAAGACAGCTTTTGAAATTGAGAACTGTCCGAATGAACGGTCCGGGCTTGGTTCGGTTGTGATTTTTCAAGATTTATTTTAGGAGAATTGGGCCCCAGTTCTAGTAAGTAGTAAACGTATTCCTAGCGGTGTTTTGCTTGCGTTCCATGCAGGAGGATAAAGTTCGATCCCAACCCGCACCACATAACTTTTTGAATTCACGGGCGGGTCAGAATTTGATTATGACTCACGTTAATGGTTAGAAAAATATCTTGAGGCTCTAAAACAAAAACTCGATGTTTTATGAAGTCCACCAAATGAGAAGAGGCCCCTCCCAACAGTGGGGTAGTGATGAGCTGATGATGCTATACATGCAGTTTTGTTTAATCTAAACCAGTGTTCCGCAAAGTGTGTTCCACGGCACACTGGTGTACCGTGGTCGTTAGTTGATGTGCCGCGGAAAAATGGCAAGTTTTGTCAGAAAGATATGAAGATATAATACCTACCTATACTACACAGCGGTCCTATGGTGTACCTCTAAATATTCAAATTTTTTTTAGGTGTAGGTACCTTGCACACAAAAAGTTTGCGGAACACTGATCTAAACGAACTAACCCTAATCCTTGGCACACCTTAACAAGACTGGTTTCAGTATATTATAATGTACTCTGTGAAGACTGGCATTATGAGTTCATGGAGGAACGAAAAACTGATTTTAAAAAAATGACAAATTATGGCGCTTCAAATCGGTACAACGTAACAGTAATACAGATGAAAAAACCGTAATTTCGATTTCCGCCCTCTACACAGATTTTATAAATTCCGCCCCCAATATTTTTTGTACAATTATCATAATTATTCAATGACTCGTTATCTGCAGACGCCATTGTAAATTCGTGTTGGTATTGAATCATTTGCATAATAATGTGATATTTTAATATTAAGGTCTTTAATGACACGTACCTAGCCCATAAATTCTAGTGTTTGTGTGCATATAAAATTCAGGTCACACCTATTTTATTACTTTTCATTGCGTCGTGCGATAATCCCGTGTGGGGACGTGCTAGAATATGAAAGTTCCTCACCGTACCTACGCTGGGAATAGACGCGTGTTGTAAGTTCCAACAAAATCTAAGACGTTTTATGGTAGGAGCTATATGATTCACCTCGCTAGGTACCACCCTCACAAACTCGAGCGAATGAATCGCGGCGATATTATCGTCGTGCCACGTACTTATTTCTATACACTCTCATAAAACGTGTCTACACACGGCGATGTTATCGCGGCGATAGTTAGTATTGAATTTGATGGCACGGCGAGAATATCGCCGCGATTCACTCGCTCGTGGAGATGGCGCCTTTGCTGTGTTCCGTCGTGTTTGTGCCAGAGGAGTTTAAAGGAATTCCATATTCTCTGTTACTTGGATTCGTGTGCTCCATCTTAGACCCTATCTGCACTTACCATCATACAACTAGTCAACCAGATCAAACCAGGAGTATGCCAATGGAAAATGGCGCCTAGGACGAACATCGAAGAAAGAATTCGTAAATTTTGTAAATATAAAATGAACAGATAAATATAGGCTTTTATATCTAAGGCAACATTATGAAAACTCATACTCGGCTACTGGAGCCGCTTTTAAACAGTCAATAGAAGCGAGAACATTGTTCCAAAATCCCAAGTCAGAAAATCTTAGGAATCGCGTGATAATTTGTATAATAATTGAATGTTATTGTTGGTTTTTTATGCGAATTTTGTGCCCCCCTTTGAATGGCGCCCAGTGCAGGTGCCCTACTTGCCCCACCCTAGGTACAGTCCGCGAGGCCTAAGCTGAGCTTTGCATTTGTGTGAGTGCACATAGAATCGATTGCCAAAAAGCAGTACAAACCGGTTTAAATCAAGCGGAGGACGCGTCTGCATTTATTCTCACACCAATGCAAAGCTCAGCTTAGGCCTCGAGGACTGGTACTGCCACTGTGACAAACGCAACAAAGTCAAAAAATAAAACAATGAAAAATAATACACTGTAATAGGTACTTGCAATTTGCCTAATCGTTATTGAAAGCGGGATTGTATCGCCGGCAAGTGCATTCTGTTCTTGTCCTCCTAATATTAAATCTAGGTAGCTTCGAACAAAACTCACGTATTATCGTAGCGCAAAACTCTATCTAATGTTATGTCCATTATCAGCCATCAATCTAATGGTCGCAACCACCATTACTGGACGTGAAGTGGTGTATGAGAACTGGATCATACATAGGCAATTTTATTGGGTTTGTTGTTAAGAATTTTTTAGTGGTCAACATTGAAAGTAAAATATGTTCAGTTTCAAGTTGTTTTATGAATAAAAATTTGGCAATTATTCCTCTTGTTAATAATCAACGATATATTAGTGAATTATTTAAATAATAGCATTATGATAAATGTAGGCAAACAATTAACTCCTGAAATAATTAATTATGAAATAGGGTATTTGACTAAAAAAAATCTAACTAGTCCGTCAGTTAGATTATCAAAAAATTTTTGACCCGTATTTTTTCTTTTGTTACATAAACCAAAATTGACGAAGATACAACGCTTTTAAAATGTGCAAAACGTCACAAGCAAGTACAATTTTTACTTGCTTCTGAGGCACAAGCCCCCACTCGAGTTTTGTTGCGTTTTATATTTCCAAATATTGATAGATTTAACAAAAGAACAATACGTGTCCATTATTTTTCAAAACTAATTGGCAGACTAATTAGATTTGCAATTTATTGATGCTGTCATCATGCCCATACGAATAATGATTCGTCGACTTTTGCTGTTCACTGTACCTTGACTCGCGCCCCATACCTACCTTACTGTTAATATTGAAGTTTTTCCCACCTTATTATAGGTTTGGCGATTATGTATGTAAAGGTTCAAATTAAACACAAGTGAGCGGTTTAAACATAATATATTATTAAAAAAGAAAACAATACAATATAAGAACAATATTGTAGACTGATCTTTACAGAACAAATTACATGAGGCTTCGGCGTTTGGCGATGTCGCATCCTCGCGAATTATCTCTCATATATTAATAAGATACAAACATTAATATTTGTTTATATGTCAACCTTATTAATGTCTAAGTAGATTTGCATACAAACTTATACAAACAACTAATTTTATTATTATTTTTGAAGGTTCAAACAATAAATATTGAGGCCACACGCTAAATTCTATTTTTAAGACCACGATCATATTATTATGCATCGACAAACTATGTAGTATGTATTTATTATAATAAAAAATCAGACTTGCAATTTGATTCAAATTATTTAGGAACTTTTTTCATCATCTGCTCTGTGTATTTCATAAGATATTATGTTAATAACAAAAACACTGTTAGCGGCTAATGTATAAAAAACAACTCAAGATTCAATTAACTAATGGGAACTGTTAACATTAATGACAGTACTTACTGATTATTGCATTGTAAGTACCACCTCATGCCAAGTTCAAAGTAAGTTTATATGTCGTTACTCATAACTAGCAAGTTATTAAATTCTTTGTATAAGTTTGTATATTGTATTGCTCCGCCTTTTGCCTTGACTCTGCCGAAATTATCATTATTGCATTTAGAACTATTTATTTTGAGGGGACCTACCAAAAGTAAAATTTTCGGGGTTTTAAACAATGTACTGACTTTCTTGTATTATGAAGTCAGGTAAATAACCTAAATGCAATAGCAATAAATCAAATTCGTAAATCTTAGTATCTCTACACTCTTCTCACGTTATATATCTCTATATTAAACTTTAGCGGAAACACTGTTGCGGTATAGTCGAGTCTTTCAAAAACATTAATTAGTTTGTTAGTCGATTTTTGACTAAAAATTAACTGCTACTACAATTATCTGTACAGTGTTGCACCGAACCGATATTCGATGTGATATTAACAAAAATCGATATAAAAATATTTGTTGATAATAATCTACTTTTGTATACACGCAAACGTATCAAGATCTTTAGTGTTGTTCACAATCGTCCGCCTAAAGACCTCGATAGTTTGCGTATCGATAAAATATACATGAAAATAAAATATTAAAAAAGTAACTTACGACAACAGTGTCTCGCTGCGAGCGTTACAATTACCTTGTTTAAGTTCTATAACGATATAATCTATAATATACGCTAGAGACAATATACAGCGCATTTCCGACACATATTACAGCTACATTCGAATTTAAACTCATTATTCACAACGTCCGTTATCGTTGAGGTCATTGCGGAGCACACAGTTAAATATTTACTTTTTATTACACGTTTATATTTCTCACTTCATAAATATAAAAATGCTCGAGGGGACGCCGGGCCACCGAGCGGGCGACGCGGATATCTTACGAACTATTTACTTAATATAATAAGCCCAACTGTTGTTAGATTGGCAGTTTTAAAAGCAGTCACTTTCCTCATTCTATATATACCGAACTATTGCAATGAATGGCGACAAACAATGCCGGGTCAAAGTTTTACCAAACTGTAGCAGACAGATGTATGAGCACTGTACTGGCTGCACATGACGTGACGTGACGTGACGTCACTGGGTAGTCCGGACAGCGCCGGCGTCCCTGCACTTATCACCCATATATTATTATAGTAAAGCTTAAGCAACCACTTGCTAAGCATTAAACACGTCTATATAACACATATATTTGGCGTCTCGACGTCTCACGCGCGCCTCGTGATAATACTCATAACTAAATGAATCGTCACTAAGGCATTCAATGTGCGTTTATTTGACGGGCCGCAGATCGTCGCGTTGGAAATTGATCTTTATGTACAATTGTAACACGATCTGGTTTGGTTCACGCCTCCTCTCGCCCTCGCTTCCTTCGTCGACGGTGAGCATGTTCCAGGGGTTGTCAGTCGACGCATATTAGCTCAATCAGTCCATAGCTCTTCGCTCGCTTATTTAGATTTACGTTTAATCAGTCAGCCAGGCCATATTATGAAGATTATAATTTCGATAAATTTTAATGACGTTATTTTCCGCCCACGAAGTAATTTAAGAATTCTTAGTATAATGTCTCTTTTTATGTAAATTATTTTACATAAATGTTGTTTGCTGCAGCATTGCTCTCAGTACATTTTATGCTGAATTGCGCTTTAATTTCAGTGGCTAGTGCAAGTTGAACAGTTAAAGATTCAAATTGCCATTTCTAGATCCTGGCCAGGTTCAGGAGCGTTATCAAATGTAAATGAATGTTGTGTGTGTTTGCGTAAATTCAGCGACATTGATGCGCATGCGCCAGTTTGAAAGCAGTCTTCATGGTTGATGGGCAAATCGGTACGTCATCGTAAGTAGCATCGAATGTTATGAGCGTCTGGTGGTACTGTGGTACTGTGGTGCGGCGGAGTGTTGAGTCAGTAGCGTCGCGGACGCCTCGCGCGGCGCACGCGTGGCGGCGCGGTGCGCGCGGGCGTGTGTGCGGCGCGCGGGGCGGGGGCAGCGCGGGGCGAGTGTTGTCAGCGCCGCAGCAGCGCGGTGAGGTCTGCGAAGGCGCAGGCCCCGAGGCCGGCGCGCGCCATGCGACGCAGCAGCTCGCGCGAGTGCGACACGCACGCCTCCACGGGGGAGATCCACTTCATGCCCTGCGCCTCTGTACAAACATACAACACATATTAGCCATACAAATAATAACAAAAATGACGCCAAATACACCACCAGACACATTAAAAGACCGAAATCAATTCTATTCGACCAGTTACAGATACGAAATAGTATTTCTATTCTAAATATGATTTCAAACCTGTCTACGCAATTTCAGACTACATACTTTACAGAATTATTCCTACATCTAAACATAGTACATACCCAGTATGGCTGAGTTGAGTGCCTCGCAGACAGCTTCGCGTCGCACAGGCTCCAACTGCCAGCCCACCGGACTGTCCCAGGGATTACTATACGCTAGCAGACTAAACGCATCCTGCAACAAAAAGAACACAAAATTCAAACATTTTCTCTAAACCGAGTTTTATCAATATTGACAATATACTATTTCCCCTCCGTTTGCGCCATATACATCCTGGTCCCACCCGGGATTATTTCATGGTTGTCAACCCATCTGGTTGCTTGTCTGCCAAATGTTCGTCTATCCTCTTTAAACAATGATTCCGATGGGACCGTACGTTGAGTTATGACTTGATGTTCACCCAGATTTAGTTCTGAGCACACGCACTACTCGCCACAACCGCGAGTGGCCGGCCACGAACTGCAGACTACATTTTCCATACATTTCCAGACACGCCGCAGCTTATTGCCAGCCACTTGTAGCTGTGGCGAGTTGCTCGTCTGTGGATGAACTTAAAGCCATTAGAACTGTCGGTTGGATGTAAATCGATGATAATAAGGCTTTAGGCATTACGTTCGAGGTTGCAAAGGACATAGTAAAATTAAGACACCTGAATTGTTAAGTGCCTCATGACATGACTAATAAGTCTGAATGATCCTAGATTTTAGAAGAAAAACATTATCTTCGTTTAGAGCCCATCCCATAGTCCTTCCCATATTTCTACACAAAGTCCCTTTCTGTCGAGTTCGCTTTGTACACAGCTTACCTCAAGCATCGACTTAACGAACTGGTCCTGCTGCAGCTTCTGACTCATGGCGTACAGCTCTCGTCCGAACGCGAGCATGCGCTCCACCGACGCGCGCGTGCCGCAGCTGCCGTCCGGCTCTGCTGCGTCACACAACACATCGTTAGCGCAACCATACACTGCGCGAACACACAGCGTCGGTAAAGGGACACAGCTCAAAATTAAACAGAGTTCAACACTAACCATGGAGTCAAGCACATCAAATCTAACATTTCATCATTTTAGAGGATCTCATATGAAGCTAACGTTTTTTGAAATGTTTTTGTAAAAAAATGTTAATGCTTTTCATATTCCAAAAGAAAAATCCCGTTTTGTAATTGTGTAAAGCATACAATTTTGCTTGTATTCCCTTATAGCAAATTGTTAATTACTGTGTTAACACTTGATATATATTTTTTTCTTTGTCTGTGCCTCTTTACAATCGCATCTGCACAGATTAGTAATTATAAACTAAACTAGAAAATAAAATGATTGATTATAAGTTTCTTATCCGCTGATCAACTTGGGGAGCGAAAGAAATTAATTAAAAACTCAGTGCTAAGGAGATAAAATTAAAACCGTGTTGTGACACAAAACTTTTATACCGAGCGGTATGTCGGACCGTCCATGCAGTTTAGTGTTAGCCCCTTTGTTGGTATATTATACTTATAATATATTAAATATAATAATATACTTGGGTATATAATAAGAAGCGTTACTTTACATTCACAGTATTATCATGCCGTCGTCATGGTCCCGTCACCATCCCACGGGCCGTTGGCCTCAGTCGGTACAAAGTTACAAACCATGCAACATTCCACTACATACTGCAAGTTACTGGCAAAATATGTGAAACACGTGCTTTGAATTATCTCAACTTAATTTACAAACATTTTAAATTAAATTATAATAGTCAATGACACCATGTCCCAAAAGTCCAATAAATCCCATTATCCAATCCGCTGTTATCCTTAGCCAAAGCGTATTACGAAAATTTCTCAAAAAACCGTTTTTGTTTTGCAAATTAAGCTGAAAACAATTGATCAACAAAATAAACTGCTTAAAGTCTGTACTTACTGTTTTTATTACCTCTAAACATAAAACAATATAAACAAAACTACCCACCTTACCAAAAAATATAGTATGACAGTTAATGTTAACAGGGCTATTTGAAGGCTTCTGTACTTATGATCGCCCATATTCGTATGAATCATGTTTCAATGAATGTCGAAAGTGGGCTACTCTATCTTCTTAGGTGAGCGACAAGTTGTGACTACTCTAAGCAACACAGCTAAGGTGGTCACCCAAGAAACTTGCAACGACATGCAACACCGAGCGAGTTTATGATATGCATATTAACATTGACTTAGAAACATATGGACCTAAGTCTAGTGCAAAATTCACGAAGAAAGTGTACTGAGTTTACATACACCACCAGAGCGTGTACCAAGGCACATCGCCATATAAACTTAGGAATACCTACAAAGTAATTGAAATCCTATGTCGTCATCACAATGACTAATTTAGCTTACAACCATTTTTCACCATACGAAGATTTGGCTGCACCCAATGACGTAAAAGTGATCTTTTCGGACATTTTGGAATGATCTATGATCCGAGGTCCATGAGTTTCTCCGTCAATGCATATTTACTTCGATTGTATTACGTGTCGAATAGTCATGTCGCTTAGCCTCGCTCATCTAAGACGATGCCAAACATTTTGTATAAAAGCCACGCCCACTTCAGAATATCAACGTTAAAGTTCTGATTTTCTCAGTTGTGACTTAAATAGCCCCGTATAAGTGCACAGATGCTCAGACCGTGAGTTAGTTCTAAACTATAAAGCACAGCTATACACCGAATAATTTCAGCTACCTTTATAGAAACAGAATAAGGACTTCATATATCAAAACAAGGCCATTTTTGACAAGCGCATAGGGTGTACATCAGGAAAATTCTAGCTGCATCCAATGGAATCAAAATTAAATGCTTAACATTGCCAGCAGTATGAGAACGGTAAACGTGAACTGCCAAATGAAAGTGTCTACAGTCGAAGCGATGAGACCAAGGATTACTCTGGTTCCTTAAGCTTTCTATGAACTCGACTAATTTTAGACCTGAAGCAATATCGCCAGCCACGAGCGAGCGTTAGACGAAAGAAAATTATCACATCATCATCGGATAATAAATATTTGCTTATCAAAAGTCAAATTGACAAAAACGGGCTCTTTCTGAGACCCAATTTTCTTTATTCGAAATCAGTTTTTTTTTTTATTTATTTTTTTACATTTAACATCATCTAGTAACAAAAAGCTAAGCCCATAAGCTATGACGACAACATTAAGTAGCCTGCATCGCTTTTTGTTATGTCGGCTAATTCTGGAAGAACCTCTCTACCTATTGGACATGATCCGAACCTATGGATCCTAAGCTATCTTTATCGTACTAGTCTTTACATTATATTCGGAACCAGAGCATGAGACTTGATGAACACATAACACGTGACGTTTACCCACCCGTGTGGAAGTCGGGCATGAGCGCGGCGATGCTGGCCGTGACTCCCGGCATTCCCTTGACGAGCGGCAGCGCCTCCTCACCTACAAGCATGGCCGCGTCACACCCTCGCACTGGGTGTCTGGATACCCACGACCCGAGCCAGGCTGCCACAGCGACGTAAACTGAGACTATGTCCTAGCTGGCACCACATCGCGTCGAATCGCATATCAGTCGACGGTTACCGCGTGAACATGTGTCCTATGCACGTCATGCAGCGCGATTTTTTGAGACCCAACGCGATGCGTAGCGATACCCAGCTAGGGACGAAGGGTTGTCCTAGTTATCAAACGCTTATAAGGCGATAGACTATTAGAGTTCTCTTATCCGGTTTGTACGTATTTCGTCTTGTGATTCTGAGTTCGAGGTCGCTGTGACAGCATCTTAAATTTAGCAGTAGCGTGCTTGAGATGCAAGTTATCTTTGACGTATAAAGTTATATTATTTGCTACAACACTATTCGTCAAAACCCCACAATGCGTAACAGTGAGGTCTGTACCAAAATATTTCTCCTACCTATTCCTTTATTTATGTAAACCGTACATCGATTATCCCATTCTTTTAAGACCCTTTTATGGATATGTAACCATTTTTATTATAACTTGCACCTCATTGGTTACTCTGACATGCGTAAGCGGCGACTCACGCGAACTAAATCCAACTTAACGGAAAAAAATAAAACAAATATGCATTAAGTGCCGATGAGTGATTTCGATTCTAAATGCAATGTTACATGAGCTGTTAGTTAAAGAAGCCTTTTAAATAAACTAAACACATGCCAGCTTACAAAGTGTGTGTCGTACATAACTAAATACGTTCACACTTTAGTTTACCCACAGATCAATTTAACCTTTTCTTTACTTGTTGTATAACTAGCAGTAACTCTCGAAAATAATACCAATTAAAAGAAAAAAAATTAACAATTAAGTAAATGTTGATTTTGCAATAACAAAAATTTTGCCCATGCACTGTTATATAAAAATGATTGACAGTATCCGTTTTGTCATCATCCAGAAGTCCACAGCTGGACATAACCCCTCCCTCAGAAGTATTCTCAGTCTTCACAGTGAGCAAGTGGCTCAGAGCATATTTTTGCACTTTAGCCCACACGCACTACATAAAACCTGCTCAATCATATCCGATTGTACACGTAATCCAATATGAAAATATAAATTACGTTCTATTGTAACTTACACAAATATCAACTTTAATGACAAGTAAACAAAGTTGATTTTAGAATTACAAAAACTATTGAAAAGGTCTTAATACAATTTAAGTTGCAGTAGAAATTGAACTATGTGTAATGGAATTAATGTTTTTAATCCCGAAGCATGTTAATTCTAAATTTAAAATGGCTGGAATATACCAGAAACCTTTCCTATCAAAATATTTGCCGAATTAACAGTCAAATAGAAATAATATTCATTCGTACAAGCTGTATATATTAGATTTGGTTACAAATAATATGTTTCTATTTCAACCCTATACGAAACCAATTTCATAAAAAAGAATAATAATTAGGTGATTAATTAAAAAAAAAATTGTATTTAAAAGTAGTAACGTATTTTAACAAAAAAAAACTACAAACGTAGAATACAATTGAAAATAAATTTAATTTAATTTAAACAATACGTTTATTTTTAATAGCAGTTTCGATTGTTCTACATTTTTATCAAATTGGTTTGGTACAGGGTATACCTCTAAAACTGTCTAGTTACCATACTACAACTTACAACTAGTGCTAAATTTTGTCAGTAGCTAATATTGCGTCTATTATTTTAAATAGGTGCAATAATTCATAAGTTCTTCATTTACGGGTTAAATCATTGGGTTAATTTTGGAATGGGACGGTAATAGTGGTCAAAATCCGCAGACTAAGAGCGGATACACACAGCAATACAGAACGCACGGAGCGTAACTGCCGAGAGTGTGAAACCGTTCTTATATTCATAGACAAGTTGCATAGATAATATTTATAACCTGTTAATAAATGAACTAGCTCATTATTAAATTATGTACATATTCATGCAAAACTAAAATAAAAGAGCGAATAATAATAAAAATGATAAATGTGTCTAAATAAAATAATAATAATGAATGAGTATGGTGTGCAAATAATATATAAATTCAAATAAAAAAAACATATTATTGTCATTTAATAATTAGGTACATAAAATTATAAAATATTGTACTTTACATTTTTTATTATTTATTCTATACTTATATTTAGATATATTTTGTATGGATTGCCAATTTTTAAATAAAATAAAATATGTTTTTGGGGCCATATTCTGACAAGATAAAATAAAGTCAAATGAGTTATTTTTCCATTATATTTTATGAAACAAAAGTTACACATAATTAATCATCTGCAAAAATCACATTCAATCTCATGTTTAATATCATTAGTATCGGGATTCGAACCCAAATGTATGATTTTTGAACATTATGATATTCTCATAACAGCCATCGCTTACAGAGATAGTCGTCCACCTAAACGGTGGTATGCTAGTAAATAATTGATCATTAACAGTCAGCTGGAAAAATATGTGTCTAATTTGCAATTTTCTTACTGAATAATTATAAAATATTTAATAAGATATTATGCATACTCCATGTTGTTCGATATTTTTAAATGTCGATAATAGCAGTAAAACCTTACTTTTGATTTTCGCTACCTATATTTTTTAAGCTAACTGCATAAAGATTCCTTTACACAAAATGCGCGATAAGTCTCACACATAACCATCGAATGAACTAAATCTTTTTTTCTATGTATTCGGTTGACAAACTAGTCCAGACAAAGTTGGAAAGTCTCATGTGGCTGTAATTTCACTGACACTAATTTCCTTCAAAACGGAACACAGCTATGCAGCTTAGTGGCAGAAATGTGGTATGGTAGGCTTCCCCAGACGAATGCTTTTTCTAAATTCTACTACGATTTAAGATACGAATGCGAATGTTATTCAAGAATATTTAATTTATTTATACGGTACCGTCTGCTTATGTGAGATTCTTATCATGCATTGTAGGAAGTAGGCTTTGTCACAGATGAAATTCTGCTCGGATACTTGACGTCACACATTCATCATCGACAACAAGCACACATACACACGCAAATTCGAGCGGAGTTCCAAGGCGATGCTACGCGGTGACGTCACTAGTAAGGCTCCGGTCAGTTTCATATGTGTGCGTGTGTGCGTGCGTGACTACGAGAATGTAGAACGTCACACAGCTGTATTATGTAGTAGAGTGTATGTACTCATGTGTGTGTGTGTGTGTGTGGTACCTGCGTGTGCTCCGTTGGTGTGCGGGGGAGGCGACATGTCGACGTCGTCAGCGCACTCGTGCGGCCGACTCTCTTCTATCGTTTCCGTTACGCCTGGGAACAAAACAACTCTATAACAAATTATATTCTCGTTTAATTCCCAAAAGCTCAGGAAACCACCTGTCTTATTAAAATAAACGGAAATTATATCAAGACAGTTGAAGGCTTTGATCACCAATACGGTTGCCAAGTCGTTTGGACGCCTATGTTACGGACCGTCAACACCCGGGGTGGACAAACTACGGCTCGCGGGCCAACTCCATGGGTAAGAGTGTTGGTTATTACAAATAGTCGTAATTATTTGAGCCAAAAATGTTATTTTTGCAGAAAAAAAAACATTTTTTTTTAATTCTGGCCCCCTCCGAAATTTCTTGCGTTTTTCTAACCCTTTATGATAACAGTTTGTCCATCCCTGGTCTACACCAAGCCAAGCCACCGAACGATCGTTATTTCTTGAATCTGATCAAACTTTGTATAAAAGAATCCGGTTTCATTCAGATTTAAGCGGCATCGAGATTTGTTCGTTGACTTGGTGTATGCATATCTTTAAACGATGGATATTTACAAGTTTATATAAATTAGAGTGTTTTCTTTATACAACGCTAGTAATAATTGAAGTAAGTACCGTTGGTATGTTTTTCTTGGTGTCCATTAGCTGCGGGCGCGCGGCTAGTGTGAGAGATTACAGACGTGGCCACTCCATTGCTGGCGCCGCCCTTCTCACCACACACCTGGAATATAATGATACTGGTCTTTGAATAACTATGTTTGATATTTTCGGTTGCAATTCGGTAGCGAGAATTGATGAAAAAAAAATTTCATCTTTTCGGAAGTCGGAAAGGGGGTACTAATCCGTGGGCCACTTAAAGTATCACAGATGACTGTTTTAAATCAAGTGTTAAACTTTTAAAATTCGTCAATTTTTGTTTTCATGCAAAACGATTTTTATTTAGTTTTTTCAAAAATTCTTCATCCCTACTTTAGTTACGAATTTAGAAAATGGAGCTTTCAATTCGTGACCCCAAATATGACCTAAAATGTAAACGTAGTTGATAATTTATTCGAAACATTTATAATTTGGGCAGGCTACAGTGATATATATCGACTTCAGCAGCAATTAAGGTAATGAGCCGTATGGCGCGTGACAAGGGAGCAAATTGGTCCTCGCCACCGGCACGCTATGCGTGGCGGGACGTGCCCCTCAGGGGCGCACAGCTCCGCCAGCACGGCCCGGCGGTGGTGCCGCTGGCCGCGCAGCACGCAACACACGGACGTCACCAGCGATACACGACCACGCCGAACACGAACAAGGTACATCACTGGGTACAACGGGTATACTCCATATTCTTTTACCTACTAAAAACTACCCAATTAATTTTAGATTTTCTCCACCATATGGCTATATTTAACCTCATGAGGATTCCAAATGATGGCCGTAGATTCAAGATGACCACGAACGAGTGCGTTACATAAAGTATTGACAAATAAAATATTACTGAAGTCCTTACGATTTCGTAAAATGAATCCTAAATTTCTAAATGCTTTACTGCTGGTATTAACAATATGTATACGAAACCTTAACTCAGGTATCATTTCGACAACTAAATCCCGGACATAATTAAAACGCAAAATCATTTTACCACTCATTTCTTATGTGAAATGGAGTGTCGCCCTCGTCCTGCTATAACTCATTACTCCACTATCCTGTCAATGTTCCCCTGCAGTCGCTCCACATCCGAACCGTCTCATATCGGTAAATACACCTTGAGGTCATCTACAAAGTACAGACATAGACACCCGGCATGCCAAACGACCGCTGGTAAGTCATTAATCTTTAGAATAAATTCCAATGGCCCTAAGTTCGAGCCCTGACTGATGCCTGAAAAAGTAATATAGACTGGATTCGTAGCCAACATACTCAAGATACTGTCGGCACTCACTGAAATATCTTATGAAGAACTTGAGTAAATGCGTTATGAAATTTAGTGTCGCTAACTTCGACAGAAGCACGTCGTTATTAACAGTGTCGAATGCCTTCCAGAAGTCGAAGTACATGCAGTCTACCTGCCCTCCGACGTCAATAACGGGTGTTCCTCATGAACGACAGCAGGTTACTACCAGTACTTCGTTCCAGTCTGAAACCGTCTGAGCATCCGTCAGCTAAGCGCTGATTTGTGTATAAATGCGCGCATATAATGCTGATTCAAATACTCTAGCGAACGCCGACAACACCGCCACCGGTCTATAACCACTGACATGATCTTTTGCAGTTCCTTTCGGGACTGGTACTACAGTTACTCTGGTGATTTTCCATCGATCCGGCTAAAACCTTTCACGTGAGCAGATATTAAAGATGTGTAATAATGTTCTCCAGAACAGGTCGCGACAGTCGCAACAATTCTGTACTAGTATAGTATACGGTGGTATACCGTCAGAGCCCGCCAGTGCTCTGTCTAGAGGCGGTGGAGCGCCGCGCGCGGGTGACGCGTGCTGAGCTGACCGACGCCGACGTGCACCTGGGTTGAGAACGCGCATGCGCCGCCTGTTGCTTTCAAAATTTTGTGATAACTCGATTTCTTCTTGATATCATGTATTAAATCAGAGGTATACCATTCTGGATGAGCGTATCTATCCCTTGTTTTGAGTTTATTAATATTGTTTTTATAGGATATGCTCGCTTATAGCCTCGTTGAGTATTTTATGATAGTACAATTGAAACCAGGGTAGAGTACCTCAGAGTCAGATCCGTTGACCATCTCGACGAACTGTCGGTACTTGAGCAGGAACAGCAGGTCCAGGTCCCTCTCCAGCAGGCCCGGGTACAGCGCGCGCGTCACCTCGATGGCCTCGCCGATGCGGCCCGACACCACCAGCTTCGACACCCCTGCCAACACAAACACCACGCTCTACTAACGTACCAACACGGGCCAGAGCCTCACACCAACGCACTCGACATACGAGGGAGTAGCCATAAAATTCTCTATCAATACAGAAAACCGTAATTTTTTGCGCGGAGGGGGGGGGGGGGGTCTCACACATGCATTCTACGCTCTGTAGCTAAGACATTCACTCATTAAAAATGAAACAAAATTAACTGTCAAATGGGGCCTTTTTTTTATTTTTTTCGTGGGAAAATCTTCATGGATACCCTTCGCCTGGGGAAGGCGAAGGGTTATGCCGGTCTCTTACCGACTAAATACCCACGGTGTTCCTTCTCCTAACCCTTGGCCGGGGTCGCGAGATTTGCAGCTGCATGCACCGCGACCCCGGCAGGCCTCGGTCCGCCAGCCCCTGACGGACCTCTCCCTGTCAAATGGGGCCTAAGCGAGTTGACAGAGGGGAAATGTCCCGTATGGCCACTACCGAATATGTCGACCACATTGCTCTAAAGCCAGAGCCATTTCAAGTAAGTCAAGTTTTTGTTTTACCTTTTAATGTATCAAAAATTAGGAAAAGTGACGTCTAATTCCATATTACAGCTACAAAGGTACTGCCAAAACCTCTAGACGGCTCTAAACTTCGTGCAGATGGTTACGCAAAAGGTTTTTAGGAACTAAATTGCTTTTGACATTTAACAATCTTAGGGCTGGCAATTTATAAGCAAAATAATTTTTTTTATTTTCACAGTAATTGCTTTCTTCCTGAGTATAAATACGCGAAAGTTCGAAAACCTACCTATGTTCAGGCCGGTCAAAATATATGGGCCGTACTGCACATGGTGTCACCAAATATTGATTTGCAATCTCACTCGTATTTCAGTGTATGTAATATTGAATAAGCAGATCAAAACGGTACGTTACTTTGTCTATTTTTGATGGAGGCTATATCTTCGTCGATGGGTTGTCCGGTGGCGCGGGAGAAGGCCTGCGCCGTGCTGCAGTAGCCGTGGTGCACCAGGTACGTCGACACCATCCTGAGGGGGAGAACACCTCATATTACACACTGCAAGGACTACGTTGTGATCAGAAAAATAATAAAATTACTTTGACATTTAAAAAAAAGAACAGATTTTTTTTGTAATTTTCTATATGCGTCGCCATAAGTCAGCCAAAACTGCCTTTCGTGATTGTACAGCCCCCTAAGACAGAATCATTTTTCCTTAAACTGTAAACGCCAGTGGAAAGATCAAATTACGCTCGAGCAAAACTATAAAAACCGTCAGGAGCTTATTGCATTGACTATTACAAATTAAGTGTTTTTAAATATGAGTACATTTATTCACCGTAACAGCCATATTCTGTTGTCCCCGATCAGAAATATGCCATTCTATCTATTTTCCAAATGCTGTCTATACAAGGTTAGTCGGAAAGGGGGTACTAATCCGAAGCCCACTTATAGTATCGCTTATGACTGTTTGAAAGCAAGTGTTAAAATTTCAAAATTCGATATTTTTTTTTTCCAAATAAAATGATTTTTATTTTAGTTTTTTCAAAAATTCTTCATCCCTGCTTTAGTTACAAATTCAGAAAATGGTGCTTCTAATTCATGACCCCAAATAGGATCTAAAATGTAAACACAGCTGATCATAACTGGGGATAGATAGATTTCACGGTTTTTTTTTTGAGATTTTTGAACAGCTGTTTCTCTTAAACTATCGAGTTTTGGGAAAAGTTGTAGAACAAAAGTTATTCATTATTATGTGTACTTTAACACCCTTTCGGATTAGTACCCCCTTTCTGACTAACCTTGTATATAGGTACCAGCATCAACCAGAGTATATTTTTTGCATGAACATTAAATTAAAGTCACCGTGCTTGTTTTCCGTGTTCCTCACCACACGCTGGGAATAGACGCGTGTTGTAAGATTATACAAAACCCAGCACGCAACGTGGTAGGATCTATACGGTCCGCCTGGCTAGCTACCACCTGAACATTAAGTCCGGCGCCAAGCAGTTTACTGTGTTCCGACGTGTTTATGTGAGAGCCAGAGGGGTATAGAGGAATCCCTCTATATCTCTGTTACTTGGATTCGTGTGCTCCATCTTAGACCCTGTCTGCGCTTACGATCAGGTGCGATGAGGGTCAAATGCGACATGGTAATAAAAAAGAGAACCTTGTTGACTCTGACATTACCTATGCCCACAACCACAAAAGAGGCGTTTGGGGAAACTATATACTGTGCACTCCCTTCATAACAAAACAGTTATCAATGGCATGCCGTCCCTACCTGTGCAGCACCTGCTGCCACTGTCCCTGGTCGTCGGGCAGCGGGAACTCGTCGATAGCGAGTCGTGTGCGCGCGCGCAGCTCTCGCAGCATGTCCTCTATGTCGAACACGAAGGGTTGCTGACCGAAGTTAGCGTCCACCACCTCGCCCGGCGTCTGCAGACCTACCGTCGGGTAGAGGTTCGGCTGGAACACACACACATTACACTTCACTACCTGCACCGCCACAATACACAAAGGAATCTGGCAGAAGATTAATAACACCAGTCCGAAGTTAGTAACGCTAGTATGATTTGATCTAGATTCTCAGGAAGTTCCAGTAAAAGAAAGCCTGAATATCGAGACCCGAAACAAAACTATTCAGCTAGCTACTTAGTTTCATAAAAAACCCTAACGATAAAAACATTGATCTTTGAGGTTTGTCGCATTGTAAGTAAGGAATGGACTTGTAAGGAGGGACAGATTATTATCAAATATGTTCCCATGATTAAACTACAAGCGATTAGCGATTAGTTTCTGATGGAACGATTCCTCCTGCCCCCCGATTGCAACCTTTTCGATAAGCAATTGGCGACTAATTATTCTGTGTGTCATCTCATTCCATCTATGATTTTCGTAACGAGAGAAAAAGAGATAAATTACCGAATAGTTCAGAATCAAGGGGCTGCTGCTATTCACTTAGAGATGAAGAGTTATCTGTCCATAGCAACAACACAATAGTACACATAATACTGTAGGAAAAAACCATCTGATCAGGATATAAAACAATACGCCTAGTTGCTTGTCAAGTCGCCGTCCCACGCGAGATGGTACCGATATAATAAACCGTAGGTGTTGAGCGAGGTAGCTGTCACTTGTACAAGATTGTTTTATTGGAAACGTTTACAAGGACTGTTTGAACCATTGCACAATCAAATTTAATCGACCTACTAAGATATCTACTCATTCTGATATATTAATTTTAATGTCGCGATTACTATCACCCTTTGTTTTGCTTTTAGGCCAATGTTTAATAATTTATTATTTGATTATTCTTGAACTAAAAATCCAGCCGAGTGCCTAAATTAGCCACATGGTACACAAACTTATATCTTACTTTCAAACCAGGGGTGGGAAAACTTTATTCAAGGTCCAGAAAACGCAATACATTTAGCAGGAGGCTAGAAATCCAAAATAAAAAATTATTGCTTCTAATTTACTGTAAATACAACATCTGGAATTATGAAAAAAAACTATCTCCTATTCGAAGGCCCAACCAGTGGGTGTATAGGACATATACGGAACTGCTTATGATTGGCCACGACGTCGTCGTATACTGGTTAGAGGTAAGCCAAAGACTTTCAACAATCAGAACAGGTGTCGATAAGATTGCAAGAATATCTTTCCGGGGGCCATTCGCTCTTGCTCTAAAAGGGAGGATTGACGGGCCGGATTAAAACCCTTCGCGGGCCGGAGATGGCCCGCGGACCGTAGTTTGCACACCCCTGCTTTAAGCGCTGTTTATTAGTCTAAGAAGCCAAATATGGCACTGCCTCTCTTATTGAAACTAGGTATTCAAATTTTCATCATGGTAAACAAGGAAGCATCCGTCATCTGGTCTCCAACTAGCCCTGTAGTAGAAGCGATTCTACATATTATAATTTTCCAACACCTACCGGTAGTCCTCTGAAGGCGATGCCGAGATGGTGTCCGTTCTTGGTGTAGAAGCAGGTGTTGTCGACCAGGTTGACGCCGCAGCCGATGACGTCACCGGTCGTGAAGGTGGGCCCGTAAGGCTGACCCGTGCCCGACGAGCAGAACGAGTGACCGTCATCGCCATGGTACCCGTATGAGTGTTTGTCCCAGCCTGGAACATGACAACGAACAAGTTCTTATAGCGGCGAAAACAGATTGAACGTAATGGAAATTGAAAATACCCCTTTCTCTACGTAAGAGCGGTTACGCACTGCATCCGATCCGAATCCGAGAAAATACGTTCCGAAGTAGTCATAGAACTATTTGTATGGTAGTTTACGCATTAGATCCGACTTCCGTCATCCGATTTCTCTACGTGATCCGTGAGTTTCCAATTCGGAAGAAATATTGACGGACCGAAGTAGCCGTAGTACTGTTTGTATGAACGCTCTCGCATTACCTCGGATTCAAATCGGACGCCAAATGGATATGCCAAAGATGGCCCCTGAATTGTTTGAATTTGGATCAGAGATCAGATAAGTGCGTAAGCGATATCCGAATTCGGTCCGAGTTTTTTAGACTCTAGATACGTATTTTCACGTATTCGGATCGGATGCAGTGCGCAAAGCAATATCCGAATTCGGTCCGAGTTTTTTATATTCTTATTTTCACGGATCCGGATCGGATGCAGTGCGTAATCGCTGTAAATCTGATTTAAGGTCAAAAAGAAACTCAGGCAAAACACGACCACAGAAAACAGTGAAAAAAAAAACACCTCTCAAACTTAAACTTCAAAACTCATTTATTCAAAATAGGCTAGAATTACTTAGTTCTTTTTGAACGTCAATGTTACAATAGACAGCCCCCAAAAGCGCCCGTCCGTCACCGCTTCCTAGTGTTTATGCTGTGAAGAAGAAACGGCTCCCCAGCAACTTTGATATGGTAAATGTGTTTTGATGAATTTAGTCTTTTAACTAAGAATACTGAGTTTCTTTTGTACAACTACCTGCTTAATCACGTTATTGGTAATCCGGGCAGGTAAGCTGAAGTAAAAAACAAGTGGTTCCAATTGCCGTGGATTAAAGATATTATATTTCACAAAACTCAAAAGGGTAGTTAGCGGTTTAATTTTTTCTTCTGATTAAGTCAGGGGGGTCGAAACTGTCACGCCTATAATACTCCAAGTTTTAGGCAAAGGTGTACAATTGTACAGCCAAAGTTTACCGAGCCGGAAACAACGAAAGAGGCGTTACTTTTAAAGTCTCCAACTGTTGAACATCTTAGTATAGTATACAGGGTGTCCCTGGAAGTTTGGATCAAATCGAATAGGGGCGTGGGCAAGGTCATTTCAAAACTTGTATTAGTAAAAATTTTTGCCAGACCAAAAAAGCCTTTGCAGTAAATGTTTTTTCTTATTGAACACGTTTTCTAGCTGCTTAAAAGTATTACCACAGGAAAGGCCTACTATTCGCCAGTCCTGACAAAAAAATGATAGCACTGATAGTTTTTTTTATGATTTTTTTCTATGCGAAGTGACTCAAAAAAAACAATAATTGATCATAACTTTTGAACCATAAAAAATTGCACCGACATTCTCAGGGCTAAAAAGTTTGGAAATGACACTGCCCACGCCCCTATTCGATTTGACCCATACTTCCAGGGACACCCTGTATGGTAGTACCACAGTGTACCTACTTACTACATACAGTGGGTCAACGCCCATACATTTGACAGGTCCTATGAAATGTCAAAATTATATAGGGGCGGAGGTTATGTCCCAAGCAAGTATGCAGTATGGCTACTCGGGACATAACCTCCGCCCCTTCACCCCGCAACCCCCCGCACGATTGCTCTGCGACAATGTTCTACGTTGACCGACTGTAAGGAGTAATATATAGGTAGACTGTGGTAGTACCTTGGTTCCTTCAACTTACCAGGTAATCTGTTCATGTTAACTCCATGCGCGGACAGACCGATGCCCATGTATCCATCGCGGCCCTTGGACACGATGCGTACTTCGAAGTAGTAGAGGCCGCACGCAGCCGGTATAGGGTTCGTCGCGCGCACGCTCGCTGCGTCCTTGTGTGTTTTGCCATGACCTGCACACGGCATCAACCCAAATTAATACGACATACTTGTAAGCAAGGAGGTTCCCTTGGTTAGAAAGAAGGTTTATAGGACTAGGCTTAGGAAAGGTCTACACTAGACGAGCTTTAAATGGTTTGCGTACGAACTGTGTTTGTAAGGCTTAGAAGAGGTCTATGTCTACTTCTGTGTAAAGGGCTAAGAAGGCTTATATGATATTTAGGATTAGTTACGGTTTACCACCTCGCCGCGTGATCAGCTCATGATTAAGGGCTCCGTTTGGGTTCGAAACTAGTCGGGCAATCCCGAAAAATGCACGTGAGTAAACCATAACTAGTCATAAATATGAATGTGTCTCACGATAGTTTTAATACAAAGGCTTATATGATGTTATGTTATGGAGAATTAAGATACTGGCATCAAAATAGAGCTGCCCACAGATTCAAAATGTTTCAGTTGTCTTGTTTTGTCTTCGTTTCTCGTAACGAGAGAAAAAAAGATAACAAATCGAATGAAACGTTTGAACCAGGGGGCTATTCCTATAGGCAAAGTCACTTTCCATTAGCGTTAACGTTGAAGGCATAATATGTGAATCAATATAACATTCTTCATAGCAAAACAACAACAATAAAAATAGTTTAGTGCTTGTAGAAAGTGACTTTGTCCACAGATAGAAGAAAGTAGGATGTATGCAAGCGTTGAAGCGTCATAACTGAGCAGGTACCAGGTTTAACTGTGCATAATCCTAAGAAGACAAACTAGGTGACGGGTATCTTATAATGAAAACTGTAGTTTTACACTAAAGGCCGAGATCGACTGTCCTTTAAGTGCAGTGAGAAGCCAATGTAACTCGATCGAGCACTTTCGCGCATTAATTAAGAGTCAACACTCCAGTTCCAAGTGAAAAGCCGCCGACTTCACGTTCAACAGTAGATGAATACCGTAAGTTAAGCCCCACGAAACTTTGGCTTAACTGTCATAATTCACAGTTTTTGGAAAGAAAGGCATTGGAACACGTGTGACAGTTAATGGAAACTAATATGTATCTGCTAATTGATTTAGCTAACACACGTAAGAGTGCCGAGTCATACCTACATTTGGCAGAAGCCTTTAAAATGTTAGCTATTTGTGTAGACAGTTATTAATGTCCTAAATATATCGGTACAATTCCTAGTATTGTGTGATTTGTAGTTCTTCAGCAAAAACTTTCCTATTGAAGACCAGATATTTCATAACAATCATAACACACTTATCATCTGCTCAATTCAAAATTATATTTACAACGCAATTTATAAGTGTCCGCGAATTTAAATCTACGATCAAACATCCTGAACGTAAGCCAAATACGAAAACTGGATGAATTTTATAACAAGGCCAATGGGGAATGCTAACGACCTCCAGCTTAAAGTAAACACCATTTAAATTCAATACCATAAATTATGGGACGCACAAAATGCGACTGCCGTGGTCACAGCAACAACAATGCAGAGCAAACTATTTCAAACCAACAAACGAAATAAAACTTTAAACGTAGAAGCTACGGCACACTTTTGAATAACTGGCGTATATTGTGAAAAACGATTAGTCTATCGCAAGGCCAAACACTTGAAACGATATACTACGCTACATAAAGTTGGCCGCGAACACGCCAACGCTTGGTAAGAAACACGTGGAACAATAGCCAACGGACGCTCGAATTTATGTTATCAATACATGCTAATAAGCATATCAAATCAAGTTAGAAGACAAATAAATGTTAATGTGGTAACCAAACCTGAACGGTATATCTGTGCGGAGGGCGTTATCAGCGAAACGAAACGCGATAGCGACACACACACTGGTGAAACAAACTATGATTGCAGACCCAAGACACGGTTAACTAATTTTAGGTTCTATCTCAACGAAAAGGTCAAAACATTACATTACAAACCTATAATAAACCGCAATAGAAACAAATTATTCTAGAAATAGAAATCCTATTCTAACACGGAAGCATAAAATCAGTTGAATTGACTGCGCGTGCTAGTCATTAACCAATAATGGTCTAAACACTAAACAAAAGCGATTTGTAATTTTATCATCCTGTTTCCACGAATCACTTCCGTCCATCCCGTGATTCCCTGGTAGATCACTCGCAGCCAATCGGCTCGCGGATAACAGCACGCGCACACACACAAAGCAGCGCATACGCATGAGAACAACAACACAGGTTAACGAACCACGCCACGTGTTTACACAACAACGCGTAGATAAAACCACTGGATATGTGTGGGACGAAACACTCGCTGACGATTCATGGCAGATTCTAATAGGATGTTAAGAGGAACACGAATTTTATTGAAGAATTTCTTTACGTTGAGGCCACCGAGGTTCTTAAGATACGAATGACACATTTTTAAAGATTCTGATATCGTGTGTTTATGTTAATTGGGGTGTCTGACCGAAAATAATATGTGCTAAATGTCTGTATCGTCATAAGTGAGTGTTGTTTTGTGTTAACTTGCGGAATTAACGGTTCATCTCACGTAGGAAGAAGGAAGTTGCATGACGACTATTTACCCAAATACTCAAGTTGTCTAGAAGAACAAAGAATCAAATGTAAACAAGCCGAAGTATTTACATACATAAACGGACAAACAAATGCACAAAGCATTCGAGGAATCAATAGAGCGTTACCTTCAAACCTACAATGAAATAATGAAATCAAACGGCATAATGACTGACTCATTATATGCAACGACTTACAAAGGTTTGGTTCCGATCTGATCATAAACAATCACATCAAATTGTTTCAAGTGTAACCGCTATCTAACCGCGTGGGCCAAATAGTTTTATTTTAAGACTGATCAGAAAGAAAATTCTTTTGAAAACTACGCAGTTACCTACGCACATTAGTATGCGAGGGCACACACACGATTTAGTTGTGTATAAGCAAATTAAATAAGAAAGATTGATATCTGAAAACTCAATTTATTGGCAGAGGTGTAGTGGCAAACTCACAGTTAGTGAGTCCAAAGCTCAAAAGCTTTGACAAAGAAACAACAAAGCAAGAACATTTTGATCTTAAGTCAATAGTAGAGTAAACATGTCTTGTCCAACTCAAGGGGCAAGCGCTTGAGAAGAAACCGACCAGTTCATCGTCCCCAGCTGGCTCCTGTCTCGCAATCTTGACCTTCGATAACTTGGGAACCGTTGACTCCAACACTATCGCTAATGGACTTATTATGCGCAACATTTTATGAACATAACTTTTGAATTAGTTACGAATGACAGCGCACCATGAAAGGGCGCCTTCAAGGGCTCATATCTCAATAACTAAGCCCTGTTGGTCACAAGCTTGGTGCGTTGGCGTCCGCCCAACTGGTCCCGTCAAACATTCGACAAATGTCAAGGCATACGCGAGGTCGACACACTCGCGTTTCCTACGAACAAAGAATCGGAGCGAATAAGCTTGAGCCAATTGTAATGCAACGTATTTAAAACAATTAAATGGCCCAATAGGTCACACAGACAACAATATGTCTACGAATTTAATTAACGACATGTTTACGCAAATATGTTGAGCTGCAAATTGGAAAAGGATTGTGTATTTCTGGCGATATTCCTCGATGCGTTTACTGTAATATTAAACGCGCTGTCCACCGCCACCGTAGAGCCTTGGGTCTCAATAATATATGAGATAATGATAGGTTATTGGCCTGCATAAAAGCGGTTCACTGCAACTCCAGTCGTACGGTAAAAATAGAAAGCTTTTCTATTGTATTTTTGCTATTTCAGGAAAGAACTAAGACTGTTTTGATTACCAATTAGGACAAAAAAGGTGTTCCCCTTCAACGACCTATACGCCAAACTGTGAAATGTTACACCTTTACGCAACACCAATTGCGGCAATCTCAGATTTCCGTCACGTAATTGTCTCGTTCTATTTACTAATGTAGGCCACACCTAATTGTAAATCTGACGAAACGAGGAAGGCAACGCGCCTCTCCATCACTTGGCAAGAACAATGAAGAGACTAGGGAAAAATAGCAGCTATACGCGGACTGCGGTGTTTGAGTATGGACAAAATTAGCCACAA
The DNA here is from genome assembly GCA_905220435.1 of Amphipyra tragopoginis. Classification (NCBI taxonomy): domain Eukaryota; kingdom Metazoa; phylum Arthropoda; class Insecta; order Lepidoptera; family Noctuidae; genus Amphipyra; species Amphipyra tragopoginis. Next base: position 520,569 of record HG992010.1, on the reverse strand, counting down.
TCGTTAGCGGACCGTTGCCCCCGGCTGCAGGTGGCTAACGCTGCAACACGCACTGACTCACCCGCTTGTGCGAGATAATGTTCATACCCGACCACAGATTACGTGTTACACCAAAATGATTTCCTACATTCGTTGCAGGGGCACGCAGACAAACGCAACGCTGGTTTACACAGAATTTGAAGGGGATAAGGAGACTCTCTCGCAATATTCACATGGAATTCCGTGTAGACGAGTATTGTGTATGTGTGCGTGCGCTTGAAAGCAAATGTAGGAAGTCAAGTATCTCGATAGTGTGTGTGGACTACCCAACAGTGAGTCACTCATTTCGATTAAGACATTCTCTTCCCGGAGCGTTGCGCATCAAAGCGCCTGGAGAGTTGGCAGCCCGCGTTTAACATAGCCTGCCTTATCTGAATGTTTATGGGCCAATAACATATCTACATTAGTGGAGTGCACACCGTCGTTACAGAAATGTCGAGCAATAATACTATCTTGAAAATTTACGAGTTACGTGACTTACTAACCTTCACGTGGTAGTCATCAATTAGCAAGTTTATAAAGACAGTCGCAAGAAAAATTCTAGCCAAGACGTTGAAATGATCAATAGCATGAAACACGCGTTAGTCAACATGCAAATATCAGAAGCAGGAAACAGTAAATAACGCTGACATATGAAACTGTGTAGTGAACAATAATAACATTGATATTATTATACAACAATTCCCTCAACATGACTTCCACGTATGATGACAAATACTATAATTTGCAAATTAATCACAATCATGCAGACAACAGTTTGGTTAATTAAACAATGAACTACAATTTAAATGATTAAATTACAGGCCAAACTAATGAGTAGCAGGTATTCGGGTTACTGGTAGTACAATAAAATAATATACATAATAATGAAAACAAAATACAACATGAATGTAAATGTGCGAACGCGACGTAATTTATCGCGTACTACCAAGATTTCTAATAGCGTGAGAGAAATAATATAAGTCGACATGTGCTCCGCTCAATAAAGGTGGCACTAACGCAAAAAAATAGACTCGAGTGAGACTTAAAAAACGAGCTGTCTGGCTAATCTGGAACGTTTGACAAAGCCAAAGCACATGTCGACGAGAATAGAAGAAAAGCATACATAGATTAAGACACCACTCGAGACGTTTCCCGAGAATGATACAGAACACACAATGACGGTGACACACAGTTGCTAACAAACAGTCACGGAGTCCGTCTGTGTCTCGACACAGCACACGCCACTTTGTGCGTTACGAATACCGCTTTACGGTCTACTTGTACGTCCAGCAGACGTACACGCGATATGTGCAACGTATTCAATATTAATTATTGATATTTTAAACACGTCTAATGTATTAGCACTGTTTATTAGCAAGATGCGTGGGCACATATATATTTGTATGTATGTTGACGTACGATACATCCAGAGGCGTAAGTGGAGGTAGGGCAGGTGGGGTCGGCGGCCCGGGCCCTGCGTCCCACCTTACAACAAATAGAGAAAACATCCATGTCCATTAAAACGATCCACAGTCGGACCCCATACACACCACTTACGCTTCTGGCTGCTCGGCGAGACGACCAACGAGATGCCGCTATGCAAGCTGAGGCAGAAACGCGCCCGCTACGATGATCCCTCTTATCTACGTTACATTGCGCGCAAACGCCAGTAAAGCTTCCTTAAATGGAAAGCCGCGGCAGCAATGGATTCATGCGCTCGCATGAACACGCCATGCAATGTCCTGACTACCGGCACACGAGCGTTTAGAGCATAGTGGTGCTATGGAGCCGAATATAATCTATGCTATTGATTACTTCTAGAGTTAATACTATGATTATTCTAAGCCTTATCAACGAGTAACCTACTTTCAGTATAATGAACTAAAACAATAATAATATCGCGATAAAAACACTTAAGCACAGAACGTGCAAAAAAAATCCTGTTTCCAAGGAAATGTGTATTATGTAATGTAAGCCCGCGGGAAATAAATTGTTCTACATAACGTAAGGTCTCCCCCTCCTCACATAAAGAATATCCTACTAAGTACTTCTAATAGGTTCACTTATCACTATATGGAATTATGTTTTGATAATGATTATGAAACTTTAATTAGTCTGAAAGAGTATAGCAGTAGCACATATTGATAAACATAATAACGTTGCAGACCCTAAATGGTCTATTTGAAATAAAAACTTTGACTTTAAATAAATTGGATAAGGACAGGAGAAGCATGATGATGATGAATGACGCAAAATAATACAAAAGTTAAATACAATGTTAATGAATATTATCACATTATTTCTTAATGCCTAGAAAAACATCTGTCTCTTCAGATGAATCTCGGCAAATAACTTATTACCGTAATGCAACGTATTGTTTAGATTTTCCTCAACTATTTTATTTACAAAAACAAAATGTAAACTGCACGTGCACGCGAACCGTGCTAAACAAAGAAATCATTACAAAAGAATATAATCGTAATTTCATAATAGAAATTAAAACATAAAAACGTCATAATAAAAAGTTGAACAAGAAATGGACACGGAAAATAACAATAACTGTTTAAGGATTCATTGAACAGATGGAAAGCCCCACGAACCGATTGTCAAGGTTGAAACACAAGTGACGATAAAAAGGAAAACAGCATTTATTTTGACTTTTATGACAAAGTCTAATGCAAAAGAAACCAAAATTAAAAGCACCGTGAAAATGTACGATGCAACAAGGCCATAAACGTCAATAATTGTAGACAACAAAAAATGCAGTACTGCATTCAATATGGCAAAGGTATTGGCTGACGTGCGCGTGGAAACAATTAGCGCGTGTAGCGGTTGCCATGCGGGCGCGAGCGGCGCGGCCTCGCTCCAGCCACATCCGAGCGATTACTTCAAATTAAATTAACTCCGATACATGTTTCGACACAAATCCCTTATACGCTGCCTTAAACACACACGCTAGTGTATTCAAAGTCTTTATCTCACGATTAACATCTAAAAGGGTATAGTTGGCTCACCTAAGCCTTGAACGGTCCGTAACGGGATTTTCGTGACTGAATTAATTTCGATAACTTGGAAAGGGTGGAGTTGAAAGCCACCTAATATTTTACGTCAATAAAGACAATTGAGCTACCTGTAGGAAACGTTAATAGTATAGTCGACCCAATTAGGGAGATTGAAGTTATTTGTGTTGTATTCATTCTTCATGCCAAATTGGCAAATTGAACGTGTCAAGCTATTCGTCGCCTGAAGTTAAAAATACATAGATTCAACTAAGTGCTCACATCTAATAAGCCATTGAAAAGGACATGGAACAAAACGTACCCACCTTGTAGCAAATTGAGACTAGTACCATTGGAAAGGTCTTTAAAAATGCAAATTTATATTATATGACGACAACTCTGTATCTCACGGGAGAAAAAAGTTATTCAATGTTGAAATGTGCTGAAAACTCTTTGTTAATTCACCCCGCGCGCCATTCAAGTCCATGAACTAGCCCAATATCCTGTTATGAGTCCCGTACGGTATATAGAATTACCTTTGAATGATATAATTGTCTACAGAAAGCATGGTTTACCGTTGAATGGTAATACGAAAAAACCATTAGTCGATACCATTATTTACAGACGTTTCGCCGAAAAACGCTACAAAGAATGAATGATTGGCCGATACCAAGATTTGCCGATGTCATGGTTCGCCGGAATACGCTTGACAGGCGTAGATTAAATTGCATTAACTTGTACTGACATGCGTTTATCTTGACTCCATACCAAAGTTGCGACAAGAAAATATACGACGAATGTTAGGGCGACAGTACGATATGTCGACCATCAGTGGAGCGACAGCACATCAGCTCGACGTACGTTAGCGCGACTGATTGTTTTCTCGAAAAACCATAGGACGATGGAACTTTTAATCGACGAACGTTAGCGCGACACAACTTTCGCTCGACAAACTAAAGGCTCCTAAAAACAGGCGCGATATCGCCTAAAAGATTCTGGCGCCAAGGTCGACGGAGCCCCGCTGGGCGGAGCTCCTATTTCTGTCTGCAACACGAAGGGGATGACGGGAGCTTCGTTCGTTTGCTTTGCTCGCTCACTTTAGCCCGCGGCATTCCCTCCGAACCTAATCTATCCGTGTCGCGGTGCTTAAAAGTTCCAGGCTCGCTTCGCTCGCTCTTAATGCATGTTAACAAAAAACACGCGGACGATATCGCGCCTGTTTTATAGGAGCCTTTAGTTTGTCGAGCGAAACTTGTGTCGCGCTAACGTTCGTCGATCAAAAGTGCCATCGTCCTATGGTTTTTCGTGAAAACAATCAGTCGCGGTAACGTACGTCGAGCTGATGTGCTGTCGCACCACTGATGGTCGACATATCGTACTGCCGCCCTAACATTTTTCGTGAATTTGCTTGTCGCAACTTTGGTATGGAGTCAAAATAAACGCATGTTAGTAGAAGTTAATACAATTTAATCGATGCCTGTTCAAGCGTGTTCCGGCGAACCATGACATCGGCAAATCTTGGTATCGGCCAATCATTCATTCTTTGTAGCGTTTTTCGGCGAAACGTGCTGTCTGTAAATAATGGCATCGACTAATAGTTTTTTCGTATTACCTTTCAACGGTGAACCATGCTTTCTGTTGACAATTATATCGTTCAAGGGTAATTATATATGCCGAACGGGACTCTGTTTATTTTTTGTACCTTAATAAATAAAAGAAACTGTACTTAATTGAATTAATGGCGTTTTAATTAATATTTTCCGTAGCAAAAAGTAAACCTTAGGAAGCTTGGTCAGTCTCTCTCTATGAAACAGAACGACTGGTTATTCATTGGGCCTATAAAATAATTATTATAACACTACATAGATGATTGAAAATGCAAAATAGAAGTGATCATAACTTCGGTCTCCCATTCATTCATTCATTCGTTCATTCATTTTTGAGTTGTTCACTTAAGCTTCTTCTAAATGACAACTAGTCTAAAATGCTACAAGGTGGGTACGGGTTCCAAATAAAATTACCCATTGTTCTTTACCCTAAACTTTACTGCTAAAAGCAGCGTAAAGATAAGGGCGGAACCTATTTATAACTTCCAGGAAGCTAGCGTTAATGACATATTATCAAGCTGAAGGACTTGGAAGACTACGATATTAACCTTCCAAGAATCACAGATATCGACCAAAATTAAATTAAACTGACTGTGAATTATCAATGAAATAAAATCTATACCTGTAAACGTTTACTATAATGACACATGATTTCTGATAACTTTAATGGCACATGAAGTACTGGTTCTGTTGCGCCAATCATTACTAGTAATAAATACTTTAAAGCAATAAACTAGCTTATGAAATTGAGAAGTAATACAGTTCATGAGAACGAAGTTTTTGCTCCCAGATTTAGGATATAACTGTAGAAGAAAATCAAATATTAGCACAGCATACGTTTTGAAACCGCAACGAAAGCAATCGTGTCAGACCAGCGCTGAATTAACAATGAAGTAAAGTGTTCTCGCAGGAATCTATGTGATGTAATGCTGCGATACCACTCTAGTGAGCAAATAGAGGCTAAGGCTTCACATACAGCGAGTGTACAACAAAGAGCATGACACAAATAAGCACAACCAATGCCCAGAATATTCAATTCAGGTAACAATTTTCAACGTGTCAAATAATTTTAAACAAATTTTCACTGCTTCAAAAATAAAATTTATTCCGTGACTCGTCCCAAGCCCACCACACAAGCACCATAGCGACCCAGTGACCCAATTCCCTCAATTGATCTCACAACTGCGCAGCAGATAAGCAGTTGATACACTCCATGCTCTCCTACAACACTTCTATTACACAAAAGGACACCAAAAAGGTTTACAGTGAATTACTTATAGCAAAAATCGCATTGCGGTTGAAAACCGTGAATAAGCCTCTTTTCATTAATCTTTCGTGTTTAAGAACCCAAGTGGGACGAGGGCAAAAAACTTTGAAGGTGAGTCTTTAAGTACGGGTCTACCACTGCTATCGACAGGTTCGGAATAATCTGTAACCCTTTCTTGTAGGAATAAAACAAATGGAGTGAATTAAAGCCAAGTTAAGACTGTAATGTATTTAAAGGATGTCCATAGCAAAATTTTGTGTAGACTCGGCTTCCAGTCCACTAGGCCAACACTTTCCCTAGTGTGTGCCGTAAAGGCGATGAAGACATTATAATAGATATATTTCGATCAGCCAAGGCAGCAGCATTGCAATCACACATATATGCTTGCCAAACTTATTTGTTACGCCAATATCCCGCGTTTATTTACATAGTAATTTGCTCGTTTCGACTTCAAAAGTTCTTCTCAATTCTGTATTTTGTGTGTGTTACCTCATCAGGTTTTTTTTCTTTGACATGATTTACTGTCAGGTTGGTCCCATATTAATGTAGTCATGATCTGATGAAGCACTGCTGAGATATTTTAGTGAAAAATTTAACATTTGAACGATGAACAGCGCACGTATCGTGATTGCGTTATTGTAACAGAATAGAAGATCACAATCGAATACTTTTCGTCTAGCTGTATTATTAAAAAATTTATAAACTGTAAAGAAAAGTAAAATCGATTTCATTTTACTTAGTCTTCAGTTTTTCATTACAGCGTGGTTTAGCACCGACTTACTTACATGATGATGTTTTTCACTTTTTTAAGAGGTAAGTACTTTTTTTATTTAAATATTTCCAAGTCAAATTCTATTCCCAACTTAGGATTCATTAACTTTTGAAGAACTTTCGCTTACATTCACCAGCGTCATAACCGTTCAAGTTAACGACGCAACTTAATGTCGCTTTCCATTAAATTTATTCTTTACTGGATTTTGTACCGTAACATTTCCTTGGTGTTAAGTCTTAATGACAACTTATTGAGTGTTACTTAATAAAAGTTAAAACAATTATTGATGGGCATTTACTTGCAACATCTTTTTCCTCTGTGTAAATTCTACAGCTTACGAAGTTACGTCACGTAGCCTTTACTTGAGAAGCCAACAATTTTGTTTTTGTTCGTAAGAGAAATTAAACTTGCGACCAACTTAAAGCTTGATGGAAAAAATAACAGCAAGAATGCATAAAATAAAGTTAGCCAGTTTCACAACCACAATAATTCAGATCTAATAGCTACGTTCATAACATCGATACATTACTAAGTATCCCTGTTTAATGCAAACGAGTAAAAGTTCAAAAAACACAAAACGCGATGCGTGCGCCATTCTCTGAGACAAGCTTGTCGACGTCAATTTATACCAAGACATGCTAGAACCTACGCCTGGCGTCTCGCGTGCCAACCACTGATTGCTTTCCGACTACTGCCTCGCTAATCATAAGTTTGTTGCTAGTGGCACGCTTCGAACCCATTGAATATGCAATAGGAACAACTCAAGCTTCAGTAGTCGAAAGAATCAAGTAACACATCAACATCAATCTATTTTTAGTTCCTGATAAAGGGAGAATGGCTCTGGGAATGATTTTAGAAGCTAAATTCTTGCAGAAAAATGTGAAGCTTTATTTTCGTCTCGACTCACAGAATGAAAATTTCCAAGAAGAAATATAATAAAACAACGTCTGAATAATATATTTCGTTACACGTAAATTAATTTATTCCTGAGAGGTGCGTCCAAGATTCTGTGAACTGTTGAGATATTTCGCCAATTGGATCTATGCAGCTGAATATCCTTATGAAAGAGAATGGAAGGTGTTATTTTGTTTGAATAGCATGAACGTGATTAAACTTTGTTCAGATTTATTGTTGGAACTGCACCGCTTCGTTCCACAAAGACAATTTTGATGAGGTTTGTAGAAACGTGTTCATTTCGCGTGGTAACACGTTCCGATATAATATTAGAATCAATGTCGGTGTCGCAATACGCAACCTCACTCAAGGAGAGGACTCGGGTTACAATACGATCATATTTATTAATTATGTATTTCATAATTACATTGCACGCTATCACAAAATTTACCTGACTGATACGCTATTCTAATGGAACTTGGAAATGTGCAAGCTATCTATCTCTTGTTAAAGTCAATGTTTCTATTACAGTCGTCAGTTTCTGAGACTACTGTAAAAAGAGCTTACTACGGCTATAGTTTTATTATCGATTCATTCAGTAGAATCGACTTTATGACTGAACTGATGGCTTTAAGAAAATTTCGACTATTCCAAATCGCTTATTGTACCAGTTTACTTGATTTTCTTAGAACACGTTCAGTTTTAAAGAGACCTTGCGTTCTTAATGCCCTGAAAGATTATTTTTTTGTATCAATAGGTTAATAAGTGATAACTAATCAGGCGCAACGTCTCATCACGATGACAGTACAGAAACCAAATAATAGTATACCAGACAATTCTAGAAATAGAATAAGCCAAGCAACTAGGAATAGAATTTCATTACTCGATGCAGAACTAGTATGAATATTGAAAATAACTAAGGCTTCCTGGAATGTACAGTCATACACTCAGGGAAATTATTTCCTAACTACAACCCGACCAGCACTTTATTAGTCAAAGTTATGTCACACAATATATTATTAGTTACACAACCATAAAGAAAAGGACGTGGACAAAGACCTTTATTTGTCACAATCTTTGTATCGAGCTCTGCGGATGTCGAGAACTTTCCCAAATGTATTCAACTTTATTTACGAGCATGGACTTTGGCGGAATAAATCGACCCGACTTGAAGAAAAATTGCACCCGAATTCTGGGCTTTACGTTAAGTGGGCACATTTCGTCAATATGTACATATGGTAATATAACGTTAGCGAAATCAAAAAATAGTTGCTAAGCACAGTTGTTGCCTGTCATCACGATTCAATAAACGATTGTAATGCGTTTATAACTCTTTTGGCGTGAGCAAAAACTATACAAAACCAGAAGTTTTGTGGCATATACAAAACATGGTTACATAATTAAGTAATTCCGAAATAAAATGTATCAAAACGGTGGACGGTTTTTATGTATAAGAAACCGAAAATTTCGTATATGTTGAATACCTTAATAGCAAATCAGGAATGGAAGTCAGTGGTTTGCAGTGTGTAGACGAACAAATGGCAACGCAAGCAGAGCGAACTTGACCTGCCATTGGCTGAGTTCGGCCTACATCAACTCTACACACTAATTTGGCACCGATAAAAACCACGCGATAAACACTTACTGACCTCTTTCACTCAGACAGTTCTGATAATATTTTAACAATTATTGATGCTTTGAGTCTAGACACTGTTATGCAATGCGTATGAGTTTAGGCGAATATTGACAGACTATATTATATGATATTTAATTCATTCTGGAACTGGGCGGGCCATGTCTGCCGGGTAAGCGGTGGGCCCGCATATCACAAGGCTGGAACCCTGACACTGTTAGACGGCGTCGCGGCAGACCGAAAAGAAGATGGCGGGACGCCTTGGATGGCTTCCTCAGGAATTGGCGAGATGAGGCACAACATCGAGGAAAGTGGAAGGAATGGGGGAAGCCTTTGCCCAGGAGCGGGACAAAAAAGGCAAGATAAAAAAAACATTCTGTTGGAAGACCCCAACTAGAACTAACATAGCAACCGGTAGCAAAACAATAATAGTTGATGAAGTCTTTCTTCCTAAATCACTTCTGCAGTATACTATCAAACAAGTTTGACTTTCATTTGGACTAGGTAGAGCTGAATTCAACAAACAAAACCAAATCGCCACAAAGAAATTCTGGTAATTGACATTTAGCACACTTATCAGTCGTAAATAGAATGCTAATAATTTATCGTGAGAATCAGTTTTCGAATCAAAAGAAGTTAATCATGATCAGGATCGAATAGACAAGAATCTAATAAATCGCGTCGTGAAAGTGCTACAAAGAAAAAAGAGAGAGAAAGACCTCAAACCACCTGGTTGACAAATATCCAAAGTTATATGAAGGCGCTAGGCCCTAGTGAAGGTGATGCCTACCAGCGTAATAGATGGCGCCACATGATTATAAAACCCGACCCTAAGTAACGGGAAAAGGCGAGGACAAAGAGGATCGAATAGACAAGCTAAATCAGCGATTCAAAAAGCCAAATATCGCAATTTTGGAGCGGAACCGGAAGCTATAGATAAGGGAGGAGTAGTTTTGAAACGTCCCTTTATTTATTGAAACACGAGGGGTGGCATTTCAGTGTGGCCGTACATTGTGAACCATTAAACTGTCTTTCGCAAGAAAAATGGGGAGTTCCAATAACGGTACTAAATCAAAAAGTGTGTCACAAACGGGCTAACTTTCACTATCATAGCCTACCGCTGTTGCATAATTATGCTCAGCCGACTTACTATTACTAGTTACTACCCAATTATAATTCACATTTGCACATACCTACCACACGCATGAATATAAGTCTTAATTTAAAAAATCTTTGTGATTGATCATCCTCTTTGAAAAGTTTTAGTTAATACATTAGCGAGTTATAGTTTCCTGGGGAACGAACGGCTTCTTTATAAAATATAGTTTATGAAGCAACCCCTATAAATCGTCGTTTGATTTTATATTTTATAGCTTTTCATCAAGGTATAAAGAGATTGCTCGAAGCCACGATTTGCTGAAGGAAATTACCATCTACCAGTCTTTACCCCGCAAGCGCCAAATCAACCAATTTGACCACTTTTTCAGCAAAAACATAGCTTATTCCATTTCCAGGCTGGAACCAAAAATAACAGCCGTTAAAGATTATACTTGCAAAACCTTAACAGCGAGCACCGGGAAACAGAGCCTAACACGACTTCCTGACCGCAGACATTTTAAATGCAAATACTCAGCGCTCCTTCAAAAACAATACAGTCATTATGAACAATTCATTGTTATAATTACTAAAGTTACGTGTCTAACAAAAAGTTACTCTAAAACAAAGGGCCTGAGCTCCAAATGGAATCGAGTTAGATAGATTCATATATATCGGGGCGTCGACAAGGCCGATAGCAGAAATAGACACATGGAAAAATAGACGGTATCACGTCAAGTTTGGGTGTATTTGTGAATGAGGAGTACGAAGAGGGGGGGAGTAGTAGCGGGGGGGAGCACGTGGCGGGCGACCCGACGCAAGCGAGCTTGACCCAGTTAGTAGATGCACCATTTCGGTCCCGTTTTGAAAGCAAGGGCGGCCCTTTACCGCCGTTGCTATGTTTGCGACCTCCGTATATTCCTTCCCTGATTCCTTTGTTCGCTGAAGTTCGATGTACTGCGTCTTATTTTGCAGTGACGCCAACTCGAGTGCATGAAAGCCGATTTAATTCAGGCAGTAATCGCTAAAAGCTTGTTAAAATATCCGTGGACACGATAAACATCAATAAAACCAGCATTAGAGTAACTGTGGATTTGGATCTAAACTTGTAACATTTGGCAAGGTGCCGTGACACGGGCGCGGTGTCGCTCCTCCGGCTCCGGCGTAGTCTACATCTCTTATAAATATTAATGATACGCTGTTTATTATCTAAAACATCTAATTTGTTTTATTTTACGCATTAGTTAGGTACAATCGTTTCTTGGCTACTGCGTCGTAAGCGCCGTGGCGAGGGGCCGGATCGAAGAGCGGTAACAGATAATGCGAATGAAATAATAATGCCTAATTATATAAAAGCAAAACAGTACTCAGTTGAAGCGGTTGCGAAACAAAGAGTGAAGAACAATGCGTCGCAGCGTTATTTGCTGATCAGTAAAGGGTGGAAGTAAATTATATTCAAAGCATGGTTCATCGACTCGCAGACAATGGGCTCGGAGACGGCGTGATAGCGACACACGAGACTTTGATCTGACGCGCATTTAATTATACAACAAACATGTCCATAGCCGGAAATGCTGAAATAATATATATTCGTGCACTCCAGTGGCTATTAATATAGACTGACCTAAACTAGAAGCGACTATCTCGAATATATCTGACATATCGAATCAATCGAATGGCTGGTGAAAAGAAAATATAATCAATATCGCCAATAACAGTCCACCAGTAGAACACGGTGTCCTCGGTCTCAAATTACTAACTAAACGATTACAAAGACAAATTCAATGTGACATCAAAAGATTCTGAATAATGTATCGTACTCCGCATTACAATAACATCGTTGCAGTCGTCAAGGTATTTTATTGAGAACCAATATCGATTTGATAACGATGTATCTACTGTTCGATGCGGGACACTGCTTTCCCTCGAAAGAGAGATCGTGTGCGACAATTTCTATTGAGAACAATCTCAATAGCATCGTCACCCATTATCTCAAACGTCTCCGGGTCATCGTTACCGTCGCTAATTAGTTCACGTAACTTGCGAACACTCATTCATATTATCATGGATCGTGATACACACGTGGACACCTACGCATCGTTCGCTAAGATGCCCTTCAGCCAGTGTGACCTCATTACCAATAAACCCCTGTCCCCTGAGATACGTAACTTATTAAGGAGGATCCACTGCTGCGCACGAAATCCACGCCCACGCTGCCCACATTAGCTGCGTGGTCGGCTGCGTGTATCTACGCATCCACTGAGGCGCATGGCCACACGGGGCATCAGGTGTTGCCAACCAATTTTCGATCGAGTTTATACTAATTTTCGGTATTCCATTCCAACCAACCATAAAATATAATGATGATGCGCCATTTTTATAAAATAAATCTAAAGAAGATCTAAGAGCAAGGCATATTCGTGTATAACATTTTAATTTATATGTACATTGCATACAGAGCATTGTGTTTTTGTAGCAGGCGTGATGTTATGCGACTTTACAACAACTGCTTATGAAAAACAATGGAATTAATTACTATAAATACAGGTTCAAATCCTAGGAATTATAATACTACTGCACCTTTACTTCAGTATATAAAATGATGCAATAGACGCGTAAGACAAATAAAAGCCAACAATATTTCCATTAGTAGTAAAACAAAGAAAATTCTATTTCAGCAATCGCAACTAGCCCTCATGCGTTGAATGAATCAAAGATAATAAGCGAGTCGAGCGAAAGGGACCGATGTTCCTTGCCCTTTGTTCATAAAGCTATGACCCTTGTGACACCAGTCAATGCCCGGAACACACGGAAGTAGGACATAACATAATTCAACCAGCAGATATACCCAATATTTACTCCATCTGCACAAATAAAATGAATAACATTTCAACAAGACCAAAGATGACTGGGATGTTACTGAACTCCAAAGATGGCTAAGTGAAAAACTTTCTTGCAGTTTGTGAGGGGACCAAGAGGCAACATAAATTTGTTCGACCACTGTGAAAGTGGATCGTAAAAGAAAGATTGAGCGGCACGATAGGGATTCGATTTGGATCAGCTACTGGCTACGCTCAATATTCGAGGACAAATGTTAAATCTTGCCAAATATTTGGATGTTTAATCAAGAGATTTGCTTCCACAATTCGTCATGCTTCAATATAAACTGGGCGCATTAATCCATGACACAACGCTTCAACTGCACCGGCTGGGCCATAAACTGGATAGAGTGATTAAAGATCCGCAACCATGCCTTAATTTCGTGGCTGAGTTACAACAGACTGAAAGCACACATTCTAGTAGGTCTTGATTGAGGAATAGCTGTACTTACTCTGTAATTTTCACACAAAACCCATTAGTTATAATGAGTAAAAGTTGTAGGGGTCATCGGTTGACCCCAACAAACAGGTTGCTAGCAAACAATTGCCAATACACTGTGATCTTTGACCCTATAATTACAACGAGCAATAATATATTTATATAATTGCTGCACATCAGACCTGACTATGATAGTATCGCTGAAAATCTTCATTTAAGTGCCAGATATGAAATTTAATATCTATTTGGCAGAGTTTGTGTTGACTTGCTATACCGTCATCCATCATCTACGGATATTTCAAACTATATTAGTAACGTCATCATTATAGATAGTTTGATAAAAACAAAGATTTTTAACACCCTATTCTGTAGCAGCTGTACGGATCTTAAGAATATCAAATCCAAGGTAACTAAGGAAACTGTAAGGGATGTTTCATAAGAAAAAAAACAGCTATGCTTTGAGGAATAATGCAGCATAAACAGCAATAGGCAAGATTCCTATGATTTATCTATTACCGTCTTAAGCGAACTGTACTGTAACTGGGGTGCTAATAACGCCGCGTTTAGTGAAACCTATTTCGTTTCTATTCGTAATCATAACTACAAATAAACTGCACATCCAGTAGCAACTGTAAACTATGCAACTACCAAATGCAGCTTAAAGGCAATTAGTATGTAGTCACTGCAACTGCGTGACAACTGCCGACTGGATATACAGCCCACTTGCAGTTGATTTCGAATATGAAACAAAATATGTTTCACCAAACGCAGCGTTATTAGCCCCACTGAACGCTTCTGCTACACGACCTTCGGGAATCTATTTAAAAACAAAACTTTGTAAACGACCTTATCTAGCTCTGACTTCTCAACTACTGTAACTTTGTTGTGGCTTTTGTGACGACTTGTGATTTCACAGGAGCCTCTTCGAGCTCGAAGCCCGGTTCAACGACAAGCTTTTGATCCTATTCAGTTTAATCCAATGTTCTTGAAACTCATCATAGTAAAATAATCTCGATTATTAACTCTCAAAACAAAATTGTTGTATTAATAATCAAAACATATGAACTAGTTCAAAGAATTCTTTCGACATGATCTTATTTAAACCTCATACCATATGAATTCTTATTACAGGACAAAGGGCCATTGACAACTCTATCAAACTTTTAAACACTTAGGACTGCTGCAAGTGTTTCCACGAATACACGATAATGGAAGCCGTTTCCAACAACACATTAACCTCGGTGAGACCTCAATCAGCTCCCTAAAGACCTGCAGGCAAACGAAGGCTGCGTGAGAACGGATCACGCAGTAATATTTCCACTGAAAGACCTCGTGTGGTTTTTCCACAGAAAATAGGAAACATAATAATGGTTCGCGTTGCCAACAATTTAATTGGCCTCGGGTTGCCCTCAGCGAGCGGTATACCGCACGAACACAAAGCGAGCCTGCCGCAAACCAATGTGGGGAAACTGAACCGTGCACTATAAAAGTATGATGGCTGCGTAAAAATATTATTTCTAGTCAGTCTAATTCAGAATGGAAACAACAAGCAACTAAGACAATCAAAATTTAAATAGAAGTACTAAACGCTATTCGATAATGTACATGGGAAGATCGATAAAATTCTTAGGCTGAATAAGGATAGGATCAATCATGAAATGATGGCATTTAATTAGTTTTTAGCCGTTTCCATAAAAGTCAGAAAACTTCATAACATCCCACTGCTAATAGTATTCCGAGCTCCTGCAATGATCACTGCATACCATTCGCTAGAGGCAAGCCCTCGACACAAGAACCTAGGGGAGGTTGGAACATGTTGCACTCACGCCCCCATTGTAACTCCTGAGCTCAACCCTCAAGTGACTTTCCACAGAAAAATGGGCAACGAACTACTATATTTTATATTGTATAGCACATGCGGGTGAATGAAAAGGAAGCAGTGAAACTTTATTCATCCTAGCATTTTCCGCACACATTTCAAAGATTTATTCAAAAGACTAGACTTGCTTTCAGTAGCAAGGACGTCAGTTTTTTACAACTTGATATATCGAGTTTCCGATGTAATTTCTCATCAATGTAAAGATGTTACTGCAATTCGAGACGATTTTATCCCGTTTCCTTTTAAGGCACCTTTGGGATAAGATGAAAATAAATATCGCTTTTTATTAGAAAAGATAAATTTGAACGGGTAGATTTTCCGAAACTAGCAGCTTATTCCAGATTATATTTAAATTCAAGCAAACCGATGTTGTTATGAACTTTAACGATGAATTATTCAGTGTGCTTTGCGTTGGCTGGGAATCGACAAGTGGAAATTAAATAAAAATATAATATTATAAACTTGTTAGTCGCTGTCGCCGTATAATCAGGAACCTTGGATCTAGTTTGTTTTTGCCGCATGAGTAAATATTATAAAAATATTACGACCTGTTTTCCCATCAAGACGGTGGGCCGGTCGTGTTTGGCAAACCTTAAACTATTTTGTCGATGATGGTGTTAAGGATTGGTTCATTATCATATTTCATAAATAGTAATTTATTTTAGCAAAGTCAACATGATATCAAAGTAAATAAATCTCGTATCGTTTATTATGTTATCATTGTAATCTTGATTTTTGATGATTTTTCTTTCTTATCCAAGGAACGTCTAAAATTAAGAAATACCTGGTTGTGACGGATTCAAAAGTTTATTTTTCGCGTGCATGTCTGTATTGAACAGTTAGCTCCGCAAACCGGTTGGCCATAATAGCATCATAATACGGTATCTTTGCATCCGACTGCGCCTTAGCGTCACTGTGAGCACTGGAGGTGGGGAGGCAAGTTTGGGGAATGTTATTGTGTTTATTTGCTTAGTTCTGATTTGAGGGGAAGAAACGTATTAAACTTATCTTTCTGTTCTAATCTACAATAGCTCTCTTGTTTGTGTACTGCAACTTTGGAGATTATTTTAGTCTATAAACGATTCAGCAGTTCTATCTCATTAAGATATCGTGTATTTTGTAGATAACAATATATTAAAGACATTTTTAGATACTATTTTTCTTAATCGTTAACTCCACAAGTTCTCAAAACTTTAAATTTTTATTTCAAGCTAATAGGAGTGACCTCATTCTGGCATTTCTAATTTAATATCACTTTTGAAACTTCATTTTGTTAAACTTTCACCGTAAAGAGGCTTGAGCAAAATTATGTTCTGCTAGAAATAACAGGCACATTAGCGATTCAAATATATGTTCGCAGTAGCGTTATGAAACAGATCATTACGGTTTTACTGTTATTTATCGTAACTGTTTATATTGATTCTCGTTTACTCTTTACAAAGTCCCAAGCGGGAATTCACTTCAGCGGCTGATTTGATTCGTACAAAATCAAAGCTATAGGAACCCTTTAATCATGGCCCACGAATTATTCGTGCACACAGTCTGCAAATTTTATTGATTTTATCAATTTCCCTCTGAATGTAGTGATCTACAAATAGAGGGCTACCGTGAAAGTACAACTGGCTCCACAGATTAAACCGCTATTAGCTGCTGTTAAAAGGAGTCGAACTTCAATATTAAATCACTCGTCGTTAACTGCGTACTTCATTATATTATGTATGTCTTGTTATTTTTCAGAACGCGTTGGTGCAAAGGCGTTAATGGACTAAACATGTCAGCGGTCGCAAACCTGCAGGTTTGCAGTTGTATAGTTTTAGTGAAATATAGCGTTGTATGTCACGCTGTGCACGAATTGCACCGCAAAAGCCAGCATCGAGCTAAACGCTGCTGTGAAATGTGATAATTCACATGGTTGCAATCCAATCATCTGTCCAATTCGACCATTGCAAACGTAATTCCGGACAAGTGAATGAATGCCATGCCCAATGCAGTCATCTGCATGTCGCATTTTTTCAGTTGATTATAAAACAAAGCAATAAATTCAGAGTTTTACATTACTAGTATCTTATTGGATCTAAATCCGTCTCCAATTGCTCCTATTTCGCTAAACTCATCCGGGAGAATGCTAACTTTAAAAAAAGGACAAATCCGATCATAATCGTATAAAATCTGCTAAAAAGTTTCATACGCATCGCGCACGACCATCCATATAAGATTCAAATAATACTGAGCTACGTTTAGCTCTAAAAGTTCCGGCTACTCCGCTTCGCAAAACAGGCATGAACCACCAAAGTTTGCCTTCACTTCTGATGTAGTAGTTCATGTAGAACTTGGCTGTATAAATAAGGACTTGCACTATACAAAGTAAACGTCACAGAAATGCAAAGTCATCGGGCCCTTTTAACTCAAATCGACCTCGGTATAGACTCATAAAGTCATGCTCAACATATCAGCTGAACACGCGACAGACTTAATCCTCATTAATATTCCCTGCACTCCTCGCCGTATTGCTCGTCAAAGCAACTTCGCATAGAAACAAACCGTACCTACCTACAGACACTAATTTTATAACAATTTGTCACTTTGTTTCCACAACAAAATTGGATCCCCTAATGAGTTTTCTGTACCAAGAAACGTATGGTTAGTTGCACGATACAATGGATTAATATTATGGAAATGAGTTTTGATATGAAAGTTTATGATTACGCTGCGATCGATGTAATAGAAAAGATAAAACATGTCGTGCAATAGTAGATCGAAAATAAGAAAGAAGATAGGCATCCGATCCGACTGATAGAGAATGAAACTATAATCATAAATATCTCCAAAACGTTTTCTACAAAACCTTACGCAACTTGTTGATAGGAGAACTTCGCCTCACTACATTTGTAGTATACTTCGAAAACATACAAAAAGCAGTCTGGACAACATGAGCGATCAACCTAGAGCAACTAGTTCGTTAACAGGTTTCGTGGGTCGTTAGCCTCGCACATTGTGGCCGGGGAACAAGGACCTGCTGCGAGCTACTGATTCCAGGACTCGAACAAACTTTTTGTTTTTATATTTTAGTAGTGGTAAACAGAAAAAAATACTCTTCGGCCAGAACCGTGACTCGCGAGATTGTAAAGCTAAATGTGAGCATAGTTTCTAAGTTGTCGCGACCTTGACGCGTGTGTACTTCAAGCAATATGTTACATTCTAATACAATGTTAAAATTCATGTTCTTGAACATACAAGCTCATCCCCAATTCTATAGAATTCCAGACTATGTAGATTAATTTCATGAATCTACTGAATTTATTGAGTCTATAGAGACCCGGTGCCCTATTGACCGGGATGTCCTTCGCTCAAGTCTCTCGAGTTCTATTTTTCACAACATTCCCGAAAAATATATTTGAATATACGCAGAATTAGCAAATGTCAGACGAAGCACCTTCATGTACCCTTCAAGTTTACTCAGAAAGGCAATTTACACATCTAAGTGATGTGGCAGTATTATTACAAGTTTCCAAGTTAAGGAGCACCCACGTTATGCAGAAGTGATTACGATGAATGTTAATTGTATTGGTATACAAGCCCGATATCATCAACTCATTACTATTTAACAACAAAATCCGAATCAGATTTGTTTTAATCAACCGCCTTGTATTATGAAGACAATGCAGCAAAAAGTGCAGTATACTCAACATCTACCTAAAAATCTACACACATTTAAGTCAACTCTATCGAGTGTTACGTCGCAATGCGTTGACGATAACGAATATTTAATTGTACAGCAACTGAAAAAACGCAAACTGTTGCCAAAAATAAAGTTGATAGATATCACTTGTATACAAATAGTACCTAAACGAAATCAAGTGGGTGGAGAACATTAGCGACGCCATGCGGGAATATAAAAGCCAACAGACAACAAAAGGTGGTACAAATTGCATTCTCAGCACCCCCAGGGTCTTTGCCCCAAGTCTAGACGCGGAATTAGGCGGAGTGCACCGGCGTGAACCGGACCCGAGCAGACTGCAGGCGCAGTTGTCGGTCAACAACCGTCGCGTCAGCTCCCGGTCGATAAAGGGCCCGAACGTACCCCGAGCTTACGAATCCGGTTACAGTTCGAAATTCTGCATCTAGACAAGTAGGTACTTCAATAAAGTCATATTTATGTTCTATACAAATATCTAAGAGCTCATAAAATTGTGTAGCTTAATTGTTGCGTCCTAACAGGACGGAACAATTATATTGTCTGAATCTAATCGTCCAAACCTATGCATAAACAATCCAATCCTTAATTCCAAAGAAAACCTTATCGACAAAAACCTGAAAATGCAATAGGTTATCAAATCAAGCAATGACAAATTTTGAAGCTTCAAAATTAATACACTTTAGCATCGTTACTTATAAACGATGATTAAAGGTTGTTTAACTAAAATGGCTTAAGTCTGTTGCCATCTCTATTCATTGGCATACAAATGACAAAGACGGGTATAATTCAATCAGTGACAATCTTTTATTTTATTTATTTTTTATTTATTTACACACACAATTATAACACCTTAACAGTAAAAACCAAAGCGGTACTATACGTAATGTTATGAGTAAGGGGATGTCTATAAAAAAATTCAGCAAAGTATCATTTATTTATAAATGTACAAAAATGACAAGGACAGTGTAAATATATTAGTTTTCAGAGGGCATTACGCTAAAATCTGAATTCTCGGGTCATAATTCGCATCATTCATAAGCGGAAGAGAAAAAATTTACATTGACAAAAAACTTGCAACAGCATAAAATTAATAATTTATTGACATCACTTACTTCGATCATTGAACCAGGATAAATAAAATGTAATTGAAAAATTAGCATTTTTTCTTGCTAGAAGATTATAGGTACTGGGATTGCGCCCAAAATTAATGAAGAAAGGAAATATGATCATCGACATTTCCTGAACAAGATTTATCATGGACTTCACGTCCCCAAAGCCAGAGAAACCAAGGTTTCCAAAGCAAATCTTCTGGCGTCTTAGCAACACACACTCTTCAACTGAAGACTGGGAACAAGATTGTGACGCTAAACGACTGGCAGTCATCACAACCACGCGGGACTCCGTAAATCACAGAACGGCACTAAAGCCGCACGCGTCACCTCCCCATAAAATGTTAGCAAGTTATTTTTTAACATGTCCACACATTTCAGCTATTTGTAGCGGAGAGCCATTTACGGTTCTAAGACTTAAAACGCACTAGCGCGGCCAGCCGCAATACGGCGGCGGCGTGCCGCTTGCGGCTGGCCGCACATCGATTTTTACATGAAACTGCATGATCTCAACGCACTGGCGCACGACGGCTGGCCGGAAATCAGTGCGTTGAGATCATGCGGTTTCATATAAAAATCGATATGCGGCCAGCCGCAAGCGGCACGCCGTAATGCGGCTGGCCGCTAGTGCGTTTTAAGCCTAACAATAAATAGAAGACCTGAAGTGACTACTTAGGGATACATCATCTTTGGATACATTTTAGCCATAGGCACTGGTTATTAGATTTATAAGGGTTGGAGTTCTGATCAAGGCTTCCAGTGTACCTGAACACCAAACGATGCTCAATGTTCTGTGTCATCAAAAAATACCGCAATATAAACACAAGGACAGGAGCAACAGTACAGTCCCGGACGGGCCATTAATTTGGTCCTTGCTATCAAACTGACTAGATAAAGACGTAGTCGTTTCCCCCGTTGTCCTTAAACAAACTCTAGATAACTGTATCTTGACTGGGAGCCTAGTTCGCATTGTTTACAAGCGTCGCACATTATTTTTATTGTTTAATGCAAATAATAATAGTGAATTTAGATAAGGCGCGGGTTCGACACGCACATATCGCGTTTTACCCGCAGGTCACCGTCGCGATTCATGCGCGTTTCATACGAACTATTTATTAGGTATGTAGTGATCGTATTGTCGATGTGCAGCTTTGCCAAAAATATTGATGAGTAACGAACCATGCGCGCGGGCAACTATCCGTCTTGTCGAGATATCTTGTCCCTACTTTAAACATCATAATGTTGAGATAAAGCAATGCTTATTATAGTGTTATGATGATCGCTATTGCAAAACAACATCCATTGTGGGTATAATAAATACAATAATATAAATTAAGATTCCTAAGAATGTTGTTACCAGTGAAACTTAAGTGATGATGAGTTTATTTTTTATGGATTTAAAGCGCTCGTTAAACCAAACGTGGGGCGCGAGCAGGGCGTATCGTCGGCGGACCCGCGTGAGTTGTATTCAAGGGAACATCAAACGCACGGTGTGCACGCGGGTCGTGTCGACGGCGGGCTCGCTCGCGCCTCGCATTTGGTGTGGCCGATGCTGAATTATGCAGTTATGTCAGGGCCGAAGGGCCCGCAAAACAAGGGGACATCACAAAAAAAAGTTTAAAATTGTTGAATGGGTTGAACCGGATACGGAACGCGAAGGACCGAGTAATGTGGCGCAACTTGAGAGTCCTATGTCCAGTAGACTGCGACAGCCTTTGTAACAAATTGCTTTAGAGCTTTGAATTGCTTTAGAAAATTGCTCTAGAAACGAATTTTGCGGGATAATTTTGCCCCCACTGTAAGTTGAGCCCGCACAACAATTTAGCCTAGGGGTCTAGAGATCCTAAATGCGGCCCTGAGTTATGTGCTATTGATGGAAATGAAATATTATTGATGGAAATGAAATATTATTGATGGAAATGAAATATTATTGATGGAAATGGAATACTATTCATATAGAATCTTTTTGGAAAATTATTGATTCCAGCTTTCACCAGGGTTCGTCATCATTCGACGGCTCGCTTGCTGCAGTGTCTAACCGATTTAATTCTGCACTACGAGCCGTGGGTTCGGTTCCCGCACGTAACACATTGTTCATTGTTGTATGCCCTACAGATTGTTGATCTGGGTGTTTGAGCAAGTGAGATTTGTTTTTGTGAACGCACCCAATATGCAGGAGTAATCTTAGTGTAGGGCAATGTTTTGTTTAAAAGAATATAATAGAAAAGAATATGAATGGAGTGATCTTGAGAATCTTCATTTAGACAAACTATTATACACATCTTTTTGAACATCTGAATTTCATTATGATGACTGTTTAGCATGGCTATATATCAAACTATACAGGGTGTAAAAAGACCTATATCATAGCCGAAATCTACGCACTCTGTACATCAAACTAAATTCCATTGACCAAAAATAATTGCTGGGAAACGACTTTTATTTTTTGGCATGAAAAAAAAACGCTTTTTTTTGTAGCGCGCAAATTATGGTTGTGGCGATGCCACGCGTTTGCATGCGTGCAGCGGCCACACAGCCAAGCCAAGGCGGTCGTGTGCGTTTGATATTCATTGCGTTTTTGTAACTTCAAATGCGTAATTTGTTAGGAAAAATTGAAATTTTTGATAATGTTTGTATGGAAGAAAGTTTAGTATTATGACCTGGAAATCGTTTTTGGAAAAAAAAAGTGTACTTTGACGTTCAATATTTCCAAAACCAATGATTTCCCAGGTATGGTTTGTTCGAAAAAAATGATCCCAATGATGGGTAGAATACGTGGTTTTCGTTATCGGTAAGGGTCTTTTTACACCCGATATATTTCCAGTATGACCTGATCTCGCATTTCTTTTACGGTTTTCCATACAAAGAGAGATCACATGCAAAATTAATGAGATTGAAAAGTAAACTAACTTGATGAGTTATGGATAATACTCTGAGTTCAAGTTAGTGGGGAGCAATTAAATGTTTATCATAACCCTCTCTCTTCTGACAAAGTAAATTGAATTTAAAATGCCAATAATTTATACATTTATCGACAAGCTATGAGGTGTTAATTGTAACTCCTAGTTTTAGATGTTGTTCAAAAAAAGTATTTAAAAAAGTTAGTTCTTTCCACTTAATTAAACTAATTGATTTAAAACATTGTAATAGCAGTTGTTTCATTTCACAAGCGCTCCTCATTCATTTGAATTTAAACCTTATGTCAATGTCTATAAAACTTACACATTGCATGCTCGCAAAATTCAACAACTATTTAAATAAGGTATATAACAAACTATAAGGGAAATTGTGTAGTACGTAGGTATCGGTAGGTAATGATTGTATTAATTTTCCTATAAGCCATCACATCACAAACAAATTCTGTTCTTATCAGTTATATTTTTTAAATAACATGCTGTAATCACCAAACTCTATTACCAAAGCATTGTCATTATTTTAACAATGATTTATTGTAGTCAAGGGACCATACCACAGAACAAATAGTACAAGTACCTGCTGTTGATGTTAACAGGATGAGGAAGAATCAAAGTATAAACTGATTCAGTTAATATAAAAAGAAATTAAGACATTAGTACAAGGCTTTATAGACCAATTTAAATACAGTGTTAATCAACTTTGTTGAAACACAATCACAGATGTTGTTAATCAATGAGCTATTGTGGTTTTTAAGCCACAGTGGTTGAGAATGTCATAGAGTCGTAAATAATTAATTGGTATTTTTTTCAGTAAAAGGTTTTATCAAACAGTTACTTGCCACCCTAAATGCCGAGATGATACTGAACAACATGAAATGATACTCAATACTTGCTTGACATAATGATACCGCTGATAACCCCTCAAGCCTAGACCTTGAGCTGTTGCCAGACAAACTGACAGGTGAATACATTAACATCATTAAAATCCAACAAATTTCTACAGAAATTTATGCAAACATGCAAAAGATTGAATGAAACGTATTACAGATTCACGGACTGCTTGTCAGTGTGCCATGACGTCCCATCGGATTTCATATTATTTGGATGAAAATTGTGTTGCTCATAATTGAAATAAAATTAATAGAAATATATTTTAAAGTTTTTTTTTTTTAAATACAGTACCTAAAATGCAAGAAACTAAAACATTAAAAAATAATTTGGAAAATCTGGACACTAAAAGCTGTGAGTGTAATCAAATATAAGCACTGTTATTTTGGTTGTTGAGTCCAAAGCATTTAGTTTCCAGAAGTTTCAAATATTTTTTTACTTTTTAGTATTCAAATGAATAAAATTAAAATATTAGGTCCAATTGTATTGACATTAGAACTACATTTGTATGCAAAATTTCAGCCTGTTTGAACAAAAGAAACTGGCTTAAAATTCACTTGAAAGATTTAAAATAGACAAATATATGAAGTGAAGCTAAATAAAAGCTTTAAAAAATGTTGGTTTACTGGGTGCTGGATTTAACTAAATACTTAAAATTTGCTAAAATAAAAACCTGTCCTGTCTTGTGTTATCAACAATAGACTAACACATCAAAATATTTCTTAAAATCTACATAAATACTTTGAATATGCATTGGTTGGAAATGATAATGTAAAAGTAACTCACAAAAGAATAGGTAACAATGTAAAATCAATGTGTTACTACAACACATTGATTTTACTTATTACAACAATGAACAATAAATTAAATATTCATCAAAAGTAAAAAAACAATACATATTTAGAAAAAAAAACTTTATGGATAAATCTAATGCCAGTAAATAGTAAGTATTGTTATAAAAATGTAGTTAAACATATTTTTGTCTGCCATTTTAGAGGAGGAGACCTTGTAAAATAACGTACGGATTTTACTATCTCAGCCAACGAGAATAAACAAGTACCAAGCTTTTAACGTCATTTTAAATCTACTTCGATGTGGATAACTCCAGCAATCATTTATTCCTATGTGTTGTTACAAAATATACGATCAGCTGATTTCTTTGTTTGACTACTGCAACGATAGTCACGACACTACAAGCTGTTATGACACGTCAGACGCCTTATTAATTACATTATATTATACAAAACTCTAGTCAATCACATGAGTGTTACTTTGGAGTGCGTTGACGAAGAGTTTTGCGAATTACTAATCCATAAACAAACCTTGAAAGTTCTTACCTTTGTAATGGACTCGAAGATTATTTTGCGACAACCCGATGTAGCTGAATTTATCCTTAGTACTCCATGATCTTGGTAACGGGGTTTCTTCTTCGTTCACATTAGGATAAAGCAATTTTAAACGATCTACAGTATCACTTTGCACTTGATTTTGGGAATCCATCGTTCCCCGTCCACTACCCATCGCAGCCATTTCTAATTTCCGTAATTTCATGTCATGTCAGTGACGTCACAACAATTGTTTTTAAAGCTTTCGAAAGATGGCAGCACACCTTTCGTTCTCGGAAGATTTCGGTTTTGTTTATAGCCAACCATAACTTAAACCGAAACTAACAAGAAGAGACGGAAACCTGACAAAAAAAAATTAGGCTTTCTTTTTATGTTGCTAAAATGAGTTAAGAGTATAATATTGTTCTTCAATAGAACGCTTAACTAAAATCTTGTCACAAGTACATACTAACCTTATAAACACAATAAGATAATCACCACCACAACAAACCACTTCAAAGATAACAAACTCGATTCAAATCGATCGATTGACAATCACAGAATCACGGATCATTCACAAAATATGACCAGTGTACCAAAATACGTAAAAGATATTGAGATTAATGTAGCAGTAAAATTGAAACAAATCAAAAAGTCTGATAGTGAATTATTAGAAACACAACAATTACATCGCGATGAAGTTCTTGAGGTAAGGAAGAAAATACTCAACTAACTTTTCTTTCTGTATTCTGAGAACTAACTATTAATCTTTCAAATAATCAATCACTGAAAATATGACCCTCCCTAAATAGTCGTAGCTTGAAGTAAAAGTTTTAGTATTATAAAATAATATTACAATGTATTCCCAGGTTTATTTAAAACTAAGGTAAAGAATACTTGTTACTGTTATTCTACGTCTTTTATTTAAAATGTAGTAGTAAGCAGGTAAAAGATATACTTTAAATCAGTAGTGAATATTGATTGATTGTTTATCAAGCTACCAGGCCGTAGCAGCACAGGGTACATTGTTAACTAATTAAGGACTTTTGCAGATTTACAGGGAAGCTTTTAAAAATTTAATAGATGGTACGATTACATTTTCTGGAATCCTCAATGAAATAAAACAAGCTTACGAACGAGCAATAAACATACGAGATGAGCGTTTATCACAATTTATTACACAAGATGTGAGTGGAAGTTTGTCCTTTTTCGGTTATTTTATTGATTGAGTATTTTATAAATATACTTTATACATTTCAAGATAAACTCTGAATAGAAGTCTGTTTTTATAATGAATATTAAATTCTTTGTTTGTACGTACTTGTTAATCCACATAAACATTAGTATAGTTTTTTTTTATATAAGTATCAAAAAAACCTGTGCAAAACACATTAATTTATTTCTGAACTAATATTGGTGAATTAAGGCTAAAAGCCAATGTTTCATTTAATTAAACTCGCCAAACATTAATTTAAAAAAAAACTCGTTGACATTTGACAGAATTTTGTCTTGACATTGACATATTTTTATTTACTTCACTCACCCACCACAAGTCAAAACCAAAACATTGAAGAAATAAAAGTTTCGATGAAAAATAAATTTTATAAAAGTTAAAAACTTAGCGATTTTCATTGTGTGTGCTACTGTTCTGCCGTCAACACTTAGCCATATCTAAATACTTGAGACTATCATCGAACTTCACGGTATTAGTTTTTAAAGAGTGTGCCTGATGTCAGCGACCGGCGACAAAATACCAACCGTGCTAGTACTGGACGGAGGCTTCTCTACGCAGCTGTCGTGTCATGTCGGCACCAGCGCGGACGGAGACCCGCTGTGGAGCGCGCGCTTTTTGCAGACGCACCCCGATGACGTGGTCAACACGCATCTCGACTTTCTACGAGCCGGTTCCGACGTTATTATGACCAATACTTACCAAGCGTCCGTCGGGGGCTTTGTTAAACATCTTGGCGTTACTCCTGCGGAAGGATACGACCTAATCAAGCACGCAGTAGGCCTAGCCAAGCGCGCTCGCGACACATACTTAGAAGAGTGCCGAGAAACAGGCCATCCTGCTCGGACTCCCCTGATCGCTGGCTCGATCGGTCCATATGGTGCGCATCTACACGATGGCTCAGAGTATAGCGGCAACTATGCTGATGCAACAGCTGTGGAGACCATGAGAGAGTGGCACATGCCAAGGATAAGGGCACTAGTAGAAGCTGGAGTTGATTTCTTAGCGTTTGAAACAGTACCCTGCCTGAAGGAGGCTGAAATGCTTGTGAAGATATTAAAGGAATATCCTAACATGAAGGGTTGGTTGAGCTTTAGTTGTAAAGATGAGCAGGCATTAGCACATGGAGAGGATTTTAAGGAAGCTGCAAAGAAGTGTTGGGATTTAAACCCTAACCAACTGGTTGCTATAGGTGTGAACTGCTGTTCACCAAAAATAGTTGCAAAGCTATTCAGGGACATAAATGATGACAGGAAACAGACTCCCATACCATTCATCACATATCCAAACTCTGGGGAGAAGTACAATCCTCAAATTGGTTGGATTGACCGGGACAAGTGTGAGGCCCTTGCCAACTTTGTGCCAGATTGGCTGGACACTGGAGTCAGGTATGTCGGAGGATGCTGCAGGACATATGCCACAGATATATCCCTCATCAAGAATCAAGTTCAGATCTGGTTAGATAATCACACAAAATCTGATTAAGACAAACATCTCAAATTATTTTTATACATTGAGCTAAAATTAAAGTAATCTATACTGTTATATTTTTTGTGTTTGATCTATTTTAATTTAATATAAATGTTTGGTTAGAATCTAAACTAACATAACTTTATCTTTGCGACAATTTTAATAATGTTTACGTTATAGACAGCTTATCAGTTTCAATACATTTGTTATTGCAAAACAGTACTTTGTGACATTATGAAATGTATTTTATTGTTGTTAAAAGTTAGTTAATAACATGTTATATTGTTTGCACCATCCAACTTAGAGCTGATTCACATTAGGTTCCAAAGACACTTGCCGTTGGTCGACTGTAGGGTCTAGCTGTTCACACTAGGTCCTGTACGTAAATATATGTATTGTCACCAATAGTTTTATCGGATCCCAGTTATGAGAATGATGCTATTTAAATATGTGTGCCAATATACACCTGACAAATTTATTGGGCCGATTAATGTGTCGGTCTGACCTAGTGTGAATAGGCTCTTAGCAAATATTATCTAGGTACTTACTTACTACTTACTTGGTTGAATAAAATCTGATATAAATAATTTTAATATTAATCACAATAATCTGTTTTCAATTACAAAGTATGTTTGAGAAATACCACCAGAATACAGATGTTTTGTAAATATCAGGAATAGATTAAATGATGAAAAATATTTGAGTTGTGAAAAAAAACTAAACATTACTCTTAATGAAAATTGTTATGATTATTGCATCATGTATGTAATAATGTTACTTAACAAGGAACTTTGAGACTTGAAAATAAAGACTTAACTCAATTTACAGAGAGTATTTGGTATAAGTGTAAAGAGGAAACAAAGGGATGACAAAATTAAACAGTTACTAAAAGAAAATGAAGAATTGAAAGAGCTAAACTTAAAACTGACGTTAGAAACTTGCAAACTAAAGAAAGATATGGGGAAGGTGTGTACTGAAGAATGGGGGACAACTGTGGTGTCTGTATTTGTCTGTTTTGTATTGATCTTATCACGTGTCGCCACGAGGTATGAGAATAACTGCTGTGGTTAAAAGATGTTGCGCCGGGCGTACTACAGTATCGTCAATCGTGGAAGCTCTTTTAATGTTTCGTATTGAACATGCTTCAGGCTGTTATTCACATATTCGTCAATCCATTGTATGTTGCTACAGCCTTATGTTTATGTTCACCTTATCTTTCTGCTTAATTATGACGTCAAATATGAAAGTCTGCTCCAAAGATTACTGTATTGGCACCTTTACTATTATGTACAATAATTTGTGTAAAAGACTATCGCCTAAATGTTGGTGTTAATATATGTTATTGTTATTCACATTTAAATACATATAGGTATGGTGTACATGTCAGGTTCTACAAATAAGTGCGCGACATAACAATAGCTCGACTGGTCGTTAGAGCGAAAGGTCAAATGTTCGACAGGCTATTCGAGCGACATGTCAGAGGTTCGATAGTTCGTTGGAGTGATAGTCAATGGGGTATAGTCACCCATTAAATAAGTAGCCAAACCGAGAGCGAGTGAAGCGAGCTCGGTACTTGAAACACCCCGACTTGGTTTGAAGCTTCGAAGGCTTCGACGGGGATGACGGCCGCTGCCGAGCGAGCGAACTAAGCCTCTGCCATCCCCTTCGAGCGGTTTTTCTTGTGACCATTATGCTCAGAAATAGGAGTCCCGTCCAGCAAGACTCCGTTGACTCAGTCACCTTAGCCAGCTTGATAATCGTGTCTTTACTATAAAGTCGCACATCTGACATGTCGCTCCAACAACCTGTCGAACGTTTGACCTGTCGCTCCTTAGAGCAACGCGGTCTAAGTGTCGCTCTAACGACCAGTCGAGCTAATGATAATGTCGGACACTTGTTTGTAGAACTTTAGACACACTCAATTATAGGTATGTTATTGTTATTCACATTTAAATATATTGTTTATATGTAATGTTGTGTTTTATTTGTTGTGTAGCTAACATTAAATAATTTGTTCTCATTCAACGCAGTGCACAGCTGGAAGAACAGGCAGTCTTGCAAGCTGCGTCACTACAGCCAGTCTTCTGTCTTTCGCATCTAGTCTACCCCAGCTGCCTTCGACTTTCGGTTCTAGTCTAAATTTACACGTCTCCGCCAACAACCTTAATTCTTTGAATTAAGTTACTTTATGTGATTTCAGTTTTTCATGTTGTCTATTAGCCTCAACTATAGTTTTCACGGATTTGGTCCATATTATAATATACAATGTATATTCCCACATCTGCTAAAGTCTGTTTATGCTAAATAATACACATTGTCAGCTCGACGATGACAAGTTCTCCGACTACTTGACGCTGATGAGGGAGCGGGACGCTCGCTACACGCTGTACTTCGAGAACCTGGGGCTGCAGATGAAGCTTAAGGAGTTGGACGGAAGCTCGTACCCTGTGGATGACGCCTACGGAGATCCCGTCGTGTTGAGGATAGCCCTCGATAAGTGCAGGTAATGGGGAACTCTGTGGTATAGTAGATACCTACCCGATGCTAACTACGCGATTATTTATTGATCATCTAGGTGTGACCTGTTTCTGACTTTATTTCCACGCTTCTTTGAATTTATTATTTTCTATCAATTACCTACTTACTTAGTTATCTCTTCCCATGGGTGTCGTAAAAGGCAACTAAGGGATTCACTAGAGGATGGACAGCAGCGTTCTCTGAGTACTGTAACAACCATAGGTACTGCGATCGCCAACCCGCCTGCCAAGCGTGGCGATTATGACAAACCCCCCCAACATGATAGCTTGGGGGAGGCCTATGTCCAGCAGTGGACGTCATTCGGCTGAATGATGATAATGATGACTTACCTACTTAAGTCAGCCTATAGCACACATAGGGATAAAATACACTTTGAATTTCTAGAGAACAACTATCCATAACCCAGACCAACTTGACGAAGATGACCGACGAATATGCGGAAACCGTGCCCCGGCGGGAGTACGATACCTTGGAGGCAAAGTACTACAACCTGTCCAAGGCCTTGGACAAGCTGGAAGAAGAGTTCAAATCTCTTCGGGCAAATAAAAATCGGCTTTTGGGTCAGTAGTTACCTAAGGCGGTTCGCCCACGGTGACGCACGTCGGAGCGACCCGCGTCGGAACGATTTTAGCATCGCACTGAATTGTATGGAGTCGCACAGCGCAGCCGCAGAATAAATAGTACAAGCAGCGCCCACGACTGACGTATTGACGGTAACTGTAGTAGGCACACGGATTTTGTCGCTCCGTCATGCGTCTTCGTGGTCGAACCGCCTAAATGTCGGAAGAATTAAGCCTAAATATTGGAAGAATTAAGAATATTTATGGTCCAACAGGCTCTTAGGTATTACCTAATATGTGTGGCGCTCGGAGGGAAGAATACGATATCATCACAAATCATAGCATCTCCCTGATCCGGGGTGATCTACACCACGTTTGCTTTATAATTTAATTTATCCCGAACCTATAGCGTGGTAGAGAGCTCCTCATTTTTACAATTCGATCCGCAGTCGTTAATATTTAAGGAAAGGGGATTTTGTCTAGGTCCCCTGGTTAGGGGACAGGAACAAGCGAAGTGAGCTCGTGACTTGGTTTACCTCGATTTAGGTTCGAAGCGCTGAACTTCGAAATAATATGCCTATTTTCAGCAGTATTCTGTATGAACGTTAAATGCGAAATTATGTGTACAGTGTAAGTACCTACAGTTTATGCAACTATAAAATTTATGACTTTAATCCACAGCATCCAAGACATCTATCGAAGAAGAATTGTTTGAGACAAAGGAGCGATGCAATGAACTGGAGCGTGCGGGCACTCCCCGACCGCAATGGGACCTGTGCGCCGACTTCATCGGTGGAGGAAAAGACAGGTATATTAACATTTTAACATCATAGCCGTCGGTATATTTTCCGTCGCGCAACCTACTGGTTTTTGGAGGAATGAGGGTTTCTCGTCGTCGTAAATAAAACGATGATAACGAGGTCAGAATGCGAATGAACGAATGTATGTATGTATTTTATTCCCAAAATGTCCTATTTATATTTACAAATTTCGGCTTACAATTACAACTTAGCTAAACTATATTACAAATATTTACACCAATCATAATCTAATAAACGGCGCGTCCCGCCCCGCGGGGAGCGGGCGCGGGACGAAGTTGAACACCTGCACCGAGCTTATAAATACGGGTTGACACGCGTCCTCCGCACGCATTCCGCCGAGCGCCGATGTCGAGTGAAGGTACGTGATCCTCTCTGCTGTCCAGTGTCCATGCTGTCGTGATCAGTGAAGATGTGCATGTGCTGTGCTGCGTGGCTTGCCTCATTACCAAACGCTCTTATGAGAGCGAACTGACGCGTGCGGCGGCGTGGTGTGATATCGATGTTGGCCGCGTCGATATTACGTTGCGTCGCTGGCGCGGAAGCGTCTTTATCAAGACGACGTCTTGTCTCTTACTGTTCTTGTTTCTTTGCGGTAGACGCCTGAACGTGTCGTCTTTATCAAGGCGGTTTCTCTCACTGTCTCTGAGAGGCTCCTCAAAACGTGGTAACGGTGCAGGTACTGGTATTGGTGTATGGTACGGTGTTCATGGTAAGGTACGGTATTCATGGTATGGTAAGGTAAGGTAAGGTAAAGTGATGAGTAAGTATACTATGTCACTACAGGTTTTTATTACTATAGGCCCGAGAAGGCAGCGCGCTTTGTTCTGCGCGCGCCTCTCAGGATGACATGGGGCAAGGCCCCACAGAAGGAGAAGTCCGCCAGGGGCTGGTGGACCGAGGCCTGCCGGGGTCACGATGCATGCAGCTCCAAACCCCGCGACACCGGCCAAAGGACAGGAGAAGGAACAACGTGGGTTTTTAGGCGATAAGAGATCGGCATTACCCTCGCCTTTCCAGGGCAAAGGGAACAAAGGAGGATTTACCCATGATAAAAAAAAGTCTTCTGCTGGTTAAAAGCCTCTTGTGCACAAATACTTCCAAATAAAAACCGGCCAAGTGCGAGTTGGACTCGCGCACGAAGGGTTCGCCGTAACGGCAAAAAAAATCACGTTTGTTGTATGGGAGCCCACTTAAATATTTATTTTATTCTGTTTTTTAGTATTTGCTGTTATAGCGGCAACAGAAATACATGATCTGTGAAAATTTCAACTGTCTAACTATCACGGTTCATGAGATACAGCCTAGTGACAGACGGACAGCGGAGTCTTAGTCTGTAATAGAGTCCCGTTTTACCCTCTGGGAACCCTAAAAATGGTATCGAAGAAGGTAAACAGCTCACTGCTAGGCACGGGCCGCTTTTCGGAATGAGAAGGGCTTAATCCACCACGCTGGCCTAGTGCGGGTTAGCGGTTTTGCTGGTTTCCTCACGATGTTTTCCTTCACCGGTAACGCAAGTGATAATCAAATTCTGATCCGCACCCGAAGTCACCAGAAGCGGGCAGGTATCGAACTTAGACACTGCTTTAAATTATTATACGATAGTTAATAAAGGTATTCAGAACAGCGAAACTTGTAGTAGGTACGCTCTGTTCTCTGTTCTAATGTATCTGTTCATTCCACATTAGGGTCATCGCCGTGTATAAACATTCTGTTTAGTATTACGTCGCATATTAGATCATTTCAGAATCCTGCATTTCCACCATTTCAGATGGTGGCAGTTGGCAAGCGGTCTATCTTCGAGAAACATTCTCAGAGTGTTACTGAAGGAACTCGGGCCGGCTGCCGAGAGCGACCATCTTGAACATTTTGATGGACTTGTAAGAACAACTAATTACCTAAATTTAAAATGTCACTTACGGGATATCTTCCGTGATTATTTATTGGTTTGAGTTCCCGATATTTCGACGCTGTTGCAAGCGCCATGATCGCGGGTTGACTCAAGAGTGAGTGTGAGTGAGTGTCAACCCGCGATCATGGCGCTTGCAACAGCGTCGAAATATCGGGAACTCAAACCAATAAATAATCACGGAAGATATCCCGTAAGTGACATTTTAAATTTAGAGACTAACCGTGAAAGCTTAAAACAACTAATTACCTGTTTCCAAATTCTTCAATACCTAAGTACCTACTCAAACCAAAACTTTTTTGCAAATAAGCAGAATGATGTTTTAGAGATGTATAAAAGTTAATTTATGCTCGACTTTTAATCTCGGCCCAATGTAAAACAATAGCGCGCTTTATGATTAGTACCTACTTATTAATGTTTTCTCACGTGCATTTTTCTGGATTTGTTCAACTCCCGACCTCACCGCGTGCTCAGCTCATGATTAAGGGCTCCGTTTGGGTCCGAAGGGTTCCTTCTATTTGGCAGAATCTTGATACTCCGATTTTTATTTGGCATAACTCACATGGCATAATCTTATTTAATCGAATATTTTTAAGGCATAAAAATTATTTAACATAACTTTTGTTTGGCAGAATATTTACGTGTCCGAATTTACAATGGCATACTTTTATCTTGGCAGAATTTTGTTTCGCATAATTACCTTTGCCATAATTAATATTATGCATAATTTTGTTTAGCATAACATTTATTTAGAGATATGATTATTTGGTATGGGTGCATACAAGCATACAAATTTGTGTCATAAAAAGTCAATACGTTGTGCTGCAAAATTTTGTGACGGAAATGAATCGCTGCGAAACCGACTTTACGCAGTCTTGTCTGCCCTACCCCTAGAGTGTAATTTAAACCCGCGTAGGCGCGGAGGGGTAGGGCGGCCCGCGAGCTGAGGAGCAGGTGGTTTGAAGGCCCGCCACCGCGGCTGAGGCTGGCCGGCGAAGCCGGCCAGCAAGCCGAAGCTACGGTGGTGAGCGTTAAAACCATCTGTGACGATAAGCTCGCGTGGCGCCGCCCAAACCCCGCAGCGCCGGAGCCGTGACAGAAACAATGCTTGCTGCATGTTGCATGCCTGCTTGCATGCTGCATGCATGCTGCATGTTGCATGCAGCATGCATGCAGCATAAAGCAGCAAAAAATCAGTTCTGCCTTTTAATGACTATCGATATAAAATGTATGCCAAAAGACGATTCTGACTGTGAATTTTCTGCGATATGATGTTTCTGCTTTTTAATTATTATGGATATAAACATTATGCCTAAAGATGATTCTGACTAACAAAATTATGAGTTTTGAATGTATGACAACTGAGTGTATGCGAAATGATTTTCTGCGAAATGAAGTTTATGCTATCCGTTGTTATGCAAAACAATATTATGACGTAAAAAGTTCTGCTATAAAAGATAGACCCGGGTCCGAAACCAGTCTCGCAATCCCGAAAGATGTACGTGAGTAAACCGTAACTAATCATAAATATGAACGTGTCTCACGAAACTTAAAATACAAAACAAGAGCGAGCTTACGTTGAGAAATGATAGGTGTCCTTCTAATCAGTTTATTTCTCTATAACTTCTGCTGGATTCACCAGGGTACAGACCCCGTGATACCACCCTACTTGCGCTATGAAGGCAAGGTGCGCAACCTTCGACTCTCGCGGCGGGAGATCAGCGTCATCATCAACGACATCTGGCTCGGCAAGATGGAGAGCCACGACATGTCCATGCAGGACTATGTGACCAAGTACTTTGAAGACAGGTAGTTTGTTGCAAGATTTTAGACAATTTCTGGTACCTACTTTGATCTGTATGATGTCCATTATTAGACAGATAACAAAACGATTTTATAATATCGAAAGTTGATGAATAAGTTCATCATAAGTACCTAAGAAAGTTGATTACTAGTTCATCATAAGTGAGAAGGTAGGTACATAATCGTGCAATCCTTTTTCGTGTTTCTACCTTAGCAGAAAAGGCCATAATCACGTTGCTTCACATCTACCTATAGCTGCAGTACCTTGATAACTATCCATAATATCACCATTCATCCTTGCTCAGATACCAGCAGCCATCAGTCCGTGCGGAGTGGGCGTACAACTTATGCGCCGGCGCCGAGCAGATGTTGGACGAGCCGCAGGTGAAGTTGTTCTGGGGCGTGCTGCACGGACACCTCAGCGAGCATATCTACTGGGGACACCGCACGCACTGGCACGCGCTCAGGGACAACCTCTACAAGCATAGCAAGGATAAAGAGGTATCCAGTTATTACTTTCGTAATTACTCGGTACTTAAGATAATTCCTCCTTATTACTGTAAATTTTCTAAGGACCCTGACTGAGCAATAACTAGCGTGCAACGAAATTGGAAAACTGGAAAAGACTACACCTGCCTTACTCTTTTGTGGCTATCCTTTAAAGGAAGGCTTACATAGGCTATGAGAATAACCCCTAATTGCCCGTTGTCGCGTGATATCATGCTTTTGCGCTTCAGGTCGCGGGATCCATTTCCG
Source organism: Amphipyra tragopoginis (assembly GCA_905220435.1). Taxonomy (NCBI): domain Eukaryota; kingdom Metazoa; phylum Arthropoda; class Insecta; order Lepidoptera; family Noctuidae; genus Amphipyra; species Amphipyra tragopoginis. Next base: position 484,065 of record HG992010.1, on the reverse strand, counting down.
CACGCAACAAATGTTTCTAAGGCTTACACTTTATCGTTTATGCATGTGAGATTTGTGTCTGTAAATGCACCCACGACGCAAGAGAAACATCGTAAAAGACAGACACCCTAAAAAATTACGACATATCGCCGTGCCTGGCACTTTCGCATTTATTCTGAGTATTGCATGTGGTAAATCGTCGTGTATTTCTTCATTTCTAATCTCCGGTATAGTTACTTGTTACTTGCTTACGACTTAAAGTATACCTTTCTTCACAGACGATAACAATCGATGAGTTTGAGAAGATATCGAAAATGACGTTTCCGCTGAAGAGTGAGGTGGACATCAAGAACCTGATGGACGTGGTACGCAAGCAGCTCAAACTGAAGATCAATAGCAACGATATCAACTTGGATAAATTGTTTCAAGAGGTTGGCTTTTTGTCTCTCATTAAAACGGAATCCTGCTCCTATAAAGCAATCCAAGACGTCTGCTGGATCAGAAGACTGTGACTGTGGGGCCCATACATACAAAAAAAAACCTTAAATCACTACTCATCATCTTCAGCCCATTGCTGTCCCACTGCTGAGCACGGGCCTCAGAATGGGATGGATAAAGGCTTAGTCCATCACGCTGGCCTAGTGCTGGTTGGCGGACTACACACTACACCATCGAGAACTGTTTGGAGCCATCTTGGGTATGCAGGTTTCCTCAAGGCTTAACCCGGCGGGTTATTGCGGCCAACTAACTCTAATTATGCGAGCGAACATGACGCAAAACAAGCCTGGCGACATAACTCGCTGGGTAATGCCGCCGGGCCGGGCTTTGGTAAGGCCCGGACTCCACCAAAGCGGAGATGTGCGGAGATGTCTCGATCAACCAATAGGATTGCGTTATTTTGAAATCTCTCCGCTTAGCTTCAACTCAAAACGAATTCCTATTGGTTGTTTACGAGACATCTCCGCTTTGGTGGAGTCTGGGCCTAATATGTAGAGGCCTTCACGGTGTTTTCCTTTACTGTTAACGCAAGTGATAACCAAATCATGATCCGCTCAATAACTCGAAAACTCGAGGTGATGGCTGATATCGAACTTAGACTCTCCTCAAAGACTCAGTGGTAATAGCCTAGCGGTTGAACGCATGCCTTCTAAATCCCTACTAACTTAAATCTTATTTTCTCGGGACTCCCCAGAACGAGGAGGGCTTCGACCGCGTGGAGTTCGCTCGCGAGTTGTATCGACAACGGCAGTTAGCGCAAGACAAGTACATACGGGAAGTGGTAGCAGAGCTGGGCGGTAAACATGCCGCCAACAAGACCGTTACCGTTGAAAATGTTAAACGGGCATTCGCTATCGTCGATCCGGCTATAGGTACTGCAACTTTAAGAATTACAAATATCGTTTAAAGCATAATTAGTCAATCTCAACTGCAAAGGTAAAATAAAGAGATACTTTGAATGCCCCTAGATCACATTCGCATGGAGCGCTACATCCGTTGGGCATTTTCCGATCCAACAACTGAGCTGAACAGCATTCCTCCAATACCTTTAAGAATTCTGACTACTAGACTTGCCGCTGGAGACATAGAACGAGTTGGACCCAGATATCGGGGCACACATCGCAGAACTACCTACAAATAAAACAAAGTATCGTAAGGAATTAGAATAATAACACTCGCAAGGAATAGGTACCTAGTTATATGTATAGATGTAATGATTATATCATTCGTAATAATTTTAGCACGTGCGGTGATTTCTGCCCACCTCCGTTCACGTGGCATGAAAATGTAAACTCCTATAAGCTTCTTGTGTATTCTCTCTATAATACCAACAATACAGTCTGCACCCTGATTCAGAACGATTTGAATAGTCAGTTGTCGAACGATTCGATGCTACTTATATCTTTTGATCTTGTTACGAGAATCGTAAACGGAAAGAAATAACAATCCGAATCGGCGACAACCGCTTATCGAAGAGGTTGGTTGTTCGGAAAGAGAACTATCGTAGCGTAAAAAAGAACTAACATTTACAATACGGACAACGTATCTTGGCGAGTCTGATGTTATAAATAGTTGTTTGGTTACGCAATGAATCTTTTGGAAACGAAATTGTCTACTGCGCAGCTAATCACCTAACTTCAGGCTTACTTAGACATACATTTACCACACACGCGTTAACGTGACACGAGCGTTTATTATAGACGTTGTAGATTATAGATATAAATAACCATCTTGTGTTGCTAACAATATATGTTTAAACGTCCCTGCTAACATGAATAATACTGGTCCCTGACCTGAAGGTCGGGGACCCCTGCCTTAGAGTAACGCAGTCGACGACTACTACGTTACTCTATGAATTATACATATATAAATATAATAAATAAAATGAAGTAAACTAAGTAAAATTTGCTATTTTGAATATTTGAATCCTCTAGAGCTTGTGTTCTGGGACACCCGGTATAAGATCGTGTATTTTAATGGTTTATGAATACATTATAATAAATAAAATGAATAAATTAGATGTTTTTTTTATCGTATTTATTCGTTATAATCAAAAAACGGCGGGTTTTGCTCTATTTTCTAAAAACCGTTATTTGCAAAGTTTGGACGCTTATCTGAACGTGACGGAATTTGACGTAGCTGTGCGTAGCTGTCAATGACAGTCAATGTCAAACCATAGACATAATAAATAATATAGACATGAAACGTTCTACTATATAAAAAATAGTTATGCAAATGTGAGGAAAATCGACGCCAATATCAAAAAAATACTGCCATCTCTTTCTAACTTTTTTAATTTTGCATATGTAAAAAAGGATAGTAGTATTTTGACAGCTACCGTAATGGCAACCCGTCATTTCTGGCGACATTAAAATACCTAAGTGCGGCCGGTCGCCATTTTATTTTCTCGCTGTTTGTTATTATCTAAGGGTACGTCGACTGTCAAATGCGTTCGAGCTGTGCTTATAATTTGTTGATTTTTGGAGTAAATAGCAGTTTTATTACGCTTAAACTTGGTTTTATTGTGGGAATCGTCGATAGCAAGATGCCGAATTGCAATATAATCGGCTGTGGCATCAAAAGAAGCGGAAAACACCCAAACATAACTTTGCACTGTACGTATTTTTATTTTAACTGAAAAATGTTTAGATTTAGATAATGCTGGTTTTATTGTTGAAGACTTTCAACAGTAAAGCATTCATAATTTTCGTTTTTACTTTATTTTCAAGATTTGTACTTCAATAAATCATTTTGTTGATGTATTGTTGTTATTGAAGAGTCAAGTGATAGAGTAGTGCATTTAGACATTGTTTTGTTTATCGATAATGCTATTTTATGCTCCTTTTTAGTTTTATGTTTTACTTTTAAGGCTGCCTACTAGAAAAGGTAAAAGAAAACTTTGGTTGGAATCCATCGGAGTTGAAAATTTAAGGACGACAACAAAAAACATTTTTATTTGTTCTCTTCATTTCGAAGAATCGTGTTTCAACCGAACACTGGGTAAAATAACATTACGTGACGATGCTTTACCCTGAAGAAACCTACTGGTAAGTAATATTATATACATAAATGATCTCTTTGAAAGAAATAAAAGATAAATGGTTCTTTTATTAGACGATAGAACGGCTTTAGAATGTAAAAATAAAAACAATTATGAAAATGATATTAATGATTCGCTATTTAATATTATAAATTGGATAAATGATAATGAATAAACGAGATAATAATTTATTGTTTCCAAAATATTTTCACATTTTAAAATATAATTAAACAAATGTCTATATTACTCGTGATTGATACTTATGAAGATTATAATAATAAAATGACTTGGAAACCATATAGCAGAAATTTGTAAACAATTAAGTAAATCTGCATATGCACTGCATCAGCTATCAAAAAATGTAAACACTAGTAACAGCATATCACAGATCAGAAACCTCAATTCTATGTTACAGTGTTATTTTTACGTGACAATCGACTGATAGGCAGCTTATATTTAAGATGCAAAAACATTGTTTTAGGTCAATGTGTTCTCTAAAAACAACACATGTACCGTTTTTTTTAATCTTTAGAATTTCCTCTTACGTCAAAACTGCATTGTTTGTGAGGATATTATTTTTAAAATTGTCCACAGATGTTCAAGCATAATATTCTAAAGCATATTTACGCATAATTATATTAAACCATTATTTTTATAAACATAATTCATACGCATAATAAGTAACTCCTAAAATGCTAGACACTACGTGTACTATACCGTTATATTTAATGAAATTTGTAGGTATGGTTCGGTAGGGTGTTTTATTCTACATTATCTAAAAATAGAAGTTACAAGCCAAATTTGTACTAACGGGTCTAAAAAAAAATTAACCCTAACCTAACCAGTTGTCGTTTATGGATGGCCTAGCTACGCTCGGAAAACAAAACTAGTCTCAACAATAATTAGCCCAACATAAATTGTATGGCAAAGTATTATTATGGAAAAAAGGGATCCCTTTCTTACCATCATTATTAATTTACCGAATTTGATCTCATAGATTGATTTGAGACTGGGTGGGAGATATCACTTGCTTGTTTTTAATATCTGTAAAGCTTAATTTTATTTTATTTGATTTCAGGTCCACACAGAAATGATAAAGAAATTAAAGGACAAGTGTCAAAATCAGTTAAAGAAAATAAAGAGAATGAGAATATTAGAAGAAAGACAAAAAGAATTACTCATTTTAGTAATATTATTAATATGAAATATACATGAATTTAAGATTCAAATATAATGCGAAGAAATATTCTGAAAGAATTTCATACAGAAATTACTTGAACAAAATAATATTATTTAGAAATGAATAACTTTGATTTATTTTATAATATTAAATACTTTATTATAATTATTGTTGACTTTTTATTAAAACCCACAATCATCTGCATGTTCGAAGAGGTTTGTAAACAAAAAAGGGTTGGAAACATTAATATAAAAAATATTAATTATGGTGGTTCCGCCAGTGAAATCATATTTTCATAATTTTTTTGTAAATTGCAGCTTTGTATGTCGTAAACATGTTGATAAAAATGTGATAAGCGATAAAAATTTAATTGGTATTCAATTATAATCTTTAATGAAAAATAATAATATACTACACAGGATAAAGTTTTATACAGACCCTTGACGGAACCACCTTATGTAACAGTAAAAAGAAACCATGTGGACAACAGCAAATCAAGCAAGAAAGGTCTCCTCTGTTTTAGAGCTCAGGGCGACGACGAATCCGTCGCCGCGCCGCCACCGTGTCATGACGCATGACTGTGAATAGGCCCTAAGGGCCTTTTCGCTGTCATGCGGGTTCGACCCCGCGTGCGAGCGTCACCCGTATGCGTGGCGCCCGCAGTTTACCTTTTCGTTCGGGTTTCACGCATCACATTATATACATCTTTGAAAAGGTGAAATTCAGGCACCACGGGTGCGGGTGACACACGCATGTGGGCACGAACGCGCATGGCACTGAAAAGGCCCTTATAGGTATATGCGACGTTGCCACCAAGACATATCGCCGTTGCCACAACGCCAAGCATACTATTGACCGCTAACATATGTGGTCAGCAATGTAATTATATACCTAAATCAAGAGCTGGACTGGACATAACGACAAAACCAATTTGCCGTGTGTCCGGTCTAGACAGTTATGCGATTACTGATTCTAGTGATCATACGGTCGCGAGTTATACTTTAATCAACATATAATTAAATACTGTATTCCAAATTGCAAAAAACGAAAGAAAATTTGAATTTCGGAAACTACGGTCATAGTAAGAAAACAATTACAACAATTAAAAGTGGTATGTACAATTATGTAGGTACCATGATATAGAAAAACATTATTATAAAGTTTTATCGATGTCATTTTTAAAAAACATCGATAGGGCCTACTCTAGTAACCGCCATTTTATTTTCTCAGCAAAGTTTAGGTATACACGCTTTTTCTGTAGGTATGCCAAGTCCATAGATTTCCATAAGTCGATGTGTCAAACACACAACCAGTCAACCAGCTGCATAACCTCAAACCCTCAAACGTTTGTTTACACCACATAATGAACTTATAACCTCTTAAAAACTAATATAATTATTATTTAAACAAAGTAATGGCTGATATAGTTGATAACGAAGAAGTTGATAGAGACACTGTAGAACCTGACGTTCTAGAACAACAGTTTCAAAAGAAATACAAGTTATTGGCAGAAACCGCAGTATCACTTAAAAAATCCTATATTAATAAATTGCACGCTACAAAGTAAGTACATCAGTCGTATTAATACAATTCCTACTTATTACTATCTAAAATTTGCATGTCAGTTCCCATAAATCATTTAAATGTGAAAACTATTTAGCTTACAATAACCTTATTTTATTTTAAATGCTCTAAACAGGAGTTGCAGAATATAGAAAATGATAACTGTTATTTACTTAAAATATTTTATGCCAAAAGGCTACCTATTTTGAAACGAAAATGCTGGTTACATTACATCCTAGTAACTTTATTTAAATTAACTTTAACCTACTTGTAATAAACATTCACAGATCATTAAGACTAGCAGTAACTTTATCAGACAACAGCATAGAGGTGTATCAGCTGAACAACACGTCTCTCACAAAGGTGTGTCGGCTCAGTGGACATGAGAAGGGTCTCTCAGACGTTGTGTGTGACCCAAAGGAGGACCACCTGGTGTACTCAGCTGGACAGGATGGACTTGTCAAGATGTGGGACACCAGGACCAGTGGCAGCTGTGTGCAGGAGTATAAAGGTGATTATATTATATCTAGTGGTTGCAAGCATGACTGCTGAGTGTGAAATCCTGGGTTCAATCCCTAGGTTGGGCAAAGTGTTATTGGATTTTACCATGTGGAATTTCTCAATAGCAGCCCAGAGTCTGTACTTGTGCCCAGTTGGCGGCAATAGGCCTTGCGTTCCCTTCCCCCTTTTAAATGGAACTTATACATAATGGCAAAATGAGTGTGTACTGTACACCTTTTCCCAATCCTTCGGGGAACATGTGACAGGTGTGATGTTATGCTATTTAATTTATACTCTATGTAAACAATATTTACAAAAAAAAACAGTATACAATTATGAGCACAAAGGTACTGGTTATTTCAATAGACATTTCTGCCAGCAGACCTGCAAAAGTGCAAAAGGAGAAAGTTAGTTATCAGATAAAACAGTCCGCTTCTTGAAAAGTTGATAAAATCCACATATGGGTTTTGGCAAGCTTACCAACTTAATGAGATGTAGATATAGACAGCAATTTTATTTGTAATGTGCTTAGATCTATGTGGAAATAAATTCATAATTTGACAGTTCTCTAACCATTGTCAGTGTAATGTAAAAGTTGAATTTGTCCAGTTTTCTGCCTACTGTCCTCCATAAAAGTGTGCCTGCCCTCAGATAAAGAAGAACAGCTAGTAAGGCCATATGAGTGCATGGATGTATCCTGCAACGGGCGGGTGTTGTGTGCCGGCAGTCAGTTAGTGGAGGATGACGCCTACCTGGTGTTCTGGGACAACCGGATCACCAAGCCACTGGGAGGCTACTGGAACTCACACACTGATGATATTACACAGGTAAGATACAACTATGTTCTGATTAAAGCTAAGCTGCCTAAAACCTTTGGAACAACAAATGACGACCAGTGCCAGCGTAAAGGCGCGGGCCGCCCGCCCACATAGACTAAAGATACAATTCCGTGCATCGCGGCCGATCGCAGCGGCGCGCGATCGATCGCGTGCGGCTGACGCGTGCGGCTAATGCGTCATTAGTCGTGTCTATAATGTACTGACTAATCTGTCGTTAGCCGCACGCGTCTGTCGCAGATTTCGGAAGCGGTGCCGTACATTTTCATACTCTGACTATTGACGCATAAGCCGCGCGCGTCAGCCGCACGCGAACGACCGCGCGCGACTGCGATCGGCCGCGATTCACGGAATTGTACCTTTAGGAAATTAGGAAATCATCCACAGTGCAGCACAGACAAAATACTTGCTCAGCTAGGAACACGCGCCGCAAGTGAGTCGCGTAAACACGTTTAGTATTTGTTGTTTTAATTTGTGGGGTGCGCAACACAAACCGGTGTGCCGCCCCGGGTGGCAACCCATGCTCCGCCACTACTGGTGACGACGATCCGCGCTCGCTTTTGATGTGCCGTGTTCCATTATAGTTCATTGTATAAAAACGCGCGGGCCCGCCGACTTTGGTGTATCGAAGGCTTTAAATTCCTAATTTTAACGTAACATATTACAGCCCTAATTTTCCAAAATTATGATGACACAACAGGCATGTCAAAAAAAAACAGGACTGGGAATTAGTATGTTTGTCTTCTACACTATCGATAATGACTTTAGAAATCTTTTCTATCGTGTCGGTACGAGCTATGCAAGAATAGCTCATGCCGTGGTGAAAAGATTAGCCAGTCAGCAAGGATGGTAGCGAGGTTGACTGTCCAGGGTACGCCGGACGTACCTACTGAAGTATCGTCACTCGTGGAGCCTCTTCATGCACCCCATGAAATGACTATTATAAATGAGCAGTTTTACATTAAATCAACTGTTGTTGCTTACAGGTTAAATTCCATAAAACAAAGACAGAGATCCTAGCCACAGGCTCCCTAGATGGCCTCTTGAATGTCTTCAATGTGATGGAACAAACAGAAGACGACGCACTGACATATTCTCTGAATGTCGAGAATTCAGTTGAGAAGCTGACATGGTTGGATGAGAAGCAGGTGGCTTGTATCACGCAGTCAAATGATTTGCAGATCTGGGATGCTGATAGTGGGGATATGCTCAAGAGTTTCAGTAGGGATAAAGTTTCTAGGAGTATAAAAGTAAGTTGTCATCCATCATACTACATCCCACTGATAATTCAGCCCTCATCAAGCTGTCTCCCCCCCGCCCTAGCGCCCGCCAACAACGCCCTAAGCCGCGGTCCGAGTCCCACTAGGGGTCGCCCTTAGTGCTGTTGTTGCAAGTAGTCATGATGTGACGTGTTGTACAAGTAGTTAGCTTAGGTTTAAGTATTTTAATTCCCCTCCATTGGCTGGAGACCCTTCAGGTCTTGCCAATAACTGCCCGGTTACGTAGAAGGGGTCCACAAGAACCATCTACAGAAGTACAATAGAAAAAAAAAACATTACATACACCTGTATTTATTTATTTAATTACTGACAAATCTACAGCTATTCAAATAATAATAGCAATAATGGACAAGCAGTAAACTAATCACCTACAGATCTATTCAATTTATTATATTCTTATCTATTTTATTTGCAGAGAAGTAAAGGCGACGACTGTTACTTAGTAGACACATACACGTCCATAGACGACACGCCGGTGCTACTAGCTGGCTCCTATGAAGGAAATGGGTAAGCTTGATAATGTATAATTAATCTTATGGATAATTATATACTCTATTTAATATACCATTAGACAAATAAAACAATTTTAAGGTTCTCTGTTAGAATATCGAAATATTATTAGCCGATTCTTATCTGGCCGAAAACCTTTCGCCACTTTTCATTTCGCCGAATAATTAAAACGCCGAATGATTAAAGTCCCTAATTATGTTTAACTTTTTGTTACGCCGACTAGTCTGCTGGCCACTGTTTAATTAATTAACTGTATTATTGGCCACTTTACACTTGTTAGATGCTTCATTTTCCCATCATGCAAGCATGCAAGTGTTTCTGGGTTTGCTCCGCCAGAAGACTCGCTTTGTCGCCCCTTCGCTTCGCTCGCACACTCGACCAGCGCTATGCTCGGCTTCGTGTACTCGTTCCACTCAGGACCCTCCTTCCCGAGCTTCTAGGGGTAGGACAGAGTCTGACCACGTGTGGTCGGGGCGCGCTGAGTCGGATTAACATTACATTCCGTTGTGTAAAAATAATGTTGTGCGAGTACTTATTTGGCAAATTAAACATTAATATTCGACTAAAACCAAATTTCTGATTGATTTTTTGGCCAAATAATTATGGTGACTAAATCATTCGGCGAAATCTAGGTAACTAGGCTAAAATTTGCTTCGTCAAAGATTACGTCGGCGTAATGAAATTCGATATAAAATACTTCGGCAAAAACACGGGCAACCGGTAGTTCAACTACAATTGACAACTGCGCTACGGGTCGTGGGTTCGATTCCCACACGGAACAAAAAATTGTGTGGCCTACAGATGGTTGTTTCGGGTCTGGGCGTTTGTTTGTGAGATTTGTGTCTGTAAACGCACCCACGATACAAGAGAAATCTTAGTGAGGGGCTAAGTTTTTTATTAAAAAAAAAAAAAAAAACTTATTTACGTCCGTCTCTTTCTCATTTTATGAGACTGAAAAGGATGGCAATAACCTAAATTTAGTTTGTGCACAACAGAATCGGTACCGTAAAATGGGGCTACTTCAAAACCAAGGTGCTAATTGAAATTCACTTACGGAACGTGCTTTTTAAATCAGTATGGCTACAGATAAACCTATCATAAGGTCGAAAAATATTTGACCGAATTTCATTTCACCTAAAACTTTTCAACTATTATCGTTTCGTTTTTTTTTACTTCATCAAAGTCACGTCTGCCACTGTATCAGTTGACCTATTATCAATTCGTTTTTTTTCGTTACTCCGACGTTTCATTTGGTCGAAAAACTTTTTACCGTAGTTACACTTAGCCGAAATAACATTTGTTCGAATATTATGTTTCCGAACATTCATTATACCACTGTAGCACAACATATTGATTTTTTATGACACTATTTTAATTTAATATTAAAAAGGAGTGCCTCCGCTGCCGGCGCCGGTTGCCATTACGAGTGCCGTCGCCGGTTGCCAAACTGGCTGCCAGGGCCGCGCCGACTGCATACTGTGTTTTTATACACCGTCAAGGCCTCTTCAAACTCTTCATGAGTCGATTATTCGTCACCCACTTTCATTTTCACAATAAAAACGAATGAAAAACTTAAGGGGATGTTTGTAAGGTTGTTTGGATCTTCAAAGCAGAGTCGACGGAGCCTATTTCTGTCTGCATGGTTTAAAGAAACCTAACACGAAGGGGATGACGGGGGCTTCGTTCGGTCGCTACGCTCGCTCACTCTAGCCCCCGTCATCCCCTTCGAACCTAACCTATCCGTGTCGGGTGCCCCATAATACCGAGCTCGCTTCGCTCGCTCTTGAAATTAGTCAGTTGGAAGACAAGTTACAGTTTTTGGCCCAAAATCTTACTTACCGTTTAACTAACATATCTACCAAACAACTTATTACCACCGCTGGTGTCCATTTTGGGTGCCGGCAGCCGATGTTTTTAATCTCGGCTGCCGGCAGTAATGTACCGCCGGTTCCCAATGGCGTTATTTTTAGGTGCCGGCGCCGGCAGCGGAGCCACTCCCTATTGAAAATGCTACCAAGTAATCGGCTATATATTTGTGACCAAATAATATTCCGTAAAATGTTGTTTCGGTGTGGTGAAAATATGGCAAATAAATCATTTGGCAAATGAAAAAAGTTCAAAAGAAGCTTCGGCCAATAGCAAAAAGTTATTTTGTAAATCGGCGAAATATAGTTCGGTAAACTAATACCTATGACAAATGATACTTCGATGATCTGAAAATATGTCAAATAATGCATATACACACATCAAAAGTGTCTAGGGATCAAGCATTTTTATGCGGATTTCTTGAGATTGAGATGTGGCTTTGTAATAAATTTATGATTTTATAAATTTATATGGATCCTTTTTGGTGCATTTCATAATTTGAATCAGGAACTGTGAATCAAATTCGAGTAAAAGATGAAAATCAGCTGTCAATATTTTCCCTATAAAAACATACAACGCATTGAAGACATTATTAGTGCTACTGTTTCCCTACTACTGATTAAAACCAACGTTATTATGGAGCGGCGACGTCATTTAAGCAGGGAAGAAATGCTCAGAGCCGTGGGAATGATAGAAGCTGGTTCCCGGCAACGTACTGTGGCTTTAGCTCTGAATACAAGTCAGAGTGTTATCAGTCGACTTTGGACACGTTACCGAAGCACTGGTACCGTGGCTGAGCGCCATGGAGGACGGTATCGCTGCACCACACGGAGACAAGACCGATACATTCAAATCTTAACTCGAAGAGCTCCAACAATAACCGCCATGATGTTAGCCGTGAGGCTTCATCACTCTTCAGGGAACTTAATTAGCGACCAAACAGTCAGAAACCGCTTGCATGAAGTGAACCTTCATTCCCGAAGACCGCTACGGGTACCACCTATAGCAATGCACAATCGTAGGATTCGATATCAATGGGCTCTTGGACACAAAAATTGGGCAGAAGAACAATGGCGTTTCGTGTGCTTTTCTGATGAGTCTCGTTTTGGTATGAGACCGGATACAAGACGTATACGACACTGGAGAACCCCTGGACGCCAACAGCGATTAAAATCCTGCCAGGAAGTCCATCCTTATAGTGGTGGAACCATCATGGTATGGGCGGGTATTTGGATCGGCGGAAGAACTGAGTTGATTTGGATCAGAGGCAACCTCAACGCTCAAATTTATGCTGAGACGATTGTATCAGACGTCATCGTTCCTCTACAAGCGCAAATCGGTCCCTTATTTCAGTTAATGCATGATAATGCACGACCGCACACCGCAAGAGTTGTAAGACAGACTCTCGCCGCAGCTAACATCAATGTCCTGCCCTGGCCTGCTCAGTCGCCAGACTTGAACCCGATTGAGCATGCATGGGATATGCTACAGAGAAGAGCTCTGCCGAATATGGAGGGTATCCAGTCGCAAGAAGACCTTTTTTTGTTGTTGCAACGAACATGGGCGGCCATTCCACAGCGTGATTTGGATGAACTCATTTTGAGTATGCCAAACCGATGTTCTTGTGTTGTTAGTGTTCGCGGTAGAAACACGGATTATTAATTGTTTAAGTTACCCAATAAAATTTTAAAGAAAACTGTTATTTCAGTCTTTTTTTCGAACTTTTGTGTTAGTGGTTCAAATGTCAAAAATCCCTTTATTAGGAAAATGGCAAATTTCTTTATTAATGCAAAGGTGACTTGGTTTATCGTTACTGTGACAAACGAAAACACTTTATTTGATGAATCCTTAAAGAAAATTTTAATTAATATCAATCAGGAGAAAAGTTATTGCAAAAATATATGTTGATCCCTAGACACTTTTGATGTGTGTAGCAAAAAAGACGTCGGTCAATAGTTTTCGGTAAAATGAAATTCGAACAAAAAAAATTCGGAAAAGTGATCGGTTCCCCTACAGATACTATGTATTTACGATTTCAATGTTATTTCATATTTAACTAGCTGCGCCCCGCGGTGTTACCCGCTTTTTTGGGATAAAAAGTAGCCTATCTGTTAATCCAGGATGTCAGCTACCTCCATACCAAATTTTATCAAAATTGGTCCATCTGTTTGAGCGTGAAGAAGTAACAAACATACAAACACACACTCACAAACTTTCGCCTTTATAATATTAATGTGATTATTTAAAATTGTAGATAAGTAGTTTAAAAATATATTGAAAAATGTCCAGTGCCATATTCATGCCAATTAGCCTCGAGATTTTCAAGTAATTATTTTAGCGGTAGCAATTTCAGGAAAGCTAATATTATGCACTCGCTCTTAATAAGTTCAATTACGAGGTTCCAGTTTACAGTCGTTTGCTATACTTACATATAACAATATTGTACTCTTCTGCAGGGATGTCCTACGCTCAGTAACGATAGCTGACAAGAAACTGCTGCCAAGCACGAACTTCGCAGACAACAAGCAGACCGTCCGAAGCTGCTGGTACGATAAAGACGTAAGTACCTCGCTCATTTATTTTATCTTTGTATGAGTGGTCATAAACTGCGGATAATGGCCTATTAATAAATTAGGTACGTCATAATCAACAGTTTTACATCAATTTGATGTGGAACATGATTAGATCTATAAATTAATGTAGATTTACCAGAGTCCTTTTATATGCAAACGTAAGGCAGATTCGCACTAAGTTAGCTAACTGTCGATATACTGCATAGTATCTGCTAATCTTTTTTTAGGCGTTTTGCACCCTTCACCGACACACGAATTTTATAATTATTACCCCCCCCCCCCCCCCGTCCTTGTCACAGCTGTTCACATTTGTGAGACTCCCCCCTCCTTAGTGTGACGTCACATATTTTAAAATTCGCCCAAATACGACGATGTGATTCGTCGTATTTGGGCGAATAAGACAAATACGCGAACACGAATAGCGATGTGAAGTGCCAGCATTAGATATATTAGAATTTGAAATGTAACGTCACGAAATTTAGGACCCCTCCCACCCCTCGTCACACTAAACTACACCTTCTTCTCTTCTTAAACTATATTCTCCTTCCACAGCGAGACATATTGGTGACAACGGGCGAGTCGGGCATCATAAGTGTATGGACCGTTAGTGACGGCGCCGACAACAAAGTCACCTCCAGTAAGCTCTCACATTCACTAAACAAGCTACATGTGAACAGACACAAACCTTACTGATATAACTATTATAGTATCGTTGAAATAAATCGTTACTTTATCAGAAAATCAAGGAAGTCTATTATTATTTTTACGGTCAGTACATTCTTGTTAATTCCATTATTATGTAATAAGTGTAAGAGTGCTGCTGTTCTTCCACTGAATATCTCTGAAACGATTCAGTGAGAATGACACGCTTGGCGGGTCAAAGAAAACCTAATCCTATGGCGGACAATAGGAAACGAACCTTGAAATTTATAATCCAGCCAATTATTTAGTATATGTTACGGCTAAAAGCCGAATGGCGGTTACATCTAAGTTTAACCGCATGTGGCCGGCTGTACCTAGTTGTACCCGGCTAAAACTAGGTGTAGCCGCACTTCGGCTATTAGCCGTAACATACATAAAAAATAAACGTTAAAAAAAAAGTAAAAACCGACTTCAAAGAAATACTAAAAGGAGTAAAATAATTACCATAATCTAAAATTAACCGTTTCAGAAGTCGGTGGCTTCTATTTGCTTCAGTGTAGAGTTGCACCGACTTCTGAAACTGTTAATTTTATAATATGGTAACTATTTTACTCCTTTTAGTATTTCTTTGAAGTCTGTTTTTACTTTTTTTTTAAGTTTATTTTTTATTAAATACGTTTTAGTGTCATAATTGTAACCCCCTCCTTCATAACCCTTCTTTTTGGCTTTGACGTAGTCGGGCATAAAAAGTCCTTTTAAATGATACCTTACACGATATAATGAAAACATTCCAAAGGGGGGGGGGGGACACGCACCCTCTCCTCTTTTCCAGTAGTCAGTTCCCAACAACAAATATAAACAAAGCAATATTAGTAATTTGAGAATTTTGCTTTGATCCGATGAGGAGTTCCGTTCCATATCTCTGAAGTTCATGGTCTAATCATAACAAAATTTATATGGGACCAATCGGGAAGTATACTCTTTCGAACAAAAAAAGTTTTTTTCAAATCGGTTCATAAATGACGGAGATATGAGGTAACAAACATTAAAATAAATAAAAATAGGTACAACCGAATTGAGAACCTCCTCCTTTTTGAAGTCGCTTAAAAAGGTAAACAAACCGTTGATTGAGAAATATTCATTTTGCTTTTAGAATCCATCAACTATAATTTTTTAGAAAATCTTAACATTTGCGTTCAAAGTGTATTTTTAATGAATGAATGCTTTACGATCAAAGGTTTATACAAAATTGTAATGGTCAAAGTAATTTTTTTTATATTTCAAATAGACCAGATTACAGGCACTTTTATAACGTCAAAACTAGGTGCACGGTTCCAAAAGGTAGGTTCTATGGAGAAGAGCCGGCAAGAAACTCCATGAATACTCTTTTTAAAATAGTAGATCATGACTATTCATGACAATTCCATTACAGTAGCGTGCGACATAGAATGAGAATAATGCATGGTCGGACTAAAGTTGATTTCACAACGCCGAACAGCACGGAAAGGAAAACATATCTTACTGTCCTTATGGCTAAAGACACGAATGGCGTGTCAGCGTCTACGACGCTTGCGTTTCACGTGCGTGTCATCCTTTAGCTATCACCAAGTCCCAAGAATGAGGTTGACGTTCGGGTTCGGCGTGTCCACATCTCCACGTCACGACGTCGTCAACGTGGAACGGTGCGTTGACGTATTATCCGGTTCAAATGCTGTTAGGATAAGACCTTTTGGAATGGAGTGGCATATGACGTCAACTGACGCCTGTCAGTACCGTTAGCAAAGCTCTGTCGAGAAAGCGCGTGAAAACGTGAATGACGAATACAATTTCATCATTATATTTATTGCTATATATATATATATATCGCTAAAAGAAGATGTGCTAAACAGTCGTTCTAGAGAAGTGCTTATGAGTGTGAACGATTATTTTGAAAGAGAAAAAGAGCAGTGTAAAAACATTTTAAAAACATTGAATTCTTTGTTAAAAGACAGTACCGACAAGTCAGAAACAGTGATTTCGAGACAGTTATTATTGGAAATTACCCAGTTTTTTATTATCTCGTATAGGTGATGATACTGATTCTGAAATTTCAAACGAAAACAGCCCAGACAGTGAAGGAGAGGCTATGAGTGGAGCAGAAGACTTAGAAGATTAGCTTTATTTTTATTCTCATTATGTGCCTTAGTTACTATCTTTATTTAATTTTTTAGTGGCCTTGCTACTTGCAAAAAAAAAATTAACTGATTGATATTATTCATCTGACAGTTTTTCTGACCCTACAAGTCATCACTGTCGCGTAACGCAACTCCAAAAGGTCGTATCCTAACAGCATTTGAACCGGATAATAACGTGCAAATTTACGTTACCGTATCGTAAAAATGCACGTCAGGATCATTGTTAGATTTATCGTTGACCATGTAGATCCTGAATTTTAATAAGAGAAACAGTAAGGTATGGTTTTAAAGCATCGGAGAACATGGACGGCGACTAACTCGCGGGCGTGGAGAGCGCGGGGGGAGCGCATATACGTGTGCGCTTGCGGCTAGAGGCGGAACGTGTTACTACGATACGATAACGTAAATTTGCACGTTACGTCAACGCACCGTGCCGCGTTACCGCACCGTTCCACGTTGACGACGTCGTGACGGAGATGTGGACGGGCCCGTTGTGATGATGAGATGTCATCCCCGATTATAAGCTGTTTGACGCCCATGTATCAATACATCAGTTTAACTTTTGAAGGTAGGCACAGTAAAAGACTTCAGAAATAGTGTTACCGGTTGAATGAAAACAAAGCAATTCAATAACTTAGCACTTTAATCGAAACCCAAAATTATTACTATTTGTAAATAAAAGTAATTCACTATATAAAATTATTATCGTAACCCGGCCCCGATGTTACGTCAAAATATAATAATTTTGTTGATTATAGATACTTCATGGCTGGGAGCCGTAAACTAAAAGTCAAGCATGCAAAATACATAAAATTTATATAAACACAAGTCTTCAAAATAATTTTATAAATACGTATATAAATTTTAACGTCAATATTACCAAGTAAAGTAATAATGTTTGAATTTAATACAGTCACTCTGATATTTCGTTCAGTTAAATCAATATAAATACAGTGTAAAGGCTGCCGCTACGTAGGAGAATATAAATATATGTAGAAAAAAATATTAGTTTTAAACATGTATTTATGTATTTTTCATAAAACACGCATCGTATCTTCGCACAACCAGAGTAACCGCACCAAATGTCTTTTCGAAGCGAAAAGCTTACACTAATTAACATCTATTAGTCAATACTTACATCACTAACAAGTCAACGAATAAATCCCCAATAAATATAATTTGTACTCAAATATAATCTCGAACACTTGCCTTTTGAATTTCGCTCTGTTTTACTATTAATTTACAAAGTAAATATGATCTAATCATAGAAATAATAATAATATATATGTTCTAAAAAGCAAAGTGTGAAAGTAGATAATTCGATAAGTGTTTTGACAGATCAATCGTTTTACAACAGATTAGATTGATGAATATGTTACAATTAGAAAAAACTTAGTACCATCTGTTTGATTCGAGAAATGAGTTTGGTTGTATATCGATATCCGATTGATCAGTAAACGTGTATGAGTGTGTGTGTGTGTGTGTGTGTGTGGGCGTGTGTGTGGCATGATTGCATTGTTCTTTGGTAAACGCACAATGTGTGAGTGTAAAGCGATACAAAACGATCAGTCGCGGGCCGGCGACGCATGCGCCAAATGAGATCACTTCGACGACAGGAACATTATGAGCCTGGAAAGGAAATATCAGTACCTTAGCTTATTGTACGCACAACACCAAGTAACATGCATATGAAGACAATAAGGTAGCACTCATATTAAACTGACTATGGACTTGCTAATAAAGCAACAGACGCTTGTGTAGTGACCTATACTCGTTAACGCGTTTACTAGGTTTAATACGCCGCGTACAGTACGCGTTAAATAGCTTTGCCCCTCTGAAGTGAGGAACAGAACGCTAAAAGCCTGGTTTCAGAGAGGCCAAGTTATTTTACGCGTACCGTACAGTACGCGCCAACCAACTAGATTGCTCTGAAGTTCGGCGAGTGGCTGCGCATTAGCAAAATCTATCTATAGTTACATATAATAAATCTGTAGACTTGGCGTGTCTGTACAATGGAAATACCGGCTTTAAGGATAACCAATAGAATCCATTTCGATCATATTTGGAATGTTTGTCTGGGTGTCGGTTTGTTTGTACACGCATCACGTAAAAAGTACGGACTCAATACGGTTGACGTTTATAGACAAATATTGTGCGTATCTGAGAGTAACATTTAGTTTTTGTTTCACCGTAATCGGTTCGCTCAATCAAAAGTTATTAGAATTTAAAGTTATCAAGAAGAAATTAGCATAATTTGTACCATATTTTATCAAAAGATAGAGTTACGTTTAGTTTAAATGGCGTAATTAATTTTAAGTTAGTAGTATACTGACACACCCTTACTACCTTATAAACGATGGTTGTTTTAATAAAATGGCTTTTAAATCTATTACCTACCATCTCTATTTATTAGCAAACAAATGACAAGAACATGTAGAATTTAATCAGTGTTTAAAAATGTCAATCTTTTATAAGGAGGATAATGTTTTTAATTTATCTATCCTATATTTATTTAAATCTACTTATAATCCGGGATTCGAGATCTAATAGTCCCTGGGGGGACGGATTAAGAACGCTATGCACTCCTTTATAATGTAGCGCGATGCATTCGCGTAACGCGACGAAACAAGAGCCTGCAAGAAACGCCCAGTGTGTCGGCAGCCAAAGGCGTACCGTACGCGTAACAAATATTGAGGTGTACCTAATTAATAATATAAATTATTCAATATCGCAGGCTCTTTCTAGAAACTTTTCAGCGAGCGAAACATTATGCAAAGGACCCACTATAGTCCAGTAGGGATATCATATTTTTTCCACATAACCTTCGATAATTCTAAAGTTTTTTATTTTCGCGGGGTGGATAACTTTAGTGAATTCATAGCTATATACAAAAATGCTAACAGTTTAGAGTTATGCAATAGGTATGAAGTAGGTATTTCGTATTATTTCGTGTTATAACAATAATATAAAATTTAAATTAAAATACTTTTCTGTTTCTTTATTAGTACTATCTAACCTTTATATTAGTGAAAATGCTAACAGATAGGTACTGTGGAACAATGGAAAATTGAAAATGACCCGTAACTCATTCAATAAAAAATTTAAGTTTTTCAAAACATTTCCCATATGCTTATACGGATTAGTTATATGTTACAACAAAAGTTCTAACAACTAAGTAATATGCTGCACAAGTAATTGTATTTTTTCTATGTGTTATGCGAAATATTGAATTTAAGTTTATAATTTTGCGCCTACATATTTGTAATAATAAACTCTGCTACCATACAAAAGTTTCAACATATACGTGCTATGCTTTTTGTTTAATAAATCAAATACAGTTTGGGTATTTTGCGGGGCGCAGTGTAGGTACTATAAGTCGAGCGGAGGCGCGCGCCGCCGCACAGTGGTCCCAAATTAAAAAAAAGTGGACATTGATAGTAGACCGCTGATATTTTTTTTATTGTTGATACAATGATAACAGATAAGGCAAAAAAATATTATTGTCCTACTTCAAATACTTTTCTGTAAAAAAAATATTTCTTTTTTTTTGTATGGGAATGATTATATTTTATTCAATTTCTCAAAAACCTTAAGCGATGTCGAGATGGCAATCACATATGTTAGAAAACCAATAATTCTGAGTGTTTGGCTCCACGAAACTTATTGCTTATCTCTGCGTACTTTCGAGATAATAGTGACAGAAAATAACATTTTTTTTTTATGTTAATTGTTTTCTTTTTTTTAATCATAGCCTTACTTTAGCACATATAATGTATGCTAAATGTCAAATAAATATTAATCTTTCACCATAATTTTTATTTTTAATTTGGGACCAGTGTGCGGCGCGGCGGCGGCGCACAGTGTGTTATATTCTTGATCTAGCGAGACAATATTAACTTATGGTACTTTTCTAATCAGGTTCAACAGTTGTATGAATTGGCAGGAGACAAGTTAAATTACAATAGACTAAACTTTATTTATTAAGAAGTTACGTTGAACCAAAGATACAAGAGTCTGAACTGCGGCCTACCCGCGTTTCGCCAACAAGTGCACTGCGCATTCGTATTATTCGTCCGAGTTTGCTCGATAATTACGTTGTGATTTTGTACGCGTTATTGTTTTCAAGTGATCACGGTAAGTTTGCATAATTTTTATGTCCCCTTTGTGTTTTATTTTTAGTTTGAGCTCCATGAGAATAGATCAAGTTTTTTTTAAGTAAGAAAAATTACTATGTTAGTTTGAACATGACTTTTAGTTTATTATTCCGCATTATTCCGGTCACACATTATATTTTAATGAAAGTACAACTTGTAAGCTGTACGAAACGTGTTCATTTGTTTGCGCATATTTGCGACCGTCATACAATTTTTTCTCTTTTTCAGAATGACTTTTCAAATATCGCGACGTTAATTTTTCGATGTTTGATTTGCTAACGTAAAGGAGGCGAGAATGGATGCCTTTATACACCACATTCTACAAGAACTTGGTGACCCTTCCCTTTCTGATGATAATATAATGAGTGTTAAAGCAATAATTAGGAATTATTGCACAAAAATCGATGGCCAATGGCTGAAGTCGGCAAGACATCGAGATTGCTTTTTAAAATAGAATTCTTCGTGGCTAGAAGAAAACATTTCGTTCGCGGATATTGTCAGTGAACTAAACCTGAATGTTTCACTGCCTGAAGTGAGTAACCGACCCGGAAGACCAAAAAAAGACTGCAGATTCAAGTAGGAAAATAAAAAGGCGACGAATTCAACAGCTCCTTGAAACATCGAGCAAGGAAGAGTTCTTGATGGCAACCAAACTACAACTTCGTCAGGCTGGAAAAGGGGTGTTGAACGATCTCGATCTGATTCTGAAGATTTCTAGCTTTTTATGTTTTTTTTTTATTTATTTTTAATAAATTCTTTTCTAAAACTTTTCCACTGTTTAAATTGAATCAAATGCATATAAGATTAATTATCAGAGTATTTCACATATTTGTATCGAGTTAAATAATTTTGTCCCGCTAGATCGTGAATATAACGCACTGTGCGACGGCGCGCGCCTCCGCTCGTCTTATAGTACCTACACTGCGCCCCGCAAAATACCCAAACTGTATTTGATTTATTAAACAAAAAGCATAGCACGTATATGTTGAAACTTTTGTATGGTAGCAGAGTTTATTATTACAAATATGTAGGCGCAAAATTATAAACTTAAATTCAATATTTCGCATAACACATAGAAAAAATACAATTACTTGTGCAGCATATTACTTAGTTGTTAGAACTTTTGTTGTAACATATAACTAATCCGTATAAGCATATAGGAAATGTTTTGAAAAACTTAAATTTTTTATTGAATGAGTTACGGGTCATTTTCAGTTTTCCATTGTTCCACAGTACCTATCTGTTAGCATTTTCACTAATATAAAGGTTAGATAGTACTAATAAAGAAACAGAAAAGTATTTTAATTTAAATTTTATATTATTGTTATAACACGAAATAATACGAAATACCTACTTCATACCTATTGCATAACTCTAAACTGTTAGCATTTTTGTATATAGCTATGAATTCACTAAAGTTATCCACCCAGCGAAAATAAAAAACTTTAGAATTATCGAAGGGAATATTCTTCTGGCTACTCGCCTACTAGCAGTGCCCACCGCCATAAAAGTCCATGAAATTCCTGGCGTACCATTTATTATGGCATTAAAAACTTGTTTATATTATAACAGTCATTTTATTTACTTTAGAATTAACATACTTCGTGATTGGTAACGTTAACTCCATTAAAAGTATACATTACAGTGGCATAAAAATGAGTAATAAATATGCGTAATAAAAATGAGCATTCTACACTTAAGGAGGTCCTTTCTAGGCAAGAATTGAACTTGATTTTAACTGTGACACGTGTTGCGTGTCCTCTACCATATAGCACGACATCCGTACTAAGTCTGTTACTAAAGAGCTAGTTTATATTAACTATGTACTTCTAAAACATAAATCGCCAACCTCACCACCTTCTGAACCGGTGAACATGTCCTTCTGTAAGCGACCAGGGATCCTAAAAGTGTATAAAATTCACAAATACCTGAAGTGTATGGCCTTGTTTGAGAGCAGTCGGTTGGTGTCGTTATCGTCGGCTAGAGGCAACGGCAGCGGCGTCGCGTCGGTGGAGTCCTCCTGGAACTGATGCGAACACACGCGAGGCCGCAGCCGTGCCTCGCCGTACGGACCGCGCAGTACTACCCACTGAACTGCCAGACTGCACACCGTCTTACTCTTCAGGATCAACTGCAGGGCAATCTGAACGTATTATATGATCTAGTATCTGCATATAGACATATTACAAGGTATAAGAGGACATCCCCTGCTCTATGCTATATGGGCTCCCGTAGGAAATCTCAATATTAGTATAGGCCACACATCTTATTAGTTGTCCAAACTGGAATGGAGGACAGGACGGACACTGGTCTTATTTGCAGATATTAATCTACACCTCATATACTTCCAAATTGATTGGAATCTTGCAGACACAACCACAAGTGTCATGCACTTGGCAGGTGGCTCTTTGACTGAATGCGTGTCCTTAGACAAAGTGTGTTATTTATATATCCTGAAATAAAAGCTGATAGAACTACTACTACTATTATACTATATACATATACTTATACTACTATATCCGGCAACTGAATTTATTCAGTTACGATGGCTAGACTGTCTTTTAACTGAGCTCCACTAAGCCACCAAACGTAGTGCTCAAACGCGAAGTTTTTGATCGCACCCCAGCGCCAGATAAACGGGGTCGCTGCACAACAGATACAGACTTGATAGCCAATCGCTAGCTTTAAATTTTAGTAAGTAGTGCAACCTATGTGTTTCTGACGAACGCTTTTACCGGCAAATGTTGCGTGTCGGTGATGACTTGTTGCGAACTCTGCGTGGAGTCGCGCTGACCATATTGAAGAATGTCATCACAAACTAGGAGCTTCAGATGACCGACATACGAGGGGATAACCATCCAACCGGGCGGCGCAAATATCCCGACTGCTCCATTTTTGGGAGAGATCAGCGGCTTCGATGGACTGCTGATTCATTGCATACCTGGTAGGTGATCTCTCTCTGCGAGCTCTGCGTGGGGTCGCGCTGGTTCTTGTTGACGAACGCCTTCACCACCCACTGGTGACCGAAGGCGGAGAACCGCGACGTCTCGTAGTACAGCTTGTGGACAAACTCCTCCGTACGATACGGCTTCAGCTGCAGATCTGCGATACACTCTTCGTTAACATTGTTAGTTTGTCACTGTTCGAATGCACTTGGGAAAAACCAAGGATGAAATAAGACAATCGTGTTAAAGAGTGAGAAAATTAAGTATTTCAAATCGTAAGTCTATTTAGGAAAGGAAAAAGTGGAGTTTGAAATATTTTCTAAAACAAATGTAGTCCGAAGTCTCCCTGTCCAAATTAGGAAGGTCACATCATTCTCGAATAACCATGAAGTTAGTCATGCCAATGAAGTTTGACCTAATTTTAAATCAGAGAGCATTAAATTTCAACCACCAATTGCGGACTTCACGAACACAAAGCTACACAAACATTGAAACAATTTCAAAAAGTAAACGCTCAACATCTGCCACGAGTACTGATTGAGAAGTTATCTCTGTCATTAAGTTTGGTTTCCGTGATATAAACTCACCATTAAAGGTTATTTTCTCATAGGACAGCAGGTCCAGCACCTGGTTGTACACGAGGTTAGCTTCCTTGGCGCGGCGGTCGCGCTCGGCCAGCGTGGCCACCACGTCGGCCGCCGACTTGCCGGGGTGTGCGCAGGCCGCCTCGTGCGACACGCTCTCGTGAGCCGGGCCCAGCCACGGGCAGCCGATGCACGCGTAGCGACAGCCCGTCAGCCTGCACCACGCACCCAACTATACTAGCGAACCACCTGATGGGCTCTACGCTGAACAAATCTATAGGTCTGCATAGCGCATAAACGGTTCAACGGGGACCCCAAACCGGTGTATTGCAAACAGGCTTTAAGAGTTATAAGAAAATTAATAGCTCCAATCCGCTGAAGTACATCATGCGTTAGGATAGCAAAGCCACCTGAATAGACTGGGTTGCATCTAAAGTACAATAGACGGCACGAATCAAGCTATATGCAGGCGATGAGTTCGGTTCGCATTACACCAGGTGTTACCAAGCGATACAAGTGTATATTATGTTAGTGGACAGCGCAGCACACACCTGCGGTACCTACGTCGCTTGAGCGGCGCGCGCGCGTCGTACGCGTGGGGCGTGAGGACGGTGCGCCGGAGCGCCCCGACCAACAGCAAGTACACACTGGACACAATGCGAACCAAACTATCGAGGTAGCGCCTCTTTGGTGACGTATCGACTATGATTTGCGAGAACTTGAACTTCCTGGGGGAAGAAATAATGTGGCCTCGTTTAGTGGGCGTTACTCTAAGTACTGTTACTGTCTACTGCTTCCTATACAGGGTGGTTCAAAAGTCGTGGATCAAACAAAACAAGGCGATAGTTGGGGTTATTTGCGGCATTTTATGGTAGAACATTTTTTTTTACAGTAAGTTTCTAAAGTTACAAATATGTTTTCATGAGACTTGAAAGATATTGAAAAAAGTGCCAATACTCAAGTCATGGTACCCACTGTCTTAAAAGCACTTTCAAGCAACTAAACACCATTTACTGTTTTAAAATAGGTACCCATTTTACTCTAATTGCCTATTTATTACAAATTTAGATATTTTTTTAAAAACACTCTTTGTGTCATAACTTTTAAGGAGATCAAGTTAGGGCTCTGCCACACAGATATTTTTCACTGCAAATAACCCCAACTATCGCCCTGTTTCGTTTGATCCACGACTTTTGAACCACCCTGTATTTACACACTGCTTCTTTGGGGACTCGCAACGTCATTTAAAACGTGTTTCTATTTTACGAATTACTTACTTCCCCGGTTCCCCCTCCTTTGTCACGATTCGCAATTTAAAACGAGTAATCATTTCAACAGCAGTTATACGTCGTAGTCTAATTAAGTAATGACTGTCCATAAACATTTGCGAGCTAGGTTACTAGAACATTGTCACGGCGATAACGGCGAAAGTTGTGTCTCTAATGAAATAAGAGTAGATAAAGTGAAGAGATAAGGGTGTGTCACCTCTCCTCGCACGTGTTCTCCTCATGATGCTGCAGCGAGTGCCGCGGGAACACGCACGTGCAGTACTTGCACTCGGACGGCAGCTCCGACACTGTCTTCTCCACGGCAAGGTTCCTCGAGGCCGAGGTCTTTGAGATCTCCACGCGACAGTTGGGGCACGTAGCCGCCTCATCACGCAGGCGCGCGTCCGCGAGCAAGTGCGTGAAGCATGGAGCACACATCAGGTGCCCATTGCTACACTGCAATATAATACCAGTCTCAGTATGACACAATGGTAGCTGCGTCAACATATTTTGCAAGATTTCTGTTTGTGTGTACTCTACTAATATCTACAATGCATGTGAAAGGTGTAACATTAACTCAAGGTTTGAAAACAAAATACATCTTTCAATGGATAGGATTAAACTTTTCCAGAAGCAGGGCCCCTGTTGCATTTTAGTAGATATAAATATATTGAAGAAATTATAAATGTATGTATGTGTGTGCTACATGGTCTACCTCTGGCCGTGATTGCGTGTGCCACCTGTAATCAAACTACACATAATAAATACTGCTGGAACAGAAAAAATAATGTTAAATATGCTCAACAACTGGATTGAATTTTGGATACTATTGGATAAAATTTTCTTTAATCTGTTTTCAATTTAGTATTAATTCCAAATAATTGTTAAAGAAAATATATTTTTTCATATCATTAAGGGGATGATAATTATGTAGGTATTTTAAAATTTATTCCTCTTAACTTTAATAATTAATATTTGTAGGAAGCTGACAAGAACTCTTTAAAATTATAAAATACTATATTTATGAATTTAAAAAAATATATGTTGTAAGTATTTATGAAAAATTGATATGATGTTTATTATGTTCAATCAAATTAAAAAAGGATGATCTTTTCATTTGGGATAGGGATTGTAAAGGGGAGTACTGAATAAAGAAAGAAGTAAATCTCTCATACATTTCTTTATTTCAATGAAATGTTACAAGAGTGTATACAGGCTAAGGTTACTTTCTACACTATTGACCATACACACTAGTTATCCTATACAATATCACAGATACTTAACTCCTAGTTGTACTGACACTCATAAGACAATTTGCTCAGATTATGTACACAATACATAGAAATAGGTCACCGGTCACACATACATTGACTAATTGAATAATAAAATAAATGAACACAATTTATAATACTAGGTAACAACAGCCTCAACAGAGGCCACAGATCACAGATACTTAGCTGTGGCAACTTTACAATGATATCCAAATGATTAAATACATTACAATGACGCCATACAGACTAGTACTCTCAAAATGGTGAGTGAAAAGCAACGTCGTGTAGGCGTCGCCACGACGCGAATGTTATGATACGAGCTGAGGGCTCAGCTGCTTACGTAACAAAGGAAAAGATTTGTAAAACAGCTGATGCGACCAACACGATCAGCTGTTTTAGAATACCTGATACACGGCCGCCTGAGGCAGGTCCAGGCAAACTGCGCAGCACAGGATGCCCCCCAGCCTGTGCTCGAGCTTGTCGCTCCCCTCTTTGTCAGTAATTTTACGTTTTTTAGTCAACGGCTCGTCGGCATCTTTCGCGTCAGGCACCTCGCCCTCACTCGACGAAGGCATGGGCTCGCTCTCGGGCGCCTCGGCCATTACACAATGTAAATAACAACAATAGTGCGACACAAACTACGCGGTACTGCGTCAGATGGACGCGAAATGAAATGACGCGAAACAAGTATCGACGAACTTCGCGACAAACAAAGGTTTTGTTGTGTTTATATCAAGTTTATATAGATACCATCGACATAAGGAAATCTATGGACTTGGCATACCTACAAAAAAAGCGTGTATACCTAAACTTTGCTGAGAAAATAAAATGGCGGTTACTAGAGTAGGCCCTATCGATGTTTTTTAAAAATGACATCGATAAAACTTTATAATAATGTTTTTCTATTATCATGGTACCTACCTAATTGTACATACCACTTTTAATTGTTGTAATTGTTTTCTTACTATGACCGTAGTTTCCAAAATTCAAATTTTCTTTCGTTTTTTGCAATTTGGAATACAGTATTTAATTATATGTTGATTAAAGTATAACTCGCGACCGTATGATCACTAGAATCAGTAATCGCATAACTGTCTAGACCGGACACACGGCAAATTGGTTTTGTCGTTATGTCCAGTCCAGCTCTTGATTTAGGTATATAATTACATTGCTGACCACATATGTTAGCGGTCAATAGTATGCTTGGCGTTGTGGCAACGCCGATATGTCTTGGTGGCAACGTCGCATATACCTATAAGGGCCTTTTCAGTGCCATGCGCGTTCGTGCCCACATGCGTGTGTCACCCGCACCCGTGGTGCCTGAATTTCACCTTTTCAAAGATGTATATAATGTGATGCGTGAAACACGAACGAAAAGGTAAACTGCGGGCGCCACGCATGCGGGTGACGCTCGCACGCGGGGTCGAACCCGCATGACAGCGAAAAGGCCCTTAGGGCCTATTCACAGTCATGCGTCATGACACGGTGGCAGCGCGGCGACGGATTCGTCGTCGCCCTGAGCTCTAAAACAGAGGAGACCTTTCTTGCTTGATTTGCTGCTGTCCACACGGTTTCTTTTTACTGTTACATAAGGTGGTTCCGTCAAGGGTCTGTATAAAACTTTATCCTGTGTAGTATATTATTATTTTTCATTAAAGATTATAATTGAATACCAATTAAATTATTTTTATCGCAACATGTTTACGACATACAAAGCTGCAATTTACATAAATTTTATGAAAATATGATTTCACAGGCGGAACCACCATAATTAATATTTTTTATATTAATGTTTCCAACCCTTTTTTGTTTACAAACCTCTTCGAACATGCAGATGATTGTGGGTTTTAATAAAAAGTCAACAATAATTATAATAAAGTATTTAATATTATAAAATAAATCAAAGTTATTCATTTCTAAATAATATTATTTTGTTCAAGTAATTTCTGTATGAAATTCTTTCAGAATATTTCTTCGCATTATATTTGAATCTTAAATTCATGTATATTTCATATTAATAATATTACTAAAATGAGTAATTCTTTTTGTCTTTCTTCTAATATTCTCATTCTCTTTATTTTCTTTAACTGATTTTGACACTTGTCCTTTAATTTCTTTATCATTTCTGTGTGGACCTGAAATCAAATAAAATAAAATTAAGCTTTACAGATATTAAAAACAAGCAAAGCAAGTGATATCTCCCACCCAGTCTCAAATCAATCTATGAGATCAAATTCGGTAAATTAATAATGATGGTAAGAAAGGGATCCCTTTTTTCCATAATAATACTTTGCCATACAATTTATGTTGGGCTAATTATTGTTGAGACTAGTTTTGTTTTCCGAGCGTAGCTAGGCCATCCATAAACGACAACTGGTTAGGTTAGGGTTAATTTTTTTAAGACCCGTTAGTACAAATTTGGCTTGTAACTTCTATTTTTAGATAATGTAGAATAAAACACCCTACCGAACCATACCTACAAATTTCATTAAATATAACGGTATAGTACACGTAGTGTCTAGCATTTTAGGAGTTACTTATTATGCGTATGAATTATGTTTATAAAAATAATGGTTTAATATAATTATGCGTAAATATGCTTTAGAATATTATGCTTGAACATCTGTGGACAATTTTAAAAATAATATCCTCACAAACAATGCAGTTTTGACGTAAGAGGCAATTCTAAAGATTAAAAAAACGGTACATGTGTTGTTTTTAGAGAACACATTGACCTAAAACAATGTTTTTGCATCTTAAATATAAGCTGCCTATCAGTCGATTGTCACGTAAAAATAACACTGTAACATAGAATTGAGGTTTCTGATCTGTGATATGCTGTTACTAGTGTTTACATTTTTTGATAGCTGATGCAGTGCATATGCAGATTTACTTAATTGTTTACAAATTTCTGCTATTTGGTTTCCATGTCATTTTATTATTATAATCTTCATAAGTATCAATCACGAGTAATATAGACATTTGTTTAATTATATTTTAAAATGTGAAAATATTTTGGAAACAATAAATTATTATCTCGTTTATTCATTATCATTTATCCAATTTATAATATTAAATAGCGAATCATTAATATCATTTTCATAATTGTTTTTATTTTTACATTCTAAAGCCGTTCTATCGTCTAATAAAAGAACCATTTATCTTTTATTTCTTTCAAAGAGATCATTTATGTATATAATATTACTTACCAGTAGGTTTCTTCAGGGTAAAGCATCGTCACGTAATGTTATTTTACCCAGTGTTCGGTTGAAACACGATTCTTCGAAATGAAGAGAACAAATAAAAATGTTTTTTGTTGTCGTCCTTAAATTTTCAACTCCGATGGATTCCAACCACAGTTTTCTTTTACCTTTTCTAGTAGGCAGCCTTAAAAGTAAAACATAAAACTAAAAAGGAGCATAAATTGCATTATCGATAAATAAAACAATGTCTAAATGCACTACTCTATCACTTGACTCTTCAATAACAACAAAACATCAACAAAATGATTTATTGAAGTACAAATCTTGAAAATAAAGTAAAAACGAAAATTATGAATGCTTTACTGTTGAAAGTCTTCAACAATAAAACCAGCATTATCTAAATCTAAACATTTTTCAGTTAAAATAAAATACGTACAGTGCAAAGTTATGTTTGGGTGTTTTCCGCTTCTTTTGATGCCACATCCGATTATATTGCAATTCGGCATCTTGCTATCGACGATTCCCACAATAAAACCAAGTTTAAGCGTAATAAAACTGCTATTTACTCCAAAAATCAACAAATTATAACCACAGCTCGAACGCATTTGACAGTCGACGTACCCTTAGATAATAACAAACAGCGAGAAAATAAAATGGCGACCGGCCGCACTTAGGTATTTTACTGTCGCCAGAAATGACGGGTTGCCATTACGGTAGCTGTCAAAATATTACTATCCTTTTTTACATAAGCAAAATTAAAAAAGTTAGAAAGAGATGGCAGTATTTTTTTGATATTGGCGTCGATTTTCCTCACATTTGCATAACTATTTTTTATATAGTAGAACGTTTCATGTCTATATTATTTATTATGTCTATGATAGATACCCATACCCACCCTCCCGCAACCCACACTTTTTTAGTGTTGTTCGTGTTCTATTGTCATGATTACCGAACCAACTTACAACATAGGATTCAAAAAATTCTTAACAGAATAGATACAAGACAATATTGCCACTTAACACAAACAAATTCCGAGTAATGGTATGAATTCTTTGATAAAGATAAATAACTAAAGCGTACACTAAAACCCCAGACGACACGATTTGATCGATATGATTGACAATTTAATGAAATTGACTGACTATCTTAGTGCACTAATTAATTATGCGCGTTGCCAATCAAATCGTGTCGTCTGGAATACACTTTTCGTCAAGTTATGTATTTTTTTAACTGCCAGTCTCAAAATGACTACGGAATACTTTTGACGTTTAATAATATGTGCATTGGGTACATCACTAGGGTAAACTAAAATTTAGCGTAAGTTGCCAATGGAGAAAAAAAAACTAAAAAATGCACTTCAATGCAAACAATATTCAAATTCTAATTTAGTATTCTGCGATTCAAATTAGTTGAAATTATAATAGTACTAAATTCTGTGTCTCTTAGGTAGTTTTTCTTTAGACATTGTGCAAACTGCAACTTGCCAAAAGTTATAAGAAAAAACAATGTTTAACTTTATGTAATGAAAATAATAGGAATTTATTGAAAGGAATGTATAAAAAGGAATAGTAATGAAACTAATTTAATAAATATCTTGTATCAATTTTAATGACTATTTTCGGATTTCACTTCGTCGGTTCGCTTGCCAAATCCCATAATGTCTTAAAGCATACACCTTGCTATAAACATAATGTGGATTTTATCAACTTTTCAAGAAGCAGACTGTTTTACCTGATAAATAATAAGTTTAAGAAAAATCGAAAAATTCTAAACAATTGTAAAACATCTTGTTTTTATTACAGTGATAAATTTTTTTTTTTGCCTTTCTTCATGCTTCAAATATACTTTTTTGATATTTTTATGCACATGTCAGATTTTTTGGCCGTGCACATATGGGTTTTGGCAAGCACACCTGGTTTTATTTCCCTTAATGTCTTGTTTACACATTTAAATAAATCCCTCACACAACACATTATTTCATTTCTGCAACTTCATAACATAAAAGTTTGGTTATCTTGTTAATTGAGAACATTTGTTTCCAGTCAGAGTTTTGGTTTCTTTGGCAAAGATCCAAATGCTGAGATAATGGTTCCTTTAGTTCCTGTAACATTGCTAGTGAGTGGTTGCTGTACAAGTCCGGGTTGCTTGATTGTTGGCTTATTTGATACATTAGGTGCGGCCTGGTCCCATTTAGACTTCCTCTTCTTTTCATCATCACTCTCTGATTTCTTTGCTACTCCTGTCATAAAGTCTATTTTAGCTAGTTTCTCTTTTTTCTCTTTCTCCCTCCTATCCATCTCTAATTTCTGTACTCTGGATAATTCATCATAATATGATTCCTTGCCCCACTTTAGCGGATCATATATTTCAGGTGGATAATTAGTATCTAGTTCGTTAATATCACAGAACTGTATTAACTTTTCATAAATGCTTGGGTTTCTAAACATTTTCTTATCTTGTATAATCTTGTTCATGTCAAGTCCTTCATTCAGCATCCGACTGTAAAACTTGGTTATTGATTCTTGAAGCTCTTTGGGGCATTTTCCAGGTGGTTCAGGTGGTATGGTGACGCCATCCTCAGACTCGTCAGGTTCGGAACGCGGCACGGCTTCATCCGTGTCCGTCTCCATGGACAGCCGCCGCATGTCGTCCTGATTCTCTGGAGCAGGCGACAGGGGCTCCTCGTCAGATACCACTGTATCATCCACATAAGAAACTAACCTTCTTTTCGGAGTAACGGGCGCAGAGGCCGGCTTGTTACTGTCTTCAATCTTTTTAGGACTAGTCGGTTCTGAATGAGTTTCCTTTGGTTCGTCTTTTTCTGGCGTCTGATCTTCCATATCTTCTTCGCCCTCTGAATCAGTGTAGGTGGCAGTTAGCGATGCTAAAGCTTGAGAGGCCATTGTTTAACTTTTTGAACAAACGTATAAAGTCAATTTAAATTAGAAGACCTTTAATTTTTTTAAGAAAATTGTGTTATGATAAACACCTTATCTGACTCAAGCACTAGCACTGACGTTGACGTCTGTGACGTTTATAATTTCGTTCAACAACTAGTTGTCGGTGCATAATAAAAAAACCGTAAAAGCAAATAATTAGAAATTACATTTCTTTAAAATCAATAAAGAAATGAAATGGTTAATTACTATTGAGACTATTAGATCTCTGGGACTTAATTAAATAAATATCAAATTTACTAATTAAAATTACATTCCTGACTTCACAGTGATAAACGTATGTCATTCATTCATTCTGTCAATTGAGTTTGACGTTTCATTAGCGATTGAGATTGGCAATTTTAGCAAATGATGGGGGAGTTGCGTTGGAGATTGTGAAAATAATAAAATAACGTACGCAAATATATTTTGATGTGAAATGAAATAGTGACCCAAGCTCTAAATTCTATTGGGAGCAAACACCAGTTAAGTGACGACAATGGCGACGCAGCCGAGTGACTACACGGAGTTTCCGCCCGAGATAATTCTGAAGCCCCTCGCACTGATCGGGTTGTCTGGGCTAGACGCGGTGAACAACGCCGTGCACAAGGAGATATGGGACGCGTTCTCCAACAACCGCCGCGCAGACCGCACGCCTGTCCGCTTCAAATTACTGAACAATACTTTTGAGTTTCCCGTAGTGAAGCCTAAACGTAACTCGTACGAGTGGTACATCCCCAAGGGTGTCCTAAAGAAGAACTGGATTCACAAGCGGGTATCATTGATTCCCGCGGTAGTGGTTATATTTTACGATATGGACTGGAATGACCCTCAGTGGAATGAAAAAATCATCGAGTGCGCGTCCAAAGTACAGTCCATCCGCGCTGCAGTGGAGGGTCACGCGACCCGCGTCGCTGTCGTCGTCATACAGAGCCGCCTGTCCCCGCCCCCCTCCGAGTACATGCTGGGAGCTGAGAGAGCTCAAGCACTGTGTGCAGCCTGTGAGATACAGTCCAAGTCACTGTTTGTGCTTCCTCACAGTGACCACCTCATGGGTTACATTGTTCGCCTAGAGAATGCATTTTATGATATTGCCCAGAATTACTATCATCATGAAACCAAAAACATTAAACAGCATAGAGATCATCTCAATAAAACAACTCATCAGTATTTATTTGTGCGACATCAATTTAAACTAGGCTATCTTAATGAGTTGAAACAAGATTTGAGTACTGCACACAAGCACTACATGCATGCATACAACAATTTGCTTGAGACAAGGATTGTTGATACAAATACGCATGAAGTTAGAACTGTAGCAGGCTACATCAATTATAAACTTTGCAAATTACTGTTTGCTCTCAATTTGCCAAGGGATGCAATAGCTCAACTCAAATCACATATTGAAAGATATAAAAATAGGATTGGATCAACAGAACTGTTGTTTGAACATTATGCTTGGATTGCAAGACAATACAGTGCCTTTGGAGAGTTGTTTGATGAAGCAATCCGGGCAGGGCTTCCAGCTATTCAGTCTCAACATCCTGGCTTTTATTATCAACATGCAGCTCAGTTCACTGTGAAAAGAAGGCAAGCTATGAGGTCTGTGTGCACTGAAGCCATGGCATATCCTCCACCTCCTGATCCACTGGAAGGCATTGTGGAATTTTATGGTCAGCGACCATGGAGACCAGGCCGCCTTAGTGCTGACCCTCATGACCCACAAAAGGAACAAGCAGCGGTACTAGCTCTTCAGTATAATGAAAGAGTCTTCAACCATTCAGCAATGATCATCAGCTTCTTGGGCTGTGCCATCTCACAGTTCAAAACATTCCACTCCCCTCGGATGAGGAAACAGTTAGTTGTTGAGATGGCAAATGAATACTTTTACTCTGCTGATTATGGAAAGGCTCTCACATTATTGACTCATATGCTGTGGGATTATCGGAGAGAAAAATGGTGGTTCTTAGCTTCACATGTTCTTAACAGAGCATTACAATGTGCATACTTGTCAGGAAAAATACAAGACTACCTTCAGCTATCTATAGAGGCGCTCTCTAAACATATACAAGTGCCAAACAATGATAAGGATAGAATATTTAGAAACATCATGTCTGTTCTCAATTTGAATATACCTGCAGCAGAACCAGACCTCCCAGCCTCCTCTCAGCATAAAGCTCTGGAGCTGTGGCAGGTGGCTATTGAGAAAGAACCCCTCATAGTACCTGTTGACATGGCTAACATATCTAGCTTTTTGGAGGTGAAGCCAAAATTTAAGCAGCAGAGATACAGGATGGATGAAATAATTGATTTAGAACTGTATGTCAGGCTCTTGTACAACACAGTTCTTGAAGCAAGAAATGCCTTTGTAGCCATATCTAGTCACACGGAAACTATTGAAATTCCAATCACAGATGATGGCAACACCACTATTTCATTGCAGGGTGGCAAAGTAAAGAGATTTTTATGTCAATTTAAACCAAATCCTCATGACAGTGGGTCAGATTTGCACATAAAAAATGTATCTTTTGTGCTTGATACAGATAGGAAACGCAAGATAGTTATGAATTTCAAAATAGAAGGCAACAAAATTACAGAGCCAACTGTACATCCTGAACTGTTGCACTTCATAAGGAGCCCTAAGGCAGACTATGAATTTGACTGCATTGTGCCTTTGACAGTAGCATCTATAACATCACGAGAGAGTAAGTTATCATTACTTGTCACAAATTCAAGTCCAGCACTTCAAGGTGAATGGTTTCCCTCAACATTCACTATTACAAATAATGAAGACAGCTCTGTCTATGATGTTAAAATAACATTGTCCCTGTTAAGTTCACCTGACAATCCAAATCCTGATTCTGTGACAGAATTGAGTTTGAAAGAAGGAGAACCACAAACACAACCGCTAAGCATACAACTCGGAAGTATTAACACATCTGGAAGCCACTCAAATACATTTTACTTGAAGACAAACAGAACAGCAACCGCAACTGTTCAAATAAAAGTTACTTATGTTATTGATCTTCCTGAAATACCTAAATTAGAGTGTAGTAAAGAATTTTCCACAAAAATTACAGTCATTAAACCATTTGAGGTATCTACAAATTTTGTAGCCATGAGCTTTAAGCCAATCTCAAAATGCTTTGTGGATGACCCCTTCATAGTGATGCCACAAATAAAAATTTTAAGTCCATGGGACTTGCTGATAGTAGACACAGAGCTAGAGGTGGTGGAGTGTTTCAAGAACAGTGATCCCATCAAGCCATCATCTTGTATTAGTAATCTGGAGGTTGCTGAAAAAACTGTAGCATGTGATACAGTGTGTATACAAGCAAAGTACAAACCAAAAGATACCCCAACCAGAGTTGGGCTGTATAACATAACCTGGCGACGGAAAACTAACACCAGCCACTGTGTGATGAGCAGCACGGCACTGTCAGGACTGCCAATAGATGACTGTCCTATAGCTATTGAAATCAATTATCCTCAGGTGGTGGAGCTGCTTACCTCAGTCCCATTAAAATGTACTTTGTTTGGGAAGTCTAATACCCCTATCAGACTTAGTGTCACAGTAGAAGGCACCGATGCCTACATGTTCTCAGGATATAAGAAACTATCAGTCACAGTCCCTCCTAAGGGTAAATTAGATCTGTGCTATAACATCCATCCTCTAGTCGCTGGCAACACCACCCCTCCAAGATTAAAAGCTACTATTATTGGTGATGCTGCAAGTCAAGAAGTAGTGAGTGAAATGTTTGATAAAATCTTTCCACAGAATATATTTGTTATGCCTAAGTACAATAAATGAAAGTATGAATAATATGCTATTCCCTCAGTTTTAATAAAATTTGTAAATAGTTATGAACAAAGTGTATAAGTTGTATTGTAGTTACCTTGTAATTATTTTTAAATAATAAATTCAGTTACTTGTTATTTTTCTTATTTATTTTCACCCACATCTATCCCACTCCTTTCCAGGATTAGTTTCCATTCCAGACAGAACTAAGTTAGTGGGGAGTTTGCACAGTTTCTTCATCACAGCATAAACACTAGGAAGCTGTGAAGGGAGGGCTTTTTTGTGGGCTGTCTATTGTAACATTGACTTTCAAAAAGAACTAAGTATTTCTAGTCTATTTTGAATAAATGAGTGAGTTTCAGTCTAATTTTAGATTGGTCTAAATATAACTGAACAAAGGATTTTACATGCTGTAACTATCATGACAAGTTGTTCTCCCTATTATAATATGATATTAAAGAAAACACAAATATTAAGAAATTATATTTATTTCAAATTTAATCTTTACGCAATTCAAATTTCTCCTCCTGGATACCACTAGCAGTGATGATCAATATGTAGATGCAGTCTCCAGTGTAGATATCACGCTCAGCAGCGCTGATGAACACATCCTTCAGAAGAGCCAAAGCTTTCTCTCTAGATATTGGGACCTCTGTAGCATTTTGCATATTCTTAAGACCTATTTGATTGTCGAGCAGAGGCTGCAGCTGAGCACCTGCTGAGCCACCGGCGCGGTAGTTTGAACGCTCGCAATGACCAATTGGATCATAACTGTAGACACAACCCTTACCATCAGCGTCCAACCCTGCCAGAACATTGGACACGTAGTAGGGGAAGAACCGCTTATAATACAACATGGTGGAGAGCATCTGAGCAACGGCTGGCGTGGACATGGACTTGTTATGTTCGTGCTCATACATCTGCATCCTCGCTGAAAGCAGCCGGGTCAGAGTGAGCGTATCGCACCAGCAGCCTGTCGCGCCGAGGACAGTTTTCTCTGACAACCTGAACAGTTTCTTCTGATCTCTTGTGTAAATCGAGAAGCCCGTACTGAGACGGGTATCAGCACCAATTACAGCGTAATCCTCACCGGCGATGGCAACGATGCTGCCTCCATTATCGGCGTACGGCTCGAAGCGAACTTGTTTTGCGCCAGGCACGGCGTATTCAGGAAAGTTTTCATGTACGCTCATCATTTTAATTTCTAACAATAATACTTTTAGAACAACTAATTAATAATTGAACAATGCAGGATACGAATGACATGCACAAATACAAATTCATTCAAAATCAGGGCTGTCAGATGAAAGTAGTGTTGCCAAATCTATTATCCTAAATTACGCACAAACCCAGTGTATAGAGTGCGCGCAAGATAAGTCTGCGCGCGGCCGAAATCGGAACTAATCATGGTCCATCAAAGTGTGTGCCGTTTTATCAATTTTGATAGTAGAACTACCTGATTGTAGGAATATTTAACGGGAAAATTATGTATAGCGATAAAAAAGTTAAGCTTAAAAAGCGGTAATTTGAACTTTTGCGTAGGGATGGCGATCTGAAATCGATTAATCGAAGAATCGATTTTTGGAGCCAAAAAGATCGATTTAAAAAATCGATATGTAGTATTGAATCGATTCGGTGAATCGATTTTTCACCCTTGAAAATCGACGTTCGTTTTTTTTTTAAACTCTAAAACTATTTACAATTAATTGAATGTACTTGTATTATAAAAGTGCTGCCGGTTAAAGAATTAATTATTCAAAAACTCGCGATATGGCTGTATGTTTAGATTCCTTTGCGTCTCTTAAATAAAAAAGTTACGTTTGTAGTCTTTGACTTTTTGTATCTGCGTCTGACTCTCGTAAAGCGAAATAAATACTGATTTTTATGTAGTATTTGTTGCGGAATAATAACTAATTCAGATTAAATAGGTAAGTACAGCGCTTTATTTTGTTTTTTACTTTCGTGCTATTATTCTCTGTTTGATATTAGTTGTGATCATTAAATCTAATCATATATATAATTCATTTAAATTTACGTTTAGATACGAATAATCAATATTGGGCTTGTTTTATACTTGATCTGTTAGTTTGATATGGTAATAAAAATATTTTTTATTATCGAATTACCTAATTTTACTGATAAGAGATCGTTAAATTATAATATGTATCTTGTTTTTAATAAAATAGATTTATATTACATTATAAACGAAAATTTGAAAAAAAGATCGATTTTTCGGAAATCGATCTTATAGACCTCGATTTTTTTGTGAATCGATTCATTAGGTCATGATTCGAATCGATTTAAAAATCGATCTTTTTCGGAAAGAATCGCCATCCCTACTTTTGCGATCACGGCAACGTTTAGCACGCCCTCAGTCGCGCGCAGAGTTATCTTGCGCGCACTCTACTGTATAGTCTATGCACAAACCTCCCTCAAAATCCCCACCTCTCTCAAAAACGGAGAGGAGAAAACAGAAATCCACTTCAAAGAACCAAAAAAATAAATGACAATTTCTCTATTTTTTGCCACTGTTTCAAAAAATCGTCAAAAATAAAAATATCGCTAATTCGCTTTTTTTTTCATGAAATCAGATAATTTATCTAATTAGTTTTTGGATTTTTGACAAGGCACTCTATTTTATTTAGGATTCATATGAAAAATGTATTATAAACGAAATGAAGGTAGACTAAACGTTCTTATTTTGTTACTCTTTATTTGTTAAAAAAAACTTTGAAAGTCGCAAATTATACATATAACTAAAATGATTTTCTTAAACTTCATGATGTATTTAATAACTTCATCTTCAATCACTTCTTCATCGCAAAGAAAGACCAAAAACAATAAAAGATAATTTCCAAATAAGGTGCTTTAATTATTTTTTGTTACCTTCGGCCTAAAATAAATTTAAAGTTTTGATTATATGATAAATAAACAACATTGAAAGACGTGTACTACTTCATATTAAAGTACTGAGCATCCTCGAGTTATATTACAAGTTATACTGTTTTATATTAATAAATAATTAATTAAAACAGGAAATCAGAACAGGAGATTTTTGGGACGGTAACAAAAAAAGCGTTATTGGTAACAAAATAAAAAATATAAGGCTGGGTCTAATATGCCTATTATTAGGATTAAAGATATATAAAAAACTATGAAGTTATAATTTTAAAGTCAAAGCCATTAAGTGATTCACAAATATTATAAATGCGAAAACTTGTGGGCGTTTATTTGTTTGTAACATTTTTATACCTAAACGGCTGAACGAATTTGGATGAAATTTGGAACTCTTCATCATCACCATCACTATTTTTCATCACCACGCGGGTGAAACTGCAAGGCGTTAACGAGTACGAGGATAAAAAAGACACATTTAGTGCTTAATCAACATTAATGCACTTCATTTTAATCAAGTATCTTGTTTAGTGTTTCGTTCACACTTAATTCGACTTAATTCTTTCAAAATTTTTCTTTCTTATTTGTTCTAGCTTATCCAGGTTTTGTTTAAAATTTTATTTAAGACGTTTCATCTTTTCTGTAGAAGTTAGTCGTATTTTTTTTGCGCTGCAATGCAAATGTAACTTTATAATTCCGTTTTTGTAACTCATATTTCCACTTATACGTTACTACCACCAAGGTAACAAAATAAAAAAGTAACGAATCACATGTTCATTTTTTCCAAAATATTATTGTGGTGGTTAAAATTAAAGTTACGTCTATTATTTTATACCAAATTTTAGTGTAAGTTGTTAACTATTATGATGTAATAAAAAAAAGTGGTAAATTTTGTCAACTTTCCTTGAAATAGCTGTAACAATATCGGAATGATGTTCACTCTAAATTTGGAGTACGTGTTTTTACAATTTACTACTGAACGGCGCTGACACATGAATGGATATGGTGGCACTAAATGGCATCTACAGTATTGCCAAATTCAAAATAATATAACTAAATGGAAGTTTTTTAACTTTAACACGTCTAAAGAGGGTAACAAAAACTGAAATCAGATTTTGGAACTTTTTCTGGGACAA
This sequence comes from Amphipyra tragopoginis, assembly GCA_905220435.1. NCBI lineage: Eukaryota > Metazoa > Arthropoda > Insecta > Lepidoptera > Noctuidae > Amphipyra > Amphipyra tragopoginis. The sequence goes on along the minus strand of HG992010.1, from coordinate 443,232 downwards.
GTTTAAAATTAATCTAAATCCGTAAATTCGAAACAAATTACTAAAAAGGCAATGTAATGTGGAACTCCTAACCTTGCAGAATAGTTTCAAAGCAAAATCTAAGTATAGTTTCATTGAACATCATCGAAATAATTGAGTTTGAAATTACGGATTGTAGATTGGGACACACAAATTTTCATACATTGCAATTTTCGAGGGTTTGTATTTAGTTGATTTATTAATTAAATACTATGTATATATGACGTTTTTAATTTTTTTCTGAAAATTTAAATACTAAATATTCTCCTAAGCAAAACAGTATCTGTAATTTATATAATCACAAAAGTTATTCATCTACAAACTCGTGGGACACTCCAAAAAACAGTAATGGCAAAAAAAAAGAGAAATGCTCAAATACCATTTATAAAATTAACCGTTTCAGTAGTCGCTGCCTTTAATTTGGTTCAGCATGGATTAGCACCAGCTCTTGTTTTAACCGACTTTGAGAAAGGAGGAGTTTTTTTTGTATTTACCCCGTTTTCTGCGAGATTTGTAGTAACTTTTCTTTTTATTATTACTTAGTCACGTTTGACCCTCGTCGCACCTTATTGTAAGCGCAGACAGGGTCTAAGATGGAGTACACGAATCCAAGTAACAGAGATATAGAGGGATTCCCTTATACCCCTCTGGCTCTCACTTAAACACGACGGAACAGTACCTAAACTACTTGGCACCGGACTTTAATGTGTTGTATCCCTAACTAGTCTGTGTTAATGTGAGAGTGGCTAGCTAGGCGAAGCGTAAAGATTCTACCACCAAGCGTGCTGGGTTTTGTTGAATCTTACAACACGCGTCTATTCCCTCCCAGCGTGCTGTGAGGAAGTTTTACATTCTTGCCCGTGTAACGGAAAAAAAAATCTTCACTTAAGTAATAAATTCTTTTTTTGTTTGCAAGAGTATACTCGCGTCCCAGATAAATTTTAACAAAATCTGTTAAAGCATTTTGGAGATAGAGTATGGAACTCCTCAACTACGAACAGCGCACCTATCGCGATGGGGTGAAAACTTGAAAAGTGAGTGGGTTACCTAATATTTCGAAGAAATGTTCCAATAATGTGTTGTGTACCTCATTTAGAAAGTTTATTATTTCATTGAACTACTAGGATTTTAAGATATTTTAAGTTTTAGAAAAAAAAAAGAATAATGTTCCACTAGAAACGAAATGTAGATTACATTTATTTTCTCATTATATTATTATGTGCAAACTTGTGCAAATGATGGAATGTAAATTACAGTACGTAATGTAATTCTAAACGAGAATAACCGTTTGTTACCGGTTTTTTAATCTTCGTACGTGAGAAAGTGAGCACCAATCAAATGACATGACGTGTAGTTTACATGTCAAATTGTCAAACTTAAACGTCAATTCACGTCAATTGTCATTATTAAGATAAAAACTCCGCTTCACCATTGAAAAAACCACATTAACTTGTAATTAAGCTACAAAATGACCTCCTTAACGTCTGTTATTCCTAAGTTGTATCAAGAATATACAACTAAAACACCTAAAAAGTTGAAGATCATCGATGCGTACCTATTATACATATTTTTGACCGCGGTGATTCAGTTTGTGTATTGCTGCCTTGTCGGCACTTTTCCATTCAATTCCTTCTTGAGTGGTTTTATTTCTACGGTTAGCTCTTTCGTTCTTGGAGGTAAGTTTCTCAATTTTGGGAGTAGTTTCTGACTAAAGTTCATATCATAAGTACAAACCAAATAATATAACCTATACAAAAATATTACAGCAGTAATCTTTTTGTTTACAGTGTGCCTACGTCTGCAAGTTAATCCGGAGAACAAGAACGAGTTCCAGGGTTTGAGTGCAGAGCGAGGCTTTGCAGACTTCATATTTGCGCACCTTGTGTTACACATTGTTGTCATCAACTTTATAGGATAATTAATTTTTAATTACTACTATGTACTGGATAAGTTAATCTCCAAATAAAATCGTTAAAACATGTGCTTGTTCAATGAGTACTCTATTGAAAAGAATCTACCAATGATTGGAAACATGTTAGAAATAGCAGATAGCAACATTCCAGCCTCATAGCTCATTGAAAACCAGTTTCCGGGAACACAAAAGATAAACAATAGAAGCCACCGCTGATCAGTGGCGCTGGGACATTAGGGGTTAAACATTAACCTAATGGGCAAGGTTGCTTACTATCTAGGTCGTCTATACTTTTGTTATGTGAAGACTACAAAAAAATGATAGCTTCATCTATGACCTATAATTTAATTGATCACATACACTTATTATTTTTGCTTTTATCTAATTCCCCATTGATGAAACTTCAGTAAATGTTATTAATATATTTGGAATTAAATATTTTATAATTCTTAAAGCTTTTCTTTTATTTATTTTGTTTCTTCAGCAAAACTAGCACACAATTTCAAGTAATATTTTTATGTTAAGTATATATTCTGTGCGTATAAGTAAACATTTCCATATTCAATATAAGTTACATAGATTTTCACTGTTAATTTAAAACTCATGGAACACTGCCTGTATTGATATTGAAACGGTAGGTAGGGGACGAAAAGTCTACATTGGAAATAATTTCACTAAAATCGGCCAGCAGTACAATACAGTCTTTATTGTACAACGTAGAAAAGTCAGAAATTACCGTAATGTGTGTCATCATCATTCAGCCGAAAGACGTCCACTGCTGGACATAGGCCTACCTCAAGCATCGCCACATCGACCGGTCCTGTGCTTCTCGCATCCAGCGGATTCCCGCGACCTTCACCAGATCATCGGTCCACCGGCCGACCCACGCTGCGCCTTCCGGTACGCGATGGCCACTCCAGAACGTTTTGGCCACATTCAGCCATCCGTTCAAGTGCCCCGCCCACTGCCAGTTACGTTTGGCAATTCTTCGAGCTATGTCGGTAACCTTCTGATGTGATCACGCAAGGAAACTCCTAGCACAGCCCTCTCCGTTGCCCTTAGGGTGACCTTGAGCCTTCTTAAGGGTCGAGTCACACCGGAATGTTATGGCAGCGACGCGGTGAGCACTTTCAGTGTGAAATAATTTTAAACTTTATCTACATACTTAAAAGACCAAGGGGCTTACTATGACCTGTTAAAGCAGGACAGAAGTTGCCTGGAAGTTGAACTGCCCTGCTTTTTTGTACTATGACATCATTAGAGCAGGCTTGCTACGTTGACGTTTACGAAATCCGTTCACCTTTTTTTTTTGTAGAGACTTTTCGTACCATGAACAAGCTTGGTTCAATAGTCGTTCACCTTTAGTACTGTCATGGTAAGATTTTTAGCGATTCAGAAGCAGGCCTGCTTTTGAACGGAAGTTGAATGGCTGGCATTTGAACGTTTTCATAAGAGGTCATAGTAAGCCCCCAGTTGGTATCGCTTAAAAAGGTCTTGTCGGTGGTTCTGCCCGCGGTGACGCGAGGGCGCTCGCGGCACCGCTGGCGGCCGCGCGACCTTTTCAAGCGATACTGTGCTTTTAAGTACCTATGTAGATAAAGTTTAAAATTATTTCACACTGAAAGTGCTCGCTGCGTCGCTGCCATTCCGGTGTGACTGGACCCTAAGAGGCCCGTTGTGAGCGACCACGTTTCAGTGCCGTAAGGCCGTAAGTGATCACTGGCAACAGGCACTGGTCAAAGACTTTCGTCTTGAGATACTGCGGTAGTTGGGACGAAAAGGTATTGCGTAGCTTCCCGATAGCTGCCTCGTTCTCGAAGTTGGACTTACCTAACTGGACAGTTTGTCCTAGGTAAACATAATCGTCAAAAACTTCGAGTCAGAGTCTCCGATCTTCATGCGAGAGGGTGTTACATGGATATTTGACATGATCTTTGTCTTATCCATTTTCATTTTAAGACTCACTCTTTCGGAAGCTCTACTAAGTTTATCGAGAATTGTCTGAGGTCCTCCATGGTCTCATGGTCCCGTAATATGTGTATTCATAAAGATAGTAGGTACCTACCTACAGTTTTTACCTCTAAATATTACCGGCTTTTCTCCTAAATATTGCCGTTTTTCCCTCTTAAGAGCGTTTACGCCGTTCGGCATTTCATACAAATTTTCAAGTCCATATTTTTCGTTTTTTCTAGTCCGTGTTTTCGATATGACTGAACCGATTTTAATGAAAGTTCATACCCATCAGCAGGATACATAGGACTAAAAAGTTAGTAGAAAATATTTTCGAGAAATAGTGTTACAATAAAATTAGACCGATTTTAAATTTTCCATACAAACATAAATTTCCAATTATCTTTTTTTCAGTAAGACATTTCGATAATGTTTTCTACTAACTTTTTAGCGTCTCAGCGCATAATGTCCTTTTCTCGAAATGTCCTTTCTCATATGGTCCTTTTCTCGAAATGTCCTTTCTTAAAATGTCCTTTCTCAAAATGTCCTTTTCTCAAAGTGTCCTTTTCCCAAAATGTCCTTTTCTCAAAATGTCCTTTTCTCAAAATGTCCCTTTCTCGAAATATGTACACATGTACACTACAGGGTTACAGTCTTTATTTATACTAAACATGTACATACATGTAACTGTAATTTCAGAGTACAATGTGAAATCAGAAAAAAAAGAAAACATAATTAGCATTCAGCTTATTTATTTCAGACAAAAATAAAAGTGAATGAATGAAAATAGTATTGAACAGTAATTTGATTTTTCAAAATAATCAACAAGATTACAATTAATTATTGTAGGAGGTGTGTTGCCGATGACGTAACGTAATGAAGGAAACATGTGGATTATTTTCAGGATATTTTATTTCAGCAGCGAATTTACAGTTTTCTCAGTAACGAAATAGGCGCAGTCCCACACGGCCAACTCTTCTTTAAGGAAGGCGGGGGGGGGGGGGGGGGGGACGTAGACGTAGTCCTCTAATCCAAAAAAATATACTTATGTGAAAACCAACTAACAGGGGCGTTCTACGTGACCTTTCCAAGTAGTAAGAGAATCCGCGGATGCACCTTACTGCTAGTTGGGAATAGCATTATTAATTCAAATAAATAAAGTTTTTTTTTCTAATTTCACATTATGCTCTGAAATTACAGTTAGATGTATGTACATGTTTAGTATAAATAAAGACTGTAACCCTGTAGTGTACATGTGTACATATTTCGAGAAAGGGACATTTTGAGAAAAGGACATTTTGAGAAAAGGACATTTTGGGAAAAGGACATTTTGAGAAAAGGACATTTTGAGAAAAGGACATTTTGAGAAAGGACATTTTAAGAAAGGACATTTCGAGAAAAGGACATTATGCGCTGAGACGCTTTTTAGACCTAAGTATCTTGCTTATCTGTGTGAAGTTTAATTAAAATCGGTTCAGTCATTACGAAAAACAAAGACTTGAAAATTTGTATGAAATGCCATACGGCGTACACGCTCTTAAATATTACCGGTTATTTCCTTCTTACACATTACTGGTTATTTCCTCTTAAATGTTACCGGTATTTTTCTCTTCTTAAATATTACAGTTTATTTCCCTGCAAAATAATGAAAATGCAATCTATCTATCTAATCAAACTACTTACCTACCTTGTTTTGTGTGCATAAGTAAAATTATAAGTGCGAAAAAACGTTACAACAAACGCCGCGGGCCACCAACAGTACTGGTAGGAGCAGCAGGGCTTGGTATCGCAGACTGTTTTCGCAGATATTCAAAGAATGGATCAACCATTACCGTTGGTATACTATACTATACATTGATAACTAGAATCACTAAACACATGCAAAATAAAAGCATCAAACTAAGGTTTCTCTTGTAGGTATCGCACAATCAAACATGCATAAACACACTGAGACCCAAATATTTTTTCCGTGTGGGAATCGAATTCGCGACCTGTAGCCAATCGTTCACCCACTGCACCAATCGTGCTGTGAAATTTGCACTTTCCTGTGGCCCTTTGCTGCCGCTGATGTTGAACCATCGACCATTGCTGTCGTGATTTGAATATAAGTAGGGAACAAACAAATGGGTGTTAAAAATACACAACAATTAGTTATATCAATTTATTTTTATTTTGACTAGTCATGAATCAATTTTCATCGTTATTTTAAATGTATCAGCAGTAACCTAACGTGGCTATCTCAACAACTAAAAACAATTATCATAAATAAGTACTTGTCTCTCCCATGTTCCGCAGTGGCTTTATTAGTTAATGTTAAACGTTTCCTATTAGTTTTAACACAAGTCATCTGGCCACTTAACTTACTTAAGATAATTTTGTCAAGTTACTAATATCACATTTATAATCAATTTTAGTTTATTGTTAGGCTGGGAGCCGCTTACACACACATGTATAAAATAAGTACAAAAACTCACAACATAAATGTGTTTTTTTACGAATAGCAAATGTTTTGTTATGCAATTTGTGTTACAAAATAGGAAAAGTGTGAAAAAACTTACAAAACTATTATTACAATAAAACTTCAGAGACAAATTATTATCTAAAAACACATAGGTACTTCTAAGAAACATGTTTATAGTGAGTAGTGCGAGTAATGTCTAGTTATCGGAGATGTACAATATTTTATACATTTTTATATTTTGCTATAGTGCGCTGCCCACCACTTACCAAAAACACGCTTCGTTTATTATGTTGAATAAGTCAAATTAAATATATATTTATTGAATACATATAATTACAATTAAAGGGAGATCAAACTGGTATTAATAATTTACAAGTTCGTGTACATTTAATGGTTAACTACAAACTATGGACGATGATATTTTTATATACTTTTTATTAAATAGAAAAATACACTCTCAAAGGTAAAATAGAAAAATAAATCGGCGCGACAAGCGTCTAATAATAAGGCCCTTCAACGGATCGCCCGACGGTTTAACTGAAATATTATTTAAAATAACCGTACGGCTAGGCTCGTCGATGTAAGAGGACATACTAATTTATACATTTAAAGAAACATTTGACAAATAAATATATCTTATCTTATAGATTTGGGCAAAAACAGATAGATAAAGAAAACGTAAAATTTTGGAATAAAAATATAATCAATATTTTTCTGAAAAATAAATCAGCAGTGGCATCCACTTCTGCTCCTAGGGAGGTCGAACAAAGTAAAGAGAGACGAAAAAATACACATTTTTTTTTAAGATAACTAAAATAATTACCTACAGGTGGAGGTACTCTTGCTGCATCAATAAATAAAGATTTGTCGAATGGTATAATTGTCAGGTATCTTAATGACAGTTTTTACTTGTCTGAGGAAGGAAGAAAATGATACAGTACGGCACCAACGGTATTTGGGGTATACTGCCACAATTTTTGGTATTGAAGTGAGCATTCAAACAATAATGGTAAAAATCAAAACAGTGGGTCTCAAAATGAATTTCCTCGTAGCCACCCCATAGTCGAGCTTATGACTTTATTCAAATCTATGTTCGACGAAGTAAGAACCGGTGTCATTAGGTTCAAAGTACGTAGGTCTGTGATGAAGAAAAGTCTCAAAAGGGATTCTAGTGGGAGAGCCATTGGTAGGGAAACAACTGCCAAAGAACTTACCCAAAACATATCACAATACGGCCTTATAAACCATCATAATCCCCTTACTCCAAGAAATAACACTTGCGTCTGAGCGTAGGACAGGAGTTCACTGAAGCTTAGATCCACTTGCCCAATGCATATTGATGGAGATGGAGGACAAATACTATACAAAGTTAACTAGCGCTTTGAACAACAGCCTTCAAGTGCTTCCGATGGCTGCAAAGATAATATCTTGCTTAAAGGATGCAAATAGTCCGGGCAGTGTATCAGGATTATTAAAGGAGCTTGGAGACATCTTGCTTATAACCACAGCTAGATAGAGCAACCCAAAAGATGTATTTTCCTATATTGTTTTCATTTTATTTGTAGGATAACAAGAGACAATGTAGTCAATGGAGTTTTTCTTGTGCCCCCATGCTTAAGTTTTATACTGAAGTAACAGAAAAACATAAATTTAAAATTAGGTCAGGTGCTTCAGGTTTGCTAACTTCAGAAGCAGTTTTCCATGCGATGTTCGGCACTTATCTGGAAGATCTTTCTATTCTGCAGCAAATTACAAAACACCACAAGTGGCACCAGAGAAAAGACATGAACTCCATTTTCTTGAAAAGGGCTGAGAAAGCACAAGTACTTTTCACTCCCTTCAAATATGTGTCTAAGATGGCACAGGAGTTGTTGACAAAAAGCCAACATCACCCTGTTTCAACTAGCAGGCCTTCTTTCTCAGGGTTAAGGAAAATAACATACAAGCCCTTACAAGTTCCTTGCATATTTAACAACGAGCAAGAGCGCCATTAATTATAGCAATGATCTGATGCAACTACAATACGCACTGAAGAAAATAAAGGACACGCTTATTGAAGAAAAAGACTCAGATAAGGTTCTCCAGGCTGGCACTAAGAAGTGGGAAACACTACAAGGAGATAATTGGGTAAAAACGGATTTTTTTCCAGTAGAGGGAAATATCAAGTTCTTCGGGATCAACTCACAAGGATATTGTTGTTAATTTTGTTCTTGGTTTTGTACTAACTCATAGTGTATAATTTGTCTAAGATTTTATGTAAATATGTAAAATACACTAATTAAAATATCACAAAGGGTGAAAGTATTTACAGTAAATCAATATTTATGGCTACACACTAAAAATAAAGAGTCGGGTCGTAACACGCTATAATATTTTGGAACATCGATTTCTAACAATGTATCGAGTTCTCCGAACAAGAGGAGCGGGCGCGGCGCGGACGGGGCGACCGGCGCGCGGAGCTCCGCCCTCGGGCGCGACCTGCCGCGCCGGCCGGCCGCGGGGCACTGAGCGGGGCGCGGGCCGGCGACGCTCAGCTGCGGGGCGGCGCGGGAGGGGCGGGCTGCGCGGGGAGCGACGCGGGCCGGTGCGACAGCTTGTCCAGGTAGCGGCGGCGCGCGTTGGCGATCAGCTGCTCCTTGCGCCTCTGCAGCAGCGTCTCGCGCTCCGTGGCCCAGCGGGAGAAGCGGCCGCCCGTCACCGGCGCGCTCGGGCTGCACGGACACAACACTGTCAGTAAGTCAGTACGCGAGGGGAGCGGCGCCGGCGGGGAGCGCACGGAGGAGGAGCCCACACCTACCTGTCGTCCAAGTCGATGCCGGGCGGCGGACTGGGCGGGCGCGCGCCGCCCGGCAGCGACGCGAAGGCGGACAGCGGCTCCACGCTCGAGAAAGGGGAGAAGGCGGGAGCGGCCGACGTCGCTGCGTCTACCAGCAGTACGGGGGCGGGGGCCGGCGCAGGCTCTACGGCGGGCGCCGGGGGAGCCGTGGGCTCCGGCGGAGACATCTCTGTAAGATAACAAAAAACAATTAAGAGACACGCAACAGAAAATGAATCAGAAAACAATGGAGCGATTTAATTAGTAGGCATTTAGATTAAGTCGCATATACCTGTATGAGGCGGCAGGCGGCCCTCCAGGATGTTGTCGAGCGTGAGGTCAGCGGAGCGCGTGCGCGCGAGGTCTGCGGCGAGCGCGACGCGCGAGTACTGCGGGAACATGTGCTGCAGCTGCGCGGCGGCGGCGTCAATCTGCGCGCCCGCCAGCGCCGCGTCCGGCCGCACCCGCGTCACCTCCACCGAGAAGCTCGGCAGCCACGACACGTATCGAGACCCTGAACGAACAACAAACACATCTTATTGTTGTGACCCTTTACTTGGACTAAGTGCCCAGATATTTCAAATTGTGTTACCTATCCAAGACACTGAATTTAGCACGGAATTAGTTACGAGATTATATTACTTCCAGCAGAATCACTAGGTTTGTCGATCCCCATTTCCTCTTGTCCGTCGATCCTGGTGACTGCCGTCACTGACTGAATGGAATGGTGCGAGAGCCGAGAACAACGGTTGTGGCTAATTGGCGCCCGACACGCTGCCCGTCGCCCCATTTGGCCACGACATAAACTTAAGGTCGTAATGGCGCGCTGACCACGTATGGTAAACGAAACTGCACATGCCTTTGAGGCTAACAGAGTTATTAAGGCAAGACGATATAAACGTTTTCGTTACGGTCCACATCCACATTTCTGTCCAGGACCCTGAGGCAAAATCCCGTTTCACACTAACGTCTGGGGAAAGATCAAATTGTATGGAAATGACACTTGCTCAAGCGTAAATGTCATTTTCATACAAATCTATCTTTCCGCAGGCGTTAAAAATTTAAGAAAAAGCGATTTTGTCTAGAGGTCATGGTACGTGTATGTATCTGTGTGATTTTAAAGAAATTTTCCGTCAAAAAATGTAATTTACCAGTCTAGTGCTTCGTATTTTGACGTATTGCATAATAAGTAACTAGACTTAGTTTAACGCCTGACGTGCCAGCTGACTGTGATATGGTTGTCTCAAGAGTATAGCCACGTACTCACTAGTAAATAATTTTTCAGATACAAGTTGCAAGTAATTTCTGAAACAGTGTTTCGGAGCTTTTGCCATCAAAAACTGTCAGTAGTGTTTACCGCAACATGTGTCTGGTCTCCTTCTTTGACTGCTTAGGGTACAACGGACGTATTGAAGTATCGTCACTCGTGGAGGCTCTTTTAATGCACCCCAACACCCCAAATTAGTTTCTGATACAGTGTTTCTCAATAAATGTTTACGAAACTTATCGCTGACCTGTCAGGTTCCATTCCAGTAATTTGAGACGCAACAGCAGGCACACTACAGCACAACACAGCGCACTTAAAACCACTGCGTATAATGCAAGCCGCTGTTTCATTTAACACATAGTCAGCCACGCGACCAAAACCTCTCCGGCACGAACAACACAGACTTGGCGTGAATAGAAAATTGTTCACTGCATTCTGACAGGAATTTTGTTTGATGGGAAATGTTGCTCTGATAGAAACGTCACACATTTAAATTTATGTTTCTTTTAACTACGCTATTTTGTAAGCAAAGAGTTCTGTTTATTTGAGTTATATTCTTCTTTCTGTTTAACCGTAATGATTGTATTAGATTAAGGTTCAAAATACACGTCCGATACTTGCTTCCGGGAGCCGGATCCGACTATCTGATCGGATTCATGAAATACACGTACGATTCTCGTGTCCGATTTTTTCTGGACGACGACGACGCCCGGACGATGCTTACGATTCTGACATCCAATCCGATAGTCTGATCGTACGTGTAATTCATGTTCAAACAAATGTATGACGCGGAGACCGTCAAATAGTCTGATCAGACTATCGGAACCGACTATCGGAGGCAAGTATCGGACGTGTATTTGGGCTCTTACTTGGACCTCACGGCTCAACTTCCGTTCGCAACAAGTCCGGTCCTTTGAAAGGCTTACTTACGGGGGACAAGGGTTGAACGCGCAGAGGCCCTTGTTTTTTTTTTATCTAATCGTAATTGGAATGGGGCACCAACCGGGGATAGTCCATAGTCATGGACTGTCTCGGGTGCAAGACTAACATAATCTGGTGATTAAAATTATTGGATCTATGAAGAGGGTTTAAGGTAGACTAGTGAACTTTATTAGAATTTTATCATTTGTTGGGTTTAATAATACGATAAACTACATTTCCGTACATTGTAGGTGTAGTAGAAAAGCTTAGACAGGAGAGTGGAGTAGATGTAGATAGAGTGATTATTAAACTAAAACCTATGTGGCGCACAATCTCGAGCCATTTAGTGGAAACAATATGAAAATGATCGAGAAAAAACTAGACAAGTCAATTTTGAAAAAAAATAGTAAGTATCTACATCGTTGCAACGTTACAAAACAAACATAATCTCCGAATGAAATAAATAAAATTAAAAATAGTCAAACTAACGAATGAATTGTTTCGTTTCTTATAGACCCCGCCTGACTTACCTCACCTACTAGTGCACCTTCCTAGACTGGGATAGTAATTTGTTTAATTTGCTCGATTACGTAAATATACCAAATATAAAAACAATCATATCTTCATATTATTATGTATATTTTTCTCGCTAAAAGTATTTCTTTGGTCCTCGAACCGGACGGTGAACAAGCTTTAGCTATGTTATTTGACTCGAAGGACCAAAAAGAACGATAGCATCATCTTTTGTAACGCTCAACTTCCACCGAGATGGCAGCGGCCGGCAGCGAAGCGTTGAGCAATTTTAGTGTCAAAAATTACGCAGACTTTTTTAACTTTATTTTTTACTATTAAAATACTTAGTTTCGCTTGAAGAACTCTGCTCACTAGACCGGACCGTAATAGGGCAATAAGCTTACGGTAAAAAAATAATCTTTGTATGGATTATGAGACAATGCCAACTAGACTGTTCCGTCACCGACTAACACTTTAACCCATTCGTTGCGGTGCACGCACATCGGCGGCATTTTAATTGTCATTCACAGGCGGATGACGCAGATCGACGTAAATGATACTTCGGCCATAACTTGGCCAAATTCTATTTCAAAGGGATATACGTTTTATATGTGATGTTTTACATACATACAACAGCATTATAGTCACCGTTTCTGTAAATGATGATTTTAGAAAAATAACAACTCTACTCAGGCGCGGAAAACGCCGAACGGCGTCTTCCAGAGGTTATTAACATTGAAAACATTTTGATTAAACATTATTTATTTAAATATTTTTATGGAATTAAAAAAGAGTTATAGGTACGGTCGGCCAAATAAGTGGTCTACCAGTTTTGATAACAGTTCCTACCAAATAAAAATATCGCTACGGTTGATTCTTCGAATTGGATTAGAGATGCACAATTATGACGTCTGGTGACGTCTATATGATGAAGTAACTGTCTTAGATCTTAGAAAAAATCGAAAATCTCACACCGTCTCTCAATAAACTCGGTGATGATGGTTGAGCCTCACCTTCAAGAGAAAATCATTATTAAGTAAAACAAATGACTATGCACTAGAAATAGTATGTAACTGAAAACCCTTCTTGATGTTCTCTCTTCCCTTCAACTACTAATTCAAACCACTACTTATTATTATTAGTAGGTACAATATTTAAAATAGTAAACTAATACTATTATTAAAAGTATTGTTTAACTTAAAAGATATTGAAAAAGGTTTGCAATCCCTGGTCATATTTCAATAATACTGAAAATATATAAAATTCTGTCACAATAAGCTAGAAATAATTTTCATGTGGAAAACGCCGATCGGCGTTAAAGTGTTTCAACATAAGATGCGTCCGACGCCTATCGGCGTTAGTCAAAAAGAGCGATTTTTTGAGCCGCCTTGAATGGGTTAAGAGCGTTTGTCCACCGCCACCGTCACTGACCGGTCGGTCGCGGTGGACACACGATCGCCGACATGTCATTCCGAACTCGGTCCGAAACAATCTCGTTTCTCGGTGACGGCGGCGGTGGACAAACGCTCTTACGTGCAATGCACGGACCGGCAAAAAATCATGGCGAGAATATTTTGCAGGTGACGGAACGCTCCGTGCCTGACACGGGACGTGCATGCAACACGTTTTATCACGTATGCTCTGCGTTGTTATCCCGGTCTGATACAAACATTAATTATATTTTAGTTAGTTTTAAAAGGCTGATTATTCGTCATGGGTGTGGATTCTATGATTTTCGGAGGTGCTGATGCTGAAAATTAAGTCCAAACTTAAATCCAAGATGGCTGTCATGATAATTTCGAAATAATTCGTTATGGGTGTCAAATTCCATGGTTTTCAGGTGTGTTGATGACAAAATGATATCCAAATTCAAATCCAAGATGGTGGCCATGAAAATTTGTTAATTAGTTGTCATTGTTATTTGGATTGCGGAATCTTCTTAATTTTCACCATCTGCAACCCCAAAAACCATTGATTTTGAGACCCATGACGAATAATTTGCAAATCATAGCTGCCTCCTTGGATTCCAAAATGGACCTTATTTGTGAATCATTAGCGTGCTCTGCAAGCCTAATGAGTGCAAGCGAGACGGATAGACAAAAAGTTGAATGACCTGATGAGTCAGTTCAAAATTGTCCAACTATAGTTTAATAAGTTGTAGTGGGCGAAAGGGTACGAAAGGGTCGCGCGGCTGTCCGCGCACCTGCGAGCTGTTTGCTGAATGCTCATGGGTCCGTGGCGGCCGCGCGGCTTCTGTATAGAAGTTAAGCTAAGGTAGTACTGACCGTCGAAGTGGAACAGATGGTTGGGGTGTCGTGCGGCGGCGTCGTTGTGTGCGCGCGCCTGCCCGCCCGCCGCCGCCAGCGCGCGTCGGCACGTGGGGCACGACGCGTCCTGCTGCACCCACTGGCACAGGCACGAGCTGGGGAACGATACTACACGTTAACACCGACCACCACGATACCTATAAGTGACGCCGTGACGGTGTACACACTCCCGTAATAGGAGGTTCGGTAGGCAAGTGTTATAACTAGAGAGCGGAATGTAATGGTAAAACAATTAAAATGTAATAGAGATCAGTCAATGTTTTTATCGAGTATTCAAGCTATCGATACTTTCTAGTTTCGAAATTTATTTTAATTAATTTAACACGTACTTATATTTATTTTTTGAACAATAAAGAGCTAGTGCGCACTACGGTGCGGCGATTAGCGATGCGTTTTTTAACCGCAACGAAAAACAAAAATACATGTAAATCCATACGCAGCGAATTATTCGCAATGCGCGCGCTTCCATGTGATTTCATAGTATGCAGATTTTGTGAATAAAATTCGCACGAACGGATCATTGTTTTTTATAGAGTATTCATACTCGATAAAAAAACAATGATCCGTCTCTATTACATTTCAATTGTTTTGCCATTAGATTCCGCTCTCTGGTTATAACAAAATAAAAAAAACTCTTATTTATCTGTAATTCTGTATCTCCCCATGGACTTGACCGGATAAACTTGTACCGATTTTTTTTATTTATTATTTTAATCAAATCGTTGCCCCACACTAAGATTTCTCTTGTATCGTGGGTGCGTTCACAGACACAAATCTCACATACACAAACGCCCAGACCCGAAGCAACCATCTGTAAGCCATACCAATTTTTGTTTCGTGTGGGAATCGAACCCACGACCCGTAGCGCAGAAGCCAATCGCTTAGCAGTTTGGTGCAGTGGCACCAAACGTGTCGTCGTAATAATTAATTTTATGCTGGCATACTTTCCATTGTGATCGACCGACATCGGTTTTCTGTTTATTTTTTATCGGTCCTCTAAAGTTAACATGCTTTGGGTTAAGAAACCTTAATTCTAAAGGATATAATTATTAGGTTGTTCAGAAAGTAATTTTGTTTTTTCGACCTTTGAGATTAGACCTAGACGTTTCAAATGATGATGAACGGTCGAATTCGATGTTTTTTTTCTCTCATTGATCTTACGATCCGCTATTCGCCGGTTTGCATCAATTAATGCCTTTATTGCGTCTTCATCAGCTTCAAATGGCCTTCCAGAACGTGATATCTTCCACATCAAAATTGCTGGATCGAAATTTTGCATACCAGTTGTGGCACTGGCATTCTGTCAATACATGTTCTCCACAGACATCGGATATTTTTATTCTTGCTTGAACAGCATTTTAACCTTTTCGGAAGTAAAATATGCCGAAAATACTGTTTTTTTCCATATTTTAAAGGGTACCAACACTACCAACCTAACTACTACGTAGAATCGTGAACTACTAGGTACGTAGAATCAACCGAATTTTTTCACAAGCAAGGCTTGCTATATCAGCTGTTAAAATATACATAATTAATGATTATGCGGCTTAAGAGTGAAGTTGGCTGTAAAAAAATACAATTTAAGTACTCTGTAGGGAAAAAACGAAATTACTTTTCGAACAACCGTATAGTTCAATTCCCATTGCAAGTAAAATTATTTTATGCCCTTTGGATAGTTTTTGCCATTCTAAAATCAACTTAGATTGCATGTATTTAAAATTTACATTAATGTAAGATGCAAAAACATGTATTTACCTATATTTATATTGACCTTGACAAAGTTTGAGGTAGCCATAATTCTTGCCGAACATCAATGCTGTTCTAAAGTGAGCTCTATCCGTAACTCTTCTCATGGCTCCCGTAGGAATTAATTAGTAAAAGTACACATACTTGTGGAACAGATGTGAGCAGGGCAGTTTCCTGGCCTCCTTCATAGGCTCCCAGCAGATGGCGCAGTTGTCCTGGTTCTTCTCCACTTCTTCTTTGCTAGCCATAGGGTAACTGGAATAAAACGTTTGTTTTTTTTTTTTTTTAATCTTTATTTTTTTAGGGTTTTTATCCAATTATGAAATGTAAGCCCCATCAAAACGTTTAGGCGATTCTCACACTGCACCGCATCACGCATTACAACACACTGAAAACGCATTCACGCGCAGTGTTTTCAGTGTGTTGCACTATGCGTGTTTTCTATACAAATACAGATACTTGCAAACAACATAAGAACACGCACTCCCGCGCTACGCTGCGTGATGCGGTGCAGTGTGAGAATCGCCTTAGGTATATCTTATAATAAAGCACTTA
The DNA here is from genome assembly GCA_905220435.1 of Amphipyra tragopoginis. NCBI lineage: Eukaryota > Metazoa > Arthropoda > Insecta > Lepidoptera > Noctuidae > Amphipyra > Amphipyra tragopoginis. Next base: position 426,747 of record HG992010.1, on the reverse strand, counting down.
GTTCTAAACATTTTTTTTAAAACAGTTTTTTTTACAACATCTCTTGATCGTAAATCCCGATGCCAAGCATTCAGTAAAGTGTTTCTGTAAAAAAAACGATTTAAACTATGTATAGGCCTATTGGTAGACGAAATACAGAACGGTCACGCAAACTTGATTTCTAACAAAAAAATAAGTCTTAACGATTTGTTTATTATTGTAATCCTAATACAATTAGTGTAATACGTCACTTAATTGCTTGTTTATACTTTTACTGACCGATAGTACAGATACGGTGACTAACGACGCATGGCGTGACCGAATAACGTCACATGTTATGACGTCACATAATTATTATGGTTCAGTATCAACTTTACATTCGTCATCTTTTGTCTTGATATAAGTATTGCGTAGCGATTACATGTTTTTATTTACTGATACTGTATTCGTGGAATATGCCGTGTTATTTAATTATACATACATACACACGGCTACATATCAAGCTATAGGTACATTTCGTCGCCCGGGCGTGAAAAACTCGGGGATGCAATTTTGGTTATTTTTATTTTATTACGTCGCTCGTACCTACTGGTACTATTGGAAACTTGTTGTAGGCACTGAAATTAAGCCTTTATTAGGTACTAGCAACCCGCCCCAGCTTCGCCCAGGAGCAATGTATTACACATATAAACCTTCCTCTTGAATCACTCTATCTATTAAAGAAAACCGCATAAAAATCCGTTGCGTAGCTTTAAAGATCTAAGCATACAATACATAGGAACAGACAGCGGGAAGCGACTTTGTTTTATACTATGTACTGACATCCGTAGAGCAAAAGATTCCAGACGAAAACCAGCGTCAAGTGTTTGACATTAAGCTGATCTGGACACCTTTTTGGTCCAGCCGTGAGACACATACCCAAGACTTTTTTATTTGTATCACATTTTTTACCTGTTGTGTCTGTTTGTGCTGTGTCCAAATAAATGATTCTTTATCTTATCTTTATATAACATTCGTAATAAAAATAATTGACTAGCTTTTGCCTGCGATTACGACCGCGTGAAAGCCCTCAGGAATAGTGCAATGACCAAATCCATTCCCGAAGGTTTTCACTCCCGGGCGACGATTTCTTGCATAAGCAGACTTCTTATTGTACCGAAAAGTCTATACAACCAGTAACCACCTACTACCGAAAGCCCATTTAATTCTCACCAGTGGCTTTGGTAGTGCTATTTGTATAACCATAGCACGTCATTAATCAGAAATCACAATGTTTTTTGGAATGTATCTATCAAAGTATCAATTACGGATAAAAATAGCTACTTGAATTTATAAATAACGTGACGAGATTAGAAGTTATTAATTAAAAAACTATTCCTATGCTAATGACAAACTATTAGTGTGCGATAAGACCGCCCATTGTACATATTTTGTGTAAATGTTTGTATTTCTTGTTGTTTACTGGTGTATTATGTACAATAAAGAGTATAATAAATAAATAAATAATAAATCTGCCGTTACGCGGATCATGTACCCAAGGGCCAACAGCGTAACGACCGCCCGGTCATTTACTTTACATCTTTATAAGATCTCTCCAAACATTATGAGTCACCTACCGATCATTATCAACGACTATAGGTATGAATATGTAGGTACTTACCTACTTATTAAAAAAAAACTTAAAATACAAACGACTCATTTACGTCCAGAATTTAAACTCTATTTAACTTTACAACGATTTTATAAGCCGCACTAAAAAATAATGGATATAGGAACGGCGGATTGTACTCATGAAACGCACGGTGAGGTGAGAAAAACAATAAAAAAACATTAATAATTAACATCTCATTTTTGATGTAAAATCATCAAATAGTTTTTTTTGTTTTAATTAATATGGTAATATCCATAATTTATGGAAATATTAAATTGTTAAAAAATTATAAAGTCTTCTATTTTTAAATATTTAAATTATTTTTCCAAAATTATTTTGTTCATACTTTACGGGGCGTAACAAAGATAAAAATCATTTACAAAATTATTACGTGGCCATATCTTAGAATTGATCACTTCATGATGTGGCCGGCCATTTCATGAAATGGCCAATACCCGCTGCCCACATCACGATGTGGCCTGGCCAGATCAATGAATAATCAGCGTTTGACGATATGATAAGCTAAACGCACAGCTACTTCATGATATGGTCAAACATTAGTGATCATGAATTAGTTACATTATCTAATGTTAGAGGCGCTGATATCGTTTTGATTTTGTGATGCATCATGGCGGAGGACAGTTATTCTGACAAAAAAGCTAAAAATAACAAATTTAAAAACGGAATAAAAATACAATATGAGTGAATCGGAAAAACTTGACAGCCGCCATTTGTTGGATACAAATCTTTATTGGCACAGGTTATCTTATAGATATGAATGAAAAGGGCAGGCTATGCTGGCTTAAAGGACCAAAATATTAAGCACAAATCTTTTTGGTCCTTCGAGGCTTGTGTAATGTTCAAGATTATCACATAGAGCAGAAGTTCTCAAACTTATTTCGTCTACCGCCCACTTTGAGAATCAATTATTTTCTAGCGCTCCCTATTTTTTTTTAATTTTAAGACCTCTTTGTAATCACTATCGCAATCATTACTTTGACCGCCCCCCTGTAGGCCTCTAGCGCCCGCAAGGGGGCGTTATCGCCCACTTTGAGCAACACTGACACAGGATGTAGAAAAATAAATCAACTAACCGACCGGTTTTATTAGTTTCATAAAATAATCTTCCTACAGTTCACTGTACTGCGAATACTAGGTAATATACATAGTAATATGTCGAGCATGGACAATATGGGCATCAAAGCCCCATCCAAAGAGTTTCATATTGTGTACGACAAGCTTTAACCAAAATATTTCTATTAGCTGAGGTGCGTCCGTTCCTTATATGAAACGCGAAACAATTTCATAGAATTACACTAGTAAAGTATACTGACTTGCGACTCATGTGCGTGGCGAGCTCGGTGTAGAGGCGATGTCTGCGCACGCGCGCCTGCAGTTCGTGCAGCAAGTGTCGCAGCTGCATCAGCAGCACCAGCGACGCCATGGACACCAGCATGTTGCTGTACACTACCATGTGCAGCACGTGCAGCAGCTCCACCACCAGCGACACCGACTGCCAAACAAACACTCAACTTACAACTAGAGACGGATAAGGTTGTACCCGCACTGATTGAGGTAGAAATGGCTTTAGCCAGCCAAAAAGTCTCATGTCTAGAACATAAGCGCATTCATAACGTCTTCGGCACCCCATCCGATGGGCCGACGCGATGCAACACCGGCCGTCGGCGTTTTGCCGATGGCTGACGGCATCCGTTCTTCGCCCAACTGCTGCAATAACTGCTATTAATTTTATCATGGCTGCCTAGCCGCCACCTCCTCCGATCGGCTTATTGGGAATAGTTTTTGTGAACGGCTCAAACGCATTTCGAGCTTTCTGTTTGGGCAGACACTTAAGCTACGTTTAAGATGCGCTATGGCGTTGTGCAGAACTGCTTACATTCTATTATCTATACAACGCTATACCGCACGCTGCGCTTGCAAGGATCTGGGGGGCTGAGGCACCCTGTCCGTGGCAAGGCAAGGCACCCTTAGTTCGAAACCCCACACGTGGTCCCCGTGTGGTGCCAATCAGGTGACAACCTTTCGCTTGGTGGTAGGATCTTTACGGTCCGCCTGGCTAGCTACCACCTGAACAGTAAAGTCCGGCGCCAAGCAGTTAACTTTGTTCCGTCGTGTGTATGAGAGAGCCAGAGGGGTATAGGGGAATCTCTCTATATCTCTGTTACTTGGATTCGTGTGCTTCATCTTAGAACCTGTCTGCGCTTACCATCAGGTGCGACGAGGGTCAAATGCGACCAAGTGAAGGAATAAAAAAAAAAACGTACTTTATTCGGGTCTGTCGCAGAATGTGCACTTTGCAAAATGCGCACTTGACACAAAATGTGCACCTCGAAAAATGTGCACATTTTGTAATTTGTAGCTCGGGATATGCAAAATAATCTACAAATGAAAATATTTTTCTTTTTGATGAGTATTTTACGTTTTTCCTGTTTAAAAAAGCAAAAGATTTTTATTTGGATGGACCATTTTACATATCCCGAACCACATTTGACAGAATGTGTACATTTTGAGAAGTGCACATTCTGCGTAAGACCCCTTTATTCTTTTGATGTACCTACACACATCAAAAAAAGTTTGCGATCACTTTGAAAAATCTAAATCTTTTTTGTTACGGTAGATTATAGTATGATTTCTTCTTCTTTTTAGATTATTTATTTAAAAATATAGATTTAGAATATAAAACAGTTCAATTGTTGATAAAGTTCAATTTAAAAAATTATATCAGCTTATGCTAGTGATGGCAAACTTTTTTTGATGTGTGTATGTACAAAAGGGAAGCATTATATTTAGCAGCGGTTAAGCGGTTCTCACGGAAACAATAAATATTTTTTGATTACTCTATTACTACATAATCAACTTTGATCTACAACAATGCCAAGCTTCAATGATGTCATGGCATCCAAATATTACCATAGATTATAAAGGCTAAGTACAAGGGTTCATTAACTTGCACAATTGCCTTCGACGTGGAGGTCAATGTAATAATTATGTTACATCATCCGAAACTACAGTATTATAACTATGAGTAATAGCAAGTTCTATTATTTATTCGGTGGTACTAGGTATTTGTTGGCCAATGGCCTCTATTGACTATTATTGAACTGACTACTACTGTGTGTCAGAAGTCAGAAGGTGAGAAGAGCCGTTAAATACACCGCTCGAAATGAGATATTATGTCCTGAGCAGTTCTAGTTCTAGAAGATTCTTTTCAACTATTGAATCAAAACAGCAAAATAAGGATTACAACTACACAGCTTCGACTACATCTCTCGTTGAATGCTGGAGAGCAATCTGTATTGTACACAGTCGGAAATAATGATTCTTAGCCAATTAAATGCACTTTGTGATTATAATTTCTCGACCGTGGACTGCGATAGTCTGACATCTAGGTACATTTCCTTTTGAGTTGATTTTGTTTTTTTTTATAGTTTGACTTGATCTCATTTGACCTAGTTGAACCTAATGCTGAAAGCCGACAGGGTCTAAGATGGAGCACACGAATCTAAGTAACAGATCTATTTAGAGGGATTCCCCTATACCCCTCTGGCTCTCACATACACACGACGGAATACAGTAAACTGCTTGACTTTAATGTTCAGGTGGTAGCTAGCCAGGCGGACCGTATAGATCCCACCACCAAGCGTGCTGAGTTTTGTATAATCTTACAACACGCGTCTATTCCCAGCGTGCGGTGAGGAAGATTTATATTCTAGCTCGTCACCACACGGGATAATATTGATTTAGCTAATTGGCAGTGCGATTAGATATTGTTATGATATACTCACATCGAACACTAGATGCGTGTAGTAGGCGACGGGTCCGGCCACGTCCGCCTCGTACAACTGTAGAACGTAGCGAGCCACCACGTGCAGCACTGACACCAGTACTAGTATGCACTGTAACAAACAAGATAACACTGAGATTATCATTCAAATTATCATAACAGACATCTTTACACATAGGAAGATGTTACTTTTCCTCTAAGTAATATGGTTGTATTTTATGTCATCCACAAGAAGACGGTTGGGCTTTTCTTCGCCCAGAAACGCATGACAATATTTAACAAGTAAATGTTGGCTTAAAAATGCAGTAATTTTAATAGATTCTAACATATTATCTTGTCCGGAAATAACAAGTACGATCATCATCATTAAAAAGTTACATAAATGATCATGACAAGTACCCGGAAGAGGGTTGATCCTAATCTTAATGCTAGTTTTTTAAGCCTCTTTGCAGTATAGAGTTAACGCAATTTGCTGTTTACGAAACTGATCACTAAGAATGTGTGTCCTTAAAACACAAACAAAGCCCTTTTAATGTTCACACATAGATAATATAATTATGTGGTATTGTTGAATTACGTTTTTACTTTTGGTTTTAGATTGCTTCCTATCTAACTTGTGTATCTATCGTCTATCACGATGTTTTCCTTACTTATTACTTATGTTAATGTAGAACAATATTTGTATTGTTCTCGTAATTATTCATTGAAATGTAACGCACTGACGAGAAGCGCCCGCAATGTTAGTCATAGGTCAGAGTACCTACCGCTAAGGTACTTAGTGAGTACACTCATAATATATGTAGTACGGGCTACCGATTCCGGAAGATTCAGCAGCGGCATCGAACTATCATGACCTGTGTTACTGATTCAACTTTTATTTATTTCCTTCGATTTTGTGTTTGTTACATTCTGAATACATTGGAATAATGAATAAATGGGCTGTTGAATTATACCTCTATTCGAGAAACGTCTTTAGCCTTGCACTAAGACGGATAGTAACCGAAGTGTTATTGCTATAGTGATTCATCATCATCAGACATTTAAACTGTCACAATTACCTGTAGGTACATAAAATTAACAAACAGTAAATTAATTAATTAAACTATGTATAGTTTAGTTAATTAATTAATTTACTGTTTGTTAATTTTATGTTACATTTTATTTTATATAACTTATACGATGCTTGATTGTATTCATGCGAATGCTGTGTGCACCTGTAATTGGTATTTACTAAGAACCATAACCCATGTACTTTTATTATTGAAGCGTAAAATTTATGTACTGTTGGTGTATATTTTTAAATAAATAAATCATCATCATCATCCTCCTGCTCTTATTCCAACTCATTTGGGTTCGTCGCAACATGTATTTTTCTTCCATACATCTCTATTAGCCGTCATCTCAGTAGTCACCCCCTTTCTACTCATATCATCTGTGATTACGTCCATATTTATTCGGGATAGTTCTTTTACAATGAAAATTGTATGAGTACGTTTTTACTTCTTCATTACAGCGAATTTCGAGTCAACGGGTGTTTTCAACTCGTTAATTTCATCCAAGAAGGAAATTCGATAGATGGACAAACGACCAGAGCACCGAAATGGAGAAGAGGCAGTAGACTATGATGCGAGCTAAGGAAAGTATAACTAGTAGTGAGTGGTTACAATATGAAAACGTCATGCTCACTAAAATGTCCTGCTGACGGTGGCGTTGTATATAGGGTCGTCAGGTTCCCTACAATATGGTTGAGTTACGCGACGCTGGTGCACTCGTCATGCTCGTGAACGGGTGCTGTCTGTCGGGACTGGTCAGCTCATACTTACTATGGCAACTGTGAGGCACTTTCTCGTTATTATTCCTGTACTTCTGACAATGATCTACATTATACTCACATTATTATAATATTATTGTATTGAATTAAATATATTGAGTGTATACAATTATGTATACCTATAAGTTGAATTATCTATATTGTTTACATAACTTTAGGTAATTTTGTTTTCAATTCAACCAGAATTGTATTATAATTATACTTTGTTTATAATCCGCATTTTGCATAATTTCATTATTGTAATTAATATTTATTTTATTTTACCTTTTGCTGTATACAGACTCAGTTAATTTATTCACTTGACAGACAGATATGTGTTGCTGGGGAGTTTGTTGCGCCGTTTCTTCTTCACAGCATAAACACTAGGAAGCGGTGAAAGGAGGGCGCTTTTGGGGGCTGTCTTATATGTACCTAATATTGACGTTCAAAAAGAACTAAGTAATTCTAGTCTATTTTGAATAAATGAGTTTTGAAGTTGAAGTTGAAAAATAAGTTAGCGCGTCCGTCCTTACCTCAGCAGCCATGAAGGCGAAGGTGTCCCGACCGGCAGGCAGTCCCCACGCGGCGGCGGCCCCCAGCAGCGCAGTGGCGGCGGCCAGGATCCCACCCAGCAAGCAGGCCAGCCGCACGTGAGCCCAGCCACCCGTGTTTGGCGACGAGGAGAGCTGGAAAGAAACAAGATCGTTAGTTACACAGAAACATGTAACATAAAGTATTGACTATGGTAGCACCAGCCAGCGTTCGGTCTGATCTTTCTGAAGTCTGAAGGTGCACTAAAAAGAGAGATTAATATAAAAGCTGAACAATAAAATCATAATTATGATATTTACAAGTGTTTTTTTTTTTTTTTGATTAGACCACGAATTGAAGGATAGTGCGGACTACCATATTATATGTATATTTATATATACAATAGGACATATCGTCACTGGAAAGGCAAAATTACTTAACCGCCAAATTTGGCATTTTGAGTTACATACTAATTCAGAATCAGTGATTTTTTCTGCATCGATCTATGTAGGTAGCATTGCAATCGAAGCACTTTAGTGGCGCTTCAGTAACCCGTAAAAAGGCGGTATTTTTTTTTCTCGATTACGCAAGCGACACTCTTTTCGGTAGTTTTTAAACGAGCGTCACTTCAGTCATGTTTACTTACTGTAAAAATATACAAATTTCAATTAAAGTAAATTTTACATTCTGTTGTCTGGTAAATAATGTTGTATTAGTAGTTGTGCTCTTCTTGATAATTTAATAATAACTTGGTTTAAGTAATTTTGATTTACGTAAATTCGAATGAGGCATGACGTATAAAAAAAAATGCCTTATTATTTTTATCGAGTGGATGGCGTTTCAGTAATTTAACCTGGCTGTTATAGAGCAGTTTGCGGGATATCACAGCACTTTGCTTTGCAGTTACATTTCTGCAAAAGTCACAAAAGTATTTCATCCTTTCTGTCCAAGTATATACTACCATCTCTTAAGTAAAATTATTAATCACAATATTATTATTATTGTTGAATAAGTATCGACTTGATAGTACAAAATTGTACGTGAACGCGCCCACGCAGGCGGTTAAGTCAGTCGGCTCGACAGAGCTTTAGCGCAAGGACGTGTATTTTTGCTGCCGCAGCTGCGTAACCCCCCCCCTCCCCTCCCAACATGGTCAGTAGTCCCCGGCGGCACTGCTAGTCCTGGTCAAGGTAGCGGCCTAGGTAACGGCAGGGCGTGGGGTGCTATGAATCCCCGGCAGAGATCCGGCTACCACAAACAACGACGACTGGACCTGGCAACGTACAACACGCGTACACTGCGGACCGACGAGAAGATTACCGAACTCGAGGAAGAATTAAGCAGGTTACGCTGGGATATTATAGGGTTATCTGAAGTCCGAAGAGAGGGGGAGGACTCGATAATCCTCAAATCCGGTAACTTGCCCTATTTCCGGGAGGGCGATAAACAGTCCCAGGGTGGTGTCGGGTTTATCGTCCACAAGTCCCTTGTGAACAACGTGGTGAAGATCGAGAGTGTGTCGACCAGAGTGGCGTACCTTATACTCAGAATATCCAAAAGGTATTCGTTGAAGGTCATACAGGTATACGCCCCGACCGCGGCACACTCCGACGATGAGGTGAAGACCATGTATGAGTGTTTCTCCAGAGCCATGCATGGCTCTAAAACTCACTTCACTGTTGTCGTGGGGGACTTTAACGATAAACTGGGCAAGCGAGACGATGATGAACTGCAAGTGGGGCAATTTGGACTTGGAAGTCGCAATCACCGGGGCCATCGACTGGCCAGCTTTATGGAGAAGGAGGGATTTTTTATGATGAACTCCTTCTTCAGAAAGCGTGAGCATAGGAAGTGGATCTGGCTGAGCCCTGATGGTGCAACTAAAAATGGGATTGACTTCATTATGTCGACGAGGAAGCAAATATTCAATGATGTCTCTGTGATCAACGCGGAGAAAACCGGAAGCGATCACCGCAAGGTAAGAGGCACATTGAATCTAAATATTAAGCTGGAAAGATCTCGACTGATGAAGTCTACGCTCCGTCCTGCACCGATCCAGGTCCAAAACCCCGAGAGCTTTCAGATTGAACTTCAGAATCGTTTCGAATGCCTAGGGAGCTCCGTGGACGATAACAACGATGGGTTTGTGGAAACTGTCCATACTGTCGGGTCTAAGATCTTCAAGACCCGTCGTAGAAATAAAACCAAAAAGCTCTCTGACCCTACTGTTAAGCTCATGGACGCAAGGCGCGAGATGATTCTGCAGTCTCCAGATGACGCGCTTAAGTACCGGCAGCTCAATAGACGGATCTCTAAGTCCTTGAAGTGCGATTTACGCTGATTTAATACAGAGAGTATTAAGGAGGCGATTGAGCGGAACAAGGGCTAGAATTTATTTGCAAGATATTTGTCTATTGGGCAGAGTCAGCTTACGACACCGAAGACCGATGACGGCAGAATCGTATCCGCCAAACCAGAGCTTTTGAGAGACGTCGAGAAGTTCTATGGACAGTTGTACACTTCAACAAGCGAACCCGTTGCGAATCTCGCAAACGACCCAAGAGCTAGATTAATCCGACACTTTACCGAAGACATCCCGGACGTCAGCCTGTACGAGATTAGGATGGCTCTGAAGCACCTTAAAAACAACAAGGCGCCGGGAGATGACGGAATTACAGCCGAACTTCTGAAGGCGGGTGGAAAACCGGCCCATAAGGCCCTTCACAAGCTGTTTAATTCCGTCATACTCGAGGGGAAAACGCCACAGGCATGGAACAGAGGTGTGGTGATACTTTTCTTCGAAAAGGGTGATAATACCCTACTGAAGAACTACAGGCCCATCTCACTTTTGAGTCATGTCTACATGCTGTTATCAAGAGTCATCACGAACCGTCTCGCGCGCAGGTTTGACGACTTCCAGCCTCCCGAACAAGCCGGATTCCGAAAAGGCTTTAGCACCGTAGATCACATACATACGCTGGGGCAGGTTATACAGAAGACCGAAGAATATAACATGCCTCTTTGCTTAACGTTTGTGGACTACGAGAAAGCCTTCGATTCGATCGAGACCTGGGCTGTACTGCAGTCTCTTCAAAGGTGCCAGATTGACTGTCGGTACATCGAAGTGCTGAAGTGTTTATATGAAAACGCCACTATGTCAGTCCGATTACAGGATCAGACCTCGAAACCTATCCTTCTGCAGCGAGTTGTGAGGCAAGGAGACGTCATCTCTCCGAAACTGTTCACCGCTGCACTGGAGGATGTCTTCAAGGTTCTGGATTGGAAAGGGCTAGGCATCAACATTAACGGCGAGTACATCACTCACCTTTGGTTTGCCGACGACATAGTCATCATAACTGAGACCATGGAGGACCTCAGTACAATGCTCGATGACCTTAGTAGAGCTTCCGAAAGAGTGGGTCTTAAAATTAACAAGGATAAGACAAAGATCATGTCAAATATCCATGTAACACCCACTCCCATGAAAATCAGAGACTTTACACTCGAAGTTGTCGACGATTATGTTTACCTAGGGCAAACTGTCTAGTTAGGTAAGTCCAACTTCGAGAAAGAGGTCAATCGTCAAATCCGACTCGGCTGGGCAGCGTTCGGGAAGCTGCGTAGAATCTTTTCATCCCAACTACCGCAGTATCTCAAGACGAAAGTCTTGACCAGTGCGTGTTGCCAGTGATTACATACGGCACTGAAACGTGGTCGCTCACAATGGGCCTCATAAGAAGGCTCAAAGTCACTTAAAGGGCAAAGGAGAGGGCTATGCTCGGAGTTACCCTGCGTGATCATGTCAGAAATGATGAGATCCGCAGGAGAACCAAGGTAACCGACATAGCTCGAAGAATTGCCAAACTTAAGTGGCAGTGGGCGGGGTACATTGCTCGCAGAACGGATGGCCGATGGGGCCGAAAGGTTCTGGAGTGGCGACCGCGTACCGGATGACGCAGCGTGGGTAGGCCTCCCACAAGGTGGACCGATGATCTAGTGAAGGTCGCGAGAAACCGCTGGATGCGAGAAGCACAGGACCGGTCGATGTGGCGATGCTTGGGGGAGGCCTAGGAGCAGTGGACGTCTTTCGGCTGAATAATGATCATTAGTCTCTTACGTCGTTTATCCCATAAATGATTACAGCAAAGTCACTTTAAAGAAATTGTGGTTAACTTAGTAAATTATCTGATCACCCCTTAAGTCCTTGTGCTAGACATGTGAAAATGGAAAAATCTCCTTGAAGTAATTTTACCTCACCAGCATAGCAGTATAGTTATATTAAAAGAAATTTTATCGTACTCCCATTTCTTTATGTTATGCGTTATCAGTACGTTTAAATGGCAAAGAAAGTTTAACTTGATGGCGTTTGAGTAAATTTAACTTACTTTGAAATGAGGTCAAGTTACTTATCCACCACTTATTTCCTAAAAGAACCTTTAGAGTATCATACAGAATATGAATAAAAATAAAAAAATGGAAAAGGTTTACAATTTGATTAAAATTGGATGATAAATTAAAAAGATACGATTTTTTTTGTTTAAAAATAAAGTTTAAATGGCTTTTTCTCGAAATGGCTTTTTGATGCTCCAGTAATTTTGCCTTTCCAGTGACGATATGTTATTTAATGTTTAATTTTATTTATTTATTTTTATTTGAAAGAAAAGGCAAAACAACAACAAGTACAAAATTTGTCGCACTAGGCAAACAATGCAAAAAAAAAAACATAATGTCAAAATTTTAATTAAATTACAATGTCAAAATTTAAATTCAATTCAAAATCACTATGTCAAAATTTAAATTCAATTTGAAGACACAAATAATAAAAACAATTAATACGCACATTCAGAATTCTATACAAGTAAAATATCATTTAAAATGTATCTATGCTGTAATAGCATTTCTCTAGCAATAACCCCTGAAGCCCTGAAGGGACTTTTTAGGACTTGTCACACTGGATGCGTTCTGCGTCCTCCGGTCCGGTCAAATGGAACGCAGCCCGCATCCTATGTGAACTTCATGGTCAGGGCAAGCGGTCAGCGATCCGGGCACGGTCAGCGAACTGACGGGCAGGGCGAACAGCGGCCATTTTATATTTGATCATTATTGATGTCATCATTGATGTTTTTGCAACATCGATCACCCCTATGAACTGCCCCGGACCGCCGCCGCCCGTCGCCCGTCTGCCCGCAACCGGGCAGCCTGTCCGGTACCTTCTCACCCCGACCGCCTGATCGGTGCGTTCCCTACGTTTTTTGATTGTGCTCGCATAGTCAGATCGTAATTACATAAAATATAATTATCTAAAACGCAAATGATGTTCAGATAGTATGCGGGCTGCGTTCGATTTGACCGGACCGTAGGACGCAGAACGAATCCTGTGTGACAAGTCCTTTTAAATTTGATTAGAGGCATACATTTAATATTCAGTGGTGGACATATAATTAGAAACACCAAGTGTGACTTTCATTTTTAGTACAAATTAATTTGATAATTAATGTTTTACATATCATATAGGGCTTATACCTATTTATCTATAATGTATGTACATCATGAAGTATTACTATGTCAGTTTTGGAAATATCATACGACCGTTTATGTAAAATCTGGTATACTTTTTAAAATAAAATGAAGCAGCACAACGTACTAAGGTGGACAACTAATTAGAAACAGAAAAAAAACATTATCATAAATATGAACAAAGGTAACGAAACAATAAATAATGAAGTTAAATGGTACAAACGTTTTATAATAAACAATTAATGCTTGGTTGGGAAGCCTCTGCTGTCGACTACAGCTCTACAACGACGTGGCATTGATTCTATCAATGTTTCATACATTTCTAGGGAATATTTCTCCAAGTTTCTACAAATGCGTCTTAAAGTTGTTGTAGTATGATACTAGTAGTAGTACGATATTAGTGATATGTTTATTGGACAATGTCTTCTTTACTATGTACCACAAATTTAGATTTGATTCAAATCCGGACTATTTGCAGACCACTCTAACACCGACACTAATTAGTCTCTTAGAAATGCTTTAACGCTGTTTCTTTGGTTTGGATTATTGTAGTGTCGGTGTTAGAGTGGTCTGCAAATAGCCTGGATTTGAATCAAATTTAAATTTGTGGTACATTGTAAAGAAGACATTGTCCAATAAACATATCACTAATATCGTACTACTACTAGTATCATACTACAACAACTTTAAGACGCATTTGTAGAAACTTGGAGAAATATTCCCTAGAAATGTATGAAACATTGATAGAATCAATGCCACGTCGTTGTAGAGCTGTAGTCGACAGCAGAGGCTTCCCAACCAAACATTAATTGTTTATTATAAAACGTTTGTACCATTTAACTTCATTATTTATTGTTTCGTTACCTTTGTTCATATTTATGATAATGTTTTTTTTCTGTTTCTAATTAGTTGTCCACCTTAGTACGTTGTGCTGCTTCATTTTATTTTATAAAGTATACCAGATTTTACATAAACGGTTGTATGATATTTCCAAAACTGACATAGTAATACTTCATGATGTACATACATTATAGATAAATAGGTATAAGCCCTCTATGATACGTAAAACATTAATTATCAAGTTAATTTGTACTAAAAATGAAAGTCATACTTGGTGTTTCTAATTATATGTCCACCACTGTATATGTAACAATATAATATTTTCTTATGTCTAATGTAAATTCGGGCTAATGAAATTATAAGATTACTCAGCATTATTTGACAGGTACCTCCAAATAAATTTAATAATGTCAACACAAATTCTTTTTCATTAAGGAACTCAGTCACGCTGTAATGAGCTACGTCATGTGATGCGCTATTCAAAATAAAAACAAAGATATTGATAATTTATACTTCCAATTTAATTTTTATGGCTCCTTCGTTATATTACAATGAACAAAAACTATTGACCGGTGTTTGTAGCGTTGAAATCAGATGTGCATGCCGAAATTTATACTTTATACGATACATTTCGTTACACTCGTACGTTAGCATCCTTCGACTGCTTCCGTTTTTTAAAACATCCTTAAAGAATGCAATGAATTCAATGTGTAACTGTATTCAAATTACTGCACGCAACACGTGTTAATATACATAGATTGTAATAGTAGGAGTCGGATCGGGAATTTCATAAATGAATCTAGAAACAGCATAAAATTTGTGCCCATTTATTATTTTTGTTTTATTGTTAACTAGCTGTACCCGCATGCGTTGCAATGCACTTTTTCCTACTTACTACCTACCTACTACCTACCTACTACCTACCTACTACCTACCTACTACCTACCTACTACCTACCTACTACCTACCTACTACCTACCTACTACCTACCTACTACCTACCTACTACCTACCTACTACCTACCTACTACCTACCTACTACCTACCTACTACCTACCTACTACCTACCTACTACCTACCTACTACCTACCTACTACCTACCTACTACCTACCTACTACCTACCTACTACCTACCTACTACCTACCTACTACCTACCTACTACCTACCTACTACCTACCTACTACCTACCTACTACCTACCTACTACCTACCTACTACCTACCTACTACCTACCTACTACCTACCTACTACCTACCTACTACCTACCTACTACCTACCTACTACCTACCTACTACCTACCTACTACCTACCTACTACCTACCTACTACCTACCTACTACCTACCTACTACCTACCTACTACCTACCTACTACCTACCTACTACCTACCTACTACCTACCTACTACCTACCTACTACCTACCTACTACCTACCTACTACCTACCTACTACCTACCTACTACCTACCTACTACCTACCTACTACCTACCTACTACCTACCTACTACCTACCTACTACCTACCTACTACCTACCTACTACCTACCTACTACCTACCTACTACCTACCTACTACCTACCTACTACCTACCTACTACCTACCTACATGATGTCGAACGGGATAAAAAGTATCCTATGTCCTTCTCCTGGCTCTAAACTACCTCCCTGCCAATTTTCAGCTAAATCGGTTCAGCCGTTCTTGAGTTATAAGTGAAGTAACTAACACGACTTTCTTTTATATATATAGATACTGTCATTGTGTCGTTGGTTGAATAAAACATATTTTCTTTCTTCGTTCTTTCTTTCAAAAACATCGCGTCAGCTATTTACTTGTAATCTCTTATAATAATTGACACCTAGTAGTGTAACTAGTGTCCGACCGAAACAGGATTTTTAGCCGAAACAGAAACCGAAACCGAATCTTCGGCACCGGTCTCAGTTTCGGCCGAAACCGAAACCGAAACCGAACCTTTTTTAGACATGTAAAAATAATATTCTATTGTACAAGGTGGGGCAAAAGTAATCACCCAATGTTGTTTTGCTGTAATTTTTTTTAGGAATGAAAATGTTTGGTTCTACTTGTGGATTATGTTAATTTAATATATTAGATTTTTTTTTCATCAAGTCCAGAAAATGATATCGGTCAAGTGGCCACCGAATTGATGACCGGATCGAACGGATACGGGCTCGTTTTATGGCATTTTTCATATTTTTTTTCGAGAACGTCACTGGCCCTTCCGTTACTGTGTACGGTGAGCGCTACAGAGCCATGATCAACGACTTTTTCCTTCCTCAGTTGAATGAATTGGGACTGGAAGACATGTGGTTCCAACAGGAGTGTCTCAAGACGAAAGTCTTTGACCAGTGCTTGTTGCCAGTGATTACATACGGCACTGAAACGTGGTCGCTCACAATGGGCCTCATAAGAAGGCTCAAGGTCACCCAAAGGGCAATGAAAAGGGCTATGTTCGGAGTTACCCTGCGTGATCATATCAGAAATGATGAGATCCGCAGGAGAACCAAGGAAACCGACATAGCTCGAAGAATTGCCAAACTTAAGTGGCAGTGAGCGGGGCACATTGCTCGCAGAACGGATGGCCGATGGGGCCGAAAGGTTCTGGAGTGGCGACTGCGTACCGAAAGACGCAGCATGGGTAGGCCTCCCACAAGGTGGACCGATGATCTGGTGAAGGTCGCGGGAAACCGCTGGATGCGAAAAGCACAGGACCGGTCAATGTGGCGATGCTTGGGGGAGGCCTATGTCCGGCAGTGGACGTCTTTTGGCTGAATGATGATGATGAACATCGGTTGATAACTTTTGCCCCACCTTGTATAATGAAATCTAGTACCTTTTTTACACATATAGATACAGTTTTCTCGTGTTAAATGAAATGAAAGACAATATTGGAAATATGTAACGAAAATAGTTATTCATTTATGGTATCCTATATTAACAATATAACATCAAAAAAAATCTTAGACTTTTTGTCAGAAATCAACACATAAACGTAAAGTACAGACTTCTTAATTGAGTATTTGTGTTGAATGTCGTAAAGATTAATTTATTATTTATTGACATTGAGATCTTGTATTTGATAGTTGGTAGTTAAAGAATTATTTACCTAATTATCAGTATCAACAAAAATTACAATAAATTGTACTAAATTCGGTAAACTTTGTCAAAAATCAACAAACAAAATCACAAATACAACACAACCACGCCGCACGCCGACCGGCGAACTCAGCTGGCAACCACACACGAGTCCCGAACTCAGCCGAAGTTAGCCGGAAGACACGTGACAATTCACGAACATTGAGTTTCGGCGTGGCCGAACTTTCGGCTGATTTTTGGCCGAAACCGAAACTGTAGCCGAAACAAGATTTTTTGGCCGAAACTGGCCGAAACCGAAACCGAAACCGAACCTTCGGTCGGACACTAAGTGTAACGTATTATTTATAACTAATACGTAGTTATCATTATGGCGAAACCCACTCTGTTGTTGCTACTATGTTCACATTACGACCTGTTGCGTTGGGCGATATATCTAGAAATATCGTTAATAGATAAGTCACGAACTGAACGAAGAACCTGACTGACTGATGTCTTAAGGCGATCAGAGCCGCGAAAGTGGCGCCACTTCAGAAAAAAAAAAACATAATTTCCCTCAACACACAAAATGAAATTTCGTGTGTAGGTACAACATTTTAGTCAAGTGTTATAGAAAAAGAACACCAAAAAACAACACTTGACATCCTAGGTTAGAAGTTTTAGTAATTAATGCTAAAAACGGCCGTTTTTGGTACTTATCGCTAAAACTTCGAATCTAGAAGCTCTAGTGTTGATATTTGGTGTTCGAAAATGTCTACAACGCTTAACTAGAATGTTGTACACACGAAATTTTAACATGTTGTGTGTTGAGAGAAATTATGTTTTTTTTGCTGAAGTAGCGCCACTTTCGCGGCTCTGAGCGCCTAATAAACGGAGAAATGCCGTAATGCATTTCAGAAAAGTTTTGACCCTCAATTTTCTTGGGTAGCCTACAAGCAATTTGTCCTATAAATGACGTAATAGTTACTAGTCTCTTCGGTAGTGAACAAATTTTATTCAACGTCGGGCCGCCCGACCGACAGTAATCCTTTGCTTATTTATGTACTGTTGTGCAAAATTACATTCCGTTAATTTTCCTTTCATCATCCGATTATGCTGTAAACACAAACATTAATTACAACTAACAAGTTAATCCTGTAACTAGTGCTAATTAACTGGCCTTTATCTCAAGGTTTATTTATTAGCACATTTGTGGCGTATATCTATGGGTCACAGCCATATGTAACTTGAAAGAAACACGAGAAGTTTGCATTGCGTTTAAAAAATATTTTGTTCCAAGGATGAACTTATCAACTGCTTGGTAAATTGGTCCTGAGGATGCTTAGACCTCGTGTGGCGTAGGTTTTAATAGTGGTAGAAATACTGGACTACCGGTGTGCTCAAGGCAAGGAACAATAATATCCTTTAGCTATTGTCTATTTATCTTTTGAATTGAATAAACAGACCGTGTTTTTTTGTGCGGTACTCTTATTAACTGCAAGATCTTTAGAGATATTTCGTTCTTCCGCATTATGTGAGCGTGTATGTTCAATAATTTGGAGGTCGAATTCAAGGAGAAAAATATCTTCTCACGGCTTGAATTCAATGTTGAATGCTTTACATGTACTTATATATAGCAAACGAACCATACAACTATTACACAATGCAAATAAATTCCATATTGCCGTCTAGTACTCCACGTCTAATTAAGGAAATCGATTGTCAATGGTGTTTATTTTTAAATCGTGAACTTCAGGGGTGTCTCGTGCTGATGGAAATGTAAGCACGTTTGTGTACCTGTGTATGAATAGCATTTAGTGAGCCCGGCCCATACAAGGCCGGTGTGTCCTGACTTTGCATATCAATGCACGGCACTGACCTATCGATGTCCAGGTTAGTTGCGATTTCTTATTCATGGCGTTTTTAATCGAAAACATGTGACAGTTTGCCTTTTAAAGTGATTGAACTACACACATTAGGGGTCAATGAAGGAATCTGTTGATCATTGTTTAAATAACTAGGTATTCAAATATTTATAAGATTATCTTTAGAGCTTAAATAAAGCTTAGGTAAATATCCCGTTTTAAGCTCTAAAGATTGTGTTAGTGACCATGTCAGTTTAAAAACTTATATTTATAAGATTTCCACAATCTTGACTTTATTTTACACGTACGTACCACAACCACACCACAACAACAACACGTGGGTGTGCACTAATTTGTATGAGAATAGTTTAATTCACACAATTTCAACAAAATATTTATTTCCTATCAAAAATACTAACTGCGCATCAAAATATGCACTCCAAAAGAAATCAAATTCGGTATATATTTTATGGGTCAAGCAGAACTATTAAGTAAAATGACCATCTAATATCTGAATGTATATCAAATTATTGTTTGACACACCACAAAAGTTTATTTTCAAATTTATTAGAATTTAACACTTAAAAATATCAAATTTTCGAAATAAACCACCAATTTATCAGTTGTTATTATCTTAAAAATCATACATACATACACTCACGCCTTTTTCCCATGGGGGTAGGCAGAAACTGTAGAACGCCACATGCTACGATCCTTACATACTCCTTTCGCTTCGTCCACGGTCATACATCTTGTCATACACGCACGCCGGTTGAAAGATCTTGATCTTAAAAATCAATTTCTTGATAACTTGGAGAACAACAAAAGAATACAAAATTATCCTCAAACGATGCACTAAACAGTGATACAAAAGTAAAACTATTCAGTTCTTGCGTATATTGTTACTTGCATTGCAGCTTAAAAAACGAAATCTTAAATCAAAATTAACCTTACAACTATAAATTATTTGAATACATTTGAGTATGTTTTTTTTAATTATGTTGTAGGAAATCTATTACAAACTAGATTTGAGATCAAAATTAAACTTATAACTATAAATTATTTGAAAACAAATTTGTTGAAGTAAACATTAATAATTGTTGAGCAATTTAAGAAACGCGATATAGAACATCTGTTAAAAGATTGGTATATTTTGATGTGCAGTTAGTATATTTGATGCGCAATCATTATTTTAGATAAGGAACCAGTATTTTAATCGTTAGTTCAGATTTTTGAGGTGAATAAGGAAAATAATTAGCGTCCGATTTTGATTAGTTTTTTAAATTTTTGTGTTCTACAAGTTTTGGTAGACAATTAGTTTATTTGTAACGAAGTCATATAATTGGTTGTAGAGTAGTTTTAACGATGGAGACATTAGATGAGCATTACTTATTTGATGTGCAATTAATTATTTCCCTTTTTATTTCAAGTTTAAAGAGCGTAATAAAATCCATGGTGTATAAAGGAAAGTGAAAGGCATCCAGCGTCACGAAGATTCAACCTTTGTATAATGCTCTCCTTGGTGCTACTGACCGTGGAGGCGTGCAGGTTCTGACGACTGGAAGATGGCGGAAAGACCATCAAAACTGCCATTCTAAAGTAGCGTCGCTGAAGGTAGGTGACTGTGCGGGTAGTATCTCCTTTTTGGGTCCGTGTTACGTCTGGCAGTTAAATAAGTCTTCCTAGCACTTAACTTTGTGAATGTCTGTTAATTTGTGCTTATATTTTTAAATAGCGTGATTAAGAAGACTTCCTGCTCAGCCTTATTTTATGTCGGGATCCAATCGCACAAGGTTTACATATACTTCGGTGAGGATACCGCAGCATTCGTAAACTGAATTGCTGAATATGTTACATTTAACTGTTTTATTTAACCAAATAAATATTAACAATAAACTGTGGCTACATGATCTTTAGCCTAAATAGTTAAGTCTATGAAACGATCAAGAATCAGTCTTCCAAGCTTTTTTTATTTTATTTTTTCTATTGGACTTCTGTAGATGGTCCTTGCGGACCCCTTCTACGTAACCGGGCAGTTATTGGCAAGACCTGAAAGGTGTCCAGCCAATGGTGGGGAAGTAAAATACTTAACCTAAGCCAACTACTACACTAACATCACGACTACCTGCAACAACAGCACTAAGGGCGACCCCTAGTGGGACTCAGACCTCGGCTTAGGGCATTGCTGGCGGGGACTTTGGGGGGGGGGGGGGGGGAGACAGCTTGATGAGGGCTGAATTATCGGTGTGACTGCGGAGTCTGAAGAGACGATCGGCTCTACGACGGGAGAGCTCGGTGAATCGTGCCCGGCGGGTTCGGGATAGGCCTCGTCGGCGAGGACGGTAAGCCGGACGGCGGCGGACGTTGTGTAATGTGCTGGTTGATTTACTCGCCTCCTAGAGGAGGGTAATTTCGTCATCGGGCTCTAAGAGTGTGTGCCTGGGACGGCGTACTTTACTGCTGAGAGAGGAACTGTAGTCGGCCGCTGCGGCGACTAGGAGGTTCGGATAGCGGGGGGCAGTGTCAAAGTAACGCTTGGAAATGCGTGCCTAATGGTTGGCATTTTTATCGAGAGTCTTTCAAGCGCGGCACCTAAATTAATTATGATACTTTCCTCAAACATGTGTTGTAGCAGGGGAGATCTATGCTCATTAATTGACGCTTACAGTTGCCGTTATTTAACTATTTGTCGAACCAAGCGCAGATAGCATAATGAATGGATGACAAGAATAGTGCCGTTTCTCAATAATTTCTCAATAAAGTAGGTACTGCATAGCGCAGGTCAGGAGTCAGGACAATGCGACGCCCTTCAAATTGAGATAGTGTGCATTATTCTATTGTTTGCATTATGAGTTAGTTCTTATCTTGAGTGACAGCAAACACCGAGGCGTGAATGGCAAATAACAGTAATTAATGCGCTCATATAACATGAAAATATAATACAATAATAATAGGTTGACCTGGAGTGCAAGCGGTGAACGCTTTTAATGTGTAATTAGGACCATTCATTACAATTTTTGTAATGTTTTAATGTATTTTAAATTAAGGTGGTTTAAAAAGTTGAGATCATTCCCTCATTTGAATTTTTTAATTCAAAACTAATAAATACCTAATTCTTTTTGAACATCAATGTTACAAACGCCAGCCTCCAAAAACGCTCGCCCTGCACCGCTTCCTAGTGTACCTATACGCTATGAAGAATAAACGGCGCAACAAACTCCCCAGCAAACAGATCTCATTCACCGTAATCTAGGAATAAAGGACAAGCGTGCTAATCTTTTAGAACTATTAGCAAGTCTGGATCGTCTCGTAAGGGATTAGCGTACTATTAGCATAAGCCCGTTTATATTATAGTTAACAGTTTCTAGAAACCTACATAGCTGAATCTACATTTTTGAGTAAGTCATACTAAGGGTAAACAGTAAACTAACAATTTTAATTAAACATCTCGTTACAGTTGCATATTCTAACTCTTAGAAAAACTATTCAAATCAACACTACTTACTATGCAACGGAAAACAAAATTAACCTCATTGTTTAATAGTAATAGAATGTGTCACACGTTTAGGCCGGTCGCACATTATCAGAAATTTCTGTCAGAAAATTTCTGACGAGTGCACGCGCATACATTTTTTACTAAAGCTAACAGACTGCCGGATCAGGCAAATCTGACAGTGTGCGGGGTCTTGTACAAAATGTATTAGCAAAGTCGCGCGTTACAAATTTTCTGACAGAAATTTCTGATAATGTGCTGCCGGGCTAAACATAATGTTATTATAGCATATAATAGGCCGAGTTATTAATAAACATTATTCACAAAACGCAGCCTGATTATATCTATACTAATATTATAAAGAGGTAGAATTTGTTTGTTTGTTTGTTTGTTTGTTTGTATGTAGGAGGTAATCTCCGAAACTACACATCCGATTTCAAAAATTCTTTCACCAGTAGGAAGCTACGTTATCCCTGAGTGCTATAGGCTATATTTTGGGATCAAAAAATTAGGGATCCATAAATTAACGCGAGCGAAGCCGCAGGCAAAAGCTAGTTAATAATAATTTATATTTTAAGTAGGTTAATGCGATAAAGGGTTGTCATTACAAGTTTCATATAAACATGGCGGATAGACCACGCATCAATATTTGTTTTATACACACAATAAGTCAATCAAATAATCAACATCATTATTATATTATTCATAGACTGCCTTGTTGGTCTAGCGGTCGCAAGCGCGACTGCTGAGCCTGAGGGCCCGGGTTCGATCTACAGGTCGGGTAAAGTGTTATTGGGTTTGGTGTGTGGAATTTCTCAGTAGCAGCCCGGAGTCTGGATTTGTGCCCAGTTGGTGGCAATAGGCTTGTTCCCAATTACATGGGACTTAAACATAACGGCGAAATGAGGGTGTACTCTACACTTCTGCCCAACCCTTCGGGGAAAACAGGCGTGATGTTATGTTATATTAACATAATATGTTAGTGCACATGCTGATAATATTATTATCAGCATGTGCACTGCCGAAGACGGGCCTTCAATGATCGAATGTCTACTCGTGAGAAAATGTTGTCAAAACTACACTCAGCGATCAGTAACCGTAGTATCTTGTTATTATACTAGCTGCCCATTCTTTTGACGTCACTCTGTTTATAAATAAACTATGCTATCTTTAAAAGTATTAAAAATATTCTAGTAAAAATACATTGGTGACCTCTGATCCGCATCGCGTTAACTGGGCTATCGACACGCGATGTTATTTTCGTCATCGGTGTATTTATACATTAAACTTGTTGGTGGGCACTTGGGCAGGACTACCGTGTGTAACAAATTAACAAACAATGTGGTAACACGCATGTTTCCGACGAGGACATCGTTGAACAGAAGTTAATATGTTATGTTCAAAAGACAAAGATAAACTTCATAAAACATCAAATCTTTTGATCATGCTCTTGTTTGTTGATTTCTTTTTTCATATAAACGCTGAAATTCTCTAGATGGCTGCTGTCTAGAGTATCCGCAATTCTTGGGGCACCGAGATTGCACCAGAAAAAATCCTATAAGCGCGATTGGTTCAAAAATATATTTCCAAAATTAACTAACCGCGAATTCGACCAACCACGAATTGGACTAAACGTGAATTAGACCAATCGCGCCTAAAGGGAAAAATTCTGATATAATCAAAATCAAAGCTACGGGAGCGGGACGCTGCTGCTAATGGAAATACGAAAAGATACCTTTTCGTACCGTACTCTTATAACAAAACTATCTGCCGATCTTTAAGGACCACAATGCTAGCTCTCAATCTTATTGCATAGTATTACAAAACATTGTACTCACATATTCGTACCTATCCTTGCACAACTGTCCGAGCAGATGCAGGAAGCCGACGAGAGTGAACCAGGAGCACCACAGCAACACCTCGTCCATGTACTGGACGTTAATGACGCCGAACACGAAGATGAACTTGTAGAATACATAGTTCCAGAACTTGTCTTTGACGCGTTGCGCCTCGGCGACGCGTAGCTGGCCGAAGACGATACGTTGGACGCCGAAGCCGAAAACAGCGAGCGAACAGTATGCTATGTTTATGAGGGTCTGGAACAAGCAAAATAATACAACGTTAGTAATGCAATATTGAATTATGAGAAAACTTAGCTTCTTAAAACGTCATACACTCGACTTGGTTGCTAATTGAGACCAAGGTAACGAAAATTATCTGAAGGCGACCCAAAAGGCAAGATAACCATCAATCTGTAGCCCAAATACCCCAAGCTGTTGACGGACAGCTCCTAAATATCCAATGCTGAACGTGGAATCTATTCTTTATATATAGTTTTCACTGATAAGTCAAAACCATGCAAGTTTATTACCATCAGTTTTATTCTAACAGTCCGTTACGAGGTTCAAAACATCAAAAATACGTTCAATAATATTGACAAATAAAACTGAGATAATAGTGATGAAGCTAGAAGCGTTTTATGCATTTACCTTTTAACAGTTTTCCTACGTGTTTGTAAAAGGTGACGCAACCCGCCTTTTAGTCGTCTTTTGCGAACCCTACGGGAAGTCTTTGACTCTTTGTAGCTTACACGAAGTGGTCTTTGTATACGAGATCGCTCGCGAAACAAAAGAGTGTATGCTGTAGGTCAAAAATGGAAAATGAAATGTGCTCGAACATTAATACCTAGAAGTTTGATTTCCATATTAATCAAGCCATTTCCCTGTAACATTCATGGGATGTGTACATTTTTCGATGGCGCACCTAATAAATTTAAAATAAATAATTATTATTACCGCGTATAGCGAAAAATACAACAATAATGGAAAGTTATGGTAATTTAAACAGTATATTGTTCTATAACACGTAAATAATAAATCGATTAAAATAGCGAAAAATAAAGATGTTTATGACCTATTTGTGAAGCTAATCGAACATACAGGCGATTTAAATTGGCGCAACGCAGCTGACCGTAAATGCGAAACATACGCGGCCACAACAACTAAGTAGCACTTCTAATAAAAACAAGAATGCACATAAAAGCATTACTAAAGAGGTTTGACAGGTATTCCGAAAGATATGGGTAAGAAAAGTTTAGTCATTATTAAATACGCAGTATTATATGCAGAGGTAGACCTTTCGGCAACCCGTAATTTTTATCGTTGCTCGGGTACGTTACATAACATAACCCTACTATCCTCGAAATACTTAAGAGCAGTGTACTGGAACGTCTGTAGCTGTTATTCCGCTAATGACTATATTCAACTTCATCATCATCATCATTCAGCTAAAAGACGTCCACTGCTGAAAATAAGCATCGCCACATCGACCGGTCCTGTGCTTCTCGCATCCAGCGGATTCCCGCGACCTTCACCAGATCATCGGTCCACCTTGATATTCAACTTGATCCCATGCAATGAGGAGCGAACCTATGGCCATTTCCAATACTGAGTTTACAAATAACAGATTCTTCAGGAAAATAAAATCACAGACTTTTCTCAACTTTACCAGTACTATTTTATCTGCCTATAGCACGTTGTCATTAACAAATAATAGCTCAACTAATTAACAATACAAACAAAATTATACTTACAAAACAAAATTAAACAGGTATTATGATTGGTCATTATCATTATGATTATGACAGTTACTATCAGATCGAGCACTAACTTTGTAATGGAATTTTTGACCGCAGATGTCCGACGAGATGTGTTTGGTACCAAGAATACCAAGATCAACAAAATAATGATAATATTTTAACTTCACATCGAATGTCTTTTTTTTACTATAAACATTTACATTATTTAAATAAATAAAGCATTCATCAATATTACACAAGTAGGTAAATCGTAAACATGCGATTCTTAAAATGTTTGGCCTGAACAGAGTCAACGAATCATTCTGACAGGACATTAGCATTATTCATCACTTTTGGTGCATTGGTATTTATTAGCAGTAAGGCGATATTAGGACGACAGGTTGCTGACCACTCTTCTGAAGTTATCTTTACCTGCCTTGCTTCAAAGGACACCAACTGAATCAGTATTTGGCAAGCATGCGATAGACTCGTCCAATATGGCAGAAAAAAATCATCACAATTTTACTAAAGCTCATAACTTCGCTGTTGCATCATGGTCCGTGCTGTTTTGAAGTGTTCACACTCGATATTCTGCATTTTGATTGATGTGCGTGCATCATGCATCAACAATTGGTCCCAAAATGCGTGTTGATTTAAGTGCAGCGCTAAGTAAACATCGTGTGATTCGGTACTGAGATTAATGTATTAATAACGAGGCACGCCAACAAGTTTGTGGGCAGCTGACCTTTAGCTGTTGTCTTAAGTAAACCGCTGTTCTATAACTTGATCACTACATATATTTAATGTTTCAAGATTCACGTTTCAGTAAACTTAGAGGACATAGAACACGTTTCTATTGCATTCTATTCTTGAGTCTATTCTTCGATCATCAATCGATTCGCTTCTGCCTATGTCTTCTAGAGTTCGTTTGGTCTTTTATAGAATTCTTGGTGGCAAAATTGCTCTATTTCATGTAGCTTTAGCCGTAGGGTTTCACAGCGTGTAACAATTTCTGTCACATGTACCTACCATGTTTTACAGTCTCAATAGCTAATAGAAGAGAATAGAATGTGATGATGATGATGATGATTCAGCCGAAAGACGTCCACTGCTGGACATAGGCCTCCCCCAATAGGGGGGGTTTGCCATAATCGCCACGCTTGGCAGACAGGTTGGCGATCGCAGTATGGTTGTTAAAATACTCCGAGAACGCTGCTGCCCATCCTCTAGTGAATCCCTAAGTCGCCTTTTACGACACCCATGGGAAGAGATAGGGTAGTGCTATTCTTTACGTCCGGCACCACACGGCACGGCATGGAATAGAAAGTATCGGCAACTAATACAGTGCTCGATCGAAACTCATTACTATGATGTTCGTAATAATAACAGTGAGTCATTAGAGAGTTGACTGCCTGTCTAGACCAACAGAAAGACAACACGTGGCTTTAAAAGCCTCTTTGTTAATCTAACATGATGGTTATAGCTTAAATTTTTTTGTCTTTATTGGAATAACTGTAAAAGTAGTAGAGCTCCTTGTGAAAGAGTGCGTTCGGAAAAGAACTACCTCTGTAGGTAATCTAAATCGCTTTGAATTTAGATTATTTTAGATAATCAGTACTTCAATAGTAAGATGCTGATATATTCGAATTTTTGGCACAGTGTTGACAGATCCTTGGTCAGCCAACCTTGGCCCCACTAAGGCCAAGGTTGGTTTACCAAGGACCGTAGAACGCAGATATCATTCATATGGGAACCGGCAACTATAACAGTTGATCTGAATTCGTTTATTCATAATGGTATCAATTTTATAATTAGTAATCGATAAATATGTATATAAAATTGACTAGAGCGTTACGCTCATTCAATTAACCTAATAAGGTGTTATTTTTGGCTTTTGTAGATTGAGGGCTAAGATAACATGTCAACAGAGAACAAAACAAATACCTATTAGCAATAAAGAAGGCCGCGCTGAAGATTACAATGTTTTCCTTAACTCAGGTAGCAAACGTTATTTGAAAAGGCACCAGTATAACACTTACCCAAAAAGCTAATGTCATTGCGCTCAAATATAGCTCCAACACGGGTATTTGTTTTTTTTTTAATTATTTTTTATTGCATCTGTTTCAAGTTTGCTTAATTTTTCCCGAAGTGACACGACACATTTTTTTTGCACTGATGCCTATCTTTATATCAGCCAAAAGCCTGCGCACAGGCACATTTGTATTGAACAAAAAATACAATCTAGTTTGGTATGTCTTATTGTCATTAGCGGACAAACAAGGTTTTATAACTTGACCGTGAATATCACTGCGCAGTCATCTATAGGTTAGGATATTTATGTAGGTAGTTATCTTTATGCAAAAAAATTGTAACAGGACGCAAATGTCCCATGGTTTCCCAATACCAAAACTATCTGACTCTTGGCAGTGTTACATTTTCATTCCTTGTCTCTTCTCAAGTTACAACTTGAGAAGAGACAAGGAATGAAAAAAAATGCCTACAGGCAGGACGTATAAATAGAGGAACTAGCGGAGAACAGATGTAACAAAATATGTAAAATTCGCCACGACAATCATACAACGGATGAAGAGACTCTCTGCAAGGCTGTGCTCTTGCTAATAAGTGCAAAACCCTTTTAAGCTATCTGTCAGATTGCTATACCCGATCGTCGGATTCCAGCAAAAAGCTACTGTGGGTAAACGTGTCGAGACAACGCTAAGGACATTTGACATGACAAAATATGGCATGGTAGGTTGCAGTGGCGAAGAGTGAATTTTCTTAAAAGGGAAGCCGGACCAATTATTTGTTCAAATGATAATTGAAAATAATAGATACTAGTATTTGCCATATTTCGAAAGGGAAGCCGATAGGAATCGAGTTGTATGGAGCCTTCACCACTGATAGGTTGCATCATAAAGAATAGTATTTTGACCAGACACTATCTGCAGACAGACAAACTAATTAGCATTTAAAAAAAAACAATAGAATCCGAAACATAATTGTTCGTAGGTATTATTTGTTATTATAAACTTGCAACATCCGGTCTCTGGCAGAGTTGCATAACATGTAACTCATGCAAGATTATACACAAACAGGTTTATTTGTATTATGATGATTAAATATGAGCGAAAAAACCGCATTCAATATTTGACCTCTACTTACCTATATCATCTAAAATGTCTGTGATTCTCAAAGTTTTTAACACGCTGGACAAAATGTTTTATAAGAAAGTAAAAATAAATGAACCACCTGTAAATTAAAATACCTACGTAAGATTAGGTTCGTACACGATTTCTCATGATTCTTAAAGGGGAGTACTTATTCGTAAACAGTTGCAATTAGGGCCGAAGTCGGCTTTCGTAGCTCCAGCTTAAATTTTGCAAGATTTTATTAGAAGAGGTGTGATGAACATTATAAAAAAGACAACAATATTTTTTGTCACCAAAATAGTATACAAGGTTAGTCAGAAAGGAGATACTAATCCGAAAGTACCCATAATAATGTACTTATAACTTTTGTTCTATCACTTTCCCCAAAAGTCAATAGTTTAAGAGAAATATCTGTTCAAAAATTACATAAAAATACGCTAAAATCTATCTATCCTCAGCCATGATCAGCTGTGTTTACATTTTAGGTCATATTTGGGTTACGGATTAGAAGCTTCATTTTCTGGATTTGTAACTAAAGCTGGGATGAAGAATTTTTGAAAAAAACTAAATTAAAAATATTTTTACATAAAAAGAAATATGATCGAATTTTGTAATTTTAACACTTGCTTTAAAACTGCATCAGTGATACTTTAAGTGGCCTGCGGATTAGTACCCCATTTCCGACTAACCTTTTATATTTGTGATCAAAAAATGTATAATATAAATCATGTTAGCTAGGTACGTTCAAGTCATCCCACGAGACTACCGCGGAACTTAATAGTTTAAATTAAATTGGACTAAGGTTCATCTCAATTATTGAAGAAATGGGATCATTGACTTAGAATAAGTCAATGATTGGGATTGTTAAAGTGCTTATCACACTATTTTGATAGCGGTTATTTTTTAAATTAAATTAACGGAGTATTCTAGTTGTAATGTTGTAAGTTAGCTAAGCGGAGCTTGTTAATGAGCGCGGTCATCGACACCTAAAACTATGTACGTGGACCGAGCCACGCAAACAATTAGTTCGCGAACGTATGAGTCAACCGTATGATGTTGATATTTATATTTGAGTACCTATCTCGTAAAACATTAGCTTAAATACGTGTACGTAGTAAGTAACGCGCGTAGAATCATTGATTCTATGAGTTGACGTGTCCCACCACTAGTGGTCTTCATTTATGTGGGAGAAATACCAAATGCTCCAATTACGTTCTATTTTTAAATTGTTACCGATCGTTGTTTTCCCGGGTTTTCATTATGAAAATACGTTCTTTACTTTCGAATCGGCTTCGATTGTATTCACTTCTAGGAGTGTTATAAAATTATATTGCAGCGATCAATAATTATTGTACCGTATGTATTAGAAATCGTTATTTCCATCGGCATATAATTCAGGGAAAATATTTTCTAAATCGAAATTTCACGCTACTTTAAATTTTGGCCATGAATGAACTACATACTTATGCACATTATTTCACAATAGTAAACTAATTTGCCTCAGACAAGCAGCCTTGCAATCTCGAGCGAGGAGAAAACTTAGCTATTGTTATTATATTTTAGTAACAATATCAACGATAAGTGTGACAAGGCGCTACCTACTGACGTTTTTATTAATAGGGTATGTTACTTGTCGAGGTGTTCTATTCTCGGCTCCAGATACCTATGCATTATTCATCTGATTAAGAAGTCAGTCACCCTGAAATGGGAAGGCGTTTAATTTTGTACCTAATTTTAGAGCAAACTACATTATTCTAGACAGCAGTTCTTCTGCTTTCTCTTTAACTCTAGGAAATAATAAAATTGAGTAACATTGGGAATACCCACAATCTTTGGACGTTATCTTGACAAATTTTCTACCTGGACCTATCACGACTCTTTACGCTGATCTTGCTAATATCGATCAGTTGAATGAACTTTAAAATAAGAATGAACTCTTCACGTTAAGTAGCACATAACCCAGACTTCAAATTAAGTTTCTATTAAATTAATCTGTAGGTACGTTGTCAGTGTCCTTTTAAGTCAAACTAACGCTTCTGCATTCACAAATTATTAAAAGGCCGTATCTTACTAGCTCTCCTAGCTACTAAGATACGGAAATTTCATAGTTTTCACAACACTTCATAATCATTACGCTGAAGTATAATATTAAACAATTACACAATACAGTGACATAAAGCTAACATGTTACGACAATTACTAGGTACTCATAAATACATTAAAATCAATATTTAATTAAAACTAAAAATGTTTAAGTTATACACGCACAGCCGTACAAGCAAAAACGGCATTTGAATTTTGAAGTGTGCTCAAACAAAGCAACGCGTTCATACTCCACCACTCGTGGCTTGGGAGTCTGCTTATTATTCAATAATTCATCGGTTTTCTTGTAAAACGACGATATGAGTCACGGTAGTGAGCAGAAAAGTATTTTCACTTTTAGGATATACTACAAAAACTATATTTTGTTTGCAGATATGCAAGTGTGGAGAGAGAGAGTGGTGACGTCGCTGTGCCTACACTCAGCACCGTTAGTTTCTCTTCTATAGAGGCATTTATTTAAGACGTTTACTGAGATTAGTGTTTAACAATAATTAAGGAAACATAGCAATAAGAAGATATAATTATGTTAATAGTGCAGCCTGCAACTAGGTCGGCGGCAAGGTAACTCCGAAGCCCACAAGGTGGACGTGTACTTTAAAACGGACTAGAGTGCACTAGTTCTCTGCCCGAGATCATTATCATATCTAATAAAACATTGTTTTTATTTCGTTTTTCATTGTTATATCACACGAAAAAAAAACCCGAGTAAATGCGCATTTCAAACTTAAAGTCAGGGATTATTAAGTACTTTAAATGCAATCCTAGCAATTTTCTTTTCGTGGTAAAGTCCTAATGGAATACCCTTCGCCCGGGGAAGGCGAAGGGTTATGCCGGATTCTTACCGGCTAAAAACCCACGGTGTTGGTTCTCCTGACCCTTGGCCGGGGTCACGGGATTCGCAGCTGCATGCACCGCAACCCCGGTAGGCCTCGGTCAGTCAGCCCCTGGCGGACCTCTCCTTCTGTGGGGCCATGCCCCACGTCCTCCTGAGAGGAGCGCACGGAACACATGCGCGCAGCCTTCTCGAGCCTGTTACTGGTCGGGCGACGGGTCCCCTAACCCGTCGCCCGCAGGCCACACACTAGGGTGGCCGGAGATCGTCTCGCGCTTTCCGGCGGCGCCCGGTGCGTATGGCGCGGGAAGGGAGAGTGGCCGTTGTCTCTCTCTCCCTCTCCGCTCCCGCCTTGGTCGCCATCACCACCTCGCAAAAGGAGGCGACGGCGTCCCACGCACTCCCGCTCCCGATTATGGACAGAACCACGGCCGGAAGCGAGAGATCACCACCACTGCCGCGCCCAGTTCACGGCGCTGCGTCGCCCACGCAGGGCACGCCCGCAGCGTGTGCATCGCCATGTCCTCAGGGCAGTCGACGCAGTGGTGACATCCGGGCGTCTGCTCACGGCCTATGCGACACAGGTACTTCCCGAAAGGCGTCAGCCGGAAGCTGAGGGCGCCATGCCGCCTCTCTAGCCACTCCTCCATAACGAAGTAACTGTCTTCAACGTCATCATTTTTTTTTTTTTGTATTCTTCTTTATTATCTGCAATCAGTCTTCAATACTTTAAGCGGATGTGGTGAGAGACATTTGATAGTTGGAGTGTGCTCTCCAGTGAGAGCAACTACTCATAGGTGTAGCATGTATTTATGCTACTCAAGATTGTGTACAAACAAAATGTCTTTTCTTTTGAGACGTTTTTGGTAGGTGCGTGTTGTTAGCCCAGCAGCCAGTTCATTTGGATGCCTCTCCAGCTTCTCCATGTATGTTTCAGTAGAGGTCAAAATTTCCTCTTTCACAGAGTTCATTTGAAGTTGGTTGTGTATTTCAGCATTTGTAATGAACCAGGGCCCATTATATATAGTTCTCAGGATAACATTTTGCATTCGCTGTATGATGGAAATATTAGAGTTACTAGAGCTCCCCCATAGCTGAATGCCGTACATCCAGACAGGCTTTAAAATGGTTTTATAAATGAGGAGTTTGTTGTCAGTTGATAATTTACTGTTCCGCCCTAATAGCCAGTGTAGGTTTTTGTAGCGCAAGTTAAGCTCATCTCTCTTGGTTTTTATGTGCTGTCACGTCATCATAATTATGAATATTTATATGTAAGTTATAATATGTTTTCCCAACAAAAACATTCATGTAAAAAGTCAGACTCTGTTGCTGTAATAAGTTCTGAGATCTAATGTAAAGCCAAGTCTGGCATTTCATTTATAAAGATATTTTTCGGACTTGGCAATAACGCAGCAAAACAAAAAATATGTGATAGCATAGCATCGACAAAAAATATTTGAAAGCAGTATTTCTTACTTTTAAAAATGAAATGAAGTACCTTTGAGTTTTTGCTATTTTGAATAAAGTAAGTTTCATGACCAATGTGTTCTAGGACACCCGATATATTTATGTATGAAAGTAAATGATTATATTTTATGTTATTTAGTATATCGTGTATATTATTTCGAATATTTTTTATTGTACTTTCTAATATTTGTTATAAGTTCTTTTTTTGTATCACTTTCTAAGTGCTTAATTTTGACCCAAAGGTCGACTGGTGGAGAATGCTAATGGCATTAAGTCTGCCTAGTGGGGGTTGGTAGTACCAATGTGAATTAAATTTAAATAAATAAAAAAACATTTTATAGAACATGGAAATCAAAAAAGTAGATGCTACTTTCATATTATATACGAAAATGAATACCGTCGAAAAATAATAATTGAGAGAAAGCTTTGATTTGTGGGAAATTAATAAGTAGAGCATAGAGTCTTTGTCTTTGTGGATTTAAAAGACAGAAGTTTTAGAAATGGAAAGTTCAGGAATTCCTCTGTGACGCAATTATGTCATTTAACTAGTTTTGTATATGTATTACGTAGTACCTTAACTAAGGTAAATATTTCTGTGACTCGTAAGGAATAACCATGAGGAAAGAATTATCTAT
Organism: Amphipyra tragopoginis; assembly: GCA_905220435.1. Taxonomy (NCBI): domain Eukaryota; kingdom Metazoa; phylum Arthropoda; class Insecta; order Lepidoptera; family Noctuidae; genus Amphipyra; species Amphipyra tragopoginis. Next base: position 392,412 of record HG992010.1, on the reverse strand, counting down.
TTTCCTTTTGCATTACAAAATTGAATATTACGTCACCTTGATGTGAAATAGTTTATCAGTTATACACACATCATTATACCTAATTATGATGATTGGAAGCTTTGACGACATTATTTCATTTTAGTGTAAAGAATAAATATAAGGTGTTCACTCCAACATTCATTTGTACCGTCATATCAGACCTTGGATCAAAATGTTTTAATTTATTGGTTGGACTCATCATGCTGGACAGTGTTTGTTCTGGCGATATCTACATAGTTCGTTAATATTATAACGGTAATCACAATGACTCTTGAAAAGCCTTCTAAGCTGCTAAATGACAAAATTTTACCATTACTAAGCAACGGTAGCCAAAGTACTTAATAAGAACTTTTTTTTATTATTGACTTGGTCGCGCTTGACCCTAGTCGCACCTGATGGTAAGCGTAGACAGGGTCTAACATGAAGCACACGAATCCAAGTAACAGAGATACAGAGAGATTCCCCTATACCCCTCTAACTCTCACATACACACGACGGAACGCAATAAACTGCTTGGCGCCGGATTTTAATGTTCAGGTGGTAGCTAGCCAGGCGGACCGTATAGATCCTACCACCAAGCGTGCTGAGTTTCGTTGAATCTTACAACACGCGTCTATTCCCAGCGTGCGGTGACGAAGTTTTATATCTAGCCCGTCCCCACACGGGATAAAAACCGGATAAGACGGGATAAGAACGTAAACATTAGGGGGCCTTCCAGTAACGTTAATTCCTGCCGTTCCTTAAGTTCCTGCAGTTCCTTAAGGATTGTACATACGTACAATCCTTAAGGAACTAATTAAACTCCAGTGGGTTGGCGAAAGCGAGAAAGAGGGACGGTATTACAATTCCCTCGTTCAAGGAAGCGTCGCGACCACTAAACCAGTGGTTAGCCCCTGTTTATTTGTCCAGCAAGATTGAGTGCGGGATTGTAATGATTTCTTCTTTAATTTTCATCGCGGAAGGATAAAAGAAAAACGTATTTTCAATCATGCGTTGCTGTTATAATAATTGAAAAGAAATATTTACATATTCATGAATAAAAAAGAGCTATTATTATTTCCTTTATTCACATTTTTTACATATTTAGTTACATTTTTAAATATTCTAATATAAAAATAAAAACATTTAAAAATATAAAAAATAGTATCCCACCGGCATCGGGAACAAGGTCCAAGCTGCCGGCAGTCAGGGCTCCAGAGAAAGGAACCTCCTCACTATGCGTGCCGTATCCAGGAGTACTGCTTTTTGCATCAAGCCCTTGATCCAGCCACCCAACGAGAGCCTCTTAAGGTGTTCATCGAGGCTAAAAAAATGGAAATGTGTCGCGCATGCGATGGACTCAGTCCATCAATGAAAACGTCATGCGCGCATATTATGGGGCTACAGAGGGGGGAATTAACCTCACTGCGTACCGAAAAAGAGCTATTATTATTAAATAGAATAATAAAAATAAATGGATCCTCAAGAACTAGGTTCGTTCGTTCATCGGGTTCATTTGCATGTTGCATGACAATTCTTTTTTAAGTCTTAAATCACTATATTTTTTTTTTTAAAAACCACTTTTTTACCCAATTCTATGTCTCCTTTTAAGTTTTAATAGGTATTCACTGGCAATAAGACTCAGAGCTAAAGCAACATTTTACTCCCGGGTACACAAGTTGTTGCATTGCAAGAAAATGACAAATCTTTCGTAAAGACCATCCATAATCCTTCGGTTTGACTAACAAGATACAAACTAAAAGAAATGGACATTAACACGTTCAGTGCCGGGTGCCCTAATGGAGGGCTCATTTTAGATGCAGGTTTTTCTTGGAAAATTCACTATCATGAAACAAGCAAACATCTATTTTCCGACGTAGTAGCGTATTTTTCACGTTTTTTAACTTAATGCCAGGAACCCTCGTCTAGGGTTTACTGTAGCGCAAAAGTAATGCCGAGGACCCTCCTGGAAGGTCCACTAGCAATATGTATGGCGGGATGGCGTATGAGTTCTATGAAAAGTGTGGTGGACTCGAATGTGTTAACGTGTGTATTGTAAACGAAAGATTGTCTTTCCTGTCAGACTGGCGCGTTATGATTAAGTAACGGGCATGTAGGATTATGGTTTAATTAATAGTACAACGGTTTAAAACAAAACCATCCCTTTGCGTTTCCGTCCAGATTGTTCAGCAGGAAAAGTCCGAAAGGAAGAACGTTATTAGATGGCCCGCCGCTATTGACCCAACCTTCATAACTTAATAAGTGGTAAATAGTATGCTAGACAGTTATTACTAACGGATGTGGATGCTATTTACGGTATTTTTTTCATAAGGCTCTAGTCTTGAGAGTTCATTGTTCTTATTTTTTTCACTTTGTAAACATAATGTTAATGTAGTCCGACTACGCTAACTCTGCAATTACCTAAATAAAATGACAACCCGTTTTTTTTTATATGTATAAATATCATTCTGCAGCGGTCTGTAGTTGCATCAAATAGTTATTGATCGTTATCTTTGGATTTATAATTTTATAATAAAAATGAACAATTATTTCTCATTTAGTTTTATGTAGATTGAGGTTATTTAGCTTCAGTGAGTTGAGTTTTTAAAAGTCATTTATTTACTTAAAATACTAATAATACAATTATTTAGCTTCAGTACAAGTTTCGGCAGTAGTTAAATATTTGCTTCAATTAATTGCCGAAAAAACGTCCCTTTAGAAAAACGCGACCAAAGATTTACGAGCTGCGTACCAAAGGATTGCAAAGGAAGGCATTGCTTGCTCATCAGTAACCGAGAAACATTAATGGACAGTTGATCTTAGTAACTAAAGATAAATGACCGATATATCATTATGTACTTGCAGTGGTTTTATTAGTAGATTTTTATTATAATAAACGATTGAAATATAACATGATAGATGAATACTAAACAACAAAACACTACTGAGATTTTAGGCAGGTCAAAATATCATATTATTATAAAACTCTGTGTGCCGTAAAAGATCAATGATTAAAATCGTTTTTCGTCGTATTTTTTTAATATTTTCGATAATACTTAAAATACTAATTTTACACTTAAGTTGAAGTTGAATATTTGTTAGTGTTGCCCTACGCCTAGTTTCTGTTATAATGTACCTAAGGACCGCCTCCAGCGGTGAAAGTCATTCGTTTTCATCTTACGTCTCCATCTTTTATATGGTCTGCCTTATCTTCGTTTCTTGCGTAGAGGGTACCAACCGGTGACTTTGGATTGGACCATCTCTCATCTGGTGTTCTTTGTACATGTTCTGCCCATTTCAATTTTAAGCTTAGAATAGTTTTTACTACATCTTTTTATCTAGTCTTTTCCCTTATGATGCTGTGTCTCACTTTGTCTTTCAGTTTTAAACCCATGAAACTTCGTTCTTTGCCTTTCTGGCGTGTTTTGATTGTTTATAGATAGTGACCAGGTTTGAGAAGCGCAAGTGAGGAATGGCATTAAACAGGTTTGCATGACTTCTGCAGAGTTAACGTGTCACAATTATATTGATTACATCTGCGCGGTTTTTTTTTAGAAACTTCATAATGTTACCTGGTTTTTTTCTAGATTTCTATTCTTTGTTTTAGATGTCATAACATAGACGGGAAAATACAACTACTATGAAGCACTAGTACCGGGAAATTGCATAAAAAAGTTGAAGATAACTACGACGCCTAGCGCGCACGCTCGCTATGTATTAGACTGTGATGTGGTCTTGAAACAATCTAATTCATATTGGAACGTATTAGACGTTAACAATTTATGCTGTCATTGGTCTTTAAAAACGAGGTAATCTTGTTCTGTTTCTTGGCTCAGAATAACTAACCGTAGAGCTGATATATGTATTTATAATTATTGCATTTGTATGGTAAACGACAGATTTAGACTAAATTATATCTATCTTCATCCTGTAACCATCCACTGCTGCATGTAGGTCTTCTCATAATCGTAAGGAATTCTACATAATTTCGGCTGTTCTAGGTCTTCTTCTTTTCGAATCGATGGTAATAATCCTTTTTTTTTTACAGTACTTTGGCCCAATATGTAGCCACATTTATCGCGGCATCAGTGGCGTTTTTCATGTCCTCCAAAGTGCAAGTGTTGGGACACTTTGGGCACTGAAGCAAATGGGCCATCGTCTGGTCAGGAGCACCGCACTCGCACTGTGTGTCGAAGGGATCTATGATCCCCCATTTTGCTAGGTTATGTTTGCATCGGCCTACTTGGGTGCGCAGTCTATTGAGCGCTTTCCATATAGGCCACTGCAAATCACATCCGAGTGGCAGGTGTTCCAGGGGTTGAACGAAGTTGGGAGGTGGTGGATGATTTAGCTGTTCCGACTCTTAAGTCTACCCGGAGCTGTTGTGTATTTGTAGAGGGGATGTCGGGGATCGGATTCTTGGTTATGTTTCTCAAGTGCGCATGCGACATTCCTTCGAACGACAGGTGGTGCGATACCAGCCAACGGGTAGACTTTGTTGAGCGGAGTCGGTTTTAGGCAGCCCGATATAATTCGACACGACTCGTTCAGGGCGATGTCGACTTGCTTTGCATGAGCGGATCGGTGCCACACTGGGCATGCAAATTCGCCGGCAGAGAAACATAAGGACATGCTGGTTGTACGAAGAATATCTGGTGCTGCTCCCCAGTTTGTAGAGATAAGGCGTCGTAGCAGGTTGTTACGTGTCCCGACTTTCTGCTTGGTGTTGTTGCAGTGTACATTAAAAGTTAGTGCTCTGTCTAATGCAACTCCAAGGTACTTAGGGTTCTTGCAATGTTCTACATTAGTTCCTCGCCACGAAATTTTAAGTGTCCTGTTAGAAAATCTATTACGAAGATGGAAAGCGCATGATTGAGTTTTGGACGGGTTTGGACGAAGAGCATTACTGTCATAGTACCTTCCGAGTGACTCGAGGGCAATTGTCAGTTGGTTTTCAACCTCCGAAAAAGTAGTCGATTGCGCCGCCAAAGCTAGGTCATCCGCGTATAAGAAAGGTTCAGTGTGTTGCGTAGTAGGCTGGTCGTTTGTGTAGATGTTAAATAGCGTTGGTGCCAGCACACTGCCTTGAGGGAGACCGTTTTTTGACTTCGCCATCTGCTCTTACCTGATTGGAAGCACACTTGAAAGCGACGATTGTGCAATAGTTCGCTCAATATTTTGACAAACCCCCGATCGTTTGTTAGGTTGCCGACTTTAGCTAGTAGCATTTTAATGTTTATTGTGTCATAAGCCGCAGACAGATCCACAAATACCACACCCGTGATTCTGTTAGCCTCGTATCCATCCTCTATATATTGGGTTAATCGGAGGACTTGGCTGGAACAGGATTTACCGGGTCTAAAGCCAGCCTGCTCGGAAATTAGCTTAGGTTCGACTACTTTGGTAAGGCGGTTTAGAAGTAATCTTTCGAACAGCTTATAAGTGTGGCACAACAGAGAAATTGGTCGGTAGCTTTTAGGGTCATTAGGAGGCTTTCCAGGTTTTGGCAGCGCCACGATTTTAGTCCGTCTCCACTGTTTGGGAATGCTCTTGGTGTTCAGACAAGTATTCATGAAGGCGAGGAGCCACGATACAGCTATAGGTCCCAGATGTTTTAGTTGTTCTACTGTTATATCGTCAACTCCAGCAGCTTTACCGTTTTTTAGTGTCTTTATGGCCAGGCTGTTCTAGGTAGTAGTCTTCAATTGACTGTTATACAACAAGCGAAGGATCTGTGATTGTTTAGTGACAGTAATAGAGATCATAGTACTGCACTACGTAGTAGTGACGTTTGGCGACCTCTAAACAAACAAGTCGATAGCTTTGGCACCGCTCCCCGATACATCGCTATCGCTGGCGTATTCTTGTAAACAACGCAACGTCCCGAAAATCATACGATTTTAACATTTCTACGTTGTTACAGTTTTTTGTGAATACAAATTAGATTCGACCACTTAAAAGAACCGTTTCGTGATTCGGAAACTCTTGTGGATAGTAACGGACATATCCACTTATAGTCCATAGATATAAAACGAATTATGTGTGTTATGGAAATATTATTATAAGTAGCACTTGATAAAAACTTTGAACATCACTTATCGTTGGCCTCAATTGATCACAAAATTACAACTTTAGGTATAAAAAATACTATTCGGATTAGGCGTAAACGTAAACAAGAATTTAAAAAACCTCGATTTAGTTCGGTTCATGCCCGAGTTTATTCGACTATATTTTTTGTCCAGCGCTGACATTGCGTCTGTCAGTCAACAGATCAATTATTTATTGAACAATCAATGCAAACGCGATAATAGATCTAACCATAACCATTATTGACTATTGTTATTTGCACTCCTGTTGATAAACGATCTTACAGCTTCCCGCCGTCATTAAGGACTGGCTCTCGGAGAGATTTAGCTACCTCCAGTACCAGTTTGACACTTGATTTAACGCAGACTATATTCATTTCATTGAATCTTGTCGCTTCAATTATAAAATATACATAATGCGACTATTTTGGACCGTAGACAAATAGTGTCGGACATGAATAGTCACGGTTCATGGTTCATTGCAAGCTTGCATATAAACTCCCATTCATCACCACGTTGGTTTCAACGTGACTTCACGTACATATTTATGTGCTAGAGTTTAGACAATGGAACCACTGAGAAAAAGGAATGTTTGAATATTGATTTGCTGCATCCTTGGTATTTATTATCCTTGTATGTTGCCTCTGTATCATAGTTACTCTATAAGAGAAAAGAATGTTGTAGTAAATAAACAATAAACTATGCGTAGCAGTGGGTATGAGACATGAGTAATACAAAATAGCTCTGTATTAATAAAGGAAAAAAAATGGTTCTCTGCTTGAAAATTGTTATTGTAGCGGACATGTTTTACTAAGCTTGGCCCACCAGGTTTTATTGTAAGATGTCTAGAACTGTAATATCAACATCGACGTAGATTGCTGGACAATATCACGTCAGGAAAATCCTAAATAATATCACGAAAAAAATAGTGAACTTGAATAATTTATTTATAATTAGTTACGGTTTACTCACGTGCATTTTTCGGGATTGCCCGACAAGTTTCGGACCCAAATGAGCTGATCACGCGGCGAGGCCGCGAGTCGAACATTTGTTGTCGAGTTGAATAGTTTAGTCTCACATTTTAAAATTAATCCTTTTTAACAAAGCTATGAATTCTGTTTGCCGGAGGTCGCAGCAAGAGCTTAATTTTTGTATAGGAAACTTAATTACAAGGTGGTTAACATGTAATTATCTTGCGTTAAACAGTTTGGTCGCCAATTCAAGTTTAGTGGTCGTAAACCCTTTTGCGTGCCAGAAAAAAATATCGATTACGTTGCAAGATTTAACCCTGTTTATCAAGCCTCAGAGTACTGCGAAATCTTTATTGACTGGTTCTGGCATGAATATTTATAAGCGGGTAAGTAATAACAAGATCTAGAGAGTTCCTTTAGCGATGCGATCGACTTCATTTTGTAACCTTTAAAATCGATGAAATATGCATGTTGCTTTCCTGTTATTATTATTTTTTAGCTTCATTGTTGATTTCGCCCGGTTTGGATGCAGTTTTTTTTTTAAATCAGCTTTCCTATTATGCTATAATATATTACAACAACGAACTACGACCTCCGCAAGAATACTTAATTTGCAGAACTAGGAAAAAAGTTTCTAATCTGATGCATTTTGAGGCCGCATATTCACAAAAACTATAATATTTTATTTTGCGACATGAAATTTGGTGCTATTTGATAAACGCAACAGTCTCGCTCTATGTATATCTCTGTTACTTGGATTCGTGGGCTCCATCTTAGGCCCTGTCTGCGCTTACCATCGAGTGCGAACAGGTGCATCTAGCTACGGTCAAAAGCGAACAAGAAAAATAATTTAGAAAAAATAAACTGTCCTATAATCAAGATCGTTACTCATTAGTAACAGTACCACACGCGTATTTTTGCATTAATAGATATTAAAATTACTAATCAGTTTATCATGTTTTCACACTACTATCAACAGTGTGGGTTAATGGGGCATACACTACGTTATCTGATTAGTATTGCGGTCGGAAGCACCAAGGACCTGATTAGCATCCTGCAGAGACACACAGCGGGCAATGGTAATTCGTGTATAATTATAACATTTTTGACATCCACACCGGACTGACGTAGATCGGCGACTATTTGAAACAAACAATAACAAATAAATGACAATATTAACAAAAAGTGTTGGCAACCTATCAAAAACATCGTACAATTTTATCAACTCTTATACAACATTTTTTTGTCACCTTTGCTTTCAAATAGTCCCTAAGCCCTCATTGAGAATCTCTCTATAAGCCAAGTATCATAACTATAATTGTATGTAGGTACCTATGGTATAATATTAGTGTTAGAATGCCTCGCACATGTCAAGTTGTCAATACAGGAAGTAGAACGAGGCGACTGAATATTTTATTGACATAATTTATTGGAAGGATGTCTTGTATCGATCCTTTGATACAGTATTAAAATACAACAAGTTTTACATGACGCGAAGCTAAATGTCACCCTAATATAATTTGTTTAAATATCATGTTATATTGGTATATCACGCTTCTACGAGTTTGCTTTACAACAAAAATATATTACTTAATGTCAAAGAAGTAGCAAAGCTGCATAAGAACAAAGTTGTTTTACATTTTTCGTTATTACTGTCAACAAGTCTAAATCAAGAAATTCTTCTAAAATAATCTAGAAAGTGACATGCAGTGATAACCTTAAACTGCGCGTCACATTAACGTGTAAACAAGATTGGTGAGATCCGGAAGGGTCCGTAAATGACGATGACCGGAGAATTATGTAAATAAAACCGGCCCGACGATGCGACCTTTCGGTACACTCTTGTTTTTTTACCGGGTACCACATTTGCAGTGTTTACGCACGCTAATAATCGCAGACAAAAATAAATATAATCATTCTTCTACGTATTGTACAGGGTACTAAGTAGCCATTTGGGAAATTAAAAACTTTACTTTGGGTCTGGGGCAGTTGGGAGTATGTCATGCTCACTCAAACGTCCCGCTGATGTTGGGTTGTTCGGTTCCCTATGAAATGGTTGAGCTGACCGATGCTGATACCCACATACGTCAAGTTCGTGAACGATTGCCATCAGTTGAGACTAGTCATCTCTAATCTGCATATACATATTATATTTGTAGGTACTCTTATTAGTATAGTCATCATCTTACATTGTTCTCTGTTTTTATTCACAATGTAATTAACATTTTCGTAAATATTTAATAATAAAGAGTACCTAATCATGGAGTTTATTGCCCGTTCTTCGCACTAGGAATCTACATTTTGCAACGCGGCAGTAATTTTGTTTTCGACAATTCAAAAGTGCCTTTAAGCGGTCTACTTGAAATAACTGTTTTGACTTTGAAACAACTAATAAAAGTAGTTTACGTTTAATGATATTCTAAAAGTCAATTGTTTAATCCAGAAGTCAAGCCTTCCTGTTCCTGTGTTTACAACACGGCCGTGCGTTTACTTGTTTTTGTGCGCTAATTGTAACAAGTGAAAGTCACAATAAATAACATTTGAGCTGAACAACAATGTTTTTCGTATAACGTGAGAAGTATTTCAGGCGCAAATAGGTATGCTTCTAAGGTATTGCGTACACAATATATTTTGATTCAAAAATGGATATACATATGAATAGCTTGCAAGCACTACAAACAGTCTCCTATAGTTGCCCTCGCCAAATCGTGTAGGAGAACGGAGACTAAATTTTTCTGACACTTTTCGTTTGTCGTTGCAATATACAATTTAAACAATCTTCAACAAAATTCCGCCAAAAAGGTTACAAATTGCCAAAGTCATCCCGCCTGGCAGGACTGCAGTGTGACGGTTGTTAGTTAGTACACATGCGGAATTTTTTATACAGACTCCTAATTACAATCTCTAAATGCGCCTTACAACTACAACGATCACCAAGAGATCGGTGAGGTGAGAGGAGGTGATATATTTATAGCAAAGACAACACTGCATGCATGTTAATTAACGCTACAAGAACATTTCTATTCTTAGCTAACTAAATTTATTTAATTTTAGTGTCACATAAGGCATCACTGCAGGCGACAGGTTTAGCGCAGAACCTGAATATTGACTTTCACCGGAGAGCCGCAAGCTTTTGACTCGACAAACAAGTAAGTTTGAAAGTTCAGCGCACTCGCGATGCGAAATACCTAACACAACGTGCAATTTACTGGCTAATATTATTTTATTTTATAGTACGTATTAAATAATTCAGATTGTATAACCAATCAAATAACATTTATCCAATCCGTACCATAACTAAAGTCAGTTTCACTAACGGATTTATTTAATCTGTTAGTGAACTGATTTTCAATTTCCGGGGAATGTTTACGTACAATAAATCTTAAATCTGTATCTGCTATTTTATAATAGTATTCTCAAATTTTTTTTTCTCACTTTGGATCGGTTAATTCGATGGTTGTTTATGATAGTAAAGTCTGTCAGGTACCTAATGTTTATAGAAAGTCTAGCCACTAGTAAGTATCAGATTAGGTATTACTTACTAGTCTAGTCTGTCTTGTATTTTACATCAATCTCCGCGACTTGGTTCACGTTCACTGATAAATTCTATACATATAAACAAAACTGCAACATTCCGGAAAACACATGATTATGTTTATAGTTCTGCATTACGTAACGAGTTTGTGTTTCATGTTAGCTCGACCAGTTTTTTTCTGCAAACAATCAAACAAAACCGAATATTTTTTAAACAAAAAGACCAACGTGTACAATACGCAAACCAGCCTTATTTCTAGACGATTACTACTTAGAGCTCTTCTGTAAGTCGTGATAAAATTGAGCATAATATGTATGGTCTTCAATGAATCCGGTATTAACGTAATTACAAATCTGCTAAAGTAAGCTGTTTTTCGGTACATTTGTCGATCAATCCGCGAAACATAGCTAGATGTTATGCTAAGCTACGACTAGACTACATCGTTGTCTTAATAAAAAAAGGCGGAGAAAATATTTTTAAATTTGACAATTTATAATTTAATAATATAAATTTTCTGTAGCGTCTTCCCACGAAAATATCTTAATGTCCAAACGTTGTAAGTTTTAGTACATATTCCTAAAGAATAATAATAAATGGGTATTGCAGCGTAAGCATAATTAACTATAAAATGTGGAGAAAAAAATAAGAGAATGTGTGGAATAATGCACAGGAAGAGTTTTTTTTTTTTTTTTGTTTTCGTAGACAGATGAACCTTAGAGCGCACTGCAGCTGCATCCGATCCGAATCCGAGAAAATACGTTCCGAAGTAGTCATAGAAATATTTGTTTGGTAGTTTACGCACTAGATCCGACTTCCGTCATCCGATTTCTCTCCGTGATCCGTGAGTTTCCAATTCGGAAGAAATATTGACGGACCAAACTAGTACCTACTGTTTGTATGAACGCTTTCGCATTACTTACTTACCTCGAATTCAAATCGGCCGCCAAATGGAATATGCCAAAGATGGCCCCTGAATTGTTTGAATTTGGATCAGAGATCGGATAAGTGCGTAAGTGATATCCGAATTCGGTCCGAGTTTTTTAGACTCTAGATTCGTATTTTCACGTATTCGGCCTGGGTGCAGTGCGCAAAGCAATATTCGAATTCGGTCCGAGTTTTTTATATTCTTTTTTTCACGGATCCGGATCGGATGCAGTCATGGACGTACAAAAATTATCGGACAGATTTTCGCTAACAAAAAACTGTGTCACTCAGAGTCAGTCAGTTTGCTGTACGTACAGGCTGGCACGCACACATTCACAAAATGTCAGTCATTACACGCGTAAACGTCAACAGAGTCGGGACAAAATCCGGCGAAAAAAATTAAAATATAGCATGTCTTGTGTGGTGAAATGGTGTAAAAACCGTAGTGATCGGAAGAAAAAAAATCCAGGAATCACGTTTCATAGGTCAATGAATAATTCAATCACTTAATTCCCAATTGTATACAATAAAATCAATGTATTCACCAGAAGAAAAGAATCCGTCACAAGGCCAGTGTTGTCAATATTCACGTGTGCAAATTACCTTAAATATGGGAAATTTATAGTTTTTTGTTCAATTCAATTTATTTATTACTAGGTATTTTATTTATATATTTTTTTACTAGATTTCCTAAAGAAAATGAAGTATGGAGAAATGATTGGATTAAAAAAATGAGAAATTGTAACGGTGAAAACGATTGAATTCCAAACAAATACAGTGTCATTTGCAGTCTACATTTTGAAGCTAACGAGCTATATTATGCAACTAAAGGAGGACTCCGGTGTGTTGTTACATATGCAGTACCTCAAAACGTAAATTAACAATCTAAGCTAACATGGCATTTATTTAGCAGATATTTTCATAGGGAGATTTGGTTCTTAGCATTAACCTTTTCAAATGGCACGGTATAATTCTGCCGACATTTCCAAGAAATTTGTCTGCCAACCTGTATTTGTCTTAAAATAAAATGATATAAAATGGGTAAATTTGGCTAACATGACAACCCTAAATTCATTCACACTTAGATAGTCGCCGCCATTACGGGACACAGTTTTGTCTTAGCGGGAGTTCCGTCTGATCTTTTTTGTACGTCCATGGATGCAGTGCGTAATCGTTGTAACGGTACGTAAATAATTTCGTTCATCTGTCATATTACTGTCGGCTATCATCGTAACTGGACTCGAGTCGTTTAACACCAGAAATAAGCAGTCAAATAAATCCCTCCGAGCTCAAAAAGATTTTGATTGACCTAACGAAGATGAGGGTAAGCTGTGTGTGTGTACTCAGTAGAGAATAAATACGTAAACTTGGTTTAACACACTGCATTCCAGTGGCGAAGGCTCCATACAACTAGATTCCTATCGGCTTCCCTTTCGAAAGGAGTAGTTACTGGAATTCACGCATCACACTTGAGCAAGGTAAGCATTTTTTGGTCCGGCTTCCCTTTTAAGAAAATTCACCCTTCGCCACTGCTGCATTCAGCACTTTAGTGAGTCATATGGGACATGGGTCTATTGCACCGTGCACATACGAAGTGTATGTACTACTTCGTCGGAGGCTAATGACTCCGAGAGAAACCCTGATAGTGACAAATTTGATTTTTAAATAACTACGACCTCCCGACTTTATGCAGCCAGCAGCACCTCAATATTAATGCAGGCTTATGACGCGATTCTACTAGAGAATGTCCGACGTTTTATAAGTTGATGAACTCATCCTTAACATTTAAACATGATATTGTGTTTGGTTGGCTGTTAGGGTCACCGAAAGAACGTTGCTGCAAGTCGAGGCAAACAATCATTAAAAACATTGAACTAGGCTCTTTGTTACTAGAAGGTAGTACTTATAATTATGTAGTATGTATTGCTGCACGACTGCACGGTACACGTGTTATAGTTTTAGTTACCGTTTTTCCTGGTTTTTCCATTCTACAAAACTTATCATGCTTTCACATATATCTGGTATCTACATGCTCCGCTAATAAGGTTTTCTAGTCACGACACGACTACATAACACTTTAAGTATATTGAGATGCTCCAATCTTCAAATGGCGCCAAGACGCAGCAATCGCTTTATGTACGCAGAGAGGTTCCCGAATCAGAAGAAATATGTATATTCATGAATGAGCTACAATTTAAATCTTTTGCACTTAAGTAGCTTGTGTATTGTACTGGGAGTACACGAGTGAGGAGCGAATCCTGGGTCAGGGCTATAAGATTCTATAAGTGCAAATACATGGTTTAATATTACGTTTGTACAGAGCTGTGTGGTAAAACCGGGATGCGACCGACGACATGATGTCATCATGAACTTAATTTCAGATGCAGGCCGTTGATCTCAATTCAGAATTAAATGTGTCGTGCATGGAATGTTTTTGCAGCTGAAACTCTGACCTTTCCCTAAAGTATGAGAAGTTTATGCGTTCTACAAAGAGTCGCGATATCGTTCTCGAGCTTGTAGATATGATATGATTCTTAACGCGTATTTAATTCTACAAATCTCAACAAATGGGAAATAAATTGATTTAGATAATAGACTTCTGGAAACAACCAATTTATATGCAACTCGTTATCAAACATGCAAAACGTGCGGTGTTCTACATAATTAAGTACTCTGTCCAGAGAGACTTTTGGGAAGTTTTAAAGATAGTTAATCTGAGCATTTCCATAGCAAATTGTGGACTAATTTGCCACAGATGTCGCACGGTCTGATCTTTTTGTTTAATTTAACGAAAAGAATATTGTAATTTCGTGACTAAATACCTACATACTATAGACAAACAGAAAACAATCAAGCGAAATTCCCGATACTCTTCAACTATAGAGAATTTCGCTTAACTACCTGACTGTCTTTTGCCTACCTGTTGATAAATCCAGCAGCTGCGCCGTTCTTAATAAAGTGTAGCCGCGGAAAAGGGCCTTGTATATCTAAGTATGTATAGTAAGTATAAAAGCCTATGGATAGGCAAGTTGACAGCATCAATAAATGCAAATCTACAGTAGGTGGCCATATTATTAGGGACAGTGCCTAGATTTTTGTATTTACTAATTTAAATATTTTTTTCAGGCAAATGAGTTGTTCTAGGCCCCACGGGTATTTTTTATTTAAAGACTTTATTAATTGAGATAATAAAAACAACAAATCTGTGGGCGAAACTATAATATATATTTATGTTTGGAAAAAAATGCGTTAATAGGTTGAAATTGAATATTTATCTCAGTATTTCGTGACGCCACCCTTTGCTTGTAATGACAGCTTCTATTCGACGTGGCATGCTCCCTATACATATTTTAGCATTCTACTGTAGGTTTTCATTATGATGCCACTCTTTATTGAGAACTGCAATCAGCTGGTGCTTGGTGCTGATCACTTCCTTAGCGATCGCCCGTTTGGTAAGCTCGAACATGTTGTCTATAGGGTTCATGTCCGGTGAATTACCTAGCCAGGGCAAAACATTAATATGTTTTTCAGCCAAAAATGCAGTAACACTCCTTGCCTTATGGCACGGTGCAGAATCGTGCATAAAAATGTATTCTTCGTCATCAGGGAACCATTCTTCGAGCTGCGGCAGTAGTTGAGTCTCTAGGAATCTCTTGTACTGATCTTGCCTCATGGTTCCTACCACGATACATAGGCACCCCATACCCTTGGATGAGATCACAGAACACACTGTGATACTAATTACGTGTTTGACCCACTCCACAAGACAGTCTGCACGGAACTGTTCTCCAGGGCGTCGCCGCACAAAAGAACAATTGTCGACCAAAATCTGAAATGTCGATTCATCGTAGAATCATACCTGAAAAATATTAATAATAACAATATAGTGATAAAAACAACGTACTGTTATATTTAAAGACATATTCTTACCCGACTCCAGTCTGCAACAGTCATATTTCGGTGTTGTCTGACCCATTGCAGTCGTCTCTTCCGTATGGCCTCGGTGAGGCGTGATTTCTTTGTTGGCCGACGACCTATCAAGTTCTCTTCGGCCAACCGCCGGCGTACTGTCCTTTCGGAAACTCCTATTCCTTCGTCGTTCATCATTGTAGTCAGACGTTCAACACTCGTTTTACGATTTTCAAGGCAGGTATCTCTGATTTCACGATCGGTACGAAGAGTGGTGATCCTTTTTCTGTCACATTTTGATACACGGTTTGCTTCCAGAGGTTTGTTGTTGTCAGTTTTTATTTTTATTCTGTTGACTACTGACTTAGAAACACCTGCAATTGTTGCTATATATCTTTGGGAACGTGTAAAGTGCAGTATTAATGTTAGTATTTCTCTACATTTTCTGGGAGACGTGTCTGAAGCCTTGCCCATACTAGAAAAAAAGCAATTTTGAGGTTTTCACGTTATTCCTTTAACGAAATTAAAATTCACTTATAAAGTTTAAAAATAGTGACGCTATGCGAAACATTACTTACGTTCTGAACTACTGTTAGCAAAAAAAAACAGGCAATATCACTAAAAAAATTTTTTTAACTCTGACGAAACAAGAGCAATTTTCAACAAATGTCAATAAGAAATGAACGTCACTTTTTAACAAAAATGGTACGGTCTCACAGTTTTGTCACGTTCCAAAAACACTACAAAAATACCAGTAGTAATGTCAAATAAAAAAACCCAATACAAATATATTCCTTTGTTTAAAAATAACGTATCAACTAGAAATTACTTTTCTATGCGTACTGTCCCTAATAATTTGGCCACCGATGGTAATTAGTCCACCAGTTAGAGTTTTGAAAAATTATGGACACGTATTTTTTCTTTTGTTAAATCTATGAATATTTGGAAAGATAAAACGCATCAAAACTCGAGAGTGGGGCTTGTGACGTCAGAAGCAAGCAAAAATAGTACTTGCTTGGGAAGTTTTGCCAATTTAAAAAATGACGTATCTTCATAATTTTGGTTTACGTAACAAAAGAAAAAATAAGGTTCAAATATTTTTTGAAATCTAACTGACGGACTAATTAGATTTTTTCAGTCAAATACCCTATTGTCGCTGTTTTTTTCGGATAAATATATTTATGAACAGATGCAGTTTAAAACTGGCAGCCACGTTGGTAAGTAATTATCTATTTCAGTGACAAAATGGACTCAGGTTGCTCTTTGTATCAAGGGTATTATCTTTTTTTAATATCCTTATAAATTATCTTAGATAATATTGGTATAATTTATGCTGATTATGTTATCTATACTAATATTATAAAGAGGTAGAATTTGTTTGTTTGTTTGTTTGTATGTAGGAGGTAATCTCCGAAATTACTCATCCGATTTCAAAAATTTTTTCACCAATAGGAAGCTACGTTATCCCTGAGTGCTATAGGCTATATTTTGGGATCAAAAAATTAGGGATCCGTAAATTAACGGGAGCGAAGCCGCGAGCAAAAGCTAGTCATTGATAACAACAATAATAAAGGCTTTATAACTAAACTAGCTTTTGCCCGTGGCTTCGCTCGCGTTAAGAATTCTCTTAACATACCTATTACTAAAGTTTCTATAATAATATAATTCAATCATGATTCGAAAGACACGTGGCGCCATCTATTATCGTTATTGTTTTTTTCCCCGGGAACAGTACTTTTTAGGCAAGGTTTAGGCGTGAAAAGGTAATAAACAAACTTACTTTCGCATTTATAATATTACAGTTAGGAAGTTAGGATGAGGGATTTCACAAACTACTACCCTTTAACCGCCCCAGTCGGATAAATCCGACATAAAATTTCGTGTCCAGTTTGCCCACGTTGGTTATGTGTTCATCCGTTTCTAACCATATAATGGTAAATAAAATTGTCGGATATATCCGACTGGGGCGGTTAAAGGGTCAAGTATAAAATATTTTTCTGAATTCAAAAAAGGTCATTTTTTTCTTTTTTTTTTAATCATTTTTATTAGGCTAACCTTAATCAATATCTATCATCCTAGAAACTTTTTAAGCGTTACCCTGCCCTGACATAACTTCCAAAGGTTAAGGCCCAGACTCCACCAAAGCGGAGATGTGCGGAGATGTCTCGTAAACAACCAATAGGAATTCATTTTGAGTTGAAGCTAACCGGAGAGATTTGAAAATAACGCAATCCTATTGGTTGTTCGAGACATCTCCGCACATCTCCGCTTTGGTGGAGTCCGGGCCTAATACACAATGCAAGCTGTTTGAAATAAATAATAATCCTAAGACCTTAAATCCTTGTTGTAATAAACCAAAATAGAAGATAATATGCATACATCGTAATAAATGCTAGCACACAATACATACACAGAGTAAAATCTACTAGTGTTTATTTTGCATACTTCAAGTTAGAAGTGAAATCTAAATCAACTTTTATTAAAATTTTACTATTTGAACCAACTGTGAACAATAGTTTGTTTTATATTTTCTTTTCAAAGAATCTATCATAAAAAGTTTCTACTTAAGGATTTAGGTACCTAGGTATTTATTTTTAATTAATAATTTTAAATAAAAATTAACAACTGCAACCAACAACTAAATTGTCGAGACGTTTCCTAAGTGCAGTAGAGTGCCAATTCAACATAAAAAAATTGAATTTGAATACAAACACATAGAAGATAAAGACAACTGTTACCACATATGCAATGTAATATGCAAGGCATTCTGACATCTATGAAAGTACACAGTTTAGAAACACATTGCATTACATATTATGACAAGTATGTTTCTAAATCATAAACTTTCAAGAAAATGTTTGTATTATCAGTTTTTCAGATGTCATAATGCATTGCGTAATGTGGGAACAGTTTGTCTGTACCTTAGACTAGAGTTGCCAACCGTCCTGTTTTCCCAGGACATGTCCTGGTTTTTGTAGTGTTCTGGGACAGTGGCGTGCCTAGGGTTCAAAGTTAGGGCAAGCCCGATAGATTTTTAGAAAAAAAAACCCTGTAAAATTTGACTAAATTCGTTATTTTGCGAAATCACACAACTATTATTTTCACCCTAATAATAAATAGAGTGCAAATAATGCAATTCTGTGATTTTGCAAAATCACATACAATTTGGTTTAAGAGCCATCTATGAGCATTACAGGTGCTTTTTTGCGCTCTTCGAGTTCGACGGAAAAAATGACACAATCGCCCGTCGCCGCCAATAGATGGCTCAGAAATAATTGATGAGTATAAATTACGCAATGTTTATAATGTTGAAAAAAATATTGTTAATTTATAATAGACCCGATCTATATTTTTATGATGTGTACAAATCGCATGAGTTTAAAAACAATTTATAATTACTTTCGATGTGAACAGCCGTGTTAACTCTTCATTCTTAGCTTCTTTAGGTACTATTGCTGATGACAAACAACAAAGCACACTGAAGGCATGGTATCACTAGATAGATTTACAGACATATCTATCAGCAATCACATACCTTCGGTAGCTTTGATAAAAACCGTTTGTTGTTTCGTTCTATTTGTTTAGAGCAATGAATCCTGGCACCAGATAAGTTATTCAAATCATCGTGACCTGATGTATTCCAGGCGTTCGTATCATTAGAGAAAAATATGCAACTGGTATTGCAGAATAATTTCTTTAAATGAGAGCAACCTACAATCCAAAGAGTTTTGTAAGCCGATCTATGAAAATGCCTATTGTGACTTTGATTTACCAAAAATACTCAAATCAGGAGTAGGTTCAGGTGAAGTAATAAAGCGGTATTTGTCTGCAAAATTCAAAGTATTTACGATCGAACGATTGCACACACTTCAATCCATCACACACAACTTCACACAAGGAACAATTATTTCCGAATTCATCTTATAAGAAAGGCAAATCACAAAGAAACTTAATCACAAACGTTAAAACAAACGAATAAAAGTTACACAATACTTTAAAGCACAGAAACTGAAAAAATATAGGTATATCGCGTCAAAAAAATGCTCCATAACGCTCAAAACAAAATGTGAACTAATTTGAAATTGTATCATTACTATCGAAATATAAACGTCGCGGCATCTATGTGCTTAAACACGCATGCCACACAAATTGCACTCGTAAACACACTAGAGTAATGTTCAATTTCGTCAAACTAACAGAGTCATAAGCCCGGCTTCTTCCTTCATAGAAATTAGCTATGTCTAGCTATAAATATGTGAATATCTACAAAGGATTTATCAATGAAATCGACGGAAAAGAGACAGACGGCTTAAGCCGCGTAAGAAGCCAGCGCGTGCGACCGGAATGCAAGATCTTGCAGGCGGTTTGGCAACGTTACGTTACGGAGGCCGGCCGAGGCGCGACGCGAAATATATTGTTTGTTTATGTAAACCTGGCAACGTAGGCCACACGGTGGCTCGCTGCATTGCGCGCGGAGTTTAAACATATTTTTATTTATTACAGTAGCTATTAGCTGTTATGAGACATGATGATTCAATTAATTCAATACTACTTTACATGAGTTTTTTTTTGTTTTTTTTTTTATTTATCTCGCTTTCCTGATATAAAGCCGGGCTTTTCGGCTTGTATGGAAGGCACGCCACTGTTCTGGGATGTCCTGGATAGTTTTTAAGCAGCGTCCTGGATTTTTAAAGCGCAGTGATAAGATCATGTGTATTATAAAATTCGCGCGCCACTTTTGCAATCCTGACGTTACGGGCGGCCTCACGGCTCGAGTGTTCGCGCAGCCCGGACCCTAATAATTTGATATTAATATTACTTAA
This sequence comes from Amphipyra tragopoginis, assembly GCA_905220435.1. Classification (NCBI taxonomy): domain Eukaryota; kingdom Metazoa; phylum Arthropoda; class Insecta; order Lepidoptera; family Noctuidae; genus Amphipyra; species Amphipyra tragopoginis. The sequence continues at coordinate 372,164 of HG992010.1, read as the reverse complement.
ATTTGATTTAAGTAACCTATTTTCACTACTTATTAATTTAACTATTGCTATTCTGTTAATGCATTCTGTTTTTAAACTGAATTGTCCTGGTTTTTCCAACTTCAAATCCTAGTTTTTTTAATTTGGGGTTGGCAACCCTTAGTACGTAAAATTTATAGGATAAAAATGATCTGGCTGAATAATGCGATTGATGGAGTATTTAATTAATGCTCAATCAAACTAACACATAACTAAGCTGCAGTGTGATTAGAATATTTATTACGCTGTAAAAACTATTAAAACTAAATTATCCTACAATAACAAATATCAGTTTAGATGTAATTCATAAGAAGTTAATATAATCTACTAATGAGTTAATGTAAAAATTAAATAAAAGTATACACAGTTTTATTACTTACTATGTGGCAAAAAAAATATTTTAAAAAAAGTTCTCCGGAATATTCTTGCAGTACTTAAATATTCAATTATTTTAATTTTATTAAAGTTTTTTTTTATTTCCTTTTAAAATAATATTAAGCAATTTTGAAACAATTATCTCTGTTTTAATTTATGAATACAAATTAGTTTTTACTGTCAAGATTTAATCTTTTAAAGACCTTGTATTTAAGTTTTTTATCTGAATGCTAACTGTTATGCATTAAGTATAATGGTGCTGTTGACCCCAATTATAAAAATAACATTGGTATATACTTAAATATAAATAAGTGACCATAATTTAATATTGAATGCAAGAATATTCCAGAGAAATTATTTATTTATTTATACTTTAATAAACTGTTGTGATTATGTATATAAAAACTATTTAGTCTGTTTGTCACAGATGGTATTCATAATAGATAAGTCAGCAGTGCTCTAAATATTTATGTGATTATAAATTGGCATTTAGGATAAAAATTGCTTCCAATTAACATTTTAGGCTTATTATCGAAATACTTACCATAAAAATAAGATATCATTTGCAATAAATCTTTCAAGTTTAGACGTTATTTTATTTTATTAAATATAAATTGTTATTGTATTATTGTCAAAGATAAGTATGATAACAAACATCTGGCAGTGTGTAAGGTGAGATTATAAAACTGCTTATGGTTTTATTGTGGCCAGTACTCACCCACATACAGAGTGGCTCCTGCATCATAAACGTCATGACATCGACGAACTGCTCCGTCACATTCCTGGTGCCGTTGACCAGCCCCGTGGCCGGCATCAGCCGCGGCTCGCCTTCACCCGGCTCCATCGCGTCCTGCCGGCCCAGCGTTGCGTTAACGCGCCAGTTCGGATCACTAGTCACACTCAGCGCGTAATAAACAGCGATCGAAAGCAGCGAAACACTTCCCGCCGTGTAAACCTTGAGATTCGGCAAGGGCAACCTGTCTACGAGTGTCACAGGCATGACGGTCGTACGAACGTACTCTATCGCGGCAAATAAACACTTATACTACACCACAATTTAGAACTTAATGACATTGGATTGTTTTATAACGCAGTTTTATCAAAATATGTAGACACGACTCATCAAGCGAACTAGACTGATAAACTGTGTTACCACTTTAGTGAAATGCCGATTCCCCGAGATTAGCTCAAAAAAGTGTTGGTAGTTTTATTAGTTACTAGTATTTTACCCTGACTTCACTTCTATTTTTGTTTTTAATAAAATGTTGCGCAAAAGTCTTTGTCCACGCTTAGCTGCATACATAGTTTGTATGTACATAGTTTAGCTTGGCAAAGTAATGTTTTTTTTAATCTGTCGATAGTTTTGATATAAAACAATTGCTTTAAACGAATGCCATGGTTTCTCTTATAGAAACTCCGCCAGTTTTTCTTAACTGTACTGACTGTACATTAAATATTCGTCTCAGATCGACCCGTGTTTCACTTGGAGTGATTCTTATTTCAGCGTTATCTCCTACAAAAAAGTCGATTAAAGATTTTGTCATTACTACAGTATTTCTACATAAATACTTGACGAAGACATGTAGTTGTAGTACAGCAGGTTCTGCCTCCTGTCCTCCTCCTCCACTACGAAGCAAATATGAGCTTGAACATGTTTGTTTGATAGATGTTTGCAAATAAGAAAATTGTGGTCGTCAAATATATTCAGCTAAGGGCCGATTTTTCAATCGTCAGATAAATTTTATCCAAGGAATAAATATGACGGTTTGACATATTTTATATAGAGAAGATGTCAAAACGTCAAACTTATTCCCCAGATAAAAGTTATCTGACGATTGAAAAATCAGCCCTAAAATAATTTAATCTAAAACGATAATAATTAAAGCACATCAGGCATATTTTTTTAAATCGTGTGGTATCACTAATTTTATACTCGTTCAGAAATTACACATTTCTATAATTTACCTCATTATGCTGGATTTTTATTAGCAAATCATTATTATTTAAGTCTAATTCACAATTATAATTAAATATCTATTATAAAATGCAATTAAATTAGTATATTGTTAAAAGAATAATATAAAAATGACTAAAAACTTACTTGATTATTTTCTAGTTTTGCTGCACGTTTACTTGTACGTCAAAGATGACATTAACAGCTGATTGAAAATAAGAATGCAAAAGTTGATTATGGTGCATTCTCTATAGAGTAGTCTCTTTTTAATGTTTGGTATTAGACAAAGACAGTTGAAAGTATTCGTAGAAAAAAACTGTCATAGTTTTCCCATTACCAATTCAAGTTGGTTTCATTGATGTCTTTTGCTATTTTGTTAAAATAGTAATTTTATGGTGATAATTAAGAATGTCTGAAAGAGACTACGCACCACTGAGCATAGCCTGCGTCCGCGGGCTTTGCGATAAGATATATGACAAGCGTAAATTTGCTGGTGTCGAGATTGAGAAGTGAGTGTTATTTGCCTACATTCAAGCCACCCATTTTTTTGTTACACTACTCCAAGGCGTCTCTCCTATCAAAATAACCCTTTGCCTGCTATTGACCGACTGTATCATGAAGATATCACCATTCACCGGTAGTTGCCACCGCCTATCTACCTGTTTTCTCATCTGGACTCCATTGAGTACCTAACAATCGTGTCTATTCTTTACTCACATGGATTACCAGCGAGGATGCCACAATTTGTTTCAATAATTTACCTAACTTTGTGTGATTGCAGGATGGTTAAAGACTTCAGTGATGCCAAGAACACAAGTCAGATCAAAAGGCTAATCCGGGTCCTGGGTCAGGACTTGATGTCATCCACCAACCCTAATGTTAAGAATGGAGCCCTCATGGGCCTTTCATCTGTGGCTGTTGGCTTGGGCAAGGTCAGTATTGTAGGAAAGTGAAAACTGTTTGGCTTTAATTGCAAATTTACATGAACTACACCTATTGTAGAAGCACTTTAATATGTGTTCAGGATTTAACACCTTCACGGAAACCAATAGGAAACACATGATAAGGTATAACGGGCTGGTGTCCGCAACTCCACGTCTAAGCGCATATTTTGCATGATAATGGAAACACATGATGCATCTAAATAATAAAATGTTATAAACCTATCTGTTTTCTGTGCGTTCATACAAATCATATTTTGTCATCTCACTTGCTTTAGAACATCTGTATGTGCAACATTATTTTTATTAAAAAAAAACAATTCACTGTATTTTTAGGAGTTTTTGATTTTCACCAATATATCCTCGAAAGACAACAATATGGACAATCTATAACTGACTAACTGATGTGCAGTTATTTAAGCTAGTTGTCCTGTCAGATCCAAGGAGTGCCCCTCAACATTTGGCTTGGTGTGTCTCGAATCCAAGTTATACCGATAGCTTATAAAACCATTAAACTGGTTGGTATTGTCCAGAGTACTGGTATTTATGTAGAACTTCAGCGGATCCCTTCTCATATTGGGATTTTTGGAGAGGCTTTTGTCTAGCAGTAGACTGAATGGCTGATCTGATGATGATTATTTAATATAAAGATCAGGGAGAGTCTGCTTTATATTTAAATTGAACTAATGTACACTTGAGGGTGAGAAAACTTAGTATGAGTAAGTAGTCTTAACATGCTTTTTGACAAAATTATCTACATTGTCAATCAACTTTGTAGAGATATTCTAACAAATAAATAAATACATCTGCATATAAATAGTACAAAAAATAAACCAGAGGGCTAATAAAACATTTACCCACATTAGGGCTGCATAGACTACCTGCCGGAGCTAGTGCACCCGATCGTAGCCTGCTTCAGCGAGAGCGAGTCGCGCGTGCGCTACCAAGCGGCCGAGGCGCTGTTCAACGTGCTGAAGATAGCGCGCGGAGCAGCCCTTGCGCACTTCCCGCTCGTGTTCGACGCACTCGCTCGGCTCGCCGCTGACCCCGAGCCGCAAGTCAAGCAAGGCGCCGAGCTGCTCGACAGACTCGTCAAGGTATGGTACCTACACTCTATCACTCTATAGCTGAAGAAATATCGCGTAACTTCTGCACTCAGCGTATCGAGGTCCACGGCTGGACATAGGCTTCTCTCAAGGGGTAATTAAATTAAATGTAGGACCAGGCCCAGAGTTGGTTGTATGTGACTGCAGATCGACTCCTCCAGAGCCTAGTAAGTCTGTCACCAACCTGGATTAGTTGGACTGAGATCGGTCGTGTGTCGTGTCAGTCGGCGTCAGTAAGTAGCAGGGTATACCGCATGCAAGAAAGTTTGACGTTTAGTGATATTGGATGTTGTGTCCCTTTACCTGACAGATAGAAAAGCTTGATATGCAGTTGTTACTTAAATAATAAACAAATTTGTATTTAGTATCCACCTTGAGAACCGAATCTTGAGGTGGTGGAGTGCAATATCGAGAATCTGGAGGGCTAAGAACGCCGCGTTTTGTGAAACATTTCGTTTGATATTCGTAATCATAATTACAAGTGGGCTGCATATCTAGTCGACATTTGTCACGCAGTTGCATTGACTAGGTACATTCTAATTGCCTGCAAGGTAAATTTGGTAGCTGCACAGTTTACAGTTGTGATTGGATGTGCTGTCTTCTTGCAGTTATGGTTACGAAACGAAATATGTTTCACAAAACGCGGCGCTATTAGCCCTCTGTTCCCTATAAATTGATTTTCCTTATTGCGTAAATATTAATCAGCTGATCATAAGACTTTTTACTTGCAACCACATTGTACGAAACTTAAAATAGTAATTATTATTGAATTAAATATTATTTTGCTACTGCACTCGTATTCGCTTTTTGTTGTCGCTGCCCTCAGCTTAATGTCGTCGTTAAATATAAACAAATAACTGTACTCATTAGCTATTGTTGCGCAGGGTTCTGTACTCATAAAACTTAATGAGACAGATATTTAATTTTATTAATGTGTTTTCTACACTATTACTAGTTGCCCTCGAGACACAGAGGGAGAGGTTTCCTAAATACTAGTCATCGTTCTAGTCAGTAGTAACCAGTTCAGATATTACCATATCATCAAATCTGCCAAAGGACGTCCACTGCTGAAGAAAGGTCTGCCCATTGATGTCTACAATAGCCGGTTACACGCCGCTTGCATCTAACGCCGTCCAAATTAATCAAATTATTGGTACCTACCAACGTATTCAATAGAAACGATTGGGAACAAACAATTTATATCATCACAAGTTTTATTTATTGCAAAACGAACCTCTACCTAATCGTGTTTACCGTGACGTGTCAAAAGATAAAAATGTGCACAGCTGCATGTTTTACTTGGCGCACTCATATCGTTAACGTAAAAGTATTGACAGTTATTTTTGTGGCCAAAGAATCCTTTACAAGTTTGTGTTTCGACATGAAATCAAATTATGAAATAATTTTTAAATAAGTTCCTTATTCAATTTTGAATTACATCCTTGAACTATTATTTTAAAATATTTTTACTAAAAAGAAACGATAAGACAGTGGACAATCTTTCTTTGTAAAAATGTTTCGCTTATCGTAAAAGCAAGATATATTATTAGTAAGTAGTTATAGATATTAAAGGCAAAACTTATTTATTATTTACACTACAATTAAATACGTCGAGTTGAAACGTGTTCGGGCCTTCGCCTACAAAACATTCTCTGTTTTATTACATATTTTTCTGTTTGTGACATTAGTACGTACTTTGAATATCTTCGTTTTATCACCAGGATATAGTGACAGAAAGCCAGACGTTCGAACTGGCGGCGTTTATCCCGATGTTGCGCGAGCGCATCTACACGCGCAACGCGTTCGGGCGGCAGTTCATCGTGTCGTGGGTGTCGGTGTTGGACGCCGTGCCCGACATCGATCTCATCGTGCACCTGCCAGAACTGTTGGATGGACTCTTCAAGATGCTCGATGACGCTAATTCTGAGATTAGAAGGATGTAAGTTAAATATAATAACTGAGACTCGTTATGAAGATCTTTTTAGCGATGCTTGTAAAAAATAACTATCCTTTAAAAGTACGAACTTCAGAATGAAGTTACTTCAGTTAGTTAATTCCTTAAAAACTTTTGGTAACCGTAAAGGCGCTCCCTCACCGGGAGCATTCGCGTGTAATGTAACAATGCAAGATTCAATTTTGAGCATTACTACTTGGCGATAATGCTCAAAATCGAATCTTGCATTGTTATATTACACGCGAATGCTCCCGGTGAGGGAGTGCCTTTACGTATTGTTTCATATTTTTCTTCAAAACTCGGAACCTTAGACCCTCTTATACTTACCATAACACTTACTAAATTCATCATTTCAGGTGTGACGTACAACTGAACGAGTTCCTGAGAAGCATAAAGAAAGATCCCTCGCGGGTAGATTTCCAAGCGATGATAAACATCCTGATCACTCATGCGCAGTCACCTGAGGAAATGTTACAGGTTAGTTCAGGTTGTGGATGTAATGTACCCGTCACAATTTATTTCACTCTCTAAAGACAGTGGCACGAGTACTCTTCTGGCTCAGCGCCGTAGTGGATGGAGACTAGCCGGTAGTAATGAGCTGAATTAGTAATGGGCCGGCTGGAACACGACAGGGACATGGTAGGCGGAAATATGATGGCTACGCACCAATGGCGTAGCTTGCCCTAGACGGGTCCTCTGTCAAAATTATTCGGGGTGCCCTTCTACCTGACTGCGGCGAAGCCCAAATGGAGCCCCTGTAGCCCGGGGACCTCGTATCATTGATACGGCTGATATGGCGGTAGTTACGCCCCTGCTGCGTACGTAGCAGTCCAATTATTGCAGCTATTAGGGGGAAAGTGTAGCTACAACGTACCAAGCACCCTGGAATAATTAATGTCCGGTGTGAGTGGAATGTTTCAGCATATCTCCTCCGATTGTGACCGGCACAGTTCCACTTAACACGTTTAGTGCCGGGTGGAACGCCAGGAGGTCACCCTGTAGTCGCATTCGCCATGCCGGGTGCCCTCGTGGAGAGCTCATTTTAATGTAGGTTTTTCTTGGAAAATGCACCGTCATGAAAGAAGCAAATACCTATTTTACGACGTAGTAGCGTATTTTACGGTTTTTTACCTAATGCTAGGAACCCTCCTCGAGGATTCACTCTTAGCGCAAACGTAATGCCGTGGACCCTCCGGAATGTCCACTAGCAATATGTATGGCGGCATGGCATATGAGCGCTATGAAAAGTGTGGTGGACTCGAATGTGTTAAGTTTTGCAGTCGTCAGAGCTACATCCCTGATGTTCGTTTTGGAGCGCAGCGTAGTGATTATAACACAGTCGGTTAAAACATGTTTAAGGCTTTTTTTTGTATACTCATTAAAATGCACATGTATCTGTTCATTGCCTACAATAATTTGATGAAATTGACTGATGCTTCTTAACAGCTAACCGCGGCTGCTTCCTAACAAACAGTGTATCACCATTTTAGTTTAGGTCGATTTTGTCGCATTCCACCGACACTATGACAACTTATATTCCTTCTAATAACTTCTTCCTGTTTTTCTATTGTTTCCAGTTGACAGCAATAACGTGGATTAAAGAGTTCGTGGAGCTGGCAGGCGCGACCATGTTGCCGTACGCGTCCGGCATACTGTGTGCCGTACTGCCGTGTCTGGCCTACTCCGACGAGCCTAGGAAGAGTATCCTTTAATAAATCACTTCGAGAAAACAAGTGTGTGTGGATTGGAGTATACAGAGCAGGGGGTCTACTCCCTAAGCACGAAGTCCGTGGTTTCGGCCTTAGTTACGAGCGTTTCCTACTCCCTATCACCTGCGGACATATGATTATTTCGGGGCCCGAACTAAAAATGATTGACAACACGATTTGACAGTTGTCCCTACTACCGATGTGTTTTTGCCCGTCAGAAAAGTTGAACTTTACACTTGTTTTGTTCATTCCTACGTTTCGGGCTACTTTCGGACGGGCGACTAACTTAGTTGACGGACTTGGGGAGTAGGCCCCTGGTGTAATGATTTTTAGAACGTTGCTTTTGATTTAAAAAGGTTGTAACTTTCGATTGGGATCTCATTCCGTTTCCAGCTCCGACTTTGACTTCGGTTTCGGAATATTTATCCAACAAGTTTGTGTTTTAGAAAATAGATTTAACTGGAAATATTCATACTATATCTCAAAACCACGTTCTAAAGACCTTAACAGCGGTCCAGGTATACGCGAGACGGCAGCCACGGTTAACTTCCAGCTGACCAAGCTGGTGGTGTCGGAACAGATCACTGAACCGTCACCACCTCGGACCGAGGGGGAGGGGGACGGGCCCGACGACCAGGAGGGGGGAGGGGGCAAGCTCAACCTGGACGCGGTGGTGGCCATCCTCACGCAGATGCTGCACCACAGCTCTGTGCACACCAAGGTGGCGGCACTCGACTGGATCTTACACCTATATAACAAGCTACCGAGTGAGGTTAGTTACTCTTTCATTCAAATAGTTTTTCGACAAAGTAGAATAGCCGTCTCATTCTTTATCTTATCGTAGCCCTATTTTTTTTAAAGTCGGTTTAAGAAAAACTACAATTACTAAAGTAAATTACTAAATTTATGTATAGTACCCATCGCATCACACCCCTCCCTTCTGAATTCAACTTCAAGTGTCAATGCTGTTGGCATTGACACTTTTATAACGCGGTAGAATGCCACTAAACTCTTTTCAGTTCGCTTCTATTGCGTATGTATTTAAAATGTAATCTGTTTGACGCAGATGTTCCTAGAGACGGACAAGTTGTTCGTGAGCGTGGTGGGCAGCCTCACGGACGCATCGGACGACGTGGTGCGACGCTCGCTGGCCGTGCTCGCTGAGATCTGCTCGTGCTCACCAAACTCCGCTAATGCTCACTCAGGTATAGTGCTCGCTGAGATCTGCTCGTGCTCACCAAACTCCGCTAATGCTCACTCAGGTATAGTGCTCGCTGAGATCTGCTCGTGCTCACCAAACTCCGCTAATGCTCACTCAGGTATAGTGCTCGCTGAGATCTGCTCGTGCTCACCAAACTCCGCTAATGCTCACTCAGGTATAGTGCTCGCTGAGATCTGCTCGTGCTCACCAAACTCCGCTAATGCTCACTCAGGTATAGTGCTCGCTGAGATCTGCTCGTGCTCACCAGACTCCGCTAATGCTCACTCAGGTATAGTGCTCGCTGAGATCTGCTCGTACTCACCAAACTCCGCTAATGCTCACTCAGGTATAGTGCTCGCTTAGATCTGCTCGTGCTCACCAAACTCCGCTAATGCTCACTCAGGTATAGTGCTCGCTGAGATCTGCTCGTGCTCACCAGACTCCGCTAATGCTCACTCAGGTATAGTGCTCGGTTAGATCTGCTCGTGCTCACCAAACTCCGCTAATGCTCACTCAGGTATAGTGCTCGCTTAGATCTGCTCGTGCTCACCAAACTCCGCTAATGCTCACTCAGGTATAGTGCTCGCTTAGATCTGCTCGTGCTCACCAAACTCCGCTAATGCTCACTCAGGTATAATGCTCGCTTTATATGACGAGCCGAATATGATTTACCGAGCGTCATTGGTTAAAATTGAGACTCTTGTATCTTTATCAAAGCCTTGCATAGTAGACTTTCCCATACGTTAGTAGCTATTACAGGTAATTTTGCTTAGGTACTTGTCTATTTATATGCCCCGTTTGTTAATAAAAAATGCTACTATTCGTAAGCAAAGCAATTTCTTTTTGGCAATAGGAACCGGGCATTAGTGTACTCTACCGTTTATGATGCACTAACGGCCGGTAATTGGCGTTAAGAACCGAACCAAGCATCGGCGTCCCTAATGCTAGAGGCTGATAATTCTTGTACACACACGTCCAATAATTTGTGTTTCCACTTTTAGGCGATCTGGAGTCCAGTCCGTACTATTACAAGTTCTTACAAGCATTATTGAGGTTATTAGCAGCAGATGATAATTTATTAGAAGATAGAGGAGCGTTTATTATAAGGTGAGCAATTAATAGTTTTGTTTTACACTCATACGTAACCGTTACTACCTACATAAGAAGGAGATATACCCCACTCCGAAAGTAAAAATGCGCTACCATTGATGATTTTCTTAACTTTAGAAAAACAATAGTTTGATTTGTTAAGCTTTAGCCGCACTTGCGTCTATCGTCGCGAAACAATGCGTGCTGAAGCATCGTATGTTTTGCTTGCTAAAAGTTTTCGCGCTAATGCGGTGATCACATCAGCGGCTTCCTAATTTTAAACGAATTATCGTGCAATAATCAAAGATGGCCGCAATACGATTTCTAGAAGTTTTGACTATGGACTACGACTTTCTTTACTTAGTACATGAGTGCTAACAATTTATGGACAGCAATTACTTCATGTATTTATTTAAAGCTGCATATGATGGTTTCAGCTTCAAAATTGTGTAAAAATCCACCATTTCGTCTCTACACTTCATTATTAAGACAAAGCGTCTGATCAATCAGAGAACAACAGTCGAAATGTACAACGATAGTCCAACCACGCAGTACGATATTTAGCGCGTTAAAACCCTTTGTGTATCGCCACCCAAACGATAACTGGTACGTAGTCCGAACTGTCGCGACGATAGCCGATAATGGTTGGTTAAATCTGCTTGTATCGTATCATTCATTGTGCGAAACTTCGTGACGATAGACGTAGGTGCGGCCCCAGCATTAGAATAATTTAAAATCCGGTCAAGTGCGTGTGGTACATCTACCTTTTTTTTTTTATCGTGGGAAAATCCTCATGGATACCCTTCGCCTGGGGAAGGCGAAGGGTTATGCCGGACTCTTACCGGCTAAAAACCCACGGTGTTCCTACTCCTGACCCTTGGCCGGGGTCACGGGATTCGCAGCTGCATGCACCGCAACCCCGGCAGGCGTCGGTCCGCCAGCCCCTGGCGGACCTCTCCTTCTGTGGGGCCTTGCCCCACGTCCTCCTGAGAGGCGCGCACGGAACACATGCGCGCCGCCTTCTCGGGCCTGTTACTGGTCGGGCGACGGGTCCCCTAACCCGTCGCCCGCAGGCCACACACTAGGGTGGCCGGAGATCGTCGCGCGCCCTCCGGCGGCGCCCGGTGCGTCTGGCGCGGGAAGGGAGAGTGGCCGTCGCCTCTCTCTCCCTCTCCGCTCCCTCCTTGGTCGCCATCACCACCTCGCAAAAGGAGGTGACGGCTTCCCACGCACTCTCGCTCCCGACCATGGACAGAACCACGGCCGGAAGCGAGAGGTCACCACCGATCGCCGCGACTAGTTCACGGCGCTGCGTCACCCACGCACGGCACTCCTGCAACGTGTGCAGCGCCGTGTCTTCCGGGCAGTCGACGCAGTGGTGACATCCGGGCGTCTGCTCCCGGCCTATGCGACACAGGTACTTCCCGAAACATCCATGTCCCGAGAGCACCTGCGTCAGCCGGAAGCTGAGGGCGCCATGCCGCCTCTCCAGCCACTCCTCCATAACGGGTCTTACCGCCGCTATTGCGGCGTGCCCTGCGCTGGGTTGCGCAAGTCGTTCTCTCCACTCGGCCACTAGGATCTGGCGGAGCTCACTCCGCTCAGGCGCCTCCTCGCGCTGACGATATCTCGGCCCTCGCCTCCAGATCCCAGGGCATCGATCCGACTAGGAGGCTCGCCGCCTCGAAGGAGATCGTACGGTAGTCGTACATCTACCTAGGGGAAGGGAGGGCAAGATGAATATAGCGGGCAACATGAATCATTCTTATAATTTGCTCTATCGAATCAGCGTATACACGTCCATAGCGCAAGTAGACGCGCGGTGAGGCGGGGGCTCGCAAACCAGTACGAACCGGACTGCCAGCGCGTGAGTACGCACGTCAGCGACAAAAAACAATACGAACTCTCGACACTAAAATATTTGACTACGGTAAGTTTTGAGATTTCTAACGGAATTAATCATCTATGTAATATATTTTCATTGTTTTAGTTAGTTTATTTATTGTAAATTAATGTATTTTTAAAGTTTTTTTCAACAGTATTCTCATTACATTTTTAGGTTATGTTTCATTCGTAAAGTAGCCTGGCGGGCAAAATGAATATAGGCATATTCGGGCAAGGAAAATTTAGGCAAGGAGAATCTATTATCATCCACAAACTATCAGACACCTTCCACATCAAGAATGAAACAAAAAAAATCGGTGCAGGGTGCTGCCAAAACTGTGTGTGATTATTATTGCACAGTATGCAAGGAACAATTTGTACATCCTCCAGCTGAAGACTGGATACAATGCTCCCAGTGTAAGGACTGGACTCACGAAGCCTGTTCAGCTTATCTTGGAAGAGGAACATACTTTTGTGATGACTGTCAAGATAATTGAGCATTGTCTCATCTTGAATCATCTTGCCCGATCGCTAGAACCATCTTACCCGATAGTATAGGGCAAGATGAATCAAACCTTATATTTCATATATTGATCTCGTGTAACAATTGTGATAAAAATTAGAGTCATTTCTTTGATTATTATGAAAGTTTAATTATAGTTGATTTTGAGAAATTAAAGGTTACTTAGTATTCTATTAAGATTTTTTTTTTTATTAATTATTCAAGTTAAGTGAACCATCTTGCCCGCTTTTCCCCTACTGCTAAAATTTCTTCTTTGTTGTCTCTTAGACAGCTGTGCATTCTGCTGAATGCTGAAGACATCTACAAGGCCTTGTCTAAGATTCTGCTGCAGGAGCGCAACCTCCGTTTTGTGGCGACTATGGTGGACGTACTGAATACCATCTTGCTTACTTCTGCTGAGTTGTATGATCTGAGGCTGCAGCTAAGGAAGTTTAACAAACCCGTAAGTTTATCTTGTACCTTGGTAATCTTGGGGTTACATAGAAAAAAATGTAAGCAGGCATCATCCGTATGCCTCAAGCAATATTTTCCCTTCATTTTGTGACCAACACTTGCACGTATGCGTGAGAGATGCGACTGCAAAATATAGGTACAGTTTGCCTATAACCGTAGGCCCTCTAAAGTAACATTTAAAACTCTGCTTCTATAAACTTGTCTGCATACTACACTTGAGTTTTATCGGAGTTTGGGAGGGGGATCAGGATAGCAATTAATAGTTTGTATTGCAGGCGACGCACTCCCTGTTCACGTGGCTGTACTCGTGCTGGTGTCACAGCCCGGTGTCGCTGCTGGCGCTGTGTCTGCTCACACACAACTACTCGCACTGCAACAAACTAATATCTTCATTGTATCCTTTTTGAAAGCTTATAATTTTGACACTCGAACCTGCTACCAATAGCCAAAGGCAGTAGTGGAATAGTGGAGTAGTAGAATAGGCCGGCAGGCTGTCACGATTGTTAAAGATGTACGAGTTCTAATTCAAAGCATCGAAACTCCTTGCTCAATGATCTTAGCAATAAATTATATGAAAATGCGCATATTACCATTACCACAGTACCAACGACGCGTTACTTTAGATGGAGCCAGCTCCCCGATTCAGAACCTTTTCGATAAGCAGTTGTCGATCGATTCGGTTTGTTATCTCGTTCCGTCTACGATTCTCATAACGAGAGAATAAGAGATAGTTTACCGAATCGTTGGACAATTGACTAATTGAATCGTTCTGAATCAGGAGGCTGAAAACAGAGACATCAGGGAGCTATTAGCTATAACAGAAATAATTAGTGTTTTGCAGAATTTACAGTGTCATTAATTCCTTAACATACAAACAGCGGTGACCTAGAAATCACAGTGGACTTTCTGACGGAAATAGACAAGTTAGTGCAGCTAATTGAATCTCCCATATTTGCATGTGAGTATCTCCTACATTTTCTTTACTTATATTTACAATTATTTTTATATTTGTGATTTTGGCAGCTCTTCTATAATATTATTGCCAGTATTTTGTGTAATTTTGCTCTGAACTGTATCCACTATTTTATCTTCGTCATCACTGCGGACATCGCGCACGGTATCTTGCACCTTTGGTCAACGTTCAACACAGCAGTTCAGTTGCTGTTTTGGACATTGGTGTAAGGTGCGAATACCCTTCAACTACGAGATTCTACAAATTTTACTAGTACATACCTATATTAATAAACATTAGATGTAATCTTGCTATGTAATGTAATCTAAGCTTGTGTCACCTTATGTTAATTGTGATTGCTGATGCGTTGCAAATTTTGTGTCATTGCACCGTAATAAACGAAATATACTGCATGGCGTTCTGGATTATTCCAAATGTTATCGGTTTCAGGAGAGGTCTAACCCGAATGCCCACAGCGTACTCGTTGCGAGGGTTCGACTGTGTAAGATCGTGGCCGAGGAGTCACTTGTTTGTTCACTTGGTTACTAGGCGATGATCTATTTCAGACATGAGACTAGAGCTGCTGGGGGGTGCTCAGAGCGCAGAGCTCCGCGGGGCGCTGTACGGCGTGCTGATGTTGTTACCACAAACCGACGCCTTCCACACGCTGCGCAACCGGCTGCAGTGTGCGCCACTACACCCCTCACTCACACAGTAACTATATGACTTACTTTACGTCCAATGGTTTTACAGTTCAAACTTGTTTTGGGATTTCTGGCATCAGTCAAGATCCATGGAGCATTGCCTTTGTGTTCTATTCGGGCTTGCTCCGTGGGTCTTAAACGTTCATGTTTCCGAAAAAAAACGGGCAGAAGACGCTGTCGACTTTCTATTTAGATACTAGAGAGATTTTGTAGTAACTTATCATAGTTAATTAAACTCTTACATAATGCCTGATAGCTCAATTTAAAACACTGTTTTAATACCTCATGCACATTGAAACAATCCTAATCGCTCTCCAGGACGGACCCGCCGCCAGCTGACAGCGTCAAACCCTCGATAGACTTCGACAAACTTTTGGAAGACTTCAAGAGCGTGCAGGCCGCGCACCGCGAGTTCAAGATGGTGGACCGAAGTCGCGGGAAACTGCTCGATAAGGGATACTCCTAGCCACTGCACTCTTATGTAGGCGACAAAGGCGAAGATTGAATATTAGAGTGTAATACGGCTTGAATTTGAGAGGACACAGTTGTCGACGTTTATATGCGAATCGTTCAAAAAATGTTGTATTCCCAAGTGCGATAAAATGCTATGTCTGACAGACTGTCAAATAGAAACTTTATTCAAAAAAATTAAAATCTCGAAATAGAGATAATTTAATAGATATCAGTCTGTTAAAGATATCAGATTATTGTATGTGAGAATGCGCCTTCAGTTTGCTGTAAGCTTTCGAGTGAACTTAAACAATTTATTGTATATTTCATCTGTAAAGTTAGATTTAACGAATTACTGTTAAATTTTTCTAATTTTATACGCGGTCACCATCTCCCTAATCCTCGACTATCGGCTCAAACCAACATAGTTTCATTATGATAGTTACCATGTACGTACTATCTTCGTATGACAGCTGTACTTCTAAACCATTGCAAGATATCTGCTTGTTGCTTCGCTAAAAAAATGAATCTTATGCTATGAGGTCCTGTACGGTCAATTGATAGGTCGACCAAGGAATTATCATGTAGTTATTATCTAAAAAGTTGACCAAATATAAAGATTTAAGGCTCGATTTCAATAACCTATCTATTAGCGGCTTGCCTTCCTAGAGATTTATATAGAGCTTAATAATATTTTTCTATCTCTAGTAAGGGAAACCGCCGATACCTAAGTTATTGGAAATGATCGTTGATAAACAGCTTCCAATGGGGTAGCACACTGGGGAACTAATGGCGCTACCATCGCTGGTACCAAAACAATTTCATTGGTTAAATTTTGTTTGACATTATTGCTTGTAATAATTTAACTCATTTTGATTGGTTGTAATTGGTATCAACAGAGGTAGAGATAAACTACGATAACATGGCGCGCCCCTCCATTGACACTTCAAGTAAAAATGTGTGAGTAAGAATATTTACAACGCGTCATTCGTTCAATGCACATGTGTGCATTCAGCAACTTAAACAAAAACATGGATCAGTCGCTCGACAGATTTGACGTCGCTAAATAACATTATGGTAACTATGGTACCGCTTGGAGGTTTGTATGGATGACACACGTGCGCCTTGTCGAGCGGTCACTTTAATTATGCACTAGTCGAGCAATAAATCTACTAAATATCAAACATGTCAAATACTGTCAAACACAGACATGGTGACTTGTTGGCATATGCACACACACATTGAAGACAGATGTTGGAGGGGCGCGCCATGTTATCGTAGTTTATCTATACTGCCATCTACTTTCGTTTTGCCTGTGTCTCCCCATTGAGTGCTATAATTTTAATAAGCATTTGAACTTAAGTCATTTTGATATAACTTGAGTTGCAGAATGGGTTAATTTAAAAAAATTGTCAGATGTATGAAATTCTGATGACGTTTAAATTTTGACAGCTGCTCTTGGGATGCTGTTTAATAATACGAGCCTAAAAACAAAGCTAGTGCTTTTATCGAAAATCCGAATTGTAGGTTTTGCTGTTGTTTTTTTATTATTATTCTTTTATCAACGTTATACATTTAGTGCAATGCAATTATGTTTTTCTTACACAAACGTGTGCGTAGTGTAGTAGTACATTCAAGTATTTGATTGTTTTTTTTTATAAAAATGATCTTGAACGTGATCTCTACAAAATACAGGCTGTTAAAAAATGTACTTTAAGAAATTTGTGAGGTTACTCTGTATCGGAAAATGAATAAATAAAAGTACTTTTATTTATTTGTATAGAAAGTAATAAAAACATACGCGTATTTCCAAAAATAGTTCTAAGAAAGTTGACTCACAACATTTTTAGAGTAATTTTTTTGACAGCCTTTATACTTATGTATGAACAATGTATAGTAAGCATATATTAAAGTGATGCTGAATTGTACCTAAGGGTAGTGTTCCCCTGTTGTTCTGTGTATAGTTTAACAATATTGTTTATACATTCCACTATTTAGCTGTAAATAATTATTTTAATAAAACCAAATATTCTAAAAAATACTATGTAGTTTATTTTTTATAATAGTAACATTGATAATATTTATTGCTGTTTATAAATTATACAATTATATTCAACATTTATACTATTTTTATAACTGTATAATACTTATATTTCTTCCATTTATCGACTCACAAATGAACAGCGTAGAAGCCAACGGATCCAAGTAATATTTTTGGTGACATTGATTTTCAACTCTATAGTTAAGTATTTTAAGTCTATTATAGTCGAATTTACCAAAAATAACACTTGGATCAGTTAGCTTCCAAGGTATCCAAATATAAAATATTGATGAATTCTCGTATCGTCCATAACATTATAACTACAAAGACTTCACTGGTGAAAATAATAAACGCTTAAATCTAGACTATCTCTTGATAATGTTTGTTCTGACGTTGCTATAATATTGCATCTTCTTAACAATACTACGCATATTTACAATAATATATTTAAATAGTCTTCAAAGGGGACTTTAGTTCATAAAGAGAGCACCTATAACCTGTTCATAAAATAACAAATAATTATTTTCTTAAAATACATTTTGTTTACATTATAAAAATACAGATTCGGGTCTAATCGCGTAAAAACTTAAAAGGCACTAAACTAACTTAACACTCTCACCGCCATACGGTCCGCCGGCGGGGCGTATCTTTTCGAGTAAGGCACGCCACCTACTTGTTGCACTGAGCGATTCACTTTTCTGTAGCAGCAGGCCACGCACTACAAATTGAATAT
Organism: Amphipyra tragopoginis; assembly: GCA_905220435.1. Classification (NCBI taxonomy): domain Eukaryota; kingdom Metazoa; phylum Arthropoda; class Insecta; order Lepidoptera; family Noctuidae; genus Amphipyra; species Amphipyra tragopoginis. The sequence goes on along the minus strand of HG992010.1, from coordinate 354,077 downwards.
GAAATTGCGAGGTTGTGGCGGACCGCATGGCTAGCTATCAATTAAAAACAAACAGTGAGCCCGCCAGCGGCCCGTACGGCCTGCTTCACTCGTTATAGATTTTCACCGCGGCCTGCACGGGTAGGCAAAGTTGCGGCCGCCGGCGGACCGCACGGCCTGCTGCACTGAAAAATTCTATATATGGGTGGCGGTGAGAGTGTTAATAAAAATAAACTTTAAAAAAAAGTAAAAACCGACTTCAAAGAAATACTAAAAGGAGTAAAATAATTACCATAATATAAAATTAACAGTTTCAGAAGTCGGTGGCTTCTATTTGCTTCAGTGTAGAGTTGCACCGACTTCTGAAACTGTTAATTTTATATTATGGTAATTATTTTACTCCTTTTAGTATTTCTTTGAAGTCGGTTTTTACTTTTTTTTAAAGTTTATTTTTTATTGAATACGTTTTAGTGTCATAATTTTAACCCCCTCCTTCATAACCCTTCTTTTTGGCTTTGACGAAGTCGGGCATAAAAGTCCTTTCAAATGATACCTTACACGATATAATGAAAACATTCTAAAAGGGGGGGAGGGGGGGACAAGCACCCCCTCCTCTTTTCAAGTAGTCAGTTCCCAACAACAAATATAAACAAAGCAATATTAGTACCGTAATTTGAGAATTTTGCTTTGATCCGATGAGGAGTTCCGTTCCATATCTCTGAAGTTCATGGTCTAATCATAACAAAATTTAAATGGGACCAATCGGGAAGTATACCCTTTCGAACAAAAAAATATTTTTTTAAATCGGTTCATAAATGACGGAGATATGAGGTAACAAACATAAAAAATAAAAAAAAAAAAAAAAAAAAAATACAACCGAATTGAGAACCTCCTCCTTTTTGAAGTCGGTTAAAAATAAAATAAAAATCAAGATCGAGTGAGGGTAGATGAAAATACTTTTGCTTCACGAAGATGACAACTGCTCCGCAACTTCAGTCTACCCGTGACCACGGCCGGTGTAATTCGGCCGAAACGTCGGAATAAAAAGGTATTTAGTGCCTTTTAAGTTTTTACGCGATTAGACCCGAATCTGTATTTTTATAATGTGTACAAATCGCGAAAGTTTAAAAACATTTACATTTTGTTTAACTCGTAAATGGAATAACCTAATTATAATATAGTAGGAATGCTGTTTTATGTACAGTCTTAAAAAATTAAAGTAAGTTTTTATATTAGAAATAGAGGAATTATTTTAAGATCGGAATGAGTTTATTAACTTCAGTCCAAATCACTAGCCTGTGTAGGTATTAGTAATAGTGTAGTTATTGTAAAAATAATTTTATATTATTATAATAAACTGGTGCAGAAATCAATAAACTAAGACAAGTTATTTCTTACGATAACACAGTTTCAAGTGGAGATCTGATTATAGTGTAACTTATTATTATATTATTCAGAAGGAATAAGTCTTATGATTGCTTGGCAGTAATCGTCGCAATATTGAAAATTCCTATACGTCTAGTAACATGTTTATCATGCTACAAGTTACGGAGACAATGATAACATCGAGTGCTAAATCTTTTACGTTATATTATTCGGAATAAATTGCACAGTTTCCTCTTATTTGTATGAGAAAGATATTAAAATGGCTGGTATTTGATAAGATAAAATTATGCTTAGTTAATAGCACTGTACAAAGGCATAGCGTCAATCGATATGGAATAAACGTACATCTGACCGAACTATTGGACGACACTTGCCGAAGTTATCCGATGGTGCACGAAGTCTTCCCGCTGCGAACGTGTCCGTGTTCGACGTCATCGTTTACGTCACGCGGCAGAGAGCCCACCTCGCGCGCGCTCGCTGACTCGTAGATGACGGTGCGGGCGCCCGACTCGAACCCGAACGAGCCGACGCTGGAGGCCGACGGACTGCCCGACACCGACGGACTGTCGGGCACCGAGCGGCTGTCCGAGGCCGACGGAGTCTCCGACGTGGCGTTAGAGTACTCGTCGCTGGATAGTTCCGGGTGCTAGGGCTGCAGCGTGTGCGTGAGGTTGGTGAGCCTGTTGAGCAGCGCGGTGTTGCCCTTGAGCGCCGTGGCGAGGTCGTCGTGCGCGGCGAGCAGGGCGCGGACGCCGAGCCCGCGCGCAGTAACTCCGCCCGTGAGTGGTGCGCGCGCTCCGTTCTTTTGTGTGCTGCGTTCCGCTTCCTTCATTTTTTCTGCGCCCGGCTCCACTTTTGAAGCGTCCACCTGCAGATATAATATATTGTTAATGTTATTTGTAATGTTTGCTTGTGTTAGGGTTATATGAATTCTACAAAGGATACTCGATTATAAGACCCTTTTGCTACCGACTGAACCGAAAATTAAAGCGCAAACGGCAGCACCTAGACCTCCATGTAAATACATCTGATTAGAAATACATTCCTCGGTCATACACATACCATGGCCTGCGCATCGTTGACATGATCTCGTATTGTATGTTCAGCGTCCTGTATCCTCGCCGCTAATGTCAGCAGTTTGAGTTCAGCGCTCGATACATCCTTGTCCAGGATCTGAGTTTGCAAGTACACTGTCTGGGCTACCTTATACCTATAAGACAAAACAGTATTACAAGGTTAGTCAAGAATGGAGGTAGTAATATTCCGAAAGGGTGTTAAAGTACCCATAATAATGAAGTTTTGTTCTACCACTTTCCCCAATCAATATTAGAAGAGAAATAGTTGTTAAAAAATTGCATAAAAATACGCTAAAATCTATTTATCCTCGGCTATGATCAGCTGTGTTTACATTTTAGGTCATATTTAGTTAAGGTCACGAATTAGAAGCTTCATTTTCTGAATTCGTAACTAGAGCAAAGTTGAAGATTTTTTGAAAAAAGTAAAATAATAATAATTTTGCATGGAAATAAGGATTATCGAATTTTGAAATTTTAAGACTTGTTTTAAAACCGTCATCAGTAATACTATAAGTGGCCTGCAGATTAGTACCCCCTTTCGGACTAAACTTTTACAATACTGTGGCACGCAAGACCATTATAAAAATCTAAAAAAAATATATTGGTTATAAATTGTCATAAAATATTGCTGGCGATCTCATAATGTTTTGATTAATATATGTTACCAGTCAGCGATAGCGTCGGCCCTCGCCCTCGCGAGTGGCGATGCCTTCTGCAGCAGTGCTCGTGCTCGGCGGCCGGTCTCCGCCACAGTGATGCGCTCCAACACGTGGAACTGCTCGTCGTTGTACGTCAGCGAGCGTGTCGCGCGGTCGCGTACTAAATGCTGCCACGAGTCACGTAACCTGGATACACACAATCAACTCAATTTATTATGAACATAAGCATTTTTAAAAAGGTGGTGTATAGTGCAACCGTACATTGCAAAATTATTGTACTTACCGCGTCAGCATATCCGCCACCTTTTATAATTCATTATCATTTAGTTACAATTCAGTTCATTACCGGTCATCGAATGCACCGTGTGTTCTCACTTATCAGTATCATTTATTCTTAACTCTATCAATATCATTTAATCTTAACAACTATTTCTGTCTAAACTTTGGTGTTAACTTAGTGTATTAAATTGTTGGACTTTAAAGGACTCGTATCATTTAATATCATATCAAACTTATCAGTAAAAGTTGTGCGGTACAATACCGTACAGGTGGTCATGGTTAACTTCGCAGTTTTTGCTTGCTTAGATTAGATATTATATTGGGAACTGTTGTTCGGTTATGTATATGTCGTGGCCAGATCATAGAATTGATCACTTCATGATGTGGCCAGCCATTTCATGAAATGGTTGCATTTCATGAAATGGCCAATATCCGCTGCCCACATCATGAAATGGCCTGGCCAGATCAATGAATAATCAGCGTTTAACGATATGATCAGCTAAACGCACGGCCATTTCATGATATGGTCAAACATTAGTGATCATATCGTAAAATAGTTACATTATTCACCGTTAGAGGCCCTGATATCGTTTTGTTTTTGTGATGCATCATGGCGGCGGACAATTATTCTGACAAAAAAGCTAATAATAATAAGTAAAGTAGGGTGACCATGACCACGCAACGAAAATTAATGGACTATTATTGGATTTCAAAATATGACTTCATGGTAACTGCGGGTGAACTTTTCATAGAATTTTATTTGTTCGATTATTTATCTGGTTAACCTGTGAAACTACAGCACAAAATATCGATGCACGTTACTGCAAACATTTACTATTTAGTATATTGAATCATTTGGGTTAGGTTAGGTTAGAACAGTGACCAATAACGCGCGAAGGTGAACGAACGAAGCGAGCGTGCCGCGGCAGCGGCCGACGAGCGCCAGATCCCCTTAATTGTTGGTGAATCAAGCTATTAAACTTTCGCGGTAACGTGCATCGACATTTTGTGTGTCGAAATTCCGTAGTCTACTCCTTTGCTTGCATGGTACGTGCTTCCTTTATTTGGATTTTTTATTAAACCTTTGATATCATGGAAACCCTACATTAATGATATGGCCAAACGTGGATGGCCATATCATTAAACGTTGACGTTTCAACGATATGGCCAATTTTAGTTGGCCATTTCATGAAATACAACCATTTCATGAAATGGCCGGCCACATCATGAAGTGATCAATTCTACGATATGGCCACGACATATACATACCTTTCCACCAGTGTTTTGGCCTTGATATGCAGCCGGAGGTCGCTGGGGCAGGGCGCCTGCGTGGCTGCGGCGTCGAATTCTGCCCGCAGCGCGCCCGCAGCGTGCCGCGCCTGTAGCGCGCCCGCACTGCGCAGCAACGAGCTGGCCTCGCCCGCCACTAGACCCGCCATGGCCGCCCAGCCCAGCCCGCCCGGTGGAGCCGCGCTCTGAATCAACAGATCGTTTTATGTGCGAATTCTCCTCATAATGCCGCTTTACTTTATTTTTGAAAGTTCTTTCTTTTCATTAGCAGAATATCAAATATTTTTTATATAACGCTAAATTTATTAAGTTCTAAAGTGGTAACGAGTCTGTCTGGTACTGACCGTGGCATTCTGCGCGTTAGATCTAGCGGCCAGGGTGGTGGCGGCGAGGTCGAGCGCGCGCGCGGCGGTGTGCGTGAGGTGCGCGTGCGCGTGCAGCGCGTCAGCACGCGCCGCCACCCGCTGCAGGCGCGCGGCCAGCAGCGAGCCCCAGCGCGACACGCAGGCGCCGCACAGCACGGAGGCGGCGCACACGGCCTCCACGCGCCGCTTGATCACGTGGCCCACGCTGCACGCCGTCTGACACAACACAAATACACCACCTGACATGCCTCACTACAAACGGTTCCACATCTAACAAAACCGATTCACTTCACCTTACACTCTATTCTATTCATTTTCATTGGCTAATAATGACCACTGCCATTTTTCGAATGCTGCATTATCTAGTCTAAAAATAAACCAAAACTACTTTACCACAAAATTCTGTTTAACAGTTTAGACTAATAAATAGGGCTTAAACACCTTTTTATGAATGGAGTTTGACATTAAACACGGTTTTAACAAGTGTCTTAAGTTTATTATAATTGTCACATGTAGCACAACCCTAAATAACGATAACCGCGACTCGAGATCAAACCATACTAATGGCGCAACGAGATTGCGGTTAATCGATGATATCGACCGTTCTGACCGATCCAGTGAGGTGCATGGTAGCCGGCTTACAGCGGATCGACGTCCACTGTTTTTATTCGACGTCGATCCATGATGTGGATTAATCAAATCATGCATTCTGTTTCAAAAGGTATACCGATGATGACGCAGAGGCTAACTAATAACACGATCATCCATATCGATCAGTGGTCGGTTGATTGTGTTTTAAGGCGATCAATATCGACGTCGATCGACCTTTTTTTTTTTTCTATTAGACTGCTGTAGGTCGTCCTAGGGGACGATTTCTACGTAACCGGGCAGTTATTGGCGAGACCTGAAGGGTCTCCAGCCAAATCGATCGACCACAATCTAGTTGCACCTTTAGATAACCCCGAAATCTCAAACTCACAGTAATAATTGCCCTATGCTAATCTCTGACTGACTATATTCAGATATGTTTAAGGTTTGGACAAGTATTTTTCCCTGCAGCTTACCTTAGCTTGACTGGCATCATTCTCCACAGACACAATGTTGGGGAACACGGGGAACTTGGGTATTTCGGGCTCCGGCGCCATGCTAACGTTGTTGTTGTTTTTGTTGAAGAGCATCAGCGGCTCCTCAGCCGTCGTCTCCGGATAGTCCTTGCCTGTCACACAATCAGAATTAACCTCGCAGATTTAGTTATAATTGGTTTTACGCATCGCTTATAATTTTCATGCAACCATGAAAGTGACGACCTAGAAACGTCAGGAACTTAAAAAGGCTGGATTGTTTTGGTGGTTTTGTTTTGAAAGAGAGACTGTTCTATTTTAGATATGAAACGGTTAAATTCAAAACAACTATTATAGCTAGCTAACTTTTTTTTATTGTTATGTTTTTGTTTTTCGTTTCTTGCGACTCCATGCTACATACCTAGCATATTATCGTCGATCACCGTCAGTATTAGTTTGTCCTTGTATAGCAGTATCTGTGACTCTGCAACCACGCTCGTTTGCTCACAGATGTACGTCTGAAGATGTTCGTATTTCTCGTCTGGCTTAAGGAATACCTGTAAATTAGGCGCAGCTTGTTTACACAAGTGTGTTTTTGCGCTACATATTTATAGACTAATACAAAGTTATTGAATCCATATTCATTATATTAGTAGTTCGCTAAGTTTTGTAGGTATAAAGCCTCGTATCCACTAGGCAACAATTGACGCGAAACATGTGACGCTCAACATGTTCGGCAACATTGCCAGATGACACGGAACATGACGCTGAAAGAATTAGTACGCATGAGTTTGTTGCACATTGTCGATCATCGTCTTGCTACATGTTGAGTAAAATGTAGCGCGTCAATTGTTGCCTAGTGGATACAAGGCTTTACACTCGCCCGATGTTTCTTGTACTTTGAGGAAAAATTCAACACACACGGTTTCCCCACAACCCACAATGTCTTTAGTTTGCAGATTAGCCAGGACACATAATTATGATAATACCTACTTAATTGAAAATCCTCTTGTTCCGTGTGTTAATCGCGTTGCCGCCACATAAATCAATTTTTTCAATGTAAACATTGAACTCGCGTGTATGTATATGTATAAGTAACATCCATATACACGAAAGCATTTAAAACCACTCCGCTAGAGTATTAACATTCCATAATAAAAATGCGGCTGAACGCCAATCAGTAATTGTAACAATAGCAGCTGTTTGTAGATATTGTTTCGCGAGCGAATCCGGGTCGGCGTGACGAGCCTTGCGCAAGCACAGCCGACATCACAGTAATTTGGTTAAGATAATGGTGGTATAAATCGCCGCCACCTACTTCCGAAGTCGCTTAGATCATGTCGTAAAAACAAATGCATTATGTAATTGACTTTTAATTTTAGTGTATAAAGTAGGACTACCTCTTGTGGTAGACTATGTACAATAATAACAGCAATTAATAAGTGTTTAGCCTAAATTACTATAGTGGCCATGACTTTGCAAATAAAACAAAGTTACAAAGTAAAAGTGTTTCAAATAACTATGGTTGTTTGTTACACCTTGTATTTTACTAACATACCTTTCAAATGTATTTTAATTACCCAAGCACACATATTTCTTATGAGATACTAGATACAAAACTTTCTTACCTTTATGCTAGCAGCTTTATTGACATGAAATACATGTACAGCTGTAGTGGATGTGGTTACTTGGACCTCGGAGAAGAACCTGTCGAAGGTCCATATCCTGTGCGGGTCCACCTCTAGCAGGCCAGCTAACAATGGTGTGACTAGTTTACGTAGTCCTACACTGAGTTGACAGTGGGATGGAAGGTCCCGTGCCCAGTCTATAGGACCATTTTCTGTTGTTTGTGTTCCCTGTGAAAATTAAGTTTTACATTATAGTTCTTTTTTTTTTGTTATTAAGATTTATGATAATTATGGTAATTTGTCCCCCCTCACAGGTTTTGGTTCTTCCAAAAGAGAAACTGATTTTATTTTTGGTAGGACAATAGAAAAGTTGAAAGGGAACTGATTATCCTGGTATGGGCATTTGATGAGGAGGGACCAAAAACATGTGACTAAGAAAGTAATTAATATAAATTTTGACAGATGGAGGTGAAGAGAGAGACAAAAGAAAAGATGGATGGATTGTGTGAGAGTTGATAAGAATGATAACTGGATGTTTAATAGGGTAGAATGGAAGAAGACATTTTGCCCCAAGTTACTTGGGATAAGGGCAAGCACAAGAAGGTTTACATAGGTAAAACATGCAGCGACCGTTCATTTTTAAAATGAGATAGCACTAATACAATTTGGGAACCATATTTGGGACAGCCTATCTCCAGAAGTATACTGGTATAGGTTCAGTTGATTTGACTTGACTGTATGTTGAAAAATTAGTTCAAAATTACTTTTGTGAAACACACACATGTAAGTCACATTACACACAATCCAAAGTCACCAGTAAAGGGTGGTGGTTAAAGGTTGAAGATTTATAGTCTAATAATTATGAATGAGAAGCTGTAGATTTGTCAACTTAATCAATTAGGAGTTTATGTCTTTGATATCAATACATACTGCAATGACTCCAGATGCCTTCTTAGTAGTGATATAGAACATGGTCTCTTTATTTCTTCTACCTCCATATGGTCTGAAAGGCAACTGCCCAGTGGCCACATGGTACAATGTGACTCCTATAGACCATAGATCCACCGTTGCACCAAAACTCTTCCCAACAGGTTTCCGTAGCACTGCCCGCTCATACATATCAGGATGGAGGTACTCCTCAGTGCCATATAAAGACACAAATTGTTCCTCTTCCTGCAATTCTCTTGCAGCTCCGAAGTCTGTGAGCTTGTATGTAGTAGTTCCATCCTCATTTATATACTTCATTATATTACCTGGCTTTAGATCTCTATGTACTAAGTTATTATCACGCAAGTGCTTCATGCCAGCCGTTAAATGCTCTAACACTAATAGAAACTCGAACTCTTGAAGGCCGTACGTATTCTCAGGGTCGTCGAGAATGTTAAACAAACTACCTCCTGTGCACAGTTCCATAACAATGACTTTCCCGCGTCCTTCCTGTTCCTCTTCAATTGCGAGAAGTTTCACGATGTTTTCATGTTTCACCTTCTTCAAAACCTCAAATTCTCTCATTTGTACATCGTGCGGTCTCATGTGACTGAGCTGGTTAAACGTCTTCACCGCGACTGGCTCGCCATTGTTTTTGTTAACGCCCTGGAACACGGCGCCCGTAGCGCCCTTCCCTAGGACGCTGGTCGTGCACCATACGTAGTTCTCTGAACCCCGCAGGAAGGACATTTTCGAAAGTTTCTTGTGCAATGCAATTTATTATTAATAAACACCTAGATTTTTGCGAGAACTATAACACCGAATCGAAGTGTTTCTACACACAGTTTTGAAGTAATGAATCCTGAACCACCTTATCATTACAGATATCTTTATATTTTTAATGTATTTTAATTAATAACTGAAATAATTAGAATATAGTTGCTCACGTTCACTTTCAACTTTCAGTCAACACAATTGACACTGACAGTATTGACACCATGTTGAAAGACAAAACTGGTAGATTTGACACACGCTTGACAGATATGTGACAACAACTTGGATATAGATACCTACTTCATCCAAGGACAACAAGAACAAAGGGAAAGGGTAACTTTCCAATAAAAACCGTAAAAATTCAATTTGGATTGAAAAGATTAGCAATGCTTGGCAATGGACGATTCCGTCCGGTTCCAGATGTTTTAACCTTAGAATAAGTACTAAAGCATAGAAGGAGCGCTACTTAGCATAAACGAATCAAAATATAGCCATGCTATTTACTCATATGGCGGACTCGCTGTTGTCAGAGCGGGAAAGGTAAACTTGTGACAGGCCGTAAAAAAATAATTTTGTAACCTTTTGTACAGAGACTAGGGATGAGGGTATTCACACTATTAGACTATAGCTATCGATAAAATAAAGTCATCGTATAATGTATATTACGAAATATCTGAAGTGGTATTGTAACGCCGAAAAAAGGTGACTATGATTGTGTTAACCAAATAACAGCCATGCCGGATATTGCCATAGTACATATAAATACTTACTTCTTAGAAAGTTATAGTGACAAAAGTAAAGTTATAATATCATTATTATTCAGCCGAGAGATGCCCACTGCTGGACATAGGCCTCTCCCGAGCATCATCACTTCGACTGGTCCTGTTATTATCGCTATCAATAAATAAAGTCATCGTAAATGTATAAATGTCTATTATTTAATTTGCAATTACTAAAAGCTTCACAAAAGTTAAATACATTATTATTGAGTATTCCTTATATTATACTTGGACATGCACGTTTTTTTCTGTCACTAGAACGGCGCCACGTGGTCTCAGGTAAGTTGTCAATTTCGAGGCGCTGGAAATTTTAAACAAAATAATGATTGTTTTATATATAACTAGCGACCCGCCCCGGCTTCGCACGTGTACGTTTTATAGCTTAAAACCTTCCTCTTGAATCACTCTATCTATAAAAAAACTGCATCCCTAAAAATACAAGATTTTAAAGATAATTACGGTAAAGAGGTGTAAAAGTTAGTGGCACCAAATGCAAACTGATTGAGAAGTAAGTTAAGTATCGTTTAGTTAATACGTTAATTTTGTTTAGATTCACTGTTCTCCTAATTATTTTATCTATCAGGCTTGAAGATTACGACTGTATTAACAGCATTTATTTGAAAGATAAACAAGACAATGAAATATTATCTGAAATAGTCTATTGTATGAATGGCCGAAAGAAGATGTCGAACGTAATGTTGCAAGAAAAAAAAGATTTTTATTTTCAATCAAGCTAAATCCAGTGCGGGGTTAATCTGTCCCAATTTTTTTTAAAGATATTACTCGAATTCTTTTACTTCCTGTAGACATGCAATTCAATAAGAACTTAGGCTTTTAAATTTAGATTGAAGGCATAATGTTGGTATAGAGTCCTCCTTCAGTCTCCGCCATTTGCCAGAACGAGTAAAAGAAGATAAAGTGAAATGGCTGGAGCAAATTCTGTGGTGCTCTTGGAACCCAACCAATTTCGTGAGCTACCACGGCAATCAATTTATTTCGAAAATATTCGTCACGGGGAAACCTAAATGAAAAAAAAAGTATAAATACCTAATTAATTAAACCTAACACAAAAATCACGTTGTCGATAGATTTATCGACAAAATTTTCGCACCCCTTTAATAATTTCTTTGGCGAATATTCATATTGATAAATAGATAAGATTTAGATAGTTTATACTTATTTATTTTACTTCTTCTAAAAGGTAATGTCTTACTTTTACTAATTTTATGTATAATGAAATATATTTAAAGGAAAATCTATGAATAAACATAAAAATACTACGTACTTGTGGAAACTGATATTTTCACTTTGATTTTTTGTACATCCCTTGCGAGATTTACATTTTTTTACTATTCAGGACGTAGCGCACACTCTTATTTATAAGAACAATGTGCACATATACAAAACACAATTAATTAAATATAAATTCTAGACTAAAATATTTTTTCAAAACACCACACCACTGACACAAGTATTATACGACAAAATTTAAAATGTCGTTGCCGTTTGACAGGCTGTACTAGTGGCGGGCTATTTAATTTGGTAGCGTGGCTTTGGCTCAAAATCTCGAAATTGCTCTTATTTGACAGATGCCCCTGTACGTTTTTCAAGTACCGAGGCGCCTTCTATGCTTTAGTACTTATTCTAAGGTTTTAACAATCGGAACGTACTTATTACTTCTATGATCGGAACAATCAGTCGTATAAATCCTTAGTCTAGTCAACAATTATTTCAGACTCAGTTAATGAGATGCTCTAAAGTCTCAGATCCAAAAAAACGATCGATTGTTTTTTTGAATTATTGAAGCAAATAATCGACTTCAACATCTGAATTTTCGCCGTCGCGAATTGATTCTATTTAGTCTGTGCAGACGAACGATGCGAATTTGACAAGTTTGACACTGGCATTTATCATGCTTGTCATTGAATGCAGATCCTTAATATTTCTCAACTCTGTTTTTTAGTGTATTAATTTAATTTATATAATTAACACAATTGACCAAACAAAACGTATTCATTTATATAAGTTTAATTAAGTTTTATAAATATCCTTCGTTAACCTATGAGATAGTGATTCGTTGTGAGTTTATAAAAGAATTCCCCAAGAAATGTGAGTTTAACCAATGTTTTGATTTGTGTTCCTTGAATTTACATTTCACAATCCTATACTTTTCTCCGTTTTCTTGCACGTAACCAGGGTCCGAAACTATATCCTTTATTCCATAGATACTGGATTTAGATTTTCTATAGATTATAGCAACGTTTTCGATCCCACGTAACCCTCAACGATACTCGTCAACTAAATTCTACTTAACTTACCATGCCCCAATCCAGAGTCATTTTCATTTTGTGGCTTGTTTCCTCACCAGGTCGTCTCGGCACCAAGTAAAACGACATGAGCGTTCCCGAAGCAGATCAATAGAACATCGCAAGGACAGAAAACACAAAAGTCGCGACAGAACACGATCTCATTCGCCGAAAAAAACGAAGCACAGGTCTTCCAGTAGAGAAAGAAAAGAGACTAAACATAAAAAGAGTAAGAAGAAAAGGCGTTCGTCCAGCAGTAGCTCCAGCAGTGACAGTGATGAGGAGGAGCTGAAGCTGTTGCAGAGACTTGAAACTGAACGGCTGAGGCTGAAGGAAGAAAAGAAAAACCAGAAGGAACAACTAAAGGCTAATGAAACTCCTGAGGAAAAAAGGTAAACTACTTTATTATGTGATATCCTTGTGGGTCAAGCCAGTGGCGTGCACAGAGATTTCAGACAGGGTATGCACAAAAAAAAAGCTGGGTTCGTCATGACCACAGAATGCTAATTCAGATTTACCTAGAAAACAAACTACATCAATCAACCGTTTGAAGATGTTTCTATTTCTGTCGTCTTTCGCGTTGTGCCCTTCAATATCTAACTTTAACTGGCTATTCAAACTAGTCTCTATTCTACCTTTATCAAAAGTTTGGAACTTTTAAGCAGGATTCTAGATGTTTTTCTGAAGAATCATGCTTAGCAGCCGCTTTGTGAAAATTATTTAAATCTGAGTATCCGCTAGGTCCACACATTATTTTTAACTTGATTTATAAACAAAATGCAAGGGAAACAATCCAATGTATTTGTGTGTACACAACGAATTAGCCAGTATTAATAGTCAGCATAAAACATTTTATGAAAATAACGAGTAGTATTTATTACCTTTTCTTTGAGTTAAATCCAACCCGGGTACACGCTTTCCTTTTGCAATCAATTTAACTGTTTCCTCAAAACATAACGTGAAAACGCGGCCGATTTTAATTTATTTAAACACATTTCGCCAGCATAGGTCTCACAGGTATAATTTTCCATTTTTACAATAAACTTACTAAATAATTACTCGACAGTCAATCACTTGCGCCAAAAAAACAATAAGGCGAAAAAACTTTGCAATTTATTACGTTACGAACTAAATAATACGAACGAATGAATCATTTGGTTAATCCGACTAAAATAAGTCGACTCTCTGCAATCAACAATTAAACGGTGCATTTACGGGTTCTCAATTTGGACGGTTTGCAATGTAAGCTATGCCTCCAAAACTCCAACACACGCACACAGTCACTCTTTTGCTGTGTACTACACGAGATGCGTTGTATGAAGAATAAGCCAGGCGTAGTACAGCTTATGCTCACGGGAGGCGCTGCAATGCGCGGTCGCGGCGGCATGCGGCGGATATTCCCCGCTCCGAGTTAGTTCCAAAAAAAGCAATAGATGGCGTGAAAACTAAATAGGGAATATGCATGTAATTCAAAACTCTTTCATTATTTAGATATACATTGTTTATGAGTCAAGACACAAATTGCATTTTTTTTTACATTTTTAACTCATTACTTATTTTACAATTCATTGTTTTATGTTACGTTTTTTTCGTGGAACGGAACGCAATCTCGAAACGCGTCGTCTTCGAAAATGCCGGAAGTGACATCAAAATCCAGATGAATAAATCTTTAAATAATCTTTTCTTAGCAAACTGTTTGATTTCTCACTGAGGTTAAGTTAGTATGTGCGATTTCTGCTTGAATAAAGCACAAGAAATAATTTAATTTATATGATTTGTGGCTAAAAAAGAGATGTAAACAACGCAGTATCTTGGATTATGACGTCACATTATGACCGCGACATTATAGGACGTTTGAACTGTGGAAGAAAATTGTTGAAGTTTATTAATTGTTTTGAGCAAGAAATAATAGTAACATTTGACTTTTAATACTTTTCTTGGGTTTATATTAATGTGCTTTATTGATTATGAGAAAAAAAAAGTTACATGCATATTCCCTATTACCATGATTTCTTTTAATTATAGTTATTTATCACTTAGAGGGGCATGTATGGAACTGCAGGGTATGCAGAGCTTATTTGCATGTATGGAGTGCACGCCACTGGGTCAAGCTACATTATTTCAATGTGTTCATGTCTCATCAAGTTTTAGTGATTCTGTGCTACTGCTTGCAGATTCTCTTTTCACATGTCACCTAGGCAGTTGGGTTTAGAATTTTAAATCAATTTCATAAATCTCCGATCATGTTTATCACTTGCATTGTTTTAGGGCTCGACGTCTGAGAGAGAAACAAGAGAAAGAACGCAAGCGTCGTGAGCGCATGGGCTGGGACAATGAGTACCAATGCTACACCAACCAGGATAACCCCTTTGGAGACTCTGCACTCACCAACACCTTTGTGTGGACCAAGAAACTTGCCAAGGAAGGTGTTAAGACTGTATCCCGTGATGAACTGGAGGCACTCAATAGGCAGAAGCAGTTAGAGAACAAAATAGAATTAGAGAAGGTAGGCTGTCAATTTTGTACTAATGGCATCAGGGTCTTCTAACTTATGGCAGTTGATGCTATGTTTAACTTTACTTTCAATAACTCATACTCGGCACTAGCAGCAGCAGCAGCTTGTTCAGTTACATTAAATTTTTAATGCCATATGATTGTATTGTCCAGTCACAGAATGTCCAATTCGCAAAATGATCAGCATATGCATAATGTCCTAATTCACTGATTGTCGTAAATGCAGAACATCCAATTTGCAGAATGTCCAGTTTTAATTTGTTATAAGAATAAGGATGGTACGTGATTATAATAATCATGTACATATAATGTATCACATCTTGAATTACGATATAAAAATAGTTATTTATTAAAAACCTTTGTTTATCTTTAGTACAGTTTAAAAAAAACAACAATATAATGACCTTTCATCCTTTTTCCTTATGCCAAATGAAAATTGGACCTTCTGCGAATGGTAATTCCGTGATCTGGACATTTTGCAAATTGGGCATTCTGCAACTACATGTTGTGATGGAGAGCTAGCCTCTAGAAGCTTATACTAACTGGTTGTTGTGCAGGTAAAGCAGCGTCGTCTCGAACGAGAAGCAGAGCGCGCCGCCCGCGAGTCCGAGGCGGCCGCGGCGGCGCGCGCACGTGAGGCGATGCAGTTCCACACGTGGGCGCGCCAGGAGGACGCCTTCCATCTGCACCAGGCAAGACTGCGCTCACAGATACGGATCCGTGACGGAAGAGGTAACTATTACGACTAACAAACAATATTAATAATCAATTCCAATCCAAAATGTATCATTTCAATTTATCATCCAGAATTTCTGTCAAAAATCTACATCAATCTAGAGAACTAGCTTTTGCCCGCAGCTTCGCTTGCGTGAAATTTACAAACTTTCAACACTTATTTCACCTCCTTAAGGGTTGAATTTCGAAAAACGCTGAAATACCTTTACATTTATTTCTAACCAGAAACCTTAGTAAGTATTTAATTTCATGCTTCTTACTTCAAAAATGATGGACTTACATACAAACTTAAATACCCTATTTCACCCCCTTAGGGGACGAATTTCGAAAAATCCCTTCTTAGTGGTTGCCTATGTTACAAAAGGAACCTACTGTAAAAATTTCAAGTTTCTAACCCCAGCGGTTTAGGCTGTGCGTTGATAGATCAGTCAGTCAGTCAGCTTCTCTTTTTATATATATAGATTAAGATTGAGATCAGTTATTAATGTTGGTTGTAGCCTATTGACTTGACTGTATGGGCTTTCTCATGTATGTGCTAGGCAAGTGGCTTTGTGACCACAGTTTTCTTTCATTACTAAGAAAGATGCGACAGTGGTTCAATTACAATCCACATTTTGTACAAAATAATTGTCATTATATTTGTATCTGCAGCTAAACCTATAGATCTTCTGGCATGGTACGTGAGTTCAGAGGAGTGTGTGGATGCGCTGGAGATGCACGAACCCTACACCTATCTGAACGGGCTGCAGACGCAGGACCTGGAGGATCTGCTCGAGGACATCAAGGTAAACACATGGTTATGGTTATGGTACATAGACT
The DNA here is from genome assembly GCA_905220435.1 of Amphipyra tragopoginis. Classification (NCBI taxonomy): domain Eukaryota; kingdom Metazoa; phylum Arthropoda; class Insecta; order Lepidoptera; family Noctuidae; genus Amphipyra; species Amphipyra tragopoginis. Next base: position 337,500 of record HG992010.1, on the reverse strand, counting down.
TACGTGTATGGTAATTCCTTTTTAGGTTAAAATAAAATTATTATTGAATAGGTTTTGTATCAGGGGGCTTATCTCGATATGGGTGCTGAACAATTATTATTGGGTTAATAAGCGCTGCGACCCCATTCAGAATTTCGCATTTCAAAATATTTTCATACAATAGTCGTATCGACGGTCATCTTGCCAGTATTAAAGTACTTATACAGTGACGTAGCTATGGTCCTCACAGCCCGGGGGTTACAGCCAACAGGGGTTCTATTTTTTTTAATCTCCTTTAATAAACGCTAACATTGGAAAATGATGTAAAAAAAAAAATGTATTATCTGAGCACTGTTATTGTTATTTCCTTGTTTTCATTAGCATTGGAGCAGGTAGAGTATTGACACTTGTGGTTACTTGCGACTTAATCGCGATGAAAAAATACAAAGGATTTTTATTGATTTTAACAGTTTGGTATGGTTATGGTTGCTACGCCACTGTACTTACAAGCTAAAGAGACTGTCGACGAAGCGGTAAGGTCGCGCCCGCGTCGATGAATATTTTCATCAGAATTTTCACGTTAATATTGCCAACGGTAATATTGGTAACTAGCTGTGCCCGCGACTCCGTCCGCGTGGAAGTCGGAAAACAACATTGTGTCGCATTATGCAGCAACTAAATAATGTATTATGCGGTACTATGTACGTATATCCTTCCAACTGCCACCAGAATTGCGCTAGCGCAATCTCTTCTTCTTCCCACCCTCGACTATGCTGATGTCAGCTATCTCGATTTAACTGAGGACCAATTTGGAAAGCTTGAGCGACTTCGAAATCTTTGTATCAGATTCATATTTGGTTTGCGTAAATATGATCATGTTCCTGAATTTCGTACTAAGCTCAAATGGCTGCCAATGGCTGCAATGTTCTCTTTAATCCTTCCACCTCATTTTACCTTAAAGAATGCTTCGAGTTCCTCAGTGACACACAGCATTCCACTTCCTTTTTAGACAAGTCCTTTACAGTTCAAGCTGCGCGCTTGTGGAATGCATTACCATTTAATGTGAGACGTGCACAATCACTGCCAATGTTTCAAAAGTTAGTGAAGGAACATTACTTCGAATTCGCGACCTAGCGGTCGAGGAGTCAATATATCCTGAGGATGCCCCGTGCAGGGGCGAAGCACATGTCGTGTATTGGTTCGGTTGCATGTTGCATTATTTTTTCACTCTTTCTGCATGTGCATAAACTTGTGAGCGGGAGGGTGGTGCTGCATACTTCATCCAAACTAGCGATCTTGTTCAGCGGAATTAAACCTAGATATTCTATTTGCATATTTGTATGTCATGGATTTCCGCAAAGTAACGCCTGATTCCATCATTTAGCATTACTTAGTGTTGTGTTTTGGCGTTATTAATAAATAAATAGCTACATAGTTTGTTGCGTATCGTCGTAGGTGTACAAGGAGCTAGAAAACAACGCGAACCAGTCGTACTGGGAGGACGTACAGACCATCGTGCTAGACGAGCTCAACAAGCTGCGTCGCCTGGCCGCGCCCGACGCGCGCCGCGACGGCGTGCACCAGGCCGTCGCCGAGGACGTCACGCAGGTAACCTAGCGTATTGAGAGGACGTGCAGACACCGTGCTGTAAATCTGCGAGTTCTATGTACATCCTATCATCTGTCGGGAGTCCACATGACACGTTACTGGTCTTAAACGGAGCGACTGCTTTATCGCAACCACAAATAGTAAGAAAACTGACAGCCTGATCGTTACAGTGGCTATGCACTTCGGTTTCAGCCTTTTCGATCATTATTATCGCGAGATTAATCGACCTCCGACCGAAAAAAATATTGGTCTACAGACAATTGGTTCAGGTTTGTGTGGCTATAAACGCAACGCACCCACGTTTCGCCTTCCATTCGGGTCCCACGAATAGAGGCGAATAGCTTTCTTTTACAGATCAAATAAAAATGATATGTGATTGTTTTTATTTATTTAGATCTTCAAGGGCAAGACAGGCGTCCAGCTGGAGGCATTGCAAACGCAGATTGAGCAGAAGATCAGCGGTCGACACGATGGCGTTGACGTCGGCTACTGGGAGAGCTTGCTCAGTCAACTAAAGGGTAAGGCATTGTTTATTGTTACTAAAGATTTATTAAGTTAGTCTTTCATATTAGACGTCGTCCCACTTGAATATACATTATTTTGTTGTAATTATTTTTGTAAAGCGTGAGGTTGGACCACTCTACCCCTACCTAGTACGAGTTTGCGAATTACGAACACCGCAATGGTTTTCGTAAGCTCGCTGACTATATCTCTCTTACACGCCCGCAAGAAAACGAGACAAATATATTATTCAGCTTAGCAAGCTCACGAAACCTATTCCCGTTTTCGTAACATGCAAACTCATACTACTAGACATAAAATTTTCGGTATAAGTACCTATGTAGTGTTCTGGCTACATTCTGAAGTCCTACAATAGTCTTTAAAATCTGGTCCATCGGTCTGATTTCGCGCTTAGGTATATTTATTGTTAAAACGACGTTATTGTAAAAACGAACAGCGCACAAGTTGACTGCCTATACGATGTTATGGTAAGCCCTTTCTACAGCCGTTCGATAAGCGCGTTCGCCTGCATAAAAGCCCTCTTTTTTGGTCATCAAGTAATTTTATTATGGTTTAATTATCTTTTTCAATAACCCGTCTGTCGACGGTTTGTCTTACTGCAGATAGAAATTTGATAAAAGCTCTATAGAAGTAATGCAAACCGAAGATATTGAATAGGTTATTAAAAACTACCGTAATGTGCAGCTCATATGTCACGCGCACGTCTCCGCGACCGACACCAGAGTAACCTGCGCCGCAAGCTGCAGCTACTGAAGCAGGAGCAAGGAGTGCAGCCCGTCGTCAAACAGGAACCAGAAGACACGCAGAGGTACGATACAAAGCAAAAATATATTGATCTTATGTGAAATATTTCATTCATTCGATTCAGTGTTTTTTCTTAGTTTCTTTGTAAAACAAGAACTACGTTAACAGCTAGATAACGACTAAACTTTTCAACATACTAGAATTTGAAGTCACTTAATAATGTCATTAATATTTTTAGAGATTGTGTGAGCTAAAATATTGCACCCGTATGTACATAATAATAAACATATTCTCTCAGGTCGCAGACGCCAGAGGTGGAGCGTCCGTTACCGCCAGCAGCATCAGTGGCAGCAGCTGCACCAGCAACGCCTGCAGAGGCAGCGGTACCAGCTGGTGCAGCGCCGAGCACGTCGGCGGAGGCGTCGGACTCGGAGTCGGAGTCGGGCGCGGAGCACGAGGCGGCGTGCGTGGCGCTGTACAAGGCGGGGCGCTACTCGCCGCCGCCGCTGTCGCCCGGCGCGCTGGAGCCCGCCACGCTGCTCACCGAGCCCGCGCACGACGACCAGCGCCGCGCATACCTGCGCGCTAGACTGCGGAGCGCCAACCAGCCCCTGCGCCCCGGGAAGGTACGACACAAGCCTCCAGCTCCAACTACTAATGGGGCACTAACATTTAACGACACTGAACATATTAAAGTTCCACGTTGTTGTTTATTTCAGATGGAGCCCCCGGCGGGCACGACCACGGAAGCCCTGGAGCGCGAGGCGCGGCGGGTGATGGGCGCCTCCAACGACGAGGTGCAGTTCAGTGTGGAGCACACGCTGCCCGACCAGCCCTGTCTCTGGGCAGACAAGTACCGCCCACGGAAACCCAGATACTTTAACAGGTACACATCCTTGTATACAAATCTAATACGAACTTTGAAAGAGTTCTTGTTAATAATTGTAGTGCTAAATAAGACTTCAATTCACCAAATACAATAAAAACTCAAATTACAAAACAACTTAGAGCAATGCGGTCGACGACTCAGTCGGGAGTGGATAATTATAATGTTCTCTTTCAATATAAAAAAGTCTGCATTAAATAATCTTTGTCAATTTTTCTTTAAAATGATTTTAAATTAAGGAACTCATCTGTAAATTGTAATCATCTGTAAATGGGAAAACAATATTATTTTAAGTAAACAATCAATTGTGACCTCTGATTTGTATGTGACTGCTTACAATGGTGGGATCAAGCTGTATCTCAGGATGTACTCAACCAACTGATATGAAACATACCTTAGTTTTTAAGTTAGATTACTACCTACACAACCGCAAAGTTTCATTGAAATCCGTTCAGCCATTCTCTTGTGATGAGGTAACAAACAGACAGACTTAAAGACAGAAATTGTAAAAAAAAAAATGATTCAGGTTCTGTTGCTTATTTTTAATCACCCAGGCCCGTTTTTGCGAAAATATTTCGAATGTACAGACTATAGATAGATACTCGTATATGGATATCCCTACATGGCTTATGGCTTCCAAAGTATCAACTCTTTTGCTCCGCTGTAACCTTCATAATTACAGAGTGCACACGGGCTTCGAATGGAACAAGTACAACCAGACGCATTATGACATGGACAATCCACCTCCGAAGATTGTGCAGGGCTACAAATTCAACATATTCTACCCAGACCTTATTGACAAGAATGCCACACCAGAGTTCTCACTGGTAAGTAAGGAGTATCTAATCTCACTTGTAGGTAGGACTAAAAATGCCAAGCAGAAGACTGTAACTCTTTAGTTATGGACAGAAGAGGGTGGACTATTACATTATCAATGGATAAAAGTAGATCACAGATATATTATATTATTTACTAATCACAGATTAATTTATTATTTCAATTCCAAAATATCTTATAAGGCTAGAGTTCTTTTCATTTTTTTAACCGACTTCAAAAAGGAGGAGGTTCTCAATTCGGTTGTATTTTTTTTTTTTTTTTTTTTATGTGTGTTACCTCATATCTCCGTCATTTATGAACCGATTTGAAAAATTCTTTTTTTGTTCGGAAGGGTATACTTTCCGATTGGTCCCATTTAAATTTTGTTATGATCAGACCATGAACTTCATAGATATGGAACGGAACTCCTCGTCGGATCAAAGCAAAATTCTCAAATCACTAATATTGCTTTGTTTATATTTGTTGTTGGGAACTGACTACTTGAAAAGAGGAGGGGGTGCGTGTCCCCCCCTCCCCCCCTTTTGAATGTTTTCATTATATCGTGTAAGGTATCATTTGAAAGGACTTTTTATGCCCGACTACGTCAAAGCCAAAAAGAAGGGTTATGAAGGAGGGTGTTAAAATTATGACACTAAAACGTTTTTAATAAAAAATAAACTTTAAAAAAAGTAAAAACCGACTTCAAAGAAATACTAAAAGGAGTAAAATAATTACCATAATATAAAAACTCTACACTGAAGCAAATAGAAGCCACCGACTTCTGAAACTGTTAATTTTATATTATGGTAATTATTTTACTCCTTTTAGTATTTCTTTGAAGTCGGTTTTTACTTTTTTAAAGTTTATTAGTCCTTGCAGAGCAGCTGTGGCTGCACTATTGTCATTAAACCAAAGAGATTTGTGTCTGTTGGTGTAAGTTAATTTCCAAATAGTACAATTTTTTCAGCTAGACTTATATTTATTTTCAGAAACCTTGTCCTGACAACCCAGACTTTGCTGTGCTCCGGTTCCACGCAGGCCCTCCCTATGAAGACATTGCGTTCAAGATCGTGAACCGCGAGTGGGAATATTCATACAAGCGTGGTTTCCGCTGTCACTTCCACAACAATATCTTTCAGTTGTGGTTCCACTTCAAGAGATACAGATACCGTCGATAGAGGCTGGAAGTGTTTTGCGTCAGTTTTGAAATTAAAATATTGGGGTGGAATATTATGTATCTTACTAGATAAATCTTTTATATTACCTATAATTTTGCTAGAACACAACCAGCAGCAACAATGAATAAATGTGTGTGTAACACTAAGGCATGTTTTAATAAACCCCTATCAAAATGGCAGCAATAATCTAATCAACATCTCAGAGATATCAAAACAATATTAATAAGGGAAAGCTCTTATTTGCAAGCTTTATTAATATGAAATGATAATTAACAGGTTGCATTTTACTACCCTTACTTATAAACAATGGTTAAATATTGTTAAACTAAATTGAGTTTTAAGTCTATTGCAATCTCTATTCAATGGCATACAAATGACAAGGACAGCTATAATTTAATCAGTGTTTAAAAATGACTATCTGTTTGACTGGTAGAGAATGCCTTATGGCATTAAGTCCACTTTATGTACGACCAAAGTGCACAGAAGTATAAACTAATAATAAGTAAGGCGTATATGTTTTGGCATACTAACAGGTAAGCACATGCTTCGCTCCTATAGTCCGAACCCTAGACAAATGGTGCAAACTCATTTTTTTAAACTCTTAAGGCTTAATTTACACCACCGCCCACCGCCGAATGGAATAGAAGCGTCAATTTCGCCTCATGAAGCTAGAAGGCGCGCAAATTCGCGGGAATGCTAGAGAATCCTCGGGAATTCAGCGAATCATCATCATAAACGTGGATTTCACAGATGGCGCCGACAGTAGCTAGGGGAATTCTCGATAATGCGCGAGGATTCCCCGGAAGACGCGCGACCTTTTTTTGGCTCGTATTTAGTTTGTACTTTATACAATTGACATAAAGTTCATTATGCTATGTACAATTTCGTTGCAAAAAGTCGCTTCCATTTCATTCCAGGCAGTGTAAATTGAGCCTAAATCATTTCTTTCAGTGAAACTGATCACCAAACTTGTGTTTTTGATATCTGATCTGAAGACCCTCTTGGTAATAAGGTAATATTATTGGATAGGAGAGGAGAGTAGGGTCCAGACTAATTAGGTGGGGGTCACAATTCCTTTAGTGTTATTGTTAAACAGGGTGAAAACAAATTTGTGTAATTCCTAAAAACCACATGGTTTATTACTGGTATAGATTAGCACTGAAAGAGAATAAAAAAAATTTGCAGTAACATAAAAAATGGATCTTTCTGAATAAATCCCATGCAGGGTCAGTCTAGTGATGCACCATTCAACTATGAGGCTTAAAGGAATTTCACAAATACATTTACACCCTGCAGATTTGTAGCTCAGTTTCTAAAACATGCTGAATGAAACGTTAATAGTATTTTAATGTATACTTATTAAGAAACATCTTTACAAATTGAAACTATTTTGTTTAATAGATTACATAAAGATGAGGTTGCTTACATTACTTGTATACCTAGAATTACAATATGGGTAAAATATATGATTGAAAGAAGAACTCATAGCAGTCATTATTGAACAAGTCATATTGCTTTTGTAATTCTTTATTTACATGAGTAAGGCTCACCTTTGCTATAGCTCACTATTTGATGACAATACATTTAATTCTATTACTGTTTGGGTTTCTCTTCTGCTGGGTTCACAACTTCTTCAGAAGCAGGGTTGCTACGGAAGTTAGGGAATTGTTCCCATGGAGCACTAAGCTCAAAGCGCCTAAACTCTTGAGCCAACTCCAGAGGCTCCACCACTACACGCTTCTGCTCGTCATCGTAGCGAACCTCCACATAGCCACTAAGCGGGAAGTCCTTTCTGAAGGGGTGGCCCTCAAAACCATAATCTGTTAAAATCCTTCTCAAATCCGGATGATTGGCAAAGAATACACCATACATGTCCCAGATTTCTCTTTCATACCAGTTTGCGGCTTTGAACACTTCGTTAGCAGAGTCGAGAGGGCTCAATTCGTCAGTGTATGTCTTGACTCTGATTCTAGCATTGTAGCGCAGTGAGAGCAAGTTGTATATGATCTCAAACCTGCTGGGCCGGTTAGGCACGTCCATGCCCGCGATATCCACGAGATTCGTGAACTGGGCGCTGTGGTTATCTTTCAAAAACTGCAATACTGGAATGACACCTTCAGGTGGAATAAGAACTTCCAATTCGTTGCCAGCAGTTAGCTGTACTTTTTGTACGTATTTAGGCATACATTCTGCGATGTATTTCCCAAAATCTACTAAATGAGCCTTCTGGAGAGGATTCCCTTTGGCTACGGTTGGTCGTGTCTCTGCTTGAGGAGTAGCCTGATCGGCCTTTGTGGCCACACACTGGACAACTGGGGTTTTCACATTCTTTAAAATGTTACGACCCAAGCCGCATCCTGCACCAACGGTGCGTTTCAATAAAAACGACATCTCGTTCGTTCTTTATTTTCCAAATATTATTTTACCTTACGTAATTCGATTCGATTGAAAGAAAACCACACACCAAGTTCACCAAAACAAGACACGAAATCACAGACTAGATAGGGATACAATCACGAAATGTCATCTGCACTCTGCACTATCTGCACAGATCAATATATTATTATGTTATCTGCCAAATTACTATTTTTATGTAAAAAAAAGTTTATTTCTCAGAATTATTGCATTACTGAAGAGTGGTTATTTAATTCTAAAAAAATATATCTATCTAAAAACGACATATTTTTTAAATAAAAATATGAATGTAAGTAAGCGCCAAATTTTAGTATCATACTCTAATGCTGGGGCTACATTAGCGGGAGAAGATTCATCGTGCCGGATTGTGTTGTTCTCGGTCTGTTGACTTGTACGGCCGAGACGTGGCTGTAATTCAAAATGGAGGAAGTAGTGGCGTTGCATTATATGTCGGTAAATTATTATTTATTACAATAAATTGTACGAGTATCAGTTACAAAATAATATGAAAAAGAGACGTAGGTGTAGCCATCCAAGCGAATATTGTCACGATAAATCCCTTTAATGCGCGCCAGTTTACCGACAGTGCCCCAATAGTACATCGTCTTCGTCCGAACACCACGCGTTGCAATTGCAACGATCTACCCAGCTACACTCATCGCGTTAACACGAATATTCACCGTAGCCCTCTATTAGTGTAGCCCCAGCATAAGCGCCAAAGAGCATAAGAACAAACTATCGGACGCGTCCGTCAGCCGCGGCTGACAGACGCGGCTTAGCGGTGTGCACGGTAGTCGAGACGGCGCGACATCTTCGGATGCCTCGCTTCGATCATTCCATAAAGGTTTGTCAATCGAGAAACATAACAAGCAGCGACAGCGAGGACGAACTTATAGTTAGCGGCAGCTGCCTTATGACGACCTCCAGAAAAAAGAATGAAAAGGAGCAGTGGCGTAGCTACCTGCTTGGTGGCTTGGTGGGGCAGTGCACCGGGGCCCCCAAGCTCGAGGGGCCCCTCGGCCTCCATGAACGACGTTTGAAAAAGTTATATAATATCCTAGTTGAATAAAGAATTGTTGACTAACTTTTGGCCCCGAACCAACGACTTTTACGTGAAAGCGTCACAAACAAACAAACTTTCACATTTATAATCTCCTTTATTCATTAGCATTTTTATCTTTACATTTTTAAATATAAAAATCTAAAAAAAAAACATTTTAAAATATACAAATAGAGGTCCACCGGCTCGGCATCGGGAGCAGGGTCCAAGCTACCGGTGGTTAGGGCTCCAGAGACAGGAACCTCCTCACAATACGCGCCGTGTCGAGGAGGACTGCTTTCTGTATCAGGCCCTTGATCCAGCCACCTAACGAGAGCCTCATGAGGTGTTGGTCAAGGCTCTTGGCCATTAGGCCATTGGCCGTTACGACTATTGGCACAATGGTTGCCGAATCCACATCCCACATGTTGACATCCTCGTGTGCTAAGTCAAAATATTTGATTTGTTTATCTTTCTCAGCTTTCACGAGGTTTTCATCACGTGGGATGGTAACATTAACAATCATTGTGCGTCGTTCTGATCGATCTATCACCACTATATCAGGTTTATTGGCGACAGTAGTCCTGTCAGTGATGATAGATCGATTCCAATACAACGTGATATGACCATTTATAGTATTATTAGGAATTACGATTAAATAATTATCAGCCGTGGCTGACGGATGCGTCCGATAATTTGTTCTCAGCTTTACTCTGCAAAACTTGCAAACTGTGGCAATCAATCCTATAAATAATGTACTCTGTGTCCCTCCATATCTACTCTGTGGACGTAGAGATGTAACTGTTAACTGTTTATTTAAACTCTAGTTATTAAAGAGCTTAGAAATTAGAATTTAGCATAATTAGCGTGTACAACGTACTTTTATGCATTACTTCTATGAAAATAGCTTACATTGTTTATATTCTACATCTATATACAATAGAGATGCTATCAAATTTTCGATTGGAATGTTGATTGATGACATTGACATCTAACATTCAAAAAGTAAACTTGACAAAAAAGGAAATATTTGCGGCGTTTGAACTTTTTTTTTAGTACCTAGAACATGTGATAAAGACTGTAATTCAGCATTTATTTTAATAACACTATACCAAAGTTCTACAACACTTTAATGTTCCAAGAGTACAGTAAACTTCGTCGGTTTAAGAATCAACAACGTAGCCTCGTACTTATTGAAGAAATGTTCAATAAAATAAGCCTTTAGATTTCTTTATTAACACGAAAAACTATATTTTAATACACACGTGAAAGATGGGCGACGAAATTAAAGAGTTAAAGTCGGTGCTGCGGTCGTTGGTGGTATCGAGCCCTACGCAGATGGACGTACAGAGATTGATGCGCGATTACCGTAACATGATGGGTGCACCCGTGCCGCTCAACAAGTATGGACACAGGAACCCCGTCGACTTCCTCAAGGAGCGATTCAGCGACTGCTTTCTGGTGAGTCCTGGCGATTAACACACCTGTCGACTATTGTTTTGTGGTATACTACATAGCACAAACATTCAAGACACATAGTAGATAATATTGTCGTTTGTTTTTAGTTTGCTGGTCCACCTTCCAACCCAGTGCTTACCCTGATTGTGCCAGATACATTAAAACATATTGATCAGTTTGTACAGAGACAAAAAGTACCTTCTACTGCCAAATTGTAAGTATTACCTTGACCCACATGGTCTTTTTGTTAAATTAGTTCTTTCCTAACATTAGCTAATTTAAAATGCTTGTAAAATGTGTAAATAATTTTGTGGTGTGTCAAAATATGACTGTGTAGACATTCACCACAAATTAAGTCATGTTGTACCCAGAACAACAGTGACCCGAGGGGAGCACCCCAACACCTATTTGCCGTTACTTCTTGCTGTACTAACGCTGGCACTCGCGTGCTTATTTGTAAACTAACTATAATAAATACTTGCACAATGTTGACATGTTTGCACTATCTGCTGGAAAATTTAAAAGTGTTGTTCTTAAAACAATTAAAGATTTAAATTAACACTTTTAGCCTTGCTTGCGCAGCATTCTTGATTTGATTTGAATAACTCAGATTTGTTTAGCAAGTTATCTGATGGCTCTATTTGACACTTGCTGGGTGTGGTTGGGAGTGCTTGCGCAGATGGCAATATCTTCATTTTTTTTATTATTACTTGCATGCCCTAAAAATGTTTGCTGTATTATCAAATTTAACAAACAACCATATTTTACTCTTATAGTTTTAAGGTTACAAGAAAACAAAATAGCACAATATTTTTAAATTGTATTTTAATAATGTATAAAATGTTTGTGGAAAATGTTGTTGGTTGCACATTTGTTCACATTTTTAACTATTTCTTTATCATAAATTGTAATGTGTTGTTTATTTTCCCCAATAAATAAAACAAAATAAAAAAAAAAAACTTTCTACATTGACAGTAAATTAAAAAGAAGAAGCATACCAGAAACTATAGTGAACCCGCCAAAACAAAATTTAATTTACCAATCATATACTAAACACACACCACCTATCACTGAAGAGCCAAAGAAGCCAGAGGTGAAACCTCCAGACATTACCATTGATACCAATCAAAACAAAGAAAATGTTGACAATCACCATGACTCTACTGATGCGCTAAAGAACTTCCTGAAGAAACGGCTGCCAATGTACAATAGTTCACATAATATTGAAGGGGCCCCTTCTGACAAAGATGGCACAATGTCTATGTCTCAGGATGACGATTCAGGGAAACATACATCATCTAGTGAGTGTTTATAGTCTTATGTCTTTATTGACTGAAAAATTATAATTTAAGATGCAGATTAGTGGCATTTGCATGTTTTATCCTTTGAGCCATCCAAAAACATTGATTTAATGCGATAACAACTTCAATTTTGAATTAAGTTTGCCTTTGTATATCAATTCTGTATTTGTACATTGAAATTGTGTTTTAATTGTGCAATAAAGAATTTTACCAGGGTATAAGGCATCAAAATTCCACTAAATGCCAAATGCTTATATAATCAGGTAGCAACAGTACAAAGGCACTCCAGTTTGAGGAGCTGAAGTCTGAGATAATGGAGCTGATCACTTCAGCTGCACAGGGAGTGTGGTGCACAGATCTCATCAGACTGTACAGGTAAGTGCTACTTCTTTATTGTCTTCTGAAAACTGGGTCATAGTCTGATGGAATATTTTAATAGCAAATGTGTTGCAAATATCTTAACACAATGTGTTAACATTTAAGTTACAACTTGAAGTTAAATTAATTATTCTATGGTATGTCATATTTCGCATAACAACAAATACACAGTGTTGAACTTGTAATTTCATATTAATTGTTAAATGATAAAAAATATATGACATAATGTGGAATAAGTCCTGATGTGAAGTCAAAACATTTCTGATTCAGACTATGTTAGATTTACATAAAGGTGTAGTTGACATAATAAGATGGCGGGTTAACACAGGGAGCGTTACAAGCGCGAGCTGAACTTCACGCGGTTTGGGTACACGAGCATCATCAGTCTGGTGTACGTACTGGAAGCGAGCGTGCAGATCACGCGGCCGGTGGACACGGGCGACTGGCTGCTACAAGAGCGGCGCCGCGCAGCGCCTGCACCGCCCACGCTGCACGTGCCGCGCGCGCGCCGCCACCTGCCCACGCGCCACGCGCTGCACGCGCCCGACGCCGACCCCGACGACGCGCTGCCCGGCATTGACTTCGTAAGTACTTACTACAAGTAGGCGAGTAAAAGCAGTCGACACTTAACCCCGTGTCCATCGTTATTTGATACTAAACTTTAAAGAGTAAAAAAAAACATGTTTTGTTAACTTAATTTTCTCGTTAAAAGTCTGTGAAGCATTTACAGTACATATCGTTGATCAGGATCCGGACGTGTTCCCCGAGGACTGTATGCACTTCATGGAGAGCATCCCGTCGATGCCGTTGTCCGACTGCCGGCCCGGTGCCATGCTGGAGGTCATCGTGGGCGAGGTGTACTCACCCTCGCACTTCTGGATCATCCGCCTCGGAGAGAACTACAACATCGCTATGGAGGACATAATGGATGATATGACGTGAGTACACACATATTTTAGGCATAGATTAAATGAACTTATTTCTCAACTGTCTTTATATCAATTATTACCAAATTTTAAACCAATGCTTGACTTACGATTTACAAATTGAGCACTGTTTTAAAGCATTCTACAAAAGCTTAACAAAACCATTCCTTGGCAGTGCTGTTTTATTTCTACTATTGTTAGCAATGGCAATGATTATTCCGCGTCTGCTCACATCTAACGACAATGACATTGAAGTAAAAGCCTGTATTAATATAATTAAATGTAGCATCCAAAGAGCAGGTGTATGTAAACGCCATCTGAATTTAATTTTGAGGTTTTTTTTCCTAATTAGCATCTCAATTGATATCTAAATGAAACTTAATAGGAGACTCAAATGCGAGTTATTTATACGGTCCTAATGGCCAAACACTCAACCGCTACTCAATTTTAAGTTTGCCATTAAGTCTCGTGTGCTGTCACTGTCATGGGTCAATGGGTTTATTCCCCCGTAGGCGATACTACAATGGGCCGGGGCGGACGCGCGGACTGGCACGCGGTGCCATCCGCGTGGGACACTACTGCAGCACGCTGTACGACAACGACTGGCATCGCTCACTCATCGTCAAGATCGTCGACAGCGACACGGTCAAGGTGAGTACTGACCACTACCACATGAATAAATAAACCGAGCAGAAAACGCCGTGCGTCTGTACACTACTACACGCACAGCTATTGTGTGCGTGACTTGTCACCGACAAGGCGCGCGGGGAGTGCGCCGGCGCCCACTCGGGTACAAACCGGTTTGAGGCGGCTCAGTATGCGGACAAAGTTAAGGGGTGTCACAGTCACAGCGGCAGCGCAGCGGTACGAGAAGCGGACGTTTTATTTTAATTGTTTTTAAAGTTGCTAAACTCTTGTACTGTGTGTACGTGTACAAATAATGGTAGGAAAAACAAGGAGACTTCTTATTTTGTATATCCAAAGGATCTTGTCAGTTAATTATATCTTCTTATACCTACATATTTATGTTTAATGCTTATTCCAGAATATTTAGTTACGAGTAGATAATATCCAAAATAACTAAGATGACGCTAAGGATTTCCCATAAGAATTATTATTTGTAAGTAATTATATTGGCGTATTATTTGTTTCGTATTTTTGTTTTAGTAGGTTTGTAGAATAGTACCAAAGTATTTGTAGGCCGTCTTAGTAAGATTTCATTTGGCCTTTTCTATTAGATAGGTAGGTACTTAACTTACGGTCGTGAAATAGTAGACAGCCCTATGAAAGTAGGTAAGAATTTTGAACTCTGTTAGGAAGCTTTCATTCTGTTCGGTTTATTTATTCATGTGCCACTACTGTAGCACGCTGTACGACAATGACTAGAAAATAATCATCAAAACCTGTTTGTAAATAAACAACAAAACAAAAAAAACCATGTAAAGAAAGCTACTTGTTGTTGATTTCATTTATATAATTTAAGAAAAAACACTCATAAAATTCTTAACTTGTATCGGGGAATACCGAAATACCGGGATTCCTGTACTGAAAATCTTAATACTGGATTTACATTGGTTTTTCTTAAAAGTCCAATATTGCCATGCCCTATAGTGCACACGTCTATCACGCGCTTTAATAGATTAGAGATTTCGAGACTTACATTATTTAGAATTAATGTGTGGAGGCAAGTAATGTAAGAAAAAAGTGTTTATTTTGTAACAATAAATACAAAACGTAAGTGTTTGCATAAAGATAGGTGGTTCCTGCTAAGTAGTGTATGTGGTGTGCGTCAGGTGCGGCACGTGGACTACGGCACGGTGGACACGGTGGGCGTGCAGGCGCTGCGGCCGCTGCGCCGCGAGTGGGCCGCGCTGCCCGCGCAGGCAGTACGCGCGCGCCTCGCCGCGCTGCGCCCCTCCGCCGCCGGGCGCCGCTGGCCGCACGCCGCCGCCGCGCACTTCCTGCGCCTCGTGCGCGACACGCGCCTCGTCGCCAACATCGTCGCCGTGGACCAGGAGGTACGCGCCCGCCTCCACCCGCGCCTAGCTCTCGTCACTCGTCTCACCGCCGACCCTCAATATCTGTTCGTTCGCAGGAGAGCGTCATAGAGACGCTGCTGATCGACACGTCGGGCGCCGAGGACATGTGCGTGAGCGGCGAGCTGATCCGCGCCGGACACGCGGACGCGCGGCCCGACTCTGCGCTGCGGGTGAGTGGCGCGACCGACGAGGACGAGCTCAGCGACGTGTCGGCCTCGGCCTCGGAGCTGGTGGGGCGCGGCCCGCGACGCCTGAGCACGTGGGAGGCGGACGAGCCGGCGGTCGGCCTGCAGAGTGAGCGCCTGCGCCTGCTGGCCGACCTGCATGCGCGTTGTTCGGACGCGGCCCCGTCCGTTATGTCCACGCAGTCGCGGACTCCGACGGCTTCGCCGATCCAGATGTCTCCGCCGGCTGTGGTGTCTCCGCCGGTCCCGGTGGAGCCTCCCGTCTGCTCTCCCGTGACTAATCCAGCTCTGCGTCACCGACTCGCTTTAGACAAAAAATATCGCGAGTCATCTGCAAACTGCTAAGCTTTTCTTGATTCGAAAAGTGACGTACAAAGGAGGTGGGCTTCAGTCAAATCTCAAATCAGACTGAAATTATATGTTCAGTAAGAGCTAGTTGGAGTTGGAGGCCCCTATGTATGCAAAATATAAACTTACCTATTATTAAGACATGGCAATGGCATTTTGTTTTTTTTTTTCTGCCTTACTACAGATTGGAATAGTGCTCCGAGGCCCTGGCATTCAGGCCTCATGGCCCTTGGCCAATTCTAAAGCGAGTCCAAGAAATAACATTTCAGATATATTCATTCATCATCCTATCTCCAACTTTGTTTATAGTTCCAATTCAAAAAAAACAATGCTATGTTTATACAGGGTGTAAACGAATTCATGTAATTCCTTCAAACCGCGTGATCTAATAGTGACACAGATTAACCAAGCACTGGTTTTTTTTTCAGTTTCCGCAAAAAATATTTTTTCATAAAAATAACCTGATTTTCTGTTTCCGAGTCATTTTAGCGCCCCGAGTTAACTGACTGCACGGAAAGATATCGCACTAGTTGTGCTTGCCAACTGTGTCGCCGTGTTTTCATTCATTTAGGCGTGGCATCGAAATGTTCTATCATAAAAAAATATTATTTTTCAAAAAATAGTTTTTCTTATTTTTTTTATTGAAACCATATGGGGTGGTTACGATACAATGACTTAACACAACCGTAAGAAAAAAAATGTTTTATTTTTTATTTTTAGTCAAGCTAAATCCCGTGCGGGGTTAATCTACAGAGTGTAAAAGAATTCGTATAATTCCTTAAAACCACATGATCTACTACTGGTGTAGATGGGCAACGCATGGGTTTTAGCTTGATTAAAAACTTTTTTTTTATGCGGTAGCTGTTATTGATCGTATCTAAACCACTTAACAAGGAATCAGAAAAAGTTGTAAAAAAAATATCGTAATTTTTTTTTATGAGCGAACGTTTCGTTGCCTCACATAAATTTATGAAAACATGGCGATACGGCTGGCGGGTGCGACTAACGCGATATCGCTCTTTGCAGTCAATTAACTTGTGGCTCTAAAATGACTCGGAAATAAAACTTAAGTTTCTTTTTGAATTTTTTTTTTCTTGATTTTCAGAAATACCCATTCAGGATTAATCTGTGTCATCAGTAGATCACGCGGTCTGAAGGAATTACACGAATTCGTTTACACCCTGTATATCATTAATAGTTCATGTGGCTTGGAGGAATTACACGAATTCGTTTACATCCTGTATGTCATTAATAGTTCATGTGGCTTGGAGGAATTACACGAATTCGTTTACATCCTGTATATCATTAATAGTTCATGTGGCTTGGAGGAATTACACGAATTCGTTTACATCCTGTATATCATTAATAGTTCATGTGGCTTGGAGGAATTACACGAATTCGTTTACATCCTGTATATTTTAAATTTTAATGTAATGTAATATTGGAGTTTGGAAAGCAGGGCCGACCTTAATATAGGACGAACGGACAGGCCTTTTAGGGGCGACAAAATGCGTAAAAAAAAGAGAAAAAATAACACTTACGTCGTTTTTTAAATAAAATGTCGCAGCGATTTACTTTTAAATATTTTTCCAGATAAATTTAATTGTTTCTAACCAATACTTATCGTCTTAATTAGGCTGGTGCTCACCAACGATTTAACCCCAGAATTAACGTAGTAATTCGTTGATACATACGTTTCGAAAAAGTCTACAATTTTAGGTTAACTAATCTCCGTATTCAAATGTTACATAAGTACTGCTTATCCTAGAATTCTTAAGTCAGAAACCGGAGCTTAGAGAATTAAAGTTGGTGAACACCAGCCTTAGTAAGTTAGATAAACGAAGGTTGATCGATCTCACTATACCTAAAAATAGTTATGATGAATCTCGTATTTTTTACATTTATGTGTGAGTTGCATTAACTTAATAAAAATAACCTTTATTTTTATCATTCTAATTTTTAAATCTTATCCAACCTTTAGTTTGTGATACAAATAATTTAATAAAGGTGCCTCCAAAATTCTTTAAAAACAAATTAAACTGCAATAATTTTAGAAAACAAAGAGGATAGTTTAAAAAAAAACACGTTCGTTCACGTGGTGATCCACGTGGTTATTCCACGTTATAGCCGCATTGTTGGCGTATATTCAAACCAACAATTCGTTAATTAAATATATTTTATCTTAACAATATTTAATATTAAGAGACAAAGCTTAGAACTGTTTGCAATAAGCAATTAAAATTTCGTCCTGATTTCAAGAACAAAAAATCGCACCATACTCAGCTCAGGCTGCTGTTCGACACCCGATCGCATTGTCTTAGCGAATCTTTTGAGCAACTTATGTCTCTCAAATTCATATACCTACCTAAGAAAAATGATCAAACTCGGTATATCTTTAATCAACTGCTTATAATGCCTGACCGCCAATAACTTGAGACAGAGAAAAAAAAAAGTCTTGGTTCCACAGACTTCCACAACATACTATTTAAAAAGAATAATAAGATCTAGCTCCATCCTAAAATTGGCCTTGGGCCGGTTAGAGGGCCTAATTAAAAAGGGGGGGGCATACTAGAGGCCGCCCGGGCCTCCGACAGGGTTAGTTCGCCACTGCATGCTAGGGTGGGTTTAATACAACGTCGGAAGCTGTGGTGCAACTTGAGAACTAATTATGTCCAATAGAAAGAAAGAAAGCGTATTTATTGGCACACAGTACATCAATAGGTGCACATGAAACAGACATAAGTAAGTGCCATAAGTGCCATCAGCTCCACATAATGGCAGTACAAGTGAATATACACAGTGGGCCTGAGGTACTCGAAAGATTTTAACCACGCCTTTCTGATGCTATTATGTTAATATAACATTATTATAAGTCCAATACCTGTGCCAATACAGTCAATTTAATTATTTTATTTTTTGGAACAAAATAAACCTTTAGAAATAAAACTTTAGAACTTCCTTGTAAACAATACCTTAGGTCGGCCGGCAACGTTTAAATTATCGTGTGAGTGGACAACAAAACTTCTCTTTTCACGAACCTCCCCGATAAAACACGACATAAGGCGAGTGAGGCATGCTATGACCAAGGTATGACAAAAGTCGCAACGCCGCGTCCATAGGGCTTGTTACACTAGTGATTTTTCGACTTGTGAATTTCCATAAGTAATGAATATCTCGAACATTAAGTTTCATTTGATAAACTATATCCGAGCTTTTCTACTCGAATTAGGCATCGGAATCGATGGTTAAAATGTTTCGGGTTCCTCGGGCCCACGGTCGGTGTATACTGTTTGGTACTAGGTACTAACGCTGATTTTCAGCTGCAATCCACGAGTGCCATGCGCTTGGCACTAGGCAACTAATAATTTGAACTAAGGACATTAATATGTAGATAGATGAATGATAAATAAATAAAGTGTTTAAGAAAATGAGATAATAGTTGATTAGGATAGATTGCCTAATGGTGAAGCTTAATGATGATAATTGATAATTTGTCTACCTCACACATAAATTACGGGACTATTTGAGTTTGAATTTCTTTCAATCTGTTTAGGTCATTCGAGATATTGGACTTCTTTTTTTTCATTGTAATATAGATATATCGTTTTGTGTGAAATTTGTATAAATATCACTGCGCTCGAACCTCGGGGAAGGGTTCGGTACAATTGAGCGCCCGACGCGTCCTCGAGATTCGCGCACAGTCGAGCAATGACGCTCACGTTAGCGCATGGTTGCAGACGGCGGAGTGCTACCTGTACCCGAGGTTCGAGGCGCTCGAGAGCGGCGACACGCCCAACTACGGCGAGATACACGCCTACCTGCGCGACGGCATCGCGCTCGACTACGTGGAGGCCTACCGGCAACACGTGCCGCTCTGTCTGCCGGCCGACACCCCCGCGCGCCCCGCCTCCGCGCCGCCCCCGCCCGCCGAGGCCGACGCCGCGCTGGACGACACGTACGACGAGTCAGTGTCGCCCGACAGCTCGGCCGAGCCTTCTGATCCGTCCGAGCTCGCGACTCGCATCCCGCTGATGTGGCCCGGTGCGTCCGAGCCTGTTCCTGCAGCTACCTCACCTATCTCCGCGACTTCTAGGTCCATCCCGTCTCCGTCTCCCGCCCCGTCTCCCCCGCCTGCACCCGCTCGTCCTGCGTCGCCGGCGGCACCCTTGCGGGTGTCCCCGTCGGCCGGCGTCCCGGTGCCGCCCTCCCCTGTCGTCTGCGCACAGCCTGCACTGTTCCACCCGCCGGCCATGTACCCTCTGCCGCCCATCTACCCGCCGCCGCCGGGCGCGCACCCGTCGGGGCAGTGGTTCGGCCCGTACCCGGCGCCGGGCGCGGGCGCGTACGTCAGCTCGGCGCCGCTGGGCGTGACACTAAGTCGGGTCGAGTGCGAGACGTATCGAATGCTGGCGCACGTCAACCCGGCGGCGGCGCACTGGTACATGGCGGGAGCGCTAGGCCGCGCCATGGGGGGTCCGGCGCCGCACGTCCGTCCCGGAGGTCCCCCGTATGGCCCCCCGCACGGACCTCCGCATGGTCCCCCGCGCGGACCCCCGCATGGCATGCGACCGCCGCCCGGCTTCGGTGCGTAGTGTAGCCGCCTAGTATAGTCTCTCGCCCCAAGTGCCTACCTCTGGGCGTTTGTAAAGACTATGCCTCTACATTAGTAGATCTTGACAGTCCCCGACAAACGCTTTTTTTATCTAAGTTTTACATTAGGTTTAAGTAAAGTTTAACGTTAGATGTAAGAATACCTGGGTCTGACCACGTAAAGGTAGCATTCATTATTCATATTTTGTTAAGTGTTATGTTTTTTTCTTTTTCTCTTGACAAATATTTTTCATAGGCAGTTATGTCAAAGTGATTTTGGTTTATATAATTTACGATTCATATGTGCCTAAAGTTTTTTGTAACGTTCTGTTCTCAATGTTAAAGGTGCTTCGAATTCAGAAACTCTGTATTTTTTGAACATAATATACGTATGACAACTACAGTGACGTTACATTTTTGTAAGAAACATTTAGCTTAGTTTTCTATACTTAGAATTAAGTATGTTATATATTGATCGTTTCTGTGATAAAGATGATTAATCAAGTCTAGAAAATAGCCAACCAAACATTTCTTTGAATAAAAATTGTTTTCAAAATTAACTGTTTTTCGCTATTTCATTAAACATTGTGTATGTAATACGAGGAAAAAACAAAGTGGCGATATCCGTATCTGTATAAATAAACTCAAGTGGCGTTCGTTGAGCATAACACTTTGCTAGATGTGGTGACGGCAGGTGGCGTAGATCCTTGACGGAATGGTGGCCGAGAGTGGACAAACGGCATTGGAACACCAATGCCAAAATGGGTCGCTGATTTAGTCCAACTTGTTGGAAAAACTGGCACAAAGCGGCGAAGAATGCCGTAAATGGGAGGAGCCTTATACGCTGCAGTGGGTTGCGAAAGCTGCGAATGATGATGATAACTTGCTTTGCTTGATAACTGGTTAATAGGGTCCGACCAAACCTTCGGCTTCCGCCACTTACGGTCAAAAATAGTCTTCAGCAAAAAAAAAAACCGCACTTTTGCCAAAACTTTATAGAACTAAAGCTTATATTTTCCAAAAAGATGCAATGCCGTTTTGTTCTTAGGTAAGTATCTATTTACTGTCTGCATCGTTAATTATTTATACTTTTAGTTATTTAGTTTTGAACAAAGATTCCCGAGTTGATAAAACCTTCAGTTTCAGCTGAAGGTTGTGGCAAGAACATAATACTAAACTGTTACTCCTAGCGGAGGGCAAGAACTAGGTATATGCATAGAAGTAATAAGTACTACTAGTCCGGTCAAGTTAGCTCAAAACATAGGGATAGGTTAACAGAAATTCGCATAGAGCTGAAAATTGGTACGAATGTTCGAAACACCATTATAAATCAAATGTAAAAAGTCCCCAGCGATCCCACACTTGCAAAAAAAAATATTCAAGGTCAAAGTTCGCAAATATGGGTTTTTTGCGTTTTTTAGCCAAACGGTAAGTTTATGATAAAAATAGGTCAGACAAAAATTGTAGGTTATGCAATTCTCCATAAGAATTTGTCGACAATTTTTCTCCTAAACGTCACCGTTTCTGAGATATAATGGTTGAAAAAGTTGTATTCTTTATAATATGCGTTTCCACGCCACCTGGAAGGTAGTGTACTTGGCGCGTTTTTTTAACGCGGTTTCTCCAATAGGCCTATCCCACAATCTATTGTGATCCTGTTTAATTCAATACTAATTCAAAATATACATATAAAAACTGGTACTATTGGAAATGATGAAAGCCGTATGAATTCTAAAAAATTAGGTCAAATTATCCGTCTCATTCATAATCATCTGATAATTCTGCTTCCTCTTCTTCTTGTTCGTCTTCTTGTACTTCTTCTTCTGCTTGTTCTTCTTTTTCCTGCTGGGTGTAAGTAAATTGGTCTAACAGCGATGTATCAGATGTCTCCTCTCTGATATTGCACGCATCCTCTTCTGATGGTGATTCCACATTGGAGCACGACTGACTTTGACAATTGGTACATGTTAATCGCCATCAGAAGAGGATTCGTACGATATCAGTCATAAAGAATACAACTTTTTCAACCATTATATCTCAGAAACGGTGACGTTTAGGAGAAAAATTGTAGACAATTCTTATAGAGAATTGCATAATCTACAATTTTTGTCTGACTTATTTTTATCATAAAACTTACCGTTTGGCTAAAAAACGCAAAAAACCCATATTTGCGAACTTTGACCTTGAATATTTTTTTTTGCAAGTGTGGGATCGCTGGGGACTTTTTACATTTGATTTATAATGGTGTTCCAAACATTCGTACCAATTTTCAGCTCTATGCGAATTATTGCACTTTGAAATGTCTAATTTGACCGGATTATACGTACAACTGGAATGAGTACTTGTCGATTTCTGCGAATCACGTGAGATAGGTATAAGTGTACGCCTTGTCACTTTCTAACACAAGGGTAACCATATGGCAGACTTATGGTGTAATAAGTCCTGCCTAGTATTACTAAATATTGTATGTCCTTTAAAGCATTACAATATCTTTATACCGCAAGTTAACTAAACCAATCGGAAAAAGATATAACCATAATTAGCAATGTCTTCTAACATTTACACGATTATTGTACATACTAGGGATGTTACGGAGCTTCGACTCCGACTCCGATAAGTCGGAACTTCCGATTGATATTACATCTCCGGTTCCGACTTCGGCTCCGATATTTTTAAATCGTAGGTTTGAATAGGAGGTCGAAGCATTTTTTTTATCGCCTGCGCCTTTACTAAGTATGTAGGTTTATTATTTTTAATTGAAATTAAAGAGGCTGACTGAAATTATGTAAATACTATTTTATTTTATTAGGCCTGTCCTTAACACATCTCTCTTCTGCTAACACCTCCGAATCCGCCTCGGACTCCGATTCCGGTTCCGAATCCGACAAACCAAATTTAAAAACTCCGACTCCGACTTCGGTTCCGATAAAACCACCTCCGTAACATCCCTGGTACATACTACTCCTTTTTTGTTTAGGTACATTTTGTAATTATATTCAGATGTTAGGCTGGGACTATAGGTCGCCGCGCCGCCGCTCCTATTTGGGTCAGGGGGCTTACTATGACCTCTTAAAGCAGGGCAGAAGTTGCCTGGAAGTTGAACTGCCCTGCGTTTTTGTACTATGACATCGTTAAAGCAGGCCTGTAGCAGGCCTGCTAAGTTGACGTTTACGAAATCCGTTCACCTTTTCTTTTGTATAGTTTTCATACCATGATGTGTTATTTGATAGCAGCAGAGTGTATATTGAGCGGCTGTAATGTCAAAATAAGCGATCTTGAAAAAGTTAATATTTACGAGCTTATTCAACATTGTTTTTGTTATTAGAGGTAAACTGTTGTGAGGACCCACTTAAAATTTGGTCGATAAGACTTTCTAAACTCGATACTTTGTATAAAAATTACAAGTGTTTATTAGATCACACTTTTTACTGTTTTTGTAAATGTGTGACGAGTACGAGATATTTGAATATTTAGAGAGTAAATATCGTATGGAGAAAAAGCGACAGCGTCGCATTAGGGAAATAAATAACCCATTCCAAATTGATGAAAGGAAATTTATAAACCAATATAGGTACCTATTGCAATATTATATGCAATTTATTTAAAGTTATTTAAAAATTCCCACAGGTGAAGCAGTTTGGTCATACTAACACGACGGCGACGTCTTGTTTGTGTTTCACTAAAAATAAAAGCATCACATTTTATATACATTTTAATAAAAAAAACTGAGACTATGTGCCTAGATTTAATTCGATATTTTGATAAAGGTAAGTAAACGAACGTACGACATTGTTGAAACAGGATTCACAATAAAGTATGAAATCACAACGAAATGCTAGTTTACAATTTCATTGACAACTTCGATCGACTGACTGTGATACAGATATCTGAATGATGACAGAATATCACGCTGCGGAAACAAATTTACCTAAAAAAAACACTTAAAACTGCATTAACTAAAGTATTTCATAACTACATCGATGTAGTGGGGAACAAAACAACTCGAGATGTTTTTTTAAATTTACGCGCTAAAAAAAGTTGACAAAACTAATCCACGTTGGTACGTTCATAACCACGTTGTTTCTTTTATTTAGAGTCACAAAGGTCTTTTGAACGTGAAACTTTTGCTTTTTAGAGCTATTAAATAATGTATCAATGCCTTGATTTAAATTTGAAAATGAGTATCATTGCGGTCTTAGAGTTACAATAATAAAAATCTTTGAAAAATAATCCCATATTAGACATTTAGATTTTGTATGTACTGCTACTAGAAGTATCATGGTCACCCTAACGGTAAGAAAATTCAAGTAATGAAAAACCCTTTCTGTGAAAAGATATTCCACAGTCCGGGTAATATTCGCTTTTGCAAGCATTTACAACGCAAATTCCAAATTAATTGTGTAATAAATCCAATTTTTTTTTTTTTTAATTCAAATTATCGGTTTACGTCAATGCAAATGGGGTTATCAGCATTTGTATTTTTTTTACTACCATTGAGAAGAAGCTAAATAGAAAAGCCCAAACCGAGTTCTCTTATCTTCATTACGAGTCAGATAGAGAGAATACCTAGTTTTTTTTTGTTAAATTAGTAATAAAATATTTATTATAGGTACCAATCAAATCGTTTAATTTATAATATTTCGGGCTGATTTTTCAATCGTCAGATAACTTTTATATACGGAATGAGTTTGACGTTTTGACAGCTTTTCTATGGACAATGTGTCGAAATGCCAATTTTTTTTTTTTGATGCAAAAGAGTAACCATGTAGTTTACTGCCCGTTTTAATCCATAGGAATCTACACTTTGGAACGCGGCAGTAACTTCTTTTTTTTCCTATTATCTATATATATAAAAGAAAGTCGTGTTAGTTACTTCACTTATAACTCAAGAACGGCTGAACCGATTTAGCTGAAAATTGGCAGGGAGGTAGTTTAGAGCCAGGAGAAGGACATAGGATACTTTTTATCCCGTTCGACATCATGTAGGTAGGTAGTAGGTAGGTAGTAGGTAGGTAGTAGGTAGGTAGTAGGTAGGTAGTAGGTAGGTAGTAGGTAGGTAGTAGGTAGGTAGTAGGTAGGTAGTAGGTAGGTAGTAGGTAGGTAGTAGGTAGGTAGTAGGTAGGTAGTAGGTAGGTAGTAGGTAGGTAGTAGGTAGGTAGTAGGTAGGTAGTAGGTAGGTAGTAGGTAGGTAGTAGGTAGGTAGTAGGTAGGTAGTAGGTAGGTAGTAGGTAGGTAGTAGGTAGGTAGTAGGTAGGTAGTAGGTAGGTAGTAGGTAGGTAGTAGGTAGGTAGTAGGTAGGTAGTAGGTAGGTAGTAGGTAGGTAGTAGGTAGGTAGTAGGTAGGTAGTAGGTAGGTAGTAGGTAGGTAGTAGGTAGGTAGTAGGTAGGTAGTAGGTAGGTAGTAGGTAGGTAGTAGGTAGGTAGTAGGTAGGTAGTAGGTAGGTAGTAGGTAGGTAGTAGGTAGGTAGTAGGTAGGTAGTAGGTAGGTAGTAGGTAGGTAGTAGGTAGGTAGTAGGTAGGTAGTAGGTAGGTAGTAGGTAGGTAGTAGGTAGGTAGTAGGTAGGTAGTAGGTAGGTAGTAGGTAGGTAGTAAGTAGGAAAAAGTGCATTGCAACGCATGCGGGTACAGCTAGTAAATCTATATATATAAAAGAAAGTCGTGTTAGTTACTTCACTTATAACTCAAGAACGGCTGAACCGATTTAGCTGAAAATTGGCAGGGAGGTAGTTTAGAGCCAGGAGAAGGACATAGGATACTTTTTATCCCGTTCGACATCATGTAGGTAGGTAGTAGGTAGGTAGTAGGTAGGTAGTAGGTAGGTAGTAGGTAGGTAGTAGGTAGGTAGTAGGTAGGTAGTAGGTAGGTAGTAGGTAGGTAGTAGGTAGGTAGTAGGTAGGTAGTAGGTAGGTAGTAGGTAGGTAGTAGGTAGGTAGTAGGTAGGTAGTAGGTAGGTAGTAGGTAGGTAGTAGGTAGGTAGTAGGTAGGTAGTAGGTAGGTAGTAGGTAGGTAGTAGGTAGGTAGTAGGTAGGTAGTAGGTAGGTAGTAGGTAGGTAGTAGGTAGGTAGTAGGTAGGTAGTAGGTAGGTAGTAGGTAGGTAGTAGGTAGGTAGTAGGTAGGTAGTAGGTAGGTAGTAGGTAGGTAGTAGGTAGGTAGTAGGTAGGTAGTAGGTAGGTAGTAGGTAGGTAGTAGGTAGGTAGTAGGTAGGTAGTAGGTAGGTAGTAAGTAGGAAAAAGTGCATTGCAACGCATGCGGGTACAGCTAGTACCTAATAAATCAAAAGTGTCTTTATAAGGTCTAATTGAAATAAATGCGTTGACTTAATATCAAGCTGTCAAAAAACTATAGATAAAAGCACATTATATGAAAATCGCCTCCTGGCCTTACGTTGACGAAAAAAAGTCCTCTTAAAACGAATCGTTGACGAACAAAAGTTCCGATAGTTGTATCGCGTCTCTTGGGATAAATTAAGATGAAAAAAGTTGGTTTATGAATTTGTACATTTAGTTCAAAAATTCTACTAATTTAGGAATATGCATTTTCTATTTACGTGACAACACACAGTGTGTATTAGACAGGGACACAAGGTACAATTATTGCTATCTCAAGTGTACCGTAATGTTTGCCAAGCCATATTATGTCTTATGTATTGCGTATAAAGTCTATTTTAGATAATATAAATTGCCAAGATCTCGGTCCAGTTCTATATAAAGTCCTTGGGTATAATTATGCTAGGTTGTATCCTTAACTAGTCTGTGCTTGTGCTCTAGGCTGAGATCTATAGACCCAACTTGGACTTTGCTCAGACTTTACTTTAGACTTATAACAAAGTCAGTATTTATAGAGCCGTCTTTGAATTCATCTGAGTGCGTGCTTAGCAAATGCTTAGCAAAGTCTAAGTTCACAAAATCGACGACTTAGCAAATACTTAGGTTACTATTATCCTAACAAAAAATAATGGTACAAACTTTACTTGACCATCATTATATTTAGACAACTTTTTATTTTTTAGTATTATCATGTGACCAGAGTCAACTCAGTAATACCAGATTATAAAAAAAAACCTTGTTATTGATAACTAATTCTGAATTAGTTAAGATAAAAACAATTACGTATTATTACATCACACAAAAATGATTTTCTGAGTTTAAAATGTCTAAAAAGGAATTAAAAATTACTTTTTTTCGACAAATTGCCAACACTACTACTGTTCTTTCTAAATGGTTTGCTGCCAATAATATGTTACTTAATGCAAACAAAACAAAATGCCTTAAGTTTTCACTACCAAATGTTCCCCAAGTAGGTTTAAATGTAATGCTCGAAGGCAATAATCTTAATACAATTAATGACACCGTATTTTTAGGTATAACTCTCGATTCAAAATTGCAGTGGGGTGCGCATATTACTGCCCTGTCGGCTAGGTTAAGTTCTGCTGCATACGCAGTTAGGAAAATTAGGCAGCTGACTGATGTAGCTACAGCTAGATTAGTATACTTCGCATATTTCCACAGCATTATGTCCTACGGCATTCTGTTGTGGGGCTCAGCAGCTGACGTAGATTCTGTTTTTATTTTACAAAAGAGAGCAATCCGTGCAATCTACAATATGGGTTCCCGCGAGTCCCTTAGAAACGTGTTCAAAGATATTAATATACTTACCTCAACGTCACACTATATCTTTGAAAATATTATGTATGTTCGGAAAAATTTGCATATGTTTAATGTTAGAAGCGATTTTCATGATAAAAATACACGTAATAAACATAAAATTGTGATTCCCAAATTTAGATTGAGTAAAACTAATAAGTCATTTCTAGGAAATGGCGTGCGTTTTTATAATAAGCTACCGAAATCTGTAACTGATCTTACCGAGGGAAAGTTTAAAGCCCATATTAAACGTGTCCTTATTCAAAAAGCATATTACAAGACTAAGGACTACGTTGACGATAAAGGTGTTTGGAAATAACTCCTTCTGCACATGTGGCTTCCCTGGTACCTCATTAACGTCGTATGTGTACCTATGTCTATTAACTAACCTCATTCGATTACCTTTTTTTTTTTTATTACTAACGTTACTCTCAAGATATCTTTATCATACAGTGATTTTCTTTGTAATGTGTTTTGATGACAATTAACCATGTCAGTTGTTTTATATAGTTTAGCGTCCTTTTACCTTTTGTAAATGTGAGAGCTTTGTAGACTTGCTAGATGCCTGGATACCTAGTTAATTTGTAACCATATTTTTCATTTTGTTTTTTTGTGTGATTCCTGCTCTTAAGTCTACTTTGCTCTCTCATATCTAAGTCATAACTGTACCCACTGAAATTGTTAAAGATATGGATTTTAAAAGAGTAACCATGGAGTTTCTTGCCGGTTCTTCTCCATAGGAAACGACTAATTGGAACCGTGCACCTAAATTCGACTTTTCATAAGCGCCTGTAATGGTTTATGTGAAATAAAAACTTTTGATTTTGATTTTGAAACACTGAATAGACAGTTTTGTTTTGATTCAAACAGCGGCCAGATGTCAAAACGATGCGATCCGTTTCAATGAATATTATAATATTGTGTTTGTTTATAAAAAAAAACACACTTCCAAGCATGCCAATTTCTGCTTATTCTTATAATAATAATACATAGAAAAAATATAAGCATAGTTCTAGATTATTTACATATTATTATTGGTAAACTTTTATGAAGAAAAATCAAGAATGTAATGCTTCAAACGAAATATTAAATTGTATTTTGACATCGACCGTCTTAGCGTATGCTTAGCATAAGCTCAGCATAGTCTCAACGTGATACGTCTATAAATTCCAAATCTAAGATTATGCTAAGCATACACTTAGCAAAGTATTACGTAAGTAAAGTCTGAGCAAAGGCTAAGCTAAGACCAAGTTGGATCTATAGATCTCAGCCTAAGCAAAGAGTATAGTAATATGCTCTAAGGCAAGAACCGAAGGTCGAAGGGGCGGCTTCGGCAAAAAGTTACCTTCTACTTAGGGTTACCATTTAGAAATTTGAAAAGTCCTGACAAAAAGCCTGACATTTAAATAAAAGTCCGGGCATTTTAGTTACAAAATGCAAATAAAAGATTTATTGTTCGATCTCGTTAAGTTGATTGATAAAGAATAAATATATCTTGTTTTTAGATAAATGAGAAGTTAATAAAGATTAAGTTTGATAATTATTACATAAGTAAGTTTTATTACTCGTATTCCTTATAAGCCAAAAAATCCGGACAAATTAAAGAGCCGGACAAAAGTCTAGAAGTCCGGACATATCCGGACAAATCCGGACGGATGGTAACCTTACTTCTACTAGACGATATTGAAGGACGAAGGTGAGTGTAGAATCACGGGAATCATCTTGTAACACGAGTCCATGGATGAATCCAGTTTTCTACCTTATCTATTTTATTTGTTCGGAAGTCACCTATACTCGGGGGCTTTAAATTGGGGCACGTCCCCGGTGGTAGCTGCTTCCCTGGACCGTTCTATTGACTTTTGCTTACTAATCTGCGGACTTGTGCTACCGACCTTCAGACTGTGGACATACACGTAGCACGTCGACATCTGCAAGTTTTACGAAATAAACTTGCCTGTGCATTTGACGCTGACTCGATTAAATAGGCCTTTTTGCATAACGCTGTCTTGCTGGCATAAGATCGGTTGTCGTTGTCGTATCATCGGTCGTATCTTAGAATGATCGCAGGGTGTCTAATGCTCGGCGGCCATTTAAAGCGCTAAATTCATCCACTATAGTAAGATAAATCGCGGAAGTAGACTACTGCAACCGACTTTCAACTGTGGTGGACACACCCGCAGCAAGTCGACTTACGGTCGAGATACGGTTACTTCTGGTAGTCTTATGAACTAAGCGAGCACTTCATTGGGCACATCTACTAGCAAGTTGTCTTTTTAGGGTTCCGTACCCAAAGGGTAAAACGTGACCCTATTAATAAGACTCCGCTGTCCGTTCGTCTGTCACCAGGCTGTACTTAGAGTATACAATTACAGTACTATACTCTAAGAGGCTGTAGCTGTATCTCATTGAACCGTGATTGTTAGACAGTTGAAATTTTCACAGATGATGTATTTCTGTTGCTGCTATAACAACGAATACTAAAAACTGAATTGATAATGGTACGGAACCCTTCGTGCGTGAGTCCAACTCGCACTTGGCCGGTTTTTTTATTAAATTCCATAAAATCAAAAATATTTTTTTTGTTTTGTATGGAAAGAAATAAAAAAATACGCGAATTTTGAAGTTGTTCTCTACGAACGTAGTTCAATATCCGATACTGAGTAATCCCACAAAATTCTTGAAGTTAATTTTTAACCTGTTTTGTGTATTATTTATTTATTCCGAACGAAACATTTAGAAAATCATAGACAAAACTTGACTTGACGCCTTATGCCTTGACGGAAAGAAAAAAAATATGATAACAAACATGGCGGGCTACGGAGCATCATTGGATTTTGTTTATTAGGTCAATGTCTCCGTACTAAACGATATCACGCCTTCGGATGATGTGGTCACATACAAGGGGACGGAGTCTCAATGTCAACGTGCGGAAAAGGTTTGTTGTAATGCGTTGTGTTGTGTGTGAGTGGAACGGATAACGTGAGCGTGGTTAGTGGTTACAGGAGGTGCCGGGGCGAAGGCGCTCGGCGGTAGGCGACTCGGCGGGTGATATGCAAGCGGCGCCGGCGCGCTACGTGTCAGTGAGCGAACTGTACTCGACAGACGAAGTGGAGCTGCTGCTAGACGAGATAAGGGAGCTGGAGCCAACGAGCTGCCGCGGCGAAGACGTGCAGGTATTTTGCACTGTGACAGGTGACTCCCCTCAGTTTCACAGTAATTCCTGCTCTCATTTACAGACCTAATGTAATTATTTCATTGCAAGTGAGATTTGAGTTAAATATGGGTGATACACCAGAGTAAGACCACATTTTTGTTATCAAACTGCTTTTAAACAAGTTTGTAATTGACACTGTTTTTGTTGTTTATAAAACTGCATTAGGACAGTTATGAATACATGTACATAATTTGGCTACTGTAGGCTGACCTAATTAATGGTAATACCACATAATAGTAGCTGTATTGCAAGCCAGCTCTCCATGGGGCTGGACAACAACAATAGGGAATAAACTAATTTCTTCTTGGTATAGTAAGGTTGAGTACACAACATATATTCCTTCATCGAGATTCTAAGTTGTAACTTTCGGGAAATTTTATCTGATGTTAAAAATGGGTGAAATAAAAGTAGTATCATCCTGTTGCCTTAACAAGTTAGATATCAAAACAGTGTTATTAAGATAGATAGATATACTTTATTGTACACTAAAAGAAATAAAACAGAAGGAATACAGGTAATCAAGAACAGTGCAAATGGCGGTCTTATCACTTAAAGCAATTTAAGTTTCATTATGTTTACCTCAATACAACCTGTCACAGTCTGCGAGGCCTAAGCAGAGCTTTGCATTTGTGTGAGTGCAAAAAAGTGTGTTGTAGAATTTATTGCCAAAAAGCAGGCCGGTTTAAACCAAGCTAAGGACGCGTCCGCATTCATTCTCACACAAATGCAAAGCTCAGCTTAGGCCTCGCGGACTGTACTTATTGGTGGGATATACACTGTCAGTGGTTTGGGTAGGTAAATATTATTAACTACTTAGTAAACTCGTACAGATATATTTCCAGTGGAATGGCAGATTGAACATACTTAAGACATTCACAGTTTATTTCAGTCATCAGTATGACAAAAATCTTTTCCAAGCATTTATTAAATATTTTATAATTATTCTACAAAAATGCTTGAAGATGATATATTAATAGTTCCACAATTGTGACTATGTTGGCTTGCAATGTGTGGAGGCAGCCTCATCAAAGTCTTTCTTGTCACCATAGATTACAGCTTTTTAACTTTATGGAGCCTATATACATGTAGTTCTATTATGTATTCTATGTCTAAAGTAAAATATTTGATTATGTTCTTTTTGTATACAAAAATCATTTTGGGAAAGGAATTTGTAGTATACAAAAGATTGACTCAAAATCTCTCATATTGCAACAAACCAGATAGTTCTGTGTGAGACGAGAGACAGAGAAAAGTGGTCTCCAGAGGATGTTCTGTGCCTGAATTGCATCTTTCTCGCATCATTGTCTCGGCCTCTAGTCGCAGTCGTAGGTTGTACTGGTACCTTAACTCAATCCCCCTTATTACAAAAGATTGTCTAAGAAAAATCTAGGTTTTAAAAAAGCCCTGTCTGTTTTTGTTATATGACATATGTGATGGGTATATTTTAAACTTGGGTTTACCTTAGTCTTGGTTTAAATCATATTTTGTAATAAGGAGGAATATGTTCTCTGACTTACTTACTTCATTTGCATAACAGTTTTTAGAAGCCTCCACAAAAGAGGTTTTATAGTATATATTATATTTTTTTATTTATTCCCCCACATTATATTTTTGAAACCATTTATTTCATTGCATCTTTCATTGGTGCTCAATACAAAATATTCTTGTTCTCTCTATACTAACCCAGTTTCTTGGATTCAAGCTATTTTATCCCCTTAATATGAAAGATCATTCCTGCAAAATACAGTTATAGGCAAAAACTAACAATAGTTAGGCTACGTTCAGACGTATTAACGCGCGATCGAATTTCGAAGGTATTCAAACGACCAGCGCTAACGCGCGTAAATCCCCGCGGTTGCTTGTCTCACAGTCTGTTCGGTCAAGTCTAAAAAATGGACGTAGAAGCCATAGTTTTGGAGTAACATTCTTTAAACAAAACCTAGAAACAGAAAACGGACACATTGGGTCCATCGAAATTTAAAGTATAGACACTACAAGTTTGATTATTTGTTCGTCAATTAGTTGGCCGGTGTCCACATCTTCAGATTCATATAGTTTAACACTCATTTTTATCAAACTGCAAAATCAACTTTACAAAAGAAAAAACACCTACAATCGCGATGGAAACGCGCGCTCAATAAGAGTGAAGCCATACTGTTCGGATGCGTTGTGTTGCGACGTCGCAGCGCTAGGTTTGGAATCTATAGATTGGTCCAAATCTAGCGCTGCGACGTCGCAACGCAACGCAACGGAACAGTCTTAAATAGGAAATGTGCTTTATATATCTAAACGCGCGGCAACGCGCGCTAATGTGCGTTAACGCGCGATCATGTCATCGGTACAATGTTAATTTATAGAATGCGCGCAACTCGCGCGTTAAATTTTATCTGAACGTAGCCTTATTGTGTTGAATTGTTACTGTATTGTACAGTTACAAATGTAATTGATACAAAGTGTAATAATAATATATATATTTTGTTAATCTAATAACTTAAAAACTATAAACTTAACCAATGTAAAATCCAAAATTTAATTTATTCTAATTTAATGTAATCTTATCTAATTTAATCCACGAAGCATAGTGTATTATCTTCTAGTTTATAATATTTGCGCATATTATAGTGCATGTAGTGCTCTTCTTTAAGTAATGGGGCGCTTAGACTTAAGTTTATAATGTACTAATTGTTAAGTAATAGTGTACTCATTGTTGAAGAGCCAAATAAATAAATAAAATAAATAAAAATAATTGTACCTGTTAGTTCATGTAAACACGAGCAAGCAGATGAGATAATGTTGCAATACTAAACATGTACTACGGGTGTGGGATCAGGACTTCGAGATAGCGGGCAGCGGGTGCGGTGCGGGCGCGGGCGGGCGCTCGCCGGCCGGCACGGAGCTCACGGAGCGCAGCTGGGACTCGCACGCGCAGTACCGCCGCGCGCCGCCGCCGCGCCCGCGCCCGCTCGCGCCGCTCTACTGCCGTCTGCGACACCTGCTCACGCCCCGGGGCGCCGCTACGCTTCTGCTTGTAGTAAGTAGTAACCACTCAGCTAACACAACTCTCATTCAACTCCTGAGTTCTAGTTGTGATGCAGAAGTCAATGCTAAAAGTAAGAGCTTGAAATGGAACATTCCGCCCTCCCATGTGTCTACTGTATCTCGTGCGTGTGTTGTGTGCTGAGGGTCGCTCCGTTGCAGCTGTGTTGTGTGGGCGCGTGCGCGTGCGTGTGGGCGGGCGTGGGACTGCGCGTGGGGCGCGTGCCGCTGGCGTCGCGCGTGCGCCTGCTGCTGTTGGGCGCGCTGACGTCATTGTTGCTGCACTCCGCGCTGCTCGTGCTGCACGTCACGCGACTTGCCGCGCTGCTGCCGCTCGACTGGAACAAACTGGTACACACATACACTTTTCAACATTAAATCTTCTCGGTTGAACCCACCTTATAGCTTGCAGTTTAACTAATTGTTACTAAATATCAGTATTTTTAACCGACTTTAAAAAAAGTAGGAGGTACTCAGTTGTTGTCGTTTGTTCAGCGATATCGTCACTAATTGTGAACCGATTTTAATTATTCTTTTTTTGTTTGAATGAGTATTCTTCCAAGGTGGTCCGATTTAAATTGGGAAAAGACCTTCGGAGATAGACACTGGAACACTTCAATGGATCACAGAAAATTACTTGCGATTTCTATAATCTCATGTTAATGTCACTCAAAATAGAAACTGCCTGTTGGTGTAGTGTGTATAGCGGTTGTGTGTGTCAGGGCGCTTGGACGAGCGTGTGGAGCGCGGCGTCGCTGCTGACGGGCGGCGCGCTGACGCTGCACGCCGTGCTGGCGGCGCCCGAGTACCGCTGGGCGCCGGCGCACGTGGCGCACCTGCTGTGTTCTGCCGCCGTGAGTACACTACGCATGTGGGTAAGGCGGTACGCCACAGTACTACAGCGCTCGTTGTCCCGCAGGGCCTGGGGCTGGGCGGCGCGTGCGCGGCGCTGGGCATGGTGCTGGGCGGCGCGCGCGCGTGGGTGCGCGGTCGCGCGGCGTCGCGGCGAGCGCACGCGCGTGCGTCGTGGAGCGGGCGCTCGTCGTCGGGCTCGCCACACGCGCTGTACCGCGCGGTGCCGGCGGCGCCGCCGTCGGACGTCCGCGCGGCGGTGGCGTCGACGTCTCGCGACGATCCGTTATAGTGAAGGCCGCCCGCCACCGACTTCTAGGCGGCCCGTTTTATAGTTTTGTACGCCGGGCGGCGCCCCCCGCGGCCGCCCGATCTCTTTATGATTTC
This sequence comes from Amphipyra tragopoginis, assembly GCA_905220435.1. NCBI lineage: Eukaryota > Metazoa > Arthropoda > Insecta > Lepidoptera > Noctuidae > Amphipyra > Amphipyra tragopoginis. The sequence continues at coordinate 301,957 of HG992010.1, read as the reverse complement.
TGCAAGTCTGATTTTTATTCTAGTCCGTTATAGATTTAGCGATGGATCTTTTGTGAGTTTGACGAGCGACGACGGTTCCTCGGTTAGTTTTTGCACAAATATTTCTAGTCGATCTAGTCGTGTTTTTTACCGAAGTCTGGTTGGTTCGGGAGCAGTCGTCCATTACCTGGCGTTCGTTTCGATCGTGTCCGTGTGTTGTCCTGGTTTTCTCTTCGTCCACTACATATTGTTTATGAAAATTATATACGACATTTATGCGAATAATAAAATGGATCATGTAATAAATTAATTATACACGACATGTATGCGAAGGGTAACGTTTTAATTGTAAGCGAAGTATCTATTATTATGTTATAGTCATATAATTGTTGTATAAACGACGCGTACTCGCGTATACGCGTACTTTATTTCCTCGTAAGCTTGTAATGGATCAAATCGTTTGCACGATATATTATGATATTATATAATTATTGTTCAAACAATAGTAACATTAGTTAGTGATAAGGGAAAGTTCGACATGTAACAAAAGTTGTTAATAGGAAATAATTTTATACTGTCAGATGTGTGGTGTCCCCACGAGCTTACTTGTGTGCTTGTCAGAGCGTCAGAGCCGGCGCGTCAGTGTACGCGCGGCGTTACTCTCCGCACTCTGTTACAATTTTTGATTAATATTCGTTTGTATGTCTTATACATATCACACGTAAGTATTGTTTCCCGACGTGTCAGTCTGTCAGTGCGTGACTATGGTGACGATGTAACCCGCTTTGTGTGTCAGTACGTGTAGGTTTGTATGACGAGTTGTTTTACAAGGAACTTGTGACGAGTTACTCCCTAAGACAGATGTTTATTGTGTACCTACTGTACGATCTCGATCAAATAATGTACACACGGCTACACTTCAAGCTATGCAAAACCAGTATAAGCTGACCGTTACTTGTGCGAAAAGATTATACAAAGCGACGCCAAGATAAACTGGTTTTGTATAGCTTGATGTGTAGCCGTGTGTACGAGTCATTTTTACTTTAAAAATTTTAATGATAATAATTATATGGTTTTATACAAATATACACTTTTGTTTAAATTACACTCGCCTTATGTACCTAACCTACTATACAGGATGTAAACGAATTATATACGAAAATATATACCGATAGTACCTACCTAGATCACGTGGTTTGAAGGAATTACACGAATTCGTTTTCACCCTGTAGACTTTTTACTTTTAATAAATCAGTATTATCATTAACGTATTAGCAGATAAAGCAGAAATTAATCTTGATTTGGACATGCATAGATTTCTTTATGTTGTCCTACTAGTATACACAATAATGTACAGCTTTATACAAGGTTAGTCGGAAAGGGGGTACTAATCCGCAGGCCACTTATAGTATCACTGATGACTGTTTTAAAGCAAAAGTTAAAAATACAAAATTCGATCATTTTTATTTCCATGTCAAATTATTTTTGTATTCGTTTTTTTAAAAATTCTTCATCCCTGCTTTAGTCACGAATTCAGAAAATGGAGGTTCTATTTCGTGACCCCAATTAAGACCTAAAATGTAAACACAGCTGATCATAACTATGGATGGAAAGATTTTCGCGTATTTCTTATGAAATGTGTGAACAGCTATTTCTCTATATCTATTCACTTTTGGGGAAAGTTGTAGAACAAAAGTTTATTCATTATTATGGGTACTTTAACCCCCATTTCGGATTAGTACCCCCTTTCCGATTAACCTTGTAAATTGGACAAATATTTATAAGTAGGTAAGATTTTTAATTTGCGGTGCAAATTATTTTTTAACTCACGAAGAAAGAAAAAACTTACAGAAAAAAATCGAAAAAGTCTGTAAATAATTTACTAATCACTCACAACTAATAATCACTCTTAAATAATAACAATTCAATCAACAATTAACGATTATTATTCATAATATACCTACGCTTATAAATGAAAACAACAAAGTTTCCACTTCTAAAAAAGTGACCTTTTTATGGAATAGTGGGCAAAACAAAAATCGCTAATAAAGGCTGCAAGTTTACCTAGTTCAAGATTACAAGTAGGTATATCTGTAAAAAATAAAATAGTAGAGAGTGATCATATCAAAAAACCTTGTCCCTATTATGGATTGGTATCACAACCTGGAGGATGGAAATCCATATTAGGAACAACGTGGTAGTGTAAGAAAAACAAATGTAACTTTTTTAAATTGTTAGCGATTGTAATATAACAAAACTTTAAAAATTATTATTTTTTTGCTAGATATGAATTATGTAGATTCATTATTAAATATCCGTGTAACATTAGTAAGATAATAAAGATAAAGAGGGGCTCGTGGCTAATAAGCAACCACGCGGATCATATGATTTGCAAGGTTAAGCTACACTTGTTGCGGCCAGTCCATGGATGAATGGCCATTCGTTATACATCGAGACCCCTCTGTGCCTCAGAGATAACGTTCAACCGTCGGTTCCGGGTGTCATACGAACCTTAAAATACGCGATAGTGCTTCTTTTGATGTGAAGAGACTTGCTTATGCAGCCTTGTGCCAGTCGTTAATACAATATTGTATCACCATTTGGGGAGGAGCTGCAAAAACCTATTTACTGGACCTCGAAAGAGCACAACGCGCCGTTCTAAAAACTATGTTGCGCAAACCATACCGCTTTCCAACAAAAACACTCTACGCAGAAGCCTCGCTGCTGAGTGTAAGAAAACTATACATATTAAACGCTACAAATAAGACTCACATAAGTATCTCAAAACGGAATGATTTAGATGATCTACGAAGGAAACGCAAATTTAGAGTTCCAATTCCCGCGGTCATGTCAACTTTTGCACAAAGACTCCCTCATTTTCTCCATCCATATGTGTACAATGCTGTTACCAAACACTGTAACGTCAGCAACTGCTCCCGTTATCAAATCAGGAAAAAATTAATAGCCTGGTTACTTAGTTTATCTTATGAGGAGACAGAAGACATTTTAAATATTATTAAATAGATATGGCACATAACTCCACATATGAACTCACGCAGTCACATGCACTCATGCACGCAAAATACACGCGCAAACATTCACACACGCACACACACACGCATACACACACGTACACACTCACTTACGCACACGCAAACGCTCTAACAGTCACGCACCTGCACACGCACTCACGAACACACACACCAGCACACGGATACACAATACTTTTATTTTATACTGATTTTGATTCTGTTTGTTAAAAATAATACTCTTTAATACTCTTTGCGTTACATATTTTATTTTATTTTACAGTGGGACACAGTGTACCTGTACCCACTACATGTTTTAATAATTTAATATTTTTTTTTGTTTTTGAAGCTAATGTTTGTTTGTTAATTTTACTTACTGGTAAATCCATTTATTGGTACCCAAGATACAGGCTTGCCTAGTTTGGGGCCAATGGTAATAAATATTGTTCATGTGTATTTTTTGAAATAAAATTTTATCTAATTTTATCTTTATCTAACCTATGACACTTGTTACGGGTAGTCAGAAACCCGAAAGCCTGACAACCGGTCTAACCTTAGGATATCGGCACTCCAGTAACTGGAATACGGATGTCTGATGGCAGTCGCTCCGTGTAAAATACTGGTATTCAGCCGCATAGGGTTAGACTGAAAGCCAACCCCAACGTATTTTGGAAAAGTTAGGTACCCCTGAAACTCCACACGTTCAACTCGCCTCCCGCCAATAGCGAGAGGGGTAATCAGAGATGCATGTGTAATGTCCTAACTTTCAGGTGCTTAGAATTGTAGATATGATATACCATAGTAGGCACGTATTTCATAATTGATACCTTTCCTCTAAAATATTAATAAAAAAAGTAATTTATTCAGCTTATCACATGTCCACAGCTAGACAAGTGAAGTTTTCTGAAATCACAGCTCGAAAATCGTATTTGTAGGTACCTTACATTGAGCATAGTTAGGTACTTAAGCTTCATTAATACCTAATCTCGTATTTAAATGAGTTGCTATATTTAGTACCTACTCACTGATATTAATAATTAGGTATGTATGCATGCAACTGATATTTACCGTAATGGGTAATACCACGAAGTAGTTTATCAATAAAATTGACAGATTATCTTCAATTCATGTCAGAATTATTGGTTTTATCGATAACGTATCAAAGGTAATTAATTCAGTCTCCGATTTATTGTGCTCCCATCAACCTCGTCAATCTATCACCCAGTGTTTGTGATTTATATTGACAGAGATAATAAGCCGTTAGATAATATTTTTGTTAAATTAACAAGTGCCTCGTGGTTGATATTGAAAGTGATGGATGCTGCGTCATCTCGAGAAGAGTTGAGCTCGACAGCACAGGCCGATGAGGATGCTACGACATTGCGAGAAGAGTTGAGCTCAACAGCGCAGCAGGGGCGAAGGTCCAATTTTGGTAAGAGAGAAGCCGGAGCAGAAAATGCTTAACTTGGTTAAGAGTGACGCATGCAGTCCAGTAACTCTATAGCTGTGGCTGGCATCCAGGCTTCATCCTACATAATATGTAGGAGAGGGAAGTAGAAAAGTAGGATATTATATTACTTTTCTACTTCCCTCTATATTGATAACAAAATTACAACGTTAACTAGGTAGGTAACTACCGACGTAGCTTGCTACAAACTACATAATAGTCTATAAATTAATGTAAGTATGAATCTAAATACTTCTTACATAAATGATCGACTCCAATTACGTACCTATGTACGTAAAGTATTAAAACGGTCACTGTTTTAGACAAAAAACAAATTCAAAGTACCTATGTACCTATTATTAGATTCTACTATATTTTAAGATGGGAATATAAATATAACGATTAAAATGCAAATGAACAGGGGGCCTAGTAGCGTCACATTGTTGTTCCGTAGGTATTTCTTTTCATATTCGTTAACATAACTGCAAGTTGGCTGCACATCCAGTCGCTAGTCGGCAGTTGTCATGCAGTTGCACTGACTGCATCGTCAAGCTGCATTGTGCCACACCCATATCAACATCGTAGACATTCCAGATGGAATTATGCTAATGTTTTTTATTAGTCACCAAGTAGGTAGGTACTTTAAATAACGTCATGAATAAAGTAAAACTGAAACGACGTCAACTAATTTGTAAATATAACGCTTGTGTTCGTTCAAAATTGTCGCTAGATAATTTTCGGCGATGTCGACCGCACGGATCGAGTCAGCGAGGATGTGATCTGCCACTTGGCGACTTAGGGTCAGCGCACACCGAGAGCAGAGCAGAGCATTTTTAGAGACCACTGAAAAAACGACGTTAAGACTATAGCATACAGGGCAAAAATGCAAAAAAAAAAATGAGATGGGGTAGTAATAAGGGCTTTTGTTTTCTTTTTATTATGGATGGGAAATCATCATAATATGACTCCTTCCGCTCTGGACGGAGCGGAAGGGAGCGTCAGCGTAGCAGACTACGCTGACGCCCCTAGGGAGGTTGGCACACAGTACCCAGTCGTAGCCGATGTCCCACAGGGGCGGCCCCAGAACCGAACCCTGTGGAACACCGCACGACATCTCTCGCCGGTTCCACTCTCCCCGGTGACCGGGGTAGATGACGGCCCTGTCCGTCAGGTAAGCCTCGACCACGAGACGGAGGTAGGTTGGCATCCGGTGATACCGGAGGCCTCCCTGATGCAACTCCAGGGCAGGGTATTAAAGGCATTGGCGATGTCAAGAGACACCGCCAAGACGACCCTGCCCCTGGACGACGCATCCCCCGTCGTGATGGCTCTCACGCGCATGATGGCGTCTACCGTCGAGCGCCCCGTGCGGAAACCGTACTGGTTCTCCGTCAGATCCGGCTCCATCTTCACCAGGTGCCCAACGAGGCGGTTTGCAATTACTCTTTGAAAGAGTTTGCCCACCTCGTCGAGCAGCATGATGGGAGAGTCCGCAGGGCGCCCCGGCTTCCTAATGAGGACCTGTTTCCCCGTCTTCCAACGAAGTGGGAACTGGCCCCTCCTAGCATGCGCTTAGAAACCCCTAGCAAGTAAATGTGTGAGAAAGAATATTTAATAAAATGTAAACACAGCTGATTATAGCTGAGGATAGATAGATTTTAGCGTAATTTTTATGCAATTTTTGTGAACGACGTGGACCGACCAGACGTTGCGTCAAAATGAGCTCGTGGCATCATTATCCGGCAGGAGCCGATCACTCACACCATGGTCAGGTCGCTCCTAAGCTCTATAAACCCACCTTTGGTTGCGATGCTGTGAACATCGCTTAACGCGGTGTTTATACCTAGAATACCTACGAATACAGGTTCCCCATGCACAAACTTTCTGCTTTAGGAAGTCGATGCGCTCTGTGACATATAGGTATTCTCGAGGATTGATACCAGTCTTCGAGAATGCCCGCCTCACAAAGCGCATCACTCTTGGTCGAGTATTGCCCTCCCTATAGCAGATTAGCCGACATGCCGCAACAGCCGCATATTACAGGATTGAGTGTGTATCGCCGAGATCTTCGCTGCTCTCAAAATAGCTAGCAAGCAGCAAATCCAAGGCACATGCGCCCTGTTTTTATTGTTTAAAGGCAAGCGTGGTAATCGTGGGCGTAATTCGGGATTAGCTTTATTCTCCTGAATCGCATCCTTCAATGCACTCCTCGATCGTTGACTACTTAGGTACACAGCCCTGTCATCCACTACACTACATTGATGTTAACGTGGTGTACCGCGGTTTGTGAGGGGACAGGGGTGACACCGCTGTTCTGTACCTCTAAGCGAAGCATATCAAGTGCGGCGTCATCCAGTCTATGATTGTGTTGGATAACCCGCACCTAATCCGATAATCGTTGGGCCGAGATGTTAAGGGTTGGCTCAAGTTCCTAAAACAGAGTCAGCATCCTAACACAGTACGCAGTGAGGTTAGTTCCCCCCTCTCTGTAGACCCGTAATATGCGCGCATGACGTTCTCTTTTATATTTTGAGTCCATTTCATGAGCTGTAGGTACATAACCACCTGCCGGTGGTTATGTACAGCTAGCGAGGACCCAGCTCGGGGCCGGGGGGCCCCTAGGTCCTAATGGAAATAATTTTATTAGAAGAACTTTATTATTTTCTTTTATTCATCACAGTACATATCAATTTACATTTTTAAATATTACTATAAAAAAAAAACATAAATATTAAAAAAAAATAGTAGCTCACTGGCATCGGGAAAAGGGTCCAAGCTGCCGGCAGTCAGGGCTCCAAAGAAAGGAACCTCCTCACTATGCGTGCCGTGTCAAGGAGTACTGCTTTTTGTATCAAGCAATCCAGCCGCCCAACGAGTCTCATGAGGTGTTGATCGAGGGTCTTGGCTATTAGGCCATTCGTCGTAACGACTATCGGAACAACGACTGCTGAGTCCACATCCCACATGCCGACAACCTCGTGTGCTAGATCAAGATATTTTATTTGTTATAACAACATTACTTATTTATATTATTTGGGAAAAGTAGACATTAGTATTAGTAGTGACTGTTCAAACGGGAAGCCGGTAGGAATCATTTATTTTTGTTTTATTAATGGTAGGAATGGAGTTGTATGGAGCCTTCGCAGCTGCACCACAGGCCGATGAGACGGAGGACCTGATTTTTCGTAAATATTACACCGACAAAGATTACTTCCTGTCGCCAGAGGGGCTCCTGAAAGTGTTGTCCGCTGTAAGTATTACACTTAAGGTCCCTAATTTTTTGATGTCTTAAACTGTTGTGTCCAATTATCTCTAAGTAATATTGTAGGTATCTATCTACATATAGATATAATTAATTTGTAGACTTGGAAAAGGAAATATAATAAAAAAATGCGTGTGTGTTCAAGGATAACCAATACAATCCGATAATTTTTTGGAATTTTTGTTTACCTGTTTGTTGGTATGCCAGTTTGTTTGTGAACGCATCATGTAAAAATTACTGACTCAATGCAGTTGACTTTCATAGACGAATATTGTGCGTATCTCGGAGTAACATTTAGTTTTTGTTTTATCATAATCGGTTAGCACAATCAAAAGATAGTATAATTTAAAGTAGGTAGGTACCTAATCAAGAAGAAAGTTTAGTTATTGCGGAAGCGGAATTATATTGGTTTCCGATTTCCACGCGGAAGGAGTCGCGGGCATAGCTAGTACGGTCAGCATCAAAAGTAGCTGAACATTTGAGTTTTTAAACTTGGCATTAATTAGAAAACTAATTGTTTTAAAACAAAAAGTTTAATAGATACCTAGAGCTGCGAGATATAGCTTTAAGTATGCCTTAAATTTTTTGCTTCCTATCAATTAGTTATCTAATTAATGCAAAGTTTAAAAACTCAAATGTTCAGCTACTTTTGATGCTGACCGTACCTAATATAATCGGCATATTACCATCATTACTGTGCATGGACGTCTTCTCAGATTGAGAAGTGTTTAACTCTTAGTCCACGGTGGACTAAATCGGAAATCGGAAACCAATATAATTCCGCAATAACTAAACTTTCTTTCCACCACGCTGGCTTGGTGCGGGTTGGCGGACTACACATACCACCGAGAATTTTTTGAAGCCCTCTCAGATGTGCAGTTTCCCTCACGATGTTTCCTTCTCTGCTAACGTTATAATCAAATTCTGATCAGCACATCATTTTATAAAAAGTCAGATGTGTGGGTCGCAGGGTCTTTACTCGTGCATGGAAGCCAAGCGTTGATCCGCTAGGTTATCACTTCTTTACTTCTATTATTTAATTATATTTAGCGCCTGTTTCACCACCTCTAAGTATGTTCCCGTTATATTACTTGGCAGATAATTTCATGCAAATTCTGTTCCATTTTTGAATTTATTCGGTGAGTAGTGGCTACTCAGACATCGTGAAACAGGCCCTTAGTGTAATAAATATAATTAATCAATAATTATTATTAATTAATTAATAAAAGCCTGACTTTTCGAAATTATGTTACAGTTTCCCTATACTTCCTGTATAAATCGGCATCGCTACTTCCATTACCTTAGGAACAATGTGTTCATTCTCAAGATATGCATCCTTTATCACTCGCTAATTTGATCAAATATCTTGATCTAATGATTATTTATGTGGATGATTGATTACCGATCGATGTCCAGTTAGTGTCAGGAATTAATTAAATTAATTACCGGCACAACAGTCCGTCTACTTGTATTACACTTTCCCAAAATTATGTAAGTACCTACTGTAATTCAAATAAATACTTCGTCATTTTGATTATATTAATTCTGACAAATGATGACCAATTCATAATAATTATGTTAATTATTGCCTGTAAGGTAGATAGGTAGGTTATCTACGTACTTATTATTATATTTTCGTACTTTGAAGGCACCGCTGTCGCTGATGGTATCGAATTTATCAGATCGAATTTACATTTTGATCAAACCAACTATTTTATGTGGTTCCATTACCTACCTACACTTAGGCCTGTTAATAATTATGAACTTTATTAGTTTACATTACAGTAGATATTCTAATAGCAGATACTTTTTGGTGGCAGATTAATAACTTCCTTTACCAATACGGCCCTCAGACACAGTAGACACTTATATGTCTACTGTGCCTCAGATCCAGTGGCGTGGTTTTACTGTACCTAGTCTTGTTGAAATAGTGAAGTCAGTTTACCTACTCTGCATAATTAAGAACTTTCACTGTTTAACTATGAATGACGCAGGTATGGTCCCCGAGGCCAAGTGGCGCGCGTCTGCTGTCTCAAATAAATGCATTATTAGGTGGCGTTGTCGCTACTGCTTTACCACACGCAGAAGTGTGACGTCACTTCTGCGAATAAAACTAACACAAGAAATAGTAATAGTAATAATCATCATATTAGCCCGTGATCGTCCACTGCAGGACAGGATATCTAAAGACCACCACTTGTAAAATAGAGATTTTTTGTAATATGACGAGAAAGTTTCTAATTGTCGTAATTTCAACTGCTTTCTTATGAGAGGTTTTAATAAACGCCAGCTAACTCCAGTAATGTGGCAACCGCAGAACTTTCTTTTCTTTATTTTTGTTATTACAACTTCATTTAGAGTGTTTTTTTAAGGGAACGTAGCGGTGCAGTGCTTTTATCAGCCGCTCAGTTTGAAATGTGTCTTTATAAATCTTTTTCGTCTGACGCCGCGCCTGCCACCCGACTCTTCTCGTGTCGCACCCCAGTACCTCGCGCCCCCAGGCCTCAGCCTATGTAGCCAGTTTCTAAGGTTAATCAAGCCCTGTACTCAACGAAAGTTAGGGCCGTATGTTAAGACACTGGGGCACCGGGGTATCAAGTGGTCGAGAGGCCCTTTATCTCGTTGTTCGGCTGGAGCTACATGCTCGAAGGTAGCTCCGGCCCTGACGAAAGGGGAACCTATATCTTAGTCCTCTGTCTCTCGTGTCACCACGAGTTATATGAAAATAGATCATGCTGTCATGAAAAAGTTAGCCAGTCAGCAAGGTTGGTAGCTGGCGCTGACTGCTCAGCGTGCGCCGGACGAACTTAAGTATCGTCACTCGTGGAGGCTCTTTTCATGCACCCCATCTTAGTAAGGGTACCTACTCTACTGCTTACGTATGAGCACAGAATAAATGAGGCAAATGATTCACGAGGCGAAGTTTTCATTAAGGGCACGCCCCACGTTATCAGTGTATCCGTAGATATATTCAACTACTTACTACTTATTAAGTAGATAATAAATTGTTTATAAATATTATCTCTATAATCTGAAGATAGGACAGATTAGCGGAGCTTGTTTACTTGCAAGTTCCGTATGGAATTTTAATATTGACACCGCCTTGTTGGTCTAGCAGTACCTAGGTACCTATACAGTAGCACAGTTTAATGTTAAACTGTGACAGTAATTAACTGTAGGTATAACTATTACCAAAAGCATGTAAGACAGCCGCGACTACTGAGCTTGAAATCCTGCTCTTAAATGGTGAAGTGGGAACATACGTACTTACCTGTTTGAATTTGAAGAACTAGCTGTGCGCTCGCGGCTCCGCCCGTGTAGTTACGTTTTTTTTCAATTTTTTTTATTGACCCTTCTACACTCAACTGTCCACAAACAAAAGACAAAATGGTACCTAACTAGGTATTTTGTCATTGCCTATATGTATATACCTACCTACCTACCTAACAGACTTATTATGATTTTTATACGATTTCTACCAAACGGGCCTGGCCGGAGCGCATTTGACAGTGTGCTAAAGGAAATTCAGGCTTCTATACAATAGTTAAGTTTCATGTATGCATGGAAATTACACTGCTTGGAGCTCGGTTAGATCTGCGCGTATGCCGCGGCAGTCGGTCGGCTTCGCTCGGACGCCGCGGCAGCTGGTCAGCTGCTCGAGTACGTGGACGGCGGCGCTCGGCTGTCGTCGCGTACTGTCGGCTCCGCTCGGCCACACCGCAGCGCAGGTAGAAACTGACTGCGATGCGGATACACGAGCACGCGCGCGCATGCGCCCGGGTTCCAGCAGATTGTAGCCTCGGGCGGACGCGGTCGACTACGGGCGCGTGCTCGAGCATCCGCTGCGACGCGCTGCGCTGCGCTCCTGCGTGGCCGGTTGGTGGAAATCGTTCATTAGTCTTGCTTATCTTCAAATCGAGATGTAATCCCACAGGTATAGTCTGTATCGGTGTGTATTCGTTATGTTCCAGATAGTGTGCATAGTATCGTCCGTGTTGTTCCTGAGCGCCGGGACCTGCCCGGGCGCGCCGGAGCTGGTGACGAGCGCGGCCACGGTGGCGCTAGTGTGCAGCGTCGTCACCGCGCTCATATACGCAGGAGTGGTGCTAAATGTGCCGCTGTACGCACCGCAGGCTTTTCTTTTTGGTGTCAGTACAACCTACTGTTAAAATTACTAGAAAACTTGCAGGCGCCACTGCGCTCGATGGTCTTAAATCTGTGCAAGTTGGCTGCGAGCCGTCAGTGTACTATCGTAACAAACACTAGCTCATTAATTCTGTCTGTTATAATTGTATACTGATATCCAGTACATCTGAGACTAAAGGCTGCGAGAGTTGTGCTGTAGGTTCCGGACGTCGGGCCGGTCGGGCGTCACCTACTATCTTCGCGCAAATTCTAAAACTGGCCACGTGTAATGATAATGGTTTCAGCTACTCGTTGATAGAGGGCGCTATCTTCAAATGAAGCCTATTTATGGCACCTGTTACAAGTGGCGTTGTGTTCACAGGACATAGTAATATCGACGGTGATGGGTGTACTGCTGCTGATCACGGCGGTGTTGAGCATGACGGTCTGCGAGTTCAATACCGTCGTCAGCTACATGCACGGGGTTAGTGTGCCTTATTAAATCTCTTTGAGCGTTCTGTACCTGCTCCACTCTTTTGTGCAGAGTTGTACAGCTTACAGGAGTGGCGCCACTAGTCATAAATTTTAGTTATACCTTTGATAAGCACTTCTTCGGCAGTACTTTGGATAGTCCATGTTAAACCAATATAAGTGTATTCAGACAGTTTTTTATTGCTGGATAAAATAAAAGCTGGTACAGAACTGACAAAAATTTAAAATAAGTTCACTTTAGATTGTTTCTGCTGGACTGCTATGCTTATGTGTAAAAACTTTATATGCATTAACACAACTACTCTAATATAAAAAAAACATTGATGTCTTAAACCTGTTTGTTTCCCTTATAAGCTGAGCAGCACATACCAGTAGGTTAGTATATTAAAACAAAAGCATCAGCAGCACTAATGCATTTAACTTTAGTTTCCATATTGACTTTTCTTAATTTTTTCTTGTTGACCTAACCATCAGTTTTATTTATAAATTACAGCCTTTAGCCATATTGAACGCAGGCATGGTGACTGCGAGTGCAGTGATCACGTACGTGGCGGTGATGAGACTGTGGGACGCGGCGCATCTTCCCTTGGAGCCGCAGCGACCGCCGCCCACCGAGCAGGAAGTGTAACCACCGGTAGTAATCTCACAAGGCCACTGACAATGTGACAGGCCTGGCCAGCACCGGGCAAATTGCTAAGTCAAATTAAGGACAATTGACAAGTAGAAGACACAACAAGAACTAAATGATTGGACCACAGAGCATCCAAAACACAAAGGCTGTAATAGTATTGTAAACATAGCATAAGATAAATAATTTATAAAAATAAAGGACTGTATTCATAACAATTATTACACTTTATATAAAAAATTATAACAAATATTTTGTACATCCAACACCATTTGTGAACATTTTATGTCTATGTTAATTTCCTTTATAATATTATTTGTACGAGCACCTATCACAGGTATTAACTACTGAGTGCACTTGTGAAGTAGGTCAGTACTGACTCTACCATACTGTCTGCCTTAGGCTTGGCTGCCACACCCGCCACTTCTACTCCGAGATTTTCAATTTTGTATGCTGTAGAGTTGCCGATAGCAAAGTGTGGCAGTTCTGAGAGACTGTTGCTGAACGTCTGCAGCTGCCGGTGTATGTACTCACACCCTGATGGACTGAAGAATACCATACAACATGGGTTATCTGAATCATTGAGCTCCATCAGATCTGTCTTTAAATTTTCATTTTCTTTAGTTTCATACACTGTCAGCGCATCCACTGTTATGTGTGATGACTGCAGAGTACTTGGTAGTGTCTCTGACCTCAAATTACCACATGGAAATAAAAACTTTGAGTTTGCAGGATTTTCCTTCACAATAATTTTTGCAAGATTTTCAGCATTTCCTGATGACATGCCTAGTGCTTCTAATCCCAGCAAAAGTTTAATTTTGTGACAGCTTGCATCACCTACTGTGTAAACTTTTTTTGTGTTCCATATAACGAATCTTGTTGGGTCCCAGCATTTGGAGACAGCTTCAATTGCTCTTGGGCTGGTCAGTATAATACCTGTGTAATCTTGTAGAAGTTTCTCTGACAGTTCATCTTTGCTTATGAACTCGAACTGCAGCGGCTCCACGAACACAGCCTTGTAATTATTGTCAAGGAAAGCTTTCACGTAATCTTCCGACTCGCTCTTGAATAACACGACTTTCTTCATGTTAAGGAGGTTTAAACTAGATGTCCATCAAGTCCTTTGTTCTTCGCTCACGTCCACATAACAGCTAACCCTGAAGCAGAAGTAAATCGTTAAGTAACCACATTGAATACTAAATACAAAACTTGATGCAAAACGAGTTTGAAAGTAGGTGATTTTAATGATTATTACTGGGACCTAAAAATACTCGTCGCTACGTAAGTATGGCTACAAATAAATAAATCCATATAATATACCTGCGTACAATAGCATTAAACACTTCTTTGTACAATTCAGATCAATTAATACGGTCAAGAAGGAAGATAACTCAATTTCTATTTTTTATATACGAAAACTGTCAACATAACAAAATTGACATCGAGTGCGTTCCTTAGAAGATAAATGTATACATTTTAACATTAGTTTTGCACTCTTGCATGGATGTTTTTGTTGTATAAGTTTCATAATAATGGGATAAGGACATAATGGTTAGTAATTTGATCTACATTTATTTATCTCACTTTCAAGTCGATGTACGTATTTAGGAAATGAGCATGTTGAAAAAATACGTATTTCTATAGTTCTAGTTTCTGGTTGAATTTAATGCAAAAGATCTAAACAAATCGGAAGTCGAAACGCTATCTGTCAAAGGACAGTGACATTGACAACGCGTTTTGTTAGTGCTCCAGTTACCACTATAACAGTTCTGTAAGATTTAACTTTCAAGAGATATATAAGGAGGCGCATATTCAGTAGTGCAGGTTTACGGACAAATATGGAAAAGAAAAGTATTTATTTTGTATGATTTGTACCGGACAGCGTGTACTGTGGCTTGATGTAAAATATAAAAAAAGGGTTTTCTATAAAAGAATACGTTTCGTAACTTCTTAAAAATAACACCACTAAGTCCTAAGAGGATGTCCTGTTACATCCGGAAGAAAAATTTGGATGTGTCATAAACTCATAATAACAGGACTGTAAATAAATTCTTAAAATTAGCATATACAAAACACAAATGAACGGGCAATTTTATGTTCATAATACTGTACAGTAATCTTTTGTTACCGTGGTGTACGGATGTGGGTTACCAATGGCGCTAAATGGTTGTTCGAGCGGGCTGGTGGTGACGGCGGTGGTGGCGCTGCTGCTGCTCCCAGCACAGTACTACGTGCCGGACCTGTACTCAGGGGGGGAAGACCCGCTGACGAGCCCCGAGCAGCCGGAGAGTGTACCCAGCACCTTCGCGTGGTTAGATCTCGCGTTCGTTCAGTTGCCTCCGCTTGACTTGTTTGTCACAATAACGTTACTGATACTAGGGGTGCTGACATATCTTTGCGAGTGGATACAGAGAAAGCTGATGGAAAGAAGAATTGTAAAGGTGCGCTATTATTGTTACCTATTTGACAACAACTCGTACGTATCCGTTTCGCATGTTATATTCTCCTTGTAAAATACGTGAAATTATGTAATATCTAGGTACAAGACAAACATTGCATTAGCGAAACCTATGCATGTGTTATCCTTCTTCCAAGCAAAATGCCTTAATTTATTATTAATTTCTAAGTTAGGAGAGGCTTGGTACGTCGTTCTTAGCTATAGGTTCAACTTATTAGGTACAAATAAGACTTCTTTATAACTGATATTAAATATTAATTTCATACGATGAGTTAAGAACTCCGTTGAAACTTATGTCCGCATGTGTTTAGTTAAACCAGTACCTGGGTGCGAGTGTAGAGCGGCTGCGCGCGTGGGACGCCCAACAGGAGCAGCTGGAGGTGACGCTAAAGATGGTGCAGAACGCTACCTCGGAGTACAACCTGCTGCTGTACCTGCTGCTGCGCCAGCACCGCTGCCTCCCCGGACACAACGGACCGCCTTCTAACTGCTTCTTCGATAAAGGACTCGAAGAAGACCTCACTTTTTTAAGAAATCCCACGCTCGACGCGTAACGCGTGCCTCCTCGCGTTTATTATTTAATAATTATAGTGTTGAGATTTTTACGGTGCGGTTTTATTTACTGCGTTGCGATTTGTCGAATTTCATGTAGGTATTCTAAGACGAGCTCTCGACCAGAAAATTATAGTCTTTCGTTTACAGCGAGTTTAATATACTAAACGTACTGTAGTTCTATTCAATCTACAAACGTACACCGGCGTCGGTCTTCCGGGACATTTGAACATGTTTGATGTGTGTAGTTGGCAAAGTTGTGATAGCCCACAAGTTGCGACATGAGTGAAGATGAAGTCATCCGAGCAAACCTAATTTGTCTCAAATCCTTTGTCTATTTGCCAAACATGACCAAATCAACTGACAACAATAGAAAGTGGGGACTAGACTGAACCGGCTCCGAATATAAAGTGGCTCATTACGCGGTCATGTGTGCAAAGATATGTCGGAGCAGGCGCATATATTACACGTATGACATATTATATATGCGAAGGATTTGTTACAAGGTTCTAAACATGTCCACTTTTACTCTCCTATTATTTGTGTTGGTCCATTGTTCAGTGTACAGACCCTCCATTCTATTACTAGCTTTCCATCAAGTAGGCTCAGACTTAACCAAGTAATTTTTGAATATCACCCCAGTGGAGCTCGTCACAAAATTAGTGAACATGAAAACTTCGTAAACAGCGGCGCACAGCTGTTGTTGTGTTAAGTATTGTAATTTGAGCGGCTCTTAGCGATCAAGTTCAGAGCCCTCCAGCGCTGACGAAGGGTGTAATGTGTTGTCTTGTACTTTGGGAGCCACTGGGTTAGCAGACGTGACGCGGACGTGAAGGGATGACTCGGGGCATTCCGCACGCGCGCACTTGCGACCAGTCGCATAGCGTGGGTGTGCTCAATGGCCGCCGCGGCCGCAACTTTGATATGAAACTTGTTTCTTGTTGGTTTTGCCTGCAAACTTAGATGAAAGCTCCGTATTTGTGGCTTATGTGTCTGAATTGTTGCGATTGCGGCCCGTAATGAAGTTTCTCTGACTGAAAGTTCCTTTTGGTTCCGTTTTTATGGTAACGCTCTACCAAATTACAACAATTTTGTTCCCCCTGAAATTAGGTATTCCTCGTTGGCGAAAAGAATTAAGTACCTATATATTCTTAATTTATATCATTGAGACATTTCTTTTAATTACAAGCTAAGGAAGTATTTCGTAAACAACGTTATTTTTTGTCGACGTTCAAAGTTATGTATGTTGAATTCAAATTACATTGGATTCCCTAGTTTACAATGGTGATCATTAACTCAAAGAAGAAAAGAAGATCAACTAGAGCTAATGTATTTGTCGTATGATTATAATATTACAATGGTAGGGAGGTATTAGAGATTCAAACCTCGTCGTTCAGTTCTGCCATAGCTGTACGCTTCGATTTAGCAAATTTTTTATGTGGGTAACTGCGGTGATGCATGCGCTCCACGTTTCCCGCCATAATCGCGATTTATCGTCGTTTGATGCATTCTACATGGTATTTGTTGGTTATAAATTATATCTCTATATTCCCCATAAATTATTCCTAATGGTTGAGCTCGTTTGGCTCTAAACAATTTGTGTTACGTGTTTTTTTAAAATTATTATTTGGTTCTGAAATCTGGTGTGACTATGAAAAAAATTATCTTGAAAAATATATGAAAATCAGTCCAGTTAAAAATCTGTCGAGATGGAAATGAGGAAAAAAAAGATCTGGTGCCTCCCTGTAGCTGTTAACACTGCATGGTAATGAGACGATTACTTAATCAGTGCATTTCTATGCTTGTTACAAACTTAATAGAAAAGACAAGAACTTAATTTCGTATTAAAATAAGAGAACTTGTATATAATTCACTGAGCTTTAAACCAGTAGTTTCAGACATGGAGGTCATGTCATGTACCTTTACCAAAGATACTTAGATAGTCGAGTGTCAGTGATATCAGGGGTACTGTCGATGTAATTACCTAACTTGCGCTAACGTATCTAACCCACTTGAAACTTACTCTAAGTTTCACAATAGTATACCAACATGATAGAGGATGATAGAGGCTTTGTATTATCTACTTATAGTAAGTTGTGTACCCTACCTTACACTACGGGGTGAGAAGGGTTCTCCTGCCCATTGACAAGGTGACAATCAAACGATTGGTAAGTGAAACGACTATGAAATGTGACGGGTCCATATTGGCTCACCTAAAGTTTTTTACCCGAAATTGTTATTCCTACCGATTTGTAATTCGAAATATCACTGTTCCACGCGCAAACATTCACACACGCACACACACACGCATACACACACGTACACACTCACTTACGCACACGCAAACGCTCTAACAGTCACGCACCTGCACACGCACTCACGAACACACACACCAGCACACGGATACACAATACTTTTATTTTATACTGATTTTGATTCTGTTTGTTAAAAATAATACTCTTTAATACTCTTTGCGTTACATATTTTATTTTATTTTACAGTGGGACACAGTGTACCTGTACCCACTACATGTTTTAATAATTTAATATTTTTTGTTTTTGAAGCTAATGTTTGTTTGTTAATTTTACTTACTGGTAAATCCATTTATTGGTACCCAAGATACAGGCTTGCCTAGTTTGGGGCCAATGGTAATAAATATTGTTCATGTGTATTTTTTGAAATAAAATTTTATCTTTATCTTTATCCTAAAATTTTTATTCCTAAAGTTTTCAGTCATACAATTTGTAATACTCGTACTACAGACAATGTTCATAACACTCATGTTTCCGAAAATTGTAATTAATAATATCACTAATGTTAATTTATTTAAACTCCTACTGTTAGTTTTCATAACGTTTTTATAACTAAACATAATTTCCATAATATTTTTACTCATATTTGTAGGCGCAAAAAAATGGTCGTCGGAGCCCTGCTTGGCGGGGCTCCTACTTCTGGATGGTTTATAAAAAAATTACCACGAAGGGGATGGCGGGGTCTATTCGCTCGCTTCGCTCGCTCACACGATCCCGCCATCCCCTTCTAACCTAACCTGTCCGAGTCGGGGTGCCCTAAAGTCCAGATTGTATTAGACGAATAAACAATATGCCTTACAACTTACATGAAAACATGTACCTACTTGTAATGTAGAATCACAATGGTTTATTTAATTATGCATGTGCTATTCATGTTATGTAAAAAATAACCAAAACTGTAAAAGTTACTCAAAATTAATGTAGATACCTATGTAATGTTGATTATTATGAATAAAACAAATATAAATAAAAAAGATATGACTTTGAATAATAGTGTAAAAGACGGTTTTGTTGAGAAAATATAGGAAAATAAATAATAGTATAATAGATGTTTATCGCCACTGATATTGTGAAATTGAATGATTCGGAATTATGAACATTAGAAATAGAGCAGTTAGGAATTGCGATTGTTAGGATGAAAAATATTAGGAAGAACATTTTCGGAGTTCCAATTATCGGAGTAGAAAATTTAGATGAACTTTGGCGCACCCAAATGTGACCTTACGATTGATTATGTGAATGCTGTGCATTCTATGTCTTGGTACCTAATCTTAAATTGTCATCTTGTTCAGAGTAGCAAAGGGTGTCTTTTGTACCAAGCACATATTTTAAAGCCTTTAGTTCTTTGCTAGCATACAGCCTATCAAATCAATCAACCAATCAAAAAAAAAAACGCTTGAACCATTACAGGCACTTATGAAAAGTCGAATTTAGGTACACGGTTCCAACTAGTCGTTTTCTATGGAGAAGAGCCGGCAAGAAACTACATGGTTCCTCTTTTAAAAAGGATATCTTTAACAATTTCAGTGAATACAGTGGGTACTGTGATTTAGGATAGTTAAGAGAGAACAATGTAGTCTTGACCACAGACCTGTGAGTAATGTAGTGCCAAGAGGTGAGAAAAAAAAAACTGTATGAATAATAGTAATTCACATAATATTGTATAGGCAAGTCCACGAAGTTCTCATATTTACAAAAATAAAATGAAGCTAAACTATACATATAAAAAAAATTGACATAGTGTCATCAAAACTTAGGGATAAAATCGTTGTAAAATAAATAAAAAAATATCTACATAACTTCCGTATCAACCTGTAAGACAGTGCGATCCAAACACAGTGTGTTGTATTATGAGCTTATATCTGAATCTTAAGAATATGACAAACGATTGTTCCATAATCGCTGTAATTGGTGTCCGTACAAGATTGTGGTTATTTTGTAGGCGTACTTCTTTGAAATTAATTACAGTATGTGTTGTCACTGTCATTAAAATTTGGATCCTGTCAATGTAAATGTTAGTACGGCCTACAGGGAATTGTTCCGGGTCTGGGTGATTGTGTGCATGTCAAGATTTGTGTCTGTAAACGCACCCACGATACAGGAAAACATAAGAATAGAGAAATGTTTATTAAAAAAAATGTTTAGTTGTGGCACACACTATCGCGCGGTCGTTTGAATGTTTACCTGAGTTAATAGTTCTACCAGAACATTATGACACACTGATTGAACATAATAATATAACGCCAAGACTAACCTTCTCGCCAAAACACCATTGACCCGCGCAATTCGGGTTATTAACGATCTTCACATGAAGATCGACGTATTTACATGCCATTTGAGTGAACTCGCAAAAATACTGTTGTTTATTTTATGTTATAGTGTAGATTAGAGTAGGCTATGTGTTGTTTTTTAATTCCTATATTTTAAATACTGTCTTTTTTATTTTAGGGAACTCAGTAAAGTAGTTATTATTTTTAGATATTATTTTAAGTTGTTTAAGTTTATTATAGTTTTAATTACTAGGTAAGTTAATGTTAAGACCACTCTATCGCATTAGGTGTACACCTGTAAGGATAGCTGTAAGGGAGATTTTAATAAATAAATAAAAAACGTTCTACTGCTGCCACGTCATTTTGTTAGTACCTACTCTACAATTTTATTACTTTCCGTAGCACCTGTTAACAGGATTTTAATGGACAAAAGTCAGTTAAAACACACGCTAATAGCATAGATAAGATGTATGTTGTCACTGCGATGCATTTTCATTGTCACCGTTATTTCATTCACAGAATAATATATACAAATTCCTTCAAAGCTGTTGTTTTACGAAAAGCTTAAAACAATAGGTCGTGATTTTTAATTCAACAAAACTTTACAGAACGTTGCGAAAGCACTCAAACAAAGAGACGGCGGCGGCGCGCCGCAGACGAGGCTTAAAGGATCAAATAAAATATTACAAAAATTGCCACCACAAGAGAATTGAACCTACCAGTTGTATTGAATCATTTCAAATTGAAAGCGAATGAAATAACCGAGTTATGTTATATTATTTTATGAACATTTACAAAGGCAATTCGTATTTCCTAGTTACTCTTAACATTTTGGGTTTGTGTTTAAAAGTTACGCGGCTTTTATCGTTTAATGTATTGGAACACTAACTACGGTTTAACGCTTCAGTAGTTCGGGCTCACATATAGCTACATATATGCGTGAGGGTCAGTTGTTACATAATACATGGTTAAAAATATCGTGATCATTCGCGCCTCATGTTTTAAAATATTGGAATTACATTTATTTATTCTGAAAACCACCAGTAATACAATAATTGCACAATATGTATGTACACACATCAAAAAACGTTTGCGATCACTTTGAAAAATCGAAATCTTTTTTGTTACGGTAGATTATATTACGATTTCTTCTACTTTTTAGATTCTTAAAACTGGGTATTTCTATTTAAAGAAAACACACAACAAAGAATTTTTCTTGATATAGTTCAATTTAAAAAATTATATCAGCTTAAGCTAGTGATCGCAAACTTCTTTTGATGTGTGTATGTAGTATGAATAATTATTAGGTTTCCCAGTATAACTAACATTATTTAACTCAGCTTACGAACAGAGAAAAGAAAAGGACTAAGCGAGTGCAGCCATACAAACCATAAATCATACAACGAACAACAGAATACGCTCAAGTACCAGAAACTATAGAGCCCCTAGTGTTGACCTTTTGAAAGCACCAGGGATCTGGTCTATTTGAAATAAAAACTATTTGACTTTGACTATTACTGAATAAGGTTGAGACATTTCAGATTGGCTTGACATAATCGAATGAATCACATATTGTGTTGTGCCTAATAATCAATATTTTAAATTGAGGTGCCTGAGGTCTCGCACATATTCTGCTGCTGACTGCATGGAATATCAAAGAAAATAAAATACATGTACCTAAGTAGAAATCAAGTCTTTATGTACTACTCTGACAGAAGTTAGGTTAAGTGGTGTTGCTTATCTTTTACAATAGATACCAGTGGCGTAGGGTGAAGTTTCTTAAAAGGGAAGCCGGACCAAAAAATGCTTACCTTGCTCAAGTGTGATGCGTGAATTCCAGTAACTACTCGTTTCGAAAGGGAAGCCGGTAGGAATCGAGTTGTATGGAGCCTTCGCCACTTATAGATACATAGATTTTTTAGACAGGCGGTAGATGTCTACATCGCAGAAAGTAGTACTATAAGTTCATAATAACATTCATAAGTTTATTCAGTTGTTAAAATTCAGCATCGTTCAGAATTGCAACAGTCGCAGAGGAGGGTTGACATTTTTATTAGTGTCTCAGTAAACCACTCATGTAAGGCGACATCTCCAAATTGTCTCGTGGTACTATTGCACACTTTTCAGTATTCAGCTCCGGCTCTCTTATATAAAATGTACGAAACTATGACATTTAATAAAACATACGTAGTGTTCTGAAGCGGTCGCGTCTGCATGACGTCACAACTTCCATAGTACACAGATATAGGTAGGTTAGTATATTTGTAATTGGAGCCATGTCCGTTGTGTGTCTACGGTTACACGTTGCGAGAGGTCTTCATTAATAAAATAATTACGTGAAGCCAGGCAGACGCGACGCGGCTTTATTTTATAATTAAAGGGCTGGAAAGAGCATAAAGTCAATCCGTGCACAGATTTACAATTTTTTTAATTCTCTCCTTCTAATATTAGCTCTAAGATATAAAGACACACACTTGGATACTCTGTCATAAGTTACACACCTAAATCAAGTGCATCTAGACAAAGAACAAATTGCACGTTTTAACACCTCCAAGCGACAATCGAACCCAACCACTTTACTTAGCACGGAACAAAGACATACCGTCACTGCACTGTCCTTCAGGTCATCGATGGGAATGAAGACTATCAGAAAAAACCAAAGTCCATCTGAATGTCAAGATGTGTGACATTCACGAGGTGGCCGTTAAGAGCGGTTCACCGCACTCGAAGAGATTACACAAGTTGTGTGTGTGATATATGTTAGTCAAGTTTTATGTGGTATTAGAGCAGCCAGTGAGCTGGAGACACTTGATCTTGTGAACTTGTTCGTATTAAATGGTCTGTTGTAGCTTAAGGTTTGCAGTTTCTGATTTATATACCGTTATCATAATAATGGGCATCTGACACGAGTACTATGATTTAATTATTGGAAAAAAGCCCTACAGCTTATTTGGAATGGTTAAAAGCAATACCAATATAGTTTACTAGAAACAAAGTATAGTAAATACATACAGGGTGTAAACAAATTTGTGTAATTCCTTCAAATCGCGTGATCTACTACAGGTGCAGATTGAACCCGCACGGGATTCAGATTGACTAAAAATTAAAGAATAAAAATATTTTTTCTTTCGGTAGGGGTAAGTGATCGTATCTTAAACACGTAAGAAGGATTTAAAAAAAAAGCAATAATATGTTAAACATAAATAAAACAAATTATGTGACAGAACATTTCGATACCACGCATAAACGAATGAAAGCACGGCGACACAACTGGTGGGCTAGACTGAATTCTTCATGAAACAATTTTTTGTTGAATCTGAAAAAATCCCATGCAGTGTCAATCAGTGTCACCAGTAGATCACGTGGCTGGAAGGAATTACACGAATTCGCTTACACCCTGTATAATATACATACTTAGGTAACATACAGATTTATATCTACATCTATATGTGCTTCTTACTTGCAAGTTACTCTTTTTTATCGTAAGTATTTTCCGCTAAGCGAAAACAAATTAATTCTCTGCTAAAACGTAAAGCGTACTATAAATAACGTTTAGTAATTAAAATGTAATATTTGTTTCTGGGAACATTGTTATATTCCGCGTAACACAAAGAGCTGCTATTTCATTTCGTTTTACTGCGAATTTGAATGGCTGCCACCGTGTTTCTGAAATCAATTTATCAGAAACAAGGTAACTACAATCTGAAAAATTTGATGTATACGACGCCATCTAGACAAGAAAACAGCATGAGATATGACTTGTCAGTCTTTAAAATATTTATTCATACTTACAAAGAAAATGATTTATCATCTAGTGAGATGCAGCCCGATCTAGCCTCGTTTATTTGTCATTCTTTTCACATTACTAATTAACAAAAAGACGCTAAATGAATTAGCAACTTATTTGAATAACACCCTATTTAGTAGACTCATTAATTCATTATGTTTCTTAAAGTTAAGCTAATCAAAGACCTTTAGTTCTAGGTCCTACGTACTGCGTACTATATTTCAACGTTGAATAAAAAAACTTAACGTGGTCTTTTAAAGAAAATTGTAATTGTTGACGAAAGATAAACATAAAAAAAATTGAATCTGCTTTAACAAAATTAAATTTATATTTAAGATGCATTATACATACATAGAGTAGTTACTATGTAATAAACCAGATGATTAATTTAACTGTACGTTATTAGTACTACTATAATTCATTGTTTCATTTTCATTGAAGGTTGGTACACGTACAGTCAGTCTGTATCTAATTATTTCTTGGAACCTAATAAGTTATATTTTCAATGTTCGAAATAGTTCAATTTATATTCAATCAGGTAACATCCAATTACTTACAACAAATAATTTACACAACAAAGAATTGAATTTGAATTGCCTCACAATAAAATGTTATTATTTATTCCTGGGAATCGGTTGAGTCTGTAGGTGGTTATTAAAATATTGTTTAGCACTTTTATTCAATCAATAATACAAGTTTTCACAACAGGATTTACGTGGCTTGCGAAATAAATATTAAGAAATGATTTCAGCATGTCAAAATCAATTTTTTTTATTTCACTTAAACCATTACAGGCGCTTATGAAAAGTCAAATTTAGGCGCACGGTTCCAATTAGTTGTATCCTATGGAGAATAGCCGGCAAGAAACTACATGGTTACTCTTTTAGAATCCATATCTTCAACCATTTGAGTAAGTACAGTTATGATTTAGAATAGTTAGAGAGCAATGTATACAGGATTGTGCAGTGCAGGATTTACACAAAAAAATAATTATGCAAAATATGGTCACAAATTAAATAAGTATCCAGGCATATAGCAAGTCTACAAAGTTCTCACATTTACAAAAGGTAAAAGGACGCTAAACTACATATATATAAAACAACTGGCATAGTTAATTGTCATCAAAACACATTCCAAAGAAAATCACTGTATAATAAGATAAAGATAACTATGTCTCAGAAAACCTAACTTTGTCAGCTTTGTCGTGGAAATCGATTTGTTGCGTGTGCACCAATCTATTCATGTACCCAATGAGCACATGTGTGCCTATTTCTCCTGTAATAATTGCCAAGTGGGCGTCGTGAAGATAGGCGTGGGACTGATAATAATCGTTCATCAAATATTCACTACATTACTGTTATATGAATTTATTTGCTTTATCGTATATAACTAACTGTATAATAAGATTCTATTGCCGATAACTTTTCAGGGATTAAGAAAAAGGAATCCTGGTCATTGATTATAACGTTATTGTATCAGATCGAAAACGTATTATTATTGAACTGTCAATAACCGCTAAAATAAACTGTCATAATGACCACGCTTGGCGGACGAATTGGTGATTGCAATGGGGTATGATTTAAGCTGTCGCCAATTTAATTGGTTTTGAATTTCTCAAATAGTACGGTTTGTCCGCAAAATAGTAGATCTGTCGCCAAAATGTAGTTGCCAAACAATATAAAAACAATTCCATAGTAAATCACATATTTGTTTTATTCGTCACAGGTTTGGATTTACACTTCTCATCAAAAAAATCGAAACACTTCCGAAATTATCTTTGTGGCGACAATTAAACAAAAAACAAGCATAAATTCATTATAGAAAAACATAATTTAGTAGCTGGAAGTTTGGCCTTTACAATGGTGTACGAAACTTCCAAAAATTTGTTTTTTTTTTTCAATTTTTATCCTATAAATGAATGGAACATTGTTTTGAGAGAAACGTGTGTTTAGAGTTGGAGTACATTTGTCGTGCAAAAAACGCAAAATAACGCATTACTTTAAAATTTTCTGTTTGTAATTTGTTGATTAGGCTCTGTGACGTCTGTTAAAAAGTTTTTTTTCTAACACACATGCATACTTCACCCGCAGCAGCCGCCCAAGTAGTGGCATTGCTGGATTCTGGGACTAGTCAGCGTGTTGTGGCTGCAAGATTGCATCTAAGCCACTTGTCTGTTCAAAGAGTGTACCAACGCTATCGGGAGACTGGTTTATTTACGCGCCATCCAGGATCTGGTAGGAATCGGGTCACTTTTGAGTGAGACGGCCGATTTATTGCAACCGTTTGTTTGCAAAATCGACGCCTTCGCGCTTTTCAACTGCAGCAGCAGCTCCTTGTTGTTCGAAGAGTGACTGTAAGTAGCTCTACGATTTGAAGAAGATTGAAGGAACGTAGACTGGTACCACACAAGCCAGCTAATGGGCCGAAATTAACAACAGACCATCGAAGAGCGCGCCTTAACTTTGCACTTGGGCACTTAAATTGTTCAAACCTACAAATGAGCAAGGTTCTCTTTTCTGACGAGAGTAAAATTATGGAACATCAACATAAGGAATTCTAAACCTTATGCTACCTACTATTAAATGGCATTTAGTATTTATTTTAAAAAAAACATGTTTTTCTAATAATCCATTCAAAACAAAAACTTGCGAGGTGTTTCGATTTTTTTTGGTGAGCTCTTCGATGGTCTGTTGTTGATTTTGACCCATTAGCTGGCTTGTGTGGTACCAGTCTACGTTCCTTCTATCTTCTTCAAATCGTAGAGCCACTTACAGTCACCCTTCGAAAAACATGGAGCTGCTGCTGCAGTTGAAAAGCGCGAAGGCGTCGATTTTGCAAACAAACGGTTGCAATAAATCGGCCGTCTCACTCAAAAGTGACCCGATTCCTACCAGATCCTGGATGGCGCGTAAATAAACCAGTCTCCCGATAGCGTTGGTACACTCTTTGAACAGACAAGTGGCTTAGATGCAATCTTGCAGCCACAACACGCTGACTAGTCCCAGAATCCAGCCATGCCACTACTTGGGCGGCTGCTGCGGGTGAAGTATGCATGTGCGTTAGAAAAAAAACTTTTTATCAGACGTCACAGAGCCTAATCAACAAATTACAAACAGAAAATTTTAAAGTAATGCGTTATTTTGCGTTTTTTGCACGACAAATGTGCTCCAACTCTAAACACACGTTTATCTCAAAACAATGTTCCATTCATTTAAAGGATAAAAATTGAAAAAGAAAAACAAATTTTTGGAAGTTTCGTACACCATTGTAAAGGCCAAACTTCCAGCTACTAAATCATGTTTTTTGTATAGTGAATTAATGCTTGTTTTTTGTTTAATTGTCGCCACAAAGATAATTTCGGAAATGTTTCGATTTTTTTGATGAGAAGTGTATTATAATAGGTTTGTCTTGATAACCGTATAAGTAATCAAATTAAATGAAAACGATCATAAAAAAATGCAATATAGCACTTGAAAAATTCATAAAGTTCCAAAAGCATTCTATTTACACCTGGTAAATTGTTATAGCTAGCATGTACTTTTTGGGTGTTGTATTTATTTATTTTTAATTATAATTTAGGTAGTTTAAATATATTAAAATAAGGGATCCGAGAGCCTCCGCTGCCGGCGCCGGTTGACATTACGGGTGCCGGCGCCGGTTGCCATTACGGGTGCCGGCGCCGGTTGCCATTACGGGTGCCGGCGCCAGTTGCCATTACGGGTGCCGGCGCCGGTTGCCATTACGGGTGCCAGCGCCAGTTGCCATTACGGGTGCCGGCGCCAGTTGCCATTACGGGTGCCGGCGCCGGGTACCAAACTAGCTGCCGGCGCCGCGCCGACTACACTTCGTTCGCTCGCTTTACTTGCTCACTCTAGCCCCCGTCATCCCCTTCGAACCTAACCTATCTGTTTCGGGGTGCCCCAAATCACCGAGTTCGTTTCGCTCGCTCTTAAAATTAGTCGGTTGGAAGACAAGTTACAGTGTTTGGCCCAAAATCTAACCTACCAAACAACTTATTACCGCTGCCGGTGTCCATTTTGGATACCGGCAGCCGATGTTCTTAATCTCGGCTGCCGGCAGTAATGTACTGCCGATTCGCAATCGTTATTTTTGGGTGTCGGCGCCGGCAACGGAGGCACCCCCTTAAAATAATAATTTCATAGCGCGCCAATTTGGCTCCGCCCCTTTGAACATCTTTTCCTTTTTATAAACTGAACTATTAAATTAGTAACGAATAGTATTATTTTGATAACTGAACGAAATAAAATGTAACTACTGTACTGGTGACAAAATAACAAATAAAAACAAGTCGCAATCTGGGGACGATATCGATTTATTTGGCGACAGATTCACCATTCTGAAGGTAGGTATTATTTAAGGGATAAACCTACTATTTTGAGAACAAAGTTTTTATCCAAGGAATGAACTACGATTTTATTGATTAATCCATGTCTTATTTTAAATACATATTGCCATTAATTTGGTAATTCATGTCTGGCGACACTTTTATTTATCTGAGAATGAAAATATTTCGTGGCGATAGATCTATTAATTAGATGATACAAATTGATGACAAACTTGACAGCAAATATAAACTTTGCTGACAGAAAATATAATTCCCATTGCAATGTTGTTGTTAGCAGATGAAATGAAGAGCGAAGGGGATGGTTCTTTTTCGGGAACCACACGATGCCACGATGGCCACTTGATATATCCAATTAACAGTAATAATTAGCTACGAGATAACAGAACTCATTACAGTATTTCAGAATGTAACGCAAGGCGCGTTACACTCGGAAAGATAACTTTTTGATTATTTAGGGGAAGAATAATGTCAACACGTCTAAGGCATGTGTTGGTATATGCAATTAACAGTAACGATAAGCTAACACATGTCTCAGAAATGTTGACAGTATTCTTCACCTAAATAGTCAAAAGTAGTTATGTTTCCGAGCTTAACACGCCTTACGTTACATTCTGAAACACTGTAATGAGTTCTGTTATCTCGTAGCTAAGATTTAAACAGTGCAAATAGGAGCGTTAAGTCACGTCCCTCTGGCTCTCCTGCGCCACGTATAAATTAGGTTGTTCCGAGAGCCGGTATGATTTACTGACCCGACGCTCACGCCGCGCCGGATCTTATCATTGCGAGAATTGAAAAACTGTCTGGAAGCGTCAAGTAACGCACCTTTGTTACCGTAATATATAGCGCCCTCGAAATACGCGCCCCTACACTTTATTTTTGTTACGACTTATCTTTTTGTGTGAGTTTTTGTTTGCTGGTGGTCATTTCTCTTCTTTTTGTTTCTCTTATTACTAACCATAATAAATGTTCAGTTACAGAAAAAACTACGGCTGCGTCAGATTTAAAAAATAAATAAACAATTTTATCTTGTGCTCAGATTTTAAAATTGGATTAAAGCTAAAGGCTCAGTGCAGATGGACTCGTAGTAAAAAGTGAATCAACATGAATATTTTACAAAAAAACGGCTTTTTAAGCCAAGCGAGTAAGTAGTTTTTGTACTCGCCAAATCACGTAATGAAAATAAATCAGCGTTCCAGTGACCCGTTACAGTATCGTTTTTACGTCACCTGTGAAGCGGAGCGAGGTGAGCGGAGCGAGCGGAGCGAGCGGAGCGCGGTGAGTGGTGAGCGCCACAAGACGGATCACATTATTAGGTTTGCGCTGGAGTGGCTTTCACCTCACTTAGACGTATTACTCCGGGCTATTACTTAATCTCCGTCAGACAGTTGATTTA
This sequence comes from Amphipyra tragopoginis, assembly GCA_905220435.1. Taxonomy (NCBI): domain Eukaryota; kingdom Metazoa; phylum Arthropoda; class Insecta; order Lepidoptera; family Noctuidae; genus Amphipyra; species Amphipyra tragopoginis. The sequence goes on along the minus strand of HG992010.1, from coordinate 271,857 downwards.
CCTCAGATGTGTACTGTAAACACGTGCTCCCGTGTCTGTGTATATTCTGCTATTAAGCCTTTCCTTGATGATTTCACACATAAATTAACATTAACTTTACATAATTGTTTACATTGTAGCAACTAAATACTACCGTTACTGTAAGTGTTTGATTAATGTTAAATTCATACATTACAGCTTATTTAGCATAATAATATTCTCTGATAATCAAAATCATTATTGAATGTTTTTGTAGGAATAAAGAAAGGGAAAATAATGTTAAAGTCAATAGTTACACCATGGTGTGTATTTAAAAATTGATATTTTTTTAAATTTTAAGAATTCTATTATTATGTGTGCATTCGTCTTTTTGTCATAGCTTGAAAAGTTAAGGTTTCCTTATTAAAATTAAGCAAAAAATGGAGAGCTTTTTCACATTAAAATGCTCGAAGTCAACTCGAATTTGTCTTTTATTTAATGAGACAAGTTACTAATGAATGATAACTATACTCATATCGTAAAGTTGTAATTATGAATAAAAAAATAGTACTGTAATGATATACAGTATGTAAAATAACAGAGGGCATTCCCGGAAACCCGTTAATCTACACCATTAAAAGATTAAAAGAAAAATACAAAAATAAGCAAATAAAATATCCGAAAAAAAAATATGAAAAACAATTTGGAACGGTTTGTTTAAAATAAAAATAGTAACGTAGGTAGGATAAATGCGATGTTGCCGTGTTTTCCACGTTGATAGACAAGTGCGCATGTACAGTGAGCGTTGTTTTTATGTAGGTATAAAATTTTGATTTCTTGTGATATTTTTTATTTGATTCTGTTTTTTTTAGTATGTTTGGACTCTATAGTATTGCTGGTTAACGGGAACGCCTTTCGATAGTTAGCATGCTGTATATATACATACATATATATGGGTATTTTATTTAAAATAGGTATCTGCCTATTGCAAGAGTTTAGATAAATTAGTGTAGGAAACTGCACATAAATAGGTATGAAAACACTTGTGTGACACTATTAGTAACCTCACCTACCACACGTGTTTTAAGAACCTCTATTATGCAACAGTTACATCAACTACTATACAGGGTGTCCCTGGAAGTATGGATCAAATCGAATAGGGGCGTGGGCAAGGTCATTTCAAAACTTGTAGTAGTAAAAACTAAAATAAAATTTTTGCCAGACCAAAAAAGCCTTTGCAGTAAATGTTTTTTCTCATTGAACACATATTTTACAGCTGCGTAAAAGTATTACCACAAGAAAGGCCTACTGTTCGCCAAAGTCCTGAAAAAAAAAAATGATAGCTCTGGTAGTTTTTTTATGATTTTTTTCTATGCGAATTGATTGAAAAAAAAAACAATAATTGGTCATAACTTTTGAACCGTAAAAAATTGCACCGACATTCTCATGGTTAAAAAGTTGAGAAATGACATTGCCCACGCCCCTATTCGATTTGATCCATACTTCCAGGGACACCCTGTATATTATTTTCAAACTAAAAAAAAATATTTGTTATCCACTCTCAAGCTCGTAAGTGCAGTTTTGATAACTCTTGAAACTTGAAATAAATCTTATGTTGACAAATGTATGACATTGATGAATTTATTTATTTATTTAACTTTGCTGTTAAGAGAGCGGTAATACGGACGGCCTAACACTATGGAATTGATGTGTTCAGCTTATCACAGATCATCTTGTGAAGGATACGGAGGCTGTGTGACAAGAGCTGTGTGTTGTGTAAACTACGTAAAAGAGAAGGTTACGTCGTTAGTCGTAAGATTGTGTTGGTCAGCGGCTGATCTTTATAATCCATCTTGTTGTGTGTTTCTTTACATTAGATAACATAGATATGACTGAATACGCTTTCATTTCAGTCCAGTTATTTTACTGAAAAATATACTTTGGAGCTTTTGTACAAACAACGTGTATTTCGTTCGTTAATTTTTAAATCAACTCGTTAAAGGGCGGATTTTTTAAAAAGTGTACTTATTTTGTATAAAGGTTTTAAACGTTTCCTCTGACTAACTTTTTGATGAATTCATTGCATGTTTTTCTTTATAACTTTTTAATTGTCACTGATTACTAGTTGGCCATATAATGTTAAGGAATATTAACAAATAAAAAGTTATATAGAAAAACATGCAACGAATTCATCAAAAAGTTAGTCAGAGGAAACGTTTAAAACCTTCATACAAAATATGTACACTTTTTAAAAAATCCGCCGTAAACCAAGGTTAGTCGGGAATTGGGTACTAAACCGCGGGCTACTTAAAGTATCACTGATGACTGTTTTAAAGCAAGGGTTAATATTTCAAAATTCGATAATTTTCAAATCCAAGCAAAATAATATTTGTTTTAGTTTTTTTTTAAATTCTTCATCCCTGCTTTAGTTACGAAATCAGAAAATGGAGCTTCTATTCCGTGACCCTAAATGTGACCGAAAATGACAGCTGATCATAACTGTGGATAAGTAGATATATTTTATCGTATTTTTTATGAAACCTTTGAACAGCTATTTCTTTTAAACTTTTGGAGGAATGAGAGTTGCTCGTCGTAAATAAAACTATGATAACGAGGTCAGAAATGCGATTAATCGAATGTATATGTGTATTATTCCAAAATGCCTTATTTATATTTACAAATTTCATCTTACAATTCTAACTTAGCTAAACTATATTACAAATATTTACACCAATCACAATCTAATAAACGGCGCGTCCTGCCCCGCGGGGTGCGGGCGCGGGACGAAGTTGAACACCTGCACCGAGCTTATAAATACGAGTTGACACGCGTCCTCCGCACGCATTTCGCCGAGCGCCGATGTCGAGTGAAGATACGTGATTCTCTCTGCTGTCCAGTGTCCATGCTGTCGTGATCAGTGAAGATGTGCATGTGCTGTGCTGCGTGGCTTGCCTCATTACCAAACGCTCTTATCAGAGCGAACTGACGCGTGCGGCGGCGTGGTGTGATATCGATGTTGGCCGCGTCGATATTACGTTGCGTCGCTGGCGCGGAAGCGTCTTTATCAAGACGACGTCTTGTCTCTTGCTGTTCTTGTTTCTTTGCGGTAGACGCCTGAACGTGTCGTCTTTCTCAAGGCGGTTTCTCTCACTGTCTCTGAGAGGCTCCTCAAAACGTGGTAACGGTGCAGGTACTGGTATTGGTGTATGGTACGGTATTCATGGTATGGTACGGTATTCATGGTAAGGTAAGGTAAGGTAAAGTGATGAGTATACTATGTCACTACATCACTCCCCCCTAAGCGAAGCGTACGTTCGGTTTCACTGAGCGTCCAGAACGAGTGACGTAGGCATCGCGCGTTATCGCTGGGGTCGATGACCGTGGCTCGCTGCTCGTAGCGCGCGGTGTTTCGTCGCTCGTAGTGCGCACGGCTTCGTCGCTCGTAGTGTGCGCGGCTCCGTCGCTCGTGGTTACGTGTCGTTGCTGTGTTGCTGTTCTGGTGGTGGGTTCTTTGTCGAGTAGGTGTGCTGGCTTCACCCTGTCTATTGAGACTACTGCGGTTCGTAAGGGCATCTGTATGGTGAATTGTTTGCTGTTTCGTTGTAGGACTCGGAACGGGCCGTCATATGGTGGGATCAACGGGCTTCGCACGGTGTCGTTACGCACGAAAACATGAGTACACGTCGCTAGGTCTTTATATACGAACGTGCTCGTGTTGTTATTGTGTGACTTGCTGCATGGTGATAAGGTCGACATTGTTTCAGTCAGCTGGCGGACGAAATCTGCATCTTCAATATTCGGCTGTGTAGGCACGAAGAAATCTGACGGAATTCTAAGTGTCGATCCGTAGGTCATCAGGGCCGGACTGACTTGTGTATCTTCACGTAGGGCGGTGCGTAGTCCAAGTAACACGGTCGATAGTTCGTCGCTCCAGTGTGTGCCGGCGCTTCTCGCCATGAGTGCGGATTTCAGAGTTCGATGCCAGCGTTCGATTTGACCGTTTGCTTGTGGGTGAAATGCAGTAGTTCGGATTCTTGTGATGCCAAATTTTTTCATTAGTGCGTTGAATAATGACGATTCGAATTGTCTTCCTTGGTCCGTTGTCACACGCAACGGGCAGCCAAATCGCGATATCCACCCATCGTAGATCGCCTTAGCAACAGTGTCAGCAGTGATGTCGCGAGTAGGTATTGCTTCAGGCCATTTTGTGCAGCGGTCAATCATGGTAACTAGGTATCTGTAGTCGTTTGACGGTGGCAGTGGTCCCACGATGTCAATATGTAAATGTTCGAAGCGCGCGGATTTTTGAAATTCTCCGAGCGGACTGATAACGTGCCTTTGAACTTTCCCGCGCTGGCAACCGATGCATGATTTTGCCCAGAGACCGACTTCTTTGTTTATACTCGGCCAGAAGAACTTTGCTGCCATCAATCTTCTTGTTGTTCTAACACCTGGGTGACTCAGTTCGTGTTGCGCTTTGAAGGCTACAAAACGATAAGTCGCTGGTAGGTACGGACGAATGTTGCCGGTTGACGTTTCGCATATGATAGGTCGTTGACCTCCGGGCAATGTGATGCGTGAGAACTTGAGGTTTGGGTTGGACATGCAGGTCTTCAGCTCTTCATCATCTTCTTGGTCTCGAGCAAGTTGGTTGTAATCGATCGTAGATTGTGATAAGTCGATTTCCTCGATGCGTGATAAGGCGTCAGCTGCTTCGTTCTTATCACCGTGAATGTATTGAATCTTTGTACAAAATTGACTTATGTAGTGTAGCTGGCGTTCTCTTCTTGGTGTATCGGTGCTACTTGGTGTTCTGGTTAGCGCGTAAGTTAGAGGTTTGTGGTCGGTGAATATTGTCAGGTCATTGCCCTCGATCAGCCGTCGTAGGTGTTTTACAGCGGTGTACATTGCTAATAATTCGCGGTCGTACACGCTGTAGCGTCGCTGTGTCTCACTCATAGTTTTTGAGTAGAATGCCAGAGGTTTCCACACGTCGTTCACTTTTTGTTGTAGGACGGCGCCGATACTAGTGTTGGATGCGTCGGTAAATAAACAAAGTGGAGCGTTCGGTATCGGGTGAGTGAGCGTTGTTGCTTCGAGTACGCTTTGTCGGCATTTCTCAAAGGCTTGCTCTGCTTCTTGAGACCATTGTATCGGAGATTTATCATTTTTCTTGCTGTTGTGAAGGTACTTATTTAGTTCGTATTGATATTCTGCTTGATGAGGTAAACAGCTGCGGTAAAAGTTGATTATTCCTAGAAATCTTCTTAGTTCTTGTACTGTCTGTGGCTTCGGATAGTTGACTATGGCTTGTATTCGTTCTTGAGTGGGGTTGATTCCTTCTGAGGATACTTCGTATCCGAGAAACTCGATGTTTTTCTTATCAAACTCGCACTTGTCGATGTTTAGACTGACGCCGTAGGTATTTAGGCGTTCGAGTACTAATTCTAAGTGCCGACGATGTTCTTCTTTGTTTCTAGAGTGTATCAGCAGGTCGTCAACGAAACAGAATACGATGTCGTCTAGTCCTCGTAGTACTTCGTGCATGAAGCGTTGAAAGGTTTGACCGGAGTTTCTTAGGCCAAACGTCATGCAGTTAAATTCGAAGAGACCGAAAGGTGTTATTATGGCTGTTTTCTGAGCATCTTCTTTCGCTATAGGCACCCAAAAATATGCCATCTTCAAGTCGAGTTTGGAGAAGATTGTTTTGCCATTAAGTTGGTAGGTGAAGTCTTGAATTCGAGGTATGGGGTATCGGTCGGGTACGGTGACGGCGTTGAGTCTTCTGTAGTCACCACATACACGTAGTGAACCATCTTTCTTCTTGACTACATGTAGCGGACTGGCCCACGGACTGTTAGACGGCTTGCATATACCCATCTCGATCATGCGTTCGAATTCAAGCTTGGCTGCTTTGTACTTGTCGGGCGGTAGAGGGCGCGGCCGAGAGTAGATTGGCGGTCCGGTTGTTTCGATGTGGTGCGTGACATTATGTTTGATTGGAGTTTTCAGTGACATTGGTCTTAGTACATCTGGATATTTCTTCAGCAGGTCGTGGTATGCGTGGTCTCTGTTGATGATGTAGATCGATTCTTCATTGTTATTTACTTGAATGGCGTTCACGCTGAGTTCTGTTACGCGGTCGACGAGTTTTCTTTGGTGTAAGTCGACTAGTAATTTGTGATGTACTAGGAAGTCTGCACCTAGTAACGACGTCTTCACGTCCGCGACGACGAAAGTCCACTTGAAGCTTCTTCGTAAACCTAAGTTGAGCTCGAGTGTGCGCTCACCGTAGGTACGAATTTCCGTGCCGTTGGCCGCGAACAGTTTGTATGTATTCTCTGCCGGCTTCAAATATTTCTTGTTTCGGGCGGCTAATACGGATATGTCGGCTCCCGTGTCGACAAGAAATCGTTCTCTGTTGATAATGTCGATCACACATAGGCGGTGAGACTTCTGGTTTACATCGACACCCGCCACAGTCGATGTACTTTTTAGTTTCCCTGTTTGGTTTGGGAGCACGGCGATTCACATTTTTGCGCCTCGTTGCCAAATCGGTAGTGATAACGGCACAGCCAATCAGGATCGCTGGGCTTGCGCGCGTTGTTGTGTGCGCGGTGTCTCGAGTGCGAGCGGGAGCGGCTACGGTGTGCGGGGTGCGCGCAGGGGCGGCGATTCGTGGAATTTTGTTGATTTCGCAGCTCGGCGAGTTCGAGAGATATTTTTTCTATTTGTTTTGATAACATGCTGATTTGTAGGCTTGTCAAGGTACTCTGCTGTACTCCTGATGTACTGGTTGACGGAGGGTTTTCAGTTGTGACTGCGGCGACTGTGGCTGGTTCGAAATGCTCCATCATCTTGTCGGCCATAGCAGCTAGGGTTTCTAGTGCCGACTCGGTGTTTACAGAAAGCACGGCGCGAACTTGTGTAGGCAGATGGTTGAGCCACATAACCTTCAGTGCTTCGTCAGATAGTAATTTGCCGCTGAGGTCTCTCATCTTACGCAGCAGCTGGCTCGGCTTCTGGTCGCCGAGTTCGAGGCCGCTGAGTAGTTTCTGTAGTTGGCGATGGTCTGACTCCTGGTATGTGGATATCAGTCTTTCTTTTAGCGCGCTGTATTTTCCGCTGGCCGGTGGTTCCAGGATGATGTCGGCGATCTGCTCCAGGTCGCTGCAGCCGAGCAGCGGGACGACGAGGTTGAATTTCTGCTCATCTCCAATTCTACTGGCGGCAACGACGGCTTCGAACTGCGCGAACCACAGACGCGGGTTTTGGCGCCAAAATGGTGGTAGTCGGGCAGGTAGCGAAATTGTAGCCACGTTGCTCTTCACAGTTGTGACGTCCTGCGCATCGGTGAATTCTTCTGTGGATTTCGACATCTTGCGGGGTTCGGTGTCTTCTTACTATTTGTTTCTTGTATTCCGATCTTCGAATCTTCGTGGTCTTCGGAGTGTTCGGGTCTTCTAAAGTCTTCTTCGGGCCTTCTAAAGTCTTCTTCGGGGTCACCAATTTGGAGGAATGAGGGTTGCTCGTCGTAAATAAAACTATGATAACGAGGTCAGAAATGCGATTAATCGAATGTATATGTGTATTATTCCAAAATGCCTTATTTATATTTACAAATTTCATCTTACAATTCTAACTTAGCTAAACTATATTACAAATATTTACACCAATCACAATCTAATAAACGGCGCGTCCTGCCCCGCGGGGTGCGGGCGCGGGACGAAGTTGAACACCTGCACCGAGCTTATAAATACGAGTTGACACGCGTCCTCCGCACGCATTTCGCCGAGCGCCGATGTCGAGTGAAGATACGTGATTCTCTCTGCTGTCCAGTGTCCATGCTGTCGTGATCAGTGAAGATGTGCATGTGCTGTGCTGCGTGGCTTGCCTCATTACCAAACGCTCTTATCAGAGCGAACTGACGCGTGCGGCGGCGTGGTGTGATATCGATGTTGGCCGCGTCGATATTACGTTGCGTCGCTGGCGCGGAAGCGTCTTTATCAAGACGACGTCTTGTCTCTTGCTGTTCTTGTTTCTTTGCGGTAGACGCCTGAACGTGTCGTCTTTCTCAAGGCGGTTTCTCTCACTGTCTCTGAGAGGCTCCTCAAAACGTGGTAACGGTGCAGGTACTGGTATTGGTGTATGGTACGGTATTCATGGTATGGTACGGTATTCATGGTAAGGTAAGGTAAGGTAAAGTGATGAGTATACTATGTCACTACAAACTATTGACTTTTGGGGAAAGTTTTAGAACAAACGTTATTATGAGTTCTTTAATACCTTATCGGATTATTACCTCCTTTTTGATTAACCTTGTATAGTTTTAATGAGAGTATTGAGTGGCGCAACCTTTATAAGTGTTATTTAATACTAACATATCTCACCCCGAACGTTAACGTTTTATGGCCTATTCACAACATCCAGGATTTGCAGAGATAATATGTTGGGTGTCCATATTCCAACCATTCTCATTACGCAGCATTTGTATACTGTATGATACTGCTTTATATTAAAAAAAACGAACGAACAAAATTAAATGCAAGGTGATATTATTATCAACTTAACTTACAGTGAAATGACGACACATTTGGTGCAGTGGCTAAGCGATTGGCTTCTGCGCTACGGGTCGTGGGTTCGATTCCCACACGGAACAAAAATTTGTATGGCCTACAGATGGTTGTTCCGGGTCTGGGCGTTTGTTTGAGATTTGTGTCTGTAAACGCACCCACGATACAAGAGAAATATAAGTGTAGGGCAAAGTTTAAAAAAAAAAAAAGAAAAAAAAAGTATCTCAAAATATCAGCATGAATAATATATTAGGATATTTTAATGAATAATTATTATGACTAAGATAATAATTATTCCTAATGTCAACACGAGCGCGAATCGACTCGAAACCCAACGTCAACACCCAGAATGGGCTCCATGAAAATTACAAGAGAAGGAACCGCTGTTACATCTGAGTCCACTTCCAAGCGAAATTCACCTTAGAGCACTTGTGATAAGGACGAATTTTAAACAACTGACACAATGTTTGCAATTCTATTTCTCGTTTTAAGAAAGTATATGCAAAGTTCTGCATTAAACTCTTTGATTTTAAGTTTATTTAATCCCATCAAAAACATTCATGTAAATAAGGGCAAGTCTCGCGATTCTTTTGCCGCAAATACTTCTGAGATCTAATGTAGAGTCAAGTCTGTCATTTCATTTTATAAAGATATTTTTCGGACTTCGCAATCACGCCACATAAGGCTACTTGTTTACCGTAATATGTTTAAAAATGTAGAAATTGTTATTGCATCACAATATAGCCTCATGCTGCGTGATTGCCAACTTCGAAAAATATCTTTGCAATTTGGGAATTTAGTTGAATACATTAAGTAGGTACTTACTGTCTGTGGGTGCATGAAAAGAGCCTCCACGAGTGACGAGACATAAGTACGTCCGGCGTACCCTGGGCAGTCAGCCCCGCTACCAACCTTGCTGACTGGCTAATCTTTTCACCACGGCATGAGCTATTCTTGTATAGCTCGTGCTGACACGATAAAACATGAACTATAACGTATTTTTTTATCTTTTGCCTGCATCTATAACAAAGATGCCCTATAATTATCTATCTTAAAAATGCCTCTTCCTCTTTCCTCCCTCTTCTAAAGTGACTTAGAAGCAACTGTTTCGAGAAAAAGGTGTACGGCCCTGTCTGCTCGACTGTGGCGGATGCACTGCTGTGCCCCCTAAACCCCCTAATACCTACTTGTGTTTTTAAATTTAGAAAGTTAACAACAAAGGAAGGCTTTTGTGTGCTACCGCGTGCTAGCAAAGAGTCTCCACCTTGAGCCAACACAGATAAAGTAGACAAACTAGCTCCCCAGCGAGCGGCGCGAGAATAATGTCCCCACTTCACTAACATATAGAGCCATAGTGTTCCGCGTCGCACTTGCAAATCGCAGCCGAGCTCGCGTGTCGCCCGCGTGTAGCCCGCCTAACGTATTACCTCGAGACGAGCGCGAAATGGCCCCCGAGACCTGCCATCTCTTTGAATTGTAAAAATCTCAGGCTTTACGCGAATCTGACGCTTACCCCCTAAATATAGCGGCGTGATTCGCGCGCCGTGAGGCAGCTCTTTGAAGTTAAGTATCATTTTTGAGAGACTTTTTCCTGCATTATTGATATCAGGACATTTGCGAGGTTGTATTTTTTACGAAGTCGACGTACAGCTGGTGATCGGGATTAGTGAGATTTGGAACTTCCCGCCGCCGCCGCCGCCAGCGCCGCAACCTCTTATCAGATCCCCAGACGTAACCTATTTGCATGCTTATTATAAATGTCGCAGAATCAACACAGAAGCACAACTATTAGAATGACTATTGATTATTGTTAATGTAGTAGGACGCCATCTATTGTCGGAAACGTCAAGCAGTGTGCTTGGGTGAGGTCGGTGCGGGGCATGGCATGTCTTGTTTGACGGCTGTCAGCTGTCATTCTTTTTGACATTGGATGCATTTGATTTGAGTGAAGTCACTTTGGAGTGAGACACGAGGGCGAGAGGTCGTTTTGCCAGCCTGCACCGAACTTACCGCGTTTCCGTACTTTAATCTATTTCCATCGGTTTGATCATTAGAGATTTTATTATTTTGGTATCGAGAGTGAATAAATAGAGGACTATAATCAGTGTTGTGACTATTATTTCCTGCCTACACCAAGTCGAACTTGGACTCTGATGACGAGGTACCCCCAATGAGTGAACTACCCTCGTTATCAGAAGTGGGATGCAACTCGAACGCCTCACGTGGTTTAAGTGATAGTGCTAGCCAAGAAAAGCGTAAAGACAAGACAAAGACAATGCGCGCGTGTTTACAAGTGACAGTGAAACGGAAAAATGGCGTTTTCTGCTAGAGCAGCAAAACAAAAATTTTATGGCCATCGTGCAAGCAATGAAAACACCTCCTGCGATTGTGGATGTTCGCCTTCCGGATTTTGACCCCGAAAAACGGACGCGTGCATGGCTGACAACAGGGAGAGCCGACTGGATCACTCGCTTCAATTGTCGTGAATAAGGACACTACGCATCCAACTGTCCTAAGAGGAACGCCGAGGAGACGTGCAGCAGCACGGCGGTTGATGCCGCCAGGGAAAAGCGAGTTGATGCGTGCCTGGTAGACGCGCCTGCTGGATCCTTACGGCACTCTGGTGAGCAATTTGATTTTCATTATGACTGGTGCGAGATGTTCGCTTGTTAAAGAATCTGTATCCTGTTTTAGTCGTAAACGACTTTATGAAAATGTGACATTGACTGGTATTGGACAGACTTCTGTAAGGTCGACTGTACAAATTATGACTACTGTTGAGATCGATGGAATTATTTTTGAAATTCTTTTCCACGTTTTACCTGACCGTTTACCATTACCGCTTATCTCTGACTCTGACTTTTTGATTGTTGGATCTTAAGTGTGAGAATAAAAGATGTAAATGTAGTATGCAAGTCGCTCAGATCGCATACATGTCCATGCCATTCGTAGGCGTAGGTGTAAAATCGGGCCTCATTTCCCGTCTCAGTGCGGCCACGATGGTGTGTGGCGTGCGTTTGGCTTGGACATGTAGGTGCTCGCTGATGATACCGCCGGATGGAGGCGTTGTGTTGATGTTGGGTACCGGATGGAGGTCCCAAGGTTGCCGGATAGAGGCAATGTGATGTGTTGATGTTGGGTACCGGATGGAGGTCCCAAGGTTGCCGGATGGAGGCAATGTGATGTGTTGAGGTTGGGTACCGGATGGAGGTCCCAAGGTTGCCGGATAGAGGCAATGTGATGTGTTGAGGTTGGGTACCGGATGGAGGTCCCAAGGTTGCCGGATGGAGGCAATGTGATGTGTTGAGGTTGGGTACCGGATGGAGGTCCCAAGGTTGCCGGATGGAGGCAATGTGATGTGTTGAGGTTGGGTACCGGATGGAGGTCCCAATAGAGTTTTGCATACTAGATTTGGTCGTAAAGTTTCACGAACTGATTTGAAAATTGATGGTTATTGAAGAGATTTAAATGTTGAGATAAGATTTGATGGGAATATTGTGGTTCAAAATAAAATTGTTGCTTGAATTGTGTAACCTCATCTTCCGACATCTTGGTCAGGAAGGCCGAGCAAAGAACGTTTTACTTTCCATGGATTCTTGTTTCAGATGCTTCACACGAGGACGTGTGAATTGTCAAGATGGCCGTGTCGCAGAATCAACACAGAAGCACAACTATTAGAATGACTATTGATTATTGTTAATGTAGTAGGACGCCATCTATTGTCGGAAACGTCAAGCAGTGTGCTTGGGTGAGGTCGGTGCGGGGCATGGCATGTCTTGTTTGACGGCTGTCAGCTGTCATTCTTTTTGACATTGGATGCATTTGATTTGAGTGAAGTCACTTTGGAGTGAGACACGAGGGCGAGAGGTCGTTTTGCCAGCCTGCACCGAACTTACCGCGTTTCCGTACTTTAATCTATTTCCATCGGTTTGATCATTAGAGATTTTATTATTTTGGTATCGAGAGTGAATAAATAGAGGACTATAATCAGTGTTGTGACTATTATTTCCTGCCTACACCAAGTCGAACTTGGACTCTGATGACGAGGTACCCCCAATGAGTGAACTACCCTCGTTATAAAGATGTCTGAGACTTCACAGGAAACATCTGAGCCTTCAATGGTGGCTGAATTTCACGACGAGTTAATTATACCATACTTATTATTTCAAATAGAATAATTTTCATCTTAAAGCAAAGTGTTACACCACAGTCACAGTCAGCACAATATGTACATTTATTATCAAGGAAAGTAAATATTAGATGTAGGTGGCACGCGGTGCTTGGCGAAGCGTTGTTTTATATTTTCATCGCAGATGTATTCCTACGGGAGCGGACGGCGCGGGCGGCTGCGCAGCATACACAATGTACGTGTGAAATATGTGACGCGCCACGCTTTGTATTTATTCTGCGGGACCGGCGAAATTTTAATTTGAGCGCGACCGCCCACATTGGCTATTAGGCAGGAGTTGCGGCGACAATGAACGCCCGCCACCGCCCGCACCGCACCAAACAATACCTCAACCAAAAATGTCGTAAAAAGTGCAGCTGAACGTTTTATGTAGCGCAGACAACCAAGCGTTAAATGAAAATGTGGATTATAGCGCATTGTTGCCGCTCATACGGATGAGTTTCAGTACACATGTTTTATTATAGCGCATTGTTGCCGCTCATACGGGTGAGTTTCAGTACACATGTTTTATTATAGCGCATTGTTGCCGCTCATATAGATAAGTTTCAGTACACATGTTTTATTATAGCGCATTGTTGCCGCTCATATAGATAAGTTTCAGTACACATGTTTTATTATAGCGCATTGTTGCCGCTCATACGGGTGAGTTTCAGTACACATGTTTTATTATAGCGCATTGTTGCCGCTCATATAGATAAGTTTCAGTACACATGTTTTATTATAGCGCATTGTTGCCGCTCATATAGATAAGTTTCAGTACACATGTTTTATTATAGCGCATTGTTGCCGCTCATATAGATAAGTTTCAGTACACATGTTTTATTATAGCGCATTGTTGCCGCTCATATAGATGAGTTTCAGTACACATGTTTTATTATAGCGCATTGTTGCCGCTCATATAGATAAGTTTCAGTACACATGTTTTATTATAGCGCATTGTTGCCGCTCATACGGGTGAGTTTCAGTACACATGTTTTATTATAGCGCATTGTTGCCGCTCATATAGATAAGTTTCAGTACACATGTTTTATTATAGCGCATTGTTGCCGCTCATACGGGTGAGTTTCAGTACACATGTTTTATTATAGCGCATTGTTGCCGCTCATATAGATGAGTTTCAGTACACATGTTTTATTATAGCGCATTGTTGCCGCTCATATAGATAAGTTTCAGTACACATGTTTTATTATAGCGCATTGTTGCCGCTCATATAGATAAGTTTCAGTACACATGTTTTATTATAGCGCATTGTTGCCGCTCATATAGATAAGTTTCAGTACACATGTTTTATTATAGCGCATTGTTGCCGCTCACACGGATAAGTTTCAGTACACATGTTTTATTATAGCGCATTGTTGCCGCTCACACGGATGAGTTTCAGTACACATGTTTTATTATAGCGCATTGTTGCCGCTCACACGGATGAGTTTCAGTACACATGTTTTATTATAGCGCATTGTTGCCGCTCACACGGATGAGTTTCAGTACACATGTTTTATTATAGCGCATTGTTGCCGCTCATATAGATAAGTTTCAGTACACATGTTTTATTATAGCGCATTGTTGCCGCTCATACGGGTGAGTTTCAGTACACATGTTTTATTATAGCGCATTGTTGCCGCTCATATAGATAAGTTTCAGTACACATGTTTTATTATAGCGCATTGTTGCCGCTCATATAGATAAGTTTCAGTACACATGTTTTATTATAGCGCATTGTTGCCGCTCATACGGGTGAGTTTCAGTACACATGTTTTATTATAGCGCATTGTTGCCGCTCATATAGATAAGTTTCAGTACACATGTTTTATTATAGCGCATTGTTGCCGCTCATACGGGTGAGTTTCAGTACACATGTTTTATTATAGCGCATTGTTGCCGCTCATACGGGTGAGTTTCAGTACACATGTTTTATTATAGCGCATTGTTGCCGCTCATATAGATAAGTTTCAGTACACATGTTTTATTATAGCGCATTGTTGCCGCTCATACGGGTGAGTTTCAGTACACATGTTTTATTATAGCGCATTGTTGCCGCTCATATAGATAAGTTTCAGTACACATGTTTTATTATAGCGCATTGTTGCCGCTCATATAGATAAGTTTCAGTACACATGTTTTATTATAGCGCATTGTTGCCGCTCATACGGATGAGTTTCAGTACACATGTTTTATTATAGCGCATTGTTGCCGCTCATACGGGTGAGTTTCAGTACACATGTTTTATTATAGCGCATTGTTGCCGCTCATATAGATAAGTTTCAGTACACATGTTTTATTATAGCGCATTGTTGCCGCTCATATAGATAAGTTTCAGTACACATGTTTTATTATAGCGCATTGTTGCCGCTCATATAGATAAGTTTCAGTACACATGTTTTATTATAGCGCATTGTTGCCGCTCATACGGGTGAGTTTCAGTACACATGTTTTATTATAGCGCATTGTTGCCGCTCATACGGATGAGTTTCAGTACACATGTTTTATTATAGCGCATTGTTGCCGCTCATATAGATAAGTTTCAGTACACATGTTTTATTATAGCGCATTGTTGCCGCTCATACGGGTGAGTTTCAGTACACATGTTTTATTATAGCGCATTGTTGCCGCTCATATAGATAAGTTTCAGTACACATGTTTTATTATAGCGCATTGTTGCCGCTCATACGGGTGAGTTTCAGTACACATGTTTTATTATAGCGCATTGTTGCCGCTCATACAGATGAGTTTCAGTACACATGTTTTATTATAGCGCATTGTTGCCGCTCATACGGATGAGTTTCAGTACACATGTTTTATTATAGCGCATTGTTGCCGCTCATATAGATAAGTTTCAGTACACATGTTTTATTATAGCGCATTGTTGCCGCTCATACGGATGAGTTTCAGTACACATGTTTTATTATAGCGCATTGTTGCCGCTCATATAGATAAGTTTCAGTACACATGTTTTATTATAGCGCATTGTTGCCGCTCATATAGATAAGTTTCAGTACACATGTTTTATTATAGCGCATTGTTGCCGCTCATACGGGTGAGTTTCAGTACACATGTTTTATTATAGCGCATTGTTGCCGCTCATATAGATAAGTTTCAGTACACATGTTTTATTATAGCGCATTGTTGCCGCTCATACGGGTGAGTTTCAGTACACATGTTTTATTATAGCGCATTGTTGCCGCTCATATAGATGAGTTTCAGTACACATGTTTTATTATAGCGCATTGTTGCCGCTCATATAGATAAGTTTCAGTACACATGTTTTATTATAGCGCATTGTTGCCGCTCATATAGATAAGTTTCAGTACACATGTTTTATTATAGCGCATTGTTGCCGCTCATATAGATAAGTTTCAGTACACATGTTTTATTATAGCGCATTGTTGCCGCTCATATAGATAAGTTTCAGTACACATGTTTTATTATAGCGCATTGTTGCCGCTCATATAGATAAGTTTCAGTACACATGTTTTTTTATAGCGCATTGTTGCCGCTCATACGGGTGAGTTTCAGTACACATGTTTTTTTATAGCGCATTGTTGCCGCTCATATAGATAAGTTTCAGTACACATGTTTTATTATAGCGCATTGTTGCCGCTCATATAGATAAGTTTCAGTACACATGTTTTTTTATAGCGCATTGTTGCCGCTCATACGGGTGAGTTTCAGTACACTTGTTTTATTTTCTACACGACCCCGCTGTTCTCGCTAACACCCACTATTTACAAACTGAGCGCTAACTACCGATGCGGGCTTGCAATGTTGTGGTTTACTTCAAAACACTCGTATATCTCCTGACAGAGTTTAGTACAGTAGATATAATGCATTAAACAGTATTGGTGTACAAAGTACTTGACAAAGACGTCGGTGAGCTGTGACGCTGTTCAATGGAGGTGTACTCGCGTGATTGTCTGCGCGGTGCTGCCTTTTGTCGGAGCTCGTCTTTTGTAACACTTTTATTTTGGCGTGCGTCGCGTCGTAATGAACTTCTAAAGAAAGGAATTTTAGTGAAATGAATGAAAACTCTATGGCCCGCGTTTACGCAGATTTGTTCTCAAAATAGACTTAATGTAGCATTAGGCCAATTTTCTCCGATCGTGCGTATAATGCGAAGTAGTAGTATCTATATGTACTTAATTATTGTATTGTTGGCTCCTAAAATGTCGACTTTATTATTGTTTTGGTTTCAAGCTTATAAATTATATGCAAGGTTAGTCAGAAAGGGGGTACTGATCCGAAAGGCGGTTGAAGTACCATAATAACGAATAATTTTTGTTCTTTAACCTCCCCTAAAAGTCAATGGTTTGATAGACATAGCTGTTTAAAGATTTCGTAAAAATACGCTAAAATCTATCTTCAGCTATGACCAGCTGTGTTTATATTTTATGTCATATTTGGGGTCACAGATTAGAAGCTCTATTTTCTGAATTCGTGACTAAAGCATAGATGAAAAATTTATGACAAAACTATAAAATAAATAATATCATATCGAATTTTGATGACACTCACCCTAAAACAGTCATCAGTGATATTTTAAGTGGCGCGCGGATTAACTAGTACCCCCTTTCCACTAATCTTGTATAATGTATGTTAATAGGAGCCAGTGAAAGGTACCGTACCTCTTAAAGATACAAGCAACAAGCTTGACGTCAAAGAGACGACAAACACGTAAAAGGTAATGTCACCTAAAAGCATTATTCCACTCAACAAAGCAACGTTGAGTACGTCATAGCAGCTTCATGCGGTATCGGATACTTGTCGTATTGTGCGCGGGACACTATCGCATCGTCGACACATATCGTCGACACATCGACACACATCGCTTCAGCCCGCTGAACGACAAACATATTAAATCCGAGACGGATGACGGCGCCACTAGTCGCCATAGTCACGCGGCGACCGCCACTCAACGTGTTTTCCTCTCCCCGCTTTTTTATTAACAGATTTATTGCGTGACAAACTTTGACGCTTAAAGTTCGCTCGTCGTTCGTCTCGCTCGTTGATGTAAGAAACGAACATTACCATACAAATTGATCGACGTGCAAAACAAAAAACTTTGCGTTAAGTTACGTGCGCCATCAAACGAGTCTATTAAACGAATTGGACGGTTGTTTGTGAGACATTTGACTACCGGACTATTTATTAATAGTCTGTCAGATAGCTCCTAAATATTGGAAACGGTAATAACGTTGTTTATTGTCTTGATATTTAAGTTTTCGTTTGACATTTCCTAATTGCTCAAGACTATATTCGGGGCTATACGGTGAATAATTAGTGGTTAAATGTCAGAACCTAGTAATTGTATAACCTACCAATACAGCTTTGGTCATTGTGTAATAGTATACCTACCCGTGTAGCTCAATATAATTCGTGTCTATGTTAATACCTTATCTATGTAGTTCAAGCATGGATCCAGTACCTCACAAACGCCTCTCATATATATGGTTGAGTACATTTGCGTCTTATTGTTCAATTGTTACGCAGAAAAATGCTTTTCATCGATTTTAAGTTCATATTCGTTTAATATTGTTGTATATACAATGAGTTAGCTGATGTTTAGTGATAAACAGAATAAACAGCAAGAAAGTATCGAGGTAGTGAATGCTGTCCATTGTGTCGGCCAGTCTATTCAATAAATCGCGCGGGTTTTGTTCGGGCGGGCGAGCTGCGGGGCTGCGGGGCTGCGGGGCCCGGGCAAAGGGTGCGGGAGTGAGGAGCTCTTTTCAAGAAATGAGACTTATTGAAGTCAATGGGATGGAATAAAAAAGACAACCAATATTTCCTCGAAGCGATTAAACAAAGTGGAAGCGGGAACTTATTTATAAAACGGTGCTCTTAATTAAAAATTCAGAGGAGATCGAGTGCCCCCTCCTGCGGGGGGCCCGTCGCGCTTCGCTCTCAGCTACAATAACTGAACTTAATAAGAAATGCCATTCTGCAATGCTAATGCTTGGAAACTTAATCCATTCGCTGCACGCGACAACTCTATTATGCATTTTCTGATAATTAGTTCTGACGTTTTATTTGAATTTTTGACGCTTTTGTTGAGAAGGTTTTTAATTAAGAATCTTGCACTTCGACGATGCAGAGCGGCCATTCAACGAATTTGTTAAAATGAGTTTCGAATAAATGCCAGACGTGACTTTGTTCATAACAATCGACATGAGCTTGTAGCTATCCGGTGCCTGAAGGATGCGCGTAGATATTTTCAGCGATGTTTTTCTTTGGAAGCGGTCCCGGAAATCCTAAGAAAAGGTCCCGGCCCGGAGTCCGCGGATTTGACTCGATCCAATTTGTAAAATCCCGGATGAGTGGCGCCCTCACCTGACGGCGCTCCGTTCCTTCAATTGAGATAGCATTTAGTCGATGGATTGGGTTAAGCGTCTACATAAGTAACAACTACGTTGTACATTATCTCGTAAGCTGCTTAGCAACCACTATATACCATACGGTCGTGGCGTTTCTGTTATGAACGTAGGTAGGTATTAGTAACCTCAGTAACGTTACTAATTAATTAATTTAATATTATTATTCTCTAAAATGTATTAAGTCATATGATTTTCCAGTACCTACATAAAATAGCAAAAAATTAAAGAATGAATTGAATACATGTTTTTAAACTTTCGCGATTTGTACACATTATAAAAATACAGATTCGGGTCTAGTCGCGTAAAAACTTAAAAGGCACTAAATACCTTTTTATCCCGACGTTTCGGCCGAATTACACCGGCCGTGGTCACGGGTAGACTGAAGTTGCGGAGCAGTTGTCATCTTCGTGAAGCAAAAGTATTTTCATCTATTTTTTTTTATTTCATTTTAATAAAATAAAATAAAAATCAAGATCGAGTGAGGGTAGATGAAAATACTTTTGCTTCACGAAGATGACAACTGCTCCGCAACTTCAGTCTACCCGTGACCACGGCCGGTGTAATTCGGCCGAAACGTCGGGATAAAAAGGTATTTAGTGCCTTTTAAGTTTTTACGCGACTAGACCCGAATCTGTATTTTTATAATGAATTGAATACGTTTTGTTCACGCAAAAACTAAAAAACCGCGTGACATAAAATCCACGGAAAAACCTAACAAAATGCATCATACTGAACGTTTCGGTACTAACGCACATTTCGATCAGTGTAATGGAGCTCCAGTTCATGTAAAAGCATTCTGAGCTCGGATTACTCAGTTCGGTCATACTCGAATATTTTAAAGGTATTTTTCCTTGAAGTGGTCGGAGTAGTGCGGAAGTTCCCCGGCGCGCGGCGCAGCGGCGGGTGGCGGCGGCCGCGGACGCGGATGGTACTTAATAACCTTTTCGATGCCGACGAAACTTTTCGATTTACCGGATGTTCGATTGAGATCATTTTTCAAGTATTAAAGTTACTTGAAGTCAGAATTCTACCGGAAAACTCTTATAACGTTTAATAGCTTTAATTTTACGTTTCATTTTTATTTTGTTTCGCAGTTAGAGGGTTTCGTGGAAAGCCTTTGTGTATTAAATATAAGGCCGCCACATTTAAGGGAGCTCGGCAGTAACGACTTTAATGATACGAAACGCCACGAGGCAGGCAGAGCCAGCGACTATAATTAGCGAGATATAAAATAATGACATACTTCCACACTTCCTGCCATAACGGTAATAACTATAAACTTTTATAGAACACGTTCGAAGCATCTTAAGTGCGAATATAATTAGGGTGTCGCAATTCTTTTAGCAGTCATTAACAAAAACAACGCGCCGACATAGTAATGTAACTATGTGAATCTATAACTTGTATCTACATACCGTCGACGTAACGCACTCGTGTATAAAAAGGGCATGTGTAATTCGAATGTCTTGTGGTTTTGTGCGATAATATTATAATAACGTTTTAATAATTCTGCTTGGGTTATGAAAAAAGTGGTTGAGGGGAGAGTGAGGTGCTCCAGTGCGGGAGCGCGCTTTGAGCCCTTTGATCCTCTAGCCGCTGTCCCCCTTCTCCCCCGCAAGCCACGCACCCGTCGCCCCCCCACGCCTAGGCGGGACTATCTCCGGAGTGGATCCTGCGATGTCGGCGGATTAGCGTCAGCAGGACGTCGGTCACGGATTATATACACATTAATTAACAACATCAATTCTATTTTGTGTGCACTTATAATAAGCGTCGTGTTGATAACGTCCTACATACATATTACTAAAGCTTGCGAATCTATTATCGTACCAGACTTATATAAGAGATGTGACGTAATTGCCTTCAGGGTGTATGTACATATTTCCCGTTTAGCTCAAACAACAGTGATCGCTGGTAATATTTCTGTGACATGATTCAATAAAATGTCAACGTTGTTATCAATTTCACTCTATATTGAAACAAACTCGAATGTCGCTGGAATATATATCTACTTTATTTTCATGTTTCTGGATAATCCAACACTATTATATATTTTTATGATTAGATAGAAATATCCTCATGACAAGCATGGTGCTGAAGGCCCATGGACCGTAATAATTAACGGCCCGGCCCCGTGTAAAGCTGTAGGTTTTATGGGAATGACTGTAAGCTTGATAATCCCATGATTAGATAAGGTATCAGGGAAACAGATAGTTGACACGACCTGTTGTAATCCTCAGCTCGTGGTCGCTATTTGTCAGTGTAGATAACGTCGCCTCTTATCATGCCTGATACAATCAATTACTCCTTTTGTCGCTGTTAAACGTTACAGAAATGGTTACATGATTGTGTTGTAAAGTATGTAACATCACCATCACGCTAGTTTTCTTCAATGAGGTAGGTGGAAGTGTACCGTAGTGTACTATATTTTCAGCCGATGACGTCATTAAGTCCCATAGATTCGGATGAATGTATCAGGCGCAGTTTTAAACTCCGAGCTGTCACTGATTATTTCCCAATATCACTTTGCCAGAAATGGGAATCGAACTCCTTCACGCTGGGGACATGCACTTGAGCAAATTAGACCAATAATTATGTCGGTTGTTTTGTTTGTGAAGTTAGATCATTTCACATTCAAATATCATAGACTTGTATATGATATTTGAATACTAATATAATTATTTATTTATTTGGCTCTTCAACAATGAGTACACTATTACTTAACAATTAGTACATTGTAAATTTAAGTCTAAGCGCCCCATTACTTAAAGAAGAGCACTGCATGCACCATACTATGCGCAAATATTAAATAACTAGAAGAAAATACACAGAATTAATAGTTGTAATACGACTGTAAGCTAAACTAGTTACTGTAAGCTAAGTGGATTAAATTGAATTAACTAATGTAATATAATCTTACCGTTTTCTTAAATCATCAGTTTTCCGATACATCCTACATTCCCCCAGTAGCAGTACGTACCCTCTCAGCCGCAAGGCGTCGTTCTCAAAGACCGTCTCGTAAACAAATCCGGTGAATATTAGAGTGAACGAGTGAACTGAACGGAACATGTTGATTGGTCGTACATTAATGATGCGGTCAGCGGCCGCCGGTCATTACGAGCCGCCGCTTCTTGTATACTTAGGCCATTTCTGAATAAAGTTAGCTTATTAGTTTAGTTCTAACTGTAATGCAGACTATGATTTAAAACTCTGTAAGACGTGCAAACATAACACAGAGTTTCAGTGAGTGCCGACAAAGTTTTAACCACGCTTACTATATGGGTTACAAATTATCATATTTATCTTGTTCAACTTTTACCATTTACATGCAATTACGAGTACATAGGTATATTTTATGTTTTTCTTTTTTTTACTCAATATTCGCAATATGGGCGGTGACTTAAAACTTCTAAGACGAACTAGAATCTAAATGAAAAAAAATGCCATCTACTTCACACGTTATAGGGTGATACCATTTCCATACGGTCGTATACACTGAGTACGTGGCGAACGCCATTGTACGGGCCATGAGCGGCTGCAAATAAATTACGGTTACGACATTACGGCACTAAGGCGTCCAGCTACGACTAGTTACGATGAACATTTTCTTGCTACGTCGTAGCCGCCGCTACGTAACTGATGTATCACTTACAGCTACGTCGTAGCATTTACTAGTAGAATCGTGGTGCAGTGGCTACAACGTAGCGGATAGATCGTAGCGCTCGTTGTCTACGGCGTAGCTTATACTTACAAGTTCGAGTTTTGTCGTATAGCATTGAAGCGAGTATTTGACGTAGCAGATTCAATGTTTTTAATGAAAAAATGCAGTTGCTGTGTATTCATCATGTTATTACAGACGTAGGTACTGCTGTGGTGAACAATCTGAACTTTGAATCTTTAAAGATTCTATTTGTTTTTTTGGACGTAGTCTTTGAACATGTTGCCTCTAAAGTAGGTTTTAATTTAGATAATACTGTCAAGAAGCGAACAATAGCGCTATCATGTAACAACAATATGTTACTTTAGTTACGACCCACATCTTAGCTTCAATAAGATACGCCGTGCACCCACGTTTGGAATCACTAACAAAATAAGCGCACGCCTCTCCTTAACAAAGGATATGTCACACATATGGGGCCCGACGCGACCCTCGTCAGCGGCGCGGCGGGGCCCTGCCGACCCTATGACTCCCGGCCCCGGGGCCCATGATACCCGATAGTTTGGCCGCTAATTAACCGCTGTACGGTTCCGGGTGACGTCACAACCTCACAGGTAGACCCATTACTAGCTCTTCCATTAGAGCGTAATAGTGGGAGGGTAGGGATGTCTGACTGGCTTATAATTGACACCTTGATTTTATGAAATATCGTTAAAAAGCGAAATCCGTCACTTTACCGAAAAATATTTAATCGACTTTTGTTTTCCATTGCATTATTTGCAGAATTTATAATTTTATAAATAATAGCTTTTGCTCGCGGCTTCGCTCCCGTTAATTTACGGATCCCTAATTTTTTGATCCCAAAATATAGCCTATAGCACTCAGGGATAACGTAGCTTCCTATTGGTGAAAGAATTTTTGAAATCGGATGAGTAATTTCGGAGATTACCTCCTACATACAAACAAACAAACAAACAAATTCTACCTCTTTATAATATTAGTATAGATGTAAGTCGTCGAAATTCGTTACATCGCATCGTTCATACATTTGCTTGAATAGTATTTTCTTCAATATACTCATCAAAATAAATCATCTTTATCTTATCGATGTATAATAGCATGCTGGGCGCTGCTGCTCAGACATCCTCGCTTGCAGGAGCGGGAATTAATATTAAAATAAATAAATAAAAGCCTATTTTTTCTAGCATAAATAATTAGAACAATAATTAGTAGCAAAATATTTCACATAATTAGTTAAATATAATAAATTTATCATTAGATTTAAATACATATTACTGACGTCTGTATTCCCCGAAGAGTTGCCAGAGGTGTATAGTACACCCACATTTCGCCGTTATGTTTTATGTCGCATGTAATAGGGGGCGAGCCTATTGCCATCGACCGGGCACAAATCCAGACTCCGGGCTGCTACTGAGAAATTCCACACGGAAAAACCCAATAACAGTTTGCTCGACTTGGGGATCGAACCCAGGACCTCACTCTCAGCAGTCGCGCTTGCAACCGCCAGACCAACGAGCCAGTCATGAATACATATTATGCTCGTCTATTCGTCGTACCATACACACGAATTATATTTTTAAATACACATCTAATAAAAAACAATATAATGTTTAAAAATATAAAAATTGTAGCCCACCGGCATCGGGAACAGGGTCCAAGTTGCCGGTGGTCAGAGCCTCAGAGAGAGGAACTTCCTAAAAATGCGCGCCGTGCCCAGAAGTACTGCTTTCTTTATCAGGCCCCTGATCCAACCGCCCAACGAGAGTCTCATGAGATGTTGGTCGAGACTCTTGGCTATTAAACCATTGAACGTAACGACTATCGGCACAATGATTGCTGAATTAACAACCCACATGGCGACAACCTCGTGTACCAAGTCTTGATATTTAATTTCTTTATCTTTCTCGGCTTTCACAAGGTTCTTGGTCACGCGGGACAGTGATATCAACAATCATTTTGGGACGCACTGATCCATCTATCACCACTATGTCAGGCTTATTGGCAACAATAGTCCTGTCAGTGATGATAGATCGATCCCAGTACAATGTGACATGACGATTCTCGAGAACTGGGTCGAGCACATACTTGTAGTATGGTACTTCTGCGTCTACAAAGTTGTATTTCAGAGTAAGTTGCTGGTGGATAATACTAGCTACTAGGTTGTATCTGTGCAATTACTCACAGTTAGCGAGACGAGAACAACCAGAGATAATATGTCGATAGATTCACCGGGACAGTGGCTTATTATAATTACTATTATTTCCTATTTAGATTAAAATGTTATTATTATTTATTGATATTATTTTGACATGCGTTTAAAATTAATTTATGGAAGTCGCCTCTGCGGCGTGTGCCTCCCTCAATCCTCTAAATTTTTCCCTATCTCTGGCTTGTCAATTCAATTTTATTCAATAACAATTTACATTGTGAAGATGACAGGAACGTTGCGGTCGCTCTATCGCTTGAAATTTTTTCTCCCATCTAATTAAAAAAAAATGCTAGTGCAGACCTTTATAATTCCTATAATTGACTATGGTGATGTGTGCTACTATGACCTGAATGCAGATTTCCTCAACAAACTTGACCGCCTTCTTAATAACTGCATTCGATTCGTTTTTAACCTTCGTAAGTATGATCACGTGTCGGCTTATCGATCCCTGCTAAAATGGATGCCTATTCGTCAGCGTAGAGTGATGAGGGCACTGACTACCTTGTTCTCTTTTCTCGACTCTCCCACTTCTCCAACTTATCTTAATTTATCTCTAATCATAACAGAAATCTTCGCTCCTCGAATAATCGTCTTTTACAATGTCCCTCTCACCGCTCTGACTGTATACATTCTTCCTTCTTTGTCCAGTCTATTCTTCTCTGGAATGCGCTTCCCTTGGAAATCAGGATGGCCACCAGTCGCTATTCCTTCAAAATTAAATTACGTGAACATCTACACAAGGGATTGGCAGAATCATCTCAGCAAAGATCATTTTCAATATTTTTGTAGATATTATATACTATGTATATTAATTATTATATTATATATGTAGGATATGATTATTAATATAATTATTTATGTATGCATGTGAATATGTTATCTAGTATTTATTGGATTATTTAATTTGTATTTTTATATTTATAAGTGTAAATAATATTAGCAAAAATCCCATCGCATCACACACATAATATACTATTTAGTGCACCTTCCATGTTTTCTCTGCATCACCCTAAGGTCGACTGGTAGAAAATGCCTATGGCATTAGGTCCGCCTCTGTACTAATTCTGTGCGAAAGTCTAAATAAATAAATAAATTGTGTCGGAAATAATTAAAAAAAAAAACAAATATCAATAACATAACAACTTCCATTTGTACGTAACTTTAAACAATAATTCGATGTCAACTCAAATAAATAATACGAATAATAATACCTCGGTCATTTGAAAATAATAATAAAAGATTCACAGTTACACATAATCATAACACAATAAATTCAATGTTAACTCAGGCAATGTCTATGAAGTTATAGTACGGTTGTCTCGTCGTTTCTTTGCCCATCTCTAGGTGCCGCTATACTATTTTCTTTGTCGATCTTTCGTTGTCCATTCTACAGATGTGTCCTGCCCATTTCCATTTCAGATTTCTCATTCAAGATTCAAAGGTTTTTATTTCGAACAGACACAGTACTTACACTTAAGAAACGTCTTGACAATTTAGTTTTCTTCAATCTTTCGATTGGTAGTTGCCCATATTTAAATTAAACTTGTTGCGACAATTTTCGACAAAATAATGAAATAAGAATTAAAAATTATCAATTTATATAGAATCAACAAATAGATTTAAAAAAAAAGATACGAGATTAGATACAACATAACACCGCACCACACATAGCCATGCACGTGCACGTGCACTTACATAAATATGCATTTGTGTGTGTCCCTACAAAAATTATCTGAGAACAATGCAGGTTAGTGTAAGAAATATACTAATAATAATTTATATTTTGATAGAGATGATGTATGTATGTATTAGGAAAGCGAGGCTCGGCAATAGTAGAGAATCTGACACCGTCATCAACAAATAATTAAACTTAAAGAAGTCAAAAATGCTACAATAATGGCTGCATTGTGCTCCCATTTACAATATTTAGCGGTCTATTTTTCAACGGGTTAATATAACAAACAAAAAGATCAATAATTTGTGGTTTTGGATAATAATAACCATTAAATGTATGTATAATAAAAATTGCAAATAGTATGATATTGAGAGAAAAAAAAAACAATTTATAAAATGTCATGACATGTCAATAAAATATGATGAGAGAAAAAAAAAAGACTTAAGGGACTATTCACGGGTTACCAGAGAAGCCACATTTATAGAAGATAAATAAATGCCACACCTTCCTGTCGTCATTGTAGTCTTTCATCCTCTCTACTATGCCAGTTATTTTAGTTTTTAATGAATATTATATTATTATACTGACATAAGTTCGAAGGGGGATACATTTAATTGATTATATTCGAACACCTGTATATGAATAAAATTTTTAAAGTCCTTTTATATTGGACTTTTTATAAGTTCACCTTACAATACGATACTATTATTCTTTGTAATTTCTTAAAATAGTAATATAATCCAACAACCTAGAAGTAATAGTCACAGCATCATGCGTATATCGATAGGTAATACCGCACATCGGTATTGTTATGACATTCCGACTACAAGGGTGGGGTGTGATCCAGCCGGCGAACCTCACACGATCATTAAACACATAAATAATACGTGATTGGGATATAAGTACTATGAGATAACATGAAAGAATACCTTTGCGGTTAAGTTGTAAATACCTATAGTTTAAGATGAAATAGTATAGTAAGTGTACCGGCCGTATGGTCTTGTACACTTAAGTTCTGTCTGACTATTTATTTATTTATCTGTGACTATTTATTTATTTATTTAAAGGTACATTAACAATATACACACAATACATTTTTCAAATCATGCATCAGGAATCAGGATAGAGGTTCTTATACACATGTATATCAATTAAAAATGCACACAACATTCACTGCAGATGATACTGTAAGATGTGTTTTGTTTTTCTATCACTTAAAATAAGAACGGGTTCAAGTGAACAGTCAAATATAAGAGTCAACCGATACCACGGAGTTATGTAATTGCACTAAATTATTACATTATAAACAGTATGTCGTAGGCGTCAGCATATTAGCATTTCATCAATTGTTTTATTTACGCTAACTGTGTCAAAATAGTAAACGATGACTGCTACCGTAAGTACTCGTACGTGAAGATTTTATAATATTTTGTGGAAATTATATTTTTGTTATTCATGGAGATATCGTCTCCGTGCTTTGTTTGACACAATTACTTATCTGAGAAGTTCGAGGAATGTGTTGAATAATGTAAAAAAACAAACTCAAAATAAGGAGGATCCTGTCTCTTCTATTAAATATTTAGCGTCCAGCACATACCGACCGACGCGGCCAAATTCCGATCTCTCGTTAACTCGAGGAGTCACCTACATAACTAAATCTACATAAGTACATGTACATGGGACCAAACTTCAACGTACCTATTTAATGAATGATAGTTCGTAAACTGCCTCCGACAGGTGTAATTAGGACGCACACTAGTGACACACTACATTACATAGTACATACGCACGGAAGGTCCACTGTATACGAGGTGCGACGACAACTAAAGGTCACAGCTCTTTAGAGCCACCCGGCAACCGAACTGCATCGCCTCGTTGCTCATCGTCCACTCGTCAGCAGGTGGTTCACGGGTGGACGCCGCGTTATTACCAGTAAACGATGCGTGGTCAACCAGAGGAGTCGTCGGAGGAGTTCACTTGGGGGCAGCGCGCGGTTCACTCGGGACTTGTTCGTTGACAATGCGCAGCAACGCAAGGCAAGCATGCGAGAAGCGAGATGTCACCGAGTGGTCAACTCGTCGTCCGCGCGTGGTCGGCAAATGCTCGAGGCGGTCCGGTGACGCTACGGAGTTGATGTAGTGAGCGCACATCCATATAAGTTCATATAAAGAATACTAACCGCACGAGGCGGTGCCGGGTGACTCTAATGAGCTGTGACCTTTAACGTGACTGCACTGGTGGGGGTGGTTGCTACATTTTACAATACCTAAGTTCTTTGACGAGGAATTTATGTTTGCATGATTATCATCATCATTCTAGAATTACTTGAATAGAAACCAATAATTCTAGCCTAGCCCAGCTATGTTGAGAGCAGCTTTAAATCCAATCAGATGCAGCGGAATATCAAAATTGTACTGAGTACGCTATCTGATCTCCACAATCCATGGTCACTGATATCCTCCGATATGTACGGCCCAGAATTTTTCGGGCTTCGGTATGACTGGTCTTTCTGCACGTTATCTTGTGCTAGACGTTCCCAGGCTCCGTTTGTGTACTTACAGTGTCTTATTGTGTCGTTGGGCAGTCATATGTGGGCCCTGATGAGGTCGGCCCGCAAAATGGCGTCGCAAGCCCTCGTCCGTCCGGCAGCTTACCGAGCAAGTGATCCGTCTTAGTGCCCACACTACCTACAGTAACTAGCCGGATCTAAATGATTAATTGTCGCCTGCACAA
Source organism: Amphipyra tragopoginis (assembly GCA_905220435.1). Taxonomy (NCBI): domain Eukaryota; kingdom Metazoa; phylum Arthropoda; class Insecta; order Lepidoptera; family Noctuidae; genus Amphipyra; species Amphipyra tragopoginis. Next base: position 242,473 of record HG992010.1, on the reverse strand, counting down.
TGCACTCGAACATCCACAAATAAACATAGAGCACCAATGTAACATAAACACCGTTGTGTATAAATTATATGCGTCGACGTTTTGTAGCCGACACTCGTCTTAAGCTCCAACTTCATTACTTATGCATTAACTTTGATCTTTCAACAAGTTACGACTATCTCTTAGATAAATACACGTATTATCTGTGTAGTTATTATTGGGTTCTTTTTATTTGCGAAACAAAACAGCGACGAAAAGGTCGTAACAAAAGTAACCTTTAGGCGCGGGTTCAATCCGTCGCTGTGTTGAGGTAACGTGGTTATGCCCGGCCGGGGCTCGGGGCTCGGCGGCGTGTGCGGTGAGTGCGGCGGAATAGTGCCTATTTATCTCGGGCGAATTAGGTAATGCGCTTAGAGCTAATGGCGCGGGGAGAAGCGCGCTAATTGAATAGAGAGCGGCGGTTAGCGCACTAACTGGCTGCTAATGTGCCGCCGCTACACAACAGCCGACAGGATTCACTTAGGATTAGGCTTGCCAACCTTTATGTACGACGTCACCGGGACTTTGGCAGTCAAAATGCGGGACGTGGCAAAAAAAGCGGGACCCAACTGTCAAAGTATAGGGAGGCGAAAATTACAATTAGAAATTATTTTTTCGATCGTTAGACGCGAGAATCGCGGTCACGATCTCCACTCTTCTAGCTAAACAAAACGTGCGTTCACTAAATTCTGATTTCTGCCAGAAGGTTTAGCCGTAGGTAGGTACGATAAAACGGGACAATTGGCGTCCCGCAAACGTCTTTCGTGGGACGCATCCTCTAAAGCTCTAGAAACGGGACGTCCCAGGCCCTCGCGGGACGGTTGGCAAGCCTACTTCGAATACTGAAATAGGATTCCCGTTATTCGTTTGGTTGCCTTAAACTTATATTTTGGTATAATTTTATAAAATGTATCACAGAAATCAGTTTTCCTGTCTGATGTACCCAAATATGCAAGATAAAAACAAAATCAAAGTTTTTTATTTCAAATAAACCCGATTACAGGTACTTTTAGGTGCACGGTTCCAAAAGGTAGGTTGCATGGAGAAGAGCGCGCAAGAAACTCCAAAGATACATAGACGTGGGATAAATGGAATAGGTGGAAAGTTTCTTCCCATCTCCATAAGATAACGATATGAATTTATGTATGAAGTCTATCTCTCAAGTGTTCATCATCTTTCTAATCTTAACATGTAACAATGATTATCGCCGCAGCGTCCGAGCGACAAGTTTTATGACTTCTGATGTTATAGTTTTTGTGCGATTTCTGGCCGCGCGCCAGTGCGGTGCAGCCGCAAAAACTTGCTCTCAATTCATAGCCCGGGTATTGCAGGCGCAGGGGGTCGGGGGGGGGGAGGGGGTAGGGATGGCTGGATCCGGGGTACTTGACACTTCACACAGCCAGTAAATACCACCGCACTGGATGTATTTGTTCAAACTATTCCAGCTCAGTAATTAAAGGAGGCTCCTCTTGAAATAGACCGCACGGAACAAAGGTATTGAATGTACGCGTGAATTGACACCCACACACGATATGATGGAAATACTTGCTAATCAATTAATGTTACATCAATGGTCATTGTCAGTTTACAGAATAGCTTTGTGAGTATTATTACATCCTCATCCCGTATTTCTATACACGGCTTATGTCAAAAGACACCATAAGCAAGACGCTTTATAAGTATTTATTGATAAACTATTTGTACAAACGAATAAAATAGTCTCAATTTACCTTTATAAAATGTGTATCGGTCAGCAACATTCGTTGAAAGGTGCTCCTTCACCAACACGTTCTATACGTTCATCACCAGACTTTGAAAAAGCCAAAGATACAATTTTGTTTGAGACGTGACGAACGAACAAAAGGCTTTACTCTTTCACTCTCTTAACCTCCGTATCGGAGGCCTTTGCAGAGAGTGGCCTATTTATATCGGAAATATTATAAAATTGAAGAGGGCAAGGCTTGCTCCATTGGAGGCAATTTATAAAATGTATTGTGGAGTGCTGACAGCCGCCAGGGCCGGTCGGCAATAACCGCGATATTAAATATATTCGTTTTATATTGCGGTTGCCGTGAATGGTCTTTACAACCTCGTTACATAATATGTATATTCGTTTATGTTGTGATTATGTATTCAGCACAAAGGTGGGTTACTGAGTTGTTCTCATATTTTATCTGTATCTTTAGCCTGTAACCATCCAACCGTTATATCTTACCAAAGTTACGACATAAAACATCTCATTCTCGTTACTGATGTAAAGTATTAAATGTCTCGTCTTCAATGGGAGTCAACTGTCTCATTAATTTAAGGTAACTAATTAAATTTGTTTTAAAATGGTGAAATATTAATTTCAATATCGCCTAACAATTTACTAAAATATAAGCAATGAATATTTCACTATCGGAAAACGCTTGTTAGTAAAAGTTGAGAATAGTTTTATTGAAGATAATTGTTTGGTAATTAATGAATAAATTAATTAGATGCGAGTATTTGGTGGCGCTGCGGTGCGGTGCGGCGGGCTCAGTCCGTCCCTGGAGGGAGCCGTGTCGATGTTGTGCCGAGTCAGCTACAGCGTGCCACTTCGCATCATCAATCCTATTATTAAAATCGATTCCATTTTTACATAATCTTACATCTTACGATGCCAAAGTACTTTCATAATTCACATAAAAATTTAGTTTAAGAAAAATCTCAGAGAAAAATCACATTTCTAGTTTTCTTCTCTATTTTGCGAAGTAAAATTAAGTTAAAAGCCAATATGTTATCATTTCATAAAGCTGGGATTTAGAAAATAATGCAATATCAGATATTAATGTACAACTAGTCGGCTGGGGAGGACTCCGAGTACAATTCAACAAACAATAGTAGATACTCAAATATAATTGTAGTCTAGAATAATTTTAGCAATAACGTTTTGGTTCGTGTAATAAGGGCCTTAAAACGCGTGATCACGTTTGTTGAATCAGCTCGTCAGAATTGTGAGTGTACCTATGTATGTATAGGTATATTATGTAATGGTATACATACAGGATGAGCACAGTGTTACGTGCCTGTCAGGTGGAGCTATTTGTCCTCGTTCTCGGCACATTAATTGTGTACGTTCAGCCTAAACTAACGACATGTGCTTCAGTTTTATTATCCCCTATCATCATCCTCCTGCCGTTTATCCTGTCCCCTATCCGGAGCCTTTTCTAATGTCACTTTACGAACAGATGACGTCTTTACATGCCGTATGTTAAGCGAGGAAATAGATGAATACACGGATAAATAAATCTGTGATATTTTTAAAACACAGACTTGAATGTAAAGAGCAGCTAACGTCTTTATGCCGCTAGTTCGTATCTGGTATTATGTGCGGCACACAAGACTGACCCCGGGCCGTGTTGTCCGCCGCCCGCCGAGATATCGAGAGCATATTCATCGGTCCGCTCCTGTCCAATAACATTACATAATAGAATAGCTCCGTATAAGCTTGTTCAACGAACTACTTCAACGCTCCGTCTATTAGATCCAGGCTCTTGTATACGTAATGAGGATCACGATTAATGATTGAGTGCTTTCTACATATTTCTGAAGATGCTTATTTAAGTCTAGTAGTTGGGTCAAAGAGCTGATAGATACGATCCAATGAGAACTGAAAACGATAACAAAGCAGCATAACCTACTAATCTCCTTTTAAATAGATATAAGATGGTACTGTCTGGAACCAATTTCGAACTGTAATCTAGCTAAATAAATAACGAACCCATGACAAGGTTATACTTCAACCCACTTAAAAAATAATAACGAAACGCAGCAATAATGACCCAGTTAAGGAAAACGCATTGATTATAAGTTCATGGAATGTTCACAAATTGTGTCGGTCGTCGGCAGGCGGGCAGCGGGGGGCGGGGGGCGGGGAGCGGCCGGGATACTCGTTAAAAGATACAGTGTAATCGACGATCTACTCTAAACGGGAAAAACTTATTTGTTATTGCGACGATGGGACCGGACAAAGGTAAAGATGGAACACACAAAATTGAAGGTAGGCGCGTTTTGTGCCTATCTTTACATGTCATTTTAGAGTCACTGCTGGCTGCCGAGTGGACTCTTTCCACCTTATTACAAACGAAGGTCTTAGAAAAACGCTGGTTTTAAAATAGCTCCATCTCTTTTTGTTATATTACTTTAGAAAGTGATGGGTATATTTTAAATCTAGGTTTATTTTAGTCTCGGTTTAAACCACCTTTTGTAATAAGGGAGTTTATGTTCAAACTGTGTTAGTAACGGTGCAACTACTTGAGTTATAAGCACTGTGCTTTAGATTGGACTATAAGAAACCATTTACACAAGTAAGTTTACAGCCGTCAGACTATGTCATTCAATTGTAAGTTATACTCGTAAGTATGACGGTTCTATTTAGTTTGTAAACGGAAGCAGATACAAATGTACGTATAATACGTTGGTGTATGTAAGAGATATGTAAGCATTAAGATGGATGACGTGAGTGACGTCACTCGTATCCTTTAACACGCTCAGTCTACTCACAAGTTACTTACACGTTCGCCACACAACATCATAACAAGCACTTACGTTGTGTTACGGTTTAAACTAAGAGGAACGGATCCTTTTGATGTTTGAATTCAATGTTATGACAGCCTATTAGCGGATAGTTTAACATTAGTGTCTGCAAATTTATACACGTTAAGAGCTTTATCGCAATTAGTAGATACTGAAAGAGCTTGAAGTTTTTCTCATTCTGGAAAAGAAAGCAAAAGGAAATTGCTGATGCTTATAATTAAATCATAGTAGAAATTCGCGTCTGCATCACCTAATCACGCAGAAGTGAAGTAGGTAGTCTGCAGCGCGCGGCCCGACCCCGGCCCTGGCCCGCCGGCTCGCTTGCTCGCGAGAATAATAATAAAAACAAATTGTACAACTTTTTATCGACAGAAATTCGGGTCCGAACGATTCGTGCCGACGCGGGACCGAACTTTTATATAGACTAAACAATTTCGTATTTGTCCGCGCGAATTGCCCATAAAATGTTACGGCACATGTAAATTAGTGGAAATAAAGTGTGCAGCATGTGTGCGCGGGATCACGGCGCGTCGCGCTCATTACGATACATGAGCGAGGTCGCGCGCGGGAGCGTCACATGCGTCGCTACTAGTGTTGCCAGGTGTCCCAATTTGCGCGGGACGTCCCGATTTTCAGGGGTCTGGGGACGCGTCCCGATTTGTACCTGATCGGGACGCTAAATGTCCCGATTAATCAAAAATGAAAAAAAATAACATAAAAAAAATTTATAGGTATTTACGCTACGTAATTTTTTTTAACACGGAATGCCATCTATTGGCTTTGGATATATTCAAACACATGGGGGCCGTAACTCGATTCGCTGCTACGAGATGGCGTCAATTGCATTTAAAGTACGATTTTATTTTATAATTTCTACTAGTCTAGCAAGACTGATTACTTGTTATGTAAGATTAAATAGACTTAAAACCCCTTGCTTTTTTTTTGTTTACTGTCCCGATCTGCAACCCTAACTTCCGATTTTTTTGACCTGATGTACCGATTTACAACAAATCGGAACTGGCAACACTAGTCGCTACACTCAGCACATTGCCTATTCATTAATTGTTCTGCAGGTCGTCACTGTACCGCCCGCCCCCCGCCACCCCACCCCGTGCGCAGGCACAATGTTAATTTGTGTTTGTATCCTGCACATTACACATAGGTACATCATTCATTATACACAACAGTAAAGTTCCTTTGTCAGACGCGCTCCTGTGTGTACTCAGCATACAATTGACTTAATATTCTCTCTTTGTATTCGGAAAAGTTGAATGTTAGAATTTCACGATTTCACTTTTATTCAGTGCCGATATGCTCAGTTATTCGAGCACCTCAGGAGAGCAACTTTATCGAAACAACACCCAAGTAAAATTGTTCGATACCAAACTTTGTTGGACTTTAAGTATTCCTTTTTAAGCTTCCAGCTTTACAATTGAGAAAATATTTTATATAATACAAAACTAATAATATCAAAAGAAATATGACTTCTTTGCGAATAAAAGACTTTATGTAATGTTAGTTTAATAAATATATTTCGGTTGTATAAATACGTCTTATTCTTTGGGAAGAATACCTACACAGGTAACGGTAGTGACGGTATAAAAACTGAGCTAAAATTATTATAATCAGATACGGGAGGGGCTCTCTGTATCGCAGGTATACCAGTGTGTGTGTAGTAAGTTATTGTCTAACTCATTCGTATGCTCTGTGTATCGGGTAAAGGGCAGGCTGTGTTATGGCAAGGTGCGGTACATAAACAAGGCGATAGCATCTCCCGGACGGGCCCGCTCGCGCGTCGTTCTCGCCCCGCGCCCGCTCCGCACTCGCCCCGCTCACGTCCCGTCCTACTCCACCCCGTGTTTACCTGTTCACCGGATGTATTCATATTTTATTTATTCGCGAAGGAAACGCCTCGTAAACGGCGATTTTGAATGGCTGATGTTGAGATTTAGTTAGCAGTACACGGAAACACCAACATTTACTGCATAATTAATAAATTCAACGTCCGCCATGAGCGTTGTGCCCCTGTGCTCTTGTGCCACTATGCCCATTATTTAACTCAAACGATTGTGGTTTTAATAGGGCGTCCGGTTACCGACACATAAAAAAAATGATCCTTCTTTCAAGTTTACCTACAGGTTTATCCTGTATAACAATCGTTGTTTATTAACATAATATACACATATTGTTTACAGTAAAATGTCACATATAAGGTTAGTCGAAAAGGGATCACAACAATGAATGATTTTTATTCTACCACTTTCTCCAAAAGTCGAAAAAGAGAAATAGCTGTTCAAAGATTTCATAAAAAATATGCTAAATTCTATCTATCCTCAGGTAGTATGAAGAATAAAAAAAAAGTAAAGTAAAAATCATTTTGTATGGTAAAAAAGTTACCCTTTTTATAATTTTACATTTAATTTTGCTTTAAAACAGTCATTAGTGATACTTTATGTGGTCCGCAAATTAGTAGCCCCTTTTCGACTTGCAACACCCAAAATAACCTTGTAAAATTATATTATTTTCTATTTCTGAGTGTGGGCTGCATCAATACATTTTGACGATGGCCGGTACTATTATAAGCAACACTCAACATAATCGGTACTATTATAAAGCAACAATCAAAATAATCAGTACTATTATAAGCAACACTCAACATAATCGGTACTATTATAAAGCAACAATCAAAATAATCAGTACTATTATAAGCAACACTCAACATAATCGGCACTATTATAAGCAACAAACAACATAATCGGTACTATTATAAGCAATACTCAACATAAACAGTACCATTATAAGTAACACACATAATACCCGGTACTATTACACACAACACCCAAAATAAACGGTATTATTACAGGGTGACACACAAAATATTCGGTACTATTAAAGGTGACATACATAATAACCGGTACTATTAAAGGCGACACACAAAATAACCGATACTATAATACGTATAACAACATAATAAGCAACATTAGATAACCGGTACTGTTATAACAATCTTATCAAATAACCGGTACTGTAATAAGCTACTTATAAAATAACCGGGTCTATTATAAGCAACTTATAAAATAACCGTCACTAATCATCATCATCTGCCTAGCCTTTTCCCAACTATGTTGGGGTCGGCTTCCAGTCGAATCGGATGCAGCTGAATATCAGTATTTTACATGGAGCGACTGCCTATCAGACCTCCACAACCCAGTAACTGGGTAATACGATACTCTTGGTAAGACTGGTTGTCAGACTTTCTGGCTTCTGACCAACAGTAACGACTGTCAAAGATCTACAAATGACAGCCGGGACCAACGGCTTTACGTGCTTTCCGAGGCACGGAGGAAACTCGCTATGGTAAATGGTCACCCATCCACAGACCAACCTCGGCAAGCGTGGCTTAACCCGGAAGATCGGTCTATGCGGCGGTAATTATTTAGCCACGAGCACCTCACCTCACCAAAAAATAACCGTCACTAATATAAGCAACATTAAATAACCGGTACTAAAATCAGGGACACATTAAATAACCGCTACAATTATACGCAACTTATAAAATAACCGATACAATAGAAGCAACTTTAAATAACCGGTACGATTTTATGCAACTTATAAAATAACCGGTACTGTTATAAAATATAAAATAAAATATCATAAAAAATATTATATTTAATTATAAAATATTATAGTACCGATAATTTTATGATGCTTACAATATTATAGTAGTAGTAGTAATAGTACCAGTTATCAACCAAACACATCCAATAACCGGCACTAACAACACATAAAATAACCGTTACTGTTATAAGCAACACATACAATCAATTCAATTAGCTTAGTAAAAAGTACAGTATTACCGCTACCCGGCAACAATGGCGAGTTATGTGCTATTATTTTTTATGATTAGATCAATGAGGAATAACCTCGGTTGTAAACATAAAGATAACACGATGGCTCACGGATTCCATGCTTTACGAGGACACAAGTATGAAGGATTCTTAACAACTGCGGTTAATATCGCACTTCCACACTAATCTGGGAGTAACAATACAGAGTTCAGAATCATTTGTGTATTTGCACGTAATGTCTGGGTTTAAACTCGCAACCCGATGCTTTACAAGCGGGTGTGTAGCCTCCGGGCAACCACGAGTTTTTTACCAGACTTGCTGACGGGCAAATATTTTCACCACCGCATGATCTATTTTTTATGGCTTGTACCTATACAGGGTGTAAAAAGACCCATCACATAGCCGAAATCTACGCACTCTGTACATCAAACTAAACTACATTGACCAAAAATAATTGCTGGGAAACGACTTTTATTTTTTGGCATTAAAAAAAACGCTTTTTTTTTGTAGCGCACCATGTGTGATTGTGGCGATGCCGCGCGTTTGCATGCGTGCAGCGGCCACACAGCTGAGCCAAAGCGGTCGTGTGCGTTTGATATTCGTTGCGTTTTTGTAACTTCAAATGCGTAATTTGTGAGGAAAAATTGAAAATTTTGATAAGGTTGTTTGGAAGAAAGCTTAATATTATCACTTAGAATACGTTTCTTTAAAAAACTAAAAAAAATATGTGTACTTTGACCTTCAATATCTCCAAAACCAATAGTTTCCCAGGTATGGTCTGGTAGAAAAAAATTATCCGAAGAATATGTGGTTTTCGTTATCGTTAAGGGTCTTTTTACACCCGATATGTATGTCGTATGAAAACATACGACTTTATTTTCCAAACTATATCTAGATGATGTCTTTAAGCACTAATTGAAACATAGTTGAACCTCAATATCGTCTGTGTATTTGTATTTGGGATAAACTGGGGTGAGTTATAAGATTTTTATTTTAGTTTATGATCGTCCCCGGGCGCGACAGATACAATTTCAAGAGGTTTATTATAGCGCCTCGGGAGAGGGACCGGTGCTCTTGACTGGACCGATACGATGACCTAATAGACAACGGGGACACGATTAAGGTATGAATTGAATTTTTATAAACCCCAGAGTTTTTTAAACTGTAGAATTATATTTCGAGTAGTTAATTTCCTTGCATGCATTAATATTTAATATCCTTTCGTGCGTATCTTCGTACTATTTAGCATTTCACTGTAGGTATCTTTTTTACGTACTCGTCCTATATATATTGTACCATATGTATAAATAGTTATTAGACAACTTTTATTCTTGTGACATTATTTGTATAATTAACTGTTTACAAAATATTTTCTGATCAATTTCTTTAAGTGATGCTCATGCATCAATCTACTTAGCATTTTAATCATTAGAAAATGTAAAATAAGAGTATCATGTCACCATTATTGTTATGCTTATAATATTTTATTATAATTATTTGTACTCCTACATAAACCTGCTCGTTGTCTGGCCGTTTGAGTCTGTCATGCTCACTAAAATGTCTTGCTGACGGTAGCGTTGTGTATTTATCGGGTCGTTAAGTTTCCTACAATGCTGGTGCACTCGTCATGCTCATGAACGTGACTGTCGGGACTGGTCAGCTCTTTCAGACTATGTCAATTTTAATGCAATTTCCCGTTATTACCTTTACCTACATTGTTCTTATATAACCAGTTATATATCAATATTATTGTTTTGAAATATATCGAGTCTTTATTATTTTTATTTATTTATTTAATCATTTATGTACACCCAACACTTAATAAAAGATAATTAATCAGGACCATAGCGTACACAGGCGTGATGTTAAGCTTGTCAAAATTACTTATAATTATATTTTCAATTCATCCAGAATCATTCTAGGTAGGTATAAATTGTTTATCATCCTCAATTTGTATACATAATTTAATTATTTTAATTAATATTACTTTTTTTTGTGTATAGACTCAATTCATTTATTCACTTGACAGACAGCTATAAGTATAACTAATTTGTGACAGATCTGTGTTGCTGGGGAGTTTGTTGCGCCGTTTCTTCATCACAATATAAACATGCGGTGAAGGGCGGGCGTTTTTCGGGATGTGTGTTGTTGACGTTCAAATAGAACTAAGTAATTTTAGGTGATTAAATTAAATATCATTAATTTCAGGCAAATGTTAAACCCATACCATACAGACACATGCTCTTAAATACCATAGGCATAACAAGATAGAATATTAAAATACAATAACTAAAAATATAATATAATTCTAGTTTACTTTGAATAAATGAGTTTTGAAGCATGAAGTTTACAGTCGTTAAAATTTTAAAGTAGAAATATCCTACGGCTTTGATTAATGATTCTATAAATTGCAAGGACTTTAGTTGTACTTAGTAGGTACATATTAATTCTATGATAAATTGGCTCGCACTACCTCGTCTAAGTAAGGTGGCGTAACCCGCCTTTAGTAAATTAACTTCACTACATATTATCCCTGTATTATTGCTCAAGTTACTAGTTTCGAGCATATAGTACAGTCCGACATTGCTCTAAATGAACGTGGATGGCGTCGCTGCTTGTGAAGGAAGCTGTCAAAACCCTGTCAAATACAGTACATGTCATGTTAGTTCTCTATTTCGCCACGTTTATTTAGATCAATGTCAGACTGTGTTATATTTTTAACCGACTTCAAAAAGGAGGACGTTCTCAATACGGTTGTATTTTTTTTTCCTATAATACCTCCGATCTCCGTCATTTATGAACCGATTAAAAATTATTTTTTTGTTTGAGAGATTTCCCTTGTAGTTCCATATAAATGTTGTTATGATTAGACCATGAACTTCAGAGATATGGAACGGAACTCCTCATCGGATCAAAGCAAAATTCTCAAATAACTAATATTGCTTTGTTTATATGTGTTGGTAACTGACTACTGGAAAAGAGGAGGGTATCGTGTAAGGTATCGTATGAAAGGGCTTATTATACCCGACTACGGCAAAGCCAAAAAGAAGGGTTATGAAGAGGAGGGGGTTTCATTTATGGTACGAAAACGAATTTAATATTTAAAAAAAAAGTAAAAACCGACTTCCAAAAAACTAAAAGGAGTAAAATTACTATAATATAAAATTTGCAGTTTCAGAAGTCGGTGCAATTCTACGCTGAAACAAATAGAAGTCACCGACTTGTGAAACTGTTAATCTATACATATAATAAAACAGTAACAAAACTGTGTCTGTACATTGAAGATATTTAAAAAAAAATGATTGAGGCGGGTTTAGGAACAGTAATAGAGCACGAATCTAAAAAAAAAAAACTGTCTGTTTGTCTGTTTGTTTGTACACGCTAATCTTCGGAACTACTGGACGGATTTGAAGGTTTTTTATTTTGTTGTATAGGTATTAAGTCTAGGCAACACATAGGCTATAATTTATCTTGGAAACTTGAACACTTGATACAGAACCGCAACAGACTAGCTAAAATATAAGAGATACAAAAATAGTACCATAGCAAAAACTGTTCCACGTGATGAGCATTTTCTGTTGAGAGAATAAATTTGAAGATCTGGAACACCTGATGTGGAACTCCAAGAGCCCAGCTACACTATAACAAATATAGGAATGACGTCTTAGCAAGAGTTGTTTGCTGATGAGCACTCTCTGTTGACGTATAAAAATTGAAGATCTGGAACACCTGTTGTGGAATTCCAAGCGCCCAGCTACACTATAACATATTATTATATAAGAATGACGTTTTAGCAAAAGTTGTTCAATCTGATAAGCACTCTCTGTTGACTTATAAAAATCGAAGATCTGGAACACCTGTTGTGGAATTCCAAGCGCCCAGCTACACTATAACATATGTAGGAATGACGTTTTAGCAAAAGTTGTTCAATCTGATGAGCACTCTCTATTAACGTATAAAAATTGAAGATCTGGAACACCTATTGTGGAATTCCAAGCGCCCAGCTACACTATAACATATATAGGAATTACGTTTTAGCAACAGTTGTTCAATCTGATGAGCACTCTATGTTGACTTATAAAAATCGAAGATCTGGAACACCTGTTGTGGAACTCCAAGAGCCCAGCTACACCATAACATATATAGGAATGACGTCTTAGCAAAAGTTGTTCGGTCTGATGGGCATTTCCTGTTGACTTATAAAAATCGAAGATCAGAAACATCTGATGTGGAAATCAAAGCTACCACTAATTTCACTGTATACTTATAAAATAACATAGGCTGGGAGTACCTCCATGCGGTGAAGGCGGTAACAGTTTAGGACTGATTTTCGATGACGATGGTATATCATTGAAAGTTTGAATCTACTGGCCAAAACTCCCATTTGTTTTTTTTATTTTATCGAATAAATATGCCTTCGGGCTTATGTTATTTGAGTGTTTAATTTCCTTTTCCATTTATTTTCGTAACACGGTAGCCTACCCGGTAACGCAGGGGAGCAGTCACTTAGATGTTAATTGATCAGGTATCTTCACAATAAAACTATAACCATGCCTAGAAAGAGGTCAAATCTTTCCCAATGTTCAAAACGAGCTAAAAGATTGAGGATCATAAGATCCCAAGAATCTACCGAAGAGCGTCAGGAGAGACTTGATGCTGTTCGAGAATGACAGGCTGCAACTCGCTCCGTGTAAACTTCTTCGGATCGCGAAGCACGCCTGCGTTCTCAGCGTATTTACACATCTACATTCAGGTCTCTAGAGACCAGTGAAGAATATGATGCGCGACTGACCGCTGATCGTGAACGTCATGCATTGTCTCGCGAGTCGGAGACGTTCACGGAAAGAGAATTACGCTTGAGTTCTCAGCGTATATACACATCGACTTCGAGGTCTCTAGAGACAAGTGCGGAACTTGATGCGCGACTGACCGCTGATCGTGGAAGTCATGCATTGTCTCGCGAATTGGAGACGTTCACGGATAGAGAATTACGCTTTAGTTCCAAGCGTACCTACGCATCGACTTCTAGGTCTCTAGATACAAGTGGGGAACGTGATGCCCGCTGATCGTGAACGTCACGCATTGTCTCGCGAGTCGGAGACGTTCACGGATAGAGAATTGCGCTTGAGTTCCAAGCGTATCTACGCTTTGACTTCTAGGTCTCTAGAGACAAGTGGGGAACGTGATGCCCGCTGATCGTGAACGACAAGCATTGTCTCGCGAGTCGGAGACGTTCACGGATAGAGAATTGCGCTTGAGTTCCAAGCGTATCTACGCATTGACTTCTAGGTCTCTAGAGACAAGCGGGGAACGTGATGCGCGACTGACCGCTGATCTTGAACGACACGCATTGTCTCGCGAGTCGGAGACGTTCACGGATAGAGAATTGCGCTTGAGTTCCAAGCGTATCTACGCATTGACTTCTAGATCTCTAGAGACAAGTGGGGCACGTGATGCGCGACTGACCGCTGAGTGAACGTCACGCATTGTCTCGCGAGTCGGAGATGTTCACGGATAGAGAATTGCGCTTGAGTTCTCAGCGTATCTACGCATTGACTTCTAGCAGGTCTCTAGAGACAAGTGCGGAACGTGATGCGCGACTGTCCGCTGATCGTGAGCGACATGCATTGTCTCGCGAATCGGAAACGTTTACCGATACAGAATCACGCTTGAGTTCTCAGCGTATTCGTACATCTACTAACAGGTCTTTTGAAACGAGTGATGAACGGGATGCGCGACTAACTGCTGATCGAGATTATCATACATTGTCCCGAACACGCACACAACAAAATATTCATAATCAGTTAGAAAGTGAGAGAGACAAAATTGCTGGAGTACGGCATGAAGAGACAGAAGAAGAGCGCAACGAACGTTTAAATTCTGATCGACTTCGACATTCTCTGAACAGAATGTCGATATCATCTGAAGAATCGGATGTGGATCAGCTAAAGTTTAAGAGATATAAAAATGGTGCCATAGCAAAAATTATTCCACGTGAAGAGCATTTTCTTCTGTGACAATAAATTTGAAGATATGGAACACCTGTTGTGGAACTCCAAAGCCCAGCGACACTATAATATATATAGGAATGACGTCTTAGCAAAAGTTGTTTAGTCTGATGGGCATTTCCTGTTGACTTAAGTCACTATAGTGACAAGTTTATGTTTTTCGACACCAACAGTTTTGTTGGTAAATTAAAATTAACTAGGGATACTGTGTACCTACCCATTAAATATAAACGTCAATTAACAACATTGTTAGCTTTTAATATTAACTCAGTCATAAGTAGTATGACGCAGTCTTCTTTCACTACCACAACTTTTAGTAATAGTACTAATAATAAGGTGGTTCGCCAACATAATTTAAACTAGCCAGTTCGACAACAGAGAAGCACAGTCACTGTTTAATATTGTCACATCAAAATATAAATCGCTTCTCTGGCAAAATCTTAGATGTAGAATTATTTGTTGAGAAATATAACGTAGACATTCTATGCCTCACAGAAACTTGGCTGAAGCCAGATAAAATGTCATTTAATATAGATAATTTTAAAATAGCCAGTTCGTTCCAGAGAGTGTCAGCAGAAGGTGGAGGAACCTTAATCATGATTAAAGATCACCTGAAATGCAAAGAGCGACTAGATGTTCGCAATCTCTCTGTTGAACGAGTATGCGAGCTCGCGTGTGCAGAAACGGAGGAGTATGTCATTTTGTGTGTTTATAGGCCTCCCTCCTCTAATACCTCTCATTTTCTTTTAACAATGGAGGATGCCCTTAGAAAAATAAAAATCAACAAAAAGTTATTAGTATGTGGAGATTTCAATATTGACATTCTAGTAAATACCACAGATAAACAAAATCTTTTATCTTTTTTTAAATCATTCAACTTGAAACATATGTTCTTTGAGCCAACTAGAGTGACACCCACCTCAGCCACATGCATAGATAATATTATGACTAATTTTAAATTAATAGATAAGCGTCTTATTAGCGGCATTCGTTCGGACCATAAATGTCAGATTGTTAAGTTATTGTATAAAGCAGTCGAAGGTCCCAAAATAATACAATGTAGGACGTTGACAAAAAAGAGTCTAGAAAAATTTAGTAAAAATCTAGAATCACAATTGTTTACATTAAAGCCACAAATTGAAAACCCCAATGAAATGTATCGTACACTGTTTATTGCTATATGTGAAGAGTTTCAACAGGCTTGCAAAGTAAAAAAAGTAATTATAAAACGTAAAATCTTGTTCAGTGCCTGGGCCACTGAAGGTATAAGACGCAGTAGGGATGTCTTGTACGATCTTTATGACAAAAAGTCATATACATCTAATAATGAGTTTCATATTTACGTTAGACAATATTCAAAAATCTTTAAAAAGGTTTGCATGCAAGCAAAAGCTGCTTATATTAGTAATCAAATAAAAAAATCTAATAATAAAATAAAAACGACATGGAAAATAATAAATACTGAGACTGGTAATCGTAGGCTTACGGATAGTGTATTAAACATAAATATAGATGACAAACTGGTTTCAGATAAATCTGTAGTTGCAAATTTTTTCGAGCAATTTTTTACAAATATTCCCATTGAGACTACTAAATATCTTCCATCGTCCCCTCTAGCAGCTGAGACACTCCTAAAGGAAAATACAAATTTGCATGTACCTAATACTGCAAATTTCAAATTTAGTATTATTTCACACTCAGACATATTAAAAACATTTAAAACAATAGCAGTTAAGAAAACCGAGGACTTGTGGGGATTGTCAGTTAAAGCTGTCGAGTCAATAATAGTTAACATCGCGCCTATTTTGGCGGCGATCTTTAATACTTGCATCATGGATGGCATTTTTCCCGATCTTATGAAATGTAGTAAAATTGTGCCCATTTTTAAAACAGGTTGCCTAAACAACGCATCTAATTATAGGCCAATATCTGTGTTACCAGCACTAAGTAAAATTTTTGAAAAAATCATTTTAAATCAAATGTTAGTTTATTTTAACAACAATGGGATTCTTCACGAGAGTCAGTTTGGATTCACGAAGGGACGATCAACGGAGGATGCTGGATCCACCTTAATCAAATCAGTATTAGGGGCTTGGGAAGAGGCACGGGATGCGGTGGGAGTGTTCTGTGATCTTTCCAAGGCGTTTGACTGTGTGGATCACCGCACGCTCATTCTAAAACTAAAATACTACGGAATCCGAGGTAAATCTATAGATCTTGTAAATTCATATTTGTCGGATCGGGAACAAAGGGTGGCTGTTGGTAACGTTACTTCTGTAGGCTCATTAGTTAAAATGGGAGTTCCTCAAGGATCAATTTTAGGCCCCTTTCTGTTCCTTGTATATATCAATGACCTTCCAAACATAATAAAGGATACAATGTCTAACATAGTCCTATTTGCTGACGATACGTCACTTATATTTAAAGTAGATAGGAAGGACAGGGATCTTGTAGAACCTAATAATACACTTAATGTTATCTCAAATTGGTTTTCTGCTAATAATCTTCTCCTAAACGCAGGAAAAACCAAATGTATTAAATTCTCCACCCCAAATGTACCCCACATTAGTTCAAATGTGAAACTTGACGGGAAAGCGTTAGATCCGGTTCCCTCGACTGTCTTCCTGGGCATCACAGTAGACTCTAAATTGCAATGGGGACCTCATATAGAGGCACTTGCAGGCAAACTGAGTTCTGCTGCATTTGCCGTTAGGAAAATTAGGCAGTTGACTGATGTAGCTACGGCTAGGTTGGTGTACTTTGCATACTTTCACAGTATTATGTCTTATGGCATATTACTGTGGGGTTCGGCTGCTGATGTAGGTACTATTTTCATATTACAGAAAAGAGCAGTCCGAGCTATTTATAATCTAGGCTGCCGTGAATCGCTTCGTGAATTATTTAAGAAAATAAATATACTAACCCTACCATCTCTGTATATACTTAGTAACATTATGTACATTCGAAAGAACATTGCCCAGTATAACAAGAAAAGTGACGTCCACAACATAAATACTCGCAATAAACACAAGCTAACAGTACCTGGTTTTAGACTAAGAAAAACCAGCAAGTCGTTTATGGGGAACAGTGTTAGGTTCTACAATAAAATACCATCTAGTATTACTGATTTACCGGATATAAAGTTTAAATCATTTATTAAGAGCATTTTGATATCTAAAGCTTATTATAGCATAAATCAGTATATCGAAGATAAAGATGCCTGGCATACAACTCCGTCCTGCACATTGCGACCCTCTGGCCATGTCTAACTGGTTGGTTGTATGACCTAACATTATTTTTAATGTTTACCTACTTTTGTTATTCTTCTTTTTTTATTGACTTAAAATAACCTGTACATTATTTTATCAATTTTCATTATTATTTTTTACATTCAAATATTGAAATTTTTATATCCCACTACAATTTTATTTGTATAATACTCTGCCTTAATAGTCTGATATTGTTTTACATGTATAATTTCGATAATATCATTTTCTAAACTGTAAAGTTTGAGCATCATGCAGCAATTAATGATACACCTTTAATCATATCATATTACTGCCCATTGTCTGGTAGTATGAGTCTGTCATGCTCACTTAAATGTCCTGCTGATGGTGGCGTTGTATATCCGGTCGTTGGGTTCCCTATAATATGGTTGAGCTAAGCGATGCGGATGTGCACGTCATGCTCGTGAACGGGTGCTGTCTGTCGGGACTGGTCAGCCCATAACTACTAGGGCAATTCTAGAAGGCATATTTTCTTTTCTATTTTCTACTCTTATGTGAATTTATTTGTTACATTAACCTGCATTACCTATTCTCATTCTATGTCGCACGCAACTGTAATGGAATTGTCATGAATAGTCATGATCTACTATTTTAAAAAGAGTATTCATGGAGTTTCTTGCCGGCTCTTCTCCATAGAACCTACCTTTTGGAACCGTGCACCTAGTTTTGACGTTTTAAAAGTGCCTGTAATCTGGTCTATTTGAAATAAAAAACTTTGACTTTGACTTTTGACTTTGACTTACAAAAATGAAAGATCTGGAACGTCTCGAATCGTCTCGCGCATCCCGTTGTTTTCCCGTCCCTGGGCTCTTAGAATTCAACATCAGACGCTTCAGATCTTCGATTTTGACGACCCAGTTGTCGCTGGCATAAGCAACAGGATCCGCGTACGAAGTCGCGGGCAGAAGCTAGTTTTATAATAAGGTAATTATTTTACTCCTTTTAGTTTTTTTTTGAAGTCTGTTTTTACATTTTTATTAGTTTTTTGTTGTTCTTTAGTGAGCGGTGTATTGTTATTATGTTACAATTTGGTTAGAGCGTCCATCCGCTCGAAGTTTCCGGTGTTCGGCCTCTTTCTTAAGGCTTCCCGGGTTGCTGGGTTGTTGGGCTGTTCGGTAAACACCACTGATTGCGGTGTTTGTATTAAATCAACTAAACACTTTTGTGTATTCCTTTAGGGGTAATACACCCGAGATGTTTTATTAGTGGCTATTTTTTGCGACTTTATTAATATTTTATCATTATCTTGGATTTTGTTCACTCATTGGCTTCGGCGTTGCAGTAAAAGGACTCGTTAAGCAACCATACATACTAGTGGTGTAACGCATATTCGCATTCGCGAATATTCGCGTCTTATTTGATATTCACATTCGCAATAGATTATGCGTTTTTTTTTGCAAATGTATTTTGTGCCAATGAAAAGTAAAAATAATTTATAAAATAACAATGCAACTGATTAGATTTAGTACAATATTTTAATTTAGTTACTACTTGAACAAACATAGTATTTAAGTTACTACTTGAACAAAGAAGTATATTTTAGTAACAACAAAACAAATTAATTCATCCGCTTAACCTCGTAACTAATTGACGAGAAAACTATTAGCAGCTAACTTCAGTCAATAAGCTTACAATAACGGGTTTTTTACTTCGTGCAGTATCGGCTACTTTCGGTTTTCGAAAACGTACGATCAAACTGTAAGATAGTAATTGCATATTTTTGGCGCCATAAAAATAAATATTCGTATTTGCATTTGCGAATGTTGGAGTTGAATATAGGCATTCGCGTTCGCGAATGTGGGAATACGAACATTCGTTACCCCACTAATACATACTGGTACCTACTGGTAGTACTGGGAATAGATAAGTACAGGAAAGTAAGCAAATGTGGAATAGTATGCCTGATGTAGAATAACAATCAAAATTAATAATTAATCTTGATATAGTGGAAAACACACTTGGTAGAGCAGCGTTTTACTAGAAATCATTCGATCGCTTTTCCAGTGCGCTCGAACGTTACAACTAGTGCCGATCATAGGTAAGCGACGAATTCAGCGACCACAGGTGCTAAAAGATTTAATAGCAAACATACGAGTACACATATATTACCTATATGTTACGTTCATAGAACATGGTGTTTAAAATTCGATCCTGTATTTTTTTCACAAGTATCTCTAATGAGAATGAGTGAGACGTACATATTATACTTACGGAAGAAGTATGAGAGTGAAACAGAATAGATAGCTGTCTGCAAGACCTGCCAATAAGGCATTTGACTACTATTAAAAATGTACAACAATTTCGTATTATTTTAAAGAAGGTAAAGAAGAAAAACGGTACGTGAAAAAAAAAACGATGAAAAATAGAGGAGATACACGCTTTCGAAGTTTGTGCATTTTCTGGCCATGTCACATGAAACGAAGTTTTAAGGTATGACGTCATTTTTAAGTGGTGTTGTCTCTGTCTCGTGAACAATTTAAAATTGTTCATAACTTGGGCATTTTATTAAATATTTCATTGTTTTTTTCACTGTTGCTTAATAGTTTTGTAATACTTTCGTGATCTATCTATACTAATATTATAAAGAGGTAGAATTTGATTGTTTGTTTGTTTGTATGTAGGAGGTAATCTCCGAAATTACTCATCCGATTTCAAAAATTCTTTCACCAATAGGAAGCTACGTTATCCCTGAGTGCTATAGGCTATATTTTGGGATCAAAAAATTAGGGATCCGTAAATTAACGGGAGCGAAGCCGCGAGCAAAAGCTAGTACTTAATATTATAAAGAGATAGAATTTGTTTGTTTGTTTGTATGTCGGAGGTAATCTCCGAAACTACTCATCCGATTTCAAAAATTCTTTCACCAATAGGAAGTTATGTTATCCCTGAGTGCTATAGGCTATATTTTGGGATCAAAAAATTAGGGGTCCGTAAATTAACGCGAGCGAAGCCGCGGGCAAAAGCTAGTTTTTAATAAAAAAATAATAGGTAGTCAAATACCCTATTGGCGTGTTTTAGAATCATCAATTTTAGCGCGACGATGACATAAACTAAGTATTTCTTTTTGTATATAATATAATTGTTCTGGCCATATTAAACATAACATTTTGGTACAAACAAAAAGGCCGCACCACGCTGTGTCTACGTCACGCCACGCGTACGTGGAGCAATCGGACCGTAACGGTTACATTTTGTATGATGTACTGTACAATGTCAAATATTCATTTGCATATTCATCTTTGTTTGTCGAATATAAAAACAAGTAATGTTTATGCATGTAAAATGTGACGCATTGG
The DNA here is from genome assembly GCA_905220435.1 of Amphipyra tragopoginis. NCBI lineage: Eukaryota > Metazoa > Arthropoda > Insecta > Lepidoptera > Noctuidae > Amphipyra > Amphipyra tragopoginis. The sequence continues at coordinate 221,456 of HG992010.1, read as the reverse complement.
CACTGCAGTCACGTAACGTAGCGGTGTAGGCTAACAATTTGGTAGTACAATAGGAATTCGTTACCGCCAGTCAGCACCCCGAAAGTCTAACAAGAAAACACATGAAAATCTGTTCACCCGCATCAGATTAACAGACGCCATAATATAGTTCATTTATTTATTTAATGCGCAATTTACACAATTATGTTACAGTTAGGCTTAAAACTATTGAGCAGGTACATGATCCTGTTAGGGCGCAGCAAGGTAGTATTGAAGAAGAATAGGAACTTTCACAATAAAATATTATATTAATTTAACTTATATATACTTTAAACATAGAAAAGGAAAATATATAATAATTAATACATACATAATAATTAATAAAATAATTAATACATAGGTACATAATTAACACATACTTACACACATCAAAAAAAGTTTGCGTTCACTTTGAAAAATTATGTAGCCTTTTTGAAGCCGAATTTTCTAATCGGGATTCAAAGCGATAATTATCATGATAAATATAGATTGATAGTTATTTAGATAAATATAAATCACATTTCAGTTGGATTTTGAATTCGGAATCTTCACATACATAATTATGCTAGGATCGCAAACTTTTTTTGATGTGTGTACATAATACATACATATTTGGACTCTATTTTAACTTTTTAGTTAGTTAGGCGAAGACTAGACCGTTATCAGTAAGCATAAAGGCCAGGCTAAGTGTGTAACTTGTAGGCAGCCGCCTTTAGTGCTGGTAATGCTTTGTGCGGAGAATTATTTAAATGTGTAACGAGGCGGCTAATGCAGGCGCTGTTACTAAAATACCGACACTCCCGACACTGGCGCGCCGGTGCGAGGCGCGCGGGGCGCAGCGCGCTGCAGCCGCTTGTTCCTTGTAGCTACTGAGAGTTAAGAACCGACGGAGAAGGCACCGAGATCAAATAAACTTAAATCTACAAACTGTAAGACGAAAACCATTAAATGTAATAGCTATGTCAGTTACCTTTATTTTGGTAATATGCACAAAAATTCAAGGTTGCTCAGCGTGCTATGGAGAGAGCGATGCTTGGGGTTCCTGTGGTGAATGGAATTCGCAATGAAGTCATTCGCCAGAGAAATAAAGTCATAGACATTGCGCGTAGAATTAGCACGCTGAAGTGGAAATGGGCCGACCATGTCTGCAGACGGACAGATGGTATGTAGAGCAGACACGTGTTAGAGCGGAGACCGCGTTTGGGCAAACGTAGTGTGGGACGCCCTGCGGCACGATGGACCGACGAAGAAGGTGGCTGGCAGCGGATGGATTCGGGCTGCCCAAGACCGGGATGGTTGGTGATCTCTACGTTCAGCAGTGGACGGCAATAGGATGAAATGATGATGCACAAAAAATAAGATAATTATTAGCCTTAAAAGTTCTATGAGCTGGGTACTAACTTATCTACCTTTTATTCAAGTATTAAATGGTGAAGAAGTTACTTTTTAATCGTCTTCGAAAATGGTAAGCAGCGGCCCACGGTATAGGTCCTTAAAACAGCATACCGTATTTTATTTTTTATAGCGATTTCAGTTCAACATTCGCTTACAAGCTGAAAAAAAATTGAGACATAATTATTCCGTCCAATTAATATTTAATACTACCAGTCTTCAATATTCTTACATCTGCAGCCTACGGCGAACTTAAACCGAGTGCAGATAAAAATTTGTTCGAGCGGCCGTAACCCGGGTAAGTGGGCGCGCTCGCCCGCGCCAAGCCAGCGCCTAAAGCGTGCGCGATACTTTGCACAAATTGCAAACATTATTATTATTATGTAAAAGTCTCATGTATTACATATTCATACGGTCAGCACGAAAGCTTCACTGCTGAACATAGTTTCGCCATAAACTGCTACAATCAATGGTTGTTCGGTGACATTATTGTCATATTTATGATTAGTTACGGTTTACTCACGTGCATTTTTCGGGATTGCCCGACTAGTTTCGGACCCAAAAGGAGCCCTTAATCATGAGCTGATCACGCGGCGAGGTTGCGAGTTGAACTGATCGAAACTAGTCGGGCAATCCCGGAAAATGCACGTGAGTAAACAGTAACTAATTATGAATGTGTCTCACGAAAGTTATAATACAAAAGTTATTGTCATAATCAGCACTTTGAAAAACGGCTTAGTTATCGTAGTAAGAATGTTGTTTTATGCGTATGTCTATTAACTATCCTCAATCGGAAATTTCGCCATTTTTTCTCTTAATTCCCGGGAATTCCCGGGTACCCGGGAATTTTCATGTTTTTTGTATAAAAATAGTTTTTCTCGTATATTTCAACATTAAACTTGTGTAAGTACTTTAAACTGATAAATTGTCTAACATACCAATTGAATTTTCTTATTAAAATAAAAAATCTACCACTTATTAAAAAAAATGAACTAGGAACAGTTACCTACAGTCATTTATTGTACGACGTCGCGAGTTTCTTTAATGAATAAAAAGTCTTTTCTTCTTATAATATGGCAAAATATTACGGAATAACAATAGGGTGAATAACTATAAAGAGTGTTACCCAAATTCGTGTAATACCTTAAAACCACGTGATCTACTACTGGTGTAGAATGACCGAGCATGGTATTTAGCTTGATTAAAAATAAAAAAAAATAAAAATTCTTGCGGTTGCGATGTGTGATCTAAACATAACCAGCTAATAAGGTACAAGCAAAAAAATAAAAAATTTGCTAAATTAAAATTTTATTCGTTGGAATATTTCGATGCCACTCATCAATGAATGAAAGCACGGTGACACAGCTGGCTAGCACGACTAGCACAAAATCGTTCTTTGCAGTTGGTTAACTTGGGGCGCAAAAAGGGCTCGAAAACAACTTTTTTTTAAATAAACTATTTTGTATTTAAAATTAAAACCATTTAGGGTTAATCTGTGAACAGTAGATCACACTGTTTGAAGGAATTACACGAATTCGTTTACATCCTGTATATTTTCATTATAAATCTCGAAATTACACAAAAGGTAAGCATTGTGAATAGTTTCAACAAATGAAACATTTCCAAAAAAAATCAAGCGTTTAGAATTTGTTTACTAGACAGAGACAACAGTACTATGTGCTGAAATCATGATACATTTACTCAATTCTAAGTTCACACCACGCAGTACAACGTCCGTTTCACGCGAGAGAGACAGAAAATGCTCTAAAATCTTCAGAAGCGTGCAGACCCTTCATTTTTCATAATCATTTCTTCATTTAAAATAATTCCCGGGTACCCGGGATTCCCGCCAAATAATTCCCAGGTCCTAAAATTCTCAAATTCCCGGGAATTTCCGGTTCTGGGTACCCGGGGCGAAAACCCTAATTGGAACCGTGCACCTAAATTCGACTTTTCATAAGCGCCTGTATTGGTTTATCTATATCTATACTAATATTATAAAGAGGTAGAATTTGTTTGTTTGTTTGTTTGTATGTAGGAGGTAATCTCCGGAACTACACATCCGATTTCAAAAATTCTTTCACCAATAGGAAGCAACGTTATCCCTGAGTGCTATAGGCTATATTTTGGGATCAAAAAATTAGGGATCCGTAAATTAACGGGAGCGAAGCCGCGAGCAAAAGCTAGTGTGGAATAAAATAAATTGATTTTGATTTTGTTGTTAATGCATACGGGGATGCTGACATACCTTCGAGAAGAGAAGAGATGACCTAAACGCATGGCGTGCGAACAGTCGCACGTAGGGTTGCCAACATTTTTTTTTCTGAATATAGTATTTCTTTAAAAAGCCATAAAAAATATAGTACGCTTAAAAAAAAATATATTGTATTTTAATAGGGAAGAATAAAAAAAGACATAAGTTAGGTATTTTTTTTTTCAAACGCAAACTCAAATTCTTTATTGCATTCATGTGTACATATATGTTACAGAAGTAAATAATAAATTCTGTCGAACGAAAGACGCGTTCGAAAATTGCAGGAAGTTTTTTTTATTTTACTAATTTTAGTATTACATTGAGCTATTGTACTGAAATATAGTATTTTCGCCTACTATATATTTCTTCAACAGTATACAGGGTGGTTCGAAAGTCGTGGATCAAACGAAACAGGGCGATAGTTGGAGTTATTTGCAGCATTTTATGGTAGAACATTTTTTTTTACAGTAAGGTTCTAAAGTTATCAATATTTTTTCATGAGACTTAAAAGATATTGAAAAAAGTGCCAATACTCAGAAATCATGGTACCCACTGTCATAAAAGCACTTTCAAGCAACTAAACACCATTTATTGTTTTAAAATAGGTACCCATTTTACTCTAATTGCCTATTTATTACAAATTTTGATATTTTTTTTAAAAACACTTTTAGTGTCATAACTTTTAAGGAGATCAAGTTAGGGCTCTGCCACAAAGATATTTTTACTGCAAATAACCCCAACTATCGCCCTGTTTCGTTTGATCCACGACTTTTGAACCACCCTGTATAGTACGGAGACCTAAATACAGTACAATACTAATATTATAGTACGGTTGGCAACCCTAGTCGCACGCCATGTGTATGATACGCATATAACACACACAGGCGTGTTATACGCGTTAGTAGTTAGCTTGTGTTCAGTGGCACCATCATAATACTAACATGTTTTTTCAATGTGTTCACGGGGAAGAATTTAATTGGCTACTTACGTACTAGATAATAGACATCGCACATCGCAGTTTAAAATACGCGAGGTTGAGCATTCCAACGTAACAAATATCCACTCTATGGGGCTGACATAACCTCCAAATGGTTAAAAGTCCCTAATAAAAAAAAGAGTAAAACAAATATATCCTCTCTCTATATCACATCAGCTAAAAGCATCGCGTGTGCTTTGAGCGTTACAGTTACAACAGTATTCTCTATCACACTATTACGTTCTAACTTTATTTTGTAGCGATTGAGTACATTGTAGGTATCGTTGTTTTTGTAAGCGCCAGTACACACTGGGTGGTAATATGACAAAGTAGCTGTATTGTTTAGCTTCATTTCTGCGAGGCGCGAATGTGGTGTTTTTGTTATTTTAGAAGAGCTTATTGGGGAGGATAGGATGAATAATATGACGACATTCGTTTTCGCGATAAATATGTTTGCAAACCGTCAGGGGTAGGTATAAGCAGAACTGTAGGTACATAATATTCACATTGTATCAATAATGTGTTACGTTTGGTGACTCAGGTGCTATTTATTAGACATTATTAAACAGTGTAACAATTGTAGATAGGCCAATAAATAAATAAATAAAATTATTGTTATTATAAACTGCAGACTAATTTTACTAACACAGCTTGACTTGGGGATTGAATTAATGACATCATGTTTAGCGGCGTATAGTATGAATACGTCAATAAGTTTTGAATGGTAAAAGCCATCACAAACAAAGACGGGTGATCACAATAATGTAGTCGGCTGTACCTCGGGGGTGCGGGGTGCGGGGTGCGCGGGGGTCCGTAAAAAGGTTAATTTATTTGTAATTGGTAGCTGCTAGCGGCGCCGCGGCTGAAACGCAGGCTCATTTGCAAATCTGATTAATGATGCGCCTTTATGAATTAAATACGATGATTGTGTTCACGTGATGAAGTCCCCCAATTGTGGTGATTAAAGCAGGCTGCGGGGAAAATGTTTAAAAATAAGAGAATATTTATCCAAAATAAAATGGTAAAATACAATATCAATCTTAGTAATAATAGAGGTATTACAATGTTAACCTGTGCCACAGGCGACAGAAGTGCTTACAATATGGAACTTGTAGGAAATAAAATTAACAAAAATAATAATTAACAATAATAAATGGTTATCAAAACTTCGGATTGATCAAAGTTCAATGTTTGTAGATGATTAAATAGTACTAATTTAGAACTAAAATAATTAAGGTCGTGTATGGATAGTTGTTTTTTGTTTTTATTGTAAAAAAAGGGCCTAGGAATGAGTAAAACCTGTTTATGAAGACAAACTTTGATTCTGAAAGTGAAGTACGTACAGTAAGACTGTACATTACAATTTTGATTCAATAAATAAGCGTGTAGGAAAAAGGAATAAAATAAATAATAAATAAAAAAGTTTATTCAGGTAAAAAGGTAAAACACTAAATACAAAGCTTAAATCTACGAAAAATCACTTGTGTTATGTGCCTGAACTAGGTCATCCTGTGTTTCAGGCGTGGCAAGAGGTGGCAAAATTTTTGTTTTGAATTTCAATAAATCCTAGGGAATCATCAAACGAAATACGACAAGCTACTATAGAACAAATGAAATCAGAATTCCATTTTCAAATACTTACAGATATTTCAATTTATTATTCGAATTTTGAACGAAATGTCTATTTGCAATTTGATTGGCTGTATGGTGCATGATCAGGTGCCATAAAAAAAAGTAACAGTCTTGTCAGACGCGCCGCCGCGGCACCGCGCCGGTACCGAGCGAAGCAACGCTAATTGAAGTGCGCTGGAGAATTTTCTTGTTTTCCGTGTGTATTACTTTCAAAAACGCAGTTAACCTCCCGTGTCTTGTGTGGACTTTACTTGGTGCCTAGATGTGATTGTAGTGCGCCTGGGTTGTATGTGCTGGGCTTCGCTTCAAATGATTGAGCGTCATGAAGGCAGGATCCCTGTTAATTCCAGGCCTTCCATCAAGTCGCTTGTTATAGGTGAGTGACCATCTATACACACAACATATTAATTCAACTACCCAACGTTTTGTCTAAAAACAACAACTGCGCCGTATTTTTTGTATTGACCAAAAAACACAACATTATTTGAACTTAATATTTAAACTCCATTTGAATCTAAATGTTGTATTCTAGTTTTATAATAAACCTAGATAGCTAGACTAGGTCACAAGTTTTGTCCAATAAAACGCTTTCTCGCCTCAGCACTATCGAAATATATGCTAAAGGTCAGGCATTATGCTCGAAAATAAACGACTATTTCAAGATAGATTATCTTGGTCAGCTATATGATACAATTATAAAGCGCAGGTCAGACTATGTTATAATATATAGCTTATAGCAAATATTGTATAGCACAGCGATATCGCTCAGCATACATTTTATATGGTCACGTTCACACAACGCTATGCTACAATGTATTGGCTTGCTTTACGCGTACCTTGAGCGATTCTCAGAGCTATATCGTACGATTCTCCGGTCCCTGCCCGCCTCACTTCTACCCCGTCCGTCGCCCGATGGATCGCCGTCAAATAAATTGCTGTACATAGCAGACCGGCTCGCGATATAACGTATAGCGTGAACGTAATGCTATATAGTTATAGGTTATGACGCAATATGCTTTACTATATAGCGAAATAGAATAGCGTAGTCTGAACTGTGCTTAACTGTATTACATCCTACATAGCCTGTCGTAGTCCACTACTGGACAAACATGTTAGTGAGCGATTTACCTATACCTTTTAATGTTGATAAACAGTTTATGTTCCCGTTTATGTTTTATGTAATAAGCTTCATCCACGCTCTTCGTTAACATTTTTATTGTGTAGTCAAAATGAAATTAAAAAGTGGTATATTAACGTTTGAGCTGGCCCTCGCGGGTGGTGAGCTTGGCGTTAACCGGGATTGCGACGTCAATATAATTATACATGTCGGCGACCGGCCCCACTTGGTCCCGCTGGCCTCCACTCGCCCCTTTTGGCCGGGGTCCCGGACAGGCGGCCGCGGCAAGCGCGTTAGCGGACAGGGTAATGTTGTTTGTTAGGCGTTGTGAAGCCACACCGCTGTGATAAGAGCGGAAGCGTCAGCGATCTGAGTCAGTCAGTTAAACGGGTCCATGATGGGTTCTTCATTATCCAGTAAAAGAATCTTGAAAGAAGAGAAGAGGCGGTCTGAAATTGATGTATCTGGGAAATTTTGGTCGGGGCTCATGTTACTATACTGGGTGTAAGGGACGGTGTACCGAAAACTGAAACAGTGAATTCATCCTATTATTCTGAACAGAAAATAAGTGGTCTTTTCTCTCGGAATTTCCCGAATTTCCTGGAAATTGCTAATTTGCCTACGTTTTATTGTATTTCAATAAGTGTTTTGGCAGGTAAATAAACTGAGTGTAAAAGGCAGGTTACCAAAAATTGACACAGTGAATTTAGTTCATTATTTTGAATTGAAAATCTGTGGAAAATATCAAAGAAATCTTTCGAATTTTCCGATTTGTGGGGAAACCAGGTGTGGTGTTCCTCCAACCAAAGGGAGGATTCTCCAACCAGGCGGAGTCTTGTGCCTGGCGGGCTACTGCCCAACGGTTGATGTTGGGAGGTTGTATATAATTATACTATCTGCGTGTTAAATCTTGATTGCGCGATGTAGGATTAGTTCGCATGTGGCGAGATAGATGCCGCCACAGATTTATAAAAATATATTTTATTTTTGCAAAGTGCTGTGCTTTCTCATAGGATTGCTTATTTTATAGCAGAGAAATGTAAAATTTGTGAAAAGAAAAATCGGAAAAGTCAGAAAATTCCGAGCAAAATTTCCGCTTATTTTCAATTCAGAATAATTTATGATAATAGGCTGAATTCACAGTTCCAGTTTTCGGTACACCGTCCCTTACACCTGGTATACTTAACTCTTTTACGTACATACATAAACTCACGTCTTTTTTCCATGGAGGTAGGTAGAAACTATACACATGCTACGATCCTGACATACTCCTTGTATGTATGTCCTCCTAGGGTGTCCTCTGCTGACGGTTCTACTGACATCCACCTTATAAATTCCTTTTGATAATCGTCGTTCACTCATTCTCTCAACATGACCAACCACCTAAACATACTCCTTTAAATTTTTGTCTGTACATCATCTTTTAAACCGCATATTTTGTCTCATCACATCATTTCTCAACCTGTCATTCAAAGTTACAGCGCACACACTACGGTTCTCTGCAAAGCATTTACGCGATTTCATGTTATCGATCGTGTGGAATAACTTGAGAAAATATGAATCTTATAACGCTACGTGTCATACACGACAGAAAAAACAAAGAGTGAAATAAAGAAATTCTTCTGGACTTGATGTGTGTTGTCACCGCGACACGCCGCGGGGCGGTGCGCGCTCTATAAATAATTAATATCCGCACACGTTACGTTGATTGATGAATTGCTGTTTCATACAACGCCTGGCAGTTTGTAAAAACTCACTTTTACTGGTCCCAGCACCTACATACCAAAACAGAAGGCCCACTCCCTACAACGAGCAATAAAAAATGAACTCATTAGAAATAGGGTATTTGACAAAAAACAATTATTACTAATCTCAAAAATATTACAAAAATATTAAGCAAAACTGTTTTTTTATAAAATCGTAGTCGTAAACAATTTAAAATTGTTTATAACTTGGGAGATATAAACAATTTAAAATTGTTTACGACAGAGACAACACTACTTAAAAATGACGACCTTATGAACTTCATAGTGACTTGACATTACTCTGTGCAATATCCGTTTCGTGTGACAAGGACAGAAAATGCCTCCTCCACAAAATTCGAAAGCGTGTATCTCCTCTATTTTTTACTTTTTTATTTTTACATAGCGTGTTCTTTCTATACTTTCTTTAAAATAAAACCAAATTGTTGTACATTTTTAATAGTAGTCAAATACCTTATTATGTATTAAATAATATTACGTCTTAACGAAAGGTAAAGTTTTAAAGAATTGCAATCATGCATATGTTACCTTGTCGCGCTTCAGCGATTTTCGTTTGACGTCCATGTCTTGCAAGCTTGTTATAGTACCTTCATCATATGAAATGGACCTTCTGTTACTAAATATTTGCCACATGTGTGTGGGCAGCAATAAAACATGATAGAGATCGTTTGTCTCGAACACTTCATATTTGTAAAGGTTTTATATTTTTTCAGTAAACGCGTAACTAGATTAGCAATGAATAAATCATAAATCAACTTCAGTTTGATTGCGTATTCAGGCGCTGAAAGCAAAATTAGTCGATTTTTGATGTGATGTAAATCAAAACTAGTGCTTGTCGCAGTCTGCGCATCAGAAAGTACTTACAATTAATTATGCATTTATGATCTCATTAAACCGAGAGTACTAATTTATAAACAAAATTGGCTTGAAGCAGAATATAAGGACTCAGGCACACGTAACGTGTTACGTTTGAAATAAAAATATATTATGTTGTGAAAATAGTAAGCATACTTATTTATCGATCTTTTAAGACTAATTGGTGCTTTTCGTCCTCTAACCTCTCGAAAGCCTCATAATTTGTGCATGCGTGATACAAACTACTAAGCGTGCGATATACTAAAATTTAAGAAGCATTGTGATCCATATCTTCGAACAATTTCACCACAATAGGGAACTTCAACAACGTATTACATTTCCTACAGGTACGGCGATCATGTACTCGGGCACCAAGCGAGTGATATATTTTCGTGTAAGAATAATTTGCGCGCACACTTACGTCGCGCCCCGCCCGGTGCCGCGCCGCGTCGGTGCCGCGCCGCGCCTATGTGCTGCCGCCTAATCGCGCGCGCCTCATTACGCGGGGATTTCTTCATTACTCACTTACACGGGTTTCAGTGTTTTACACGGTGCCTTCGTCTTATTTATTACAACGTCAAACTTGAGCTAATCCAATCTGCGCAGAGCGCGCTAATGCCAGACTTATTAACGTTACGCCAACATTTTACCAAAACTCAAAGTTTTACGTGTAGGTATTCTCTAATTTGCTAATTAAGGCTTAATGTTAGATTATAAATATCAGTATTCTATTTTCATTTCAGTGTAGGCTATAGCTAGTAATAACAATGATGCTGCACTGGGTTGCAGTTAGAGCGGCAATAAGTTCAGCAAACGACTGCAGTAGTGCAATAACGCCTCCGAGTGGCATAGTGACCGTATCTCTAGTCGACTCTAACAATTTGTCCCGGATGAAAAATTTATAAATATTGTTCCTTTTATTTGTCTTACTTTCAGGTTAACTTATAAGTTGTTCAAAAGTCATCAATGATATGACGACTTAATTATAAAGATATTTCTATTCACAGATTTCCAAATTCAAACGGATGTAATTCAGAGAGAAGTGGATGCCTCGTAATCCTCTTTCTCTCTGCGTATGTCTCCCTCAGCAGGATAATCATCGGATTATTCTTAACAGAGGAGCACGTTACTAACACGAACTCCAAGGGATGAAATTGGAACCTATCTATTGCAAAATAAGTAAGACACTAACAGCTAGAGAACACCACATCCTTGACGGGCTATGTCCTAAAGTCGTCGATTAGCAACAATAGGAACGGCGAAGTTTACTGAAGTTGTCCAAGTTGTACCGAAGTTGAGTCGAGTCGTGCAGAGTCGAGCGTCGTCCGTGTCGCGGCTGTAACCAAATTATCTCGAGATTGTGGAGCACTTGCAAGCGCTTGTTGCTTACGTTAACGAGATGAGAGGTCTTGTCGGTCGGCCGGATTGCTGGCCGCTGTCAGACGGTCGCGACGCTTTTCAATCAAATAACAGATTATTTATCTCCTGTAGGTAATGCGGTCTACGCACAGAATGCGTGGGTCTGAATATTGTAGGGGACACCGAGGGATGGGATTCTGACCTTCATTCTTGTAATAATTACTTTATAATGGACTGAAAGTAATTCTAAGAATGATCGAGTTGATACGCGTCGGTGACTAAATCTGGAACGTCTCGACTCGTATTTCGTTTATCATTTTACAAATAAATTACGTTTACACGTACAAAATATATTTTTTAATACATAGTATAATAAAAAAACAATACCTATGCATTTAAAAATATAAAAAAATGCTTTCGTACCAATAGTATGTATATCAAGTTAGCGCGTATATTGACCAGCTACGATTACAGTTATATTTGGAGATTCGATTCCGCCAAACTTACAGACGAGGGAGTGCTCCAAACGCCGCACGCCATTGATAGGTACGTGATGAATTGAAATTGTGACAATATGGACGTGAAGCGAACACGTTCCACGAGCCACGTATAACATATACCTACCCACATTATTACGCGTACCTTCCGCAATCTTAGAACCGTAAATATGTATAATTTGAGTATTCCCCGCGGAGAAGCCTCGTATCTTAAAGTTACGATACGGTTATGAGGTAGCGTCCATGAACGCAGCGGTGTACACTAAACGAGGAAAATATTTCAGATTTACGCGCGAGAAATGTGAGGGTAGGTATTCGGTTCGGCAATCTGGTGCGCGTCGGCTCGCGGCGGGGTTTAATGCTCCTGACGCGCGCGTTAATTTGACAAATGACGGAATAAAAAATGCGGGCAAACATGGCGGCCGGCCAAATGTCTGCCAGTGAGTGGTGCGGCTGGCGACTGGTGGGCAGCTGTGAGTCAGTGAGCAGGCGTCAGCTGCAGCCACCGCATGTTATTGTCAGTTTTGTTTATTTGTTGAGACGGTCGCAGCGCGCTGTTTCGCTGCACTTTTGTAACTCGCTTCGATCATAAATCTCTTTGTTAACTTTCTGTCTCAGCAGTTTCTGTAGCAGCCGGTGTAGCTAACATGTTAGTTGATTCTAAAAAAAATATGTTTGAGTAGTATTTACCAAAATGAAACCTGAAAATAGAGCTGCCTTGTTTCGTACTAAAAATAAAACCGCCCCTTGAGATAACCCATTTAAGATTATTAAGCTAATGTTTAAAACATTCATAATATTCAGACACCTGTTCTGGTAATCTTCCGAAGAGAGTAGTATTATTTGAATAATTTGCTATTTTGAATAAGTTGAACGAGTGAAATATTATAATAACTCGGTGAGGTGATAAGCCGGTCGACGGCAGCTGCGCGACGAAGGGTTAATTAGCAGGTCATGACTTCATCAGATAGGTATAAATTATTTACAAAGTTTGTATTTATCTGTCTTTGTGTATGTTTGATACGAAGCCTTCAACGTGTCTACTCTATTTACTTGCTGTTTACAATAGTGTGTTGATACATTAACAATCATAGTAAACCGGTTAAGTTTTGTGACTTTATCAATTAACAACTGTATTAGTGCGTGCTGTCAACATTTGAATTGAATTCAAAATATTGTGATAGATTAATTTAATGTGCGGTAGCGAAAATATTATAGCTGAACGAATGTATATTGATCAAAGTAAATAGGAAAATAAAAGAAAAACTTGTATATAAAAATACATTGTATTTTTAGGTTCTTAGAAAGCTTCATCAGTTACACGTGTAACTCAGACAACCAGGCGCGCTACGGGTTACTCTCTGAAGTATACTCACTTTCAGATGTTATAAAATAATTTGAATAAGCTCACAAACTCACAATACATTCAATCAGGCTCCAGCTGAAATATCTGTAAAGTTTTCATCGCAGCAAATTGTTTCATTACCAATGCAAATAGACAGAGTATAATAAAGTTTCTTTTACTTACAAACGCACGAACGTCTGGCATACTAATAAGTTACAGCACACAGACTAGGTAGCACTGCAGAGAAGACAAACCGATGAAGCGAACAGGTGTGCGGTCTCTGAGGAGAGGCCAATAAGTGACGCCTCACGCCGCGCGCATATCACGGTAAACATGTCATTTGTGTTTATGACATGACTACTACATATAAAAGTGCAGAAGGCCTATACCTAATAACGCAAAAGGCAGATGGTGAGATAAGCATATAATTTGCCGCCCCACATACCTTAAAGACACTGCAGTTTAAGATTCCACGCTTTTTATCGATAGTTTTATTTCGTTCGTTGATTTTGTGCATGTCGCTTGTTATCGCTCATGGTAAGAAGTGGACCTTCTGTTTCCAACTTATAAACGTCCCAGGCAGGCGAGCCGGACCGCCCGTAGACGTCATTTGTAACTTATAAGTCTTATAACACATGAGTTTGCACTCGTATAACTTGTGATATTGTTTCTCTAGGCCACATGGCTCAGCTTCGCCTATTTTCTTCTGATTAACTTTATTGCGGCTTCCAGATGGAGTTTCTGGAATGTTTAGTGAATGCTCGGAGTTATGTGTTGGTTCAGTGCAGATCTTGACTTACACAGCTCATTAGTTGGAATATTATGTGTCGGAGTTTCACATAACATCAGTCTAGTTACTACGTCGGAGCGTCTTTGAACTTGCTCTATTTTGCTGGTTGTATTGACTAAATAAAATGATTTCAATCCTTCCTAATCTCTTCTCTATTTACTTATCGTTAGGTAATCTATTTCGTTTGTGAAGCGAACTCCAAGAGGATTACTGTGTACTCAGAATACAATTATTCTGAATAGATTTTGAAAAGGTATAAAGCTAGATTGATTTCTAAATCAGAGAGCTTTCCTATTTCAGTTGAACTGGCTGACCTAGATTCATGAAATAGAGGCATATTCTGAAATTATAGCATAGATTGTTATTACACCTCCTATCTTATAATAAATCTAGTATGTGAAGTCTCCGTGGTGTAGTAAATCAAACCGCCTGTGAACGAGTGTATTAATCATGATTTTATTACATTGAACGTGCTGTTGTTATGTAGCGTTAATTAAAGGGAAGCAGACGTGAAGTGGGTGCTGTGAAGTTAGTCGTGCGATATGGTTGTGTGTCGGTGTGATGTACATTGCTGGTTAAGTCAGCGTCGCAGCATACTTGCCTGGTGTCCGCACCGCCGTGAATTGTAACGTGAGTGTTTGTTCCCTTGCAGAGTATTGCCTGTGCATCCCATTGCAGGAAAACTACTTGTTCTTCCTAAGTGTTTATTGAATTTTATATTTAATTTCTTGTTGCGTATACTATTGATTTCTCTAGTGGTGTAATAGGGGTATTTTTCCAGCTCGCAGTGTAAAGTGCTGTGAATTAAATACTGTGCAATTTATAGTCTAATTCCTAATTCGTTACGTTCTCAGTCTTGGAACGTTATATTAGATTAGCTTTATTAGCCAGATTATTCTGTGCTGCATCTACATTTCGTTATTTTTAATTAAAAAGTTACTAAATTACATTTGGGTTTTTTGGTAGGTGACGAGCATTTTTTTAATAAGGTCCTTTGTCCACCCGTGTAATTTTTAATACTGTACTAACTGTTAACAGTATATCTCTATTTTTAATATTTACCGTACACATCGCGTTGTCTCATCTAGTCCGCCCACATCGCTATAGTTCGGTGTTGGTGGTAATTGTAAGCAAATTCAGTGTCTGAACTAAACTGTTTGCGACGAGCATTGTGCGGAATTAAACGTGCCGCAATGAGGGCACACTTCAAAGGATGCCACCGCTCCTCTTTGTGCCCGGCGAGTGTGCCCGCTGAGTGTGCCCGTTGTGTGCCCAGTGGACGAAACGACACAACTTGAGAAGTGTTACGTCATTAGGAGATAATGATAGCTTTAGAATGTGGAGTTTACAAAACATGAATTGAAAATAATGTCACGCAAGGATTTTTAGTTGAATATAGTCTATGCAACATTTATACTAACAAAGTATTATTGATTGACAATTTGACGCGGTTAATAGTTATGACGAGCAGTGAGTGCTTTGTGTATTTATGGTTGTATTCTATTTTAGTTTTTACTTTTAGTACGATATATTTTTCTTTATTTGTATATTCTTGTAATTGTAATTATGTCAATAAAAAACTTTCATCTCTTGTATGGTTGTGAAGAATGGAATCGTGCTTGTAATTTTCATCTCTTTTTGAAGAACTATAAGTGTAGTATGGACTGCAACAGGCGCAGTGATACATTCATTTTGACACCTCCACAGATGATAACTACTTATAATTACATTAGGACAAGAAAGAACTTTGTTATTATTAATGTAGGTACTTAAAAGGTACTATTCATCAACATTCCAAGTTATTTTTTGTTTTTATTCGAAAAGTTAAATATAGAATCTTATTGTATTGTTTATTACGATTAACTTGGTAACATAAAAAAACCGGCTAAATGCGTGTCAGTTTTAAAAACAAAGTTTTTTTTGCATTTCATTTAAGTAATTTATATGGACTTACTTCCTTTTAAATACAGTTAAATAGCTCTGGTTGTTATATCGCGCGAGTATACAAGGTACATTGCACGGGTACATTTGTACGGTATATCGCGCGAGTACGCACGGCTTTACCGAAAGGAGTGATTCGTTTCGGTACGACATTAACGCGAATATGTCGAGTAGTAGCGTGTTGCGGCGAGTCGCGGCCTCACCCGCACCCGCTTAATTAAAAAGAAACAAACGGAGCGTTCGCCGCGCGCCGTCGCCGCCGCCGGGTGCCGCCGGGGTCTGCCTTGTATCGTCGTTTACTTTAGCCTCTCGTAGTCCCACCCCCTCCCCCCTCACCCACCACACACCACCCGCCCTCTCTATTTCTTTATTTACCACTCTGTTACCGTGATCCGAGCTTTTATTTATCTTAGTTTTTACTTTTTATATGCCCACTTCATACATTTTAATTGGTTTCGAGTTGACCATGACCATCGATTTATTCATTAACGCTGAGGCTGCGACCAGTCGTTTACGTTTGATCGACCAAGTAAATAAACTGATTGCGACTAATGAGACAACGTTCACCTTCCTAAATGTAGCAACTCTCAGTCAACACTTTGACATCGATGTTTATAATATTTATGTCGTAAGTAATTTCCAGTAAAGACTGAGCCACCCCTCTTTGTTTGAACTTGTGAACGGTGATGAAGGGCTTAAGGTACAATATTAGGTGTCTCAGTCTGTGTACCTGCGCTGATAATATGATAACATCATAATGTAATACTTTATTTCTTAGAAACTTGTTTGTTTGTTTCAGACGGTAATCACGATGCCTTCAATTAGAATTATAAATGAATAAACTGTTTATAATGAGTTTACCATTTTATCCTTCGCGTAGTCGCATGGAAAATTCGGGGATGAAGAGGATTTAAATAAAATATCTAAAGAAGATTGAACATCGTCGATGAACATTGAGACATTTATCATTTTTGAAAATAAATGAACGCAAAGTTTTCTCAGGGGATTTTAACTTTCAACTCTATTTCACTAATAGCCGAAGTTTCCAGTTTTTTTGTTACGGGGCGTCTTAAATCGATTCTTAGAATCGCACAAACTTTTGCTGCGGCATTACGGATAATTAATTTTCTTTTTGAAAACATTTGCGCGTGGTCTGCGGCGCGTACACCTACAGAGGGAGAAAACCTCTATTTAGTTATAATTATCTCTTGTTATTATTTGTCGTCATCTACGTCGCTTTGTTCAGTTTGTCGCGGGTCCCTCGCGGCGGTTCTGCTCAAGTCAAGTAAACGTCACACACGTGGAGCAAGTTGAGAGCGACTTGTATTTACACTGTTAACTCAAAAGGAATTTTTCATTCGCTTTTTTCGCTGTTTAACGAGGATCGTTACAATTAAGTTCATTTGTGTTAAACCACGTTTGAAAATCATTATGTGAGTATTACGCTCCATTTTTGTATATTTCAATTTCTTTATTACATTCCATAATGTCAAATACAGGTGGTAGACTTAAGACTGTGGGATTAATTATGGACCCTGTCGGGCACAGCATAGTGTAGTAGAAGAGATGAAGAGCACTTAGTTATTTGTTTAATAGCATTCCAATATTTTATTAATTGTTGCTAGATATTTTTATTGTAATTAGGTTTTTATTTATATATACTTAGTCTGTCTTTATTATTTTTCGATTTCTATTGAAAATGTTTCGCGTTTCGATTGATATACCTATTAGAAAGACATTATTATAATCTGGTCTGGGTTCGACTGAATACAATTTCATCAATGTCTTCAGATTAAAATCCGTCGAAGCGAGAGACGTTGTACATACTTATGTCAGACTCGTAGAAAAATATGGTATTAAATGTGGTCGTATAAGTACAATATCTCTTGTACTGTCATTGGCAATTTCGAATAAATTGCAAGAAGAAAATGTTATTATGTTCAGAACACAACCGTGATACCTAATATGAAAGAATATACGAAACAATGCAATATACCAACAAAAACTACTAGATAATATTTACGAGCATTTTTAGCCAAGTTAGCTGAACCGTGAACCTAAATAACTCTTGTCCTAATTTAGGTTAACCGTAGCCCAGTTAGCTGTATCTTTACTCCAACTTTAGCTGTTCTAGTGGCACCCGGCCAAAAAGAGTCCAGTAGTTGTATCGAGTAGTCCAACAAACCCAGAGCCCAATATTACCAAGCGTATAACTCAAAAATCCGCAAATCCAGTGATATTCCAGAAGCCGCGTACATCCGATACAGCCGCGCAAGTAAATGTATTGTAATGTATTCACTGAGGATCCGCCGCCGAACGATCGGGTAAATATGTTTCGCACAGAAATGCTAAAGCATCGCCGGATCCGCGCCGATACCGACGGAAGAGCCAAGACGATGTCAACACACCTGAGAAATAAAACAGTGACGACTGACAATATGTATTCTTGTGTTGTTGTGAAAATACGATTGAGTCCAGTGATGCTGAGTTGAATGGTTCCTATGATACTACTAGCTACTCCTCTCTACTTATGGAGATGTCGTCGCATACTATGTAAAGATGATTGGCCCTAAAGCGTAGTTCAGACTACGCTATAATATACAATGTGTCCGGTTATGCACTAATGATATTCTAGTTACTTATATATCAACTATTCTTGTACACAAATACACTACACACTAAGGTCCAATCCACTTCCCCGCTATTTGGCATCCATTTTGCTGTTTTGTTGAGATATTCTCTATCATAAAGTTATGAAAATGTGAACCCATTGTATCGTAATGTAAACGATAGACCAAAACTTCGAGAGATATGACTTTTTTGTACACACGTACAGAATATCACAACTAAAAAATGGAATTGAATTGGACTCTAGTGTATAGTGTATTTGAGTACTAGAATAGTTGTTATGTATAAGTACTTAGAATATCGCTAGTCCATAACCGGACACATTGTATAGCATAATAGCAAATATTGCATGGCACAGCGATATCGCTCAGCATACATTTTATATGGACGCGTTCACACAACGCTATGCTATAAAGTATTGACTTGCTGTACGCGATAAACTTGAGCGATTCTCAGAGCTATATCATACGATTCTCCGGTTCCCGCCCCGCCTCACTTCGTTCCCGTCCGTCGCCCGACAGATCGCCGTCAAATAACTTGCTATACATAGTAGACCGGCTTGCGATATAGCGTATAGTGTGAACGTCATGCTATATCGTTACAGCTTATGACGCAATATGTTTTACTATCTATACAGCAAAATAGCATATCGTAGTTTGGACTGCGCTTAACTGAATCAGCCATAAGTTTTCAAAGCGTGTTATTCATGGCTGTTATCCCTGACGGCTCCCAGCTCCCAACCTGAGTTCCTAATAGACTGCAACACTTAATGTAGCGGTAGTCCACGTCCAGTAGTGGACATTAACGGTCTCACATAAAACGTAGCTGACGTAAGCGTGTAAGTTCAACCCGGCTGCTGCGGGGACTGGTCAGCTCCGTAAGTTTCTTGGAAACAAAGTAACTGCATTAAACTGGGACATAAGTTCATTGCAGTTTTAAACAGTTACCATACAGTTTCTTTCCAGCTCTTCTCAACACGAAAGACGTTTCATACTGCAAGTAGTTTAACGACTCAAGTTGTTGATTAATTCATGTGCTCAACTCTAACTAATACAGTGACGGTAAGTTTTATTTCTTCTACAATTATTTTTAATAGCAGTTTATAAATTACTAGAGCTCGCTCGCGGCCTCGTCCGCGTGGATGTCGTTGATTGCGTATTCCGTATTTTTCGGGATAAAAGTAGCTTATGTCCTTCTCCAGGTTCCAGACTATACCAAGTCTCATCAAAATCAGTTCAGCGGTTTAGGCGTGAAAGCGTCACGGACAGACAGACAGATAGAGTTACTTTCGCATTTATAATATTAGTAGGGATTATATTATCCACTGGCAGACATGGGTCTGTAATCTGAACCTGTGTTAAAGGGAGAGTCGTGTAGCGGTCTGGGGTTAGATCTTGAATAGAAAATGTGTGAACAGTTCCAGACAACACCACGCCGCGCGCTACACGCGCTAGTACCGTATATATAAATCTGTAAGTAGCTCGTAACTGGTAACCCTGTCGCGATCTTGATCTGTGTACAACGTAAGTTCGTCGTATGTTCCTCCTTCCACACCATTTTCAATATGCTTTACTATTCAACGACTCTTTGTATGCACTACATTTGGCGCAAGTCCCTGCTGGTACAGCTGTACCCTCTTGTAACACTATAAGTGTTCTGCATAGAGACGATAATTGCTTGGCTGCTGTTTATTGCATAGAGATTAACAAAACATAAACATAGTTGCAACTCAAATACATAATGATAAAACGTACGTATAAATATCTAGGTAATGTATTTCTAAACAGGTATCGTTGCGCAATAACGAATGAGCAGTATTTTAATTAATACTATAAGTTATTTGCGAACTAAACCACAGTATAACAAATATGCAGCGTTTATTGGATCTCTGGTACTGTTATTAATTAAGTTGTTTATCAAAACATCGTTGACATAGTAATCAATGGTGGCATGTTCGTTATCACTATGTATTTTAACACGTTACGTATTTATTTGCGTATATTTGCTTGTTTGTTATGCGTTATCAGTAGAGATCGGATATTCGGATGCATATTCACCTAAACTTGAGATGTTGGCTAATATGGAACGCGCTTTTGTATCGAAAAATCCCGCGGTTCCGGGACATTTATTTTAATTTTTTTTTCTGGTTTTTCTAACACACCATTCTTCTTCTTACACTTTACATACACATATTTGCATCGGGCGTTAAACATTAATTTTAAATAATTCAATTTTAAGCAATCCAAGAATCCCGGAGTTTTTTTAAGGGCTGATTTTTCAATCGTGAAATAACTTTTATCTGGGGAATAAGTTTGACGTTTTGACAGCTTTTGTATAGAAAATCTATCAAACCGTCATATTTATTCGTTGGATAAAATTTATCTGAGGATTGAAAAATCGGCCCTTAATAAATTATTTTAAGATGTCGCTTCCATATTATACACCCGACTAGTTATGCATTCCCGGCGTTCCGGGCATCCCGGGTTTTTTCTTACAAAAAATATATATTTGAAGAAGTCGCTTCCATACTTTCGTAGCTAAAAATTAACTTTAGGTCAAACTCAAACTCAAAACTCATTTATTCAAAATAGACTAGAATTACTTAGTTCTTTTTGAACGTTAGTTTTACAATATTAAGACATCCCACAAAAAGCCCTCCCTTCACCGCTTCCTAGTGTTTTTGCTGTGAAGAAAAAACGGCGCAACAAACTCCCCAGCAACACAGATATGTCTGTCAAGTGAATAAATTAATTGACTCTATACAACGAAAATCATCAAATTTTTACAATAATAATTTTTTGCAATTACAGGTAAAATAAAAATTAAAAATAAGATAAGTATATAAATCAATTCTGTATGAATGAATTGGAGGTAATTAAAGAAAGTAGAGAGGTAAATATGCATCCGAATATCCGATCCCTAGTTATTAGTTAGGTATGGTAGCACCACAAAATACTTCGGTACCGCTTTAGATTCCTATACACGTATCACCACATTTGTGTTTTCGGACATTCGCGTCTCTAGAATAAGTGATCAGCGTTGATGCAGCGAGAGTAGCTGTGCCCTTAGATATATTAATGTTTAATTGAGCGCTCGTGTTAGCGTAAGCGCTTCACTTATGTTGTGGTATACAAACATTGTGAGGAACAACAATGTACGCGGTATCACTACACTCATTAAACAGACGTAAGATATCACCGTACACTAAACAAAGTACAATGTTTTGTAATTAATGTGCGACTAAATAAAGTGCTCCGTGTCATTAGGCAGGAGACGCGTGTATGTAGTATTATACATGCGTGTATGTCGCACAATACACGCGTATACACGTGTTACAGCGTTTTAATGTTATTAATGACAATATTAATTTGTACACGCTCAGTACATTGTGAGGGCAGAGTCGTGTGGCTCCTAAACCAGCGTCGTCCTATGTCAGGTTTTTTATGAGGGCCCTAAGATACGTTATTCTCATTTCAGCTACGTAACTTTTGTGAATAAATGTTTTTATAGCAAGGACGCCGCTTTCAGGGCCTCCTAAAAAGTGTATTTCAAGAGGCTCCGAAGCCGTACCTATATTAACAGTACTCGAGTGTTCTGCCCGTCCTTAAGCTCCGTAATAAAGTTCGCTGATACTGTATCTAATTAATTTCTGTTAATTTTCTTCTAAACTTATTACCTAATTAATTAAGTTCTATAAAACTTGTCTACCTCTCTGGAACACTGATAACTTGCAAATTATTTCGAGACGTTCACGCAAGCTGACGCGACGCCGACCATTTTTCACGCGGAGGCCTAATAAGCAATTTTTGGTTGAGGCAACTTTATAATTCGCAATTCAAAAGCAAAATTGTGCTAGACTTGAAATGTGCATCTATAATTAATTATTGTTTATCACTTGGCTTTAGTATAACGAATCGGAATATTTGTTGCAACTAAGTTGTCTAGAAATGGAGCGGGGTTTACATTTACGATTCTGGATGAGTTATAACAGTACTATTTTGATGACAATGATCATTGTTAATGATAAATTACATGCATCGGGTCTCGTTCCCGAATATACATTACCGACAACATTGACTAACATGACAACTGAAGTAAAATTAACCTCGGATGGTTTGTTACTGTGTATTGTATTCATTTGTTCCATTGTAAATATCATTTCTAGTTATTATGATACCAACCCTTTTATGTCCTGTTTCAAAGATTTATATAATTTAATTTACAATTCAGATAAAAAACATCGAGAAAAATTCCTTCTTATAAAAGTTACGAAGCAGGAAAAAGCAAATAAGCAATAATTTACAGTGAGGTAACGATCGCTAAGTAAAAGGGAGAAAGTTGACGATTTATGAGTCCAATAGTAGCGCTGACGGAATAAATGATCGCAAGAGAAAACGTCGCGTCATCGAACACAAACGTACAGCTTCCACTGTTCCACGAATATATACAATTGTTTAATTTTGAATTTGATTTCACACAAATATTTTGATTAAAACGATTTGACGTTGTTATAGGAAATTGCATAAATAATGTGTTTAGACTCACCAAATATGTAGGTAAACAATGTGAAATTATGTTGTGTCCGTGGCGAAACGGGAATGATGTTATGTGCATGCTATCGGTGTATATTTTGTTTGTTTATTTTCATTTTATATATATATACATGCACAATATTATAGTCTCAACCAAAGCATTGTACAGTTAAATTTTATGTTAGAAAAATTAAAAATAAAATAATAATAAACACGCAACATCACTTTGATGACGGATTAATAAGCATGATCTCGGGCTAGGTGGTGTGAAGTAACTCAATTATATATCTCTGAATAAAGTTAATTATTGAAATTTTGAAATTATTTTATAAAATTGAAAACAGAAAAGGTCTGGGTATCGGACCTTAGCAGCCGCTGGGAGTTACAATTTGTTGAATCAAACGTACTATTTTCTAATTTGATCTCACGTAATTATAATAGAGCATTCAATTCCATGATAGTATTTTATTTTTAATTTAAATAATTGTAAATCTCATTTAAAAGTGAGTGTCCTGCCTTCTGAGTTGCGAGTCTTAGTACGTCTCCGAAGTTTGACCTAATTTGTTTGTCGTTAAGCGCAGATCGAGCGTGCGCTCATTCTTGCACATTACTTATGCAAATATGCGCGATTCCCAGTCGAGGACGGCTGCGAGGGTTCCTTCTCATTAGGACTTAAAACTTGTCGCGGAGGAGCGCTATCTGCTCGTCATGAATAAGGAATGAAGGATGTATGGTGTGGAAGCTGAGCGCTGAGTGTTGGGCGCCGGGGGAACGAACGCTCAGTGACGTTTTATTGTCTTAGTACTTACGCTTGCAATTAGTAGCTTTGAGAGGAAAACCGCGCTGACTGATCGATCGACCAAGTTAAAGCAACGAAGATGTACTTTACGCTTAGGAAAGCTGCATGCTTGGAAAACTAGTCAATAGTTTTAATGAAAACCGGCAGTAGATCCATCTTTAACCAATTGCGTCTAGATAAAATAAATACAACAAAAAGAAGACAAAATAAAATCGACATTATCCAATCGCGTCTGGATAAATTTAACATTATTCAGTATTAGCTGGATAAATAATTTTGTAACAATTTTGGACTTTGTTTTTGGATAGCTATCCAATCCGAGGTTTATCTATAATAGATAAAGTTAGTTTTTAACCGTAACATATACACTGCGTTATATTCAATCCACGGAATATAAGAAAGTTGTATTGCGTGATTCTACAAATCAGAAAAGTTAATTTGTACAATTAAATTGTGCAGTAATCGTTTCGGGTCTTGAAGATCAGGCAAATTCCTCGGTCACAATTGTCAAGTGAAGACCACAGTTGTTGTGTAAAGCTGGAGGTCAAAAAAATATGATATTTTGTTTACGCAATAATTTGTTTGCTATAGATATACGTATTACAATTATACTGCCATATAATTTGTATCTGCCGATGACCCAAAAATCAGAATAAGTCTTAACCTGTAATCTTTACCTAATTCCGGAAATGACAATGGCAATGGTCGTTTCCCGCTCAAGCCAGTCGGCCAGGTCGGTGAATATTAATAGGCCATAAAATATTAATGTTAGTTTCAACAGCGATTACGGAAAAACAGCTATTGGTCTCGCTCGACCAAAATGTTCGCATCGTTTGACCCAATTTGCAAAGCCTAAATGAGCAAACCCGCTCATTAAAATTACTCAGAATTTACTATTAAGTGGTAGTATTACAGTGCTAAAATAGCAGAAATATGCAGCAGATCATAGAATAGTTTTGTAGATAAGTTGTTCGAGAAAAGGTAGGGGTCGCAACGAATGTGGCCTGCGGGCGACGGGTTAGGGGACCCGTCACCCGACCAGCAACAGGCCCGAGAAGGCGGCGCGCAATGTTCCATGCGCGCCTCTCAGGAGGATGTGGGGCAAGGCCCCACAGAAGGAGAGGTCCGCCAGGGGCTGGCGGACCGAGGCCTCCCGGGGTTGCGGCGCGGCGGCGCATGCAGCTGCGAATCCCGCCGGCCAAGGGTCAGGAGAAGGAACACCGTGGGTTTTTAGCAGCCGGTAAGAATCCGGCATAACCCTTCGCCATCCCCGGGCGAAGGGTATCCATGAGGATTTTCCCACGATAAAAAAAAAAAAAAAAAAGGGGTCGCAACGAAAATATATCACAGATCACTTAGTATGATGCTAAACTTACAATACATTCGTCAGTGGAGCACGCACGCACACACATCGCTCATTCACATCAAATGCAACGGCGCAGTAGGGGGACTCACTCAGACGTCCTCTCACAAGTGAGTTACCGATCCCTGCATATGTGTGCGTGGGTAGGTGACTTATACACGAAGTGGAGTTTCTGTATATCACGCAATCTGCGATGATGTCCTCGCTCGCGTCTCCGCGTGACGCGTGACGTCTGACTTGACGAGGGTCTCAGTGACGTGACGTTACTATTACATCCCTGTCTCCCGCGCTTCCTGCACTAACTATGTCCTTTGTCCATACTTGCCGCTACTCACCCACTCAACTACTCCTCAAACGTGTGAAAGAGAAGAAACATGTACGAATGTTATCGACAATCTGACATTCGATACAGCTGAGTGTTTGTAATGGATCTTTTTACGAAAGAATCTAGTATTGGACGAACTGACGACGGTATTTGATGTAGGTACAGAGATACTTCGACAAATAACGTCGACTCCAGTTATATTATGTTACATTGGAACTGTAATTGAAGTAGAATAAACTGAAGTGTTGTCTGTTAAGGAAAATGTAAGTTAGATAACAAATACTTGCCTACTTAACATTTTCAGATTATATTATGTGAAGGTGCGTATTTTCTTCCAAACATTTTTACCGGGGAGTTTTCCTGAATGTAAACACCGTATTTTTTCTTTACAAAATTAAAACGTCTAATGACAAAAACTTTACATGACAAAAGTGTCGAACAAGTGGAAGCGCGTTCGACAATCTCTTGATGCGACTTTCAGCGGCGCTCGGCGGGCCTTTCGTCAGCCGCGCGCCAATTCTGACTAAATAAATAAATTAGCATTTTAATTGGATGTTATAAAGCAGAATGGAGCTTGTTTATGGGTGAACGGAAACTCCCCGACGTTCCCAAGGCTCGGCCGCGTGTGTATTTAAGAGTTAATTTACGGAGACCTTGTAGTGCGGCATTGTGCGAGTAGGCGACGCGACGGCCCGCGCTATCTCATATTATATCAACTTCATGATTGCCGGGTACTTTTCGAACTAACAATCAATTTTTCGCCTAAACAAGTTACCTTTATTAAAAAGTCGCCGAAGTATTAATTAATTCACGACACCTCGCGGCCGATAGTAATCAATGTTATTAAAAGTCAAAGCAATTGTTCCACTAGCTGTGATTTTGTCGAAACGGAAACTTGCTGTAATTTAGTTTTATTGAGCTAGTTTAATTGCGTAATTAAGCCGCCATCCGTTGTGCTAGTAGACTTTAGGGGAGAAGACTGTAGATGAAAAACATCGCCTCCAGTTAAGAGCCAATAATACGTTTTCCTTGTTTGTGGTGTGCCGCCTGAAACACTTCGTGTGTAAAGGTTTCCGTGCTAATAACAAGTCGATTGCGGGAAATAGGATTTTAATGGCGTCGGGAACAACAGTCGTTTGGTTAATGCGCCGGTGCCATTTGTTAATACAATACGTGGTTAATTTGCGCTCAAGAGGCTTTTACTTTGCTGTTAAGAAATAATAGAAGGGAATAATATTTATACCATATCAGGATGTAGATAATGGACATTCGTCGTCTACAAAATTATTAAAAGCATTAAAATACTACATAACTTAATAAACTTTAAGTAGTCTTCAAGTGTTTGTTAACTCAAGTGTAACTCCGATAAAAATTGTTTCAACTAAATTCTAGTTACTAGTAACTAAATTCAAAAGTAAGTTACGACGAAATTTTGTGCCAGGAATCAGTCCATCAATCAGTTTGAGCATTTCCTTGGTTTGCTCGGCTTGTCTCGCAAGCTCGCAACAGACGTGTGTCGTATTTATCATCGGCGAGCACGCGGCACGCGGGACCTCGCCGCCAACTAGATACATGCAGAAGGACAATGCACATACAATAAAACAACGCGAAGAGTGTGTGAATTTGTTTCAGGACAAAAATCATAACTTTAAACATGGTATGCGGAATGTTCGTTGCTGACATGCTCTGTGTTTGCTTACGATTAAAGCCACTAAGTACGAACAACCCAATAAAACAATATACTCTTAGTATTTTTTTCTGTTGTTCGGCGTTCGTGAGTTGAATGCACATTTTATGGAGTGGTCCTTCTATACGTATTCTGTGTGGGTTGTAGCCGCGCGGTTGAGCACCCAGTACCGTCGCGGCTATTTTTTGCTTTGTATCGATTTTGTCGGGGAGCCCCGTGCCAGTCTTGAAGCAGCGCCGGAAATACGACCACACGACCTGTTCTGGTTTCTATACACCGATATTCCATTCTAGATTTTACTGCGAAAAATGGTTTGGTACTGGCAGTTTAAATGCCTATATTTTTTGCGAAAACATTCAGATATTCAACCGCATTTGGAACCGACCCCAACTTACGACCTGGAAAATCCTGCGATTATAGAGAGAACAATGATAAAACATAATAAATGTGTAACCTTATTCCATACAAGTAGTAAGCCACCACAAATCTTGGTAGTGAACCAACGTTTAATCTAGTTAAAGGACAAGTGCAGCAAACTAATCATCAAGTAGAAGCAAAACCATTTATGAACAGTACAGCACCGCACTGGTACAGTGGAGCTACTAACTTGTATGCTAAACTTGTTGTAGTTCCATCTTGTTTCATGTTGTTTCCTCCGGGGCAGGCTAACGTTGCCGTCTAATCAAAGGCTAAGTGTTCCTTGACACCGAGACGTATGAGCAAGTGTATCATGATAGAACATTATCAGTGAACTGCTGAACTTCAGATAACTTGCTAAATCAGATGACGCTGTATTTTATATAATTATCAGCGCTTTCCACATAAAGTTAAAATTGAAACAATAAGTATGGAATGCAGAGATGATAAGCAAGAGAATTCTTTTGGTTTATCATCTATACATATAAAAGGAGAAGCTGACTGACTGACTGACTGATCTATCAACGCACAGCCTAAACCGCTGGGGTTAGAAACTTGAAATTTTGACAGTAGGTTCCTTTTGTAACGTAGGCATCCATTAAGAAGGGATTTTTCGAAATTAAACCCCTAAGGTAGTTAAATAGGGGATGAAAGTTTGTATGGAAAATCGTCACTCAACGGGTTCAAAATTTCACGCAAGCGAAGCTGCGGGCGAAAGCTAGTAGAGTTATAAACAGTGACTTAGGCGATGTTCGAAGTAAACCGTCACAATGTACCACGATGCGTTTGATAGTGGTATTCATAACATATTCATGAGCTGCGGTGTGGCGCGGGGGAGAGGGGAGGGCTGGGGTACATTTGGGGCAGTTAACGAGATTTAGTGGGAGATGAGGCTGGCATGCCCGGGGCTCCGCGCCCGTACGTCGCCGTACGTCTTTAATGTACTGGCGGTAGCGATGCACTGCTCAGCGACCGATATATTTATGACTACCGCATGCTTTGCTGGCGATGTGCTAACTGAACGTTATACTATATTGCAGTGCTTAATTACCGCAGCTGCAGTTATGGCAGATGGGTTATCCGCTGTTGTTCAGCACAACGGCATCCATCTGCAGACGGACGCTGTTATTTCAGGTCCAATGGCTGGCCAGACTGGTGCCATTTGGCGCCAATATCCCGTTTTTTAAATGTCTGATGTGCCTTGCTCTATCTATAAATGAAATTAAACCAATACGAAATGATGCGGTGCGTTGCGTGTATTGTAGTTTATTTATTTTTGTAAATAATATGTTTTATTCAAAGTTAAAGGGTTTCGTCACCTACATGTGAATTAGGGCGGAACGAGGTCGACGTTTGATGATTGAAGACTGTTCGAAGTGACAAATTGCCACCCATCGCTTACCATCTCATGTTACGGTTCAAGGTTCAAGTAAATAACTGTTACTCGATGAACAATATACCAACGAGTACATGATTTCATATTTTCTTGAAGATATTTTTCATTTATAGATTTAAGTCTATATAGATTTTGATAAGTAGAATAGAACGACGTGGTTGCTACGCCGTAGCTGACGTTGCTGCTACGCCTGCTACGTCGTCGTAGTAGATGACAAATTCACTTCGCATCGATTTATGTGCATCGTATTGTGTATCATAAGTTTGTTGTGCAGCAAAAACGGGTTTTCAAAACCAAATCTAAGTAACAATGTTAATAAATTAACGCTTTGGAACAATGTTCCCATCGTGTAACAAAACTTATGGTTTATTGAGCAAATGATATCGAACGTTGAGTCTCTATTCTCACTGTTAGAGCTCGGTCTGTGCGGGTGGTCGTCCAAAAATGCCTCAATTTCGTAAACTTTTGTCAACTGGTTAATTTGTCCCTTGCTGATTGTATAATTGCGTTGCGCGCGATTCACTGCGGCAATTGGGACGGAACAATTCGACCAGTTTAGCCACGCTTCAATATGATTCGATTTACTCACGGACATTTGCCTTTTTCCTCCCAATTAATGGATTTTATTTTTTAAATTTCAATCAGGGCACGAGAGCGACCTATATTTTATGTTTTTATCGCTCGCTTGTTGAAATATTATTGTGTATTCAGGACGATTTATGGAATTGTATGATTTATGTTGCTGGACACTTTGTACGAGAACTAAGTGAGTTGTGCCGAGTTATGAAGCACAGTAAGCGCGTTACAGTTGGCACTACTGCCGCGACGAAGCTTGGACAATACGGCAAACTAAGAAAGTTATAAAATAAGTTGTTCATGAACAAGTATAAACTATGAGCGTGCATTCAGTTGCATTATCACCGTATCAGTTGTGCAGTGTTTGACTTGCAAGCCGCTTCCACTTGGATGGGTGTTTGATTTAGTTCTGCCATTACTTAAATTCTATAGTCATAAACACGACTGACGGATTCCTTAATGTAATGTATAGTAGGAAAAAAAGAAGGAAATGACAATGTTGTGGTGATATAGCGCGCGCGTGTGTGTGTATGTGTCTGTGTGTGTTGATGTTATGTTGCGGTATTTGTCACCGATACTCATCGCATCCCTTATTAGCATACGTTTGTTGTAGGTCGATGAGCACCCCCCGTCCCACTGGCTGCACCTCACACAGACTACATAATTTTTTGCTAATATACAAATAACTTTGCGGTGTTGCATATTATGCATGTGTGAGATTATACATAATCTTAAAAGCTGTAGATATATAGAAATAATTATTTTGTGAGAGAGAGATAAAATAAAATATAAACCAGCATTATTTACAATGGATAATTTATTAAGAAAACAACAAATACATTTGATCAACGTATATTATTAATTCAATACTTCACTTGAACGATTTAGCAATATAAATGTACATATGTACTAGACATTTGCGGACATTTTACAGAATTAGATAAAGTGAGTACCTATAGGTATTCCGTTACATTAAGATTCCATTGCATTACAGTTAAGACCAATATCTGCCTATAAAGACTTCCCGCCACTGAGAGTACTTGTATTTGGGTTAGTTGTTAGTTACATGAGCTAGCTCACAATATAATAATTCACACAAGATTAGAAAGTAAGAAGAATAAGCTAGTCAGATAATAAAGGTCAGATAATAACACACATAAATACATACAGTAAATAATACTATATGTAATATAATACAAGTAGCATAGACATATTTATGGCGATTCAGTCTTGTACCTATGCTTAGTAAGTACCTCAACAACTTGTATTTATTATGTATATTATGAAGGAAAAAACTGTACATTACAACTGTACGTAGTTTAATTAACTGCGCTGTAAATATGGAGCGCTGTTTCTATCTTGTATATATTATCCCATGGAGCTCGCTGGAACAATATAAAAGAATTATGGGCAAGAACAGTTTGCGACTTCGCGCCGTCGGACAATTAATGTAATCCCTAATTTTAGATAGTAAAGGATCCTAAATAAATACGCGTTCATTGCTCCGGAATTAGTACACGCATAACTTCGCGATCCGGTGGAATACCTTGCGCCTGTAAATATTTGTCCGCCGACCGCGCAGGTATTTAGCAGGGAACCCTTTGTACCGAGCGGTTACGTCACTGGCGTTCCATCTCCTTGTTTGTGCACTCTATTATCCACCTTATCTAGTTAGAATAAAGGTGGTATTCGCGTGTGTTCGTATCGTTTGATGAACTGACGTTAATTAATGTAACCGAGGAGGTGTGTTTAACAAAAGCAAAGACACGTTTGCGGCGCTTTGTTGTGGCGCTCGGGTGCGTCCTCCGGACAGTGGACACGCTGGCGGTGCGTCCGTGAGACGATGCTGAAACGATAAGCATCACCTGCGTAAGTATATCTATACGCTTGAACGAATGAAAGAAAGTTACAGATGTGACGCAACCTTTGTTCTCCAGTTCCTGCGCGTTGCTTTTATAAAATAGTTGAGAGTCAAAGGGATGTCATTTTGTTTATCTGCCGATGTAATGAGAAATTCTTCCATTGTGTCGGCGGTGGCCGTCGTTTAACGTCGAAGGACGAACTGCCAAAGAATTCGAGCGTGGGTCGCGATCTTGCAATTAATACGGACGGGCCCAAACTCCTCTGATGTCATTTTATTTAGGGCAGTTCAGAACAATACCTATTCATTAAACCAAGGCCAGGTACGTTTTGCAAGTCTTCGACAGTTATAAGGCTGCACTGAACGTTGTTAGGCGTACAATTTCTTATTTTTTGCGATAAGTTCAAATTACTTACATAAGATTCTGATAAGAATAATAATAAAATATGCTCCGCTATAATAATATTACATGGTTTGCATTGTCCACCTTTTATCTTGCTTCGCCCTGAATATTTATCGGGTATATTAACTCGACATCGTTTTTATATGACACCAATCAAGTCTGGCGACTGGGCGTAAAGATCCGAGGTTTAGACAAAAACGCGATGACATGAGATTTCTTTATCTAAAATCGATGCTGATATTTTTGTCAGTTTGGTTGTATACTATATATT
This sequence comes from Amphipyra tragopoginis, assembly GCA_905220435.1. NCBI lineage: Eukaryota > Metazoa > Arthropoda > Insecta > Lepidoptera > Noctuidae > Amphipyra > Amphipyra tragopoginis. The sequence goes on along the minus strand of HG992010.1, from coordinate 189,259 downwards.
TTATTCTTTCAAGGTATCCATACAATATAATACGAGCAGGTATTTGTACTACTTGAACGAATCTAAACGTGTTTGACACAACAGTGTATCATTTAAAATGGGTAGGAACTACAACATGGCAATAAGTCAAATATTCTCTCGTGTATACGAGATATACGAAAATAGCTCATGCTGTGGTGAAAAGATTAGCCAGTCAGCAAGGATGGTAGCGAGGCTGACTGCCCAGGGTGCGCCGGACGTACTTAAGTATCGTCACTTGTGGTGGTTCATTTCATGCACTCCAATAAGGCGATAATGATCGGTAACTCCACGACCTTTAACTTTTGATAAACTGTCAAGCGCGATAGTACGGGTTACTACTGATTCCGAGTATTGTTCAGTCATCTATGTTAGTTATTTGGCAGTTGACAACTTGAAATTAGTAGATAACGATAAGGAATGATAGTTATTGATCAGTGCTTTGCCTTGAGGGCTACTGCCCGTATCAGTTAGGTACAGGCTTAGAACTTGCCTGGGTCTATTAAGAGCTAAGAAAATGTATCTTGAACATTAACACAGGTAGTCTCACAGTGTCGTGAAATAGACACAGGTCATTCTTACAGTGTCGTGACATCAATTACGCAGGTCAGTGTCTCAGTGATTTGACATAAAGAAAAACCGACCTGGTTTCTCAGTGTCGTGACATCAACACAGGTCAGTCTCTCAGTGTCAAGATATCAACACAGGTCATGAGTATCTCCTCAATTGTTGGATCTGTTAGAGAGGGCCAATACGGGCCCTACGGGGCAATACACTGTGACACTCAAAGTGACCAAAAAGTCTCCACCTGACTTTTATGTTCGTGGTCACAAATTAACGACAGTCTACTATATCTGCATTGGTGCAGGTGGCCTCACTAGTAGTATTGAGGTAGATAATAAATAAAAGAGTCACGAAAAGCGAACTATCATAAAACAAATTGCGCTTACATCGGGCGCAGAGGTATAAAGTAACGAGAAAGTCTTGAATATAATAAACGTTTTGTCAATTCCTAATAATTTTCGCATTTCACCATTGTTGGTATTTTCTAGAAAATTCCACCTTTATACTTTGTCTGATAGCTGAGTAAATGAGGGTGTTTTTCACAATTTTTTTGTCTTTTTTTATATACCTCATCATTCTTTATCATGGACCTGGACTCCTAACATATTTAATTAATAACAATTACTGTCAACTGGTTGGTAGATACCTATATCTGTGTGTTAGAAATCGGAATACGTGCAAAGCTTTGTTAAAGTATCAGCTACTAGTTAATAATTATGGCACCATCCCATTTTAGATTAAAGTTCTCAAAGGGGCCTCTGCGCGTTGGACCTGTGTCCCCGTGTATGCCTTCCAAAGGACCGGACATCTTCCGCAAGGAAGATGAGCCGTGAATTCAGACGAGAATGGCAATTAAAGCCACTCAATGTGATACTTTAAAAATTAATAAATAATAATTAATACGAATTCTGAATGAATTTCAAGCTAGATATAAATTTTACAAAACATTATCACCAAATATCCACGTTCTCAATACCTACTGACTTTCGGTTAGCGTACATGGGGTGCTAATTTATTGCAATAGGACATACTACCACGTCTTAAAAGGAATACGTCGAATTCTGTTTCACGGTGTATACTTTATTTCCGTCCGTGCCCAATCAGTATGTGAGCTGCGTCAGTGGCAAGTTTATTGGTACGTGTGTGTGACGAGACGACTCACACGAGACAAGTGTCGGCTGTTTACCGTTCGTAAAGATTTGACGACGCCGCGTTACGCGCAAACGAACCTGTCAGGATGTCGCACACACCACTATTATTTATTGTGTAGAGAGAGCTCCGAGCGTGAAGATAGACGGACTTGTTAGGTGTAGCTATATAGATATATCTTCCTCGTTTTTCTAGATTATTGCTAAGATTTGTTGAATTTATGCAATAGAATGAGACTCCTAGTCATGGGCGCTTCTCTCTGTGTTAGGAGCGACCGAACGTCTCACACTTGACCTCAGCAAAGCTTCTTAACCAGATTGATATATCTGTGTCGCCGCCGCAGTCAGCTGCCCGCGAGCTTATAACAAATTATCTACTACTACTACTAAAGAACTCAAACCAACTGAAAAGATTGTAAACTAGCAGCTCCCGGAATATTAACCTGTTTGTTTTACCCGCTAACAGCTAAGTTAAAGCGGATAAGTCTTCCTTGTTCTTTAAAACCATGTTCTGCGAGTATTAATGATGTTGGAGAGACGATTTGTTCCACATAAATCTAAATAATAATAAGATACTCGACGCATGCGTCAGATAATTATCGCACATTTATATGAGGTGGACTTTCTGCGCTTGTCTATTTGATGGCGTAAGTTTATGATTAGTGTTGCAATTAGCCGATTGTGTGGCATTCCCGCAAGCTCGCGTGTTGAAACTTGAACAATGAGCTGGTTAAATTAACTATCACGTTAAAATAACCCTTTCTACTCCACATTATATTTTGTGCTACTTTAATAGGGATTTTTTAATATTACCATTATTTTGCGCTTTGAGACGTTAGCGTATGAAATATGTGTTGTACACATGTGCGTTTAAGTTATCTGTAGAGAGTGTTACAAACTTCCGGCAGGTGTGAGTAACGCGCAAACTTTTTATCTTTGTCTGAAACAATCATAAACAATGTATGACTTACTTAACTCACTCACTTGTGTAAGGTAGCCGCTAAGTAACAAGTCGTAAAAACGCCAACGAGTTTAGTACTCATGAATCCTGACGAACGACTGCTTAAACAAATATACTTAGTATTACCTACTGCTTAAATTAAGATTTATGTTTTATTCGAGTGGAGTACCTCAGTTGATTTTATTTCTTTCCTCGCATACATTAAAGCCTAACGTAAACATACTATTTAAGGATTTTGTTGCTATAAATGATGGAGTTTGTTGAACATCTTATTATTATCATGTTTATGTGAGTTGGTATCCACATCCTGCCGCGCTCTGTGTGTCTGATCGCTGCTGCACTGTTCAGATTTAAAACGCGCGGCTTGCCAAAGCGTCTTTATTACGTACGTATATTACGCGTAGACCTGCCCGCGACGCCCGCTGTGGCTGACATAACGTAGTCAAAGATAATAATCTGACACATAAAATATCCTTTTACTCGTTGTATGTGTTTTTCGTAAAATAAATTCCATTGAAGACTGCGTTGAATTGCAACAGGACCTCGATCGATTCTCTATGAACTGCAACTGAATTTAACCGAATGTAAATCTATTTCTTTTACCAAAAAAAAAAATATGTTGTTCAATTTACATACTCGCTCTGTGCCACTCTTTTACAAGAAGTTTCCTTAATCAAAGACTTGAGTTTACTTTTTGACTCAAATTGCACTTTGATGCTTACGTTGATCGCATTACAGCTAAGAGTTTTGAACTGGTTATACCAAGTTAAGAGCTATATGTCAGATGGTTTGGTTAGTTAGCGAGTGATGAAAGAAACCCTCAGTGTTGCAGCTAATATGACGGTGATGGTGACTATTAACATGATGTATAAATAAGTGGGCGCTGAATAAGAGAATAACAGATTAATGGTCGCTCATTACGATTGGGTAGGCCATGTTGTCGACCGCGCATTTCGTTTGATTACATCCCTGAATACAGACTATTAACCAACGCTGAGGCTGATAACGAAGGTACACTGCTGTCTTTGTTATATACACATTGTTGTGGCAAACTAATGCCATCAATGTCATATTTTCTGCCAATGAGATTGCAACTATTATAAAACCTATGGTAAGAGGCAAATCACCAAGACATGATAGCCCCAGTATCGAGCATCTGCAGCACGCTGGTGTTCACCTACCGAGAGTTCTGGCTATGTTGTTCAATCTCTGCATCAGCTCTTGTTATTTGCCTGATAAACACATGCAAACCGTGGATGTTCCAATTGTTAAAATAAAACTGGAGACAACTCAGACTTATCAAACTACAAACCCATTCGCTGGCCACAGCAATAGCTAAAGTGCTGGACAGTCTGCTTGATGGACCTTGATCTGTATGACGCCCAATTCGGCTTCCAGACTGGCCTATCAACAGAAAGTGGAATCCTATGCCTTAAGCAGACTGTGCAGTTCTACACAACACGTAACACACCAGTGTACGCATGCTACCTATACTTATATAAAGCCTTTGACCTTGTTATCTTACGACGAAAAATTACATATGGAGACAACTGTATCACATGAGATTATATCATTATTCAAGTATTGGTACAATCATCAAATGAACTGTGTGAAATAGGCAGGCTCATACTAGGACATGTATTTGGTTGGAGTGTGGGGTTAGGCAAGGAGGGTTGACCTCACACAAACTCATCAACCTGTATGACTCGACTAATCGGCAAGCTTAGCGGTGCCAACATCGGCTGCCACATTGATGGAGTGTGCATAAATAATATAAGCTATGCAGACGATATGGTACTGCTGAGACCGTCGATTGCAGCTTTGCGTAGATTGTTGCATTTGTGTGAGTCTTATGCGGAAGCCCATGGGCTCAGATACAACGCCAAAAAGACTGAAATAATTGTTTTTAAAGTAAGTCGTAAGTCCTACTCCACCAGCAGTATTACGCGGCATAGATACGGCACGAATATAGGCGGTCGCGGTATTGGGCCGACACGATATTGAGACGCTGCGGCGGCGTTGCGGCGAGAACACGTGTTTGCAATCATCTACTAAACACAAAGAAGTGTGCCAACTTGTGATTGCTTCTCGAACTTTAGATTGCTTCGGTTTTAATTAAACCTCTTGTTACCACGTCATGTTATCTGCGCGCGCCTCATTACTTACATACATGCGCCGACAAGTTGGTAACAATACCTACACTGGAACAACTCTTTCTTATTAAACTTGTATGGACTCCAAGCGAGGGCAATCGACTCAAATAAATTGGTATCGCGGATATAATTCAGAGAGAGACTGCTCCGTATGGAGGTGGGATTTATGATAGCGTGTGTATAACAAAACACTGTACAGAAGGGTAACTACTAAATAATTATAAGACCCTGTAACTAAACAGTCGTTGTAATATAGGTTAAGTAAATAGTTGTATTCGTTTTACTCTCAGCAGAAATAAGGTGATCCGTAAAAAAAAAAGTTTTACAAAGAATATAATTTAAATGTGCAAAAAGTTTAAAATTACTCGGAACATCTATGAACAGAACGTTTTAGTTCTAATATTTACTTTTTTTTAAAAGCTATTTTGTCAGAAAAAAAAACTTTTATTTTAGTTTTTAGTAATCATTCGAAATCAACAGAAAAGTTATTAATATTTTTTTGTCATAAGAACTTATGTGTATGCAAAATATCAGTCTATTCGGATAACAGGACCTGGTTCAAAGATTTGAAGCAGACAGACTGACAAACAAAATCAATAATAGCGTTTAATTTTAATAACACAGTAAGTAATATGACCATTTATTTTTCGATCTTGATTGTATAATCCTGTTTGATGTCCTCCGCCCTGGGGTGGGTGTTCCGCGTGAAGAGAAGGTAACATTTTTATAATATTTTGTTCGGCATTTTTAACAGAGTGATATTTCTGAACCAACCTATTTATTGTAATGCGGGAGCTAGTCGTGTTATCCCAGGCCGCTGTACCCCGCGCCGGAGGAACACGAGCTCTCCGACTAACGACACTATTTATTAGCATTATGTAAATCATGAATGTTTCTACTTGTACGTACGTTGAGCACAATCCACTGTTTAACGAGGCGGCCGCGTATCTAATGCTGTGTTGACACAACACTGTAACACAACACAAACTCATTACATTTGAAACAAACTGTTTAAACAATGTTTGTATTAACATGAAGTGTTTTTGTTTCAGTCCTAGATCAACATTGAAGAAATTAATTGCTGTTACTTTCGACCCAAGTACTCGTGACTTTTGTACAGGTTTTTGCTTTTATCACCTAGGAATAGAACCTAAAATAACAACATAAAGGAAGCATAAAAAAAAATTACAATTCGTTTCGATAATTCGTAAAGTGCTTTGGTCTAACATCAAACTTCAAAACTCATTTATTCAAACTGGACTAGATTTATTTAGTTCTTTTTGAGTGTTAATGATATAAAAGACAGCCCTTCACCGCTTCTTAGTGTTTATGCTGAGAAAATTAAACGGCGCAACAAAATCTCCAGCAACACAGTTCTGTCTGTCAGTACCTACACGTATACCTATGTACACCTACCTGCCCTACCTGCACATAAGTACTTTTGGTTTCCAGGGAAGCCACATGTGCAGAAAAGAACTAGCGCCACACGTAATTAATGTCAACATATTCGTTTATCTCATAGTACGCCTTTTTAATGAAAACTGATTTAACGTAAGATTTAAAGCCATATCGGTGAGATCCGTAATTATTTTGGGAAGCTTGTTATAAAATTGAACAGTTTCCTAGGAATTACTTATGAGTTTTGGTTAATTTAGTGACTACTAATTTGTTTGTTTCTGTGTCGCTCTTGACCTTATACATTGGCAGATTTTTACGTACAAACATAGTGATTTCAAAAATGTAGAGAGTAATATGCATCATCAGAATATTTATTTCTTTAACGAAATCTCTAAGGGACTCCCGACGACAATTATTAAAAAACGTTTTTATTGTAAAGACTTTTCGTGTTCTTTTATATTTACACATATTTTAAGATTCTGTCTCAAGATGTGAAGATTGTGAGGAATGGAATTACTTATAACGACCACACGCTTATACCACGCTTATAACGATCACAATTTCGTCTTCCTAAACGGACGACACCAAAGTACACATTTGTTGATATTCAAATATAGGTATTAAAGTAGTGTGTATTATTCACCCACAATGCAGGAAACTACAAAACAATGCAAATAAAAATTACTCACGCGGTGTTAAGACTGAAACGAATTAAAGTTGTCACTAAACAAGCAACCGGTAGAACGTAGCAGTGAAACAAACGTGCCGTAAATATCGCATAGTTGCGGTTCACACGACGGCCGTCCGTAGAGGTGGCGGTGCATGACCTGTCACACGCAGCAATGCACTCGCAACCACACGAATTTAAAAGTTGTGTGTTGTGTGGAAAGTTGCAGTTTGTGAGCAAATAAAAGTAAAATAATGTAGTTGCCGGCGCGGCGCGGGGTGGCGGTAACGTGCGAGCTGCGACCTCTATACCTTGAACACAAACTGACGTGAATGGAATTAATTCGCAGTTTATAGGATTATTTGCTTTGGAATTTACTGTGGTACTTACTTTATAGTATAGTTCAGTTAAATTGTATTTTTTACTAGGAAAGTTTTGGGGTAGTTCTGATTTCTTTCATTCCATATGTATTTTGGGGTGCTGAATCCGAATCTGAGGTTTGCGGACAAAATTTCGGGACGCAACATTGAAAAAATCGCAAAAAAGCGAAAAATTTCTGCTGACGTGAATGAAATTAATTCGCAGTTTATAGGATTATTTGCTTTGGAATTTACTGTGGTATTTACTTTATAGTATAGCTACCTGACTTATTTTTCTCAGTTTTAGAAACTTTAACAAAACTTTCTGCTACTAAATAGTTATACACTCTAGTTGGTCATAACTTAATCTTGTATTTGTTAAACCGTCGCGTTTATAATGTGAATGACCCGTATTACAAGAGGCCAGTGTTGACTCGTTCTTGTTATGCAAACAATAGATAAAGTTTATCTTAATTAAATCTATAACTGATATCGACAGTACAGATTTGTTCTGATTTAATTTAAATTTAGTCTGTCCTGGGCATAAATACAGCCGAATAAAAATAATATACATAGTCTGTGTGGTATGTGTGCGTAATATTCAAAGTTGTGAAAATTCCTTAAAAAAGGAAACTTCAGTTTTTATTGAAGTCAGTTCAATAAAAAGTAAAGACCATAAAATAATTACCATGTTATTAAAATTAATTTCAAAAGTCGGTGTTGCAGTAAACCGCACTCAACCAAATAGAAGACACCGACTTCTGAAAGTGTTAATTTTATAATATGATATTTTATTAATATTTTAGTCTTTTCAGATTTTTTTGAAGTCAGTTTTAATTTTCTTTTTTTAAAGTAATTGTATTTTTTTTCGAGTGACATCAACAAAATAAAAAAGAACCGACTTAAAAAAAAACTGAAAAGAGTAAAATAATTACCAAATTATAAAATTAAGTTTCAGAAGTCTGTGCTAATCCACGTTGAGCCAAATTGAAGGCAACGACTTCTGAAACTTAATTTTATAAATTATGTTCTAATGTAATTATTTGACTCTTTTAGTTTTTTTTGGGTTCCGTTCTAAAATGGTAAAAAGGAACCCTTATGGTGCGACTTCGTCCGTCCGTCGGTATGTCTGTCACAGCTGATTATTTCATTAACTCCTAATGCTATCGTTTTTATTTTCATTGCAATAGGGACCGAAGTTGGGGGTTGAAATTTAAAAATGGGGTTACTAGATCAAATGTGGTATCAAATGAAAGGGCTTAATTTGCAAATTATAAAATATATTTTTATTTAAGCCTGTGAAAAATGTCTGCATAAATACTACCTCTTATTCGGATTATTAAAATCGGATCACGTAGGCGAAGATCTCGCTGAACAAATATTAAAAAAACACATCGAATTGAGAACCTCATCTTTTTTTTGAAAGTCGGGATTAAGTAATTTATTTCTTAACATGGGGGTGCATGAAAAGAGCCTCCACGAGTGACGATACTTGGGTACCGGCGCACCCTGGGCAGTCAGCCTCGCTACCAACCTTGCTGACTGGCTAATCTTTTCACCACAGCATGAGCTATTTTCGTATAGCTCGTGCTGACACGAGAGAAGAAGAAGAAGATTTTTAACAAAATACATTTGATTTGAAAATTCAAATTCTGATTCTAATTATACAATACTAAAACATTAACTTTACAACACATTACTAAACGGTTTACGGATTACGGTTGGAAATATAAACTATATAATATATGGTCGTTTTCTTTTCTCCTTAATATTCCTAGTCAACGCAGTCTGAAAAGTAACTCTATCTTGGAAAACATTTAGCATGTTCTAAATATACATAGTTAGGCAAAAGTTGTGTCGGCGACTCGGCGTCTTCGGAGCGGTACGGAGCGGTGCGGCGCGGGCCGGCTCGGAGTTATGGCCGCCCTCTTCCGGAGCTCGGCCAGACTTACCGCTCTATTTCTCACTATAAACAAAACACATTTATGGAGTCGATGTTCGACCTCTAGTGTGTGATCGTGTGGTTTGCAAACACATTTACAGTTCAATTATATTTTTGGAGATTTCTGTCTTTATCGGTTTATTATTTTTTTGTAGCTAAGCAGCGTCTGATATCCTTTAATATAATAATATTTCAATTATTTATTCGAGTAACATAACGCATAGTGTTACTAATAATTTGTTTGTTTTTTTTTTTTTTTAAAACGTTGCCCCACACTAAGATTTCTCTTGTATCGTGGCGTGGGTGCGTTTACAGACAAAAATCTCACAAACAAACGCCCAGACCCGGAACAACCATCTGTAGGCCATACAAATTTTTGTTCCGTGTGGGAATCGAACCCACGACCCGTAGCGCAGCAGCCAATCGCTTAGCCACTGCACCAAACGTGTCAATTTGACTTATATCTATGTTAATAAACTTTTGCCGAACATTTTTTATTTTGGTTCACACTTGTAAACGCAAGATGAACGTTAACTTTATTTACATAAAATAGTCATACAAAGAAAAAAAAAACACTTTTTTCAACAATTTAGTTTTCCACAGAAAGTTATTACATTATTACAGCGGCAAATTCTGCAGTTAGTTTAACTCCGTGTAGCTTGTAAATAAAGTTTAGCCATAGCAACTAGTTGTAGTAGTGAAAGCAAATAGAGCAAGTTGCCCGGGCACTGCCAGCGGCCGGGCAACTGAAAAACGTTAGATTACCGCGTTGTGTTTGAAGTTAAATGTTTACGCGCGTAATGTATAGGCGATATATTATGACGACAAATTTGCGGTGTTGACTGCCCGCCTATATATCTGCCACCGGTGCGTTACGTTGCGGTGCGGTACGCTACGCTGTGGTGCGGTGCGTTGCGGTGAGTGTCTGACGTATACCCGCAGATAGCTAGCGGTAAATCACGTGAAGCAATCGTAGTGTGACGTAAATGCAACGTCCGTTGTATGCGTTTTATATGCTGTGATGTCAGCTGTGTTGCTGTGGCATGTCAGTATGCTGAATCGACGTACTTTAGTTTCAAATGAGAAGAAAGAATTATTGTGTGGCGGATTGCCTTATTAACAATGCACCACTTTGTACTGTGATTTCAGCCATTAGGGCACAGCGTTGGTGTCATATAATAAACTAATTGTCATTTAATTAGCCAGTTGTTCGGAAGTAAGCGCGGCGCAAGCGCGCACTTCCTCGGCTCCTGTCGCCGGCACCCGCACCATTTCTTCTAGGTTAGGTTAGTTTAAAAGCTATGTTAGATTTAAGTTAGTTCTAGGATATTACTGTGGTACAGTCAACACAGAGTGTCTATTTATGGAGCGGCTCGTTGTCTGCGGGCCTCTCCAAAATTGTGTTAGTAAAATATCTATTAGTTAGCAAGGCTACCAAATAGAAAAGACAGCATTGAATAGTCCTAGTAAACTTGGTATCATCTCGTGAATACAATTATCTAAACGCGGCAAATATCTAAAGCCTTGTACGGACTAAGCGTTCCAATGTACGCGTCATCTAGGTATGTTGAATACGCGTACAGGCTAATTGAGCGTTCATGTCCCCTTTGTATACGCGTTGCTACAAGTACGGACTCAGCGTTCCTGTTATGCGTAACCGACTACGCGTACGTTATAACGCTTAGTCCGTACAAGGCTTTAGACACTTGATTTTTTTTTTTTTTTTTTTTTATAATATTTTTATTGGAACTAAAAAACAGGTTTACAATAAAATTGCGTACGATAATAGCTACATTAGTTATAAAACTGTGTCGCAGCCATTAACGCCGATAACGATTGATTTTACCTGATCTGTTTTTATTCGTGTCGTACGACACAGGGTAAATTAAATTCGGCGTATTCCTTTTGAGGCGTAATAGAAGGTTTTAGAACCCCACATCTGTAAAGATGTCTCGACACTGAACGTTGATGTCACGACACTGGTAGTAGACGTACCAACACTGACTGTTAATGTCGCGACACTGGTAGTTGATGTCGTGACACTGATCTTCTTCTATACATATAAAAGGAGAAGCTGACTGACTGACTGACTGATCTATCAATGCACAGCCTAAACCGCTGGGGATAGAAAGTTGAAATTTTGACAGTAGGTTCCTTTTGTAACGTAGGCATCCACTAAGAAGGGATTTTTCGAAATTCAACCCCTAAGGGAGTTAAATAGGGGATGAAAGTTTGTATGGAAAATCGTCACTTAACGGGTTCAAAATTTCACGCAAGCGAAGCTGCGGGCGAAAGCTAGTAGTTCATATCATGACAATGATAACATACGTTTTTTGTTGTTTCTTTTGTCGATTAAATTGCCTTATATACCACCCTTAAAGTGTCATTACTACAAAATCGGACGTATCGTATAATAACGAATCAGGAAGTATAAAAACAAACATTGCAATTTCTCAAAATCTACTGACTTTCGTCTAGCTAATTTGTTGCATTTAGCACAAAGGAATATGTGGAATTCAAGTTCACCTTGTATTTCTGCCTGATAAGTACATCATGTATAAATATAGGCTGATGCGCCAACTTGGAGTAAATACTTGGTTTTGAAGTAAATAATTAATTAGCAAGACTCCGCATTGCACAGCGGTGGGTGCGGCGTGTGTCGGGCGGACGAGAGAACAATTTAAATATTTAAATAAATCCGTTGAATATCGGCACAACGCAGCGGGAGCCGCCTGGTGATAACCATAAAATAGATATATACAGAATGTGTAGGAATGTTTTGCATTTGTGAATGACGATTATGCTTGATAAATTCTGTGTTTTAACTGTTGCTTTTAAAACAACCGGAATGTTTGATGTGAGCTAGCGGCTGCTGATGTCTGCTAGATTAGGCTGCTGGTGACTGACGACATGCATGGCGTCCTAACTGATGTGATAGAATAAAACAACCATGATGCTTGAGTGCGCTTGATACACTAAAAATATATATATTTTTTTTTACCCTTTTTATTAAATTAAATGTTATGAAAATGACAAAGTTTGTGGCTACGTATGTACGGACCGCCTTGTCATCAATATTATAAGTTATTTAATGTAGGTGATATGAGTATAGAAGTTTGCTGTGTATACAAATATGTTCGAGTGGCTCGTACAGAATGTCCACCTCAAATAATACGCCATAACAAGCTCCGACACGTGGAGAGCAAAGACTGCAAAACTCTCGCCAAAGTGCGTTTTACCTGCAATTCATCTGTGGCGACATCTATCACGCCACATGCGAGCTCTCCTACATCGCGATATCACGCGGGTAGCAAATATACAACCGCCAAACATCAACCGTGGGGCAGTAGCCCGCCAAGCATAAGACTCGCCTGGTTGGAGCCGTTGGAGGATCCTCCCTTTTCGTTGGAGGAACATCATACCTTGTTCCTCCACACATCCATACCTAACGTGCGACTGCTTTGTGTTACTAAGGGTGGTTACACTTTACATTAGGTTACAGTAGGCTCACTATAATCAACGAGTTAGGGTGCTACCACACCAATCGATCAATTGTCGATCGATGCCATCGATCAACGTCGATTGATTGGTGTGGTGGCTTTTTCAGACCGACCTATCATCGGTAGACCATCGATTCATCATCGATCGACCATCGATCCATCATCAATCGACCATCGATCCATCATCGATCGATTGGTGTGGTAGCACCCTAACTCGTTGATTATAGTGAGCCTACTGTAACCTAATGTAAAGTGTAAAAACAAATGGAAGTATTTGCCAGTCCCGGCGCTGGGCTGGCACATGCAATTAGCGCAGCGGAGCGTGCCGGGCGTGTCGTCGCCTCTGTGTCGAACACGCTGCATACATTTGATGATACGAGTAGATGGACATGACGCTCATGTTTTAAAAATTGCCGAGAAATGTCAACGACATCAATTCCTAACAAGGACAGTACTAACTTGTAGGTCTGTGTAAGAAGAAACTTTATAAATATAAGTATCTTATTTCTGTAGGTAAACATGTATGGGCCATTGAACTCGCTTAATGTATAGATAAACAACAGACTTGGCACAAACACTCGTAAATAATATGCTCCTTATCCAGAGAACAAATCTGTGGTCTTACACAGTGAGCGGTCCGCGGTCGCCGCTGGGCTATTTACCTCATAGTTTTTGTGTCTTCTTTATCAGCACAGTGAATTACCTCTGAACAAACGTTTTACCTGCAGTTTGTGTCCCGTTTCATTTTAGCGCTGGTACGCAAATCCTCCAGTACTTAGTCGCGCGGGTTTTTGTCACTGTTTAACTGCTGTGCAAATAAGTAGAGACGGCTCTAAGTGGCGGGATGACACAGTAAGTAGCGCGCGTTAAGATGTACTCGCAACATTTAAATAAAGCAAACATTTACGCGTCGCGCCGCCTCGCCCCCGGCGCGCTTCGTTGCGTCGACTTTGTCGCGGCTCGCTGCCTCAGTAGTAGTGTGACGTGCGACTATTTAGTCGTATATGTCAACGGTCCTTGTTAGCGCGTAAATGGCTGTCATTACTTGAATTTCTTATTTTTCATATGTATTATATTGATGCTTTCATAAGCGCAGTTCAAATAGCGTTGCCATCTCTAAAATTTGGCAACCAGGACAAGACGCGTGAAAACCCCGGATTTTAGAGCCCAGAACCCGGACATGTCAACAGGTTTTTTAAACATAGTCAGTGTAATAAAGAACAGTTGTTTAGCGAGTCGGTTCGTCGGTTGATCGCGGCGTGCGGGCACAGTGCGCGTGTCGCGGGCGTCCCAGAACTTTTAAATTTTTAAACCCGGACTACAATTGAAGCCCCGCCCGGACGCTCCCCGGATGCCCTTTAAACTAGGACAAATCCGGAGAAACCCGGACGGATGGCAACCCTAAGTTCAAATTACTCTACAACATATGGTAAATATTGTATAGCACAATGATATCGCTCAGCATTCATTTTATATGGACACTTTTACACAACGCTGTACTATAAAGTATTGGCTTTCTGTACGCGATAAACTCGAACGATCTTCAGAGCTATATCGTACTATTCTCCGGTCCGCCCCGCCTCACTTCTACCCCGTCCGTCGCCTGACGGATCACCGTCAAATAACTTGCTGTACATAGTAGACCGGCTTGCAATTTAGCGTATAGTGTGAACGTTAGCTTACGACGCAATATGCTATACTAAATAGCAAAATAGTATAGTGTAGTCTAAACTGTCCTTTCAAATTGTATTGTCAAAGTTCGCTGGTCTTGTATAAACCTGAAAGAACAAAGTTTTAATAGCTCTATCTACGAAGAACACATTCCGCGTATATTCTGTGCACCCAACAAAGGAAACGCATTATTTGCATTGCTTTCTATAGATAAACTAAGCTTTCTGAGATGCGCAATTAGTATTCAAGTTTTGCATCTAAAAGGCAAAACAGAAACAGAGAGAGTTCAGAGTTGAATACTTGCCTTTAGTGTGTTCATACTTGAATGCCAACACTCGATCAATCGAGTTCCTCTGTGTACTTACGCGCTGTTAGTTTAGTTCGGCTCATATTTCTGTGGGATGCAGTGTATGTAGAGATCTAAAGTAAAAGCTTTTGAAGTTCACTGCGCAGAAATACAAATATACGACAGTGGCAACCGGCCAGCCGCACAAAATGACCGCCGCAACAACCGAGCATCGGTATACTTCATGTAAAAGGTTAGACAGAAAAGTGATACTAATCTGAAAGGGTATTAAAGTACCCATAATAATGAATAACATTTCTTTTACGAATTTCTCCAAAAGTCAATAGTCATCCGGCACTGAATGTGTTAAGAGAAATAGCTGTTCAAGTATTACATAGATAATACGCTTAAATTTATTTATCCTCAGCTACGATCAGCTGTGTTTATATTTTAGGTCATATTTGGGGTCACTGATTAGAAGCTCTGTTTTCTAAATTTGCAACTAAAGCAGGGATGAAGATTTTTTGAAAAAAAAACTGAAATAAAAATCATTTTGCATAGCTTGTAAGTTCATGGAATTTTTTAATTTTAACTCTTGCTTTAAAACAGTCATCAGTTATATTTTAAGTGGCTCACGGATTAGTACTCCCTTTCCGATTAACCTTGTATATATTACATGTATTTATTCAGTGTATTGTTTACGCTGCAGTTGGACATATTATAGTCCTCTCCTAAGAAACGTATTTAATTCCCGCAGTCACCACGCCGTGCCGGGTGAGCAGGCCGGTGAGCGCAGAGATACTGTTTCGCACTGTTGACATTGCTGCCAGTCATTGGGTTGACATATTAGTAAGTGTCACCCCACTACCAGTCAGCTGGTTGTCAGAGCTTTGCTTAGCAGCAGGTTGTACTGCAAGCCATAAAGGTGAAAATTATGTTAATCCATCCTTTTACGCTTCTCTTTACACTTTATAAGGTATTATGAAGGGGTAATCTAATAATCGCTGCGTAATAGTTTAATATCAGTTACTGTAGGAAATCAACAGGAACATTTACGAGCGTTAACGAGTATATTATGTAGATATAACTACGCCAGGACCGGTCGCTCTCACCGCGTGCTCGTCCAACTGGAACAACGATTAATTTCACTGTACATTAGAACTGTTCAATTGGCGGCATCGCAAAACTAAGAGAAATCAATTTATTCAAATGATCGCTATTATATATTTGAGGATAATTCAGACGATCATGGCATACAATTAGTTTAATTTGTGCTATATAAGTATTTATTCGTAATGATGGTAAGATAATATAATTTATTTTATTGGTAATAGTAATAATTACACGTCACAAAATTAATTACAAATCAAATGACAACATAACAGAAATATAACAAAATTGAGAAAGTAAAATCGAATGATTTAGGTACTTCGTCAATCAAATCATATTGTTTATAGTAGATTCACGTTGCTTCATTGTAATTTGGAATAAATTCTTGGACACTGTAAGGAGCCATCCGTACAATAAATCTATACGTGTCTTCAATCGATTCAGAGAACTAAAATAAAGTTTCAAGTATCCTACTATCTTACTAGCCGAGTTTTTTGTATACATAACACACGTACACACACGTTCACAAGAGTTTTTCTGGAACCGGTGAGGGCGATATAAACGTGGCTACAAGTAAAGTTATCACGAGCGAGTAGTTACACTTGTTATTATTTATTTATATGAACACATGTGGTTTATGTTGTACATGTGATTGCATTTGTATTCAAATGTTTATTTCGCTCGAAGTTATTGATCCATCTACTGACAGATAAAATTCCTACTAATATTATAAATGCGAAAGTAACTGTCTGTCTGTCTGTTACCTCATCACGACTAAACTACTGAACCGATTTTATTGAAACTTGGTACAGAGATAGTCTGGAACCCGGAAAAGGACATAAGCTAATTGTATTCCGAAAAATGCGGTTAAACGCGTGATAAACGACATCCACGCGGGCGAAGCCGCGAACGACGTCTAGTATCATTATAATAACGTGAGAGCTACCTGTCAGATTAGATTTTACCTTTGATTGATTTAATTAACGAGTTAAGAAAATGACCTTTACAGCAAAAAAACTAAAAAAAGTTTGGTTCATTTTTTTATAAAGCTTTTCTTGTAATATTCGTTTGATTACTCTGATATTAAACTTTCATCTTGATTATTTGCGACAGCTTGCGAAGTATGATGGGGAGCTGACATTAAGTTATATTATTAAATTTATAACGAGCACAGTTAGCGGGTTTTGGGCACAATATATTAAATAACTTTTTATTTGTAACTTCAGTACTTGACATGTTCATGATGCGTGTGAAGGTGAGAGCGGGGTGGTGAGGTGCGGGCAGGGTTCGCAACTTTATAGTCAGTTAGGGTAGTTAGTAGGTTTAAGTTGATATTAAGGGGGGGGGGGGCAAAGCCTCCAGCCGGAGGCTCTACGTGAAGATCGTACGATCCATGGCCCTTTACGGGATCAATCTGGGCGGATACGCGGCCAGCAATGTCGCAATCTTGGAAAGACGGCAGCGCGCGATGGCCGTCAAGTTGGTAAGGGGGTTTTCGATCTCTTCCAAGGCGGCGAGACTCTTAACGGGATCAACGCCCTGGGATCTGGAGAAGAAAGCCCTCGCGCTAAGATTCCGTCAGCTTGAGGAGGCACCTGAGTGGAGCAAGCTCTGTCAGATCCTAGTGGCCGAGTGGAAGGAACGACTAGCGGAACCCAGCGCAGAGCACACCGTTATAGCGGTGATAACACTCGTGATGGAGAGTGGCTGAAGAGGCAGTATGGTGCCCTCAGCTTCCGGCTGACGCAGTGCAGGCCTGAGAGCGTGGCGCGCCTCTTAGAAAGACCAGGGGCAGCCGGGCATGGCCTCTGAAAAGGAGAGGTCCACCAGGGGCTGGCGAGCAGAAAACTTTCGGGTAGGGATAGGTTCGTTGAAGAAACACCGGGTTTTAGCCGATAAGAGTCCGGTATAACCCTTCGCCTCCTCCAGGATCGAGGACATACGTTGGGATTTCCTAAGAAAAAGAAGAAGTAGGTTTGCGGCGAGGGCCCCAATTCTACTAACAGGGGCCTAATTCTCCTAAAATAAATCTTGATAAATCACAACCAAACCAAGGCCGAACCGTACATTCAGACAGTTCTCAATTTCAAAAGCTATCAAATTGTTTGACACAAAAAACAAAATCAATCATTTTGAAAGTTTTCGAAAACAAAAACTGACTGACGGTTGTGGTTCGATTGCGTTTGGCAACAATTTATTTTAGGAGAATTAGGCCCCAGAAACGTTTAACAATTGCAACTGAACGTTCGAACGTACGAACCGTTTACGAAAACTGTGAAAATGTTTGGTTTAGTTTTTGTTGTCAAATAATTTGATAGTTTAACAATTGTAGGCGAATCAATGAATAAACGAAAACTGTCTGAATAGACGATTCAGTTGCAATTGATAAAAGTTTCTGTTAGTAGAATTGGGCTCCAGCCTCGGCGTAATGCTAATATGTGATTTTATCATGTCTTTACGATTTACCTTTTCTTTTCTGAAATGAAAGTTGCTGGATTTTTTCTAAAAAGAAAATATAAAGGGTTATAGATAAGCTGTTTGTCACTCATCGCTATAATAATTTAATGAGTCCTAACTGATAAGTTCTAGCAACCTATTCTTTAAAATTCATGGTATCCATATTTAATATTTATCTTTATCATGCACGTTTTTTCTGCAGATATCTTCGAGTGGAGGTGACCTATAAGATATAACATGTACCCAAGTAGCAAAAACTCGCAAAAACTTAGTTTACAATAAAATATTCAAATGTAAATAAAAGCTCGATTACGTATACATAACTATTTACTTCTACGATGTGCTACGAAACGCAAAACTCACATTATTTACATGTTTATGTAATTATTAACCTGTTAATACTTTGTTGTTATAAAATATGCATAATGCAGTAAAATTAGCAGTTTCATAAATTGTTAAAACTGTTAAAACAATAATAATAGTTTCCAAGATAATATTGTAATTGAATCCAGCGCTACGCGACCGCTACGAACCGCTACGAGACGTGCTACGGGCTACGCTCGGCTACGTTACGGTTATCCTTTGAAATTACAGTTGTTATCTGTAAGATAGAGGCCATTGTTAGCTTAATGCATTTCATGAATACCAAAGGAATATTACAGACATTTTTAAAAGCACTAAACCGCTTCGAATTTAGTGAAATATAAAAAGAAACAACGTATACAACAAGCAACATTAAAATGTATTTTAGTTAATTGCTATTCCAGTTTCGCGATCCTCGCGGGCGGTTGTTTATCACGGCAATAAGGCCGCGTGCACACAGCACACACGCGTCACGCTCCAGTTGCGTACGACCTACAAAAACGTCATAATGGGACCAAAACAATAGCGGTTCTATTGCCCCGCGGCCCGGGGGCATGGGGGCACGGGCTAACGCTAAGCTTTTATTTTTTGCCATTTTAGAATATTACTTCCTACCGCACAATTATATGGAGCGGAGTTAACTTCTTTCTTTTAAAACAAACGTACGGAGAATAATTCTAGAAAGAGGTCACGTTCCTACTGTATTGTGCGCTCGTAGCGGAATTACATTATATACGTCTTTATGAGGCTTCAGCGAACAGTCGCAATTATGTGAGATGGGCAGCATGGTGGCGACATGTTGTAACGTGGGAGGTACACATTAGCAAATGATTTCGCTCAGTGTAAAATGCTTATTATTTTATTATTCACAAGCTGTCACCACAACCGACAACGACTTATTATATCTCTCCATTATTTCTTTGAAAATAAATCCAATTTGTTTTCGCAATTTACGTAAAGCGTTTAATCAAGAAACAATAAGGCTGTATTGATTTAGAGCGAGTCGCGACTGTAGGAGTCCGCCGAGCGAGCGAGCTTGTGTGTGTTTGGAAATTACTACTGATTGTGTCTTTGACTGGTCTGATTGGAAACTGATTGGATTCAAATTTTCCTTGGCTTTCTGTAACCGATGGGAATCACCAACTAATAGGTACTTGTAGCAGTAGTATTTTAACAATATTTGAACGTGGTTTTTGAGTCGCAACTCAATTACACAGTTTCGCCGCCGACTACATTACGAACGAAGCAAGTCATTAAAAATTCTCATTATGCTCGAACGTAAAACTGATACACTAAAAAGTGCACTTAAACGAACCAGTTTTTTTCCTCAACTTTGAGTAGCGCAAGCCCTCTGCGCAGTTTTTTAATCACGTTACAAAGTTCCAACACTAACTAGGCAACTGAAATTGGAAAAATAATAAGCTGGTGAGAGCGGCGGCGGTGCGGCGCGGAAGAGGTGCGGCGCTGCAGCGGCACGGCGCGACGCGGCTCGCAAATGAACGGCCGGGGATTACTTCTTGGCGTTGCTCTAACGTTGAAATAAAAATATAACTGAACGTCGGCACTAATTGCTGAATTTGCGGCGCTGTGTGCGCGGCCGCCATGCTCGCGACCCACCTCGCTTCACTCCACCATACTCAGATATAACACACACTCACACGCGTTCAATGTCTCCTGTAGGTATAGGTACAGCACTTACCGGCGGGAATAGTAAAAACTAACGAGTGTCGACACCTCCGCAACACACTCCTAATTAAGGCAACATTTTACAATTACGACTAAACATTATTTCCTTTACGAGCGCTTATGGCGACGGCGACGGCGGCGGCATGGTCCCATCGGCGCCGCCGCATTATACATACGTGTGTTAGAAGAACATGTTGATACGTATAAATGTTTACTGTAATTCGAGGAAACTCTACTACTGTTGAACAATCAAACCTTATATAACGATTTTTAAAATCTGCTATGAATATCTGGCAGTGCCAGCCGCAGTATAAAGTATCTTAGTTGCATTTGTGACTGAACAACGAAGAAGTAACATTGTGGTTGAAGTATAAGTAGCGGTGACAATGGCTCATGACGTAATGAGCGACTCTGAACAACACTACACGTGATGGTGCCCTAAATAGCGTTGTGGAGTAACTCATTGTTTGAAAGTGATAGTAGTACAGTGCAGTGCATCACGCGGTATTGTTCTGTACACTCGTATATCAACTTACCAACTTCTCGATTGCGCGTAATCACAGCTTACTACTGAACTTAGTCGTCTCGGGCTGATGACCACAGACTCAGTCTTTTGGCAACTCAGTACACAAGACTTTTGTAATTTGACCACCGCATAGAAAAGTATTTTGCGGTATTACTGGTTTTGTAGGTACAAGTAACCGGACTGGACCAGATAAAGACTATGTTTATTCCGCCGTCTGTCGGTCAGTGGCAGGCTTAACCGCGTGCAGGTAAGGTTGAGGTTCAGTTGTGACCTAGATATTTTTGCCTTCCTCGTGCTCCTTATTGTAGTAAGTTCCTACACTTAAAATCTGTCTAAGTATCGAGCTGGAACATTAAACAAGCGTCTTCAGTAAATTAGACAATCACTTCTCACGCCAACTTCGATACTATAATGAAGAGCATATCGAATGAAACTATATCCATTTAACTTGCCGCCAAGTTTACCGAGGTGCGCCGGGGAGCGGAGGAAATTCATTAATATTGTCGCTTTGCTCTGGACCACCTGCACAGGAATAACACCCTTATTTGAATGAGTGTAAGGTTCATGTAAGGTGTGAAAGATGGTGCCTCTGAAAGAGGGGCAGCTGTGCACGCTTGCAATAACTCCTGCCGCCGTTAGGGCTGCATTAACTGCAACAAAGAGTAATTTTATGAGAACGTAAAAACGTGAGCGCCGCACTACCACCGACTTTACATTTTGTTAAAACTATTGTACTTTTTACCTGAGCGAGGTGCTTTAAACTGGTCAAGAAAAGAGGAGCGATATTTCGTTCACTTTACTTCTACTTGAACGTGTGAGCAGACCACTAAGCGCTAGTCGTAGTAGTAGTCGTAGTAAAGTATTACACTAAAAGCGAAGCATTGTGGCTCGAGGGTTATCAGATTGGAAATTTTTAACTGTCCAATAAATCGATATGGAGCGCAGCGGTAGAAACGAAATTGGATGATATCAGTCTAAAAAATAAAATATACTTAAGCCAAATGGTCACAGACATCGCAACGAGCAAGTTCATATCTGGGTCAACGATATGAATTTAGAATTATTTTCACAGACGGTTTGTGCGAAACTAGGTTTAGTTAGGTATGGATTGATGGGCTGAGATAACAATAGTCTCTCTTTACGGAATTCCTATAGTAACAAAACACATAAACGTACAATAGTGTGTGTCGGCAACCCTGCCTCGTCTGAGGCTTCAGTTCACGCCGCGAACTTTGCAAACAGTTCTATTATGGAGCGCAAAGTTTTTAAACGCCCGCACAGATATATTGTCTAGTTGCGCCGTGCCCCTCGCACAGATGACGACTTGCGTTCTCTTGCAAAGACTTGACAAAAACTTGCTTCTGATAGAACTCCTCATGAGAGCTGCAGTGCTATATGCGGCTGTTTGACAGTATTTAGATTACGGAAAGTAAAACACACTCGGTATAGGTGATTCTTTATCCCTCGTAAGGAATGTAACAGATATAACTTCCTCCTATTTCGATTTAAATTGTTGGGAGAATATTAACACTGAAAGAAAAAAATACCTACGTGTTGGGTAAGTGGAAAGCGCAGGTTATTGCAAATTAAGAAACATTTCATAAGTAATACAGAGAAATTGTTCCAATCTCAATCTTATGTTTTAATGTGCAATGTTGTGTTGTACTTCGTAGCACGACCATAAACGCATTCAATATAACTTTAGATGGTAATAAAATCCTTTTAATTTGTACTATTTTATACCACTAATTAGAAATTTTATACCTCTCAATTATCGAAGATATACAGGTCGTGCTGGGAAGATTCCTTCCCAGCACGACCACGCTAAAATTCCAGCTGGCATAGAAGTTGATGAAACGGGAGCATGCCTAAAAATTTGTACTCATTATGTACTCCTATTTCATTACTGGTAAGTTGTCCTAAATTGTTAGAAAAGCAAAAAACATTTTCTGCACATATTCTGCCCGTATATGATTTTTATATTCGACACTAGATGGCGTTAAATGTAAAAATTAAGAATATGCGTTCAAACAATATTAATAAAAATATACGGTAGTTTGTTCATTGTACTCCAGCTGTTACCCGGCGGGTTCGCCCGCGTGAACATTTTGATAATAAAACTTTTTTCACAACTTTCTGGGTAACGCTTACTAAACTAATATTTTATTGATTTAGAGTCAATCAAAATACACGTCCGATAGTCGCTTCCGGGAGCCGGATCCGACTATCTGATCGGATTCATGAAATACACGTACGATTCTCTTCTCCTACTTTTTCTGGTATCATATTTGTTTTCTGTCTGTCTGTAAAACAAACTACCGTATATTTTTATTATTATTGTTTAAACGCATATTCTTAATTTTTACATTTAACGCCATCTAGTGTCGAATATAAAAATCATATACGGGCAGAAAATGTGCAGAAAATGTTTTTTGCTTTTCTAACAATTTAGGACAATTTACCAGTAATGAAATAGGAGTACATAATGAGTACAAATTTTTAGGCATGCTCCCGTTTCATCAACTTCTATGCCAGCTGGAATTTTAGCGTGGTCGTGCTGGGAAGGAATCTTCCCAGCACGACCTGTATATCTTCGATAATTGAGA
Organism: Amphipyra tragopoginis; assembly: GCA_905220435.1. Lineage (NCBI taxonomy): Eukaryota > Metazoa > Arthropoda > Insecta > Lepidoptera > Noctuidae > Amphipyra > Amphipyra tragopoginis. The sequence goes on along the minus strand of HG992010.1, from coordinate 165,844 downwards.
GGTATAAAATTTCTAATTAGTGGTATAAAATAGTACAAATTAAAAGGATTTTATTACCATCTAAAGTTATATTGAATGCGTTCATGGTCGTGCTACGAAGTACAACACGCAATGTTCTCTGACATGTACGTTGTCTCGTGCCAAAGTATTATAAACTTTTGTTGCCGGCGGCGCGCGGCGGCGAGCGGCGTGACGCGGTGATACTACGCACCTTTCTTTGAGCCTCATGTTGTCGTAAAGCCCCTGCACGTACGATAAACTATAAACGTACACGTACGTCCACTACCCGTATTATACAATTTCACGCCCGGCCGGGCCGCAGGAACTCGCCATCGAGCCGGATATTCGGTAAATTTACCGGAGGCACATGAAATATTCGTTTTCGAGCTCCCTGAATCTATGTTGTCGGCACCAGCGAAGTTATTGAATCTTTAGTTATTGACTCTTACGTTCCGTATTAAATCTACGCGGGTGTCGGCGCCGGGTGCTCTACGGTGAGAATATACTGGAGGTGGATTATGAGAGGTGACTAAGGGATCGTAACGGTAGCAGTATCTACTTACACGTGCTAAAACATACTACACATACCATTGCGCATTATATTATCACACGTAGGTGAAACTATACTTAGTGAACTAATCGCTCTACACAATATAGTTATCAAATCGATCATCGCTTCGATTCTTGGCCTTTCTCGGCGTTTCTTCTCAAAGGGTGTCTTGTACTGTAACGCTGTTCATTATTTCAGTATGACGTGTAAAAATGTCTGTTCGGACCTTTTCACTGAATAAATGATTGAATTGTATTGAGTCCGTCCATTGTAGCGGTCCACGGAGAGATCGCCTCGAGCGGTGGACATTGAACATTGACATGATGTGATGGGGTATCAAGTTAATATTCATATGTATTTACCTACAACAATTTGGTGTCAATTTTATTATACATAAATTATATCTATGTAGAAGTGAATTCAGCTAAAAGTGGTCCACTGTAACTCCTACTCTATGCGAAGTGTTCTCTCTTTAGTATGAAGCTGGTCGTTGAACTAATCCCAGGATGTAATATGCAGTTAAATGTGTTCAGCGGCTACAGTCTGTGCCATGATCATAGTAATATATTTTTTCGCGTAATACTCTTGTAACTAAAAACTTTAGTTTTTTCATAACTACGAGTTATATGGGATGGCTATACAGCAGCACAGTAGCAACGTCAACGGTGCCAGGAGACTGAGTCAGTGGTCACCGACCTGCTGCCTCAGCGTGCTAATAATTTTGGGTGGAGCTGACAAATGTCCAGCAATTAAACTGTGATAGACTACGCCACAGCCACTCTAAGCGCTGGGTACAAAGAGCGAACAGCGTGACATCGCAACACCACGCTCGACTATATTTCGGAACGACTATGTTAAATATTTTTTTTAATAAGCGTCGTGTTTGCGCTCTCTTTGTTTGTTGTGCAAATTGGTTTCGTGCGACTAGGTTACATAGCTATACTTAGTGTTACTTCGCGTTTCGTTTCCCTAATTGTTATGAGTGAGTCTCGTAAAGGTTTCTTGTATAACATCTCGCGTCGCACTCGTCGCGTATAATTGCGCGCTCTGCTGAGGCGGGTGTTCTGTTTCCTTAGACAATTGCCTCGCGTGTATGATGTACGTAGTCGTTTGTTTCGTAGCTCACGTAATTTAATTACATACGGTACATTCAAGGGGCGCGTGAATGTGTGTCGGCACTTGGGACGTTGGGACGCGGGTAGGGACGGTCGTATTATTCTGAATATTAATACCTGTTAGGTAGTTCTAATTCCGTAGTTTACAAGTTTCTTATGTTAACCCTGGTATTTAAATTAAATTTTCCGCTGAGTTGTTCAAATGACCAATCGAATTTAAATGTAGCACGGCTGTGTGGAGGGCGGGGGGGTGTGGTGCGGAGCGGGGGCTGGTTGTGCTACGCACGTCGGTGCCAAAGTAAATAATAATAATTCAAGCGTACTTATTTACAAGAGGTCGCGCTCAGATGAGAACATTGATACAACGCCAAAACAGAGCTTAGTCATTTATTCGTGATTAATTTAATAGCTTATTTTATTTAAATCCTGTTTCATTATTAGTTTTCGACGATGACGGCGTTATTAAATGTTTGGGAGTTATCGATCCGAGATAAAATTAGGTTTGACGTTGGGCAAGTGCGAGTCCCTGGTTGTAGAACGTGTCGATTGGTTGTTGGATGATGCGGCAAATTGCAACAACTGGCGCGTGCTACGCCGCCTCGCCACCTCGCCACCTCGCCACCTCGCTGGGCATCAACGCGTGCAAAAGGTCACAATTGTACTAAAATCACGATAAACAATAAATGTAATTCAAAACCCACTCATTCCTCTTTAACAGTATTACTTTTGAAAAGTGTGGCGCAGTGCAAATGCCCTCATAAAATGTAATGCATAGTCCAACGTGGCGACGTGTCGTTTATAATAAGTAAGGTCATAGGGGTGTGGTTGCATTCACCTCTCGATTAATAGTCGACCGTCGCAGCTGCTCTATGGATCGCCTTTTTATTATGCTTGCACTTTTGTTCGTATAATCGTTGGTAAAACTAGGTTCGATATTATAACGCAAACATACTTTACTGTAAACAATTTTATACCATTCCTGTTTGCACAGCGCCCTAGTAGAACAGTTTATTGTTGAAACACGAACTTTTATTGTAATAATCACTTGTTTCTCTTTAATTTCGGACAGGAGCGGTTTATACAAGAATAATGAAGGAAACACAAGCTTGATAAGTATAATTTTTATAATAAAAATTATCTTTATTTCCGTACGTTGGAATATGAAAAACTGTGTTACGATGAAACAGAAATAATTAATAATGTTTTATTAAAACTTAAATTTTTATTTGAGTTTGCAGAATAAAACACGAATAGATAGGATACATAATCCCTTCAAACTTAAACATTTCGAAAGATGTAACCTATATTATGCTCCACAAATCGAAGATAATAATACACTGGTACAGGAAAGTAAGAAAATATGGAATAGTATGTAATAATAATTAAAATTAATTCCCTCTCCACTTCACACAAGTCTCGATTGAGTCGTACCACGCGTAGGTATACTTACTGAATCACATCATGTGCAAAGACAATCCCGACGGAATAGTGTAGTAAAATCTTATAAGTACAAAGCTAGTCAGTTGTTCTTATTTATAGATATCATAAACTTCGCAACTTCCCCGGGGCGGGTTATATCGGTCCCGGGTGACTGCGTCTTGGTCAGTGGCTACCAGGGAAACATAATCACGCGGAGCTGACGACATTAGCGAACGCCCGCGGCTACTTAACACGGTTAGAGGTGCTGCGCATCCTGTATCACGCCTCGCTTCGAACAAACCTACAAAAATAACAGGCAAGTGAGGCGAACCCACATTATTTAATATAATATTATGTGCGTCGACTCTCTGAACCGATCAGAACGGAGCATTGATATGTATTTCTTACCACCAAGGCCAATTCCAATTCGAGAGTATGCTATTTTATCATTTATTTAAACTTTGGAAATTAAATATCCATTTTAATGAAAAATCAAGATGGAAGCTCTTATAAAGTTTTATCCTTTATTTATTCGTCGTATGATTGATTACTCGGCCGCGACCCGGCTCCCATAGCTACTTAGATTTAGGATATCGCTAGCAAGTATGACGGAAACATCATTTTTACAGGAACAAAATCCTCTGTCCATTGAATTTATTTTAGACATTTTTCGATAGTTTGTTGGACATGTTTACTAACAGGTTTTTTTTAGCATGTTACATGTGGATGAATAAAGTCCACAACATTAATAAAAAAAGTCGCAACTGTTCACCTGGGTGATTTAATTCCAAGGTGAACAAAGGAGACCAAATATGTCGCACTAATTCACCTGGGTGATATTGTCAGGTGAAATAAATCCTAGGTGAATTGAAGACACTAAAAATTCCACTTTGTTCACCCAGGTGATATCACCCAAGTGAACAAAGTGGAATAAACCGTGGTAATTTGATCTACAGTGGAATCTGCTTGTAACGATGACGAAGGGACGTCGTCGCTATAAGCATCAGTAGATGTTCAAATACCGTGTAAGTAATAATTTATATAAAAAAACATTTTCCGCCTTAAGTCTTCAAATTGAATGACAATCGCCAAATATAACACCGATTTAAACGTAAGTAATACCTTGAAGTGATGTTAATTTACTAACAAAATAAAGGACTTGTCGTTATAACCAGAAGAAAATCCTTATTTTCCCTTGAAATTACGTCGCTTAAAGCAGTTGGGCGCTATATCCGGAGTCTTTTGGTCGTTATAAACGGCCTTTTCTCTTAAAAAAATCAATGAAAACCAAACTAAGTAAATGGTGTTCGTAAGTCGCTATAAGCGATTCGTCGCTTTAAGTGAAGTCGTAATAAACGGTTTCCACTGTATTTTTGAGCAATAGTAGCGCCATGATATTTCATATTTTACGTGTCTTTCCCCAAAACACTGTAAGAGCCTTTAATATTTCCTTCTGGTTTCGTATGACGACGACCCACTTACATAGAGATGTAGACAAATGTGCCGGTGTATCCTTTCACATCTCGTAATTTATCGGCATGTCTTCACATCTTGCTATTCTTACATGTAGGTTCTCTAACAATCGTAGTGTTGCTAGACTTGCAACCGTTGCGAACAGCTAAGTGGCCCACTGAGCGCTGTCTCACTAATAAAACCTATTCCAGTGTGCGTGTCGTGAGTAATGTGCGTGTATTGTAAACACGCGCCACCGGTTAATATATGGACGTATTTTCGCCGATTGCGAACACGTAAATCAGCGAGGATCGGCTTCGCAAACAAATAAGAAGCAGTCGCGGCGGCCTTCAACAGACAAACAATACCATCCTTAATTAAATATAACCAACGATGACGTTCTAGACAACCAGATTTATATAAAATAATAGAGCCATATTTCAGTTTAACGATAGAAATTAACGAAGCGCTGGCTTGGCGCAGACGCCGCGATTGAGACATTAAGACGCTATTCAATTACCGACCGCCTTCCGAACGGACCCTAATGAACTGAATAACAGAACAAACACATCTACATAATGTTGACGATCGCACAGTCTGTGCTATATGTTATCGAGTACATCTTCACGAGTGCCTGGTGACGCAGACGGGTTTTATTGTATGTACGACGCGAAGTATTTCACACAACTCGTTTGTAACACATAACGTGAAAATTGGAACACTTGCTTCTCTTTCACAACATATTGTATTTCAAATAGCGAATATATCTGCAGTACGTTTCTACACTTAGTGGGAAGTCCCTGGTGGATAGTAAGCTTATTTAACTTACGGTAAAGTGTAGCCATATACTTCCTGATTCCGAACACTGAGTTCACTAAAAACGCGTAGTTTAATGCCAATTGGTCCTTAACGCCGCAATAAATTACCACGGGCGTTTTAAAACTATTCGCGTTGCAAAACGCAATGTATCGCTCTGGTTATCGAGTATCGATAAATCGCAGGTATCGATACAGCGCGCTCGCCCGGAACCATGTTACGCGAGTTATAACTAATGAATCGATTAACGCTCGATTTCAATAGCGCGCTGTGTGCGGTTGTCCCGGTTAAAAACGGTTTATTGATGTTCATTGCGCGGTGGTCCGCGTGTGGTTCTATATCGCGGCGTTTTATTTGCGGTAGTTGTTACAGTTTGTAGCGACACTAACGGGTAAATTGTGTATCTATTAGCGTATTGGTTTTCGTTTGAACGATAGATTTATTTTATAGTTTCGTTTCGGTGTATATTGTCGAACATTGAAACCAGTTTCATAAATACGTATATGAATTTGTGAGTTTTGGACCAAAACCACTATAAACTACGTTGCATTTATCTGTTGTAGTCAATTATTCGCAATGTTGGTATAATAACGGTGTCGTAAGTGATTGTTTGCTTCACGTGGCAGTAAACTGACTGTATTTCCTTTCTTCTTAAATCAATATGTATACGATATTAGTATTGACAGATATAAATGAGACATAAGTATCGCTCTGTGGTCCCTGCAGGCTTACTTGAGGTAGCTAGTCGCTGCCGAGTACGGTGGTAGGTCCCGCGAGACGAGGGGACAAGCCTACTGATATTTACCGGAGGCCGATAGATATATAATATTACATTTAAAGAGCAACTATATTTATTAGGTGTATATACTGCTTAAAGTTTGCTGCAATTAATTATTGGATATCCGTGCATGTGAGCGCTTTAACTAGGACAGTGGGCCAGCCCGGCCAACACGCCGATAATCCTGCTATTCATCAAGCACTATTGCATGCTTTTAAACACTCTATACAAAAATAAAACTGTGTATAGTTGTGATGATGATATAAAACATTTGCAAACGGTTTACTAAAAAACATAACGATCACTTTAAACTACAATGATAAATACTCATTAACTTAGTAGTAGCGGCATCTAATTTTAGTTTTGTTTTAAAATGTTATTTCACATAAAAGTTTATAGTAAGTTAGTGTGTGTTATACGTGAATGTTTGCACAAACAGCATTAGCTTCGTTTGTAAACTAACAAATATATTTAAAGCAGTTGTTTGCAATATATTCATTGCGAAGTGTTTACTCAGTAGTTAGGACCAGGCGCGCGGACATTAGCTAATAGAAACGTGTAGAAGGACCAGAAAAGCGATGCGAAGTCGAAAGAGTCAAAATAATGATAACAACATGTTCGTGTTCAATCTGTGACCGCAGTGCGTCAAGTTTTGTTTAGGAGTTGCTTCTCAGAGGAGAAGTTAGGAAACGATGAGAAAATACAAAAATAAACTTTCAAGACTACCCTATACTGTAGCGACTATTTACGTATAACACTCACACACCAAGTTCTAACAGAATGAATGAAGTTTGTGGCGCAGTGCACGACGAATTTAATTAAAATACACAACACAGAAAAAACAAGTGACTATATTTGATAAATATCTCCATTGGAAACAAGTTACCTCAACCCAAACCTGTAATGTTTTTAATATACACCATTTTTGCTAACGAAAGGCGATCCCGTTAACCAGCAATACTATAGCGTTTGTACATACAAAAAAAATCGCTAAGAAAACAAAAATAAAAAAATGATACATAAAAGCAATGATTACTGTATAAGCGCACTTGTCTATCAATGTGGAAAACACTGCAACATGGCATTTAACTTATCTACGCTACTATTTTGGTTTTAAAAAGGCCGTACCGAATTGTTATTTTTGTTAGTTTTTTTCGCATATTTTTTTGCTTATTTTTGTATTTTTATTTTAATCTATTAATTATGTAGATTAACGGATTTAAAAAACGACCTTTGTTTTTTAAATTTTTACATACTGCATTTCCGTACATATGGGATTGACCGTTGAATACAAATATTCTTTAAATATTAGTCAAGAGACAGCTCCGGCTGTGCCGCTGTGCCTGATACCTGACTGCAACGTCTTCATTTAGAATTGAGCCCTTAACCTTTGTGTCCTTTGAGAAGGCAAATACAATAGACTTCATATTATAATACATCTGTTATGTTGATTTTATGTTAAGTATGTATTAAGTTCGTGTTTACTGCTTAGCGGTGCAAAGTTCTAAGTATTATTACAGAGAGAAGTATTACTTTATTGTATGTCTTGAATGACATTAACTAGATATCAAACTTCTTACATGTCTGCGTTGCAGATCTGCCTAATGTAATCCAAATTCATTATTTTCATAAAATTATAGTTTGCGTCAGCTTCACCGCTAAACTTTCAGTAATTCATGAGTGACAAGCTATTATTTAATTATTTACAGCAATACAGCTCTGTATTTTTATTTCAGGTAATATAAACTAGTTCACAGCCATTTTCCAAAATATTAGGTGAATTAAAACTCGTTCCACAATATAATTGCAATATCCAGCGCCACGTGCAGCCGCCATTGAAGTCATTTAATAGAAGTAGACAATGTTATTAGCAATTCAACTGTGCGACACACGCGCCGCTACAGCGAGCGATACAGCCGCGCGTCCCACGACATCGACTGCGTGACGCGAATCATAATGATCAGCAATCAATTGTTACTGCCAACACTTACGCGTTTGTGAAAATATACTGAAATCAAATGTGATTGTGAGACGATGTTGTGACGATACATTGATAAAATGCGTCGCCTACTAATTAGAGTTATTAAGTAAACGCAAAATGAGCAGTATGATTTGTATGTTGAAATAATTATTTGTCCTCTTGCTACACAAATGTTACTCTTTGAATAAGATTGAAATTATTTTAATTTTCCAAAATTACCTATCTTATTACCTACTTTACCTGCCTTTTTTTTTAGTTTTTGCAGTGTGAACGTAAATCAGTATCTAAAAAAACTAAATAATTTTATGCTAATGTTTCTTCAGTGGAAACTCAACAGTTAGACAAGGATTAAATAAATAAAGCTTTATTTTAATAATATTACAGGAGCAGCTGCAGCATGGCAACGTATTTCAAAGTATAAAACAAGCGGCACTATTTTATTTGCAGCTGCGCAAGCAAACAGTATATTTTGGTCCGCACTTTATAGTTCCGGGCGCGGTGACAAAGTGCAGCAAATATTATGCTTCTAAATATTGCTTTCTAAGCGAGAATTTCGGCACTCAGCAGCGGGAACGTCGCAAGCTGGCGCCCCAGTGTTTACACAAACGTATCAGCTTGCAGATAATGAAGGTGACTCACCGGCTGCTATAAATTATATATTATCTGTCATTACTATCTACAAGAGCGGCTCGAGCCAGAGCACCGCACCGCTCGGTTACAATTACAAGCCCGCCCGCGCCGGCTAGCTACGAGTAGGTACTCGCCGCGTCGCCAATTTTTCTTATCTGTTTTCTTTGATTACAAAAACATTAAGTCTGTTCGAGTAACCAGAGCTGATACTGTAGCTCTTTATTTATTGGAGATGAAACGATACGCTTCAATACGAACAGTATCTCCCGGCCAAATTACCAATTTTATGATTTGAATTACACGAACAATAACATCGGCGAATTGTTATCTGATCACTTTTTATTACATTTTATAAGTAGGTCGCCGCTGGAGAGCTCGCTGGAGATTACAATAATAAATTATTACATAACTTTAACTTTACATTGAATTACGCTTTCATATTATAAGTAAATTACAGAAAAGAAAATTGGAATAATCATAATTATGTTTGGTGTGCGTGTATGCAGAAATTATGTGGAAACAGGGTTTCATTAATTAGAAAACGATACTATCTCAATCCTATTGATTAGGCTCTGCACTAGTGTTGGGTAGGACACGACTTGAAAAAGAGTTTGTAAGAGTAGCCTCTTTTTTGCTCTGAGCCAGTACAATGTACTACTTCAAATGAGGCGAGGCGTACTGAAGCTCGGTGATACGATTGAAGTAACGAGTACGAATATGACATTTGACGTTACTGCGGCGAGTCGAGTCGCGGTCGCGTAATTTCCACTGACATTGACACACTGACAATGACGTGCTATTGTAGCATGTGCCTCGTTCCCTCTCTTTCTCACCCTACAGTTTACTTACCGAGAGTAACGAGTAATGCGACTACCGCGACATAAAAGTTGAAGTAGTACACTTTTAAATGTCGAGCCGCTCTTACATTTTGACGTCATGTACGGGACAAATGTACTACCTCTTGTATGTCCTACTCAACACTACTCTGTACGCACTATTATCCATCGACTCGATCTCACATTCAGTCATTGTTATCAGATCGTCATAACCAAGATAATGAATGTAATACATGCATTGCAATATATACGTTGGATACCTAATGAAACGGTACCCATATCGATATGGCATCAAGGAGGCAGCGAGTCGTGAGCAAACAACTCAATTAAGTGCGGCACGCGGTGACGACCGGCCACCAGCGACGACGGCGCGCTCGGCCCGGCGGCGGCGGCGCGGACGACGGACGATTCATCAGCCGCGGCCAACAAATGGAGCGGAAGGAGGCCGCACGACACCAACACGGCTATCAATTGTTGGCGGTGAAGCTGACTTCATTTCGTTCCTGATTGTGTGCAGGTTGAACCAAGGTGGAACATGTAGTCACTTTGTTGAGACGATAATAATTTATGTCAAAATAATATGATTCATATGAGCCATATTTCAAGGTGCGTTGCGGACGAGTATTTTGTTTAAATAACTAAATACCTGTACTATACGCAGTCGGTGCCCCTACTATCTAACTCCAACAACATAGGAAGTCGTAAATACCGATAACATAAGGTTAGACCTCTGACCTCACTTATTTTTGTAGTCACCTGAGTCTGTTCTCTCAATGGTCGGTTTAACATGTTCTCAGAAACACACAAGTGGGAGTGATCTTAATTTGCGCGGTTCTCTTCCTTAATTGTATGTATCTACAACACACATAAAAGTGTTTCCGGCGGGTAAGATGTGGCCTTTACCCGTTGTCGTCGATATTGAATGTAGGAGGATCAGTCGCTGAGGTGAAAACTTTTATTAAATCGTCTCCGGGAGGCGCGCGGTCGACTGTGCCCGCCAGCCATGTCGTTAAAGGAAGCGGAACAGTAGGATCACTCCATATAAATCACAATGACAAGCGCATACAATGAAATAAATTGCTGTTAGACTGCTCCTTTTACCTGTATGTACATTAGCGATTGTATCAAGTGTGAATGAGGTCCTTATCGCGAATCGTTATGAGTGTACCAGCAGGGCCATTTCGTAACATAACCAACATCAATCATGACAGTTGATGTGTCAAAAACAATATTCATTGCGTAGTTCATAGTTGTGGAGAAGTCGAATTGTTAATACATACGTTGCTACGGAAAATATTGACCTGTCAAATTCAAAGCCATAGCGATTACGAGTGTGTTGCGCATTTAGAATGCTGCTCTGCATCTTGTACTCGTAGTCGTCTTCAACTGCTAAGCTTAAAAGTTGTGTCCGGATTGTAATTGTAACCACAAAATATAGCGACCGATGTAGCTAATACATCTAAATGATTTCTGTTTTAATTGGTCTACTTCTTAAGCTTCATTAAGTTGCTATTCAACTGTTTGTCGTTATATTCACGTTAGTATGGTGTGATATTTTTATACAGTTGATGACTTAATGTACGATTTCCACCAACCGGGCCACGCAGAGCGCAGCGCAGCGCGTCGCAGTGGATGCCCGAGCACGCGCCAGTAGCCGAACGCGTCCGCTCGACGGCTACAATCTGTTGGAACCCGGGCGTATGCGCGCGCGTGCTCGTGAATCCGCTATAGCTGTCAGTTTCTACTTGCGGTGTGGCCGAGCGGAGCCTATCGGACGCGACGACAGCCGAGCGCCGCTGTCCACGTACGCGAGGAGCCGACCGGCTGCCGCGGCGTCCGAGCGCAGTCGACCAGCTGCCGCGGCATACGCGTGGATCTAACCGAGTTACACGCAAGCAAAACTTAACTGTTGTATAGAAGCCTGAATTTCCTTTAGCACAGTGTGAAATGCGCTCCGGCGCGTCCCGTTTGGTGGAAATCGTACATAACTGTATGTGTGACGTCTAACTAGCAGGTGCGTGCTCTTCTTTTCTCTACTGTTATAAGTTTATTATATTTTTCTAATAGGCCTTCTGTGCTTTGCTACTGTTTGCGTCCTGTGAGGTTAGCAGCGGTCCATCGTCCCGCACCGCGCCGGTACGTACCGCGCCGCACCGGACTGCGCCACGGCGCACCGCGTCGAGAGCTTACTTAATTAATTCTTGAGTCGAGCTGTCGAGCGTCGCCGCCGATTGATTGCGGAATTTACATTGAAATGCTACAAAATTATACGTTAATCCAGTTTACTCTTCCATAATCATATTTACGCTGAATAAAACTGTTTCTGTTAAAAACAAACACATTTATACCATGTATACTGAAGCTGTATAAGAGGTAAAATTAAATATCACATTTCGCCTCCACGAGGAAAACGTTGCAAAAATTATCAAGTCTCCGTGTTATGGGGTTCAGGAGAGGGCTTAGGTGTGGGTTAATTAAAAGTTGCCAAAAATAACACAAGCCGTATCCGATTATAATGCGTAACGAATTTTGCGGAATTAGATCCATGTTTAAGTCCCTTAATAATCCTCGGTTTGTTTATTTAAATGTTGACTTTACAAACATTGAAGGTTGTCTGCACGGAGGGGCAACACAAGTATATGTTCAGTGCGGACTTGTAATGTTTACCACCCCAGACCTAAGGTCTCTAATTGCTTGCACATTACTTTTTTATAAGGTCACTCGTAAAGAATTGACAGGGCAAAGATATTTGTTTCTTAATTGACCTAAAAAGGTTAATTTAAAGAGGATTAGCATAGAAAAATAAATCAATCTATTTAGTAAATTCAATCAAATTCGCTCTACACAAGTTTTGATTAGACACACATATTCAAAAAGGAGGTTACAACATAAAAACGTGGTGCTGGCCTTTTTGCTAGAATCGACGCCTCATAATTTTACTTAGGGTTGATTTTTCAATCGTCAGATAACTTTTATCTGGGGAATAAGTTTGACGTCATGACAGCTTCTCTATAGAAAATATGTCAAACCGTCATATTTATTCCTTGGATAAAATTTATCTGACGATTGAAAAATCGGCCCTTAGTAATTTAAAAAACTAACCTTCTCCGGAGATAAGCTCCGGTTTCTGAATTGAGGATTCTAGGATATGCAGTACTTAAGTAACATTTGAGTACGGAGTTGTCAAAAAAATGTCGGATTTCAAAGCATTTTTTGACAACTCCGTACTCAAACACTACTTAAGTATTACTTATGTAAGCAGATATGTTATTTTAAACCTTATTGCGCACAGTGTCAAAAGGAATCGAATTTAACATCTGATACTCCTCCGTATCATGAATCACACGTATCAAACCGCAAGTTGTCAAGCGAATGGTTTGCCGTTGCTGACGTATCATACACACACACACATACATCGAGCACACTTCACCGGTTGACTGTTGATGATCGATGATTTGTCGATTGGCTTCGACGAGCGCCATCAACTCGTAACGTTTGCGCGTACTCAGCGTGGCCGGGAAACACTCCATTGTGTGATTGCACTCTCAAACATGTCTGAGAGTACAATTATGTAACATTGTTTAGCTATTCTGTATTACGTATAGAAATCGAACAGTTCAGTGATTATTTATAATTAGTTACGGTTTACTCACGTGCATTTTTCGGGATTGCTCGACTAGTTTCGGACCTAAACGGAGCCCTTTGTCATGAGCTGAACACGCGGCGAGGTCGAGACTCGAACACAGTTCGACGCAATTCGACTCGCGACCTCGCCGCGTTCAAGTAATCATAAATATGAATGTGTCTCACGAAAGTTATAATACAAAAAGTTCAGAGATTATTATGAAAATAAGTACTTATTGGAAATCTCGTACACTTGTCAGGTACTATAGATCTATGCGTTGTTACTACAGTAGTTTGCAACGCACTGATATCTATTACCCCGTAATAGAGGTTAAATAGACATCTACTTCGTCGTCTAAAAGGACAGCCGGTAGCTTCTAGCGAGAAGGAGAAAAAAGTAGTTGTTAAGAAACCGAGGAGGGGTTGCTTTTATATAAGTTATCCTACTAGTTGACGTAAAGCGTCAATCAGAGGGTTAATTCTTCTAAAATTAACTTTGCACAATCGCAACTGAACCGAAGCCAACCCGTTAATTAAGAAATATTTAATTTAGAAAAATCTGTCAAAATGTAAGACAACTAAAACAAAACCAAATATTTTGACAGTTTTCGTTAGTGAACACTGACTGACGGTTGTCGTTCGATTGCGGTTAGGCAACAATTTTGGTAGTAGAATTCGCCCCCAGGTATCGTGAACGCGGAAAATGCGTTGTTTTATGTATGGCTGCAGCTTTTCATTCGTTTGTGTCAGCTGTCACTCTGTTATGATTCCGTTTCGTACTGTTCAGAATGAATTTCCATAGAAATATACGTGCGCAACGCGAGTCGTGCGGTGACGTAAGCGTACACGTTGTACACTGATGACGTTAGGGAAGTGTTCTTTTCTGCATATGTGGCTTCTCTGGAAACCAAAAGTACTTATGAGTAGGTATATGTATTATTTATGTATCTATATATTATTTAGATACTTATAATTTTGACTCAATTCATAAAGAATTATTTCATATACTTTTTTATCATCCACAATTTGCATTTTTTTTTTGTTTCGTCGTCATATTTTTTGTGTATACTGTTTTTTTTTTTCACCTGACTGATGGAATTGTGTACTGGGAAGATTGTTGCACCGTTTCCTCTTCACAGCATAAACAACACAACAGGAAGCGGTGAAGGGCGGACGTTTTTCGGCTATCTTTTGTAAAATTGACGTTCAAAAAGAACTAAGTAATTCTAGTCCATTTAAAATGAATGAGTTTTAAAGTTGAAGTAAATTCACGCACATAAGTATCGTTATTAGTCAGTGATATCTTCTCCACGGGTCGAGAGATTGATTGCTCTCCGTCCGCGATTGTACTCAAGGAATCAACTACTTAACTGTACCCAAAATGTGAGTTTTTTACGTTACTACTGTAGTTGCGTCACGCCAAAAATGTCAAACAAATTTTTAGTCACGCTATTCTCTGCTAGAGGCGCTGCCTAAATTTTCATACATTTTTGACGCAACTACAGTAGTAACGTAAAAAAACTCACACTTGGGGTACTGTTACCTGCTCAAAAATGTACTTCTTCTGTAATGTCGGTACGAGCTAAATGCGAATAGCTCATGCCGTGGTGAAAAGATTACCCAGTCAGCAAGGATGGTAGCGAGGCTGACCACACCGAACGTACTTAAGTATCAGCACTCGTGGTGGCATTGTTAATCATACGTATGTACAACAACTTTCTTGATAATACTTAACAAAGCTAAAGCAAACTTCAATCTTGAGCTATAACAACTAACAACACTAAGTACTAGGTAATCTATACTAATATTATAAAGAGGTAGAATTTGTTTGTTTGTTTGTTTGTTTGTTTGTATGTAGGAGGTAATCTCCGAAATTACTCATCCGATTTCAAAAATTCTTTCACCAATAGGAAGCTACGTTATCCCTGAGTGCTATAGGCTATATTTTGGGATCAAAAAATTAGGGATCCGTAAATTAACGGGAGCGAAGCCGCGAGCAAAAGCTAGTGTATAATATATTAAGGTTTCTCAGAACAGATGTTCTAGGACTTCTTATTTTATTGTCCATCCTTAGTAAAAGTTCAGAGATCTTCAGGATGTCTTGAAAGCTCGTTTGTTTCGAGTAGACCTAGACAAATAAAAAGTTTTGTATTATCATTCCTACCCCAACCTACACAACGCTAACCGTGTCGGTTGGGCACACGTCTTCATAAAATAAAAGACTAATAAAATAAAACGGCTATAATATGAACTAGGAACTTATTATGGTTCCACCGTTAACGTTTTTCCTGTCTCCGTGAATCACATATTGAATCGCGGCATTGATTCACTATTGTGTCTGCAGTGCTGTGTGTAGCTGGTCTGTCACACCTGCCGCGAGATGAGTAGGGATATTCAAGCTGTAAGTAACCATCTTGACTTCTTGTATACATCGTGGGCCCGAGGTACCCGAAAGATTATATATTATATTATACCTTCGATTCCGATGCCTAATTGGAGAAGAAAAGCTATATATAGTTTGTAGAAATTCACAAATCGAAAAATATCTATAGTAACAAGTCCCAGGAACGCGGTGTTGTAACTTTTGTCATACCGTGAAAGGGGTTCACCGTATGTCTTATTTGACGGGGAGGGTTGTGAAGTGAGAAGTTTCTTATCCACTCACACGATAATTTATAAATGTTGCCAGTTCAACTTAAGGTATTGTTTACAAGGAAGCACTAATTTATTCGTAAGGAAAAGAAAAAGAATTTTTTTTTTTCTTTTTTCAATTTTTTTTATATAAAATTTGACTCTTAATAGCATCAGAAACGCGTGGTTAAAATCTTTCAGGTACCTCGGGCCCACGGTGTATAACTGCGCCTCTTACAGGTTTGCAGTTGATCGTACTCGTGTGTCGCGCAGGCTCCTCATGTGGTGCTCGGATATGAGTTTTTTTGTTTTAAATTGGATGGATTTCTAAATGTATATTTGATGCCAAAAACGGCCGATTACCCAATATTCAATATTTGAACGCTCGATGTATTAAATGTGTGACCTACTGAGTGTTCATTAAAATAAACGTTCGACTATTTGGACATTCCATAATAGTTGTCGATCATTTGAATGATTTGGTATTCGACATGGCACGGGGCATCCAAGTTCTGGCTATAAAATAGTAAATAGTGCTATTCTATATAAGTCAGTGTGGTCCGGACAGCAGCACAGAACAACATCGTTAAACTGGTCATAAAATATTTTATTTTATTCGCAGTCAAGCGGATCACGCTGCACATCGTAACGTCAGTCGTGTCGCGTTTTATTATAAAATCCTGTTACGTTCGCAAACTACCTCGAAAAACAGCACGGAGCTCAAACCACGGCACACATAGGCACAGAAGGTCCATTCAAGGCAACAGTAGCGACAGGTGCGAGAACACTTCGCCTCCGGCCGTTTTTCTGTTCATGGAAGCGAGTGTGTGTGAAAAATCGTCGTCTCCCATTGTGAGGTGATAGTCGCTAAGAAGGTTGCAAAAACGGAGAGGGATAACTACCTTTCTCGCCTGTCGCAGCAGACACACCGGGTGCTGTAGGGCTCATGATATCTAGTTACCATAGATACCTACTGCCCTGGGAGTAGCGGCCTCAGGGATTCGTCACCCGACCCGTTACAGGCTGGAGAGACGGCGTCTGTGTTCCGACCACGCCTTTTAGGAGGACGTAAGGCTGGGCCCCACAAATAGGATTTGTCAGCCAAATCCAGTGGCGGACCAAGACTTGACGGACCTGGTCGTGAATGCACTAAAGATCGCCGCGAAACCGGCTATAGGTCCTTGGAGGAACACCGTGGTGATTTTGGTCGGTAAGAGTACGAAATTACGAAAGAAAATAAGGATTATCCGACTTAAAATAAAACTGCCAGAAGACTTGTGACAGTTACTGGTCTTCTACTGATCTTCTGGCACTTTTTTATCATCCAGATTACTTAATGCCAATAATGCGGCCATTATTGTCTATTTTGAGAGAGAGGCACTGAAAAGCGTTAAGCGAGCCTTCTTCAGCTTCTTACTTGCTGCCTGCACCCAGTTGGCGTGCTCTAAGGCGGGCATACGAGAGCGTATCTTATATCGCCGCGTATCGGATGTTATCCGGGAACGGCACGTTTACGGCGCCGTCCTCCGGTCCTCCTATTACTGAGATAATCTAAATTGAGACTTCCATTACTGTAACGTATTAAACCGCACCGGGACGGGATCCGTTCAAAGTGAAATAAAAATAAAGTGAGCAACGTACTCGAAGCGAGCTGCTAATATTAGTAATATGCCGTAGAGCCGGCGGCAGCGGGAGCGGGACGTCCACATGATTTATTGTTAGTTGCGGCTACTTCGCCCCACTTGTGTGAGAAATCGGGATATTGGATACCAACATACGAAACTTCTCGAATGAGTTGGGTTTCACACACATCTCGTATATCGACGGACGTTCGTTAATAAACAGAAAGACCAAAAGAATAAAACGAAAAGATCCGAAATATTAGAAGCAGCAACAGATTTCTATCGAAACCTTTACAGCGACGACGAAGAAACCACACCATCATCAACATATCTAAACCACATGGAAGACGAAGACGAGATCCCGGAAATAATCGAAAGTGAAATATTGAAAGCCATCCAATCGCAAAAAAGTGGGAAAGCACCAGGGGACGATAGAATCTCGAACGAACTTTTAAAAGGATCCTCTGAAGTTTTACTTAATACTTTGCACGACATATTTAATGATATCCTCAGACAAGAAAAAGCGCCAAAACAATGGACCACTTCAACAATTATATTGCTCCATAAAAAGGGAAGAATGGATGACATTAACAACTATAGACCAATAAGTCTCATGTCCAACCTTTACAAAATATTTTCAAAAATTATACTCGATCGGATTACAAACAGTTTAGATGAAAACCAACCAAAAGAACAGGCAGGATTTCGCAGCGGTTTCTCGACCATAGATCATATTTTTACAATAAAACAAATCACTGAGAAGTACAAGGAATATGGATTACCTTACTATCTAGCGTTTGTAGACTATCATAAGGCATTTGACTCTTTAAAACACAAAAAGATTTGGGAAGCGCTGGCTAGTCAAGGAGTACCTAGAAAATATATTCGGGTTATACGGAACATCTACAAAAACATGACCGCGAAAATTCAAACGGAAAGACTGGGAGAACTATTCCCCATTAAAAAAGGAGTCAGGCAGGGTGATCCCTTATCACCTAAATTATTCTCAGCAACGTTAGAACTTGTGTTTCGAAACCTGGAATGGTCAACTTACGGCATAAGGATAAATGGAGTAATGCTAAATCACCTTCGTTTTGCGGACGACCTTATAATAATTTCTGATAACCCGGATCAACTGCAAACTATGCTCAGACAACTTGTAGAGGAAAGCCAAAAAGTAGGCCTGCAGATAAATCTATCAAAAACTAAATTGATGACGAATCGTTCCAAACCACCCATACGGGTCAACAACGATCTAATCGAGTTTGTTGATGAGTACACTTATCTTGGACAGATCATATCTCCTACAAACGATACGTCCAAAGAAGTACACAATAGGGTAAACGTATCGTGGAAGCGGTACTGGTCCCTAAAAGAAGTCACAAAAAATCAGTCAATACCACTGGCGTTAAAAAGCAAAGTATTTAATTCGTGTATACTTCCTATCATGACTTACGGTTGCCAAACATGGGCTTTAACTAAGCATAACACTAAGAAATTACAAACCTGCCAACACAACATGGAAAGAAGTATGCTTAATGTTAAGAGAAAGGACAAATTAAGCCTTAAACATATTAGAGGAAAAACAAAAATAGCTGACGTATCATACAAGATAAAAAAGCTGAAATGGAAGTGGGCGGGCCATCTAATCAGAGACAAAAAGGAGAAATGGGCTAAATTGGTTTCCGAATGGTACCCAAGAGAAGGCAAAAGGAAGAGAGGGCGCCCGATACGAAGGTGGGACGACGACCTTAAGGCGACAGCGGGGCCAATGTGGAAGAGAGAAACCCATGACCGGGAAATGTGGAAGAATATGGGGGAGGCCTATGCGAAAGCAAAACAATCTTCTGACACCGATGTCTGAAGAATAAACTCTCTTTATTAAATAAATAATATATGTAACTACATAGTTAGATTGTTAATAAAGGCTATTATTATTATTATTATAAGGCTGGGCCCCACAAATAGGATTTGTCAGCCAAATCCAGTGGCGGACCAAGACTTGACGGACCTGGTCGTGAATGCACTAAAGATCGCCGCGAAACCGGCTATAGGTCCTTGGAGGAACACCGTGGTGATTTTGGTCGGTAAGAGTACGAAATTACGAAAGAAAATAAGGATTATCCGACTTAAAATAAAACTGCCAGAAGACTTGTGACAGTTACTGGTCTTCTACTGATCTTCTGGCACTTTTTTATCATCCAGATTACTTAATGCCAATAATGCGGCCATTATTGTCTATTTTGAGAGAGAGGCACTGAAAAGCGTTAAGCGAGCCTTCTTCAGCTTCTTACTTGCTGCCTGCACCCAGTTGGCGTGCTCTAAGGCGGGCATACGAGAGCGTATCTTATATCGCCGCGTATCGGATGTTATCCGGGAACGGCACGTTTACGGCGCCGTCCTCCGGTCCTCCTATTACTGAGATAATCTAAATTGAGACTTCCATTACTGTAACGTATTAAACCGCACCGGGACGGGATCCGTTCAAAGTGAAATAAAAATAAAGTGAGCAACGTACTCGAAGCGAGCTGCTAATATTAGTAATATGCCGTAGAGCCGGCGGCAGCGGGAGCGGGACGTCCACATGATTTATTGTTAGTTGCGGCTACTTCGCCCCACTTGTGTGAGAAATCGGGATATTGGATACCAACATACGAAACTTCTCGAATGAGTTGGGTTTCACACACATCTCGTATATCGATGGACGTTCGCCTTCGTTTATGATTCACGGTTAGAAATAGGAGTGTAAACAACAGTGAGTAATTTATACATGTAAAAGAGCCGTAATGTTGGTCCAACATGTAGTTTTTCACAATCGATGAGAAATAAAACATACGCGGTGCGTCGGCGAGTGTATTACTTATAGTAACGTGTTGTGTGCATGTGTGTGTACACTTTACGAGTTGTTCCGTTCGGAGTTATGTGGTTGTGTTGCGCCGTGCCGCGGCTCCGCTCGGTGCCTTTCGCTAACCCGCGCCGATAAATTCCTGAGGACCATAAAATCTCTATTTTTATATCGATTACGTTACGATTCACCGGTTTAGATACGTTTACTGCTGCCGAGTAATTCGTATTTTCTTTTCTTGGGTCATATTGCTTAAGTACGCACTTTGTTCGATTCGCAATACGTATGGGTTTTGACCTGAAAACCTTTATTATTCGGGGAGGAATGTTTTATTAAAAAACCGCAACGTTTTATGTAAGTATCAATCTCTTTTACGTGAAAGTGAAGCGAACACATTATCCCTCTTATTACAAAAGATGGTTTAAACCAAGACTAAGGTAAACCCAGATTTTAAATATACCCATCACTTTCTTATGTCATATAACAAAAAGAGACGGGGCTATTTTAAAACCTAGGTTTTTCTTAGACCATCTTTTGTAATAAGGGGGAAATGTTTTAATATTGGTGACTAAAGACGTAAGTAAAATGTGTGTATCCCCCAAGAGGCAATTTAATTTCTAAAAAGGTCATAGTTAACTTCTAGAACGTTTTTTTTAAATGGGTATAAAACGCCTTTTGGTACAATAACCTCTGATGACAAAAATACTTTAATGTTTTGACTATTTAAAACCAAAAAGCAATTTGTCAGACCACGGCAGAATCTTTAACTTACCATATTAGAACGTTACTTGCTTTTATTTCCTGGTTAGGAGTTTTTTAGTTCCTAATTATGGACAGAAAAAAGTTCTGGCTTAGTCTTTTATTGGTCATCACCTAAGCTTCATAGTTTAGCGTTTTACCTTGGAAATGCTAAATTGATCAAAAACGAGATTTATATAAAGCAAATTACAACATGTCAGATGACATAATATGGCAATACGACGATACTCTCTGCCCATATTAGCCACTATTGTAATAATGATATGACAAAAATTCAAAATCAATAAATATTTTTTTAAATCACACGCGCTTTTCAATTCCGTTGCGAATGGATTTGAAGAACATTGATTGAACATAACTGTTAAACAATGGTGTGATGAGTCTCTCAAATACGCACCCACTCGATAGTACGTGTATTTACAAATGCTTATTTTATCTTATAATTAGATTGTAAAGTAGTTAAAATATGATGAGTATCTAAAATTAATCTCAAATAACTGGAAATTCTATTTCACAACCTTTAATTCATTCATTCGCTATACAGCGTGTCTCGAAACTCAACGTCAAGCGGGTACCTACCGGGCGAGAGGACAGGTTATACCAGTTCTCGCAAAAATCAGAAAAAAAATACTTCTCACTTATTTAAGTGATAATAGGCATATTTTTGAAAATGTTGAAAATCGCACCCTACACCACGTCTTTGAGCATACGGTGGAGCATACGGTGGAGATCTGCCCTGCTTGGGCGGAGCGCCGCCGTGTCCTCGTAGAGGCGATCGGCGACGGCGACCTCTCGCGTCCGGCCCTGGTTCAATTCATGGTCCGGAGCGAGGGGGCGTGGGAAGCGGTCACTTCCTTCTGCAAAGCAGTAATTCTAACGAAGGAGAAGGTTGGCCACGTGAGGGTGAGGCAAACCTCTCGCCCCAGCCGCCGCAACAGAAGAAGATGCCCCGGGCGTCGGGAGTCGCAGGGCTCGACCTGGCCGGTGTAGGCACAGGCCTGCGGACGACGAGCGTTGGATGGCTCGCCGTCCGATTAGAACCAGGCCCGGGTCGACGGCGCGTTGTGTCCCACGCGCTCCTCAAAGAGATGTCAGCATAGTAGAGGGGGGAGGGGAGCGGCCCGCTAGAACTGACTCTAGCTACTCTGCCTGCCAGGGTTGCGGAATTTGTTCGAAAGAGTTACCGCGGCCCTGGAACGCAAAGGGCATTAGGAGGAACACGGATGGGGTTTAGTCAGAAAGAGTCTGATACTCCCTTCTGCTCCGCCTAGAGCGGACGAAGTGATTTGATGACTGAATATCATTAAAAAAAAAGACCACATCTTTAGGTACCGTGAATACAAATTTCCCAATTTTGCAGTGTTTTTTTATAACGTAATCTTTAATAACCATGCTATTAATCGCAGTCACAATTTAAACAATAAACGTTGTAAGTTCAGTAAAAAAAGAAGAAAGATAGAGTTCTGGTTTCAAAAATTATGTCGTTCAACTTTGACAATTCATCTTTTAAAAAATAGTACTTTACTCTACCCTCGGCAAGTTATTTTAAAAGATGGCCCACTTAGTCAAGATTTTAAAATGGTACAATACTTGCCACTTTTCCTCCAATAAAAACATCATTTAATTTCGTTGGATCCCAGTTTTGAATCCTAGTTTAATATTTTTGGCGTTGGATCCCACAAAACATTGTTATGTATTTCCGTTGGATCCCAAGTTTCAAACATGCAAGAGAATTACGTTTTATTATCGTTGAATCCCAAAAACTATTTCTATAAGATTCAAGATTCAAGACATTTATTTGTAGAAACATGAGTATACATACATACAAGGCATGCAGGTTGTTCATAAACAAAAGAGATCCGTCATGTTCGGCCTTTATGGCATACAAATTTAAAGTTATCAAAACTCATTCATAATATAAACAAAGCTAAAAACATTATTAAATTGTCACACAAACTAAAAATTAAATTTAAGCAATAGATTATAAACTATACTTTCAACAACAAAATTGTTTATAATAAAATGAGGGTATATTTTATATTGACTGACCACTTATCCACTCAAACGTCCGAGTTTGACAGCTGCCACAGCTTTGAACGTCCACCCGTGCGATCGGAGTTTCTCCGCGCCAAGCGCCCTGCGCCACTTGTAACTTAAAGCGTGTTAGCTTGTCTCTGGTAATACCATATTAGATTGTCTCTGGTAACTGTCATATTACTTACATTCACTCAATCGATCATTCATTCGTTCATGATTAAAAACTTATTGGTAGTCATTCGGCAGTCTTGTCAGAGACGTCGAGGTGTGAAGATCAAGTGATAGTTACTGTGTAATTTTGGATTAAATGGTAACACTTCAGATACAAGTGTAAGTACAGATTAAATCATTATGTATTGAATAATTGGAAATAATTGGAATTGTACCGAGTATATTTGTGGTTTATGTTGAAGGAAGTAATAAATATCTATGTTTATACTGAAATGTCTGGTTTTCTATTATAAATCCTTTATTCTGAACCGGTGGCCAACAGTTCAGAAGCGGGATAATAAGGGAATTTTCATAATTCCCTTTTTCACGTCCACATTTTAACGGATATTTGATGTCATTTATTATCAGGTGTAATTTATTTTTCCCACTCGGTAAATATATTTTTGTGACTATTTAAGTTAAATAAATATCAAATATTTTATTTTTCTTTTCCATCTGTCATACGATATTTATTTCCTCACTCTTTACCGTAATAATATTAAAGAACCGTAATTAATAAAATATCACATCATCCATATTTAGAAAACGAAGTATTAATTTCGACTATGAATTTATGAAAGTTTCTACTGTGGTAGATTTATAATTATTCAATTTGTTAAGCGACCAATCGATATGGTAGTCTGTGTTCTGTTACATACTTAGATATTTTAAAATTAATATGATATTGATATAAAGATTTTAGTTTACTTTATTCAAAGTAGAATTGGTACGGTTATTTTATTCGTGTAATTATTATCATGATATTTATGATGACGCACCAAATTAATTTAAATTAACTTTTTGTGTTTTTGCATAGTATGGCTTACAAGAATAGAGATGGAAAAGAAAACTGCTTTATTTCTGCCTTAATAGCTTCTTTAAAATAATGCAATTATAAATGGAACAATATTGGATCAATATTATGATAATAAAATAATGACTTTGACTTTTATTATAACCTTAAATATTGTTTCGTGTTTATGAACAAACACTAAGCTTTACAGCTGTAAGTTTCAGATACACTTACAATGGACAAGGAAAGACACAGTCGAGGGGAAGGACTGATGTTCATGGACGATTATAGATGACGATGGATCGCCCAGGTTAAAGGGCCACTGGGATCTGGAGGCGAGAGCCCTCGCGCTGAGATATCAGCAGCGCGAGGAGGCGCCTGGGCGGAGTGAGCTCCGCCAGATCCTAGTGGCAGAGTGGAGAGAACGACTTGCGCAACCCAGCGCAGGGCACGCCGCAATAGCGGCGGTAAGGCCCGTGATGGAAGAGTGGCTGGAGAGGCGTCATGGCGCCCTCAGCTTCCGGCTGACGCAGGTACTCTCGGGACATGGGTGTTTCGGGAAGTACCTGTGTCGCATAGGCCGGGAGCAAACGCCCGGTTGTCACCACTGCGTCGACTGCCCCGAGGACACGGCCCTGCACACTTTGCAGGCGTGTCCTGCGTGGGCGACGCAGCGCCGCGAGCTAATCGCGGCGGTCGGTGGTGGTGACCTCTCGCTTCCGGCCGTGGTTCTGTCCATGGTCGGGAGCGAGACTGCGTGGGAAGCCGTCGCCTCCTTCTGCGAGGAGGTGATGGCGACCAAGGAGGGAGCGGAGAGAGAGAGAGAGGCAGCTGCCACTCTCCCCTCCCGCGCCAGACGCACCGGGCGGCGGAGGCCGCGCGACGACCTCCAGCCACCCTAGTGTGTGGCCTGCGGGCGCTGGGTTAGGGGACCCACCGCTCGATCAGTAACAGGCCCGAGTAGGCGGCGCGACGTGTTCCACGCGCGCCTCTCAGCAGGACGTGGGGCAAGGCCCCACAAAGGAGAGGTCCGCCAGGGGCTGGCGGACCGAGGCCTGCCGGGGTCGCGGTGCATGCAGCTGCGAATCCCGCGACCCCGGCCCACGGTCAAGTGATGGAACATCGTGGTGGTTTTAGCCGGTAAGAGTCCGGCACACCCCCCCGTCTTCCCCAGACGGGGGATAGTCCATGAGGATTTCCCCACGCAAAAAAAAAAAAAAAAAAAAAAAGGTTAAAGGGCCAGGAAATGTTCAGGATTAGAGCATTTCGCATTTTGGCTAGGACAGACGGCCAGGGAGTTCTCAGGTTAGAGAGCAGGGAAAGTTAAGTCGTTGGATAGCGGAATGAATACTACTGGATGGACTAGAAATTTGAAAAGGCGAAATGTTATTATAAATGAACAGTTCAATGAACGAACAAAATTACAAGAAACGAAAAGCAGTCCAGGAATACAGGAGAAAGATCAATGCGCAGGAGATATCGCAACGATAGCTCGAGTCCGGGTGAGTCTTTACCAATTAGTATTATGTTGACCATGACAATTTTAAATAAAACCTGGAGTTCAGATGAACATAAGTTAAAATTTAACGCAAACATCATATCGGATTTGAAGCCTATGAGTAAAGAACAGACTCTGTTAGTACGGATCACTAAAGTTAAAGAATGCGCGGAAATATGTGGATTATATGAAAAGCAACATACATTACGTCCTTCCTAATCTTACTGGGGTTACGAAAACGTGGTATCAAAGATGACCTTCTCTTTTGTATGATTAGGGAGCATTGAAGAAAACAAAAATTAGTTACCTATTCCCTTGGCGTGAGAACTATGCTGAACTCCTCACTGAAATGTTAATTAACCGCTAACGTCCCGACCGACGAACCGGTTCGTCAGTGCCATTGTTTATCTATTGTGTCTATAATTACAGTACTTGAGATTTTAAACGTGTCGTGTATGGTTAATCATTGGAGCAATCAATTATTATTGCATAAAACTGAATTAACTGAATAAGTGTAAAATTCATAGGAAACAGGCGGTGGATTGAATTTTAAATAGAGTAGATAATCAGGCCACAAAAGTGGGAGTTCAAGTAGGTAGCTTAATTTAGTGAGTCAGTATTTTAGAATAGTCAAAGTAGGGCAAACGAGAGAAGTTACAACATACAAGCAAAAGAAATGGGTATGATCACAAGTCTCTCATTAACGCAACACATCGACAACTTTAAATCCTGAACGATTAATTCAATTCAATTGCTTTTATTGTAATGAATCTGGCCATCCCAGTTTTAGAGTATACGTATTCAAAGAGCATAATTATACTCATAACGAATCGGCTGAATTTATGCGTTACTGGTGGTTACAGTGACGGATACGTTTTTCGATATTGGTATCAGTGGCTGGCCTGTATCCAATCATTAGATTTGAGAAGTCAGTCTTCTCAAGTTATGCGTTACTGATGGCTACAGTGACGGATACGGTTTTCGATATTGGGATCAGTGGCTGGGCTGTATCCAGTCATTAGATTTGAGAAGTAAGTCTTCTCAAGTTATGAGTTACTGATGGTTACAGTGACGGATACGTTTTTCGATATTGGGATCAGTGGCTGGGCTGTATCAAGTCTATAGATTTGAGAAGTCTGTGTTCCCAAGTTATGCGCAGCTGATAGTTGCAGTGGCTAATACATATACGTTTTTCGATGTTAGGATCAGTGGTTGGGCTGTATCAAGTCATTAGATTTGAGAAGTCGGTGTTCTCAAATTATGCGCAACTGGCGGTTAAATTGACAAATATATTTTTCGATATTAAGATCAGTAGTGGGGCTGTATCAAGTCATTAGATTTGAGAAGTCGGTGTTCCCAAGTTATGCGCGACTAATAGTTGCAGTGACAAATACGTTTTGATAATAGGATCAGTGGTGAGGCTGTATCATGTCATAAGGTTTGAGAAGTCTGTGTTCATTTATTACAGTTAGTAGAGCTAGGGAACTTGGTCTCCATGTAAAGGTTTCTTCTAATATTCTACTGCTTGGAGGTATGGGTGTGAATTTTATTGTTGTATGTATACTAACAGCCAGTGTTGAGGCACAAGGTGTCAAGAAGGTTATAGATGTTTATGTGGTTCACGATTGCGTTTTGGATTGTCCCGCGCTCCTAGGACGTTCTTATACTGAGGTGCCTAGTTTAATAACCATTCAAATTCCATTCAGGGTGATTTTTTTTGGAAAAAAAAGGTATACCCTGTATACATATTGTCTAGTGGTGACATTGTTGTTTCGTGTCCATCGGATCTAATCTAGTATTTGATGGGAGCATTTACGTACGTGGTTCGCTTCGAGGTGAAGAAGGCAAAGAATGTTATCTTTTATCTGGTAGATACCGTATCGAAGACGGTCATGGTTCCCTGCTTGCATATAATACGTCGTAAGGACGATGTAGCAATTTCTGGGAATTATTTGCTAACGCGGTCTATCAATACTAAACATTTGCATTTACTACAAGTTTTAAAAAAATGTTCACAGATGACTTTTGAGTCGTATAGCTCTGATGATTTGATAAATTGTGGCGAGGAATTTGTTGGCATTGGCTGAATGGGCTAGTAGCCATTGCTCAACATCATTGCAAAAAGAAAAACACCATTTTGGGTCTCGGACTTTCATACGAGACCGGGGAAGCCATGACGTCAGGTTACACTTTGTTATAATTATAAATAGGAAGTAAAGCTTATTTACGAAACAAAAGTAGTTTTAAAACAGAATTATTGTCTGTTTTTAAACATCACTTAATAAACATCAGGATTGTTTTTAATGATCTGAAGGATTTACGATTTACGTGCGCTAACGAAATGGTTACGGAGTTTGATTTGTTGGGTTTTGAAGTGGACTCATGTATACGGTCACGTGGTGGGAGAGCAGATGTTGTCTCGAAGTTCCCGGCACTTAAAACCAGCGTGAAATTGGTAAATTTTTGGGGTTGTCTACGAATTTATATTAATTGATTGATATTTAATGTTTTGTTTAATAATAGGTGTATTTGACATTACCATTGACTGATCTTCTGAAAGGAGGTGGCATGGATATGGAGTGGTATTCAGGACTGATACTTTACTTACGTGGCGTCTATTGTTAGCTTTGTGTGATTTTAAAGCAACAACACAAGTTACACACCGATGCGTGCAAAGATGGACGGACTGACGGGTGTGCTTTTGCAAGACGTTTTCGTAGGAGTGTTTCGATCTGTCTCATGTTTTGGGCCGTAGAACCTCTCCCTGACGAATATGAGATTCGCTCCTAGGAATCTTCTACCTTGGCGGTGCTAGCGTCTTTGAGTGGACTTACAGTGTGCTTGCTATCACAATTTGTACTGACTGGTGGATTCACATTTGATAAGCGCAATCTGATTTCGTGAGTTGCACATTGGTGGGTCCAGCTACAGGTGTTTGATTGTGTTATCGAGTCTCGACTTGGCTATCGAGTGGTGCATGCTAACGCGTGGAATCGCGGCCTGGTTTCGGTCCCCGTACATGGGAACTTGTATTTTGGACATTCCTGAGTTGAGTACTCTTTGCCATTGCGCAGAATGGTGGATGAGGAAGTGCAGATGTTTGAAAATATACTCGGCAAAAGGGGTGCACGGTCATGAATAACGCAGGATATATAATATTTAGCTGGTTTCTAAGGAGATCTGAAGGCAGATGTACGGAGGAAAACTACGACAAAGTTGGGCATTGCAGATTTGATGAGGCTCTTTGTTGTTTTGAGAAAGTTGTTTGGAATGGGCTCTGTGCAAGGCGCCTGCTGGTGAGTGAGAGGGTAACTCTCATCTAAACGAAGGAATCAGCGTTACCTCCATACGGTGGATGCGGACTGCCTAGGTCTTTTCATTAAGAGCGAGGGGGGTGGCTGTCATTTGCAAGTATTGTTTTATGGTTTTATTGTATATGTTGGTATAACTGCTGTCAAAAATACTAAATCATAGATGAGTATACGAGTGTTTGAGGAACGTATCGGCTAATATGCCTTCTCGTCTGACAGCCGACTAGGAAAGAAGCTTTACCAGTAAAAGATTTAGAGAGTTTGTTCCTTCATGTGGAATGAAGAATATTGGCAATACCGTCGCCTAAAGCGAGTGGGCGAGTCGAACGTTTTGGTGGACTTATTTTGGACGCTCTGTCAACTTCTCCGTAGCCAAGATGAAGATACCTGGGATGATTGTATTTATGAAGTCCAGATAGGCAACGGTGCCACGATCCATAACATAACCTGGAAAGGGTCACTGAATTGTTATTTAGTTTTGGCATTGCTAGCGGAACGGAAGGAATTTTATACTCTACTGTGTCTACTGCCGCCGATGTAGCTGATCTGGAGGAGTTAGATAGGCTGGGGGTAGAGCGAGCGAAGGTATTGGGGAACAACGGCTAGAGAACATAGGGGTTTGATAGGTGTGGGAAATCAGAAAGTGTGGAATGGAGATTATTAGGTTTGCGTTGAGAGATGGGTGTACCACGATAGTGCGTGTTGGATACTAGTGGTTAAGTTTCAAGGACCACGATCGCGTGTTAAGGGTGCTTCCCAATGAGAGGTATCTGATTGAAGATACCTCCATGTCCCGCAAACGTGGCCGTTATCGACAGGATGTAGTCTTGGAGTTTTGTAGAGATTTGGAGAGTAATGAAGAGGTTAGTCGTAGTAGCAATAGTGAAAACAATGTAGAGATAACAAACTTTTAGTTATTACAGGATTAAATGTGCTTTATATTATTAATATTAATTGGTTGAATTATATTAATGAGTTCACAGAAAAGTGAAGGTGTTTTATTGAGATCGATATGCTCTAAGAGATCGCGGCCCTGAAGGGTTAAGGAGAAAAAGAAAGAAAGAAGGAAAAAGTATTTATTCGGGACGAGCACTGGAAATAACAACCGAGAGCGACGTAGGAAGAAGGAATAGGTTGATTGTAATTGTTATTTCATAAAACAATGTTTTAGAAAGTATAGATACTGTTGTGTTATATTCTTTATAACTATAATTTGTTGCTAGATTGCCAATGTTATACAACTGTTTGATTACTGGAAAAATAACACCTAATTAAGACTATGATTGTTTTGTAGTTTACATATCGTTGGTGTTTAAATAGCGAAACTCGTTTTTATAGTATGTATAAAACTGTACGCGTGAGGACACGCTTTGAACAGGATGGCCGAACTGTTAGCTTGTCTCTGGTAATACCATATTAGATTGTCTCTGGTAACTGTCATATTACTTACATTCACTCAATCGATCATTCATTCGTTCATGATTAAAAACTTATTGGTAGTCATTCGGCAGTCTTGTCAGAGACGTCGAGGTGTGAAGATCAAGTGATAGTTACTGTGTAATTTTGGATTAAATGGTAACACTTCAGATACAAGTGTAAGTACAGATTAAATCATTATGTATTGAATAATTGGAAATAATTGGAATTGTACCGAGTATATTTGTGGTTTATGTTGAAGGAAGTAATAAATATCTATGTTTATACTGAAATGTCTGGTTTTCTATTATAAATCCTTTATTCTGAACCGGTGGCCAACAAGCGTATTATCTACTAAACTACAGCAGGTACACCAAAATAAAAAAATACGTGTGTATAGCGACTGCTGAACGCGAGGTCCTGGATTCAATCCCTAGGTCAGGCAAAGCGTTATTTGGGTTTTCTGTTTATAATTTCTCAGTGGAGCAGTACTTCAAACAACATTTTTACAGTTCAATATTTAAAACAAAAACAAACAGCTCTTTTGATCGTACGCTCAATGGTATTTATTTTTAGAAATGAAGAAAGGAAAGAACATAAAAGGACTTTCCTGTACGTACTTCCTGTATATAATAATATAACCACGCAAACAAGTTCGTCCCAACAACACACAACATGTAAAAATCCCCATTCAATTAGAGTATCGGCGTTCCATTGTTTCCGGTTCATAAAGAATGTTTGTTCCCGATTACGAATTAACGCCCTAATCAGATTTCATATAAAATTCTAAGTAGGAGCATCGAGTGAACCCGGGGGAAATAAGCTCCGTGTGTGAACACTGTCCGTGTCGAGTCGTGCCGAGTCGCGACGAGCCCTGCCGAGTCGTGCCGAGTCCGTCACAAGTAGCGCTGAGCAGTGCCGAGTCGCGGTGCACGGCGCTCTCTACGTGATATATTTTATAATTTCACGAGTTAATTCCGTCTCGCGTCAGTCGCTCGTCACCTCAGGTCTCACCAGTGCACGTATTTATGTAAATACAGAGTTATACAACTTCATTTTAGAGCTCGTATGTCGAGAAGAATCGCATGCACTTACATGATGAGTTTATATTCCAAGCCAATTCCCCTAAGTGATGAACCTGCAACGTGCACGACTAGTTGACACGAGGAGACGTCTTACTAAATACTGTTGTCGGCTACGTATTGTGTGCGTTGTCGAGTGAAACAAGTCGTTTAATATATTACCCGATTGGGGCGGAGTGCCCGGCCTCCCCGGGCTCCCCCGAGCAAACCGACTGATTCATGACTTATTATCAAATTATTTTCACACTTCCGCACCGCTTTATCTGTTATTTATTGTGCAATTTAATAACATTCGGAACAATCTGATGATATTGTCGTGGAGTATAAATTATGTGGGAGTTTTAGGATTCCGTAGTCAAACTGGACCTTTGCAGATTTCAAAATAAAATTTAAAAAATAAAACTATTATAGCACAACAAGTAGGCTCTACTTGTTTACAAGTTATAGTCAACTTATGACTTGTAGTTGGGTCTGTAAAAAGTTGATAGTAACCCAAAATGACTTAAATCAACTGCAATTATAATATTTTTATACATCTGAATTGTTGACCATACACGACGCTTGACTACATCATCTTATACTGACTACGAAACCATACGCTGCGTATTTATAGTCCGAAGCACACTTGGTTACATTTTATACTTGGTACGATGCTGCCTGGAATTTTACGCTTCAACAATTTATGTTGGAGTTTATGAGTATGTTTATCTGGTGTGCGAGGGTTTCTCGGCCTTATATTTTATGCGGAGTTTTAAGTTCTGCGTTGCGCAGGAAAGCTGTAGTAGTACTGAGCGTGAAGCATGTTTAGTGAAGGCGTGAAGTTTTTACAAACTCACACAGCGCTGTGATTTGTAAAAGCGCAGTGATTTGCGTTTATTTCGTTAGAATATATTTGAATAAAACGCGCAATAAGCTGACGTTTGTGAATTGACACAAACGCCAATTTGAACCAAGTAGAAGGTAACACATCGCGTACGTGTTAATACATCTGTATTATCAAACATTAAACTTTACACACATCTCTTATTCGTGTAGTAACACAATGGCGGTGTTAAGTGACTAGCACACACGCCGGCGCCGGAGGCTGCCCGTATATTAACACAACTCACACTAGAAGGAACTACACGTTACACTCGCACAGGTAACTCGATAGGAACCGAACAGTCTTGACCGGCTGCTGCTGTATTTGAACGAGCTTTAGGATGCTGTCGATGCAGTGACACAGTAACCGGATTGTCTTTGTCACGTTGTAACAATAACTTCTATTCATCATCTGCCTAGCCTTTTCCCAACTATGTTGGGGTCGGCTTCCAGTCAAACCGGATGCAGCTGAATATCAGTATTTTACATGGAGCGACTGCCTATCAGACCTCCACAACCCAGTAACTGGGTAATACGATACTCTTGGTAAGACTGGTTTTCAGACTTTCTGGCTTATGACCAACAGTAACGACTGTCAAAGATCTACAAATGACAGCCGGGACCAACGGCTTTACGCAATACAATAACTTCTATTCAAAGCTTAAATAAGCTTGTTAGTTCGACATTCACGAGTGCGTACCGCGTACGTATTTTGCAGCAACACGATCCTCGCAACATGATCGCGTCACCATGACGTGAGTGTTGCGTCATGTTGACGTCACTGTATTCTTGCTGCATCACATCGTAACGCACGCCTGCGTTTGTTCTGCGTCACGCGCCGACACGCGTGACATAACTTGATGTCACACGGGACGTCCTCATTCACAAAGATGATGTGAGTGTACTCTTAAGAATTCCTTAGAACTTTTAAAAGATATATGTTTACATAGTTTTGCGCGTAAGGTGTCGCTACGGCGCCGGCGTTGTTACTCCTTAGCTGTTGTGTTTATGTAGCACTAGTTATATCTGACGAACGAGTTCTGGTGCACTTCATCTTGTGCACTTTTTTACATGATAAAGTGCTAATAAAGAGCCGTCGGTACGTAAAGCGTTGTGCGAGAAATTGAATAAACTTTGCGTCGGTAGGTATTACCACGTCACGTCGTCAGCTCACAGGCGGGAATTGGTTTTCTGCACGTCGCCGCGTCGCTGTGTATTCCGCGAGCACTAAATATTCTTGCTTGTGTTGCACTGTTTCAGGAAAACCTCGCCATGTCGGGGAGGCTTCCCCACGACGGCACGAGGACTCCTTATGTTTATGAATACTTATTACGTCATTAGCACCGGGTATCCCCCTCATTTGTAAATAAGTTAACTTTTCTTCTACTTTCTAACTTCGGGCTAAGAAAGAAGGTATATTCCCTAATTTGGTAATTTTCCCTAAACTTGGTAAGAGTTTTGGAAAAACTTAGGAGGCAGGTGTTGAGCTAATAGATTCTCACTGTAGTCATAATTGGCTGAAGAAAAATGAAATAACTTTTTGAACCTACCAATGCGTTGAAGTTATGTGTGGTGAAGTCACATCTTGTGTAGTCATTTATTGCCAACAAATGTCTTACGCACTACATCATTTAATTTGTAATACATTATTTAATTATGAATGTGTAAGTACCTGTATTAGATGTAAACAATATTAGTTTCCTCGTTGCATGTGTGGTTTCTGTTCTTTACTTGTTGAATAATCAGAGTAGCAAGCAATTCCAAATATTATTGGCCAATAACTCTCAAAATGACAACTCAATGATTGGTTATTCGATTTACTATCGGTTGATATTTATTGCAAACATACACAGCGTGTTTAAGCAAAACATTTGCATAAATACAAGGCGGCAATGCAATTTATTTCTGCTAGAAATCCGCTGCGAAAGCAATCTCGTGTGGCAGTGTGTTCTACTAAACGTCACTCTACGTCACATTTGACGAACGAGTCAGGCAGACTAACATTACCATTCACACGTACTCTTATCTCGCGCCGTAGCACCGGGCTACGGCGTAGCGTTGTCGGATGACGACGCTACTAGAGCGCTCCAAGTTTCCGTTGCGTGGGTATTTTCTTTTTTCCAGTAAATAAGGTGAGTTTGGTACGATTTTGTTAGCAGCTCGCGATGTGGTTTTTAATATAATTTAATATTTAAAACTAATTTCCTCCGTCTTACCGCAAACCTCGACGCGTATTCGAACAATGTGAACAGGAAATTACTAGTATTCATTTATATTAAAGCTGAGACGAAGCCGTTTTTAGCTTCAAGAATTCCAATTAAAAAGGAATGTAGGGTTGGTACTTGTTTGCTTATGCTTGTCATAACATTTCTTTACCAGTAATCTTAGCGAGGTGAGCCGACCTTGGTGTATTTAGCGTTTAATTTAAGCAATGTTGTACATAAATAATGTTGGTGTCTGGAGGTCGCGCTCATGCGGGACGATAACGTTGGTGTAGCAACGAGCGGGCAGATGTACTGTTTCACTTGGTAAGTTTAAACAGTAACTATAAACTACTTTCGAATGAAATGTACCTAATGCACATATTTGTCACTAGAAGTGAACCCACTCCGAGGTGCGCGGAGGTAAAAATCCTCTGTCGTATGACAATAAATTGTTTGGTGACTGTCATAGTAACACATTCAATGGTCGTGCAGATGTCGAGCGCACGCATTATTACTTCATTTGTTGAGTTTTCCCTGACACTGACGTCGTTGATAATAACGAGCAATATTGTTAAGGTGGAGCATCTCGAAGGTTACGTTTATATTACGTTGCGTCAAACCGTTTCGTTTTATTCTCGGAACGCTCTGAAGTCTGAAGTCATGTAGAAATGAATAATAGCCGGCGTGACGTCACCAGGCCCCGCCGCCGCTCCGGCCTCTG
Source organism: Amphipyra tragopoginis (assembly GCA_905220435.1). Taxonomy (NCBI): domain Eukaryota; kingdom Metazoa; phylum Arthropoda; class Insecta; order Lepidoptera; family Noctuidae; genus Amphipyra; species Amphipyra tragopoginis. The sequence continues at coordinate 130,653 of HG992010.1, read as the reverse complement.
TTGAAATATGTTCATCGTTTTAAATCGCTTCTCATAAATTGTGAAAACATGAACTTGTTAGTATTCGTATCTTGTTGAGCTAATGATTGCGCTACGTTTTTTATGCGGCGACCTCGTCTGGACGACGGGGACGTCAGCCTGCCTGGCTAATACACAAGACGTGCGGAGTGATAAATGACACGTTGTCCACGTTATGTCAGGAGTCAGGACGACGCGGCGACGCAGGATGGCCACGCTATTGATATAATAAATACTGAGTTAGTCGTCTGTCAGTAGTGACACAAAACAGATAAATATGGAAGGTCTACTCTATGTTACTAAGCTTACGCAAACTCGACGCGTCCAGAAACTACAATATCGCTAAATCGCGACCACTTTGCTACTAACTGTGATGCCGTTCTTTTTATTTCTGTAGAGATTATTTATGAGTGAGCTCCTTGTTAAGCACTTATTATATGTTATACTTATTTAATTTTATTATACCTTCGGTTAGCTCTTATATAGGTTTAAAGAATGATTCTTCTCATAAGAACAATAATAAATAAAAATAAATATTGCTCTGCTGGGCAAAGGCCTCTTCTCATACAGAGAAGGAACGAGCATTGATCACCACGCTTGCTCACTGCGGGTTGGCGATTTCAGACCATTTAGTCCAGGTTTCCTCACGATGTTTTCCTTCACCGTATGTCAGTGGCGTCTTAGATTAACTAAGAAAGTACATATGACATTGAAAAAGTCACATTGGTACATGATTGGGTTTGAACCTACAACCCGGTGCTTAAGAAGCGGGTCTGTAACCTCTGGGCCACCACGACATCATAAGAACAATATACAGTTTAATTTTAACATGTACATTGTGGTCTAATGATGAAGTATGCAAAACTAGATTAACAAATACTTATAAACAAAGCAAAGTGAATGGAATCGCAGATTAATGATATTATGTAGGTAAACTGAACTTGTTAACCAGTTGTCACCAAGGTATCCTCAATTATGAGATATGATCTTAGATATACAAGGTTAGTCGGAAAGGGGTACTAATCTGAATGGGTGCTAAAGTACCCATGATAATGAATAATTTTGTTCCATAACTTTTTCCAAAAGTCAATAGTTTAAGAGGAACAGGAGGTCAAAGATCTCAAAAAAAAAACACTAAAATCTATCTATCCCCAGTTATGAGCCGCCCAAACCGTTTAAATGTTCATGAAACAACAAAAAGCCCTCTTCTTAGTCCGCATTATTGTGCAACTACGGAACCCTATTACTGCGCGTGGCCCGACACGCACTTGGCCGGTTTTTTATTTTATTTGATGTGTGAGAAGACATTCCAGAGCAAAGCTTGGACTGGCCTTTTGATGAAAGATTTTTTTCTTTGTAAGGAGAAGATTATTTACCACTGGATAAACCATTGGACCATTTTATAGAGAGCATTGTTTATTTCATTGAAATTAACAAAGAGACTATCGCTTGATTTAAAAATTAAGTGATGTATCACCTGCAAACGGTACAATCTCATGATTATCCTTTACGTAATAAGGCAAGTCATTAATATAAATAAGAAACAAGAAAGGACCTAGCATTGAACCCTGCGGAACGTCCTTGGTGATCGCAGATTCTGGAGATGTCGGACCATTAACATCGATCCTCTGAATGCCGTTGTTCAGATAAAAAGTCAGAAGATTGAGAGCCTTCATCCTTATTCCATAGTGGTGCAATTTCCTTATGAGACTATCATGATGTACGCAATCAAAAGCCAAGGAAAATCACAGCATATATCACATGTATCCTGTGAATCTTCCCAGGCCTTGAACTTTTTTTTTTAGCAATTTTCAGTTATGCCATTTTTTCAGTTGTTTATTATATGTCCCACTATGTCAGAGACTTAATACGAGGCAAAAAAAGTTAATATTGCTAATTGTATGTCCCAATATTTCCAAGATTAAATATGAGGCAAGAAGAACATATTATTATTCGCGCACGAACATACACTGATTGCAGAGTTGAGCTTCTTTAGATAAACTTAAACTAGCCGACTTGACCAGAAAATGTTATGTACAAAACCACAACATTCTACTCCATTATGCAAAATTATCGTACAAACTGAATTTGTATACCGCTCCAACAAATACAGATTTACCTTCAACGTAGTAACGTTGTATAATAGTCATAATGGTGGTCAGTCTAATCCAGGTGTAATAGAAAGCTGCTTTGTGTGCGACTGGTAAGAATAACACTACACGGTGTCGGCGAGGGTGCGGGATGCGGGGGGCGGGGGTGGACCGCCGACCGTGCGTAAGCTGATTAGCGCCAATCTGTGTTTAAGCGCAGCGCGGCAGGCGGGCGGCGCGGCGGCGGCGCGGCGGTCCAGTCGGCGGCACTTTAGCTGCCTTTGTGTTGTTGTGTTCCACTAACTAATATTTAGGCTGTTGTTTCCACATCTAGGTGATTGTGTACGTTTATGTCGTACGGTTTCATGCTAAGAATAGGGATCTCCTCTTTTTGTGGTCGTCGACCGTCGTAGGGGCGAACAAGGGATTATGTTAACATCTATTATAGTCAGGCTAAGGCGAGGTCAAGTGTTATAGATATGTTCAGGTACTTCTGATGATGACGTTAAGATACTGTTATTCATCATTTATCAGTAGGTATGGGGTACATGCTCCCATAATTTTCAGACCCGCCTGTAGTAGGAAAGAAATTGTATTATATCTACAGGGTGTTAACGAAATCGTGTAATTTCTTCAAACCGCGTGATCTACTGGTGTTACAGATTAACCCTAAATGGAAATTTCCAAAAATTAAAAAAAAAAAAAACAAAAAAATTATTTGGTTTTCAATTTCTGAGTCTTTTTTGAGTTATCTGACTGCAAAGAGCGATATCGTGTTAGTCGTTCCTGCCAGCCGTGTCGCTGTACTTTCATTAATTTATGCGTGGCATCGTAAAGTTCACACAAATAAAATGAATTTTTTGCAAACAAAAACTTTTTTTTTACTGAATCCTTATTAGATGGTTTAAGATAAGATAAGATAAGATATTTATTCGCCAAGGATATGGTACAAAAGTTGTTAGGTAGGTAGACAATTAGTTTTCCGACACATCCGCCTCTGCAAGAGGCATACGAATATCATTAATTACATAATAACATTAATTAAATTATATCATTTTAGATACGATCGGTAACAAAGACACATGAAAAAAAAAGTATTTTTTATTTTTAATCAAGCTAAATCCCGTGCGGGGGCCTGTCTACACCAGTAGTACCTAGATCATGTGGTTTTAACGAATTACACGAATTCGTTAACACCCTGTATGTTGCTATTTTCTAAGTTCGTTGTCAGGTCCTCTCATAGTCACCGTGACACGTCATTAATGGCAGTCGTCGGTCAACTGAATCGTTCAATTAGATTAAATTAGTAGTTAGCTATAATGTGTGGTGTGATGGTCTAAATATGAATGAAGCACGTCACCGCAATCGATGGCTGTATTAATGTAATAAAAAACAACAAGGAGGTTTTCAGTTATGGTGTATTACAACTATTAATGATTAGAATTAGTTTAACTTAAGTTTTATAAATATTAAATGTATTACAATAAATTATTACAAGTAGTCACTGGTCGAGTGGCGCCAAACCAAGAGAGAGGGCGAGCGCGGGCTAGATGCAGTGTTGCCAACATTATTATTTAAAGTTGCGTTCCATAATGCTACATCTTCCCCTTTTAGAAAAAATAATTTGAAATTAACAAATAAACCAAATAGATACACTCAACAGCATTTTCTTCCCCATATACATTTATAAAAACAAAATTATATACTATAGCGAAACACAGGATTACTTAACTTTTCTTCTTAATCTAGTGTAAAGAATAACAAGTTATCTAAAATTATGATGCATTTGTACATAGTTTATTATAATAACTCATTCAACCAACAGTAGGCCAGGCTTATTTTGTCACCTGGAACATTACCAAAATCATGCAGGTCGAACATGATAAGAGGTTCTTGTATAGTTTACATTATTCTTGTCTCTTACATTATAAGATCTAAATCCATTACTACTTACAATAAAACCCTCTAACCAAACATTTTTATTAACATCTTTCTTAAACCAAATTTTCTGGCCTATTTTAAACTCATTTTTATATCTTGTTGTTCTATTATAGTTTCTCACATTTCGATCTTTGACTTTGTTAAACTCTTGTACAATATTATCATTCAATTTTGGTTTTAAAAAATTACTGTTTACAATTAACTTAGTCTTTAAATTTCTACACATCATAAGTTCACTAGGAGAAAAATTTGTACCAGATACAGGTGAAGCTCTGTATTGTAGCAATGCTGTTCTATAATCAGTTTTGTCTTCATAACATTTTAATAATATTTTTTTAGCAATTTGTACGCCACGTTCGGCCATTCCATTTGACTGAGCGTATCTTGGACTGGAAAAATTAAACTTAAAGCCCCATTCTAAAGCAAACTGTTTACATTCCCTTGAATCAAATGGTACGTGATCAGAAACAATTTCGTTTGGTACACCAAAATTGCTGAAAATATTTAGTAAGCTATTTATTATGCATTTGGCACTCTTGTTCTGTATTAAAATTATATCTAACCATTTTGAAAAATAATCATAAATTACTAAATAACTTTTATTTCTGAAATCCATTATGTCAATGCCAATTTTAAAAAATGGTAGTTCTGGCACCTCATGTGATAACAGTGGCTCTTTAATATTATTGTTGTGATATGTTTGACAAGGAAAACATTTTCTAACAAAGTGTTCAATATGACTATCCATATGTGGCCAATAATACATTCTTCTAGCAAGTTGCTTCATTTTAGTCATGCCCAAATGACCTTCGTGCAATTTTTTTATCATTAACAGTCTTAGTGTCTTTGGAATTATTAATCTATCATTAAGGAAAATCAAATGATTATCCACTGAAAGCTCACCTCTAAATTTATAATAGTATTGTAGATTATCAGGAATAGACTTAACATTTTCTGGCCACCCATTCATTATATATTCAGACAATTTATTTAACTCCACATCTTTACAAGTCTCAGTTACTAGTTCTAGTTTCTGTTCATCAGTACACTGCAAGTAGTTAGCTAACCCCACACAATGAATCACCTCAAACATGTATGAATCATCAATATTATTGTTTGTTTCAATGAAAGCCCTTGACAATAAGTCTGCAATGAACATTAATTTACCCTTCAAATATTTGAATTCAATATCATATCTTAATAACTTTAACTTCAACCTCTGTAATCTTGGTGATGGTACTTCGTGTATGTGCTTTTTTAACAAACTTTCAAGTGGCTTGTGATCATTTAAAATTTGACATTTTTGTCCATAAATATAGTAATGAAATTTTCTGGTCGACCATACAACACTCAACAGTTCTTTTTCTATTTGTGAGAAATTTCTTTCCGCAGATGTTAAACTTCTAGAAGCAAAACTTACAGGCTTGCCTTCTTGCATTAAGCAACAGCCAAGTCCATTTTGAGAAGCATCACATTGAATGACTATGGGTAATTTAGAATCAAAATTTTGCAATACTGGTGCCCCACTAATAACTTTTTTAATATTATTAAATGCTTTTTCATGAACTTCAGTCCATAACCATTCAACATCCTTCTTTAGGAGCAACTGCAGAGATGATGCAAGATCAGCCATGTTGGGAATGAATTTTCTTAAATAATTCACCATTCCAAGGAAAATTTGAAGCTCTTTTTTATTGACAGGGCTTTTTATATTAACAATGGCCATAATCCTATCCGGATCTATTTTCATTCCCTGTTCAGAAAAGATGTGACCAAAATATTTTACTTCTTTTAACTTGTATTGAAATTTGTTTTTATTAAATCGAACATTGTGCTTTTGAGCACGTTCAAAAACCTTAGTTAATATTGCATCATGCTCTGCTTCAGTATTCCCACATATTAATAAATCGTCGCAATACACAATTACTCCTGGTATGTCACCAAAGGCAGCCTCACTATAAGCTTGAAATATTTCTGGAGCTATTGATAGCCCAAATGGCAATCTTAAAAATTTATAACATCCAAATGGACTGTTGAAAGTACATAAATCACTTGATTGCTCTGACAAACTGATATTATAGAATCCATCTGACAAATCCAAAACTGAGAAAACCTTTTTATTACAAAGTTTAGGTATAATTTCCTCTAATGTAGGTATTAAATGATGTTCTCGTATTAAAACTTTATTAAGATCCTTAGGATCCAAACATATTCGTAATGAACCATCTTTCTTTTCTATGATAACTAAATTACTAACAAAATTCTTAGGATGTTCGACCTTAGCTATGATCCGGCAATCCTCCAGAGACTTCAGTTTATCTGCAAGACGTGACTTCAGTGCATTAGGCACTCGCCGCGGGGGTCGGACCACTGGCTCCACTCCTGGTTGAATGCGCAGCTTCAACTGCTTTTTAAACTCACCAACACCCTGAAACAGTTTGGCATAAGCATTAACAATTTTATCTTTACTGTTATTAATTTTTTTAACTATATTTATATTATTATTTATTAACAGCTTTAATCCAATTAAAGTATTTAAACCCAAGATTGGTCGAACCTTTTCCTTTATTATAATAAATTCAGTGATCAATGTGACATCATTAAAATTTATTTTTAAATTAGTTTTACCTATTGGTAAAATTTTACCACCCCCGAAAACCTCTAATATAATTTTTGTCTCAGACAATCTTAAATTGTTATCATCATTGACAATTTCCTTGAGATCTTTCAATGAAAGCACATTAATTTGTGCCCCAGTGTCACATTTAAAACAAACTCTTTTATTATTTAGTATTAGGTCTTCTGTCCATTCATTTTTATTTAAATCAATTGAATGACAGACTAGTCACAAATTATGTACATTGTTATCACTACTGTTGATATTTTCAATGTTACAAACTTTTTTGCTGTTCTGACACCCTACACTAAAATGATTATAATTCTTGCAATTAGAACAAATTTTGCCAAATGCTGGACAATTCCTCGGACCATGTTTAGTATTACATTTTTTACATAAGTACAAATTTTTACTGAATTTAAATGGCTACAATGGCAGCCGCAATGACTGCGGTCAGATGAAACCGCTTCACGTTAAATATGCATTATATGTAAATATGGTGTATAATCTAGTTTAATATTTAAATAAGTGACGTCATGCGGTATGCATAGCTAATTTATCAATATGAATATTAAAATTTCAGAATTAGGTATTTATAGCAGTAGTAGAGTTCCTTGTGAAAGAGTTTGTCCGGGGAAGTACTAACCATACCTATTTTTTCCGCCAAGCAGTAATGTTGTGTTCCGTCTTGAAGGGTGGGTACCGGTGTAATTATAGACTTTATTGAGACTTGCAACTTTGTCTCTAAGGTTGGCAATGCACAGTAATCCTCTTGGGGTTATAGGTATTTAAAGGCAGCGGTAAACACTTACCACTAGATTGGCCGTCGGCCTGAATGACAAAGATAACAAAAAAAGGGGGAAACAAATCAAAAATATACACTCTAAAAACGTGTCTTATGGAGAAAATGTCATTACGTGTTTTCATTGTACCTTCAAGTATTTAAAAATAGAAAGCAAAAGTGCTTTCTTTATATTGTTAACGTTCTTCGCAAAGTCATACCTACTCATAGCTATATACACCGAGGGTCCGAGGTACCCGAATGATTTTAACCATCGATTCCGATACCTAATTGCAGATGAAAAGCTAGGATATAGTTTACCGAATAAAGCTTAATTTTCGAGATTTTCATTATTTATGGAAATTCACAAGTTGAAAAATCTCTAGGGTAACAAGTAACAAGCCCTATGAACGCGACGTTGCGACTTTTGTCATACCATACCCCACTCGCCGTATGTCGTGCTTTGGTCGGAGAGATTAGTGAAGAGCGAAGTATTGTTTTCCACTCACACGATATTTTTTATGGTGCCAGCTCGACTTGAGGTATTGTTTACAAGGAAGTACTAGGAAGTCCCGAAAAACAAAATTGTAAAATTAACTGAATTAGACTTATGTTGATGTAACATTATTGACTCATATTACCATCAGAAAGGCGTGATTAAAATCTTTCGGGTACTTTTACCTACCTTTCGGGGCCCACGGTGTATAATAAAACGCGGCTGAATCGTACCAGAAGTGTCATTATTATGTAATATTTCAATAGTAATTATATTTTTTCTGTGAATCTACGTGATACCTGCATTAGAAAAGAAAAGAAAGAAAAAGTATTTATTCTTACGTCCAAACAGACGCACAAGCATCAAGCATAGGTACTTAAAATTAATAACATAATTATTCTTATAACTAACAATTTCTTAATTTAAACATATAATTGCCTGGCAACCCAACCACAAAACAATAAAAAATAAAACTATGACTTAATTTGTAATCTATGCAAATCACATTTTGCATATTTAGTCTGTGGTTACCTAGACATCATAGCAATAAAAATACATCAAACAAAATAATTGAATACTTGAATTTGCGCGTCGCATGGCACATAAGAATTTGGGTCGTTGCTCAGCTTTATGCTGCGACTTTAGACGATCCTAATGCCAACAGCGCTGATTTTCAGCAACAACCTTCGAGTGACGTAATGAAGCACCGCGAGGGAGAACCAGAAAAATAAAGTGAGTACTATTTTATCATGTACCGAACTGTGTGTAAAATAGAATAAAGAAACTGTGTAGTGTGCTGTGCCAAATATAATACAAATATTGTTATTAAATAACCAATTGCACTTCATAAATAATAAAACATGACAGACATCAAAACAAAAACAATAAAGTGGTCGGCGGCCATTGTTGCGTAAGAGCATCGTAACGGTAAACGATTACGACACCGACGCTTGCGCGTCTGTCACGTGATTAGTCCCGTCCCGTTTGAAATTCAATGCAAGTGTCACAGACTAGATAGGGATACAATCAGACGGCGCACTCTCGAACAAAAAAATGGACATTTTGCTTATCTGTGGACCTCACATTTTCACTCGCAAATTTTTTACCTTTTAATTGTGGGCGTGTCAGTATTCGTCAAACTAACACGAACACAAGTCTTTTAAGCTGAATTTCGTGTATTTTAGATTCGAATACTGGTCTTTTGAGCTCTATATTTTTGCTATACGTAGCTACTTACTAATTTACTGGTTCTTGTTGTATTTTAGAAACAGGAATATTATATAAAAAAAGAAAAGAAAACATTTTGTTACTGTAAAATATATTTATTTTTTTAATTTTACAACTTACTAAACCAAGCCGCGTAGGATAAAGTGGCTGGTACCGTTTTACTGTATACTCCAATGCAGTTCTCTACCTAAAACAAAGTAAATCACTGTTATTAAATTATTAATACCTTTAAAGATAGACGAGTGGAAAGAAGTGCAAATACCAGTTAAAAAAATACATAATATTATTTAAACAACTATGACTTATATTATATGTCATGGTTGTTAGATGATTTATTTGTATTGCTATTGGACACCTAATGCAAATATTTACATGAACTTGCCAGGAAAAGTAATGCTGTTATGCATTGAATGTTGAAAGTTTTATAATAATATCATCATTGCAACTGACTAAAACTATTGGTTCTCGTGACTCGACCTATTGGTTTTAGTCTGCAGTAATTAAATACATACATACCTTCATCTATTAGATTTTTTTCAGGAACCAAGTGTTGATCATTTAATTTATGAAGCAATCTCACATTATTGTGACTGCAGTCCTTTGTATACATCCACTATGTTACTCCATTTGGAAATTTGATTATTATGTTTTATATTCTTTGTGAGGAAATTATTTCTAATTCCTTTTATCCGGTAAGGTGAGGCGTAGGTTATATTTAATGAATCACCATTCATTACAATGACATCATCTGGAAGAGGAAAAAAGATTAATCAATTATGTTTATTCCATTATGTACAGTATTTTACATAATCATGTTCCTGCACATGCTTCTTATTCACACATTAATTGCATCTTGAACTTTATTTAAATATTATTATATGTGTAGATAAGTTCAATTATTAAGACATTTTAGTCAAAAATACAAATAATGGTTGGTTGTAGTTTATTAATCACTCTTACACACATTAGTAGGTAGTAGGGTTTTCGCCCCGGGTACCCGGAACCGGGAATTCCCGGGAATTTGGGGATTTTAGGACCCGGGAATTATTTGTCGGGAATCCCGGGTACCCGGGAATTATTTGCAATGAAGAAAAGATGATGAAAAATGAAGGGTCTGCACGCTTCCGAAGATTTTAGAGCATTTTCTGTCTCTCTCGCGTGAAAAAGATATTGTACTGCATTGTGTGAACTTAGAATGGGGTAAATGTATCGTGACGTGATGTCAGCACACAGTACAGTTGTCTCTGTCTAGTAAACAAATTCTAAACGCTTGATTTTTTTTGTAATGTTTCATTTTTAGAAACTATTCACTATTCACAATGCTTATCTTTTGTGTAATTTCGAATTCGTGTAATTCCTTCAAACAACTTGATCTACTTACTGGTCACAAATTAACCCTAAATGGTTTTTATTTTAAATACAAAACAGTTTATTTTCAAAAAAAAAAGTTCTGTTTTCGAGCCCTTTTTGCGCCCCGAGTTAACCGACTGCAAAGAACGATTTCGTGCTAGTCGTGCTAGCCAGCTGTGTCACCGTGCTTTTATTCATTGATGAGTGGCGTCGAAATGTTCCCACAAATAAAATTTTAACTAAGCAATTATTTTTCTTATTTGTACCTTATTAGGTGGTTATGTTTTGATAACATATCGCTACCGCAAGAAAAAAAACTTTATTTTTAATCAAGCGAAATACCGTGCTCGGTCATTTTACACCAGTAGTAGATCATGCGGTTTTAAGGTATTACACGAATTTGGTAACATTCTTTATAGTCATTCACCCTATTGTTATTCCGTAATATTTTGCCATATTACGAGTATATGAAGAGAAGACTTTTTTTCATTAAAGAAACTCGCCACGTCGCACAATAAATGACTGCAACTGTTCCTAGTTCAATTTTTTAAATAAGTATAAGATTTTTTATTTTAATAAGAAAAGTCGATTGGTATGTTAGACAATTTATCATGTTTAAAATACTTACACAAGTTTAATGTTGAAATATACGAGAAAAACTATATTTATACAAAAAACATGAAAATTCCCGGGTACCCGGGAATTCCCGGGAATGAAGAGAAAAAATTCCCGATTCCCGGGAACTCAAATAGGCCGGGAACGCGAAAACCCTAGTAGGTAGCACTCACCACCAATTATTTCACTAGCATCAGTTTAGTCACTCCGTCTTCCAGCAAACTTTTCATTGATGATTGAAAGACAGAGCTTTGATCACCGAGCTATTGGTAGTCCTTCCTGCATTGGAAACTTTTGAGTTCTGCGTTGAAAATTAAGTTCTTGCAGTTATTGAAAAGTCAAGCCCTGTGAATGTTCCAACTTGATGCACTTTAAGCACAAGAGTCCTATGTTTCAAGAAACATGACGGCCTTTCCACTTCTCTGACAACCCACAGCACATCACTTATTGCAGCTTTTCAAAGTATATTACAGTAAGAATATTTAGAGGATACGCTAATTAAGTAAATAAATAAATTTTATTGATATTTTGTTAGTTAGTTTGACAGATCAGTCCATAGACTTCATAGAATAGAGATAAAAGTGACGTCATAGCATCAAGATGGCGTCACAGGGCGTCAAAGGGGCGAAGTATGAGTCAGAGGGGATGAGGTAGTTGTCAGAGTGATTAAGTGAGCCATAGAGACGACGGTCGAAAAATTTTCTTCGCAGTGAACCCCCCGTGGCAAGTGTGTACACCAATCGAGAAGTGTCATAATGTAAATAAATAAATTTTAGCTATTTTGTATAACGAAGCTAGTGTCGATGTCTTTAAGTACTTGACCCAATTATAATTGTTTCAGTGATTCAAGAAAACATACAGATTGTTTGTAAATGTCAAATAATTAAAATAAACCAAAATGACTTGAATAACAGAAGCAGCAGATCAGACACCTTGGGAATCCTGCTCAAACTTGCTTTAAGGCCATGACCCCCTAGGTAAACCTTCATTTTTTTGTGAGAAATCCACATTTCATTTGCAAGTACCTACTTACCATCATCCTAGTATATGTAGCGTCCTTATTTCCATTTTTCAGGACTTAAAATGTTTGAGCTAACACCAAGCCACCAAGGTTGAATTATAGTAGACACAGGCCATGGCAGACCAGGGGCAGACTGAAAGGAGGAGCCATATCCCACTGCTGGTGACCCGGACCATTGCCAGAAGGCTATGACCCTGGAGGTTAGAATACATATTTATGAATGTAGATTATGATTATAAAATATATGTATAGGTATTATTTAAATTATTGAATTGATTATATTGATTATTATATTATTGTTAATAAACTATTTATATTTCTACCATTTATAAAGACTTCTGTATCTGCATGTAAACTTTCTTCAAATGCCATAAAAAGGTTTGTTTTGATTTCAGGCCTCGAACTGGTGGAGGAAGGTCATTCCAGCAGTGAGTGGCAGCGTACTTAAAACTACCCCTAAATGCCATGGTTCTGTGTTTTGGGATGGAAAGGGGATTTGTTGCATAACGTATGTGATTTTTATATTGATGTTGTCTCCAACTCAGTTTTGCAAATAGATAGTATGGTTTTTTTGTAGTAACGACACCAAAGAGTAAACTAGCCATATGTAGCTTCCTCCTTGCAGCCATTTTAAGTATATTATTTTCATTTGTGAAAGGAGTGACGTGATATCTTCTCGGTATGTTGACACAAAATCGTGTACATGCATTTTGTATACGCTGTATCAGTTTATCTGTCCTTGATAGCAGACATGGACCATACACGGTGTCACAGTAATTGAGTTTTGACAGAATTAGGCTATCCACCAGTTGTTTCCTTAATGGGACACTCAGGTATTCTCGGATTGAGTACAATATTTTCAGTCTATAAAAGCAGTTCCTCATGGAGTTGCTGATGTGCTTCTCAAAGTGTAGCTCTGGATCCATTGTTAGACCAAGGTTGCATGCTGTCTCTACCCTTTCAATTTTGTTGCCCATTATCTTTATTTCTGGTTTAACTGACAGTATTGTGCTGATCATTTTCCTACTGCCTAACACCATAAACTTAGATTTAAGTGGGTTCAAAACTAGTGAATTTTGCTCAGACCATGCAACTACTCTCTGTAGATCTGCATTCATTTTTTGAGCAGCTGCCAATGCATCAGTAGGCTTGAAAGACAAGTACAGCTGGATATCATCTGCATACATGTGATACTTACAATGGTGGAATGACTGTGTGATATCAGCACTATACAGAATATAAAGAAGGGGCCCCAAAATTGATCCCTGGGGCACACCACGGGTAACCCTTTGGGGGGGTGAAGACAAGGTTGAACCATCCTCCCTCCGGATCTCAACATATTGTGTCCTACTTCCCAAGTAGCTTGCAAACCACTCTATTGTTTCCACAGCGAATCCATAATATGCCAACTTAGAAAGCAACAGAGCGGTGTTGATTGCGTCAAATGCCCGGGAGAAATCCAGTAGAGCCAGAAAGGAACCTTCCCCCAGGTCACGTGCCTCAAGGATGTTTCCTACAACATCTGAAAGGGCAGTTGCTGTCCCCCGACCCTTCCTAAAACCTGATTGAAGATCTGGAAGCATTTCATTCCTTTCCAAGTACTCCAACATTTGTGTATATACCACCCTCTCCAGGACCTTTGATAGGCAGGGTAGTATGCTCACAGGTCGCAGGTCTTTAGCAGTACTTGGGTTGTTGGTTTTAGGAATAGGACGCACAATAGCCATCTTCCATGCCTCTGGGAAAGTATGAGTGTCTATTGATTTGTTTACTATGGATGTGATAGCTTGTAGGGACGATGGCAAAGTTAGCATGATCATGTCCAGACTAAGTCCATCCACTCCCCTCGCATTTGATCCTAGGCTCCTCAAAATCTTACCTATCTCTTCCGAACTGACATTCTTGAGCTCAAACCGCGATGGACCAAACCTACTAAACTCGAAGAATGTCAGTTGTGATATGGTCTGGCTGCATCTTCCTGGTACGTTGAGGAAAGCCCTATTAATTTCGTCAGGGTCATCAAAATGAGCTGGGAGCACACCATCGCCATGACTGGGTATTACCTCTGATTTAAGATTTTGCCACAGTATTTTTGGATTCTTTATATTGTTATTTATATGTCTTGTAAAATATACCCTTTTTTCTTGTTTCAGTGCAGTAATAGCCAGGTTTTTAAGGTCCAGATAATATTCCTTTGTAGCGTTAACTTTACTCTGTTCCTTTGTTTTTCTTTTTGTTGTATGGTATTTTTCTCTTGCTTCGTCGCGTAATTTAAACATAAGTCGCACATTATCTGTAATCCATGGCGTAGGATGGTCCCTGAACACTTTTCTTTTAATGGGAGCATGTAAGTCAAATAATTGTGTAGCAAACAAAGTAAACTGCTCCGTCATACTGTCAACGTCTGGGAGATAGGCAATTTCCATCCATGGCATTGACGCAAGATCCACCGCAAAATAGTCCACAAGTATGTCTTTCATAGGTCGATATATGACAAGTCTCGGCTTGGGTTTCTCCTTCTTGATCACAGTATCACATGTAATGAATGAGTGATGACCAAGCTCACTAATGTGGTCCACTGTCACATTACGTACCCTAACATCTGTACAAATAATATCTATAAGTGTGCTACTATCTCCTACAAAGTGCGTTGGTGTCTGAACTACCTGAATTAAATCAGTATAATTTAAAAATTCGTTGATATCCTTCACTTTAACATTATTTTTATCCAAAAGGTTGACGTTAAAATCCCCTAACAGCACTATATGATCATAAGGAGCCAAGGCACTAATACTGTCAGTCACCCCTTCCAAAAACCTAGACAGATCTAACCAAGGTGGCCTGTATGCAGTACCTATTAACAATTTTTTCCCATTAATATTTAGGTTTACCCATATCTGCTCAACATCTGGCTGTTCAGGATGAGGGACTACACGCGCCCTAACCCCTGTTTTGATATAGAAGGCTACTCCTCCTCCTCGTCCTCCTCGTATATTTGTCGGGCGAGGTATATGCTTCAGCTTATATCCCGGTATCCTAGGCGCGCGTCCCTCCTCCCCGGGCCTCAACCATGTTTCGTTGATTGCCATTATATCCACTGAGTGATGTATCATGGCAATCAGGAATTCGTCATGATTGGTTCCTAATGATCCCGCATTAAATAAACCTAACTTCAAGCATTTAATTCCAATCATTTATTCTTTTTTCTCTTTTACTTCCTTTTCTATAGTTTCTGTAATAGCTGTTAATATGTGTATTTTGTGTAAATAATGGTTCTGGTATGTCTCTTTTATGTAGATTATGTATATAGATATTATTGTTTTTAAATGTATTTGTTGTAATATTGATAAAGGCTATTTTTATGTGTAAATAATGTTTCGTGTATGTTCCTTTTAAATAAAGTATGTATATAGATAATGTTGTTATTTTTATTGTTGATAGTTGCATAATAGTGATAAATTGTGTACATATGTAAATAGTTTTGTTCCTCATAACAATATAGCAATACTCACTCTCACTTCCACTCTGTTCCCGATCTAAACAGATGCGACGCACAAACTCCCCATCAACATACTCACCCAGAATACTATAAACTAACACATAAAACAACAATAATTCCGACGGCTTAATCATTACTTGGAGTTCACACTGTATCCAGCACAATGTATTGGATTGGACTCACAATAGGCGACGCATAACATAGCCGTTGGCCTCATGTTCTTATGTTACAGTTCCAAAATCATGTTCAACTCAGCTTGGCTTCGTAATGCAATTCTGATGAATAACCAACAGTATAACGTAATGTTTTAATGTTTATCTTTTCACAAAAAATATAGTTATTTACACTAGTAAGCGCTAGTGGAGTCTTTCTGAGAACTTGCTCTGTTTTCGGAAACTGTTATTATCGGGGTTGTGTTCCCTGCTGAAACGTCGTATCGTTGTTTTGCCTACGTTTACCAAAATATGCAAATTACTATTACTGGGACTTGGTGACTATTAACGTTTTTGGTAGGTGTTCCGATAATATTAGCAGACTAGTGGTGTAGTACATATAATAGTATCGATAACAGAATAATTCGAGCGTTGCTATGATGTTAGTGAATGAATGGAACCCGTAATAACAAACATGATATGTTTATAGCCATAAGTACACGTGGCTTACTATATAGGTCGTGAAAAGTGACGCATGCGAGAATTGTAGTGTTTCGGTTTGTATTACTTGTGCAAATGTGATATTTTATTGCTACATATCTACAGAATATACTTACTTACATATTATTTTTGTTTATTTAGAGTTCATTGGTAAATTTAATGCACGTTTAGTTTATTTGCTATAGCGTCGTTAAAAAAGTAATGAAACGACATCATTATCAATGAATAGCGGCTAGCTATACAAGCCGGTCACGGCGCGCGGCGCTCTCTGAACCACAACATAATATTGTCTGTAGTGAGCACGTCGCGGCTGTGGGGCGGTTACATGACTGCAGAGTCAGCTTCTTTGCACACTAGTGAGGGTCTTTCTTGAATACTGTCAAAAGCAGATGCATGTTACTCACATCGCTCCTCAAACCAAACTACACACACTCTCCATTTATTGTATATCATTTATTTTATCACTACCTATAGATTGCCCCCTAGCCGATGCACTATAATAATACCTAGTTTAGAAGCTATAAGCTAAATACGTCACTCGAATAAATGCACATGTTGAAGAGCGTGCTCGCGACAATTGTCTCAACTTCCCCGCGCTCCGCCTCAACGTTGTTGGCACAGACAGACGTGTCGCTCTCGACGTCGCCGGGCAGCCATTAGTGCCGTGTCGGCTGTGAACACACGCCTGGAAGAAGAGATACGTGATCGAGATGTTTAGCCCCAGGGAGACCACGCGACAGCGTAGCACTTATAACTAGTGAACTACTAAAAGTTCTCAATGAACATATTTTGGCACAATGATCAGAAATGTGCAAATTCAAAAGAATAACTTTAGTTTTCATAGGTCAATTACCGTAAAAAAAGTTCTTATAGTGTAGTTGTAAGCATGCAGTGTTCAGAAGCATGGAAGTTCTCCCGTCAACGTCGAGCAGGCTCGGCCGTACACTCTGTTCTCGAAGCAAGTCAAGGCATTTTTAAGCCCCCTACGTAAATATTTGTTACAGATGAGAGCGAAAGCCTGGAAATAATTTTACAGAGAGCACTACATGTATTTAACTAAATTGTTAAATTACAAGTTTCTAACTAAAACAACTTTCAAAATATCTGCCATCAAAGTTTCGTTATTTCCTCAAACACTCACTCACATCATCAAAATTCTAAGGTACTTCTAGCAGATCTATGAACTTGAAATTTGGCATATAGATGTGTGTAAGAAGGAAAGGAAGGAAAAAATATAAAATCTTGGATTATTTTCTCGGTTGCATAATTATTAGAAAACTACTTCTTACGAATTTTTGATATTATGTAGATGACATACTTTTGAAAATATGTTTTACTCGCACTTGGCCGGTTTTTCAGAATTAATGTACAATAATTGAATACGCATCTAACATATAACAGAATTTACTTATGTCTTTTATATTTTGCGTGATTGCCGAGGCCGAAAAATGTCTTTATAAATGAAATGAAAGACTTAGCTTTATATAAGATATCAGTACTTTTTATGGTAAAAGACTCGCGAAACTTGGCTTTTTTTAAATTAATATTTTTGATGGGATGTAAATACAATTAAGAGGATTTTATATTTATGCAATTATCAGAACTTGTACCTTTTTTAAGTGACTGAGCCAACTCAGTTTATTTGTGCGTCTCTGTATTGTATACACTGTTAACCTTAATACTCTGATTCACGGATTACCTAAAGTCAAGCTCGAATCAATAAAATTAAAAACAATCCCAATAAGTACTTAGAGTTGTAGTTATTTATGATGAAATGTTTTTCCTGGATTCGTGACGCGGAACACCGCGAGGTCCGGCACGTGACCACAATGTGTGATGACCTCCGCGCTACCCAATATATCCTACGAGCCTACTACATGTTTATGACTCGTGTCCTATTTGTTCAGCACTGATTTAGAATAGCCTGACGTGAAATAATAACACACACGAAATGAGTGAACAAGCTCCTGTTAATAAATAAAGAATGCTTACAACAAATGTACAACGCACACGGACGAACCCATATACTTAGGATTTTTCGGATGAACCAACAAATAAACATAATTAATTATTGACGCATGTAGACACTATCGCTATGTAGCTGTTAAATGAGCGCACTCGCTACCTCAGCCAAAGAACGGAAGGTATGGGTCAATAGCTGGTAATTCACAAAGAGCGTCGCACTGCGCTGTGCTCGCATATTCGGGCACATTTCCGCACAAGCCCGGTCCCGACGGGCACAGAGGGGCTAAAAAATGCAGCGTGAACGGTGAACGAACGATGGACTGAACGTGACTGATACCGACGGTGTATCTCAGTAAAACTGTGAGTTCGTGTGCGCTCAGTTCGTTGAAGAGCTTCGGTAATAGACCAAACTAGTTGACTAGCGAATGTGCTTGTCTCCGCTATGTTAATTCAAGCTAATCTCCTATCAGTACCAACAATATTAAATGAAGTATTCATTGATAATTAGAAACGTTGAAGAGATATTGAACTTAAAGCAGACATTTGATTGATTTTGACTTAATATTGAACGCCGCATTGAAATCTGCCCGGTACTACTAAGTACCAATTACAAGTAGATAGTTTCAGAGTCAATGGTGCCGATTCTGATTAAGGACAAACTAAACTTAATTTAGGCTATTGCCATCTTTTTCACTCTAAGCAGAAAGCACTCTAATAAGAAAGAGACATACGTAAATAAGAGCTGTCAAATTTAGTTGAACTAAAAGTTCCATACAAATTTAGACGACATTTAAAACGTGTCGACTAAAAACACGGTGAAGTTCAAGGCGTAAACTAATTTGACATCTCTAACTTAGTTGTTGTCTATCGCCGTCCTTTTCTCGCGCTATCTGTTCGTAAAAGATAGCAATTCTCTAATTTTAGTTTAGTTGGTGAACAAGGGAATCGGCACCATTGTCTAAGAACTATTGGTTTAATTAACACCCACGTTACAAATATTTCTTTATCATGGGCTTCCTGTGTTTTACTATAATGTAATAATATGCTGTTTCGTTTGTCAAGTTGTAGTTAATTGTGATTGTGACGTCATCCGTACAGTTAATGCGCTAATTTGATGTACAGATCAACTACGATAACATGGCACGCCCCTCCATTGCACTACAAGTAAAAAATTGTGAGAAAGAATATTTACAACGCGTCATTCCTGTTTTTGTTCAAGTTTGGCTTACAGTTGCAGAATAAACACATCTGCGTTCAACGAATGACGCGTTATAAATAGGTTTTCTTTCTCACAATTTTTTTACTAGCTAAATGGAGGGAGCATTTTATCGTAGTTGATATCTAGTTATCTCGCAGATCGGTCCTCACAGTTGATACGTGACGTCCGCGACTGTTGGCGGTGCAGTGCACATTACGCGCTGAAACACAGAAATTACTTCTTTACATTCACGTCGAGTTCGTTTTAATGTTGTACCTACTCGACTCGTATCTTGCGCATTAACTGTGTGAGATATATGTGCAGGTTAATAGGCGTATGAATGATAAGCAGATAAGGAGCAACAAGCAATCTATAATGAAGTCGGAAGGCTCGACCCGACCTTCCTGATGCGACACACCGACCACATGAGTGAACAACTTTGATATTAAATTGTTGCTTAACAGATAAACAATATTGCAGGAGAAAGTTATGCAGGAGATAGTTAGTACTGAACTGAAGTAATTGAAATAATAATTAATTAAGCAAGCCGAAAGCAATAAATCTACGAGTCTATGACGGTTTAATTAATTACCAGATCATAAAGTTCTGCCTTTGACAAGTTACAAGTCAGACAGAATCATATTAAAATCATACGTAGGTACCTAATATTATTATTTATTTTTAGCTCATCCCAAAATAGTAGAAAATATGTCTAATTATAATAACAGAGCTTTACTCGAAACTACCTGACGCCGAGACAAAGGGTATCAAGTACACACGAGGTCAAAGATTGATTAAATGAATTTATACCATTATGAATCTAAGATTAGCGTCGTTATTGAGAAACTGCCATCATTCAGTATTTGATACTCTGTCAGTCAATTCATGTATCCAGAGTAAAACGATAATCGTCGTTATACAGGTGTTAACGAATTCGTGTAATTCCTTAAAACCACATGATCTACTACTGGTATAGACAGGCCACGCACGGGATTTAGCTTGATTAAAAATAAAAATAACAAAATCTTTTTTTTTCATGCGGCTTTGTTACCGATCGTATCTAAACCACCTAATAAGGATTCAGTAAAAAAAATTTTTTTTTTTTGCAAAACATAATTTTATTTTTGTGAACATTTCGATGCCACGCATAAATTAATGAAAATATGGCGACACGGCTGGCAGGAACGACTAACGCGATATTGCTCTTTGCAGTCAGATGTTGGAAACTACAGGCCCATCTCAGTTCTTACTACCCTATCAAAAATATTAGAAAAGGTTCTACACAAAAGGCTCACAAACTTTCTGCAACACAATAAGATACTGTCAGAAGCCCAATTTGGCTTCAGGTCGGGAAAAAGCACTGAAGATGCCGTAAATCAATTGGTTGATCACGTAACACTTAAAATAGATCAAAAACAGAAATGCGTGGGCATATTTCTCGACCTGGCCAAAGCTTTCGACACCGTCATGATTCCTCTCCTTGTGGACAAGTTAGATAAGATTGGTGTCCGCTGAAATGCTCTAAAAATTTTTAAGGATTTTCTCTGTGACCGTACGCAAAGAGTTAAAATAAAAGAATACGTTAGCTCTGATGCTGGGGTTACCTATGGCGTCCCACAAGGCAGTATTCTTGGCCCAAGTCTCTTCTTGATTTACATTAATGACCTGTGTCAGCTGCCACTTGTAAACGGCAAGATCGTTACCTATGCTGACGATACGGCATTAGTGTTCCATGGGGGGACCTGGGACGAAGTTCGACGAAGCGCCGAACTGGGACTGCATAAGGTGAGCCATTGGCTGAGCTCTAACCGACTCACGTTGAACCTTTCCAAATCCACATTTCTCCAATTCTCTTTTTCTAAAATTAAAGCTTCTAATTTAGATATTAGATTACATGTCTGCAACTTGGCTTCTTCAACGACATGTTCATGCTCTGCTATCACTAAGTCTGCACATGTAAAATACCTTGGTGTGATTGTGGATGAAAAACTTGACTGGAGACAGCACATAGACCTCACCACAACGCGTATCAGAAAACTTATTTGGGCTTTTAAAAAACTTAGACACGTGGCTGACTTCGAACTCCTTCGCACTGTGTACTACGCACTCGTGCAATCAGTCGTGGGATATTGTGTTACTGTATGGGGTGGTGGATGCAAGACTTTTATGATTCACCTGGAAAGGGCCCAAAGGTCTCTACTTAAAGTCATGACATTCAGACCCTTTAGATTTCCCACCAAAGTCTTATACGAGAAGTGTGAAGTACTCACAGTAAGACAGAATTATATTCTACAAGTTGTTTATAAGCAGCACAGTATTACACCATATAATGCACAAAGTAATAAAAAGCGCACTATAAAAAACGTTTGCTTACCCTTGCGCTGTCACACGACGTCCGCTAGGCGACAGCGGGTATATCTTGCCACTTTTCTCTATAATAAGTTCAACAAAATCCTGAACATAAATCCCCTTACGACTCGTGAAACAAAAAAAAAGGTAAAAATGTGGCTACTGACACAGGACTACAACGCAACTGAAAATTTACTACAATCAACATAAATATTATACATATGAACACAAATAATTGGTATTCACACACATACACACACTCGCACAACCCCATTCACAGCCACGCCCTCACACACACACACACACACACCCACGCACACACACCCATACACACACTCAGACCCACGCCTTCACACACGCACAAATGCTCTAATTTAATTTTGTTTTATTCTAGCCGCATTGTAATAATGATCTAATTTTATTTATATTGCTACAATTTATTATTTTAAAATTTATATTGTTTTTAATTTAATTTTTAATCTTTTATTCTAATCCTGATTTTATTCGAATTTTGTTTTTGATGTAATAAGATTACTTAACCTGCTTTTATTCTAATTCTATTTTTGTGCATAGTTAAAGGTTAAGGTTTTGAACTTAATTTTAAGTACCTAATTAATTTTGTCATTTTTTGCTGCAAAAGACTTGCCCAATTGTAACCTAAATGGAAGAAGTCACTGGCTCCTGAAATACAGGTGCTCTAACCTAGCTCTGGAGCCAGGGTCTCACATTTTTATGTGCCCTGTTTTTATTGCAATAAAGAAATTTATTATTATTATTATATTATTATTAGATAACTCAAAGCTCTAAAATGACTCAGAAATAGAAAATCAACATTTTTTTTTATTTTTTTTTAGTTGATTTTCAAAAATTCCCCTTTAATCTGTGTCATCAGTAGATCACGTGGTTTGAAGGAATTACACGAATTCTTTAACACCCTGTATAGAGTAAAACGAAAAATCGACGTTATATTTATGGTTTTTCTTTATAGTACCAATGCGAAAAGTTACTCACATATGAATATCAATAAAAACGAATAAAATTGTATAAGAGCACCGGTAAATGTTAAACGTATTTGCAGAGCGACGAACTGGTGACTGTTTGACCTGACACGTTATTTACACGCGTCAACAGGTGACACGACACGCCGACGTGACGTAATATGGGAAGAATTGCATCAAACATTATCATAAATATTAATAAAAGTACGCGCCGCCCGTCACGCCGGCCTGTAATACTATTTGCATAATAAAGCGCGCACCTGTCGCGATGCAGCGCTATGAACCCGAGTGTACCACCCGCGCTGGTGCCGGTTACGACTGTACCGACTCATTTGTAATGCACGCTGTCGTCGCAGGTACCTCGGACTATATTAAACAAGCGACAAGTTATTACACGTGTCTGTTTGCTTTTTGTTCACATTGTATTTGCAGAACGTTTTTTGCTGATAAAGTAAGTTCCCGGTGCGGCGGGGCGGTACAGACAAACATAAAGTGCTGAATGAGCTTCATTTCACTTGGGAATGTTTTGGCAGTTTTTTGCTTGCGCTCGTTTTGCGGTAACTTTTCCTGAGTAAATCTTTTCCACTTTGCTGTTGTGTACTGACGCTCTTTAAAATTACTACTTGTTCAAGACAATTATTATGAGATTCTTAGGACACACAAAACTTTAGTGCTCTTTGTCGCCGGTGATCATTTTAAACATATTTTGGATTACGATAATCACACAAGTTTGCAGTGGGTTAAGTCAATTTAGCATTTTTTTCAAACCGTTATACTCGTAAGTTTAACAAATCAATTTATCTATGAGAAAAACGAGGTAACAAAGCGAACAGATCGACAACCGACTTATCATTAGGTTTTGAATTATTAGTAGTTATGGATGGTTGTCAGGGTCAACATGCTCAGAAACGGCACAAAATAGAGATGTTTGGAAGACAAAAAGGGATGTCTTTGCTCAGCAGTGGGACAATAAAGAGGCAAGGAAAAATAAATAAAAAAATGGATGTTTGACCTAGTCAGGAAGCGTTGTCTGCCGTGTGTGTTCGTTATCGAGTATGACAATAAATTAGATAACACAAGTTGGGTTCCGACCCCCGCCCCGCACACCCCGCACACCCCGCACTCCCGGTGACCTAACGCTCCATCAGATTTGTCTTAATGACTGGCACACGTTCCTTACAAACGACGGATGTATGCTACAAAAACTCGAAAGTGCTCGAAACCCCGAGTGAATCGCACTCGAGCGGGTATAGAAGACGGCGGATAATCAAATAAATAAGGGTAAGCAGCGAGTGATGAAGAGTGCTCGGCGGAGACTTGGAGAGGCCTCACAATGCGGCGCCTTGCCTTGTGAGCCCCTATAATACAGCATACAATCTTTTAACCAGATAGTTTCTACTAGCATGTATGCATTGAAGTGACTGATGTATGGTTCACTGCACATACTACTGTTATCATAACGCATTCTATATAGATTATGGTGCAACTGCCAGTAAAATCATATTTAAATTCAAAACTCATTGAATGTTCGTAGTTGAATAGTAGTTACCTACTTCAAAGAAGCGCGATACAGCGACAGAATTAAAGAGCAAACGCAAAGTGATCCGATTACAAGACACGAGTCTTTTTGATGCAATCTATTGTGATACAATCTCGTGCAGAACTACAAGACGACTGTGAGACGAGCTCTCACTGCTCACTGCTCCCACAATACCTCGTTGTTGTGATTCAATAAGTGTATGTAAATGTTGTGTAAGCTGCTCGCTGTGTTGCTGGTGTAACAGAAGAGGCAAAGCAATGCAGCAATGTATCAGTGAATTATGCGCGGGTAACGCTTGTCACACGCAGCAGAGGGCGCACCGGCCGCTTTGTACACTGTTGCCGTAATTGAGTGCATTGCATTACTTATTATAAGCCTTTATGAATCCTAATGCTCATGCTTTTGTTTCTCATACAACGTATACCGATTTAGGAAGCGTTGTTATCAAAGCCAGGTGAACACTCTGTTTGAAACACATTTATGCAGACCGGTACCGACATTCGTAGCTTGATTGAGTCAAACTCACAGGGGAGACTCCATTCTGTAGAGCCGTGTTCTTGACGACTATGACCTATTTTTGTCATCACTCATCACATCCATTGTCTTCGTCGATTTCTATTTTATTTAAAGTTACAGTGATAACCTGCCTCGTTGGTCTAGCAGTCGCAAACGCGATTGCTGAGCGTGAGGTCCTGGGTTCGATTCCCAGGTCGGACAAAGTGTTGTTGGGTTTTTCCATGTGGAATTTCTCAGTAGCAGCCCGGAGTCTGGATATGTGCCCGGTCGATGGCAATAGGCTCGCCCCCTTACATGGGACGTAAACATAAACGGCGAAATGTGGGTGTACTATACAGGGCTACTGGTAATTCGACGTATTCCTTGCACCACGTTATAGGGGGGCTAATATGCAACAAATTAAACCACACATATGTTCTACGAAATTCAATGGATTTCGAGATATTGCAATTTTATATTATTTTTAATAATACCCAGAATTCCTCCTTAAACATTATTTATCTATAAAATATCAAATTGATCGGCTTTTATTATGATATTAACTTCTAGCTGATACTTTTACGAAGCTTCCTGCGTATTTAACTGTTCTTAATGACCATCCAACTGAAAGTAATCATTAAAAGTTAAATAAGTGTATTAGAAAATCATCGAGGTACACGATAAACAATGATGTTTATCTCAAAAATTTACTGTGACACTAAGTGTACAAAATGCAAGACAAACATCCTTATTTAATCAGCTATCCAACGAGGTATAGACGTTCAAAAAATATTTAGAAACTAATGTAAAAATGTCTTATAATACTGACAAAGGCGATTTCTGAAAAATCTTTATAAGCACGCAGGTGGCCCGTTAAGTGCAATTCATTGCACTTAACAGGCCACAAAAAAATATGGTCAGGTTAGGTCACGGTTAGGTTTAGGTTAGGTCACAACTTCGATGCCTTGGGATCTAGAAGCAAGGGCCCCCGCGCTGAGATATCTGCACCTGCGTCATTCCAGATGACGAGCTGAGGTTGCCATGCCGCCTCTCCAGCCACTCCTTCATTACGGGTCTTACCGCCACTAATGCGGCATACCCTACGTTGGGTTGCGCAAGTCGCTCCCTCCACAGTCACTAGGATCTGGCGGAGACCACTCCGCTCAAGCGCCTCCTCGCTTTGGCGATATCTCAGCGCGAGGGCCCTCGCCTCCAGATCCCAGAGCATCGAAGTTGTGACCTAACCTAAACCTAACCGTGACCTAACCTAAACCTAACCGTGACCTAACCTGACGACCTAACCTGACCATTTTTTTTTGCCTTCTGGATATCCTCATGGATGTCCTCCGTCCTGGGGGTGGGCAGAGGGGTCTGTCAGACTCTTACTGACTAAAACCACCCCGGTGTTCCCTCGCACACTTAGGTCCTAACCTAACCTACCTAACCCTGACCAAACATAACCTAACGACCTGACCTAATCTAATCCTGACATTTAGAGGACAGTTGGTGCCCGACAGACTGCTGTTTAATCTCTACGCGAGGATTATGCAATGAATTGCACTTAACGGGCCACCTGTGTGCTTATAAAGATTTTTCAGAAATCGCCTTTGTCAGTATTATAAGACATTTTTACATTAGTTTCTAAATATTTTTTGAACGTCTATACCTCGTTGGATAGCTGATTAAATAAGGATGTTTGTCTTGCATTTTGTACACTTAGTGTCACAGTAAATTTTTGAGATAAACATCATTGTTTATCGTGTACCTCGATGATTTTCTAATACACTTATTTAACTTTTAATGATTACTTTCAGTTGGATGGTCATTAAGAACAGTTAAATACGCAGGAAGCTTCGTAAAAGTATCAGCTAGAAGTTAATATCATAATAAAAGCCGATCAATTTGATATTTTATAGATAAATAATGTTTAAGGAGGAATTCTGGGTATTATTAAAAATAATATAAAATTGCAATATCTCGAAATCCATTGAATTTCGTAGAACATATGTGTGGTTTAATTTGTTGCATATTAGCCCCCCTATAACGTGGTGCAAGGAATACGTCGAATTACCAGTAGCCCTGTATACCTACACCTCTGCCAACCCTTCGGGGAATACAGGCGTTTATGTATTATTTATTTTATGATAACCTGTTAACACATTCAATGCCACCAATTTTCTTAAAGTTCATAGCGATGCCGCTCTATAAGGACGACAAACAAACAGAACAACCCTCGAAAAAAGGTGGCATTGAACGTGTTAAATAATGATGTGTGTACGTGATACAGTAATGGCTCCAACAACAAAGAATGTGAAGTCGTGCATTGCACTCGTCATTTACAATTAAGGGAGACATGAATGTGTGCATTTTCGTTTGTTGCAATCTGCACTCGAAAGAGTGCAAATTGCCCAAAACGTGCGCCCGAGCGGGCGCGCGTGTTCTATGCGATGTTCATCTACATTGCTTTGTTCGGAGCTTACGTTCTGAAGCCTGGATTGCTATCCAAAGATACGCCATTACCTGTAAACACATAAATAATTATATTCTACATTGATAAAGAGTACGTTATTAACATCTTCTACATTAAACTTTTATATGTAAACATCATCGTCTCGCGCATGAGAGCACAGATCTACTAATTACTGGAATAGTCCCTTTAATAGTGAATGTGAAGTTATAACAAAGATACATCAGGCATGTTGTGGTACATCTTACATTAAGGGCTGATTTTTCAATCGTCAGATAACTTTTATCTGGGGAATAAGTTTGAAGTTTTGACAGCTTTTGTATAGAAAATCTATCAAACCGTCATATTTATTCGTTGGTTAAAAGGAGATGGCCCAAATCCCATACAAAAAAAACCCAGGCCCGGCGCCAAAGTTTTGTATCTCAGATTTTAGAGGATATTTAAAAATAATATTCTATGCTATCACTATCTCTGTATCGGGTGGCTAACATTTATTATTTGTGATTATTGTGTAATCGCAATCGCATTCAAGATTATCTCAAAACCTTAAGGACTTACTTTATTTATGTTTATTTATGTATTCCTTTCTTTTTAACCGACTTCAAAAAGAAGGAGGTTCTCAATTCGTCTGAATGTTGTTTTTTAAGTTTTCGAAATCATCAATTGACTTCGTCGGCTCTGGGTGGAGCGGAAGGGGGTGTCAGACTCTTACTGACTAAAACCTATCCGTGTTCCTACTAATGCCCTTTGCGTTCCAGGGCCGCAGTTACTCTTTCGAACAAATTCCGTAACCCTGGCAGGCACTGGCCCTAGCGGGCCCCATCTACTAAACTAACATCTCTTTGAGGCGCGCGTGGAACACAACGCGCCGTCGTCCCGGGCCTGGTTCTCATCGGACAGCGAACCACCCAGCGCTCGCCTCGCGCACGCGGTCCGCCTCCTCCTTCGCTAGAATTACTGCTTCGCAGAAGGAGGTGACCGCTTCCCGTGCCCCCTCGCTCCGGACCATGGATTAAACTGGCAGGGCCGGACGCGAGAGGTTGCCGCCGCCGATCGCCTCTACGAGAACATGATACTGGTTTTGGAATTTTCCATTTACTGTCTCGATAACCCATTAGGGTTACTAGACGAGATTTGTTTGACTCTTTTTTTGTTTGTTATAAGTTTTGTATCATCTCGTCTCTTAGAGGGTGGCATGTGTGCCACATAACCATGCTCCTCTGATAATGGGATGGCGTCACAAAACCCCTATCCAGTATTAAAATATCAATAAAATATGCTTATTATAGGTTCTATATAAGTACGCTTGTTTGTAAACAATTAACGAATGAAGGAATAATAAATATTTTGGTCGATAAATGACTTTTTAATAAGAACGCCTACGAAACTTCTTGCGCAAAAAAATAATGTTAGCCACCCAACAGAGTGATAGTGATAGTTTTAAATATTATTTTTAAATATCCTCTAAAATCTGAGATACAAAACTTTTGCGCCGGGCCTGGGTTATTTTTGGGCCATCGCCTTCTGACGATTGAAAAATCGGCCCTAATACTATTAATTACTTATGTAGAGGTGCAGACGTTTGCCAACACAACATCACTAACAAATAGTCGCAACATATAACTCTTGTCACGTTTTAAAGCCTAATCTTGAGTTTTGATATTATGATAAACTTACATTAGCTTTAAACTGCGGCTTTGTCCTCGTCAAATATGACATCAGCTACTTGGGCCTGGAATCAATGTTGTTCTTTATTTTATGTCTATGTGTCGTGTGTAATATTTTAAATGGACAACCAAGCAAAGGAGAGATAAACTACTTACATACTTTCGTATTTACATTATATACGTAAGTTAGCATTAGGATTGTTAACATAACGAGTATACAGGGTGACTGGTAATTGGACCTATTCAATACTCAATACTCAATACTCAATATCTTTAATGCGTTCCAAAATGTACATGGTAAATTTACATTGGTTGGTGGGTATGTAATAGTCACAATTTTGGACCCTGTCGGGCACAGCATAGAAATGCGGGAGAGAGGAGGAAGTAGCACTGTTTGCTTCTAATACTACATTTTTATATTGCACATTATGTTATGGTTTCTAATAGTCTAATCATTTAAAATAAACATTTGATTGACGTATACGACTAGATAGAACGTGTATGCTGGTTTCAATGGAACAAATTATATTGAAATATGTATTTATATGTATATGTTTTATAAGTTGGTATAGATTTATATAATTTTGAATTATTGCAGAGTTTAGTAATTATTTTAATTATTATTTTTATTTTATCAATATTTTATCAATTTATTAAGCATTTATAATTTGTCATTTAAGTATTCATTTACACTATAATAGCTTTTATTAATTAGGAATGTTTTTAATCTATTCATAAAAATGTTAAATTTATATATATTTCTAATGGGTTCTGGCAGCTTATTATAATATTTTTATAGACATAACATAGGCGCTGTCGGAGTGCATTTTTAGTCGTGACGTTGGTAGATTGAGCCTGTTTTTATGTCTTAGTGTAATTTTTGTTTGTATATCTTCCCTTTTGGTGTAGAATTCTGGGTATTGACGCACGAATTTACAAATTTCAAAAATATAGATGGAGGGTAGGGAAAGAATTTTCATTTCTTGAAAGTGGGGCTTGCAACTATCCGTTTCTTCGATATTGACTATAATTCTGAGTAATTTCTTCTGTAAAGTGAATAGCGTGGGCGCGTCGGTACTGTTGCCCCATAAGATGACACCATATTTAAGCCACGCATAGGCATATGCGTAGTACATTACAAGAGCAGTTTTAAGGTCTGTAGTTTTTTTGATCTCACGGAGGGCGTAGGAAAATTTTGATAGCTTAGCTTTTAGTTTTTGAATATGCGACTTCCAATTTATATGTGTATCAATGTCTAGGCCTAAAAGGGAAAATTTATTGACTACTTCTAATTTAATGTTGTTAAAACTAAAGTTGATATTAATTAGTATTTTTTGTCGGGGGTGGAAGGTTATTAATTTAGTTTTATTAAAGTTGATTTCTAGGTTGTGTTCAGTCATCCAGTTTAAGTACAGAATTTAATTTTTCATTTATATTGGTATTGTCTTCGCATGAGGTTAATATCGATACGTCATCCGCGAACAGGACACAGGGCTCATTTATGTTGTTAGGGAGATCGTTTACGTAAACAAGGAACAAGAAACAACCTATTACGCTGCCTTGCGGGATTGAAGCGGTGATTAATTTACTATCTGATCTAACTAATTCAATTTCATTATTGTTATGGTTGTAATGTTCTATTTCTACTAATTGTTCTCTATTTTTTAAATAAGATACGAACCAGTCGTAACATTTGCCGCAGAGTCCTATGTTGTATAATTTATTTAATAATAGTTGAAATTGTACTTTGTCGTACGCTTTTGTCATATCCAAAAGCAATCCTATAGCATATTGTTTATTATTGATAATATCGAGGGCTTTTTGAATATATTTATATATAGCTAAGATTGTGGATCGGTTTTTGCGGAAACCATTCTGGCAGTCGTTGAATATCTGGTATTTTTCACAAAACTCATAAACTCGGTTGCACATCGCTTTTTCAAATATTTTTGAAGCTGTCGGTAAAAGAGCAATTGGACGATAATTATTCGGATCTGTTTTTGAACTCTTCTTATGAATCGGTTTTATGATGGCCTTTTTCAAGAAATTGGGAAAAGAGCCTTCTTCAAAAGATTGGTTCATCAATTTATAGAATGGTAGGGTTAATTCGTTCGCGCACTGTCTCAGTAAAATTGGTGGAAGCTCATCAATTCCATGGCTCATTTTATTTTTTAAGTTTTTTATCAATGAATTTACCTCATACGGGTCAATTGGGCTGAGAAAAATTGTGTTTTGTGTAGGGGACATTACAGGAGATCCTTTCGGTGTGTCGCCAGTTGGGTTGCTCTTTGCCTCTCCCATAGAAGCGAAGAAGTCATTAAAGATGCTGGCTACCACCTTAGGCTCAGAAGTTACACCATTACTTGTTTGTAGAGATAAATTGCTTTTATTGCTTGCTATTTTCTTGTTTGTTCGCTCATTGATAATATTCCACATTGTTTAAACTTTATTATTAGATTTGATCATTTTATTTTTAAAGTGTAGTTTTTTTGCTGTCGTTACTGTTTTCTTTAATATTTTTTCATACTTTTTGTAAAGTTGTGTTAATATCGTGTTGTTAGTTTTAGTTATAAGTATCTTTAATAATCTTTTATTTTTGCAGGAGTTTTTTATGCCTCTAGTGAGCCAGTTTTTTTTATATTTTACTTTTAATTTTATTTTCCTTAATGGTATGCATTGATTTAGGATACTAATAAGTGTGTCGTTAAACGCTTCATAATTTCCGTTAATATCTTTTTCAGTAGTTATAATATCGTTCCAATTTATTTCCTGTAGTTTTGACTTGAATTTTAATATATTTGTGTCATTGTAAAATCTTTTCTTTGCATGCCAGGTGGTTTGTTCTAATCGTTGAGGAATATTAAAGTGTAAAATTGTGCCGTTATGGTCTGAAAAACCTAACTCTTCTACAGTTGCGTACATGTCTTTATGTATAAAATTGGTAAATATAAGGTCTAAACATGTGGCAGTTTTTGGTGTTATGCGTGTTGCATTTTTCACGTGTTGGGTAAATTTATATTCATGCATTAAATTTAAAAATTGGTTTGATTTTAAGTTATCCGATAGTATATTAATATTGAAATCACCTCCTATAATGATATTTAATTTAGAGTATTTAGTAATTATATATTTTAGAATTTGTTTTAATTGCTGATAAAAAACTTCTTCCTCTCTTCCATTCCAGTACATAATTATAATTAGTAAATCATTAGGTAATTCAGTAGCGCATAACTCTAATACATATTCCACAGACAAATCAGTGATATCATTTCTCTGTATGCAGTCTATATGGTTTTGAATTAGGATACAGACACCGCCACCTGGTCTAGTGTTGCGACAGTATGATGAGGCAAATTTGTAGCCATTAAACTGAATTAAATCTAGTTTTTCTTGTGAGAGCCAGGTCTCTGAGATACATATTATATTGTACATAGAATTTTGGGAAATGAGAGCATCAAGTAAGTTTTGTTTGTTGTTTAGGCTTTGGAAATTTTGAAATAATATTTTACATGGTAGGTCTTTGGTTCCGAAATGTATGGTTTACAGTTTCATTCGGCGTATTGATTTGATTGATATTGATCATTCCCCTGATATGTTATATTTATGTGTTGTCGTTGCTCGTTGTTGTAGTCATCTTTCTTGATAAGTTTCCCGTTGATGTATAGCTGGTTATTCCTTATTGTTGCGTGGTATCCGTTTTTTCTAGCTTTGAATAGCTCTTCTCTCATTTGGGCTCTTTCCTTTCGTGCTTTTGCATCTAAAAATTCTGATATTCCTAGTCCGGATCCCTGAAAACAGTGGCTGTTGCTGATTATATATCTGGTCATCCTTTTACTGAGCAATTCTATTACAAGTGGTCTGTTCTTTGTACCTATTTTTCCTACTCTATACATGTCCTCTATATATCCTGATAGGTCTACGTCGGCAATTTCGCGGAACAGTTCTATCAGCCTATTATGTAGTTCCCATTCAGGCTCTTTATAGTAGTCTGTGAGACCATAGAGTACTAGTTTCTTGTAGTTGTGCTCAGGTACTGCTTTCATGCTTGATGTTTGGCTTTTCTGCATCGCCGTGGTTAGGGTTCGAATTTCTTTTTTTAAATTTTCGTTTTCTATTCGTACTTCTTCTAGCTTAGTGTTAATACTATCTATTTCTTGTTTTCTTTGGTTATTTTGTTCGGTGTATTCCTTGAAAGGGCTCATTGGCAACAAATTAACCCCTATCAAAATTATGACGGTCGAAAAAAATAATAGGTTTGTAAAAAGTATTATCACATAAGACCTTTTATTTCTGAGACATTGAGAATTTTGGGCCGGCTAAGTGATTGCTACTTTACCAGCTTTTAGAAACGTATAAATTGTGTAGTTGTAATAAGTAGTTTTTTTACAAGTTTTTTTTTATCTCGGTTACCGCTCATTTCCGACATTAAGGAAGGTTAATTTATTGCCAATGATTTCTAGTATTCCTTTCAAGGGTTCAAAGGTCGAATTACCAGTCAACCTGTATATAGATATATATAAATATTAACACCACACACACACAATAGTCTACAAGCTCGTGCTGGTGAATGTTCGATCTGTTGATTGAAGAGCTGATTGTCGCTCACAGCGACAACGCTTTCATTCCGCTCCTGAATCGTAAAACAAATTGTTTGAAGGATTGCTTCGTCAACTTCACTTTAATTTTAGTTCAAAGTCAAAGTTGCCTCATTCAACATTGTTCTAGTGATAACAACAGAAGGAGATTATTGGAGCTTGTTTTCGTTTCCGAGGGCGGGCGCCGGGCGGGTATCAAAGCTGTCTCAGAAGTCACAATTTAATTTGAACGAACTTTCTTTGTTGGTGACCATAGCGGACATGTTATCTTTTAGATTGGAATAGTTGTATTATTATACAAGGATAACTGCAGTAATTCATAAAATAATTCAACATCTAACGCAAGGTGCTCAAAATGACATAACGTAATCATTTTATTCCATTATATTATTGTAGAAATAATGTTGTAACGAACACTCAGTCGCACGTGTACCTACTTATTATCAGTAAATAAATGCTGACATTGAACAATATTATAGTTAAGGATTTATTTTATTTTCCATCCTACTGTAATTTAATTGATTGGTTGGATAAAAAATGATTCGCAATTTTACTATTTGTTTTATACGTATCTCGTGGCTATAGTAAACCATCACCGGTGTTCAACTTGTCACGTTCCACTTTGCGAGTATTTGCTAATTGTTCATACTATGTTGAGTATGCCGCGTGTCAATCAATTGTTCTAGGTAGCTATTTAGCTTAATGAAATGTTGACTAAGTACTCGACTTCCGAACCACTTTCAGGAAGTATTTAGATAGTCCAATGAGTTCTGATGAGTCAATAGAGCGGTAACAAGTCGGGATGTGGAAGTGTGCGTCTCACTCAATTAGATAATGTGCTTATGAATTCGTTCAAGTGTAGGTATATTATATTATTTATTTGTCAACATGCTGCACACAACAATTAAAAAGAGACGCCGATTTACTTGTCAATGTATTCTTATATTACAATAACTTTAAAGCACGTATGGGCAACGTACGACCCGCGGGCCGGATCCGGCCCGCCTCGGTTTTTGAACCGGTCCGCGACATTTTGAAATTTCGCGCGAAAAAAGGGTTTCGCGCTGTTACTATAAATCTAAAGTTGACATTAGCTGACAATACATTTCACATTAACTGTTAAGTACCTAAATAGATAAATAAACTAAGCTTTTTTATTTCCTGCTATGGCCCGCGACTGCGTTAATAAAGTATGGCACGCAACGAAAAAAAAACGAATCTCAGTTGGTCCGGAAGAGTCTTTTGATCCTTATGGGAAATGGGATCGATTGGCATCATAAAAAAGATTTGTGAAAACAGGCCTCTTTCTCGCTGACTGTACTTTTTTTTCAAAATCTGTGAATGCCGATTGAAATTATCCCAAAAGTTATGGGTTGTCTTCTAAGCACGTTTTCCTGTAGTTACAATGGTTAAGGTTGCCCTTCATGCCCCATCTCAAATTACTACCCTGTATACTGTAAGTGTTTTGTTAATATGTGTGACACGGGAATATTGCTTGAAAATAGTGGGAGTTATGTAAATAACATTGTAATTATATCGTTATTATTTATTACACAATGTGTACTTTCTACATGAACGTTTCATTATAAAGTTACATATAATTAATTACCATTGTTTATGACTTTAGTAATTGCCAATTGGTGCGGTAAAACTGATTCCTAATTCATTAATCAAATAAATTGCATTTATAATTACAATTAAATTCCTTTTTGGTTTGTGTAATAGTTTTAAATTAATTGTAACAAAATGGCTTTCTATTCATACAAATAGCTACTGAAGTTGGTTCGGCAAAAAGCTCTTTGACATAACTAGTATCATCAGTAACAGTAGTAAATGACTTTTCTGAGAATGAACGTACAGGAGCTTCTTGCATCCTTTTGAATATTCATCAGAATTTATCGATCTATAATACAAAGGTACGAGGTGGCAGAATAGTGTTTTTCGTGATATACTGGCTCATACAATAATGTCGTGTTATCATCGCCTAGCTTGTAATGTCTGCGCGGCGTGTTGTTGCAGATGGTCGACGCGCGACTTCGATAGCTTAGTGAACGTGACGCGCGGTGTCGATAACTGATTTATATTCTGCAACGCTTTACCGGCTTTTACAACGAACACAGATTTTTGTAACATACGTTATTTATAGAGCTTGTTGTTGGTAATATTGACAGGAGTAAGATTCAAAGTGTGATCGAAGGTGTGTTATTATCATTCGTACTGTTGCTCTCTCTATTCAAGTAACTTACACGCTGTCTGTAATTTAGATTTTTATTAGGTAGCCGTAATATATTAGATAAGTTGGGAAGAATAACAAGGGTTTTTAGAAAAAAATAAAATATAGAAATATTGAACGTCATAAAATTTTACACACCCATGAATTTTTACCCGATAAAAAAATGCAAATACGAAAGAACAAGTACATTTTAGTTATTAACGAATCCCTAGAAATGCAAATCGGGATTTGAGGGCTTTGTTTCCTTGTTTCCGGTATAATGCAGAATTACAACTGAGCGACGATCCGGACGGCTTTGGATCGGGATGTTGTTTTTGTTCATTTCATATCCCGGCCTTAAAATTTGTAATCGTTCTTTATAATACAAATAAACGCCATTTACAAAATAAAACTGCTATCTACCGAATAAAAAATATATTTATAAACAGCTATCATCTGAACATCTAATCTGTTAAACATTTACTAGCAATATCAATATTAGAGTAAAGAAGTACGTACTGAGGACTTACTGTTGAAGTGTATATAGTGGTTGTTTATGTCAAACGTAGTTGCTTGCCTCGTCCGGGGTCATAAACGTGGTAAGTACTATGAATACGATTCGACACGCAAAACTACAGCGAGTGAGTTCCGAATTGCCAGCAATAGTCGGTACACCGCAACATTGCGACCACAACTTCAACTTCCAAATCCAGCCGAACTCAGGGAGCTTTCAATAGTGTCTCGATACTGAGACACAGTGTAACCTGTGCATTACTGTGTTCAGTTCGACAGACAGTCCAATCAGAGTTGGGTTGTGTGTCGCCACAGTCGCTAGTTGGAAAGCGTGCGGCACGGCTATCCGTGTAGTGTATTGCTCGTTCGTTGTAATCCTAGTTTAAGACAGTGACTGGGGAGCGATTGTACGACTGAACGTTCGCGATGTTGTTCTGTTTTACTGCCCTCCTGAACCACAGAGTACGTGTACTACGTATATACTCCGTACATTTAACAATAGTATCATAAACATAAAACTCACTTTTACTCCTCACTGGTTAGCCTTTTAATATTTTTTTGAGAGCCATTCAATTAAGTTTATTTTAAGAATTTCTCTGTGACTGTTCTCTTGGAAGTAGCTCAGATTATAGAATGGCAATATCTTTTCATGCTACGAGGGAAAAATAATTTAAATGTGTCCCCCCCCCCCAGCTGAGTCAACGCTTAGGAAGTATTTGCTTGTTTTAATTTGATTGGTGTGGTGGTCGCAAGCGCGGCTGCTGGCGTATAAGGCACTTGGGTTATCTCCAGGGCCGGCAAAAGTTATTGAGATTTTCTGTTAGATCATTGCCCGGAATACGATAGGCTTGCATAACCTGTGATCTACATATCTACTGTTATCGGTGTCACCTGTCCGGGAACACAGACGTGACGGTTATGTTAATAACATCAGGTAGCCGCGACGCTCGGCATCGCGCAAGAGATACAGAGGTTAAGAGGGTACACAAAATGCTGGTGAAATGTTCTAAAGCTGTGTACAACACTAGTCCACGTTGAGACAGGTACGTATCCCGGTATTGGTTGTAATTGTGAAGCAGACGGTGCGGCACGGAGCCGACGCTCAGGAATTTACAATTACATTTTTTTACGTCGAACGTCTGTTGGCGTTCTGGCATTTTCTCATGCTGCTCACAGGTACAAAGAAACAAGTATTCGTCTGCGGAGGAACGTAGAGCCAATAACAGCGACGTTTTTAGAAGTACGAGTGTAGGAGCCGCGTGCCGCGGGATACTTGGCGAGGTTTCTTGCTATAAGTGCAAATAGTTTCAGCTCTCGGTCGTTTCTTTTTCGATTTGTAAATGTATAGATAATATAATAGCCAGTGAGCTCATGATATTCTACAATTTCCTTGGATATGCTGCTCGCTTGTTATTCGTTCTTCATTAACGTAGATGTGATCTGTGTTGTTAGCGTGGTGTCGTTCAATTAAACTGCTTTATTTCGGTCACACGTACGTTACTGGGAGTTCCTATTAGGACATTAATTAATTACAAGTTAATATTCAACTATTCCGGACGTGTTTTACCGTTGCTCTGTAATTAATTAACTCTTTGTATGCGGCGACTACGCCGAATGTCTTCGAAATTGGTCGCGGCCGGGAGCAGGGTGCTCGTTCAGAGCGCAGGGTTGCGTTTGTTTTGTGACTGCACAGCGACGCGACCCAGTTTCTTATGACAAGCGAATTCACAGAGACAGCGGTGTT
Organism: Amphipyra tragopoginis; assembly: GCA_905220435.1. NCBI lineage: Eukaryota > Metazoa > Arthropoda > Insecta > Lepidoptera > Noctuidae > Amphipyra > Amphipyra tragopoginis. The sequence goes on along the minus strand of HG992010.1, from coordinate 92,602 downwards.
GAACTCATTGATGACGATGCCTACAGCTTTTTGTTATTGATATGTTCGATCGACAGCAAACTTTGATAGATTCAGCGCACGGCAACAAACTGATATTGTAGTCGTCCATCCTAAGTAGTGATTAATCGCCAGTCCACCGTCTATAAACAAAACAGCATGTCATCGCCCCTAAATTAGTAATAGAACATGAACGGCACGAGTAAACAAACTATTTATAACATTCCATATTTTTCTCCTTTTTTCCCAAATAAGGAAATATATAAAGCTCTCCAAGGAGCACAAACGACAGCGATTTTTGTAATTTAACAGCTGTAATAACTTTACCTAATTACTGTTCAGGGCAGCCGAAATGTACACAGGTACTTAAATAAAATAGTTATTACCCAGTTTGTGTCCAAAATACTCCTGCAATATCTTGTGCACAGCATAACGGCTTATAATATTATAATAACTAGGTTTGTTATTGTACTAAAAGGGTATAGTTCTGTTAACTCGTTATTTTTAACGTGTTCCTGTACAAGTTGATGTTACACTTCGTTTAACGTTTCCGCGTCGCTTGGTGGAGACTCACAGATTTCCAACATGGCCGCTGGACCCGCGCAAAATGACCCGTTAAATGGGACCCCAAACTGCACGGTCCACCACGGGTTTTCCTCAATTATTACATGTAAAACTATTTTTATTAGATATGCAAAGGACCCATGTTGTTGTAGAGATGATAGATATCAGGCTGTTGACTGAGATAGGCTAAGTTGATCTTCTTTTACCGGTCACTGTGTTTGATAGGTTTATGTTGTGTTTGAAGTCTAGATAAAGTGATTCTGCAATATGTCAACCCTGTGGTCGATGACCAACTCACCGGCCACAGTCGTGGGCTGCTCATGTATCTACTAATTATAATTATCATCTCTAGACACACAAATTTCAATTGTACAGATTTCCATAATATTTTTAGCATAATATTGTTTACAACTCGTTAGATGTACGCTTGGTTGGGGGAGGCCTATGTCCAGCAGTGGGACGTCTTTCGTCTGAATGATGATGATCTTCGCTTTCGTGTGGCAAACTTAGAGTGACGTGGTCGAGGAGTGTGGCCGCGTTGCTCTATGGTGACAACCAACATAAACGTCTGATAAAACAGGTTCTACACACATCAAAAAAAGTTTGCGATCACTTTAAAAAATCGAAATGTTTTTTGTTACGGTAGATTATATTATGATTTCTTCTTCTTTTTAGATTCTTTATTTAAAAATATAGATTTAGAATATAAAACAATAAAACAGTTCAATTGTTGATAAAGTTCAATTGAAAAAATCATATAAGCTTATGCTAGTGATCGCAAACTTTTTTTGATGTATGTCAGTTCTTAGTATTATGTGTAATAAAACTTGACCCACATAATAGAGGTGTATTGCACTCGCAACAAGTACTTATGTTATGTTCGCAGGAGCTGCGAGTAGACTTACGAGTATTATCTACCGCTACCTGTACATGACGCTCAAAAAAATTATATTGAATTTTTAATGAAGACGTATAAATAAATAGGCATGTAAAAAAAATGGCTGCCATTCGTAGAGGACATTGAGTTGGTATTATAAAAGGGGGTATTTTTGACTACAATATTAAGTTCAAATGTTATTAAAGAACAATAGCGAACTCCCAAACTTTAGTTAAAATAATCTTTTGCGTCTGCTGTTGAAACATGTAAAAGTGTAGAGTTTGAATTCCTAACAGATTCGTCTTTAGGCTTACTATTAAAGAAAGTCTCGAATTAAAGTTATTCTTGTATTCTTTTTTGAAGTTTTGCCTTACTAGAAATATAAATGTTGTGGCTTATTTCAAGTCTCAGCTATGATTTCGCCATTGTTTGTTTCTGTAGTTCAATACCTAACATATTGTATTATAAAACATTTATTAGTAACGTTTTTTCAATTTAATTGAATTAACTGATTGAAATTCATGCAGCTTGTAATGTTTGCACTGCTCAACTATGTTCGATACTGTACAAGTATGTATAGTGGGACTGATGAGCAGTCTTCTGAAGCAGACATTTGTTTTGGGAAAAATTAAATGTCACTCAATCTGTATTGTTATAATCAACTTTTACATTGTCATTTTAATAGACCTTGCACGTACCTAGTATATCTTAAACTATCCCATCAAGTAGATATATAATTGGATGTTGTCTGTATATTTTTATAAATGTTTTCTTTTCATTCGGCGAATGCTAAATCTAATTGTATGGAAGTGTCACCCCTCTCTACATATACATATAACCACGCACGGTTATAAACCACAACCAAAAAATTATAAATCCGAGCCGCGCTATAATCCGGTTAAAAAGTCCAATACATTTTTCATGTAGAACAATGTGTGGTAAACTAATTGTATTTGTGTAACACCGCGCTCCGCACTCCGCGGTCACGTTTTTAGGTTGTTCATTGTTTTTCACCACTGTTCCGACATGTACTCGATGCATATGCATTTGTGTTTCATCGTATTTGCAACGATAGCGCGAATACTGTTGTACGGTTAGCTCGTGATAAAACGCGTGACGTAGCGCAGCTAAATCATGTGGGACGTCGACGTGACTACGCGTGTTGCGCTTGCTGGCGTTAAGCGTTCATGCTGACTGTACACAACGAGCTCGTAAACAACAACTGACAAACCAGTGAGCTTGTTAGCCATTAAAACATTTTGGTAAATGTATGTAAATTCAACCATTGAATAAATTAATTACGTTTAGTATTTCACAGAAATCTTAAGACCACCAAAAAATATTTTATGATGAAAATACTAAGTGTACAAAGATCGAACAGTGTGTAAATAGATTTTCATCACTTTAAGCTTATTAATCAAACGAAATAGATGATAATAGATCAAATACAGTTTTTTTTTCTGTTGGTATATGTCTAACCAAATCCTAGTACGGTATTGCGTGTCAACAGCCAGTGGTCATTGAACCTTGATCTCGTTGCATTCTTATACTAAGCTTGAAATCCGCACCAGTGTGTTAGACTGTCAGTTTTATTTGAGTGACTCGTTTGGTGCACACTTCACACTGTGCGGTGCGTCGTTTATTTGTCGCGAGCGTCGTCCGTGCGCGTCGCTTTGTCGCGCGTGTGCGGCGTCACGGCGGCGTGTCGGCTGCGGTCCGCCGCACAATGTCGGCCCCCGGGGATGCCGCAAAAATGATGGCACACGCTTTGTCACATATTATGTCAATATTTCTAGCGTGGTTCATGAATCAAGGGATGAAAAATATAATTGAGTTTTCAACGCATTTTCGTTAGGATTCATGGCTTCAAAAACAATCCTTTTACATCGTTAACTTTACTTTTTACAACAAAAATATGTTTTTAAACTGTTTTAATTAAAACTGTAGACATGATTCCAAACACTTTGTCACATCAGAAGTAATGTTGACGTGTCAGTAGACCCTGACCCGGTGCGCGGCGACACGCAGGGAGCCTTATGAGTCGCGAAGTCGTCGTGACGTCTTAAATGTGTCGCCGGCGCGTCGCCGCGTCGTAAACCCGAGCTGTTTGTTTGTTCGCCGCCACGACAGGTATGATGACGTCATCAATATTATGATGTTTATTCATCTACTTAGCGCTGTAACGACTATCATATAGAATTTTTATTTCTACTATAACAACTGTAAAGTGATAAACAAATACTTATTACAATAATTTCGTTTATTCACTTAAAAGACATATTAAATTACATTTTTAAATATTTCTATACAAAAAAAATATAGTAGCCCACCGGCATCAGAAACAGGGTCCAAGCTACCGGTGGTCAGGGCCTCAGAGAGAGGAACTTCCTAACAATGCGCGCCGTGTTCAGAAGTACCGCTCTCTGCACCAGGCCCTTGACCCAGCCGCCCAACGAGAGCCTCTTTAGATGTTTACAATGATTTATTATTGTTATTTGGCTTCTATCATAGAGATCACGTTGTTAGGTTCAATCGTATTATTTAGGTTAGTGTGGGTTTAAAAATATTCAGTTCCTAATTATTTGGACTAGTGTGTGATTTATTGCAGAAAGCGTTCACTGAACAGATGGTGGATGCAGGACAAGCGTGATAACGAAGAGCTGGTAATTATACTAGTGCTCAAAGCTTTGGAGGCTCTCTGTTTGCTCGCATATACCAATCATCATTGATTAAATGGTTTAGGTGTTTGACGACGATGCGCCCAAATGTGGAATATAATACCGATTAGCGTTCTGCACAGTGTCTATCTGTGTTCAATCAATTTATAGTATGTTGGAAATGTAGATTAGTAGTTCCTTGTATGACTTAAATCACAGTACACGTAACTATGACATTCTCTATTACTAAATTCGTGACTTTATTATATTTGTATATGTACGTATTTATTATAAATCTAACATAAATTTAGTAGTGAAAAAGTCGCAAAAAGCCCTTACGTTGCTGTGACGACACAAAGCGTCGCGGCGCCACCTGGCGACGCTCTATCACACATCGTTGCGATCAACTGATTGCTCGCGTAAAAAGTAACCGTCGCTCGTAAAGCCGCCCCCCCTCCCCCCTCTAGTGTTGGTTGATGCCGATGAATGCTCTACTTTACGACTTTCTGACGGCTCACATGACGTCTTTCTTACGCGTCTCAGATGACCGGCTTTACGACAACTCGCCATTTACGATACGAAGGAATATCATCATTCTGTCAATACTGTCAGACAGCTTTTTATACTATCTGTCATACTTCGTAAGCAGAAAAACATTGCCTATACACCGATTTTGTGCCGTAACAAAACAAGAGTTTGCTCAATGACACCTCATAGAACAACACTTGCTAGACATCAATATTATGTTATAGGTAATCACTTATACAACGTAGCAAACCGCGTGAATAACATCTATGCTCTGCCGATCAACAAATGCAAAGACATAATACGGAGCTGGCTCCTACGATTAGATTATACTGAAACAGAGGAAATTGCAAATAGCTAATCATACACATTATTGCACACATTCACACATGCACCACCCCACTACATACACACACTTTCACACATACACACTACACATACCCACCACACTACACAACACACCACGCTACACACATACACACCTCACTACACACATACCTGTGGTAACGTACCAATTATTAGATTTCTTTATAGTTTTCACCTGAACTTTTATTTACCTCTTTTGTTTAATTTTACTTTTATTATTTTTTATTAGTTTTATACAGCGTTACCTAAACATAGCTTCTACAAATTCCATAATGTGCTTAAAACAATGAATTGTATAATTGATAAAATCAGGGTGGAAGACGCTGTCGACTGTGACACAGTTTATACTAGTACAGTCGCCAACGTACTCTCTTATTAATAAGTAAATTCGTTGCTATACACTTAGATTAAGAGAAATTTGTAAAATGAAAAGTGCTCAATAAACTATTCTAAACTATTCTATTCATTACGGAAATTTCCATTGTTGTGAAATAAAATGTAAATAAGCTATGTTGATAGCTTATGATTTAATAAGTTAAATTCAAACAAACAGAAGTTATGATAGTATCGATCATCATCCTTGCTAGCGTAGTGACATGAAGTTGATTCTAAATTTAAAAATGCGAACAATTGCCAACCAAATTCATCAACTATACAAACTGATAGAGGTGCAGCAAGACCTCATTGTCAGCATGAAATCGCGTCGTAAAACAGACGTAACGTGAACAATTCGCTAGCTACACACCTTAGTAACCAGGCGACCATGATGGGGAAGAGCTGCAGGACCTCATTGCCGACAGGAATCGCGGAGCATTCGTGGAATGTTTGCTAACTATGCTCATTAGTTAATACGGACGATCTTTCCGTCGACGCATAACACACTGCATTCTACTTGCACTGCTATGAAGTATGCAGCAATTATAAGTTGAAATTAATGAAGGAAAAAAAAATTGAGCTTTGTCTGAACAAGGCAATATCGAAAATGTTGAGTTTTGATGATGTGTATTACGCCTATTTGTAGGATAATAATATTCTCATAAGGTTTAAGGTATCGCGTTACTACAGTGAAGAAATAACATTTCACCATCCAATTATATTATCGAAGTTATACTTCTTTTGGCGAGTTTTTTGAGAGTTAAATTGGAAGCTGCGGGCACACCGTCACGAAAACATCGTCACATCACGTCACGAAAACAGTGCGAAAACACCATCACGAAAAAGTTTGTTGTCGACATAAACGTAGTTTCTACGCGAGATCATGAAGCATAGGAGTAATATGTATAAGTCCTTGAAAGCAACGCGGTCCACGTATCAGACGTTAACTACTAAAAAAAAACTACTCTATGACTTGAGCAACGCAAACGTAGTACTTATTACTTCTATGGAGCAACGTGAGACGTCAACCGCGTTGCTCTATGATTGTTGACATAAACCTCAAAGGTGTCTAAAGCTCTGAAAAAAAAGTGCGAAAACTGGGGGCGCAACTACTTAGTCATACATTGTAAAACTCTAACTTTGAAAATAAACATTCTGGAAGAAAGTCGAAGCATAACTGCTAAAGTGCGTAAACGCGTGCCTTGAGTAGGTACACGCACCGTTTTCTACTAATTCACCTTTACTGTATCTTGAAAATGTTACCTCTGAACTTGCGGGAAACTTTCCCGAGTAGGCAAATTTGTAGTTTGTCGCGCAGTACGGGCACTACGGGCAGTACCTCGCCCCAGTCTCAACGGAGTGAGGTCGCACTTGCATTACACAAATTGCCATTTGTGCGCTACGACGCTGCTGCGAACACGAGGCAAGTGTAAAACCGCCGCTTAAATTGGCTATTCCGACAATGAGCACCGTGCCTTAAGCTTCAGCTCAAACAAACTGTTTTCCTTCTGCAGTTTACAGGTATTACTGTTCTTAATGTGGATTATATTGTAAGACGTTGCGCCCGACTATATTCTATCTACCATCCTATGTTTGCAACAAGGTTTTGTTTGGATGTAAAAACATACAAGACCCTGGTCTTGTGTGTTTTTACATCCAAACAAAACCACACAGTCACAGTCAGAGTTCTACTTGGACCGCGTTCTACTTAGGGACGATGTTTAAATTAGGGAACGGGTGATAATATAATACAGGGACGAGTGGATATCTATTCGCTAATAACACATAACATCACGCCTTAATCGCTGAAGGGGTGGAAGAGGTGTATTGTAGGTATATAACCTAATTTCACCGTTGTATTTAAATCCCATGTAATAGGGGGCGAGCCTATTGCCATCAACCGGGCACAAATTCAGACTCCGGACTGCTACTGAGAAATTCTACACGGAAAAACCCAATAACATTTTGCCCGACCTGGGGATCAAAGCCCGGATCTCACGCTCAGCAGTCGCGCTTATGACCGCTAGACCAACGAGGCAGTCAAGTTCGCTGATAAGTTGTGTGTAACATATAACTTGTTAGCATCTGAACGGCCTGTGGTGACACTTTTCATAAAAAGTATTTTAACAGTGTGAAGTAACGCACCGCGCGCGACACTTGATCTGGATTCCAGTCATAAACACGAGCGACAGCACGTGACGGCTAATAACATTGTAACCTGACACTTGCAATATGTTGCGTTCATTTTATTTGCTCACAGCTGTCGCTGAGATTGCGCCGCTGTTTATGAGCACAAACATTTTGTATTCAACAGTATCATTTATAAGAGGCGCATTTTTCACAATTTTCTCTAATCCATCTTTTTGTCTTGAACATCCGTATGTTTCAACAAAATACACATTGATTCAACGTCCTTGTTATAGCAGATGCAAAAGAATTTAATTAGTTGTATTTTGTTTGTTATTATTTACGTTCTTCTGCATTGTTTGGTTAGTGAGAGTTCAGTTGCAGGTGTACAAAACGCGGTTCTCGAAAAACGAATAAAAACTCTTGAAGAATATTTTGCAGTGAATTTCGAAAGTGATGAAGCGAGCTAGGTTTCTGTTGGAGAGGCCGCGGCGCCACCGAGGACCACAATTAATCGAAATAAAAATCAGACGAAGCTATCGGCGTCTCCGGCTGGCGCGGCTCGATGCTTCTGACACAACAAATAAATACGAGCAGCAGGCTCACTCCTATAACAACGCGTAATAATCTATCGTTATAGTTTACTTGAAACGAAACAGTCTCGAACTACTGTCACAGACTGTACATCTATTACTTTGTTTCATTTAGCCTCTATGCGTGAGTGAGCTTCTTTTGGCGAATTTTATTTAGCGGATCTTCTGTGCCCGTTCAGTGAGTAGGTTCAAAATTTAATTTGGCATCAAAGGGCGGAGGCGCGCACCGGCGCCGCCGGGAGCCGGGCGCTGGGCGCTGAGCCGACCAGTAAGCTCCTCACTTAATTAGGATCTTACAGAAATGCGGGCACTGGACGTATGCGCTGTAATCGGCCGTGTCCTTATTTTTGTCCAATAAAATATCTTACAATCAACTGTAATTCTCATGATAAGATTTTCGCCCTTTTGTTCGTCGTGGCCGCGCTAATCGTCACCTCAATTTATTATAAGTATTATAAAGTGTGCGCTGTTCGCCGTGTTTCTCAATTTTGGACGCTGCGGGTGAGTTCCTTTTAACTTTGAAATGAGCTCGTAATTCTTGTCGTAAATGTATAAATGTGGCAATAGCCAACAGAGTAGCTATCTGTCTGCCATCTATTTTGACTAGTCAAGGGAAATAACGGCGCATATCCTTGTTGAACAAATATATATAACATAGGACTCGTAATCCAATCACATGTGTACTCTTCGTCATTGAGGAGTTCCATTGTCTATCTTTGAGATGTTCATCAGATCTTCACCAAATGGGATCATCTCGGGAAAAAAGTCTTTCAAACAAAAAAACAATCATCCAAATCGGTGTATATTTGTCGAAGGGAAACAAGAAATACAAAAAAAATGGACGAATTGAGAACTTCCTCCTTTTTAAACAAGTCGGTAAAAAAAGGAACGTTGAATTTTAATTTATAATGGACGCACTTCTTCTACTTAACAATAGTTGTAATTTGGCACATGACGCTTGTTGAAGTAAATACTCTTAGAACAGATGGACGTGTCCACAGATACATATGAACTGCAGTAGTGTGGAATGTTGCGACGACGCAACAACGATAGTGTTGGCGCGACTCGCGAGTTGGGACAGTTCATTAAACTAAGTGAGGTGCAGGCAATTTGCCGACTAGCACCGCCCGGCGCCCGCCGACACGCGGATACTATGCTTAGACAAACAAACATGCTATAGAAGACCAACTATGATAACAAAAGTTTTATTTCTTATTATTAATATGTAACTCGGCAAGTTTTCACACACAACTCAATTATTTGTAGAATAAACATGAAAAATTACAAAGTTAAATCTTAAGATTTTATTATTGTTGTAAGTAGTTACATTTTTAGCTGCAAGAAACAGCAAATTCAAGAAGAACGTTGTACATTAATGTAGCTATGATGTAAGGTGCTTCTATAAAACTTGGCACCCATTTAGATCTCAGCTCTTTTATCGGCGAAATCGACCATCCCGCAAGTCCGTTGTAACGAAATTGGTCTCCTTTTCACACTTATGTTTTAGTGCACACGAACAACTGCACACCCACCACAACTGACTGCTATACATTAGCATCTCCCCATGGTCTATGCTGGTTGCCGTCGACTATCAGTAGTCAAAGTCTCGTTTACTAGTGGTAAATACTCATTTCTGGTGAAAATGAGGATTGGAGAAGGCATTATACTTTATTGTTGTCTAAGAGTGGAGCTTCTGAAACGTTGTATGGAGTGCAGACGCGGTGCGGGTCGGTGCGGTGCGGCGGTGCAGACGCGCGTGTGCGCCGGCCTCATTAGCTAATTGGTAGCGAGTGTATCTAATGTTGCGCCGGTGTGCTACCGGCCTTGTGTGCCGACACACCGTCAATATTAACACTAGCTGCTTCATTACGTATCTATTTACATATTGCTTTATTTACGTTCTCAGATTACACATTGATACTACAAGTAATAGAAATAGATACAGTCTCCCGCAAGCGATGAATCCAATCAGTGAAGCTTCGTTTCAACCAGTGCCTGCTCTTTTATATCGATACCACTTGAAGCTCTTACTTTGAAAAAGAATAAAATATATTTCATTTTTCAAGATTTTTCCTTTTATCATCGTTGGAAGTAAATTACATTTACAGTCTGTAACATGAGACTCTGTTCAAATACGGAATGGTTTTTGTTTCACCGCTCCTTTGCTCTACGAGTTATCTCATTGATATACGGTAGTTACTAGTTCCCAATGTGCGGTAGTTCGATTACAAAAACGGTTTAAAGTATTGTTGTGTTTTACAGTTTCGTTTCAGAATTTGATTATCACTTTGGTTAACGGTGAAGGAACGTATCGGGAGGAAATCTGTAAATATGAGGGCTCCAAAACAAATAAAGCCCTTAATAGTGTGTATAGTCCACCAACTCGCAACAGGTCAGCATGGGGGATAAAGGCCTAAACTCTACTCATTCTGAGAAGGAACTCCAGCCCAGCAGTGGGGATTCCCTACGTGACATCGAAACTCAACACATCGAATGTCGCAGCATCGAAAACGGTGCATCGAAGGGTCACATAATCGATGGTACGCCACATCAAAAGTCGCGACATCAAAAGTTTACGATATCGATGGTACGCTACATCGAATGTCGTTAAATCGAATGGTTACAGTATAGATTTCTCATCACAGCGAATTGCATATCAGTTAAAAAAAAAATTTAAATTAATATTGTTTTCTTGTGTGTTTAATTTATTTTTACTCGGTGCAGTAACTAATGGATACAACAATCTTTATTTATTTATTTGGCTCTTCAACAATGAGTACACTATTACTTAACAATTAGTACATTATAAACTTAAGACTAAGCGCCCCATTACTTAAAGAAGAGCACTACAAGCACTATAATATGCGCAAATATTATAAACTAGAAGAGAATACACTATGCTTCGTGGATTAAATTAGATAAGATTACATTAAATTAGAATAAATTAAATTTTGTATTTTACATTGGTTAAGTTTATAGTTTTTAAGTTATTAGATTAACAAAATATTAATAACATAAATATAATGACATAATAACAACAACAGATAACATACTTTAGATGCAATAACCCATCGATTTTGCAACCAGTCAATGTTGCAACCAGTCCGTGTTGTAACCACAGAATACTGTAAACATTCGATTTCACGACATTCGATATAGCGTACCATGTGACCCTTCGATGCACCGTTTTCGATGCTACGATATTCGATGTATTGAGTTTCGATGTCACGTAGGGAACCCCAGCAGTGGAGCAACAATGAGCGGTTATGTTTTATGATTATACTCTTTCGAAAATGATTCTGAAACGTCCGCATGTCACACGACAAACAACAGACGTGGCCTTTTATTATGTACTGAGATCCGTGATCGTAAGCTAACAACTGTAACTGTTTTTTTGTTCCTAATAAATAAATAAATAAGGAGATAAAATTATTACTCGTAACTTATTTTATTGTCCTACAAAGAATAACGAATGTAAAGCGATGGCAAAATAAACCTGACTGTATGGTTGCCGGAAAAAATTACAAGTTCATAAAAGGACCGGCCGTCTAGTACAGATCTGAATGTTGCCTCATAAAGGAGATGAATGAAAAGCAATTGCATGCAGCTGTGTTGCATGCAATGCATGTGGCGTTACGAGAGTAGATAGTATAAGGAATGAGTATGTAACAGAGAGTCAATAGTGGTCAACAGTGGAAAATAGCGCCGGTAACAGAAAGATAATGAACGAATAATGTATGTGTGTATTTATATTTTTATTGTATTACAGTCATATCTAACACAAAGCGCCGCTACATCGTAATTCAAAGCGGCATTTATACGAGTGAGCGGTGTACAAGGGAATTGCATCCTGGCAGGCGTCAGCGGGGTATGCGCGGGTTGTGTGGAGCGCGGGGGGTGCGGGCGGAGGGCAGCGCTCATTGTTTCCCGCGGCGCCGCTCTCATTACGTATTTACATCCTGTTTCAACTATCATGAACACGAAACAATTTTAAAATTCCACCAACTTACCAAAAGAGCCGTGTTACATAGCGTCGCACCTTTTATTTTGTTTCATACTTAGTTTCTCTGTTTGTTCCAGTAGTTTGCTGTATACCAGCTGTATGAACACTGCAGTCTCGACTTAGAATCTAAGAAAAAAGCGCTACGATCCGCTACGTGCTTGCTACGGTCAGCTACGTGACTGCTACGGTTGGCTTCGATTTGGCTACGGACTAGCTAAAGCAATGCCATTTGGTAAGAAGCGGCTTAGAGTATTAATTATAATTAAGCATGAAGTGAGTTAGTACAGTTATAGTACAAGCGCCTGTTCACACTAGCGCCTACAATGTGGCGCTGGCAACACTGCGTTGGTTTACATGTCCCTAAAATTACTTGAGTAAATTTAGGGACATACGCTGCAATCATAGGTAAATCAGAATGCCACGTGATGATGTGATGTTGTGTACGACCATTTTATTACGAATTGCAACCATCTGACAAGAATGAATGATTTTCAAGGTAATAAATGGGGACACTTTATTTGGAACAAACACTCACATTCTATCAAGACATTTACTCGACTCAAGTCCTCGATGTGCTGAAATCATAAAAACACATTTTTACAGTAGGTACCTTTGTTAGTTACCTTTATTCAAAGTTCATCGTGCTTGAATTTAATCAATCAACAGTTATGATTTCCCGAGAACCTGAATTGTGTTGGAGTGCATTACAGTGAGAATTTAAGTTATAAAAAGTGAAATTAATTGATACTTTGTGTTCTACAAAAACAATTCCATTAATGTTAGAATTAACATGTCAAAATGAAAAAAGTTTAAAAAATATAAACCGGATGACGAATAGGGAATGGAGCAAACACGAAGAGCTTGATGTCTAACATATACCAGATAACTGTAGTGAACACCGGCTGCTCACCTCGTTACGTACTGGTCGATAATAACTTATTAATTATCAAAGAAACGAAGCTAATATTTTCAATCTTCAAAACTTATTTCATTAGGCGGGAACTTGTTAATTTGTACTTAGTTCCAATTTGAGTTGTATGAACACAAACGATTGAAAGAACACAAACTTGGATAATAGCGGAGTGGAGGTTTGTTGAGCGCGGGTCAAGGCCTGCCGCCTGCGCCGCTGAGACTGACGACGTGGAGCCGCACACCAACGAGGTAGCCACAGAAGACCCACTCTATACGGCGGCCCGACGTCGGCGAGGAAGCGGCTGAGCCACAATACTTGGAGGAGGATCTCTGAAGTTTTGTAACAAGCTTCAACGAGGCACACTATTGCAACTACGCACGGCAAGAATGCGCTGTTCTTGCCAATGGTCGCCTCTGTTCTGTCTATTCGACAACTTTGTTTTACATAAACATAGTGAGTAGTTTTGAGCGACTTCTTTTGTGGGCGTTATTATTTACGAGTTAGCCTTCTGTATTGCTTATTTTGCAGTACAGTAAGTTCGTGGCGTGAGCTTTACAAACCTAATCAAATTAAAACATACCGCGCTCGATCGCTTTTTATTAACTACCAGTTTAAAACACTGTTAATAGCGCAAATGTTTCCCTATTGTTTTAACACTAAACAATCAACTCTATAATTGTTAAGGAGCCGATCTCGGGGTCCACCAGCAGTTTATAAGCTTGCTGTGTCTGTTTGTATAGCAAGCTTACGATGACTGATCGACCGACTGTTAACTTTAAGCGCCATATGTTTTTACGCAAGAAGACTCAAACGCTAGTGTGGAACAATGCTATAATTATGAGTACAAATAAACTAAATGTGTGTACTTACTCATATTTTCGTCGCATTGTTAATGGAAGGAGTTTTGTTATATCAGTGTTGTCTACGCATCATCATATTTTAGTAGATACTTGTTATATTTGTATGTAGTTTCAGTATTATGTTTGACCCGCCTAGTGTTTTGGTACAAGCGGTGCCTGAGATCCAGAGGCGATAATCGTGCAGGGACAGCCGTGTACACTGGTTTTACAGCCCTCGGGGAAAAGCGCGCACACAAGTGTGTATGTGTGTATTACCAGCCTATAAGGAGATTTACTGTAAATGTTAATAGAGGAGCCCCGCGGTAATCTGGAGGTCGTTAATATGCGTTCCGGTGCGTGTTGTTGGTTGACCGGCTTTAAACAAACGTCCGGCCTACGAGCGTGCGATCAGACGGGGAAGTTCTCACATTACCTGCTCACCTGTAGCGGACGCTGCTACATGAAACTTACAAACTACTTACTGAACCTTCATTTATTTATTTAATAATGTATGTACATACAACACTTAATAAAATACAAGTTAATCAGGACCATAGCGTGCGAATAGCTGTTTATTTATTAAAGAAATCTCTTGCAGCAAACCTACCACAGGAGAATTTAGAACAAGAAATGTAGACAATTAGTGTGTGAAAATAAAAGAAACAGTTATATATACACAGACACAAAAAAACACATAAATACAAAAAAAAAATGAAAATATACAATCAACTTTAAAAAATGCATAAAATACAATAAACATACATATAATATACAACGTTATTTTTAGGATATACAAAAACCGAGACACGCCAACAAGATTTTCATCAGATCTGCCTGAATATGTGTTTTTTTTTAATAAATCTCCAAGTTACACCGTAGTTTATGTCGCTTTAAGTTCCCTAGTAAAGTGTGAAATGCCTGAGATGTGCTATGCAGGAGTTGTCTAATACACGGAAACTGACCGAGCGGACCATCTCAAGCCTCAAGGTGTCTATTCCCGTCAACTGTTATGGGTAGAACTAGAAACCTACTGAAATAAAATTGAAAATTATGAAAAAGAAATGTCGTGTAAAAAATATGTCAATCGATTCTCCTAGTTCCTAGTCCTAGTTCTAAACGAACTAGTTTCAGGTTTAGTATACAAGGTTAGTCGGAAAGGGGGTACTAATCCGAAGCCCACTTATAGTATCGCTGATGACTGTTTGAAAGCAAGTGTTAAAATTTCAAAATTCGATATTTTTATTTCCAAATAAAATGATTTTTATTTTAGTTTTTCAAAAATTCTTCATCCCTGCTTTAGTTACAAATTCAGAAAATGGTGCTTCTAATTCATGACCCCAAATATGACCTAAAATGTAAACACAGCTGATCATAACTGAGGATAGATTTTAGAGATATTTTTTTTGAGATATTTGAACAACTGTTTCTCTTAAACTATTGACTTTTGGGAAAAGTTGTAGAACAAAAGTTACTCATTATTATGTGTACTTTAACACCCTTTCGGATTAGTACCCCCTTTCTGACTAACCTTGTATACTAAAACTAAGCTTGTATACAAATTAATAAATGAATATTATAAATTGGAAAAAAGAGCAATTACGGGGTTAAGGAGAGATAGTGTTCTTGTTTGCGACAAAGCAAATAAAATATGTTTTATGGTAATTTCAGTTCCTTGTAATTTTACAGTAGTTTTGTATATGATTCGGTACGGTACAAGGACTTTGTTGTACGTATTTATATATTACTTCCATGGTACTACGGTCTGATCGGTAGAGTGAGTATGAATGAGCGAATTAATGTTTTTGAACGGTTGGTTTGACATTGTGTGCCGTGTATGTGGAGTGATAGGGACGTGTGTATGGCTCAACATAAATCAAAAACAATAATTATGGTCGGAGATGCGGTAAACACGGCGTAGACAGTTTACATTTACTCGTTTTTTATGATAATAACAGGTTTGCAATCACGAATCTATGGCGCAAGCGCGTTTCAGAACCTAGCTTAGGTAAGGAACAGGAGTAAAAATCAGTTGTGGGATGTAAATTTGAGAAGGTATAGGTACGGAGATGTGACCTGCAGGGCGAGTCAGTAGAATGAGTGTAGGAAAAGCGTTCCCGCAGGAAGGATGGGGCAGATGGATTATGTAGGACGTTGAATAGGAGACATTATATGCGAGTATTCCTGCGAATTTAAATTGGGAGCCACTTGAGTTGTTTGCGGAAGTTCGAGACGTGGCCATACTTTCTAAGATTGAAAATGAAATGAATAGATAAGTTTTGTAATCTGTCAAGTTTATTTAAGAGATCCTCAGAGGCATCCAAATAGCAAGCGTCGGCAATAATGGGCTGAATTAAAGTTTGAGCAATTCAGATTTTGGTTTTTAGTGCTAAAAAACTCTAGAGATATTTTAGCGAGTGACATCATGTGAAATGCACTTTCTCACTGACGTCGGTTACCTGAGCATTCCAAGACAAAAAGACCTTTACCTATGTCTGATAAGAGAAACTGTATGAACAGGGGCTTATTTGATGAACTACTCTGCACGTCTGCACTCTGCGCTCTTCACTCTTCGAATTTTGTAGAGTGAAGTGTAAAAGTATTTTATGATTAATTTTTGAGTTTTCGAATACTTTTTTTCGTTTCTGTTTTACGATACTTTTAAATTGAAAATATTTCTCTAGAAAGTCTTTGAATTCTCTATTAAACTGCAAAGAGTTTTGACTGTCTGAATAATTTGAAGACTTTAAAGGATTATGGGCGTTTTGGTACCCATGTCCCATCAAAATAAATTTACCATCTTTGAATAGCTCTTTTCAAGAGTACAAAAAACTACTATGGCAACAAGCCCGTATAAATTGTCTGTTTTGAAATATAGTCTTCAGAAGATACGGGATATTTAGTTCGAAATCGAATTTTAAAAATCATATCGTCGTTTTAGCTTGTCCGATTTTAATGATATTTGCACAGATTACGAGCGAAATAAAATTCAGTTAAAGAATGAAAATCACAAGAAAATCGGTTTAGTTTTTTCAGTTAGGGGTGATCTATCTATTAAACAGCTCGGACGCTTTTTTATGCCTAAAAATAAAATTCGTTTCCTAGCAATTATTTATGGTCAATGTAATTTAGTTTGATGTACAGAGTGTATCATTCATTCCGGTTGGTGCCAGTACCAGACTCCATACATTTGTGCCCATCCTCCTTTATGATAAACAATGACGCTAATTAAAAATTTTAAAAACAGGAAATTAAAGTAGATTAAGTTTAAAGTAGAACAGACACTTACAAAAACCCTGACTCGTATCAGGACTAACGCTAGGTTGAAGGAGATGATTTTCCTCGATGTAAAGCTAACCCGATAACCCCGTGAACTCTGCCTATATTTAGTGGCTTGTTAGAATTGCTTAGGACTAATAAAATAAAAACTCGATATTAAATACTTTGCGAATGATAATTGCTCGTTTCATAATTCATGGGAAACAAACGTTCAACGTAGTAAAGACTGTTCGAATAAATTGGCATTCGATTTATAATTTTTTCTACCATACGTGAATCAAACATATTATTGTGTCTTTCAAAATAAAGTTTCGGACCCTAATCGTACAAGAAATGTTTTCTCATGTTTTAACGAAAAAAAGAGTGTATGTATAATCTCAGGTAAAAGATAAATTCCACACTCTATACTATACTATACTATACCACCAAACTACATATAATAGTAGCCCTTACTGCGCTCGCGTGAAAAAATATCTCATGTAAAATTGATCACTTTCATCCCTTGACTAACAATATAGTTTTTTATGTGTGTCATCAAATATTTACTCTGCAGAAAAATAAACGGAAGAGTGCGTTTGCAGAGTACGTTAAAATGTTAATAAAATACATAAAATCTGCACTTTGCATAATTTTGCAGGATACAAAGTGAAAACTTGCGAATGATGATTATTTAAAAAAAAAAACAATAAATCTTCGATTTTCATTTTTCAGTGCCCACTCTTCACTCTTCCAAATTCTAGTCTTCAGTCTGCAAAATGTTTGTACATAAAATGTAATTTACCTGAAGAGTGCAGAGTTTAGGAGTGCAGACTTGCAGAGTAGTTTCGTCAAATAGGCCTCTGTGTTCTTGGAAAACTTATAAGAGACTAGCTTTTGCCCGCAGCTTCGGTTGCGTGAAAATTTGAACCCATTATGTGACGAAATTCCATACAAACTTTCAACTCCTATTTAACTCCTTTAGGGGTTGATTCGGTTGATTCCGGTAACCCTGAAGCGTAAACTCATCGATATGTGCATCCTGCCCGTTCTAACCTACGGTGCTCAAACTTGGTCACTGACTGAAGAACAAAAGTCCAAACTCAAGATTTGCCAACGAGCAATGGAGCGTAGTATACTGGGTATTAAACTAACCGATCGTGTCAGAAACACCACCCTGCGCTCCATAACCCAAGTAACAGATGTTGGAGAAAAAACAGCCAAGCTAAAGTGGGAGTGGGCCGGTCATGTCGCTCGAATGCACCCGGAAAGGTGGGCAAAGACCGTTACTTACTGGACGCCTGAAGGAGGACATCGCCGCCGAGGTCGACCTCGGCGTAGGTGGCGTGACGATCTAGACGTGTTTGCGGGGCTAGCATGGTCAGAAACGGCACAAAACAGAGATGTTTGGAAGACAAAAGGGGAGGCCTTTGCTCAGCAGTGGGACAGTCAACAGGCTAGTAAAAAAAAAAAAAAAAAGGGGGTTGATTTTCGAAAAAATCTTCCTTATTCCTTCTCTACATTATAAAGGGAACCTCTGTGCAAAATTTCAGCTTTCTAGGTCCAAGGGTTTGGGCTGGGCGTTGATGAGTCAGTCAATCAGTCAGTCAGGATCTTTCTTTTTATTTATATAGATACCAAAGTGTATATATGTAGGTATATCTCGACCTAACAAGCAGGTAGTTTACAAACATGTGTTTTAACATACCAAATATGACCTACCAAACAAAAAAAGAATCATCAAAATCCATCCACAACTAGCGGAGATATCGGGTAACAAACATAAAAAAACAACATTCAGACGAATTGAGAACCTCCTCTTTTTGAAGTCGGTTAAAAATGAGCTCAAAGACCAAGTAAACGTTATAATTGTTTTGCACCGAAATATACTAAACGAATTTTACCGACCTATGATTTTACGATTCTAACAGAATGTTAAAGGGAATAAATCAGTGACGGTAAAATATAATGTTATATGAGTGCTACTGTACTCCCGTTTGGTGTGAGACGTGTCGAAGCAATTATAAGCACAGCGCCGTACACCGCGAGCCGGCCGCGCCGCGTTCTGGCATTTGACTTTGTAATTGTAAGCACAGCACCGAGCACCGCGAGCCGGCCTCGCCGCGAAACTGTAATTAAGTACTTTGTAATTATAAGCACAGCGCCGTGCACCGCGAGCCGGCCGCGCCGCGACACCGGCATTACTTTGTAATTATAAGCACAGCGCCGTGCACCGCGAGCCGGCCGCGCCGGGACACCGGCATTACTTTGTAATTATAAGCACAGCGCCGTGCACCGCGAGCCGGCCGCGCCGCGACACCGGCATTACTTTGTAATTATAAGCACAGCGCCGTGCACCGCGAGCCGGCCGCGCCGGGACACCGGCATTACTTTGTAATTATAAGCACAGCGCCGTGCACCGCGAGCCGGCCGCGCCGCGACACCGGCATTACTTTGTAATTATAAGCACAGCGCCGTGCACCGCGAGCCGGCCGCGCCGGGACACCGGCATTACTTTGTAATTATAAGCACAGCGCTGTGCACCGCGAGCCGGCCGCGCCGGGACACCGGCATTACTTTGTAATTATAAGCACAGCGCTGTGCACCGCGAGCCGGCCGCGCCGGGACACCGGCATTACTTTGTAATTATAAGCACAGCGCCGTGCACCGCGAGCCGGCCGCGCCGCGACACCGGCATTACTTTGTAATTATAAGCACAGCGCCGTGCACCGCGAGCCGGCCGCGCCGGGACACCGGCATTACTTTGTAATTATAAGCACAGCGCTGTGCACCGCGAGCCGGCCGCGCCGGGACACCGGCATTACTTTGTAATTATAAGCACAGCGCTGTGCACCGCGAGCCGGCCGCGCCGGGACACCGGCATTACTTTGTAATTATAAGCACAGCGCTGTGCACCGCGAGCCGGCCGCGCCGCGACACCGGCATTACTTTATAATTCAACTGAATGACTCCTGCTGATTGTGTTCGTGCCGCTCGTTTATTAGTATTTTATGATAATACATACTTTCTTCTTCGATGTATGTTTTGCAAAAATAAATTTTCCGCATCGGAGAGATAGAGAGTCGGGTTAATTACAAAATACGCTGACCGAATATTAATGACGCTCAGTGGGCTTTTGAACTCTATCCGCAAATAGTAAACAAGGATCGTGACAAAACTGGATATCAGGATGTATGTTTTATTGTAGTTAGTATGTATGTATGAATAATGCAGTGTATGTCGCGGGAGCATCATCCTGTGACGCACTGCACGGCAGTGTGGACGGAGGAGGGGGTGATCACTGTCGATGATGGAAGAGTCGGAGACAATATGCAAGGCTCTTTGGTACCGCCGGTCGACACTGACGAGCTCAGCGCACATTGCAGACAATATACGACGAAACCTAACTGTATGCAGCACAACAATCACTGGTGGGAATACTTTTTTTTTCTAAATTATGTTTTGTAAATTGTGAGAAAAGTTACATATTTACCTAAATCCAAAAATGTTGGCAATAGGATAATAAATTCAGTTTTATTTTTTATTACGACGAATTTTGCTTATAGGCATAGCTCTCTAATTTTAAGGGTTTGTTAACCCCTAACATTGTTACGTTAATAAAAAATTAACTTTAAAAAAAGTAAAAACCGACTTCAAAGAAAAACTAAAAGGAGTGAAATAATTACCATAATATAAAATTAACAGTTTCAGAAGTCGGTGGCTTCTATTTGTTTCAGTGTAGAGTTGCACCGACTTCTGAAACTGTTAATTTTATATTATGGTAATTATTTCACTCCTTTTAGTTTTTCTTTGAAGTCGGTTTTTACTTTTTTTAAAGTTAATTTTTTATTAAATACGTTTTAGTGCCATAAACTTAACCCCCTCCTCTTCATAACCCTTCTTTTTGGGTTTGACGTAGTCGGGCATAAAAAGCCCTTTCAAATGATACCTTACACGATATGAAAACATTCCAAAGGGGGGGGGGGGGACATGCACCCCCTCCTCTTTTCCAGTAGTCAGTTCCCAACAACAAATATAAACAAAGCAATATTAGTAATTTGAGAATTTTGCTTTGATCCGATGAGGAGTTCCGTTCCATATCTCTGAAGTTCATGGTCTAATCGTAACAAAATTTATATGGGACCAATCGGAAAGTATACCCTTTCGAACAAAGAAAGAATTTTTCAAATCGGTTCATAAATGACGGAGATATGAGGTAACAAACATAAAAAAAAAAAATAAAAAAAAAAAAAATAAAAAAAAAAATACAACCGAATTGAGAACCTCCTCCTTTTTGAAGTCGGTTAAAAAGAACTGTTAACCCAAATAGTAAAGTTTAAAGTACACAAACTGAAATACAACCTCGTAGAGCCGAAGCTGCGCGCCGTGTCGGCCGCGAGCGTTGTAAACAAATACACGCCTTTGATGTATGCATAGCTGCGTGTGTGTGGACTGTAGTTTTGGGTATAAACATGACGCGGCATTCTGTGGTAATTGCTTTGTCATCGTAAGACTGCGCCGTCAAACACGTCGCGTGTGCCCGCGGTTAAAACACTCAGGGCTTTATTACAAAAGATGGTTTACCAAGACTAAGGTAAACCCAGGTTTAAAATATACCCATCACTTTCTTATGTCATATAACAAAAAGAGACGGGGCTACCCTAAAACCACGGTTTTTCTTAGACCATCGTTTGTAATAAGGGGGGTAGTGTGCGCTGCGCCTATCACCTGCTACGATAACAAAACTGGCAGCTTTATGAGTTTACTACACATGTCTGATCTTACTGCTTTTATAAGTAGGAAGTATATTAAACTGTTCCTAAATAATCTTTTACGGAGTTTGGTAACCATTAGATGATAACAATATAATTTGTGACTAGTAAACTTATGACTCGTATGTATATCTATGTAATTATACGAACAGTCCGTCGGTCATACATTGCCAATATTTCCTTACTCTATAATAAGACAATTGATTTCTTAGTTTTTCCTTCATTCGCAGAAGCGCGCGGATAAGTGTTGATACAATACTATAATAGCGGTGTATTTATTTTACGAGCCGCAGTTGTTCGCCGCTGCCGGGCACTGGAGCTCGTAAAATATTCCTTCTGTTTCATCTAGATAGTCACTATAGCGAATAAATGTCCTGGACGTAAGCCTCGCTGCGGAGTTACACTACGAGTATCGTGACTCGCGACTCACTGACTCAGCTGGTGCTTACTATTATCTATTACGTACATAATTTGCCAATAGTCAATATATTTCGAGTCTCATGTAAGAATTGGATAAGTCAAGTGGTCTCGAGCGCGACTGTTGTGCGTCAGATCCTGGGTTCGATTGCCACAACGGAAAATTATGATTGGTTTTTTGAATTTTGTCTAATATTATTAGCAAGAAGAATATGCAAGTCTGGTATGGACTAATTTCATTCATTAGGTTCATTATATCTAAGCGTCCAGATGACGACACGAATTCCGGAAATGTATGGGTAAATACAATTCCTACATTTTGCACATTGCTTTAATGACAAACAATTATTAAATTTATTCCGTAACCAATTTATTATCTACATATCTATCTATTTATTATCTCCGAAAATAAGTAGTTGGATACAATAGTGTTGTGATTGCCTTCAGTGTCGGCCGCACCGCACCGGGCGCGGGCGGCGACGCTCTGCCACCGCACCACATTATCTCGGCCAATAATTTTCTTAGCGCTCTGTTAACGACTGTCTCTGACGGTATGCTCTATGGAACATTATTGTGTGTTATAGTTCCATTCATTTTACTAGATTTTATATTAGGTACTGGGATAGTGTATGGCTCGTAAATATTGTGATTAAACACAAGTCAATATGAGTGACAGATAACACGCCCTGAATTAGTCCGATCAATCAAACAATCGAATGACTGTTATGTAATGAATTGGGTAGTGGATCAGTTATTGCGTGAGTGCTGGCTATAAATAGATCATCCCATCTCTTTGTACGGACGTAACTGTATATCAACACTGTCCTGTTTGTAGTATTATATTGTGATGTGACATCATCTGGTCCACATTGACACATGACGGATCGCAATATTTATGAAGTGTCTTACCGCCATTTTCAATATCCTATCTATCGGCAGTTTTCCTTACTACAGATAGTTTGACATTACTTCTATGGAGCTTATGTCAAATTTCTATCTCTAGTAGGCGAAACCGCCGATGGATAAGTTATTGAAAACGGCCGTTAGTCGCACTTATTATCTCATCCAGATCGTTGGTACCAGCGTTGCTGCTGTGTAGACATAGCTAATATTGAGTACTATAAAAATACATACTCCGGGCGCATCTACAGATTGGCACTGCAAACCAAGTTTCTTTTATTAAAGATGTAGTACACGGTGTAGCGTAACACAATGCATCGCGGGTATTTGTTGCAAAGGCGGCTCGCGACCGCTCCGGCACCGGCGGACACCGAGCCACCGCACGCTGCATACATCAAACTAAACCCATGAAGACCCGGCCTGCCCGACACACTTGACCAGTATGTTGGTCTAGATTACGATGCTTTATGATTGTATTCTTGGCTCTCTGTGTTCAATGTAACCTTGACTGAATACGTACACATACATCTTGTACACATATAACGTACGTACATCACGTCATAATAGGTGTGAACGTCTCAGTGACGTAACGTCAGCAGTGATTGAGTGACGCGACTTGCGCTTGCAGCTGATACCTCTCCCCCGCACCTCACGCACCCCGCCCGCCCCCCCAGCGTTACGTCAGCAAATTGAAGCACACAAGGTTTCAATAATGTTATTATAAGGAAGGGTCGCTGGTCTCGGGAGTGCTGCGTGACTTATGTGCTCCATTCCGCTCTCCTTTACATACAGCTGGATGTATTAGCCCGCAGCTCACGTACCGCAGCCAAAGGATTTCTCCTACGTCTTAAGTATTCAAATTTACCCTCGCTTTAAAAGGTACACGAGCATTGAGAAACGTCAGCCCTCTTTGCGACGTGGCTTTCCTTTGATTTTTCAAGTAATCACACTCTTGAATATACTTATATTACGCTTTGAGTACGCAAAAATATTTCGTGTTAATTTCACAACGAGGAACATAAGCTCCAGTATTACATTCAATGTTAGTATTCGGCAAACGTTTTTACGTTTGTAGTAACATACGTTCTCAATGATTGTTAGCAGTAAGGCGGCCTAATTGTGTGCCCACACTCGCTCACGCGTCGCTAAATAACGGTCGGCGCGAGACCGCTTACGAGTCGCCAATAAACCCGAACGCCGCGTAATTGTGGCCACTCATACATGCAAACACACACACACACACACACACACACACATGCTGCCTGTTAACTAGCGATCCCTCTCGGATATTTACCGGTAAAACAGTTTAATCGCGACCTACGGGTGCTACGCAAGTGCTACGCCGTAGCTACGATCGAGCTATGCTGTTGTATCATGTTTCTATAATCGTCTACTAAACGGTACTAAATATAATCGATTCTGCAAAGCACGTCACTAATACGATAGTGTAGAATCGTTAATGCTATGAACGCTCCGCTAGCGTCACTTTGAATATAAATGGCACAGTGGGGCTACGCAAGTGCTACGATAATGGCACTGTGACGTTATATTGAAGTTGAATATGTTTCACTAATGCCGCTATAATCGCGCTCCTCTCTAACTGAAATATAATTCAGCGGAATACAATATAACACATTTTGGGCTTTATAATTGAGGCGGTTTACGTGGAAATGAGATGTATGTTATTACATAGAATTTAACCGAGATGAATCATTTATGTAATATAGAGAGCGAGAAATACTGTACAAGAAGCAAATAAAATACCTCTGAAATATGAGAAGCTCTGCAGGGAACATGTGTCATGCGTGCTTCATAGATATTGTAAATGAATCATTATTAATGCGCGTCACTACTTGTCTGTTACTAAGTTGCGATTAAACTCCAATAACTGAATCAATATGCAACACAAATAGATTGTAATTAGAGTAGCTGAGGTGATCACAGTTTAATAGTTGAGAGTGTAAACAGCGGCGGCGGCGGTGCGCCTTAATGTTGAGCCTCTCCTGCTAAACTTAGTAATTACGTGAGTCTGCGGACTGCGCCTGCACCTCGACCAAACGCACGCGCGACCGCCGCTTATACCTAGTTGAACCATCACAGAATAATATTACTTAGTCGTTCATTAAGTTCCAATTAACAGCAAGCATTCGTGGCAATAGTCCGACGACTAGCAATACGTTGATGATCAAACAATCCAGTTGTAATTCTATGCATATCATAGCATACAAGTATAGTTTTTGTTATAATTTCTTTCTGTAAGAGGAAAACTTAATTATAAGTTGTTCTGACTCTCAAACCGATCGTAGAATCTGAGAAGCAAACTGTCCAAACTAGTTAGGTGTAGGTTATTGACTGACTTAGTTATTCACAGAACCTTATAAAATATGGACGGACTTACACGTAGCGTCCGAGATAGTGCTTCGTTTGGCTTTTGTGCTTACTTTATACATATACATACAAGTTTATACACATAAATACAAGTTTATACACATACATACAAGTTTATACACATACATACAAGTTTATACACATACATACAAGTTTATACACATACATACAAGTTTATATACATACATACAAGTTTAGTGCTGAAATAGATTATGAGAAACTGAGACGTTCCAGATACAACAAAGAGGAAGGGAACGATAGTCTCACCGACATTACGGGATTAACAACCAGGAAAAGATAGAAAATAATGTGGCATGTTGACAAAAACGATCGTAGTACGATATCGGCCACGAGTTATGTGTAGGCTTTGTGACGCAGTGCAAAGGGGGGAGGGGGGTGATAGTGTGTCGTCATTAGCGATCATCACTCACCGAACGTGAACATGAGTTAATTCTCACAACTTTTCTGTTGAGCCGTCACAGCGGGTTAGCGCGGCGGCAGATTAACTTGGTAAGCGTGGGTTTGACAGAACTGCTAATGTTACGAGATTTAAGATCCCCCAGTACTAAAGAGATGAAGGTAACTATAGTATAGTAATATTAATCACCTGTAGTTTTTACGTTTATGCAACTTTATAGGTATGTATTGAGCAGCGGGCAGTAAAGTTCTATATATATTCAGTCGACGCGCGATTCGTGACGTACGCAGTCCACCTACATAGGTACCAAATGTGTTGATGTTCATAATAATGACATAATTTAAGGCTCAGCTATTGTGAACGCCAATTCACATTGTTTGCCAGTTACCACAGACTCGTAAACCGTCACATTGCAATTTTACAAATATACGAGAATAATACGAATACGTTATTATTCAGAATATCAGTGATGACTACTGATTAAACAGCATACAATAAACTTCAGCCACAACATACTACGGAATTAGGATATCCAGCGCATCTGGCTGACCGTGGAAACGATAAGAACACAATAAATAATACTTCCGTAAAAATACTTTCCAGTAGAGTACTATTGTAATAACCATTCATGTCATCTCAGAAAATATAGGTGTAGCTAACCATAACTTAAATAAATAGCAATGAGTAACACTTGTCAGCTGTTCAGCTATTCTGTGCGAAGATATTGTATTTTATTCAGACAGTGATAGCAGCACGAGAGCACTGCTGTACTGCGGCAGAATGTTAACGGTTTGAATTTCCAGTCTCACCGACTGTGCGAGGAACCGAGGACGTGGCCACCACACATACATACGTATGTACACGCATACATATGCACCTACACTTGAATATTTAAACGGTGTATGGCCGAGTTGTGCACACTCCGTGTTTGTTCGGCGATCGAGCTCGTATCACCATCACGTAAGTAATAACATTAACATGAACAGAAAAACAACCGACAATCAATAGCTTGGTAACTGTTATTTACTAATACTAGTTAGTTACTAAGGAAGTATTGTCTGCGTACTATAAACAGCTTACGTACTGGCTTGGGTATTCAAATGAGAATTACTAACATGAAATATGTATACACGAGTTGGTAATAAACACAAAAGCTACTGAGAGAACCTGTCCCTTCTTATGTAATGTAAGTGAGTCCTCTCTGAACATGACCGAGACCTTGAGCGGCGGTCGTTCACCAACAACATATTGTTAGTCGTGTCATTGTTCAGCGTGATCGATACGTTGGGTGGCGAACAATCCTTTCATACTATATTTTTACACAAATCAAACGTTGTTAGTACGTACGTACTCTCAGGTATCTATTACAATAATTCATAATACCTATTCGCGATTGACTCACAACGTGTGGATCAATCGAAATGCGAATGCAGGCGGGATACAGTTCGGTTATGTTTAGCATAGAAGCACAAAAACGTGCAATTTATGTGTACCATATAGGTAATAGTAACATTAGTTTTTCAATCGCAGATCATCGTTCCGGAAAGACAAAAGACATCGCGCTTTAATGTTGACGTAACAAAACCAAACGAAACTCGTTCAGTAGAAACGAACAAAGTGCGCAACTTGTGGCTGAGTGACAGCTCTCACCCCTGCAGAGCGACGCGACGCGACGCTTTGTGGCACTGATCCGTTTTATGTTGATTATTTACTGTCTTGAAGTAAAACAAAAACGGAAAGGTTAACTGCGTATCAATACCCACGAGTCGTAAAACTAGACCGACGGGGAAAGATTTTGAATAGTTTTTTGTATTACGTAATAGGCAAGGGTTACCTGTTACCTAGTAGTAGGTATTTGTCTTTTAGATGTAGGTACTTTTGTTATACAGGGTGGACACCCTGTATAACAAAAGCCTCCTCAAAACCCTCCTCAATCATATGCTGGATTATCCATTCTTTACCGGACGGTAAAGAATGGATAATCCAGCATATGATTGAGGAGGGGGTCAAGGCCTAACCGAAACACCCCCCTGTATGTTCTACTTTTTTTTTTTTTATAATGACGTTGCGAAGAAAGAGATGGCGAGATGACTTAGACGCGTACCACGAGGGCTGGTTTGAGGTAGCGCAGGAAAAAAGTACATGGAAGGACTTGGGGGAGACCTTTGCCCAGCAGTGGGACAGTATAGGTTAAAAAAAAAAAAAAAAAAAAAAATAACGTTGCCCCACCCTAAGATTTCTCTTGTATCGTGGGTGCGTTTACAGACACAAATCTCACAAACAAACGCCCAGACCCGAAACAACCATCTGTAGGCCATACAAATTTTTGTTCCGTGTGGGAATCGAACCCACGACCCGTAGCGCACAAGCCAATCGCTTAGCCACTGCACCAAACGTGTCGTCACTTTCTGTGGTTTAGAAGCGAAGAATTTCATAGTGCTACTCCAAGTGGTTCACTCGATAATGTTGCATTCAAGTTTTTCACTTTCCCTACAAATTGCCCCAAAATAGCGTACAAAAATCGCTTTAACTTCTAAACCACAGATAATCGTAGAACATACATGGGGGTGATCCAGATAGGCCTTGACTGCCTTCACAAGCACATGCTGGATTATCCATTCTTTACCGGACACCTTGTATACGTTGTTAGTTCGGGTAGCATCCGTTATAAGTGTCAAATAAAGAAGTAAATCATAATACCGGTCATTGCCGTTTGGTCTGCGCGGTGATACATCGTCCTGTCAGCGTGTGATATATTTATTAGGTTCCCTTGTCCTCATTATGACGGCTGTAGTCGCCTCTATACTGTTCTCAGTATATTTCAGCGCTCCCCGCCCCCGCTCCCCGCTCCCCGGCGTCTCATAGCGAGAAGTGTCGGGTTCCAGGGAGTGTCGGGTCTGGGGCCCCGAACTCGTTTCACTTACCGACGATTTATTTCTCGCAGAAGTATTTAGTGGTATTTATTTAACGCTCCTCTGTTGAAAATATAGTACACAAGCACCGGAGCGGGCGCTGATGAGTGCTGGTTTATTAGATAATTAATTATGTGTTTACTGATTCATTATTTTTATTAGATTTCGCGCAAATGTGTAGATAGATCGAGCGAAGCGATGAAATATCATCAGATTATATTGTATCGTATCAGTCCACAGACGTCCACAGCTACACAAGAGCATTCTAATGACCGTTACAATGAACGACCAGGGTCAAGGACATGATCACCACGCTTGGTGGAGGGATTGGTGATACCAGTTCATTATTATTAACAGACACGCGAACATTGCTGCCTATCTTCCAAACGTAATCTCTCAGTCGTACACCCACAGGTGGAGAAGCGGTGCTCATTTTTCCCGGACACCACACAGTAGAGCTTTCAAGTCAACTTTATTAAAGTAACTTGCAGTAATTTTCAAGGGAACAGCTTCTTGGAATCTCTGTCGTCAACACTTGTCAAATTATAAACCTCTCTACTACTTTGCTCTGCCGACAAAGCTTCTAAGCTTAGGAAAGCCAATATTATCGTCAAAAATCGTTCAGATTATTTATCTTAATTTGTTATCATTTTAACCTTACAGTTCCTTTACAGTTTCATTAAAAGGTATCCCGGGTGTCACAAAACACATGGTCATTGAGGGAAACTAATTAAAATTTAAAAAATAGCAGAGAAGATGGTCTTGATGCGACTCATGATGGCATGAATCCTATAGTAACGATAAAAAACTCCTTTTTATAAGAATTACTAATTTCTTTTTAATGAAAATAAGTTTTAATTATATTATGTTATTATAAAGTGATGTGTATTATACTTAATGTTAAGTTAATTCATGTTTGTTAAGTCATTTTTTGTGTTAAGGTTCCTAATGATTACAACTGTACCAACAAAGTTTTAAAGGGTTCCGTTTTTGTAAATCGTAAGGTACGGAACCCTAAAAATCTAAAAAAATAATACTAATACGGTGTTCTTATTTAAGATATTGTCGCAAAGAGGTTGGTGTCGTTGTTACTCATAAATGTTGAGGTGACGGAACGTAATTTTTCTACATAAAAATGTCACTTACGGAACAGTTATATCAAAAATACGTATCGAATATACATTAATATTAAGGATCAAATCGCTCTAAGAAATACAGTGTCTTTAATTATAAGAAGTTCATGAAATAACAACTAATAAACTAACGTGTTTGATGAGAAAAAATCGTGCCTCTTTGTCATTAAATTGAAATACACACATTTCAATTTACAAAAAGAGACAAAGCGGCTTAATTAGTGTTAGTTTTCATGGTTTTCAACAGTGAAATATTACTTTTAAAAATAAAATGATGTCTCCTATGTGTATGCTATTTGTAATATTTTAAGTCATTTCTGAGCATGTATGCTGTGAGACCCAGTAACTAGATAGAAGATATTATTATGGATATCCAGTAGCCAGCGGCTGCACACGCCCGCCCTTCCTTGTGTTACACGCCCAGGCGCTTACTTATGAAGAGTTTAATACGTTGCGAGATAACTGCGTTATTATTATACAGTTTTTTATTTAGTGGATGACGATCCGGATGTAATGTAGTGAGCAGTGAACCCCAGCCTACTTCCGCACATCCCGAACGTGCCGGTCATTCCGCAGACTCGCCGACACACCGTACTAGTGACGTCATCTCTTTCTGTTGGTACAGTACTCTGTGAGCGTTTACTTTCATTAAACTTTGCCTTCGTTCGCGTTACGTCAGCCATTGTCTGCCGTCATTATTGAGATGTTTGAAGTTCTTCTTTAAATCATGAATTTCGCACAATTAAAGCCTGTCTGAGTCTGTGACAGAATCAACGCTCGTAGCTCAAATATAATAATAATATTAGTGGCACCCGCGTCTAATGTGAAAGGCCTCCGTGAGGGATATAATTTGGTGACGTGTCTCGCCACCTCGTATGTAATAAGGGGCACATGTGCGCATACAATGTTTCGCGATGTCTCGTCCGACTTGAAGCTGCACGTGTTTTTGTGAGAGCGACGTCACGCTCTGTGAGCTAAATGGAGAATCTCTTAGAATAATGTCTTTGTAAGTGGGCACTTTGTGCGAATCTCGGCGGGTATGCGGCGCAGTGTCGGCGCGGTGTCGGCGCGGTGTCGGAGCGGCACGTCGACCGGCGCGGGCGGTCGCTGAGCTGTGTACTCTGCGCGCACTCGAGGCGGCGGCGGACGTCGTCCGCGACACGACGCGTCTCACTTTGTGTCGGCGCCTCTTTGTAAATGTTCCTGCGGATGATTGTGCTGCGACGGCTCTGCGAGAGCTTAGCGTCGCAGCTTTTTAAACGTTCGTTGCTTTGTTTGTCGACTCACTTAGGTGTACTACTTTTAAACAGATTGTGAGCTCTGTGTTTTTTTCGGATAGAAAACGTCTGCGCCATCTAATTCAAAGAAAAAAGAAAAATATTGACTTGTAAAATGATGCGCTTACAGAAACAGAAATCATTAAGTACTTAATTTAACTTCAATGTAACGTAGAACGGGAACTCTTCTACCTTACTAGAATAGTTAAATGAGCACCCACCGGACCTAAACGATATACGGGGACGTATTTATTTTCGTATGTCGTAATTATTAATCTGAAAATTATTATATTTAAATGTAAATACTTTTAGATTACTGCAGTTGGTTATATCCTTCACTGTTTGTTAATACTGAATCATGTGCGTTGGTTTATAGGAATTCACTTATGAATGATGAGAACATGTTGATCGAAGTACCACAGTAAGTTTTTTCTCGACCAAGAACTTACACAAACCTCAGTTGTCATGTTTTTAACGTTTATTTCGAATAACTCGCGGATATTATTTGAACAATTTAACTAAAAGCCGTTAAAACGTCGCATGAATCGCTCCCGCGCTTTCGAATGCCAACGAGGAAGTACTAAGTGTTATATTGTTTATAGCACAACACTGCGACAGTCGGGAGAGGAGCCGAGATTACAATAACCACAATCTAAAGTAAAATGAAACGAGCGACCGAACAACTGTCATTATACGAGACGAGTGCAACACTCACACGTAAGTCACGAGACGAGCAGCGAGCCGCGACACACACGCACTGAGCACTGCGAGTGCCGCGCCGTGTGAAGTGACCAACAACAATAAATACTCGTAAACATTACGTAACACTAGACATACCTAGTGTAAGCGCGTATATTAGTTCTGATCCAAGTCACGTTGTCACGTGACTCACCGCTGCCGGCGATGTCTCGTGCAAGAGAGCCACATTGATATTGGGCATCACCTTATTACTTACGTCTGCAGAGCCACATGCCAATGTTGGCCATCTTAGCTGTTACAAAGTACATTGTCACCCCTAGGGGGGAAAGTACCTTATTTAGACCCGAGACGGGGTTTGGCAAAAGCATAGTCTCTAACCCGAGGTAAACACTGTGCTTTTCATTACGAATACAAGGAAAGTAAAAATAAAAACATTAATTAGCTAAAGAAAAAATTTGTGAATTTATTTCCCCGCCTATTTTGTTTTTTTTTCTGTGGCCGTCCAGCTATTCAGTCATTATTTTTCATTTTCATCATTGAAAAAATGGTAAATATTTTGCCCAATTCTATGTTATTTTAAAGAAATAAAGTAATTTAAAAAATATATTCTTTAATTAATACTTAACTTTATGTTACTACAATTTTACATCGCGCTGTAATTGAGTGGCTGTAATAAAAATTTGGAACATGGTTCAATAGAAATGTGAAAATATAACCAGTTTTTTTTATAATTTGACAGCTGTCAGTTGAAAACGATTCTCCCTAGGGCTGAAAAGTATTACTTTCAACCCGCTCCTCAGGCAACTTCAGACCTATTTTCCGAGTATGAGTAATGAAAAATACTTTAAATAGATGACAGTCATTGATATTGCCATATCAGTCGTCGAAGGGAGTGGCACCTTCCTCACTAACCCCAGCCCAGTGTGGTGCCCACGGGGAAGACCTCCCTGTCCCTATGTCTTGCACACTTTGATTGCGACAGGGTTAGTAGTAATATGATATAATATTGTGTTATAGCAACAACACAGGACTCAGTGTGCTCCTATCCTTACACGCTAACAACTCAGCACTCGGAAAAAATACGTTAACGATGAAGTACTTTTTATATTGAACGAGTTTACAAATGGCGGCGACAAGTTTTAACGAATTGTTAACAAAAACTCGCCTCTGGTATAATGAGTCAACTTGTGAGCGGAATCGCTACGAAGTCACGTTTCCAAGGCGTCACCATTGTTTCATTGTGGACTACACTCGTATTTATAATTGTTATTTAAGTCAGCGTCGCACGACACAGTCGTTCTGTTTACCTGCTGTCAATATAACCTGAACAAGGCCACGTCTTTGCTGCCGTACTGAATAGTATTTAGAACACGATGCAGCTCGCGGCGAACAATAGCCGCCCTACATTCCCGGTGACGCGTGACGTCACGAGACGCGACTCGGAGATTATATCACGCGGATGAGCAGCACCGTTTATCTGCGCATCACTTACAACACGGTGAGAAAACCTGCTTTTACTAAGAATTTTATAAGCTAGACAGCTGTCGCCATCACTAATATATCTACTTTGTATACATTCGTTATGCAATTTGACTGTTTCGGATAAGTGAGCGCGAGTACGTGTTCGTGGAGCGTCACAAGTGGTAGCACAAACAATGCTCATGCTAAGAGAAACCTGTTTTGTGTGTGATATTTGCATTGATCATTTGTAAAAGGATTCCCTTTTATTTATTACCACCTAACATGAACTTTATGTGATTTATGCTCTGAGGAAAGAAGCGGCCATTGAAAAAAAATTGTAACTTATTTATTTAATCGAAATATTGGCCATTATCATCGATTCACTTTTGTCATTTTAAGAGAGTTTCCAGTCAAAGCTCCTGTAGTTTTAAGATGTGTTTGCTGTGCGGTGTGTGGACGAGCGTCGTCGTGAAGAAGGAGTGGAATAGAGCAATTGATAAGTATCGGTTATTTGATAGCGAGCTTGTCTATCATCATTTGTAATTCTTGAGAGTACACCTCAGCAGTAATTGTTAGTTGTAAAAGGTAGTTGTTGTAAAAGGCTAGGCAGGTTGTAATTGAATAAATGTTCTAAAAATCATACTCTCATTTTCCTAACTCTTGTATTTTAAGCGTGATGAGCCTTCAAATGACAAAGTGCATAAGCGGACTCGTATGACTCTACCTGCCACCTTTAACAGGGTGGCATGTGATCGACAGATATTAAGTTCTCTAATATTTCAGTAAAATGGAGAAGTCATATTCTGAGCGGTCGACAGTCTACATCAAGTATACGAACAACAAAAAGGTATGTAACCAAATTGAACTTCATATTGTTAAGTATTGATTTCTGGCCTGATTTATATTTATAAGTAATACAAGTACTACGGCTCATTGAATATTTGTCTATGTGTATCCAATACTGTTGGATAAATATAACAGGCTGAAGGCAGCGCGATATTGTAACAAAAGTATACGTCGCGCGGCTTTTATATGAGATTCTTCATATTTGTTCCTTTTATCCGGAAAACAAACGAACAACGAATAAAGCTATTTATATACGCCAGATAGTGCATTACTTTTTTTTTTTTCCTTTATTTAACTATAAAACAAACATGAATCAAATACTAAACATCACAAAAACCTTAAACAGGTTTGTCTGGAATTACATTAACTTATTACATAGTCCCATTTTAAACTAGACAAGATTAAAATCTGAGAATAATAAATAACACAATTATAAAAATACTTCAATTCGTGATGCTATAAGTATACCCTTTATCTCGTCTGAATTCACGGCTCATCTTCCTTGCGGAAGATATCCGGTCCTTTGGAAGGCATACACGGGGACACAGGTCCAACGCGCAGAAGCCCCTTTGAGAACTTTAATCTAAAATGGGGTGGGGCACCAACCGGGGACTATCCACGGCTGCAGTATTGGAGTACAGTCATGGACCGTCTCAGGTGGGTGCAAGACTATTGTAAAATATGGTGAAAAATATTTGGTCTATGGGAAGGGGTGTTAGGTGGACTGGATAACTTCTATTGCGGGAAGAAAACGGCGTCTGCTTTTCAACATTTAAAATTGAAAACTGTTGGCAGACGGTGACTCGCCAGCTCACTAGCTGGGCCCCCTGAAAAGCCGCCAGTACATAGGCGAAGAGGGCAACAAACGTGTGAGCGGCTAGGGGTGTAGAGAGGTGTGGCCCCGGTTTCGCCGTCGCGGGTCTAAAAGACCCGGAGTGGGTTTCCCCGCTATTACGCCATTAGACACTTCCACCCCCGAGCATATAGCTCTGGCGGCCCCCCTCTGGCCGGCCGATAAAGGCAAGCCAGAGTTGAGAGTCCTGCGGGCACTCTTGGGGTTCCACTCCAGCCAGCCAATAAAGGCAAACTGGAGACGAAGCCCTGACCGACTCTCTGAGGCAATAAGGTACGCAGTGTCGCCACTCACCAACAGCTCGCCACAAGCTGCCCTGCGGTTTGTAAGCTTTTCAGTAGACCTCATGATACATTTTTTATTATATGATGGGGTTGTAGAAAGCTAGTCTAATGTTCCCTCCGGTTTTACGTTAATCTCATGATGAGGTAACGCCTTTCCCAGAGGGGGTCCCTTTATTATTATTATCAGCAGAAAAAAAAAACAGTTTCATGAATTGTCTGTGAAATCATATTGAAATGGAGATAGCAGTTTAACACTTTTAATTGACGATATGAGATATTAAATTTTGGCTATATTAGAGAACCATAGGAAAGGTCGACCAGATACCGACTCGCAGGAAGGATGCAAGAGAGAAGAGTATCCACGATATTATCAACTTGTAGCAAGAGACCGGCCCGGATGACGCGCCTACTTTCATGGCGAAGGAGCCGAATAGTCTGCCCCCTCTCACATTCGACTACGTTTCGACGACATCATATTCCTGAAAACAAGGCTGGTTGAGGTGCAGTTGAACTTGGAGGTGTCAGATAACACTATTGGTAAACTATACGTGCCGAATTAGTTTTATTACGCAACGCTGTTTCATTAAGTAGGTCACCTGACGCCTCTAAGGTGAACTCGCATCGTGGGGTGTAAAATGCTTCAATCAGCAGTTTTGAGTCAGCGATTTTTGACGCGTCACCGACTATCGTTATCGCGGGCGAATAATTGCGTCCCGCTGCCGTCCAGCTCTCGACTCCGGTAAGGGTTACGACACGCGTAAGTACGTCGACCCCTAAACGTGCTTACGTTGCTATTTCCGCCGCCAACAAACCCGCGCCGTTGCAAGCTAAGCAGCAAAAAGGGGGAAAGCAGAACGAAACGTCTCGCAGCAACGTGCTTTTAGCCTTGAAGAAAGGGCATACCAATAAGGACGGTTTCGTTGTAGTGGAGAGAAACGAAGGAAACCCACCTGGAGCAATAAATATGGTACCAGTCTGACGGAACCAAATATGCTTTCGTTGACGCAGCTGTACGTTTCCCGTCTGCATCACTACACGAAGAATTAGATCGTGGAGTACATCAGGCTAAAAACCAACTGGACCTTAAGAGTATAAAAGTTGGAATCGCGCCAAAATGTTAACTTCAAATCATTTGATGCTGGTTCCAACTCAACGTAAAGACCTTCTTCAAGAAAGATTTTTGGCCTAAGGGTGTCATGTACCAACGTGTCTGCGGAAGGTTACGCCGTACTGCCGTAACGAAACACGACGCCACGTTGCCCATGGTCTTAGACCACGGTGGGGTGAATTACTTGCTCCACTCTGGCTCTGGGAATGCCCGGCTATACCTATTTGCACCTCAATAAGGTGAGCATTGGCAAAACTGCTCCATAACCCCATTCTGCATTTTCAGATTTAGTGAAAAGAGAAATGTTTACTATTTGACTGCGGTGCTTTGCCCCTGTCTGGACAAAACCTTGGCTACGTCCATGATACCGTCATTTTGTGTACAGCAGTTTAATTTGTGAATATAATAGATCTGTAAGATATTATTGTATCAAATATTGTATGTATGTGTGCCTCAGTTACCTGAATGCAAATATATAAATGAAATAAAAAAGATGGTAGATTATACTACGACTTTATTTGTGGCTGATGTGTATGCAAGCAGAAGGCTTTGGAGCGTTATTATCATGTTAGCTGAATGAGGAATGCAGTGCACGTGTGAATGGACGTAATACGCGAACACTTTTATTTTCTTCGTCCAGCTGCATGTCAGTGTCCAGTTTCATTCTGTGAACGTAGGTATTTCATAAAAGGCAGGTAGGTATAATTTTTTTTCCAATCTGCATACAATGGTAACAAAATCAAAATTACGTTGTAGGTGTTGTTGGAATAAAACAACGGACAGTTAAAGCCATGCAGCGGATGCGGGTGCGAGGTCTAACGCTCTGGTAAGCAAGCGCGTTGCGTCCGACGGCTTCGTTGGATATGTCGGATGTGTCGGTCGCGTCGGTTGCGGCGGAGCTCGGCGCGTCACGCTCCGCTGCGCTGCCTCTGCCGCCATTCGTTAGGATTTGCTCCACGCGTCAACCACTTCATCAAAGTCATGTCTCGATTGCTTCGCTATTTGATTAATATCATAATCTATCATGTTCTACCTAATTAATAAATTTATTATGTTACTTAACCAGCAAAATGTTAGGAGTTCGCTCCGATCGTTCTAATTGGGAACAGTAAACGAGGTGTCGCGAAATGATTTGACAGCCCACCGACTGTATCAACAAAGTGTTATAATCTCCGTTGTACAAAGTTGCAGGTTATCTCGTGTCGATAAATAAAAGCAATCTGTGTGACATTCAAGCGACGAACGCACCCGTATTTAACTTGTACGCAGTTTACGAGTGAGCAGGCAACACTGTTTTGCTACAACTATTTGTTTGCGCGAGCGGCATAACATAACAAGTAAGAAGGCCTACTCCCGTACTGAGAGTACACGCACGAACTAACTGATATATTAATATCCTAAACGAAATAGTGTCAAAGCATTACAACTGCAGGTTGCCACGCTCCTCTTTTACGATATTTTGTGCGTATTTGCATACATTGTGTAGAGTGGACTTTCTGTGCCTTATCTATCAGGTACAGCAAGCGTGTCAAGTGCAGCCCCCGCCGCCCGCACCCTCCTGCCTCTCTCACCTTCCTTGCTGGACGACAGCCAGCACATGCACGCACTATAACATTAAGCTCAATCCAGCATGTCCCTGTGAATTGCTGAGTTTAATCCTCTGCGCATAAGAGCCGCTGAGTTGGAAAACTCAAAGCTAGTCGTCTCTCATCGGTGACGACGTCACCCGTCACCGCACTGGGACTAGCAACATACATATGTATGTACGTGCCTCGTTGATCAGCGGCAGTGCGCACAGCTGCGGCGCCGGCGCGGCGTGTGATATGTGTGGCCAGGGCGTTTGTTCAAGTTTAGAATCAGTTGCAAGTTGTAGATATTTAGAATCAACTTCTTTGAGAAGAACTTAATTCCGGTGTACTCATAGGTAGGAATGAGACAAATTACTTATGCAGTTGAAGAGTTAGCTTGTGATTGTATGATGTTCTGATTCTGTTCAGCAAGTCGTAAGAATTCACTTAGTTCAGTCCAGCTGGCTCACTGGAGTGTTACTAAATAGTGCACGTTAATGTTCGGGACGTGCGGTGACTTAACGACACGGTCCACTCGACGCGGGCCCGCGGCGAGGACACGACTACTCACATCGCACAACTCATTGTGATTGGATGACTACAACGACACCTAAACTTCTTTAATAGTGTTTACCACGAGATATTTTAAATATTCAGTGAAATGAACTGCGATAAGTTGACGTGTTTGGTATTGGTCTACGTAGCATTTATGAGATAAATTATGCACTGAAGTAATTTATACCTGTAGGACACTATTTTCTACAAACATATCAAAATTGTCCGCCAAAGGATTGTAAAGATTGCAATCTTTTATCGATTGCACATTGTAAAAGGCGCTCAAAGTTCAAACGGTGCGTGTTACGGTGAACCACTACGTCACTGCTGGGCTGCTGCTCATCATCATGTTTCTTATTTGTTTCTATGAGCACATCTCGCTCGATGAAGACCAGTAGTTGTGGATCATGGTTATCACACGTTGTCTCACGTGTCGTGACGTCACACAGATGCATCTCATGTCACTCTGCTTGTTACTATCCGCCGCTTGTGGACTCTGTTTAACACGGTGTGACGAGCGTTTTTGGGGCTGTCTCTATTGTCGATGTTCAGAAAGTGCTAATTGGCTTGAGACAATTTCGAATAAATGCTTGTTGTATGTTTTTGATTTTGAACATCACAGCTTCAGCACAGTACCTACGCAAGGAGCTGTGCACGTGGAAACAGATGACAGACGCGTTCAACCGAGTTAGTACAGTTATTAGGTATTGAACTGACGTGAGCGCAGCAGCGTCACACTTACAAGCTTGTCTTAAGAAGAAATACCACTTACCGATTGACTCTACAGCTCAACCCGGCTATCACCGCGATCCACTACTGGTCGCTGGCTTCAATAAGGAATCAATAATAAAAGTACCATAACAGGTGTTTATGAAGACTCGAATTTAGGGTCAACGTTATCAAACTATTTGGTTAGAGATCAGCATTGCTGGTGATTTCTGTCGTTGTCTGTTGGTCGACAGACGCTCATCGGTCAGCGCGTGGGTGGTGTATTGTTGACGGTCTTCAAGCTATAGGTAGTGCGCTTGCCTTTTATATTTACCATGAAACTGAACGCTGCCATAATAATTAATTATTTGTATAGTATCCGTGTCGCTGGTGACTAGTGGTGACCGGGTGAGTGAGCCGCGGGCGCTGTTGGACGATTCCAAGTATTTATAATTAATTGTCCGTTTCGCTGGCGACATGTTTGAGAGACTGCAAACGTTTCCGCGCCTCGATTTATTAGTGGAGTCGGTCGCATGCCACCCGCCCCCCCCCCCCTCCCCTCGCCTCAGGCCGCGCGCGCCCGCGCCGCTGTCCGCTCGTTATTAATGAAGACCCTTTGTATTTGCGCTCACAGTTTACACAATATTGTAATTGACTTAAGACGTTGTCGGAATCTTACCGCTTTGATTTTAGACTTTCTATATAAGATTTAAATAGGGACCTAGATCGAGGATATCCTCACCATTTACGTACAAGTATATTTATTGGAGAATATTATGTATCAAGGTGTAGAGTATGTGATATATTAAGTAGTACTGAGCAGAGCGTCGCGTCGCATGCGGACCTGACATTTCAATTTGTGTGTCGAACAAGTTTGGATCGATATCAAACCAGCTTCAGTGAATCTTGACTGCGCCAGCCGCCGCCGTCATATACAACATTATAATCTCGACATTTAATCAATCAAGTGCTCGCGGCTTTGAAATATTACGCGCCAAAACAACGACGTCATTTACAAGAATAGCACACATTG
Organism: Amphipyra tragopoginis; assembly: GCA_905220435.1. Lineage (NCBI taxonomy): Eukaryota > Metazoa > Arthropoda > Insecta > Lepidoptera > Noctuidae > Amphipyra > Amphipyra tragopoginis. The sequence goes on along the minus strand of HG992010.1, from coordinate 52,182 downwards.
CGTAGTGTCGTTGACTGAGACGCTGTTGAGTTTTGAGATTGAGTTAATACATTAAAATATTAAGGAAAAGACACTTCGTTTAAGATATGTAAGCGCACAACATGCGCGGTGTATAAAATTTCATACATGCAGCAGTCGGCACGTAGCCACACCATTTAGAAATGTAATCAAAATGATAGCGCAGCTGTGCCAGCTGAATAATTCAACGTCAACTGAGGAGCACAGCTGCAGACGTGCGACGTGCCACCGTACAGAGTGCAGCTCGCACGGCATCGCACAGCGGACGACGCTGCCGGCTCGTTCTATATTCATGTCTACTTTGTGGCGGTAAGCCGATCTTAGTGCGGGAATAATGAACACCACGTGCGGGTGTCACACAGTGGACCGAGTGCCTGCGAGCTCGTAGTCCGACGCCGGGCGACGCACGAATAATGCATGACGTGCGGCAGCGAGGGTACCCCGCGACCTACAGAGCTCCGGGCTCACAGTGTCTCGACACCACTAGATTTGTACCAAACACACAAACTGAATACTTAACCGATCACTTGTGACCCTAGTACCACAGCGATCGCTTCACTAACCGACATGTATGTATGTATACATAATATTGTGTCGCTGTGGGTTGCTGGGCAACTCAGCCTATCGCAGATCGCAGTCCACTGCTGGACGTACGCCTCTGCCTCTCTACTTGATGTTTAAGACCCCTCTTTAACATCAAAAGAGGCAGAGGCGTACTTAAATCAAACTTTGACATTTTCGCTTATGCGGGGGCTTAATATTTAAGGCAGTAAATCGGGTCTTATAGTAATGCAACTTATATTTATGATACTACACTACTTAAACTAGATTCCTGTCTTTTCAAAAACATAATAACACATTTTCTCGATAAAAAAATCACAAAGTTGCCCATAATTATCAGGTTTTTTGAATTTTATCTGCATGTTGTAGTTTAAACAACGTCAAAAAAGGCTTCAATAAAATCGGAACCATTCAAGTCAGATTTTATCGTTTAATTGTTTTTTGTTCCTTGTTTTTACGAGATAATTCAAGAAAACCATTTTGTCACTTGCGACATTTTTGTTTAGTGAAAGACGTTGTATTCTTTCTCTTTTTGACGCAAGCTATCTGCATAAGACTATTTCATCGACCAGACGGTGTTCCGCCGCGAGGACGGGGGTATTACACCTCCTACTTACTACTTTGATAGGCGATGACAAAATTTTTAAGCCTTCGGAAACACAAAATACAAAAACAATTTATAAAATTTCATAAATTGTTTTACAGTTTATTTATAAAACTGAGTGCATTTTTTTTAATCATTTCCTCACTCTATAGTCCAGTCATTATAGTAAGTTCACCTCGGAATTCGAGATACCCAGCTGTAAATACTTGTATATTGACACCCTAAAAGTTGTCTCAAAACCTACATATGGTAGGGTGTACGCAACTATTAAATTTCAAGGTCAAAGGTCACAAAAATCGGTTTTTTGCGCTTTTTTTGTAAATATCTCATTTCCTATGGGTTTTTTGCTATTTGTATTATTTTCAATATTGTAGAATACAGAATTTTCTACAAATTTTGTTCAGAAATTTTTTTTATACGGTGAACCGTTTTCGAGATAGAGGGCGGAGAGCGCGGTCACAGCATCACTTCAGGTCAACCGGTGCCTCCGGTCGAAAACGCGCCATATATAGTTGATGACCTATAGATAAATCAATGATTATAAATGTTTGTCAATTTTTATTAACTTAATATTATATTTTATCATTTTTTTCCTAACCTATCCACTTTTCATTCAGTATTAATTTATTTAAAAACACTTACCTACCCATGTAATTGCAGAATTGTTAATGAAAATATAGGAATTATATTTGAATTTTAACCTAATTAATATTAATAACTTCTTACATGATGAAAAAAAAAACAAATAAATTATGAATTAATCTTTTTATTAAAAAATATCATTCAATACATTTATTTTTATTAAAAGTAAAAAAATGGAATAAAGGGTACAAAAACTACAATTTATAATTTTAATTATCTTCTTCCTCTTCATCGTCGTCTTCCGGCTGCTGGTAAATTTCAAACTGGTCTTCATTATCGTCTTCAACGAGATTTGTCTCAAGTTCTTCCATGATTTCGGGGTCAAAGGTTCCATCTTCGTTAATGTCGCTCTGATATGGTAGAGCATTGAGACAAGCTTGCCCATTACATTGGCCACAAGCTAAAGAGCATTGCAAGCCCGCTTTCCTGCATCCGCATCGCAATTGTATTTAGAAAATCTTCTGGAACAGGTGGTAAAATTGTCATGATAGGCTCCAGAAAATCGTTTCGCATTGCCCAACCCCATAAATGGGGTTCCAAGTCATGCCCTAACCAAGTTTGAACTTGATAATATACACGTTTGAAATGTTGATGAGCAGCTGCACTTGTTGGTGGAATATTTGAATGCTGCACAGGTTTAAGTATTGTAGACTTGACGTAATGCATATAACGAAGATGATCGAGACTTTTCACAGATTTCGGAGCATTATAGACTCCCAATAAGGTTTGAGTTCCACTATCTAATAATCTCTGGGCCGAACAATTTTCTTCCTCAAATGCTGCAGCTAGTTCATCCAAATTTGTCAGTTTCTCAAAAAAATTTAAAAATGATTTATCGATAGTTCATCAACTATATATGGCGCGTTTTCGACCGGAGGCACCGGTTGACCTGAAGTGATGCTGTGACCGCGCTCTCCGCCCTTTAACTCGAAAACGGTTCACCGTATAAAAATTTTTCTGAACAAAATTTGTAGAGAATTTTGTATTCTACAATATTGATAATAATACAAATAGCAAAAAACCCATAGGAAATGAGATATTTACAAAAAAAGCGCAAAAAACCGATTTTTGTGACCTTTGACCTTGAAATTTAATAGTTGCGTACACCCTACCATATGTAGGTTTTGAGACAACTTTTAGGGTGTCAATATACAAGTATTTACAGACTTACAGCTGGGTATCTCGAATTCCGAGATTCTTACCTAATTTAAGCTTAAATGACTGGACTATCTAAGTGTTTTCTTGTATCGTGGGTGCGTTTATAGACACAAATCTCACAAACAAACGCCCAGACCCGAAACAACCATGTGTAGGCCATACAAATTTTTGTCCCGTTTGGGAATCGAACCCACGACCCGTAGCACAAAAGCCAATCGCTTAGCCACTGCACCAAACGTGTCGTCAAATTTTATTGTTAGTAGTTTGTAGTTTCTCTTTAGTCACGGCTCATCTTCCTTGCGGAAGCTGTCCGGTCCTTTGGAAGGCATACGGGGGACACAGGTCCAAAGCGCAGAGCCCCCTTTGAGAACATTAATCTAAAATGAGACGGGGCACCAACCGAGGACTATCCACGGCTGCACTATTACAGTACAGTCATGGACCGTCCCAGGTGGGTGCAAAATTATTGTGAAATATGGCAAAAATAAACCTGGTCTATGGGAGGTGGTGTTAAATGGACTGTTTAACTTCTATTGCCGGAAGAAAACGTAGTTGTAGTTTTATTTTTAGTGGGTTTAAATAAGTAAGTATATATTTTTTGGAAATATTTCGTTTCTTTTGTGAATATGTGTAACCGTTCAAATTCTGGGAAAGGGCTTGGGAAACGATTGAAATAAAAAGAAGACTTCAGACAATACAAAAATGTTAAAGGTATTTATGTAGTTTCATTCATTTACGCATTTTAAGTTAAAATAATTAGTTTATATGGAGTGATATCGTTACGTCATTGTGGCAGTGAGTATAGTATATGCAAAATAAATAAATCATTTTTCATAATGCATTCCTCTCGCAGTACTCCAGGCATCCCGACAACATCATTCTGCATTCATCCGCAAACACATCACAGTATATCCGCATACTGCGTGATTGTCAAGTACGAAAATTATCTTTGTGAAACAAATTCCAGATTTGGCTCCACATTAGATCTCAGAACTTTACGGTAAGAGAGTCGTTTCATTTACATGAACGTTTTTGGTGGGATATTATTTATTTATAAAGAAAACTGTGTAAATTATCACGTATTATTTGTACGTATAAGTATACACATACATACATACATACACTCACGCCTTTTTCCCATGGGGGTAGGCAGAAACTGTAGAACGCCACATGCTACGATCCTTACATACTCCTTTCGCTTCGTCCACGGTCATACATCTTGTCATACACGCACGCCGGTTGAAAGTACTACGCACCTGTCCTTTTTGAAGAACATCACCAATCACCAATAACATCAATGTATGTCCTTCTAGGGCGTCCTCTACTGGCGTTTCCACTGACATTCGCCTTATAAATTCCTTTTGTTAATCGCCGTTCACTCAATCTTTCAACATGCCCAAACCACCGAAGCATACCCCTTTCAATTTTTGTCACTACATCATCTTTTAAACCGCAACTTTGTCTTATCACATCATTCCTCACTCTATCATTCAAAGTTACACCGCACATACTTCGCAAGGAACGCATTTCCATGGCATTTATTCTACTTTCATGACTCTTCTTCCAAGACCAACATTCACTTCCATACATAAGCGTTGGTACCAGTACACCATTATGGACAGCCAGCCGTGCCTTTTTGGACATCGACTGGTTAGCCACAACCGCATGCATAGCACCATTCACTTTATTTCCCGCATTTGCTCTCCTTTCCACATCTTCATCAATCTTACCATCTCTTGTAAACATACATACACGTATAAGTATCTTCTCAAAAATATAGCTGCTAAACTTACTTGTGTTTAACTTTACAAATTGAGTGTTGAAGTAAGTTACACAGTTGGAACCGCGCCAACCTGCGCACTTAAAGTACTTTAAACTATGCCAGCGTTTTACGCAACGCAATCAAAGTATTAAATGAGTTGCGCCCGCTAACTACTTGCGACGGTCGTTTGTGTACTACGTCGTAGCCGAGCTACGACATACCTACGACGTAGATAGAAAGACAAGTTATTGTTTTTTCTATGTAATCTACTCATCCTCTGGCGGCAGTCCACTGGTTGACAAAGGCTTACCCCAAAAACGAAGTTAGTCACCTAGTTGAGCAAGCTGGCCAGTGATTGAACAACCAGTATTGTTGCACTGGTTATACTGCTGCCCTCACCTGCACCGGCCTGAGGTTGTAGAGCTGGATGACTGTTTACCCTACTGCCTGTCGGACTTCACCGTCTCGTAGAGTAGGACATACCATAAGGGGTTGATGTTTATGATACGGGATATTGAATGTTCCATGTTTATGAGAACACTAACATTGAAATTTATAAAAATAAATAAATAAATTAAAAGCAAGGTTATTAAATTAATAATATTTGTAACTATTTCAGAGGGCTTGTGGCTAATTAACTTTCACGTGGATCGTACCATTTGGGATATTAAGCTGCGCTTGCCGGGATCAATCCGTGATGGGTGACCAGTCGTTACACATCAACACCCCTTTGAGTCTCCGAGAGAACGTTAAACTATCGGTCCAGGACGTCATACAAATATCTGTAACAGTCGTTATGGACATCAGAAGCCCGATAGTCTGACAACCGACGTAACCTTAGGGTATCGGCGTTGGTTCGCCGTCCGATCAGAACCAAGCCCGGGTCGACGGCGCGTTGTGTCCCACGCGCGCTTCAAAGAGATGTCAGCATTGTAGACGGGGCCCGCTAGGGCCAGTGCCTGCCAGGGTTGCGGAATTTGTTCGAAATAGTTACCGCGGCCCTGGAACGCAAAGGGCATTAGAAGGAACACGGATGGGTTTTAGTCAGTAAGAGTCTGACACTCCCTTCCGCTCCGCCCAGAGAGGAAGGAGTCATATGATGACTTCGCAAACAAAAAAATAAAAATGGTATCGGCATTCTTCCCCGGGCGAAGCTGGGCATCTATGAGGATTTTCCCATGAAAAAAAGGGTATCGGCATTACCCAGTAAACTGGGTAGTGGAGTCGTTTCATGTAAAACACTAACTGGTATTAAGCCGCATCTGGTTACACTGGAAGCTGACCTCATTGTTTCGGACATTTAAAATTGTTTTCTCGTGTTATTCGTTACTTGACCAGATGCAACAACCCCGAGGGAGCGGCGCGCCTGTCTGGTGGATCGTGTAGCCCACTTTCGAGGACTTTAATTCTTCGTCTTCCCCAGGTGAAGGGCATCGATGAGAATTTGCCCTAGTAAAAAATAAGGTAAGCTATGAATAGGGTGAAAAATCTTTTATACAAGTGCTGTCACTCACACTCATTCTTATGTTTATATCGCAGAGGATTGTACTTCAATATTTCATTGAATCTGCTCAATCAGATCAATCCATTCTCCCTCTTGACTTTTACAATATGAAAGGATCTGTAATGTTGTCTGTTTTTAATGTTCGTGATGCTTCCAAAGTCCAAACAGGACGATGAGTTTTCATATCCAGATCGAGATCGAGTAAAAGTATGAGAGGGTTTTTCTGTTTATCATTTAGAAATTTACCCCAGAAATAAAATGTAAAAGCTTTTCGTGTTTATTGTTGGTGAATTAAGTAAAAATATGGAAATTTCTAGAAATTGCATGATGCGGTAGACTTGTAAAATGTTTGTTGACGCCAGACGGTGGTGGACTTGTTTACTTTAAATCTGCTTTAAATTATTTTACGCTTGCTTAGCGCCGGAGCTTGTAGAGTATCTATAACAGCGGAGCGGGGAGCACGTGTTGTTTGTGCAACCATCGCGCGCGCGGGTCGAGTACACAGCGCGTGCTCCCTCGCCGCTCCGTAATGAAACACAAACATCGCGCCGGACGACCAGCGGCTACGTGCGACCACCGCCGCTGCTGAAATGTCTCCGGCACCAATAACTTTCACTGTACACTGGACGACACACAAATGTGTGACTTGACAAATATAATTAAAACTCTTGCGATTCTTGATATCTTATAAATTTCCTGTAACAGTCCAAGGCGCTGATCAGTCAAAATCGATGAAGTGGTGATTCACTTTACAAAACAGCACTCTACCAAACTCTCACACTCAGTAGAGTGCGAGTGTTTAGTAGATTGCGATAGTTTAGGAGAGTGAGTGCTCAGTAGAGTGTGAGAGCTATACTCTTCAAATTAATTCATATTTGTTTCTGTAAAGATTTATCAGAGATTGTCCACAAAGGTATGGCATACCTTATTTTACCCCCGTGTACTACTATGACAATATAACGGTTCATATTGGTAACCGCGTGCAATCTGCTATCAGATGGCTTTAGCCTATGTACGCTGCTGTGATGAATACGCCGCGCGCCACTGCGCTCTCATGTGTGTGTGTGCGTGTAGTTGGAACACTTACGTCGTATTGTGTCTAGGATAAAATTATGAGCCGGCGTGAGGCGCGAGACGCGAACAGCTCCACATAACGAGTTTACATCTCTGAATAAACATCAGTAATGCGGACGCACCCCCCTCCCCCTCCCTGTTCCTCAGGTGCCTCGCCCGTAACCCGCACCCATTGCTGATGTAAACGGAAGTCCAATTAGTGATCATACTAACTTATTGTCCGGAGGTACCAGCCTACAAGCAAAATGTTTAAAAATATATTATGATCATCGCAGTACTCTTACGTACACTGTGGTGATACTGAAATTATAATTTTAGAGATATTTTGTACATTCAGTCTTGAAATAAATAGGACGGAATAAACGAATGCATACAAAGAGCATAAAATAGACATTGACCTATTTCACTTACCCTAAAAAAAGACGCGCTGACCATTTACGGGTCTCACTAAAATAAATCAATGTTATCTAATCTAATAACTTACAAACTGTAAACTTAACTAACGTAAAATATAAAATTTAATCTAACTTAATCCACTAAGCTTATTTTAACTAGTTTAGCTTACAGTCGTATTACAGCTATTAATTCTGTGTATTCTCTTCTAGTTATACATATAATATTTGCGCATAGTATAGTGCATGCAGTGCTCTTCTTTAAATAATGGGGCGCTTAGACTTAAGTTTATAATGTAGGAATTGTTAAGTAATAGTGTACTCATTGTTGAAGAGCCAAATAAATAAATACATAAAAACGCCACCTGATGGTAGAGTACTCAAATAGTGAAGACTTTAATAAAGACAAGATTTTAATTTAATATGATACCATCATTGAAGACAGCGAAGCAGTACTTAAGTTTGTTTGCCGTATTTGTTTATTAATAGAATTAGAGATTTGATACTTTGTTAAACTTTGATAATCGACCTTATTGATCGGTGGCAAGTAAAAAGAGAAATAAAACCTTTACAAGATCACTTTTTGTCCGTCCGTCTGTCACGAAAGTTTTGTAGGAATAATGTAGGAATTTGAGGAATTTTAAATGTTACAGGTCTTACTAACATGCACATAATCGACAGTCAGCGATTATTTTGAGGGTTATTACAAGCCCAAGAAAGAAAGTTTTAATAAATAAATCGTTATACTTAGTTATCATTTGAAAGAGCTTCATGTAAGGATAACATTTTTTTTTTTAATAATTTTCTCCGTTCCCCTTCTTACCTCATACGCTTCTAAAGCTAAAATTTAGATATTAATAGAGTTAGTAGGAATAGTAGATACATATTGAGTTATAGATTACCGGAAAATTATAGGTTTCCTCGACGGTGTAATCAGAGATGTTTTTATTTTTTATAAAGATTTATATTTACTTACGGCGTCCTTTTGACCTACGTAGTATTAATACTTTCATATTAAAAACCAGCGTTAGTTAGATAAAGCATAATTATGGTGCAGATACAATTTTTCCTTAACATTGTCAGTTACATGTAGGAGCTAGCACAGGTTTATTAATTACGCGCAATACAGTAATTATTTGTTCGATTCCCGTCTCAGGAAATGGACTTTTTTTCGTAAAAGATTAAAAAAATAATTTTCCATCTGTGTAATCGTCACTGTATAACAATCGGCTTCCATATGCGGTCTAACACCAGTATTTTACACATAGCGACTAACATCAGACCTCCGCCACACAGTTACTGGACAAGCTGATATCCTAAGCTAAGGTTAGACTGGTTGTCAGACATTCGAGCTTCTGACTACCCGTAACTAACGTACTGTAACTGTAATGAACGGTCACCCATCCACGAACTGACCGGAACAAGCGCAGCTTAATCTGTTAGATCCTACGTTCCGCGCTATTGTTAGCCACGAGCCCTTCTATCTATTATGAATGTATCGACTGACAGCTTACACGTGACAATCACTTCACAATCTTGTACTGACTAAATGTTCCGTATGAAAAGCAGGCTCTACATCTGCATATTGTCCACAACGAGCGCATAACTTGCCCGTCACCGAGGACTGTTTGGTTTCGCTTCCATGTGAGCGACACGCGCATATCTTCATACATTATATTACTTTTACGGCGCGTGCACAATGTTGATGTATTTCAATAAAGCGCCGCGACTGCAAGCCTCGGATGCATGCTTCCAAACTCATATAATAAGTTAAATAAACTCCGGAATCTTGTCTTCTGATGCATGTGCACCAGTTGATAGACAGAACAACAATAATATGAACATGACACATATACACAGGTGTCCGAAGAAAAGTGTGAACCGAGCGAAGTATCTTGTCCCTTGACAAGTGTAAAGCGAGTGTGCGAATCCCATAAGATTGGCTGATGCAAAGTTCTCAGGCTGTGATCTCCTGTTGACTATTACAAACTAACCAATTTTATGCTACATCAATGTAGCCGCACGACACGACCGCAGTGGGTATGAAATGGTCGCAGCTAGAGATTCAATCGTGACTGTGTTATGTTATTCTGTGACGGGCGGGGCGGCGCTAAAACATGTGTAATGGAGTTTAGTAAGCAGCCGTGATTCGCAACAGCTGCGTGCTTGAGACAATATCAGTCGAGGGCGCGGAGGCGGCGCACGGTGGTTTCAGCGCCCTACAAGCGCGGTCATAAATACCTTACTTTATTAAATTTGTTAAATGGGATTTTTTCTGAAGGGTAAATAATAAAAAATACTTCACAAATGTACATTAATGCTTTATTCACATGATTAAATACATAATATACAATAAACTGTACAATATGTACTGTTTATATATAAATTTAAATAGTCAATATTTGAGATTTATTGTCCCTCGTTCGGAAATACATCTGAATATGATATTAACGCTATTCATGAAGGGGTTATCATTAAATATGTATTCTTTTATATATTATACGTATTATATACAACAAAAAGCAAAAAAACTAAAACTACAATTTATTTACAAACGTCATCATAACCTAAGTTAAAATAATTACAACAACCAACCTAATTTAAATTTAAACTAAATTCGTAATAAATCTAAAACCTGCCTCGACATAACGCTCTTTTTCTTACGGGGAAGTTTCCAAAGACTAGTAATGAATGGATCTGAGCTGAGTAAAAGTCTGTTAAGTAAGTCCGTATTCGTAAGTACTCGCAACATTTTTCTCGTGTGATCCCGTCTGAAGGCCTTATAATGTTTGTTGTTAGATTCTGCTGCCTCTTAGGATAATTCCACGATAGATAATAAAGCATACTATGCCATTTTAGCACCATGGATAAGGAGTTTGTGAACGGAAGCTGGGAGATTATACCACGGATATTCTTGAATTAAAAGTCGCGCGGTTTCCAAAGCATATTCATTAAATTTATCGGAGTCAATATAAAAACCCGAGGACAAAGCTTGTAAAATTGTGTAACAACGTTCAATGAAATCTTTATTTAAGCCAGTAATTTCAGCTGAAACTGCAGAATTAGAGAAAAAAAATCGTGTCGTATTTCCATCGTTCGATGTCCCGCTTCCGCCACTTCGTGGTTTGTCTACTATTAAATCTAGTCTACGTCTAAACTCATTCTGTACATACGATTTCCTATCTGCTACTTGTCTCTTCTCATCATCCAAACTAACCTGCCACTTCTTAACATGACTTTTACATAAACTGAGTATCTTACTATCTAAGTTCCTAATGTCTAGATTTTCGACCTCATCCAGTGAAGCTAGAATAGTTTTCAACACGTGTTGATGTTTCTGAGGAACACTTCCAGTTACGGCAGACCAAATCTCAAAGAAATGCATCCTTGAGAAAGTACATTTAATCAAAGAACCTGAAAAAAATAATTAAATATTTTACATATTGTTCGTAGACCGTACTACGCGTGAGCCTACGCAGTCGTAGAGGCTATATAGCAACTAAAGTCGCAAAAAGACGCAAAAAAACTTTTTATATTTTCAAAATAGACAGTTAAATCTTTAATTTAAGATATGTGAGAATAGTTGACTATGGTTGAAATTAGTTGTAAGTCTATGTGAAGTCAACTATAAGATAAAAATTTGGTGGAAATACTGTGTGGCGTAGCACGTAAAAACACGCCATAATAAGTCAAATAAAATTAAAAAATATAACTAATTAGTAATAACATACCTTGATCTTGGAAATCCATTTCACAAACACCACTCAAAAACAATGCAATTCTGAGAATTCACCGTTACACAAATAACAGTGCTAATGAGTTACTAATAAGTCGAGCGCAACGTAATGATGTGTTCACTTCGGAGGTCGAAAAATAAGTGATAATTAGGTAAAATGGGTGACATGTTTATACTTTTGGGTAGCTTGTTTATCGGTAAATCGTTATAGGTAATTAAATTGGGGGTAATTGATGATGACGTTTTTGCATTTATGACCTATGGCGGGAACCACCGTGCGGCGCGTCATTAGCACACGCATCTAATTAAATTCCACCGCGATGAAAGGGAAATTGTTGAGAGCGTCACGCCCGGCGCCCATACATACATACGCACATATAAACATACTACGTTTATTACATTTGTTCGGTGTCCTATTATAGAACGAAAGCCGACGTTTGTTCTCTTTACATTTCTTTGAATACTTTTCTTCCACAGTTTGCGAATACGAAACCTTATTACTTCGACGACATTATCTATGTAACGTTACTTCGTAAAACTTTTTTACAACAATCATTACACCTATGAATTGATAGTTCTGTACTAATGCGTGGAAAGTCACGTTCGAATCATTGCCATTGTTACGGAATAGACATTATTACTAATAATTATTATTCATGGGGTGTATAGGTGTGTTATTAGCAATCTAATTATTTGTATTTATTTTTGCTGTTACACTATGGTAGACGTTTATGTCTTATAAAACTTAAGTACTGTGTGATCCTCAACAGATAATATTAAATAATAAAACAACATTAAGTAGGTTCACCCCACACAATCTCGTGACGCTCTCTGGTTGATATGAGATCGTCTTGTTCAATGAGCAATGGGAAATGATGTCATCATTGAGGATGTCATCATTTACAACGTAATTTTTAGTTACAAAAACCGAGACACCCCAACAAGATTTTCATCAGAACTGCCTGAATATGTGTTTTTTTTTTAATAAATCTCCAAGTTACACCGTAGTTTATGTCGCGTTAAGTTCCCTAGTAAAGTGTGTTAGATGTGCTATGTAGGGGTTGTCTAATACACGGAAACTGACCGAGCGGACCATCTCAAGCTTCAAGGTGTCTATTCCCGCCAACTTTTATGGGTAGAAATCTACTGAAATAAAAATGTTTATGAAAAAAAAAATGTGCTGTAAAAAATATGTCAATCGATTCTCCTAGTGATTCTGAACAAACTAGTTTCAGGTTTAGTATGTACTAAAACTAAGCTTGTATACAGAAAATACATGTATGGTTTTTATTCATGTACCACAACAGCTACTCCATTCATTTTTTAAGTTTTCACAAACCTGTGTTACCCGGAGTAATTCAAGGATTCTAACAATACTTCATCATCTAAATCGGTTCAGGCGTTTATACGTTATGGTGGAATAAATACATTCTCACACATACATTAACCCTGAAAACATAACACTGCTTTATTGGGCAGTCGTGTCATAAAAAGATTAGGTGCGAACAATTTAAAATATCGATAAGATTTAATTGTAAATCATAAATCAAAACAAACAATCATTAAAGTAAATCATTAGACAAGTAAACATAAACGAGCTGTTCAATAAACACCGCAGCACGTCGCGCCGCGTCGTTAGAGACGCCCGCGTTGTGCCCGCGACAATCAACGACACACCGCGACGTGGTGGTGTCGCGGGCACATCCACTTACAGTGACGGTGACGGTTACGGTAAAACCCAATAACATCCAGTAATACAACTTACAGCGGTTACGCACTGCATCCGATCCGAATCCGTGAAAGTACGTTCCGAAGTAGCCGTATGGCTACTACAACTATTTGTATGGTAGTTTACGCACTGGTTGTTGCTGAAAATCAGCGCTGTTGGCATTAGGTTCGTCCGAAGTCACAGCATATTGCTGAGCAACGACCTACATTTTTGCGCACCATGCGACGCACAAATTCAACAATAACAAATTCAATGTTTAAATGTTTTTATTGATTTATGTTTGTGTGAGTTTCTAATTCGGAAGAACAATTGACGGACCGAAGTAGCCGTAGTACTATTTGTATGATAGTTTGCGCACTACATCCGGCATCCGTCATCCGATTTCTATCCGTCATCCGTGAGTTTCTAATTCGGAAGAACAATTGACGGACCGAAGTAGCCGTAGTACTGTTTGTATGAACGCTTTCGCATTACCTCGGATTCAAATCAGACGCCAAACGGATATGCCAAAGATGGCCCCTGAATTGTTTGAATTTTAATCAGAGATCGGAATAGTGCGTAAAGCAATATCCGAATTCGGTCCGAGTTTTTTATATCCGTATTTTCACAGTTTCGGATCGGATGCAGCGCGTAATCGCTCACTCTGTGCGGTATCGATATACCGCCGCCATGTAACGTATTATTAATCAAGTTTCTGTTTCAGCAAACAGAACATTAAGGTTTCCGTGAATTCGTCTGTTATGTGGTCGAGTGAGTCGCAGCTACAAGCGATCCTCTCGGTCACTTGGCAAATTATTCGTTTTTAAAAGTTGTAAAAACAAGTGCAACTTAGTATACGCCACGAGTTGCAGCGCGCGTAGCAGCCGGGGGGGTGGGGGGAACGGGGCCCGCACTACGCTCAGCTGACGATTCACATCACATACAATAATAAACTACCAAAGAACCACTCCGAACACTGGCTCACAAGGAAAACGCACATTAATAATCGCATCACATGAACAGTTTCAAACCACTAAAATATTTTAATAGTACTCTACACGTACATAGCAATCACTGGGGACTTTTTTAAGCAAACATAATTAAACGAATCACGATGTAAAAATATTTGGTCAGCAAAAATATATGGATATTAAATCGTCTGAGCCATTCGACTCGGTTGGGTTAAATTAGAATTGGCAAATAATCGCGTTGCGATGTGTTTTTTTTTTTAAAAACGCAGAAGGGCTTATTGTATAAAGTCTGACACAATTTTCCCTGCGATGTGCTGTGATCACGCATCACTCGCGTTGCACCGCTGATCAATATACAATTTCGCTGGCAATTATAACTTTCGTAAGTCACATTCATATTTATGATTAGTTACGGTTTGCTCACGTATATTTTTCGGGATTTCTCGACTAGCTTCGGACCCAAACGGAGCCCTTAATCATGAGCTGAACACGCGGCGAGGTCGCGAGTCAAAGTCTACTACTTAGTCTAACTAGTCGGGCAATCACGAAAAATATACGTGAGCAAACCGTAACTAATCATAAATTAGCTAACCGTTTAAATTACCGCCTTTTTTTATTGTGAGCCTTCTGTATGTATAAGTAGTTATTTATTACGAAGCAGTGGGCGGCGGCGTCGGTGCCGGCTCCTAGTATCACTTACATCGGCCTACAACGACAAACACTGCCTTCTGCGTTAATGCGAACATGCCTGATGTGCGGACGTTGACAGCACAACGCTTGTAAAAGACAACAGGACTCGGGAGTGGACATATCAAACAGGTACGCTGATGTGACGCCGGCTCTCCTGTGCTCACACACTCAACATAGATACGGAAACGATCTTAGTTCCCAAATCCTAGCTGATATTTCACCAATATTATGCATAGATTCGCAATATACATACATTAAATGCACAGTAATACTTTTGTTATCATTATAAGTAATTCATCTCTGCATCACTATAGAGGTAACGGAGAGGTAACCAAAACAACAGATCTTGTGCCGAGTATATCGAGTAGGAACAAGTGGGAGAGCGGAGGGGGACTGAATGTTACCGTGGGATGATTAATGCGTGTGCTCGCGCACCGCAGATTTCCCCGCAGACTGCGCTCAACGCCCCCCCCCTACACCCCTCCAGTACAGATTGTTTTACGTGCAAACAAAAAACTGTTAATTCAATCCGATCGTATTTCAGTCGAACGGGCGGCGCCACACACACTCGTATGTGTCTACTCAACATATACGTGCACGCACACATAGCTGTACATAACCACTGCATTAGGAGATACAGAAGCCCCGTTTGTATGTTTAGCCAGTTGTCATAATAATAATAATATGTAGGCGGAAATAACGTGCGCGCTTTCAACGGTTGGGTCATACCGGTCTTGATGTACTCCTTCGACATACTCAAATAGACTGAAATGAAACCCGACGCCCAGGATAGGAGGATCCGTACGCTGCTGACTGCAGATCGAATGCATCACCCACGTTCATCGGCGATGAGGCTGTTCATCCCGCGGAAGAGTAGAGGTCGAGGCTTTTTAATGCTAAGACCCGTCACAACCGCGAGGTGTACAGTTTCAGAGAGAACTTCTCCCAAGCAGACGTGGGGATGCATCGCGATGTAGTCGCACAGGACAAAGAACTCCCCCGCTCTCGTTGGCTAAGGAGAACTGGCGGCGCAAGCCTGTAGTACTTGATACTAATGGCCGCAGAGAGGTATGGCGGAGCAAGGAGCTTCACGGACGCTTCTACCGGGCCCTTCATGGGCCCGATGTAGATTTTCTAGAGTCCGTAACCTAGCTTCATTTTGGTGACCTCTTTGAGGAAACCGTAGGTTACGTTTGTGCAATTATAGACGAAGTTTTGATGACGAACAATTATGGGAAATATATTGTGAAGGACGGCAGGGCTGATATCTGTTGGGCTTGCCACTGTCCCGGTGAATCTATACGACATATTATCTGTGGTTGTTCTCGTTTTGCTAATGGTGGATATTGGCACAGGCAGAACCTAGTGCTCAGGGTTATCCACCAGCAACTTGTCTCAAATTCAACCTTGTGGACGCAGAAGTACCACACTACAAGTACGCCCGTCCTAGTTCTCGAGAATGGTCATGTCACATTGTACTGGGATCGAACTATCATCACCGACAAGGACTATTGTTACCAATAAGCCTGAAAAAGGGATGATAGATCAACCAGAGCGTCTCACAATGCTTTTTGATATCACTATCCCGCATGACGAGAATCTTGTTAAAGCTGAAAATGATAATAAAACAAATATCTCGATTTGGCACACGAAGTTGTCGACGTGTGCGATTTTGACTCAGCAGCCAATGGTTTAATAGCCAAGAGCCTCGACCAACATATGATAAGGCTCTTATTAGGCGGCTAGATCAAGGGTTTGATTCAGAAAGTGGTAGTTCTGGACACGCTTCTCTCTGGAGCCCTGACCACCACTAGTTTGGATCCTGTTCCCGATGCCGGTGGTTGATATAGAAATATTTTAAAATTTAGAAGTAGATAATAAATGAAATAATAATTCATTTAGTTACTTGACAAAATTGGTCCTCTTGTTAGCGACCAAAGTGCGCCAGCATTGGTGCATCGTGTTTATCGGCAAGGACTGATGAGTTTGTATAACAAAACTGTTTCAAACCTTTTGTATTCATCAAGATGTTGCTTTATCGATAAACATATTTGTATCGTTCGTGATGTATGTGTGCCCGAGCTTGTCACACATTGCGTTGTAGGTGTCTGTTGTGCGCTATGACGTCACTAGTTCACGTATGTCTACCAATGAATCTCTGTAATTCACCAACTGTTGTGTGTCCATTGTGTTCACTTATATCTGTTTACTTGAATATTTACTAACATACGTTTTAGTTCACACCTTTCACATTATGAACAGTTTAACATTGACAAAAAACATAAGTAAGTACTAAAGTAACATTAATTAGTTGTTTTACGTTTAATAAGTGCGATAAGGCTGGCTTACATTATAAATGTAAGAAATTTCTTATCAGTCTCATGTTCTAATTATTATTTCTCTAAATAACTGTATTTCGATATTATAAGCTTTTACGTTGATCTAACAGCGAATGAAAGAAATATTACAAATGTGTGTACGTGTGTAACTACAGCAATAATAATAATAACGTATGTACCCCCTCTCTGAAAGGCGTTACCTCATCATGAGATTAACGTAAAACCAGAGGGAACATTAGACTAGCTTTCTACAACCCCATCATATAATAAAAAATGTATCATGAGGTCTACTGAAAAGCTTACAAACCGCAGGGCAGCTTGTGGCGAGCTGTTGGTGAGTGGCGACACTGCGTACCTTATTGCCTCAGAGAGTCGGTCAGGGCCTCGTCTCCAGTTTGCCTTTATTGGCTGGCTGGAGTGGAACCCCAAGAGTGCCCGCAGGATTCTCAACTCTGTCTTGCCTTTATCGGCCGGCCAGAGGGGGGCCGCCAGAGCTAATTATGCTCGGGGGTGGAAGTGTCTAAAGGCGTAATAGCGGGGAAACCCACTCCGGGTCTCTTAGACCCGCGACAGCGAAACCGGGGCCACACCTCTCTACACCTCTAGCCGCTCACACGTCTGTTGCCCCCTTCGCCTATGTACTGGCGGCTTTTCAGGGGGCCCAGCTAGTGAGCTGGCGAGTCACCGTCTGCCAATATATTTCAAATTTAAGCTTGAAAGGCAGACGCCGTTTTCTTCCGGCAATAGAAGTTATCTAGTCCATTTAACACCCCCTCCCATAGACCAGTTTTATTTTTACCATATTTCACAATAGTTTTGCACCCACCTGGGACGGTCCATGACTGTACTCCAATAGTGCAGCCGTGGATAGTCCCCGGTTGGTGCCCCACCCCATTTTAGATTAAAGTTCTCAAAGGGGCCTCTGCGCGTTGGACCTGTGTCCCCGTGTATGCCTTCCAAAGGACCGGACATCTTCCGCACGGAAGATGAGCCGTGATCATCAAGAGATAACGTATGTAATAAAATTACATTTTTAAATATTTCCATATAAATAAAACAAAAACATTTAAAAATATAAAAATATAGTAGCCCACCGGCATCGGGAACACGGAAAGGATAACGTAAGTTTTTTGGTCAGTCAGTTTGCGAATTACATAATTCATAGGTAGCCTCCAACTGCTTATTAACATTTGATAGCATGATTTTTTGAAAACCTGCGTAATCTTTACGTTATGTATAAACCGAGTTGATAAAAGTTTATGTAAATATTACAGGGAATATAAAGCGATGTCTGTAAGTAGCACAGTTTTTTTAAAAATCAGCAAATATCCTTTACAAACAGACGTTGTTGTCCGCTATGTGTTATTGTTAGTGAGGCGGTCGATTAATTTACTGAATAACTTTTATACGTTTCCTTCCAAGTAACGAAACCGGAAACTCAGACTAGAACTTGGCCGGTTTTTTATGTACACTTTACCACGCTTATATATGTATACCCCTCTAGTGGTTGCTTTTCGAAAAACTTTGTGTTTTATTATTTGCTATAATAAAACAGATGTGTTCGGTTTTACGTACCAAGATTCGAGTTAATCGGGTCACGCAATAAGATTCTCCCCTACAAAAAACACCCATTCCACCCCCTTTTTAGGGAAATTGATTAATAATAAATAAATATTTCATTATCTACCTTTAAGAGTATTTGTGTCAAGTTTCAAGCTTGAAAACCAGACAAAAAGTTTTATCATAAAATATTTCCCACCTTTTACCCCATAGGGGTTGATTTCGAAAAACCCTATAACACATAATATCCAAAAAAACTTTCAAGTGCCCACTGCTTATATGGATATGTATACTAAAGATACAAAGCGGTTATTGTATGACGTGAAATATCACGGTACTAAATCTCACCTACTATTGCTATCTACTGCTCTCAAAATACGTCATATAGTTTGTTTATATGATATGCCTACAACGCCTATTATTTATGATGATTTTATTTTTGAACAGTCGCAATAAAATATTACCGGAACTTGGCTACTACGGTAAACGTTACGATAGTCTTCTACGTGCTACGCTGCTGCTACGACCCGTAGCGCATCTACGCGGTACTCGTGTTCTCAGTGAGATGCAGCGTTCTAAACATTCATAGTTGTTGGTTTTTGTATAAAGTAAAATCAGTTACCTAGTGCTAGCCCCTGGCCCCCACCCCTGACCCCCGGCACCCGACAGGTATGCTCCTTCCTTGCCTTCGCATTTGCTACTTTAATAATTGTTAATAAAACATTGTACCTAAGTGCTGAGCCAGAACGACTGAGAGCTGAAATCTGCAATACTGCAGAAGTGCAGATATTCCAATTTACTTGTATTGCAAGGAATGGAACGGCCGCGGCGGATATTACCATCTAAGACACGGATTTAAATGCAGAATAAACTTAGAATTTGAATTCAGAGAAATAAATTCCGCCACCGGCATCCTACAGAAAATTATAATCAACGACGTGTTTACGACGAACAAATCACAACTATCTACACAAGTTATGTACGAACAGGATTAACAACTCGATGTGTATTATATTGTTCATTTGTGACAAATAATAATAACACTTGTTTTGAATCAATGCGGGAGGACGCTCTGCGACGATATCTTGTTAATGTAAAACTACTTATATTTCAGAATATCACTGTCCGTCATTTATTTATTTATACTTGATGCACAATCATGCCACACAAGGCGGACTTAATGCCATGAGGTATTATCATTATTATAAGTACGAAGACGTCGTGCCGTGTTTATTATAAGCAGTCAAAATATTTACGAGTTATGAAAAATGTGTGGTTACTTCTGTAAATAAGAAGTGTTTCGTGTTCACGTTATCATGGAGGCCCCAAGTTGTATGGGTCGCACTGCACGTCTGCGCGTCACAGCCGAGCAGACGTGTCTGTGCGACGCGAAGTAAGTGCCTTTTATGAAGAATACGACTATGAACATTCCCCAGGTTGTGAACAAACGCACTGCAGAAACATGCGTAAACCGCGTCAATGGGTGTCGTCGCTGTCGGGCAACTTGTCTCGCGACGTGTGTCGGAAATAATTTGAAAGCGTTACATTGTGCTGACGAATACAGTTGAGGCCATCGTGAATCCCAAGCAGTGAGCGCGGCTTCACGCTTGTTAACGTTTCTTAGTTTCCATTTCCAGCATACAAAGTCCCAATGTCTTGTATTTATAAAATTAAGTGTTCAATTTGCTTATACCTAGATATTATAATGTTCGCGGACGCATGTTTGTAAGAGTGCCTGTTTGACATTAAGCGTGCTTTTCCATCAGAGATGTGCTATGCAACGTTGCTATGGATGCGTTTGATATCCACCAATCATATTCATTGGTCCACATAGCATAGCACTGGTGGAAACTGATTCAACTAAGCTACGTTTTTTATATGAAAGGATGCGTGCTGTAAATGCGTGCTATGGATGCGTGCTATGGATGGTCGCAAGTGGTGTAGCTATGTGCAGAGCACCGCGCCGCCACTCCTCGTGACTTCTCTATTGTTCCTGATACGTCGCGTCGTATAGCTCGAGCTGCGCGTCTTCCTCGCACAGCTACCTTGCGGCGGCGCATTTTTATAGTACATCTTACTCGCTCCGTTACATAGCTTAGCATCAGTGGAAACGGTCACATAGTTTCGTAGCTTAGCTTTTACATTCCTCGCAGCATAGCCATCCTGGAGAATTTGCACGTCATCGTAAGCAATTGTGATAAATGACATTAGTTCCCAAAACGTAGGTAACACTATTTTAATATAGCACATCTCTGGTGAAAAGGCACCCTTAAGCAACAACGCGATGCGCATCACGCCTCGTTGACTTCCACAGAGATCAGATGTAAATAAAACAAAACTTTGCCGGCACAACACTAGCTCACCTGTGAACATAAATTATTACAAACAAAATATTAAAATAGTGTTACCTACGTTTTGTGAACTAATGTCATTTATCACAATTGCTTACGATGACGTACAAAGTCTACAGGGTGGATTGAAGTAGTATCTTGATGTTGACGTTTAGCTAACAGCAAACAAAAGAGCTTAGTCTGATTTATATTAGTATTTCTTTTCATAAACAGAACTTTACAAGTAGCTTAAGGAGATAAACGGGTGAACGATCAATACTAAGTAAAGTTAAAGTAGGCTCCCTCTAACACTGAATCGAGGAATTAGTATACAACATAAGATATCATTTAAATAAATGGTCGGCAGTCCGAGAACGTACAAGTACATACCATGAGGCAAATGATTAATGAGGACAATATTTATAACGTCCGGACAATACAAATAATAAGTATTTAATCTTCACTACTTATCACAGTGTCTCGTCGGTCATTATAAATAATGCATAAAATGCATTGGGTGCATTAAAAGAGCCTCCACGTGTGATGATACTCAAGTACGTCCGGCGGTCACTGGGCAGTCAGCCTCACTACCAACCTTGTTGAACGACTAATACAAGATAACTAGATGCATAACATTGATTATGCAATTCGGAAAAATACATGTTCGCGGCATAGAGGTCATGGGTCTCGATGTCGCCAACATGTATAGTTTAAAAAAAGACTTGACGAATTGCTTGATTTAAAAAATACAATTTTAATGCCTGACGAATAAAAACTAAAATAATGGATGGAGACTTTTTCATAAACTAGTTTCTTTTTAATTGAATGCTCGTATCTATATAACTAGTTTCTTTTAAATTGAATATCTATATAACTCTGCCCAATAGATGAAGGGCATTATTTGAAGCCTATGTCTGTCTGCCTGTCTGTCTGTGGCATCGTAGCGCCCAAACGGTGGAACCGATTTCAATATGATATTTTTTTTTGTTTGATTTGGCCGTTTCAAAATGATCAGCTCTTTTCACAGTTAATGTAGGGGTTCCAGTTAAACAATAAGTATTTATTTCGTTTCCGCCCGTCCGACTAACTTGAAATTTTTAACATTTATGCTAACCTAGTAACAATACGATAAGTGATATTAGTAGGCTGACCTGCGTAACATTGTTAGTCCAGAGCTATAGCAACAGTCCAGGGGTAACCAAATAGATCCCTGTCACAGCCATTAAAACTTCACTAGCCCTGGCTAACTAAACATATACGTGAATGTTCCGCAAGTGCTAGCTAGCGGCTGGACTAGTCTCTTAAGTAAGCGTAGGTTCAATGCCACGCCGCTGTACTCAGTTATGTGAATGTGATTACACTGCACAACCATCCCGCGGCAAGTGTTCACACGCGGAACTACTTGAACAGTATTCACTAAACGCATTGTAATTGTCATATAAACTATATCTATGATCAAGTCTCAAAGATCATAAACTAATATCAGTAATGTAATCGTAATAACCCAATATTTCTGACAGCATACTGTTTTTCAGCAAAAACTTATTATCTTGAAATGATGTCCACCAGCTTAACCTGAGCCGTGTCTTGTAGTTTCCATATCAAGCCAAACTAGTTTTTACGCTTAATTGTTTATTCTAATGTGTTTATGACATATTATTATAGTTCGAGCAGGGCTGGACTATTTTTTTTACAGCAAGGTGACTACAAGCATTAATTACAGGTCTCCTGTTTTAGAGAGCCATATATGCTGTTGTGAATTGCTGTGAAGTGTTGTTTGTTGTGACGTATAGCGCGGCACTGGCTACAGCGGCTACAGCAGCTACGACGTCGTAGCGTGGCGTGGTGGTCGGCTCAGGCTCCGCCTGGCAGTGCCGCGGGGCGCGCTGTGTGTGCGGCGTGACGTCACGCGCCCCGCCCGCCGGCCGGCGCCCCCCTCGCGCCCTGCCCGCCGCGCACAACCGCGCCGCTCTTCAGCGTTACAGTCGATAAGAGTACCCCGCTACACCTGGAGCTGATTCACATTTTCTTGGCTTTCCACTTACCATCTGTAGCTACAAGAACATCTAAATGCAAATGTCAATGTTTATTGGCTTGGGATTGGGACATAATTCACAGCCCCAAATAATGAGAATTTTCTGACAGAGAAACTTAGTAACATTAGGCCGAATTGGATTAAGACCTGGCCGTCATTGCACCTAGCAAGCTATCCATTTTAATCTCTACGAATTTATCGGACAGGAATCACATCTTAAATGATCTTTCGCGCTCGCCATCTTATCACGCCGCAACTCATTTATCGTAAGTTAATTGGTGAAATCTTTAATTTTTAACCGACTTCCAAAAAAAAGGAAGAGGTTCTCTATTCGATGTACTTATTTTTTATTAATTTTTTGTTTATCTTTTTCGTTGCGAACCTATTTTAATAATTATTTTTGTTTCAAAGAGTATCCTTCCTAGTTTCTTATTTTGGTAAAGATCTGATGAAGATCTTCGGAGATAGACAATGAAACTATTCATTGGATGCCAGTTAATCTTTCGCGATTGTTGTAATCTAATGTTTATGTATTATTTATGCTACTCAAAAAACATAAATTAAATTACTTAAAAAAAGGATAACCGGCTTAAAAAAAACTGAAGAATGTAATAATTTTCATTTATAAAATTAATAGTTTCAGCAGTCGATGCCTTCAATTTGGTTCAGTCAGTTCAGTGTGGATTAGCAACGACTTCTGAAACTGTATTTAAGTTTCAATATTCTTTCTTGAAGACAATTTGTTAATAAACATAACCTCTGCGTTATTAAAAATAACTACTCTGTCAACTCTAATACTCGGAAACAAGGCTATGTATAATATGGCCGCAACATATTTTTTTAGTTTCAATAAGTAATGTGTCCATCATGTACCGGCTCACTGAGCTGTCCTAGTTGAGTGCTGTGTGTAGAGTGCACAGCTCCCGGGCTGGGGCTCCGAGTTTCTCGTAGTGGCGAGTTTCCGCGCGCGTTCGCGTTCAGTCGCCGCTCGCCCGCCGTGCCGATCACACTCGCCGTGTCTCCCCGCTCGCCTGGCGTGACACACGACACGCACCTCGCGACGCGCGCCGCGTGTTCAGTGCTGCTGCCCGGTGACCCGCACTCCAGTGCTTCAATGTGACAGTGTGTATAGGAAATGTGAGAGCTGTGCCCCAAGGTCACCCCCCCCCCCCCCCACCACTGCACCGGCGCCGGCAGTGCACGTGGCTTGCACGACCACCACGTACACTCCGAGTTGTTGACACTCCGTCACATCTCCACTGAGGACTGGATGCCGTGACAAACAATCCAGGACATCTATGCGTACGTCACTATTATTGTTATAGCCACCACGGTGACTGTACACCCATAGCTACTGAACTGAGCAGAGGTACACAATAATATTACAAAATGGATAGGACACATTCACATTAACGTCCTGTCAACCTCGGATATTAGTTATTATAAAATATAAACATCATAAACAAACACTTTAAATATTTTGTAAAGTTGTGTGTGCAAGTAAGCATGTATTACTGCACGTATGTATGTATATTTTAGGTATATTAAAGACGCGAAAAAAACTGTATACTTACGTATTTCAAGTTTAGCAAACTGTGTGGAATAAAACAAACTTGTCTTTTTAAAATCCGTACAAATGGCGTACCTATTCATTTACATTTTCTATGGAAAACTAAACATTACTTGGAACATTGTAAAATAGAACAAGTCAGTTATACTTACACACGACGCCCTCGACTAATAATTAAATTGTGTTATTGAAACACGCTCTATCTTACAGTTAACTATTTAAACCGTTTAACAGTGCACTGGACCATCATCAATGACTGACAGTCAGAGAGCGCAAAGCGTGTAAGGCGTGTTTATCAGTACGTGCTCTTCTTCGCTTTGTGTTCTGAGCGCATGTTCTGTGTGTATGACTGAGCAACATTTTTGTGCTCTTCACGTTATTATGAGGGGCTCAATGCAGCGAGCGCAGAGCTTAATAACGCTTTGGTAGTATTCAACTCGTGCAACTAACGAGTGCTATACAATTCAACATAATATAGATCTGAGACCGAGTCCCTGAAATTAAACATTGTAACTTTTTGCGGCGAAGTTAAGACTCTTATTTTTACCAAGGACGCTAAACGATGACGCGGTCCGATCCGCTTTGGCTTGACGGAAATTTAGCGGAACTCCAAAAAGTTTCAATCTTTGTAGGTCGTTTAATAAATCAAATTAGGCACAGTCCAGGTAACATCGCTTGCGGGTGGCGGCAGCGGTGCGGACGCGGCGCGGCGCGGCGGCGGCGTGGCGGGCGGATCGATTCCACACTCTAATATAAATGCAAGGGCACGCGCTTGTTAACACTAAATTGCGCCTCCGGTCGTCACTCGCAAGTTACGATTCGTCGCTCGCGATTAACGACTCATCACCGATCACCGCGACGCACCTCGCAGCAGTCGTCACCGACTCGCATGCGTTGTGGTACAAACACTAAATACTTGAATCGAACCTTCTGTTTAACTAGTGAGACCGGTAGCCGACCCGAACATAGTTTAAACAATAGCAACTGCGAAACATTACGTGACCGCCGCCGCACTGTAGCGCGTCACGGAATGAGTGTTACTTTCAAGTTAAACAAATGTTAACGACTACCAAGCTCGATGTACCGCCGCGCGCTGTGCCGGTACACATTACATAAAAGTAAAAACTAAATGATTACACTATGAGAGCCCGTCGTCATGACTTAGCAACACAGCAGACGTTCAACAATCTACGAATTAATTTCTGATACATACATTTTGTATCAAACTTTAAATTATTGTTAAAGTATATTTCATACATTAACCTGCAATATCCTCACAACAGATTGTACTACATTTATTTTAGGAGGCAAATAGTTTGTTGCCGGCTCTTCTTCATAGGACCTATTTACCTCAACCTTCTTGGAGTCGTCTGCGTCGATGGTATTGAAGGACGCAGCAGCATATATTTTGGTCCCGTCAGTCCGGTACCACATCGATTGTGACGAGTGCGCTTCCTTCGCTTCTCATCCAGTGACTCGAAGCCCTTTTGTCTGCGTGCCTTTTCCTAGAACCGCGTTACTGCAAGCCGGTTCACTACAAGTCTGTGATGTCCCTCGGTAGTTGTTGTTGTTGCTGCTTGGTAGTAATATCGAGTCGTCATCAGCTTTTTCTCAACTTTGTTCAAGTCCGTTGCAAGCTAATTACGGAAGGCTTCTGACTGTTTGCACTTTATTTTTTTCCATGTTACTGCTACTATTGTTTACCTGCGGCTTCGCTCACGCTGAATTCGGAAAACGACATTATTTCGTAATAACCAACAAATCTCTAACTTTGCTTTATACAGGGTAACCCAAAACTCAACGTTAAGCCGGGAACAAATGATAGGTAGGGCAAATTATAAAACTTTAGTTTTTTTTTTAAATTTGTATGTTCGTTTCAAAACCACATTTAATAGTTAGATTTATGAGGTAAAATTATATTCATGGAAATTTTGAAATTGGAACTTTATTTTTTTCTTAGCAATCATTAGCTGTCGTACCATTTGTTACCGAGTTGACGTTGAGTCTCGAGGTACCCTGTACGTATAGGACCGCTTACTACAGAGAGATCAAGTTGTATCTCCGCTTATACACAACCGATCGAGATGAAACATGCTTTAAATATTAACATGAGCTATACTTTATGTATTTTTATATTTTATTATATAATTTAATGCTGTTTTATATTATTACTAGCTGTACCCGGCACATTGCTGTACGGTATGCGTTGCAATGCACTTTTTCCTACTTACTACCTACCTACTACTTACCTACTACCTACCTTCTGAAACAAAAAACTAAAACCATTTTCATGCATGCGGTAAACAAATGAAGAATACGGATATACTGAGATTATTTCGTTTTTTTTTTAAATATCTAAATTTTCTTTCATAAGAACCTTCTCCTGACAAATAATAAAACAACAAAAAAAATATTGCGAAATCGGTCCAGCCGCTCACGCGTGATGCCTTGACCAAGGGAACTAGGGATTCATTTTTATATACATATGAGTAGAAGATAGACAACTGTGAATATCCAGTGACGTTAAATACTAACAAATCATTTTATGTTGTAACTGCTCTCGTACATAAAACCATAACGATATATTGTCAAAGTTTGTGGGTACTGATCATGTTTGTTTATAGACTATAGGTAATACTTGAGGTAAAACTTACATTTCGGTTCAAAGATATTTTTATTTCTCAAAGAACATTACATTGTTCACTTAACTAATTTACAATAAGTGTAACCCTCTTAATCATAATCGAGTTATAAAGTTTCACTAAATGCATCGTTTGTACTATGATAGTTTCTTGAACAAGGGAGTACAAAGTTATTTTCTTACAAGGCGTTCAAAATATTGAAGTCCTAATGAATTATGCTCTTATACATAACAGTTTTAAATAAGTTTGCAACAATTACTATTTATCTAAGACAATATTTCTTAATCGTTTCTTCTAAATGTGTATACTTAAATAATATTGTTTTTTTTAGTAATTTATTGTATAGCCAATCTCTCTCAAACTGAATATTTTTCATACCATATAAAGTTGTAACAATTAGTACCTACTTTCAAGTTATTTTTATTGCGAGTGTTTTATTTGTGAGTTTTGTTTTAAATGAAATACTTTTCTGCACTTTAGTTGTTAGTATCTTTATAATAATCATGAATGTATGACACATACACAGCTCTTGTAGGTTCTTTTTTTGTGTAGTAATTCTGTTGGTGTTAAATACTTGTAATGGTACATTTAACAAATTGTTCGATATCTCCCCTCTGTAATGTTCTTATAGCGCATAGATTTGATAATTTAACATACGTTTACACGGTATTAATTATCATTTAGTTAGTTTGTACAGGTTTCACTGTGATCGATGCTGGGTTTTCGGTTGTCTTGAGCGAAGTCTTTTGACAATTATTAATGTTGGTGTTTTTCATAACATTTTCTCGGAACCTCTCTTTGATACAGTCATTTTTATTTATAGAATACAATTTAAGATTTAGTTTAGATTTATAAGAACATGGTTAACTTATAATGACGCTTGCATCATGTTATTGTGCGGAAACATCCCTAAATAATAAGATTTAAGAATACATAACCGTCTTTGCTGTCGCGCAGTTGGCTAAAAAACAATTCATGGCGTTTAGTTAACAAGTCAAAAGTATTAAATTTTGTTTTATGTTTGACCAGAGCAACAGTCATTTGTGCAACGCTTGCTTCTGGCCGGTCTTCGCCTGCTCCCATTACATTTCTTTCAGGTGTGTCCACTGGTTGGCGTAACATTTTTAGTCCTAATATTTTTAGTCTTAAAATGTTCGGCATAAAGTTGTTTATTTTTATTGTAATTATTTATTGCTATTGTTGTTTGTGAGCATATTGGTGTCATCGTCATAATTATTACTTACTCTCATTTTGTTTAGCATAACCTTAGTGACCATAACTGTACCATGTTTTAGAGAGATTGATTAGCGAGTTCGGGACTTGGTGTACCCCGACTCTGCTGGTTTATCAGTCATCCCCTTCGAGTGGTTTTTCATGTGACCATATCACTCAGAAATACGGGTTCCGTCGACTTTGTCGAAGGAACTGACTTTTTTTAATATATTTAATTAAAACGGTATAACACCAATCACAATAATTAACATGGAAACAGAAAACAAAACACAAAAAGTAAAACATTCAGTAGACAACATACAATGGTACAATTAAATAAAAAATTAAAACTAACACAGAACAGTGGACACTCTTGTATACTTCCTCTCACAGACTTGATTATTTGTGAATTATACTTATACAACATTACTTGGAAAGAGGGTAATAACCTGTTGGACACTTAAACTAGGATCACTAATGACTGTAGCATGTGTTAACATTTCAAAATTCGATAAGTTTTATTTCCATGCAAAATTATTTTTACTTCAGATTTTTCTAAAATTCTTCATCCTTGCTTCAGTCACGAATTTAGAAAATGGCACTTGTAATCCGTGACTCCAAATATGACCTAACATGTAAATACAGCTGTAACTGAGGATACATAGCGTATTTTTAATGTTTGAACAGCTATTTTTGGACTATTGACGTTTGGGGAACGTTGTAAACAAAATTATTCATTGCCCTTGTCATTTGTCAGACCTTGGTGTAAAACAAATATTTTTATGGACAACTGTTTACAAATATTTTTTTCTATTTATAATAAAATCCCATTAAGTGTTACAACACTATATTATAGAGAAACAGAACTGAACAACTGGTTTAATGAGAAAACTAAACTTATTACGCTTTGAAATAATTTTAGATAATAAATTATTGTAATAACGGGTAAAAAATACACTGAAAGCATAAAAATAGGTAATGCATATTGTTAGAGTAATTTACAGAATCTTAATGTGTTATGCACAAATACAGTATTATAAAAAAATTCATGCGTAGTTATCATGCGAAATGATTAAGTACCAATTACGTTACACAAACATCTTTGTCATACTCATTTCACGCGAACACAGTTCCTTTTTTTATTATTATGGGTACTTTAACATGCTTCGGAATAAGTCCCCCTTACCGATTAACCTTGTACAATTGTATTCACCCAGACATACATTTTTATACTAACAAAAATATGTAAAAAGTTATACACGAGGCTATAAATCATTATAATAACACCAAATATAAGACAAAACTATACCTAATCTAAAATAAGTTATTAGGTATGAACGTTATGCAAAACGATGTGTATGAAAAGTACAGTTGTGCAACTATAAAACATGACTTACAATTATATGCGACCCAATATTACCACTCTATCAGGGTTGAATTATAAAAAACCTTGCCATAGTTGCTTACATTAGGTACATTGAGGGATTTGACAGTCAGACTTTCTTGTCATTCAAAGATTACCTGCCAGAGAGCGCTATCAGCGATGAAACCGCCCAAAGTGCAACTCTGATACATGCATCATGTCAATGGTGTACAATAGAACACCTTTGTATTGTATCGTAAGTTACTTCTTTTATAATATGTTAAAGATGACCTTTAATTATTTAACATTCTGTCTCGCTCAGGATGCTAAATAATGCTGATGCTCAGAATGATACCCTTCGCCTTCCCCGGGCAAAGGGTATCCGTGAGGAAGTATCACAAGATAAAAAAATTAAATAAGGCAAGCCCCTCTCCATCCTCTTGACATAATCTCTGGTCGCTTGACTATATTCTCTATGCTATAACTAAGGGGTCACATATTGTTTGTCGAGTTTTTTTGTAAATAACACTTACAAGACTTCCTAGAAATCTAAATTATTTCACAGATTTTGATAAATAGAAGCTTACTAGTAGGTAACTCACCAGTTAGATCAGTTAAAATGGATTATTCGGACATAATCGATTTTCGAGGACGTCCGAGTAGGTACTTAATCGAATGTTTCTAACCAATTCTTATTTAACGAGTCGTAGTCGCGACTTTACCCAAGGAAAATCTAGCTTTTTAATTGGAGTCGGCTGTCAGGTAACTATTAAGTGTGGCAGAACATACTTGGTGCGACCGCTATCTGACCTCCGCAACACAACTGCCTAGGGATACCGAACCGATACCCTAACATTACACCGGCTAGCTCCTGACTCCCCATAACGATAACAAAGACTCCTGCCTTGACTGGATCTCGATGTTTACAGAATGGTTACCGCTCATAGGCCTGCCTGTGGCAAGTGCGGTATTATTAATAACGAATAAGAAGCTGTGTATATATATAATAGGATTACTCGGACTAATCCTTTCACCACAATAACTTAAACTGTAATCCAAACTCAACCTCAAATAATGCCATATAACAGGCCGTCCGAGTCGCTACGCCTACGCTAGGAACAGCTTGGTGCACCTCTGACTTTTACAATTAATGTGCGGATCAAATTATGACTTGCGTTTACGGTGAAGGAAAACATCATAAGCTATGTCTACACCAGTGCGCTTTCATGTTCATTTGCGCCTTCGTCTGAAGCATGCGTGAAGCGCCATAGCACATGCAATAACGCATGCCTTAATACTAGTTCGACAAAAGCGCATGCCCCTAGCGCACGCTAATCCGTCTATTGTATGTCGACTGACGACTGACCGAGGTGCACCGGTGTAGACGATAAGCTGCATGCGTCTTATGGCAATCAATATTACATGCGCTTGACGCAAGAGGAATTGCAAGTGCAAGATGAACATGAAAGTGCACTAGTGTAGACACACCAATACAGACACCTGTAGCGACATCGAGTTAGCGCCTGACATGCGCTCGCGGAGGACAACACAAACCGAACTTGACCCCTGATTTAGAACGATTCGATTAGTCACTTGTCCAACGATTCGGTAACCTATCTCTATTTACCCGACTGCGCGACAGCAAAGACAGGGTTATGATTTTCACGCGTATCTATGTGTCTAAATATCTATATATGTGGGATTCTTTATACGGCTAGGTTTTGTTTTTATAAAATTGAAATGGCGGCCGTGGAATACGAAATGGAGGGAGAAACAAAAACAAAATGTCGCGTATCATATTATGTGGGGTATCCTTGAATAGGCCTTTTAAAATCAGTTTAATATTTGCTTGACCACTTTACAGCCCCGTTTAAGCATTACACAACCTGAAAGTTGTGTAGGATCTACATTGCGGACTTGAGTGAATGCTGGTATATTTAATGAGGTGTCTAGAGATAGATTTGTAAGCCTCATTTAAACAGTAGGTACTTATAAATAGGTATGATACATTGATAAAATAATACAAAAAAGAGGTCAAAAAAAAAAGAATTAAAAGCCGACTGCATAAAAGCGAATATAAACATATGAACTGAAAAAATGTAAACTAATCATAACATAACATAAAAATATGTAGGTTTAAAAAAATCATGCTACTCGTATCAAAATCTTAACATGCAGTCAGGTTTTTAGATTTTTTAATTACTTAACTTTTTTTCTCTCGTTACAAGAATCATACACGGAACGAGATAACAAACCGAGTCGGTCGACAACTGCTTATCGAAAATGTTCTGAATCAGGGACAGGTCCGTTATTAACTGCAAAACACCGCGACGTGAAGCCAACAGCAAGGTTCAATGGTGTTTTACACACAATTCATTAGCAAATTGTCATTTCACTAGCAACATTTGGCAACGTTTCATTTCACAAACTATTGCTTTAACAATAACATCAAAACACAAACATTCATATGACAAGCAGCCATCTTGAAAATGCAAAGTTATTTATTTTTAAAAGATAAACTGACATTTCAACATTTCACAGAAAGCAAAAATAATGTTTTACAAATAATTAATTAGACCGAAATACAATGCATATTTTTTGTTTAGTATTTATCATAATTATCACAAATCAACATTCCACATAAAAATGTTTCACTATATCTCATAAAGTAATTCTTTCATATATTATCATTTTACAACAGAACATTATTATTATTAGTTTTGCGTTTCGTTGCTTGAAGCCTGAAAATTTGTTTAAAATTGTGGAACTTTCAAAAGGGAACCCAACAGCGACGCACCACATTGATCCACTATGATGTCATATCGTATTCGTGCTATTGTTCCATTCAATAAGTCAAGAGATTGACTGACAAGAGAAGAAAATATTCCAAACGCATTTTATTATAACGTTTAAGATGACTGTAGGTACCTACTTAGTCGATTTTTAAGTGTTAGGCTTTACCTAAATCTGCTATATGTTGGTGTATGTGTGTGTGTGCACGACAGGTAAGCGGCGGCGGTGGCTCGTAAAAAACACATCAATCTCGGCGTCTGAGAGGTAATCAATCACCGGCATTAGTTCGTGCACACGAGCATCCCCCCCCCACTCCCCGCCTCCCCCTGCACCACCGGCGGCGGCCCGGGGCCCGGCGTCCGGCCCGGTGGACCTTCCGGCGAGAGCTCGGACCCAACCATCGAACTAACCCTTTCACGTATACCCACGTAAACCGAGAATTGGCTAGCGACGTCGAAGCATCATACTCTAGTATTCATAGATGGAATGAATTTCTCTAAAGTGCTAATAACATAACTAATATCACATAATTATTTACTCGTACTACTAGTTCATAAAACTGTGTTACTAATAAAATTTACAAAGGAAATGGTATTAGATAGAGCAATGAGAGTTCGAGAGTTCATTGTATTGGTTAGGAATCCTTTTGTAAAATAAAATAATTTACGGCTAAATCATTTCGAATTTAAAAGAGGGGATAATATAATAATTATGTAATTATCGTATTTGTTTCCGGCTTGGTGTCGCTAACAGTCAATTAGTCGCTGATTGCCAGCACTCAGACACCGGCGCCCGCTGCACGTGCACGTGCACGGGGGCGCCAGCAGTGTACCTTGTGATATATCACTAACACGACTAGACCATTTATTTTTTCAACTTTGAATATTATTTGATATTTTAACAAGTACTTACTTTATTTTTAATATCTTTGAATGCAGTTCAAACTATTTACAATAATTATTTTTCGTAAGAACGTTTTCCTGTAGCCACAACGATTAAGCTGCTCTTATTATACCTCATCTCGAATAAGTTTTTAAGATTTCTGACGTTTCTAGTACTCCAACCTCAGTTGATCTGGAAGAGCCTTACGGGAAATAGGATCGACTGGCATCATAAAAATGTTTTGTGAAAACTTCCCTTTTCTCGCTGGCTGTGCATTTTTTTCAAAATCTGTAAATGTAGAGCAAAACATTTTTAAGATATGGCCAGTCTCCTCAGGGTCCTTAGACAAAGTAACATCGCTTCGTAGCGAAACGATATCTAAATTCGTCATCGTCTCTATTGTCGCGATCGTTTTCGTTCGATTCGAAATCCGACCAATAACTACAACGTTTTAACATTCGTTTCGTTATCTTTTTTGGCGATCACGATCGAAGCGAAGGCGAACACTAAAAGCGCTGCTTGTCTACGCATTTGTATGGGATAACCACGATAAACAAATCGTTTCGAATTATAACATTGTCTACCAACTTGCGATAACGATGACGACTGACCACGTGACATAACGCGGCTTATGTCAATCCCATACATTTTAGTCTTTTCGAACTTCGTTATCGTTTTTAAATTATTACTTTGTCTAAGCCCCCTGAACGTTTTCCCGTAGCTACAACGTACGTAAGGTAGCTGCCCTTACTACTGTATCTCAAATTACCACCCTTTATATGTATAAATAAAGGTTAAAGGAAAATAAGCTGAGTCCTTTGTTCAGAATGTGTTACTGCGCTGTGTGTAATAATGTATAATAATGTTGATGTGTGTGCAGGCGCAGGCGCAGGCGGCACGTGATGTAGAGGCGCGCGCACAGCGGAGTGGACGCGGCATGGCGGCGCGCGCGCTCACCGTCGCGCTGCTGGCCGCGCTCGCCGCCGCTGCCGGCCCGCAAGCGCACCGTCAGTCACACCTCACACACTAAACACTCGATACCTTTAGCGCTTCTGTAAACGGAATTTAAAGTGAATGTTGCCTGAATCACATAATTTACTGACTGAATTCAGTTAAGAGGGGAAACAAGATCACGGGGAATTTTAAATACTTACCTGATTTTTTTCATTTATATATTAAATATGAACATCTTTGAAACGTATTTCATTATTCGCGTCTACCACCTATTGAATTGTATTAATTTATTTAACAAAAAAAAAAAGATGTAGATCGGTTCCTCATTAAAGGCGAATGTAGTTAGTCAAGTATCCTTATAGTATGTATACTGCGTGTCACGTGTGCATGAACTTACCTATAATATGTGTGCATGTGTGCAGAGCGGGCGCGCCGCGTGCACCGCGACGCCACTGCAGTGGAGGCGCCGGGCGTGGGCGCGGCAGACAGCGCCGCTGCCGAGGCGGCCATGGACGCGGCTGAGCTGGAGATGGCGGAGGTGGCGGAGGTGCCGGCGTGGCGCGAGCTGTGGTACGGCTCGCTGGAGGCGCTGCACCGCGAGCCCACCATCAACAACACGCAGGAGGACGTGCTGGTGCAGCTCGGCGCCGTCGCCTTCCTGCATTGCCCCGTGCGCAACCTCGGCGAGCGCGGCGTCAGTACCTCCCTACCTCCCGCACCGCGCACTGTCTCACCTGTTGCCCTCACTCGTCATGTAACGTGTGTGTTGTGTGCAGGTCTCGTGGGTGCGCCGCCGCGACTGGCACATCATCAGCTCCGGCATGCTCATGTACACCAATGACGAACGGTTCCAGGTACAACACTTTAACATTACCTATACTCCGCGTTCTTTTTCAGCTTCATATATCGTTTTTTACCTTACTGTTATTCTATTAATACATACAGGGTGTAAAAAGACCCATCACATAGCCGAAATCTACGCACTCTGTACATGAAACTAAATCACATTGACCAAAAATAATTGCTGGGAAACGACTTTTATTTTTTGGCATGAAAAAAAATGCTATTTGTTGTAGCGCGCAAATTATGATTGTGGCGATGCCGCGCTTTTGCATGCGTGCAGCGGCCACACAGCCGAGCCAAGGCAATCGTGTGCGTTTGATATTCATTGCGTTTTTGTAACTTCAAATGCGTAATTTGTTAGGAAAAATTGAAATCGTTGATAATGTTTGTATGGAAGAAAGTTTAGTATTATGACTTGGAAATCGTTTATGGAAAAAACTAAAAAAAAAAATGTGTACTTTGACCTTCAATATCTCCAAAACCAATAACTTCCCAGGTATGGTTTGTTGGAAAAAAATGATCCCAATGATGGGTAGAGCACGTGGTTTTCGTTATCGTTAAGGGTCTTTTTACACCCGATATATTCGTTTTACTATTTAGGTTATAAGTATACCAAACTTTTTTCCTTCGAACTTCAAATAGACAAAATTCGTTTTACGAACTCCGAATTTCATTAAAATGACGATATTTCAGGTGTTACACAGCGAGGGCTCCGACGACTGGATTCTTCAGATCAAATACGTACAGAAACGAGACAACGGAACATACGAGTGCCAGGTGTGTATGTGTTTATGTGTATGACTGTGTGTATGCCCATGATCTTGTGCGTGCCTGTGTGACGTGCGACGTGTGTGCTTGCAGGTGTCGACGGGCGGGGGCACGCTGTCGCGGCTGGTGCACCTGCACATCGCGGTGCCCGAGGCCTTCATTCTCGGAGCCGACGAGCATCACGTCGACGCTGGCTCCACCATCAACTTAGTCTGCATTATAGAGAAGGTACGAATATCCGCACTGCGGGTCTAAGTAGTTACGGAACAAACGACTACATAACATGTGTGTTTGTTTATGATGGCACAGAGTCCGGTGCCTCCGCAGTACGTGTTCTGGTACCACAACTCGCGCATGATCAACTACGACGCGTCGCGCGGCGTCACCGTGGTCACGGAGCCGGGGCCCAAGACGCAGTCGGCGCTGGCCATCCGCGCAGCCGGTCCGCAGCACTCCGGCAATTACACGTGCTGTGCCGCCAACACCGAGCCCGCGCACATCTACGTCTACGTGTCCGAAGGCAGTCAGTAACGTATACTTGCGAGCTATCACCACAGCGGGGAACAGCGCGCGTAACGAGCGTGTGTGTGTGTTGCAGGTGACAAGATGGCGGCGACGCTGAGCCGCAACACGAGCGGCGCGCGGCGCGGCACTGCGGGCGGCGCACTACGCGCCTGTCTGCTGCTCGCGCTCGCCGCCGCCGCGCCGAACACATGAGTCTCGTCCACATTCTCAACTTTTAGTCAAATTTATTATTAATACTCTGTACATAGTATAAAATGCCTGTATTTCTACACAGGTCATATATTTGGACCTAAAACCCGAAGTAATAATGATTACTACTTTAACTGTACTTTGTGACATTCCTACCGGTGTACAATCAAACCTTATTGGAACAAAGTCACCGACCGTCTGCCCGCGCGACGAGTGCGATGCGACTCACGTCTGTTTTGTAGTAATATTATTATGTAGTAGTAGGTCCGTGATAGTTTTCAATGTCAACAGCGCGCGATGGCGTCGTTGTTGTGAAAACAATAATCGTTGCTCACGACGCAGTCGGTAGTCATCTATAGTGTAAATAATTTTATTATGTATTTAAGTGTATGTCACTAAAGTTCTTCTGCAAGGTGGCTGCGCAACAATCATTTTTAATTCACAGTGGCGTACTTAGATCTGTTATTCAAGTCGATCACTCGTTGTTAAATCTTGAGAACGAAATTTAGTGACTCGCAAGAGGCGCCGTGCAGCGCTGCAGCCGCGGAGTGTTACGAGTGCGGCACCAGTGTTGCACGACGCGTGACTCTACTCGTTAATATTTTAATTGTTCGTTACGATAGTGAGCGCGGCGCCACCATCAGATGGCGGCCGTCGCCTCCTGTACATATTGCTGTTAGAACTGAGGTGTCCGAACGACATCATCCTGTAAATAATGTGACTCGACGAATTACTTACTTCGATACAACCGTACTTTGTTAATAAAATAGTTATTGAATTGCGTCGCGCCGTCTCTACGAATCCAGTTTAATAACTTGCGTGCCTGTATTAAAATGTTATAATTGGTGGAGGCAGTCTTAGTAACGTTCTCTACATTTTCAAACATATTATGATTATCTTGTTTGTGACGTTACTATCTCTTTGTATTTTGCTGAAACATTTCAGTTTTGGTTTTCCACACTGATATACAATTTTAATTATTTATTTAACAAGTTAGAGTACTTAAGAGGCGGTGAAACTTTGTAAAAATAACATTTCACATCTGTTTTCATGACTTCCATGGTAATAATAAACAAATAAATAAACATTTTGAACAAGAACTGTGTTTTAATTTCGCTTAGCAATACCTAACATTTTGTTATTCAACTATCAACAATGGGAATTTATAAGTATTAATAGCAAATAATTTACGTGAAGTCTCACGTAAAATAATGAGCAGTCGCTCTCTTCAAATGTATTGAGGTTGGAACTGGGGGATCAGCAATCGCAGTTTGGTGTTGTTAGCAGACCGGAGGACGCCGCAGCCCATCCACTTGATGTAATCTCTTAGTCGAGTATTACGACAGCCACGGGAGGGACCGGGAAATCACTCGTAACTGTGATTCCTGAGAAATTATATGTATTTTGGTACCGGCGAGAATCCGTGACTCGTCGCTTGGTATCTCATTTCATCTCTCATATTACGCCTCTTCCCAGAATGAGAAGGAGTTAGGCGTTAGTCCACCACGCTGGCCTGGTGCGGGTTGGTGGAGAACCTAACCTAGAGAATATTTTTGAGCCCTCTCCGGTGTAGTGGGATTGCAGAGCCATACCATATTGCGAGAAGACTGAGTGATAGGGTTAATATATCAGATTCTATTTATCTATTATATTAATTAATTTCAGTACTTATGTTACGTGTAACTATCAGTGTAATTGGCTTTATGTCGTTCTGATTTTTAAATAAATAAATAAATACCCAAAAATACACAATAGACAAATGATGAAATAGACAAATGCCGTAAAGTGGTCAGAAAGCAAAATCAAAAAATCATTTTATTTAAACTGGACTGAAAATCAATACTTCTTAAAACTATGTACATACAATCGACAGCACCCGAAGCGCCCTCCCTCAACCACTTCCGGTGATGGTAAATTTTATAATTTTAACTTGTATTATGTTGGTAAAGTTGAATTGTATTAAGAAACCAATATTCTTTAAATGGTCTGTTACAGAAACTCTATTTCCCAACTGATATATTGCCAAACATCTCGTTTTTCAGAAGTCAAGACAAGAGAAGTTAAGAATTTCATTATTGAGAACAATGTTTGGCCTGAGATTTTTAACAGACATAGTGAATATACTTGGTGGTTTTCGTTGTATCCGTTTAGTTCTGTTTTGTTCATTTAGTTAATTCCGTTCATAATTATCGTCCGTTTCATCTATTTCGTTAATCGCGTTCATTTCGTTCATTTGGTCTATTTTGTTCAATTTATGTATTTGGTCAATTCGTTCCATTAAATGCATTACGTTAATTTAATTCATCTGGTTCATTTGGTTTATAATGTCAATTTTCTTTATTTTATTCGTTTTTTTTACGTCGTACCTGCAGTACGTTCATTAAGTTCACTTAGCTTATTTATTCATACTCTTCATTTCGTTCATCTGGTTCATTTGCTTATTCTCGTTTAATTCTTTCTTTGTGTTCATCTCGTTCCTTTAGTTAATTACGTTAACTTCATTCGATTTGTTAATTTAGTTAATTTCTTACCTTTCGTGCTTTCCGTTCATTTTCTTCAAGTGGTTTTTAGATGAACGAAAAGAATGAAATGAAAAACATTTCTTTCATTTCACATCATTTGTTATTTCGTGCATATCGTTCATTATGATCGTTTCGGTCAGTTCGGTCATTTCGTTCGTCTCGTTCTATTGGTCTATTCCTTTTATTCGTTGCTCTATTTCTATCACATCGTTATATTTATTTTTCTTTATTTTTTCTTTGTTTCATTAATTTCGTGAATGTCGTTAATTTCGTTCAGTTCGTTCATTGCTTTCATTTCATTCTAAGCACCATCGAACTAACCTAATCTTAACATAAGTTAGGACATGTTAAGATTAGGTTAGTTCGTGACCTAACCTAAGTGTGACGCGAATCCGTCGCGATTCGACGAAAGTATCACCTCGCAGAAGGAGAATGCGGAAAGGGAGAGCACACTGAGGGCGTAAGATAAGGTCACGCTCAGGTTAGGTTAGGTTAGGTCACGCTCAGGTTAGGTTAGGTTAGGTCACGCTCAGGTTAGGTTAGGTTAGGTCACGCTCAGGTTGGGTTAGGTTAGGTCACGCTCAGGTTAGGTTAGGTTAGGTCACGCTCAGGTTAGGTTAGGTTAGGTCACGCTCAGGTTAGGTTAGGTTAGGTCACGCTCAGGTTAGGTTAGGTTAGGTCACGCTCAGGTTAGGTTAGGTTAGGTCACGCTCAGGTTAGGTTTTTTTTTTTTTTTTTAAATGAGTTTTTCATACCGCGGACATTTCGTCCGCGCCTTTTTTTATCATTTAATCTAGTTGTTTACAGTTGTTTATTTCATTTTTGACGCTAGTGCATCCGCATGACATTTTGGATAGGTACTTATGCTACTTACTCTATCTTAAGGCTATGTGAGTCCATCACATATATTTATATTTGTTTTTTTTTTTTTTTTCTATTATCTTTGTATCTCTTTTCAGTCACGGCTCATCTTCCTTGCGGAAGATGTCCGGTCCTTTGGAAGGCATACACGGGGACACAGGTCCAACGCGCAGAGGCCCCTTTGAGAACTTTAATCTAAAATGGGGTGGGGCACCAACCGGGGGCTATCCACGGCTGCACTATTGGAGTACAGTCATGGACCGTCCCAGGTGGGTGCAAGACTATTGCAAAATGTGGTGAAAAATGTCCGGTCTATGGGAAGGGGTGTTAGGTGGACTGATAACCTCTATTGCCGGAAGAAAACGGCGTCTGCCTTTCAACGTTTAAAATTGAAATTTATTGGCAGACGGTGACTCGCCAGCTCACTAGCTGGGCCCCCTGAAAAGCCGCCAGTACATAGGCGAAGGGGGCAACAGACGTGTGAGCGGCTAGGGGTGTAGAGAGGTGTGGCCCCGGTTTCGCCGTCGCGGGTCTAAAAGACCCGGAGTGGGTTTCCCCGCTATTACGCCTTTAGACACTTCCACCCCCGAGCATATAGCTCTGGCGGCCCCCCTCTGGCCGGCCGATAAAGGCAAGACAGAGTTGAGAATCCTGCGGGCACTCTTGGGGTTCCACTCCAGCCAGCCAGTAAAGGCAAACTGGAGACGAGGCCCTGACCGACTCTCTGAGGCAATAAGGTACGCAGTGTCGCCACTCACCAACAGCTCGCCACAAGCTGCCCTGCGGTTTGTAAGCTTTTCAGTAGACCTCATGATACATTTTTTATTATATGATGGGGTTGTAGAAAGCTAGTCTAATGTTCCCTCCGGTTTTACGTTAATCTCATGATGAGGTAACGCCTTTCCCAGAGGGTTTTTTCTATTATTATTATTATTCTCTGACATTTCACATTTACATTTGTTTTGTTGGAATGTTGCTAATTTTACACGTTTACTATGACTGTTACACTAATGTTTGTTATACAATGCATTTTCTCTAGGAGATACATAGATTATAATAAATTATATTCTATGTATCTCCTAGAGACTATGTTAATTTATATTCTACTTGTTTTTACAGCTATTACATTTTTATATTGTTAATTCTATGGTTATACACTGCTATGGGTTTATGGGTTACTGGGGC
The DNA here is from genome assembly GCA_905220435.1 of Amphipyra tragopoginis. Taxonomy (NCBI): domain Eukaryota; kingdom Metazoa; phylum Arthropoda; class Insecta; order Lepidoptera; family Noctuidae; genus Amphipyra; species Amphipyra tragopoginis. The sequence continues at coordinate 10,789 of HG992010.1, read as the reverse complement.
TTCGGGTGGGTGTTTGGGTGGGTTGTGGGGTGTTTGTGGGGGGGGTTTTGCTGACCAGGGATTTGGCTACCTCCAGTAGTGCTTTCATGACTGCTGCGTCCCGATGCTGCATGGCCGTCTTTAGATTGTATTCGACGACCGTTTTGGTTGGCGCATCCATCGCTCGCTTTATTAGGCGTCCCGTGGCGTCATCGGCGTCGTCGGTGTAGTAGACGCAGCTGGCTGTGTGCCTCGATGCCGCCACTACCGCGTGGGGGACGCTGTCATGAATCCGGTGCCTCCTGGACTTCGTGTTTATGATGACGACGCTGTCGTACGTCAAACCCTGAGCCTCGTGTATGGTTAATGTGCGCGACCCTTCGCCGGACCCATATCCCTGGTTGATTAGAGAAGCTTTCTCCTCCTGCGTATGGACCAGGAATAGGGTGTTTTGGGCGGTGTTCGGTATTTGCGCACCTGAAAACCTTTCCACTCTCAGGGAGTGAACGCTCGACAGCGACGATTTGGACGAATATATGCCGGAGTATATCTCGCTCAACGCAAATGCCACATCCATCGGGTTGCGGTGAGTGCAATACAGCTCCTGGGTGATACTGGCCACCAGATTTGGACGGGTATACCTTAACTCGAATAGGTTCTCTCTGTCCAAAAATGGTAACTGGTTTATGTCTCCGATGAGGACAATTTCGCTTGCACCAGACAACCTAGCTGCCATGACTACGGCCCCAAAGTGGTTCATGAGAGCCTCGTCTACCGTGAGACGGTGACATCTTTCTGACTCCTTGAACCCCTTGACTAAGATTGAGGCCATAGTGCGCACCTTTGTTCTTGCACGATCTCCTAAGCGGTGCGCTAGCTTCTCTCTGAGATCTTTGGCAGCTTCGGTTGTCGTGGTGACTACGACGTCCTTCTCCTCATCGAAGTGTTTCACCACCCAGGTTGTCTTGCCGCAGCCCGGGACACCATTTACCCACCTGATACTTGGTATCGCCCAATTTCCCTTCGATGCTTCGACGTCTGGAGTCCCCAGAATGGATTTCGCCATTTCGAGGATCTTATCGTCTAGCATGATTTTGGTACATTTGGCGGTAACAACTATCGGGTCTTCCTGTGGTGTGATGAATGTGACTTTGCCCGAGCGCTCCGTTTCCTTTTCGTCGAGGGCCACGAAACCACTTGTCGCGCTGTAGGCTGCCATGTATGACCCCGTCATTTTTCCTTTGAGAACTTGGGATGTGGCGTTGTCATACACGGCTGCCTCTGCTTCCTCGAGTCTGACGCTTAGCAATCCTTCAATTTGCAGCTGGAAGGACTGCAGGATCTTCCTGCACGTCATGAGATTGACCTCCTTGGTCGCTCTCACGATTGCTAAGTATTCGAGGAAGGCGCTCTTCACGTGGTCCGTGGCACCCGACGCTGAAGGGAGACTGGGTGGGCTTACCTGGCCCATGTCGGCTCTTGTTGGGGGGGGTAGTTGCTGTGTGGGGCTGGTTGGTGTACTCCTGGCGAAATGCTTGGCAGCTTCCTCCTGTCTGGATGTTGGTGACCGGCTGGCTGTTGGTAGGAGAGCGCTGAGGAACCTGCTGAAAGTATTTAGGCGGCTCCTGGACTGGGCGCGCTCTTCCGGGCTGGTGTGTGGCGACGCCTGCTCATCCTTCGCTGCTTTCTCGGCAACTGCTTTCTGCTGCGCCCGCTCTGATCCGCTCAGAACGGTCGGGCTGGTTGTGGGGTTTGTTGCGCTGGCTGTATTGTCCTTGGGGACTTTGAGGAAACTCAGAGTTTCCCCTCTGTCCTCGTAGACGACCACCTCATGGTACTCTGAGGCTTTTATACAGCCAAAGCGATCCGCGACATCTCCCCTCTCCCTCTCGACCGCCATCGCGTCCACGCTTATGGTGCGGGCAGTTAGCTTCAGCGCTTCTCCTGTCTCTCCCATCTCTTGGAGCACCGAGCTCGCCTGAGCAAATGGAGTCTCCTCTCCCCACTCGAATAGTGCGATCGTTTTATCTTTCGATCGCACTAAACGGCACCGGTGATTGGCTACTTCCATTTGAGGCAATGCAGCGTACTTGCTGCCTTTCATGCTCGTTTTTGTGGTACTCCCGTTGATGAGGGCGGCAAGGCCTGGTGAGATGGCTACGCGCTGACGGGCTCCTACTCTGCAGAAGCTTATGCCGAGTCTTTCTCCCTGTCGGTTCATGAAGAGGGCTACGCCTCTCAGGGTGACGCCTGGGATGCCTACCCCTCCGCAATCCAATAGCCGGAGTATGGGTGTGGTGATTGAAAGTTGTGTTGGTGAGTGCTGGGCTGTGGTGTGTAATTGTGTTTGTGTTTGTGTAGTGGTTATGGCTGTGGGTGTTGTGGTTGTTATGTTCTGTGTTGCTGTTGGTTGTGCTGGCTGAGGCTGTGGGGATGCGTCTGTTCTGTTAGCCCTTATTGCGACTAGGGCGGCTTTACTCGCGAATGCCAAGAATGGTTTTCTGGTGGCCAGGCTCCCCATGATGGCGGGGAGCGTTGAGTGGGTTAGTTTGGTCTGGATTTTTATCTCCAGCTCCATTCTATCCCGGCCAAATCTTGGGCATTCGAAGAGCAAGTGCCACACCGTTTCGTCGCTGCTGGGGTCACAGACGCATGAGGGACTATTTTTGAGGTGGAAGCGGTGGAGGTACGCCGAGAATCCCCCATGTCCTGTTAGGACCTGTACGTGGACCGGTGTGAGAACTGCGTCTCTAAGTGTTCTTTTCGCCGCTAGGACGTCTGGGAAGAACACTTTAGTCACCGCTCCGGTACTGGAAGACTCGTAGCGCGCCTGCCACTTCTTTATAGTCCCTTCCCGTATCTGTTTTCTGACAAACGACACGGGAACCTCGCTGTAGTTAGGTGCAGTTTTCTTTGTTAGCGCTGCTTTCTTGGCCAGCTCGTCCGCTCTCTCATTCCCGGCGGTTCCCACATGGGCTCTGAGCCAGAAGAGCCTCACTTCTCTGCCCTCCTCTCTAATCTCACGTACGCATCTCTTTATTTCGAGAGCCAGGGGGTGAGTGACGGACGGACTCCTCAGCAAGTCTAGCGACGATCTTGAGTCGCTCAGAATGCTGACGGAGGCCGCCTTGGATTCTCTCACCATCCCAACCGCTCTGAAGAGAGCGTACAATTCAGATTGGAAGACTGTGTTGTGAGGCTCCAGACGGAAGGTTCTGAACTTGGATTCCCTGCCGTTCTCCCACCAAGTTAGGGCAGCTCCGACTTTTCCCTCTATCTTGCTGCCGTCGGTATATATCTGGGAATCGGCTACTTGGTGGTTTACTAGGGTTTCGGGATCCAAGTTGTCTAGGCGCGCGTACTCGGATGTTGTGAGTAGCGATGGATGCGGGTTTTGTAAGGGATCCACTTTGCGCTCTAGGTCCCTTCCTGGGGGCAGGAACTCTCGGGAATGTCCCTTTTTGGCTTCAAATAGGGATGCAGCCTCCAGAACCCGGAGGTCTAGGGGGAGGTTGGCCCGACAGTACTAGTGCCGATGTCAGAGACACCGTGCGGTATGCCTTGCAGATCTTCTGTGTGAACCCCCTCTGCAGTGAGTCTAACTGATTTCTGGTCATCAGTTTCTCAGCCGCAGGGGCCCACGCACTCGCCGCATACAGCACGATAGGCTCTATCACCGACACATATATCGTCCTCACTATCTCTCCGTTGAGACCCCACGTCACCTTCGCCGCGCACGCTAGCTGTTTGTATATGTCTGCAGCCTTTTTACAAGTTGCAGTCACGTGCGCGTTGAAAGTGAGTTTAGAGTCTATGGTGAGACCCAGCAGCTTGACCTCTTGGACCAGGCTCAGCCGAGTGCCGGACATATGGATAACTGGGGCGTCGTACTTTAGCTGTTTCGTTATCACCATCGCATTGGTTTTATGCGCGGCGAAACGTAGCTTATTTTCGACGCCCCAATCAGCCACTGTGTCCAGCGCTTTGTCGGCCGATTGCTGCAGGGGACTAGCCGTGAAGTCGGAGAAAACGAGGACAACATCGTCTGCGTAGGCTTGGCAATATACCCCCATACTAGCCATTTTGTGAAGGAGTGAGTCTAGGATAAGGTTCCAAAACGTCGGACCGGCGATTGAGCCTTGGACGCATCCTTTGGTGGTTCCCTTTTCACTAGACGCTCTGGCATAGTTGACCCTGATGTTCCGGTCTTCCAGGTATGAGGCTACGAGAGCATAGATGTTTTTGGGGCTGTGTTTTGCGATTAGTTGTGTCTTTAGGGCAGGCCACTACGCATTGTCGAAGGCCCCCTCTATATCCAATGATATCAAAAGCACGATCTTTTTGGCTTTGATTTCGGCACGTATGTGCCCCATTAGATCATAGAGGGCGTCTTCGGTTCCGCGCTGCGGCATGAACCCGTATTGTCGTGTGTTGAGTGTAGGGAGGATGTGATGCTGAAGTCTGCCTACCAGGAGTTTCTCCACTATTTTGCCGAGGACCGAGAGCAGACCGATTGGTCTGTATGACTTTGGGTTGGTGTAGTCATCTTTCGCCGGCTTGCGGAGTATGCACACGTGGGCTGCTTTCCACTGCTTCGGGAAGTGCGGCAGCGATAGGCATTTATTAGCTATCGCCATGAACAATTCCCTGTCGCAGTTTATTGCAGCTGTGCATATGTCTGCTGTTAATCCATCGGGACCGGGAGCTTTCTTCGGATTTTGGTTTTGGAGAACCATTTCCAGCTCCGCGGTTGTGAAGGGTGGATCATCAGCAGACAGACCTTGGATCCTTTCGGGATCCTTTTCCTCCGCAAGTCTTCGTAGAGACGTGTGGTGCTGCTGTTCGGCATCCGTTGAGTCGTCAGGGTAGAAGGTTTTTGCCAGAAGCTCCGCGGATTGCTCTGGGCTCAGAGTTTCACCCGCGGTATTTCTCAGGAGCATGTCGTCCTGCCTTCTGGCTGTCTTCCTTAATACCCTGTAGATGCCGTCCCACATACTCTCTCGGTCCTGCGTCGAGCAGAACTCCTTCCAGCTGGCTGTGGCTGCTTCAACTGCTGCGGCTTGGTAGTTCGTTTTTGCCAGCACGAAATCCTGGATGGTGAATTGCCTCCGGCTGGGGGCTGCGTTCCGGATCCTCCTCTTCTTCGTCATCACATCTTTTTTGAGACGATCGAGGGAGGGGGACCACCATGGGGGGTTTGCGTTGTTCTTACGCGATCCCAATTTTGGGATCGCTTTCTCGCACGAGCGGTGGATGTGTGTCGTGTATGCTGTTATGAGTGCTTCCAGTTCCTCTGGGTTTGAGACATCCGAGACGCTAGCGGTTGTGATGGCGTTTTCCGCTAGGCTGGCTTTGAAGTGCGCTCTGAAGTCCGACCACTTTGCCTTCTTGGTGTTATAGATGCGCGTTGAGATCGGCCTTAAGGGTTCCAAGGCTTTCTCTAAGCGCATCGAGAAGGTTATTGCATTGTGGTCAGATGTCGTGAGACTCCTGTCTACGCGCCACTCCTCAATCCTGCCCAGCAGCGATGTACTGCACGCCGTCACGTCGACTATGCTGGTGCACAGTCTGTCTCCCCTGTGCGTCTCGAATGTCGGGACTTGTCCCATGTTGAGGATCTGGAGGTCCCGCTCGTTGAGAAACGCATTGTACGCCGCTCCACGGTGGTCTTCAGAAACGCTTCCCCACCATTGGCTCCAGGCATTGACGTCTCCTCCCACCAGAATGTTGCTTGTGTGTATTTTGTTGATTGTGTATTGTGTTTTCACCAGATAGGGTTCTATTTCCTGGTCACCCTCGAAATAGACCGATAGCACTCCGAGCTTTAGCTGGCCCACCTTCAGCAAGACGGCAGCGATGTTCTCGGTGACTAGCTGGGGGTCATGAATGACCTCCAGGCTGTCCCCGAAGACCACTATTGCCGCCTTGACTGGCTTCTGGCGATTCAGGGTGCACTGGATGACATGAGTGCCGGGGCTCTGTTTCATCACACCTGTTCTTCCTACATAGGGCTCTTGAACAAGTGCGATTGAAACTCCCTTTGCCTGCGCCGCCAGATGGAGTTCTGCTGTGGCCAGCTTTGAGCGCTGCAGGTTTGCTTGGATGAAGCGCAACCTGCCTACCGATCGTATTGTGATTTCTTGGGTGCCTGGTTGGTTGGTGTTGTTGCTATCTTCGTTGCCCTTAGCAATAGGAAACGCGCGACCTTGCTATGTGGTCCCACTTTTGGCGTTCCTGGCACTCGTCACTGAAGGCTACGTGTGCCAGGTCGCTGCCGACCCTGCGCGCTATCTTGCAGTTGATGCACGTCGGTGGTTTCGCTTCTGCACGACTGTGGCAGTCCGCTCCGTTGTGGGCACCACTGCAGTAACTGCAGACCTCTTTTGCTGCCTTGCATATGGTCTTGTTATGACCGTATCCAAGGCACTTGGTGCACTGAACTAACGGCGACTGATCCACAATCGCGCTGCGCTTGATGCCGACATGCACCCTTTCCGCTTGCGTGAAGCGCTTCCAGAGCTCCGGGGAGAGCTCCAAGACTGGGTGGCATTCGTGTGGGTTCCTCGCGCGCTTCCTATAGCGCACCCTGATGGTCTGCCCGGCCACAGCGACGTTCTGCAGAAGGTGTTTGTTCTGCGCTAGCAGGAGATCCACTATCTCCTCGTCGCTGTATACGGACAGCACACCCTTGATGCAGGCAAGTGGGTTGTTTGGCTTTGGCTCCTGGACCTTGAGCCCTCCTTTCGACACGAACTGGTCCCTGATTAGGTTCAGGTCCGTTTTACTCGCGCAACTTAGTACAACCTTTTGGTTGCGCGCTTTACGGACCCTGTCGACCCGGGCTCCGGTGGTTTTGAGGTCCAGGGCGGTCCTGATCCTCTCGATGACGTTATCTCCGGTGTGCCGGGGATCCGTCGACGAGACGATCAGGGTGTGGTTGGGGAGGGTTTTCCTGTCTGGTTGCTGTGTTTTGGGTTGCTGAACAACCTGGGCAAAGGTCTTGGGACCCTGCTGCTGTTGTTGCTGGGGCCTGTCTGCTTTGCCCAGGTTTGCCACTCCCTTTTCAATACTCTGCAGCGTCTTTCTGACCTCGACCACTGCGAGCTCCGTATCTAGGTTCGGCGCTGCTGGCGCCGAGACTGACGGTTTGTCTCGCAGTACTCTGATGTCTGAAGACACCATTTCGAGTCTCTCGGAAAGTGGCTTCAGCTGAGGTGTTATGTCCGGAGTTGGTTGTGGTGGTGGGGGAGAGGGTGCCGGCTTATCCAGCGCTGCTTGGATAAGCGCCACGATTTTCCGCATCTCTTCCTCCAGCTTTTCCTCCGTCAAGATGTTCTCCAAGCCTGGAGACGGTGGTAGTTCCAGAGGCTTGAGGGACTCGTTTTTCAGCTTTTCTATCTGTTGGCGGAGCACGTCGAGCTGGTTGGATAAGCCCGCCATGCTGCTCTCCAGGCGGGAGAAGCCAGATCCCATGGTTTCCCACTTTGGGTCTCCATGGGTGGACGCTTTCTCCTTCCTGGTGAGCTCGTGCTCCTTCGCATTGTTGGTATCAAGAGACTGGAGCTCTTTTTTGACTTCCTTGAGGCCATTGAAGGCCTCCAGAGTCTCATGCCCCAGCCACTCGCGAATCCCCTTCGCCTCTTTCTTCGTCTCCTCTATGTCCGCGCGTGCCAGGGAGAGCTCTGACGCTACGCTGGTTTTCAGCGCCAGTATGTCTCGAGTGTGAGCTCTCTCGACCCGCACAAGTTCTTGTGCGTGTCGAGAGCACTTCTCGAGGTTGTATTTATGTTATATTAAGGTTAGGTTAGGTTAGGTCACGCTCAGGTTAGGTTAGGTTAGGTCACGCTCAGGTTAGGTTAGGTTAGGTCACGCTCAGGTTAGGTTAGGTTAGGTCACGCTCAGGTTAGGTTAGGTTAGGTCACGCTCAGGTTAGGTTAGGTTAGGTCACGCTCAGGTTAGGTTAGGTTAGGTCACGCTCAGGTTAGGTTAGGTTAGGTCACGCTCAGGTTAGGTTAGGTTAGGTCACGCTCAGGTTAGGTTAGGTTAGGTCACGCTCAGGTTAGGTTAGGTTAGGTCACGCTCAGGTTAGGTTAGGTTAGGTCACGCTCAGGTTAGGTTAGGTTAGGTCACGCTCAGGTTAGGTTAGGTTAGGTCACGCTCAGGTTAGGTTAGGTTAGGTCACGCTCAGGTTAGGTTAGGTTAGGTCACGCTCAGGTTAGGTTAGGTTAGGTCACGCTCAGGTTAGGTTAGGTTAGGTCACGCTCAGGTTAGGTTAGGTTAGGTCACGCTCAGGTTAGGTTAGGTTAGGTCACGCTCAGGTTAGGTTAGGTTAGGTCACGCTCAGGTTAGGTTAGGTTAGGTCACGCTCAGGTTAGGTTAGGTTAGGTCACGCTCAGGTTAGGTTAGGTTAGGTCACGCTCAGGTTAGGTTAGGTTAGGTCACGCTCAGGTTAGGTTAGGTTAGGTCACGCTCAGGTTAGGTTAGGTTAGGTCACGCTCAGGTTAGGTTAGGTTAGGTCACGCTCAGGTTAGGTTAGGTTAGGTCACGCTCAGGTTAGGTTAGGTTAGGTCACGCTCAGGTTAGGTTAGGTTAGGTCACGCTCAGGTTAGGTTAGGTTAGGTCACGCTCAGGTTAGGTTAGGTTAGGTTAGGTTAGGTTAGGTTAGGTTAGGTTAGGTTAGGTTAGGTTAGGTTAGGTTAGGTTAGGTTAGGTTAGGTTAGGTTAGGTTAGGTTAGGTTAGGTTAGGTTAGGTTAGGTTAGGTTAGGTTAGGTTAGGTTAGGTTAGGTTAGGTTAGGTTAGGTTAGGTTAGGTTAGGTTAGGTTAGGTTAGGTTAGGTTAGGTTAGGTTAGGTTAGGTTAGGTTAGGTTAGGTTAGGTTAGGTTAGGTTAGGTTAGGTTAGGTTAGGTTAGGTTAGGTTAGGTTAGGTTAGGTTAGGTTAGGTTAGGTTAGGTTAGGTTAGGTTAGGTTAGGTTAGGTTAGGTTAGGTTAGGTTAGGTTAGGTTAGGTTAGGTTAGGTTAGGTTAGGTTAGGTTAGGTTAGGTTAGGTTAGGTTAGGTTAGGTTAGGTTAGGTTAGGTTAGGTTAGGTTAGGTTAGGTTAGGTTAGGTTAGGTTAGGTTAGGTTAGGTTAGGTTAGGTTAGGTTAGGTTAGGTTAGGTTAGGTTAGGTTAGGTTAGGTTAGGTTAGGTTAGGTTAGGTTAGGTTAGGTTAGGTTAGGTTAGGTTAGGTTAGGTTAGGTTAGGTTAGGTTAGGTTAGGTTAGGTTAGGTTAGGTTAGGTTAGGTTAGGTTAGGTTAGGTTAGGTTAGGTTAGGTTAGGTTAGGTTAGGTTAGGTTAGGTTAGGTTAGGTTAGGTTAGGTTAGGTTAGGTTAGGTTAGGTTAGGTTAGGTTAGGTTAGGTTAGGTTAGGTTAGGTTAGGTTAGGTTAGGTTAGGTTAGGTTAGGTTAGGTTAGGTTAGGTTAGGTTAGGTTAGGTTAGGTTAGGTTAGGTTAGGTTAGGTTAGGTTAGGTTAGGTTAGGTTAGGTTAGGTTAGGTTAGGTTAGGTTAGGTTAGGTTAGGTTAGGTTAGGTTAGGTTAGGTTAGGTTAGGTTAGGTTAGGTTAGGTTAGGTTAGGTTAGGTTAGGTTAGGTTAGGTTAGGTTAGGTTAGGTTAGGTTAGGTTAGGTTAGGTTAGGTTAGGTTAGGTTAGGTTAGGTTAGGTTAGGTTAGGTTAGGTTAGGTTAGGTTAGGTTAGGTTAGGTTAGGTTAGGTTAGGTTAGGTTAGGTTAGGTTAGGTTTTTTTTTTTTTTTTTTTTTTTTTTTTTTTGTTGTTTTCGTTTAATCTTATTATACAGTGTTTGTTTCAGGGCTTCTGTACAGTCTTGCTCTTGTTCAGGTTGGTTTTCCCCCTGCCGAGAGAGCTTCCGCGATTTGATACGTCGGCTCTCGTGCGGTGGGGGCGTTTCTTGCTTCGCTCTTGGATTGTATTGTTAAATAAATAAACAGATATGTATATAGGATAAATAAGATATATATGTATATTTAAGATTAAGTTTGGTTATATATATAGATATGATGAGCAGCTCAGGTGCCGTTGTATGCCTTCAGGTTTTTCAATATGAGAGTGATGTATGCCCTCATCCTCTCTAGGGCCTCCCCGTTTTTTATTATGTCCGCCAGGTTGTAGGGGGGAGTGTTCTGGTGGTCGCAGGCCATCTCGTACCCTAGTCTTGGTGCGGCGAAGTGAGGGCATTCCTCCATTACATGTCTAAGCGTTTGTATAGTGTTTGGGTCGCAGGGGCACCTGTCGTCTCCGGTGATCTTGAATCGGTTCAGGTATTCCTTGTGGAAGGCGTGCCCGGTAATGAATTGTGTAAGGTGGAAGTCATAGGTGGTGTGTTTCCACAGCGATTTGAAAGAGTCGAGGTCTGGCAGGAGGTCTTTGGTGTGCTTCCCTTGTTCGGCGCTTGTGTACCTCTCCTGCCAGAGCACTCTGCTGTGGAGTCGGAGCTTGTGCTTGATGTGGCTGATGGGGAATTTGTGGTAGTCCGGGGTTCTATGGGTTCTTGCAGCGGTGTTGGCTGCCTCGTCCGCTGCTTCGTTCCCTGCGACCCCGCTGTGGCCCTTGACCCACCTAATGTGGACGGCTCCGGCGCTGTTGCATCTCTGGGACACCAGTTTGTGGATGTTGGAGACGATGGGGTGGGTGTTGCTGCGTTGATTGATGGCCTCGATGGAGGACAACGAGTCGGAGAATATAGTGGTCGTGTCGGAGGGATTGGCTTTGCGTGCCCATTCGCAGGCCTCTTTGATAGCGATGAGCTCTGCTTGGAAT